>BQMI01000188.1:2848496-5696992 GCA_026005395.1 Asobara japonica | reverse complement strand
AAAAGTTAAGAGTTGAGTAAGAGTTGGTCGTACCTGAAGTCTCAACTCTTAACTCTTACGGAAGGTTAAGAGTTGGGTAAGAGTTGGTCGTAACGTCTGAAATCTCAACTCTTAACTCTTAGGAAAAGTTAAGAGTTGGGTAAGAGTTGGTCGTAACGTCTGAAATCTCAACTCTTAACTCTTAGGAAAAGTTAAGAGTTGGGTAAGAGTTGGTCGTAACCTCTGAAATCTCAACTCTTAACTCTTAGGCAAAGATAAGAGTTGAGCAAGAGTTGGTCGTAACTGAAGCCTCAACTCTTAACTCTTACGCAAAGTTAAGAGTTGGGTAAGAGTTGCTCGTAACTGAGGTCTCAATTCTTAACTCTTACGCAAAGTTAAGAGTTGGGTAAGAGTCACTCGTAACTGCAGTCTCAATTCTTAACTCTTACGCAAAGTTAAGAGTTGGGTAAGAGTTGGTCGTAACGTCTGAACTCTTAACTCCTAACTCTTAGGAAAAGTTAAGAGTTGGGTAAGAGTTGCTCGTAAACTCTCAAATCTCAAGTCTTAAGTCTTAGGAAAAGTTAAGATTTGGGTAAGGGTTGGTCGTAACCTCTGAAATCGCAACTCTTCACTCTTACGCAAAGCTAAGAGTTGAGTAAGAGTTGGTCGTAACTGAAGTCTCAACTCTTAATTCTTACGCAAAGTTAAGAGTTGGGTAAGAGTTGTTGGTAACGTCTGAAATCTCATTTCTTAAATCTTAGGAAAAGTTAAGAGTTGGTTAAGAGTTGGTCGTAACTTCTGAAATCCCAACTCTTAACTCTTAGGAAAAGTTAAGAGTTGGTCCTAACCCCTGAAATCTCAACTCTTAACTCTTAGGAAAAGTTACGAGTTGGTCGTAACGTCTGAAGTCTCAACTCTTAACTCTTAGGAAAAGTTAAGAGTTGGGTAAGAGTTGCTCGTGAAGTCTAAAATCACAACTCTTAACTCTTAGGAAAAGTTAAGAGTTAGTCGTAACGTCTGAAATCTCAACTCTTAACTTTTACCCAAAGTTAAGAGTTGGGTAAGGGTTGGTCGTAACCTCTGAAATCGCAGCTCTTCACCGTTACGCAAAGCTAGGAGTTGAGTAAGAGTTGGGTAAGAGTTGTTCGTAACTTCTGAAATCTCAACTGTTAACTCTTAGGAAAAGTTAAGAGTTGGTCGTAACCCCTGAAATCTCAACTGCTAACTCTTAGGAAAAGTTAAGAGTTGGGTAAGAGTTGCTCGCAAAGTCTAAAATCTCAACTCTTAACTCTTAGGAAAAGTTAAGAGTTGGGTAAGAGTTGGTCGTGACTTCTGAAATCTCAACTCTTAACTCTTAGGAAAAGTTAAGAGTTAGTCGTAACCGCTGAAATCTCAACTCTTAACTCTTACACAAAGTTAATAGTTGAGCCGAAGTTGGTCGTAACGTCTGAAATCTCAACTCTTAACTCTTGGGAAATGTTAAGAGTTGGGTAAGAGTTGTTCGTAACGTCTGAAATCTCAATTCTTAACTCTTAGGAAAAGTTAAGAGTTGGGTAAGCGTTGGTCGTAACGTCTGAAATCGCAACTCTTAACTCTTAGGAAAAGTTAAGAGTTGGGTAAGAGTTGCTCGTAAACTCTCAAATCTCAACTCTTAACTCTTAGGAAAAGTTAAGAGTTGGGTAAGAGTTGCTCGTAAACTCTAAAATGTCAATTCTTAAATCTTAGGAAAAGTTAAGAGTTGGGTAAGGATTGGTCGTAACGCCTGAAATCTCAACTCTTAACTCTTACGCAAAGTCAAGAGTTGGGTAAGGGATACTCGTAATGTCTGAAATCTGAACTCTTAACTCTTAGGAAAAGTTAAGAGTTGGGTAAGAGTTGGTCGTAACCTCTGAAATCTCAACTCTTAACTCTTAGGCAAAGATAAGAGTTGAGCAAGAGTTGGTCGTAACTGAAGCCTCAACTCTTAACTCTTACGCAAAGTTAAGAGTTGGGTAAGAGTTGCTCGTAACTGAGGTCTCAATTCTTAACTCTTACGCAAAGTTAAGAGTTGGGTAAGAGTTGGTCGTAACGTCTGAAATCTCAACTCTTACCTCTTAGGAGAAGTAAAGAGTTGGGCAAGAGTTGGTCGTAACGTCTGAAATCTCAACTCTTAAATCTTAGGAAAAGTTGAGTGTTGGGTAAGAGTTGTTCGTAACCTCTAAAATCTTAACTCCTAACTCTTACACAAAGTTAATAGTTGGGTAGAATTTGGTCGTAACGTCTGAAATCTGAACTCTTAACTCTTAGGAAAAGTTAAGATTTCGGTAAGAGTTGGCCGTAACCTCTGAAATCTCAACTCTTAACTATTACGCAAAGTTAAGAGTTGGGTAAGAGTTGTTGGTAACGTCTGAAATCTCATTTCTTAAATCTTAGGAAAAGTTAAGAGTTGGTTAAGAGTTGGTCGTAACTTCTGAAATCCCAACTCTTAACTCTTAGGAAAAGTTAAGAGTTGGTCCTAACCCCTGAAATCTCAACTCTTAACTCTTAGGAAAAGTTACGAGTTGGTCGTAACGTCTGAAGTCTCAACTCTTAACTCTTAGGAAAAGATAAGAGTTGGGTTAGAGTTGGTCGTAACCTCTGAAATCTCAACACTTAACTCTTAGGAAAAGTTAAGAGTTGGTCGTAACCACTGAAATCTCAACTCCTAACTCTTAGGAAAAGTTAAGAGTTGGGTAAGAGTTGCTCGTGAAGTCTAAAATCACAACTCTTAACTCTTAGGAAAAGTTAAGAGTTAGTCGTAACGTCTGAAATCTCAACTCTTAACTTTTACCCAAAGTTAAGAGTTGGGTAAGGGTTGGTCGTAACATCTGAAATCGCAGCTCTTCACCGTTACGCAAAGCTAGGAGTTGAGTAAGAGTTGGGTAAGAGTTGTTCGTAACTTCTGAAATCTCAACTCTTAACTCTTAGGAAAAGTTAAGAGTTGGTCGTAACCCCTGAAATCTCAACTGCTACCTCTTAGGAAAAGTTAAGAGTTGGGTAAGAGTTGCTCGCAAAGTCTAAAATCTCAACTCTTAACTCTTAGGAAAAGTTAAGAGTTGCGTAAGAGTTGTTCGTAACGTCTGAAATCTCAATTCTTAACTCTTAGGAAAAGTTAAGAGTTGGGTAAGCGTTGGTCGTAACGTCTGAAATCGCAACTCTTAACTCTTAGGAAAAGTTAAGAGTTGGGTAAGAGTTGCTCGTAAACTCTCAAATCTCAACTCTTAACTCTTAGGAAAAGTTAAGAGTTGGGTAAGAGTTGCTCGTAAACTCTAAAATGTCAATTCTTAAATCTTAGGAAAAGTTAAGAGTTGGGTAAGGATTGGTCGTAACGCCTGAAATCTCAACTCTTAACTCTTACGCAAAGTCAAGAGTTGGGTAAGGGATACTCGTAATGTATGAAATCTGAACTCTTAACTCTTAGGAAAAGTTAAGAATTGGGTAAGAGTGGGTCGTAACCTCTGAAATCTCAACTCCTAACTCTTGGGAAAAATTAAGAGTTGGGTAAGAGTTGTTCGTAACGTCTGAATTCTCAACTCTTACCGCTTAGCAAAAGTAAAGAGTTGGGTAAGAGTTACGCGTAATGTCTGAAATCTCAACTGTTAACTCTTAGGAAAAGTTAAGAGTTGGGTAAGAGTAGGTCCTAACGTCTGAAATCTCAACTCCTAACTCTTAGGAAAATTTAAGATTTGGGTAAGCGTTGCTCGTAACTTCTGAAATCTCAACTCTTCACTCTTACGCAAAGCTAAGAGTTGGTCGTAACTGAAGTCTCAACTTTTAACTCTTACGCAAAGTTAAGAGTTGGGTAAGAGTTGCTCGTAACCCCTCAAATCTCAACTCTCAATTTTTACGCAAAGCTCAGAGTTGGATACGAGTTCGTCGTAAAGTGTGAAATCTCAACTCTTAACTCTTAGGAAAAGTTAAGAGTTGGGTAAGCGTTGGTCGTCATTGAAGTCTCAACTCTTAACTCTTACGCAAAGTTGAATGTTGGGTAAGTGTTGTTCGTAACGTCTGAAATCTCAATTCTTAACTCTTAGGAAAAGTTAAGAGTTGGTCGTAACTGAAGTCTCAACTCTTAACTCTTACGCAAAGTTAAGAGTTCGGTAAGAGTTGGTCGTAACGTCTGAAGTCTCAAGTCTTACCTCTTAGGAAAAGTAAAGAGTTGGGTAAGAGTTACTCGTAATGTCTGAAATCTCAACTGTTAACTCTTAGGAAAAGTTAAGAGTTGGGTAAGAGGTGCTCGTAAACTCTAAAATCTCAATTCTTAACTCTTAGGAAAAGTTAAGAGTTGGGTAAGAGTTGGTCGTAACCTCTGAAATCTCAGCTCTTAACTCTTACGCAAAGTTGAGAGTTGGGTAAGTGTTGTTCGTAACGTCTGAAATCTCAATTCTTAACTCTTAGGAAAAGTTGAGCGTTGGGTAAGAGTTGGTCGTAACGTCTGAAATCTCAACTCTTAACTCTTAGGAAAAGTTAAGAGTTGGGTAAGAGTTGGGCGTAACCTCTGAAATCTCAACTCTTAACTCTTAGGCAAAGATAAGAGTTGGATAAGAGTTGGTCGTAACTGAAGTCTCAACTCTTAATTTTTACGCAAAGTTCAGAGTTGGATACGAGTTCGTCGTAAAGTGTGAAATCTCAACTCTTAACTCTTACGCAAAGTCAAGAGTTGGGTAAGAGTTACTCGTAATGTCTGAAATCTCAACTCTTAACTCTTGGGAAAAGTTAAGAGTTGGGTAAGAGTTGTTCGTAATGTCTGAAATCTCAATCCTTAACTCTGAGGAAAAGTTAATAGTTGGGTAAGAGTTGTTCGTAATGTCTGAAATCTCAATCCTTAACTCTTAGGAAAAGTTAAGAGTTGGGTAAGAGTTGGTCGTAAACTCTCAAATCTCAACTCTTAACTCTTAGGAAAAGTTAAGATTTGGGTAAGTGTTGTTCGTAACGTCTGAAATCTGAATTCTTAACTCTTAGGAAAAGTTAAGCGTTGAGTAAGAGTTGGTCGTAACTGAAGTCTCAACTCTTGACTCTTACGCAAAGTTAAGACTTCGGTAAGAGTTGGTCGTAACGTCTGAAGTCTCAACTCTTAACTCTCACGCAAAGTTGAGAGTTGGGTAAGAGTTATTAGTAACGTCTGAAATCTCTATTCTTAACTCGTAGGAAAAGTTAAGAGTTGAGTAAGAGTTGGTGGTACCTGAAGTCTCAACTCTTAACTCTTACGGAAGGTTAAGAGTTGGGTAAGAGTTGGTCGTAACGTCTGAAATCTCAACTCTTAACTCTTAGGAAAAGTTAAGAGTTGGGTAAGAGTTGGGCGTAACCTCTGAAATCTCAACTCTTAACTCTTAGGCAAAGATAAGAGTTGAGTAAGAGTTGGTCGTAACTGAAGTCTCAACTCTTAATTCTTACGCAAAGTTAAGAGTTGGGTAAGAGTTGTTGGTAACGTCTGAAATCTCATTTCTTAAATCTTAGGAAAAGTTAAGAGTTGGTCGTAACGTCTGAAATCTCAACTCTTAACTCTTAGGAAAAGTTAAGAGTTGGGTAAGAGTTGGTCGTAACCTCTGAAATCTCAACTCTTAACTCTTAGGCAAAGATAAGAGTTGAGCAAGAGTTGGTCGTAACTGAAGCCTCAACTCTTAACTCTTACGCAAAGTTAAGAGTTGGGTAAGAGTTGCTCGTAACTGAGGTCTCAATTCTTAACTCTTACGCAAAGTTAAGAGTTGGGTAAGAGTTGGTCGTAACGTCTGAAATCTCAACTCTTACCTCTTAGGAGAAGTAAAGAGTTGGGCAAGAGTTGGTCGTAACGTCTGAAATCTCAACTCTTAAATCTTAGGAAAAGTTGAGTGTTGGGTAAGAGTTGTTCGTAACCTCTAAAATCTTAACTCCTAACTCTTACACAAAGTTAATAGTTGGGTAGAATTTGGTCGTAACGTCTGAAATCTGAACTCTTAACTCTTAGGAAAAGTTAAGATTTCGGTAAGAGTTGGCCGTAACCTCTGAAATCTCAACTCTTAACTATTACGCAAAGTTAAGAGTTGGGTAAGAGTTGTTGGTAACGTCTGAAATCTCATTTCTTAAATCTTAGGAAAAGTTAAGAGTTGGTTAAGAGTTGGTCGTAACTTCTGAAATCCCAACTCTTAACTCTTAGGAAAAGTTAAGAGTTGGTCCTAACCCCTGAAATCTCAACTCTTAACTCTTAGGAAAAGTTACGAGTTGGTCGTAACGTCTGAAGTCTCAACTCTTAACTCTTAGGAAAAGATAAGAGTTGGGTTAGAGTTGGTCGTAACCTCTGAAATCTCAACACTTAACTCTTAGGAAAAGTTAAGAGTTGGTCGTAACCACTGAAATCTCAACTCCTAACTCTTAGGAAAAGTTAAGAGTTGGGTAAGAGTTGCTCGTGAAGTCTAAAATCACAACTCTTAACTCTTAGGAAAAGTTAAGAGTTAGTCGTAACGTCTGAAATCTCAACTCTTAACTTTTACCCAAAGTTAAGAGTTGGGTAAGGGTTGGTCGTAACATCTGAAATCGCAGCTCTTCACCGTTACGCAAAGCTAGGAGTTGAGTAAGAGTTGGGTAAGAGTTGTTCGTAACTTCTGAAATCTCAACTCTTAACTCTTAGGAAAAGTTAAGAGTTGGTCGTAACCCCTGAAATCTCAACTGCTACCTCTTAGGAAAAGTTAAGAGTTGGGTAAGAGTTGCTCGCAAAGTCTAAAATCTCAACTCTTAACTCTTAGGAAAAGTTAAGAGTTGCGTAAGAGTTGTTCGTAACGTCTGAAATCTCAATTCTTAACTCTTAGGAAAAGTTAAGAGTTGGGTAAGCGTTGGTCGTAACGTCTGAAATCGCAACTCTTAACTCTTAGGAAAAGTTAAGAGTTGGGTAAGAGTTGCTCGTAAACTCTCAAATCTCAACTCTTAACTCTTAGGAAAAGTTAAGAGTTGGGTAAGAGTTGCTCGTAAACTCTAAAATGTCAATTCTTAAATCTTAGGAAAAGTTAAGAGTTGGGTAAGGATTGGTCGTAACGCCTGAAATCTCAACTCTTAACTCTTACGCAAAGTCAAGAGTTGGGTAAGGGATACTCGTAATGTATGAAATCTGAACTCTTAACTCTTAGGAAAAGTTAAGAATTGGGTAAGAGTGGGTCGTAACCTCTGAAATCTCAACTCCTAACTCTTGGGAAAAATTAAGAGTTGGGTAAGAGTTGTTCGTAACGTCTGAATTCTCAACTCTTACCGCTTAGCAAAAGTAAAGAGTTGGGTAAGAGTTACGCGTAATGTCTGAAATCTCAACTGTTAACTCTTAGGAAAAGTTAAGAGTTGGGTAAGAGTAGGTCCTAACGTCTGAAATCTCAACTCCTAACTCTTAGGAAAATTTAAGATTTGGGTAAGCGTTGCTCGTAACTTCTGAAATCTCAACTCTTCACTCTTACGCAAAGCTAAGAGTTGGTCGTAACTGAAGTCTCAACTTTTAACTCTTACGCAAAGTTAAGAGTTGGGTAAGAGTTGCTCGTAACCCCTCAAATCTCAACTCTCAATTTTTACGCAAAGCTCAGAGTTGGATACGAGTTCGTCGTAAAGTGTGAAATCTCAACTCTTAACTCTTAGGAAAAGTTAAGAGTTGGGTAAGCGTTGGTCGTCATTGAAGTCTCAACTCTTAACTCTTACGCAAAGTTGAATGTTGGGTAAGTGTTGTTCGTAACGTCTGAAATCTCAATTCTTAACTCTTAGGAAAAGTTAAGAGTTGGTCGTAACTGAAGTCTCAACTCTTAACTCTTACGCAAAGTTAAGAGTTCGGTAAGAGTTGGTCGTAACGTCTGAAGTCTCAAGTCTTACCTCTTAGGAAAAGTAAAGAGTTGGGTAAGAGTTACTCGTAATGTCTGAAATCTCAACTGTTAACTCTTAGGAAAAGTTAAGAGTTGGGTAAGAGGTGCTCGTAAACTCTAAAATCTCAATTCTTAACTCTTAGGAAAAGTTAAGAGTTGGGTAAGAGTTGGTCGTAACCTCTGAAATCTCAGCTCTTAACTCTTACGCAAAGTTGAGAGTTGGGTAAGTGTTGTTCGTAACGTCTGAAATCTCAATTCTTAACTCTTAGGAAAAGTTGAGCGTTGGGTAAGAGTTGGTCGTAACGTCTGAAATCTCAACTCTTAACTCTTAGGAAAAGTTAAGAGTTGGGTAAGAGTTGGGCGTAACCTCTGAAATCTCAACTCTTAACTCTTAGGCAAAGATAAGAGTTGGATAAGAGTTGGTCGTAACTGAAGTCTCAACTCTTAATTTTTACGCAAAGTTCAGAGTTGGATACGAGTTCGTCGTAAAGTGTGAAATCTCAACTCTTAACTCTTACGCAAAGTCAAGAGTTGGGTAAGAGTTACTCGTAATGTCTGAAATCTCAACTCTTAACTCTTGGGAAAAGTTAAGAGTTGGGTAAGAGTTGTTCGTAATGTCTGAAATCTCAATCCTTAACTCTGAGGAAAAGTTAATAGTTGGGTAAGAGTTGTTCGTAATGTCTGAAATCTCAATCCTTAACTCTTAGGAAAAGTTAAGAGTTGGGTAAGAGTTGGTCGTAAACTCTCAAATCTCAACTCTTAACTCTTAGGAAAAGTTAAGATTTGGGTAAGTGTTGTTCGTAACGTCTGAAATCTGAATTCTTAACTCTTAGGAAAAGTTAAGCGTTGAGTAAGAGTTGGTCGTAACTGAAGTCTCAACTCTTGACTCTTACGCAAAGTTAAGACTTCGGTAAGAGTTGGTCGTAACGTCTGAAGTCTCAACTCTTAACTCTCACGCAAAGTTGAGAGTTGGGTAAGAGTTATTAGTAACGTCTGAAATCTCTATTCTTAACTCGTAGGAAAAGTTAAGAGTTGAGTAAGAGTTGGTGGTACCTGAAGTCTCAACTCTTAACTCTTACGGAAGGTTAAGAGTTGGGTAAGAGTTGGTCGTAACGTCTGAAATCTCAACTCTTAACTCTTAGGAAAAGTTAAGAGTTGGGTAAGAGTTGGGCGTAACCTCTGAAATCTCAACTCTTAACTCTTAGGCAAAGATAAGAGTTGAGTAAGAGTTGGTCGTAACTGAAGTCTCAACTCTTAATTCTTACGCAAAGTTAAGAGTTGGGTAAGAGTTGTTGGTAACGTCTGAAATCTCATTTCTTAAATCTTAGGAAAAGTTAAGAGTTGGTCGTAACGTCTGAAATCTCAACTCTTAACTCTTAGGAAAAGTTAAGAGTTGGGTAAGAGTTGGTCGTAACCTCTGAAATCTCAACTCTTAACTCTTAGGCAAAGATAAGAGTTGAGCAAGAGTTGGTCGTAACTGAAGCCTCAACTCTTAACTCTTACGCAAAGTTAAGAGTTGGGTAAGAGTTGCTCGTAACTGAGGTCTCAATTCTTAACTCTTACGCAAAGTTAAGAGTTGGGTAAGAGTTGGTCGTAACGTCTGAAATCTCAACTCTTACCTCTTAGGAGAAGTAAAGAGTTGGGCAAGAGTTGGTCGTAACGTCTGAAATCTCAACTCTTAAATCTTAGGAAAAGTTGAGTGTTGGGTAAGAGTTGTTCGTAACCTCTAAAATCTTAACTCCTAACTCTTACACAAAGTTAATAGTTGGGTAGAATTTGGTCGTAACGTCTGAAATCTGAACTCTTAACTCTTAGGAAAAGTTAAGATTTCGGTAAGAGTTGGCCGTAACCTCTGAAATCTCAACTCTTAACTATTACGCAAAGTTAAGAGTTGGGTAAGAGTTGTTGGTAACGTCTGAAATCTCATTTCTTAAATCTTAGGAAAAGTTAAGAGTTGGTTAAGAGTTGGTCGTAACTTCTGAAATCCCAACTCTTAACTCTTAGGAAAAGTTAAGAGTTGGTCCTAACCCCTGAAATCTCAACTCTTAACTCTTAGGAAAAGTTACGAGTTGGTCGTAACGTCTGAAGTCTCAACTCTTAACTCTTAGGAAAAGATAAGAGTTGGGTTAGAGTTGGTCGTAACCTCTGAAATCTCAACACTTAACTCTTAGGAAAAGTTAAGAGTTGGTCGTAACCACTGAAATCTCAACTCCTAACTCTTAGGAAAAGTTAAGAGTTGGGTAAGAGTTGCTCGTGAAGTCTAAAATCACAACTCTTAACTCTTAGGAAAAGTTAAGAGTTAGTCGTAACGTCTGAAATCTCAACTCTTAACTTTTACCCAAAGTTAAGAGTTGGGTAAGGGTTGGTCGTAACATCTGAAATCGCAGCTCTTCACCGTTACGCAAAGCTAGGAGTTGAGTAAGAGTTGGGTAAGAGTTGTTCGTAACTTCTGAAATCTCAACTCTTAACTCTTAGGAAAAGTTAAGAGTTGGTCGTAACCCCTGAAATCTCAACTGCTACCTCTTAGGAAAAGTTAAGAGTTGGGTAAGAGTTGCTCGCAAAGTCTAAAATCTCAACTCTTAACTCTTAGGAAAAGTTAAGAGTTGCGTAAGAGTTGTTCGTAACGTCTGAAATCTCAATTCTTAACTCTTAGGAAAAGTTAAGAGTTGGGTAAGCGTTGGTCGTAACGTCTGAAATCGCAACTCTTAACTCTTAGGAAAAGTTAAGAGTTGGGTAAGAGTTGCTCGTAAACTCTCAAATCTCAACTCTTAACTCTTAGGAAAAGTTAAGAGTTGGGTAAGAGTTGCTCGTAAACTCTAAAATGTCAATTCTTAAATCTTAGGAAAAGTTAAGAGTTGGGTAAGGATTGGTCGTAACGCCTGAAATCTCAACTCTTAACTCTTACGCAAAGTCAAGAGTTGGGTAAGGGATACTCGTAATGTATGAAATCTGAACTCTTAACTCTTAGGAAAAGTTAAGAATTGGGTAAGAGTGGGTCGTAACCTCTGAAATCTCAACTCCTAACTCTTGGGAAAAATTAAGAGTTGGGTAAGAGTTGTTCGTAACGTCTGAATTCTCAACTCTTACCGCTTAGCAAAAGTAAAGAGTTGGGTAAGAGTTACGCGTAATGTCTGAAATCTCAACTGTTAACTCTTAGGAAAAGTTAAGAGTTGGGTAAGAGTAGGTCCTAACGTCTGAAATCTCAACTCCTAACTCTTAGGAAAATTTAAGATTTGGGTAAGCGTTGCTCGTAACTTCTGAAATCTCAACTCTTCACTCTTACGCAAAGCTAAGAGTTGGTCGTAACTGAAGTCTCAACTTTTAACTCTTACGCAAAGTTAAGAGTTGGGTAAGAGTTGCTCGTAACCCCTCAAATCTCAACTCTCAATTTTTACGCAAAGCTCAGAGTTGGATACGAGTTCGTCGTAAAGTGTGAAATCTCAACTCTTAACTCTTAGGAAAAGTTAAGAGTTGGGTAAGCGTTGGTCGTCATTGAAGTCTCAACTCTTAACTCTTACGCAAAGTTGAATGTTGGGTAAGTGTTGTTCGTAACGTCTGAAATCTCAATTCTTAACTCTTAGGAAAAGTTAAGAGTTGGTCGTAACTGAAGTCTCAACTCTTAACTCTTACGCAAAGTTAAGAGTTCGGTAAGAGTTGGTCGTAACGTCTGAAGTCTCAAGTCTTACCTCTTAGGAAAAGTAAAGAGTTGGGTAAGAGTTACTCGTAATGTCTGAAATCTCAACTGTTAACTCTTAGGAAAAGTTAAGAGTTGGGTAAGAGGTGCTCGTAAACTCTAAAATCTCAATTCTTAACTCTTAGGAAAAGTTAAGAGTTGGGTAAGAGTTGGTCGTAACCTCTGAAATCTCAGCTCTTAACTCTTACGCAAAGTTGAGAGTTGGGTAAGTGTTGTTCGTAACGTCTGAAATCTCAATTCTTAACTCTTAGGAAAAGTTGAGAGTTGGGTAAGAGTTGGTCGTAACGTCTGAAATCTCAACTCTTAACTCTTAGGAAAAGTTAAGAGTTGGGTAAGAGTTGGGCGTAACCTCTGAAATCTCAACTCTTAACTCTTAGGCAAAGATAAGAGTTGGATAAGAGTTGGTCGTAACTGAAGTCTCAACTCTTAATTTTTACGCAAAGTTCAGAGTTGGATACGAGTTCGTCGTAAAGTGTGAAATCTCAACTCTTAACTCTTACGCAAAGTCAAGAGTTGGGTAAGAGTTACTCGTAATGTCTGAAATCTCAACTCTTAACTCTTGGGAAAAGTTAAGAGTTGGGTAAGAGTTGTTCGTAACCTCTAAAATCTTAACTCCTAACTCTTACACAAAGTTAATAGTTGGGTAGAATTTGGTCGTAACGTCTGAAATCTGAACTCTTAACTCTTAGGAAAAGTTAAGATTTCGGTAAGAGTTGGCCGTAACCTCTGAAATCTCAACTCTTAACTATTACGCAAAGTTAAGAGTTGGGTAAGAGTCACTCGTAACTGCAGTCTCAATTCTTAACTCTTACGCAAAGTTAAGAGTTGGGTAAGAGTTGGTCGTAACGTCTGAAATCTTAACTCCTAACTCTTAGGAAAAGTTAAGAGTTGGGTAAGAGTTGCTCGTAAACTCTCAAATCTCAACTCTTAAGTCTTAGGAAAAGTTAAGATTTGGGTAAGGGTTGGTCGTAACCTCTGAAATCGCAACTCTTCACTCTTACGCAAAGCTAAGAGTTGAGTAAGAGTTGGTCGTAACTGAAGTCTCAACTCTTAATTCTTACGCAAAGTTAAGAGTTGGGTAAGAGTTGTTGGTAACGTCTGAAATCTCATTTCTTAAATCTTAGGAAAAGTTAAGAGTTGGTTAAGAGTTGGTCGTAACTTCTGAAATCCCAACTCTTAACTCTTAGGAAAAGTTAAGAGTTGGTCCTAACCCCTGAAATCTCAACTCTTAACTCTTAGGAAAAGTTACGAGTTGGCCGTAACGTCTGAAGTCTCAACTCTTAACTCTTACGCAAAGTTAAGAGTTGGGTAAGAGTTGGTCGTAACGTCTGAAATCTCAACTCTTACCTCTTAGGAGAAGTAAAGAGTTGGGCAAGAGTTGGTCGTAACGTCTGAAATCTCAACTCTTAAATCTTAGGAAAAGTTGAGTGTTGGGTAAGAGTTGTTCGTAACCTCTAAAACCTTAACTCCTAACTCTTACACAAAGTTAATAGTTGGGTAGAATTTGGTCGTAACGTCTGAAATCTGAACTCTTAACTCTTAGGAAAAGTTAAGATTTCGGTAAGAGTTGGCCGTAACCTCTGAAATCTCAACTCTTAACTATTACGCAAAGTTAAGAGTTGGGTAAGAGTCACTCGTAACTGCAGTCTCAATTCTTAACTCTTACGCAAACTTAAGAGTTGGGTAAGAGTTGGTCGTAACGTCTGAAATCTTAACTCTTAACTCTTAGGAAAAGTTAAGAGTTGGGTAAGAGTTGCTCGTGAAGTCTAAAATCACAACTATTAACTCTTAGGAAAAGTTAAGAGTTAGTCGTAACGTCTGAAATCTCAACTCTTAACTTTTACCCAAAGTTAAGAGTTGGGTAAGGGTTGGTCGTAACCTCTGAAATCGCAGCTCTTCACCGTTACGCAAAGCTAGGAGTTGAGTAAGAGTTGGGTAAGAGTTGTTCGTAACTTCTGAAATCTCAACTCTTAACTCTTAGGAAAAGTTAAGAGTTGGTCGTAACCCCTGAAATCTCAACTGCTAACTCTTAGGAAAAGTTAAGAGTTGGGTAAGAGTTGCTCGCAAAGTCTAAAATCTCAACTCTTAACTCTTAGGAAAAGTTAAGAGTTGGGTAAGAGTCGGTCGTGACTTCTGAAATCTCAACTCTTAACTCTTAGGAAAAGTTAAGAGTTAGTCGTAACCGCTGAAATCTCAACTCTTAACTCTTACACAAAGTTAATAGTTGAGTCGAAGTTGGTCGTAACGTCTGAAATCTCAACTCTTAACTATTGGGAAATGTTAAGAGTTGGGTAAGAGTTGTTCGTAACGTCTGAAATCTCAATTCTTAACTCTTAGGAAAAGTTAAGAGTTGGGTAAGAGTTGGTCGTAACGTCTGAAATCGCAACTCTTAACTCTTAGGAAAAGTTAAGAGTTGGGTAAGAGTTGCTCGTAACCCCTGAAATCTCAACTGCTAACTCTTAGGAAAAGTTAAGAGTTGGGTAAGCGTTGGTCGTAATTGAAGTCTCAATTCTTAACTCTAACGCAAAGTTGAGTGTTGGGTAAGTGTTGTTCGTAACGTCTGAAATCTCAATTCTTAACTCTTGGGAAATGTTAAGAGTTGGGTAAGAGTTGTTCGTAACGTCCGAAATCTCAATTCTTAACTCTTAGGAAAAGTTAAGAGTTGGGTAAGAGTTGTTCGTAACGTCTGAAATCTCAACTCTTAACTCTTAGGAAAAGTTAAGAGTTGGGTAAGAGTTGCTCGTAACCCCTCAAATCTCAACTCGTAATTTTTACGCAAAGTTCAGAGTTGGATACGAGTTCGTCGTAAAGTGTGAAATCTCAACTCTTAACTCTTACGCAAAGTCAAGAGTTGGGTAAGAGTTACTCGTAACGTCTGAAGTCTCAACTCTTACTTCTTAGGAGAAGTAAAGAGTTGGGTATGAGTTACTCGTAATGTCTGAAATCTCATTTCTTAACTCTTAGGAAAAGTTAAGAGTTGGTTAAGAGTTGGTCGTAACTTCTGAAATCTCAACTCTTAACTCTTAGGAAAAGTTAAGAGTTGGTCCTAACCCCTGAAATCTCAACTCTTAACTCTTAGGAAAAGTTAAGAGTTGAGTAAGAGTTGGTCGTAACTGAAGTCTCAATTCTTAACTCTTACGCAAAGTTAAGAGTTGGGTAAGGATTGGTCGTAACGCCTGAAATCTCAACTCTTAACTCTTACGAAAAGTCAAGAGTTGGGTAAGGGATACTCGTAATGTCTGAAATCTGAACTCTTAACTCTTAGGAAAAGTTAAGAATTGGGTAAGAGTGGGTCGTAACGTCTGAAATCACAACTCTTAACTCTTGGGAAAAAATAAGAGTTGGGTAAGTGTTGTTCGTAACGTCTGAAATCTCAATTCTTAACTTTTAGGAAAAGTTAAGCGTTGGGTAAGAGTTGGTCGTAACGTCTGAAATCTCAACTCTTAACTCTTAGGAAAAGTTAAGAGTTGGGTAAGAGTTGCTCGTAAGCTCTCAAATCTCAACACTTAACTCTTAGGAAAAGTTAAGATTTGGGTAAGAGTTGGTCGTAACCTCTGAAATCTCAGCGCTTCACCGTTACGCAAAGTTAAGAGTTGAGTAAGAGTTGGGTAAGACTTGTTCGTAACTTCTGAAATCTCAATTCTTAACTCTTAGGAAAAGTTAAGGGTTGGGTAAGAGTTGGTCGTAATGTCTGAAATCTCAACTCTTAACTCTTAGGAAAAGTTACGAGTTGGGTAAGAGTTGGTCGTAACCTCTGAAATCTCAACTCTTAACTCTTAGGCAAAGATAAGACTTGAGTAAGAATTGGTCGTAACTGAAGTGTCAATTCTTAACTCTTACGCAAAGTTAAGAGTTGGGTAACAGTTGGTCGTAACGTCTGAAATCTCAACTCCTAACTCTTAGGAAAAGTTAAGAGTTGGTCGTAACCTCTGAAATCTCAACTCTTAACTCTTAGGCAAAGATAAGAGTTGAATAAGAGTTGGTCGTAACTGAAGTCTCAACTCTTAATTTTTACGCAAAGTTCAGAGTTGGATACGAGTTCGTCGTAAAGTGTGAAATCTCAACTCGTAACTCTTACGCAAAGTCAAGAGTTGGGTAAGAGTTTTTCGTAACGTCTGAAATCTCAACTCTTAACTCTTAGGAAAAGTTAAGAGTTGAGTAAGAGTTGGTCGTAACTGAAGTCTCAACTCTTAACTCTTACGCAAAGTTAAGAGATGGGTAAGGGTTGGTCGTAACCTCTGAAATCGCAGCTCTTCACCGTTACGCAAAGCTAAGAGTTGAGTAAGAGTTGTTCGTAACTTCTGAAATCTCAACTGTTGACTCTTAGGAAAAGGTAAGAGTTGGTCGTAACCCCTCAAATCTCAACTCCTAACTCTTAGGAAAAGTTAAGAGTTGGGTAAGGGTTGCTCGTAAAGTCTAAAATCTCACCTCTTAACTCTTAGGAAAAGTTAAGAGTTGGTCGTAACGTCTGAAATCTGAACTCTTAACTCTTAGGAAAAGTTAAGAGTTGGGTAAGAGTTGTTCGTAACGTCTGAAATCTCATTCCTTAACTCTTAGGAAAAGTTAAGAGTTGAATAAGAGTTGGTCGTAACTGAAGTCTCAACTCTTAACTTTTACGCAAAGTTAAGAGTTGGGTAAGAGTTGGTCGTAACGTCTGAAATCTCTACTCTTAACTCTTAGGAAAAGTTAAGAGTTGGGTAAGAGTTGTTCGTAACGTCTGAAATCTCATTCCTTAGCTCTTAGGAAAAGTTAAGAGTTGAATAAGAGTTGGTCGTAACTGAAGTCTCAACTCTTAACTTTTACGCAAAGTTAAGAGTTGGGTAAGAGTTGTTCGTAACGTCTGAAATCTCATTTCTTAACTCTTAGGAAAAGTTAAGAGTTGGGTAAGAGTTGCTCGTAAGCTCTCAAATCTCAACTCTTAACTCTTAGGAAAAGTTAAGATTTGGGTAAGAGTTGGTCGTAACCTCTGAAATCTCAGCTCTTCACCGTTACGCAAACCTAAGAGTTGAGTAAGAGTTGGGTAAGAGTTTTTCGTAACGTCTGAAATCTCAACTCTTAACTCTTAGGAAAAGTTAAGAGTTGAGTAAGAGTTGGTCGTAACTGAAGTCTCAACTCTTAACTCTTACGCAAAGTTAAGAGTTGGGTAAGAGTTGTTCGTAACGTCTGAAATCTAATTCCTTAACTCTTAGGAAAAGTTAAGAGTTGAATAAGAGTTGGTCGTAACTGAAGTCTCAACTCTTAACTTTTACGCAAAGTTAAGAGTTGGGTAAGAGTTGTTCGTAACGTCTGAAATCTCATTTCTTAACTCTTAGGAAAAGTTAAGAGTTGGGTAACAGTGGGTCGTAACGTCTGAAATCTAAACTCTTAACTCTTAGGAAAAGTTAAGAGTTGGTCATAACCTCTGAAATCTCAACTCTTAACTCTTACGCAAAGTTAAGAGTTAGGTAAGAGTTGCTCGTAACCCCTCAAATCTCAACTCGTAATTTTTACGCAAAGTTCAGAGTTGGATACGAGTTCGTCGTAAAGTGTGTAATCTCAACTCATAACTCTTACGCAAAGTCGAGAGTTGGGTAAGAGTTACTCGTAATGTCTCAAATCTCAACTCTTAACTCTTAGGAAAAGTTAAGAGTTGGGTAAGAGTTGCTCGTAAACTCTAAAATCTCAATTCTTGAATCTTAGGAAAAGTTAACAGTTGGGTAAGAGTTGTTCGTAACCTCTAAAATCTCAACTCCTAACTCTTACATAAAGTTAATAGTTGGGTAGAATTTGGTCGTAGGGTCTGAAATCTGAACTCTTAACTATTACGCAAAGTTAAGAGTTGGGTAAGAGTCGCTCGTAACTGAAGTCTCAATTCTTAACTCTTACGCAAAGTTAAGAGTTGGGTAAGAGTTGCTCGTAAACTCTCAAATTTCAACTCTTAAGTCTTAGGAAAAGTTAAGATTTGGGTAAGGGTTGGTCGTAACCTCTGAAATCGCAACTCTTCACTCTTACGCAAAGCTAAGAGTTGAGTAAGAGTTGGTCGTAACTGAAGTCTCAACGCTAACAAGCGTTTGCCGTATTACGTTTCACGGGCAGAAAAGCACGTTTTTCGCAGTCCTCTCTGTTTTGATGATAGCTCGAGAACGGTCGAATGTTAGCGTTTGCTGTATGTTGCGTCGTGTTCAGCGCATCGAACTACGCTTATACAGTGAATTTGAAGTGTTTAAGTGGAGTGTACGGCATTGTTTTGGCAAAAAATTGATTTTTTCGAAAATTGTGCAATTCGATGATAACTCGAGAACGGTCGAATGTTAGCGTTTGCCGTATGTTGCATCGTGTTCAGCGCTTCGAACTACGGGAATACAGTGAATTTGAAGTGTTTAAGGGAAGTGTACGGCATTGTTTTGACAAAAATTTTTTTTTTCGAAAATTGAGCAATTCGATGATACCTCGAGAACGGTCGAATGTTAGCGTTTGCCGTATGTTGCGTCGTGTTCAGCGTATCGAACTACGCCTATACAGTGAATTTGAAGTGTTTAAGGGGAGTGTACGGCATTGTTTTGACAAAAAAATGATTTTTTCGAAAATTGTGCAGTTCGATGATAACTCGAGAACGGTCGAATGGTAGCGTTTGCCGTATGTTGCATCGTGTTCAGCGCTTCGAAGTGCGGGTATACAGTGAATTTGAAGTGTTTAAGGGAAGTTTACGGTAGCGTTTTGGCAGAAAATTTTTTTTTTCGAAAATTGAGCAATTCGATGATAACTCGAGAACGGTCGAATGTTAGCATTTGCCGTATGTTCCGTCGTGTTAAGCGCATCGAATTACCCCTATGCAGTGAATTTAAAGTGGTTAAGGGGAGTGCACGGCATTGTTTTGACAAAAAATGTTTTTTTTTTTCGAAAATTGAGCAATTCGATGATACCTAGAAAACGGTCGAATGTTAGCGTTTGCCGTAAGTTGCATCGTGTTCAGCGCTTCGAACTACGGGTATACAGTGAATTTGAAGTGTTTAAGGGAAGTGTACGGTAGTATTTATGAAGGAAACCCCGTTTATGCCATATTCGTGCGTTTCACGGGCAGAAAAGCACGTTTTTCGCAGTCCTCTCTCTTTTGATGATAGCTCGAGAACGGTCGAATATTAGCGTTTGCCGTATGTTGCGTCGTGTTCAGCGCATCGAACTACGCCTATACAGTGAATTTGAAGTGTTTAAGGGGAGTGTACGGCATTGTTTTGACAAAAAATTGATTTTTTCGAAAATTGTGCAATTCGATGATAACTCGAGAACGGTCGAATGTTAGCGTTTGCCGTATGTTGCATCGTGTTCAGCGCATCGAGTTACCCCTATACAGTGAGTTTGAAGTGTTTAAGGGAACTGTACGGTAGCGTTTTGACAAAAAATTGATTTTTTCGAAAATTGTGCAATTCGATGATAACTCGAGAACGGTCGAATGTTAGCGTTTGCCGTATGTTGCATCGTGTTCAGCGCTTCGAACTACGGGTATACAGTGAGTTTGAAGTGTTTAAGGGAATTTTACGGTAGCGTTTTGGCAGCAAATTTGTTTTTTCGAAAATTGAGCAATTCGATGATAACTCGAGAACGGTCGAATGTTAGCGTTTGCCGTATGTTGCACCGTGTTCAGCGCTTCGAACTACGGGTATACAGTGAATTTGAAGTGTTTCAGGGAAGTGTACGGTAGTGTTTTTAAAGGAAAACCCGTTTATTCCATATTCGTGCGTTTCGCGGGCAGAAAAGCACGTTTTTCACAGTCCTCATTCTTTTGATGATAGCTCGAGAACGGTCGAATGTTCGTGTTTGCCGTATGTTGCACCGTGTTCAGCGCATCGAGTTACCCCTATACAGTGAATTTGAAGTGTTTAAGGGGAGTGTACGGCATTGTTTTGACAAAAATGTTTTTTTTCGAAAATTGAGCGATTCGATGATACCTCGAGAACGGTCGAATGTTAGCGTTTGCCGTATGTTGCGTCGTGTTCAGCGCATCGAACTACGCCTATACAGTGAATTTGAAGTGTTTAAGGGGAGTGTACGGCATTGTTTTGACAAAAAAATGATTTTTTCGAAAATTGTGCAGTTCGATGATAACTCGAGAACGGTCGAATAGTAGCGTTTGCCGTATGTTGCATCGTGTTCAGCGCTTCGAACTACGGGTATACAGTGAATTTGAAGTGTTTCAGGGAAGTGTACGGTAGTGTTTTTAAAGGAAAACCCGTTTATTCCATATTCGTGCGTTTCGCGGGCAGAAAAGCACGTTTTTCACAGTCATCACTCTTTTGATGATAGCTCGAGAACGGTCGAATATTCGTGTTTGCCGTATATTGCATCGTGTTCAGCGCATCGAGTTACCCCTATACAGTGAATTTGAAGTGTTTAAGGGAAGTTTACGGTAGCGTTTTGGCAGAAAATTTGTTTTTTCGAAAATTGAGCAATTCGATGATAACTCGAGAACGGTCGAATGTTAGCGTTTGCCGTATGTTGCATCGTGTTGAGAGCATCGAATTACCCCTATACAGTGAGTTTGAAGTGTTTAAGGGAAGTGTACGGTAGCGTTTTGACAAAAACCTGATTTTTTCAAAAATTGTACAGTTCGATGATAACTCGAGAATGGTCGAATGTGAGCGTTTGCCGTATGTTGCATCGTGTTCAGCGCTTCGAACTACGGGTATACAGTGAATTTAAAGTATTTAAGGGAAGTGTACGGTAATATTTATGAAGGAAACCCCGTTTATGCCATATTCGTGCGTTTCACGGGCAGAAAAGCACGTTTTTCGCAGTCCTCTCTCTTTTGATGATAGCTCGAGAACGGTCGAATGGTAGCGTTTGCTGTATGTTGCGTCGTGTTCAGCGCATCGAACTACGCCTATACAGTGAATTTGAAGTGTTTAAGGGGAGTGTAAGGCATTGTTTTGACAAAAAATTGATTTTTTCGAAAATTGTGCAATTCGATGATAACTCGAGAACGGTCGAATGTTAGCGTTTGCCGTATGTTGCATCGTGTTCAGCGCTTCGAACTACGGGTATACAGTGAATTTGAAGTGTTTAAGGGAAGTGTGCGGTAGTGTTTTTAAAGGAAAACCCGTTTATTCCATATTCGTGTGTTCGCGGGCAGAAGAGCACGTTTTTCACAGTCCTCACTCTTTTGATGATAGCTCGAGAACGGTCGAATATTCGTGTTTGCCGTATGTTGCATCGTGTTCAGCGCATCTAGTCACCCCTATACAGTGAATTTGAAGTGTTTAAGGGAAGTTTACGGTAGCGTTTTGGCAGAAAATTTTTTTTTTCGAAAATTGAGCAATTCGATGATAACTCGAGAACGGTCGAATAGTAGCGTTTGCCGTATGTTGCATCGTGTTGAGAGCATCGAATTACCCCTATACAGTGAGTTTGAAGTGTTTAAGGGAAGTGTTCGGTAGCGTTTTGACAAAAACCTGATTTTTTCAAAAATTGTACAATTCGATGATAACTCGAGAATGGTCGAATGTTAGCATTTGCCGTATGTTGCATCGTGTTGAGAGCATCGAATTACCCCTATACAGTGAGTTTGAAGTGTTTAAGGGAAGTGTACGGTAGCGTTTTGACAAAAACCTGACTTTTTCAAAAATTGTGCAATTCGATGATAACTCGAGAATGGTCGAATGTTAGCGTTTGCCGTATGTTGCGTCGTGTTCAGCGCATCGAACTACACCTATACAGTAAATCTGAAGTGTTTAAGGGGAGTGTACGGCATTGTTTTGACAAAAAATTGATTTTTTCGAAAATTGTGCAATTCGATGATAACTCGAGAACGGTCGAATAGTAGCGTTTGCCGTATGCTGCATCGTGTTCAGCGCTTCGAACTACGGGTATACAGTGAATTTGAAGTGTTTAAGGGAAGTTTACGGTAGCGTTTTGGCAGAAAATTTTTTTTTTCGAAAATTGAGCAATTCGATGATAACTCGAGAACGGACGAATGTTAGCGTTTGCCGTATGCGTCGTGTTCAGCGCATCGAACTACGCCTATACAGTGAATTTGAAGTGTTTAAGGGGAGTGTACGGCATTGTTTTGACAAAAAATTGATTTTTTCGAAAATTGTGCAATTCGATGATAACTCGAGAACGGTCGAATGTTAGCGTTTGCCGTATGTTGCATCGTGTTCAGCGCTTCAAACTACGGGTATACAGTGAATTTGAAGTGTTTAAGGGAAGTGTACGGTAGTATTTATGAAGGAAACCCCGTCTATGCCATATTCGTGCGTTTCACGGGCAGAAAAGCACGTTTTTCGCAGTCCTCACTCTTTTCATGATAGCTCGAGAACGGTCGAATGTTCGTGTTTGCCGTATGTTGCATCGTGTTCAGCGCATCGAGTTACCCCTATACAGTGAATTTGAAGTGTTTAAGGGGAGTGTACGGCATTGTTTTGACAAAAATGTTTTTTTTCGAAAATTGAGCAATTCGATGATACCTCGAGAACGGTCGAATGTTAGCGTTTGCCGTATGTTGCGTCGTGTTCAGCGCATCGAACTACGCCTATACAGTGAATTTGAAGTGTTTAAGGGGAGTGTACGGCATTGTTTTGACAAAAAAATGATTTTTTCGAAAATTGTGCAGTTCGATGATAACTCGAGAACGGTCGAATAGTAGCGTTTGCCGTATGTTGCATCGTGTTCAGCGCTTCGAACTACGGGTATACAGTGAATTTGAAGTGTTTCAGGGAAGTGTACGGTAGTGTTTTTAAAGGAAAACCCGTTTATTCCATATTCGTGCGTTTCGCGGGCAGAAAAGCACGTTTTTCACAGTCATCACTCTTTTGATGATAGCTCGAGAACGGTCGAATATTCGTGTTTGCCGTATGTTGTATCGTGTTCAGCGCATCGAGTTACCCCTATACAGTGAATTTGAAGTGTTTAAGGGAAGTTTACGGTAGCGTTTTGGCAGAAAATTTGTTTTTTTCGAAAATTGAACAATTCGATGATAACTCGAGAACGGTCGAATGTTAGCGTTTGCCGTATGTTGCATCGTGTTGAGAGCATCGAATTACCCCTATACAGTGAGTTTGAAGTGTTTAAGGGAAGTGTACGGTAGCGTTTTGACAAAAACCTGATTTTTTCAAAAATTGTACAATTCGATCATAACTCGAGAATGGTCGAATGTGAGCGTTTGCCGTATGTTGCATCATGTTCAGCGCTTCGAACTACGGGTATACAGTGAATTTGAAGTATTTAAGGGAAGTGTACGGTAATATTTATGAAGGAAACCCCGTTTATGCCATATTCGTGCGTTTCACGGGCAGAAAAGCACGTTTTTCGCAGTCCTCTCTCTTTTGATGATAGCTCGAGAACGGTCGAATGTTCGTGTTTGCCATATGTTGCATCGTGTTTAGCGCATCGCGTTACCCCTATACAGTGAATTTGAAGTGTTTAAGGGGAGTGTACGGCATTGTTTTGACAAAAATGTTTTTTTTTCGAAAATTGAGCAATTCGATGATACCTAGAAAACGGTCGAATGTTAGCGTTTGCCGTAAGTTGCATCGTGTTCAGCGCTTCGAACTACGGGTATACAGTGAATTTGAAGTGTTTAAGGGACGTGTACGGTAGTATTTATGAAGGAAACCCCGTTTATGCCATATTCGTGTGTTCCACGGGCAGAAAAGCACGTTTTTCACAGTCCTCACTCTTTTGATGATAGCTCGAGAACGGTCGAATGTTCGTGTTTGCCGTATGTTGCATCTTGTTCAGCGCATCGAGTTACCCCTATACAGAGAATTTGAAGTGTTTAAGGGGAGTGTACGGCATTGTTTTGACAAAAATGTTTTGTTTCGAACATTGAGCAATTCGATGATACCTCGAGAACGGTCGTATGTTAGCGTTTGCCGTATGTTGCATCGTGTTCAGCGCATCGTACTACGCCTATACAGTGAGTTTGAAGTGTTTAAGGGAAGTGTACGGTAGCGTTTTGACAAAAACCTGATTTTTTCAAAAATTGTACAATTCGATGATAACTCGAGAACGGTCGGATATTAGCGTTTACGGTATGTTGCGTCGTGTTCAGCGCATCGTACTACGCCTATACAGTGAGTTTGAAGTGTTTAAGGGAAGTGTACGGTAGCGTTTTGACAAAAACCTGATTTTTTCAAAAATTGTGCAATTCGATGATAACTCAAGAATGGTCGAATGTTAGCGTTTGCCGTATGTTGCGTCGTGTTCAGCGCATCGAACTACACCTATACAGTGAATTTGAAGTGTTTAAGGGGAGTGTACGGCATTGTTTTGACAAAAAATTGATTTTTTCGAAAATTGTGCAATTCGATGATAACTCGAGAACGGTCGAATAGTAGCGTTTGCCGTATGTTGCATCGTGGTCAGCGCTTCGAAGTACGCGTATACAGTGAATTTGAAGTGTTTAAGGGAAGTGTACGGTAGTGTTTTTAAAGGAAAACCCGTTTATTCCATATTCGTGCGTTCGCGGGCAGAAAAGCACGTTTTTCACAGTCCTCACTCTTTTGATGATAGCTCGAGAACGGTCGAATATTCGTGTTTGCCGTAAGTTGCATCGTGTTCAGCGCTTCGAACTACGGGTATACAGTGAATTTGAAGTGTTTTTAGGGGAAGTGTACGGTGGTATTTATGAAGGAAACCCCGTTTATGCCATATTCGTGCGTTTCACGGGCAGAAAAGCACGTTTTTCACAGTCCTCACTCTTTTGATGATAGCTCGAGAACGGTCGAATGTTCGTGTTTGCCGTATGTTGCATCGTGTTCAGCGCATCGAGTTACCCCTATGCAGTGAATTTGAAGTGTTTAAGGGGAGTGTACGGCATTGTTTTGACAAAAAATTGATTTTTTCGAAAATTGAGCAATTCGATGATACCTCGAGAACGGTCGAATGTTAGCGTTTGCCGTATGTTGCATCGTGTTCAGCGCATCGAGTTACCCCTATACAGTGAATTTGAAGTGTTTAAGGGAAGTTTACGGTAGCGTTGTGGCAGAAAATTTTTTTTTTCGAAAATTGAGCAATTCGATGATTACTCGAGAACGGTCGAATAGTAGCGTTTGCCGTATGTTGCATCGTGTTGAGAGCATCGAATTACCCCTATACAGTGAGTTTGAAGTGTTTAAGGGAAGTGTACGGTAGCGTTTTGACAAAAACCTGATTTTTTCAAAAATTGTGCAATTCGATGGTAACTCGAGAATGGTCGAATGTTAGCGTTTGCCGTATGTTGCGTCGTGTTCAGCGCATCGAACTACACCTATACAGTGAATTTGAAGTGTTTAAGGGGAGTGTGCGGCATTGTTTTGACAAAAAATTGATTTTTTCGAAAATTGTGCAATTCGATGATAACTCGAGAATGGTTGAATGTTAGCGTTTGCCGTATGTTGCATCGTGTTCAGCGCTTCGAACTACGGGTATATAGTGAATTTGAAATGTTTAAGGGAAGTGTACGGTAGTATTTATCAAGGAAACCCCGTTTATGCCATATTCGTGCGTTTCACGGGCAGAAAAGCACGTTTTTCGCAGTCCTCACTCTTTTCATGATAGCTCGAGAACGGTCGAATGTTAGCATTTGCCGTATGTTCCGTCGTGTTCAGCGCGTCGAATTACCCCTACGCAGTGAATTTAAAGTGTTTAAGGGGAGTGTACGGCATTGTTTTGACAAAAAATGTTTTTTTTTCGAAAATTGAGCAATTCGATGATACCTAGAAAACGGTCGAATGTTAGCGTTTGCCGTAAGTTGCATCGTGTTCAGCGCTTCGAACTACGGGTATACAGTGAATTTGAAGTGTTTAAGGGAAGTGTACGGTAGTATTTATCAAGGAAACCCCGTTTATGCCATATTCGTGCGTTTCACGGGCAGAAAAGCACGTTTTTCGCAGTCCTCACTCTTTTCATGATAGCTCGAGAACGGTCGAATGTTAGCATTTGCCGTATGTTCCGTCGTGTTCAGCGCGTCGAATTACCCCTACGCAGTGAATTTAAAGTGTTTAAGGGGAGTGTACGGCATTGTTTTGACAAAAAATGTTTTTTTTCGAAAATTGAGGAATTCGATGATACCTAGAAAACGGTCGAATGTTAGCGTTTGCCGTAAGTTGCATCGTGTTCAGCGCTTCGAACTGAGGGTATACAGTGAATTTGAAGTGTTTAAGGGAAGTGTACGGTAGTATTTATCAAGGAAACCCCGTTTATGCCATATTCGTGCGTTTCACGGGCAGAAAAGCACGTTTTTCGCAGTCCTCTCTCTTTTGATGATAGCTCGAGAACGGCCGAATGTTAGCGTTTGCTGTATGTTGCGTCGTGTTCAGCGCATCGAACTACGCCTATACAGTGAATTTGAAGTGTTTAAGGGGAGTGTACGGCATTGTTTTGACAAAAAATTGATTTTTTCGAAAATTGTGCAATTCGATGATAACTCGAGAACGGTCGAATGTTAGCGTTTGCCGTATGTTGCATCGTGGTCAGCGCTTCGAAGTACGCGTATACAGTGAATTTGAAGTGTTTAAGGGAAGTGTACGGTAGTGTTTTTAAAGGAAAACCCGTTTATTCCATATTCGTGCGTTCGCGGGCAGAAAAGCACGTTTTTCACAGTCCTCACTCTTTTGATGATAGCTCGAGAACGGTCGAATATTCGTGTTTGCCGTAAGTTGCATCGTGTTCAGCGCTTCGAACTACGGGTATACAGTGAATTTGAAGTGTTTAAGGGACGTGTACGGTAGTATTTATGAAGGAAACCCCGTTTATGCCATATTCGTGTGGTCCACGGGCAGAAAAGCACGTTTTTCACAGTCCTCACTCTTTTGATGATAGCTCGAGAACGGTCGAATGTTCGTGTTTGCCGTATGTTGCATCTTGTTCAGCGCATCGAGTTACCCCTATACAGAGAATTTGAAGTGTTTAAGGGGAGTGTACGGCATTGTTTTGACAAAAATGTTTTGTTTCGAACATTGAGCAATTCGATGATACCTCGAGAACGGTCGTATGTTAGCGTTTGCCGTATGTTGCATCGTGTTCAGCGCATCGTACTACGCCTATACAGTGAGTTTGAAGTGTTTAAGGGAAGTGTACGGTAGCGTTTTGACAAAAACCTGATTTTTTCAAAAATTGTACAATTCGATGATAACTCGAGAACGGTCGGATATTAGCGTTTACGGTATGTTGCGTCGTGTTCAGCGCATCGTACTACGCCTATACAGTGAGTTTGAAGTGTTTAAGGGAAGTGTACGGTAGCGTTTTGACAAAAACCTGATTTTTTCAAAAATTGTGCAATTCGATGATAACTCAAGAATGGTCGAATGTTAGCGTTTGCCGTATGTTGCGTCGTGTTCAGCGCATCGAACTACACCTATACAGTGAATTTGAAGTGTTTAAGGGGAGTGTACGGCATTGTTTTGACAAAAAATTGATTTTTTCGAAAATTGTACAATTCGATGATAACTCGAGAATGGTCGAATGTGAGTGTTTGCCGTATGTTGCATCGTGTTCAGCGGTCCGAACTACGGGTATACAGTGAATTTGAAGTATTTAAGAGAAGTGTACGGTAGTATTTATGAAGGAAACCCCGTTTATGCCATATTCGTGCGTTTCACGGGCAGAAAAGCACGTTTTTCGCAGTCCTCTCTCTTTTGATGATAGCTCGAGAACGGCCGAATGTTAGCGTTTGCTGTATGTTGCGTCGTGTTCAGCGCATCGAACTACGCATATACAGTGAATTTGAAGTGTTTAAGGGGAGTGTACGGCATTGTTTTGACAAAAAATTGATTTTTTCGAAAATTGTGCAATTCGATGATAACTCGAGAACGGTCGAATGTTAGCGTTTGCCGTATTTTGCATCGTGTTCAGCGCATCGAGTTACCCCTATACAGTGAATTTGTAGTGTTTAAGGGAAGTTTACGGTAGCGTTTTGGCAGAAAATTTGTTTTTTCGAAAATTGAGCAATTCGATGATAACTCGAGAACGGTCGAATGTTAGCGTTTGCCGTATGTTGCATCGTGTTCAGCGCTTCGAACTGCGGGTATATAGTGAATTTGAAATGTTTAAGGGAAGTGTACGGTAGCGTTTTGACAAAAACCTGATTTTTTCAAAAATTGTACAATTCGATGATAACTCGAGAATGGTCGAATGTTAGCGTTTGCCGTATGTTGCATCGTGTTCAGCGCTTCGAACTACGGGTGTACAGTGAATTTGAAGTATTTAAGGGAAGTGTACGGTAGTATTTATGAAGAAAACCCCGTTTATGCCATATTCGTGCGTTTCACGGGCAGAAAAGCACGTTTTTCGCAGTCCTCTCTCTTTTGATGATAGCTGGAGAACGGTCGAATATTAGCGTTTGCCGTATGTTGCGTCGTGTTCAGCGCATCGAACTACGCCTATACAGTGAATTTGAAGTGTTTAAGGGGAGAGTACGGCATTGTTTTGACAAAAAATTGATTTTTTCGAAAATTGTGCAATTCGATGATAACTCGAGAACGGTCGAATGTTAGCGTTTGCAGTATGTTGCATCGTGTTCAGCGCTTCAAACTACGGGGATACAGTGAATTTGAAGTGTTTGAGGGAAGTGTACGGTAGTATTTATGAAGGAAACCCCGTTTATGCCATATTCGTGCGTTTCACGGGCAGAAAAGCACGTTTTTCGCAGTCCTCACTCTTTTCATGATAGCTCGAGAACGGTCGAATGTTGGTGTTTTCCGTATGTTGCATCGTGTTCAGCGCATCGAGTTACCCCTATACAGTGAATTTGAAGTGTTTAAGGGGAGTGTACGGCATTGTTTTGTCAAAAATGTTTTTTTTCGAAAATTGAGCAGTTCGATGATAACTCGAGAACGGTCGAATAGTAGCGTTTGCCGTATGTTGCATCGTGTTCAGCGCTTCGAACTACGGGTATACAGTGAATTTAAAGTGTTTAAGGGACGTGTACGGTAGTATTTATGAAGGAAACCCCGTTTATGCCATATTCGTGCGTTTCACGGGCAGAAAAGCACGTTTTTCGCAGTCCTCACTCTTTTCATGATAGCTCGAGAACGGTCGAATGTTAGCATTTGCCGTATGTTCCGTCGTGTTAAGCGCATCGAATTACCCCTATGCAGTGAATTTAAAGTGGTTAAGGGGAGTGCACGGCATTGTTTTGACAAAAAATGTTTTTTTTTTTCGAAAATTGAGCAATTCGATGATACCTAGAAAACGGTCGAATGTTAGCGTTTGCCGTAAGTTGCATCGTGTTCAGCGCTTCGAACTACGGGTATACAGTGAATTTGAAGTGTTTAAGGGAAGTGTACGGTAGTATTTATGAAGGAAACCCCGTTTATGCCATATTCGTGCGTTTCACGGGCAGAAAAGCACGTTTTTCGCAGTCCTCTCTCTTTTGATGATAGCTCGAGAACGGTCGAATATTAGCGTTTGCCGTATGTTGCGTCGTGTTCAGCGCATCGAACTACGCCTATACAGTGAATTTGAAGTGTTTAAGGGGAGTGTACGGCATTGTTTTGACAAAAAATTGATTTTTTCGAAAATTGTGCAATTCGATGATAACTCGAGAACGGTCGAATGTTAGCGTTTGCCGTATGTTGCATCGTGTTCAGCGCATCGAGTTACCCCTATACAGTGAGTTTGAAGTGTTTAAGGGAACTGTACGGTAGCGTTTTGACAAAAAATTGATTTTTTCGAAAATTGTGCAATTCGATGATAACTCGAGAACGGTCGAATGTTAGCGTTTGCCGTATGTTGCATCGTGTTCAGCGCTTCGAACTACGGGTATACAGTGAGTTTGAAGTGTTTAAGGGAATTTTACGGTAGCGTTTTGGCAGCAAATTTGTTTTTTCGAAAATTGAGCAATTCGATGATAACTCGAGAACGGTCGAATGTTAGCGTTTGCCGTATGTTGCACCGTGTTCAGCGCTTCGAACTACGGGTATACAGTGAATTTGAAGTGTTTCAGGGAAGTGTACGGTAGTGTTTTTAAAGGAAAACCCGTTTATTCCATATTCGTGCGTTTCGCGGGCAGAAAAGCACGTTTTTCACAGTCCTCATTCTTTTGATGATAGCTCGAGAACGGTCGAATGTTCGTGTTTGCCGTATGTTGCACCGTGTTCAGCGCATCGAGTTACCCCTATACAGTGAATTTGAAGTGTTTAAGGGGAGTGTACGGCATTGTTTTGACAAAAATGTTTTTTTTCGAAAATTGAGCGATTCGATGATACCTCGAGAACGGTCGAATGTTAGCGTTTGCCGTATGTTGCGTCGTGTTCAGCGCATCGAACTACGCCTATACAGTGAATTTGAAGTGTTTAAGGGGAGTGTACGGCATTGTTTTGACAAAAAAAATGATTTTTTCGAAAATTGTGCAGTTCGATGATAACTCGAGAACGGTCGAATAGTAGCGTTTGCCGTATGTTGCATCGTGTTCAGCGCTTCGAACTACGGGTATACAGTGAATTTGAAGTGTTTCAGGGAAGTGTACGGTAGTGTTTTTAAAGGAAAACCCGTTTATTCCATATTCGTGCGTTTCGCGGGCAGAAAAGCACGTTTTTCACAGTCATCACTCTTTTGATGATAGCTCGAGAACGGTCGAATATTCGTGTTTGCCGTATATTGCATCGTGTTCAGCGCATCGAGTTACCCCTATACAGTGAATTTGAAGTGTTTAAGGGAAGTTTACGGTAGCGTTTTGGCAGAAAATTTGTTTTTTCGAAAATTGAGCAATTCGATGATAACTCGAGAACGGTCGAATGTTAGCGTTTGCCGTATGTTGCATCGTGTTGAGAGCATCGAATTACCCCTATACAGTGAGTTTGAAGTGTTTAAGGGAAGTGTACGGTAGCGTTTTGACAAAAACCTGATTTTTTCAAAAATTGTACAGTTCGATGATAACTCGAGAATGGTCGAATGTGAGCGTTTGCCGTATGTTGCATCGTGTTCAGCGCTTCGAACTACGGGTATACAGTGAATTTAAAGTATTTAAGGGAAGTGTACGGTAATATTTATGAAGGAAACCCCGTTTATGCCATATTCGTGCGTTTCACGGGCAGAAAAGCACGTTTTTCGCAGTCCTCTCTCTTTTGATGATAGCTCGAGAACGGTCGAATGGTAGCGTTTGCTGTATGTTGCGTCGTGTTCAGCGCATCGAACTACGCCTATACAGTGAATTTGAAGTGTTTAAGGGGAGTGTAAGGCATTGTTTTGACAAAAAATTGATTTTTTCGAAAATTGTGCAATTCGATGATAACTCGAGAACGGTCGAATGTTAGCGTTTGCCGTATGTTGCATCGTGTTCAGCGCTTCGAACTACGGGTATACAGTGAATTTGAAGTGTTTAAGGGAAGTGTGCGGTAGTGTTTTTAAAGGAAAACCCGTTTATTCCATATTCGTGTGTTCGCGGGCAGAAGAGCACGTTTTTCACAGTCCTCACTCTTTTGATGATAGCTCGAGAACGGTCGAATATTCGTGTTTGCCGTATGTTGCATCGTGTTCAGCGCATCTAGTCACCCCTATACAGTGAATTTGAAGTGTTTAAGGGAAGTTTACGGTAGCGTTTTGGCAGAAAATTTTTTTTTTCGAAAATTGAGCAATTCGATGATAACTCGAGAACGGTCGAATAGTAGCGTTTGCCGTATGTTGCATCGTGTTGAGAGCATCGAATTACCCCTATACAGTGAGTTTGAAGTGTTTAAGGGAAGTGTTCGGTAGCGTTTTGACAAAAACCTGATTTTTTCAAAAATTGTACAATTCGATGATAACTCGAGAATGGTCGAATGTTAGCATTTGCCGTATGTTGCATCGTGTTGAGAGCATCGAATTACCCCTATACAGTGAGTTTGAAGTGTTTAAGGGAAGTGTACGGTAGCGTTTTGACAAAAACCTGACTTTTTCAAAAATTGTGCAATTCGATGATAACTCGAGAATGGTCGAATGTTAGCGTTTGCCGTATGTTGCGTCGTGTTCAGCGCATCGAACTACACCTATACAGTAAATCTGAAGTGTTTAAGGGGAGTGTACGGCATTGTTTTGACAAAAAATTGATTTTTTCGAAAATTGTGCAATTCGATGATAACTCGAGAACGGTCGAATAGTAGCGTTTGCCGTATGCTGCATCGTGTTCAGCGCTTCGAACTACGGGTATACAGTGAATTTGAAGTGTTTAAGGGAAGTTTACGGTAGCGTTTTGGCAGAAAATTTTTTTTTTCGAAAATTGAGCAATTCGATGATAACTCGAGAACGGACGAATGTTAGCGTTTGCCGTATGCGTCGTGTTCAGCGCATCGAACTACGCCTATACAGTGAATTTGAAGTGTTTAAGGGGAGTGTACGGCATTGTTTTGACAAAAAATTGATTTTTTCGAAAATTGTGCAATTCGATGATAACTCGAGAACGGTCGAATGTTAGCGTTTGCCGTATGTTGCATCGTGTTCAGCGCTTCAAACTACGGGTATACAGTGAATTTGAAGTGTTTAAGGGAAGTGTACGGTAGTATTTATGAAGGAAACCCCGTCTATGCCATATTCGTGCGTTTCACGGGCAGAAAAGCACGTTTTTCGCAGTCCTCACTCTTTTCATGATAGCTCGAGAACGGTCGAATGTTCGTGTTTGCCGTATGTTGCATCGTGTTCAGCGCATCGAGTTACCCCTATACAGAGAATTTGAAGTGTTTAAGGGGAGTGTACGGCATTGTTTTGACAAAAATGTTTTGTTTCGAACATTGAGCAATTCGATGATACCTCGAGAACGGTCGTATGTTAGCGTTTGCCGTATGTTGCATCGTGTTCAGCGCATCGTACTACGCCTATACAGTGAGTTTGAAGTGTTTAAGGGAAGTGTACGGTAGCGTTTTGACAAAAACCTGATTTTTTCAAAAATTGTACAATTCGATGATAACTCGAGAACGGTCGGATATTAGCGTTTACGGTATGTTGCGTCGTGTTCAGCGCATCGTACTACGCCTATACAGTGAGTTTGAAGTGTTTAAGGGAAGTGTACGGTAGCGTTTTGACAAAAACCTGATTTTTTCAAAAATTGTGCAATTCGATGATAACTCAAGAATGGTCGAATGTTAGCGTTTGCCGTATGTTGCGTCGTGTTCAGCGCATCGAACTACACCTATACAGTGAATTTGAAGTGTTTAAGGGGAGTGTACGGCATTGTTTTGACAAAAAATTGATTTTTTCGAAAATTGTGCAATTCGATGATAACTCGAGAACGGTCGAATAGTAGCGTTTGCCGTATGTTGCATCGTGGTCAGCGCTTCGAAGTACGCGTATACAGTGAATTTGAAGTGTTTAAGGGAAGTGTACGGTAGTGTTTTTAAAGGAAAACCCGTTTATTCCATATTCGTGCGTTCGCGGGCAGAAAAGCACGTTTTTCACAGTCCTCACTCTTTTGATGATAGCTCGAGAACGGTCGAATATTCGTGTTTGCCGTAAGTTGCATCGTGTTCAGCGCTTCGAACTACGGGTATACAGTGAATTTGAAGTGTTTTTAGGGGAAGTGTACGGTGGTATTTATGAAGGAAACCCCGTTTATGCCATATTCGTGCGTTTCACGGGCAGAAAAGCACGTTTTTCACAGTCCTCACTCTTTTGATGATAGCTCGAGAACGGTCGAATGTTCGTGTTTGCCGTATGTTGCATCGTGTTCAGCGCATCGAGTTACCCCTATGCAGTGAATTTGAAGTGTTTAAGGGGAGTGTACGGCATTGTTTTGACAAAAAATTGATTTTTTCGAAAATTGAGCAATTCGATGATACCTCGAGAACGGTCGAATGTTAGCGTTTGCCGTATGTTGCATCGTGTTCAGCGCATCGAGTTACCCCTATACAGTGAATTTGAAGTGTTTAAGGGAAGCTTACGGTAGCGTTGTGGCAGAAAATTTTTTTTTTCGAAAATTGAGCAATTCGATGATTACTCGAGAACGGTCGAATAGTAGCGTTTGCCGTATGTTGCATCGTGTTGAGAGCATCGAATTACCCCTATACAGTGAGTTTGAAGTGTTTAAGGGAAGTGTACGGTAGCGTTTTGACAAAAACCTGATTTTTTCAAAAATTGTGCAATTCGATGGTAACTCGAGAATGGTCGAATGTTAGCGTTTGCCGTATGTTGCGTCGTGTTCAGCGCATCGAACTACACCTATACAGTGAATTTGAAGTGTTTAAGGGGAGTGTGCGGCATTGTTTTGACAAAAAATTGATTTTTTCGAAAATTGTGCAATTCGATGATAACTCGAGAATGGTTGAATGTTAGCGTTTGCCGTATGTTGCATCGTGTTCAGCGCTTCGAACTACGGGTATATAGTGAATTTGAAATGTTTAAGGGAAGTGTACGGTAGTATTTATCAAGGAAACCCCGTTTATGCCATATTCGTGCGTTTCACGGGCAGAAAAGCACGTTTTTCGCAGTCCTCACTCTTTTCATGATAGCTCGAGAACGGTCGAATGTTAGCATTTGCCGTATGTTCCGTCGTGTTCAGCGCGTCGAATTACCCCTACGCAGTGAATTTAAAGTGTTTAAGGGGAGTGTACGGCATTGTTTTGACAAAAAATGTTTTTTTTTCGAAAATTGAGCAATTCGATGATACCTAGAAAACGGTCGAATGTTAGCGTTTGCCGTAAGTTGCATCGTGTTCAGCGCTTCGAACTACGGGTATACAGTGAATTTGAAGTGTTTAAGGGAAGTGTACGGTAGTATTTATCAAGGAAACCCCGTTTATGCCATATTCGTGCGTTTCACGGGCAGAAAAGCACGTTTTTCGCAGTCCTCACTCTTTTCATGATAGCTCGAGAACGGTCGAATGTTAGCATTTGCCGTATGTTCCGTCGTGTTCAGCGCGTCGAATTACCCCTACGCAGTGAATTTAAAGTGTTTAAGGGGAGTGTACGGCATTGTTTTGACAAAAAATGTTTTTTTTCGAAAATTGAGGAATTCGATGATACCTAGAAAACGGTCGAATGTTAGCGTTTGCCGTAAGTTGCATCGTGTTCAGCGCTTCGAACTGAGGGTATACAGTGAATTTGAAGTGTTTAAGGGAAGTGTACGGTAGTATTTATCAAGGAAACCCCGTTTATGCCATATTCGTGCGTTTCACGGGCAGAAAAGCACGTTTTTCGCAGTCCTCTCTCTTTTGATGATAGCTCGAGAACGGCCGAATGTTAGCGTTTGCTGTATGTTGCGTCGTGTTCAGCGCATCGAACTACGCCTATACAGTGAATTTGAAGTGTTTAAGGGGAGTGTACGGCATTGTTTTGACAAAAAATTGATTTTTTCGAAAATTGTGCAATTCGATGATAACTCGAGAACGGTCGAATGTTAGCGTTTGCCGTATGTTGCATCGTGGTCAGCGCTTCGAAGTACGCGTATACAGTGAATTTGAAGTGTTTAAGGGAAGTGTACGGTAGTGTTTTTAAAGGAAAACCCGTTTATTCCATATTCGTGCGTTCGCGGGCAGAAAAGCACGTTTTTCACAGTCCTCACTCTTTTGATGATAGCTCGAGAACGGTCGAATATTCGTGTTTGCCGTAAGTTGCATCGTGTTCAGCGCTTCGAACTACGGGTATACAGTGAATTTGAAGTGTTTAAGGGACGTGTACGGTAGTATTTATGAAGGAAACCCCGTTTATGCCATATTCGTGTGGTCCACGGGCAGAAAAGCACGTTTTTCACAGTCCTCACTCTTTTGATGATAGCTCGAGAACGGTCGAATGTTCGTGTTTGCCGTATGTTGCATCTTGTTCAGCGCATCGAGTTACCCCTATACAGAGAATTTGAAGTGTTTAAGGGGAGTGTACGGCATTGTTTTGACAAAAATGTTTTGTTTCGAACATTGAGCAATTCGATGATACCTCGAGAACGGTCGTATGTTAGCGTTTGCCGTATGTTGCATCGTGTTCAGCGCATCGTACTACGCCTATACAGTGAGTTTGAAGTGTTTAAGGGAAGTGTACGGTAGCGTTTTGACAAAAACCTGATTTTTTCAAAAATTGTACAATTCGATGATAACTCGAGAACGGTCGGATATTAGCGTTTACGGTATGTTGCGTCGTGTTCAGCGCATCGTACTACGCCTATACAGTGAGTTTGAAGTGTTTAAGGGAAGTGTACGGTAGCGTTTTGACAAAAACCTGATTTTTTCAAAAATTGTGCAATTCGATGATAACTCAAGAATGGTCGAATGTTAGCGTTTGCCGTATGTTGCGTCGTGTTCAGCGCATCGAACTACACCTATACAGTGAATTTGAAGTGTTTAAGGGGAGTGTACGGCATTGTTTTGACAAAAAATTGATTTTTTCGAAAATTGTACAATTCGATGATAACTCGAGAATGGTCGAATGTGAGTGTTTGCCGTATGTTGCATCGTGTTCAGCGGTCCGAACTACGGGTATACAGTGAATTTGAAGTATTTAAGAGAAGTGTACGGTAGTATTTATGAAGGAAACCCCGTTTATGCCATATTCGTGCGTTTCACGGGCAGAAAAGCACGTTTTTCGCAGTCCTCTCTCTTTTGATGATAGCTCGAGAACGGCCGAATGTTAGCGTTTGCTGTATGTTGCGTCGTGTTCAGCGCATCGAACTACGCATATACAGTGAATTTGAAGTGTTTAAGGGGAGTGTACGGCATTGTTTTGACAAAAAATTGATTTTTTCGAAAATTGTGCAATTCGATGATAACTCGAGAACGGTCGAATGTTAGCGTTTGCCGTATTTTGCATCGTGTTCAGCGCATCGAGTTACCCCTATACAGTGAATTTGTAGTGTTTAAGGGAAGTTTACGGTAGCGTTTTGGCAGAAAATTTGTTTTTTCGAAAATTGAGCAATTCGATGATAACTCGAGAACGGTCGAATGTTAGCGTTTGCCGTATGTTGCATCGTGTTCAGCGCTTCGAACTGCGGGTATATAGTGAATTTGAAATGTTTAAGGGAAGTGTACGGTAGCGTTTTGACAAAAACCTGATTTTTTCAAAAATTGTACAATTCGATGATAACTCGAGAATGGTCGAATGTTAGCGTTTGCCGTATGTTGCATCGTGTTCAGCGCTTCGAACTACGGGTGTACAGTGAATTTGAAGTATTTAAGGGAAGTGTACGGTAGTATTTATGAAGAAAACCCCGTTTATGCCATATTCGTGCGTTTCACGGGCAGAAAAGCACGTTTTTCGCAGTCCTCTCTCTTTTGATGATAGCTGGAGAACGGTCGAATATTAGCGTTTGCCGTATGTTGCGTCGTGTTCAGCGCATCGAACTACGCCTATACAGTGAATTTGAAGTGTTTAAGGGGAGAGTACGGCATTGTTTTGACAAAAAATTGATTTTTTCGAAAATTGTGCAATTCGATGATAACTCGAGAACGGTCGAATGTTAGCGTTTGCAGTATGTTGCATCGTGTTCAGCGCTTCAAACTACGGGGATACAGTGAATTTGAAGTGTTTGAGGGAAGTGTACGGTAGTATTTATGAAGGAAACCCCGTTTATGCCATATTCGTGCGTTTCACGGGCAGAAAAGCACGTTTTTCGCAGTCCTCACTCTTTTCATGATAGCTCGAGAACGGTCGAATGTTCGGTGTTTTCCGTATGTTGCATCGTGTTCAGCGCATCGAGTTACCCCTATACAGTGAATTTGAAGTGTTTAAGGGGAGTGTACGGCATTGTTTTGTCAAAAATGTTTTTTTTCGAAAATTGAGCAGTTCGATGATAACTCGAGAACGGTCGAATAGTAGCGTTTGCCGTATGTTGCATCGTGTTCAGCGCTTCGAACTACGGGTATACAGTGAATTTAAAGTGTTTAAGGGACGTGTACGGTAGTATTTATGAAGGAAACCCCGTTTATGCCATATTCGTGCGTTTCACGGGCAGAAAAGCACGTTTTTCGCAGTCCTCACTCTTTTCATGATAGCTCGAGAACGGTCGAATGTTAGCATTTGCCGTATGTTCCGTCGTGTTAAGCGCATCGAATTACCCCTATGCAGTGAATTTAAAGTGGTTAAGGGGAGTGCACGGCATTGTTTTGACAAAAAATGTTTTTTTTTTTCGAAAATTGAGCAATTCGATGATACCTAGAAAACGGTCGAATGTTAGCGTTTGCCGTAAGTTGCATCGTGTTCAGCGCTTCGAACTACGGGTATACAGTGAATTTGAAGTGTTTAAGGGAAGTGTACGGTAGTATTTATGAAGGAAACCCCGTTTATGCCATATTCGTGCGTTTCACGGGCAGAAAAGCACGTTTTTCGCAGTCCTCTCTCTTTTGATGATAGCTCGAGAACGGTCGAATATTAGCGTTTGCCGTATGTTGCGTCGTGTTCAGCGCATCGAACTACGCCTATACAGTGAATTTGAAGTGTTTAAGGGGAGTGTACGGCATTGTTTTGACAAAAAATTGATTTTTTCGAAAATTGTGCAATTCGATGATAACTCGAGAACGGTCGAATGTTAGCGTTTGCCGTATGTTGCATCGTGTTCAGCGCATCGAGTTACCCCTATACAGTGAGTTTGAAGTGTTTAAGGGAACTGTACGGTAGCGTTTTGACAAAAAATTGATTTTTTCGAAAATTGTGCAATTCGATGATAACTCGAGAACGGTCGAATGTTAGCGTTTGCCGTATGTTGCATCGTGTTCAGCGCTTCGAACTACGGGTATACAGTGAGTTTGAAGTGTTTAAGGGAATTTTACGGTAGCGTTTTGGCAGCAAATTTGTTTTTTTCGAAAATTGAGCAATTCGATGATAACTCGAGAACGGTCGAATGTTAGCGTTTGCCGTATGTTGCACCGTGTTCAGCGCTTCGAACTACGGGTATACAGTGAATTTGAAGTGTTTCAGGGAAGTGTACGGTAGTGTTTTTAAAGGAAAACCCGTTTATTCCATATTCGTGCGTTTCGCGGGCAGAAAAGCACGTTTTTCACAGTCCTCATTCTTTTGATGATAGCTCGAGAACGGTCGAATGTTCGTGTTTGCCGTATGTTGCACCGTGTTCAGCGCATCGAGTTACCCCTATACAGTGAATTTGAAGTGTTTAAGGGGAGTGTACGGCATTGTTTTGACAAAAATGTTTTTTTTCGAAAATTGAGCGATTCGATGATACCTCGAGAACGGTCGAATGTTAGCGTTTGCCGTATGTTGCGTCGTGTTCAGCGCATCGAACTACGCCTATACAGTGAATTTGAAGTGTTTAAGGGGAGTGTACGGCATTGTTTTGACAAAAAAATGATTTTTTCGAAAATTGTGCAGTTCGATGATAACTCGAGAACGGTCGAATAGTAGCGTTTGCCGTATGTTGCATCGTGTTCAGCGCTTCGAACTACGGGTATACAGTGAATTTGAAGTGTTTCAGGGAAGTGTACGGTAGTGTTTTTAAAGGAAAACCCGTTTATTCCATATTCGTGCGTTTCGCGGGCAGAAAAGCACGTTTTTCACAGTCATCACTCTTTTGATGATAGCTCGAGAACGGTCGAATATTCGTGTTTGCCGTATATTGCATCGTGTTCAGCGCATCGAGTTACCCCTATACAGTGAATTTGAAGTGTTTAAGGGAAGTTTACGGTAGCGTTTTGGCAGAAAATTTGTTTTTTCGAAAATTGAGCAATTCGATGATAACTCGAGAACGGTCGAATGTTAGCGTTTGCCGTATGTTGCATCGTGTTGAGAGCATCGAATTACCCCTATACAGTGAGTTTGAAGTGTTTAAGGGAAGTGTACGGTAGCGTTTTGACAAAAACCTGATTTTTTCAAAAATTGTACAGTTCGATGATAACTCGAGAATGGTCGAATGTGAGCGTTTGCCGTATGTTGCATCGTGTTCAGCGCTTCGAACTACGGGTATACAGTGAATTTAAAGTATTTAAGGGAAGTGTACGGTAATATTTATGAAGGAAACCCCGTTTATGCCATATTCGTGCGTTTCACGGGCAGAAAAGCACGTTTTTCGCAGTCCTCTCTCTTTTGATGATAGCTCGAGAACGGTCGAATGGTAGCGTTTGCTGTATGTTGCGTCGTGTTCAGCGCATCGAACTACGCCTATACAGTGAATTTGAAGTGTTTAAGGGGAGTGTAAGGCATTGTTTTGACAAAAAATTGATTTTTTCGAAAATTGTGCAATTCGATGATAACTCGAGAACGGTCGAATGTTAGCGTTTGCCGTATGTTGCATCGTGTTCAGCGCTTCGAACTACGGGTATACAGTGAATTTGAAGTGTTTAAGGGAAGTGTGCGGTAGTGTTTTTAAAGGAAAACCCGTTTATTCCATATTCGTGTGTTCGCGGGCAGAAGAGCACGTTTTTCACAGTCCTCACTCTTTTGATGATAGCTCGAGAACGGTCGAATATTCGTGTTTGCCGTATGTTGCATCGTGTTCAGCGCATCTAGTCACCCCTATACAGTGAATTTGAAGTGTTTAAGGGAAGTTTACGGTAGCGTTTTGGCAGAAAATTTTTTTTTTCGAAAATTGAGCAATTCGATGATAACTCGAGAACGGTCGAATAGTAGCGTTTGCCGTATGTTGCATCGTGTTGAGAGCATCGAATTACCCCTATACAGTGAGTTTGAAGTGTTTAAGGGAAGTGTTCGGTAGCGTTTTGACAAAAACCTGATTTTTTCAAAAATTGTACAATTCGATGATAACTCGAGAATGGTCGAATGTTAGCATTTGCCGTATGTTGCATCGTGTTGAGAGCATCGAATTACCCCTATACAGTGAGTTTGAAGTGTTTAAGGGAAGTGTACGGTAGCGTTTTGACAAAAACCTGACTTTTTCAAAAATTGTGCAATTCGATGATAACTCGAGAATGGTCGAATGTTAGCGTTTGCCGTATGTTGCGTCGTGTTCAGCGCATCGAACTACACCTATACAGTAAATCTGAAGTGTTTAAGGGGAGTGTACGGCATTGTTTTGACAAAAAATTGATTTTTTCGAAAATTGTGCAATTCGATGATAACTCGAGAACGGTCGAATAGTAGCGTTTGCCGTATGCTGCATCGTGTTCAGCGCTTCGAACTACGGGTATACAGTGAATTTGAAGTGTTTAAGGGAAGTTTACGGTAGCGTTTTGGCAGAAAATTTTTTTTTTCGAAAATTGAGCAATTCGATGATAACTCGAGAACGGACGAATGTTAGCGTTTGCCGTATGCGTCGTGTTCAGCGCATCGAACTACGCCTATACAGTGAATTTGAAGTGTTTAAGGGGAGTGTACGGCATTGTTTTGACAAAAAATTGATTTTTTCGAAAATTGTGCAATTCGATGATAACTCGAGAACGGTCGAATGTTAGCGTTTGCCGTATGTTGCATCGTGTTCAGCGCTTCAAACTACGGGTATACAGTGAATTTGAAGTGTTTAAGGGAAGTGTACGGTAGTATTTATGAAGGAAACCCCGTCTATGCCATATTCGTGCGTTTCACGGGCAGAAAAGCACGTTTTTCGCAGTCCTCACTCTTTTCATGATAGCTCGAGAACGGTCGAATGTTCGTGTTTGCCGTATGTTGCATCGTGTTCAGCGCATCGAGTTACCCCTATACAGAGAATTTGAAGTGTTTAAGGGGAGTGTACGGCATTGTTTTGACAAAAATGTTTTGTTTCGAACATTGAGCAATTCGATGATACCTCGAGAACGGTCGTATGTTAGCGTTTGCCGTATGTTGCATCGTGTTCAGCGCATCGTACTACGCCTATACAGTGAGTTTGAAGTGTTTAAGGGAAGTGTACGGTAGCGTTTTGACAAAAACCTGATTTTTTCAAAAATTGTACAATTCGATGATAACTCGAGAACGGTCGGATATTAGCGTTTACGGTATGTTGCGTCGTGTTCAGCGCATCGTACTACGCCTATACAGTGAGTTTGAAGTGTTTAAGGGAAGTGTACGGTAGCGTTTTGACAAAAACCTGATTTTTTCAAAAATTGTGCAATTCGATGATAACTCAAGAATGGTCGAATGTTAGCGTTTGCCGTATGTTGCGTCGTGTTCAGCGCATCGAACTACACCTATACAGTGAATTTGAAGTGTTTAAGGGGAGTGTACGGCATTGTTTTGACAAAAAATTGATTTTTTCGAAAATTGTGCAATTCGATGATAACTCGAGAACGGTCGAATAGTAGCGTTTGCCGTATGTTGCATCGTGGTCAGCGCTTCGAAGTACGCGTATACAGTGAATTTGAAGTGTTTAAGGGAAGTGTACGGTAGTGTTTTTAAAGGAAAACCCGTTTATTCCATATTCGTGCGTTCGCGGGCAGAAAAGCACGTTTTTCACAGTCCTCACTCTTTTGATGATAGCTCGAGAACGGTCGAATATTCGTGTTTGCCGTAAGTTGCATCGTGTTCAGCGCTTCGAACTACGGGTATACAGTGAATTTGAAGTGTTTTTAGGGGAAGTGTACGGTGGTATTTATGAAGGAAACCCCGTTTATGCCATATTCGTGCGTTTCACGGGCAGAAAAGCACGTTTTTCACAGTCCTCACTCTTTTGATGATAGCTCGAGAACGGTCGAATGTTCGTGTTTGCCGTATGTTGCATCGTGTTCAGCGCATCGAGTTACCCCTATGCAGTGAATTTGAAGTGTTTAAGGGGAGTGTACGGCATTGTTTTGACAAAAAATTGATTTTTTCGAAAATTGAGCAATTCGATGATACCTCGAGAACGGTCGAATGTTAGCGTTTGCCGTATGTTGCATCGTGTTCAGCGCATCGAGTTACCCCTATACAGTGAATTTGAAGTGTTTAAGGGAAGCTTACGGTAGCGTTGTGGCAGAAAATTTTTTTTTTCGAAAATTGAGCAATTCGATGATTACTCGAGAACGGTCGAATAGTAGCGTTTGCCGTATGTTGCATCGTGTTGAGAGCATCGAATTACCCCTATACAGTGAGTTTGAAGTGTTTAAGGGAAGTGTACGGTAGCGTTTTGACAAAAACCTGATTTTTTCAAAAATTGTGCAATTCGATGGTAACTCGAGAATGGTCGAATGTTAGCGTTTGCCGTATGTTGCGTCGTGTTCAGCGCATCGAACTACACCTATACAGTGAATTTGAAGTGTTTAAGGGGAGTGTGCGGCATTGTTTTGACAAAAAATTGATTTTTTCGAAAATTGTGCAATTCGATGATAACTCGAGAATGGTTGAATGTTAGCGTTTGCCGTATGTTGCATCGTGTTCAGCGCTTCGAACTACGGGTATATAGTGAATTTGAAATGTTTAAGGGAAGTGTACGGTAGTATTTATCAAGGAAACCCCGTTTATGCCATATTCGTGCGTTTCACGGGCAGAAAAGCACGTTTTTCGCAGTCCTCACTCTTTTCATGATAGCTCGAGAACGGTCGAATGTTAGCATTTGCCGTATGTTCCGTCGTGTTCAGCGCGTCGAATTACCCCTACGCAGTGAATTTAAAGTGTTTAAGGGGAGTGTACGGCATTGTTTTGACAAAAAATGTTTTTTTTTCGAAAATTGAGCAATTCGATGATACCTAGAAAACGGTCGAATGTTAGCGTTTGCCGTAAGTTGCATCGTGTTCAGCGCTTCGAACTACGGGTATACAGTGAATTTGAAGTGTTTAAGGGAAGTGTACGGTAGTATTTATCAAGGAAACCCCGTTTATGCCATATTCGTGCGTTTCACGGGCAGAAAAGCACGTTTTTCGCAGTCCTCACTCTTTTCATGATAGCTCGAGAACGGTCGAATGTTAGCATTTGCCGTATGTTCCGTCGTGTTCAGCGCGTCGAATTACCCCTACGCAGTGAATTTAAAGTGTTTAAGGGGAGTGTACGGCATTGTTTTGACAAAAAATGTTTTTTTTCGAAAATTGAGGAATTCGATGATACCTAGAAAACGGTCGAATGTTAGCGTTTGCCGTAAGTTGCATCGTGTTCAGCGCTTCGAACTGAGGGTATACAGTGAATTTGAAGTGTTTAAGGGAAGTGTACGGTAGTATTTATCAAGGAAACCCCGTTTATGCCATATTCGTGCGTTTCACGGGCAGAAAAGCACGTTTTTCGCAGTCCTCTCTCTTTTGATGATAGCTCGAGAACGGCCGAATGTTAGCGTTTGCTGTATGTTGCGTCGTGTTCAGCGCATCGAACTACGCCTATACAGTGAATTTGAAGTGTTTAAGGGGAGTGTACGGCATTGTTTTGACAAAAAATTGATTTTTTCGAAAATTGTGCAATTCGATGATAACTCGAGAACGGTCGAATGTTAGCGTTTGCCGTATGTTGCATCGTGGTCAGCGCTTCGAAGTACGCGTATACAGTGAATTTGAAGTGTTTAAGGGAAGTGTACGGTAGTGTTTTTAAAGGAAAACCCGTTTATTCCATATTCGTGCGTTCGCGGGCAGAAAAGCACGTTTTTCACAGTCCTCACTCTTTTGATGATAGCTCGAGAACGGTCGAATATTCGTGTTTGCCGTAAGTTGCATCGTGTTCAGCGCTTCGAACTACGGGTATACAGTGAATTTGAAGTGTTTAAGGGACGTGTACGGTAGTATTTATGAAGGAAACCCCGTTTATGCCATATTCGTGTGGTCCACGGGCAGAAAAGCACGTTTTTCACAGTCCTCACTCTTTTGATGATAGCTCGAGAACGGTCGAATGTTCGTGTTTGCCGTATGTTGCATCTTGTTCAGCGCATCGAGTTACCCCTATACAGAGAATTTGAAGTGTTTAAGGGGAGTGTACGGCATTGTTTTGACAAAAATGTTTTGTTTCGAACATTGAGCAATTCGATGATACCTCGAGAACGGTCGTATGTTAGCGTTTGCCGTATGTTGCATCGTGTTCAGCGCATCGTACTACGCCTATACAGTGAGTTTGAAGTGTTTAAGGGAAGTGTACGGTAGCGTTTTGACAAAAACCTGATTTTTTCAAAAATTGTACAATTCGATGATAACTCGAGAACGGTCGGATATTAGCGTTTACGGTATGTTGCGTCGTGTTCAGCGCATCGTACTACGCCTATACAGTGAGTTTGAAGTGTTTAAGGGAAGTGTACGGTAGCGTTTTGACAAAAACCTGATTTTTTCAAAAATTGTGCAATTCGATGATAACTCAAGAATGGTCGAATGTTAGCGTTTGCCGTATGTTGCGTCGTGTTCAGCGCATCGAACTACACCTATACAGTGAATTTGAAGTGTTTAAGGGGAGTGTACGGCATTGTTTTGACAAAAAATTGATTTTTTCGAAAATTGTACAATTCGATGATAACTCGAGAATGGTCGAATGTGAGTGTTTGCCGTATGTTGCATCGTGTTCAGCGGTCCGAACTACGGGTATACAGTGAATTTGAAGTATTTAAGAGAAGTGTACGGTAGTATTTATGAAGGAAACCCCGTTTATGCCATATTCGTGCGTTTCACGGGCAGAAAAGCACGTTTTTCGCAGTCCTCTCTCTTTTGATGATAGCTCGAGAACGGCCGAATGTTAGCGTTTGCTGTATGTTGCGTCGTGTTCAGCGCATCGAACTACGCATATACAGTGAATTTGAAGTGTTTAAGGGGAGTGTACGGCATTGTTTTGACAAAAAATTGATTTTTTCGAAAATTGTGCAATTCGATGATAACTCGAGAACGGTCGAATGTTAGCGTTTGCCGTATTTTGCATCGTGTTCAGCGCATCGAGTTACCCCTATACAGTGAATTTGTAGTGTTTAAGGGAAGTTTACGGTAGCGTTTTGGCAGAAAATTTGTTTTTTCGAAAATTGAGCAATTCGATGATAACTCGAGAACGGTCGAATGTTAGCGTTTGCCGTATGTTGCATCGTGTTCAGCGCTTCGAACTGCGGGTATATAGTGAATTTGAAATGTTTAAGGGAAGTGTACGGTAGCGTTTTGACAAAAACCTGATTTTTTCAAAAATTGTACAATTCGATGATAACTCGAGAATGGTCGAATGTTAGCGTTTGCCGTATGTTGCATCGTGTTCAGCGCTTCGAACTACGGGTGTACAGTGAATTTGAAGTATTTAAGGGAAGTGTACGGTAGTATTTATGAAGAAAACCCCGTTTATGCCATATTCGTGCGTTTCACGGGCAGAAAAGCACGTTTTTCGCAGTCCTCTCTCTTTTGATGATAGCTGGAGAACGGTCGAATATTAGCGTTTGCCGTATGTTGCGTCGTGTTCAGCGCATCGAACTACGCCTATACAGTGAATTTGAAGTGTTTAAGGGGAGAGTACGGCATTGTTTTGACAAAAAATTGATTTTTTCGAAAATTGTGCAATTCGATGATAACTCGAGAACGGTCGAATGTTAGCGTTTGCAGTATGTTGCATCGTGTTCAGCGCTTCAAACTACGGGGATACAGTGAATTTGAAGTGTTTGAGGGAAGTGTACGGTAGTATTTATGAAGGAAACCCCGTTTATGCCATATTCGTGCGTTTCACGGGCAGAAAAGCACGTTTTTCGCAGTCCTCACTCTTTTCATGATAGCTCGAGAACGGTCGAATGTTCGTGTTTTCCGTATGTTGCATCGTGTTCAGCGCATCGAGTTACCCCTATACAGTGAATTTGAAGTGTTTAAGGGGAGTGTACGGCATTGTTTTGTCAAAAATGTTTTTTTTTCGAAAATTGAGCAGTTCGATGATAACTCGAGAACGGTCGAATAGTAGCGTTTGCCGTATGTTGCATCGTGTTCAGCGCTTCGAACTACGGGTATACAGTGAATTTAAAGTGTTTAAGGGACGTGTACGGTAGTATTTATGAAGGAAACCCCGTTTATGCCATATTCGTGCGTTTCACGGGCAGAAAAGCACGTTTTTCGCAGTCCTCACTCTTTTCATGATAGCTCGAGAACGGTCGAATGTTAGCATTTGCCGTATGTTCCGTCGTGTTAAGCGCATCGAATTACCCCTATGCAGTGAATTTAAAGTGGTTAAGGGGAGTGCACGGCATTGTTTTGACAAAAAATGTTTTTTTTTTTTCGAAAATTGAGCAATTCGATGATACCTAGAAAACGGTCGAATGTTAGCGTTTGCCGTAAGTTGCATCGTGTTCAGCGCTTCGAACTACGGGTATACAGTGAATTTGAAGTGTTTAAGGGAAGTGTACGGTAGTATTTATGAAGGAAACCCCGTTTATGCCATATTCGTGCGTTTCACGGGCAGAAAAGCACGTTTTTCGCAGTCCTCTCTCTTTTGATGATAGCTCGAGAACGGTCGAATATTAGCGTTTGCCGTATGTTGCGTCGTGTTCAGCGCATCGAACTACGCCTATACAGTGAATTTGAAGTGTTTAAGGGGAGTGTACGGCATTGTTTTGACAAAAAATTGATTTTTTCGAAAATTGTGCAATTCGATGATAACTCGAGAACGGTCGAATGTTAGCGTTTGCCGTATGTTGCATCGTGTTCAGCGCATCGAGTTACCCCTATACAGTGAGTTTGAAGTGTTTAAGGGAACTGTACGGTAGCGTTTTGACAAAAAATTGATTTTTTCGAAAATTGTGCAATTCGATGATAACTCGAGAACGGTCGAATGTTAGCGTTTGCCGTATGTTGCATCGTGTTCAGCGCTTCGAACTACGGGTATACAGTGAGTTTGAAGTGTTTAAGGGAATTTTACGGTAGCGTTTTGGCAGCAAATTTGTTTTTTCGAAAATTGAGCAATTCGATGATAACTCGAGAACGGTCGAATGTTAGCGTTTGCCGTATGTTGCACCGTGTTCAGCGCTTCGAACTACGGGTATACAGTGAATTTGAAGTGTTTCAGGGAAGTGTACGGTAGTGTTTTTAAAGGAAAACCCGTTTATTCCATATTCGTGCGTTTCGCGGGCAGAAAAGCACGTTTTTCACAGTCCTCATTCTTTTGATGATAGCTCGAGAACGGTCGAATGTTCGTGTTTGCCGTATGTTGCACCGTGTTCAGCGCATCGAGTTACCCCTATACAGTGAATTTGAAGTGTTTAAGGGGAGTGTACGGCATTGTTTTGACAAAAATGTTTTTTTTCGAAAATTGAGCGATTCGATGATACCTCGAGAACGGTCGAATGTTAGCGTTTGCCGTATGTTGCGTCGTGTTCAGCGCATCGAACTACGCCTATACAGTGAATTTGAAGTGTTTAAGGGGAGTGTACGGCATTGTTTTGACAAAAAAATGATTTTTTCGAAAATTGTGCAGTTCGATGATAACTCGAGAACGGTCGAATAGTAGCGTTTGCCGTATGTTGCATCGTGTTCAGCGCTTCGAACTACGGGTATACAGTGAATTTGAAGTGTTTCAGGGAAGTGTACGGTAGTGTTTTTAAAGGAAAACCCGTTTATTCCATATTCGTGCGTTTCGCGGGCAGAAAAGCACGTTTTTCACAGTCATCACTCTTTTGATGATAGCTCGAGAACGGTCGAATATTCGTGTTTGCCGTATATTGCATCGTGTTCAGCGCATCGAGTTACCCCTATACAGTGAATTTGAAGTGTTTAAGGGAAGTTTACGGTAGCGTTTTGGCAGAAAATTTGTTTTTTCGAAAATTGAGCAATTCGATGATAACTCGAGAACGGTCGAATGTTAGCGTTTGCCGTATGTTGCATCGTGTTGAGAGCATCGAATTACCCCTATACAGTGAGTTTGAAGTGTTTAAGGGAAGTGTACGGTAGCGTTTTGACAAAAACCTGATTTTTTCAAAAATTGTACAGTTCGATGATAACTCGAGAATGGTCGAATGTGAGCGTTTGCCGTATGTTGCATCGTGTTCAGCGCTTCGAACTACGGGTATACAGTGAATTTAAAGTATTTAAGGGAAGTGTACGGTAATATTTATGAAGGAAACCCCGTTTATGCCATATTCGTGCGTTTCACGGGCAGAAAAGCACGTTTTTCGCAGTCCTCTCTCTTTTGATGATAGCTCGAGAACGGTCGAATGGTAGCGTTTGCTGTATGTTGCGTCGTGTTCAGCGCATCGAACTACGCCTATACAGTGAATTTGAAGTGTTTAAGGGGAGTGTAAGGCATTGTTTTGACAAAAAATTGATTTTTTCGAAAATTGTGCAATTCGATGATAACTCGAGAACGGTCGAATGTTAGCGTTTGCCGTATGTTGCATCGTGTTCAGCGCTTCGAACTACGGGTATACAGTGAATTTGAAGTGTTTAAGGGAAGTGTGCGGTAGTGTTTTTAAAGGAAAACCCGTTTATTCCATATTCGTGTGTTCGCGGGCAGAAGAGCACGTTTTTCACAGTCCTCACTCTTTTGATGATAGCTCGAGAACGGTCGAATATTCGTGTTTGCCGTATGTTGCATCGTGTTCAGCGCATCTAGTCACCCCTATACAGTGAATTTGAAGTGTTTAAGGGAAGTTTACGGTAGCGTTTTGGCAGAAAATTTTTTTTTTCGAAAATTGAGCAATTCGATGATAACTCGAGAACGGTCGAATAGTAGCGTTTGCCGTATGTTGCATCGTGTTGAGAGCATCGAATTACCCCTATACAGTGAGTTTGAAGTGTTTAAGGGAAGTGTTCGGTAGCGTTTTGACAAAAACCTGATTTTTTCAAAAATTGTACAATTCGATTGATAACTCGAGAATGGTCGAATGTTAGCATTTGCCGTATGTTGCATCGTGTTGAGAGCATCGAATTACCCCTATACAGTGAGTTTGAAGTGTTTAAGGGAAGTGTACGGTAGCGTTTTGACAAAAACCTGATTTTTTCAAAAATTGTACAATTCGATCATAACTCGAGAATGGTCGAATGTGAGCGTTTGCCGTATGTTGCATCATGTTCAGCGCTTCGAACTACGGGTATACAGTGAATTTGAAGTATTTAAGGGAAGTGTACGGTAATATTTATGAAGGAAACCCCGTTTATGCCATATTCGTGCGTTTCACGGGCAGAAAAGCACGTTTTTCGCAGTCCTCTCTCTTTTGATGATAGCTCGAGAACGGTCGAATGTTCGTGTTTGCCATATGTTGCATCGTGTTTAGCGCATCGCGTTACCCCTATACAGTGAATTTGAAGTGTTTAAGGGGAGTGTACGGCATTGTTTTGACAAAAATGTTTTTTTTCGAAAATTGAGCAATTCGATGATACCTAGAAAACGGTCGAATGTTAGCGTTTGCCGTAAGTTGCATCGTGTTCAGCGCTTCGAACTACGGGTATACAGTGAATTTGAAGTGTTTAAGGGACGTGTACGGTAGTATTTATGAAGGAAACCCCGTTTATGCCATATTCGTGTGTTCCACGGGCAGAAAAGCACGTTTTTCACAGTCCTCACTCTTTTGATGATAGCTCGAGAACGGTCGAATGTTCGTGTTTGCCGTATGTTGCATCTTGTTCAGCGCATCGAGTTACCCCTATACAGAGAATTTGAAGTGTTTAAGGGGAGTGTACGGCATTGTTTTGACAAAAATGTTTTGTTTCGAACATTGAGCAATTCGATGATACCTCGAGAACGGTCGTATGTTAGCGTTTGCCGTATGTTGCATCGTGTTCAGCGCATCGTACTACGCCTATACAGTGAGTTTGAAGTGTTTAAGGGAAGTGTACGGTAGCGTTTTGACAAAAACCTGATTTTTTCAAAAATTGTACAATTCGATGATAATTCGAGAACGGTCGGATATTAGCGTTTACGGTATGTTGCGTCGTGTTCAGCGCATCGTACTACGCCTATACAGTGAGTTTGAAGTGTTTAAGGGAAGTGTACGGTAGCGTTTTGACAAAAACCTGATTTTTTCAAAAATTGTGCAATTCGATGATAACTCAAGAATGGTCGAATGTTAGCGTTTGCCGTATGTTGCGTCGTGTTCAGCGCATCGAACTACACCTATACAGTGAATTTGAAGTGTTTAAGGGGAGTGTACGGCATTGTTTTGACAAAAAATTGATTTTTTCGAAAATTGTGCAATTCGATGATAACTCGAGAACGGTCGAATAGTAGCGTTTGCCGTATGTTGCATCGTGGTCAGCGCTTCGAAGTACGCGTATACAGTGAATTTGAAGTGTTTAAGGGAAGTGTACGGTAGTGTTTTTAAAGGAAAACCCGTTTATTCCATATTCGTGCGTTCGCGGGCAGAAAAGCACGTTTTTCACAGTCCTCACTCTTTTGATGATAGCTCGAGAACGGTCGAATATTCGTGTTTGCCGTAAGTTGCATCGTGTTCAGCGCTTCGAACTACGGGTATACAGTGAATTTGAAGTGTTTTTAGGGGAAGTGTACGGTGGTATTTATGAAGGAAACCCCGTTTATGCCATATTCGTGCGTTTCACGGGCAGAAAAGCACGTTTTTCACAGTCCTCACTCTTTTGATGATAGCTCGAGAACGGTCGAATGTTCGTGTTTGCCGTATGTTGCATCGTGTTCAGCGCATCGAGTTACCCCTATGCAGTGAATTTGAAGTGTTTAAGGGGAGTGTACGGCATTGTTTTGACAAAAAATTGATTTTTTCGAAAATTGAGCAATTCGATGATACCTCGAGAACGGTCGAATGTTAGCGTTTGCCGTATGTTGCATCGTGTTCAGCGCATCGAGTTACCCCTATACAGTGAATTTGAAGTGTTTAAGGGAAGTTTACGGTAGCGTTGTGGCAGAAAATTTTTTTTTTCGAAAATTGAGCAATTCGATGATTACTCGAGAACGGTCGAATAGTAGCGTTTGCCGTATGTTGCATCGTGTTGAGAGCATCGAATTACCCCTATACAGTGAGTTTGAAGTGTTTAAGGGAAGTGTACGGTAGCGTTTTGACAAAAACCTGATTTTTTCAAAAATTGTGCAATTCGATGGTAACTCGAGAATGGTCGAATGTTAGCGTTTGCCGTATGTTGCGTCGTGTTCAGCGCATCGAACTACACCTATACAGTGAATTTGAAGTGTTTAAGGGGAGTGTGCGGCATTGTTTTGACAAAAAATTGATTTTTTCGAAAATTGTGCAATTCGATGATAACTCGAGAATGGTTGAATGTTAGCGTTTGCCGTATGTTGCATCGTGTTCAGCGCTTCGAACTACGGGTATATAGTGAATTTGAAATGTTTAAGGGAAGTGTACGGTAGTATTTATCAAGGAAACCCCGTTTATGCCATATTCGTGCGTTTCACGGGCAGAAAAGCACGTTTTTCGCAGTCCTCACTCTTTTCATGATAGCTCGAGAACGGTCGAATGTTAGCATTTGCCGTATGTTCCGTCGTGTTCAGCGCGTCGAATTACCCCTACGCAGTGAATTTAAAGTGTTTAAGGGGAGTGTACGGCATTGTTTTGACAAAAAATGTTTTTTTTCGAAAATTGAGCAATTCGATGATACCTAGAAAACGGTCGAATGTTAGCGTTTGCCGTAAGTTGCATCGTGTTCAGCGCTTCGAACTACGGGTATACAGTGAATTTGAAGTGTTTAAGGGAAGTGTACGGTAGTATTTATCAAGGAAACCCCGTTTATGCCATATTCGTGCGTTTCACGGGCAGAAAAGCACGTTTTTCGCAGTCCTCACTCTTTTCATGATAGCTCGAGAACGGTCGAATGTTAGCATTTGCCGTATGTTCCGTCGTGTTCAGCGCGTCGAATTACCCCTACGCAGTGAATTTAAAGTGTTTAAGGGGAGTGTACGGCATTGTTTTGACAAAAAATGTTTTTTTTCGAAAATTGAGGAATTCGATGATACCTAGAAAACGGTCGAATGTTAGCGTTTGCCGTAAGTTGCATCGTGTTCAGCGCTTCGAACTGAGGGTATACAGTGAATTTGAAGTGTTTAAGGGAAGTGTACGGTAGTATTTATCAAGGAAACCCCGTTTATGCCATATTCGTGCGTTTCACGGGCAGAAAAGCACGTTTTTCGCAGTCCTCTCTCTTTTGATGATAGCTCGAGAACGGCCGAATGTTAGCGTTTGCTGTATGTTGCGTCGTGTTCAGCGCATCGAACTACGCCTATACAGTGAATTTGAAGTGTTTAAGGGGAGTGTACGGCATTGTTTTGACAAAAAATTGATTTTTTCGAAAATTGTGCAATTCGATGATAACTCGAGAACGGTCGAATGTTAGCGTTTGCCGTATGTTGCATCGTGGTCAGCGCTTCGAAGTACGCGTATACAGTGAATTTGAAGTGTTTAAGGGAAGTGTACGGTAGTGTTTTTAAAGGAAAACCCGTTTATTCCATATTCGTGCGTTCGCGGGCAGAAAAGCACGTTTTTCACAGTCCTCACTCTTTTGATGATAGCTCGAGAACGGTCGAATATTCGTGTTTGCCGTAAGTTGCATCGTGTTCAGCGCTTCGAACTACGGGTATACAGTGAATTTGAAGTGTTTAAGGGACGTGTACGGTAGTATTTATGAAGGAAACCCCGTTTATGCCATATTCGTGTGGTCCACGGGCAGAAAAGCACGTTTTTCACAGTCCTCACTCTTTTGATGATAGCTCGAGAACGGTCGAATGTTCGTGTTTGCCGTATGTTGCATCTTGTTCAGCGCATCGAGTTACCCCTATACAGAGAATTTGAAGTGTTTAAGGGGAGTGTACGGCATTGTTTTGACAAAAATGTTTTGTTTCGAACATTGAGCAATTCGATGATACCTCGAGAACGGTCGTATGTTAGCGTTTGCCGTATGTTGCATCGTGTTCAGCGCATCGTACTACGCCTATACAGTGAGTTTGAAGTGTTTAAGGGAAGTGTACGGTAGCGTTTTGACAAAAACCTGATTTTTTCAAAAATTGTACAATTCGATGATAACTCGAGAACGGTCGGATATTAGCGTTTACGGTATGTTGCGTCGTGTTCAGCGCATCGTACTACGCCTATACAGTGAGTTTGAAGTGTTTAAGGGAAGTGTACGGTAGCGTTTTGACAAAAACCTGATTTTTTCAAAAATTGTGCAATTCGATGATAACTCAAGAATGGTCGAATGTTAGCGTTTGCCGTATGTTGCGTCGTGTTCAGCGCATCGAACTACACCTATACAGTGAATTTGAAGTGTTTAAGGGGAGTGTACGGCATTGTTTTGACAAAAAATTGATTTTTTCGAAAATTGTACAATTCGATGATAACTCGAGAATGGTCGAATGTGAGTGTTTGCCGTATGTTGCATCGTGTTCAGCGGTCCGAACTACGGGTATACAGTGAATTTGAAGTATTTAAGAGAAGTGTACGGTAGTATTTATGAAGGAAACCCCGTTTATGCCATATTCGTGCGTTTCACGGGCAGAAAAGCACGTTTTTCGCAGTCCTCTCTCTTTTGATGATAGCTCGAGAACGGCCGAATGTTAGCGTTTGCTGTATGTTGCGTCGTGTTCAGCGCATCGAACTACGCATATACAGTGAATTTGAAGTGTTTAAGGGGAGTGTACGGCATTGTTTTGACAAAAAATTGATTTTTTCGAAAATTGTGCAATTCGATGATAACTCGAGAACGGTCGAATGTTAGCGTTTGCCGTATTTTGCATCGTGTTCAGCGCATCGAGTTACCCCTATACAGTGAATTTGTAGTGTTTAAGGGAAGTTTACGGTAGCGTTTTGGCAGAAAATTTGTTTTTTCGAAAATTGAGCAATTCGATGATAACTCGAGAACGGTCGAATGTTAGCGTTTGCCGTATGTTGCATCGTGTTCAGCGCTTCGAACTGCGGGTATATAGTGAATTTGAAATGTTTAAGGGAAGTGTACGGTAGCGTTTTGACAAAAACCTGATTTTTTCAAAAATTGTACAATTCGATGATAACTCGAGAATGGTCGAATGTTAGCGTTTGCCGTATGTTGCATCGTGTTCAGCGCTTCGAACTACGGGTGTACAGTGAATTTGAAGTATTTAAGGGAAGTGTACGGTAGTATTTATGAAGAAAACCCCGTTTATGCCATATTCGTGCGTTTCACGGGCAGAAAAGCACGTTTTTCGCAGTCCTCTCTCTTTTGATGATAGCTGGAGAACGGTCGAATATTAGCGTTTGCCGTATGTTGCGTCGTGTTCAGCGCATCGAACTACGCCTATACAGTGAATTTGAAGTGTTTAAGGGGAGAGTACGGCATTGTTTTGACAAAAAATTGATTTTTTCGAAAATTGTGCAATTCGATGATAACTCGAGAACGGTCGAATGTTAGCGTTTGCAGTATGTTGCATCGTGTTCAGCGCTTCAAACTACGGGGATACAGTGAATTTGAAGTGTTTGAGGGAAGTGTACGGTAGTATTTATGAAGGAAACCCCGTTTATGCCATATTCGTGCGTTTCACGGGCAGAAAAGCACGTTTTTCGCAGTCCTCACTCTTTTCATGATAGCTCGAGAACGGTCGAATGTTCGTGTTTTCCGTATGTTGCATCGTGTTCAGCGCATCGAGTTACCCCTATACAGTGAATTTGAAGTGTTTAAGGGGAGTGTACGGCATTGTTTTGTCAAAAATGTTTTTTTTCGAAAATTGAGCAGTTCGATGATAACTCGAGAACGGTCGAATAGTAGCGTTTGCCGTATGTTGCATCGTGTTCAGCGCTTCGAACTACGGGTATACAGTGAATTTAAAGTGTTTAAGGGACGTGTACGGTAGTATTTATGAAGGAAACCCCGTTTATGCCATATTCGTGCGTTTCACGGGCAGAAAAGCACGTTTTTCGCAGTCCTCACTCTTTTCATGATAGCTCGAGAACGGTCGAATGTTAGCATTTGCCGTATGTTCCGTCGTGTTAAGCGCATCGAATTACCCCTATGCAGTGAATTTAAAGTGGTTAAGGGGAGTGCACGGCATTGTTTTGACAAAAAATGTTTTTTTTTTTCGAAAATTGAGCAATTCGATGATACCTAGAAAACGGTCGAATGTTAGCGTTTGCCGTAAGTTGCATCGTGTTCAGCGCTTCGAACTACGGGTATACAGTGAATTTGAAGTGTTTAAGGGAAGTGTACGGTAGTATTTATGAAGGAAACCCCGTTTATGCCATATTCGTGCGTTTCACGGGCAGAAAAGCACGTTTTTCGCAGTCCTCTCTCTTTTGATGATAGCTCGAGAACGGTCGAATATTAGCGTTTGCCGTATGTTGCGTCGTGTTCAGCGCATCGAACTACGCCTATACAGTGAATTTGAAGTGTTTAAGGGGAGTGTACGGCATTGTTTTGACAAAAAATTGATTTTTTCGAAAATTGTGCAATTTGATGATAACTCGAGAACGGTCGAATGTTAGCGTTTGCCGTATGTTGCATCGTGTTCAGCGCATCGAGTTACCCCTATACAGTGAGTTTGAAGTGTTTAAGGGAACTGTACGGTAGCGTTTTGACAAAAAATTGATTTTTTCGAAAATTGTGCAATTCGATGATAACTCGAGAACGGTCGAATGTTAGCGTTTGCCGTATGTTGCATCGTGTTCAGCGCTTCGAACTACGGGTATACAGTGAGTTTGAAGTGTTTAAGGGAATTTTACGGTAGCGTTTTGGCAGCAAATTTGTTTTTTTCGAAAATTGAGCAATTCGATGATAACTCGAGAACGGTCGAATGTTAGCGTTTGCCGTATGTTGCACCGTGTTCAGCGCTTCGAACTACGGGTATACAGTGAATTTGAAGTGTTTCAGGGAAGTGTACGGTAGTGTTTTTAAAGGAAAACCCGTTTATTCCATATTCGTGCGTTTCGCGGGCAGAAAAGCACGTTTTTCACAGTCATCACTCTTTTGATGATAGCTCGAGAACGGTCGAATATTCGTGTTTGCCGTATATTGCATCGTGTTCAGCGCATCGAGTTACCCCTATACAGTGAATTTGAAGTGTTTAAGGGAAGTTTACGGTAGCGTTTTGGCAGAAAATTTGTTTTTTCGAAAATTGAGCAATTCGATGATAACTCGAGAACGGTCGAATGTTAGCGTTTGCCGTATGTTGCATCGTGTTGAGAGCATCGAATTACCCCTATACAGTGAGTTTGAAGTGTTTAAGGGAAGTGTACGGTAGCGTTTTGACAAAAACCTGATTTTTTCAAAAATTGTACAGTTCGATGATAACTCGAGAATGGTCGAATGTGAGCGTTTGCCGTATGTTGCATCGTGTTCAGCGCTTCGAACTACGGGTATACAGTGAATTTAAAGTATTTAAGGGAAGTGTACGGTAATATTTATGAAGGAAACCCCGTTTATGCCATATTCGTGCGTTTCACGGGCAGAAAAGCACGTTTTTCGCAGTCCTCTCTCTTTTGATGATAGCTCGAGAACGGTCGAATGGTAGCGTTTGCTGTATGTTGCGTCGTGTTCAGCGCATCGAACTACGCCTATACAGTGAATTTGAAGTGTTTAAGGGGAGTGTAAGGCATTGTTTTGACAAAAAATTGATTTTTTCGAAAATTGTGCAATTCGATGATAACTCGAGAACGGTCGAATGTTAGCGTTTGCCGTATGTTGCATCGTGTTCAGCGCTTCGAACTACGGGTATACAGTGAATTTGAAATGTTTAAGGGAAGTGTACGGTAGCGTTTTGAGAAAAACCTGATTTTTTCAAAAATTGTACAATTCGATGATAACTCGAGAATGGTCGAATGTTAGCGTTTGCCGTATGTTGCATCGTGTTCAGCGCTTCGAACTACGGGTGTACAGTGAATTTGAAGTATTTAAGGGAAGTGTACGGTAGTATTTATGAAGAAAACCCCGTTTATGCCATATTCGTGCGTTTCACGGGCAGAAAAGCACGTTTTTCGCAGTCCTCTCTCTTTTGATGATAGCTCGAGAACGGTCGAATATTAGCGTTTGCCGTATGTTGCGTCGTGTTCAGCGCATCGAACTACGCCTATACAGTGAATTTGAAGTGTTTAAGGGGAGAGTACGGCATTGTTTTGACAAAAAATTGATTTTTTCGAAAATTGTGCAATTCGATGATAACTCGAGAACGGTCGAATGTTAGCGTTTGCAGTATGTTGCATCGTGTTCAGCGCTTCAAACTACGGGGATACAGTGAATTTGAAGTGTTTGAGGGAAGTGTACGGTAGTATTTATGAAGGAAACCCCGTTTATGCCATATTCGTGCGTTTCACGGGCAGAAAAGCACGTTTTTCGCAGTCCTCACTCTTTTCATGATAGCTCGAGAACGGTCGAATGTTCGTGTTTTCCGTATGTTGCATCGTGTTCAGCGCATCGAGTTACCCCTATACAGTGAATTTGAAGTGTTTAAGGGGAGTGTACGGCATTGTTTTGTCAAAAATGTTTTTTTTCGAAAATTGAGCAGTTCGATGATAACTCGAGAACGGTCGAATAGTAGCGTTTGCCGTATGTTGCATCGTGTTCAGCGCTTCGAACTACGGGTATACAGTGAATTTAAAGTGTTTAAGGGACGTGTACGGTAGTATTTATGAAGGAAACCCCGTTTATGCCATATTCGTGCGTTTCACGGGCAGAAAAGCACGTTTTTCGCAGTCCTCACTCTTTTCATGATAGCTCGAGAACGGTCGAATGTTAGCATTTGCCGTATGTTCCGTCGTGTTAAGCGCATCGAATTACCCCTATGCAGTGAATTTAAAGTGGTTAAGGGGAGTGCACGGCATTGTTTTGACAAAAAATGTTTTTTTTTTTCGAAAATTGAGCAATTCGATGATACCTAGAAAACGGTCGAATGTTAGCGTTTGCCGTAAGTTGCATCGTGTTCAGCGCTTCGAACTACGGGTATACAGTGAATTTGAAGTGTTTAAGGGAAGTGTACGGTAGTATTTATGAAGGAAACCCCGTTTATGCCATATTCGTGCGTTTCACGGGCAGAAAAGCACGTTTTTCGCAGTCCTCTCTCTTTTGATGATAGCTCGAGAACGGTCGAATATTAGCGTTTGCCGTATGTTGCGTCGTGTTCAGCGCATCGAACTACGCCTATACAGTGAATTTGAAGTGTTTAAGGGGAGTGTACGGCATTGTTTTGACAAAAAATTGATTTTTTCGAAAATTGTGCAATTTGATGATAACTCGAGAACGGTCGAATGTTAGCGTTTGCCGTATGTTGCATCGTGTTCAGCGCATCGAGTTACCCCTATACAGTGAGTTTGAAGTGTTTAAGGGAACTGTACGGTAGCGTTTTGACAAAAAATTGATTTTTTCGAAAATTGTGCAATTCGATGATAACTCGAGAACGGTCGAATGTTAGCGTTTGCCGTATGTTGCATCGTGTTCAGCGCTTCGAACTACGGGTATACAGTGAGTTTGAAGTGTTTAAGGGAATTTTACGGTAGCGTTTTGGCAGCAAATTTGTTTTTTCGAAAATTGAGCAATTCGATGATAACTCGAGAACGGTCGAATGTTAGCGTTTGCCGTATGTTGCACCGTGTTCAGCGCTTCGAACTACGGGTATACAGTGAATTTGAAGTGTTTCAGGGAAGTGTACGGTAGTGTTTTTAAAGGAAAACCCGTTTATTCCATATTCGTGCGTTTCGCGGGCAGAAAAGCACGTTTTTCACAGTCATCACTCTTTTGATGATAGCTCGAGAACGGTCGAATATTCGTGTTTGCCGTATATTGCATCGTGTTCAGCGCATCGAGTTACCCCTATACAGTGAATTTGAAGTGTTTAAGGGAAGTTTACGGTAGCGTTTTGGCAGAAAATTTGTTTTTTCGAAAATTGAGCAATTCGATGATAACTCGAGAACGGTCGAATGTTAGCGTTTGCCGTATGTTGCATCGTGTTGAGAGCATCGAATTACCCCTATACAGTGAGTTTGAAGTGTTTAAGGGAAGTGTACGGTAGCGTTTTGACAAAAACCTGATTTTTTCAAAAATTGTACAGTTCGATGATAACTCGAGAATGGTCGAATGTGAGCGTTTGCCGTATGTTGCATCGTGTTCAGCGCTTCGAACTACGGGTATACAGTGAATTTAAAGTATTTAAGGGAAGTGTACGGTAATATTTATGAAGGAAACCCCGTTTATGCCATATTCGTGCGTTTCACGGGCAGAAAAGCACGTTTTTCGCAGTCCTCTCTCTTTTGATGATAGCTCGAGAACGGTCGAATGGTAGCGTTTGCTGTATGTTGCGTCGTGTTCAGCGCATCGAACTACGCCTATACAGTGAATTTGAAGTGTTTAAGGGGAGTGTAAGGCATTGTTTTGACAAAAAATTGATTTTTTCGAAAATTGTGCAATTCGATGATAACTCGAGAACGGTCGAATGTTAGCGTTTGCCGTATGTTGCATCGTGTTCAGCGCTTCGAACTACGGGTATACAGTGAATTTGAAGTGTTTAAGGGAAGTGTGCGGTAGTGTTTTTAAAGGAAAACCCGTTTATTCCATATTCGTGTGTTCGCGGGCAGAAGAGCACGTTTTTCACAGTCCTCACTCTTTTGATGATAGCTCGAGAACGGTCGAATATTCGTGTTTGCCGTATGTTGCATCGTGTTCAGCGCATCTAGTCACCCCTATACAGTGAATTTGAAGTGTTTAAGGGAAGTTTACGGTAGCGTTTTGGCAGAAAATTTTTTTTTTCGAAAATTGAGCAATTCGATGATAACTCGAGAACGGTCGAATAGTAGCGTTTGCCGTATGTTGCATCGTGTTGAGAGCATCGAATTACCCCTATACAGTGAGTTTGAAGTGTTTAAGGGAAGTGTACGGTAGCGTTTTGACAAAAACCTGATTTTTTCAAAAATTGTACAATTCGATGATAACTCGAGAATGGTCGAATGTTAGCATTTGCCGTATGTTGCATCGTGTTGAGAGCATCGAATTACCCCTATACAGTGAGTTTGAAGTGTTTAAGGGAAGTGTACGGTAGCGTTTTGACAAAAACCTGACTTTTTCAAAAATTGTGCAATTCGATGATAACTCGAGAATGGTCGAATGTTAGCGTTTGCCGTATGTTGCGTCGTGTTCAGCGCATCGAACTACACCTATACAGTAAATCTGAAGTGTTTAAGGGGAGTGTACGGCATTGTTTTGACAAAAAATTGATTTTTTCGAAAATTGTGCAATTCGATGATAACTCGAGAACGGTCGAATAGTAGCGTTTGCCGTATGCTGCATCGTGTTCAGCGCTTCGAACTACGGGTATACAGTGAATTTGAAGTGTTTAAGGGAAGTTTACGGTAGCGTTTTGGCAGAAAATTTTTTTTTCGAAAATTGAGCAATTCGATGATAACTCGAGAACGGACGAATGTTAGCGTTTGCCGTATGCGTCGTGTTCAGCGCATCGAACTACGCCTATACAGTGAATTTGAAGTGTTTAAGGGGAGTGTACGGCATTGTTTTGACAAAAAATTGATTTTTTCGAAAATTGTGCAATTCGATGATAACTCGAGAACGGTCGAATGTTAGCGTTTGCCGTATGTTGCATCGTGTTCAGCGCTTCAAACTACGGGTATACAGTGAATTTGAAGTGTTTAAGGGAAGTGTACGGTAGTATTTATGAAGGAAACCCCGTCTATGCCATATTCGTGCGTTTCACGGGCAGAAAAGCACGTTTTTCGCAGTCCTCACTCTTTTCATGATAGCTCGAGAACGGTCGAATGTTCGTGTTTGCCGTATGTTGCATCGTGTTCAGCGCATCGAGTTACCCCTATACAGTGAATTTGAAGTGTTTAAGGGGAGTGTACGGCATTGTTTTGACAAAAATGTTTTTTTTCGAAAATTGAGCAATTCGATGATACCTCGAGAACGGTCGAATGTTAGCGTTTGCCGTATGTTGCGTCGTGTTCAGCGCATCGAACTACGCCTATACAGTGAATTTGAAGTGTTTAAGGGGAGTGTACGGCATTGTTTTGACAAAAAAATGATTTTTTCGAAAATTGTGCAGTTCGATGATAACTCGAGAACGGTCGAATAGTAGCGTTTGCCGTATGTTGCATCGTGTTCAGCGCTTCGAACTACGGGTATACAGTGAATTTGAAGTGTTTCAGGGAAGTGTACGGTAGTGTTTTTAAAGGAAAACCCGTTTATTCCATATTCGTGCGTTTCGCGGGCAGAAAAGCACGTTTTTCACAGTCATCACTCTTTTGATGATAGCTCGAGAACGGTCGAATATTCGTGTTTGCCGCATGTTGTATCGTGTTCAGCGCATCGAGTTACCCCTATACAGTGAATTTGAAGTGTTTAAGGGAAGTTTACGGTAGCGTTTTGGCAGAAAATTTGTTTTTTTCGAAAATTGAACAATTCGATGATAACTCGAGAACGGTCGAATGTTAGCGTTTGCCGTATGTTGCATCGTGTTGAGAGCATCGAATTACCCCTATACAGTGAGTTTGAAGTGTTTAAGGGAAGTGTACGGTAGCGTTTTGACAAAAACCTGATTTTTTCAAAAATTGTACAATTCGATCATAACTCGAGAATGGTCGAATGTGAGCGTTTGCCGTATGTTGCATCATGTTCAGCGCTTCGAACTACGGGTATACAGTGAATTTGAAGTATTTAAGGGAAGTGTACGGTAATATTTATGAAGGAAACCCCGTTTATGCCATATTCGTGCGTTTCACGGGCAGAAAAGCACGTTTTTCGCAGTCCTCTCTCTTTTGATGATAGCTCGAGAACGGTCGAATGTTCGTGTTTGCCATATGTTGCATCGTGTTCAGCGCATCGCGTTACCCCTATACAGTGAATTTGAAGTGTTTAAGGGGAGTGTACGGCATTGTTTTGACAAAAATGTTTTTTTTCGAAAATTGAGCAATTCGATGATACCTAGAAAACGGTCGAATGTTAGCGTTTGCCGTAAGTTGCATCGTGTTCAGCGCTTCGAACTACGGGTATACAGTGAATTTGAAGTGTTTAAGGGACGTGTACGGTAGTATTTATGAAGGAAACCCCGTTTATGCCATATTCGTGTGTTCCACGGGCAGAAAAGCACGTTTTTCACAGTCCTCACTCTTTTGATGATAGCTCGAGAACGGTCGAATGTTCGTGTTTGCCGTATGTTGCATCTTGTTCTGCGCATCGAGTTACCCCTATACAGAGAATTTGAAGTGTTTAAGGGGAGTGTACGGCATTGTTTTGACAAAAATGTTTTGTTTCGAACATTGAGCAATAAGATGATACCTCGAGAACGGTCGTATGTTAGCGTTTGCCGTATGTTGCATCGTGTTCAGCGCATCGTACTACGCCTATACAGTGAGTTTGAAGTGTTTAAGGGAAGTGTACGGTAGCGTTTTGACAAAAACCTGATTTTTTCAAAAATTGTACAATTCGATGATAACTCGAGAACGGTCGGATATTAGCGTTTACGGTATGTTGCGTCGTGTTCAGCGCATCGTACTACGCCTATACAGTGAGTTTGAAGTGTTTAAGGGAAGTGTACGGTAGCGTTTTGACAAAAACCTGATTTTTTCAAAAATTGTGCAATTCGATGATAACTCAAGAATGGTCGAATGTTAGCGTTTGCCGTATGTTGCGTCGTGTTCAGCGCATCGGACTACACCTATACAGTGAATTTGAAGTGTTTAAGGGGAGTGTACGGCATTGTTTTGACAAAAAATTGATTTTTTCGAAAATTGTGCAATTCGATGATAACTCGAGAACGGTCGAATAGTAGCGCTTGCCGTATGTTGCATCGTGGTCAGCGCTTCGAAGTACGCGTATACAGTGAATTTGAAGTGTTTAAGGGAAGTGTACGGTAGTGTTTTTAAAGGAAAACCCGTTTATTCCATATTCGTGCGTTCGCGGGCAGAAAAGCACGTTTTTCACAGTCCTCACTCTTTTGATGATAGCTCGAGAACGGTCGAATAATCGTGTTTGCCGTAAGTTGCATCGTGTTCAGCGCTTCGAACTACGGGTACACAGTGAATTTGAAGTGTTTTTAGGGGAAGTGTACGGTGGTATTTATGAAGGAAACCCCGTTTATGCCATATTCGTGCGTTTCACGGGCAGAAAAGCACGTTTTTCACAGTCCTCACTCTTTTGATGATAGCTCGAGAACGGTCGAATGTTCGTGTTTGCCGTATGTTGCATCGTGTTCAGCGCATCGAGTTACCCCTATGCAGTGAATTTGAAGTGTTTAAGGGGAGTGTACGGCATTGTTTTGACAAAAAATTGATTTTTTCGAAAATTGAGCAATTCGATGATACCTCGAGAACGGTCGAATGTTAGCGTTTGCCGTATGTTGCATCGTGTTCAGCGCATCGAGTTACCCCTATACAGTGAATTTGAAGTGTTTAAGGGAAGTTTACGGTAGCGTTGTGGCAGAAAATTTTTTTTTTCGAAAATTGAGCAATTCGATGATTACTCGAGAACGGTCGAATAGTAGCGTTTGCCGTATGTTGCATCGTGTTGAGAGCATCGAATTACCCCTATACAGTGAGTTTGAAGTGTTTAAGGGGAGTGTACGGCATTGTTTTGACAAAAATGTTTTGTTTCGAACATTGAGCAATTCGATGATACCTCGAGAACGGTCGTATGTTAGCGTTTGCCGTATGTTGCATCGTGTTCAGCGCATCGTACTACGCCTATACAGTGAGTTTGAAGTGTTTAAGGGAAGTGTACGGTAGCGTTTTGACAAAAACCTGATTTTTTCAAAAATTGTGCAATTCGATGGTAACTCGAGAATGGTCGAATGTTAGCGTTTGCCGTATGTTGCGTCGTGTTCAGCGCATCGAACTACACCTATACAGTGAATTTGAAGTGTTTAAGGGGAGTGTGCGGCATTGTTTTGACAAAAAATTGATTTTTTCGAAAATTGTGCAATTCGATGATAACTCGAGAATGGTTGAATGTTAGCGTTTGCCGTATGTTGCATCGTGTTCAGCGCTTCGAACTACGGGAATATAGTGAATTTGAAATGTTTAAGGGAAGTGTACGGTAGTATTTATCAAGGAAACCCCGTTTATGCCATATTCGTGCGTTTCACGGGCAGAAAAGCACGTTTTTCGCAGTCCTCACTCTTTTCATGATAGCTCGAGAACGGTCGAATGTTAGCATTTGCGTATGTTCCGTCGTGTTCAGCGCGTCGAATTACCCCTACGCAGTGAATTTAAAGTGTTTAAGGGGAGTGTACGGCATTGTTTTGACAAAAAATGTTTTTTTTCGAAAATTGAGCAATTCGATGATACCTAGAAAACGGTCGAATGTTAGCGTTTGCCGTAAGTTGCATCGTGTTCAGCGCTTCGAACTACGGGTATACAGTGAATTTGAAGTGTTTAAGGGAAGTGTACGGTAGTATTTATCAAGGAAACCCCGTTTATGCCATATTCGTGCGTTTCACGGGCAGAAAAGCACGTTTTTCGCAGTCCTCACTCTTTTCATGATAGCTCGAGAACGGTCGAATGTTAGCATTTGCCGTATGTTCCGTCGTGTTCAGCGCGTCGAATTACCCCTACGCAGTGAATTTAAAGTGTTTAAGGGGAGTGTACGGCATTGTTTTGACAAAAAATGTTTTTTTCGAAAATTGAGGAATTCGATGATACCTAGAAAACGGTCGAATGTTAGCGTTTGCCGTAAGTTGCATCGTGTTCAGCGCTTCGAACTGAGGGTATACAGTGAATTTGAAGTGTTTAAGGGAAGTGTACGGTAGTATTTATGAAGGAAACCCCGTTTATTCCATATTCGTGCGTTCGCGGGCAGAAAAGCACGTTTTTCACAGTCCTCACTCTTTTGATGATAGCTCGAGAACGGTCGAATGTTAGTGTTTGCCGTATGTTGCATCGTGTTCAGCGCATCGAGTTACCCCTATACAGTGAGTTTGAAGTGTTTAAGGGAAGTGTACGGTAGCGTTTTGACAAAAACCTGATTTTTTCAAAAATTGTGCAATTCGATGGTAACTCGAGAATGGTCGAATGTTAGCGTTTGCCGTATCTTGCATCGTGTTCAGCGCATCGAGTTACCCCTATCCAGTGAATTTGTAGTGTTTAAGGGAAGTTTACGGTAGCGTTTTGGCAGAAAATTTGTTTTTTCGAAAATTGAGCAATTCGATGATAACTCGAGAACGGTCGAATGTTAGCGTTTGCCGTATGTTGCATCGTGTTGAGAGCATCGAATTACCCCTATACAGTGAGTTTGAAGTGTTTAAGGGAAGTGTACGGTAGCGTTTTGACAAAAATCTGATTTTTTCAAAAATTGTGCAATTCGATGGTAACTCGAGAATGGTCGAATGTTAGCGTTTGCCGTATGTTGCATCGTGTTCAGCGCTTCGAACTGCGGGTATATAGTGAATTTGAAATGTTTAAGGGAAGTGTCCGGTAGTATTTATGAAGGAAACCCCGTTTATGCCATATTCGTGCGTTTCACGGGCAGAAAAGCACGTTTTTCGCAGTCCTCACGCTTTTCATGATAGCTCGAGAACGGTTGAATGTTAGCGTTTGCCGTATGCTGCGTCGTGTTCAGCGCATCGAACTACGCCTATACAGTGAATTTGAAGTGTTTAAGGGGAGAGTACGGCATTGTTTTGACAAAAAATTGATTTTTTCGAAAATTGTGCAATTCGATGATAACTCGAGAACGGTCGAATGTTAGCGTTTGCAGTATGTTGCATCGGGTTCAGCGCTTCAAACTACGGGGATACAGTGAATTTGAAGTGTTTGAGGGAAGTGTACTGTAGTATTTATGAAGGAAACCCCGTTTATGCCATATTCGTGCGTTTCACGGGCAGAAAAGCACGTTTTTCGCAGTCCTCACTCTTTTCATGATAGCTCGAGAACGGTCGAATGTTCGTGTTTGCCGTATGTTGCATCGTGTTCAGCGCATCGAGTTACCCCTATACAGTGAATTTGAAGTGTTTAAGGGGAGTGTACGGCATTGTTTTGTCAAAAATGTTTTTTTTCGAAAATTGAGCAGTTCGATGATAACTCGAGAACGGTCGAATAGTAGCGTTTGCCGTATGTTGCATCGTGTTCAGCGCTTCGAACTACGGGTATACAGTGAATTTGAAGTGTTTCAGGGAAGTGTACGGTAGTGTTTTTAAAGGAAAACCCGTTTATTCCATATTCGTGCGTTTCGCGGGCAGAAAAGCACGTTTTTCACAGTCATCACTCTTTTGATGATAGCTCGAGAACGGTCGAATATTCGTGTTTGCCGTATGTTGTATCGTGTTCAGCGCATCGAGTTACCCCTATACAGTGAATTTGAAGTGTTTAAGGGAAGTTTACGGTAGCGTTTTGGCAGAAAATTTGTTTTTTTCGAAAATTGAACAATTCGATGATAACTCGAGAACGGTCGAATGTTAGCGTTTGCCGTATGTTGCATCGTGTTGAGAGCATCGAATTACCCCTATACAGTGAGTTTGAAGTGTTTAAGGGAAGTGTACGGTAGCGTTTTGACAAAAACCTGATTTTTTCAAAAATTGTACAATTCGATCATAACTCGAGAATGGTCGAATGTGAGCGTTTGCCGTATGTTGCATCATGTTCAGCGCTTCGAACTACGGGTATACAGTGAATTTGAAGTATTTAAGGGAAGTGTACGGTAATATTTATGAAGGAAACCCCGTTTATGCCATATTCGTGCGTTTCACGGGCAGAAAAGCACGTTTTTCGCAGTCCTCTCTCTTTTGATGATAGCTCGAGAACGGTCGAATGTTCGTGTTTGCCATATGTTGCATCGTGTTCAGCGCATCGCGTTACCCCTATACAGTGAATTTGAAGTGTTTAAGGGGAGTGTACGGCATTGTTTTGACAAAAATGTTTTTTTTCGAAAATTGAGCAATTCGATGATACCTAGAAAACGGTCGAATGTTAGCGTTTGCCGTAAGTTGCATCGTGTTCAGCGCTTCGAACTACGGGTATACAGTGAATTTGAAGTGTTTAAGGGACGTGTACGGTAGTATTTATGAAGGAAACCCCGTTTATGCCATATTCGTGTGTTCCACGGGCAGAAAAGCACGTTTTTCACAGTCCTCACTCTTTTGATGATAGCTCGAGAACGGTCGAATGTTCGTGTTTGCCGTATGTTGCATCTTGTTCTGCGCATCGAGTTACCCCTATACAGAGAATTTGAAGTGTTTAAGGGGAGTGTACGGCATTGTTTTGACAAAAATGTTTTGTTTCGAACATTGAGCAATTCGATGATACCTCGAGAACGGTCGTATGTTAGCGTTTGCCGTATGTTGCATCGTGTTCAGCGCATCGTACTACGCCTATACAGTGAGTGTGAAGTGTTTAAGGGAAGTGTACGGTAGCGTTTTGACAAAAACCTGATTTTTTCAAAAATTGTACAATTCGATGATAACTCGAGAACGGTCGGATATTAGCGTTTACGGTATGTTGCGTCGTGTTCAGCGCATCGTACTACGCCTATACAGTGAGTTTGAAGTGTTTAAGGGAAGTGTACGGTAGCGTTTTGACAAAAACCTGATTTTTTCAAAAATTGTGCAATTCGATGATAACTCAAGAATGGTCGAATGTTAGCGTTTGCCGTATGTTGCGTCGTGTTCAGCGCATCGGACTACACCTATACAGTGAATTTGAAGTGTTTAAGGGGAGTGTACGGCATTGTTTTGACAAAAAATTGATTTTTTCGAAAATTGTGCAATTCGATGATAACTCGAGAACGGTCGAATAGTAGCGTTTGCCGTATGTTGCATCGTGGTCAGCGCTTCGAAGTACGCGTATACAGTGAATTTGAAGTGTTTAAGGGAAGTGTACGGTAGTGTTTTTAAAGGAAAACCCGTTTATTCCATATTCGTGCGTTCGCGGGCAGAAAAGCACGTTTTTCACAGTCCTCACTCTTTTGATGATAGCTCGAGAACGGTCGAATATTCGTGTTTGCCGTAAGTTGCATCGTGTTCAGCGCTTCGAACTACGGGTACACAGTGAATTTGACGTGTTTTTAGGGGAAGTGTACGGTGGTATTTATGAAGGAAACCCCGTTTATGCCATATTCGTGCGTTTCACGGGCAGAAAAGCACGTTTTTCACAGTCCTCACTCTTTTGATGATAGCTCGAGAACGGTCGAATGTTCGTGTTTGCCGTATGTTGCATCGTGTTCAGCGCATCGAGTTACCCCTATGCAGTGAATTTGAAGTGTTTAAGGGGAGTGTACGGCATTGTTTTGACAAAAAATTGATTTTTTCGAAAATTGAGCAATTCGATGATACCTCGAGAACGGTCGAATGTTAGCGTTTGCCGTATGTTGCATCGTGTTCAGCGCATCGAGTTACCCCTATACAGTGAATTTGAAGTGTTTAAGGGAAGTTTACGGTAGCGTTGTGGCAGAAAATTTTTTTTTTCGAAAATTGAGCAATTCGATGATTACTCGAGAACGGTCGAATAGTAGCGTTTGCCGTATGTTGCATCGTGTTGAGAGCATCGAATTACCCCTATACAGTGAGTTTGAAGTGTTTAAGGGGAGTGTACGGCATTGTTTTGACAAAAATGTTTTGTTTCGAACATTGAGCAATTCGATGATACCTCGAGAACGGTCGTATGTTAGCGTTTGCCGTATGTTGCATCGTGTTCAGCGCATCGTACTACGCCTATACAGTGAGTTTGAAGTGTTTAAGGGAAGTGTACGGTAGCGTTTTGACAAAAACCTGATTTTTTCAAAAATTGTGCAATTCGATGGTAACTCGAGAATGGTCGAATGTTAGCGTTTGCCGTATGTTGCGTCGTGTTCAGCGCATCGAACTACACCTATACAGTGAATTTGAAGTGTTTAAGGGGAGTGTGCGGCATTGTTTTGACAAAAAATTGATTTTTTCGAAAATTGTGCAATTCGATGATAACTCGAGAATGGTTGAATGTTAGCGTTTGCCGTATGTTGCATCGTGTTCAGCGCTTCGAACTACGGGAATATAGTGAATTTGAAATGTTTAAGGGAAGTGTACGGTAGTATTTATCAAGGAAACCCCGTTTATGCCATATTCGTGCGTTTCACGGGCAGAAAAGCACGTTTTTCGCAGTCCTCACTCTTTTCATGATAGCTCGAGAACGGTCGAATGTTAGCATTTGCGTATGTTCCGTCGTGTTCAGCGCGTCGAATTACCCCTACGCAGTGAATTTAAAGTGTTTAAGGGGAGTGTACGGCATTGTTTTGACAAAAAATGTTTTTTTTCGAAAATTGAGCAATTCGATGATACCTAGAAAACGGTCGAATGTTAGCGTTTGCCGTAAGTTGCATCGTGTTCAGCGCTTCGAACTACGGGTATACAGTGAATTTGAAGTGTTTAAGGGAAGTGTACGGTAGTATTTATCAAGGAAACCCCGTTTATGCCATATTCGTGCGTTTCACGGGCAGAAAAGCACGTTTTTCGCAGTCCTCACTCTTTTCATGATAGCTCGAGAACGGTCGAATGTTAGCATTTGCCGTATGTTCCGTCGTGTTCAGCGCGTCGAATTACCCCTACGCAGTGAATTTAAAGTGTTTAAGGGGAGTGTACGGCATTGTTTTGACAAAAAATGTTTTTTTCGAAAATTGAGGAATTCGATGATACCTAGAAAACGGTCGAATGTTAGCGTTTGCCGTAAGTTGCATCGTGTTCAGCGCTTCGAACTGAGGGTATACAGTGAATTTGAAGTGTTTAAGGGAAGTGTACGGTAGTATTTATGAAGGAAACCCCGTTTATTCCATATTCGTGCGTTCGCGGGCAGAAAAGCACGTTTTTCACAGTCCTCACTCTTTTGATGATAGCTCGAGAACGGTCGAATGTTAGTGTTTGCCGTATGTTGCATCGTGTTCAGCGCATCGAGTTACCCCTATACAGTGAGTTTGAAGTGTTTAAGGGAAGTGTACGGTAGCGTTTTGACAAAAACCTGATTTTTTCAAAAATTGTGCAATTCGATGGTAACTCGAGAATGGTCGAATGTTAGCGTTTGCCGTATCTTGCATCGTGTTCAGCGCATCGAGTTACCCCTATACAGTGAATTTGTAGTGTTTAAGGGAAGTTTACGGTAGCGTTTTGGCAGAAAATTTGTTTTTTCGAAAATTGAGCAATTCGATGATAACTCGAGAACGGTCGAATGTTAGCGTTTGCCGTATGTTGCATCGTGTTGAGAGCATCGAATTACCCCTATACAGTGAGTTTGAAGTGTTTAAGGGAAGTGTACGGTAGCGTTTTGACAAAAATCTGATTTTTTCAAAAATTGTGCAATTCGATGGTAACTCGAGAATGGTCGAATGTTAGCGTTTGCCGTATGTTGCATCGTGTTCAGCGCTTCGAACTGCGGGTATATAGTGAATTTGAAATGTTTAAGGGAAGTGTACGGTAGTATTTATGAAGGAAACCCCGTTTATGCCATATTCGTGCGTTTCACGGGCAGAAAAGCACGTTTTTCGCAGTCCTCACGCTTTTCATGATAGCTCGAGAACGGTTGAATGTTAGCGTTTGCCGTATGCTGCGTCGTGTTCAGCGCATCGAACTACGCCTATACAGTGAATTTGAAGTGTTTAAGGGGAGAGTACGGCATTGTTTTGACAAAAAATTGATTTTTTCGAAAATTGTGCAATTCGATGATAACTCGAGAACGGTCGAATGTTAGCGTTTGCAGTATGTTGCATCGGGTTCAGCGCTTCAAACTACGGGGATACAGTGAATTTGAAGTGTTTGAGGGAAGTGTACTGTAGTATTTATGAAGGAAACCCCGTTTATGCCATATTCGTGCGTTTCACGGGCAGAAAAGCACGTTTTTCGCAGTCCTCACTCTTTTCATGATAGCTCGAGAACGGTCGAATGTTCGTGTTTGCCGTATGTTGCATCGTGTTCAGCGCATCGAGTTACCCCTATACAGTGAATTTGAAGTGTTTAAGGGGAGTGTACGGCATTGTTTTGTCAAAAATGTTTTTTTTCGAAAATTGAGCAGTTCGATGATAACTCGAGAACGGTCGAATAGTAGCGTTTGCCGTATGTTGCATCGTGTTCAGCGCTTCGAACTACGGGTATACAGTGAATTTGAAGTGTTTCAGGGAAGTGTACGGTAGTGTTTTTAAAGGAAAACCCGTTTATTCCATATTCGTGCGTTTCGCGGGCAGAAAAGCACGTTTTTCACAGTCCTCACTCTTTTGATGATAGCTCGAGAACGGTCGAATGTTCGTGTTTGCCGTATGTTGCATCGTGTTCAGCGCATCGAGTTACCCCTATACAGTGAATTTGAAGTGTTTAAGGGAAGTTTACGGTAGCGTTTTGGCGGAAAATTTGTTTTTTCGAAAATTGAGCAATTCGATGATAACTCGAGAACGGTCGAATGGTAGCGTTTGCCGTATGTTGCATCGTGTTGAGAGCATCGAATTACCCCCATACAGTGAGTTTGAAGTGTTTAAGGGAAGTGTACGGTAGCGTTTTGACAAAAACCTGATTTTTTCAAAAATTGTACAATTCGATGATAACTCGAGAATGGTCGAATGTTAGCGTTTGCCGTATGTTGCATCGTGTTCAGCGCTTCGAACTACGGGTGTACAGTGAATTTGAAGTATTTAAGGGAAGTGTACGGTAGTATTTATGAAGAAAACCCCGTTTATGCCATATTCGTGCGTTTCACGGGCAGAAAAGCACGTTTTTCGCAGTCCTCTCTCTTTTGATGATAGCTCGAGAACGGTCGAATATTAGCGTTTGCCGTATGTTGCGTCGTGTTCAGCGCATCGAACTACGCCTATACAGTGAATTTGAAGTGTTTAAGGGGAGTGTACGGCATTGTTTTGACAAAAAATTGATTTTTTCGAAAATTGTGCAATTCGATGATAACTCGAGAACGGTCGAATGTTAGCGTTTGCCGTATGTTGCATCGTGTTCAGCGCTTCGAACTACGGGTATACAGTGAATTTGAAGTGTTTAAGGGAAGTGTACGGTAGTATTTATGAAGGAAACCCCGTTTATGCCATATTCGTGTGTTCCACGGGCAGAAAAGCACGTTTTTCACAGTCCTCACTCTTTTGATGATAGCTCGAGAACGGTCGAATAGTAGCGTTTGCCGTATGTTGCATCGTGTTCAGCGCTTCGAACTACGGGTATACAGTGAATTTGAAATGTTTAAGGGAAGTGTACGGTAGTATTTATCAAGGAAACCCCGTTTATGCCATATTCGTGCGTTTCACGCGCAGAAAAGCACGTTTTTCGCAGTCCTCTCTCTTTTGATGATAGCTCGAGAACGGTCGAATGTTCGTGTTTGCCATATGTTGCATCGTGTTCAGCGCATCGCGTTACCCCTATACAGTGAATTTGAAGTGTTTAAGGGGAGTGTACGGCATTGTTTTGACAAAAATGTTTTTTTTCGAAAATTGAGCAATTCGATGATACCTAGAAAACGGTCGAATGTTAGCGTTTGCCGTAAGTTGCATCGTGTTCAGCGCTTCGAACTACGGGTATACAGTGAATTTGAAGTGTTTAAGGGACGTGTACGGTAGTATTTATGAAGGAAACCCCGTTTATGCCATATTCGTGTGTTCCACGGGCAGAAAAGCACGTTTTTCACAGTCCTCACTCTTTTGATGATAGCTCGAGAACGGTCGAATGTTCGTGTTTGCCGTATGTTGCATCTTGTTCTGCGCATCGAGTTACCCCTATACAGAGAATTTGAAGTGTTTAAGGGGAGTGTACGGCATTGTTTTGACAAAAATGTTTTGTTTCGAACATTGAGCAATTCGATGATACCTCGAGAACGGTCGTATGTTAGCGTTTGCCGTATGTTGCATCGTGTTCAGCGCATCGTACTACGCCTATACAGTGAGTTTGAAGTGTTTAAGGGAAGTGTACGGTAGCGTTTTGACAAAAACCTGATTTTTTCAAAAATTGTACAATTCGATGATAACTCGAGAACGGTCGAATATTCGTGTTTGCCGTATGTTGCATCGTGTTCAGCGCATCTAGTCACCCCTATACAGTGAATTTGAAGTGTTTAAGGGAAGTTTACGGTAGCGTTTTGGCAGAAAATTTTTTTTTTCGAAAATTGAGCAATTCGATGATAACTCGAGAACGGTCGAATAGTAGCGTTTGCCGTATGTTGCATCGTGTTGAGAGCATCGAATTACCCCTATACAGTGAGTTTGAAGTGTTTAAGGGAAGTGTACGGTAGCGTTTTGACAAAAACCTGATTTTTTCAAAAATTGTACAATTCGATGATAACTCGAGAATGGTCGAATGTTAGCATTTGCCGTATGTTGCATCGTGTTGAGAGCATCGAATTACCCCTATACAGTGAGTTTGAAGTGTTTAAGGGAAGTGTACGGTAGCGTTTTGACAAAAACCTGACTTTTTCAAAAATTGTGCAATTCGATGATAACTCGAGAATGGTCGAATGTTAGCGTTTGCCGTATGTTGCGTCGTGTTCAGCGCATCGAACTACACCTATACAGTAAATCTGAAGTGTTTAAGGGGAGTGTACGGCATTGTTTTGACAAAAAATTGATTTTTTCGAAAATTGTGCAATTCGATGATAACTCGAGAACGGTCGAATAGTAGCGTTTGCCGTATGCTGCATCGTGTTCAGCGCTTCGAACTACGGGTATACAGTGAATTTGAAGTGTTTAAGGGAAGTTTACGGTAGCGTTTTGGCAGAAAATTTTTTTTTCGAAAATTGAGCAATTCGATGATAACTCGAGAACGGACGAATGTTAGCGTTTGCCGTATGCGTCGTGTTCAGCGCATCGAACTACGCCTATACAGTGAATTTGAAGTGTTTAAGGGGAGTGTACGGCATTGTTTTGACAAAAAATTGATTTTTTCGAAAATTGTGCAATTCGATGATAACTCGAGAACGGTCGAATGTTAGCGTTTGCCGTATGTTGCATCGTGTTCAGCGCTTCAAACTACGGGTATACAGTGAATTTGAAGTGTTTAAGGGAAGTGTACGGTAGTATTTATGAAGGAAACCCCGTCTATGCCATATTCGTGCGTTTCACGGGCAGAAAAGCACGTTTTTCGCAGTCCTCACTCTTTTCATGATAGCTCGAGAACGGTCGAATGTTCGTGTTTGCCGTATGTTGCATCGTGTTCAGCGCATCGAGTTACCCCTATACAGTGAATTTGAAGTGTTTAAGGGGAGTGTACGGCATTGTTTTGACAAAAATGTTTTTTTTCGAAAATTGAGCAATTCGATGATACCTCGAGAACGGTCGAATGTTAGCGTTTGCCGTATGTTGCGTCGTGTTCAGCGCATCGAACTACGCCTATACAGTGAATTTGAAGTGTTTAAGGGGAGTGTACGGCATTGTTTTGACAAAAAAATGATTTTTTCGAAAATTGTGCAGTTCGATGATAACTCGAGAACGGTCGAATAGTAGCGTTTGCCGTATGTTGCATCGTGTTCAGCGCTTCGAACTACGGGTATACAGTGAATTTGAAGTGTTTCAGGGAAGTGTACGGTAGTGTTTTTAAAGGAAAACCCGTTTATTCCATATTCGTGCGTTTCGCGGGCAGAAAAGCACGTTTTTCACAGTCATCACTCTTTTGATGATAGCTCGAGAACGGTCGAATATTCGTGTTTGCCGTATGTTGTATCGTGTTCAGCGCATCGAGTTACCCCTATACAGTGAATTTGAAGTGTTTAAGGGAAGTTTACGGTAGCGTTTTGGCAGAAAATTTGTTTTTTTCGAAAATTGAACAATTCGATGATAACTCGAGAACGGTCGAATGTTAGCGTTTGCCGTATGTTGCATCGTGTTGAGAGCATCGAATTACCCCTATACAGTGAGTTTGAAGTGTTTAAGGGAAGTGTACGGTAGCGTTTTGACAAAAACCTGATTTTTTCAAAAATTGTACAATTCGATCATAACTCGAGAATGGTCGAATGTGAGCGTTTGCCGTATGTTGCATCATGTTCAGCGCTTCGAACTACGGGTATACAGTGAATTTGAAGTATTTAAGGGAAGTGTACGGTAATATTTATGAAGGAAACCCCGTTTATGCCATATTCGTGCGTTTCACGGGCAGAAAAGCACGTTTTTCGCAGTCCTCTCTCTTTTGATGATAGCTCGAGAACGGTCGAATGTTCGTGTTTGCCATATGTTGCATCGTGTTCAGCGCATCGCGTTACCCCTATACAGTGAATTTGAAGTGTTTAAGGGGAGTGTACGGCATTGTTTTGACAAAAATGTTTTTTTTCGAAAATTGAGCAATTCGATGATACCTAGAAAACGGTCGAATGTTAGCGTTTGCCGTAAGTTGCATCGTGTTCAGCGCTTCGAACTACGGGTATACAGTGAATTTGAAGTGTTTAAGGGACGTGTACGGTAGTATTTATGAAGGAAACCCCGTTTATGCCATATTCGTGTGTTCCACGGGCAGAAAAGCACGTTTTTCACAGTCCTCACTCTTTTGATGATAGCTCGAGAACGGTCGAATGTTCGTGTTTGCCGTATGTTGCATCTTGTTCTGCGCATCGAGTTACCCCTATACAGAGAATTTGAAGTGTTTAAGGGGAGTGTACGGCATTGTTTTGACAAAAATGTTTTGTTTCGAACATTGAGCAATTCGATGATACCTCGAGAACGGTCGTATGTTAGCGTTTGCCGTATGTTGCATCGTGTTCAGCGCATCGTACTACGCCTATACAGTGAGTTTGAAGTGTTTAAGGGAAGTGTACGGTAGCGTTTTGACAAAAACCTGATTTTTTCAAAAATTGTACAATTCGATGATAACTCGAGAACGGTCGGATATTAGCGTTTACGGTATGTTGCGTCGTGTTCAGCGCATCGTACTACGCCTATACAGTGAGTTTGAAGTGTTTAAGGGAAGTGTACGGTAGCGTTTTGACAAAAACCTGATTTTTTCAAAAATTGTGCAATTCGATGATAACTCAAGAATGGTCGAATGTTAGCGTTTGCCGTATGTTGCGTCGTGTTCAGCGCATCGGACTACACCTATACAGTGAATTTGAAGTGTTTAAGGGGAGTGTACGGCATTGTTTTGACAAAAAATTGATTTTTTCGAAAATTGTGCAATTCGATGATAACTCGAGAACGGTCGAATAGTAGCGTTTGCCGTATGTTGCATCGTGGTCAGCGCTTCGAAGTACGCGTATACAGTGAATTTGAAGTGTTTAAGGGAAGTGTACGGTAGTGTTTTTAAAGGAAAACCCGTTTATTCCATATTCGTGCGTTCGCGGGCAGAAAAGCACGTTTTTCACAGTCCTCACTCTTTTGATGATAGCTCGAGAACGGTCGAATATTCGTGTTTGCCGTAAGTTGCATCGTGTTCAGCGCTTCGAACTACGGGTACACAGTGAATTTGAAGTGTTTTTAGGGGAAGTGTACGGTGGTATTTATGAAGGAAACCCCGTTTATGCCATATTCGTGCGTTTCACGGGCAGAAAAGCACGTTTTTCACAGTCCTCACTCTTTTGATGATAGCTCGAGAACGGTCGAATGTTCGTGTTTGCCGTATGTTGCATCGTGTTCAGCGCATCGAGTTACCCCTATGCAGTGAATTTGAAGTGTTTAAGGGGAGTGTACGGCATTGTTTTGACAAAAAATTGATTTTTTCGAAAATTGAGCAATTCGATGATACCTCGAGAACGGTCGAATGTTAGCGTTTGCCGTATGTTGCATCGTGTTCAGCGCATCGAGTTACCCCTATACAGTGAATTTGAAGTGTTTAAGGGAAGTTTACGGTAGCGTTGTGGCAGAAAATTTTTTTTTTCGAAAATTGAGCAATTCGATGATTACTCGAGAACGGTCGAATAGTAGCGTTTGCCGTATGTTGCATCGTGTTGAGAGCATCGAATTACCCCTATACAGTGAGTTTGAAGTGTTTAAGGGGAGTGTACGGCATTGTTTTGACAAAAATGTTTTGTTTCGAACATTGAGCAATTCGATGATACCTCGAGAACGGTCGTATGTTAGCGTTTGCCGTATGTTGCATCGTGTTCAGCGCATCGTACTACGCCTATACAGTGAGTTTGAAGTGTTTAAGGGAAGTGTACGGTAGCGTTTTGACAAAAACCTGATTTTTTCAAAAATTGTGCAATTCGATGGTAACTCGAGAATGGTCGAATGTTAGCGTTTGCCGTATGTTGCGTCGTGTTCAGCGCATCGAACTACACCTATACAGTGAATTTGAAGTGTTTAAGGGGAGTGTGCGGCATTGTTTTGACAAAAAATTGATTTTTTCGAAAATTGTGCAATTCGATGATAACTCGAGAATGGTTGAATGTTAGCGTTTGCCGTATGTTGCATCGTGTTCAGCGCTTCGAACTACGGGAATATAGTGAATTTGAAATGTTTAAGGGAAGTGTACGGTAGTATTTATCAAGGAAACCCCGTTTATGCCATATTCGTGCGTTTCACGGGCAGAAAAGCACGTTTTTCGCAGTCCTCACTCTTTTCATGATAGCTCGAGAACGGTCGAATGTTAGCATTTGCGTATGTTCCGTCGTGTTCAGCGCGTCGAATTACCCCTACGCAGTGAATTTAAAGTGTTTAAGGGGAGTGTACGGCATTGTTTTGACAAAAAATGTTTTTTTTCGAAAATTGAGCAATTCGATGATACCTAGAAAACGGTCGAATGTTAGCGTTTGCCGTAAGTTGCATCGTGTTCAGCGCTTCGAACTACGGGTATACAGTGAATTTGAAGTGTTTAAGGGAAGTGTACGGTAGTATTTATCAAGGAAACCCCGTTTATGCCATATTCGTGCGTTTCACGGGCAGAAAAGCACGTTTTTCGCAGTCCTCACTCTTTTCATGATAGCTCGAGAACGGTCGAATGTTAGCATTTGCCGTATGTTCCGTCGTGTTCAGCGCGTCGAATTACCCCTACGCAGTGAATTTAAAGTGTTTAAGGGGAGTGTACGGCATTGTTTTGACAAAAAATGTTTTTTTCGAAAATTGAGGAATTCGATGATACCTAGAAAACGGTCGAATGTTAGCGTTTGCCGTAAGTTGCATCGTGTTCAGCGCTTCGAACTGAGGGTATACAGTGAATTTGAAGTGTTTAAGGGAAGTGTACGGTAGTATTTATGAAGGAAACCCCGTTTATTCCATATTCGTGCGTTCGCGGGCAGAAAAGCACGTTTTTCACAGTCCTCACTCTTTTGATGATAGCTCGAGAACGGTCGAATGTTAGTGTTTGCCGTATGTTGCATCGTGTTCAGCGCATCGAGTTACCCCTATACAGTGAGTTTGAAGTGTTTAAGGGAAGTGTACGGTAGCGTTTTGACAAAAACCTGATTTTTTCAAAAATTGTGCAATTCGATGGTAACTCGAGAATGGTCGAATGTTAGCGTTTGCCGTATCTTGCATCGTGTTCAGCGCATCGAGTTACCCCTATACAGTGAATTTGTAGTGTTTAAGGGAAGTTTACGGTAGCGTTTTGGCAGAAAATTTGTTTTTTTCGAAAATTGAGCAATTCGATGATAACTCGAGAACGGTCGAATGTTAGCGTTTGCCGTATGTTGCATCGTGTTGAGAGCATCGAATTACCCCTATACAGTGAGTTTGAAGTGTTTAAGGGAAGTGTACGGTAGCGTTTTGACAAAAATCTGATTTTTTCAAAAATTGTGCAATTCGATGGTAACTCGAGAATGGTCGAATGTTAGCGTTTGCCGTATGTTGCATCGTGTTCAGCGCTTCGAACTGCGGGTATATAGTGAATTTGAAATGTTTAAGGGAAGTGTACGGTAGTATTTATGAAGGAAACCCCGTTTATGCCATATTCGTGCGTTTCACGGGCAGAAAAGCACGTTTTTCGCAGTCCTCACGCTTTTCATGATAGCTCGAGAACGGTTGAATGTTAGCGTTTGCCGTATGCTGCGTCGTGTTCAGCGCATCGAACTACGCCTATACAGTGAATTTGAAGTGTTTAAGGGGAGAGTACGGCATTGTTTTGACAAAAAATTGATTTTTTCGAAAATTGTGCAATTCGATGATAACTCGAGAACGGTCGAATGTTAGCGTTTGCAGTATGTTGCATCGGGTTCAGCGCTTCAAACTACGGGGATACAGTGAATTTGAAGTGTTTGAGGGAAGTGTACTGTAGTATTTATGAAGGAAACCCCGTTTATGCCATATTCGTGCGTTTCACGGGCAGAAAAGCACGTTTTTCGCAGTCCTCACTCTTTTCATGATAGCTCGAGAACGGTCGAATGTTCGTGTTTGCCGTATGTTGCATCGTGTTCAGCGCATCGAGTTACCCCTATACAGTGAATTTGAAGTGTTTAAGGGGAGTGTACGGCATTGTTTTGTCAAAAATGTTTTTTTTCGAAAATTGAGCAGTTCGATGATAACTCGAGAACGGTCGAATAGTAGCGTTTGCCGTATGTTGCATCGTGTTCAGCGCTTCGAACTACGGGTATACAGTGAATTTGAAGTGTTTCAGGGAAGTGTACGGTAGTGTTTTTAAAGGAAAACCCGTTTATTCCATATTCGTGCGTTTCGCGGGCAGAAAAGCACGTTTTTCACAGTCATCACTCTTTTGATGATAGCTCGAGAACGGTCGAATATTCGTGTTTGCCGTATGTTGTATCGTGTTCAGCGCATCGAGTTACCCCTATACAGTGAATTTGAAGTGTTTAAGGGAAGTTTACGGTAGCGTTTTGGCAGAAAATTTGTTTTTTTCGAAAATTGAACAATTCGATGATAACTCGAGAACGGTCGAATGTTAGCGTTTGCCGTATGTTGCATCGTGTTGAGAGCATCGAATTACCCCTATACAGTGAGTTTGAAGTGTTTAAGGGAAGTGTACGGTAGCGTTTTGACAAAAACCTGATTTTTTCAAAAATTGTACAATTCGATCATAACTCGAGAATGGTCGAATGTGAGCGTTTGCCGTATGTTGCATCATGTTCAGCGCTTCGAACTACGGGTATACAGTGAATTTGAAGTATTTAAGGGAAGTGTACGGTAATATTTATGAAGGAAACCCCGTTTATGCCATATTCGTGCGTTTCACGGGCAGAAAAGCACGTTTTTCGCAGTCCTCTCTCTTTTGATGATAGCTCGAGAACGGTCGAATGTTCGTGTTTGCCATATGTTGCATCGTGTTCAGCGCATCGCGTTACCCCTATACAGTGAATTTGAAGTGTTTAAGGGGAGTGTACGGCATTGTTTTGACAAAAATGTTTTTTTTCGAAAATTGAGCAATTCGATGATACCTAGAAAACGGTCGAATGTTAGCGTTTGCCGTAAGTTGCATCGTGTTCAGCGCTTCGAACTACGGGTATACAGTGAATTTGAAGTGTTTAAGGGACGTGTACGGTAGTATTTATGAAGGAAACCCCGTTTATGCCATATTCGTGTGTTCCACGGGCAGAAAAGCACGTTTTTCACAGTCCTCACTCTTTTGATGATAGCTCGAGAACGGTCGAATGTTCGTGTTTGCCGTATGTTGCATCTTGTTCTGCGCATCGAGTTACCCCTATACAGAGAATTTGAAGTGTTTAAGGGGAGTGTACGGCATTGTTTTGACAAAAATGTTTTGTTTCGAACATTGAGCAATTCGATGATACCTCGAGAACGGTCGTATGTTAGCGTTTGCCGTATGTTGCATCGTGTTCAGCGCATCGTACTACGCCTATACAGTGAGTTTGAAGTGTTTAAGGGAAGTGTACGGTAGCGTTTTGACAAAAACCTGATTTTTTCAAAAATTGTACAATTCGATGATAACTCGAGAACGGTCGGATATTAGCGTTTACGGTATGTTGCGTCGTGTTCAGCGCATCGTACTACGCCTATACAGTGAGTTTGAAGTGTTTAAGGGAAGTGTACGGTAGCGTTTTGACAAAAACCTGATTTTTTCAAAAATTGTGCAATTCGATGATAACTCAAGAATGGTCGAATGTTAGCGTTTGCCGTATGTTGCGTCGTGTTCAGCGCATCGGACTACACCTATACAGTGAATTTGAAGTGTTTAAGGGGAGTGTACGGCATTGTTTTGACAAAAAATTGATTTTTTCGAAAATTGTGCAATTCGATGATAACTCGAGAACGGTCGAATAGTAGCGTTTGCCGTATGTTGCATCGTGGTCAGCGCTTCGAAGTACGCGTATACAGTGAATTTGAAGTGTTTAAGGGAAGTGTACGGTAGTGTTTTTAAAGGAAAACCCGTTTATTCCATATTCGTGCGTTCGCGGGCAGAAAAGCACGTTTTTCACAGTCCTCACTCTTTTGATGATAGCTCGAGAACGGTCGAATATTCGTGTTTGCCGTAAGTTGCATCGTGTTCAGCGCTTCGAACTACGGGTACACAGTGAATTTGAAGTGTTTTTAGGGGAAGTGTACGGTGGTATTTATGAAGGAAACCCCGTTTATGCCATATTCGTGCGTTTCACGGGCAGAAAAGCACGTTTTTCACAGTCCTCACTCTTTTGATGATAGCTCGAGAACGGTCGAATGTTCGTGTTTGCCGTATGTTGCATCGTGTTCAGCGCATCGAGTTACCCCTATGCAGTGAATTTGAAGTGTTTAAGGGGAGTGTACGGCATTGTTTTGACAAAAAATTGATTTTTTCGAAAATTGAGCAATTCGATGATACCTCGAGAACGGTCGAATGTTAGCGTTTGCCGTATGTTGCATCGTGTTCAGCGCATCGAGTTACCCCTATACAGTGAATTTGAAGTGTTTAAGGGAAGTTTACGGTAGCGTTGTGGCAGAAAATTTTTTTTTTCGAAAATTGAGCAATTCGATGATTACTCGAGAACGGTCGAATAGTAGCGTTTGCCGTATGTTGCATCGTGTTGAGAGCATCGAATTACCCCTATACAGTGAGTTTGAAGTGTTTAAGGGGAGTGTACGGCATTGTTTTGACAAAAATGTTTTGTTTCGAACATTGAGCAATTCGATGATACCTCGAGAACGGTCGTATGTTAGCGTTTGCCGTATGTTGCATCGTGTTCAGCGCATCGTACTACGCCTATACAGTGAGTTTGAAGTGTTTAAGGGAAGTGTACGGTAGCGTTTTGACAAAAACCTGATTTTTTCAAAAATTGTGCAATTCGATGGTAACTCGAGAATGGTCGAATGTTAGCGTTTGCCGTATGTTGCGTCGTGTTCAGCGCATCGAACTACACCTATACAGTGAATTTGAAGTGTTTAAGGGGAGTGTGCGGCATTGTTTTGACAAAAAATTGATTTTTTCGAAAATTGTGCAATTCGATGATAACTCGAGAATGGTTGAATGTTAGCGTTTGCCGTATGTTGCATCGTGTTCAGCGCTTCGAACTACGGGAATATAGTGAATTTGAAATGTTTAAGGGAAGTGTACGGTAGTATTTATCAAGGAAACCCCGTTTATGCCATATTCGTGCGTTTCACGGGCAGAAAAGCACGTTTTTCGCAGTCCTCACTCTTTTCATGATAGCTCGAGAACGGTCGAATGTTAGCATTTGCGTATGTTCCGTCGTGTTCAGCGCGTCGAATTACCCCTACGCAGTGAATTTAAAGTGTTTAAGGGGAGTGTACGGCATTGTTTTGACAAAAAATGTTTTTTTTCGAAAATTGAGCAATTCGATGATACCTAGAAAACGGTCGAATGTTAGCGTTTGCCGTAAGTTGCATCGTGTTCAGCGCTTCGAACTACGGGTATACAGTGAATTTGAAGTGTTTAAGGGAAGTGTACGGTAGTATTTATCAAGGAAACCCCGTTTATGCCATATTCGTGCGTTTCACGGGCAGAAAAGCACGTTTTTCGCAGTCCTCACTCTTTTCATGATAGCTCGAGAACGGTCGAATGTTAGCATTTGCCGTATGTTCCGTCGTGTTCAGCGCGTCGAATTACCCCTACGCAGTGAATTTAAAGTGTTTAAGGGGAGTGTACGGCATTGTTTTGACAAAAAATGTTTTTTTCGAAAATTGAGGAATTCGATGATACCTAGAAAACGGTCGAATGTTAGCGTTTGCCGTAAGTTGCATCGTGTTCAGCGCTTCGAACTGAGGGTATACAGTGAATTTGAAGTGTTTAAGGGAAGTGTACGGTAGTATTTATGAAGGAAACCCCGTTTATTCCATATTCGTGCGTTCGCGGGCAGAAAAGCACGTTTTTCACAGTCCTCACTCTTTTGATGATAGCTCGAGAACGGTCGAATGTTAGTGTTTGCCGTATGTTGCATCGTGTTCAGCGCATCGAGTTACCCCTATACAGTGAGTTTGAAGTGTTTAAGGGAAGTGTACGGTAGCGTTTTGACAAAAACCTGATTTTTTCAAAAATTGTGCAATTCGATGGTAACTCGAGAATGGTCGAATGTTAGCGTTTGCCGTATCTTGCATCGTGTTCAGCGCATCGAGTTACCCCTATACAGTGAATTTGTAGTGTTTAAGGGAAGTTTACGGTAGCGTTTTGGCAGAAAATTTGTTTTTTCGAAAATTGAGCAATTCGATGATAACTCGAGAACGGTCGAATGTTAGCGTTTGCCGTATGTTGCATCGTGTTGAGAGCATCGAATTACCCCTATACAGTGAGTTTGAAGTGTTTAAGGGAAGTGTACGGTAGCGTTTTGACAAAAATCTGATTTTTTCAAAAATTGTGCAATTCGATGGTAACTCGAGAATGGTCGAATGTTAGCGTTTGCCGTATGTTGCATCGTGTTCAGCGCTTCGAACTGCGGGTATATAGTGAATTTGAAATGTTTAAGGGAAGTGTACGGTAGTATTTATGAAGGAAACCCCGTTTATGCCATATTCGTGCGTTTCACGGGCAGAAAAGCACGTTTTTCGCAGTCCTCACGCTTTTCATGATAGCTCGAGAACGGTTGAATGTTAGCGTTTGCCGTATGCTGCGTCGTGTTCAGCGCATCGAACTACGCCTATACAGTGAATTTGAAGTGTTTAAGGGGAGAGTACGGCATTGTTTTGACAAAAAATTGATTTTTTCGAAAATTGTGCAATTCGATGATAACTCGAGAACGGTCGAATGTTAGCGTTTGCAGTATGTTGCATCGGGTTCAGCGCTTCAAACTACGGGGATACAGTGAATTTGAAGTGTTTGAGGGAAGTGTACTGTAGTATTTATGAAGGAAACCCCGTTTATGCCATATTCGTGCGTTTCACGGGCAGAAAAGCACGTTTTTCGCAGTCCTCACTCTTTTCATGATAGCTCGAGAACGGTCGAATGTTCGTGTTTGCCGTATGTTGCATCGTGTTCAGCGCATCGAGTTACCCCTATACAGTGAATTTGAAGTGTTTAAGGGGAGTGTACGGCATTGTTTTGTCAAAAATGTTTTTTTTCGAAAATTGAGCAGTTCGATGATAACTCGAGAACGGTCGAATAGTAGCGTTTGCCGTATGTTGCATCGTGTTCAGCGCTTCGAACTACGGGTATACAGTGAATTTGAAGTGTTTCAGGGAAGTGTACGGTAGTGTTTTTAAAGGAAAACCCGTTTATTCCATATTCGTGCGTTTCGCGGGCAGAAAAGCACGTTTTTCACAGTCCTCACTCTTTTGATGATAGCTCGAGAACGGTCGAATGTTCGTGTTTGCCGTATGTTGCATCGTGTTCAGCGCATCGAGTTACCCCTATACAGTGAATTTGAAGTGTTTAAGGGAAGTTTACGGTAGCGTTTTGGCGGAAAATTTGTTTTTTTCGAAAATTGAGCAATTCGATGATAACTCGAGAACGGTCGAATGGTAGCGTTTGCCGTATGTTGCATCGTGTTGAGAGCATCGAATTACCCCCATACAGTGAGTTTGAAGTGTTTAAGGGAAGTGTACGGTAGCGTTTTGACAAAAACCTGATTTTTTCAAAAATTGTACAATTCGATGATAACTCGAGAATGGTCGAATGTTAGCGTTTGCCGTATGTTGCATCGTGTTCAGCGCTTCGAACTACGGGTGTACAGTGAATTTGAAGTCTTTAAGGGAAGTGTACGGTAGTATTTATGAAGAAAACCCCGTTTATGCCATATTCGTGCGTTTCACGGGCAGAAAAGCACGTTTTTCGCAGTCCTCTCTCTTTTGATGATAGCTCGAGAACGGTCGAATATTAGCGTTTGCCGTATGTTGCGTCGTGTTCAGCGCATCGAACTACGCCTATACAGTGAATTTGAAGTGTTTAAGGGGAGTGTACGGCATTGTTTTGACAAAAAATTGATTTTTTCGAAAATTGTGCAATTCGATGATAACTCGAGAACGGTCGAATGTTAGCGTTTGCCGTATGTTGCATCGTGTTCAGCGCTTCGAACTACGGGTATACAGTGAATTTGAAGTGTTTAAGGGAAGTGTACGGTAGTATTTATGAAGGAAACCCCGTTTATGCCATATTCGTGTGTTCCACGGGCAGAAAAGCACGTTTTTCACAGTCCTCACTCTTTTGATGATAGCTCGAGAACGGTCGAATAGTAGCGTTTGCCGTATGTTGCATCGTGTTCAGCGCTTCGAACTACGGGTATACAGTGAATTTGAAATGTTTAAGGGAAGTGTACGGTAGTATTTATCAAGGAAACCCCGTTTATGCCATATTCGTGCGTTTCACGCGCAGAAAAGCACGTTTTTCGCAGTCCTCAGTCTTTTCATGATAGCTCGAGAACGGTCGAATGTTAGCATTTGCCGTATGTTCCGTCGTGTTCAGCGCGTCGAATTACCCCTATGCAGTGAATTTAAAGTGTTTAAGGGGAGTGTACGGCATTGTTTTGACAAAAAATGTTTTTTTTCGAAAATTGAGCAATTCGATGATACCTAGAAAACGGTCGAATGTTAGCGTTTGCCGTAAGTTGCATCGTGTTCAGCGCTTCGAACTACGGGTATACAGTGAATTTGAAGTGTTTAAGGGAAGTGTACGGTAGTATTTATGAAGGAAACCCCGTTTATGCCATATTCGTGCGTTTCACGGGCAGAAAAGCACGTTTTTTGTAGTCCTCTCTCTTTTGATGATAGCTCGAGAACGGTCGAATATTAGCGTTTGCCGTATGGTGCGTCGTGTTCAGCGCATCGAACTACGCCTATACAGTGAATTTGAAGTGTTTAAGGGGAGTGTACGGCATTGTTTTGACAAAAAATTGATTTTTTCGAAAATTGTGCAATTCGATGATAGCTCGAGAACGGTCGAATGTTAGCGTTTGCCGTAAGTTGCATCGTGTTCAGCGCTTCGAACTACGGGTATACAGTGAATTTGAAGTGTTTAAGGGAAGTGTACGGTAGTATTTATGAAGGAAACCCCGTTTATGCCATATTCGTGCGTTTCACGGGCAGAAAAGCACGTTTTTTGCAGTCCTCTCTCTTTTGATGATAGCTCGAGAACGGTCGAATATTAGCGTTTGCCGTATGGTGCGTCGTGTTCAGCGCATCGAACTACGCCTATACAGTGAATTTGAAGTGTTTAAGGGGAGTGTACGGCATTGTTTTGACAAAAAAATGATTTTTTCGAAAATTGTGCAGTTCGATGATAACTCGAGAACGGTCGAATAGTAGCGTTTGCCGTATGTTGCATCGTGTTCAGCGCTTCGAACTACGGGTATACAGTGAATTTGAAGTGTTTAAGGGATGTGTACGGTAGCATTTTGACAAAAACCTGATTTTTTCAAAAATTGTGCAATTCGATGATACCTAGAAAACGGTCGAATGTTAGTTTGCCGTAAGTTGCATCGTGTTCAGCGCTTCGAACTACGGGTATACAGTGAATTTGAAGTGTTTAAGGGAAGTGTACGGTAGTATTTATGAAGGAAACCCCGTTTATGCCATATTCGTGTGTTCCACGGGCAGAAAAGCACGTTTTTCACAGTCCTCACTCTTTTGATGATAGCTCGAGAACGGTGGAATGTTCGTGTTTGCCGTATGTTGCATCTTATTCAGCGCATCGAGTTACCCCTACACAGAGAATTTGAAGTGTTTAAGGGGAGTGTACGGCATTCTTTTGACAAAAATGTTTTGTTTCGAACATTGAGCAATTCGATGATACCTCGAGAACGGTCGAATGTTAGCGTTTGCCGTATGTTGCATCGTGTTCAGCGCATCGAGTTACCCCTATACAGTGAATTTGAAGTGTTTAAGGGAAGTTTACGGTAGCGTTTTGGCAGAAAATTTGTTTTTTCGAAAATTGAGCAATTCGATGATAACTCGAGAACGGTCGAATGTTAGCGTTTGCCGTATGTTGCATCGTGTTGAGAGCATCGAATTACCCCTATACAGTGAATTTGAAGTGTTTAAGGGGAGTGTACGGCATTCTTTTGACAAAAATGTTTTGTTTCGAACATTGAGCAATTCGATGATACCTCGAGAACGGTCGAATGTTAGCGTTTGCTGTATGTTGCGTCGTGTTCAGCGCATCGAACTACGCCTATACAGTGAATGTGAAGTGTTTAAGGGGAGTGTACGGCATTGTTTTGACAAAAAATTGTTTTTTTCGAAAACTGTGCAATTCGATGATAACTCGAGAACGGTCGAATGTTAGCGTTTGCCGTATGTTGCATCGTGTTCAGCGCATCGAGTTACCCCTATACAGTGAATTTGTAGTGTTTAAGGGAAGTTTACGGCATTGTTTTGACAAAAATGTTTTGTTTCGAACATTGAGCAATTCGATGATACCTCGAGAACGGTCGAATGTTAGCGTTTGCCGTATGTTGCATCGCGTTCAGCGCATCGAGTTACCCCTATACAGTGAATTTGAAGTGTTTAAGGGAAGTGTACGGTAGCGTTTTGACAAAAACCTGATTTTTTCAAAAATTGTACAATTCGATGATAAATCGAGAATGGTCGAATGTGAGCGTTTGCCGTATGTTGCATCGTGTTCAGCGCTTCGAACTACGGGTATACAGTGAATTTGAAGTATTTAAGGGAAGTGTACGGTAGTATTTATGAAGGAAACCCCGTTTATGCCATATTCGTGCGTTTCACGGGCAGAAAAGCACGTTTTTCACAGTCCTCACTCTTTTGATGATAGCTCGAGAACGCTCGAATGTTCATGTTTGCCGTATGTTGCATCGTGTTCAGCGCATCGAGTTACCCCTATCCAGTGAATTTTAAGTGTTTAAGGGAAGTGTACGGTAGTATTTATCAAGGAAACCCCGTTTATGCCATATTCGTGCGTTTCACGGGCAGAAAAGCACGTTTTTCGCAGTCCTCTCTCTTTTGATGATAGCTCGAGAACAGTCGAATATTAGCGTTTACCGTATGTTGCGTCGTGTTCAGCGCATCGAACTACGCCTATACAGTGAATTTGAAGTGTTTAAGGGGAGTGTACGGCATTGTTTTGACAAAAAATTGATTTTTTCGAAAATTGTGCAATTCGATGATAACTCGAGAACGGTCGAATGTTAGCGTTTGCCGTATGTTGCATCGTGTTCAGCGCATCGAACTTCGCCTATACAGTGAATTTGAAGTGTTTAAGTGGAGTGTACGGCATTGTTTTGACAAAAAATTCATTTTTTCGAAAATTGTGCAATTCGATGATAACTCGAGAACGGTCGAATGTTAGCGTTTGCCGTATGTTGCATCGTGTTCAGCGCTTCGAACTACGGGTATACAGTGAATTTGAAGTATTTAAGGGAAGTGTACGGTAATATTTATGAAGGAAACCCCGTTTATGCCATATTCGTGCGTTTCACGGGCAGAAAAGCACGTTTTTCGCAGTCCTCTCTCTTTTGATGATAGCTCGAGAACGGTCGAATGTTAGCGTTTGCTGTATGTTGCGTCGTGTTCAGCGCATCGAACTACGCCTATACATTGAATTTGAAGTGTTTAAGGGGAGTGTACCGCATTGTTTTGACAAAAAATTGATTTTTTCGAAAATTGTGCAATTCAATGATAACTCGAGAACGGTCGAATGTTAGCGTTTGCCGTATGTTGCATCGTGTTCAGCGCATCGAGTTCCCCCTATACAGTGAATTTGTAGTGTTTAAGGGAAGTTTACGGCATTGTTTTGACAAAAATGTTTTGTTTCGAACATTGAGCAATTCGATGATACCTCGAGAACGGTCGAATGTTAGCGTTTGCCGTATATTGCATCGTGTTCAGCGCATCGAGTTACCCCTATACAGTGAATTTGAAGTGTTTAAGGGAAGTGTACGGTAGCGTTTTGACAAAAACCTGATTTTTTCAAAAAATGTACAATTCGATGATAACTCGAGAATGGTCGAATGTGAGCGTTTGCCGTATGTTGCATCGTGTTCAGCGCTTCGAACTACGGGTATACAGTGAATTTGAAGTATTTAAGGGAAGTGTACGGTAGTATTTATGAAGGAAACCCCCTTTATGCCATATTCGTGCGTTTCACGGGCAGAAAAGCACGTTTTTCACAGTCCTCACTCTTTTGATGATAGCTCGAGAACGCTCGAATGTTAGCGTTTGCTGTATGTTGCGTCGTGTTCAGCGCATCGAACTACGCCTATACAGTGAATTTGAAGTGTTTAAGGGGAGTGTACGGCATTGTTTTGACAAAAAATTGTTTTTTTCGAAAACTGTGCAATTCGATGATAACTCGAGAACGGTCGAATGTTAGCGTTTGCCGTATGTTGCATCGTGTTCAGCGCATCGAGTTACCCCTATACAGTGAATTTGTAGTGTTTAAGGGAAGTTTACGGCATTGTTTTGACAAAAATGTTTTGTTTCGAACATTGAGCAATTCGATGATACCTCGAGAACGGTCGAATGTTAGCGTTTGCCGTATGTTGCATCGTGTTCAGCGCATCGAACTACGCCTATACAGTGAATTTGAAGTGTTTAAGTGGAGTGTACGGCATTGTTTTGACAAAAAATTGATTTTTTCGAAAATTGTGCAATTCGATGATAACTCGAGAACGGTCGAATGTTAGCGTTTGCCGTATGTTGCGTCGTGTTCAGCGCATCGGACTACGCCTATACAGTGAATGTGAAGTGTTTAAGGGGAGTGTACGGCATTGTTTTGACAAAAAATTGTTTTTTTCGAAAACTGTGCAATTCGATGATAACTCGAGAACGGTCGAATGTTAGCGTTTGCCGTATGTTGCATCGTGTTCAGCGCTTCGAACTACGGGTATACAGTGAATTTGAAGTATTTAAGGGAAGTGTACGGTAATATTTATGACGGAAACCCCGTTTATGCCATATTCGTGCGTTTCACGGGCAGAAAAGCACGTTTTTCGCAGTCCTCTCTCTTTTGATGATAGCTCGAGAACGGTCGAATGTTAGCGTTTGCTGTATGTTGCGTCGTGTTCAGCGCATCGAACTACGCCTATACATTGAATTTGAAGTGTTTAAGGGGAGTGTACCGCATTGTTTTGACAAAAAATTGATTTTTTCGAAAATTGTGCAATTCGATGATAACTCGAGAACGGTCGAATGTTAGCGTTTGCCGTATGTTGCATCGTGTTCAGCGCATCGAGTTACCCCTATACAGTGAATTTGTAGTGTTTAAGGGAAGTTTACGGCATTGTTTTGACAAAAATGTTTTGTTTCGAACATTGAGCAATTCGATGATACCTCGAGAACGGTCGAATGTTAGCGTTTGCCGTATGTTGCATCGTGTTCAGCGCATCGAGTTACCCCTATACAGTGAATTTGTAGTGTTTAAGGGAAGTTTACGGCATTGTTTTGACAAAAATGTTTTGTTTCGAACATTGAGCAATTCGATGATACCTCGAGAACGGTCGAATGTTAGCGTTTGCCGTATGTTGCATCGTGTTCAGCGCATCGAACTACGCCTATACAGTGAATTTGAAGTGTTTAAGGGGAGTGTACGGCATTGTTTTGACAAAAAATTGATTTTTTCGAAAATTGTGCAATTCGATGATAACTCGAGAACGGTCGAATGTTAGCGTTTGCCGTATGTTGCATCGTGTTCAGCGCATCGAACTTCGCCTATACAGTGAATTTGAAGTGTTTAAGTGGAGTGTACGGCATTGTTTTGACAAAAAATTCATTTTTTCGAAAATTGTGCAATTCGATGATAACTCGAGAACGGTCGAATGTTAGCGTTTGCCGTATGTTGCATCGTGTTCAGCGCTTCGAACTACGGGTATACAGTGAATTTGAAGTATTTAAGGGAAGTGTCCGGTAATATTTATGACGGAAACCCCGTTTATGCCATATTCGTGCGTTTCACGGGCAGAAAAGCACGTTTTTCGCAGTCCTCTCTCTTTTGATGATAGCTCGAGAACGGTCGAATGTTAGCGTTTGCTGTATGTTGCGTCGTGTTCAGCGCATCGAACTACGCCTATACATTGAATTTGAAGTGTTTAAGGGGAGTGTACCGCATTGTTTTGACAAAAAATTGATTTTTTCGAAAATTGTGCAATTCAATGATAACTCGAGAACGGTCGAATGTTAGCGTTTGCCGTATGTTGCATCGTGTTCAGCGCATCGAGTTCCCCCTATACAGTGAATTTGTAGTGTTTAAGGGAAGTTTACGGCATTGTTTTGACAAAAATGTTTTGTTTCGAACATTGAGCAATTCGATGATACCTCGAGAACGGTCGAATGTTAGCGTTTGCCGTATGTTGCATCGTGTTCAGCGCATCGAGTTACCCCTATACAGTGAATTTGAAGTGTTTAAGGGAAGTGTACGGTAGCGTTTTGACAAAAACCTGATTTTTTCAAAAAATGTACAATTCGATGATAACTCGAGAATGGTCGAATGTGAGCGTTTGCCGTATGTTGCATCGTGTTCAGCGCTTCGAACTACGGGTATACAGTGAATTTGAAGTATTTAAGGGAAGTGTACGGTAGTATTTATGAAGGAAACCCCCTTTATGCCGTATTCGTGCGTTTCACGGGCAGAAAAGCACGTTTTTCACAGTCCTCACTCTTTTGATGATAGCTCGAGAACGCTCGAATGTTAGCGTTTGCTGTATGTTGCGTCGTGTTCAGCGCATCGAACTACGCCTATACAGTGAATTTGAAGTGTTTAAGGGGAGTGTACGGCATTGTTTTGACAAAAAATTGTTTTTTTCGAAAACTGTGCAATTCGATGATAACTCGAGAACGGTCGAATGTTAGCGTTTGCCGTATGTTGCATCGTGTTCAGCGCATCGAGTTACCCCTATACAGTGAATTTGTAGTGTTTAAGGGAAGTTTACGGCATTGTTTTGACAAAAATGTTTTGTTTCGAACATTGAGCAATTCGATGATACCTCGAGAACGGTCGAATGTTAGCGTTTGCCGTATGTTGCATCGTGTTCAGCGCATCGAGTTACCCCTACACAGTGAATTTGAAGTGTTTAAGGGAAGTGTACGGTAGCGTTTTGACAAAAACCTGATTTTTTCAAAAATTGTACAATTCGATGATAACTCGAGAATGGTCGAATGTGAGCGTTTGCCGTATGTTGCATCGTGTTCAGCGCTTCGAACTACGGGTATACAGTGAATTTGAAGTATTTAAGGGAAGTGTACGGTAGTATTTATGAAGGAAACCCCGTTTATGCCATATTCGTGCGTTTCACGGGCAGAAAAGCACGTTTTTCACAGTCCTCACTCTTTTGATGATAGCTCGAGAACGCTCGAATGTTCATGTTTGCCGTATGCTGCATCGTGTTCAGCGCATCGAGTTACCCCTATCCAGTGAATTTGAAGTGTTTAAGGGAAGTTTACGGTAGCGTTTCGGCAGAAAATTTGTTTTTTCGAAAATTGAGCAATTCGATGATAACTCGAGAACGGTCGAATGGTAGCGTTTGCCGTAAGTTGCATCGTGTTCAGCGCTTCGAACTACGGGTATATAGTGAATTTGAACTGTTTAAGGGAAGTGTACGGTAGTATTTATCAAGGAAACCCCGTTTATGCCATATTCGTGCGTTTCACGGGCAGAAAAGCACGTTTTTCGCAGTCCTCTCTCTTTTGATGATAGCTCGAGAACAGTCGAATATTAGCGTTTGCCGTATGTTGCGTCGTGTTCAGCGCATCGAACTACGCCTATACAGTGAATTTGAAGTGTTTAAGGGGAGTGTACGGCATTGTTTTGACAAAAAATTGATTTTTTCGAAAATTGTGCAATTCGATGATAACTCGAGAACGGTCGAATGTTAGCGTTTGCCGTATGTTGCATCGTGTTCAGCGCATCGAACTACGCCTATACAGTGAATTTGAAGTGTTTAAGTGGAGTGTACGGCATTGTTTTGACAAAAAATTGATTTTTTCGAAAATTGTGCAATTCGATGATAACTCGAGAACGGTCGAATGTTAGCGTTTGCCGTATGTTGCGTCGTGTTCAGCGCATCGGACTACGCCTATACAGTGAATGTGAAGTGTTTAAGGGGAGTGTACGGCATTGTTTTGACAAAAAATTGTTTTTTTCGAAAACTGTGCAATTCGATGATAACTCGAGAACGGTCGAATGTTAGCGTTTGCCGTATGTTGCATCGTGTTCAGCGCATCGAGTTACCCCTATACAGTGAATTTGTAGTGTTTAAGGGAAGTTTACGGCATTGTTTTGACAAAAATGTTTTGTTTCGAACATTGAGCAATTCGATGATACCTCGAGAACGGTCGAATGTTAGCGTTTGCCGTATGTTGCATCGTGTTCAGCGCATCGAGTTACCCCTATACAGTGAATTTGAAGTGTTTAAGGGAAGTGTACGGTAGCGTTTTGACAAAAACCTGATTTTTTCAAAAATTGTACAATTCGATGATAAATCGAGAATGGTCGAATGTGAGCGTTTGCCGTATGTTGCATCGTGTTCAGCGCTTCGAACTACGGGTATACAGTGAATTTGAAGTATTTAAGGGAAGTGTACGGTAGTATTTATGAAGGAAACCCCGTTTATGCCATATTCGTGCGTTTCACGGCCAGAAAAGCACGTTTTTCACAGTCCTCACTCTTTTGATGATAGCTCGAGAACGCTCGAATGTTCATGTTTGCCGTATGTTGCATCGTGTTCAGCGCATCGAGTTACCCCTATCCAGTGAATTTTAAGTGTTTAAGGGAAGTGTACGGTAGTATTTATCAAGGAAACCCCGTTTATGCCATATTCGTGCGTTTCACGGGCAGAAAAGCACGTTTTTCGCAGTCCTCTCTCTTTTGATGATAGCTCGAGAACAGTCGAATATTAGCGTTTACCGTATGTTGCGTCGTGTTCAGCGCATCGAACTACGCCTATACAGTGAATTTGAAGTGTTTAAGGGGAGTGTACGGCATTGTTTTGACAAAAAATTGATTTTTTCGAAAATTGTGCAATTCGATGATAACTCGAGAACGGTCAAATGTTAGCGTTTGCCGTATGTTGCATCGTGTTCAGCGCATCGAACTTCGCCTATACAGTGAATTTGAAGTGTTTAAGTGGAGTGTACGGCATTGTTTTGACAAAAAATTGATTTTTTCGAAAATTGTGCAATTCGATGATAACTCGAGAACGGTCGAATGTTAGCGTTTGCCGTATGTTGCGTCGTGTTCAGCGCATCGGACTACGCCTATACAGTGAATGTGAAGTGTTTAAGGGGAGTGTACGGCATTGTTTTGACAAAAAATTGTTTTTTTCGAAAACTGTGCAATTCGATGATAACTCGAGAACGGTCGAATGTTAGCGTTTGCCGTATGTTGCATCGTGTTCAGCGCATCGAGTTACCCCTATACAGTGAATTTGTAGTGTTTAAGGGAAGTTTACGGCATTGTTTTGACAAAAATGTTTTGTTTCGAACATTGAGCAATTCGATGATACCTCGAGAACGGTCGAATGTTAGCGTTTGCCGTATGTTGCATCGTGTTCAGCGCATCGAGTTACCCCTATACAGTGAATTTGAAGTGTTTAAGGGAAGTGTACGGTAGCGTTTTGACAAAAACCTGATTTTTTCAAAAATTGTACAATTCGATGATAAATCGAGAATGGTCGAATGTGAGCGTTTGCCGTATGTTGCATCGTGTTCAGCGCTTCGAACTACGGGTATACAGTGAATTTGAAGTATTTAAGGGAAGTGTACGGTAGTATTTATGAAGGAAACCCCGTTTATGCCATATTCGTGCGTTTCACGGGCAGAAAAGCACGTTTTTCACAGTCCTCACTCTTTTGATGATAGCTCGAGAACGCTCGAATGTTCATGTTTGCCGTATGTTGCATCGTGTTCAGCGCATCGAGTTACCCCTATCCAGTGAATTTTAAGTGTTTAAGGGAAGTGTACGGTAGTATTTATCAAGGAAACCCCGTTTATGCCATATTCGTGCGTTTCACGGGCAGAAAAGCACGTTTTTCGCAGTCCTCTCTCTTTTGATGATAGCTCGAGAACAGTCGAATATTAGCGTTTACCGTATGTTGCGTCGTGTTCAGCGCATCGAACTACGCCTATACAGTGAATTTGAAGTGTTTAAGGGGAGTGTACGGCATTGTTTTGACAAAAAATTGATTTTTTCGAAAATTGTGCAATTCGATGATAACTCGAGAACGGTCGAATGTTAGCGTTTGCCGTATGTTGCATCGTGTTCAGCGCATCGAACTTCGCCTATACAGTGAATTTGAAGTGTTTAAGTGGAGTGTACGGCATTGTTTTGACAAAAAATTGATTTTTTCGAAAATTGTGCAATTCGATGATAACTCGAGAACGGTCGAATGTTAGCGTTTGCCGTATGTTGCATCGTGTTCAGCGCTTCGAACTACGGGTATACAGTGAATTTGAAGTGTTTAAGGGGAGTGTACGGCATTGTTTTGACAAAAATGTTTTTTTTCGAAAATTGAGCAATTCGATGATACCTTGAGAACGGTCGAATGTTAGCGTTTGCCGTATGTTGCGTCGTGTTCAGCGCATCGGACTACGCCTATACAGTGAATTTGAAGTGTTTAAGGGGAGTGTACGGCATTGTTTTGACAAAAAATTGATTTTTTCGAAAATTGTGCAATTCGATGATAACTCGAGAACGGTCGAATGTTAGCGTTCGCCGTATGTTGCATCGTGTTCAGCGCTTCGAACTACGGGTATACAGTGAATTTGAAGTGTTTAAGGGGAGTGTACGGCATTGTTTTGACAAAATTGTTTTTTTTCGAAAATTGAGCCATTCGATGATACCTCGAGAACGGTCGAATGTTAGCGTTTGCCGTATGTGGCGTCGTGTTCAGCGCATCGATCTACGCCTATACAGTGAATTTGAAGTGTGTAAGGGGAGTGTACGGCATTGTTTTGACAAAAAAATGATTTTTTCGAAAATTGTGCAGTTCGATGATAACTCGAGAACGGTCGGATAGTAGCGTTTGCCGTATGTTGCATCGTGTTCAGCGCTTCGAACTACGGGTATACAGTGAATTTGAAGTGTTTAAGGCAAGTGTACCGTTGTGTTTTTAAAGGAAAACCCGTTTATTCCATTTTCGTGCGTTCGCGGGCAGAAAAGCACGTTTTTCACAGTCCTCACTCTTTTGATGATAGCTCGAGAACGGTCGAATATTCGTGTTTGCCGTATGTTGCATCGTGTTCAGCGCATCGAGTTACCCCTATACAGTGAATTTGAAGTGTTTAAGGGAAGTTTACGGTAGCGTTTTGGCAGAAAATTTTTTTTTTCGAAAATTGGGCAATTCGATGATAACTCGAGAACGGTCGAATGTTAGCGTTTACCGTATGTTGCATCGTGTTGAGAGCATCGAATTACCCCTATACAGTGAGTTTGAAGTGTTTAAGGGAAGTGTACGGTAGCATTTTGACAAAAACCTGATTTTTTCAAAAATTGTGCAATTCGATGATCCCTAGAAAACGGTCGAATGTTAGTTTGCCGTAAGTTGCATCGTGTTCAGCGCTTCGAACTACGGGTATACAGTGAATTTGAAGTGTTTAAGGGAAGTGTACGGTAGTATTTATGAAGGAAACCCCGTTTATGCCATATTCGTGTGTTCCACGCGCAGAAAAGCACGTTTTTCACAGTCCTCACTCTTTTGATGATAGCTCGAGAACGGTCGAATGTTCGTGTTTGCCGTATGTTGCATCTTGTTCAGCGCATCGAGTTACCCCTATACAGAGAATTTGAAGTGTTTTAGGGGAGTGTACGGCATTGTTTTGACAAAAATGTTTTGTTTCGAACATTGAGCAATTCGATGATACCTCGAAAACGGTCGAATGATAGCGTTTACCGTATGTTGCATCGTGTTCAGCGCATCGAGTTACCCCTATACAGTGAGTTTGAAGTGTTTAAGGGAAGTGTACGGTAGCGTTTTGACAAAAACCTGATTTTGTCAAAAATTGTACAATTCGATGATAACTCGAGAATGGTCGAATGTGAGCGTTTGCCGTATGTTGCATCGTGTTCAGCGCTTCGAACTACGGGTATACAGTGAATTTGAAGTATTTAAGGGAAGTGTACGGTAATATTTATGAAGGAAACCCCGTTTATGCCATATTCGTGCGTTTCACGGGCAGAAAAGCACGTTTTTCGCAGTCCTCTCTCTTTTGATGATAGCTCGAGAACGGTCGAATGTTAGCGTTTGCTGTATGTTGCGTCGTGTTCAGCGCATCGAACTACGCCTATACATTGAATTTGAAGTGTTTAAGGGGAGTGTACGGCATTGTTTTGACAAAAAATTGATTTTTTCGAAAATTGTGCAATTCAATGATAACTCGAGAACGGTCGAATGTTAGCGTTTGCCGTATGTTGCATCGTGTTCAGCGCATCAAGTTCCCCCTATACAGTGAATTTGTAGTGTTTAAGGGAAGTTTACGGCATTGTTTTGACAAAAATGTTTTGTTTCGAACATTGAGCAATTCGATGATACCTCGAGAACGGTCGAATGTTAGCGTTTGCCGTATGTTGCATCGTGTTCAGCGCATCGAGTTACCCCTATACAGTGAATTTGAAGTGTTTAAGGGAAGTGTACGGTAGCGTTTTGACAAAAACCTGATTTTTTCAAAAAATGTACAATTCGATGATAACTCGAGAATGGTCGAATGTGAGCGTTTGCCGTATGTTGCATCGTGTTCAGCGCTTCGAACTACGGGTATACAGTGAATTTGAAGTATTTAAGGGAAGTGTACGGTAGTATTTATGAAGGAAACCCCCTTTATGCCATATTCGTGCGTTTCACGGGCAGAAAAGCACGTTTTTCACAGTCCTCACTCTTTTGATGATAGCTCGAGAACGCTCGAATGTTAGCGTTTGCTGTATGTTGCGTCGTGTTCAGCGCATCGAACTACGCCTATACAGTGAATTTGAAGTGTTTAAGGGGAGTGTACGGCATTGTTTTGACAAAAAATTGTTTTTTTTCGAAAACTGTGCAATTCGATGATAACTCGAGAACGGTCGAATGTTAGCGTTTGCCGTATGTTGCATCGTGTTCAGCGCATCGAGTTACCCCTATACAGTGAATTTGTAGTGTTTAAGGGAAGTTTACGGCATTGTTTTGACAAAAATGTTTTGTTTCGAACATTGAGCAATTCGATGATACCTCGAGAACGGTCGAATGTTAGCGTTTGCCGTATGTTGCATCGTGTTCAGCGCATCGAGTTACCCCTACACAGTGAATTTGAAGTGTTTAAGGGAAGTGTACGGTAGCGTTTTGACAAAAACCTGATTTTTTCAAAAATTGTACAATTCGATGATAACTCGAGAATGGTCGAATGTGAGCGTTTGCCGTATGTTGCATCGTGTTCAGCGCTTCGAACTACGGGTATACAGTGAATTTGAAGTATTTAAGGGAAGTGTACGGTAGTATTTATGAAGGAAACCCCGTTTATGCCATATTCGTGCGTTTCACGGGCAGAAAAGTACGTTTTTCACAGTCCTCACTCTTTTGATGATAGCTCGAGAACGCTCGAATGTTCATGTTTGCCGTATGCTGCATCGTGTTCAGCGCATCGAGTTACCCCTATCCAGTGAATTTGAAGTGTTTAAGGGAAGTTTACGGTAGCGTTTCGGCAGAAAATTTGTTTTTTCGAAAATTGAGCAATTCGATGATAACTCGAGAACGGTCGAATGGTAGCGTTTGCCGTAAGTTGCATCGTGTTCAGCGCTTCGAACTACGGGTATATAGTGAATTTGAACTGTTTAAGGGAAGTGTACGGTAGTATTTATCAAGGAAACCCCGTTTATGCCATATTCGTGCGTTTCACGGGCAGAAAAGCACGTTTTTCGCAGTCCTCTCTCTTTTGATGATAGCTCGAGAACAGTCGAATATTAGCGTTTGCCGTATGTTGCGTCGTGTTCAGCGCATCGAACTACGCCTATACAGTGAATTTGAAGTGTTTAAGGGGAGTGTACGGCATTGTTTTGACAAAAAATTGATTTTTTCGAAAATTGTGCAATTCGATGATAACTCGAGAACGGTCGAATGTTAGCGTTTGCCGTATGTTGCATCGTGTTCAGCGCATCGAACTACGCCTATACAGTGAATTTGAAGTGTTTAAGTGGAGTGTACGGCATTGTTTTGACAAAAAATTGATTTTTTCGAAAATTGTGCAATTCGATGATAACTCGAGAACGGTCGAATGTTAGCGTTTGCCGTATGTTGCATCGTGTTCAGCGCTTCGAACTACGGGTATACAGTGAATTTGAAGTGTTTAAGGGGAGTGTACGGCATTGTTTTGACAAAAATGTTTTTTTTCGAAAATTGAGCAATTCGATGATACCTTGAGAACGGTCGAATGTTAGCGGTTGCCGTATGTTGCGTCGTGTTCAGCGCATCGGACTACGCCTATACAGTGAATTTGAAGTGTTTAAGGGGAGTGTACGGCATTGTTTTGACAAAAAAATGATTTTTTCGAAAATTGTGCAGTTCGATGATAACTCGAGAACGGTCGGATAGTAGCGTTTGCCGTATGTTGCATCGTGTTCAGCGCTTCGAACTACGGGTATACAGTGAATTTGAAGTGCTTAAGGCAAGTGTACGGTTGTGTTTTTAAAGGAAAACCCGTTTATTCCATATTCGTGCGTTCGCGGGCAGAAAAGCACGTTTTTCACAGTCCTCACTCTTTTGATGATAGCTCGAGAACGGTCGAATATTCGTGTTTGCCGTATGTTGCATCGTGTTCAGCGCATCGAGTTACCCCTATACAGTGAATTTGAAGTATTTAAGGGAAGTTTACGGTAGCGTTTTGGCAGAAAATTTTTTTTTTTCGAAAATTGGGCAATTCGATGATAACTCGAGAACGGTCGAATGTTAGCGTTTACCGTATGTTGCATCGTGTTGAGAGCATCGAATTACCCCTATACAGTGAGTTTGAAGTGTTTAAGGGAAGTGTACGGTAGCATTTTGACAAAAACCTGATTTTTTCAAAAATTGTGCAATTCCATGATACCTAGAAAACGGTCGAATGTTAGTTTGCCGTAAGTTGCATCGTGTTCAGCGCTTCGAACTACGGGTATACAGTGAATTTGAAGTGTTTAAGGGAAGTGTACGGTAGTATTTATGAAGGAAACCCCGTTTAAGCCATATTCGTGTGTTCCACGGGCAGAAAAGCACGTTTTTCACAGTCCTCACTCTTTTGATGATAGCTCGAGAACGGTCGAATGTTCGTGTTTGCCGTATGTTGCATCTTGTTCAGCGCATCGAGTTACCCCTATACAGAGAATTTGAAGTGTTTTAGGGGAGTGTACGGCATTGTTTTGACAAAAATGTTTTGTTTCGAACATTGAGCAATTCGATGATACCTCGAAAACGGTCGAATGTTAGCGTTTACCGTATGTTGCATCGTGTTCAGCGCATCGAGTTACCCCTATACAGTGAATTTGAAGTGTTTAAGGGAAGTTTACGGTAGCGTTTTGGCAGAAAATTTGTTTTTTCGAAAATTGAGCAATTGGATGATAACTCGAGAACGGTCGAATGTTAGCGTTTGCCGTATGTTGCATCGTGTTGAGAGCATCGAATTACCCCTATACAGTGAGTTTGAAGTGTTTAAGGGAAGTGTACGGTAGCGTTTTGACAAAAACCTGATTTTGTCAAAAATTGTACAATTCGATGATAACTCGAGAATGGTCGAATGTGAGCGTTTGCCGTATGTTGCATCGTGTTCAGCGCTTCGAACTACGGGTATACAGTGAATTTGAAGTATTTAAGGGAAGTGTACGGTAGTATTTATGAAGGAAACCCCGTTTATGCCATATTCGTGCGTTTCACGGGCAGAAAAGCACGTTTTTCACAGTCCTCACTCTTTTGATGATAGCTCGAGAACGCTCGAATGTTCATGTTTGCCGTATGTTGCATCGTGTTCAGCGCATCGAGTTACCCCTATCCAGTGAATTTGAAGTGTTTAAGGGAAGTTTACGGTAGCGTTTTGGCAGAAAATTTGTTTTTTCGAAAATTGAGCAATTCGATGATAACTCGAGAACGGTCGAATGGTAGCGTTTGCCGTATGTTGCATCGTGTTGAGAGCATCGAATTACCCCTATACAGTGAATTTGAAGTGTTTAAGGGGAGTGTACGGCATTGTTTTGACAAAAATGTTTTTTTTCGAAAATTGAGCAATTCGATGATACCTTGAGAACGGTCGAATGTTAGCGTTTGCCGTATGTTGCGTCGTGTTCAGCGCATCGGACTACGCCTATACAGTGAATTTGAAGTGTTTAAGGGGAGTGTACGGCATTGTTTTGACAAAAAATTGATTTTTTCGAAAATTGTGCAATTCGATGATAACTCGAGAACGGTCGAATGTTAGCGTTCGCCGTATGTTGCATCGTGTTCAGCGCTTCGAACTACGGGTATACAGTGAATTTGAAGTGTTTAAGGGGAGTGTACGACATTGTTTTGACAAAATTGTTTTTTTTCGAAAATTGAGCAATTCGATGATACCTCGAGAACGGTCGAATATTCGTGTTTGCCGTATGTTGCATCGTGTTCAGCGCATCGAGTTACATCTATACAGTGAATTTGAAGTATTTAAGGGAAGTTTACGGTAGCGTTTTGGCAGAAAATTTTTTTTTTCGAAAATTGGGCAATTCGATGATAACTCGAGAACGGTCGAATGTTAGCGTTTACCGTATGTTGCATCGTGTTGAGAGCATCGAATTACCCCTATACAGTGAGTTTGAAGTGTTTAAGGGAAGTGTACGGTAGCATTTTGACAAAAACCTGATTTTTTCAAAAATTGTGCAATTCCATGATACCTAGAAAACGGTCGAATGTTAGTTTGCCGTAAGTTGCATCGTGTTCAGCGCTTCGAACTACGGGTATACAGTGAATTTGAAGTGTTTGAGGGAAGTGTACGGTAGCGATTTGACAAAAACCTGATTTTTTCAAAAATGGTACAATTCGATGATAACTCGAGAATGGTCGAATGTTAGCGTTTGCCGTATGTTGCATCGTGTTCAGCGCTTCGAACTACGGGTATACAGTGAATTTGAAGTGTACGGTAGTATTTATGAAGGAAACCCCGTTTATGCCATATTCGTGCGTTTCACGGGCAGAAAAGCACGTTTTTCACACTCCTCACTCTTTTGATGATAGCTCGAGAAGGGTCCAATGTTCGTGTTTGCCGTATGTTGCATCGTGTTCAGCGCATCGAGTTACCCCTATACAGAGAATTTGAAGTATTTAAGGGGAGTGTACGGCATTGTTTTGACAAAAAATTGTTTTTTTCGAAAACTGTGCAATTCGATGATAACTCGAGAACGGTCGAATGTTAGCGTTTGCCGTATGTTGCATCGTGTTCAGCGCATCGAGTTACCCCTATACAGTGAATTTGTAGTGTTTAAGGGAAGTTTACGGCATTGTTTTGACAAAAATGTTTTGTTTCGAACATTGAGCAATTCGATGATACCTCGAGAACGGTCGAATGTTAGCGTTTGCCGTATGTTGCATCGTGTTCAGCGCATCGAGTTACCCCTACACAGTGAATTTGAAGTGTTTAAGGGAAGTGTACGGTAGCGTTTTGACAAAAACCTGATTTTTTCAAAAATTGTACAATTCGATGATAACTCGAGAATGGTCGAATGTGAGCGTTTGCCGTATGTTGCATCGTGTTCAGCGCTTCGAACTACGGGTATACAGTGAATTTGAAGTATTTAAGGGAAGTGTACGGTAGTATTTATGAAGGAAACCCCGTTTATGCCATATTCGTGCGTTTCACGGGCAGAAAAGTACGTTTTTCACAGTCCTCACTCTTTTGATGATAGCTCGAGAACGCTCGAATGTTCATGTTTGCCGTATGCTGCATCGTGTTCAGCGCATCGAGTTACCCCTATCCAGTGAATTTGAAGTGTTTAAGGGAAGTTTACGGTAGCGTTTCGGCAGAAAATTTGTTTTTTCGAAAATTGAGCAATTCGATGATAACTCGAGAACGGTCGAATGGTAGCGTTTGCCGTAAGTTGCATCGTGTTCAGCGCTTCGAACTACGGGTATATAGTGAATTTGAACTGTTGAAGGGAAGTGTACGGTAGTATTTATCAAGGAAACCCCGTTTATGCCATATTCGTGCGTTTCACGGGCAGAAAAGCACGTTTTTCGCAGTCCTCTCTCTTTTGATGATAGCTCGAGAACAGTCGAATATTAGCGTTTGCCGTATGTTGCGTCGTGTTCAGCGCATCGAACTACGCCTATACAGTGAATTTGAAGTGTTTAAGGGGAGTGTACGGCATTGTTTTGACAAAAAATTGATTTTTTCGAAAATTGTGCAATTCGATGATAACTCGAGAACGGTCGAATGTTAGCGTTTGCCGTATGTTGCATCGTGTTCAGCGCATCGAACTACGCCTATACAGTGAATTTGAAGTGTTTAAGTGGAGTGTACGGCATTGTTTTGACAAAAAATTGATTTTTTCGAAAATTGTGCAATTCGATGATAACTCGAGAACGGTCGAATGTTAGCGTTTGCCGTATGTTGCATCGTGTTCAGCGCTTCGAACTACGGGTATACAGTGAATTTGAAGTGTTTAAGGGGAGTGTACGGCATTGTTTTGACAAAAATGTTTTTTTTCGAAAATTGAGCAATTCGATGATACCTTGAGAACGGTCGAATGTTAGCGGTTGCCGTATGTTGCGTCGTGTTCAGCGCATCGGACTACGCCTATACAGTGAATTTGAAGTGTTTAAGGGGAGTGTACGGCATTGTTTTGACAAAAAAATGATTTTTTCGAAAATTGTGCAGTTCGATGATAACTCGAGAACGGTCGGATAGTAGCGTTTGCCGTATGTTGCATCGTGTTCAGCGCTTCGAACTACGGGTATACAGTGAATTTGAAGTGCTTAAGGCAAGTGTACGGTTGTGTTTTTAAAGGAAAACCCGTTTATTCCATATTCGTGCGTTCGCGGGCAGAAAAGCACGTTTTTCACAGTCCTCACTCTTTTGATGATAGCTCGAGAACGGTCGAATATTCGTGTTTGCCGTATGTTGCATCGTGTTCAGCGCATCGAGTTACCCCTATACAGTGAATTTGAAGTATTTAAGGGAAGTTTACGGTAGCGTTTTGGCAGAAAATTTTTTTTTTTCGAAAATTGGGCAATTCGATGATAACTCGAGAACGGTCGAATGTTAGCGTTTACCGTATGTTGCATCGTGTTGAGAGCATCGAATTACCCCTATACAGTGAGTTTGAAGTGTTTAAGGGAAGTGTACGGTAGCATTTTGACAAAAACCTGATTTTTTCAAAAATTGTGCAATTCCATGATACCTAGAAAACGGTCGAATGTTAGTTTGCCGTAAGTTGCATCGTGTTCAGCGCTTCGAACTACGGGTATACAGTGAATTTGAAGTGTTTAAGGGAAGTGTACGGTAGTATTTATGAAGGAAACCCCGTTTAAGCCATATTCGTGTGTTCCACGGGCAGAAAAGCACGTTTTTCACAGTCCTCACTCTTTTGATGATAGCTCGAGAACGGTCGAATGTTCGTGTTTGCCGTATGTTGCATCTTGTTCAGCGCATCGAGTTACCCCTATACAGAGAATTTGAAGTGTTTTAGGGGAGTGTACGGCATTGTTTTGACAAAAATGTTTTGTTTCGAACATTGAGCAATTCGATGATACCTCGAAAACGGTCGAATGTTAGCGTTTACCGTATGTTGCATCGTGTTCAGCGCATCGAGTTACCCCTATACAGTGAATTTGAAGTGTTTAAGGGAAGTTTACGGTAGCGTTTTGGCAGAAAATTTGTTTTTTCGAAAATTGAGCAATTGGATGATAACTCGAGAACGGTCGAATGTTAGCGTTTGCCGTATGTTGCATCGTGTTGAGAGCATCGAATTACCCCTATACAGTGAGTTTGAAGTGTTTAAGGGAAGTGTACGGTAGCGTTTTGACAAAAACCTGATTTTGTCAAAAATTGTACAATTCGATGATAACTCGAGAATGGTCGAATGTGAGCGTTTGCCGTATGTTGCATCGTGTTCAGCGCTTCGAACTACGGGTATACAGTGAATTTGAAGTATTGAAGGGAAGTGTACGGTAATATTTATGAAGGAAACCCCGTTTATGCCATATTCGTGCGTTTCACGGGCAGAAAAGCACGTTTTTCGCAGTCCTCTCTCTTTTGATGATAGCTCGAGAACGGTCGAATGTTAGCGTTTGCTGTATGTTGCGTCGTGTTCAGCGCATCGAACTACGCCTATACATTGAATTTGAAGTGTTTAAGGGGAGTGTACGGCATTGTTTTGACAAAAAATTGATTTTTTCGAAAATTGAGCAATTGGATGATAACTCGAGAACGGTCGAATGTTAGCGTTTGCCGTATGTTGCATCGTGTTCAGCGCATCGAGTTACCCCTATACAGTGAATTTGTAGTGTTTAAGGGAAGTTTACGGCATTGTTTTGACAAAAATGTTTTGTTTCGAACATTGAGCAATTCGATGATACCTCGAGAACGGTCGAATGTTAGCGTTTGCCGTATGTTGCATCGTGTTCAGCGCATCGAGTTACCCCTACACAGTGAATTTGAAGTGTTTAAGGGAAGTGTACGGTAGCGTTTTGACAAAAACCTGATTTTTTCAAAAATTGTACAATTCGATGATAACTCGAGAATGGTCGAATGTGAGCGTTTGCCGTATGTTGCATCGTGTTCAGCGCTTCGAACTACGGGTATACAGTGAATTTGAAGTATTTAAGGGAAGTGTACGGTAGTATTTATGAAGGAAACCCCGTTTATGCCATATTCGTGCGTTTCACGGGCAGAAAAGCACGTTTTTCACAGTCCTCACTCTTTTGATGATAGCTCGAGAACGCTCGAATGTTCATGTTTGCCGTATGTTGCATCGTGTTCAGCGCATCGAGTTACCCCTATCCAGTGAATTTGAAGTGTTTAAGGGAAGTTTACGGTAGCGTTTTGGCAGAAAATTTGTTTTTTCCAAAATTGAGCAATTCGATGATAACTCGAGAACGGTCGAATGGTAGCGTTTGCCGTATGTTGCATCGTGTTGAGAGCATCGAATTACCCCTATACAGTGAATTTGAAGTGTTTAAGGGGAGTGTACGGCATTGTTTTGACAAAAATGTTTTTTTTCGAAAATTGAGCAATTCGATGATACCTTGAGAACGGTCGAATGTTAGCGTTTGCCGTATGTTGCGTCGTGTTCAGCGCATCGGACTACGCCTATACAGTGAATTTGAAGTGTTTAAGGGGAGTGTACGGCATTGTTTTGACAAAAAATTGATTTTTTCGAAAATTGTGCAATTCGATGATAACTCGAGAACGGTCGAATGTTAGCGTTTGCCGTATGTTGCATCGTGTTCAGCGCTTCGAACTACGGGTATACAGTGAATTTGAAGTGTTTAAGGGAAGTGTACGGTAGTATTTATGAAGGAAACCCCGTTTATGCCATATTCGTGCGTTTCACGGGCAGGAAAGCACGTCTTTCACAGTCCTCACTCTTTTGATGATAGCTCGAGAACGGTCGAATATTCGTGTTTGCCGTAAGTTGCATCGTGTTCAGCACTTCGAACTACGGGTATACAGTGAATTTGAAGTGTTTAAGGGAAGTGTACGGTAGTATTTATGAAGGAAACCCCGTTTATGCCATATTCGTGCGTTTCACGGGCAGAAAAGCACGCTTTTCGCAGTCCTCACTCTTTTCATGATAGCTCGAGAACGGTCGAATGGTAGCGTTTGCCGTATGTTGCATCGTGTTGAGAGCATCGAATTACCCCTATACAGTGAGTTTGAAGTGTTTAAGGGTAGTGTACGGTAGCGTTTTGACAAAAACCTGATTTTTTCAAAAATTGTACAATTCGATGATAACTCGAGAATGGTCGAATGTTAGTGTTTGCCGTATGTTGCATCGTGTTCAGCGCTTCGAACTACGGGTATACAGTGAATTTGAAGTATTTAAGGGAAGTGTACGGTAGTATTTATGAAGGACACCCCGTTTATGCCATATTCGTGCGTTTCACGCGCAGAAAAGCACGTTTTTCACAGTCCTCACTCTTTTGATGATAGCTCGAGAACGCTCGAATGTTCATGTTTGCCGTATGTTGCGTCGTGTGCAGCGCATCGTACTACGCCTATACAGTGAGTTTGAAGTGTTTAAGGGAAGTGTACGGTAGCGTTTTGACAAAAACCTGATTTTTTCAAAAATTGTACAATTCGATGATAACTCGAGAATGGTCGAATGTTAGCGTTTGCCGTATGTTGCATCGTGTTCAGCGCTTCGAACTACGTGTAGACAGTGAATTTGAAGTATTTAAGAGAAGTGTACGGTAGTATTTATGAAGAAAACCCCGTTTATGCCATATTCGTGCGTTTCACGGGCAGAAAAGCACGTTTTGCGCAGTCCTCTCTCTTTTGATGATAGCTCGAGAACGGTCGAATATTAGCGTTTGCCGTATGTTGCGTCGTGTTCAGCGCATCGAACTACGCCTATACAGTGAATTTGAAGTGTTTAAGGGGAGTGTACGGCATTGTTTTGACAAAAAATTGATTTTTTCGAAAATTGTGCAATTCGATGATAACTCGAGAACGGTCGAATGTTAGCGTTTGCCGTTGTTGCATCGTGTTCAGCGCTTCGAACTACGCGTATACAGTGAATTTGAAGTGTTTAAGGGAAGTGTACGGTAGTATTTATGAAGGAAACCCCGTTTATGCCATATTCGTGTGTTTCACGGGCAGAAAAGCACGTTTTTCACAGTCCTCACTCTTTTGATGATAGCTCGAGAACGGTCGAATGTTCATGTTTGCCGTATGTTGCATCGTGTTCAGCGCATCGAGTTACCCCTATACAGAGAATTTGAAGTGTTTAAGGGAAGTTTACGGTAGCGTTTTGGCAGAAAATTTGTTTTTTCGAAAATTGAGCAATTCGATGATAACTCGAGAACGGTCGAATGGTAGCGTTTGCCGTATGTTGCATCGTGTTGAGAGCATCGAATTACCCCTATACAGTGAGTTTGAAGTGTTTAAGGGAAGTGTACGGCATTGTTTTGACAAAAAATGTTTTTTTTCGAAAATTGAGCAATTCGATGATACCTAGAAAACGGTCGAATGTTAGCGTTTGCCGTAAGTTGCATCGTGTTCAGCGCTTCGAACTACGGGTATACAGTGAATTTGAAGTGTTTAAGGGAAGTGTACGGTAGTATTTATGAAGGAAACCCCGTTTATGCCATATTCGTGCGTTTGACGGGCAGAAAAGCACGTTTTTCACAGTCCTCACTCTTTTGATGATAGCTCGAGAACGCTCGAATGTTCATGTTTGCCGTATGTTGCATCGTGTTCAGCGCATCGAGTTACCCCTATACAGTGAACTTGAAGTGTTTAAGGGAAGTTTACGGTAGCGTTTTGGCAGAAAATTTGTTTTTTCGAAAATTGAGCAATTCGATGATAACTCGAGAACGGTCGAATGGTAGGGTTTGCCGTATGTTGCATCGTGTTGAGAGCATCGAATTACCGCTATACAGTGAGTTTGAAGTGTTTAAGGGAAGTGTACGGTAGCGTTTTGACAAACACCTGATTTTTTCAAAAATTGTACAATTCGATGATAACTCGAGAATGGTCGAAAGTTAGCGCTTGCCGTATGTTGCATCGTGTTCAGCGCTTCGAACTACGGGTATACAGTGAATTTGAAGTGTACGGTAGTATTTATGAAGGAAACCCCGTTTATGCCATATTCGTGCGTTTCACCGGCAGAAAAGCACGTTTTTCACAGTCCTCACTCTTTTGATGATAGCTCGAGAAGGGTCGAATGTTCGTGTTTGCCGTATGTTGCATCGTGTTCAGCGCATCGAGTTACCCCTATACAGAGAATTTGAAGTGTTTAAGGGGAGTGTACGGCATTGTTTTGACAAAAATGTTTTTTTTCGAACATTGAGCAATTCGATGATACCTCGAGATCGGTCGAATGTTAGCGTTTGCCGTATGTTGCATCGTGTTCAGCGCATCGAGTTACCCCTATACAGTGAATTTGAACTGTTTAAGGGAAGTGTACGGTAGCGTTTTGACAAAAACCTGATTTTTTCAAAAATTGTACAATTCGATGATAACTCGAGAATGGTCGAATGTGAGCGTTTGCCGTATGTTGCATCGTGTTCAGCGCTTCGAACTACGGGTATACAGTGAAGTTGAAGTATTTAAGGGAAGTGTACGGTAGTATTTATGAAGGAAACCTCGTTTATGCCATATTCGTGCGTTTCACGGGCAGAAAAGCACGTTTTTCGCAGTCCTCACTCTTTTCATGATAGCTCGAGAACGGTCGAATGTTCGTGTTTGCCGTATGTTGAATCGTGTTCAGCGCTTCGAACTACGGGTATACAGTGAATTTGAAGTGTTTAAGGGAAGTTTACGGTAGCGTTTTGGCAGAAAATTTGTTTTTTCGAAAATTGAGCAATTCGATGATAACTCGAGAACGGTCGAATGTTAGCGTTTGCCGTATGTTGCATCGTGTTCAGCGCTTCAAACTACGGGTATGCAGTGAATTTGAAGTGTTTAAGAGAAGTGTACGGTAGTATTTATGAAGGAAACCCCGTTTATGCCATATTCGTGCGTTTCACGGGCAGAAAAGCACGTTTTTCGCAGTCCTCACTCTTTTCATGATAGCTCGAGAACGGTGGAATGTTAGCGTTTGCCGTATGCTGCGTCGTGTTCAGCGCATCGAACTACGCCTATACAGTGAATTTGAAGTGTTTAAGGGTAGTGTACGGCATTGTTTTGACAAAAAATTGATTTTTTCGAAAATTGTGCAATTCGATGATAACTCGAGAACGGTCGAATGTTAGCATTTGCCGTATGTTGCATCGTGTTCAGCGCTTCAAACTACGGGTATACAGTGAATTTGAAGTGTTTAAGGGAAGTGTACGGTAGTATTTATGAAGGAAACCCCGTTTATGCCATATTCGTGCGTTTCACGGGCAGAAAAGCACGTTTTTCGCAGTCCTCACTCTTTTCATGATAGCTCGAGAACGGTCGAATGTTCGTGTTTGCCGTATGTTGCATCGTGTTGAGAGCATCGAATTACCCCTATACAGTGAATTTGAAGTGTTTAAGGGAAGTTTACGGTAGCGTTTTGGTAGAAAATTTGTTTTTTCGAAAATTGAGCAATTCGATGATAACTCGAGAACGGTCGAATGGTAGCGTTTGCCGTATGTTGCATCGTGTTGAGAGCATCGAATTACCCCTATACAGTGAGTTTGAAGTGTTTAAGGGAAGTGTACGGTAGCGTTTTGACAAAAACCTGATTTTTTCCAAAAATTGTACAATTCGATGATAACTCGAGAATGGTCAAATGTTAGCGTTTGCCGTATGTTGCATCGTGTTCAGCGCTTCGAACTACGGGTATACAGTGAATTTGAAGTGTTTCAGGGAAGTGTACGGTAGTGTTTTTAAAGGAAAACCCGTTTATTCCATATTCGTGCGTTTCGCGGGCAGAAAAGAACGTTTTTCACAGTCCTCACTCTTTTGATGATAGCTCGAGAACGGTCGAATGTTCGTGTTTGCCGTATGTTGCATCGTATTCAGCGCATCGAGATACCCCTATACAATGAATTTGAAGTGTTTAAGGGAAGTGTACGGTAGCGTTTTGACAAAAAACTGATTTTTTCAAAAATTGTACAATTCGATGATAACTCGAGAACGGTCGAATGGTAGCGTTTGCCGTATGTTGCATCGTGTTGAGAGCATCGAATTACCCCTATACAGTGAGTTTGAAGTGTTTAAGGGAAGTGTACGGTAGCGTTTTGACAAAAACCTGATTTTTTCAAAAATTGTACAATTCGATGATAACTCGAGAATGGTCGAATGTTAGCATTTGCCGTATGTTGCATCGTGTTCAGCGCTTCGAACTGCGGGTATATAGTGAATTTGAAATGTTTAAGGGAAGTGTACGGTAGTATTTATCAAGGAAACCCCGTTTATGCCATATTCGTGCGTTTCACGGGCAGAAAAGCACGCTTTTCGCAGTCCTCACTCTTTTCATGATAGCTCGAGAACGGTCGAATGTTAGCTTTTGCCGTATGTTGCATCGTGTTCAGCGCATCGCGTTACCCCTATACAGTGAATTTGAAGTGTTTAAGGGAAGTTTACGGTAGCGTTTTGGCAGAAAATTTTTTTTTTCGAAAATTGAGCAATTCGATGATTACTCGAGAACGGTCGAATGTTAGCGTTTGCCGTATGTTGCATCGTGTTCAGCGCTTCAAACTACGGGTATGCAGTGAATTTGAAGTGTTTAAGAGAAGTGTACGGTAGTATTTATGAAGGAAACCCCGTTTATGCCATATTCGTGCGTTTCACGGGCAGAAAAGCACGTTTTTCGCAGTCCTCACTCTTTTCATGATAGCTCGAGAACGGTGGAATGTTAGCGTTTGCCGTATGCTGCGTCGTGTTGAGCGCATCGAACTACGCCTATACAGTGAATTTGAAGTGTTTAAGGGTAGTGTACGGCATTGTTTTGACAAAAAATTGATTTTTTCGAAAATTGTGCAATTCGATGATAACTCGAGAACGGTCGAATGTTAGCATTTGCCGTATGTTGCATCGTGTTCAGCGCTTCAAACTACGGGTATACAGTGAATTTGAAGTGTTTAAGGGAAGTGTACGGTAGTATTTATGAAGGAAACCCCGTTTATGCCATATTCGTGCGTTTCACGGGCAGAAAAGCACGTTTTTCGCAGTCCTCACTCTTTTCATGATAGCTCGAGAACGGTCGAATGTTCGTGTTTGCCGTATGTTGCATCGTGTTGAGAGCATCGAATTACCCCTATACAGTGAATTTGAAGTGTTTAAGGGAAGTTTACGGTAGCGTTTTGGTAGAAAATTTGTTTTTTCGAAAATTGAGCAATTCGATGATAACTCGAGAACGGTCGAATGGTAGCGTTTGCCGTATGTTGCATCGTGTTGAGAGCATCGAATTACCCCTATACAGTGAGTTTGAAGTGTTTAAGGGAAGTGTACGGTAGCGTTTTGACAAAAACCTGATTTTTTCCAAAAATTGTACAATTCGATGATAACTCGAGAATGGTCAAATGTTAGCGTTTGCCGTATGTTGCATCGTGTTCAGCGCTTCGAACTACGGGTATACAGTGAATTTGAAGTGTTTCAGGGAAGTGTACGGTAGTGTTTTTAAAGGAAAACCCGTTTATTCCATATTCGTGCGTTTCGCGGGCAGAAAAGCACGTTTTTCACAGTCCTCACTCTTTTGATGATAGCTCGAGAACGGTCGAATGTTCGTGTTTGCCGTATGTTGCATCGTGTTCAGCGCATCGAGATACCCCTATACAATGAATTTGAAGTGTTTAAGGGAAGTGTACGGTAGCGTTTTGACAAAAAACTGATTTTTTCAAAAATTGTACAATTCGATGATAACTCGAGAACGGTCGAATGGTAGCGTTTGCCGTATGTTGCATCGTGTTGAGAGCATCGAATTACCCCTATACAGTGAGTTTGAAGTGTTTAAGGGAAGTGTACGGTAGCGTTTTGACAAAAACCTGATTTTTTCAAAAATTGTACAATTCGATGATAACTCGAGAATGGTCGAATGTTAGCATTTGCCGTATGTTGCATCGTGTTCAGCGCTTCGAACTACGTGTAGACAGTGAATGTGAAGTATTGAAGGGAAGTGTACGGTAGTATTTATGAAGAAAACCCCGTTTATGCCATATTCGTGCGTTTCACGGGCAGAAAAGCACGTTTTTCGCAGTCCTCTCTCTTTTGATGATAGCTCGAGAACGGTCGAATATTAGCGTTTGCCGTATGTTGCGTCGTGTTCAGCGCATCGAACTACGCCTATACAGTGAATTTGAAGTGTTTAAGGGGAGTGTACGGCATTGTTTTGACAAAAAATTGATTTTTTCGAAAATTGTGCAATTCGATGATAACTCGAGAACGGTCGAATGTTAGCGTTTGCCGTTGTTGCATCGTGTTCAGCGCTTCCAACTACGCGTATACAGTGAATTTGAAGTGCTTAAGGGAAGTGTACGGTAGTCTTTATGAAGGAAACCCCGTTTATGCCATATTCGTGTGTTCCACGGGCAGAAAAGCACGTTTTTCACAGTCCTCACTCTTTCGATGATAGCGCGAGAACGGTCGAATGTTCGTGTTTGCCGTATGTTGCATCGTGTTCAGCGCTTCGAACTACGGGTATACAGTGAATTTGAAGTGTTTAAGGGAAGTGTACGGTAGTATTTATGAAGGAAACCCCGTTTATGCCATATTCGTGGGTTCCACGGGCAGAAAAGCACGTTTTTCACAGTCCTCACTCTTTTGATGATAGCTCGAGAACGGTCGAATGTTCGTGTTTGCCGTATGTTGCATCGTGTTCAGCGCATCGAGTTACCCCTATACAGTGAATTTGAAGTGTTTAAGGGAAGTTTACGGTAGCGTTTTGGCAGAAAATTTGTTTTTTCGAAAATTGAGCAATTCGATGATAACTCGAGAACTGTCGAATGGTAGCGTTTGCCGTATGTTGCATCGTGTTGAGAGCATCGAATTACCCCTATACAGTGAGTTTGAAGTGTTTAAGGGAAGTGTACGGTAGCGTTTTGACAAAAACCTGATTTTTTCAAAAATTGTACAATTCGATGATAACTCGAGTATGGTCGACTGTTAGCATTTGCCGTATGTTGCATCGTGTTCAGCGCTTCGAACTACGTGTAGACAGTGAATTTGAAGTATTTAAGGGAAGTGTACGGTAGTATTTATGAAGAAAACCCCGTTTATGCCATATTCGTGCGTTTCACGGGCAGAAAAGCACGTTTTGCGCAGTCCTCTCTCTTTTGATGATAGCTCGAGAACGGTCGAATATTAGCGTTTGCCGTATGTTGCGTCGTGTTCAGCGCATCGAACTACGCCTATACAGTGAATTTGAAGTGTTTAAGGGGAGTGTACGGCATTGTTTTGACAAAAAATTGATTTTTTCGAAAATTGTGCAATTCGATGATAACTCGAGAACGGTCGAATGTTAGCGTTTGCCGTTGTTGCATCGTGTTCAGCGCTTCGAACTACGCGTATACAGTGAATTTGAAGTGTTTAAGGGAAGTGTACGGTAGTATTTATGAAGGAAACCCCGTTTATGCCATATTCGTGTGTTCCCACGGGCAGAAAAGCACGTTTTTCACAGTCCTCACTCTTTTGATGATAGCTCGAGAACGGTCGAATGTTCATGTTTGCCATATGTTGCATCGTGTTCAGCGCATCGAGTTACCCCTATACAGAGAATTTGAAGTGTTTAAGGGAAGTTTACGGTAGCGTTTTGGCAGAAAATTTGTTTTTTCGAAAATTGAGCAATTCGATGATAACTCGAGAACGGTCGAATGGTAGCGTTTGCCGTATGTTGCATCGTGTTGAGAGCATCGAATTACCCCTATACAGTGAGTTTGAAGTGTTTAAGGGAAGTGTACGGCATTGTTTTGACAAAAAATGTTTTTTTTCGAAAATTGAGCAATTCGATGATACCTAGAAAACGGTCTAATGTTAGCGTTTGCCGTAAGTTGCATCGTGTTCAGCGCTTCGAACTACGGGTATACAGTGAATTTGAAGTGTTTAAGGGAAGTTTACGGTAGCGTTTTGGCAGAAAATTTGTTTTTTCGAAAATTGAGCAATTCGATGATAACTCGAGAACGGTCGAATGTTAGCGTTTGCCGTATGTTGCATCGTGTTCAGCGCTTCGAACTGCGGGTATATAGTGAATTTGAAATGTTTAAGGGAAGTGTACGGTAGTATTTATGAAGGAAACCCCGTTTATGCCATATTCGTGCGTTTCACGGGCAGAAAAGCACGTTTTTCGCAGTCCTCACTCATTTCATGATAGCTCGAGAACGGTCGAATGTTCGTGTTTGCCGTATGTTGCATCGTGTTGAGAGCATCGAATTACCCCTATACAGTGAATTTGAAGTGTTTAAGGGAAGTTTACGGTAGCGTTTTGGTAGAAAATTTGTTTTTTCGAAAATTGAGCAATTCGATGATAACTCGAGAACGGTCGAATGGTAGCGTTTGCCGTATGTTGCATCGTGTTGAGAGCATCGAATTACCCCTATACAGTGAGTTTGAAGTGTTTAAGGGAAGTGTACGGTAGCGTTTTGACAAAAACCTGATTTTTTCCAAAAATTGTACAATTCGATGATAACTCGAGAATGGTCAAATGTTAGCGTTTGCCGTATGTTGCATCGTGTTCAGCGCTTCGAACTACGGGTATACAGTGAATTTGAAGTGTTTCAGGGAAGTGTACGGTAGTGTTTTTAAAGGAAAACCCGTTTATGCCATATTCGTGTGTTCCACGGGCAGAAAAGCACGTTTTTCACAGTCCTCACTCTTTCGATGATAGCTCGAGAACGGTCGAATGTTCGTGTTTGCCGTATGTTGCATCGTGTTCAGCGCTTCGAACTACGGGTATACAGTGAATTTGAAGTGTTTAAGGGAAGTGTACGGTAGTATTTATGAAGGAAACCCCGTTTATGCCATATTCGTGTGTTCCACGGGCAGAAAAGCACGTTTTTCACAGTCCTCACTCTTTTGATGATAGCTCGAGAACGGTCGAATGTTCGTGTTTGCCGTATGTTGCATCGTGTTCAGCGCATCGAGTGACCCCTATACAGTGAATTTGAAGTGTTTAAGGGAAGTGTACGGTAGCGTTTTGACAAAAACCTGATTTTTTCAAAAATTGTACAATTCGATGATAACTCGAGAACGGTCGAATGTTAGCGTTTGCCGTAAGTTGCATCGTGTTCAGCGCTTCGAACTACGGGTAGACAGTGAATTTGAAGTATCTAAGGGAAGTGTACGGTAGTATTTATGAAGAAAACCCCGTTTATGCCATATTCGTGCGTTTCACGGGCACAAAAGCACGTTTTTCGCAGTCCTCTCTCTTTTGATGATAGCTCGAGAACGGTCGAATATTAGCGTTTGCCGTATGTTGCGTCGTGTTCAGCGCATCGAACTACGCCTATACAGTGAATTTGAAGTGTTTAAGGGGAGTGTACGGCATTGTTTTGACAAAAAATTGATTTTTTCGAAAATTGTGCAATTCGATGATAACTCGAGAACGGTCGAATGTTAGCGTTTGCCGTTGTTGCATCGTGTTCAGCGCTTCCAACTACGCGTATACAGTGAATTTGAAGTGCTTAAGGGAAGTGTACGGTAGTCTTTATGAAGGAAACCCCGTTTATGCCATATTCGTGTGTTCCACGGGCAGAAAAGCACGTTTTTCACAGTCCTCACTCTTTCGATGATAGCTCGAGAACGGTCGAATGTTCGTGTTTGCCGTATGTTGCATCGTGTTCAGCGCTTCGAACTACGGGTATACAGTGAATTTGAAGTGTTTAAGGGAAGTGTACGGTAGTATTTATGAAGGAAACCCCGTTTATGCCATATTCGTGTGTTCCACGGGCAGAAAAGCACGTTTTTCACAGTCCTCACTCTTTTGATGATAGCTCGAGAACGGTCGAATGTTCGTGTTTGCCGTATGTTGCATCGTGTTCAGCGCATCGAGTTACCCCTATACAGTGAATTTGAAGTGTTTAAGGGAAGTTTACGGTAGCGTTTTGGCAGAAAATTTGTTTTTTCGAAAATTGAGCAATTCGATGATAACTCGAGAACGGTCGAATGGTAGCGTTTGCCGTATGTTGCATCGTGTTGAGAGCATCGAATAACCCCTATACAGTGAGTTTGAAGTGTTTAAGGGAAGTGTACGGTAGCATTTTGACAAAAACCTGATTTTTTCAAAAATTGTGCAATGCGATGATACCTAGAAAACGGTCGAATGTTAGTTTGCCGTAAGTTGCATCGTGTTCAGCGCTTCGAACTACGGGTATACAGTGAATTTGAAGTGTTTAAGGGAAGTGTACGGTAGTCTTTATGAAGGAAACCCCGTTTATGCCATATTCGTGTGTTCCACGGGCAGAGAAGCACGTTTTTCACAGTCCTCACTCTTTTGATGATAGCTCGAGAACGGTGGAATGATCATGTTTGCCGTATGTTGCATCGTGTTCAGCGCATCGAGTTACCCCTATCCAGTGAATTTGAAGTGTTTAAGGGAAGTTTACGGTAGCGTTTTGGCAGAAAATTTGTTTTTTCGAAAATTGAGCAATTCGATGATTACTCGAGAACGGTCGAATGTTAGCGTTTGCCGTTGTTGCATCGTGTTCAGCGCTTCCAACTACGCGTATACAGTGAATTTGAAGTGCTTAAGGGAAGTGTACGGTAGTCTTTATGAAGGAAACCCCGTTTATGCCATATTCGTGTGTTCCACGGGCAGAAAAGCACGTTTTTCACAGTCCTCACTCTTTCAATGATAGCTCGAGAACGGTCGAATGTTCGTGTTTGCCGTATGTTGCATCGTGTTCAGCGCTTCGAACTACGGGTATACAGTGAATTTGAAGTGTTTAAGGGAAGTGTACGGTAGTATTTATGAAGGAAACCCCGTTTATGCCATATTCGTGTGTTCCACGGGCAGAAAAGCACGTTTTTCACAGTCCTCACTCTTTTGATGATAGCTCGAGAACGGTCGAATGTTCGTGTTTGCCGTATGTTGCATCGTGTTCAGCGCATCGAGTTACCCCTATACAGTGAATTTGAAGTGTTTAAGGGAAGTTTACGGTAGCGTTTTGGCAGAAAATTTGTTTTTTCGAAAATTGAGCAATTCGATGATTACTCGAGAACGGTCGAATGTTAGCGTTTGCCGTATGTTGCATCGTGTTGAGAGCATCGAATTACCCCTATACAGTGAGTTTGAAGTGTTTAAGGGAAGTGTACGGTAGCATTTTGACAAAAACCTGATTTTTTCAAAAATTGTGCAATGCGATGATACCTAGAAAACGGTCGAATGTTAGTTTGCCGTAAGTTGCATCGTGTTCAGCGCTTCGAACTACGGGTATACAGTCAATTTGAAGTGTTTAAGGGAAGTGTACGGTAGTATTTATGAAGGAAACCCCGTTTAAGCCATATTCGTGTGTTCCACGGGCAGAAAAGCACGTTTTTCACAGTCCTCACTCTTTTGATGATAGCTCGAGAACGGTCGAATGTTCGTGTTTGCCGTATGTTGCATCTTGTTCAGCGCATCGAGTTACCCCTATACAGTGAATTTGAAGTGTTTAAGGGAAGTGTACGGTAATATTTATGAAGGAAACCCCGTTTATGCCATATTCGTGCGTTTCACGGGCAGAAAAGCACGTTTTTCGCAGTCCTCTCTCTTTTGATGATAGCTCGAGAACGGTCGAATGTTAGCGTTTGCTGTATGTTGCGTCGTGTTCAGCGCATCGAACTACGCCTATACAGTGAATTTGAAGTGTTTAAGGGGAGTGTACGGCATTGTTTTGACAAAAAATTGATTTTTTCGAAAATTGTGCAATTCGATGATAACTCGAGAACGGTCGAATGTTAGCGTTTGCCGTATGTTGCATCGTGTTCAGCGCATCGAGTTACCCCTATACAGTGAATTTGTAGTGTTTAAGGGAAGTTTACGGCATTGTTTTGACAAAAATGTTTTGTTTCGAACATTGAGCAATTCGATGATACCTCGAGAACGGTCGAATGTTAGCGTTTGCCGTATGTTGCATCGTGTTCAGCGCATCGAGTGACCCCTATACAGTGAATTTGAAGTGTTTAAGGGAAGTGTACGGTAGCGTTTTGACAAAAACCTGATTTTTTCAAAAATTGTACAATTCGATGATAACTCGAGAATGGTCGAATGTGAGCGTTTGCCGTATGTTGCATCGTGTTCAGCGCTTCGAACTACGGGTATACAGTGAATTTGAAGTATTTAAGGGAAGTGTACGGTAGTATTTATGAATGAAACCCCGTTTATGCCATATTCGTGCGTTTCACGGGCAGAAAAGCACGTTTTTCACAGTCCTCACTCTTTTGATGATAGCTCGAGAACGCTCGAATGTTCATGTTTGCCGTATGTTGCATCGTGTTCAGCGCATCGAGTTACCCCTATCCAGTGAATTTGAAGTGTTTAAGGGAAGTTTACGGTAGCGTTTTGGCAGAAAATTTGTTTTTTCGAAAATTGAGCAATTCGATGATAACTCGAGAACGGTCGAATGGTAGCGTTTACCGTAAGTTGCATCGTGTTCAGCGCTTCGCACTACGGGTATATAGTGAATTTGAAATGTTTAAGGGAAGTGTACGGTAGTATTTATCAAGGAAACCCTGTTTATGCCATATTCGTGCGTTTCACGGGCAGAAAAGCACGTTTTTCGCAGTCCTCTCTCTTTTGATGATAGCTCGAGAACAGTCGAATATTAGCGTTTGCCGTATGTTGCGTCGTGTTCAGCGCATCGAACTACGCCTATACGGTGAATTTGAAGTGTTTAAGGGGAGTGTACGGCATTGTTTTGACAAAAAATTGATTTTTTCGAAAATTGTGCAATTCGATGATAACTCGAGAACGGTCGAATGTTAGCGTTTGCCGTATGTTGCATCGTGTTCAGCGCTTCGAACTACGGGTATACAGTGGATTTGAAGTGTTTAAGGGGAGTGTACGGCATTGTTTTGACAAAAATGTTTTTTTTTCGAAAATTGAGCAATTCGATGATACCTTGAGAACGGTCGAATGTTAGCGTTTGCCGTATGTTGCGTCGTGTTCAGCGCATCGGACTACGCCTATACAGTGAAGTTGAAGTGTTTAAGGGGAGTGTACGGCATTGTTTTGACAAAATTGTTTTTTTTCGAAAATTGAGCAATTCGATGATACCTCGAGAACGGTCGAATGTTAGCGTTTGCCGTATGTTGCGTCGTGTTCAGCGCATCGATCTACGCCTATACAGTGAATTTGGAGTGTGTAAGGGGAGTGTACGGCATTGTTTTGACAAAAAAATGATTTTTTCGAAAATTGTGCAGTTCGATGATAACTCGAGAACGGTCGGATAGTAGCGTTTGCCGTATGTTGCATCGTGTTCAGCGCGTCGAACTACGGGTATACAGTGAATTTGAAGTGTTTAAGGCAAGTGTACGGTTGTGTTTTTAAAGGAAAAACCGTTTATTCCATATTCGTGCGTTCGCGGGCAGAAAAGCACGTTTTTCACAGTCCTCACTCTTTTGATGATAGCTCGAGAACGGTCGAATGTTCGTGTTTGCCGTATGTTGCATCTTGTTCAGCGCATCGAGTTACCGCTATACAGAGAATTTGAAGTGTTTTAGGGGAGTGCACGGCATTGTTTTGACAAAAATGTTTTGTTTCGAACATTGAGCAATTCGATGATACCTCGAGAACGGTCGAATGTTAGCGTTTACCGTATGTTGCATCGTGTTCAGCGCATCGAGATATCCCTATACAGTGAATTTGAAGTGTTTAAGGGAAGTGTACGGTAGCGTTTTGACAAAAACCTGATTTTTTCAAAAATTGTACAATTCGATGATAACTCGAGAATGGTCGAATGTGAGCGTTTGCCGTATGTTGCATCGTGTTCAGCGCTTCGAACTACGGGTATACAGTGAATTTGAAGTATTTTTGGGAAGTGTACGGTAGTATTTATGAAGGAAACCCCGTTTATGCCATATTCGTGCGTTTCACGGGCAGAAAAGCACGTTTTTCGCAGTCCTCTCTCTTTTGATGATAGCTAGAGAACGGTCGAATATTAGCGTTTGCCGTATGTTGCGTCAAGTTCAGCGCATCGTACTACGCCTATACAGTGAGTTTGAAGTGTTCAAGGGAAGTGTACGGTAGCGTTTTGACAAAAACCTGATTTTTTCAAAAATTGTGCAATTCGATGATAACTCAAGAATGGTCGAATGTTAGCGTTTGCCGTATGTTGCATCGTGTTCAGCGCTTCGAACTGCGGGTATATAGTGAATTTGAAGTGTTTAAGGTCAGTGTACGGCATTGTTTTGACAAAAAATTGATTTTTTCGAAAATTGTGCAATTCGATGATAACTCGAGAACGGTCGAATAGTAACGTTTGCCGTATGTTGCATCGTGTTCAGCGCTTCGAACTACGGGTATACAGTGAATTTGAAGTGTTTAAGGGAAGTGTACGGTAGTGTTTTTAAAGGAAAACCCGTTTATTCCATATTCGTGCGTTCGCGGGCAGAAAAGCACGTTTTTCACAGTCCTCACTCTTTTGATGATAGCTCGAGAACGGTCGAATATTCGTGTTTGCCGTAAGTTGCATCGTGTTCAGCGCTTCGAACTACGGGTATACAGTGAATTTGAAGTGTTTAAGGGAAGTGTACGGTAGTATTTATGAAGGAAACCCCGTTTATGCCATATTCGTGCGTTTCATGGGCAGAAAAGCACGTCTTTCACAGTCCTCACTCTTTTGATGATAGCTCGAGAACGGTCGAATATTCGTGTTTGCCGTAAGTTGCATCGTGTTCAGCGCTTCGAACTACGGGTATACAGTGAATTTGAAGTGTTTAAGGGAAGTTTACGGTAGCGTTTTGGCAGAAAATTTGTTTTTTCGAAAATTGAGCAATTCGATGATAACTCGAGAACGGTCGAATGTTAGCGTTTGCCGTATGTTGCATCGTGTTGAGAGCATCGAATTACCCCTATACAGTGAGTTTGAAGTGTTTAAGGGAACTGTACGGTAGCGGTTTGACAAAAAATTGATTTTTTCGAAAATTGTGCAATTCGATGATAACTCGAGAACGGTCGGATAGTAACGTTTGCCGTATGTTGCGTCGTGTTCAGCGCTTCGAACTACGGGTATACAGTGAATTTGAAGTGTTTAAGGGAAGTGTACGGTAGTGTTTTTAAAGGAAAACCCGTTTATTCCATATTCGTGCGTTCGCGGGCAGAAAAGCACGTTTTTCACAGTCCTCACTCTTTTGATGATAGCTCGAGAACGGTCGAATATTCGTGTTTGCCGTAAGTTGCATCGAGTTCAGCGCTTCGAACTACGGGTATACAGTGAATTTGAAGTGTTTAAGGGAAGTGTACGGTAGTATTTATGAAGGAAACCCCGTTTATGCCATATTCGTGCGTTTCACGGGCAGAAAAGCACGTCTTTCACAGTCCTCACTCTTTTGATGATAGCTCGAGAACGGTCGAATATTCGTGTTTGCCGTAAGTTGCATCGTGTTCAGCGCTTCGAACTACGGGTATACAGTGAATTTGAAGTGTTTAAGGGAAGTTTACGGTAGCGTTTTGGCAGAAAATTTGTTTTTTCGAAAATTGAGCAATTCGATGATAACTCGAGAACGGTCGAATGTTAGCGTTTGCCGTATGTTGCATCGTGTTGAGAGCATCGAATTACCCCTATACAGTGAGTTTGAAGTGTTTAAGGGAACTGTACGGTAGCGGTTTGACAAAAAATTGATTTTTTCGAAAATTGTGCAATTCGATGATAACTCGAGAACGGTCGAATGTTAGCGTTTGCCGTATGTTGCATCGTGTTCAGCGCTTCGAACTACGGGTATACAGTGAATTTGAAGTGTTTAAGGGAAGTGTACGGTAGTATTTATGAAGGAAACCCCGTTTATGCCATATTCGTGCGTTTCACGGGCAGAAAAGCACGTCTTTCACAGTCCTCACTCTTTTGATGATAGCTCGAGAACGGTGGAATATTCGTGTTTGCCGTTAGTTGCATCGTGTTCAGCGCTTCGAACTACGGGTATACAGTGAATTTGAAGGGTTTAAGGGAAGTGTACGGTAGTATTTATGAAGGAAACCCCGTTTATGCCATATTCGTGCGTTTCACGGGCAGAAAAGCACGCTTTTCGCAGTCCTCACTCTTTTCATGATGGCTCGAGAACGGTCGAATGTTAGCTTCTGCCGTATGTTGCATCGTGTTCAGCGCATCGAGTTACCCCTATACAGTGAATTTGAAGTGTTTAAGGGAAGTTTACGGTAGCGTTTTGGCAGAAAATTTTTTTTTTCGAAAATTGAGCAATTCGATGATTACTCGAGAACGGTCGAATGTTAGCGTTTGCCGTATGTTGCATCGTGTTCAGCGCTTCGAACTACGGGTATACAGTGAATTTGAAGTGTTTAAGGGAAGTGTACGGTAGTATTTATGAAGGAAACCCCGTTTATGCCATATTCGTGCGTTTCACGGGCAGAAAAGCACGTTTTTCACAGTCCTCACTCTTTTGATGATAGCTCGAGAACGCTCGAATGTTCATGTTTGCCGTATATTGCATCGTGTTCAGCGCATCGAGTTACCCCTATACAGTGAGTTTGAAGTGTTTAAGGGTAGTGTACGGTAGCGTTTTGACAAAAACCTGATTTTTTCAAAAATTGTACAATTCGATGATAACTCGAGAATGTTCGAATGTTAGCGTTTGCCGTATGTTGCATCGTGGTCAGCGCTTCGAACTACGGGTATACAGTGAATTTGAAGTGTACGGTAGTATTTATGAAGGAAACCCCGTTTATGCCATATTCGTGCGTTTCACGGGCAGAAAAGCACGTTTTTCACAGTCCTCACTCTTTTGATGATAGCTCGAGAAGGGTCGAATGTTCGTGTTTGCCGTATGTTGCATCGTGTTCAGCGCATCGAGTTACCCCTATACAGAGAATTTGAAGTGTTTAAGGGAAGTGTACCGTAGCGTTTTGACAAAAACCTGATTTTTTCAAAAATTGTCCAATTCGATGATAACTCGAGAATGGTGGAATGTGAGCGTTTGCCGTATGTTGCATCGTGTTGAGCGCTTCGAACTACGGGTATACAGTGAATTTGAAGTATTTAAGGGAAGTGTACGGTAGTATTTATGAAGGAAACCCCGTTTATTCCATATTCGTGCGTTCGCGGGCAGAAAAGCACGTTTTTCACAGTCCTCACTCTTTTGATGATAGCTCGAGAACGGTCGAATATTCGTGTTTGCCGTAAGTTGCATCGTGTTCAGCGCTTCGAACTACGGGTATACAGTGAATTTGAAGTGTTTAAGGGAAGTGTACGGTAGCGTTTTGACAAAAACCTGATTTTTTCACAAATTGTGCAATTCGATGATAACTCAAGAATGGTCGAATGTTAGCGTTTGCCGTATGTTGCGTCGTGTTCAGCGCATCGAACTACGGGTATACAGTGAATTTGAAGTGTTTAAGGGAAGTGTACGGTAGTGTTTTTAAAGGAAAACCCGTTTATTCCATATTCGTGCGTTCGCGGGCAGAAAAGCACGTTTTTCACAGTCCTCACTCTTTTGATGATAGCTCGAGAACGGTCGAATATTCGTGTTTGCCGTAAGTTGCATCGTGTTCAGCGCTTCGAACTACGGGTATACAGTGAATTTGAAGTGTTTAAGGGAAGTTTACGGTAGCGTTTTGGCAGAAAATTTGTTTTTTCGAAAATTGAGCAATTCGATGATAACTCGAGAACGGTCGAATGTTAGCGTTTGCCGTATGTTGCATCGTGTTGAGAGCATCGAATTACCCCTATACAGTGAGTTTGAAGTGTTTAAGGGAACTGTACGGTAGCGGTTTGACAAAAAATTGATTTTTTCGAAAATTGTGCAATTCGATGATAACTCGAGAACGGTCGAATGTTAGCGTTTGCCGTATGTTGCATCGTGTTCAGCGCTTCGAACTACGGGTATACAGTGAATTTGAAGTGTTTAAGGGAAGTGTACGGTAGTATTTATGAAGGAAACCCCGTTTATGCCATATTCGTGCGTTTCACGGGCAGAAAAGCACGTCTTTCACAGTCCTCACTCTTTTGATGATAGCTCGAGAACGGTGGAATATTCGTGTTTGCCGTTAGTTGCATCGTGTTCAGCGCTTCGAACTACGGGTATACAGTGAATTTGAAGTGTTTAAGGGAAGTGTACGGTAGTATTTATGAAGGAAACCTCGTTTATGCCATATTCGTGCGTTTCACGGGCAGAAAAGCACGCTTTTCGCAGTCCTCACTCTTTTCATGATGGCTCGAGAACGGTCGAATGTTAGCTTCTGCCGTATGTTGCATCGTGTTCAGCGCATCGAGTTACCCCTATACAGTGAATTTGAAGTGTTTAAGGGAAGTTTACGGTAGCGTTTTGGCAGAAAATTTTGTTTTCGAAAATTGAGCAATTCGATGATTACTCGAGAACGGTCGAATGTTAGCGTTTGCCGGATGTTGCATCGTGTTCAGCGCTTCGAACTACGGGTATACAGTAAATTTGAAGTGTTTAAGGGAAGTGTACGGTAGTATTTATGAAGGAAACCCCGTTTATGCCATATTCGTGCGTTTCACGGGCAGAAAAGCACGTTTTTCACAGTCCTCACTCTTTTGATGATAGCTCGAGAACGCTCGAATGTTCATGTTTGCCGTATGTTGCATCGTGTTCAGCGCATCGAGTTACCCCTCTACAGTGAGTTTGAAGTGTTTAAGGGTAGTGTACGGTAGCGTTTTGACAAAAACCTGATTTTTTCAAAAATTGTACAATTCGATGATAACTCGAGAATGGTCGAATGTTAGCGTTTGCCGTATGTTGCATCGTGTTCAGCGCTTCGAACTACGGGTATACAGTGAATTTGAAGTGTACGGTAGTATTTATGAAGGAAACCCCGTTTATGCCATATTCGTGCGTTTCACGGGCAGAAAAGCACGTTTTTCACAGTCCTCACTCTTTTGATGATAGCTCGAGAAGGGTCGAATGTTCGTGTTTGCCGTATGTTGCATCGTGTTCAGCGCATCGAGTTACCCCTATACAGAGAATTTGAAGTGTTTAAGGGGAGTGTACGGCATTGTTTTGACAAAAATGTTTTTTTTCGAACATTGAGCAATTCGATGATACCTCGAGAACTGTCGAATGTTAGCGTTTGCCGTATGTTGCATCGTGTTCAGCGCATCGAGTTACCCCTATACAGTGAATTTGAAGTGTTTAAGGGAAGTGTACGGTAGCGTTTTGACAAAAACCTGATTTTTTCAAAAATTGTACAATTCGATGATAACTCGAGAATGGTCGAATGTGAGCGTTTGCCGTATGTTGCATCGTGTTCAGCGCTTCGAACTACGGGTATACAGTGAATTTGAAGTATTTAAGGGAAGTGTACGGTAGTATTTATGAAGGAAACCCCGTTTATGCCATATTCGTGCGTTTCACGGGCAGAAAAGCACGTTTTTCGCAGTCCTCACTCTTTTCATGATAGCTCGAGAACGGTCGAATGTTCGTGTTTGCCGTATGTTGCATCATGTTCAGCGCTTCGAACTACGGGTATACAGTGAATTTGAAGTGTTTAAGGGAAGTGTACGGTAGTATTTATGAAGGAAACCCCGTTTATGCCATATTCGTGTGTTCCACGGGCAGAAAAGCACGTTTTTCACAGTCCTCACTGTTTGATGATAGCTCGAGAACGGTCGAATGTTCGTGTTTGCCGTATGTTGCATCTTGTTCACCGCATCGAGTTACCCCTATACAGAGAATTTGAAGTGTTTTAGGGGAGTGTACGGCATTGTTTTGACAAAAATGTTTCGTTTCCAACATTGAGCAATTCGATGATGCCTCGAGAACGGTCGAATGTTAGCATTTGCCGTATGTTGCGTCGTGTTCAGCGCTTCAAACTACGGGTATACAGTGAATTTGAAGTGTTTAAGGGAAGTGTACGGTAGTATTTATGAAGGAAACCCCGTTTATGCCATATTCGTGCGTTTCACGGGCAGAAAAGCACGTTTTTCGCAGTCCTCACTCTTTTCATGATAGCTCGAGAACGGTTGAATGTCAGCGTTTGCCGTATGCTGCGTCGTGTTCAGCGCATCGAACTACGCCTATACAGTGAATTTGAAGTGTTTAAGGGGAGTGTACGGCATTGTTTTGACAAAAAATTGCTTTTTTTCGAAAATTGTGCAATTCGATGATAACTCGAGAACGGTCGAATGTTAGCATTTGCCGTATGTTGCATCGTGTTCAGCGCTTCAAACTACGGGTATACAGTGAATTTGAAGTGTTTAAGGGAAGTGTACGGTAGTATTTATGAAGGAAACCCCGTTTATGCCATATTCGTGCGTTTCACGGGCAGAAAAGCACGTTTTTCGCAGTCCTCACTCTTTTCATGATAGCTCGAGAACGGTCGAATGTTCGTGTTTGCCGTATGTTGCATCGTGTTGAGAGCATCGAATTACCCCTAAACAGTGAATTTGAAGTGTTTAAGGGAAGTTTACGGTAGCGTTTTGGCAGAAAATTTGTTTTTTCGAAAATTGAGCAATTCGATGATAACTCGAGAACGGTCGAATGGTAGCGTTTGCCGTATGTTGCATCGTGTTGAGAGCATCGAATTACCCCTATACAGTGAATTTGAAGTGTTTCAGGGAAGTGTACGGTAGGGTTTTTAAAGGAAAACCCGTTTATTCCATATTCGTGCGTTTCGCGGGCAGAAAAGCAAGTTTTTCGCAGTCCTCACTCTTTTCATGATAGCTCGAGAACGGTCGAATGTTCGTCTTTGCCGTATGTTGCATCGTGTTGAGAGCATCGAATTACCCCTATACAGTGAATTTGAAGTGTTTAAGGGAAGTTTACGGTAGCGTTTTGGCAGAAAATTTGTTTTTTCGAAAATTGAGCAATTCGATGATAACTCGAGAACGGTCGAATGGTAGCGTTTGCCGTATGTTGTATCGTGTTGAGAGCATCGAATTACCCCTATACAGTGAGTTTGAAGTGTTTAAGGGAAGTGTACGGTAGCGTTTTGACAAAAACCTGATTTTTTCAAAAATTGTACAATTCGATGATAACTCGAGAACGGTCGAATGTTAGCGTTTGCCGTATGTTGCATCGTGTTCAGCGCTTCAAACTACGGGTATACAGTGAATTTGAAGTGTTTCAGGGAAGTGTACGGTAGTGTTTTTAAAGGAAAACCCGTTTATTCCATATTCGTGCGTTTCGCGGGCAGAAAAGCACGTTTTTCGCAGTCCTCACGCTTTTCATGATAGCTCGAGAACGGTCGAATGTTCGTGTTTGCCGTATGTTGCATCGTGTTCAGCGCATCGAGTTACCCCTATACAGTGAATTTGAAGTGTTTCAGGGAAGTGTACGGTAGTGTTTTTAAAGGAAAACCCGTTTATTCCATATTCGTGCGTTTCGCGGGCAGAAAAGCACGTTTTTCGCAGTCCTCACTCTTTTCATGATAGCTCGAGAACGGTCGAATGTTCGTGTTTGCCGTATGTTGCATCGTGTTGAGAGCATCGAATTACCCCTATACAGTGAATTTGAAGTGTTTCAGGGAAGTGTACGGTAGTGTTTTTAAAGGAAAACCCGTTTATTCCATGTTCGTGCGTTTCGCGGGCAGAAAAGCAAGTTTTTCGCAGTCCTCACTCTTTTCATGATAGCTCGAGAACGGTCGAATGTTCGTGTTTGCCGTATGTTGCATCGTGTTGAGAGCATCGAATTGCCCCTATACAGTGAATTTGAAGTGTTTAAGGGAAGTTTACGGTAGCGTTTTGGCAGAAAATTTGTTTTTTCGAAAATTGAGCAATTCGATGATAACTCGAGAACGGTCGAATGGTAGCGTTTGCCGTATGTTGTATCGTGTTGAGAGCATCGAATTACCCCTATACAGTGAGTTTGAAGTGGTAAGGGAAGTGTACGGTAGCGTTTTGACAAAAACCTGATTTTTTCAAAAATTGTACAATTCGATGATAACTCGAGAACGGTCGAATGTTAGCGTTTGCCGTATGTTGCATCGTGTTCAGCGCTTCAAACTACGGGTATACAGTGAATTTGAAGTGTTTCAGGGAAGTGTACGGTAGTGTTTTTAAAGGAAAACCCGTTTATTCCATATTCGTGCGTTTCGCGGGCAGAAAAGCACGTTTTTCGCAGTCCTCACGCTTTTCATGATAGCTCGAGAACGGTCGAATGTTCGTGTTTGCCCTATGTTGCATCGTGTTGAGAGCATCGAATTACTCCTATACAGTGAATTTGAAGTGTTTCAAGGAAGTGTACGGTAGTGTTTTTAAAGGAAAACCCGTTTATTCCATATTCGTGCGTTTCGCGGGCAGAAAAGCAAGTTTTTCGCAGTCCTCACTCTTTTCATGATAGCTCGAGAACGGTCGAATGTTCGTGTTTGCCGTATGTTGCATCGTGTTGAGAGCATCGAATTACCCCTATACAGTGAATTTGAAGTGTTTAAGGGAAGTTTACGGTAGCGTTTTGGCAGAAAATTTGTTTTTTCGAAAATTGAGCAATTCGATGATAACTCGAGAACGGTCGAATGGTAGCGTTTGCCGTATATTGTATCGTGTTGAGAGCATCGAATTACCCCTATACAGTGAGTTTGAAGTGTTAAGGGAAGTGTACGGTAGCGTTTTGACAAAAACCTGATTTTTTCAAAAATTGTACAATTCGATGATAACTCGAGAACGGTCGAATGTTAGCGTTTGCCGTATGTTGCATCGTGTTCAGCGCTTCAAACTACGGGTATACAGTGAATTTGAAGTGTTTCAGGGAAGTGTACGGTAGTGTTTTTAAAGGAAAACCCGTTTATTCCATATTCGTGCGTTTCGCGGGCAGAAAAGCACGTTTTTCGCAGTCCTCACGCTTTTCATGATAGCTCGAGAACGGTCGAATGTTCGTGTTTGCCCTATGTTGCATCGTGTTCAGCGCATCGAGTTACCCCTATACAGTGAATTTGAAGTGTTTAAGGGAAGTGTACGGTAGCGTTTTGACAAAAACCTGATTTTTTCAAAAATTGTACAATTCGATGATAACTCGAGAACGGTCGAATGTTAGCGTTTGCCGTAAGTTGCATCGTGTTCAGCGCTTCGAATTACGGGTATACAGTGAATTTGAAGTGTTTAGGGGAAGTGTACGGTAGTATTTATGAAGGAAACCCCGTTTATGCCATATTCGTGCGTTTCACGGGCAGAAAAGCACGTTTTTCACAGTCCTCACTCTTTTGATGATAGCTCGAGAACGGTCGAATGTTCGTGTTTGCCGTATGTTGCATCGTGTTCAGCGCATCGAACTACGGGTATACAGTGAATTTCAAGTGTTTCAGGGAAGTGTACGGTAGTGTTTTTAAAGGAAAACCCGTTTATTCCATATTCGTGCGTTTCGCGGGCAGAAAAGCAAGTTTTTCGCAGTCCTCACTCTTTTCATGATAGCTCGAGAACGGTCGAATGTTCGTGTTTGCCGTATGTTGCATCGTGTTGAGAGCATCGAATTACCCCTATACAGTGAATTTGAAGTGTTTAAGGGAAGTTTACGGTAGCGTTTTGGCAGAAAATTTGTTTTTTCGAAAATTGAGCAATTCGATGATAACTCGAGAACGGTCGAATGGTAGCGTTTGCCGTATATTGTATCGTGTTGAGAGCATCGAATTACCCCTATACAGTGAGTTTGAAGTGTTAAGGGAAGTGTACGGTAGCGTTTTGACAAAAACCTGATTTTTTCAAAAATTGTACAATTCGATGATAACTCGAGAACGGTCGAATGTTAGCGTTTGCCGTATGTTGCATCGTGTTCAGCGTTTCAAACTACGGGTATACAGTGAATTTGAAGTGTTTCAGGGAAGTGTACGGTAGTGTTTTTAAAGGAAAACCCGTTTATTCCATATTCGTGCGTTTCGCGGGCAGAAAAGCACGTTTTTCGCAGTCCTCACGCTTTTCATGATAGCTCGAGAACGGTCGAATGTTCGTGTTTGCCCTATGTTGCATCGTGTTCAGCGCATCGAGTTACCCCTATACAGTGAATTTGAAGTGTTTAAGGGAAGTGTACGGTAGCGTTTTGACAAAAACCTGATTTTTTCAAAAATTGTACAATTCGATGATAACTCGAGAACGGTCGAATGTTAGCGTTTGCCGTAAGTTGCATCGTGTTCAGCGCTTCGAATTACGGGTATACAGTGAATTTGAAGTGTTTAAGGGAAGTGTACGGTAGTATTTATGAAGGAAACCCCGTTTATGCCATATTCGTGCGTTTCACGGGCAGAAAAGCACGTTTTTCACAGTCCTCACTCTTTTGATGATAGCTCGAGAACGGTCGAATGTTCGTGTTTGCCGTATGTTGCATCGTGTTCAGCGCATCGAACTACGGGTATACAGTGAATTTCAAGTGTTTAAGGGAAGTGTACGGTAGTATTTATGAAGGAAACCCCGTTTATGCCATATTCGTGTGTTCCACGGGCAGAAAAGCACGTTTTTCACAGTCCTCACTCTTTTGATGATAGCTCGAGAACGGTCGAATGTTCGTGTTTGCCGTATGTTGCATCGTGTTCAGCGCATCGAGTTACCCCTATACAGTGAATTTGAAGTGTTTAAGGGAAGTTTACGGTAGCGTTTTGGCAGAAAATTTGTTTTTTCGAAAATTGAGCAATTCGATGATAACTCGAGAACGGTCGAATGGTAGCGTTTGCCGTATGTTGCATCGTGTTGAGAGCATCGAATTACCCCTATACAGTGAGTTTGAAGTGTTTAAGGGAAGTGTACGGTAGCGTTTTGACAAAAACCTGATTTTTTCAAAAATTCTACAATTCGATGATAACTCGAGAATGGTCGAATGTTAGCATTTGCCGTATGTTGCATCGTGTTCAGCGCTTCGAACTACGTGTAGACAGTGAATTTGAAGTATTTAAGGGAAGTGCACGGTAGTATTTATGAAGAAAACCCCGTTTATGCCATATTCGTGCGTTTCACGGGCAGAAAAGCACGTTTTTCGCAGTCCTCTCTCTTTTGATGATAGCTCGAGAACGGTCGAATATTAGCGTTTGCCGTATGTTGCGTCAAGTTCAGCGCATCGTACTACGCCTATACAGTGAGTTTGAAGTGTTTAAGGGAAGTGTACGGTAGCGTTTTGACAAAAACCTGATTTTTTCAAAAATTGTGCAATTCGATGATAACTCAAGAATGGTCGAATGTTAGCGTTTGCCGTATGTTGCGTCGTGTTCAGCGCATCGAACTACACCTATACAGTGAATTTGAAGTGTTTAAGGGGAGTGTACGGCATTGTTTTGACAAAAAATTGATTTTTTCGAAAATTGTGCAATTCGATGATAACTCGAGAACGGTCGAATAGTAGCGTTTGCCGTATGTTGCATCGTGTTCAGCGCTTCGAACTACGGGTATACAGTGAATTTGAAGTGTTTAAGGGAAGTGTACGGTAGTGTTTTTAAAGGAAAACCCGTTTATTCCATATTCGTGCGTTCGCGGGCAGAAAAGCACGTTTTTCACAGTCCTCACTCTTTTGATGATAGCTCGAGAACGGTCGAATATTCGTGTTTGCCGTAAGTTGCATCGTGTTCAGCGCTTCGAACTACGGGTATACAGTGAATTTGAAGTGTTTAAGGGAAGTGTACGGTACTATTTATGAAGGAAACCCCGTTTATGCCATATTCGTGCGTTTCACGGGCAGAAAAGCACGTCTTTCACAGTCCTCACTCTTTTGATGATAGCTCGAGAACGGTGGAATATTCGTGTTTGCCGTTAGTTGCATCGTGTTCAGCGCTTCGAACTACGGGTATACAGTGAATTTGAAGGGTTTAAGGGAAGTGTACGGTAGTATTTATGAAGGAAACCCCGTTTATGCCATATTCGTGCGTTTCACGGGCAGAAAAGCACGCTTTTCGCAGTCCTCACTCTTTTCATGATGGCTCGAGAACGGTCGAATGTTAGCTTCTGCCGTATGTTGCATCGTGTTCAGCGCATCGAGTTACCCCTATACAGTGAATTTGAAGTGTTTAAGGGAAGTTTACGGTAGCGTTTTGGCAGAAAATTTTTTTTTTCGAAAATTGAGCAATTCGATGATTACTCGAGAACGGTCGAATGTTAGCGTTTGCCGTATGTTGCATCGTGTTCAGCGCTTCGAACTACGGGTATACAGTGAATTTGAAGTGTTTAAGGGAAGTGTACGGTAGTATTTATGAAGGAAACCCCGTTTATGCCATATTCGTGCGTTTCACGGGCAGAAAAGCACGTTTTTCACAGTCCTCACTCTTTTGATGATAGCTCGAGAACGCTCGAATGTTCATGTTTGCCGTATATTGCATCGTGTTCAGCGCATCGAGTTACCCCTATACAGTGAGTTTGAAGTGTTTAAGGGTAGTGTACGGTAGCGTTTTGACAAAAACCTGATTTTTTCAAAAATTGTACAATTCGATGATAACTCGAGAATGTTCGAATGTTAGCGTTTGCCGTATGTTGCATCGTGGTCAGCGCTTCGAACTACGGGTATACAGTGAATTTGAAGTGTACGGTAGTATTTATGAAGGAAACCCCGTTTATGCCATATTCGTGCGTTTCACGGGCAGAAAAGCACGTTTTTCACAGTCCTCACTCTTTTGATGATAGCTCGAGAAGGGTCGAATGTTCGTGTTTGCCGTATGTTGCATCGTGTTCAGCGCATCGAGTTACCCCTATACAGAGAATTTGAAGTGTTTAAGGGAAGTGTACCGTAGCGTTTTGACAAAAACCTGATTTTTTCAAAAATTGTCCAATTCGATGATAACTCGAGAATGGTGGAATGTGAGCGTTTGCCGTATGTTGCATCGTGTTGAGCGCTTCGAACTACGGGTATACAGTGAATTTGAAGTATTTAAGGGAAGTGTACGGTAGTATTTATGAAGGAAACCCCGTTTATTCCATATTCGTGCGTTCGCGGGCAGAAAAGCACGTTTTTCACAGTCCTCACTCTTTTGATGATAGCTCGAGAACGGTCGAATATTCGTGTTTGCCGTAAGTTGCATCGTGTTCAGCGCTTCGAACTACGGGTATACAGTGAATTTGAAGTGTTTAAGGGAAGTTTACGGTAGCGTTTTGGCAGAAAATTTGTTTTTTCGAAAATTGAGCAATTCGATGATAACTCGAGAACGGTCGAATGTTAGCGTTTGCCGTATGTTGCATCGTGTTGAGAGCATCGAATTACCCCTATACAGTGAGTTTGAAGTGTTTAAGGGAACTGTACGGTAGCGGTTTGACAAAAAATTGATTTTTTCGAAAATTGTGCAATTCGATGATAACTCGAGAACGGTCGAATGTTAGCGTTTGCCGTATGTTGCATCGTGTTCAGCGCTTCGAACTACGGGTATACAGTGAATTTGAAGTGTTTAAGGGAAGTGTACGGTAGTATTTATGAAGGAAACCCCGTTTATGCCATATTCGTGCGTTTCACGGGCAGAAAAGCACGTCTTTCACAGTCCTCACTCTTTTGATGATAGCTCGAGAACGGTGGAATATTCGTGTTTGCCGTTAGTTGCATCGTGTTCAGCGCTTCGAACTACGGGTATACAGTGAATTTGAAGTGTTTAAGGGAAGTGTACGGTAGTATTTATGAAGGAAACCTCGTTTATGCCATATTCGTGCGTTTCACGGGCAGAAAAGCACGCTTTTCGCAGTCCTCACTCTTTTCATGATGGCTCGAGAACGGTCGAATGTTAGCTTCTGCCGTATGTTGCATCGTGTTCAGCGCATCGAGTTACCCCTATACAGTGAATTTGAAGTGTTTAAGGGAAGTTTACGGTAGCGTTTTGGCAGAAAATTTTGTTTTCGAAAATTGAGCAATTCGATGATTACTCGAGAACGGTCGAATGTTAGCGTTTGCCGGATGTTGCATCGTGTTCAGCGCTTCGAACTACGGGTATACAGTAAATTTGAAGTGTTTAAGGGAAGTGTACGGTAGTATTTATGAAGGAAACCCCGTTTATGCCATATTCGTGCGTTTCACGGGCAGAAAAGCACGTTTTTCACAGTCCTCACTCTTTTGATGATAGCTCGAGAACGCTCGAATGTTCATGTTTGCCGTATGTTGCATCGTGTTCAGCGCATCGAGTTACCCCTCTACAGTGAGTTTGAAGTGTTTAAGGGTAGTGTACGGTAGCGTTTTGACAAAAACCTGATTTTTTCAAAAATTGTACAATTCGATGATAACTCGAGAATGGTCGAATGTTAGCGTTTGCCGTATGTTGCATCGTGTTCAGCGCTTCGAACTACGGGTATACAGTGAATTTGAAGTGTACGGTAGTATTTATGAAGGAAACCCCGTTTATGCCATATTCGTGCGTTTCACGGGCAGAAAAGCACGTTTTTCACAGTCCTCACTCTTTTGATGATAGCTCGAGAAGGGTCGAATGTTCGTGTTTGCCGTATGTTGCATCGTGTTCAGCGCATCGAGTTACCCCTATACAGAGAATTTGAAGTGTTTAAGGGGAGTGTACGGCATTGTTTTGACAAAAATGTTTTTTTTCGAACATTGAGCAATTCGATGATACCTCGAGAACTGTCGAATGTTAGCGTTTGCCGTATGTTGCATCGTGTTCAGCGCATCGAGTTACCCCTATACAGTGAATTTGAAGTGTTTAAGGGAAGTGTACGGTAGCGTTTTGACAAAAACCTGATTTTTTCAAAAATTGTACAATTCGATGATAACTCGAGAATGGTCGAATGTGAGCGTTTGCCGTATGTTGCATCGTGTTCAGCGCTTCGAACTACGGGTATACAGTGAATTTGAAGTATTTAAGGGAAGTGTACGGTAGTATTTATGAAGGAAACCCCGTTTATGCCATATTCGTGCGTTTCACGGGCAGAAAAGCACGTTTTTCGCAGTCCTCACTCTTTTCATGATAGCTCGAGAACGGTCGAATGTTCGTGTTTGCCGTATGTTGCATCATGTTCAGCGCTTCGAACTACGGGTATACAGTGAATTTGAAGTGTTTAAGGGAAGTGTACGGTAGTATTTATGAAGGAAACCCCGTTTATGCCATATTCGTGTGTTCCACGGGCAGAAAAGCACGTTTTTCACAGTCCTCACTGTTTGATGATAGCTCGAGAACGGTCGAATGTTCGTGTTTGCCGTATGTTGCATCTTGTTCACCGCATCGAGTTACCCCTATACAGAGAATTTGAAGTGTTTTAGGGGAGTGTACGGCATTGTTTTGACAAAAATGTTTCGTTTCCAACATTGAGCAATTCGATGATGCCTCGAGAACGGTCGAATGTTAGCATTTGCCGTATGTTGCGTCGTGTTCAGCGCTTCAAACTACGGGTATACAGTGAATTTGAAGTGTTTAAGGGAAGTGTACGGTAGTATTTATGAAGGAAACCCCGTTTATGCCATATTCGTGCGTTTCACGGGCAGAAAAGCACGTTTTTCGCAGTCCTCACTCTTTTCATGATAGCTCGAGAACGGTTGAATGTCAGCGTTTGCCGTATGCTGCGTCGTGTTCAGCGCATCGAACTACGCCTATACAGTGAATTTGAAGTGTTTAAGGGGAGTGTACGGCATTGTTTTGACAAAAAATTGCTTTTTTCGAAAATTGTGCAATTCGATGATAACTCGAGAACGGTCGAATGTTAGCATTTGCCGTATGTTGCATCGTGTTCAGCGCTTCAAACTACGGGTATACAGTGAATTTGAAGTGTTTAAGGGAAGTGTACGGTAGTATTTATGAAGGAAACCCCGTTTATGCCATATTCGTGCGTTTCACGGGCAGAAAAGCACGTTTTTCGCAGTCCTCACTCTTTTCATGATAGCTCGAGAACGGTCGAATGTTCGTGTTTGCCGTATGTTGCATCGTGTTGAGAGCATCGAATTACCCCTAAACAGTGAATTTGAAGTGTTTAAGGGAAGTTTACGGTAGCGTTTTGGCAGAAAATTTGTTTTTTCGAAAATTGAGCAATTCGATGATAACTCGAGAACGGTCGAATGGTAGCGTTTGCCGTATGTTGCATCGTGTTGAGAGCATCGAATTACCCCTATACAGTGAATTTGAAGTGTTTCAGGGAAGTGTACGGTAGGGTTTTTAAAGGAAAACCCGTTTATTCCATATTCGTGCGTTTCGCGGGCAGAAAAGCAAGTTTTTCGCAGTCCTCACTCTTTTCATGATAGCTCGAGAACGGTCGAATGTTCGTGTTTGCCGTATGTTGCATCGTGTTGAGAGCATCGAATTACCCCTATACAGTGAATTTGAAGTGTTTAAGGGAAGTTTACGGTAGCGTTTTGGCAGAAAATTTGTTTTTTTCGAAAATTGAGCAATTCGATGATAACTCGAGAACGGTCGAATGGTAGCGTTTGCCGTATGTTGTATCGTGTTGAGAGCATCGAATTACCCCTATACAGTGAGTTTGAAGTGTTTAAGGGAAGTGTACGGTAGCGTTTTGACAAAAACCTGATTTTTTCAAAAATTGTACAATTCGATGATAACTCGAGAACGGTCGAATGTTAGCGTTTGCCGTATGTTGCATCGTGTTCAGCGCTTCAAACTACGGGTATACAGTGAATTTGAAGTGTTTCAGGGAAGTGTACGGTAGTGTTTTTAAAGGAAAACCCGTTTATTCCATATTCGTGCGTTTCGCGGGCAGAAAAGCACGTTTTTCGCAGTCCTCACGCTTTTCATGATAGCTCGAGAACGGTCGAATGTTCGTGTTTGCCGTATGTTGCATCGTGTTCAGCGCATCGAGTTACCCCTATACAGTGAATTTGAAGTGTTTCAGGGAAGTGTACGGTAGTGTTTTTAAAGGAAAACCCGTTTATTCCATATTCGTGCGTTTCGCGGGCAGAAAAGCACGTTTTTCGCAGTCCTCACTCTTTTCATGATAGCTCGAGAACGGTCGAATGTTCGTGTTTGCCGTATGTTGCATCGTGTTGAGAGCATCGAATTACCCCTATACAGTGAATTTGAAGTGTTTCAGGGAAGTGTACGGTAGTGTTTTTAAAGGAAAACCCGTTTATTCCATGTTCGTGCGTTTCGCGGGCAGAAAAGCAAGTTTTTCGCAGTCCTCACTCTTTTCATGATAGCTCGAGAACGGTCGAATGTTCGTGTTTGCCGTATGTTGCATCGTGTTGAGAGCATCGAATTGCCCCTATACAGTGAATTTGAAGTGTTTAAGGGAAGTTTACGGTAGCGTTTTGGCAGAAAATTTGTTTTTTCGAAAATTGAGCAATTCGATGATAACTCGAGAACGGTCGAATGGTAGCGTTTGCCGTATGTTGTATCGTGTTGAGAGCATCGAATTACCCCTATACAGTGAGTTTGAAGTGGTAAGGGAAGTGTACGGTAGCGTTTTGACAAAAACCTGATTTTTTCAAAAATTGTACAATTCGATGATAACTCGAGAACGGTCGAATGTTAGCGTTTGCCGTATGTTGCATCGTGTTCAGCGCTTCAAACTACGGGTATACAGTGAATTTGAAGTGTTTCAGGGAAGTGTACGGTAGTGTTTTTAAAGGAAAACCCGTTTATTCCATATTCGTGCGTTTCGCGGGCAGAAAAGCACGTTTTTCGCAGTCCTCACGCTTTTCATGATAGCTCGAGAACGGTCGAATGTTCGTGTTTGCCCTATGTTGCATCGTGTTGAGAGCATCGAATTACTCCTATACAGTGAATTTGAAGTGTTTCAAGGAAGTGTACGGTAGTGTTTTTAAAGGAAAACCCGTTTATTCCATATTCGTGCGTTTCGCGGGCAGAAAAGCAAGTTTTTCGCAGTCCTCACTCTTTTCATGATAGCTCGAGAACGGTCGAATGTTCGTGTTTGCCGTATGTTGCATCGTGTTGAGAGCATCGAATTACCCCTATACAGTGAATTTGAAGTGTTTAAGGGAAGTTTACGGTAGCGTTTTGGCAGAAAATTTGTTTTTTCGAAAATTGAGCAATTCGATGATAACTCGAGAACGGTCGAATGGTAGCGTTTGCCGTATATTGTATCGTGTTGAGAGCATCGAATTACCCCTATACAGTGAGTTTGAAGTGTTAAGGGAAGTGTACGGTAGCGTTTTGACAAAAACCTGATTTTTTCAAAAATTGTACAATTCGATGATAACTCGAGAACGGTCGAATGTTAGCGTTTGCCGTATGTTGCATCGTGTTCAGCGCTTCAAACTACGGGTATACAGTGAATTTGAAGTGTTTCAGGGAAGTGTACGGTAGTGTTTTTAAAGGAAAACCCGTTTATTCCATATTCGTGCGTTTCGCGGGCAGAAAAGCACGTTTTTCGCAGTCCTCACGCTTTTCATGATAGCTCGAGAACGGTCGAATGTTCGTGTTTGCCCTATGTTGCATCGTGTTCAGCGCATCGAGTTACCCCTATACAGTGAATTTGAAGTGTTTAAGGGAAGTGTACGGTAGCGTTTTGACAAAAACCTGATTTTTTCAAAAATTGTACAATTCGATGATAACTCGAGAACGGTCGAATGTTAGCGTTTGCCGTAAGTTGCATCGTGTTCAGCGCTTCGAATTACGGGTATACAGTGAATTTGAAGTGTTTAGGGGAAGTGTACGGTAGTATTTATGAAGGAAACCCCGTTTATGCCATATTCGTGCGTTTCACGGGCAGAAAAGCACGTTTTTCACAGTCCTCACTCTTTTGATGATAGCTCGAGAACGGTCGAATGTTCGTGTTTGCCGTATGTTGCATCGTGTTCAGCGCATCGAACTACGGGTATACAGTGAATTTCAAGTGTTTCAGGGAAGTGTACGGTAGTGTTTTTAAAGGAAAACCCGTTTATTCCATATTCGTGCGTTTCGCGGGCAGAAAAGCAAGTTTTTCGCAGTCCTCACTCTTTTCATGATAGCTCGAGAACGGTCGAATGTTCGTGTTTGCCGTATGTTGCATCGTGTTGAGAGCATCGAATTACCCCTATACAGTGAATTTGAAGTGTTTAAGGGAAGTTTACGGTAGCGTTTTGGCAGAAAATTTGTTTTTTCGAAAATTGAGCAATTCGATGATAACTCGAGAACGGTCGAATGGTAGCGTTTGCCGTATATTGTATCGTGTTGAGAGCATCGAATTACCCCTATACAGTGAGTTTGAAGTGTTAAGGGAAGTGTACGGTAGCGTTTTGACAAAAACCTGATTTTTTCAAAAATTGTACAATTCGATGATAACTCGAGAACGGTCGAATGTTAGCGTTTGCCGTATGTTGCATCGTGTTCAGCGTTTCAAACTACGGGTATACAGTGAATTTGAAGTGTTTCAGGGAAGTGTACGGTAGTGTTTTTAAAGGAAAACCCGTTTATTCCATATTCGTGCGTTTCGCGGGCAGAAAAGCACGTTTTTCGCAGTCCTCACGCTTTTCATGATAGCTCGAGAACGGTCGAATGTTCGTGTTTGCCCTATGTTGCATCGTGTTCAGCGCATCGAGTTACCCCTATACAGTGAATTTGAAGTGTTTAAGGGAAGTGTACGGTAGCGTTTTGACAAAAACCTGATTTTTTCAAAAATTGTACAATTCGATGATAACTCGAGAACGGTCGAATGTTAGCGTTTGCCGTAAGTTGCATCGTGTTCAGCGCTTCGAATTACGGGTATACAGTGAATTTGAAGTGTTTAAGGGAAGTGTACGGTAGTATTTATGAAGGAAACCCCGTTTATGCCATATTCGTGCGTTTCACGGGCAGAAAAGCACGTTTTTCACAGTCCTCACTCTTTTGATGATAGCTCGAGAACGGTCGAATGTTCGTGTTTGCCGTATGTTGCATCGTGTTCAGCGCATCGAACTACGGGTATACAGTGAATTTCAAGTGTTTAAGGGAAGTGTACGGTAGTATTTATGAAGGAAACCCCGTTTATGCCATATTCGTGTGTTCCACGGGCAGAAAAGCACGTTTTTCACAGTCCTCACTCTTTTGATGATAGCTCGAGAACGGTCGAATGTTCGTGTTTGCCGTATGTTGCATCGTGTTCAGCGCATCGAGTTACCCCTATACAGTGAATTTGAAGTGTTTAAGGGAAGTTTACGGTAGCGTTTTGGCAGAAAATTTGTTTTTTTCGAAAATTGAGCAATTCGATGATAACTCGAGAACGGTCGAATGGTAGCGTTTGCCGTATGTTGCATCGTGTTGAGAGCATCGAATTACCCCTATACAGTGAGTTTGAAGTGTTTAAGGGAAGTGTACGGTAGCGTTTTGACAAAAACCTGATTTTTTCAAAAATTCTACAATTCGATGATAACTCGAGAATGGTCGAATGTTAGCATTTGCCGTATGTTGCATCGTGTTCAGCGCTTCGAACTACGTGTAGACAGTGAATTTGAAGTATTTAAGGGAAGTGCACGGTAGTATTTATGAAGAAAACCCCGTTTATGCCATATTCGTGCGTTTCACGGGCAGAAAAGCACGTTTTTCGCAGTCCTCTCTCTTTTGATGATAGCTCGAGAACGGTCGAATATTAGCGTTTGCCGTATGTTGCGTCAAGTTCAGCGCATCGTACTACGCCTATACAGTGAGTTTGAAGTGTTTAAGGGAAGTGTACGGTAGCGTTTTGACAAAAACCTGATTTTTTCAAAAATTGTGCAATTCGATGATAACTCAAGAATGGTCGAATGTTAGCGTTTGCCGTATGTTGCGTCGTGTTCAGCGCATCGAACTACACCTATACAGTGAATTTGAAGTGTTTAAGGGGAGTGTACGGCATTGTTTTGACAAAAAATTGATTTTTTCGAAAATTGTGCAATTCGATGATAACTCGAGAACGGTCGAATAGTAGCGTTTGCCGTATGTTGCATCGTGTTCAGCGCTTCGAACTACGGGTATACAGTGAATTTGAAGTGTTTAAGGGAAGTGTACGGTAGTGTTTTTAAAGGAAAACCCGTTTATTCCATATTCGTGCGTTCGCGGGCAGAAAAGCACGTTTTTCACAGTCCTCACTCTTTTGATGATAGCTCGAGAACGGTCGAATATTCGTGTTTGCCGTAAGTTGCATCGTGTTCAGCGCTTCGAACTACGGGTATACAGTGAATTTGAAGTGTTTAAGGGAAGTGTACGGTACTATTTATGAAGGAAACCCCGTTTATGCCATATTCGTGCGTTTCACGGGCAGAAAAGCACGTCTTTCACAGTCCTCACTCTTTTGATGATAGCTCGAGAACGGTGGAATATTCGTGTTTGCCGTTAGTTGCATCGTGTTCAGCGCTTCGAACTACGCGTATACAGTGAATTTGAAGTGTTTAAGGGAAGTGTACGGTAGTATTTATGAAGGAAACCCCGTTTATGCCATATTCGTGCGTTTCACGGGCAGAAAAGCACGCTTTTCGCAGTCCTCACTCTTTTCATGATGGCTCGAGAACGGTCGAATGTTAGCTTCTGCCGTATGTTGCATCGTGTTCAGCGCATCGAGTTACCCCTATACAGTGAATTTGAAGTGTTTAAGGGAAGTTTACGGTAGCGTTTTGGCAGAAAATTTTTTTTTTCGAAAATTGAGCAATTCGATGATTACTCGAGAACGGTCGAATGTTAGCGTTTGCCGTATGTTGCATCGTGTTCAGCGCTTCGAACTACGGGTATACAGTGAATTTGAAGTGTTTAAGGGAAGTGTACGGTAGTATTTATGAAGGAAACCCCGTTTATGCCATATTCGTGCGTTTCACGGGCAGAAAAGCACGTTTTTCACAGTCCTCACTCTTTTGATGATAGCTCGAGAACGCTCGAATGTTCATGTTTGCTGTATGTTGCATCGTGTTCAGCGCATCGAGTTACCCCTATACAGTGAGTTTGAAGTGTTTAAGGGTAGTGTACGGTAGCGTTTTGACAAAAACCTGATTTTTTCAAAAATTGTACAATTCGATGATAACTCGAGAATGGTCGAATGTTAGCGTTTGCCGTATGTTGCATCGTGTTCAGCGCTTCGAACTACGGGTATACAGTGAATTTGAAGTGTACGGTAGTATTTATGAAGGAAACCCCGTTTATGCCATATTCGTGCGTTTCACGGGCAGAAAAGCACGTTTTTCACAGTCCTCACTCTTTTGATGATAGCTCGAGAAGGGTCGAATGTTCGTGTTTGCCGTATGTTGCATCGTGTTCAGCGCATCGAGTTACCCCTATACAGAGAATTTGAAGTGTTTAAGGGGAGTGTACGGCATTGTTTTGACAAAAATGTTTTTTTTCGAACATTGAGCAATTCGATGATACCTCGAGAACGGTCGAATGTTAGCGTTTGCCGTATGTTGCATCGTGTTCAGCGCATCGAGTTACCCCTATACACTGAATTTGAAGTGTTTAAGGGAAGTGTACGGTAGCGTTTTGACAAAAACCTGATTTTTTCAAAAATTGTACAATTCGATGATAACTCGAGAATGGTCGAATGTGAGCGTTTGCCGTATGTTGCATCGTGTTCAGCGCTTCGAACTACGGGTATACAGTGAATTTGAAGTATTTAAGGGAAGTGTACGGTAGTATTTATGAAGGAAACCCCGTTTATGCCATATTCGTGCGTTTCACGGGCAGAAAAGCACGTTTTTCGCAGTCCTCACTCTTTTCATGATAACTCGAGAACGGTCGAATGTTCGTGTTTGCCGTATGTTGCATCATGTTCAGCGCTTCGAACTACGGGTATACAGTGAATTTGAAGTGTTTAAGGGAAGTGTACGGTAGTATTTATGAAGGAAACCCCGTTTATGCCATATTCGTGTGTTCCACGGGCAGAAAAGCACGTTTTTCACAGTCCTCACTCTTTTGATGATAGCTCGAGAAGGGTCGAATGTTCGTGTTTGCCGTATGTTGCATCGTGTTCAGCGCATCGAGTTACCCCTATACAGAGAATTTGAAGTGTTTAAGGGGAGTGTACGGCATTGTTTTGACAAAAATGTTTTTTTTCGAACATTGAGCAATTCGATGATACCTCGAGAACGGTCGAATGGTAGCGTTTGCCGTATGTTGCATCGTGTTCAGCGCATCGAGTTACCCCTATACACTGAATTTGAAGTGTTTAAGGGAAGTGTACGGTAGCGTTTTGACAAAAACCTGATTTTTTCAAAAATTGTACAATTCGATGATAACTCGAGAATGGTCGAATGTGAGCGTTTGCCGTATGTTGCATCGTGTTCAGCGCTTCGAACTACGGGTATACAGTGAATTTGAAGTATTTAAGGGAAGTGTACGGTAGTATTTATGAAGGAAACCCCGTTTATGCCATATTCGTGCGTTTCACGGGCAGAAAAGCACGTTTTTCGCAGTCCTCACTCTTTTCATGATAACTCGAGAACGGTCGAATGTTCGTGTTTGCCGTATGTTGCATCATGTTGAGCGCTTCGAACTACGGGTATACAGTGAATTTGAAGTGTTTAAGGGAAGTGTACGGTAGTATTTATGAAGGAAACCCCGTTTATGCCATATTCGTGTGTTCCACGGGCAGAAAAGCACGTTTTTCACAGTCCTCACTCTTTTGATGATAGCTCGAGAACGGTCGAATATTCGTGTTTGCCGTAAGTTGCATCGTGTTCAGCGCTTCGAACTACGGGTATACAGTGAATTTGAAGTGTTTAAGGGAAGTGTACGGTAGCGTTTTGACAAAAACCTGATTTTTTTCAAAAATTGTTCAATTCGATGATAACTCGAGAATGGTCGAATGTTAGCGTTTGCCGTATGTTGCATCGTGTTCAGCGCTTCGACCTACGGGTATACAGTGAATTTGAAGTATTTAAGGGAAGTGCACGGTAGTATTTATGAAGAAAACCCCGTTTATGCCATATTCGTGCGTTTCACGGGCAGAAAAGCACGTTTTTCGCAGTCCTCTCTCTTTTGATGATAGCTCGAGAACGGTCGAATATTAGCGTTTGCCGTATGTTGCGTCAAGTTCAGCGCATCGTACTACGCCTATACAGTGAGTTTGAAGTGTTTAAGGGAAGTGTACGGTAGCGTTTTGACAAAAACCTGATTTTTTCAAAAATTGTGCAATTCGATGATAACTCAAGAATGGTCGAATGTTAGCGTTTGCCGTATGTTGCGTCGTGTTCAGCGCATCGAACTACACCTATACAGTGAATTTGAAGTGTTTAACGGGAGTGTACGGCATTGTTTTGACAAAAAATTGATTTTTTCGAAAATTGTGCAATTCGATGATAACTCGAGAACGGTCGAATAGTAGCGTTTGCCGTATGTTGCATCGTGTTCAGCGCTTCGAACTACGGGTATACAGTGAATTTGAAGTGTTTAAGGGAAGTGTACGGTAGTGTTTTTAAAGGAAAACCCGTTTATTCCATATTCGTGCGTTCGCGGGCAGAAAAGCACGTTTTTCACAGTCCTCACTCTTTTGATGATAGCTCGAGAACGGTCGAATATTCGTGTTTGCCGTAAGTTGCATCGTGTTCAGCGCTTCGAACTACGGGTATACAGTGAATTTGAAGTGTTTAAGGGAAGTGTACGGTACTATTTATGAAGGAAACCCCGTTTATGCCATATTCGTGCGTTTCACGGGCAGAAAAGCACGTCTTTCACAGTCCTCACTCTTTTGATGATAGCTCGAGAACGGTGGAATATTCGTGTTTGCCGTTAGTTGCATCGTGTTCAGCGCTTCGAACTACGGGTATACAGTGAATTTGAAGTGTTTAAGGGAAGTGTACGGTAGTATTTATGAAGGAAACCCCGTTTATGCCATATTCGTGCGTTTCACGGGCAGAAAAGCACGCTTTTCGCAGTCCTCACTCTTTTCATGATGGCTCGAGAACGGTCGAATGTTAGCTTCTGCCGTATGTTGCATCGTGTTCAGCGCATCGAGTTACCCCTATACAGTGAATTTGAAGTGTTTAAGGGAAGTGTACGGTAGCGTTTTGACAAAAACCTGATTTTTTCAAAAATTGTACAATTCGATGATAACTCGAGAACGGTCGAATGTTAGCGTTTGCCGTATGTTGCATCGTGTTCAGCGCTTCGAACTACGGGTATACAGTGAATTTGAAGTGTTTAAGGGAAGTGTACGGTAGTATTTATGAAGGAAACCCCGTTTATGCCATATTCGTGCGTTTCACGGGCAGAAAAGCACGTTTTTCACAGTCCTCACTCTTTTGATGATAGCTCGAGAACGCTCGAATGTTCATGTTTGCTGTATGTTGCATCGTGTTCAGCGCATCGAGTTACCCCTATACAGTGAGTTTGAAGTGTTTAAGGGTAGTGTACGGTAGCGTTTTGACAAAAACCTGATTTTTTCAAAAATTGTACAATTCGATGATAACTCGAGAATGGTCGAATGTTAGCGTTTGCCGTATGTTGCATCGTGTTCAGCGCTTCGAACTACGGGTATACAGTGAATTTGAAGTGTACGGTAGTATTTATGAAGGAAACCCCGTTTATGCCATATTCGTGCGTTTCACGGGCAGAAAAGCACGTTTTTCACAGTCCTCACTCTTTTGATGATAGCTCGAGAAGGGTCGAATGTTCGTGTTTGCCGTATGTTGCATCGTGTTCAGCGCATCGAGTTACCCCTATACAGAGAATTTGAAGTGTTTAAGGGGAGTGTACGGCATTGTTTTGACAAAAATGTTTTTTTTCGAACATTGAGCAATTCGATGATACCTCGAGAACGGTCGAATGTTAGCGTTTGCCGTATGTTGCATCGTGTTCAGCGCATCGAGTTACCCCTATACACTGAATTTGAAGTGTTTAAGGGAAGTGTACGGTAGCGTTTTGACAAAAACCTGATTTTTTCAAAAATTGTACAATTCGATGATAACTCGAGAATGGTCGAATGTGAGCGTTTGCCGTATGTTGCATCGTGTTCAGCGCTTCGAACTACGGGTATACAGTGAATTTGAAGTATTTAAGGGAAGTGTACGGTAGTATTTATGAAGGAAACCCCGTTTATGCCATATTCGTGCGTTTCACGGGCAGAAAAGCACCTTTTTCGCAGTCCTCACTCTTTTCATGATAACTCGAGAACGGTCGAATGTTCGTGTTTGCCGTATGTTGCATCATGTTCAGCGCTTCGAACTACGGGTATACAGTGAATTTGAAGTGTTTAAGGGAAGTGTACGGTAGTATTTATGAAGGAAACCCCGTTTATGCCATATTCGTGTGTTCCACGGGCAGAAAAGCACGTTTTTCACAGTCCTCACTCTTTTGATGATAGCTCGAGAACGGTCGAATATTCGTGTTTGCCGTAAGTTGCATCGTGTTCAGCGCTTCGAACTACGGGTATACAGTGAATTTGAAGTGTTTAAGGGAAGTGTACGGTAGCGTTTTGACAAAAACCTGATTTTTTCAAAAATTGTACAATTCGATGATAACTCGAGAATGGTCGAATGTTAGCGTTTGCCGTATGTTGCATCGTGTTCAGCGCTTCGAACTACGGGTATACAGTGAATTTGAAGTATTTAAGGGAAGTGCACGGTAGTATTTATGAAGAAAACCCCGTTTATGCCATATTCGTGCGTTTCACGGGCAGAAAAGCACGTTTTTCGCAGTCCTCTCTCTTTTGATGATAGCTCGAGAACGGTCGAATATTAGCGTTTGCCGTATGTTGCGTCAAGTTCAGCGCATCGTACTACGCCTATACAGTGAGTTTGAAGTGTTTAAGGGAAGTGTACGGTAGCGTTTTGACAAAAACCTGATTTTTTCAAAAATTGTGCAATTCGATGATAACTCAAGAATGGTCGAATGTTAGCGTTTGCCGTATGTTGCGTCGTGTTCAGCGCATCGAACTACACCTATACAGTGAATTTGAAGTGTTTAAGGGGAGTGTACGGCATTGTTTTGACAAAAAATTGATTTTTTCGAAAATTGTGCAATTCGATGATAACTCGAGAACGGTCGAATAGTAGCGTTTGCCGTATGTTGCATCGTGTTCAGCGCTTCGAACTACGGGTATACAGTGAATTTGAAGTGTTTAAGGGAAGTGTACGGTAGTGTTTTTAAAGGAAAACCCGTTTATTCCATATTCGTGCGTTCGCGGGCAGAAAAGCACGTTTGTCACAGTCCTCACTCTTTTGATGATAGCTCGAGAACGGTCGAATATTCGTGTTTGCCGTAAGTTGCATCGTGTTCAGCGCTTCGAACTACGGGTATACAGTGAATTTGAAGTGTTTAAGGGAAGTGTACGGTACTATTTATGAAGGAAACCCCGTTTATGCCATATTCGTGCGTTTCACGGGCAGAAAAGCACGTCTTTCACAGTCCTCACTCTTTTGATGATAGCTCGAGAACGGTGGAATATTCGTGTTTGCCGTTAGTTGCATCGTGTTCAGCGCTTCGAACTACGGGTATACAGTGAATTTGAAGTGTTTAAGGGAAGTGTACGGTAGTATTTATGAAGGAAACCCCTTTATGCCATATTCGTGCGTTTCACGGGCAGAAAAGCACGCTTTTCGCAGTCCTCACTCTTTTCATGATGGCTCGAGAACGGTCGAATGTTAGCTTCTGCCGTATGTTGCATCGTGTTCAGCGCATCGAGTTACCCCTATACAGTGAATTTGAAGTGTTTAAGGGAAGTTTACGGTAGCGTTTTGGCAGAAAATTTTTTTTTTCGAAAATTGAGCAATTCGATGATTACTCGAGAACGGTCGAATGTTAACGTTTGCCGTATGTTGCATCGTGTTCAGCGCTTCGAACTACGGGTATACAGTGAATTTGAAGTGTTTAAGGGAAGTGTACGGTAGTATTTATGAAGGAAACCCCGTTTATGCCATATTCGTGCGTTTCACGGGCAGAAAAGCACGTTTTTCACAGTCCTCACTCTTTTGATGATAGCTCGAGACCGCTCGAATGTTCATGTTTGCTGTATGTTGCATCGTGTTCAGCGCATCGAGTTACCCCTATACAGTGAGTTTGAAGTGTTTAAGGGTAGTGTACGGTACTATTTATGAAGGAAACCCCGTTTATGCCATATTCGTGCGTTTCACGGGCAGAAAAGCACGTCTTTCACAGTCCTCACTCTTTTGATGATAGCTCGAGAACGGTGGAATATTCGTGTTTGCCGTTAGTTGCATCGTGTTCAGCGCTTCGAACTACGGGTATACAGTGAATTTGAAGTGTTTAAGGGAAGTGTACGGTAGTATTTATGAAGGAAACCCCTTTATGCCATATTCGTGCGTTTCACGGGCAGAAAAGCACGCTTTTCGCAGTCCTCACTCTTTTCATGATGGCTCGAGAACGGTCGAATGTTAGCTTCTGCCGTATGTTGCATCGTGTTCAGCGCATCGAGTTACCCCTATACAGTGAATTTGAAGTGTTTAAGGGAAGTTTACGGTAGCGTTTTGGCAGAAAATTTTTTTTTTCGAAAATTGAGCAATTCGATGATTACTCGAGAACGGTCGAATGTTAACGTTTGCCGTATGTTGCATCGTGTTCAGCGCTTCGAACTACGGGTATACAGTGAATTTGAAGTGTTTAAGGGAAGTGTACGGTAGTATTTATGAAGGAAACCCCGTTTATGCCATATTCGTGCGTTTCACGGGCAGAAAAGCACGTTTTTCACAGTCCTCACTCTTTTGATGATAGCTCGAGACCGCTCGAATGTTCATGTTTGCTGTATGTTGCATCGTGTTCAGCGCATCGAGTTACCCCTATACAGTGAGTTTGAAGTGTTTAAGGGTAGTGTACGGTAGCGTTTTGACAAAAACCTGATTTTTTCAAAAATTGTACAATTCGATGATAACTCGAGAATGGTCGAATGTTAGCGTTTGCCGTATGTTGCATCGTGTTCAGCGCTTCGAACTACGGGTATACAGTGAATTTGAAGTGTACGGTAGTATTTATGAAGGAAACCCCGTTTATGCCATATTCGTGCGTTTCACGGGCAGAAAAGCACGTTTTTCACAGTCCTCACTCTTTTGATGATAGCTCGAGAAGGGTCGAATGTTCGTGTTTGCCGTATGTTGCATCGTGTTCAGCGCATCGAGTTACCCCTATACAGAGAATTTGAAGTGTTTAAGGGGAGTGTACGGCATTGTTTTGACAAAAATGTTTTTTTTCGAACATTGAGCAATTCGATGATACCTCGAGAATGGTCGAATGTGAGCGTTTGCCGTATGTTGCATCGTGTTCAGCGCTTCGAACTACGGGTATACAGTGAATTTGAAGTATTTAAGGGAAGTGTACGGTAGTATTTATGAAGGAAACCCCGTTTATGCCATATTCGTGCGTTTCACGGGCAGAAAAGCACGTTTTTCGCAGTCCTCACTCTTTTCATGATAACTCGAGAACGGTCGAATGTTCGTGTTTGCCGTATGTTGCATCATGTTCAGCGCTTCGAACTACGGGTATACAGTGAATTTGAAGTGTTTAAGGGAAGTGTACGGTAGTATTTATGAAGGAAACCCCGTTTATGCCATATTCGTGTGTTCCACGGGCAGAAAAGCACGTTTTTCACAGTCCTCACTCTTTTGATGATAGCTCGAGAACGGTCGAATGTTCGTGTTTGCCGTATGTTGTATCTTGTTCAGCGCATCGAGTTATCCCTATACAGTGAATTTGAAGTGTTTAAGAGAAGTGTACGGTAGCGTTTTGACAAAAACCTGATTTTTTCAAAAATTGTACAATTCGATGATAACTCGAGAATGGTCGAATGTTAGCGTTTGCCGTATGTTGCATCGTGTTCAGCGTTTCGAACTACGGGTATACAGTGAATTTGAAGTATTTAAGGGAAGTGCACGGTAGTATTTATGAAGAAAACCCCGTTTATGCCATATTCGTGCGTTTCACGGGCAGAAAAGCACGTTTTTCGCAGTCCTCGCTCTTTTGATGATAGCTCGAGAACGGTCGAATATTAGCGTTTGCCGTATGTTGCGTCAAGTTCAGCGCATCGTACTACGCCTATACAGTGAGTTTGAAGTGTTTAAGGGAAGTGTACGGTAGCGTTTTGACAAAAACCTGATTTTTTCAAAAATTGTGCAATTCGATGATAACTCAAGAATGGTCGAATGTTAGCGTTTGCCGTATGTTGCGTCGTGTTCAGCGCATCGAACTACGGGTATACAGTGAATTTGAAGTGTTTAAGGGAAGTGTACGGTAGTGTTTTTAAAGGAAAACCCGTTTATTCCATATTCGTGCGTTCGCGGGCAGAAAAGCACGTTTTTCACAGTCCTCACTCTTTTGATGATAGCTCGAGAACGGTCGAATATTCGTGTTTGCCGTAAGTTGCATCGTGTTCAGCGCTTCGAACTACGGGTATACAGTGAATTTGAAGTGTTTAAGGGAAGTGTACGGTAGTATTTATGAAGGAAACCCCGTTTATGCCATATTCGTGCGTTTCACGGGCAGAAAAGCACATCTTTCACAGTCCTCACTCTTTTGATGATAGCTCGAGAACGGTCGAATATTCGTGTTTGCCGTAAGTTGCATCGTATTCAGCGCTTCGAACTACGGGTTTACAGTGAATTTGAAGTGTTTAAGGGAAGTTGACGGTAGCGTTTTGGCAGAAAATTTGTTTTTTCGAAAATTGAGCAATTCGATGATAACTCGAGAACGGTCGCATGTTAGCGTTTGCCGTATGTTGCATCGTGTTGAGAGCATCGAATTACCCCTATACAGTGAGTTTGAAGTGTTTAAGGGAACTGTACGGTAGCGGTTTGACAAAAAATTGATTTTTTCGAAAATTGTGCAATTCGATGATAACTCGAGAACGGTCGAATGTTAGCGTTTGCCGTATGTTGCATCGTGTTCAGCGCTTCGAACTACGGGTATACAGTGAATTTGAAGTGTTTAAGGGAAGTGTACGGTAGTATTTATGAAGGAAACCCCGTTTATGCCATATTCGTGCGTTTCACGGGCAGAAAAGCACGTTTTTCGCAGTCCTCACTCTTTTCATGATAACTCGAGAACGGTCGAATGTTCGTGTTTGCCGTATGTTGCATCATGTTCAGCGCTTCGAACTACGGGTATACAGTGAATTTGAAGTGTTTAAGGGAAGTGTACGGTAGTATTTATGAAGGAAACCCCGTTTATGCCATATTCGTGCGTTTCACGGGCAGAAAAGCACGCTTTTCGCAGTCCTCACTCTTTTCATGATGGCTCGAGAACGGTCGAATGTTAGCTTCTGCCGTATGTTGCATCGTGTTCAGCGCATCGAGTTACCCCTATACAGTGAATTTGAAGTGTTTAAGGGAAGTTTACGGTAGCGTTTTGGCAGAAAATTTTGTTTTCGAAAATTGAGCAATTCGATGATTACTCGAGAACGGTCGAATGTTAGCGTTTGCCGTATGTTGCATCGTGTTCAGCGCTTCGAACTACGGGTATACAGTGAATTTGAAGTGTTTAAGGGAAGTGTACGGTAGTATTTATGAAGGAAACCCCGTTTATGCCATATTCGTGCGTTTCACGGGCAGAAAAGCACGTTTTTCACAGTCCTCACTCTTTTGATGATAGCTCGAGAACGCTCGAATGTTCATGTTTGCCGTATGTTGCATCGTGTTCAGCGCATCGAGTTACCCCTATACAGTGAGTTTGAAGTGTTTAAGGGTAGTGTACGGTAGCGTTTTGACAAAAACCTGATTTTTTCAAAAATTGTACAATTCGATGATAACTCGAGAATGGTCGAATGTTAGCGTTTGCCGTATGTTGCATCGTGTTCAGCGCTTCGAACTACGGGTATACAGTGAATTTGAAGTGTACGGTAGTATTTATGAAGGAAACCCCGTTTATGCCATATTCGTGCGTTTCACGGGCAGAAAAGCACGTTTTTCACAGTCCTCACTCTTTTGATGATAGCTCGAGAAGGGTCGAATGTTCGTGTTTGCCGTATGTTGCATGGTGTTCAGCGCATCGAGTTACCCCTATACAGAGAATTTGAAGTGTTTAAGGGGAGTGTACGGCATTGTTTTGACAAAAATGTTTTTTTTCGAACATTGAGCAATTCGATGATACCTCGAGAACGGTCGAATGTTAGCGTTTGCCGTATGTTGCATCGTGTTCAGCGCATCGAGTTACCCCTATACACTGAATTTGAAGTGTTTAAGGGAAGTGTACGGTAGCGTTTTGACAAAAACCTGATTTTTTCAAAAATTGTACAATTCGATGATAACTCGAGAATGGTCGAATGTGAGCGTTTGCCGTATGTTGCATCCTGTTCAGCGCTTCGAACTACGGGTATACAGTGAATTTGAAGTATTTAAGGGAAGTGTACGGTAGTATTTATGAAGGAAACCCCGTTTATGCCATATTCGTGCGTTTCACGGGCAGAAAAGCACGTTTTTCGCAGTCCTCACTCTTTTCATGATAACTCGAGAACGGTCGAATGTTCGTGTTTGCCGTATGTTGCATCATGTTCAGCGCTTCGAACTACGGGTATACAGGGAATTTGAAGTGTTTAAGGGAAGTGTACGGTAGTATTTATGAAGGAAACCTCGTTTATGCCATATTCGTGTGTTCCACGGGCAGAAAAGCACGTTTTTCACAGTCCTCACTCTTTTGATGATAGCTCGAGAACGGTCGAATGTTCGTGTTTGCCGTATGTTGCATCTTGTTCAGCGCATCGAGTTATCCCTATACAGTGAATTTGAAGTGTTTAAGGGAAGTGTACGGTAGCGTTTTGACAAAAACCTGATTTTTTCAAAAATTGTACAATTCGATGATAACTCGAGAATGGTCGAATGTTAGCGTTTGCCGTATGTTGCATCGTGTTCAGCGTTTCGAACTACGGGTATACAGTGAATTTGAAGTATTTAAGGGAAGTGCACGGTAGTATTTATGAAGAAAACCCCGTTTATGCCATATTCGTGCGTTTCACGGGCAGAAAAGCACGTTTTTCGCAGTCCTCGCTCTTTTGATGATAGCTCGAGAACGGTCGAATATTAGCGTTTGCCGTATGTTGCGTCAAGTTCAGCGCATCGTACTACGCCTATACAGTGAGTTTGAAGTGTTTAAGGGAAGTGTACGGTAGCGTTTTTACAAAAACCTGATTTTTTCAAAAATTGTGCAATTCGATGATAACTCAAGAATGGTCGAATGTTAGCGTTTGCCGTATGTTGCGTCGTGTTCAGCGCATCGAACTACGGGTATACAGTGAATTTGAAGTGTTTAAGGGAAGTGTACGGTAGTGTTTTTAAAGGAAAACCCGTTTATTCCATATTCGTGCGTTCGTGGGCAGAAAAGCACGTTTTTCACAGTCCTCACTCTTTTGATGATAGCTCGAGAACGGTCGAATATTCGTGTTTGCCGTAAGTTGCATCGTGTTCAGCGCTTCGAACTACGGGTATACAGTGAATTTGAAGTGTTTAAGGGAAGTGTACGGTAGTATTTATGAAGGAAACCCCGTTTATGCCATATTCGTGCGTTTCACGGGCAGAAAAGCACGCTTTTCGCAGTCCTCACTCTTTTCATGATGGCTCGAGAACGGTCGAATGTTAGCTTCTGCCGTATGTTGCATCGTGTTCAGCGCATCGAGTTACCCCTATACAGTGAATTTGAAGTGTTTAAGGGAAGTTTACGGTAGCGTTTTGGCAGAAAATTTTGTTTTCGAAAATTGAGCAATTCGATGATTACTCGAGAACGGTCGAATGTTAGCGTTTGCCGTATGTTGCATCGTGTTCAGCGCTTCGAACTACGGGTATACAGTGAATTTGAAGTGTTTAAGGGAAGTGTACGGTAGTATTTATGAAGGAAACCCCGTTTATGCCATATTCGTGCGTTTCACGGGCAGAAAAGCACGTTTTTCACAGTCCTCACTCTTTTGATGATAGCTCGAGAACGCTCGAATGTTCATGTTTGCCGTATGTTGCATCGTGTTCAGCGCATCGAGTTACCCCTATACAGTGAGTTTGAAGTGTTTAAGGGTAGTGTACGGTAGCGTTTTGACAAAAACCTGATTTTTTCAAAAATTGTACAATTCGATGATAACTCGAGAATGGTCGAATGTTAGCGTTTGCCGTATGTTGCATCGTGTTCAGCGCTTCGAACTACGGGTATACAGTGAATTTGAAGTGTACGGTAGTATTTATGAAGGAAACCCCGTTTATGCCATATTCGTGCGTTTCACGGGCAGAAAAGCACGTTTTTCACAGTCCTCACTCTTTTGATGATAGCTCGAGAAGGGTCGAATGTTCGTGTTTGCCGTATGTTGCATCGTGTTCAGCGCATCGAGTTACCCCTATACAGAGAATTTGAAGTGTTTAAGGGGAGTGTACGGCATTGTTTTGACAAAAATGTTTTTTTTCGAACATTGAGCAATTCGATGATACCTCGAGAACGGTCGAATGTTAGCGTTTGCCGTATGTTGCATCGTGTTCAGCGCATCGAGTTACCCCTATACAGTGAATTTGAAGTGTTTAAGGGAAGTGTACGGTAGCGTTTTGACAAAAACCTGATTTTTTCAAAAATTGTACAATTCGATGATAACTCGAGAATGGTCGAATGTGAGCGTTTGCCGTATGTTGCATCGTGTTCAACGCTTCGAACTACGGGTATACAGTGAATTTGAAGTATTTAAGGGAAGTGTACGGTAGTATTTATGAAGGAAACCCCGTTTATGCCATATTCGTGCGTGTCACGGGCAGAAAAGCACGTTTTTCGCAGTCCTCACTCTTTTCATGATAGCTCGAGAACGGTCGAATGTTCGTGTTTGCCGTATGTTGCATCATGTTCAGCGCTTCGAACTAAGGGTATACAGTGAATTTGAAGTGTTTAAGGGAAGTGTACGGTAGTATTTATGAAGGAAACCCCGTTTATGCCATATTCGTGTGTTCCACGGGCAGAAAAGCACGTTTTTCACAGTCCTCACTCTTTTGATGATAGCTCGAGAACGGTCGAATGTTCGTGTTTGCCGTATGTTGCATCTTGTTCACTGCATCGAGTTACCCCTATACAGAGAATTTGAAGTGTTTTAGGGGAGTGTACGGCATTGTTCTGACAAAAATGTTTTGTTTCCAACATTGAGCAATTCGATGATACCTCGAGAACGGTCGAATGTTAGCATTTGCCGTATGTTGCGTCGTGTTCAGCGCTTCAAACTACGGGTATACAGTGAATTTGAAGTGTTTAAGGGAAGTGTACGGTAGTATTTATGAAGGAAACCCCGTTTATGCCATATTCGTGCGTTTCACGGGCAGAAAAGCACGTTTTTCGCAGTCCTCACTCTTTTCATGATAGCTCGAGAACGGTTGAATGTTAGCGTTTGCCGTATGCTGCGTCGTGTTCAGCGCATCGAACTACGCCTATACAGTGAATTTGAAGTGTTTAAGGGGAGTGTACGGCATTGTTTTGACAAAAAATTGATTTTTTCGAAAATTGTGCAATTCGATGATAACTCGAGAACGGTCGAATGTTAGCATTTGCCGTATGTTGCATCGTGTTCAGCGCTTCAAACTACGGGTATACAGTGAATTTGAAGTGTTTAAGGGAAGTGTACGGTAGTATTTATGAAGGAAACCCCGTTTATGCCATATTCGTGCGTTTCACGGGCAGAAAAGCACATCTTTCACAGTCCTCACTCTTTTGATGATAGCTCGAGAACGGTCGAATATTCGTGTTTGCCGTAAGTTGCATCGTATTCAGCGCTTCGAACTACGGGTATACAGTGAATTTGAAGTGTTTAAGGGAAGTTGACGGTAGCGTTTTGGCAGAAAAGTTGTTTTTTCGAAAATTGAGCAATTCGATGATAACTCGAGAACGGTCGAATGTTAGCGTTTGCCGTATGTTGCATCGTGTTGAGAGCATCGAATTACCCCTATACAGTGAGTTTGAAGTGTTTAAGGGAACTGTACGGTAGCGGTTTGACAAAAAATTGATTTTTTCGAAAATTGTGCAATTCGATGATAACTCGAGAATGGTCGAATGTTAGCGTTTGCCGTATGTTGCATCGTGTTCAGCGCTTCGAACTACGGGTATACAGTGAATTTGAAGTGTTTAAGGGAAGTGTACGGTAGTATTTATGAAGGAAACCCCGTTTATGCCATATTCGTGCGTTTCACGGGCAGAAAAGCACGTCTTTCACAGTCCTCACTCTTTTGATGATAGCTCGAGAACGGTGGAATATTCGTGTTTGCCGTTAGTTGCATCGTGTTCAGCGCTTCGAACTACGGGTATACAGTGAATTTGAAGTGTTTAAGGGAAGTGTACGGTAGTATTTATGAAGGAAACCCCGTTTATGCCATATTCGTGCGTTTCACGGGCAGAAAAGCACGCTTTTCGCAGTCCTCACTCTTTTCATGATGGCTCGAGAACGGTCGAATGTTAGCTTCTGCCGTATGTTGCATCGTGTTCAGCGCATCGAGTTACCCCTATACAGTGAATTTGAAGTGTTTAAGGGAAGTTTACGGTAGCGTTTTGGCAGAAAATTTTGTTTTCGAAAATTGAGCAATTCGATGATTACTCGAGAACGGTCGAATGTTAGCGTTTGCCGTATGTTGCATCGTGTTCAGCGCTTCGAACTACGGGTATACAGTGAATTTGAAGTGTTTAAGGGAAGTGTACGGTAGTATTTATGAAGGAAACCCCGTTTATGCCATATTCGTGCGTTTCACGGGCAGAAAAGCACGTTTTTCACAGTCCTCACTCTTTTGATGATAGCTCGAGAACGCTCGAATGTTCATGTTTGCCGTATGTTGCATCGTGTTCAGCGCATCGAGTTACCCCTATACAGTGAGTTTGAAGTGTTTAAGGGTAGTGTACGGTAGCGTTTTGACAAAAACCTGATTTTTTCAAAAATTGTACAATTCGATGATAACTCGAGAATGGTCGAATGTTAGCGTTTGCCGTATGTTGCATCGTGTTCAGCGCTTCGAACTACGGGTATACAGTGAATTTGAAGTGTACGGTAGTATTTATGAAGGAAACCCCGTTTATGCCATATTCGTGCGTTTCACGGGCAGAAAAGCACGTTTTTCACAGTCCTCACTCTTTTGATGATAGCTCGAGAAGGGTCGAATGTTCGTGTTTGCCGTATGTTGCATCGTGTTCAGCGCATCGAGTTACCCCTATACAGAGAATTTGAAGTGTTTAAGGGGAGTGTACGGCATTGTTTTGACAAAAATGTTTTTTTTCGAACATTGAGCAATTCGATGATACCTCGAGAACGGTCGAATGTTAGCGTTTGCCGTATGTTGCATCGTGTTCAGCGCATCGAGTTACCCCTATACAGTGAATTTGAAGTGTTTAAGGGAAGTGTACGGTAGCGTTTTGACAAAAACCTGATTTTTTCAAAAATTGTACAATTCGATGATAACTCGAGAATGGTCGAATGTGAGCGTTTGCCGTATGTTGCATCGTGTTCAACGCTTCGAACTACGGGTATACAGTGAATTTGAAGTATTTAAGGGAAGTGTACGGTAGTATTTATGAAGGAAACCCCGTTTATGCCATATTCGTGTGTTCCACGGGCAGAAAAGCACGTTTTTCACAGTCCTCACTCTTTTGATGATAGCTCGAGAACGGTCGAATGTTCGTGTTTGCCGTATGTTGCATCTTGTTCACTGCATCGAGTTACCCCTATACAGAGAATTTGAAGTGTTTTAGGGGAGTGTACGGCATTGTTCTGACAAAAATGTTTTGTTTCCAACATTGAGCAATTCGATGATACCTCGAGAACGGTCGAATGTTAGCATTTGCCGTATGTTGCGTCGTGTTCAGCGCTTCAAACTACGGGTATACAGTGAATTTGAAGTGTTTAAGGGAAGTGTACGGTAGTATTTATGAAGGAAACCCCGTTTATGCCATATTCGTGCGTTTCACGGGCAGAAAAGCACGTTTTTCGCAGTCCTCACTCTTTTCATGATAGCTCGAGAACGGTTGAATGTTAGCGTTTGCCGTATGCTGCGTCGTGTTCAGCGCATCGAACTACGCCTATACAGTGAATTTGAAGTGTTTAAGGGGAGTGTACGGCATTGTTTTGACAAAAAATTGATTTTTTCGAAAATTGTGCAATTCGATGATAACTCGAGAACGGTCGAATGTTAGCATTTGCCGTATGTTGCATCGTGTTCAGCGCTTCAAACTACGGGTATACAGTGAATTTGAAGTGTTTAAGGGAAGTGTACGGTAGTATTTATGAAGGAAACCCCGTTTATGCCATATTCGTGCGTTTCACGGGCAGAAAAGCACGTTTTTCGCAGTCCTCACTCTTTTCATGATAGCTCGAGAACGGTCGAATGTTCGTGTTTGCCGTATGTTGCATCGTGTTGAGAGCATCGAATTACCCCTAAACAGTGAATTTGAAGTGTTTAAGGGAAGTTTACGGTAGCGTTTTGGCAGAAAATTTGTTTTTTCGAAAATTGAGCAATTCGATGATAACTCGAGAACGGTCGAATGTTAGCGTTTGCCGTATGTTGCATCGTGTTCAGCGCTTCGAACTGCGGGTATATAGTGAATTTGAAATGTTTAAGGGAAGTGTACGGTAGTATTTATCAAGGAAACCCCGTTTATGCCATATTCGTGCGTTTCACGGGCAGAAAAGCACGTTTTTCGCAGTCCTCACTCTTTTCATGATAGCTCGAGAACGCTCGAATGTTCATATTTGTCGTATGTTGCATCGTGTTCAGCGCATCGAGTTACCCCTATACAGTGAATTTGAAGTGTTTAAGGGAAGTTTACGGTAGCGTTTTGGCAGAAAATTTGTTTTTTCGAAAATTGAGCAATTCGATGATAACTCGAGAACGGTCGAATGTTAGCGTTTGCCGTATGTTGCATCGTGTTCAGCGCTTCGAACTGCGGGTATATAGTGAATTTGAAATGTTTAAGGGAAGTGTACGGTAGTATTTATCAAGGAAACCCCGTTTATGCCATATTCGTGCGTTTCACGGGCAGAAAAGCACGTTTTTCGCAGACCTCACTCTTTTCATGATAGCTCGAGAACGCTCGAATGTTCATGTTTGCCGTATGTTGCATCGTGTTCAGCGCATCGAGTTACCCCTATACAGTGAATTTGAAGTGTTTAAGGGAAGTGTACGGTAGTATTTATGAAGGAAACCCCGTTTATGCCATATTCGTGTGTTCCACGGGCAGAAAAGCACGTTTTTCACAGTCCTCACGCTTTTCATGATAGCTCGAGAACGGTCGAATGTTCGTGTTTGCCGTATGTTGCATCGTGTTCAGCGCATCGAGTTACCCCTATACAGTGAATTTGACGTGTTTCAGGGAAGTGTACGGTAGTGTTTTTAAAGGAAAACCCGTTTATTCCATATTCGTGCGTTTCGCGGGCAGAAAAGCAAGTTTTTCGCAGTCCTCACTCTTTTCATGATAGCTCGAGAACGGTCGAATGTTCGTGTTTGCCGTATGTTGCATCGTGTTGAGAGCATCGAATTACCCCTATACAGTGAATTTGAAGTGTTTAAGGGAAGTTTACGGTAGCGTTTTGGCAGAAAATTTGTTTTTTCGAAAATTGAGCAATTCGATGATAACTCGAGAACGGTCGAATGGTAGCGTTTGCCGTATGTTGTATCGTGTTGAGAGCATCGAATTACCCCTATACAGTGAGTTTGAAGTGTTTAAGGGAAGTGTACGGTAGCGTTTTGACAAAAACCTGATTTTTTCAAAAATTGTACAATTCGATGATAACTCGAGAACGGTCGAATGTTAGCGTTTGCCGTATGTTGCATCGTGTTCAGCGCTTCAAACTACGGGTATACAGTGAATTTGAAGTGTTTCAGGGAAGTGTACGGTAGTGTTTTTAAAGGAAAACCCGTTTATTCCATATTCGTGCGTTTCGCGGGCAGAAAAGCACGTTTTTCGCAGTCCTCACGCTTTTCATGATAGCTCGAGAACGGTCGAATGTTCGTGTTTGCCGTATGTTCCATCGTGTTCAGCGCATCGAGTTACCCCTATACAGTGAATTTGAAGTGTTTCAGGGAAGTGTACGGTAGTGTTTTTAAAGGAAAACCCGTTTATTCAATATTCGTGCGTTTCGCGGGCAGAAAAGCACGTTTTTCGCAGTCCTCACTCTTTTCATGATAGCTCGAGAACGGTCGAATGTTCGTGTTTGCCGCATGTTGCATCGTGTTGAGAGCATCGAATTACCCCTATACAGTGAATTTGAAGTGTTTCAGGGAAGTGTACGGTAGTGTTTTTAAAGGAAAACCCGTTTATTCCATATTCGTGCGTTTCGCGGGCAGAAAAGCAAGTTTTTCGCAGTCCTCACTCTTTTCATGATAGCTCGAGAACGGTCGAATGTTCGTGTTTGCCGTATGTTGCATCGTGTTGAGAGCATCGAATTACCCCTATACAGTGAATTTGAAGTGTTTAAGGGAAGTTTACGGTAGCGTTTTGGCAGAAAATTTGTTTTTTCGAAAATTGAGCAATTCGATGATAACTCGAGAACGGTCGAATGGTAGCGTTTGCCGTATGTTGTATCGTGTTGAGAGCATCGAATTACCCCTATACAGTGAGTTTGAAGTGTTAAGGGAAGTGTACGGTAGCGTTTTGACAAAAACCTGATTTTTTAAAAAATTGTACAATTCGATGATAACTCGAGAACGGTCGAATGTTAGCGTTTGCCGTATGTTGCATCGTGTTCAGCGCTTCAAACTACGGGTATACAGTGAATTTGAAGTGTTTCAGGGAAGTGTACGGTAGTGTTTTTAAAGGAAAACCCGTTTATTCCATATTCGTGCGTTTCGCGGGCAGAAAAGCACGTTTTTCGCAGTCCTCACGCTTTTCATGATAGCTCGAGAACGGTCGAATGTTCGTGTTTGCCCTATGTTGCATCGTGTTCAGCGCATCGAGTTACCCCTATACAGTGAATTTGAAGTGTTTAAGGGAAGTGTACGGTAGCGTTTTGACAAAAACCTGATTTTTTCAAAAATTGTACAATTCGATGATAACTCGAGAACCGTCGAATGTTAGCGTTTGCCGTAAGTTGCATCGTGTTCAGCGCTTCGAATTACGGGTATACAGTGAATTTGAAGTGTTTAAGGGAAGTGTACGGTAGTATTTATGAAGGAAACCCCGTTTATGCCATATTCGTGCGTTTCACGGGCAGAAAAGCACGTTTTTCACAGTCCTCACTCTTTTGATGATAGCTCGAGAACGGTCGAATGTTCGTGTTTGCCGTATGTTGCATCGTGTTCAGCGCATCGAACTACGGGTATACAGTGAATTTGAAGTGTTTAAGGGAAGTGTACGGTAGTATTTATGAAGGAAACCCCGTTTATGCCATATTCGTGTGTTCCACGGGCAGAAAAGCACGTTTTTCACAGTCCTCACTCTTTTGATGATAGCTCGAGAACGGTCGAATGTTCGTGTTTGCCGTATGTTGCATCGTGTTCAGCGCATCGAGTTACCCCTATACAGTGAATTTGAAGTGTTTAAGGGAAGTTTACGGTAGCGTTTTGGCAGAAAATTTGTTTTTTCGAAAATTGAGCAATTCGATGATAACTCGAGAACGGTCGAATGGTAGCGTTTGCCGTATGTTGCATCGTGTTGAGAGCATCGAATTACCCCTATACAGTGAATTTGAAGTGTTTAAGGGGAGTGTACGGCATTGTTTTGACAAAAAATTGATTTTTTCGAAAATTGTGCAATTCGATGATAACTCGAGAACGGTCGAATCTTAGCGTTTGCCGTATGTTGCATCGTGTTCAGCGCTTCAAACTACGGGTATACAGTGAATTTGAAGTGTTTAAGAGAAGTGTACGGTAGTATTTATGAAGGAAACCCCGTTTATGCCATATTCGTGCGTTTCACGGGCAGAAAACCACGTTTTTCGCAGTCCTCACTCTTTTCATGATAGCTCGAGAACGATTGAATGTTAGCGTTTGCCGTATGCTGCGTCGTGTTCAGCGCATCGAACTACGCCTATACAGTGAATTTGAAGTGTTTAAGGGGAGTGTACGGCATTGTTTTGACAAAAAATTGATTTTTTCGAAAATTGTGCAATTCGATGATAACTCGAGAACGGTCGAATGTTAGCGTTTGCCGTATGTTGCATCGTGTTCAGCCCATCGAGTTACCCCTATACAGTGAATTTGAAGTGTTTAAGGGAAGTGTACGGTACCGTTGTGACAAAAACCTGATTTTTCCAAAAATTGTACAATCGATGATAACTCGAGAATGGTCGAACGTGAGCGTTTGCCGTATGTTGCATCGTGTTCAGCGCTTCGAACTACGCCTATACAGTGAATTTGACGTGTTTAAGGGGAGTGTACGGCATTGTTTTGACAAAAAATTGATTTTTTCGAAAATTGTGCAATTCGATGATAACTCGAGAACGGTCGAATGTTAGCGTTTGCCGTATGTTGCATCGTGTTCAGCGCTTCAAACTACGGGTATACAGTGAATTTGAAGTGTTTCAGGGAAGTGTACGGTAGTGTTTTTAAAGGAAAACCCGTTTATTGCATATTCGTGCGTTTCGCGGGCAGAAAAGCACGTTTTTCGCAGTCCTCACGCTTTTCGTGATAGCTCGAGAACGGTCGAATGTTCGGGTTTGCCGTATGTTGCATCGTGTTCAGCGCATCGAGTTACCCCTATACAGTGAATTTGAAGTGTTTCAGGGAAGTGTACGGTAGTGTTTTTAAAGGAAAACCCGTTTATTCCATATTCGTGCGTTTCGCGGGCAGAAAAGCACGTTTTTCGTAGTCCTCACTCTTTTCATGATAGGTCGAGAACGGTCGAATGTTCGTGTTTGCCGTATGTTGCATCGTGTTGAGAGCATCGAATTACCCCTATACAGTGAGTTTGAAGTGTTTAAGGGAAGTGTACGGTAGCGTTTTGACAAAAACCTGATTTTTTCAAAAATTGTACAATTCGATGATAACTCGAGAATGGTCGAATGTTCGTGTTTGCCGTATGTTGCATCGTGTTGAGAGCATCGAATTACCCCTATACAGTGAATTTGAAGTGTTTCAGGGAAGTGTACGGTAGTGTTTTTAAAGGAAAACCCGTTTATTCCATATTCGTGCGTTTCGCGGGCAGAAAAGCACGTTTTTCACAGTCCTCACTCTTTTGATGATAGCTCGAGAACGGTCGAATGTTCGTGTTTGCCGTATGTTGCATCGTGTTCAGCGCATCGAGTTACCCCTATACAGTGAATTTGAAGTGTTTAAGGGAAGTGTACGGTAGCGTTTTGACAAAAACCTGATTTTTTCAAAAATTGTACAATTCGATGATAACTCGAGAATGGTCGAATGTGAGCGTTTGCCGTATGTTGCATCGTGTTCAGCGCTTCGAACTACGGGTATACAGTGAATTTGAAGTATTTAAGGGAAGTGTACGGTAGTATTTATGAAGGAAACCCCGTTTATGCCATATTCGTGCGTTTCACGGGCAGAAAAGCACGTTTTTCGCAGTCCTCACTCTTTTCATGATAGCTCGAGAACGGTCGAATGTTCGTGTTTGCCGTATGTTGCATCATGTTCAGCGCTTCGAACTACGGGTATACAGTGAATTTGAAGTGTTTAAGGGAAGTGTACGGTAGTATTTATGAAGGAAACCCCGTTTATGCCATATTCGTGTGTTCCACGGGCAGAAAAGCACGTTTTTCACAGTCCTCACTCTTTTGATGATAGCTCGAGAACGGTCGAATGTTCGTGTTTGCCGTATGTTGCATCTTGTTCAGCGCATCGAGTTACCCCTATACAGAGAATTTGAAGTGTTTTAGGGGAGTGTACGGCATTGTTTTGACAAAAATGTTTTGTTTCGAACATTGAGCAATTCGATGATACCTCGAGAACGGTCGAATGTTAGCGTTTACCGTATGTTGCATCGTGTTCAGCGCATCGAGTTATCCCTATACAGTGAATTTGAAGTGTTTAAGGGAAGTGTACGGTAGCGTTTTGACAAAAACGTGATTTTTTTCAAAAATTGTACAATTCGATGATAACTCGAGAACGGTCGAATGGTAGCGTTTGCCGTATGTTGCATCGTGTTGAGAGCATCGAATTACCCTTATGCAGTGAGGTTGAAGTGTTTAAGGGAAGTGTACGGTAGCGTTTTGACGAAAACCTGATTTTTTCAAAAATTGTACAATTCGATGACAACTCAAGAATGGTCGAATGTGAGCGTTTGCCGTATGTTGCATCGTGTTCAGCGCTTCGAACTACGGGTATACAGTGAATTTGAAGTATTTAAGGGAAGTGTACGGTAGTATTTATGAAGGAAACCCCGTTTATGCCATATTCGTGCGTTTCACGGGCAGAAAAGCACGTTTTTCGCAGTCCTCACTCTTTTCATGATAGCTCGAGAACGGTCGAATGTTCGTGTTTGCCGTATGTTGCATCATGTTCAGCGCTTCGAACTACGGGTATACAGTGAATTTGAAGTGTTTAAGGGAAGTGTACGGTAGTATTTATGAAGGAAACCCCGTTTATGCCATATTCGTGTGTTCCACGGGCAGAAAAGCACGTTTTTCACAGTCCTCACTCTTTTGATGATAGCTCGAGAACGGTCGAATGTTCGTGTTTGCCGTATGTTGCATCGTGTTCAGCGCCTCGAACTACGGGTATACAGTGAATTTGAAGTGTTTAAGGGAAGTTTACGGTAGCGTTTTGGCAGAAAATTTGTTTTTTTCGAAAATTGAGCAATTCGATGATAACTCAAGAACGCTCGAATGTTAGCGTTTGCCGTATGTTGCATCGTGTTCAGCGCATCGAGTTACCCCTATACAGTGAATTTGAAGTGTTTAAGGGAAGTGTACGGTAGCGTTTTGACAAAAACCTGATTTTTTCAAAAATTCTACAATTCGATGATAACTCGAGAACGGTCGAATGGTAGCGTTTGCCGTATGTTGCATCGTGTTCAGCGCTTCGAACTACGGGTATACAGTGAATTTGAAGTGTTTCAGTGAAGTGTACGGTAGTGTTTTTAAAGGAAAACCCGTTTATTCCATATTCGTGCGTTTCGCGGGCAGAAAAGCACGTTTTTCACAGTCCTCACTCTTTTGATGATAGCTCGAGAACGGTCGAATGTTCGTGTTTGCCGTATGTTGCATCGTGTTCAGCGCATCGAGTTACCCCTATACAGTGGATGTGAAGTGTTTAAGGGAAGTTTACGGTAGCGTTTTGGCAGAAAATTTTTTTTTTCGAAAATTGAGCAATTCGATGATAACTCGAGAACGGTCGAATGTTAGCGTTTGCCGTAAGTTGCATCGTGTTCAGCGCTTCGAACTACAGGTATACAGTGAATTTGAAGTGTTTAAGGGAAGTGTACGGTAGTATTTATGAAGGAAACCCCGTTTATGCCATATTCGTGCGTTTCACGGGCAGAAAAGCACGTTTTTCACAGTCCTCACTCTTTTGATGATAGCTCGAGAAGGGTCGAATGTTCGTGTTTGCCGTATGTTGCATCGTGTTCAGCGCATCGAGTTACCCCTATACAGAGAATTTGAAGTGTTTAAGGGGAGTGTACGGCATTGTTTTGACAAAAATGTTTTTTTTCGAACATTGAGCAATCCGATGATACCTCGAGAACGGTCGAATGTTAGCGTTTGCCGTATGTTGCATCGTGTTCAGCGCATCGAACTACGCCTATACAGTGAATTTGAAGTGTTTGAGGGGAGTGTACGGCATTGTTTTGACAAAAAATTGATTTTTTCGAAAATTGTACAATTCGATGATAACTCGAGAATGGTCGAATGTTAGCATTTGCCGTATGTTGCATCGTGTTCAGCGCTTCGAACTACATGCAAACAGTGAATTTGAAGTATTTAAGGGAAGTGTACGGTAGTATTTATGAAGAAAACCCCGTTTATGCCATATTCGTGCCTTTCACGGGCAGAAAAGCACGTTTTTCGCAGTCCTCTCTCTTTTGATGATAGCTCGAGAACGGTCGAATATTAGCGTTTGCCGTATGTTGCGTCGTGTTCAGCGCATCGAACTACGCCTATACAGTGAATTTGAAGTGTTTAAGGGGAGTGTACGGCATTGTTTTGACAAAAAATTGAGTTTTTCGAAAATTGTGCAATTCGATGATAACTCGAGAACGGTCGAATGTTAGCGTTTGCCGTATGTTGCATCGTGTTCAGCGCTTCAAACTACGGGTATACAGTCAATTTGAAGTGTTTAAGCGAAGTGTACGGTAGTATTTATGAAGGAAACCCCGTTTATGCCATATTCGTGCGTTTCACGGGCAGAAAAGCACGTTTTTCACAGTCCTCACTCTTTTGATGATAGCTCGAGAAGGGTCGAATGTTCGTGTTTGCCGTATGTTGCATCGTGTTCAGCGCATCGAGTTACCCCTATACAGAGAATTTGAAGTGTTTAAGGGGAGTGTACGGCATTGTTTTGACAAAAATGTTTTTTTTCGAACATTGAGCAATCCGATGATACCTCGAGAACGGTCGAATGTTAGCGTTTGCCGTATGTTGCATCGTGTTCAGCGCATCGAACTACGCCTATACAGTGAATTTGAAGTGTTTGAGGGGAGTGTACGGCATTGTTTTGACAAAAAATTGATTTTTTCGAAAATTGTACAATTCGATGATAACTCGAGAATGGTCGAATGTTAGCATTTGCCGTATGTTGCATCGTGTTCAGCGCTTCGAACTACGTGCAAACAGTGAATTTGAAGTATTTAAGGGAAGTGTACGGTAGTATTTATGAAGAAAACCCCGTTTATGCCATATTCGTGCCTTTCACGGGCAGAAAAGCACGTTTTTCGCAGTCCTCTCTCTTTTGATGATAGCTCGAGAACGGTCGAATATTAGCGTTTGCCGTATGTTGCGTCGTGTTCAGCGCATCGAACTACGCCTATACAGTGAATTTGAAGTGTTTAAGGGGAGTGTACGGCATTGTTTTGACAAAAAATTGAGTTTTTCGAAAATTGTGCAATTCGATGATAACTCGAGAACGGTCGAATGTTAGCGTTTGCCGTATGTTGCATCGTGTTCAGCGCTTCAAACTACGGGTATACAGTCAATTTGAAGTGTTTAAGCGAAGTGTACGGTAGTATTTATGAAGGAAACCCCGTTTATGCCATATTCGTGCGTTTCACGGGCAGAAAAGCACGTTTTTCGCAGTCCTCACTCTTTTCATGATAGCTCGAGAACGATTGAATGTTAGCGTTTGCCGTCTGCTGCGTCGTGTTCAGCGCATCGAACTACGCCTACACAGTGAATTTGAAGTGTTTAAGGGGAGTGTACGGCATTGTTTTGACAAAAAATTGATTTTTTCGAAAATTGTACAATTCGATGATAACTCGAGAATGGTCGAATGTTAGCATTTGCCGTATGTTGCATCGTGTTCAGCGCTTCGAACTACGTGTAGACAGTGAATTTGAAGTATTTAAGGGAAGTGTACGGTAGTATTTATGAAGAAAACCCCGTTTATGCCATATTCGTGCGTTTCACGGGCAGAAAAGCACGTTTTTCGCAGTCCTCTCTCTTTTGATGATAGCTCGAGAACGGCCGAATATTAGCGTTTGCCGTATGTTGCGTCGTGTTCAGCGCATCGAACTACGCCTATACAGTGAATTTGAAGTGTTTAAGGGGAGTGTACGGCATTGTTTTGACAAAAAATTGATTTTTTCGAAAATTGTGCCATTCGATGATCACTCGAGAACGGTCGAATGTTAGCGTTTGCCGTATGTTGCATCGTGTTCAGCGCTTCAAACTACGGGTATACAGTGAATTTGAAGTGTTTAAGAGAAGTGTACGGTAGTATTTATGAAGGAAACCCCGTTTATGCCATATTCGTGCGTTTCACGCGCAGAAAAGCACGTTTTTCGCAGTCCTCACTCTTTTCATGATAGCTCGAGAACGATTGAATGTTAGCGTTTGCCGTATGCTGCGTCGTGTTCAGCGCATCGAACTACGTGTAGACAGTGAATTTGAAGTATTTAAGGGAAGTGTACGGTAGTATTTATGAAGGAAACCCCGTTTATGCCATATTCGTGCGTTTCACGGGCAGAAAAGCACGTTTTTCGCAGTCCTCACTCTTTTCATGATAGCTCGAGAACGGTCGAATGTTCGTGTTTGCCGTATGTTGCATCGTGTTCAGCGCATCGAGTTACCCCTATACAGTGAATTTGAAGTGTTTCACGGAAGTGTACGGTAGTGTTTTTAAAGGAAAACCCGTTTATTCCATATTCGTGCGTTTCGCGGGCAGAAAAGCACGTTTTTCACAGTCCTCACTCTTTTGATGATAGCTCGAGAACGGTCGAATGTTCGTGTTTGCCGTATGTTGCATCGTGTTCAGCGCATCGAGTTACCCCTATACAGTGAATTTGAAGTGTTTAAGGGAAGTTTACGGTAGCGTTTTGGCAGAAAAAATTTTTTTTCGAAAATTGAGCAATTCGATGATAACTCGAGAACGGTCGAATGTTAGCGTTTGCCGGATGTTGCATCGTGTTGAGAGCATCGAATTACCCCTATACAGTGAGTTTGAAGTGTTTAAGGGAAGTGTACCGTAGCATTTTGACAAAAACCTGATTTTTTCAAAAATTGTGCAATTCGATGATAACTCGAGAACGGTCGAATAGTAGCGTTTGCCGTATGTTGCATCGTGTTCAGCGCTTCGAACTACGGGTATACAGTGAATTTGAAGTGTTTAAGGGAAGTTTACGGTAGCGTTTTGGCAGAAAATTTGTTTTGTCGAAAATTGAGCAATTCGATGATAACTCAAGAACGCTCGAATGTTAGCGTTTGCCGTATGTTGCATCGTGTTCAGCGCATCGAGTTACCCCTATACAGTGAATTTGAAGTGTTTAAGGGAAGTGTACGGTAGCGTTTTGACAAAAACCTGATTTTTTCAAAAATTCTACAATTCGATGATAACTCGAGAACGGTCGAATGGTAGCGTTTGCCGTATGTTGCATCGTGTTCAGCGCTTCGAACTACGGGTATACAGTGAATTTGAAGTGTTTCAGTGAAGTGTACGGTAGTGTTTTTAAAGGAAAACCCGTTTATTCCATATTCGTGCGTTTCGCGGGCAGAAAAGCACGTTTTTCACAGTCCTCACTCTTTTGATGATAGCTCGAGAACGGTCGAATGTTCGTGTTTGCCGTATGTTGCATCGTGTTCAGCGCATCGAGTTACCCCTATACAGTGAATGTGAAGTGTTTAAGGGAAGTTTACGGTAGCGTTTTGGCAGAAAATTTTTTTTTTCGAAAATTGAGCAATTCGATGATAACTCGAGAACGGTCGAATGTTAGCGTTTGCCGTAAGTTGCATCGTGTTCAGCGCTTCGAACTACAGGTATACAGTGAATTTGAAGTGTTTAAGGGAAGTGTACGGTAGTATTTATGAAGGAAACCCCGTTTATGCCATATTCGTGCGTTTCACGGGCAGAAAAGCACGTTTTTCACAGTCCTCACTCTTTTGATGATAGCTCGAGAAGGGTCGAATGTTCGTGTTTGCCGTATGTTGCATCGTGTTCAGCGCATCGAGTTACCCCTATACAGAGAATTTGAAGTGTTTAAGGGGAGTGTACGGCATTGTTTTGACAAAAATGTTTTTTTTCGAACATTGAGCAATCCGATGATACCTCGAGAACGGTCGAATGTTAGCGTTTGCCGTATGTTGCATCGTGTTCAGCGCATCGAACTACGCCTATACAGTGAATTTGAAGTGTTTGAGGGGAGTGTACGGCATTGTTTTGACAAAAAATTGATTTTTTCGAAAATTGTACAATTCGATGATAACTCGAGAATGGTCGAATGTTAGCATTTGCCGTATGTTGCATCGTGTTCAGCGCTTCGAACTACGTGCAAACAGTGAATTTGAAGTATTTAAGGGAAGTGTACGGTAGTATTTATGAAGAAAACCCCGTTTATGCCATATTCGTGCCTTTCACGGGCAGAAAAGCACGTTTTTCGCAGTCCTCTCTCTTTTGATGATAGCTCGAGAACGGTCGAATGTTAGCGTTTGCCGTATGTTGCATCGTGTTCAGCGCATCGAGTTACCCCTATACAGTGAATTTGAAGTGTTTAAGGGAAGGGTACGGTAGCGTTTTGGCAGAAAATTTGTTTTTGCGAAAATTGAGCAATTCGATGATAACTCGAGAACGGTCGAATGTTAGCGTTTGCCGTATGTTGCATCGTGTTTAGCGCTTCGAACTGCAGGTATATAGTGAATTTGAAATGTTTAAGGGAAGTGTACGGTAGTATTTATCAAGGAAACCCCGTTTATGCCATATTCGTGCGTTTCACGGGCAGAAAAGCACGCTATTCGCAGTCCTCACTCTTTTCATGATAGCTCGAGAACGCTCGAATGTTCATGTTTGCCGTATGTTGCATCGTGTTCAGCGCATCGAGTTACCCCTATACAGTGAATTTGAAGTGTTTAAGGGAAGTTTACGGTAGCGTTTTGGCAGAAAATTTGTTTTTTCGAAAATTGAGCAATCCGATGATAACTCGAGAACGGTCGAATGGTAGCGTTTGCCGTATGTTGCATCGTGTTGAGAGCATCGAATTACCCCTATACAGTGAATTTGAAGTGTTTCAGGGAAGTGTACGGTAGTGTTTTTAAAGGAAAACCCGTTTATTCCATATTCGTGCGTTTCGCGGGCAGAAAAGCACGTTTTTCACAGTCCTCACTCTTTTGATGATAGCTCGAGAACGGTCGAATGTTCGTGTTTGCCGTATGTTGCATCGTGTTCAGCGCATCGAGTTACCCCTATACAGTGAATTTGAAGTGTTTAAGGGAAGTGTACGGTAGCGTTTTGACAAAAACCTGATTTTTTCAAAAATTGTACAATTCGATGATAACTCGAGAATGGTCGAATGTGAGCGTTTGCCGTATGTTGCATCGTGTTCAGCGCTTCGAACTACGGGTATACAGTGAATTTGAAGTATTTAAGGGAAGTGTACGGTAGTATTTATGAAGGAAACCCCGTTTATGCCATATTCGTGCGTTTCACGGGCAGAAAAGCACGTTTTTCGCAGTCCTCACTCTTTTCATGATAGCTCGAGAACGGTCGAATGTTCGTGTTTGCCGTATGTTGCATCATGTTCAGCGCTTCGAACTACGGGTATACAGTGAATTTGAAGTGTTTAAGGGAAGTGTACGGTAGTATTTATGAAGGAAACCCCGTTTATGCCATATTCGTGTGTTCCACGGGCAGAAAAGCACGTTTTTCACAGTCCTCACTCTTTTGATGATAGCTCGAGAACGGTCGAATGTTCGTGTTTGCCGTATGTTGCATCTTGTTCAGCGCATCGAGTTACCCCTATACAGAGAATTTGAAGTGTTTTAGGGGAGTGTACGGCATTGTTTTGACAAAAATGTTTTGTTTCGAACATTGAGCAATTCGATGATACCTCGAGAACGGTCGAATGTTAGCGTTTACCGTATGTTGCATCGTGTTCAGCGCATCGAGTTATCCCTATACAGTGAATTTGAAGTGTTTAAGGGAAGTGTACGGTAGCGTTTTGACAAAAACGTGATTTTTTTCAAAAATTGTACAATTCGATGATAACTCGAGAACGGTCGAATGGTAGCGTTTGCCGTATGTTGCATCGTGTTGAGAGCATCGAATTACCCTTATGCAGTGAGGTTGAAGTGTTTAAGGGAAGTGTACGGTAGCGTTTTGACGAAAACCTGATTTTTTCAAAAATTGTACAATTCGATGACAACTCAAGAATGGTCGAATGTGAGCGTTTGCCGTATGTTGCATCGTGTTCAGCGCTTCGAACTACGGGTATACAGTGAATTTGAAGTATTTAAGGGAAGTGTACGGTAGTATTTATGAAGGAAACCCCGTTTATGCCATATTCGTGCGTTTCACGGGCAGAAAAGCACGTTTTTCGCAGTCCTCACTCTTTTCATGATAGCTCGAGAACGGTCGAATGTTCGTGTTTGCCGTATGTTGCATCATGTTCAGCGCTTCGAACTACGGGTATACAGTGAATTTGAAGTGTTTAAGGGAAGTGTACGGTAGTATTTATGAAGGAAACCCCGTTTATGCCATATTCGTGTGTTCCACGGGCAGAAAAGCACGTTTTTCACAGTCCTCACTCTTTTGATGATAGCTCGAGAACGGTCGAATGTTCGTGTTTGCCGTATGTTGCATCGTGTTCAGCGCCTCGAACTACGGGTATACAGTGAATTTGAAGTGTTTAAGGGAAGTTTACGGTAGCGTTTTGGCAGAAAATTTGTTTTTTTCGAAAATTGAGCAATTCGATGATAACTCAAGAACGCTCGAATGTTAGCGTTTGCCGTATGTTGCATCGTGTTCAGCGCATCGAGTTACCCCTATACAGTGAATTTGAAGTGTTTAAGGGAAGTGTACGGTAGCGTTTTGACAAAAACCTGATTTTTTCAAAAATTCTACAATTCGATGATAACTCGAGAACGGTCGAATGGTAGCGTTTGCCGTATGTTGCATCGTGTTCAGCGCTTCGAACTACGGGTATACAGTGAATTTGAAGTGTTTCAGTGAAGTGTACGGTAGTGTTTTTAAAGGAAAACCCGTTTATTCCATATTCGTGCGTTTCGCGGGCAGAAAAGCACGTTTTTCACAGTCCTCACTCTTTTGATGATAGCTCGAGAACGGTCGAATGTTCGTGTTTGCCGTATGTTGCATCGTGTTCAGCGCATCGAGTTACCCCTATACAGTGGATGTGAAGTGTTTAAGGGAAGTTTACGGTAGCGTTTTGGCAGAAAATTTTTTTTTTCGAAAATTGAGCAATTCGATGATAACTCGAGAACGGTCGAATGTTAGCGTTTGCCGTAAGTTGCATCGTGTTCAGCGCTTCGAACTACAGGTATACAGTGAATTTGAAGTGTTTAAGGGAAGTGTACGGTAGTATTTATGAAGGAAACCCCGTTTATGCCATATTCGTGCGTTTCACGGGCAGAAAAGCACGTTTTTCACAGTCCTCACTCTTTTGATGATAGCTCGAGAAGGGTCGAATGTTCGTGTTTGCCGTATGTTGCATCGTGTTCAGCGCATCGAGTTACCCCTATACAGAGAATTTGAAGTGTTTAAGGGGAGTGTACGGCATTGTTTTGACAAAAATGTTTTTTTTCGAACATTGAGCAATCCGATGATACCTCGAGAACGGTCGAATGTTAGCGTTTGCCGTATGTTGCATCGTGTTCAGCGCATCGAACTACGCCTATACAGTGAATTTGAAGTGTTTGAGGGGAGTGTACGGCATTGTTTTGACAAAAAATTGATTTTTTCGAAAATTGTACAATTCGATGATAACTCGAGAATGGTCGAATGTTAGCATTTGCCGTATGTTGCATCGTGTTCAGCGCTTCGAACTACATGCAAACAGTGAATTTGAAGTATTTAAGGGAAGTGTACGGTAGTATTTATGAAGAAAACCCCGTTTATGCCATATTCGTGCCTTTCACGGGCAGAAAAGCACGTTTTTCGCAGTCCTCTCTCTTTTGATGATAGCTCGAGAACGGTCGAATATTAGCGTTTGCCGTATGTTGCGTCGTGTTCAGCGCATCGAACTACGCCTATACAGTGAATTTGAAGTGTTTAAGGGGAGTGTACGGCATTGTTTTGACAAAAAATTGAGTTTTTCGAAAATTGTGCAATTCGATGATAACTCGAGAACGGTCGAATGTTAGCGTTTGCCGTATGTTGCATCGTGTTCAGCGCTTCAAACTACGGGTATACAGTCAATTTGAAGTGTTTAAGCGAAGTGTACGGTAGTATTTATGAAGGAAACCCCGTTTATGCCATATTCGTGCGTTTCACGGGCAGAAAAGCACGTTTTTCACAGTCCTCACTCTTTTGATGATAGCTCGAGAAGGGTCGAATGTTCGTGTTTGCCGTATGTTGCATCGTGTTCAGCGCATCGAGTTACCCCTATACAGAGAATTTGAAGTGTTTAAGGGGAGTGTACGGCATTGTTTTGACAAAAATGTTTTTTTTCGAACATTGAGCAATCCGATGATACCTCGAGAACGGTCGAATGTTAGCGTTTGCCGTATGTTGCATCGTGTTCAGCGCATCGAACTACGCCTATACAGTGAATTTGAAGTGTTTGAGGGGAGTGTACGGCATTGTTTTGACAAAAAATTGATTTTTTCGAAAATTGTACAATTCGATGATAACTCGAGAATGGTCGAATGTTAGCATTTGCCGTATGTTGCATCGTGTTCAGCGCTTCGAACTACGTGCAAACAGTGAATTTGAAGTATTTAAGGGAAGTGTACGGTAGTATTTATGAAGAAAACCCCGTTTATGCCATATTCGTGCCTTTCACGGGCAGAAAAGCACGTTTTTCGCAGTCCTCTCTCTTTTGATGATAGCTCGAGAACGGTCGAATATTAGCGTTTGCCGTATGTTGCGTCGTGTTCAGCGCATCGAACTACGCCTATACAGTGAATTTGAAGTGTTTAAGGGGAGTGTACGGCATTGTTTTGACAAAAAATTGAGTTTTTCGAAAATTGTGCAATTCGATGATAACTCGAGAACGGTCGAATGTTAGCGTTTGCCGTATGTTGCATCGTGTTCAGCGCTTCAAACTACGGGTATACAGTCAATTTGAAGTGTTTAAGCGAAGTGTACGGTAGTATTTATGAAGGAAACCCCGTTTATGCCATATTCGTGCGTTTCACGGGCAGAAAAGCACGTTTTTCGCAGTCCTCACTCTTTTCATGATAGCTCGAGAACGATTGAATGTTAGCGTTTGCCGTCTGCTGCGTCGTGTTCAGCGCATCGAACTACGCCTACACAGTGAATTTGAAGTGTTTAAGGGGAGTGTACGGCATTGTTTTGACAAAAAATTGATTTTTTCGAAAATTGTACAATTCGATGATAACTCGAGAATGGTCGAATGTTAGCATTTGCCGTATGTTGCATCGTGTTCAGCGCTTCGAACTACGTGTAGACAGTGAATTTGAAGTATTTAAGGGAAGTGTACGGTAGTATTTATGAAGAAAACCCCGTTTATGCCATATTCGTGCGTTTCACGGGCAGAAAAGCACGTTTTTCGCAGTCCTCTCTCTTTTGATGATAGCTCGAGAACGGCCGAATATTAGCGTTTGCCGTATGTTGCGTCGTGTTCAGCGCATCGAACTACGCCTATACAGTGAATTTGAAGTGTTTAAGGGGAGTGTACGGCATTGTTTTGACAAAAAATTGATTTTTTCGAAAATTGTGCCATTCGATGATCACTCGAGAACGGTCGAATGTTAGCGTTTGCCGTATGTTGCATCGTGTTCAGCGCTTCAAACTACGGGTATACAGTGAATTTGAAGTGTTTAAGAGAAGTGTACGGTAGTATTTATGAAGGAAACCCCGTTTATGCCATATTCGTGCGTTTCACGCGCAGAAAAGCACGTTTTTCGCAGTCCTCACTCTTTTCATGATAGCTCGAGAACGATTGAATGTTAGCGTTTGCCGTATGCTGCGTCGTGTTCAGCGCATCGAACTACGTGTAGACAGTGAATTTGAAGTATTTAAGGGAAGTGTACGGTAGTATTTATGAAGGAAACCCCGTTTATGCCATATTCGTGCGTTTCACGGGCAGAAAAGCACGTTTTTCGCAGTCCTCACTCTTTTCATGATAGCTCGAGAACGGTCGAATGTTCGTGTTTGCCGTATGTTGCATCGTGTTCAGCGCATCGAGTTACCCCTATACAGTGAATTTGAAGTGTTTCACGGAAGTGTACGGTAGTGTTTTTAAAGGAAAACCCGTTTATTCCATATTCGTGCGTTTCGCGGGCAGAAAAGCACGTTTTTCACAGTCCTCACTCTTTTGATGATAGCTCGAGAACGGTCGAATGTTCGTGTTTGCCGTATGTTGCATCGTGTTCAGCGCATCGAGTTACCCCTATACAGTGAATTTGAAGTGTTTAAGGGAAGTTTACGGTAGCGTTTTGGCAGAAAAAATTTTTTTTCGAAAATTGAGCAATTCGATGATAACTCGAGAACGGTCGAATGTTAGCGTTTGCCGGATGTTGCATCGTGTTGAGAGCATCGAATTACCCCTATACAGTGAGTTTGAAGTGTTTAAGGGAAGTGTACCGTAGCATTTTGACAAAAACCTGATTTTTTCAAAAATTGTGCAATTCGATGATAACTCGAGAACGGTCGAATAGTAGCGTTTGCCGTATGTTGCATCGTGTTCAGCGCTTCGAACTACGGGTATACAGTGAATTTGAAGTGTTTAAGGGAAGTTTACGGTAGCGTTTTGGCAGAAAATTTGTTTTGTCGAAAATTGAGCAATTCGATGATAACTCAAGAACGCTCGAATGTTAGCGTTTGCCGTATGTTGCATCGTGTTCAGCGCATCGAGTTACCCCTATACAGTGAATTTGAAGTGTTTAAGGGAAGTGTACGGTAGCGTTTTGACAAAAACCTGATTTTTTCAAAAATTCTACAATTCGATGATAACTCGAGAACGGTCGAATGGTAGCGTTTGCCGTATGTTGCATCGTGTTCAGCGCTTCGAACTACGGGTATACAGTGAATTTGAAGTGTTTCAGTGAAGTGTACGGTAGTGTTTTTAAAGGAAAACCCGTTTATTCCATATTCGTGCGTTTCGCGGGCAGAAAAGCACGTTTTTCACAGTCCTCACTCTTTTGATGATAGCTCGAGAACGGTCGAATGTTCGTGTTTGCCGTATGTTGCATCGTGTTCAGCGCATCGAGTTACCCCTATACAGTGAATGTGAAGTGTTTAAGGGAAGTTTACGGTAGCGTTTTGGCAGAAAATTTTTTTTTTCGAAAATTGAGCAATTCGATGATAACTCGAGAACGGTCGAATGTTAGCGTTTGCCGTAAGTTGCATCGTGTTCAGCGCTTCGAACTACAGGTATACAGTGAATTTGAAGTGTTTAAGGGAAGTGTACGGTAGTATTTATGAAGGAAACCCCGTTTATGCCATATTCGTGCGTTTCACGGGCAGAAAAGCACGTTTTTCACAGTCCTCACTCTTTTGATGATAGCTCGAGAAGGGTCGAATGTTCGTGTTTGCCGTATGTTGCATCGTGTTCAGCGCATCGAGTTACCCCTATACAGAGAATTTGAAGTGTTTAAGGGGAGTGTACGGCATTGTTTTGACAAAAATGTTTTTTTTCGAACATTGAGCAATCCGATGATACCTCGAGAACGGTCGAATGTTAGCGTTTGCCGTATGTTGCATCGTGTTCAGCGCATCGAACTACGCCTATACAGTGAATTTGAAGTGTTTGAGGGGAGTGTACGGCATTGTTTTGACAAAAAATTGATTTTTTCGAAAATTGTACAATTCGATGATAACTCGAGAATGGTCGAATGTTAGCATTTGCCGTATGTTGCATCGTGTTCAGCGCTTCGAACTACGTGCAAACAGTGAATTTGAAGTATTTAAGGGAAGTGTACGGTAGTATTTATGAAGAAAACCCCGTTTATGCCATATTCGTGCCTTTCACGGGCAGAAAAGCACGTTTTTCGCAGTCCTCTCTCTTTTGATGATAGCTCGAGAACGGTCGAATGTTAGCGTTTGCCGTATGTTGCATCGTGTTCAGCGCATCGAGTTACCCCTATACAGTGAATTTGAAGTGTTTAAGGGAAGGGTACGGTAGCGTTTTGGCAGAAAATTTGTTTTTGCGAAAATTGAGCAATTCGATGATAACTCGAGAACGGTCGAATGTTAGCGTTTGCCGTATGTTGCATCGTGTTTAGCGCTTCGAACTGCAGGTATATAGTGAATTTGAAATGTTTAAGGGAAGTGTACGGTAGTATTTATCAAGGAAACCCCGTTTATGCCATATTCGTGCGTTTCACGGGCAGAAAAGCACGCTATTCGCAGTCCTCACTCTTTTCATGATAGCTCGAGAACGCTCGAATGTTCATGTTTGCCGTATGTTGCATCGTGTTCAGCGCATCGAGTTACCCCTATACAGTGAATTTGAAGTGTTTAAGGGAAGTTTACGGTAGCGTTTTGGCAGAAAATTTGTTTTTTCGAAAATTGAGCAATCCGATGATAACTCGAGAACGGTCGAATGGTAGCGTTTGCCGTATGTTGCATCGTGTTGAGAGCATCGAATTACCCCTATACAGTGAATTTGAAGTGTTTAAGGGAAGTGTACGGTAGCGTTTTGACAAAAACCTGATTTTTTCAAAAATTGTACAATTCGATGATAACTCGAGAATGGTCGAATGTTAGCATTTGCCGTATGTTGCATCGTGTTCAGCGCTTCGAACTACGCCTATACAGTGAATTTGAAGTGTTTAAGGGGAGTGTACGGCATTGTTTTGACAAAAAATTGATTTTTTCGAAAATTGTACAATTCGATGATAACTCGAGAACGGTCGAATGTTAGCGTTTGCCGTTGTTGCATCGTGTTCAGCGCTTCGAACTACGCGTATACAGTGAATTTGAAGTGTTTAAGGGAAGTGTACGGTAGTATTTATGAAGGAAACCCCGTTTATGCCATATTCGTGTGTTCCACGGGCAGAAAAGCACGTTTTTCACAGTCCTCACTCTTTTGATGATAGCTCGAGAACGGTCGAATGTTCGTGTTTGCCGTAGGTTGCATCGTGTTCAGCGCATCGAGTTACCTCTATACAGAGAATTTGAAGTGTTTAAGGGGAGTGTACGGCATTGTTTTGACAAAAATGTTTTTTTTCGAACATTGAGCAATTCGATGATACCTCGAGAACGGTCGAATGTTAGCGTTTGCCGTATGTTGCATCGTGTTCAGCGCATCGAGTTACCCCTATACAGTGAATTTGAAGTGTTTAAGGGAAGGGTACGGTAGCGTTTTGGCAGAAAATTTGTTTTTTCGAAAATTGAGCAATTCGATGATAACTCGAGAACGGTCGAATGTTAGCGTTTGCCGTATGTTGCATCGTGTTTAGCGCTTCGAACTGCGGGTATATAGTGAATTTGAAATGTTTAAGGGAAGTGTACGGTAGTATTTATCAAGGAACCCCCGTTTATGCCATATTCGTGCGTTTCACGGGCAGAAAAGCACGCTATTCGCAGTCCTCACTCTTTTCATGATAGCTCTAGAACGCTCGAATGTTCATGTTTGCCGTATGTTGCATCGTGTTCAGCGCATCGAGTTACCCCTATACAGTGAATTTGAAGTGTTTAAGGGAAGTTTACGGTAGCGTTTTGGCAGAAAATTTGTTTTTTCGAAAATTGAGCAATGCGATGATAACTCGAGAACGGTCGAATGGTAGCGTTTGCCGTATGTTGCATCGTGTTGAGAGCATCGAATTACCCCTATACAGTGAGTTTGAAGTGTTTAAGGGAAGTGTACGGTAGCGTTTTGACAAAAACCTGATTTTTTCAAAAATTGTACAATTCGATGATAACTCGAGAATGGTCGAATGTTAGCATTTGCCGTATGTTGCATCGTGTTCAGCGCTTCGAACTACGCCTATACAGTGAATTTGAAGTGTTTAAGGGGAGTGTACGGCATTGTTTTGACAAAAAATTGATTTTTTCGAAAATTGTGCAATTCGATGATAACTCGAGAACGGTCGAATGTTAGCGTTTGCCGTTGTTGCATCGTGTTCAGCGCTTCGAACTACGCGTATACAGTGAATTTGAAGTGTTTAAGGGAAGTGTACGGTAGTATTTATGAAGGAAACCCCGTTTATGCCATTTTCGTGGGTTCCACGGGCAGAAAAGCACGTTTTTCACAGTCCGCACTCTTTTGATGATAGCTCGAGAACGGTCGAATGTTCGTGTTTGCCGTATGTTGCATCGTGTTCAGCGCATCGAGTTACCCCTATACAGAGAATTTGAAGTGTTTAAGGGGAGTGTACGGCATTGTTTTGACAAAAATGTTTTTTTTCGAACATTGAGCAATTCGATGATACCTCGAGAACGGTCGAATGTTAGCGTTTGCCGTATGTTGCATCGTGTTCAGCGCATCGAGTTACCCCTATACAGTGAATTTGAAGTGTTTAAGGGAAGTGTACGGTAGCGTTTTGACAAAAACCTGATTTTTTCAAAAATTGTACAATTCGATGATAACTCGAGAATGGTCGAACGTGAGCGTTTCCCGTATGTTGCATCGTGTTCAGCGCTTCGAACTACGGGTATACAGTGAATTTGAAGTGTTTAAGGGAAGTGTACGGTAGTATTTATGAAGGAAACCCCGTTTATGCCATATTCGTGTGTTCCACGGGCAGAAAAGCACGTTTTTCACAGTCCTCACTCTTTTGATGATAGCTCGAGAACGGTCGAATGTTCGTGTTTGCCGTAGGTTGCATCGTGTTCAGCGCATCGAGTTACCTCTATACAGAGAATTTGAAGTGTTTAAGGGGAGTGTACGGCATTGTTTTGACAAAAATGTTTTTTTTTCGAACATTGAGCAATTCGATGATACCTCGAGAACGGTCGAATGTTAGCGTTTGCCGTATGTTGCATCGTGTTCAGCGCATCGAGTTACCCCTATACAGTGAATTTGAAGTGTTTAAGGGAAGTGTACGGTAGCGTATTGACAAAAACCTGATTTTTTCAAAAATTATACAATTCGATGATAACTCGAGAATGGTCGAACGTGAGCGTTTGCCGTATGTTGCATCGTGTTCAGCGCTTCGAACTACGGGTATACAGTGAATTTGAAGTGTTTAAGGAAAGTGTACGGTAGTATTTATGAAGGAAACCCCGTTTATACCATATTCGTGCGTTTCACGGGCAGAAAAGCACGTTTTTCACAGTCCTCACTCTTTTCATGATAGCTCGAGAACGTTCGAATGTTCGTGTTTGACGTATGTTGCATCGTGTTCAGCGCATCGAGTTACCCCTATACAGTGAATTTGAAGTGTTTAAGGGGAGTGTACGGCATTGTTTTGACAAAAATGTTTTTTTTTCGAAAATTGAGCAATTCGATGATACCTCGAGAACGGTCGAATGTTAGCGTTTGCCGTATGTTGCGTCGTGTTCAGCGCATCGAACTACGCCTATACAGTGAATTTGAAGTGTTTAAGGGGAGTGTACGGCATTGTTTTGACAAAAAATTGATTTTTTCGAAAATTGTGCAATTCGATGATAACTCGAGAACGGTCGAATAGTAGCATTTGCCGTATGTTGCATCGTGTTCAGCGCTTCGAACTACGGGTATACAGTGAATTTGAAGTGTTTCAGGGAAGTGTACGGTAGTGTTTTTAAAGGAAACCCGTTTATTCCATATTCGTGCGTTTCGCGGGCAGAAAAGCACGTTTTTCACAGTCCTCACTCTTTTGATGATAGCTCGAGAACGGTCGAATGTTCGTGTTTGCCGTACGTTGCATCGTGTTCAGCGCATCGAGTTACCCCTATACAGTGAATTTGAAGTGTTTAAGGGAAGTTTACGGTAGCGTTTTGGCAGAAAAAATTTTTTTTCGAAAATTGAGCAATTCGATGATAACTCGAGAACGGTCGAATGTTAGCGTTTGCCGGATGTTGCATCGTGTTGAGAGCATCGAATTACCCCTTTACAGTGAGTTTGAAGTGTTTAAGGGAAGTGTACGGTAGCATTTTGACAAAAACCTGATTTTTTCAAAAATTGTGCAATTCGATGATAACTCGAGAATGGTTGAATGTTAGCGTTTGCCGTATGTTGCATCGTGTTCAGCGCTTCGAACTACGGGTATATAGTGAACTTGCAATGTTTCAGGGAAGTGTACGGTAGTATTTATCAAGGAAACCCCGTTTATGCCATATTCGTGCGTTTCACGGGCAGAAAAGCACGTTTTTCGCAGTCCTCACTCTTTTGATGATAGCTCGAGAACGGTCGAATGTTCGTGTTTGCCGTATATTGCGTCGTGTTCAGCGCATCGAGTTACCCCTATACAGTGAATTTGAAGTGTTTAAGGGGAGTGTACGGCATTGTTTTGACAAAAATGTTTTTTTTCGAAAATTGAGCAGTTCGATGATAACTCGAGAACGGTCGAATAGTAGCGTTTGCCGTATGTTGCATCGTGTTCAGCGCTTCGAACTACGGGTATACAGTGAATTTGAAGTGTTTCAGGGAAGTGTACGGTAGTGTTTTTAAAGGAAAACCCGTTTATTCCATATTCGTGCGTTTCGCGGGCAGAAAAGCACGTTTTTCACAGTCCTCACTCTTTTGATGATAGCTCGAGAACGGTCGAATGTTCGTGTTTGCCGTATGTTGCATCGTGTTCAGCGCATCGAGTTACCCCTATACAGTGAATTTGAAGTGTTTAAGGGGAGTGTACGGTAGTGTTTCTAAAGGAAAACCCGTTTATTCCATATTCGTGCGTTCGCGGGCACAAAAGCACGTTTTTCACAGTCCTCACTCTTTTGATGATAGTTCGAGAAAGGTCGAATGTTCGTGTTTGCCGTATGTTGCATCGTGTTCAGCGCTTCGAACTACGGGTATACAGTGAATTTGAAGTGTTTAAGGGAAGTTTACGGTAGCGTTTTGGCAGAAAATTTGTTTTTTCGAAAATTGAGCAATTCGATGATAACTCGAGAACGGTCGAATGTTAGCGTTTGCCGTATGTTGCATCGTGTTGAGAGCATCGAATTACCCCTATACCGTGAGTTTGAAGTGTTTAAGGGAACTGTACGGTAGCGTTTTGACAAAAAATTGATTTTTTCGAAAATTGTGCAATTCGATGAAAACTCGAGAACGGTCGAATGTGAGCGTTTGCCGTATGTTGCATCGTGTTCAGCGCTTCGAACTGCGGGTATATAGTGAATTTGAAAGTTTAAGGGAAGTGTACGGTAGTATTTATCAAGGAAACCCCGTTTATGCCATATTCGTGCGTTTCACGGGCAGAAAAGCACGTTTTTCACAGTCCTCACTCTTTTGATGATAGCTCGAGAACGGTCGAATGTTAGCGTTGGCCGTCTGTTGCATCGTGTTCAGCGCATCGAGTTACCCCTATACAGTGAATGTGAAGTGTTTAAGGGAAGTTTACGGTAGCGTTTTGGCAGAAAATTTGTTTATTCGAAAATTGAGCAATTCGATGATAACTCGAGAACGGTCGAATGTTAGCGTTTGCCGTATGTTGCGTCGTGTTCAGCGCTTCGAACTACGGGTATACAGTGAATTCGAAGTGTTTAAGGGAAGTTTACGGTAGCGTTTTGGCAGAAAATTTGTTTTTTCGAAAATTGAGCAATTCGATGATAACTCGAGAACGGTCGAATGTTAGCATTTGCCGTATGTTGCATCGTGTTCAGCGCTTCGAACTACGTGTAGACAGTGAATTTGAAGTATTTAAGGGAAGTGTACGGTAGTATTTATGACGAAAACCCCGTTTATGCCATATTCGTGCGTTCCACGGGCAGAAAAGCACGTTTTTCGCAGTCCTCTCTCTTTTGATGATAGCTCGAGAACGGTCGAATATTAGCGTTTGCCGTATGTTGCGTCGTGTTCAGCGCATCGAACTACGCCTATAGAGTGAATTTGAAGTGTTTAAGGGGAGTGTACGGCATTGTTTTGACAAAAAATTGATTTTTTCGAAAATTGTGCAATTCGATGACAACTCGAGAACGGTCCAATGTTAGCGTTTGCCGTATGTTGCATCGTGTTCAGCACTTCAAACTACGGGTATACAGTGAATTTGAAGTGTTTAAGGGAAGTGTACGGTAGTATTTATGAAGGAAACCCCGTTTATGCCATATTCGTGCGTTTCACGGGCAGAAAAGCACGGTTTTCGCAGTCCTCACTCTTTTCATGATAGCTCGAGAACGGTCGAATGTTCGTGTTTGCCGTATGTTGCATCGTGTTCAGCGCATCGAGTTACCGCTATACAGTGAATTTGAAGTGTTTCAGGGAAGTGTACGGTAGTGTTTTTAAAGGAAAACCCGTTTATTCCATATTCGTGCATTTCGCGGGCAGAAAAGCACGTTTTTCACAGTCCTCACTCTTTTGATGATAGCTCGAGAACGGTCGAATGTTCGTGTTTGCCGTATGTTGCATCGTGTTCAGCGCATCGAGTTACCCTTATACAGTGAATTTGAAGTGTTTAAGGGAAGTTTACGGTAGCGTTTTGGCAGAAAGAATTTTTTTTCGAAAATTGAGCAATTCGATGATAACTCGAGAACGGTCGAATGTTAGCGTTTGCCGGATGTTGCATCGTGTTGAGAGCATCGAATTACCCCTATCCAGTGAGTTTGAAGTATTTAAGGGAAGTGTACGGTAGCATTTTGACAAAAACCTGATTTTTTCAAAAATTGTGCAATTCGATGATAACTCGAGAATGGTTGAATGTTAGCGTTTGCCGTATGTTGCATCGTGTTCAGCGCTTCAAACTACGGGTATATAGTGAATTTGAAATGTTTAAGGGAAGTGTACGGTAGTGTTTTTAAAGGAAAACCCGTTTATTCCATATTCGTGCGTTTCGCGGGCAGAAAAGCACGTTTTTCGCAGTCCTCACTCTTTTCATGATAGCTCGAGAACGGTCGAATGTTCGTGTTTGCCGTATGTTGCATCGTGTTCAGCGCATCGAGTTACCCCTACACAGTGAATTTGAAGTGTTTCAGGGAAGTGTACGGTAGTGTTTTTAAAGGAAAACCCGTTTATTCCATATTCGTGCGTTTCGCGGGCAGAAAAGCACGTTTTTCACAGTCCTCACTCTTTTGATGATAGCTCGAGAACGGTCGAATGTTCGTGTTTGCCGTATGTTGCATCGTGTTCAGCGCATCGAGTTACCCCTATACAGTGAATTTGAAGTGCTTAAGGGAAGTTTACGGTAGCGTTTTGGCAGAAAATTTGTTTTTTCGAAAATTGAGCAATTCGATGATAACTCGAGAACGGTCGAATGGTAGCGTTTGCCGTTCTTGCATCGTGTTCAGCGCATCGAGTTACCCCTATACAGTGAATTTGGATGGTTTAAGGGGAGTGTACGGCATTGTTTTGACAAAAATGTTTTTTTTCGAAAATTGAGCAGTTCGATGATAACTCGAGAACGGTCGAATGTTAGCATTTGCCGTATGTTGCATCCTGTTCAGCGCTTCGAACTACGTGTAGACAGTGAATTTGAAGTATTTAAGGGAAGTGTACGGTAGTATTTATGAAGAAAACCCCGTTTATGCCATATTCGTGCGTTTCACGGGCAGAAAAGCACGTTTTTCGCAGTCCTCTCTCTTTTGATGATAGCTCGAGAACGGTCGAATATTAGCGTTTGCCGTATGTTGCGTCGTGTTCAGCGCATCGAACTACGCCTATACAGTGAATTTGAAGTGTTTAAGGGGAGTGTACGGCATTGTTTTGACAAAAAATTGATTTTTTCGAAAATTGTGCAATTCGATGATAACTCGAGAACGGTCCAATGTTAGCGTTTGCCGTATGTTGCATCGTGTTCAGCGCTTCAAACTACGGGTATACAGTGAATTTGAAGTGTTTAAGGGAAGTGTACGGTAGTATTTATGAAGGAAACCACGTTTATGCCATATTCGTGCGTTTCACGGGCAGAAAAGCACGGTTTTCGCAGTCCTCACTCTTTTCATGATAGCTCGAGAACGGTCGAATGTTCGTGTTTGCCGTATGTTGCATCGTGTTCAGCGCATCGAGTTACCCCTATACAGTGAATTTGAAGTGTTTCAGGGAAGTGTACGGTAGTGTTTTTAAAGGAAAACCCGTTTATTCCATATTCGTGCGTTTCGCGGGCAGAAAAGCACGTTTTTCACAGTCCTCACTCTTTTGATGATAGCTCGAGAACGGTCGAATGTTCGTGTTTGCCGTATGTTGCATCTTGTTCAGCGCATCGAGTTACCCCTATACAGAGAATTTGAAGTGTTTTAGGGGAGTGTACGGCATTGTTTTGACAAAAATGTTTTGTTTCGAACATTGAGCAATTCGATGATACCTCGAGAACGGTCGAATGTTAGCGTTTACCGTATGTTGCATCGTGTTCAGCGCATCGAGTTATCCCTATACAGTGAATTTGAAGTGTTTAAGGGAAGTGTACGGTAGCGTTTTGACAAAAACGTGATTTTTTCAAAAATTGTACAATTCGATGATAACTCGAGAATGGTCGAATGTGAGCGTTTGCCGTATGTTGCATCGTGTTCAGCGCTTCGAACTACGGGTATACAGTGAATTTGAAGTATTTAAGGGAAGTGCACGGTAGTATTTATGAAGGAAACCCCGTTTATGCCATATTCGTGCGTTTCACCGGCAGAAAAGCACGTTTTTCACAGTCCTCACTCTTTTGATGATAGCTCGAGAACGCTCGAATGTTCATGTTTGCCGTATGTTGCGTCGTGTGCAGCGCATCGTACTACGACTATACAGTGAGTTTGAAGTGTTTAAGGGAAGTGTACGGTACCGTTTTGACAAAAACCTGATTTTTTCAAAAATTGTACAATTCGATGATAACTCGAGAATGGTCGAATGTTAGCGTTTGCCGTATGTTGCATCGTGTTCAGCGCATCGAGTTACCCCTATACAGTGAATTTGAAGTGTTTAAGGGAAGTTTACGGTAGCGTTTTGGCAGAAAATTTGTTTTTTCGAAAATTGAGCAATTCGATGATAACTCGAGAACGGTCGAATGGTAGCGTTTGCCGTATGTTGCATCGTGTTGAGAGCATCGAATTACCCTTATGCAGTGAGTTTGAAGTGTTTAAGGGAAGTGTACGGTAGCGTTTTGACAAAAACCTGATTTTGTCAAAAATTGTACAATTCGATGATAACTCGAGAATGGTCGAATGTGAGCGTTTGCCGTATGTTGCATCGTGTTCAGCGCTTCGAACTACGGGTATACAGTGAATTTGAAGTATTTAAGGGAAGTGTACGGTAGTATTTATGAAGGAAACCCCGTTTATGCCATATTCGTGCGTTTCACGGGCAGAAAAGCACGTTTTTCGCAGTCCTCACTCTTTTCATGATAGCTCGAGAACGGTCGAATGTTCGTGTTTGCCGTATGTTGCATCATGTTCAGCGCTTCGAACTACGGGTATACAGTGAATTTGAAGTGTTTAAGGGAAGTGTACGGTAGTATTTATGAAGGAAACCCCGTTTATGCCATATTCGTGTGTTCCACGGGCAGAAAAGCACGTTTTTCACAGTCCTCACTCTTTTGATGATAGCTCGAGAACGGTCGAATGTTCGTGTTTGCCGTATGTTGCATCTTGTTCAGCGCATCGAGTTACCCCTATACAGAGAATTTGAAGTGTTTTAGGGGAGTGTACGGCATTGTTTTGACAAAAATGTTTTGTTTCGAACATTGAGCAATTCGATGATACCTCGAGAACGGTCGAATGTTAGCGTTTACCGTATGTTGCATCGTGTTCAGCGCATCGAGTTATCCCTATACAGTGAATTTGAAGTGTTTAAGGGAAGTGTACGGTAGCGTTTTGACAAAAACGTGATTTTTTTCAAAAATTGTACAATTCGATGATAACTCGAGAATGGTCGAATGTGAGCGTTTGCCGTATGTTGCATCGTGTTCAGCGCTTCGAACTACGGGTATACAGTGAATTTGAAGTATTTAAGGGAAGTGCACGGTAGTATTTATGAAGGAAACCCCGTTTATGCCATATTCGTGCGTTTCACCGGCAGAAAAGCACGTTTTTCACAGTCCTCACTCTTTTGATGATAGCTCGAGAACGCTCGAATGTTCATGTTCGCCGTATGTTGCGTCGTGTGCAGCGCATCGTACTACGACTATACAGTGAGTTTGAAGTGTTTAAGGGAAGTGTACGGTACCATTTTGACAAAAACCTGTTTTTTTCAAAAATTGTACAATTCGATGATAACTCGAGAATGGTCGAATGTTAGCGTTTGCCGTATGTTGCATCGTGTTCAGCGCTTCGAACTACGGGTATACAGTGAATTTGAAGTATTTAAGGGAAGTGTACGGTAGTATTTATGAAGAAAACCCCGTTTATGCCATATTCGTGCGTTTCACGGGCAGAAAAGCACGTTTTTCGCAGTCCTCTCTCTTTTGATGATAGCTCGAGAACGGTCGAATATTAGCGTTTGCCGTATGTTGCGTCAAGTTCAGCGCATCGTACTACGCCTATACAGTGAGTTTGAAGTGTTTAAGGGAAGTGTACGGTAGCGTTTTGACAAAAACCTGATTTTTTCAAAAATTGTGCAATTCGATGATAACTCAAGAATGGTCGAATGTTAGCGTTTGCCGTATGTTGCGTCGTGTTCAGCGCATCGAACTACACCTATACAGTGAATTTGAAGTGTTTAAGGGGAGTGTACGGCATTGTTTTGACAAAAAATTGATTTTTTCGAAAATTGTGCAATTCGATGATAACTCGAGAACGGTCGAATAGTAGCGTTTGTCGTATGTTGCATCGTGTTCAGCGCTTCGAACTACGGGTATACAGTGAATTTGAAGTGTTTAAGGGAAGTGTACGGTAGTGTTTTTAAAGGAAAACCCGTTTATTCCATATTCGTGTGTTCGCGGGCAGAAAAGCACGTTTTTCACAGTCCTCACTCTTTTGATGATAGCTCGAGAACGCTCGAATGTTCATGTTTGCCGTAAGTTGCATCGTGTTCAGCGCTTCGAACTACGGGTATACAGTGAATTTGAAGTATTTAAGGGAAGTGTACGGTAGTATTTATGAAGGAAACCCCGTTTATGCCATATTCGTGCGTTTCACCGGCAGAAAAGCACGCTTTTCGCAGTCCTCACTCTTTTCATGATAGCTCGAGAACGGTCGAATGTTAGCGTTTGCCGGATGTTGCATCGTGTTGAGAGCATCGAATTACCCCTATACAGTGAGTTTCAAGTGTTTAAGGGAAGTGTACGGTAGCATTTTGACAAAAACCTGATTTTTTCAAAAATTGTGCAATTCGATGATAACTCGAGAATGGTTGAATGTTAGCATTTGCCGTATGTTGCATCGTGTTCAGCGCTTCGAACTACCGGTATATAGTGAATTTGAAATGTTTAAGGGAAGTGTACGGTAGTATTTATCAAGGAAACCCCGTTTATGCCATATTCGTGCGTTTCACGGGCAGAAAAGCACGTTTTTCGCAGTCCTCACTCTCTTCATGATAGCTCGAGAACGCTCGAATGTTCATGTTTGCCGTATGTTGCATCGTGTTCAGCGCATCGAGTTACCCCTATACAGTGAATTTGAAGTGTTTAAGGGAAGTTTACGGTAGCGTTTTGGCAGAAAATTTGTTTTTTCGAAAATTGAGCAATTCGATGATAACTCGAGAACGGTCGAATGGTAGCGTTTGCCGTATGTTGCATCGTGTTCAGCGCTTCGACCTACGTGTAGACAGTGAATTTGAAGTATTTAAGGGAAGTGTACGGTAGTATTTATGAAGAAAACCCCGTTTATGCCATATTCGTGCGTTTCACGGGCAGAAAAGCACGTTTTTCGCAGTCCTCTCTCTTTTGATGATAGCTCGAGAACGGTCAAATATTAGCGTTTGCCGTATGTTGCGTCAAGTTCAGCGCATCGTACTACGCCTATACAGTGAGTTTGAAGTGTTTAAGGGAAGTGTACGGTAGCGTTTTGACAAAAACCTGATTTTTTCAAAAATTGTGCAATTCGATGATAACTCAAGAATGGTCGAATGTTAGCGTTTGCCGTATGTTGCGTCGTGTTCAGCGCATCGAACTACACCTATACAGTGAATTTGAAGTGTTTAAGGGGAGTGTACGGCATTGTTTTGACAAAAAATTGATTTTTTCGAAAATTGTGCAATTCGATGATAACTCGAGAACGGTCGAATAGTAGCGTTTGCCGTATGTTGCATCGTGTTCAGCGCTTCGAACTACGGGTATACAGTGAATTTGAAGTGTTTAAGGGAAGTGTACGGTAGTGTTTTTAAAGGAAAACCCGTTTATTCCATATTCGTGTGTTCGCGGGCAGAAAAGCACGTTTTTCACAGTCCTCACTCTTTTGATGATAGCTCGAGAACGGTCGAATATTCGTGTTTGCCGTAAGTTGCATCGTGTTCAGCGCTTCGAACTACGGGTATACAGTGAATTTGAAGTGTTTAAGGGAAGTGTACGGTAGTATTTATGAAGGAAACCCCGTTTATGCCATATTCGTGTGTTCCACGGGCAGAAAAGCACGTTTTTCACAGTCCTCACTCTTTTGATGATAGCTCGAGAACGGTCGAATGTTCGTGTTTGCCGTAGGTTGCATCGTGTTCAGCGCATCGAGTTACTCCTATACAGAGAATTTGAAGTGTTTAAGGGGAGTGTACGGCATTGTTTTGACAAAAATGTTTTTTTTCGAACATTGAGCAATTCGATGATACCTCGAGAACGGTCGAATGTTAGCGTTTGCCGTATGTTGCATCGTGTTCAGCGCATCGAGTTACCCCTATACAGTGAATTTGAAGTGTTTAAGGGAAGTGTTCGGTAGTATTTATCAAGGAAACCCCGTTTATGCCATATTCGTGCGTCTCACGGGCAGAAAAGCACGCTTTTCGCAGTCCTCCCTCTTTTCATGATAGCTCGAGAACGGTCGAATGTTAGCTTTTGCCGTATGTTGCATCGTGTTCAGCGCATCGAGTTACCCCTGTACAGTGAATTTGAAGTGTTTAAGGGAAGTTTACGGTAGCGTTTTGGCAGAAAATTTTTTTTTTTGAAAATTGAACAATTCGATGATAACTCGAGAACGGTCGAATGTTAGCGTTCGCCGTTGTTGCATCGTGTTCAGCGCTTCGAACTACGCGTATACAGTGAATTTGAAGTGTTTAAGGGAAGTGTACGGTAGTATTTATGAAGGAAACCCCGTCTATGCCATATTCGTGCGTTTCACGGGCAGAAAAGCACGTTTTTCACAGTCCTCACTCTTTTGATGATAGCTCGAGAACGGTCGAATGTTCGTGTTTGCCGTATGTTGCATCGTGTTCAGCGCCTCGAACTACGGGTATACAGTGAATTTGAAGTGTTTAAGGGAAGTTTACGGTAGCGTTTTGGCAGAAAATTTGTTTTTTTCGAAAATTGAGCAATTCGATGATAACTCAAGAACGCTCGAATGTTAGCGTTTGCCGTATGTTGCATCGTGTTCAGCGCATCGAGTTACCCCTATACAGTGAATTTGAAGTGTTTAAGGGAAGTGTACGGTAGCGTTTTGACAAAAACCTGATTTTTTCAAAAATTCTACAATTCGATGATAACTCGAGAACGGTCGAATGGTAGCGTTTGCCGTATGTTGCATCGTGTTCAGCGCTTCGAACTACGGGTATACAGTGAATTTGAAGTGTTTCAGTGAAGTGTACGGTAGTGTTTTTAAAGGAAAACCCGTTTATTCCATATTCGTGCGTTTCGCGGGCAGAAAAGCACGTTTTTCACAGTCCTCACTCTTTTGATGATAGCTCGAGAACGGTCGAATGTTCGTGTTTGCCGTATGTTGCATCGTGTTCAGCGCATCGAGTTACCCCTATACAGTGAATGTGAAGTGTTTAAGGGAAGTGTACGGTAGCGTTTTGACAAAAACGTGATTTTTTTCAAAAATTGTACAATTCGATGATAACTCGAGAATGGTCGAATGTGAGCGTTTGCCGTATGTTGCATCGTGTTCAGCGCTTCGAACTACGGGTATACAGTGAATTTGAAGTATTTAAGGGAAGTGTACGGTACCATTTTGACAAAAACCTGATTTTTTCAAAAATTGTACAATTCGATGATAACTCGAGCATGGTCGAATGTTAGCGTTTGCCGTATGTTGCATCGTGTTCAGCGCTTCGAACTACGGGTATACAGTGAATTTGAAGTATTTAAGGGAAGTGCACGGTAGTATTTATGAAGAAAACCCCGTTTATGCCATATTCGTGCGTTTCACGGGCAGAAAAGCACGTTTTTCGCAGTCCTCTCTCTTTTGATGATAGCTCGAGAACGGTCGAATATTAGCGTTTGCCGTATGTTGCGTCAAGTTCAGCGCATCGTACTACGCCTATACAGTGAGTTTGAAGTGTTTAAGGGAAGTGTACGGTAGCGTTTTGACAAAAACCTGATTTTTTCAAAAATTGTGCAATTCGATGATAACTCAAGAATGGTCGAATGTTAGCGTTTGCCGTATGTTGCGTCGTGTTCAGCGCATCGAACTACACCTATACAGTGAATTTGAAGTGTTTAAGGGGAGTGTACGGCATTGTTTTGACAAAAAATTGATTTTTTCGAAAATTGTGCAATTCGATGATAACTCGAGAACGGTCGAATAGTAGCGTTTGCCGTATGTTGCATCGTGTTCAGCGCTTCGAACTACGGGTATACAGTGAATTTGAAGTGTTTAAGGGAAGTGTACGGTAGTGTTTTTAAAGGAAAACCCGTTTATTCCATATTCGTGTGTTCGCGGGCAGAAAAGCACGTTTTTCACAGTCCTCACTCTTTTGATGATAGCTCGAGAACGGTCGAATATTCGTGTTTGCCGTAAGTTGCATCGTGTTCAGCGCTTCGAACTACGGGTATACAGTGAATTTGAAGTATTTAAGGGAAGTGTACGGTAGTATTTATGAAGGAAACCCCGTTTATGCCATATTCGTGCGTTTCACCGGCAGAAAAGCACGCTTTTCGCAGTCCTCACTCTTTTCATGATAGCTCGAGAACGGTCGAATGTTAGCGTTTGCCGGATGTTGCATCGTGTTGAGAGCATCGAATTACCCCTATACAGTGAGTTTCAAGTGTTTAAGGGAAGTGTACGGTAGCATTTTGACAAAAACCTGATTTTTTCAAAAATTGTGCAATTCGATGATAACTCGAGAATGGTTGAATGTTAGCATTTGCCGTATGTTGCATCGTGTTCAGCGCTTCGAACTACCGGTATATAGTGAATTTGAAATGTTTAAGGGAAGTGTACGGTAGTATTTATCAAGGAAACCCCGTTTATGCCATATTCGTGCGTTTCACGGGCAGAAAAGCACGTTTTTCGCAGTCCTCACTCTCTTCATGATAGCTCGAGAACGCTCGAATGTTCATGTTTGCCGTATGTTGCATCGTGTTCAGCGCATCGAGTTACCCCTATACAGTGAATTTGAAGTGTTTAAGGGAAGTGTTCGGTAGTATTTATCAAGGAAACCCCGTTTATGACATATTCTTGCGTTTCACGGGCAGAAAAGCACGGTTTTCGCAGTCCTCACTCTTTTCATGATAGCTCGAGAACGGTCGAATGTTCGTGTTTGCCGTATGTTGCATCGTGTCCAGCGCATCGAGTTACCCCTATACAGTGAATTTGAAGTGATTAAGGGAAGTTTACGGTAGCGTTTTGGCAGAAAATTTTTTTTTTTGAAAATTGAACAATTCGATGATAACTCGAGAACGGTCGAATGTTAGCGTTCGCCGTTGTTGCATCGTGTTCAGCGCTTCGAACTACGCGTATACAGTGAATTTGAAGTGTTTAAGGGAAGTGTACGGTAGTATTTATGAAGGAAACCCCGTTTATGCCATATTCGTGTGTTCCACGGGCAGAAAAGCACGTTTTTCACAGTCCTCACTCTTTTGATGATAGCTCGAGAACGGTCGAATGTTCGTGTTTGCCGTATGTTGCATCGTGTTCAGCGCTTCGAACTACGGGTATACAGTGAATTTGAAGTGTTTAAGGGAAGTGTACGGTAGTATTTATGAAGGAAACCCCGTTTATGCCATATTCGTGTGTTCCACGGGCAGAAAAGCACGTTTTTCACAGTCCTCACTCTTTTGATGATAGCTCGAGAACGGTCGAATGTTCGTGTTTGCCGTATGTTGCATCGTGTTCAGCGCCTCGAACTACGGGTATACAGTGAATTTGAAGTGTTTAAGGGAAGTTTACGGTAGCGTTTTGGCAGAAAATTTGTTTTTTTCGAAAATTGAGCAATTCGATGATAACTCAAGAACGCTCGAATGTTAGCGTTTGCCGTATGTTGCATCGTGTTCAGCGCATCGAGTTACCCCTATACAGTGAATTTGAAGTGTTTAAGGGAAGTGTACGGTAGCGTTTTGACAAAAACCTGATTTTTTCAAAAATTCTACAATTCGATGATAACTCGAGAACGGTCGAATGGTAGCGTTTGCCGTATGTTGCATCGTGTTCAGCGCTTCGAACTACGGGTATACAGTGAATTTGAAGTGTTTCAGTGAAGTGTACGGTAGTGTTTTTAAAGGAAAACCCGTTTATTCCATATTCGTGCGTTTCGCGGGCAGAAAAGCACGTTTTTCACAGTCCTCACTCTTTTGATGATAGCTCGAGAACGGTCGAATGTTCGTGTTTGCCGTATGTTGCATCGTGTTCAGCGCATCGAGTTACCCCTATACAGTGAATGTGAAGTGTTTAAGGGAAGTTTACGGTAGCGTTTTGGCAGACAATTTTTTTTTTCGAAAATTGAGCAATTCGATGATAACTCGAGAACGGTCGAATGTTAGCGTTTGCCGTAAGTTGCATCGTGTTCAGCGCTTCGAACTACAGGTATACAGTGAATTTGAAGTGTTTAAGGGAAGTGTACGGTAGTATTTATGAAGGAAACCCCGTTTATGCCATATTCGTGCGTTTCACGGGCAGAAAAGCACGTTTTTCACAGTCCTCACTCTTTTGATGATAGCTCGAGAAGGGTCGAATGTTCGTGTTTGCCCTATGTTGCATCGTGTTCAGCGCATCGAGTTACCCCTATACAGAGAATTTGAAGTGTTTTAGGGGAGTGTACGGCATTGTTTTGACAAAAATGTTTTGTTTCGAACATTGAGCAATTCGATGATACCTCGAGAACGGTCAAATGTTAGCGTTTACCGTATGTTGCATCGTGTTCAGCGCATCGAGTTATCCCTATACAGTGAATTTGAAGTGTTTAAGGGAAGTGTACGGTAGCGTTTTGACAAAAACGTGATTTTTTTCAAAAATTGTACAATTCGATGATAACTCGAGAATGGTCGAATGTGAGCGTTTGCCGTATGTTGCATCGTGTTCAGCGCTTCGAACTACGGGTATACAGTGAATTTGAAGTATTTAAGGGAAGTGCACGGTAGTATTTATGAAGGAAACCCCGTTTATGCCATATTCGTGCGTTTCACCGGCAGAAAAGCACGTTTTTCACAGTCCTCACTCTTTTGATGATAGCTCGAGAACGCTCGAATGTTCATGTTTGCCGTATGTTGCGTCGTGTGCAGCGCATCGTACTACGACTATACAGTGAGTTTGAAGTGTTTAAGGGAAGTGTACGGTACCATTTTGACAAAAACCTGATTTTTTCAAAAATTGTACAATTCGATGATAACTCGACAATGGTCGAATGTTAGTGTTTGCCGTATGTTGCATCGTGTTCAGCGCTTCGAACTACGGGTATACAGTGAATTTGAAGTATTTAAGGGAAGTGCACGGTAGTATTTATGAAGAAAACCCCGTTTATGCCATATTCGTGCGTTTCACGGGCAGAAAAGCACGTTTTTCGCAGTCCTCTCTCTTTTGATGATAGCTCGAGAACGGTCGAATATTAGCGTTTGCCGTATGTTGCGTCAAGTTCAGCGCATCGTACTACGCCTATACAGTGAGTTTGAAGTGTTTAAGGGAAGTGTACGGTAGCGTTTTGACAAAAACCTGATTTTTTCAAAAATTGTGCAATTCGATGATAACTCAAGAATGATCGAATGTTAGCGTTTGCCGTATGTTGCGTCGTGTTCAGCGCATCGAACTACACCTATACAGTGAATTTGAAGTGTTTAAGGGGAGTGTACGGCATTGTTTTGCCAAAAAATTGATTTTTTCGAAAATTGTGCAATTCGATGATAACTCGAGAACGGTCGAATAGTAGCGTTTGCCGTATGTTGCATCGTGTTCAGCGCTTCGAACTACGGGTATACAGTGAATTTGAAGTGTTTAAGGGAAGTGTACGGTAGTGTTTTTAAAGGAAAACCCGTTTATTCCATATTCGTGTGTTCGCGGGCAGAAAAGCACGTTTTTCACAGTCCTCACTCTTTTGATGATAGCTCGAGAACGGTCGAATATTCGTGTTTGCCGTAAGTTGCATCGTGTTCAGCGCTTCGAACTACGGGTATACAGTGAATTTGAAGTATTTAAGGGAAGTGTACGGTAGTATTTATGAAGGAAACCCCGTTTATGCCATATTCGTGCGTTTCACCGGCAGAAAAGCACGCTTTTCGCAGTCCTCACTCTTTTCATGATAGCTCGAGAACGGTCGAATGTTAGCGTTTGCCGGATGTTGCATCGTGTTGAGAGCATCGAATTACCCCTATACAGTGAGTTTCAAGTGTTTAAGGGAAGTGTACGGTAGCATTTTGACAAAAACCTGATTTTTTCAAAAATTGTGCAATTCGATGATAACTCGAGAATGGTTGAATGTTAGCATTTGCCGTATGTTGCATCGTGTTCAGCGCTTCGAACTACCGGTATATAGTGAATTTGAAATGTTTAAGGGAAGTGTACGGTAGTATTTATCAAGGAAACCCCGTTTATGCCATATTCGTGCGTTTCACGGGCAGAAAAGCACGTTTTTCGCAGTCCTCACTCTCTTCATGATAGCTCGAGAACGCTCGAATGTTCATGTTTGCCGTATGTTGCATCGTGTTCAGCGCATCGAGTTACCCCTATACAGTGAATTTGAAGTGTTTAAGGGAAGTTTACGGTAGCGTTTTGGCAGAAAATTTGTTTTTTCGAAAATTGAGCAATTCGATGATAACTCGAGAACGGTCGAATGGTAGCGTTTGCCGTATGTTGCATCGTGTTCAGCGCTTCGAACTACGTGTAGACAGTGAATTTGAAGTATTTAAGGGAAGTGTACGGTAGTATTTATGAAGAAAACCCCGTTTATGCCATATTCGTGCGTTTCACGGGCAGAAAAGCACGTTTTTCGCAGTCCTCTCTCTTTTGATGATAGCTCGAGAACGGTCAAATATTAGCGTTTGCCGTATGTTGCGTCAAGTTCAGCGCATCGTACTACGCCTATACAGTGAGTTTGAAGTGTTTAAGGGAAGTGTACGGTAGCGTTTTGACAAAAACCTGATTTTTTCAAAAATTGTGCAATTCGATGATAACTCAAGAATGATCGAATGTTAGCGTTTGCCGTATGTTGCGTCGTGTTCAGCGCATCGAACTACACCTATACAGTGAATTTGAAGTGTTTAAGGGGAGTGTACGGCATTGTTTTGACAAAAAATTGATTTTTTCGAAAATTGTGCAATTCGATGATAACTCGAGAACGGTCGAATAGTAGCGTTTGCCGTATGTTGCATCGTGTTCAGCGCTTCGAACTACGGGTATACAGTGAATTTGAAGTGTTTAAGGGAAGTGTACGGTAGTGTTTTTAAAGGAAAACCCGTTTATTCCATATTCGTGTGTTCGCGGGCAGAAAAGCACGTTTTTCACAGTCCTCACTCTTTTGATGATAGCTCGAGAACGGTCGAATATTCGTGTTTGCCGTAAGTTGCATCGTGTTCAGCGCTTCGAACTACGGGTATACAGTGAATTTGAAGTATTTAAGGGAAGTGTACGGTAGTATTTATGAAGGAAACCCCGTTTATGCCATATTCGTGCGTTTCACCGGCAGAAAAGCACGCTTTTCGCAGTCCTCACTCTTTTCATGATAGCTCGAGAACGGTCGAATGTTAGCGTTTGCCGGATGTTGCATCGTGTTGAGAGCATCGAATTACCCCTATACAGTGAGTTTCAAGTGTTTAAGGGAAGTGTACGGTAGTATTTTGACAAAAACCTGATTTTTTCAAAAATTGTGCAATTCGATGATAACTCGAGAATGGTTGAATGTTAGCATTTGCCGTATGTTGCATCGTGTTCAGCGCTTCGAACTACCGGTATATAGTGAATTTGAAATGTTTAAGGGAAGTGTACGGTAGTACTTATCAAGGAAACCCCGTTTATGCCATATTCGTGCGTTTCACGGGCAGAAAAGCACGTTTTTCGCAGTCCTCACTCTCTTCATGATAGCTCGAGAACGCTCGAATGTTCATGTTTGCCGTATGTTGCATCGTGTTCAGCGCATCGAGTTACCCCTATACAGTGAATTTGAAGTGTTTAAGGGAAGTTTACGGTAGCGTTTTGGCAGAAAATTTGTTTTTTCGAAAATTGAGCAATTCGATGATAACTCGAGAACGGTCGAATGGTAGCGTTTGCCGTATGTTGCATCGTGTTCAGCGCTTCGAACTACGTGTAGACAGTGAATTTGAAGTATTTAAGGGAAGTGTACGGTAGTATTTATGAAGGAAACCCCGTTTATGCCATATTCGTGTGTTCCACGGGCAGAAAAGCACGTTTTTCACAGTCCTCACTCTTTTGATGATAGCTCGAGAACGGTCGAATGATCGTGTTTGCCGTATGTTGCATCGTGTTCAGCGCTTCGAACTACAGGTATACAGTGAATTTGAAGTGTTTAAGGGAAGTGTACGGTAGTATTTATGAAGGAAACCCCGTTTATGCCATATTCGTGCGTTTCACGGGCAGAAAAGCACGTTTTTCACAGTCCTTACTCTTTTGATGATAGCTCGAGAAGGGTCGAATGTTCGTGTTTGCCGTATGTTGCATCGTGTTCAGCGCATCGAGTTACCCCTATACAGAGAATTTGAAGTGTTTAAGGGGAGTGTACGGCATTGTTTTGACAAAAATGTTTTTTTTCGAACATTGAGCAATCCGATGATACCTCAAGAACGGTCGAATGTTAGCGTTTGCCGTATGTTGCATCGTGTTCAGCGCATCGAACTACGCCTATACAGTGAATTTGAAGTGTTTGAGGGGAGTGTACGGCATTGTTTTGACAAAAAATTGATTTTTTCGAAAATTGTACAATTCGATGATAACTCGAGAATGGTCGAATGTTAGCATTTGCCGTATGTTGCATCGTGTTCAGCGCTTCGAACTACGTGCAAACAGTGAATTTGAAGTATTTAAGGGAAGTGTACGGTAGTATTTATGAAGAAAACCCCGTTTATGCCATATTCGTGCCTTTCACGGGCAGAAAAGCACGTTTTTCGCAGTCCTCTCTCTTTTGATGATAGCTCGAGAACGGTCGAATATTAGCGTTTGCCGTCTGCTGCGTCGTGTTCAGCGCATCGAACTACGCCTACACAGTGAATTTGAAGTGTTTAAGGGGAGTGTACGGCATTGTTTTGACAAAAAATTGATTTTTTCGAAAATTGTGCCATTCGATGATCACTCGAGAACGGTCGAATGTTAGCGTTTGCCGTATGTTGCATCGTGTTCAGCGCTTCAAACTACGGGTATACAGTGAATTTGAAGTGTTTAAGAGAAGTGTACGGTAGTATTTATGAAGGAAACCCCGTTTATGCCATATTCGTGCGTTTCACGCGCAGAAAAGCACGTTTTTCGCAGTCCTCACTCTTTTCATGATAGCTCGAGAACGATTGAATGTTAGCGTTTGCCGTATGCTGCGTCGTGTTCAGCGCATCGAACTACGTGTAGACAGTGAATTTGAAGTATTTAAGGGAAGTGTACGGTAGTATTTATGAAGGAAACCCCGTTTATGCCATATTCGTGCGTTTCACGGGCAGAAAAGCACGTTTTTCGCAGTCCTCACTCTTTTCATGATAGCTCGAGAACGGTCGAATGTTCGTGTTTGCCGTATGTTGCATCGTGTTCAGCGCATCGAGTTACCCCTATACAGTGAATGTGAAGTGTTTAAGGGAAGTTTACGGTAGCGTTTTGGCAGAAAATTTTTTTTTTCGAAAATTGAGCAATTCGATGATAACTCGAGAACGGTCGAATGTTAGCGTTTGCCGTAAGTTGCATCGTGTTCAGCGCTTCGAACTACAGGTATACAGTGAATTTGAAGTGTTTAAGGGAAGTGTACGGTAGTATTTATGAAGGAAACCCCGTTTATGCCATATTCGTGTGTTTCACGGGCAGAAAAGCACGTTTTTCACAGTCCTCACTCTTTTGATGATAGCTCGAGAAGGGTCGAATGTTCGTGTTTGCCGTATGTTGCATCGTGTTCAGCGCATCGAGTTACCCCTATACAGAGAATTTGAAGTGTTTAAGGGGAGTGTACGGCATTGTTTTGACAAAAATGTTTTTTTTCGAACATTGAGCAATCCGATGATACCTCGAGAACGGTCGAATGTTAGCGTTTGCCGTATGTTGCATCGTGTTCAGCGCTTTGAACTACGGGTATATAGTGAACTTGCAATGTTTAAGGGACGTGTACGGTAGTATTTATCAAGGAAACCCCGTTTATGCCATATTCGTGCGTTTCACGGGCAGAAAAGCACGTTTTTCGCAGTCCTCACTCTTTTCATGATAGCTCGAGAACGGTCGAATGTTAGCATTTGCCGTATGTTCCGTCGTGTTGAGCGCATCGAATTACCCCTATGCAGTGAATTTAAAGTGTTTAAGGGGAGTGTACGGCATTGTTTTGACAAAAAATGTTTTTTTTCGAACATTGAGCAATTCGATGATACCTCGAGAACGGTCGAATGTTAGCGTTTGCCGTATGTTGCATCGTGTTTAGCGCTTCAAACTACGGGTATACAGTGAATTTGAAGTGTTTAAGAGAAGTGTACGGTAGTATTTATGAAGGAAACCCCGTTTATGCCATATTCGTGCGTTTCACGCGCAGAAAAGGACGTTTTTCGCAGTCCTCACTCTTTTCATGATAGCTCGAGAAAGATTGAATGTTAGCGTTTGCCGTATGCTGCGTCGTGTTCAGCGCATCGAACTACGCCTATACAGTGAATTTGAAGTGTTTAAGGGGAGTGTACGGCATTGTTTTGACAAAAAATTTATTTTTTCGAAAATTGTGCAATTCGATGATAACTCGAGAACGGTCGAATGTTAGCGTTTGCCGTATGTTGCATCGTGTTCAGCGCTTCAAACTACGGGTATACAGTGAATTTGAAGTGTTTAAGGGAAGTGTACGGTAGCGTATTGACAAAAACCTGATTTTTTCAAAAATTGAGCAATTCGATGATACCTCGAGAACGGTCGAATGTTAGCGTTTGCCGTATGTTGCATCGTGCTCAGCGCATCGAGTTACCCCTATACAGTGAATTTGAACTGTTTAAGGGAAGTGTACGGTAGCGTATTGACAAAAACCTGATTTTTTCAAAAATTATACAATTCGATGATAACTCGAGAATGGTCGAACGTGAGCGTTTGCCGTATGTTGCATCGTGTTCAGCGCTTCGAGTTACCCCTATACAGTGAATTTGAAGTGTTTAAGGGAAGTTTACGGTAGCGTTTTGGCAGAAAATTTGTTTTTTCGAAAATTGAGCAATTCGATGATAACTCGAGAACGGTCGAATGTTAGCGTTTGCCGTATGTTGCATCGTGTTGAGAGCATCGAATTACCTCTATACCGTGAGTTTGAAGTGTTTAAGGGAACTGTACGGTAGCGTTTTGACAAAAAATTGATTTTTTCGAAAATTGTGCAATTCGATGATAACTCGAGAACGGTCGAATGTTAGCGTTTGCCGTATGTTGCATCGTGTTCAGCGCTTCGAACTGCGGGTATATAGTGAATTTGAAAGTTTAAGGGAAGTGTACGGTAGTATTTATGAACGAAACCCCGTTTATGCCATATTCGTGCGTTTCGCGGGCAGAAAAGCACGTTTTTCACAGTCCTCACTCTTTTGATGATAGCTCGAGAACGGTCGAATGTTCGTGTTTGCCGTATGTTGCATCGTGTTCAGCGCATCGAGTTACCCCTATACAGTGAATTTGAAGTGTTTACGGGAAGTTTACGGTAGCGTTTTGGCAGAAAATTTGTTTTTTCGAAAATTGAGCAATTCGATGATAACTCGAGAACGGTCGAATGGTAGCGTTTGCCGTATGTTGCATCGTGTAGAGAGCATCGAATTACCCCTATACAGTGAGTTTGAAGTGTTTAAGGGAAGTGTACGGTAGCGTTTTGACAAAAACCTGATTTTTTCAAAAATTGTACAATTCGATGATAACTCGAGAATGGTCGAATGTTAGCATTTGCCGTATGTTGCATCGTGTTCAGCGCTTCGAACTACGTGTAGACAGTGAATTTGAAGTATTTAAGGGACGTGTACGGTAGTATTTATGAAGAAAACCCCGTTTATGCCATATTCGTGCGTTTCACGGGCAGAAAAGCACGTTTTTCGCAGTCCTCTCTCTTTTGATGATAGCTCGAGAACGGTCGAATATTAGCGTTTGCCGTATGTTGCGTCGTGTTCAGCGCATCGAACTACGCCTATACAGTGAATTTGAAGTGTTTAAGGGAAGTTTACGGTAGCGTTTTGGCAGAAAATTTTTTTTTTCGAAAATTGAGCAATTCGATGATACCTAGAAAACGGTCGAATGTTAGCGTTTGCCGTAAGTTGCATCGTGTTCAGCGCTTCGAACTACGGGTATACAGTGAATTTGTAGTGTTTAAGGGAAGTTTACGGTAGCGTTTTGGCAGAAAATTTGTTTTTTCGAAAATTGAGCAATTCGATGATAACTCGAGAACGGTCGAATGTTAGCGTTTGCCGTATGTTGCATCGTGTTGAGAGCATCGAATTACCCCTATACAGTGAGTTTGAAGTGTTTAAGGGAAGTGTACGGTAGCGTTTTGACAAAAACCTGATTTTTTCAAAAATTGTGCAATTCGATGATAACTCGAGAATGGTCGAATCTTAGCGTTTGCCGTATGTTGCGTCGTGTTCAGCGCATCGAACTACACCTATACAGTGGATCTGAAGTGTTTAAGGGGAGTGTACGGCATTGTTTTGACAAAAAATTGATTTTTTCGAAAATTGTGCAATTCGATGATAACTCGAGAACGGTCGAATAGTAGCGTTTGCCGTATGTTGCATCGTGTTCAGCGCTTCGAACTACGGGTATACAGTGAATTTGAAGTGTTTAAGGGAAGTGTACGGTAGTATTTATGAAGGAAACCCCGTTTATGCCATATTCGTGCGTTTCACGGGCAGAAAAGCACGTTTTTCACAGTCCTCACTCTTTTGATGATAGCTCGAGAACGGTCGAATGTTAGCGTTTGCCGTATGTTGCATCGTGTTCAGCGCATCGAGTTACCCCTATACAGTGAATGTGAAGTGTTTAAGGGAAGTTTACGGTAGCGTTTTGGCAGAAAATTTGTTTATTCGAAAATTGAGCAATTCGATGATAACTCGAGAACGTCGAATGTTAGCGTTTGCCGTATGTTGCATCGTGTTGAGAGCATCGAATTACCCCTATACCGTGAGTTTGAAGTGTTTAAGGGAACTGTCCGGTAGCGTTTTGACAAAAAATTGATTTTTTCGAAAATTGTGCAATTCGATGATAACTCGAGAACGGTCGAATGTTAGCGTTTGCCGTATGTTGCATCGTGTTCAGCGCTTCGAACTGCGGGTATATAGTGAATTTGAAAGTTTAAGGGAAGTGTACGGTAGTATTTATCAAGGAAACCCCGTTTATGCCATATTCGTGCGTTTCACGGGCAGAAAAGCACGCTTTTCTCAGTCCTCACTCTTTTCATGATAGCTCGAGAACGGTCGAATGTTAGCTTTTGCCGTATGTTGCATCGTGTTCAGCGCATCGAGTTACCCCTATACAGTGAATTTGAAGTGTTTAAGGGAAGTTTACGGTAGCGTTTTGGCAGAAAATTTTTTTTTTCGAAAATTGAGCAATTCGATGATTACTCGAGAACGGTCGAATGTTAGCGTTTGCCGTATGTTGCATCGTGTTCAGCGCATCGAACTACGCCTATACAGTGAATTTGAAGCGTTTAAGGGGAGTGTACGGCATTGTTTTGACACAAAATTGGTTTTTTCGAAAATTGTACAATTCGATGATAACTCAAGAATGGTCGAATGTTAGCATTTGCCGTATGTTGCATCGTGTTCAGCGCTTCGAACTACGTGTACACAGTGAATTTGAAGTATTTAAGGGAAGTGTACGGTAGTATTTATGAAGAAAACCCCGTTTATGCCATATTCGTGCGTTTCACGGGCAGAAAAGCACGTTTTTCGCAGTCCTCTCTCTTTTGATGATAGCTCGCGAACGGTCGAATATTAGCGTTTGCCGTATGTCGCGTCGTGTTCAGCGCATCGAACTACGCCTATACAGTGAATTTGAAGTGTTTAAGGGGAGTGTACGGCATTGTTTTGACAAAAAATTGATTTTTTCGAAAATTGTGCAATTCGATGATAACTCGAGAACGGTCCAATGTTAGCGTTTGCCGTATGTTGCATCGTGTTGAGAGCATCGAATTACCCCTATACAGTGAGTTTGAAGTGTTTAAGGGAAGTGTACGGTAGCATTTTGACAAAAACCTGATTTTTTCAAAAATTGTGCAATTCGATGATAACTCGAGAATGGTTGAATGTTAGCGTTTGCCGTATGTTGCATCGTGTTCAGCGCTTCAAACTACGGGTATATAGTGAATTTGAAATGTTTAAGGGAAGTGTACGGTAGTATTTATCAAGGAAACCCCGTTTATGCCATATTCGTGCGTTTCACGGGCAGAAAAGCACGTTTTTCGCAGTCCTCACTCTTTTCATGATAGCTCGAGAACGGTCGAATGTTAGCATTTGCCGTGTGTTCCGTCGTGTTCAGCGCATCGAATTACCCCTATGCAGTGAATTTAAAGTGTTTAAGGGGAGTGTACGGCATTGTTTTGACAAAAAATGTTTTTTTTCGAACATTGAGCAATTCGATGATACCTCGAGAACGGTCGAATGTTAGCGTTTGCCGTATGTTGCATCGTGTTCAGCGCATCGAGTTACCCCTATACAGTGAATTTGAAGTGTTTAAGGGAAGGGTACGGTAGCGTTTTGGCAGAAAATTTGTTTTTTCGAAAATTGAGCAATTCGATGATAACTCGAGAACGGTCGAATGTTAGCGTTTGCCGTATGTTGCATCGTGTTTAACGCTTCGAACTGCGGGTATATAGTGAATTTGAAATGTTTAAGGGAAGTGTACGGTAGTATTTATCAAGGAAACCCCGTTTATGCCATATTCGTGCGTTTCACGGGCAGAAAAGCACGCTATTCGCAGTCCTCACTCTTTTCATGATAGCTCGAGAACGCTCGAATGTTCATGTTTGCCGTATGTTGCATCGTGTTCAGCGCATCGAGTTACCCCTATACAGTGAATTTGAAGTGTTTAAGGGAAGTTTACGGTAGCGCTTTGGCAGAAAATTTGTTTTTTCGAAAATTGAGCAATGCGATGATAACTCGAGAACGGTCGAATGGTAGCGTTTGCCGTATGTTGCATCGTGTTGAGAGCATCGAATTACCCCTATACAGTGAATTTGAAGTGTTTAAGGGAAGTGTACGGTAGCGTTTTGACAAAAACCTGATTTTTTCAAAAATTGTACAATTCGATGATAACTCGAGAATGGTCGAATATTAGCATTTGCCGTATGTTGCATCGTGTTCAGCGCTTCGAACTACGCCTATACAGTGAATTTGAAGTGTTTAAGGGGAGTGTACGGCATTGTTTTGACAAAAAATGGATTTTTTCGAAAATTGTGCAATTCGATGATAACTCGAGAACGGTCGAATGTTAGCGTTTGCCGTTGTTGCATCGTGTTCAGCGCTTCGAACTACGCGTATACAGTGAATTTGAAGTGTTTAAGGGAAGTGTACGGTAGTATTTATGAAGGAAACCCCGTTTATGCCATTTTCGTGGGTTCCACGGGCAGAAAAGCACGTTTTTCACAGTCCGCACTCTTTTGATGATAGCTCGAGAACGGTCGAATGTTCGTGTTTGCCGTATGTTGCATCGTGTTCAGCGCATCGAGTTACCCCTATACAGAGAATTTGAAGTGTTTAAGGGGAGTGTACGGCATTGTTTTGACAAAAATGTTTTTTTTCGAACATTGAGCAATTCGATGATACCTCGAGAACGGTCGAATGTTAGCGTTTGCCGTATGTTGCATCGTGTTCAGCGCATCGAGTTACCCCTATACAGTGAATTTGAAGTGTTTAAGGGAAGTGTACGGTAGCGTTTTGACAACAACCTGATTTTTTCAAAAATTGTACAATTCGATGATAACTCGAGAATGGTCGAACGTGAGCGTTTGCCGTATGTTGCATCGTGTTCAGCGCTTCGAACTACGGGTATACAGTGAATTTGAAGTGTTTAAGGGAAGTGTACGGTAGTATTTATGAAGGAAACCCCGTTTATGCCATATTCGTGTGTTCCACGGGCAGAAAAGCACGTTTTTCACAGTCCTCACTCTTTTGATGATAGCTCGAGAACGGTCGAATGTTCGTGTTTGCCGTAGGTTGCATCGTGTTCAGCGCATCGAGTTACCTCTATACAGAGAATTTGAAGTGTTTAAGGGGAGTGTACGGCATTGTTTTGACAAAAATGTTTTTTTTCGAACATTGAGCAATTCGATGATACCTCGAGAACGGTCGAATGTTAGCGTTTGCCGTATGTTGCATCGTGTTCAGCGCATCGAGTTACCCCTATACAGTGAATTTGAAGTGTTTAAGGGAAGGGTACGGTAGCGTTTTGGCAGAAAATTTGTTTTTTCGAAAATTGAGCAATTCGATGATAACTCGAGAACGGTCGAATGTTAGCGTTTGCCGTATGTTGCATCGTGTTTAGCGCTTCGAACTGCGGGTATATAGTGAATTTGAAATGTTTAAGGGAAGTGTACGGTAGTATTTATCAAGGAAACCCCGTTTATGCCATATTCGTGCGTTTCACGGGCAGAAAAGCACGCTATTCGCAGTCCTCACTCTTTTCATGATAGCTCTAGAACGCTCGAATGTTCATGTTTGCCGTATGTTGCATCGTGTTCAGCGCATCGAGTTACCCCTATACAGTGAATTTGAAGTGTTTAAGGGAAGTTTACGGTAGCGTTTTGGCAGAAAATTTGTTTTTTTCGAAAATTGAGCAATGCGATGATAACTCGAGAACGGTCGAATGGTAGCGTTTGCCGTATGTTGCATCGTGTTGAGAGCATCGAATTACCCCTATACAGTGAGTTTGAAGTGTTTAAGGGAAGTGTACGGTAGCGTTTTGACAAAAACCTGATTTTTTCAAAAATTGTACAATTCGATGATAACTCGAGAATGGTCGAATGTTAGCATTTGCCGTATGTTGCATCGTGTTCAGCGCTTCGAACTACGCCTATACAGTGAATTTGAAGTGTTTAAGGGGAGTGTACGGCATTGTTTTGACAAAAAAATGATTTTTTCGAAAATTGTGCAATTCGATGATAACTCGAGAACGGTCGAATGTTAGCGTTTGCCGTTGTTGCATCGTGTTCAGCGCTTCGAACTACGCGTATACAGTGAATTTGAAGTGTTTAAGGGAAGTGTACGGTAGTATTTATGAAGGAAACCCCGTTTATGCCATTTTCGTGGGTTCCACGGGCAGAAAAGCACGTTTTTCACAGTCCGCACTCTTTTGATGATAGCTCGAGAACGGTCGAATGTTCGTGTTTGCCGTATGTTGCATCGTGTTCAGCGCATCGAGTTACCCCTATACAGAGAATTTGAAGTGTTTAAGGGGAGTGTACGGCATTGTTTTGACAAAAATGTTTTTTTTCGAACATTGAGCAATTCGATGATACCTCGAGAACGGTCGAATGTTAGCGTTTGCCGTATGTTGCATCGTGTTCAGCGCATCGAGTTACCCCTATACAGTGAATTTGAAGTGTTTAAGGGAAGTGTACGGTAGCGTTTTGACAAAAACCTGATTTTTTCAAAAATTGTACAATTCGATGATAACTCGAGAATGGTCGAACGTGAGCGTTTGCCGTATGTTGCATCGTGTTCAGCGCTTCGAACTACGTGTATACAGTGAATTTGAAGTGTTTAAGGAAAGTGTACGGTAGTATTTATGGAGGAAACCCCGTTTATACCATATTCGTGCGTTTCACGGGCAGAAAAGCACGTTTTTCACAGTCCTCACTCTTTTCATGATAGCTCGAGAACGTTCGAATGTTCGTGTTTGACGTATGTTGCATCGTGTTCAGCGCATCGAGTTACCCCTATACAGTGAATTTGAAGTGTTTAAGGGGAGTGTACGGCATTGTTTTGACAAAAATGTTTTTTTTTCGAAAATTGAGCAATTCGATGATACCTCGAGAACGGTCGAATGTTAGCGTTTGCCGTATGATGCGTCGTGTTCAGCGCATCGAACTACGCCTATACAGTGAATTTGAAGTGTTTAAGGGGAGTGTACGGCATTGTTTTGACAAAAAATTGATTTTTTCGAAAATTGTGCAATTCGATGATAACTCGAGAACGGTCGAATAGTAGCGTTTGCCGTATGTTGCATCGTGTTCAGCGCTTCGAACTACGGGTATACAGTGAATTTGAAGTGTTTCAGGGAAGTGTACGGTAGTGTTTTTAAAGGAAAACCCGTTTATTCCATATTCGTGCGTTTCGCGGGCAGAAAAGCACGTTTTTCACAGTCCTCACTCTTTTGATGATAGCTCGAGAACGGTCGAATGTTCGTGTTTGCCGTACGTTGCATCGTGTTCAGCGCATCGAGTTACCCCTATACAGTGAATTTGAAGTGTTTAAGGGAAGTTTACGGTAGCGTTTTGGCAGAAAAAATTTTTTTTCGAAAATTGAGCAATTCGATGATAACTCGAGAACGGTCGAATATTAGCGTTTGCCGGATGTTGCATCGTGTTGAGAGCATCGAATTACCCCTTTACAGTGAGTTTGAAGTGTTTAAGGGAAGTGTACGGTAGCATTTTGACAAAAACCTGATTTTTTCAAAAATTGTGCAATTCAATGATAACTCGAGAATGGTTGAATGTTAGCGTTTGCCGTATGTTGCATCGTGTTCAGCGCTTCGAACTACGGGTATATAGTGAACTTGCAATGTTTAAGGGAAGTGTACGGTAGTATTTATCAAGGAAACCCCGTTTATGCCATATTCGTGCGTTTCACGGGCAGAAAAGCACGTTTTTCGCAGTCCTCACTCTTTTGATGATAGCTCGAGAACGGTCGAATGTTCGTGTTTGCCGTATGTTGCGTCGTGTTCAGCGCATCGAGTTACCCCTATACAGTGAATTTGAAGTGTTTAAGGGGAGTGTACGGCATTGTTTTGACAAAAATGTTTTTTTTCGAAAATTGAGCAGTTCGATGATAACTCGAGAACGGTCGAATAGTAGCGTTTGCCGTATGTTGCATCGTGTTCAGCGCTTCGAACTACGGGTATACAGTGAATTTGAAGTGTTTCAGGGAAGTGTACGGTAGTGTTTTTAAAGGAAAACCCGTTTATTCCATATTCGTGCGTTTCGCGGGCAGAAAAGCACGTTTTTCACAGTCCTCACTCTTTTGATGATAGTTCGAGAAAGGTCGAATGTTCGTGTTTGCCGTATGTTGCATCGTGTTCAGCGCTTCGAACTACGGGTATACAGTGAATGTGAAGTGTTTAAGGGAAGTGTACGGTAGTATTTATGAAGGAAACCCCGTTTATGCCATATTCGTGCGTTTCACGGGCAGAAAAGCACGTTTTTCACAGTCCTCACTCTTTTGATGATAGCTCGAGAACGGTCGAATATTCGTGTTTGCCGTATGTTGCATCGTGTTCAGCTCATCGAGTTACCCCTATACAGTGAATTTGAAGTGTTTAAGGGAAGTTTACGGTAGCGTTTTGGCAGAAAATTTGTTTTTTCGAAAATTGAGCAATTCGATGATAACTCGAGAACGGTCGAATGTTAGCGTTTGCCGTATGTTGCATCGTGTTGAGAGCATCGAATTACCCCTATACCGTGAGTTTGAAGTGTTTAAGGGAACTGTACGGTAGCGTTTTGACAAAAAATTGATTTTTTCGAAAATTGTGCAATTCGATGAAAACTCGAGAACGGTCGAATGTGAGCGTTTGCCGTATGTTGCATCGTGTTCAGCGCTTCGAACTGCGGGTATATAGTGAATTTGAAAGTTTAAGGGAAGTGTACGGTAGTATTTATCAAGGAAACACCGTTTATGCCATATTCGTGCGTTTCACGGGCAGAAAAGCACGTTTTTCACAGTCCTCACTCTTTTGATGATAGCTCGAGAACGGTCGAATGTTAGCGTTGGCCGTCTGTTGCATCGTGTTCAGCGCATCGAGTTACCCCTATACAGTGAATGTGAAGTGTTTAAGGGAAGTTTACGGTAGCGTTTTGGCAGAAAATTTGTTTATTCGAAAATTGAGCAATTCGATGATAACTCGAGAACGGTCGAATGTTAGCGTTTGCCGTATGTTGCGTCGTGTTCAGCGCTTCGAACTACGGGTATACAGTGAATTCGAAGTGTTTAAGGGAAGTTTACGGTAGCGTTTTGGCAGAAAATTTGTTTTTTCGAAAATTGAGCAATTCGATGATAACTCGAGAACGGTCGAATGTTAGCATTTGCCGTATGTTGCATCGTGTTCAGCGCTTCGAACTACGTGTAGACAGTGAATTTGAAGTATTTAAGGGAAGTGTACGGTAGTATTTATGACGAAAACCCCGTTTATGCCATATTCGTGCGTTTCACGGGCAGAAAAGCACGTTTTTCGCAGTCCTCTCTCTTTTGATGATAGCTCGAGAACGGTCGAATATTAGCGTTTGCCGTATGTTGCGTCGTGTTCAGCGCATCGAACTACGCCTATACAGTGAATTTGAAGTGTTTAAGGGGAGTGTACGGCATTGTTTTGACAAAAAATTGATTTTTTCGAAAATTGTGCAATTCGATGACAACTCGAGAACGGTCCAATGTTAGCGTTTGCCGTATGTTGCATCGTGTTCAGCACTTCAAACTACGGGTATACAGTGAATTTGAAGTGTTTAAGGGAAGTGTACGGTAGTATTTATGAAGGAAACCCCGTTTATGCCATATTCGTGCGTTTCACGGGCAGAAAAGCACGGTTTTCGCAGTCCTCACTCTTTTCATGATAGCTCGAGAACGGTCGAATGTTCGTGTTTGCCGTATGTTGCATCGTGTTCAGCGCATCGAGTTACCCCTATACAGTGAATTTGAAGTGTTTCAGGGAAGTGTACGGTAGTGTTTTTAAAGGAAAACCCGTTTATTCCATATTCGTGCGTTTCGCGGGCAGAAAAGCACGTTTTTCACAGTCCTCACTCTTTTGATGATAGCTCGAGAACGGTCGAATGTTCGTGTTTGCCGTATGTTGCATCGTGTTCAGCGCATCGAGTTACCCTTATACAGTGAATTTGAAGTGTTTAAGGGAAGTTTACGGTAGCGTTTTGGCAGAAAGAATTTTTTTTTCGAAAATTGAGCAATTCGATGATAACTCGAGAACGGTCGAATGTTAGCGTTTGCCGGATGTTGCATCGTGTTGAGAGCATCGAATTACCCCTATCCAGTGAGTTTGAAGTGTTTAAGGGAAGTGTACGGTAGCATTTTGACAAAAACCTGATTTTTTCAAAAATTGTGCAATTCGATGATAACTCGAGAATGGTTGAATGTTAGCGTTTGCCGTATGTTGCATCGTGTTCAGCGCTTCAAACTACGGGTATATAGTGAATTTGAAATGTTTAAGGGAAGTGTACGGTAGTGTTTTTAAAGGAAAACCCGTTTATTCCATATTCGTGCGTTTCGCGGGCAGAAAAGCACGTTTTTCGCAGTCCTCACTCTTTTCATGATAGCTCGAGAACGGTCGAATGTTCGTGTTTGCCGTATGTTGCATCGTGTTCAGCGCATCGAGTTACCCCTATAAAGTGAATTTGAAGTGTTTCAGGGAAGTGTACGGTAGTGTTTTTAAAGGAAAACCCGTTTATTCCATATTCGTGCGTTTCGCGGGCAGAAAAGCACGTTTTTCACAGTCCTCACTCTTTTGATGATAGCTCGAGAACGGTCGAATGTTCGTGTTTGCCGTATGTTGCATCGTGTTCAGCGCATCGAGTTACCCCTATAGAGTGAATTTGAAGTGCTTAAGGGAAGTTTACGGTAGCGTTTTGGCAGAAAATTTGTTTTTTTCGAAAATTGAGCAATTCGATGATAACTCGAGAACGGTCGAATGGTAGCGTTTGCCGTTGTTGCATCGTGTTCAGCGCATCGAGTTACCCCTATACAGTGAATTTGGATGGTTTAAGGGGAGTGTACGGCATTGTTTTGACAAAAATGTTTTTTTTCGAAAATTGAGCAGTTCGATGATAACTCGAGAACGGTCGAATGTTAGCATTTGCCGTATGTTGCATCGTGTTCAGCGCTTCGAACTACGTGTAGACAGTGAATTTGAAGTATTTAAGGGAAGTGTACGGTAGTATTTATGAAGAAAACCCCGTTTATGCCATATTCGTGCGTTTCACGGGCAGAAAAGCACGTTTTTCGCAGTCCTCTCTCTTTTGATGATAGCTCGAGAACGGTCGAATATTAGCGTTTGCCGTATGTTGCGTCGTGTTCAGCGCATCGAACTACGCCTATACAGTGAATTTGAAGTGTTTAAGGGGAGTGTACGGCATTGTTTTGACAAAAAATTGATTTTTTCGAAAATTGTGCAATTCGATGATAACTCGAGAACGGTCCAATGTTAGCGTTTGCCGTATGTTGCATCGTGTTCAGCGCTTCAAACTACGGGTATACAGTGAATTTGAAGTGTTTAAGGGAAGTGTACGGTAGTATTTATGAAGGAAACCACGTTTATGCCATATTCGTGCGTTTCACGGGCAGAAAAGCACGGTTTTCGCAGTCCTCACTCTTTTCATGATAGCTCGAGAACGGTCGAATGTTCGTGTTTGCCGTATGTTGCATCGTGTTCAGCGCATCGAGTTACCCCTATACAGTGAATTTGAAGTGTTTCAGGGAAGTCTACGGTAGTGTTTTTAAAGGAAAACCCGTTTATTCCATATTCGTGCGTTTCGCGGGCAGAAAAGCACGTTTTTCACAGTCCTCACTCTTTTGATGATAGCTCGAGAACGGTCGCATGTTCGGGTTTGCCGTATGTTGCATCGTGTTCAGCGCATCGAGTTACCCCTATACAGTGAATTTGAAGTGTTTACGGGAAGTTTACGGTAGCGTTTTGGCAGAAAATTTGTTTTTTCGAAAATTGAGCAATTCGATGATAACTCGAGAACGGTCGAATGGTAGCGTTTGCCGTATGTTGCATCGTGTAGAGAGCATCGAATTACCCCTATACAGTGAGTTTGAAGTGTTTAAGGGAAGTGTACGGTAGCGTTTTGACAAAAACCTGATTTTTTCAAAAATTGTACAATTCGATGATAACTCGAGAATGGTCGAATGTTAGCATTTGCCGTATGTTGCATCGTGTTCAGCGCTTCGAACTACGTGTAGACAGTGAATTTGAAGTATTTAAGGGACGTGTACGGTAGTATTTATGAAGAAAACCCCGTTTATGCCATATTCGTGCGTTTCACGGGCAGAAAAGCACGTTTTTCGCAGTCCTCTCTCTTTTGATGATAGCTCGAGAACGGTCGAATATTAGCGTTTGCCGTATGTTGCGTCGTGTTCAGCGCATCGAACTACGCCTATACAGTGAATTTGAAGTGTTTAAGGGGAGTGTACGGCATTGTTTTGACAAAAAATTGATTTTTTCGAAAATTGTACAATTCGATGATAACTCGAGAACGGTCGAATGTTAGCGTTTGCCGTTGTTGCATCGTGTTCAGCGCTTCGAACTACGCGTATACAGTGAATTTGAAGTGTTTAAGGGAATTGTACGGTAGTATTTAGGAAGGAAACCCCGTTTATGCCATATTCGTGTGTTCCACGGGCAGAAAAGCACGTTTTTCACAGTCCTCACTCTTTTGATGATAGCTCGAGAACGGTCGAATTTTCGTGTTTGCCGTATGTTGCATCGTGTTCAGCGCATCGCGTTACCCCTATACAGTGAATTTGAAGTGTTTAAGGGAAGTTTACGGTAGCGTTTTGGCAGAAAATTTTTTTTTTTCGAAAATTGAGCAACTCGATGATACCTAGAAAACGGTCGAATGTTAGCGTTTGCCGTAAGTTGCATCGTGTTCAGCGCTTCGAACTACGGGTATACAGTGAATTTGTAGTGTTTAAGGGAAGTTTACGGTAGCGTTTTGGCAGAAAATTTGTTTTTTCGAAAATTGAGCAATTCGATGATAACTCGAGAACGGTCGAATGTTAGCGTTTGCCGTATGTTGCATCGTGTTGAGAGCATCGAATTACCCCTATACAGTGAGTTTGAAGTGTTTAAGGGAAGTGTACGGTAGCGTTTTGACAAAAACCTGATTTTTTCAAAAATTGTGCAATTCGATGATAACTCGAGAATGGTCGAATGTTAGCGTTTGCCGTATGTTGCGTCGTGTTCAGCGCATCGAACTACACCTATACAGTGAATCTGAAGTGTTTAAGGGGAGTGTACGGCATTGTTTTGACAAAAAATTGATTTTTTCGAAAATTGTGCAATTCGATGATAACTCGAGAACGGTCGAATAGTAGCGTTTGCCGTATGTTGCATCGTGTTCAGCGCTTCGAACTACGGGTATACAGTGAATTTGAAGTGTTTAAGGGAAGTGTACGGTAGTATTTATGAAGGAAACCCCGTTTATGCCATATTCGTGCGTTTCACGGGCAGAAAAGCACGTTTTTCACAGTCCTCACTCTTTTGATGATAGCTCGAGAACGGTCGAATGTTAGCGTTTGCCGTATGTTGCATCGTGTTCAGCGCATCGAGTTACCCCTATACAGTGAATGTGAAGTGTTTAAGGGAAGTTTACGGTAGCGTTTTGGCAGAAAATTTGTTTATTCGAAAATTGAGCAATTCGATGATAACTCGAGAACGTCGAATGTTAGCGTTTGCCGTATGTTGCGTCGTGTTCAGCGCTTCGAACTACGGGTATACAGTGAATTCGAAGTGTTTAAGGGGAGTGTACGGCATTGTTTTGACAAAAAATTGATTTTTTCGAAAATTGAGCAATTCGATGATAACTCGAGAACGGTCGAATGTTAGCGTTTGCCGTATGTTGCATCGTGTTGAGAGCATCGAATTACCCCTATACCGTGAGTTTGAAGTGTTTAAGGGAACTGTCCGGTAGCGTTTTGACAAAAACCTGATTTTTTCAAAAATTGTACAATTCGATGATAACTCGAGAATGGTCGAACGTGAGCGTTTGCCGTATGTTGCATCGTGTTCAGCGCTTCGAACTACGTGTATACAGTGAATTTGAAGTGTTTAAGGAAAGTGTACGGTAGTATTTATGAAGGAAACCCCGTTTATACCATATTCGTGCGTTTCACGGGCAGAAAAGCACGTTTTTCACAGTCCTCACTCTTTTCATGATAGCTCGAGAACGTTCGAATGTTCGTGTTTGACGTATGTTGCATCGTGTTCAGCGCATCGAGTTACCCCTATACAGTGAATTTGAAGTGTTTAAGGGCAGTGTACGGCATTGTTTTGACAAAAATGTTTTTTTTTCGAAAATTGAGCAATTCGATGATACCTCGAGAACGGTCGAATGTTAGCGTTTGCCGTATGTTGCGTCGTGTTCAGCGCATCGAACTACGCCTATACAGTGAATTTGAAGTGTTTAAGGGGAGTGTACGGCATTGTTTTGACAAAAAATTGATTTTTTCGAAAATTGTGCAATTCGATGATAACTCGAGAACGGTCGAATAGTAGCGTTTGCCGTATGTTGCATCGTGTTCAGCGCTTCGAACTACGGGTATACAGTGAATTTGAAGTGTTTCAGGGAAGTGTACGGTAGTGTTTTTAAAGGAAAACCCGTTTATTCCATATTCGTGCGTTTCGCGGGCAGAAAAGCACGTTTTTCACAGTCCTCACTCTTTTGATGATAGCTCGAGAACGGTCGAATGTTCGTGTTTGCCGTACGTTGCATCGTGTTCAGCGCATCGAGTTACCCCTATACAGTGAATTTGAAGTGTTTAAGGGAAGTTTACGGTAGCGTTTTGGCAGAAAAAATTTTTTTTCGAAAATTGAGCAATTCGATGATAACTCGAGAACGGTCGAATATTAGCGTTTGCCGGATGTTGCATCGTGTTGAGAGCATCGAATTACCCCTTTACAGTGAGTTTGAAGTGTTTAAGGGAAGTGTACGGTAGCATTTTGACAAAAACCTGATTTTTTCAAAAATTGTGCAATTCGATGATAACTCGAGAATGGTTGAATGTTAGCGTTTGCCGTATGTTGCATCGTGTTCAGCGCTTCGAACTACGGGTATATAGTGAACTTGCAATGTTTAAGGGAAGTGTACGGTAGTATTTATCAAGGAAACCCCGTTTATGCCATATTCGTGCGTTTCACGGGCAGAAAAGCACGTTTTTCGCAGTCCTCACTCTTTTGATGATAGCTCGAGAACGGTCGAATGTTCGTGTTTGCCGTATGTTGCGTCGTGTTCAGCGCATCGAGTTACCCCTATACAGTGAATTTGAAGTGTTTAAGGGGAGTGTACGGCATTGTTTTGACAAAAATGTTTTTTTTCGAAAATTGAGCAGTTCGATGATAACTCGAGAACGGTCGAATAGTAGCGTTTGCCGTATGTTGCATCGTGTTCAGCGCTTCGAACTACGGGTATACAGTGAATTTGAAGTGTTTCAGGGAAGTGTACGGTAGTGTTTTTAAAGGAAAACCCGTTTATTCCATATTCGTGCGTTTCGCGGGCAGAAAAGCACGTTTTTCACAGTCCTCACTCTTTTGATGATAGCTCGAGAACGGTCGAATGTTCGTGTTTGCCGTATGTTGCATCGTGTTCAGCGCATCGAGTTACCCCTATACAGTGAATTTGAAGTGTTTAAGGGGAGTGTACGGTAGTGTTTCTAAAGGAAAACCCGTTTATTCCATATTCGAGCGTTCGCGGGCACAAAAGCACGTTTTTCACAGTCCTCACTCTTTTGATGATAGTTCGAGAAAGGTCGAATGTTCGTGTTTGCCGTATGTTGCATCGTGTTCAGCGCTTCGAACTACGGGTATACAGTGAATGTGAAGTGTTTAAGGGAAGTGTACGGTAGTATTTATGAAGGAAACCCCGTTTATGCCATATTCGTGCGTTTCACGGGCAGAAAAGCACGTTTTTCACAGTCCTCACTCTTTTGATGATAGCTCGAGAACGGTCGAATAGTCGTGTTTGCCGTATGTTGCATCGTGTTCAGCTCATCGAGTTACCCCTATACAGTGAATTTGAAGTGTTTAAGGGAAGTTTACGGTAGCGTTTTGGCAGAAAATTTGTTTTTTCGAAAATTGAGCAATTCGATGATAACTCGAGAACGGTCGAATGTTAGCGTTTGCCGTATGTTGCATCGTGTTGAGAGCATCGAATTACCCCTATACCGTGAGTTTGAAGTGTTTAAGGGAACTGTACGGTAGCGTTTTGACAAAAAATTGATTTTTTCGAAAATTGTGCAATTCGATGAAAACTCGAGAACGGTCGAATGTGAGCGTTTGCCGTATGTTGCATCGTGTTCAGCGCTTCGAACTGCGGGTATATAGTGAATTTGAAAGTTTAAGGGAAGTGTACGGTAGTATTTATCAAGGAAACCCCGTTTATGCCATATTCGTGCGTTTCACGGGCAGAAAAGCACGTTTTTCACAGTCCTCACTCTTTTGATGATAGCTCGAGAACGGTCGAATGTTAGCGTTGGCCGTCTGTTGCATCGTGTTCAGCGCATCGAGTTACCCCTATACAGTGAATGTGAAGTGTTTAAGGGAAGTTTACGGTAGCGTTTTGGCAGAAAATTTGTTTATTCGAAAATTGAGCAATTCGATGATAACTCGAGAACGGTCGAATGTTAGCGTTTGCCGTATGTTGCATCGTGTTCAGCGCTTCGAACTACGTGTAGACAGTGAATTTGAAGTATTTAAGGGAAGTGTACGGTAGTATTTATGACGAAAACCCCGTTTATGCCATATTCGTGCGTTTCACGGGCAGAAAAGCACGTTTTTCGCAGTCCTCTCTCTTTTGATGATAGCTCGAGAACGGTCGAATATTAGCGTTTGCCGTATGTTGCGTCGTGTTCAGCGCATCGAACTACGCCTATACAGTGAATTTGAAGTGTTTAAGGGGAGTGTACGGCATTGTTTTGACAAAAAATTGATTTTTTCGAAAATTGTGCAATTCGATGACAACTCGAGAACGGTCCAATGTTAGCGTTTGCCGTATGTTGCATCGTGTTCAGCACTTCAAACTACGGGTATACAGTGAATTTGAAGTGTTTAAGGGAAGTGTACGGTAGTATTTATGAAGGAAACCCCGTTTATGCCATATTCGTGCGTTTCACGGGCAGAAAAGCACGGTTTTCGCAGTCCTCACTCTTTTCATGATAGCTCGAGAACGGTCGAATGTTCGTGTTTGCCGTATGTTGCATCGTGTTCAGCGCATCGAGTTACCCCTATACAGTGAATTTGAAGTGTTTCAGGGAAGTGTACGGTAGTGTTTTTAAAGGAAAACCCGTTTATTCCATATTCGTGCGTTTCGCGGGCAGAAAAGCACGTTTTTCACAGTCCTCACTCTTTTGATGATAGCTCGAGAACGGTCGAATGTTCGTGTTTGCCGTATGTTGCATCGTGTTCAGCGCATCGAGTTACCCTTATACAGTGAATTTGAAGTGTTTAAGGGAAGTTTACGGTAGCGTTTTGGCAGAAAGAATTTTTTTTTCGAAAATTGAGCAATTCGATGATAACTCGAGAACGGTCGAATGTTAGCGTTTGCCGGATGTTGCATCGTGTTGAGAGCATCGAATTACCCCTATCCAGTGAGTTTGAAGTGTTTAAGGGAAGTGTACGGTAGCATTTTGACAAAAACCTGATTTTTTCAAAAATTGTGCAATTCGATGATAACTCGAGAATGGTTGAATGTTAGCGTTTGCCGTATGTTGCATCGTGTTCAGCGCTTCAAACTACGGGTATATAGTGAATTTGAAATGTTTAAGGGAAGTGTACGGTAGTGTTTTTAAAGGAAAACCCGTTTATTCCATATTCGTGCGTTTCGCGGGCAGAAAAGCACGTTTTTCGCAGTCCTCACTCTTTTCATGATAGCTCGAGAACGGTCGAATGTTCGTGTTTGCCGTATGTTGCATCGTGTTCAGCGCATCGAGTTACCCCTATACAGTGAATTTGAAGTGTTTCAGGGAAGTGTACGGTAGTGTTTTTAAAGGAAAACCCGTTTATTCCATATTCGTGCGTTTCGCGGGCAGAAAAGCACGTTTTTCACAGTCCTCACTCTTTTGATGATAGCTCGAGAACGGTCGAATGTTCGTGTTTGCCGTATGTTGCATCGTGTTCAGCGCATCGAGTTACCCCTATAGAGTGAATTTGAAGTGCTTAAGGGAAGTTTACGGTAGCGTTTTGGCAGAAAATTTGTTTTTTCGAAAATTGAGCAATTCGATGATAACTCGAGAACGGTCGAATGGTAGCGTTTGCCGTTGTTGCATCGTGTTCAGCGCATCGAGTTACCCCTATACAGTGAATTTGTAGTGTTTAAGGGAAGTTTACGGTAGCGTTTTGGCAGAAAATTTGTTTATTCGAAAATTGAGCAATTCGATGATAACTCGAGAACGTCGAATGTTAGCGTTTGCCGTATGTTGCGTCGTGTTCAGCGCTTCGAACTACGGGTATACAGTGAATTCGAAGTGTTTAAGGGGAGTGTACGGCATTGTTTTGACAAAAAATTGATTTTTTCGAAAATTGAGCAATTCGATGATAACTCGAGAACGGTCGAATGTTAGCGTTTGCCGTATGTTGCATCGTGTTGAGAGCATCGAATTACCCCTATACCGTGAGTTTGAAGTGTTTAAGGGAACTGTCCGGTAGCGTTTTGACAAAAAATTGATTTTTTCGAAAATTGTGCAATTCGATGATAACTCGAGAACGGTCGAATGTTAGCGTTTGCCGTATGTTGCATCGTGTTCAGCGCTTCAAACTGCGGGTATATAGTGAATTTGAAAGTTTAAGGGAAGTGTACGGTAGTATTTATCAAGGAAACCCCGTTTATGCCATATTCGTGCGTTTCACGGGCAGAAAAGCACGCTTTTCGCAGTCCTCACTCTTTTCATGATAGCTCGAGAACGGTCGAATGTTAGCTTTTGCCGTATGTTGCATCGTGTTCAGCGCATCGAGTTACCCCTATACAGTGAATTTGAAGTGTTTAAGGGAAGTTTACGGTAGCGTTTTGGCAGAAAATTTTTTTTTTCGAAAATTGAGCAATTCGATGATTACTCGAGAACGGTCGAATGTTAGCGTTTGCCGTATGTTGCATCGTGTTCAGCGCATCGAACTACGCCTATACAGTGAATTTGAAGCGTTTAAGGGGAGTGTACGGCATTGTTTTGACACAAAATTGGTTTTTTCGAAAATTGTACAATTCGATGATAACTCGAGAATGGTCGAATGTTAGCATTTGCCGTATGTTGCATCGTGTTCAGCGCTTCGAACTACGTGTAGACAGTGAATTTGAAGTATTTAAGGGAAGTGTACGGTAGTATTTATGAAGAAAACCCCGTTTATGCCATATTCGTGCGTTTCACGGGCAGAAAAGCACGTTTTTCGCAGTCCTCTCTCTTTTGATGATAGCTCGAGAACGGTCGAATATTAGCGTTTGCCGTATGTTGCGTCGTGTTCAGCGCATCGAACTACGCCTATACAGTGAATTTGAAGTGTTTAAGGGGAGTGTACGGCATTGTTTTGACAAAAAATTGATTTTTTCGAAAATTGTGCAATTCGATGATAACTCGAGAATGGTTGAATGTTAGCGTTTGCCGTATGTTGCATCGTGTTCAGCGCTTCGAACTACGGGTATATAGTGAACTTGCAATGTTTAAGGGAAGTGTACGGTAGTATTTATCAAGGAAACCCCGTTTATGCCATATTCGTGCGTTTCACGGGCAGAAAAGCACGTTTTTCGCAGTCCTCACTCTTTTGATGATAGCTCGAGAACGGTCGAAAGTTCGTGTTTGCCGTATGTTGCGTCGTGTTCAGCGCATCGAGTTACCCCTATCCAGTGAATTTGAAGTGTTTAAGGGGAGTGTACGGCATTGTTTTGACAAAAATGTTTTTTTTCGAAAATTGAGCAGTTCGATGATAACTCGAGAACGGTCGAATAGTAGCGTTTGCCGTATGTTGCATCGTGTTCAGCGCTTCGAACTACGGGTATACAGTGAATTTGAAGTGTTTCAGGGAAGTGTACGGTAGTGTTTTTAAAGGAAAACCCGTTTATTCCATATTCGTGCGTTTCGCGGGCAGAAAAGCACGTTTTTCACAGTCCTCACTCTTTTGATGATAGCTCGAGAACGGTCGAATGTTCGTGTTTGCCGTATGTTGCATCGTGTTCAGCGCATCGAGTTACCCCTATACAGTGAATTTGAAGTGTTTAAGGGGAGTGTACGGTAGTGTTTCTAAAGGAAAACCCGTTTATTCCATATTCGTGCGTTCGCGGGCACAAAAGCACGTTTTTCACAGTCCTCACTCTTTTGATGATAGTTCGAGAAAGGTCGAATGTTCGTGTTTGCCGTATGTTGCATCGTGTTCAGCGCTTCGAACTACGGGTATACAGTGAATTTGAAGTGTTTCAGGGAAGTGTACGGTAGTGTTTTTAAAGGAAAACCCGTTTATTGCATATTCGTGCGTTTCGCGGGCAGAAAAGCACGTTTTTCACAGTCCTCACTCTTTTGATGATAGCTCGAGAACGGTCGAATGTTCGTGTTTGCCGTATGTTGCATCGTGTTCAGCGCATCGAGTTACCCCTATACAGTGAATTTGAAGTGTTTAAGGGGAGTGTACGGTAGTGTTTCTAAAGGAAAACCCGTTTATTCCATATTCGTGCGTTCGCGGGCACAAAAGCACGTTTTTCACAGTCCTCACTCTTTTGATGATAGTTCGAGAAAGGTCGAATGTTCGTGTTTGCCGTATGTTGCATCGTGTTCAGCGCTTCGAACTACGGGTATACAGTGAATTTGAAGTGTTTAAGGGAAGTGTACGGTAGTATTTATGAAGGAAACCCCGTTTATGCCATATTCGTGCGTTTCACGGGCAGAAAAGCACGTTTTTCACAGTCCTCACTCTTTTGATGATAGCTCGAGAACGGTCGAATATTCGTGTTTGCCGTATGTTGCATCGTGTTCAGCGCATCGAGTTACCCCTATACAGTGAATTTGAAGTGTTTAAGGGAAGTTTACGGTAGCGTTTTGGCAGAAAATTTGTTTTTTCGAAAATTGAGAAATTCGATGATAACTCGAGAACGGTCGAATGTTAGCGTTTGCCGTATGTTGCGTCGTGTTCAGCGCTTCGAACTACGGGTATACAGTGAATTCGAAGTGTTTAAGGGAAGTTTACGGTAGCGTTTTGGCAGAAAATTTGTTTTTTCGAAAATTGAGCAATTCGATGATAACTCGAGAACGGTCGAATGTTAGCATTTGCCGTATGTTGCATCGTGTTCAGCGCTTCGAACTACGTGTAGACAGTGAATTTGAAGTATTTAAGGGAAGTGTACGGTAGTATTTATGACGAAAACCCCGTTTATGCCATATTCGTGCGTTTCACGGGCAGAAAAGCACGTTTTTCGCAGTCCTCTCTCTTTTGATGATAGCTCGAGAACGGTCGAATATTAGCGTTTGCCGTATGTTGCGTCGTGTTCAGCGCATCGAACTACGCCTATACAGTGAATTTGAAGTGTTTAAGGGGAGTGTACGGCATTGTTTTGACAAAAAATTGATTTTTTCGAAAATTGTGCAATTCGATGATAACTCGAGAACGGTCCAATGTTAGCGTTTGCCGTATGTTGCATCGTGTTCAGCACTTCAAACTACGGGTATACAGTGAATTTGAAGTGTTTAAGGGAAGTGTACGGTAGTATTTATGAAGGAAACCCCGTTTATGCCATAGTCGTGCGTTTCACGGGCAGAAAAGCACGGTTTTCGCAGTCCTCACTCTTTTCATGATAGCTCGAGAACGGTCGAATGTTCGTGTTTGCCGTATGTTGCATCGTGTTCAGCGCATCGAGTTACCCCTATACAGTGAATTTGAAGTGTTTCAGGGAAGTGTACGGTAGTGTTTTTAAAGGAAAACCCGTTTATTCCATATTCGTGCGTTTCGCGGGCAGAAAAGCACGTTTTTCACAGTCCTCACTCTTTTGATGATAGCTCGAGAACGGTCGAATGTTCGTGTTTGCCGTACGTTGCATCGTGTTCAGCGCATCGAGTTACCCCTATACAGTGAGTTTGAAGTGTTTAAGGGAAGTGTACGGTAGCATTTTGACAAAAACCTGATTTTTTCAAAAATTCTGCAATTCGATGATAACTCGAGAATGGTTGAATGTTAGCGTTTGCCGTATGTTGCATCGTGTTCAGCGCTTCGAACTACGGGTATATAGTGAACTTGCAATGTTTAAGGGAAGTGTACGGTAGTATTTATCAAGGAAACCCCGTTTATGCCATATTCGTGCGTTTCACGGGCAGAAAAGCACGTTTTTCGCAGTCCTCACTCTTTTCATGATAGCTCGAGAACGGTCGAATGTTAGCATTTGCCGTATGTTCCGTCGTGTTCAGCGCATCGAATTACCCCTATGCAGTGAATTTAAAGTGTTTAAGGGGAGTGTACGGCATTGTTTTGACAAAAAATGTTTTTTTTCGAACATTGAGCAATTCGATGATACCTCGAGAACGGTCGAATGTTAGCGTTTGCCGTATGTTGCATCGTGTTCAGCGCATCGAGTTACCCCTATACAGTGAATTTGAAGTGTTTAAGGGAAGGGTACGGTAGCGTTTTGGCAGAAAATTTGTTTTTTCGAAAATTGAGCAATTCGATGATAACTCGAGAACGGTCGAATGTTAGCGTTTGCCGTATGTTGCATCGTGTTTAGCGCTTCGAACTGCGGGTATATAGTGAATTTGAAATGTTTAAGGGAAGTGTACGGTAGTATTTATCAAGGAAACCCCGTTTATGCCATATTCGTGCGTTTCACGGGCAGAAAAGCACGCTATTCGCAGTCCTCACTCTTTTCATGATAGCTCGAGAACGCTCGAATGTTCATGTTTGCCGTATGTTGCATCGTGTTCAGCGCATCGAGTTACCCCTATACAGTGAATTTGAAGTGTTTAAGGGAAGTTTACGGTAGCGTTTTGGCAGAAAATTTGTTTTTTCGAAAATTGAGCAATGCGATGATAACTCGAGAACGGTCGAATGGTAGCGTTTGCCGTATGTTGCATCGTGTTGAGAGCATCGAATTACCCCTATACAGTGAGTTTGAAGTGTTTAAGGGAAGTGTACGGTAGCGTTTTGACAAAAACCTGATTTTTTCAAAAATTGTACAATTCGATGATAACTCGAGAATGGTCGAATGTTAGCATTTGCCGTATGTTGCATCGTGTTCAGCGCTTCGAACTACGCCTATACAGTGAATTTGAAGTGTTTAAGGGGAGTGTACGGCATTGTTTTGACAAAAAATTGATTTTTTCGAAAATGGTGCAATTCGATGATAACTCGAGAACGGTCGAATGTTAGCGTTTGCCGTTGTTGCATCGTGTTCAGCGCTTCGAACTACGCGTATACAGTGAATTTGAAGTGTTTAAGGGAAGTGTACGGTAGTATTTATGAAGGAAACCCCGTTTATGCCATTTTCGTGGGTTCCACGGGCAGAAAAGCACGTTTTTCACAGTCCGCACTCTTTTGATGATAGCTCGAGAACGGTCGAATGTTCGTGTTTGCCGTATGTTGCATCGTGTTCAGCGCATCGAGTTACCCCTATACAGAGAATTTGAAGTGTTTAAGGGGAGTGTACGGCATTGTTTTGACAAAAATGTTTTTTTTCGAACATTGAGCAATTCGATGATACCTCGAGAACGGTCGAATGTTAGCGTTTGCCGTATGTTGCATCGTGTTCAGCGCATCGAGTTACCCCTATACAGTGAATTTGAAGTGTTTAAGGGAAGTGTACGGTAGCGTTTTGACAAAAACCTGATTTTTTCAAAAATTGTACAATTCGATGATAACTCGAGAATGGTCGAACGTGAGCGTTTGCCGTATGTTGCATCGTGTTCAGCGCTTCGAACTACGGGTATACAGTGAATTTGAAGTGTTTAAGGGAAGTGTACGGTAGTATTTATGAAGGAAACCCCGTTTATGCCATATTCGTGTGTTCCACGGGCAGAAAAGCACGTTTTTCACAGTCCTCACTCTTTTGATGATAGCTCGAGAACGGTCGAATGTTCGTGTTTGCCGTAGGTCGCATCGTGTTCAGCGCATCGAGTTACCTCTATACAGAGAATTTGAAGTGTTTAAGGGGAGTGTACGGCATTGTTTTGACAAAAATGTTTTTTTTCGAACATTGAGCAATTCGACGATACCTCGAGAACGGTCGAATGTTAGCGTTTGCCGTATGTTGCATCGTGTTCAGCGCATCGAGTTACCCCTATACAGTGAATTTGAAGTGTTTAAGGGAAGTGTACGGTAGCGTATTGACAAAAACCTGATTTTTTCAAAAATTATACAATTCGATGATAACTCGAGAATGGTCGAACGTGAGCGTTTGCCGTATGTTGCATCGTGTTCAGCGCTTCGAACTACGGGTATACAGTGAATTTGAAGTGTTTAAGGAAAGTGTACGGTAGTATTTATGAAGGAAACCCCGTTTATACCATATTCGTGCGTTTCACGGGCAGAAAAGCACGTTTTTCACAGTCCTCACTCTTTTCATGATAGCTCGAGAACGGTCGAATGTTCGTGTTTGCCGTACGTTGCATCGTGTTCAGCGCATCGAGTTACCCCTATACAGTGAATTTGAAGTGTTTAAGGGAAGTTTACGGTAGCGTTTTGGCAGAAAAAATTTTTTTTCGAAAATTGAGCAATTCGATGATAACTCGAGAACGGTCGAATGTTAGCGTTTGCCGGATGTTGCATCGTGTTGAGAGCATCGAATTACCCCTTTACAGTGAGTTTGAAGTGTTTAAGGGAAGTGTACGGTAGCATTTTGACAAAAACCTGATTTTTTCAAAAATTGTGCAATTCGATGATAACTCGAGAATGGTTGAATGTTAGCGTTTGCCGTATGTTGCATCGTGTTCAGCGCTTCGAACTACGGGTATATAGTGAACTTGCAATGTTTAAGGGAAGTGTACGGTAGTATTTATCAAGGAAACCCCGTTTATGCCATATTCGTGCGTTTCACGGGCAGAAAAGCACGTTTTTCGCAGTCCTCACTCTTTTGATGATAGCTCGAGAACGGTCGAATGTTCGTGTTTGCCGTATGTTGCGTCGTGTTCAGCGCATCGAGTTACCCCTATACAGTGAATTTGAAGTGTTTAAGGGGAGTGTACGGCATTGTTTTGACAAAAATGTTTTTTTTTCGAAAATTGAGCAGTTCGATGATAACTCGAGAACGGTCGAATAGTAGCGTTTGCCGTATGTTGCATCGTGTTCAGCGCTTCGAACTACGGGTATACAGTGAATTTGAAGTGTTTCAGGGAAGTGTACGGTAGTGTTTTTAAAGGAAAACCCGTTTATTCCATATTCGTGCGTTTCGCGGGCAGAAAAGCACGTTTTTCACAGTCCTCACTCTTTTGATGATAGCTCGAGAACGGTCGAATGTTCGTGTTTGCCGTATGTTGCATCGTGTTCAGCGCATCGAGTTACCCCTATACAGTGAATTTGAAGTGTTTAAGGGGAGTGTACGGTAGTGTTTCTAAAGGAAAACCCGTTTATTCCATATTCGTGCGTTCGCGGGCACAAAAGCACGTTTTTCACAGTCCTCACTCTTTTGATGATAGTTCGAGAAAGGTCGAATGTTCGTGTTTGCCGTATGTTGCATCGTGTTCAGCGCTTCGAACTACGGGTATACAGTGAATTTGAAGTGTTTAAGGGAAGTGTACGGTAGTATTTATGAAGGAAACCCCGTTTATGCCATATTCGTGCGTTTCACGGGCAGAAAAGCACGTTTTTCACAGTCCTCACTCTTTTGATGATAGCTCGAGAACGGTCGAATATTCGTGTTTGCCGTATGTTGCATCGTGTTCAGCGCATCGAGTTACCCCTATACAGTGAATTTGAAGTGTTTAAGGGAAGTTTACGGTAGCGTTTTGGCAGAAAATTTGTTTTTTCGAAAATTGAGAAATTCGATGATAACTCGAGAACGGTCGAATGTTAGCGTTTGCCGTATGTTGCGTCGTGTTCAGCGCTTCGAACTACGGGTATACAGTGAATTCGAAGTGTTTAAGGGAAGTTTACGGTAGCGTTTTGGCAGAAAATTTGTTTTTTCGAAAATTGAGCAATTCGATGATAACTCGAGAACGGTCGAATGTTAGCATTTGCCGTATGTTGCATCGTGTTCAGCGCTTCGAACTACGTGTAGACAGTGAATTTGAAGTATTTAAGGGAAGTGTACGGTAGTATTTATGACGAAAACCCCGTTTATGCCATATTCGTGCGTTTCACGGGCAGAAAAGCACGTTTTTCGCAGTCCTCTCTCTTTTGATGATAGCTCGAGAACGGTCGAATATTAGCGTTTGCCGTATGTTGCGTCGTGTTCAGCGCATCGAACTACGCCTATACAGTGAATTTGAAGTGTTTAAGGGGAGTGTACGGCATTGTTTTGACAAAAAATTCATTTTTTCGAAAATTGTGCAATTCGATGATAACTAGAGAACGGTCCAATGTTAGCGTTTGCCGTATGTTGCATCGTGTTCAGCACTTCAAACTACGGGTATACAGTGAATTTGAAGTGTTTAAGGGAAGTGTACGGTAGTATTTATGAAGGAAACCCCGTTTATGCCATATTCGTGCGTTTCACGGGCAGAAAAGCACGGTTTTCGCAGTCCTCACTCTTTTCATGATAGCTCGAGAACGGTCGAATGTTCGTGTTTGCCGTATGTTGCATCGTGTTCAGCGCATCGAGTTACCCCTATACAGTGAATTTGAAGTGTTTCAGGGAAGTGTACGGTAGTGGTTTTAAAGGAAAACCCGTTTATTCCATATTCGTGCGTTTCGCGGGCAGAAAAGCACGTTTTTCACAGTCCTCACTCTTTTGATGATAGCTCGAGAACGGTCGAATGTTCGTGTTTGCCGTACGTTGCATCGTGTTCAGCGCATCGAGTTACCCCTATACAGTGAATTTGAAGTGTTTAAGGGAAGTTTACGCTAGCGTTTTGGCAGAAAAATTTTTTTTTCGAAAATTGAGCAATTCGATGATAACTCGAGAACGGTCGAATGTTAGCGTTTGCCGGAGGTTGCATCGTGTTGAGAGCATCGAATTACCCCTATACAGTGAGTTTGAAGTGTTTAAGGGAAGTGTACGGTAGCATTTTGACAAAAACCTGATTTTTTCAAAAATTCTGCAATTCGATGATAACTCGAGAATGGTTGAATGTTAGCGTTTGCCGTATGTTGCATCGTGTTCAGCGCTTCGAACTACGGGTATATAGTGAACTTGCAATGTTTAAGGGAAGTGTACGGTAGTATTTATCAAGGAAACCCCGTTTATGCCATATTCGTGCGTTTCACGGGCAGAAAAGCACGTTTTTCGCAGTCCTCACTCTTTTCATGATAGCTCGAGAACGGTCGAATGTTAGCATTTGCCGTATGTTCCATCGTGTTCAGCGCATCGAATTACCCCTATGCAGTGAATTTAAAGTGTTTAAGGGGAGTGTACGGCATTGTTTTGACAAAAAATGTTTTTTTTCGAACATTGAGCAATTCGATGATACCTCGAGAACGGTCGAATGTTAGCGTTTGCCGTATGTTGCATCGTGTTCAGCGCATCGAGTTACCCCTATACAGTGAATTTGAAGTGTTTAAGGGAAGGGTACGGTAGCGTTTTGGCAGAAAATTTGTTTTTTCGAAAATTGAGCAATTCGATGATAACTCGAGAACGGTCGAATGTTAGCGTTTGCCGTATGTTGCATCGTGTTTAGCGCTTCGAACTGCGGGTATATAGTGAATTTGAAATGTTTAAGGGAAGTGTACGGTAGTATTTATCAAGGAAACCCCGTTTATGCCATATTCGTGCGTTTCACGGGCAGAAAAGCACGCTATTCGCAGTCCTCACTCTTTTCATGATAGCTCGAGAACGTTCGAATGTTCATGTTTGCCGTATGTTGCATCGTGTTCAGCGCATCGAGTTACCCCTATACAGTGAATTTGAAGTGTTTAAGGGAAGTTTACGGTAGCGTTTTGGCAGAAAATTTGTTTTTTCGAAAATTGAGCAATGCGATGATAACTCGAGAACGGTCGAATGGTAGCGTTTGCCGTATGTTGCATCGTGTTGAGAGCATCGAATTACCCCTATACAGTGAGTTTGAAGTGTTTAAGGGAAGTGTACGGTAGCGTTTTGACAAAAACCTGATTTTTTCAAAAATTGTACAATTCGATGATAACTCGAGAATGGTCGAATGTTAGCATTTGCCGTATGTTGCATCGTGTTCAGCGCTTCGAACTACGCCTATACAGTGAATTTGAAGTGTTTAAGGGGAGTGTACGGCATTGTTTTGACAAAAAATTGATTTTTTCGAAAATTGTGCAATTCGATGATAACTCGAGAACGGTCGAATGTTAGCGTTTGCCGTTGTTGCATCGTGTTCAGCGCTTCGAACTACGCGTATACAGTGAATTTGAAGTGTTTAAGGGAAGTGTACGGTAGTATTTATGAAGGAAACCCCGTTTATGCCATTTTCGTGGGTTCCACGGGCAGAAAAGCACGTTTTTCACAGTCCGCACTCTTTTGATGATAGCTCGAGAACGGTCGAATGTTCGTGTTTGCCGTATGTTGCATCGTGTTCAGCGCATCGAGTTACCCCTATACAGAGAATTTGAAGTGTTTAAGGGGAGTGTACGGCATTGTTTTGACAAAAATGTTTTTTTTCGAACATTGAGCAATTCGATGATACCTCGAGAACGGTCGAATGTTAGCGTTTGCCGTATGTTGCATCGTGTTCAGCGCATCGAGTTACCCCTATACAGTGAATTTGAAGTGTTTAAGGGAAGTGTACGGTAGCGTTTTGACAAAAACCTGATTTTTTCAAAAATTGTACAATACGATGATAACTCGAGAATGGTCGAACGTGAGCGTTTGCCGTATGTTGCATCGTGTTCAGCGCTTCGAACTACGGGTATACAGTGAATTAGAAGTGTTTAAGGGAAGTGTACGGTAGTATTTATGAAGGAAACCCCGTTTATGCCATATTCGTGTGTTCCACGGGCAGAAAAGCACGTTTTTCACAGTCCTCACTCTTTTGATGATAGCTCGAGAACGGTCGAATGTTCGTGTTTGTCGTAGGTTGCATCGTGTTCAGCGCATCGAGTTACCTCTATACAGAGAATTTGAAGTGTTTAAGGGGAGTGTACGGCATTGTTTTGACAAAAATGTTTTTTTTCGAACATTGAGCAATTCGACGATACCTCGAGAACGGTCGAATGTTAGCGTTTGCCGTATGTTGCATCGTGTTCAGCGCATCGAGTTACCCCTATACAGTGAATTTGAAGTGTTTAAGGGAAGTGTACGGTAGCGTATTGACAAAAACCTGATTTTTTCAAAAATTATACAATTCGATGATAACTCGAGAATGGTCGAACGTGAGCGTTTGCCGTATGTTGCATCGTGTTCAGCGCTTCGAACTACGGGTATACAGTGAATTTGAAGTGTTTAAGGAAAGTGTACGGTAGTATTTATGAAGGAAACCCCGTTTATACCATATTCGTGCGTTTCACGGGCAGAAAAGCACGTTTTTCACAGTCCTCACTCTTTTCATGATAGCTCGAGAACGGTCGAATGTTCGTGTTTGCCGTACGTTGCATCGTGTTCAGCGCATCGAGTTACCCCTATACAGTGAATTTGAAGTGTTTAAGGGAAGTTTACGGTAGCGTTTTGGCAGAAAAAATTTTTTTTCGAAAATTGAGCAATTCGATGATAACTCGAGAACGGTCGAATGTTAGCGTTTGCCGGATGTTGCATCGTGTTGAGAGCATCGAATTACCCCTTTACAGTGAGTTTGAAGTGTTTAAGGGAAGTGTACGGTAGCATTTTGACAAAAACCTGATTTTTTCAAAAATTGTGCAATTCGATGATAACTCGAGAATGGTTGAATGTTAGCGTTTGCCGTATGTTGCATCGTGTTCAGCGCTTCGAACTACGGGTATACAGTGAATTTGAAGTGTTTCAGGGAAGTGTACGGTAGTGTTTTTAAAGGAAAACCCGTTTATTCCATATTCGTGCGTTTCGCGGGCAGAAAAGCACGTTTTTCACAGTCCTCACTCTTTTGATGATAGCTCGAGAACGGTCGAATGTTCGTGTTTGCCGTATGTTGCATCGTGTTCAGCGCATCGAGTTACCCCTATACAGTGAATTTGAAGTGGTTAAGGGGAGTGTACGGTAGTGTTTCTAAAGGAAAACCCGTTTATTCCATATTCGTGCGTTTCACGGGCAGAAAAGCACGTTTTTCACAGTCCTCACTCTTTTGATGATAGCTCGAGAACGGTCGAATGTTAGCGTTTGCCGTCTGTTGCATCGTGTTCAGCGCATCGAGTTACCCCTATACAGTGAATGTGAAGTGTTTAAGGGAAGTTTACGGTAGCGTTTTGGCAGAAAATTTGTTTATTCGAAAATTGAGCAATTCGATGATAACTCGAGAACGGTCGAATGTTAGCGTTTGCCGTATGTTGCGTCGTGTTCAGCGCTTCGAACTACGGGTATACAGTGAATTCGAAGTGTTTAAGGGAAGTTTACGGTAGCGTTTTGGCAGAAAATTTGTTTTTTCGAAAATTGAGCAATTCGATGATAACTCGAGAACGGTCGAATGTTAGCATTTGCCGTATGTTGCATCGTGTTCAGCGCTTCGAACTACGTGTAGACAGTGAATTTGAAGTATTTAAGGGAAGTGTACGGTAGTATTTATGACGAAAACCCCGTTTATGCCATATTCGTGCGTTTCACGGGCAGAAAAGCACGTTTTTCGCAGTCCTCTCTCTTTTGATGATAGCTCGAGAACGGTCGAATATTAGCGTTTGCCGTATGTTGCGTCGTGTTCAGCGCATCGAACTACGCCTATACAGTGAATTTGAAGTGTTTAAGGGGAGTGTACGGCATTGTTTTGACAAAAAATTGATTTTTTCGAAAATTGTGCAATTCGATGATAACTCGAGAACGGTCCAATGTTAGCGTTTGCCGTATGTTGCATCGTGTTCAGCACTTCAAACTACGGGTATACAGTGAATTTGAAGTGTTTAAGGGAAGTGTACGGTAGTATTTATGAAGGAAACCCCGTTTATGCCATATTCGTGCGTTTCACGGGCAGAAAAGCACGGTTTTCGCAGTCCTCACTCTTTTCATGATAGCTCGAGAACGGTCGAATGTTCGTGTTTGCCGTATGTTGCATCGTGTTCAGCGCATCGAGTTACCCCTATACAGTGAATTTGAAGTGTTTCAGGGAAGTGTACGGTAGTGTTTTTAAAGGAAAACCCGTTTATTCCATATTCGTGCGTTTCGCGGGCAGAAAAGCACGTTTTTCACAATCCTCACTCTTTTGATGATAGCTCGAGAACGGTCGAATGTTCGTGTTTGCCGTACGTTGCATCGTGTTCAGCGCATCGAGTTACCCCTATACAGTGAATTTGAAGTGTTTAAGGGAAGTTTACGCTAGCGTTTTGGCAGAAAAATTTTTTTTTCGAAAATTGAGCAATTCGATGATAACTCGAGAACGGTCGAATGTTAGCGTTTGCCGGAGGTTGCATCGTGTTGAGAGCATCGAATTACCCCTATACAGTGAGTTTGAAGTGTTTAAGGGAAGTGTACGGTAGCATTTTGACAAAAACCTGATTTTTTCAAAAATTCTGCAATTCGATGATAACTCGAGAATGGTTGAATGTTAGCGTTTGCGGTATGTTGCATCGTGTTCAGCGCTTCGAACTACGGGTATATAGTGAACTTGCAATGTTTAAGGGAAGTGTACGGTAGTATTTATCAAGGAAACCCCGTTTATGCCATATTCGTGCGTTTCACGGGCAGAAAAGCACGTTTTTCGCAGTCCTCACTCTTTTCCTGATAGCTCGAGAACGGTCGAATGTTAGCATTTGCCGTATGTTCCGTCGTGTACAGCGCATCGAATTACCCCTATGCAGTGAATTTAAAGTGTTTAAGGGGAGTGTACGGCATTGTTTTGACAAAAAATGTTTTTTTTCGAACATTGAGCAATTCGATGATACCTCGAGAACGGTCGAATGTTAGCGTTTGCCGTATGTTGCATCGTGTTCAGCGCATCGAGTTACCCCTATACAGTGAATTTGAAGTGTTTAAGGGAAGGGTACGGTAGCGTTTTGGCAGAAAATTTGTTTTTTCGAAAATTGAGCAATTCGATGATAACTCGAGAACGGTCGAATGTTAGCGTTTGCCGTATGTTGCATCGTGTTTAGCGCTTCGAACTGCGGGTATATAGTGAATTTGAAATGTTTAAGGGAAGTGTACGGTAGTATTTATCAAGGAAACCCCGTTTATGCCATATTCGTGCGTTTCACGGGCAGAAAAGCACGCTATTCGCAGTCCTCACTCTTTTCATGATAGCTCGAGAACGCTCGAATGTTCATGTTTGCCGTATGTTGCATCGTGTTCAGCGCATCGAGTTACCCCTATACAGTGAATTTGAAGTGTTTAAGGGAAGTTTACGGTAGCGTTTTGGCAGAAAATTTGTTTTTTCGAAAATTGAGCAATGCGATGATAACTCGAGAACGGTCGAATGGTAGCGTTTGCCGTATGTTGCATCGTGTTGAGAGCATCGAATTACCCCTATACAGTGAGTTTGAAGTGTTTAAGGGAAGTGTACGGTAGCGTTTTGACAAAAACCTGATTTTTTCAAAAATTGTACAATTCGATGATAACTCGAGAACGGTCGAATGTTAGCGTTTGCCGTTGTTGCATCGTGTTCAGCGCTTCGAACTACGCGTATACAGTGAATTTGAAGTGTTTAAGGGAAGTGTACGGTAGTATTTATGAAGGAAACCCCGTTTATGCCATTTTCGTGGGTTCCACGGGCAGAAAAGCACGTTTTTCACAGTCCGCACTCTTTTGATGATAGCTCGAGAACGGTCGAATGTTCGTGTTTGCCGTATGTTGCATCGTGTTCAGCGCATCGAGTTACCCCTATACAGAGAATTTGAAGTGTTTAAGGGGAGTGTACGGCATTGTTTTGACAAAAATGTTTTTTTTCGAACATTGAGCAATTCGATGATACCTCGAGAACGGTCGAATGTTAGCGTTTGCCGTATGTTGCATCGTGTTCAGCGCATCGAGTTACCCCTATACAGTGAATTTGAAGTGTTTAAGGGAAGTGTACGGTAGCGTTTTGACAAAAACCTGATTTTTTCAAAAATTGTACAATTCGATGATAACTCGAGAATGGTCGAACGTGAGCGTTTGCCGTATGTTGCATCGTGTTCAGCGCTTCGAACTACGGGTATACAGTGAATTAGAAGTGTTTAAGGGAAGTGTACGGTAGTATTTATGAAGGAAACCCCGTTTATGCCATATTCGTGTGTTCCACGGGCAGAAAAGCACGTTTTTCACAGTCCTCACTCTTTTGATGATAGCTCGAGAACGGTCGAATGTTCGTGTTTGCCGTAGGTTGCATCGTGTTCAGCGCATCGAGTTACCTCTATACAGAGAATTTGAAGTGTTTAAGGGGAGTGTACGGCATTGTTTTGACAAAAATGTTTTTTTTCGAACATTGAGCAATTCGACGATACCTCGAGAACGGTCGAATGTTAGCGTTTGCCGTATGTTGCATCGTGTTCAGCGCATCGAGTTACCCCTATACAGTAAATTTGAAGTGTTTAAGGGAAGTGTACGGTAGCGTATTGACAAAAACCTGATTTTTTCAAAAATTATACAATTCGATGATAACTCGAGAATGGTCGAACGTGAGCGTTTGCCGTATGTTGCATCGTGTTCAGCGCTTCGAACTACGGGTATACAGTGAATTTGAAGTGTTTAAGGAAAGTGTACGGTAGTATTTATGAAGGAAACCCCGTTTATACCATATTCGTGCGTTTCACGGGCAGAAAAGCACGTTTTTCACAGTCCTCACTCTTTTCATGATAGCTCGAGAACGGTCGAATGTTCGTGTTTGCCGTATGTTGCATCGTGTTCAGCGCATCGAGTTACCCTTATACAGTGAATTTGAAGTGTTTAAGGGAAGTTTACGGTAGCGTTTTGGCAGAAAAAATTTTTTTTCGAAAATTGAGCAATTCGATGATAACTCGAGAACGGTCGAATGTTAGCGTTTGCCAGATGTTGCATCGTGTTGAGAGCATCGAATTACCCCTATACAGTGAGTTTGAAGTGTTTAAGGGAAGTGTACGGTAGCATTTTGACAAAAACCTGATTTTTTCAAAAATTGTGCAATTCGATGATAACTCGAGAATGGTTGAATGTTAGCGTTTGCCGTATGTTGCATCGTGTTCAGCGCTTCGAACTACGGGTAGATAGTGAATTTGAAATGTTTAAGGGAAGTGTACGGTAGCATTTATCAAGGAAACCCCGTTTATGCCATATTCGTGCGTTTCACGGGCAGAAAAGCACGTTTTTCGCAGTCCTCACTCTTTTCATGATAGCTCGAGAACGCTCGAATGTTCATGTTTGCCGTATGTTGCATCGTGTTCAGCGCATCGAGTTACCCCTATACAGTGAATGTGAAGTGTTTAAGGGAAGTTTACGGTAGCGTTTTGGCAGAAAATTTGTTTATTCGAAAATTGAGCAATTCGATGATAACTCGAGAACGTCGAATATTAGCGTTTGCCGTATGTTGCGTCGTGTTCAGCGCTTCGAACTACGGGTATACAGTGAATTCGAAGTGTTTAAGGGAAGTGTACGGTAGTATTTATGAAGGAAACCCCGTTTATGCCATATTCGTGTGTTCCACGGGCAGAAAAGCACGTTTTTCACAGTCCTCACTCTTTTGATGATAGCTCGAGAACGGTCGAATTTTCGTGTTTGCCGTATGTTGCATCGTGTTCAGCGCATCGCGTTACCCCTATACAGTGAATTTGAAGTGTTTAAGGCAAGTTTACGGTAGCGTTTTGGCAGAAAATTTGTTTTTTCGAAAATTGAGCAATTCGATGATAACTCGAGAACGGTCGAATGTTAGCGTTTGCCGTATGTTGCATCGTGTTGAGAGCATCGAATTACCCCTATACCGTGAGTTTGAAGTGTTTAAGGGAACTGTCCTTTAGCGTTTTGACAAAAAATTGATTTTTTCGAAAATTGTGCAATTCGATGATAACTCGAGAACGGTCGAATGTTAGCGTTTGCCGTATGTTGCATCGTGTTCAGCGCTTCGAACTGCGGGTATATAGTGAATTTGAAAGTTTAAGGGAAGTGTACGGTAGTATTTATCAAGGAAACCCCGTTTATGCCATATTCGTGCGTTTCACGGGCAGAAAAGCACGCTTTTCGCAGTCCTCACTCTTTTCATGATAGCTCGAGAACGGTCGAATGTTAGCTTTTGCCGTATGTTGCATCGTGTTCAGCGCATCGAGTTACCCCTATACAGTGAATTTGAAGTGTTTAAGGGAAGTTTACGGTAGCGTTTTGGCAGAAAATTTTTTTTTTCGAAAATTGAGCAATTCGATGATTACTCGAGAACGGTCGAATGTTAGCGTTTGCCGTATGTTGCATCGTGTTCAGCGCTTCGAACTACGTGTAGACAGTGAATTTGAAGTATTTAAGGGAAGTGTACGGTAGTATTTATGAAGAAAACCCCGTTTATGCCATATTCGTGCGTTTCACGGGCAGAAAAGCACGTTTTTCGCAGTCCTCACTCTTTTCATGATAGCTCGAGAACGCTCGAATGTTCATGTTTGCCGTATGTTGCATCGTGTTCAGCGCATCGAGTTACCCCTATACAGTGAATTTGAAGTGTTTAAGGGAAGTGTACGGTAGTATTTATGAAGGAAACCCCGTTTATGCCATATTCGTGCGTTTCACGGGCAGAAAAGCACGTTTTTCACAGTCCTCACTCTTTTGATGATAGCTCGAGAACGCTCGAATGTTCATGTTTGCCGTATGTTGCATCGTGTTCAGCGCATCGAGTTACCCCTATACAGTGAATTTGAAGTGCTTAAGGGAAGTTTACGGTAGCGTTTTGGCAGAAAATTTGTTTTTTCGAAAATTGAGTAATTCGATGATAACTCGAGAACGGTCGAATGGTAGCGTTTGCCGTTGTTGCATCGTGTTCAGCGCATCGAGTTACCCCTATACAGTGAATTTGAAGTGTTTAAGGGGAGTGTACGGCACTGTTTTGACAAAAATGTTTTTTTTCGAAAATTGAGCAGTTCGATGATAACTCGAGAACGGTCGAATAGTAGCGTTTGCTGTATGTTGCATCGTGTTCAGCGCTTCGAACTACGGGTATACAGTGAATTTGAAGTGTTTAAGGGAAGTGTACGGTAGAATTTATGAAGGAAACCCCGTTTATGCCATATTCGTGCGTTTCACGGGCAGAAAAGCACGTTTTTCACAGTCCTCACTCTTTTGATGATAGCTCGAGAACGGTCGAATATTCGTGTTTGCCGTATGTTGCATCGTGTTCAGCGCATCGAGTTACCCCTATACAGTGAATTTGAAGTGTTTAAGGGAAGTTTACGGTAGCGTTTTGGCAGAAAATTTTTTTTTTCGAAAATTGAGCAATTCGATGATACCTAGAAAACGGTCGAATGTTAGCGTTTGCCGTAAGTTGCATCGTGTTCAGCGCATCGAGTTACCCCTATACAGTGAATTTGAAGTGTTTCAGGGAAGTGTACGGTAGTGTTTTTAAAGGAAAACCCGTTTATTCCATATTCGTGCGTTTCGCGGGCAGAAAAGCACGTTTTTCACAGTCCTCACTCTTTTGATGATAGCTCGAGAACGGTCGAATGTTCGTGTTTGCCGTATGTTGCATCGTGTTCAGCGCATCGAGTAACCCCTATACAGTGAATTTGAAGTGTTTAAGGGAAGTTTACGGTAGCGTTTTGGCAGAAAAAATTTTTTTTCGAAAATTGAGCAATTCGATGATAACTCGAGAACGGTCGAATGTTAGCGTTTGCCGGATGTTGCATCGTGTTGAGAGCATAGAATTACCCCTATACAGTGAGTTTGAAGTGTTTAAGGGAAGTGTACGGTAGCATTTTGACAAAAACCTGATTTTTTCAAAAATTGTGCAATTCGATGATAACTCGAGAATGGTTGAATGTTAGCGTTTGCCGTATGTTGCATCGTGTTCAGCGCTTCGAACTACGGGTATATAGTGAATTTGAAATGTTTAAGGGAAGTGTACGGTAGTATTTATCAAGGAAACCCCGTTTATGCCATATTCGTGCGTTTCACGGGCAGAAAAGCACGTTTTTCGCAGTCCTCACTCTTTTCATGATAGCTCGAGAACGCTCGAATGTTCATGTTTGCCGTATGTTGCATCGTGTTCAGCGCATCGAGTTACCCCTATACAGTGAATTTGAAGTGTTTAAGGGAAGTTTACGGTAGCGTTTTGGCAGAAAATTTGTTTTTTCGAAAATTGAGCAATTCGATGATAACTCGAGAACGGTCGAATGTTAGCGTTTGCCGTATGTTGCATCGTGTTCAGCGCATCGAACTACGCCTATACAGTGAATTTGAAGTGTTTAAGGGGAGTGTACGGCATTGTTTTGACAAAAAATTGTTTTTTTCGAAAATTGTACAATTCGATGATAACTCGAGAATGGTCAAATGTTAGCATTTGCCGTATGTTGCATCGTGTTCAGCGCTTCGAACTACGTGTAGACAGTGAATTTGAAGTATTTAAGGGAAGTGTACGGTAGTATTTATGAAGAAAACCCCGTTTATGCCATATTCGTGCGTTTCACGGGCAGAAAAGCACGTTTTTCGCAGTCCTCACTCTTTTCATGATAGCTCGAGAACGCTCGAATGTTCATGTTTGCCGTATGTTGCATCGTGTTCAGCGCATCGAGTTACCCCTATACAGTGAATTTGAAGTGTTTAAGGGAAGTGTACGGTAGTATTTATGAAGGAAACCCCGTTTATGCCATATTCGTGCGTTTCACGGGCAGAAAAGCACGTTTTTCACAGTCCTCACTCTTTTGATGATAGCTCGAGAACGCTCGAATGTTCATGTTTGCCGTATGTTGCATCGTGTTCAGCGCATCGAGTTACCCCTATACAGTGAATTTGAAGTGCTTAAGGGAAGTTTACGGTAGCGTTTTGGCAGAAAATTTGTTTTTTCGAAAATTGAGTAATTCGATGATAACTCGAGAACGGTCGAATGGTAGCGTTTGCCGTTGTTGCATCGTGTTCAGCGCATCGAGTTACCCCTATACAGTGAATTTGAAGTGTTTAAGGGGAGTGTACGGCACTGTTTTGACAAAAATGTTTTTTTTCGAAAATTGAGCAGTTCGATGATAACTCGAGAACGGTCGAATAGTAGCGTTTGCCGTATGTTGCATCGTGTTCAGCGCTTCGAACTACGGGTATACAGTGAATTTGAAGTGTTTAAGGGAAGTGTACGGTAGAATTTATGAAGGAAACCCCGTTTATGCCATATTCGTGCGTTTCACGGGCAGAAAAGCACGTTTTTCACAGTCCTCACTCTTTTGATGATAGCTCGAGAACGGTCGAATATTCGTGTTTGCCGTATGTTGCATCGTGTTCAGCGCATCGAGTTACCCCTATACAGTGAATTTGAAGTGTTTAAGGGAAGTTTACGGTAGCGTTTTGGCAGAAAATTTTTTTTTTCGAAAATTGAGCAATTCGATGATACCTAGAAAACGGTCGAATGTTAGCGTTTGCCGTAAGTTGCATCGTGTTCAGCGCATCGAGTTACCCCTATACAGTGAATTTGAAGTGTTTCAGGGAAGTGTACGGTAGTGTTTTTAAAGGAAAACCCGTTTATTCCATATTCGTGCGTTTCGCGGGCAGAAAAGCACGTTTTTCACAGTCCTCACTCTTTTGATGATAGCTCGAGAACGGTCGAATGTTCGTGTTTGCCGTATGTTGCATCGTGTTCAGCGCATCGAGTAACCCCTATACAGTGAATTTGAAGTGTTTAAGGGAAGTTTACGGTAGCGTTTTGGCAGAAAAAATTTTTTTTCGAAAATTGAGCAATTCGATGATAACTCGAGAACGGTCGAATGTTAGCGTTTGCCGGATGTTGCATCGTGTTGAGAGCATAGAATTACCCCTATACAGTGAGTTTGAAGTGTTTAAGGGAAGTGTACGGTAGCATTTTGACAAAAACCTGATTTTTTCAAAAATTGTGCAATTCGATGATAACTCGAGAATGGTTGAATGTTAGCGTTTGCCGTATGTTGCATCGTGTTCAGCGCTTCGAACTACGGGTATATAGTGAATTTGAAATGTTTAAGGGAAGTGTACGGTAGTATTTATCAAGGAAACCCCGTTTATGCCATATTCGTGCGTTTCACGGGCAGAAAAGCACGTTTTTCGCAGTCCTCACTCTTTTCATGATAGCTCGAGAACGCTCGAATGTTCATGTTTGCCGTATGTTGCATCGTGTTCAGCGCATCGAGTTACCCCTATACAGTGAATTTGAAGTGTTTAAGGGAAGTTTACGGTAGCGTTTTGGCAGAAAATTTGTTTTTTCGAAAATTGAGCAATTCGATGATAACTCGAGAACGGTCGAATGGTAGCGTTTGCCGTATATTGCATCGTGTAGAGAGCATCGAATTACCCCTATACAGTGAGTTTGAAGTGTTTAAGGGAAGTGTAGGGTAGCGTTTTGACAAAAACCTGATTTTTTCAAAAATTGTACAATTCGATGATAACTCGAGAATGGTCGAATGTTAGCATTTGCCGTATGTTGCATCGTGTTCAGCGCTTCAAACTACGGGTATATAGTGAATTTGAAATGTTTAAGGGAAGTGTACGGTAGTATTTATCAAGGAAACCCCGTTTATGCCATATTCGTGCGTTTCACGGGCAGAAAAGCACGTTTTTCGCAGTCCTCACTCTTTTCATGATAGCTCGAGAACGCTCGAATGTTCATGTTTGCCGTATGTTGCATCGTGTTCAGCGCATCGAGTTACCCCTATACAGTGAATTTGAAGTGTTTAAGGGAAGTTTACGGTAGCGTTTTGGCAGAAAATTTGTTTTTTCGAAAATTGAGCAATTCGATAATAACTCGAGAATGGTCGAACGTGAGCGTTTGCCGTATGTTGCATCGTGTTCAGCGCTTCGAACTACGGGTATACAGTGAATTTGAAGTGTTTAAGGAAAGTGTACGGTAGTATTTATCAAGGAAACCCCGTTTATACCATATTCGTGCGTTTCACGGGCAGAAAAGCACGTTTTTCACAGTCCTCACTCTTTTCATGATAGCTCGAGAACGGTCGAATGTTCGTGTTTGCCGTACGTTGCATCGTGTTCAGCGCATCGAGTTACCCCTATACAGTGAATTTGAAGTGTTTAAGGGAAGTTTACGGTAGCGTTTTGGCAGAAAAATTTTTTTTTCGAAAATTGAGCAATTCGATGATAACTCGAGAACGGTCGAATGTTAGCGTTTGCCGGATGTTGCATCGTGTTGAGAGCATCGAATTACCCCTTTACAGTGAGTTTGAAGTGTTTAAGGGAAGTGTACGGTAGCATTTTGACAAAAACCTGATTTTTTCAAAAATTGTGCAATTCGATGATAACTCGAGAATGGTTGAATGTTAGCGTTTGCCGTATGTTGCATCGTGTTCAGCGCTTCGAACTACGGGTATATAGTGAACTTGCAATGTTTAAGGGAAGTGTACGGTAGTATTTATCAAGGAAACCCCGTTTATGCCATATTCGTGCGTTTCACGGGCAGAAAAGCACGTTTTTCGCAGTCCTCACTCTTTTGATGATAGCTCGAGAACGGTCGAATGTTCGTGTTTGCCGTATGTTGCGTCGTGTTCAGCGCATCGAGTTACCCCTATACAGTGAATTTGAAGTGTTTAAGGGGAGTGTACGGCATTGTTTTGACAAAAATGTTTTTTTTCGAAAATTGAGCAGTTCGATGATAACTCGAGAACGGTCGAATAGTAGCGTTTGCCGTATGTTGCATCGTGTTCAGCGCTTCGAACTACGGGTATACAGTGAATTTGAAGTGTTTCAGGGAAGTGTACGGTAGTGTTTTTAAAGGAAAACCCGTTTATTCCATATTCGTGCGTTTCGCGGGCAGAAAAGCACGTTTTTCACAGTCCTCACTCTTTTGATGATAGCTCGAGAACGGTCGAATGTTCGTGTTTGCCGTATGTTGCATCGTGTTCAGCGCATCGAGTTACCCCTATACAGTGAATTTGAAGTGTTTAAGGGGAGTGTACGGTAGTGTTTCTAAAGGAAAACCCGTTTATTCCATATTCGTGCGTTCGCGGGCACAAAAGCACGTTTTTCACAGTCCTCACTCTTTTGATGATAGTTCGAGAAAGGTCGAATGTTCGTGTTTGCCGTATGTTGCATCGTGTTCAGTGCTTCGAACTACGGGTATACAGTGAATTTGAAGTGTTTAAGGGAAGTTTACGGTAGCGTTTTGGCAGAAAATTTTTTTTTTCGAAAATTGAGCAATTCGATGATAACTCGAGAACGGTCGAATGTTAGCGTTTGCCGTATGTTGCATCGTGTTGAGAGCATCGAATTACCCCTATACCGTGAGTTTGAAGTGTTTAAGGGAAGTGTAGGGTAGCGTTTTGACAAAAACCTGATTTTTTCAAAAATTGTACAATTCGATGATAACTCGAGAATGGTCGAATGTTAGCATTTGCCGTATGTTGCATCGTGTTCAGCGCTTCAAACTACGGGTATATAGTGAATTTGAAATGTTTAAGGGAAGTGTACGGTAGTATTTATCAAGGAAACCCCGTTTATGCCATATTCGTGCGTTTCACGGGCAGAAAAGCACGTTTTTCGCAGTCCTCACTCTTTTCATGATAGCTCGAGAACGCTCGAATGTTCATGTTTGCCGTATGTTGCATCGTGTTCAGCGCATCGAGTTACCCCTATACAGTGAATTTGAAGTGTTTAAGGGAAGTTTACGGTAGCGTTTTGGCAGAAAATTTGTTTTTTCGAAAATTGAGCAATTCGATAATAACTCGAGAATGGTCGAACGTGAGCGTTTGCCGTATGTTGCATCGTGTTCAGCGCTTCGAACTACGGGTATACAGTGAATTTGAAGTGTTTAAGGAAAGTGTACGGTAGTATTTATGAAGGAAACCCCGTTTATACCATATTCGTGCGTTTCACGGGCAGAAAAGCACGTTTTTCACAGTCCTCACTCTTTTCATGATAGCTCGAGAACGGTCGAATGTTCGTGTTTGCCGTACGTTGCATCGTGTTCAGCGCATCGAGTTACCCCTATACAGTGAATTTGAAGTGTTTAAGGGAAGTTTACGGTAGCGTTTTGGCAGAAAAATTTTTTTTTCGAAAATTGAGCAATTCGATGATAACTCGAGAACGGTCGAATGTTAGCGTTTGCCGGATGTTGCATCGTGTTGAGAGCATCGAATTACCCCTTTACAGTGAGTTTGAAGTGTTTAAGGGAAGTGTACGGTAGCATTTTGACAAAAACCTGATTTTTTCAAAAATTGTGCAATTCGATGATAACTCGAGAATGGTTGAATGTTAGCGTTTGCCGTATGTTGCATCGTGTTCAGCGCTTCGAACTACGGGTATATAGTGAACTTGCAATGTTTAAGGGAAGTGTACGGTAGTATTTATCAAGGAAACCCCGTTTATGCCATATTCGTGCGTTTCACGGGCAGAAAAGCACGTTTTTCGCAGTCCTCACTCTTTTGATGATAGCTCGAGAACGGTCGAATGTTCGTGTTTGCCGTATGTTGCGTCGTGTTCAGCGCATCGAGTTACCCCTATACAGTGAATTTGAAGTGTTTAAGGGGAGTGTACGGCATTGTTTTGACAAAAATGTTTTTTTTCGAAAATTGAGCAGTTCGATGATAACTCGAGAACGGTCGAATAGTAGCGTTTGCCGTATGTTGCATCGTGTTCAGCGCTTCGAACTACGGGTATACAGTGAATTTGAAGTGTTTCAGGGAAGTGTACGGTAGTGTTTTTAAAGGAAAACCCGTTTATTCCATATTCGTGCGTTTCGCGGGCAGAAAAGCACGTTTTTCACAGTCCTCACTCTTTTGATGATAGCTCGAGAACGGTCGAATGTTCGTGTTTGCCGTATGTTGCATCGTGTTCAGCGCATCGAGTTACCCCTATACAGTGAATTTGAAGTGTTTAAGGGGAGTGTACGGTAGTGTTTCTAAAGGAAAACCCGTTTATTCCATATTCGTGCGTTCGCGGGCACAAAAGCACGTTTTTCACAGTCCTCACTCTTTTGATGATAGTTCGAGAAAGGTCGAATGTTCGTGTTTGCCGTATGTTGCATCGTGTTCAGTGCTTCGAACTACGGGTATACAGTGAATTTGAAGTGTTTAAGGGAAGTTTACGGTAGCGTTTTGGCAGAAAATTTTTTTTTTCGAAAATTGAGCAATTCGATGATAACTCGAGAACGGTCGAATGTTAGCGTTTGCCGTATGTTGCATCGTGTTGAGAGCATCGAATTACCCCTATACCGTGAGTTTGAAGTGTTTAAGGGAAGTGTAGGGTAGCGTTTTGACAAAAACCTGATTTTTTCAAAAATTGTACAATTCGATGATAACTCGAGAATGGTCGAATGTTAGCATTTGCCGTATGTTGCATCGTGTTCAGCGCTTCAAACTACGGGTATATAGTGAATTTGAAATGTTTAAGGGAAGTGTACGGTAGTATTTATCAAGGAAACCCCGTTTATGCCATATTCGTGCGTTTCACGGGCAGAAAAGCACGTTTTTCGCAGTCCTCACTCTTTTCATGATAGCTCGAGAACGCTCGAATGTTCATGTTTGCCGTATGTTGCATCGTGTTCAGCGCATCGAGTTACCCCTATACAGTGAATTTGAAGTGTTTAAGGGAAGTTTACGGTAGCGTTTTGGCAGAAAATTTGTTTTTTCGAAAATTGAGCAATTCGATAATAACTCGAGAATGGTCGAACGTGAGCGTTTGCCGTATGTTGCATCGTGTTCAGCGCTTCGAACTACGGGTATACAGTGAATTTGAAGTGTTTAAGGAAAGTGTACGGTAGTATTTATGAAGGAAACCCCGTTTATACCATATTCGTGCGTTTCACGGGCAGAAAAGCACGTTTTTCACAGTCCTCACTCTTTTCATGATAGCTCGAGAACGGTCGAATGTTCGTGTTTGCCGTACGTTGCATCGTGTTCAGCGCATCGAGTTACCCCTATACAGTGAATTTGAAGTGTTTAAGGGAAGTTTACGGTAGCGTTTTGGCAGAAAAATTTTTTTTTCGAAAATTGAGCAATTCGATGATAACTCGAGAACGGTCGAATGTTAGCGTTTGCCGGATGTTGCATCGTGTTGAGAGCATCGAATTACCCCTTTACAGTGAGTTTGAAGTGTTTAAGGGAAGTGTACGGTAGCATTTTGACAAAAACCTGATTTTTTCAAAAATTGTGCAATTCGATGATAACTCGAGAATGGTTGAATGTTAGCGTTTGCCGTATGTTGCATCGTGTTCAGCGCTTCGAACTACGGGTATATAGTGAACTTGCAATGTTTAAGGGAAGTGTACGGTAGTATTTATCAAGGAAACCCCGTTTATGCCATATTCGTGCGTTTCACGGGCAGAAAAGCACGTTTTTCGCAGTCCTCACTCTTTTGATGATAGCTCGAGAACGGTCGAATGTTCGTGTTTGCCGTATGTTGCGTCGTGTTCAGCGCATCGAGTTACCCCTATACAGTGAATTTGAAGTGTTTAAGGGGAGTGTACGGTAGTGTTTCTAAAGGAAAACCCGTTTATTCCATATTCGTGCGTTCGCGGGCACAAAAGCACGTTTTTCACAGTCCTCACTCTTTTCATGATAGCTCGAGAACGCTCGAATGTTCATGTTTGCCGTATGTTGCATCGTGTTCAGCGCATCGAGTTACCCCTATACAGTGAATGTGAAGTGTTTAAGGGAAGTTTACGGTAGCGTTTTGGCAGAAAATTTGTTTATTCGAAAATTGAGCAATTCGATGATAACTCGAGAACGGTCGAATGTTAGCGTTTTCCAGATGTTGCATCGTGTTGAGAGCATCGAATTACCCCTATACAGTGAGTTTGAAGTGTTTAAGGGAAGTGTACGGTAGCATTTATCAAGGAAACCCCGTTTATGCCATATTCGTGCGTTTCACGGGCAGAAAAGCACGTTTTTCGCAGTCCTCACTCTTTTCATGATAGCTCGAGAACGCTCGAATGTTCATGTTTGCCGTATGTTGCATCGTGTTCAGCGCATCGAGTTACCCCTATACAGTGAATTTGAAGTGTTTAAGGGAAGTTTACGGTAGCGTTTTGGCAGAAAATTTGTTTTTTCGAAAATTGAGCAATTCGATGATAACTCGAGAACGGTCGAATGTTAGCGTTTGCCGTATGTTGCATCGTGTTGAGAGCATCGAATTACCCCTATACCGTGAGTTTGAAGTGTTTAAGGGAACTGTACGGTAGCGTTTTGACAAAAAATTGATTTTTTCGAAAATTGTGCAATTCGATGATAACTCGAGAACGGTCGAATGTTAGCGTTTGCCGTATGTTGCATCGTGTTCAGCGCTTCGAACTGCGGGTATATAGTGAATTTGAAAGTTTAAGGGAAGTGTACGGTAGTATTTATCAAGGAAACCCCGTTTATGCCATATTCGTGCGTTTCACGGGCAGAAAAGCACGCTTTTCGCAGTCCTCACTTTTTTCATGATAGCTCGAGAACGGTCGAATGTTAGCTTTTGCCGTAAGTTGCATCGTGTTCAGCGCATCGAGTTACCCCTATACAGTGAATTTGAATTGTTTAAGGGAAGTTTACGGTAGCGTTTTGGCAGAAAATTTTTTTTTTCGAAAATTGAGCAATTCGATGATTACTCGAGAACGGTCGAATGTTAGCGTTTGCCGTATGTTGCATCGTGTTCAGCGCATCGAACTACGCCTATACAGTGAATTTGAAGTGTTTAAGGGGAGTGTACGGCATTGTTTTGACAAAAAATTGGTTTTTTCGAAAATTGTACAATTCGATGATAACTCGAGAATGGTCGAATGTTAGCATTTGCCGTATGTTGCATCGTGTTCAGCGCTTCGAACTACGTGTAGACAGTGAATTTGAAGTATTTAAGGGAAGTGTACGGTAGTATTTATGAAGAAAACCCCGTTTATGCCATATTCGTGCGTTTCACGGGCAGAAAAGCACGTTTTTCGCAGTCCTCTCTCTTTTGATGATAGCTCGAGAACGGTCGAATATTAGCGTTTGCCGTATGTTGCGTCGTGTTCAGCGCATCGAACTACGCCTATACAGTGAATTTGAAGTGTTTAAGGGGAGTGTACGGCATTGTTTTGACAAAAAATTGATTTTTTCGAAAACTGTGCAATTCGATGATAACTCGAGAACGGTCCAATGTTAGCGTTTGCCGTATGTTGCATCGTGTTGAGAGCATCGAATTACCCCTATACAGTGAGTTTGAAGTGTTTAAGGGAAGTGTACGGTAGCATTTTGACAAAAACCTGATTTTTTCAAAAATTGTGCAATTCGATGATAACTCGAGAATGGTTGAATGTTAGCGGTTGCCGTATGTTGCATCGTGTTCACCGCTTCAAACTACGGGTATATAGTGAATTTGAAATGTTTAAGGGAAGTGTACGGTAGTATTTATCAAGGAAACCCCGTTTATGCCATATTCGTGCGTTTCACGGGCAGAAAAGCACGTTTTTCGCAGTCCTCACTCTTTTCATGATAGCTCGAGAACGCTCGAATGTTCATGTTTGCCGTATGTTGCATCGTGTTCAGCGCATCGAGTTACCCCTATACAGTGAATTTGAAGTGTTTAAGGGAAGTGTACGGTAGTATTTATGAAGGAAACCCCGTTTATGCCATATTCGTGCGTTTCACGGGCAGAAAAGCACGTTTTTCACAGTCCTCACTCTTTTGATGATAGCTCGAGAACGCTCGAATGTTCATGTTTGCCGTATGTTGCATCGTGGTCAGCGCATCGAGTTACCCCTATACAGTGAATTTGAAGTGCTTAAGGGAAGTTTACGGTAGCGTTTTGGCAGAAAATTTGTTTTTTCGAAAATTGAGTAATTCGATGATAACTCGAGAACGGTCGAATGGTAGCGTTTGCCGTTGTTGCATCGTGTTCAGCGCATCGAGTTACCCCTATACAGTGAATTTCAAGTGTTTAAGGGGAGTGTACGGCACTGTTTTGACAAAAATGTTTTTTTTCGAAAATTGAGCAGTTCGATGATAACTCGAGAACGGTCGAATAGTAGCGTTTGCCGTATGTTGCATCGTGTTCAGCGCTTCGAACTACGTGTAGACAGTGAATTTGAAGTATTTAAGGGAAGTGTACGGTAGTATTTATGAAGAAAACCCCGTTTATGCCATATTCGTGCGTTTCACGGGCAGAAAAGCACGTTTTTCGCAGTCCTCTCTCTTTTGATGATAGCTCGAGAACGGTCGAATATTAGCGTTTGCCGTATGTTGCGTCGTGTTCAGCGCATCGAACTACGCCTATACAGTGAATTTGAAGTGTTTAAGGGGAGTGTACGGCATTGTTTTGACAAAAAATTGATTTTTTCGAAAATTGTGCAATTCGATGATAACTCGAGAACGGTCCAATGTTAGCGTTTGCCGTATGTTGCATCGTGTTGAGAGCATCGAATTACCCCTATACAGTGAGTTTGAAGTGTTTAAGGGAAGTGTACGGTAGCATTTTGACAAAAACCTGATTTTTTCAAAAATTGTGCAATTCGATGATAACTCGAGAATGGTTGAATGTTAGCGGTTGCCGTATGTTGCATCGTGTTCACCGCTTCAAACTACGGGTATATAGTGAATTTGAAATGTTTAAGGGAAGTGTACGGTAGTATTTATCAAGGAAACCCCGTTTATGCCATATTCGTGCGTTTCACGGGCAGAAAAGCACGTTTTTCGCAGTCCTCACTCTTTTCATGATAGCTCGAGAACGCTCGAATGTTCATGTTTGCCGTATGTTGCATCGTGTTCAGCGCATCGAGTTACCCCTATACAGTGAATTTGAAGTGTTTAAGGGAAGTGTACGGTAGTATTTATGAAGGAAACCCCGTTTATGCCATATTCGTGCGTTTCACGGGCAGAAAAGCACGTTTTTCACAGTCCTCACTCTTTTGATGATAGCTCGAGAACGCTCGAATGTTCATGTTTGCCGTATGTTGCATCGTGTTCAGCGCATCGAGTTACCCCTATACAGTGAATTTGAAGTGCTTAAGGGAAGTTTACGGTAGCGTTTTGGCAGAAAATTTGTTTTTTCGAAAATTGAGTAATTCGATGATAACTCGAGAACGGTCGAATGGTAGCGTTTGCCGTTGTTGCATCGTATTCAGCGCATCGAGTTACCCCTATACAGTGAATTTGAAGTGTTTAAGGGGAGTGTACGGCACTGTTTTGACAAAAATGTTTTTTTTCGAAAATTGAGCAGTTCGATGATAACTCGAGAACGGTCGAATAGTAGCGTTTGCCGTATGTTGCATCGTGTTCAGCGCTTCGAACTACGTGTAGACAGTGAATTTGAAGTATGTAAGGGAAGTGTACGGTTGTATTTATGAAGAAAACCCCGTTTATGCCATATTCGTGCGTTTCACGGGCAGAAAAGCACGTTTTTCGCAGTCCTCTCTCTTTTGATGATAGCTCGAGAACGGTCGAATATTCGTGTTTGCCGTATGTTGCATCGTGTTCAGCGCATCGAGTTACCCCTATACAGTGAATTTTAAGTGTTTAAGGGAAGTTTACGGTAGCGTTTTGGCAGAAAATTTGTTTTTTCGAAAATTGAGCAATTCGATGATAACTCGAGAACGGTCGAATGTTAGCGTTTACCGTATGTTGCATCGTGTTCAGCGCTTCGAACTACGGGTATACAGTGAATTTGAAGTGTTTAAGGGAAGTGTACGGTAGTGTTTCTAAAGGAAAACCCGTTTATTCCATATTCGTGCGTTCGCGGGCACAAAAGCACGTTTTTCACAGTCCTCACTCTTTTGATGATAGTTCGAGAACGGTCGAATGTTCGTGTTTGCCGTATGTTGCATCGTGTTCAGCGCTTCGAACTACGGGTATACAGTGAATTTGAAGTGTTTAAGGGAAGTGTACGGTAGAATTTATGAAGGAAACCCCGTTTATGCCATATTTGTGCGTTTCACGGGCAGAAAAGCACGTTTTTCACAGTCCTCACTCTTTTGATGATAGCTCGAGAACGGTCGAATATTCGTGTTTGCCGTATGTTGCATCGTGTTCAGCGCATCGAGTTACCCCTATACAGTGAATTTGAAGTGTTTAAGGGAAGTTTACGGTAGCGTTTTGGCAGAAAATTTTTTTTTTCGAAAATTGAGCAATTCGATGATACCTAGAAAACGGTCGAATGTTAGCGTTTGCCGTAAGTTGCATCGTGTTCAGCGCATCGAGTTACCCCTATACAGTGAATTTGAAGTGTTTAAGGGAAGTTTACGGTAGCGTTTTGGCAGAAAATTTGTTTTTTCGAAAATTGAGCAATTCGATGATAACTCGAGAACGGTCGAATGGTAGCGTTTGCCGTTGTTGCATCGTGGTCAGCGCATCGAGTTACCCCTATACAGTGAATTTGAAGTGTTTAAGGGAAGTTTACGGTAGCGTTTTGGCAGAAAAATTTTTTTTTCGAAAATGGTGCAATTCGATGATAACTCGAGAACGGTCGAATGTTAGCGTTTGCCGTTGTTGCATCGTGTTCAGCGCTTCGAACTACGCGTATACAGTGAATTTGAAGTGTTTAAGGGAAGTGTACGGTAGTATTTATGAAGAAAACCCCGTTTATGCCATATTCGTGCGTTTCACGGGCAGAAAAGCACGTTTTTCGCAGTCCTCTCTCTTTTGATGATAGCTCGAGAACGGTCGAATATTAGCGTTTGCCGTATGTTGCGTCGTGTTCAGCGCATCGAACTACGCCTATACAGTGAATTTGAAGTGTTCAAGGGGAGTGTACGGCATTGTTTTGACAAAAAATTGATTTTTTCGAAAATTGTGCAATTCGATGATAACTCGAGAACGGTCGAATGTTAGCGTTTGCCGTTGTTGCATCGTGTTCAGCGCTTCGAACTACGCGTATACAGTGAATTTGAAGTGTTTAAGGGAATTGTACGGTAGTATTTATGAAGGAAACCCCGTTTATGCCATATTCGTGTGTTCCACGGGCAGAAAAGCACGTTTTTCACAGTCCTCACTCTTTTGATGATAGCTCGAGAACGGTGGAATGTTCGTGTTTGCCGTATGTTGCATCGTGTTCAGCGCATCGCGTTACCCCTATACAGTGAATTGGAAGTGTTTAAGGGAAGTTTACGGTAGCGTTTTGGCAGAAAATTTTTTTTTTCGAAAATTGAGCAATTCGATGATACCTAGAAAACGGTCGAATGTTAGCGTTTGCCGTAAGTTGCATCGTGTTCAGCGCTTCGAACTACGGGTATACAGTGAATTTGTAGTGTTTATGGGAAGTTTACGGTAGCGTTTTGGCAGAAAATTTGTTTTTTCGAAAATTGAGCAATTCGATGATAACTCGAGAACGGTCGAATGTTAGCGTTTGCCGTATGTTGCATCGTGTTGAGAGCATCGAATTACCCCTATACCGTGAGTTTGACGTGTTTAAGGGAACTGTCCGGTAGCGTTTTGACAAAAAATTGATTTTTTCGAAAATTGTGCAATTCGATGATAACTCGAGAACGGTCGAATGTTAGCGTTTGCCGTATGTTGCATCGTGTTCAGCGCTTCGAACTGCGGGTATATAGTGAATTTGAAAGTTTAAGGGAAGTGTACGGTAGTATTTATCAAGGAAACCCCGTTTATGCCATATTCGTGCGTTTCACGGGCAGAAAAGCACGCTTTTCGCAGTTCTCACTCTTTTCATGATAGCTCGAGAACGGTCGAATGTTCATGTTTGCCGTATGTTGCATCGTGTTCAGCGCATCGAGTTACCCCTATACAGTGAATTTGAAGTGTTTAAGGGAAGTTTACGGTAGCGTTTTGGCAGAAAATTTGTTTTTTCGAAAATTGAGCAATGCGATGATAACTCGAGAACGGTCGAATGGTAGCGTTTGCCGTATGTTGCATCGTGTTGAGAGCATCGAATTACCCCTATACAGTGAGTTTGAAGTGTTTAAGGGAAGTGTACGGTAGCGTTTTGACAAAAACCTGATTTTTTCAAAAATTGTACAATTCGATGATAACTCGAGAATGGTCGAATGTTAGCATTTGCCGTATGTTGCATCGTGTTCAGCGCTTGGAACTACGCCTATACAGTGAATTTGAAGTGTTTAAGGGGAGTGTACGGCATTGTTTTGACAAAAAATTGATTTTTTCGAAAATTGTGCAATTCGATGATAACTCGAGAACGGTCGAATGTTAGCGTTTGCCGTTGTTGCATCGTGTTCAGCGCTTCGAACTACGCGTATACAGTGAATTTGAAGTGTTTAAGGGAAGTGTACGGTAGTATTTATGAAGGAAACCCCGTTTATGCCATTTTCGTGGGTTCCACGGGCAGAAAAGCACGTTTTTCACAGTCCGCACTCTTTTGATGATAGCTCGAGAACGGTCGAATGTTCGTGTTTGCCGTATGTTGCATCGTGTTCAGCGCATCGAGTTACCCCTATACAGAGAATTTGAAGTGTTTAAGGGGAGTGTACGGCATTGTTTTGACAAAAATGTTTTTTTTCGAACATTGAGCAATTCGATGATACCTCGAGAACGGTCGAATGTTAGCGTTTGCCGTATGTTGCATCGTGTTCAGCGCATCGAGTTACCCCTATACAGTGAATTTGAAGTGTTTAAGGGAAGTGTACGGTAGCGTTTTGACAAAAACCTGATTTTTTCAAAAATTGTACAATTCGATGATAACTCGAGAATGGTCGAACGTGAGCGTTTGCCGTATGTTGCATCGTGTTCAGCGCTTCGAACTACGGATATACAGTGAATTTGAAGTGTTTAAGGGAAGTGTACGGTAGTATTTATGAAGGAAACCCCGTTTATGCCATATTCGTGTGTTCCACGGGCAGAAAAGCACGTTTTTCACAGTCCTCACTCTTTTGATGATAGCTCGAGAACGGTCGAATGTTCGTGTTTGCCGTAGGTTGCATCGTGTTCAGCGCATCGAGTTACCTCTATACAGAGAATTTGAAGTGTTTAAGGGGAGTGTACGGCATTGTTTTGACAAAAATGTTTTTTTTCGAACATTGAGCAATTCGACGATACCTCGAGAACGGTCGAATGTTAGCGTTTGCCGTATGTTGCATCGTGTTCAGCGCATCGAGTTACCCCTATACAGTGAATTTGACGTGTTTAAGGGAAGTGTACGGTAGCGTATTGACAAAAACCTGATTTTTTCAAAAATTATACAATTCGATGATAACTCGAGAATGGTCGAACGTGAGCGTTTGCCGCATGTTGCATCGTGTTCAGCGCTTCGAACTACGGGTATACAGTGAATTTGAAGTGTTTAAGGGAAGTGTACGGTAGTATTTATGAAGGAAACCCCGTTTATGCCATATTCGTGCGTTTCACGGGCAGAAAAGCACGTTTTTCACAGTCCTCACTCTTTTGATGATAGCTCGAGAACGGTCGAATATTCGTGTTTGCCGTATGTTGCATCGTGTTCAGCGCATCGAGTTACCCCTATACAGTGAATTTGAAGTGTTTAAGGGAAGTTTACGGTAGCGTTTTGGCAGAAAATTTGTTTTTTCGAAAATTGAGCAATTCGATGATAACTCGAGAACGGTCGAATGTTAGCGTTTGCCGTATGTTGCATCGTGTTGAGAGCATCGAATTACCCCTATACCGTGAGTTTGAAGTGTTTAAGGGAACTGTACGGTAGCGTTTTGACAAACAATTCATTTTTTCGAAAATTGTGCAATTCGATGAAAACTCGAGAACGGTCGAATGTGAGCGTTTGCCGTATGTTGCATCGTGTTCAGCGCTTCGAACTGCGGGTATATAGTGAATTTGAAAGTTTAAGGGAAGTGTACGGTAGTATTTATCAAGGAAACCCCGTTTATGCCATATTCGTGCGTTTCACGGGCAGAAAAGCACGTTTTTCACAGTCCTCACTCTTTTGATGATAGCTCGAGAACGGTCGAATGTTAGCGTTTGCCGTATGTTGCATCGTGTTCAGCACTTCAAACTACGAGTATACAGTGAATTTGAAGTGTTTAAGGGAAGTGTACGGTAGTATTTATGAAGGAAACCCCGTTTATGCCATATTCGTGCGTTTCACGGGCAGAAAAGCACGGTTTTCGCAGTCCTCACTCTTTTCATGATAGCTCGAGAACGGTCGAATGTTCGTGTTTGCCGTATGTTGCATCGTGTTCAGCGCATCGAGTTACCCCTATACAGTGAATTTGAAGTGTTTAAGGGAAGTTTACGGTAGCGTTTTGGCAGAAAAAATTTTTTTTCGAAAATTGAGCAATTCGATGATAACTCGAGAACGGTCGAATGTTAGCATTTGCCGGATGTTGCATCGTGTTGAGAGCATCGAATTACCCCTATACAGGGAGTTTGAAGTGTTTAAGGGAAGTGTACGGTAGCATTTTGACAAAAACCTGATTTTTTCAAAAATTGTGCAATTCGATGATAACTCGAGAATGGTTGAATGTTATCGTTTGCCGTATGTTGCATCGTGTTCAGCGCTTCAAACTACGGGTATATAGTGAATTTGAAATGTTTAAGGGAAGTGTACGGTAGTATTTATCAAGGAAACCCCGTTTATGCCATATTCGTGCGGTTCACGGGGAGAAAAGCACGTTTTTCGCAGTCCTCACTCTTTTCATGATAGCTCGAGAACGCTCGAATGTTCATGTTTGCCGTATGTTGCATCGTGTTCAGCGCATCGAGTTACCCCTATACAGTGAATTTGAAGTGTTTAAGGGAAGTGTACGGTAGTATTTATGAAGGAAACCACGTTTATGCCATATTCGTGCGTTTCACGGGCAGAAAAGCACGGTTTTCGCAGTCCTCACTCTTTTCATGATAGCTCGAGAACGGTCGAATGTTCGTGTTTGCCGTATGTTGCATCGTGTTCAGCGCATCGAGTTACCCCTATACAGTGAATTTGAAGTGTTTACGGGAAGTTTACGGTAGCGTTTTGGCAGAAAATTTGTTTTTTCGAAAATTGAGCAATTCGATGATAACTCGAGAACGGTCGAATGGTAGCGTTTGCCGTATGTTGCATCGTGTAGAGAGCATCGAATTACCCCTATACAGTGAGTTTGAAGTGTTTAAGGGAAGTGTACGGTAGCGTTTTGACAAAAACCTGATTTTTTCAAAAATTGTACAATTCGATGATAACTCGAGAATGGTCGAATGTTAGCATTTGCCGTATGTTGCATCGTGTTCAGCGCTTCGAACTAGGTGTAGACAGTGAATTTGAAGTATTTAAGGGACGTGTACGGTAGTATTTATGAAGAAAACCCCGTTTATGCCATATTCGTGCGTTTCACGGGCAGAAAAGCACGTTTTTCGCAGTCCTCTCTCTTTTGATGATAGCTCGAGAACGGTCGAATATTAGCGTTTGCCGTATGTTGCGTCGTGTTCAGCGCATCGAACTACGCCTATACAGTGAATTTGAAGGGTTTAAGGGGAGTGTACGGCATTGTTTTGACAAAAAATTGATTTTTTCGAAAATTGTGCAATTCGATGATAACTCGAGAACGGTCGAATGTTAGCGTTTGCCGTTGTTGCATCGTGTTCAGCGCTTCGAACTACGCGTATACAGTGAATTTGAAGTGTTTAAGGGAATTGTACGGTAGTATTTATGAAGGAAACCCCGTTTATGCCATATTCGTGTGTTCCACGGGCAGAAAAGCACGTTTTTCACAGTCCTCACTCTTTTGATGATAGCTCGAGAACGGTCGAATTTTCGTGTTTGCCGTATGTTGCATCGTGTTCAGCGCATCGCGTTACCCCTATACAGTGAATTTGAAGTGTTTAAGGGAAGTTTACGGTAGCGTTTTGGCAGAAAATTTTTTTTTTCGAAAATTGAGCAATTCGATGATACCTAGAAAACGGTCGAATGTTAGCGTGTGCCGTAAGTTGCATCGTGTTCAGCGCTTCGAACTACGGGTATACAGTGAATTTGTAGTGTTTAAGGGAAGTTTACGGTAGCGTTTTGGCAGAAAATTTGTTTTTTCGAAAATTGAGCAATTCGATGATAACTCGAGAACGGTCGAATGTTAGCGTTTGCCGTATGTTGCATCGTGTTGAGAGCATCGAATTACCCCTATACAGTGAGTTTGAAGTGTTTAAGGGAAGTGTACGGTAGCGTTTTGACAAAAACCTGATTTTTTCGAAAATTGTGCAATTCGATGATAACTCGAGAACGGTCGAATAGTAGCGTTTGCCGTATGTTGCATCGTGTTCAGCGCTTCGAACTACGGGTATACAGTGAATTTGAAGTGTTTAAGGGAAGTGTACGGTAGTATTTATGAAGGAAACCCCGTTTATGCCATATTCGTGCGTTTCACGGGCAGAAAAGCACGTTTTTCACAGTCCTCACTCTTTTGATGATAGCTCGAGAACGGTCGAATGTTAGCGTTTGCCGTATGTTGCATCGTGTTCAGCGCATCGAGTTACCCCTATACAGTGAATGTGAAGTGTTTAAGGGAAGTTTACGGTAGCGTTTTGGCAGAAAATTTGTTTATTCGAAAATTGAGCAATTCGATGATAACTCGAGAACGTCGAATGTTAGCGTTTGCCGTATGTTGCGTCGTGTTCAGCGCTTCGAACTACGGGTATACAGTGAATTCGAAGTGTTTAAGGGAAGTTTACGGTAGCGTTTTGGCAGAAAATTTGTTTTTTCGAAAATTGAGCAATTCGATGATAACTCGAGAACGGTCGAATGTTAGCGTTTGCCGTATGTTGCATCGTGTTGAGAGCATCGAATTACCCCTATACCGTGAGTTTGAAGTGTTTAAGGGAACTGTCCGGTAGCGTTTTGACAAAAAATTGATTTTTTCGAAAATTGTGCAATTCGATGATAACTCGAGAACGGTCGAATGTTAGCGTTTGCCGTATGTTGCATCGTGTTCAGCGCTTCGAACTGCGGGTATATAGTGAATTTGAAAGTTTAAGGGAAGTGTACGGTAGTATTTATCAAGGAAACCCCGTTTATGCCATATTCGTGCGTTTCACGGGCAGAAAAGCACGCTTTTCGCAGTCCTCACTCTTTTCATGATAGCTCGAGAACGGTCGAATGTTAGCTTTTGCCGTATGTTGCATCGTGTTCAGCGCATCGAGTTACCCCTATACAGTGAATTTGAAGTGTTTAAGGGAAGTTTACGGTAGCGTTTTGGCAGAAAATTTTTTTTTTCGAAAATTGAGCAATTCGATGATAACTCGAGAACGGTCGAATGTTAGCGTTTGCCGTATGTTGCATCGTGTTGAGACCATCGAATTACCCCTATACCGTGAGTTTGAAGTATTTAAGGGAACTGTACGGTAGCGTTTTGACAAAAAATTGATTTTTTCGAAAATTGTGCAATTCGATGATAACTCGAGAACGGTCGAATGTTAGCGTTTGCCGTATGTTGCATCGTGTTCAGCGCTTCGAACTGCGGGTATATAGTGAATTTGAAAGTTTAAGGGAAGTGTACGGTAGTATTTATCAAGGAAACCCCGTTTATGCCATATTCGTGCGTTTCACGGGCAGAAAAGCACGCTTTTCGCAGTCCTCACTCTTTTCATGATAGCTCGAGAACGGTCGAATGTTAGCTTTTGCCGTAAGTTGCATCGTGTTCAGCGCATCGAGTTACCCCTATACAGTGAATTTGAATTGTTTAAGGGAAGTTTACGGTAGCGTTTTGGCAGAAAATTTTTTTTTTCGAAAATTGAGCAATTCGATGATAACTCGAGAACGGTCGAATGTTAGCGTTTGCCGTATGTTGCATCGTGTTCAGCGCATCGAACTACGCCTATACAGTGAATTTGAAGTGTTTAAGGGGAGTGTACGGCATTGTTTTGACAAAAAATTGGTTTTTTCGAAAATTGTACAATTCGATGATAACTCGAGAATGGTCGAATGTTAGCATTTGCCGTATGTTGCATCGTGTTCAGCGCTTCGAACTACGTGTAGACAGTGAATTTGAAGTATTTAAGGGAAGTGTACGGTAGTATTTATGAAGAAAACCCCGTTTATGCCATATTCGTGCGTTTCACGGGCAGAAAAGCACGTTTTTCGCAGTCCTCTATCTTTTGATGATAGCTCGAGAACGGTCGAATATTAGCGTTTGCCGTATGTTGCGTCGTGTTCAGCGCATCGAACTACGCCTATACAGTGAATTTGAAGTGTTTAAGGGGAGTGTACGGCATTGTTTTGACAAAAAATTGATTTTTTCGAAAATTGTGCAATTCGATGATAACTCGAGAACGGTCGAATGTTAGCATTTGCCGGATGTTGCATCGTGTTGAGAGCATCGAATTACCCCTATACAGGGAGTTTGAAGTGTTTAAGGGAAGTGTACGGTAGCATTTTGACAAAAACCTGATTTTTTCAAAAATTGTGCAATTCGATGATAACTCGAGAATGGTTGAATGTTATCGTTTGCCGTATGTTGCATCGTGTTCAGCGCTTCAAACTACGGGTATATAGTGAATTTGAAATGTTTAAGGGAAGTGTACGGTAGTATTTATCAAGGAAACCCCGTTTATGCCATATTCGTGCGGTTCACGGGGAGAAAAGCACGTTTTTCGCAGTCCTCACTCTTTTCATGATAGCTCGAGAACGCTCGAATGTTCATGTTTGCCGTATGTTGCATCGTGTTCAGCGCATCGAGTTACCCCTATACAGTGAATTTGAAGTGTTTAAGGGAAGTGTACGGTAGTATTTATGAAGGAAACCACGTTTATGCCATATTCGTGCGTTTCACGGGCAGAAAAGCACGGTTTTCGCAGTCCTCACTCTTTTCATGATAGCTCGAGAACGGTCGAATGTTCGTGTTTGCCGTATGTTGCATCGTGTTCAGCGCATCGAGTTACCCCTATACAGTGAATTTGAAGTGTTTCAGGGAAGTGTACGGTAGTGTTTTTAAAGGAAAACCCGTTTATTCCATATTCGTGCGTTTCGCAGGCAGAAAAGCACGTTTTTCACAGTCCTCACTCTTTTGATGATAGCTCGAGAACGGTCGAATGTTCGTGTTTGCCGTATGTTACATCGTGTTCAGCGCATCGAGTTACCCCTATACAGTGAATTTGAAGTGTTTACGGGAAGTTTACGGTAGCGTTTTGGCAGAAAATTTGTTTTTTCGAAAATTGAGCAATTCGATGATAACTCGAGAACGGTCGAATGGTAGCGTTTGCCGTATGTTGCATCGTGTAGAGAGCATCGAATTACCCCTATACAGTGAGTTTGAAGTGTTTAAGGGAAGTGTACGGTAGCGTTTTGACAAAAACCTGATTTTTTCAAAAATTGTACAATTCGATGATAACTCGAGAATGGTCGAATGTTAGCATTTGCCGTATGTTGCATCGTGTTCAGCGCTTCGAACTAGGTGTAGACAGTGAATTTGAAGTATTTAAGGGACGTGTACGGTAGTATTTATGAAGAAAACCCCGTTTATGCCATATTCGTGCGTTTCACGGGCAGAAAAGCACGTTTTTCGCAGTCCTCTCTCTTTTGATGATAGCTCGAGAACGGTCGAATATTAGCGTTTGCCGTATGTTGCGTCGTGTTCAGCGCATCGAACTACGCCTATACAGTGAATTTGAAGGGTTTAAGGGGAGTGTACGGCATTGTTTTGACAAAAAATTGATTTTTTCGAAAATTGTGCAATTCGATGATAACTCGAGAACGGTCGAATGTTAGCGTTTGCCGTTGTTGCATCGTGTTCAGCGCTTCGAACTACGCGTATACAGTGAATTTGAAGTGTTTAAGGGAATTGTACGGTAGTATTTATGAAGGAAACCCCCTTTATGCCATATTCGTGTGTTCCACGGGCAGAAAAGCACGTTTTTCACAGTCCTCACTCTTTTGATGATAGCTCGAGAACGGTCGAATTTTCGTGTTTGCCGTATGTTGCATCGTGTTCAGCGCATCGCGTTACCCCTATACAGTGAATTTGAAGTGTTTAAGGGAAGTTTACGGTAGCGTTTTGGCAGAAAATTTTTTTTTTCGAAAATTGAGCAATTCGATGATACCTAGAAAACGGTCGAATGTTAGCGTGTGCCGTAAGTTGCATCGTGTTCAGCGCTTCGAACTACGGGTATACAGTGAATTTGTAGTGTTTAAGGGAAGTTTACGGTAGCGTTTTGGCAGAAAATTTGTTTTTTCGAAAATTGAGCAATTCGATGATAACTCGAGAACGGTCGAATGTTAGCGTTTGCCGTATGTTGCATCGTGTTGAGAGCATCGAATTACCCCTATACAGTGAGTTTGAAGTGTTTAAGGGAAGTGTACGGTAGCGTTTTGACAAAAACCTGATTTTTTCGAAAATTGTGCAATTCGATGATAACTCGAGAACGGTCGAATAGTAGCGTTTGCCGTATGTTGCATCGTGTTCAGCGCTTCGAACTACGGGTATACAGTGAATTTGAAGTGTTTAAGGGAAGTGTACGGTAGTATTTATGAAGGAAACCCCGTTTATGCCATATTCGTGCGTTTCACGGGCAGAAAAGCACGTTTTTCACAGTCCTCACTCTTTTGATGATAGCTCGAGAACGGTCGAATGTTAGCGTTTGCCGTATGTTGCATCGTGTTCAGCGCATCGAGTTACCCCTATACAGTGAATGTGAAGTGTTTAAGGGAAGTTTACGGTAGCGTTTTGGCAGAAAATTTGTTTATTCGAAAATTGAGCAATTCGATGATAACTCGAGAACGTCGAATGTTAGCGTTTGCCGTATGTTGCGTCGTGTTCAGCGCTTCGAACTACGGGTATACAGTGAATTCGAAGTGTTTAAGGGAAGTTTACGGTAGCGTTTTGGCAGAAAATTTGTTTTTTCGAAAATTGAGCAATTCGATGATAACTCGAGAACGGTCGAATGTTAGCGTTTGCCGTATGTTGCATCGTGTTGAGAGCATCGAATTACCCCTATACCGTGAGTTTGAAGTGTTTAAGGGAACTGTCCGGTAGCGTTTTGACAAAAAATTGATTTTTTCGAAAATTGTGCAATTCGATGATAACTCGAGAACGGTCGAATGTTAGCGTTTGCCGTATGTTGCATCGTGTTCAGCGCTTCGAACTGCGGGTATATAGTGAATTTGAAAGTTTAAGGGAAGTGTACGGTAGTATTTATCAAGGAAACCCCGTTTATGCCATATTCGTGCGTTTCACGGGCAGAAAAGCACGCTTTTCGCAGTCCTCACTCTTTTCATGATAGCTCGAGAACGGTCGAATGTTAGCTTTTGCCGTATGTTGCATCGTGTTCAGCGCATCGAGTTACCCCTATACAGTGAATTTGAAGTGTTTAAGGGAAGTTTACGGTAGCGTTTTGGCAGAAAATTTTTTTTTTCGAAAATTGAGCAATTCGATGATTACTCGAGAACGGTCGAATGTTAGCGTTTGCCGTATGTTGCAGCGTGTTCAGCGCATCGAACTACGCCTATACAGTGAATTTGAAGTGTTTAAGGGGAGTGTACGGCATTGTTTTGACAAAAAATTGGTTTTTTCGAAAATTGTACAATTCGATGATAACTCGAGAATGGTCGAATGTTAGCATTTGCCGTATGTTGCATCGTGTTCAGCGCTTCGAACTACGTGTAGACAGTGAATTTGAAGTATTTAAGGGAAGTGTACGGTAGTATTTATGAAGAAAACCCCGTTTATGCCATATTCGTGCGTTTCACGGGCAGAAAAGCACGTTTTTCGCAGTCCTCTCTCTTTTGATGATAGCTCGAGAACGGTCGAATATTAGCGTTTGCCGTATGTTGCGTCGTGTTCAGCGCATCGAACTACGCCTATACAGTGAATTTGAAGTGTTTAAGGGGAGTGTACGGCATTGTTTTGACAAAAAATTGATTTTTTCGAAAATTGTGCAATTCGATGATAACACGAGAACGGTCCAATGTTAGCGTTTGCCGTATGTTGCATCGTGTTGAGAGCATCGAATTACCCCTATACAGTGAGTTTGAAGTGTTTAAGGGAAGTGTACGGTAGCGTTTTACAAAAACCTGATTTTTTCGAAAATTGTGCAATTCGATGATAACTCGAGAACGGTCGAATAGTAGCGTTTGCCGTATGTTGCATCGTGTTCAGCGCTTCGAACTACGGGTATACAGTGAATTTGAAGTGTTTAAGGGAAGTGTACGGTAGTATTTATGAAGGAAACCCCGTTTATGCCATATTCGTGCGTTTCACGGGCAGAAAAGCACGTTTTTCACAGTCCTCACTCTTTTGATGATAGCTCGAGAACGGTCGAATGTTAGCGTTTGCCGTATGTTGCATCGTGTTCAGCGCATCGAGTTACCCCTATACAGTGAATGTGAAGTGTTTAAGGGAAGTTTACTGTAGCGTTTTGGCAGAAAATTTGTTTATTCGAAAATTGAGCAATTCGATGATAACTCGAGAACGTCGAATGTTAGCGTTTGCCGTATGTTGCGTCGTGTTCAGCGCTTCGAACTACGGGTATACAGTGAATTCGAAGTGTTTAAGGGAAGTTTACGGTAGCGTTTTGGCAGAAAATTTGTTTTTTCGAAAATTGAGCAATTCGATGATAACTCGAGAACGGTCGAATGTTAGCGTTTGCCGTATGTTGCATCGTGTTGAGAGCATCGAATTACCCCTATACCGTGAGTTTGAAGTGTTTAAGGGAACTGTCCGGCAGCGTTTTGACAAAAAATTGATTTTTTCGAAAATTGTGCAATTCGATGATAACTCGAGAACGGTCGAATGTTAGCGTTTGCCGTATGTTGCATCGTGTTCAGCGCTTCGAACTACGGGTATACAGTGAATTTGAAGTGTTTAAGGGAAGTGTACGGTAGTGTTTCTAAAGGAAAACCCGTTTATTCCATATTCGTGCGTTCGCGGGCACAAAAGCACGTTTTTCACAGTCCTCACTCTTTTGATGATAGTTCGAGAACGGTCGAATGTTCGTGTTTGCCGTATGTTGCATCGTGTTCAGCGCTTCGAACTACGGGTATACAGTGAATTTGAAGTGTTTAAGGGAAGTGTACGGTAGTATTTATGAAGAAAACCCCGTTTATGCCATATTCGTGCGTTTCACGGGCAGAAAAGCACGTTTTTCGCAGTCCTCTCTCTTTTGATGATAGCCCGAGAACGGTCGAATATTCGTGTTTGCCGTATGTTGCATCGTGTTCAGCGCATCGAGTTACCCCTATACAGTGAATTTTAAGTGTTTAAGGGAAGTTTACGGTAGCGTTTTGGCAGAAAATTTGTTTTTTCGAAAATTGAGCAATTCGATGATAACTCGAGAACGGTCGAATGTTAGCGTTTACCGTATGTTGCATCGTGTTCAGCGCTTCGAACTACGGGTATACAGTGAATTTGAAGTGTTTAAGGGAAGTGTACGGTAGTGTTTCTAAAGGAAAACCCGTTTATTCCATATTCGTGCGTTCGCGGGCAGAAAAGCACGTTTTTCACAGTCCTCACTCTTTTGATGATAGCTCGAGAACGGTCGAATGTTCGTGTTTGCCGTAAGTTGCATCGTGTTCAGCGCTTCGAACTACGGGTATACAGTGAATTTGTAGTGTTTAAGGGAAGTTTACGGTAGCGTTTTGGCAGAAAATTTGTTTTTTCGAAAATTGAGCAATTCGATGATAACTCGAGAACGGTCGAATGTTAGCGTTTGCCGTATGTTGCATCGTGTTGAGAGCATCGAATTACCCCTATACAGTGAGTTTGAAGTGTTTAAGGGAAGTGTACGGTAGCGTTTTGACAAAAACCTGATTTTTTTAAAAATTGTGCAATTCGATGATAACTCGAGAATGGTCGAATGTTAGCGTTTGCCGTATGTTGCGTCGTGTTCAGCGCATCGAACTACACCTATACAGTGAATCTGAAGTGTTTAAGGGGAGTGTACGGCATTGTTTTGACAAAAAATTGATTTTTTCGAAAATTGTGCAATTCGATGATAACTCGAGAACGGTCGAATAGTAGCGTTTGCCGTATGTTGCATCGTGTTCAGCGCTTCGAACTACGGGTATACAGTGAATTTGAAGTGTTTAAGGGAAGTGTACGGTAGTATTTATGAAGGAAACCCCGTTTATGCCATATTCGTGCGTTTCACGGGCAGAAAAGCACGTTTTTCGCAGTCCTCTCTCTTTTGATGATAGCTCGAGAACGGTCGAATGTTCGTGTTTGCCGTATGTTGCATCGTGTTCAGCGCTTCGAACTACGTGTAGATAGTGAATTTGAAGTATTTAAGGGAAGTGTACGGTAGTATTTATGAAGAAAACCCCGTTTATGCCATATTCGTGCGTTTCACGGGCAGAAAAGCACGTTTTTCGCAGTCCTCTCTCTTTTGATGATAGCTCGAGAACGGTCGAATATTCGTGTTTGCCGTATGTTGCATCGTGTTCAGCGCATCGAGTTACCCCTATACAGTGAATTTTAAGTGTTTAAGGGAAGTTTACGGTAGCGTTTTGGCAGAAAATTTGTTTTTTCGAAAATTGAGCAATTCGATGATAACTCGAGAACGGTCGAATGTTAGCGTTTGCCGTATGTTGCATCGTGTTCAGCGCTTCGAACTACGGGTATACAGTGAATTTGAAGTGTTTAAGGGAAGTGTACGGTAGTGTTTCTAAAGGAAAACCCGTTTATTCCATATTCGTGCGTTCGCGGGCACAAAAGCACGTTTTTCACAGTCCTCACTCTTTTGATGATAGTTCGAGAACGGTCGAATGTTCGTGTTTGCCGTATGTTGCATCGTGTTCAGCGCTTCGAACTACGGGTATACGGTGAATTTGAAGTGTTTAAGGGAAGTGTACGGTAGAATTTATGAAGGAAACCCCGTTTATGCCATATTCGTGCGTTTCACGGGCAGAAAAGCACGTTTTTCACAGTCCTCACTCTTTTGATGATAGCTCGAGAACGGTCGAATATTCGTGTTTGCCGTATGTTGCATCGTGTTCAGCGCATCGAGTTACCCCTATACAGTGAATTTGAAGTGTTTAAGGGAAGTTTACGGTAGCGTTTTGGCAGAAAATTTTTTTTTTCGAAAATTGAGCAATTCGATGATACCTAGAAAACGGTCGAATGTTAGCGTCTGCCGTAAGTTGCATCGTGTTCAGCGCTTCGAACTACGGGTATACAGTGAATTTGAAGTGTTTAAGGGAAGTGTACGGTAGTATTTATGAAGGAAACCCCGTTTATGCCATATTCTTGCGTTTCACGGGCAGAAAAGCACGGTTTTCGCAGTCCTCACTCTTTTCATGATAGCTCGAGAACGGTCTAATATTAGCGTTTGCCGTATGTTGCGTCGTGTTCAGCGCATCGAACTACGCCTATACAGTGAATTTGAAGTGTTTAAGAGGAGTGTACGGCATTGTTTTGACAAAAAATTGATTTTTTCGAAAATTGTGCAATTCGATGATAACTCGAGAACGGTCCAATGTTAGCGTTTGCCGTATGTTGCATCGTGTTCAGCACTTCAAACTACGGGTATACAGTGAATTTGAAGTGTTTAAGGGAAGTGTACGGTAGTATTTATGAAGGAAACCCCGTTTATGCCATATTCGTGCGTTTCACGGGCAGAAAAGCACGGTTTTCGCAGTCCTCACTCTTTTCATGATAGCTCGAGAACGGTCGAATGTTCGTGTTTGCCGTATGTTGCATCGTGTTCAGCGCATCGAGTTACCCCTATACAGTGAATTTGAAGTGTTTCAGGGAAGTGTACGGTAGTGTTTTTAAAGGAAAACCCGTTTATTCCATATTCGTGCGTTTCGCGGGCAGAAAAGCACGTTTTTCACAGTCCTCACTCTTTTGATGATAGCTCGAGAACGGTCGAATGTTCGTGTTTGCCGTACGTTGCATCGTGTTCAGCGCATCGACTTACCCCTATACAGTGAATTTGAAGTGTTTAAGGGAAGTTTACGGTAGCGTTTTGGCAGAAAAATTTTTTTTTCGAAAATTGAGCAATTCGATGATAACTCGAGAACGGTCGAATGTTAGCGTTTGCCGGATGTTGCATCGTGTTGAGAGCATCGAATTACCCCTTTACAGTGAGTTTGAAGTGTTTAAGGGAAGTGTACGGTAGGATTTTGACAAAAACCTGATTTTTTCAAAAATTGTGCAATTCGATGATAACTCGAGAATGGTTGAATGTTAGCGTTTGCCGTATGTTGCATCGTGTTCAGCGCTTCGAACTACGGGTATATAGTGAACTTGCAATGTTTAAGGGAAGTGTACGGTAGTATTTATCAAGGAAACCCCGTTTATGCCATATTCGTGCGTTTCACGGGCAGAAAAGCACGTTTTTCGCAGTCCTCACTCTTTTGATGATAGCTCGAGAACGGTCGAATGTTCGTGTTTGCCGTATGTTGCGTCGTGTTCAGCGCATCGAGTTACCCCTATACAGTGAATTTGAAGTGTTTAAGGGGAGTGTACGGCATTGTTTTGACAAAAATGTTTTTTTTCGAAAATTGAGCAGTTCGATGATAACTCGAGAACGGTCGAATAGTAGCGTTGGCCGTATGTTGCATCGTGTTCAGCGCTTCGAACTACGGGTATACAGTGAATTTGAAGTGTTTCAGGGAAGTGTACGGTAGTGTTTTTAAAGGAAAACCCGTTTATTCCATATTCGTGCGTTTCGCGGGCAGAAAAGCACGTTTTTCACAGTCCTCACTCTTTTGATGATAGCTCGAGAACGGTCGAATGTTCGTGTTTGCCGTAGGTTGCATCGTGTTCAGCGCATCGAGTTACCTCTATACAGAGAATTTGAAGTGTTTAAGGGGAGTGTACGGCATTGTTTTGACAAAAATGTTTTTTTTCGAACATTGAGCAATTCGACGATACCTCGAGAACGGTCGAATGTTAGCGTTTGCCGTATGTTGCATCGTGTTCAGCGCATCGAGTTACCCCTATACAGTGAATTTGAAGTGTTTAAGGGAAGTGTACGGTAGCGTATTGACAAAAACCTGATTTTTTCAAAAATTATACAATTCGATGATAACTCGAGAATGGTCGACGGTGAGCGTTTGCCGCATGTTGCATCGTGTTCAGCGCTTCGAACTACGGGTATACAGTGAATTTGAAGTGTTTAAGGAAAGTGTACGGTAGTATTTATGAAGGAAACCCCGTTTATACCATATTCGTGCGTTTCACGGGCAGAAAAGCACGTTTTTCACAGTCCTCACTCTTTTCATGATAGCTCGAGAACGTTCGAATGTTCGTGTTTGCCGTATGTTGCATCGTGTTCAGCGCATCGAGTTACCCCTATACAGTGAATTTGAAGTGTTTAAGGGAAGTTTACGGTAGCGTTTTGGCAGAAAAAATTTTTTTTCGAAAATTGAGCAATTCGATGATAACTCGAGAACGGTCGAATGTTAGCGTTTGCCAGATGTTGCATCGTGTTGAGAGCATCGAATTACCCCTATACAGTGAGTTTGAAGTGTTTAAGGGAAGTGTACGGTAGCATTTTGACAAAAACCTGATTTTTTCAAAAATTGTGCAATTCGATGATAACTCGAGAATGGTTGAATGTTAGCGTTTGCCGTATGTTGCATCGTGTTCAGCGCTTCGAACTACGGGTATATAGTGAATTTGAAATGTTTAAGGGAAGTGTACGGTAGCATTTATCAAGGAAACCCCGTTTATGCCATATTCGTGCGTTTCACGGGCAGAAAAGCACGTTTTTCGCAGTCCTCACTCTTTTCATGATAGCTCGAGAACGCTCGAATGTTCATGTTTGCCGTATGTTGCATCGTGTTCAGCGCATCGAGTTACACCTATACAGTGAATTTGAAGTGTTTAAGGGAAGTTTACGGTAGCGTTTTGGCAGAAAATTTGTTTTTTCGAAAATTGAGCAATTCGATGATAACTCGAGAACGGTCGAATGTTAGCTTTTGCCGTAAGTTGCATCGTGTTCAGCGCATCGAGTGACCCCTATACAGTGAATTTGAATTGTTTAAGGGAAGTTTACGGTAGCGTTTTGGCAGAAAATTTTTTTTTTCGAAAATTGAGCAATTCGATGATTACTCGAGAACGGTCGAATGTTAGCGTTTGCCGTATGTTGCATCGTGTTCAGCGCATCGAACTACGGGTATACGGTGAATTTGAAGTGTTTAAGGGAAGTGTACGGTAGAATTTATGAAGGAAACCCCGTTTATGCCATATTCGTGCGTTTCACGGGCAGAAAAGCACGTTTTTCACAGTCCTCACTCTTTTGATGATAGCTCGAGAACGGTCGAATATTCGTGTTTGCCGTATGTTGCATCGTGTTCAGCGCATCGAGTTACCCCTATACAGTGAATTTGAAGTGTTTAAGGGAAGTTTACGGTAGCGTTTTGGCAGAAAATTTTTTTTTTCGAAAATTGAGCAATTCGATGATACCTAGAAAACGGTCGAATGTTAGCGTCTGCCGTAAGTTGCATCGTGTTCAGCGCTTCGAACTACGGGTATACAGTGAATTTGAAGTGTTTAAGGGAAGTGTACGGTAGTATTTATGAAGGAAACCCCGTTTATGCCATATTCTTGCGTTTCACGGGCAGAAAAGCACGGTTTTCGCAGTCCTCACTCTTTTCATGATAGCTCGAGAACGGTCTAATATTAGCGTTTGCCGTATGTTGCGTCGTGTTCAGCGCATCGAACTACGCCTATACAGTGAATTTGAAGTGTTTAAGAGGAGTGTACGGCATTGTTTTGACAAAAAATTGATTTTTTCGAAAATTGTGCAATTCGATGATAACTCGAGAACGGTCCAATGTTAGCGTTTGCCGTATGTTGCATCGTGTTCAGCACTTCAAACTACGGGTATACAGTGAATTTGAAGTGTTTAAGGGAAGTGTACGGTAGTATTTATGAAGGAAACCCCGTTTATGCCATATTCGTGCGTTTCACGGGCAGAAAAGCACGGTTTTCGCAGTCCTCACTCTTTTCATGATAGCTCGAGAACGGTCGAATGTTCGTGTTTGCCGTATGTTGCATCGTGTTCAGCGCATCGAGTTACCCCTATACAGTGAATTTGAAGTGTTTCAGGGAAGTGTACGGTAGTGTTTTTAAAGGAAAACCCGTTTATTCCATATTCGTGCGTTTCGCGGGCAGAAAAGCACGTTTTTCACAGTCCTCACTCTTTTGATGATAGCTCGAGAACGGTCGAATGTTCGTGTTTGCCGTACGTTGCATCGTGTTCAGCGCATCGACTTACCCCTATACAGTGAATTTGAAGTGTTTAAGGGAAGTTTACGGTAGCGTTTTGGCAGAAAAATTTTTTTTTCGAAAATTGAGCAATTCGATGATAACTCGAGAACGGTCGAATGTTAGCGTTTGCCGGATGTTGCATCGTGTTGAGAGCATCGAATTACCCCTTTACAGTGAGTTTGAAGTGTTTAAGGGAAGTGTACGGTAGGATTTTGACAAAAACCTGATTTTTTCAAAAATTGTGCAATTCGATGATAACTCGAGAATGGTTGAATGTTAGCGTTTGCCGTATGTTGCATCGTGTTCAGCGCTTCGAACTACGGGTATATAGTGAACTTGCAATGTTTAAGGGAAGTGTACGGTAGTATTTATCAAGGAAACCCCGTTTATGCCATATTCGTGCGTTTCACGGGCAGAAAAGCACGTTTTTCGCAGTCCTCACTCTTTTGATGATAGCTCGAGAACGGTCGAATGTTCGTGTTTGCCGTATGTTGCGTCGTGTTCAGCGCATCGAGTTACCCCTATACAGTGAATTTGAAGTGTTTAAGGGGAGTGTACGGCATTGTTTTGACAAAAATGTTTTTTTTCGAAAATTGAGCAGTTCGATGATAACTCGAGAACGGTCGAATAGTAGCGTTGGCCGTATGTTGCATCGTGTTCAGCGCTTCGAACTACGGGTATACAGTGAATTTGAAGTGTTTCAGGGAAGTGTACGGTAGTGTTTTTAAAGGAAAACCCGTTTATTCCATATTCGTGCGTTTCGCGGGCAGAAAAGCACGTTTTTCACAGTCCTCACTCTTTTGATGATAGCTCGAGAACGGTCGAATGTTCGTGTTTGCCGTAGGTTGCATCGTGTTCAGCGCATCGAGTTACCTCTATACAGAGAATTTGAAGTGTTTAAGGGGAGTGTACGGCATTGTTTTGACAAAAATGTTTTTTTTCGAACATTGAGCAATTCGACGATACCTCGAGAACGGTCGAATGTTAGCGTTTGCCGTATGTTGCATCGTGTTCAGCGCATCGAGTTACCCCTATACAGTGAATTTGAAGTGTTTAAGGGAAGTGTACGGTAGCGTATTGACAAAAACCTGATTTTTTCAAAAATTATACAATTCGATGATAACTCGAGAATGGTCGACGGTGAGCGTTTGCCGCATGTTGCATCGTGTTCAGCGCTTCGAACTACGGGTATACAGTGAATTTGAAGTGTTTAAGGAAAGTGTACGGTAGTATTTATGAAGGAAACCCCGTTTATACCATATTCGTGCGTTTCACGGGCAGAAAAGCACGTTTTTCACAGTCCTCACTCTTTTCATGATAGCTCGAGAACGTTCGAATGTTCGTGTTTGCCGTATGTTGCATCGTGTTCAGCGCATCGAGTTACCCCTATACAGTGAATTTGAAGTGTTTAAGGGAAGTTTACGGTAGCGTTTTGGCAGAAAAAATTTTTTTTCGAAAATTGAGCAATTCGATGATAACTCGAGAACGGTCGAATGTTAGCGTTTGCCAGATGTTGCATCGTGTTGAGAGCATCGAATTACCCCTATACAGTGAGTTTGAAGTGTTTAAGGGAAGTGTACGGTAGCATTTTGACAAAAACCTGATTTTTTCAAAAATTGTGCAATTCGATGATAACTCGAGAATGGTTGAATGTTAGCGTTTGCCGTATGTTGCATCGTGTTCAGCGCTTCGAACTACGGGTATATAGTGAATTTGAAATGTTTAAGGGAAGTGTACGGTAGCATTTATCAAGGAAACCCCGTTTATGCCATATTCGTGCGTTTCACGGGCAGAAAAGCACGTTTTTCGCAGTCCTCACTCTTTTCATGATAGCTCGAGAACGCTCGAATGTTCATGTTTGCCGTATGTTGCATCGTGTTCAGCGCATCGAGTTACACCTATACAGTGAATTTGAAGTGTTTAAGGGAAGTTTACGGTAGCGTTTTGGCAGAAAATTTGTTTTTTCGAAAATTGAGCAATTCGATGATAACTCGAGAACGGTCGAATGTTAGCTTTTGCCGTAAGTTGCATCGTGTTCAGCGCATCGAGTGACCCCTATACAGTGAATTTGAATTGTTTAAGGGAAGTTTACGGTAGCGTTTTGGCAGAAAATTTTTTTTTTCGAAAATTGAGCAATTCGATGATTACTCGAGAACGGTCGAATGTTAGCGTTTGCCGTATGTTGCATCGTGTTCAGCGCATCGAACTACGAATATACAGTGAATTTGAAGTGTTTAAGGGGAGTGTACGGCATTGTTTTGACAAAAAATTGGTTTTTTCGAAAATTGTACAATTCGATGATAACTCGAGAATGGTCGAATGTTAGCATTTGCCGTATGTTGCATCGTGTTCAGCGCTTCGAACTACGTGTAGACAGTGAAGTTCAAGTATTTAAGGGAAGTGTACGGTAGTATTTATGAAGAAAACCCCGTTTATGCCATATTCGTGCGTTTCACGGGCAGAAAAGCACGTTTTTCGCAGTCCTCTATCTTTTGATGATAGCTCGAGAACGGTCGAATATTAGCGTTTGCCGTATGTTGCGTCGTGTTCAGCGCATCGAACTACGCCTATACAGTGAATTTGAAGTGTTTAAGGGGAGTGTACGGCATTGTTTTGACAAAAAATTGATTTTTTCGAAAATTGTGCAATTCGATGATAACTCGAGAACGGTCCAATGTTAGCGTTTGCCGTATGTTGCATCGTGTTCAGCACTTCAAACTACGGGTATACAGTGAATTTGAAGTGTTTAAGGGAAGTGTTCGGTAGTATTTATGAAGGAAACCCCGTTTATGCCATATTCGTGCGTTTCACGGGCAGAAAAGCACGGTTTTCGCAGTCCTCACTCTTTTCATGATAGCTCGAGAACGGTCGAATGTTCGTGTTTGCCGTATGTTGCATCGTGTTCAGCGCATCGAGTTACCCCTATACAGTGAATTTGAAGTGTTTAAGGGAAGTTTACGGTAGCGTTTTGGCAGAAAAATTTTTTTTTCGAAAATTGAGCAATTCGATGATAACTCGAGAACGGTCGAATGTTAGCGTTTGCCGGATGTTGCATCGTGTTGAGAGCATCGAATTACCCCTATACAGGGAGTTTGAAGTGTTTAAGGGAAGTGTACGGTAGCATTTTGACAAAAACCTGATTTTTTCAAAAATTGTGCAATTCGATGATAACTCGAGAATGGTTGAATGTTAGCGTTTGCCGTATGTTGCATCGTGTTCAGCGCTTCAAACTACGGGTATATAGTGAATTTGAAATGTTTAAGGGAAGTGTACGGTAGTATTTATCAAGGAAACCCCGTTTATGCCATATTCGTGCGGTTCACGGGGAGAAAAGCACGTTTTTCGCAGTCCTCACTCTTTTCATGATAGCTCGAGAACGCTCGAATGTTCATGTTTGCCGTATGTTGCATCGTGTTCAGCGCATCGAGTTACCCCTATACAGTGAATTTGAAGTGTTTAAGGGAAGTGTACGGTAGTATTTATGAAGGAAACCACGTTTATGCCATATTCGTGCGTTTCACGGGCAGAAAAGCACGGTTTTCGCAGTCCTCACTCTTTTCATGATAGCTCGAGAACGGTCGAATGTTCGTGTTTGCCGTATGTTGCATCGTGTTCAGCGCATCGAGTTACCCCTATACAGTGAATTTGAAGTGTTTCAGGGAAGTGTACGGTAGTGTTTTTAAAGGAAAACCCGTTTATTCCATATTCGTGCGTTTCGCAGGCAGAAAAGCACGTTTTTCACAGTCCTCACTCTTTTGATGATAGCTCGAGAACGGTCGAATGTTCGTGTTTGCCGTATGTTGCATCGTGTTCAGCGCATCGAGTTACCCCTATACAGTGAATTTGAAGTGTTTACGGGAAGTTTACGGTAGCGTTTTGGCAGAAAATTTGTTTTTTCGAAAATGGAGCAATTCGATGATAACTCGAGAACGGTCGAATGGTAGCGTTTGCCGTATGTTGCATCGTGTAGAGAGCATCGAATTACCCCTATACAGTGAGTTTGAAGTGTTTAAGGGAAGTGTACGGTAGCGTTTTGACAAAAACCTGATTTTTTCAAAAATTGTACAATTCGATGATAACTCGAGAATGGTCGAATGTTAGCGTTTGCCGTTGTTGCATCGTGTTCAGCGCTTCGAACTACGCGTATACAGTGAATTTGAAGTGTTTAAGGGAATTGTACGGTAGTATTTATGAAGGAAACCCCGTTTATGCCATATTCGTGTGTTCCACGGGCAGAAAAGCACGTTTTTCACAGTCCTCACTCTTTTGATGATAGCTCGAGAACGGTCGAATTTTCGTGTTTGCCGTATGTTGCATCGTGTTCAGCGCATCGCGTTACCCCTATACAGTGAATTTGAAGTGTTTAAGGGAAGTTTACGGTAGCGTTTTGGCAGAAAATTTTTTTTTTCGAAAATTGAGCAATTCGATGATTACTCGAGAACGGTCGAATGTTAGCGTTTGCCGTATGTTGCAGCGTGTTCAGCGCATCGAACTACGCCTATACAGTGAATTTGAAGTGTTTAAGGGGAGTGTACGGCATTGTTTTGACAAAAAATTGGTTTTTTCGAAAATTGTACAATTCGATGATAACTCGAGAATGGTCGAATGTTAGCATTTGCCGTATGTTGCATCGTGTTCAGCGCTTCGAACTACGTGTAGACAGTGAATTTGAAGTATTTAAGGGAAGTGTACGGTAGTATTTATGAAGAAAACCCCGTTTATGCCATATTCGTGCGTTTCACGGGCAGAAAAGCACGTTTTTCGCAGTCCTCTCTCTTTTGATGATAGCTCGAGAACGGTCGAATATTAGCGTTTGCCGTATGTTGCGTCCTGTTCAGCGCATCGAACTACGCCTATACAGTGAATTTGAAGTGTTTAAGGGGAGTGTACGGCATTGTTTTGACAAAAAATTGATTTTTTCGAAAATTGTGCAATTCGATGATAACTCGAGAACGGTCCAATGTTAGCGTTTGCCGTATGTTGCATCGTGTTGAGAGCATCGAATTACCCCTATACAGTGAGTTTGAAGTGTTTAAGGGAAGTGTACGGTAGCATTTTGACAAAAACCTGATTTTTTCAAAAATTGTGCAATTTGATGATAACTCGAGAATGGTTGAATGTTAGCGGTTGCCGTATGTTGCATCGTGTTCACCGCTTCAAACTACGGGTATATAGTGAATTTGAAATGTTTAAGGGAAGTGTACGGTAGTATTTATCAAGGAAACCCCGTTTATGCCATATTCGTGCGTTTCACGGGCAGAAAAGCACGTTTTTCGCAGTCCTCACTCTTTTCATGATAGCTCGAGAACGCTCGAATGTTCATGTTTGCCGTATGTTGCATCGTGTTCAGCGCATCGAGTTACCCCTATACAGTGAATTTGAAGTGTTTAAGGGAAGTGTACGGTAGTATTTATGAAGGAAACCCCGTTTATGCCATATTCGTGCGTTTCACGGGCAGAAAAGCACGTTTTTCACAGTCCTCACTCTTTTGATGATAGCTCGAGAACGCTCGAATGTTCATGTTTGCCGTATGTTGCATCGTGTTCAGCGCATCGAGTTACCCCTATACAGTGAATTTGAAGTGCTTAAGGGAAGTTTACGGTAGCGTTTTGGCAGAAAATTTGTTTTTTCGAAAATTGAGTAATTCGATGATAACTCGAGAACGGTCGAATGGTAGCGTTTGCCGTTGTTGCATCGTGTTCAGCGCATCGAGTTACCCCTATACAGTGAATTTGAAGTGTTTAAGGGGAGTGTACGGCACTGTTTTGACAAAAATGTTTTTTTTCGAAAATTGAGCAGTTCGATGATAACTCGAGAACGGTCGAATAGTAGCGTTTGCCGTATGTTGCATCGTGTTCAGCGCTTCGAACTACGTGTAGACAGTGAATTTGAAGTATTTAAGGGAAGTGTACGGTAGTATTTATGAAGAAAACCCCGTTTATGCCATATTCGTGCGTTTCACGGGCAGAAAAGCACGTTTTTCGCAGTCCTCTCTCTTTTGATGATAGCCCGAGAACGGTCGAATATTCGTGTTTGCCGTATGTTGCATCGTGTTCAGCGCATCGAGTTACCCCTATACAGTGAATTTTAAGTGTTTAAGGGAAGTTTACGGTAGCGTTTTGGCAGAAAATTTGTTTTTTCGAAAATTGAGCAATTCGATGATAACTCGAGAACGGTCGAATGTTAGCGTTTACCGTATGTTGCATCGTGTTCAGCGCTTCGAACTACGGGTATACAGTGAATTTGAAGTGTTTAAGGGAAGTGTACGGTAGTGTTTCTAAAGGAAAACCCGTTTATTCCATATTCGTGCGTTCGCGGGCACAAAAGCACGTTTTTCACAGTCCTCACTCTTTTGATGATAGTTCGAGAACGGTCGAATGTTCGTGTTTGCCGTATGTTGCATCGTGTTCAGCGCTTCGAACTACGGGTATACAGTGAATTTGAAGTGTTTAAGGGAAGTGTACGGTAGTATTTATGAAGGAAACCCCGTTTATGCCATATTCTTGCGTTTCACGGGCAGAAAAGCACGGTTTTCGCAGTCCTCACTCTTTTCATGATAGCTCGAGAACGGTCGAATGTTCGTGTTTGCCGTATGTTGCATCGTGTTCAGCGCATCGAGTAACCCCTATACAGTGAATTTGAAGTGTTTAAGGGAAGTTTACGGTAGCGTTTTGGCAGAAAAAATTTTTTTTCGAAAATTGAGCAATTCGATGATAACTCGAGAACGGTCGAATGTTAGCGTTTGCCGGATGTTGCATCGTGTTGAGAGCATCGAATTACCCCTATACAGTGAGTTTGAAGTGTTTAAGGGAAGTGTACGGTAGCATTTTGACAAAAACCTGATTTTTTCAAAAATTGTGCAATTCGATGATAACTCGAGAATGGTTGAATGTTAGCGTTTGCCGTATGTTGCATCGTGTTCAGCGCTTCGAACTACGGGTATATAGTGAATTTGAAATGTTCAAGGGAAGTGTACGGTAGTATTTATCAAGGAAACCCCGTTTATGCCATATTCGTGCGTTTCACGGGCAGAAAAGCACGTTTTTCGCAGTCCTCACTCTTTTCATGATAGCTCGAGAACGCTCGAATGTTCATGTTTGCCGTATGTTGCATCGTGTTCAGCGCATCGAGTTACCCCTATACAGTGAATTTGAAGTGTTTAAGGGAAGTTTACGGTAGCGTTTTGGCAGAAAATTTGTTTTTTCGAAAATTGAGCAATTCGATGATAACTCGAGAACGGTCGAATGGTAGCGTTTGCCGTATGTTGCATCGTGTAGAGAGCATCGAATTACCCCTATACAGTGAGTTTGAAGTGTTTAAGGGAAGTGTACGGTAGCGTTTTGACAAAAACCTGATTTTTTCAAAAATTGTACAATTCGATGATAACTCGAGAATGGTCGAATGTTAGCATTTGCCGTATGTTGCATCGTGTTCAGCGCTTCGAACTACGTGTATACAGTGAATTTGAAGTATTTAAGGGACGTGTACGGTAGTATTTATGAAGAAAACCCCGTTTATGCCATATTCGTGCGTTTCACGGGCAGAAAAGCACGTTTTTCGCAGTCCTCTCTCTTTTGATGATAGCTCGAGAACGGTCGAATATTAGCGGTTGCCGTATGTTGCGTCGTGTTCAGCGCATCGAACTACGCCTATACAGTGAATTTGAAGTGTTTAAGGGGAGTGTACGGCATTGTTTTGACAAAAAATTGATTTTTTCGAAAATTGTGCAATTCGATGATAACTCGAGAACGGTCGAATGTTAGCGTTTGCCGTTGTTGCATCGTGTGCAGCGCTTCGAACTACGCGTATACAGTGAATTTGAAGTGTTTAAGGGAATTGTACGGTAGTATTTATGAAGGAAACCCCGTTTATGCCATATTCGTGTGTTCCACGGGCAGAAAAGCACGTTTTTCACAGTCCTCACTCTTTTGATGATAGCTCGAGAACGGTCGAATTTTCGTGTTTGCCGTATGTTGCATCGTGTTCAGCGCATCGCGTTACCCCTATACAGTGAATTTGAAGTGTTTAAGGGAAGTTTACCGTAGCGTTTTGGCAGAAAATTTTTTTTTTCGAAAATTGAGCAATTCGATGATACCTAGAAAACGGTCGAATGTTAGCGTTTGCCGTAAGTTGCATCGTGTTCAGCGCTTCGAACTACGGGTATACAGTGAATTTGTAGTGTTTAAGGGAAGTTTACGGTAGCGTTTTGGCAGAAAATTTGTTTTTTCGAAAATTGAGCAATTCGATGATAACTCGAGAACGGTCGAATGTTAGCGTTTGCCGTATGTTGCATCGTGTTGAGAGCATCGAATTACCCCTATACAGTGAGTTTGAAGTGTTTAAGGGAAGTGTACGGTAGCGTTTTGACAAAAACCTGATTTTTTTAAAAATTGTGCAATTCGATGATAACTCGAGAATGGTCGAATGTTAGCGTTTGCCGTATGTTGCATCGTGTTCAGCGCTTCGAACTACGGGTATACAGTGAATTTGAAGTGTTTAAGGGAAGTGTACGGTAGTATTTATGAAGGAAACCCCGTTTATGCCATATTCGTGCGTTTCACGGGCAGAAAAGCACGTTTTTCACAGTCCTCACTCTTTTGATGATAGCTCGAGAACGGTCGAATGTTCGTGTTTGCCGTATGTTGCATCGTGTTCAGCGCTTCGAACTACGTGTAGACAGTGAATTTGAAGTATTTAAGGGAAGTGTACGGTAGTATTTATGAAGAAAACCCCGTTTATGCCATATTCGTGCGTTTCACGGGCAGAAAAGCACGTTTTTCGCAGTCCTCTCTCTTTTGATGATAGCTCGAGAACGGTCGAATATTCGTGTTTGCCGTATGTTGCATCGTGTTCAGCGCATCGAGTTACCCCTATACAGTGAATTTTAAGTGTTTAAGGGAAGTTTACGGTAGCGTTTTGGCAGAAAATTTGTTTTTTCGAAAATTGAGCAATTCGATGATAACTCGAGAACGGTCGAATGTTAGCGTTTGCCGTATGTTGCATCGTGTTCAGCGCTTCGAACTACGGGTATACAGTGAATTTGAAGTGTTTAAGGGAAGTGTACGGTAGTGTTTCTAAAGGAAAACCCGTTTATTCCATATTCGTGCGTTCGCGGGCACAAAAGCACGTTTTTCACAGTCCTCACTCTTTTGATGATAGTTCGAGAACGGTCGAATGTTCGTGTTTGCCGTATGTTGCATCCTGTTCAGCGCTTCGAACTACGGGTATACAGTGAATTTGAAGTGTTTAAGGGAAGTGTACGGTAGAATTTATGAAGGAAACCCCGTTTATGCCATATTCGTGCGTTTCACGTGCAGAAAAGCACGTTTTTCACAGTCCTCACTCTTTTGATGATAGCTCGAGAACGGTCGAATATTCGTGTTTGCCGTATGTTGCATCGTGTTCAGCGCATCGAGTTACCCCTATACAGTGAATTTGAAGTGTTTAAGGGAAGTTTACGGTAGCGTTTTGGCAGAAAATTTTTTTTTTCGAAAATTGAGCAATTCGATGATACCTAGAAAACGGTCGAATGTTAGCGTCTGCCGTAAGTTGCATCGTGTTCAGCGCTTCGAACTACGGGTATACAGTGAATTTGAAGTGTTTAAGGGAAGTGTACGGTAGTATTTATGAAGGAAACCCCGTTTATGCCATATTCTTGCGTTTCACGGGCAGAAAAGCACGGTTTTCGCAGTCCTCACTCTGTTCATGATAGCTCGAGAACGGTCGAATGTTCGTGTTTGCCGTATGTTGCATCGTGTTCAGCGCATCGAGTTACCCCTATACAGTGAATTTGAAGTGTTTCAGGGAAGTGTACGGTAGTGTTTTTAAAGGAAAACCCGTTTATTCCATATTCGTGCGTTTCGCGGGCAGAAAAGCACGTTTTTCACAGTCCTCACTCTTTTGATGATAGCTCGAGAACGGTGGAATGTTCGTGTTTGCCGTATGTTGCATCGTGTTCAGCGCATCGAGTAACCCCTATACAGTGAATTTGAAGTGTTTAAGGGAAGTTTACGGTAGCGTTTTGGCAGAAAATTTTTTTTTTCGAAAATTGAGCAATTCGATGATAACTCGAGAACGGTCGAATGTTAGCGTTTGCCGTATGTTGCATCGTGTTCAGCGCTTCGAACTACGGGTATACAGTGAATTTGAAGTGTTTAAGGGAAGTGTACGGTAGTGTTTCTAAAGGAAAACCCGTTTATTCCATATTCGTGCGTTCGCGGGCACAAAAGCACGTTTTTCACAGTCCTCACTCTTTTGATGATAGTTCGAGAACGGTCGAATGTTCGTGTTTGCCGTATGTTGCATCCTGTTCAGCGCTTCGAACTACGGGTATACAGTGAATTTGAAGTGTTTAAGGGAAGTGTACGGTAGAATTTATGAAGGAAACCCCGTTTATGCCATATTCGTGCGTTTCACGGGCAGAAAAGCACGTTTTTCACAGTCCTCACTCTTTTGATGATAGCTCGAGAACGGTCGAATATTCGTGTTTGCCGTATGTTGCATCGTGTTCAGCGCATCGAGTTACCCCTATACAGTGAATTTGAAGTGTTTAAGGGAAGTTTACGGTAGCGTTTTGGCAGAAAATTTTTTTTTTCGAAAATTGAGCAATTCGATGATACCTAGAAAACGGTCGAATGTTAGCGTCTGCCGTAAGTTGCATCGTGTTCAGCGCTTCGAACTACGGGTATACAGTGAATTTGAAGTGTTTAAGGGAAGTGTACGGTAGTATTTATGAAGGAAACCCCGTTTATGCCATATTCTTGCGTTTCACGGGCAGAAAAGCACGGTTTTCGCAGTCCTCACTCTGTTCATGATAGCTCGAGAACGGTCGAATGTTCGTGTTTGCCGTATGTTGCATCGTGTTCAGCGCATCGAGTTACCCCTATACAGTGAATTTGAAGTGTTTCAGGGAAGTGTACGGTAGTGTTTTTAAAGGAAAACCCGTTTATTCCATATTCGTGCGTTTCGCGGGCAGAAAAGCACGTTTTTCACAGTCCTCACTCTTTTGATGATAGCTCGAGAACGGTGGAATGTTCGTGTTTGCCGTATGTTGCATCGTGTTCAGCGCATCGAGTAACCCCTATACAGTGAATTTGAAGTGTTTAAGGGAAGTTTACGGTAGCGTTTTGGCAGAAAATTTTTTTTTTCGAAAATTGAGCAATTCGATGATAACTCGAGAACGGTCGAATGTTAGCGTTTGCCGGATGTTGCATCGTGTTGAGAGCATCGAATTACCCCTATACAGTGCGTTTGAAGTGTTTAAGGGAAGTGTACGGTAGCATTTTGACAAAAACCTGATTTTTTCAAAAATTGTGCAATTCGATGATAACTCGAGAATGGTTGAATGTTAGCGTTTGCCGTATGTTGCATCGTGTTCAGCGCTTCGAACTACGGGTATATAGTGAATTTGAAATGTTTAAGGGAAGTGTACGGTAGTATTTATCAAGGAAACCCCGTTTATGCCATATTCGTGCGTTTCACGGGCAGAAAAGCACGTTTTTCGCAGTCCTCACTCTTTTCATGATAGCTCGAGAACGCTCGAATGTTCATGTTTGCCGTATGTTGCATCGTGTTCAGCGCATCGAGTTACCCCTATACAGTGAATTTGAAGTGTTTAAGGGGAGTGTACGGCATTGTTTTGACAAAAATGTTTTTTTTCGAAAATTGAGCAGTTCGATGATAACTCAAGAACGGTCGAATGTTAGCATTTGCCGTATGTTGCATCGTGTTCAGCGCTTCGAACTACGTGTAGACAGTGAATTGGAAGTATTTAAGGGAAGTGTACGGTAGTATTTATGAAGAAAACCCCGTTTATGCCATATTCGTGCGTTTCACGGGCAGAAAAGCACGTTTTTCGCAGTCCTCTCTCTTTTGATGATAGCTCGAGAACGGTCGAATATTAGCGTTTGCCGTATGTTGCGTCGTGTTCAGCGCATCGAACTACGCCTATACAGTGAATTTGAAGTGTTTAAGGGGAGTGTACGGCATTGTTTTGACAAAAAATTGATTTTTTCGAAAATTGTGCAATTCGATGATAACTCGAGAACGGTCGAATGTTAGCGTTTGCCGTTGTTGCATCGTGTTCAGCGCTTCGAACTACGCGTATACAGTGAATTTGAAGTGTTTAAGGGAATTGTACGGTAGTATTTATGAAGGAAACCCCGTTTATGCCATATTCGTGTGTTCCACGGGCAGAAAAGCACGTTTTTCACAGTCCTCACTCTTTTGATGATAGCTCGAGAACGGTCGAATGTTCGTGTTTGCCGTATGTTGCATCGTGTTCAGCGCATCGCGTTACCCCTATACAGTGAATTTGAAGTGTTTAAGGGAAGTTTACGGTAGCGTTTTGGCAGAAAATTTTTTTTTTCGAAAATTGAGCAATTCGATGATACCTAGAAAACGGTCGAATGTTAGCGTTTGCCGTAAGTTGCATCGTGTTCAGCGCTTCGAACTACGGGTATACAGTGAATTTGTAGTGTTTAAGGGAAGTTTACGGTAGCGTTTTGGCAGAAAATTTGTTTTTTCGAAAATTGAGCAATTCGATGATAACTCGAGAACGGTCGAATGTTAGCGTCTGCCGTATGTTGCATCGTGTTCAGGGCTTCGAACTACGGGTATACAGTGAATTTGAAGTGTTTAAGGGAAGTGTACGGTAGTATTTATGAAGGAAACCCCGTTTATGCCATATTCGTGGGTTTCACGGGCAGAAAAGCACGTTTTTCACAGTCCTCACTCTTTTGATGATAGCTCGAGAACGGTCGAATGTTAGCGTTTGCCGTATGTTCCATCGTGTTCAGCGCATCGAGTTACCCCTATACAGTGAATGTGAAGTGTTTAAGGGAAGTTTACGGTAGCGTTTTGGCAGAAAATTTGTTTTTTCGAAAATTGAGCAATTCGATGATAACTCGAGAACGGTCGAATGTTAGCGTTTGCCGTATGTTGCATCGTGTTCAGGGCTTCGAACTACGGGTATACAGTGAATTTGAAGTGTTTAAGGGAAGTGTACGGTAGTATTTATGAAGGAAACCCCGTTTATGCCATATTCGTGGGTTTCACGGGCAGAAAAGCACGTTTTTCACAGTCCTCACTCTTTTGATGATAGCTCGAGAACGGTCGAATGTTAGCGTTTGCCGTATGTTCCATCGTGTTCAGCGCATCGAGTTACCCCTATACAGTGAATGTGAAGTGTTTAAGGGAAGTTTACGGTAGCGTTTTGGCAGAAAATTTGTTTTTTCGAAAATTGAGCAATTCGATGATAACTCGAGAACGGTCGAATGTTAGCGTTTGCCGTATGTTGCGTCGTGTTCAGCGCTTCGAACTACGGGTATACAGTGAATTCGAAGTGTTTAAGGGAAGTTTACGGTAGCGTTTTGGCAGAAAATTTGTTTTTTCGAAAATTGAGCAATTCGATGATAACTCGAGAACGGTCGAATGTTAGCGTTTGCCGTACGTTGCATCTTGTTGAGAGCATCGAATTACCCCTATACCGTGAGTTTGAAGTGTTTAAGGGAACTGTACGGTAGCGTTTTGACAAAAAATTGATTTTTTCGAAAATTGTGCAATTCGATGATAGCTCGAGAACGGTCGAATGTTCGTGTTTGCCGTATGTTGCATCGTGTTCAGCGCATCGCGTTACCCCTATACAGTGAATTTGAAGTGTTTAAGGGAAGTTTACGGTAGCGTTTTGGCAGAAAATTTTTTTTTTCGAAAATTGAGCAATTCGATGATAACTCGAGAACGGTCGAATGTTAGCGTTTGCCGTATGTTGCGTCGTGTTCAGCGCATCGAACTACACCTATACAGTGAATCTGAAGTGTTTAAGGGGAGTGTACGGCATTGTTTTGACAAAAAATTGATTTTTTCGAAAATTGTGCAATTCGATGATAACTCGAGAACGGTCGAATAGTAGCGTTTGCCGTATGTTGCATCGTGTTCAGCGCTTCGAACTACGGGTATACAGTGAATTTGAAGTGTTTAAGGGAAGTGTACGGTAGTATTTATGAAGGAAACCCCGTTTATGCCATATTCGTGCGTTTCACGGGCAGAAAAGCACGTTTTTCACAGTCCTCACTCTTTTGATGATAGCTCGAGAACGGTCGAATATTCGTGTTTGCCGTATGTTGCATCGTGTTCAGCGCATCGAGTTACCCCTATACAGTGAATTTTAAGTGTTTAAGGGAAGTTTACGGTAGCGTTTTGGCAGAAAATTTGTTTTTTCGAAAATTGAGCAATTCGATGATAACTCGAGAACGGTCGAATGTTAGCGTTTGCCGTATGTTGCATCGTGTTCAGCGCTTCGAACTACGGGTATACAGTGAATTTGAAGTGTTTAAGGGAAGTGTACGGTAGAATTTATGAAGGAAACCCCGTTTATGCCATATTCGTGCGTTTCACGGGCAGAAAAGCACGTTTTTCACAGTCCTCACTCTTTTGATGATAGCTCGAGAACGGTCGAATATTCGTGTTTGCCGTATGTTGCATCGTGTTCAGCGCATCGAGTTACCCCTATACAGTGAATTTGAAGTGTTTAAGGGAAGTTTACGGTAGCGTTTTGGCAGAAAATTTTTTTTTTCGAAAATTGAGCAATTCGATGATACCTAGAAAACGGTCGAATGTTAGCGTCTGCCGTAAGTTGCATCGTGTTCAGCGCTTCGAACTACGGGTATACAGTGAATTTGAAGTGTTTAAGGGAAGTGTACGGTAGTATTTATGAAGGAAAGCCCGTTTATGCCATATTCTTGCGTTTCACGGGCAGAAAAGCACGTTTTTCGCAGTCCTCACTCTTTTCATGATAGCTCGAGAACGCTCGAATGTTCATGTTTGCCGTATGTTGCATCGTGTTCAGCGCATCGAGTTACCCCTATACAGTGAATTCGAAGTGTTTAAGGGAAGTTTACGGTAGCGTTTTGGCAGAAAATTTGTTTTTTCGAAAATTGAGCAATTCGATGATAACTCGAGAACGGTCGAATGGTAGCGTTTGCCGTTGTTGCATCGTGGTCAGCGCATCGAGTTACCCCTATACAGTGAATTTGAAGTGTTTAAGGGGAGTGTACGGCATTGTTTTGACAAAAATGTTTTTTTTCGAAAATTGAGCAGTTCGATGATAACTCGAGAACGGTCGAATGTTAGCATTTGCCGTATGTTGCATCGTGTTCAGCGCTTCGAACTACGTGTAGACAGTGAATTGGAAGTATTTAAGGGAAGTGTACGGTAGTATTTATGAAGAAAACCCCGTTTATGCCATATTCGTGCGTTTCACGGGCAGAAAAGCACGTTTTTCGCAGTCCTCTCTCTTTTGATGATAGCTCGAGAACGGTCGAATATTAGCGTTTGCCGTATGTTGCGTCGTGTTCAGCGCATCGAACTACGCCTATACAGTGAATTTGAAGTGTTTAAGGGGAGTGTACGGCATTGTTTTGACAAAAAATTGATTTTTTCGAAAATTGTGCAATTCGATGATAACTCGAGAACGGTCGAATAGTAGCGTTTGCCGTATGTTGCATCGTGTTCAGGGCTTCGAACTACGGGTATACAGTGAATTTGAAGTGTTTAAGGGAAGTGTACGGTAGTATTTATGAAGGAAACCCCGTTTATGCCATATTCGTGGGTTTCACGGGCAGAAAAGCACGTTTTTCACAGTCCTCACTCTTTTGATGATAGCTCGAGAACGGTCGAATGTTAGCGTTTGCCGTATGTTCCATCGTGTTCAGCGCATCGAGTTACCCCTATACAGTGAATGTGAAGTGTTCAAGGGAAGTTTACGCTAGCGTTTTGGCAGAAAATTTGTTTTTTCGAAAATTGAGCAATTCGATGATAACTCGAGAACGGTCGAATGTTAGCGTTTGCCGTATGTTGCGTCGTGTTCAGCGCTTCGAACTACGGGTATACAGTGAATTCGAAGTGTTTAAGGAAAGTTTACGGTAGCGTTTTGGCAGAAAATTTGTTTTTTCGAAAATTGAGCAATTCGATGATAACTCGAGAACGGTCGAATGTTAGCGTTTGCCGTATGTTGCATCGTGTTGAGAGCATCGAATTACCCCTATACCGTGAGTTTGAAGTGTTTAAGGGAACTGTACGGTAGCGTTTTGACAAAAAATTGATTTTTTCGAAAATTGTGCAATTCGATGATAACTCGAGAACGGTCGAATGTTAGCGTTTGCCGTATGTTGCATCGTGTTCAGCGCTTCGAACTACGTGTAGACAGTGAATTTGAAGTATTTAAGGGAAGTGTACGGTAGTATTTATGAAGAAAACCCCGTTTATGCCATATTCGTGCGTTTCACGGGCAGAAAAGCACGTTTTTCGCAGTCCTCTCTCTTTTGATGATAGCTCGAGAACGGTCGAATATTAGCGTTTGCCGTATGTTGCGTCGTGTTCAGCGCATCGAACTACGCCTATACAGTGAATTTGAAGTGTTTAAGGGGAGTGTACGGCATTGTTTTGACAAAAAATTGATTTTTTCGAAAATTGTGCAATTCGATGATAACTCGAGAACGGTCGAATGTTAGCGTTTGCCGTTGTTGCATCGTGTTCAGCGCTTCGAACTACGCGTATACAGTGAATTTGAAGTGTTTAAGGGAATTGTACGGTAGTATTTATGAAGGAAACCCCGTTTATGCCATATTCGTGTGTTCCACGGGCAGAAAAGCACGTTTTTCACAGTCCTCACTCTTTTGATGATAGCTCGAGAACGGTCGAATGTTCGTGTTTGCCGTATGTTGCATCGTGTTCAGCGCATCGCGTTACCCCTATACAGTGAATTTGAAGTGTTTAAGGGAAGTTTACGGTAGCGTTTTGGCAGAAAATTTTTTTTTTCGAAAATTGAGCAATTCGATGATACCTAGAAAACGGTCGAATGTTAGCGTTTGCCGTAAGTTGCATCGTGTTCAGCGCTTCGAACTACGGGTATACAGTGAATTTGTAGTGTTTAAGGGAAGTTTACGGTAGCGTTTTGGCAGAAAATTTGTTTTTTCGAAAATTGAGCAATTCGATGATAACTCGAGAACGGTCGAATGTTAGCGTTTGCCGTATGTTGCATCGTGTTGAGAGCATCGAATTACCCCTATACAGTGAGTTTGAAGTGTTTAAGGGAAGTGTACGGTAGCGTTTTGACAAAAAATTGATTTTTTCGAAAATTGTGCAATTCGATGATAACTCGAGAACGGTCTAATGTTAGCGTTTGCCGTATGTTGCATCGTGTTCAGCGCTTCGAACTGCGGGTATATAGTGAATTTGAAAGTTTAAGGGAAGTGTACGGTAGTATTTATCAAGGAAACCCCGTTTATGCCATATTCGTGCGTTTCACGGGCAGAAAAGCACGCTTTTCTCAGTCCTCACTCTTTTCATGATAGCTCGAGAACGGTCGAATGTTAGCTTTTGCCGTATGTTGCATCGTGTTCAGCGCATCGAGTTACCCCTATACAGTGAATTTGAAGTGTTTAAGGGAAGTTTACGGTAGCGTTTTGGCAGAAAATTTTTTTTTTCGAAAATTGAGCAACTCGATGATTACTCGAGAACGGTCGAATGTTAGCGTTTGCCGTATGTTGCATCGTGTTCAGCGCATCGAACTACGCCTATACAGTGAATTTGAAGTGTTTAAGGGGAGTGTACGGCATTGTTTTGACACAAAATTGGTTTTTTCGAAAATTGTACAATTCGATGATAACTCGAGAATGGTCGAATGTTAGCATTTGCCGTATGTTGCATCGTGTTCAGCGCTTCGAACTACGTGTAGACAGTGAATTTGAAGTATTTAAGGGAAGTGTACGGTAGTATTTATGAAGAAAACCCCGTTTATGCCATATTCGTGCGTTTCACGGGCAGAAAAGCACGTTTTTCGCAGTCCTCTCTCTTTTGATGATAGCTCGAGAACGGTCGAATATTAGCGTTTGCCGTATGTTGCGTCGTGTTCAGCGCATCGAACTACGCCTATACAGTGAATTTGAAGTGTTTAAGGGGAGTGTACGGCATTGTTTTGACAAAAAATTGATTTTTTCGATAATTGTGCAATTCGATGATAACTCGAGAACGGTCCAATGTTAGCGTTTGCCGTATGTTGCATCGTGTTGAGAGCATCGAATTACCCCTATACAGTGAGTTTGAAGTGTTTAAGGGAAGTGTACGGTAGCATTTTGACAAAAACCTGATTTTTTCAAAAATTGTGCAATTCGATGATAACTCGAGAATGGTTGAATGTTAGCGTTTGCCGTATGTTGCATCGTGTTCAGCGCTTCAAACTACGGGTATATAGTGAATTTGAAATGTTTAAGGGAAGTGTACGGTAGTATTTATCAAGGAAACCCCGTTTATGCCATATTCGTGCGTTTCACGGGCAGAAAAGCACGTTTTTCGCAGTCCTCACTCTTTTCATGATAGCTCGAGAACGCTCGAATGTTCATGTTTGCCGTATGTTGCATCGTGTTCAGCGCATCGAGTTACCCCTATACAGTGAATTTGAAGTGTTTAAGGGAAGTTTACGGTAGCGTTTTGGCAGAAAATTTGTTTTTTCGAAAATTGAGCAATTCGATGATAACTCGAGATCGGTCGAATGGTAGCGTTTGCCGTATGTTGCATCGTGTAGAGAGCATCGAATTACCCCTATACAGTGAGTTTGAAGTGTTTAAGGGAAGTGTACGGTAGCGTTTTGACAAAAACCTGATTTTTTCACAAATTGTACAATTCGATGATAACTCGGGAATGGTCGAATGTTAGCATTTGCCGTATGTTGCATCGTGTTCAGCGCTTCGAACTACGTGTAGACAGTGAATTTGAAGTATTTAAGGGAAGTGTACGGTAGTATTTATGAAGAAAACCCCGTTTATGCCATATTCGTGCGTTTCACGGGCAGAAAAGCACGTTTTTCGCAGTCCTCTCTCTTTTGATGATAGCTCGAGAACGGTCGAATATTCGTGTTTGCCGTATGTTGCATCGTGTTCAGCGCATCGAGTTACCCCTATACAGTGAATTTTAAGTGTTTAAGGGAAGTTTACGGTAGCGTTTTGGCAGAAAATTTGTTTTTTCGAAAATTGAGCAATTCGATGATAACTCGAGAACGGTCGAATGTTAGCGTTTACCGTATGTTGCATCGTGTTCAGCGCTTCGAACTACGGGTATACAGTGAATTTGAAGTGTTTAAGGGAAGTGTACGGTAGTGTTTCTAAAGGAAAACCCGTTTATTCCATATTCGTGCGTTCGCGGGCACAAAAGCACGTTTTTCACAGTCCTCACTCTTTTGATGATAGCTCGAGAACGGTCGAATATTCGTGTTTGCCGTATGTTGCATCGTGTTCAGCGCATCGAGTTACCCCTATACAGTGAATTTGAAGTGTTTAAGGGAAGTTTACGGTAGCGTTTTGGCAGAAAATTTTTTTTTTCGAAAATTGAGCAATTCGATGATACCTAGAAAACGGTCGAATGTTAGCGTTTGCCGTAAGTTGCATCGTGTTCAGCGCTTCGAGCTACGGGTATACAGTGAATTTGAAGTGTTTAAGGGAAGTGTACGGTAGTATTTATGAAGGAAACCCCGTTTATGCCATATTCTTGCGTTTCACGGGCAGAAAAGCACGGTTTTCGCAGTCCTCACTCTTTTCATGATAGCTCGAGAACGGTCGAATGTTCGTGTTTGCCGTATGTTGCATCGTGTTCAGCGCATCGAGTTACCCCTATACAGTGAATTTGAAGTGTTTCAGGGAAGTGTACGGTAGTGTTTTTAAAGGAAAACCCGTTTATTCCATATTCGTGCGTTTCGCGGGCAGAAAAGCACGTTTTTCACAGTCCTCACTCTTTTGATGATAGCTCGAGAACGGTGGAATGTTCGTGTTTGCCGTATGTTGCATCGTGTTCAGCGCATCGAGTAACCCCTATACAGTGAATTTGAAGTGTTTAAGGGAAGTTTACGGTAGCGTTTTGGCAGAAAAAATTTTTTTTCGAAAATTGAGCAATTCGATGATAACTCGAGAACGGTCGAATGTTAGCGTTTGCCGGATGTTGCATCGTGTTGAGAGCATCGAATTACCCCTATACAGTGAGTTTGAAGTGTTTAAGGGGAGTGTACGGCATTGTTTTGACACAAAATTGGTTGTTTCGAAAATTGTACAATTCGATGATAACTCGAGAATGGTCGAATGTTAGCATTTGCCGTATGTTGCATCGTGTTCAGCGCTTCGAACTACGTGTAGACAGTGAATTTGAAGTATTTAAGGGAAGTGTACGGTAGTATTTATGAAGAAAACCCCGTTTATGCCATATTCGTGCGTTTCACGGGCAGAAAAGCACGTTTTTCGCAGTCCTCTCTCTTTTGATGATAGCTCGAGAACGGTCGAATATTAGCGTTTGCCGTATGTTGCGTCGTGTTCAGCGCATCGAACTACGCCTATACAGTGAATTTGAAGTGTTTAAGGGGAGTGTACGGCATTGTTTTGACAAAAAATTGATTTTTTCGATAATTGTGCAATTCGATGATAACTCGAGAACGGTCCAATGTTAGCGTTTGCCGTATGTTGCATCGTGTTGAGAGCATCGAATTACCCCTATACAGTGAGTTTGAAGTGTTTAAGGGAAGTGTACGGTAGCATTTTGACAAAAACCTGATTTTTTCAAAAATTGTGCAATTCGATGATAACTCGAGAATGGTTGAATGTTAGCGTTTGCCGTATGTTGCATCGTGTTCAGCGCTTCAAACTACGGGTATATAGTGAATTTGAAATGTTTAAGGGAAGTGTACGGTAGTATTTATCAAGGAAACCCCGTTTATGCCATATTCGTGCGTTTCACGGGCAGAAAAGCACGTTTTTCGCAGTCCTCACTCTTTTGATGATAGCTCGAGAACGCTCGAATGTTCATGTTTGCCGTATGTTGCATCGTGTTCAGCGCATCGAGTTACCCCTATACAGTGAATTTGAAGTGTTTAAGGGAAGTTTACGGTAGCGTTTTGGCAGAAAATTTGTTTTTTCGAAAATTGAGCAATTCGATGATAACTCGAGATCGGTCGAATGTTAGCGTTTACCGTATGTTGCATCGTGTTCAGCGCTTCGAACTACGGGTATACAGTGAATTTGAAGTGTTTAAGGGAAGTGTACGGTAGTGTTTCTAAAGGAAAACCCGTTTATTCCATATTCGTGCGTTCGCGGGCACAAAAGCACGTTTTTCACAGTCCTCACTCTTTTGATGATAGTTCGAGAACGGTCGAATGTTCGTGTTTGCCGTATGTTGCATTGTGTTCAGCGCTTCGAACTACGGGTATACAGTGAATTTGAAGTGTTTAAGGGAAGTGTACGGTAGAATTTATGAAGGAAACCCCGTTTATGCCATATTCGTGCGTTTCACGGGCAGAAAAGCACGTTTTTCACAGTCCTCACTCTTTTGATGATAGCTCGAGAACGGTCGAATATTCGTGTTTGCCGTATGTTGCATCGTGTTCAGCGCATCGAGTTACCCCTATACAGTGAGTTTGAAGTGTTTAAGGGAAGTGTACGGTAGCATTTTGACAAAAACCTGATTTTTTCAAAAATTGTGCAATTCGATGATAACTCCAGAATGGTTGAATGTTAGCGTTTGCCGTATGTTGCATCGTGTTCAGCGCTTCGAACTACGGGTATATAGTGAATTTGAAATGTTTAAGGGAAGTGTACGGTAGTATTTATCAAGGAAACCCCGTTTATGCCATATTCGTGCGTTTCACGGGCAGAAAAGCACGTTTTTCGCAGTCCTCACTCTTTTCATGATAGCTCGAGAACGGTCGAATGTTCGTGTTTGCCGTATGTTGCATCGTGTTCAGCGCATCGAGTTACCCCTATACAGTGAATTTGAAGTGTTTCAGGGAAGTGTACGGTAGTGTTTTTAAAGGAAAACCCGTTTATTCCATATTCGTGCGTTTCGCGGGCAGAAAAGCACGTTTTTCACAGTCCTCACTCTTTTGATGATAGCTCGAGAACGGTCGAATGTTCGCGTTTGCCGTATGTTGCATCGTGTTCAGCGCATCGAGTTACCCCTATACAGTGAATTTGAAGTGTTTAAGGGAAGTTTACGGTAGCGTTTTGGCAGAAAAAATTTTTTTTTGAAAATTGAGCAATTCGATGATAACTCGAGAACGGTCGAATGTTAGCGTTTGCCAGATGTTGCATCGTGTTGAGAGCATCGAATTACCCCTATACAGTGAGTTTGAAGTGTTTAAGGGAAGTGTACGGTAGCATTTTGACAAAAACCTGATTTTTTCAAAAATTGTGCAATTCGATGATAACTCGAGAATGGTTGAATGTTAGCGTTTGCCGTATGTTGCATCGTGTTCAGCGCTTCGAACTACGGGTATATAGTGAATTTGAAATGTTTAAGGGAAGTGTACGGTAGCATTTATCAAGGAAACCCCGTTTATGCCATATTCGTGCGTTTCACGGGCAGAAAAGCACGTTTTTCGCAGTCCTCACTCTTTTCATGATAGCTCGAGAACGCTCGAATGTTCATGTTTGCCGTATGTTGCATCGTGTTCAGCGCATCGAGTTACCCCTATACAGTGAATTTGAAGTGTTTAAGGGAAGTTTACGGTAGCGTTTTGGCAGAAAATTTGTTTTTTCGAAAATTGAGCAATTCGATGATAACTCGAGAACGGTCGAATGTTAGCGTTTGCCGTATGTTGCATCGTGTTCAGCGCATCGAGTTACCCCTATACAGTGAATTTGAAGTGTTTAAGGGAAGTGTACGGTAGTATTTATGAAGGAAACCACGTTTATGCCATATTCGTGCGTTTCACGGGCAGAAAAGCACGGTTTTCGCAGTCCTCTCTCTTTTGATGATAGCTCGAGAACGGTCGAATATTAGCGTTTGCCGTATTTTGCGTCGTGTTCAGCGCATCGAACTACGCCTATACAGTGAATTTGAAGTGTTTAAGGGGAGTGTACGGCATTGTTTTGACAAAAAATTGATTTTTTCGAAAATTGTGCAATTCGATGATAACTCGAGAACGGTCGAATGTTAGCGTTTGCCGTTGTTGCATCGTGTTCAGCGCTTCGAACTACGCGTATACAGTGAATTTGAAGTGTTTAAGGGAAGTTTACGGTAGCGTTTTGGCAGAAAATTTTTTTTTTCGAAAATTGAGCAATTCGATGATACCTAGAAAACGGTCGAATGTTAGCGTGTGCCGTAAGTTGCATCGTGTTCAGCGCTTCGAACTACGGGTATACAGTGAATTTGTAGTGTTTAAGGGAAGTTTACGGTAGCGTTTTGGCAGAAAATTTGTTTTTTCGAAAATTGAGCAATTCGATGATACCTAGAAAACGGTCGAATGTTAGCGTGTGCCGTAAGTTGCATCGTGTTCAGCGCTTCGAACTACGGGTATACAGTGAATTTGAAGTGTTTAAGGGAAGTGTACGGTAGTATTTATGAAGGAAACCCCGTTTATGCCATATTCGTGCGTTTCACGGGCAGAAAAGCACGTTTTTCACAGTCCTCACTCTTTTGATGATAGCTCGAGAACGGTCGAATGTTAGCGTTTGCCGTATGTTGCATCGTGTTCAGCGCATCGAGTTACCCCTATACAGTGAATGTGAAGTGTTTAAGGGAAGTTTACGGTAGCGTTTTGGCAGAAAATTTGTTTATTCGAAAATTGAGCAATTCGATGATAACTCGAGAACGTCGAATGTTAGCGTTTGCCGTATGTTGCGTCGTGTTCAGCGCTTCGAACTACGGGTATACAGTGAATTCGAAGTGTTTAAGGGAAGTTTACGGTAGCGTTTTGGCAGAAAATTTTTTTTTTCGAAAATTGAGCAATTCGATGATACCTAGAAAACGGTCGAATGTTAGCGTTTGCCGTAAGTTGCATCGTGTTCAGCGCTTCGAACTACGGGTATACAGTGAATTTGTAGTGTTTAAGGGAAGTTTACGGTAGCGTTTTGGCAGAAAATTTGTTTTTTCGAAAATTGAGCAATTCGATGATAACTCGAGAACGGTCGAATGTTAGCGTTTGCCGTATGTTGCATCGTGTTCAGCGCTTCGAACTACGGGTATACAGTGAATTTGAAGTGTTTAAGGGAAGTGTACGGTAGTGTTTCTAAAGGAAAACCCGTTTATTCCATATTCGTGCGTTCGCGGGCACAAAAGCACGTTTTTCACAGTCCTCACTCTTTTGATGATAGTTCGAGAACGGTCGAATGTTCGTGTTTGCCGCATGTTGCATCCTATTCAGCGCTTCGAACTACGGGTATACAGTGAATTTGAAGTGTTTAAGGGAAGTGTACGGTAGAATTTATGAAGGAAACCCCGTTTATGCCATATTCGTGCGTTTCACGGGCAGAAAAGCACGTTTTTCACAGTCCTCACTCTTTTGATGATAGCTCGAGAACGGTCGAATATTCGTGTTTGCCGTATGTTGCATCGTGTTCAGCGCATCGAGTTACCCCTATACAGTGAATTTGAAGTGTTTAAGGGAAGTTTACGGTAGCGTTTTGGCAGAAAATTTTTTTTTTCGAAAATTGAGCAATTCGATGATACCTAGAAAACGGTCGAATGTTAGCGTCTGCCGTAAGTTGCATCGTGTTCAGCGCTTCGAACTACGGGTATACAGTGAATTTGAAGTGTTTAAGGGAAGTGTACGGTAGTATTTATGAAGGAAACCCCGTTTATGCCATATTCTTGCGTTTCACGGGCAGAAAAGCACGGTTTTCGCAGTCCTCACTCTTTTCATGATAGCTCGAGAACGGTCGAATTTTCGTGTTTGCCGTATGTTGCATCGTGTTCAGCGCATCGAGTTACCCCTATACAGTGAATTTGAAGTGTTTCAGGGAAGTGTACGGTAGTGTTTTTAAAGGAAAACCCGTTTATTCCATATTCGTGCTTTTCGCGGGCAGAAAAGCACGTTTTTCACAGTCCTCACTCTTTTGATGATAGCTCGAGAACGGTGGAATGTTCGTGTTTGCCGAATGTTGCATCGTGTTCAGCGCATCGAGTAACCCCTATACAGTGAATTTGAAGTGTTTAAGGGAAGTTTACGGTAGCGTTTTGGCAGAAAAATTTTTTTTTCGAAAATTGAGCAATTCGATGATAACTCGAGAACGGTCGAATGTTAGCGTTTGCCGGATGTTGCATCGTGTTGAGAGCATCGAATTACCCCTATACAGTGAGTTTGAAGTGTTTAAGGGAAGTGTACGGTAGCATTTTGACAAAAACCTGATTTTTTCAAAAATTGTGCAATTCGATGATAACTCGAGAATGGTTGAATGTTAGCGTTTGCCGTATGTTGCATCGTGTTCAGCGCTTCGAACTACGGGTATATAGTGAATTTGAAATGTTTAAGGGAAGTGTACGGTAGTATTTATCAAGGAAACCCCGTTTATGCCATATTCGTGCGTTTCACGGGCAGAAAAGCACGTGTTTCGCAGTCCTCACTCTTTTCATGATAGCTCGAGAACGCTCGAATGTTCATGTTTGCCGTATGTTGCATCGTGTTCAGCGCATCGAGTTACCCCTATACAGTGAATTTGAAGTGTTTAAGGGAAGTTTACGGTAGCGTTTTGGCAGAAAATTTGTTTTTTCGAAAATTGAGCAATTCGATGATAACTCGAGAACGGTCGAATGGTAGCGTTTGCCGTATGTTGCATCGTGTAGAGAGCATCGAATTACCCCTATACAGTGAGTTTGAAGTGTTTAAGGGAAGTGTACGGTAGCGTTTTGACAAAAACCTGATTTTTTCAAAAATTGTACGATTCGATGATAACTCGAGAATGGTCGAATGTTAGCATTTGCCGTATGTTGCATCGTGTTCAGCGCTTCAAACTACGGGTATATAGTGAATTTGAAATGTTTAAGGGAAGTGTACGGTAGTATTTATCAAGGAAACCCCGTTTATGCCATATTCGTGCGTTTCACGGGCAGAAAAGCACGTTTTTCGCAGTCCTCACTCTTTTCATGATAGCTCGAGAACGCTCGAATGTTCATGTTTGCCGTATGTTGCATCGTGTTCAGCGCATCGAGTTACCCCTATACAGTGAATTCGAAGTGTTTAAGGGAAGTTTACGGTAGCGTTTTGGCAGAAAATTTGTTTTTTCGAAAATTGAGCAATTCGATGATAACTCGAGAACGGTCGAATGGTAGCGTTTGCCGTTGTTGCATCGTGGTCAGCGCATCGAGTTACCCCTATACAGTGAATTTGAAGTGTTTAAGGGGAGTGTACGGCATTGTTTTGACAAAAATGTTTTTTTTCGAAAATTGAGCAGTTCGATGATAACTCAAGAACGGTCGAATGTTAGCATTTGCCGTATGTTGCATCGTGTTCAGCGCTTCGACCTACGCGTATACAGTGAATTTGAAGTGTTTAAGGGAATTGTACGGTAGTATTTATGAAGGAAACCCCGTTTATGCCATATTCGTGCGTTTCACGGGCAGAAAAGCACGTTTTTCGCAGTCCTCTCTCTTTTGATGATAGCTCGAGAACGGTCGAATATTAGCGTTTGCCGTATGTTGCGTCGTGTTCAGCGCATCGAACTACGCCTATACAGTGAATTTGAAGTGTTTAAGGGGAGTGTACGGCATTGTTTTGACAAAAAATTGATTTTTTCGAAAATTGTGCAATTCGATGATAACTCGAGAACGGTCGAATGTTAGCGTTTGCCGTTGTTGCATCGTGTTCAGCGCTTCGAACTACGCGTATACAGTGAATTTGAAGTGTTTAAGGGAATTGTACGGTAGTATTTATGAAGGAAACCCCGTTTATGCCATATTCGTGTGTTCCACGGGCAGAACAGCACGTTTTTCACAGTCCTCACTCTTTTGATGATAGCTCGAGAACGGTCGAATGTTCGTGTTTGCCGTATGTTGCATCGTGTTCAGCGCATCGCGTTACCCCTATACAGTGAATTTGAAGTGTTTAAGGGAAGTTTACGGTAGCGTTTTGGCAGAAAATTTTTTTTTTCGAAAATTGAGCAATTCGATGATACCTAGAAAACGGTCGAATGTTAGCGTTTGCCGTAAGTTGCATCGTGTTCAGCGCTTCGAACTACGGGTATACAGTGAATTTGTAGTGTTTAAGGGAAGTTTACGGTAGCGTTTTGGCAGAAAATTTGTTTTTTCGAAAATTGAGCAATTCGATGATAACTCGAGAACGGTCGAATGTTAGCGTTTGCCGTATGTTGCATCGTGTTCAGGGCTTCGAACTACGGGTATACAGTGAATTTGAAGTGTTTAAGGGAAGTGTACGGTAGTATTTATGAAGGAAACCCCGTTTATGCCATATTCATGGGTTTCACGGGCAGAAAAGCACGTTTTTCACAGTCCTCACTCTTTTGATGATAGCTCGAGAACGGTCGAATGTTAGCGTTTGCCGTATGTTCCATCGTGTTCAGCGCATCGAGTTACCCCTATACAGTGAATGTGAAGTGTTTAAGGGAAGTTTACGGTAGCGTTTTGGCAGAAAATTTGTTTTTTCGAAAATTGAGCAATTCGATGATAACTCGAGAACGGTCGAATGTTAGCGTTTGCCGTATGTTGCGTCGTGTTCAGCGCTTCGAACTACGGGTATACAGTGAATTCGAAGTGTTTAAGGGAAGTTTACGGTAGCGTTTTGGCAGAAAATTTGTTTTTTCGAAAATTGAGCAATTCGATGATAACTCGAGAACGGTCGAATGTTAGCGTTTGCCGTATGTTGCATCGTGTTGAGAGCATCGAATTACCCCTATACCGTGAGTTTGAAGTGTTTAAGGGAACTGTACGGTAGCGTTTTGACAAAAAATTGATTTTTTCGAAAATTGTGCAATTCGATGATAACTCGAGAACGGTCGAATGTTAGCGTTTGCCGTATGTTGCATCGTGTTCAGCGCTTCGAACTACGTGTAGACAGTGAATTTGTAGTATTTAAGGGAAGTGTACGGTAGTATTTATGAAGAAAACCCCGTTTATGCCATATTCGTGCGTTTCACGGGCAGAAAAGCACGTTTTTCGCAGTCCTCTCTCTTTTGATGATAGCTCGAGAACGGTCGAATATTAGCGTTTGCCGTATGTTGCGTCGTGTTCAGCGCATCGAACTACGCCTATACAGTGAATTTGAAGTGTTTAAGGGGAGTGTACGGCATTGTTTTGACAAAAAATTGATTTTTTCGAAAATTGTGCAATTCGATGATAACTCGAGAACGGTCGAATGTTAGCGTTTGCCGTTGTTGCATCGTGTTCAGCGCTTCGAACTACGCGTATACAGTGAATTTGAAGTGTTTAAGGGAATTGTACGGTAGTATTTATGAAGGAAACCCCGTTTATGCCATATTCGTGTGTTCCACGGGCAGAAAAGCACGTTTTTCACAGTCCTCACTCTTTTGATGATAGCTCGAGAACGGTCGAATGTTCGTGTTTGCCGTATGTTGCATCGTGTTCAGCGCATCGCGTTACCCCTATACAGTGAATTTGAAGTGTTTAAGGGAAGTTTACGGTAGCGTTTTGGCAGAAAATTTTTTTTTTCGAAAATTGAGCAATTCGATGATACCTAGAAAACGGTCGAATGTTAGCGTTTGCCGTAAGTTGCATCGTGTTTAGCGCTTCGAACTACGGGTATACAGTGAATTTGTAGTGTTTAAGGGAAGTTTACGGTAGCGTTTTGGCAGAAAATTTGTTTTTTCGAAAATTGAGCAATTCGATGATAACTCGAGAACGGTCGAATGTTAGCGTTTGCCGTATGTTGCATCGTGTTGAGAGCATCGAATTACCCCTATACAGTGAGTTTGAAGTGTTTAAGGGAAGTGTACGGTAGCGTTTTGACAAAAAATTGATTTTTTCGAAAATTGTGCAATTCGATGATAACTCGAGAACGGTCTAATGTTAGCGTTTGCCGTATGTTGCATCGTGTTCAGCGCTTCGAACTGCGGGTATATAGTGAATTTGAAAGTTTAAGGGAAGTGTACGGTAGTATTTATCAAGGAAACCCCGTTTATGCCATATTCGTGCGTTTCACGGGCAGAAAAGCACGCTTTTCGCAGTCCTCACTCTTTTCATGATAGCTCGAGAAAGGTCGAATGTTAGCGTTTGCCGTAAGTTGCATCGTGTTCAGCGCATCGAGTAACCCCTATACAGTGAATTTGAAGTGTTTAAGGGAAGTTTACGGTAGCGTTTTGGCAGAAAATTTTTTTTTTCGAAAATTGAGCAATTCGATGATTACTCGAGAACGGTCGAATGTTAGCGTTTGCCGTATGTTGCATCGTGTTCAGCGCATCGAACTACGCCTATACAGTGAATTTGAAGTGTTTAAGGGGAGTGTACGGCATTGTTTTGACACAAAATTTTTTTTTCGAAAATTGTACAATTCGATGATAACTCGAGAATGGTCGAATGTTAGCATTTGCCGTATGTTGCATCGTGTTCAGCGCTTCGAACTACGTGTAGACAGTGAATTTGAAGTATTTAAGGGAAGTGTACGGTAGTATTTATGAAGAAAACCCCGTTTATGCCATATTCGTGCGTTTCACGGGCAGAAAAGCACGTTTTTCGCAGTCCTCTCTCTTTTGATGATAGCTCGAGAACGGTCGAATATTAGCGTTTGCCGTATGTTGCGTCGTGTTCAGCGCATCGAACTACGCCTATACAGTGAATTTGAAGTGTTTAAGGGGAGTGTACGGCATTGTTTTGACAAAAAATTGATTTTTTCGATAATTGTGCAATTCGATGATAACTCGAGAACGGTCCAATGTTAGCGTTTGCCGTATGTTGCATCGTGTTGAGAGCATCGAATTACCCCTATACAGTGAGTTTGAAGTGTTTAAGGGAAGTGTACGGTAGCATTTTGACAAAAACCTGATTTTTTCAAAAATTGTGCAATTCGATGATAACTCGAGAATGGTTGAATGTTAGCGTTTGCCGTATGTTGCATCGTGTTCAGCGCTTCAAACTACGGGTATATAGTGAATTTGAAATGTTTAAGGGAAGTGTACGGTAGTATTTATCAAGGAAACCCCGTTTATGCCATATTCGTGCGTTTCACGGGCAGAAAAGCACGTTTTTCGCAGTCCTCACTCTTTTCATGATAGCTCGAGAACGCTCGAATGTTCATGTTTGCCGTATGTTGCATCGTGTTCAGCGCATCGAGTTACCCCTATACAGTGAATTTTAAGTGTTTAAGGGAAGTTTACGGTAGCGTTTTGGCAGAAAATTTGTTTTTTCGAAAATTGAGCAATTCGATGATAACTCGAGAACGGTCGAATGTTAGCGTTTGCCGTATGTTGCGTCGTGTTCAGCGCATCGAACTACACCTATACAGTGAATCTGAAGTGTTTAAGGGGAGTGTACGGCATTGTTTTGACAAAAAATTGATTTTTTCGAAAATTGTGCAATTCGATGATAACTCGAGAACGGTCGAATAGTAGCGTTTGCCGTATGTTGCATCGTGTTCAGCGCTTCGAACTACGGGTATACAGTGAATTTGAAGTGTTTAAGGGAAGTGTACGGTAGTATTTATGAAGGAAACCCCGTTTATGCCATATTCGTGCGTTTCACGGGCAGAAAAGCACGTTTTTCACAGTCCTCACTCTTTTGATGATAGCTCGAGAACGGTCGAATGTTCGTGTTTGCCGTATGTTGCATCGTGTTCAGCGCTTCGAACTACGTGTAGACAGTGAATTTGAAGTATTTAAGGGAAGTGTACGGTAGTATTTATGAAGAAAACCCCGTTTATGCCATATTCGTGCGTTTCACGGGCAGAAAAGCACGTTGTTCGCAGTCCTCTCTCTTTTGATGATAGCTCGAGAACGGTCGAATATTCGTGTTTGCCGTATGTTGCATCGTGTTCAGCGCATCGAGTTACCCCTATACAGTGAATTTTAAGTGTTTAAGGGAAGTTTACGGTAGCGTTTTGGCAGAAAATTTGTTTTTTCGAAAATTGAGCAATTCGATGATAACTAGAGAACGGTCGAATGTTAGCGTTTGCCGTATGTTGCATCGTGTTCAGCGCTTCGAACTACGGGTATACAGTGAATTTGAAGTGTTTAAGGGAAGTGTACGGTAGTGTTTCTAAAGGAAAACCCGTTTATTCCATATTCGTGCGTTCGCGGGCACAAAAGCACGTTTTTCACAGTCCTCACTCTTTTGATGATAGTTCGAGAACGGTCGAATGTTCGTGTTTGCCGTATGTTGCATCGTGTTCAGCGCTTCGAACTACGGGTATACAGTGAATTTGAAGTGTTTAAGGGAAGTGTACGGTAGAATTTATGAAGGAAACCCCGTTTATGCCATATTCGTGCGTTTCACGGGCAGAAAAGCACGTTTTTCACAGTCCTCACTCTTTTGATGATAGCTCGAGAACGGTCGAATATTCGTGTTTGCCGTATGTTGCATCGTGTTCAGCGCATCGAGTTACCCCTATACAGTGAATTTGAAGTGTTTAAGGGAAGTTTACGGTAGCGTTTTGGCAGAAAATTTTTTTTTTCGAAAATTGAGCAATTCGATGATACCTAGAAAACGGTCGAATGTTAGCGTCTGCCGTAAGTTGCATCGTGTTCAGCGCTTCGAACTACGGGTATACAGTGAATTTGAAGTGTTTAAGGGAAGTGTACGGTAGTATTTATGAAGGAAACCCCGTTTATGCCATATTCTTGCGTTTCACGGGCAGAAAAGCACGGTTTTCGCAGTCCTCACTCTTTTCATGATAGCTCGAGAACGGTCGAATGTTCGTGTTTGCCGTATGTTGCATCGTGTTCAGCGCAGCGAGTTACCCCTATACAGTGAATTTGAAGTGTTTCAGGGAAGTGTACGGTAGTGTTTTTAAAGGAAAACCCGTTTATTCCATATTCGTGCGTTTCGCGGGCAGAAAAGCACGTTTTTCACAGTCCTCACTCTTTTGATGATAGCTCGAGAACGGTCGAATGTTCGTGTTTGCCGTATGTTGCATCGTGTTCAGCGCATCGAGTAACCCCTATACAGTGAATTTGAAGTGTTTAAGGGAAGTTTACGGTAGCGTTTTGGCAGAAAAAATTTTTTTTCGAAAATTGAGCAATTCGATGATAACTCGAGAACGGTCGAATGTTAGCGTTTGCCGGATGTTGCATCGTGTTGAGAGCATCGAATTACCCCTATACAGTGAGTTTGAAGTGTTTAAGGGAAGTGTACGGTAGCATTTTGACAAAAACCTGATTTTTTCAAAAATTGTGCAATTCGATGATAACTCGAGAATGGTTGAATGTTAGCGTTTGCCGTATGTTGCATCGTGTTCAGCGCTTCGAACTACGGGTATATAGTGAATTTGAAATGTTTAAGGGAAGTGTACGGTAGTATTTATCAAGGAAACCCCGTTTATGCCATATTCGTGCGTTTCACGGGCAGAAAAGCACGTTTTTCGCAGTCCTCACTCTTTTCATGATAGCTCGAGAACGCTCGAATGTTCATGTTTGCCGTATGTTGCATCGTTTTCAGCGCATCGAGTTACCCCTATACAGTGAATTTGAAGTGTTTAAGGGAAGTTTACGATAGCGTTTTGGCAGAAAATTTGTTTTTTCGAAAATTGAGCAATTCGATGATAACTCGAGAACGGTCGAATGGTAGCGTTTGCCGTTGTTGCATCGTGGTCAGCGCATCGAGTTACCGCTATACAGTGAATTTGAAGTGTTTAAGGGGAGTGTACGGCATTGTTTTGACAAAAATGTTTTTTTTCGAAAATTGAGCAGTTCGATGATAACTCGAGAACGGTCGAATGTTAGCATTTGCCGTATGTTGCATCGTGTTCAGCGCTTCGAACTACGTGTAGACAGTGAATTGGAAGTATTTAAGGGAAGTGTACGGTAGTATTTATGAAGAAAACCCCGTTTATGCCATATTCGTGCGTTTCACGGGCAGAAAAGCACGTTTTTCGCAGTCCTCTCTCTTTTGATGATAGCTCGAGAACGGTCGAATATTAGCGTTTGCCGTATGTTGCGTCGTGTTCAGCGCATCGAACTACGCCTATACAGTGAATTTGAAGTGTTTAAGGGGAGTGTACGGCATTGTTTTGACAAAAAATTGATTTTTTCGAAAATTGTGCAATTCGATGATAACTCGAGAACGGTCGAATAGTAGCGTTTGCCGTATGTTGCATCGTGTTCAGGGCTTCGAACTACGGGTATACAGTGAATTTGAAGTGTTTAAGGGAAGTGTACGGTAGTATTTATGAAGGAAACCCCGTTTATGCCATATTCGTGGGTTTCACGGGCAGAAAAGCACGTTTTTCACAGTCCTCACTCTTTTGATGATAGCTCGAGAACGGTCGAATGTTAGCGTTTGCCGTATGTTCCATCGTGTTCAGCGCATCGAGTTACCCCTATACAGTGAATGTGAAGTGTTCAAGGGAAGTTTACGGTAGCGTTTTGGCAGAAAATTTGTTTTTTCGAAAATTGAGCAATTCGATGATAACTCGAGAACGGTCGAATGTTAGCGTTTGCCGTATGTTGCGTCGTGTTCAGCGCTTCGAACTACGGGTATACAGTGAATTCGAAGTGTTTAAGGGAAGTTTACGGTAGCGTTTTGGCAGAAAATTTGTTTTTTCGAAAATTGAGCAATTCGATGATAACTCGAGAACGGTCGAATGTTAGCGTTTGCCGTATGTTGCATCGTGTTGAGAGCATCGAATTACCCCTATACCGTGAGTTTGAAGTGTTTAAGGGAACTGTACGGTAGCGTTTTGACAAAAAATTGATTTTTTCGAAAATTGTGCAATTCGATGATAACTCGAGAACGGTCGAATGTTAGCGTTTGCCGTATGTTGCATCGTGTTCAGCGCTTCGAACTACGTGTAGACAGTGAATTTGAAGTATTTAAGGGAAGTGTACGGTAGTATTTATGAAGAAAACCCCGTTTATGCCATATTCGTGCGTTTCACGGGCAGAAAAGCACGTTTTTCGCAGTCCTCTCTCTTTTGATGATAGCTCGAGAACGGTCGAATATTAGCGTTTGCCGTATGTTGCGTCGTGTTCAGCGCATCGAACTACGCCTATACAGTGAATTTGAAGTGTTTAAGGGGAGTGTACGGCATTGTTTTGACAAAAAATTGATTTTTTCGAAAATTGTGCAATTCGATGATAACTCGAGAACGGTCGAATGTTAGCGTTTGCCGTTGTTGCATCGTGTTCAGCGCTTCGAACTACGCGTATACAGTGAATTTGAAGTGTTTAAGGGAATTGTACGGTAGTATTTATGAAGGAAACCCCGTTTATGCCATATTCGTGTGTTCCACGGGCAGAAAAGCAAGTTTTTCACAGTCCTCACTCTTTTGATGATAGCTCGAGAACGGTCGAATGTTCGTGTTTGCCGTATGTTGCATCGTGTTCAGCGCATCGCGTTACCCGTATACAGTGAATTTGAAGTGTTTAAGGGAAGTTTACGGTAGCGTTTTGGCAGAAAATTTTTTTTTTCGAAAATTGAGCAATTCGATGATACCTAGAAAACGGTCGAATGTTAGCGTTTGCCGTAAGTTGCATCGTGTTCAGCGCTTCGAACTACGGGTATACAGTGAATTTGTAGTGTTTAAGGGAAGTTTACGGTAGCGTTTTGGCAGAAAATTTGTTTTTTTCGAAAATTGAGCAATTCGATGATAACTCGAGAACGGTCGAATGTTAGCGTTTGCCGTATGTTGCATCGTGTTGAGAGCATCGAATTACCCCTATACAGTGAGTTTGAAGTGTTTAAGGGAAGTGTACGGTAGCGTTTTGACAAAAAATTGATTTTTTCGAAAATTGTGCAATTCGATGATAACTCGAGAACGGTCTAATGTTAGCGTTTGCCGTATGTTGCATCGTGTTCAGCGCTTCGAACTGCGGGTATATAGTGAATTTGAAAGTTTAAGGGAAGTGTACGGTAGTATTTATCAAGGAAACCCCGTTTATGCCATATTCGTGCGTTTCACGGGCAGAAAAGCACGCTTTTCGCAGTCCTCACTCTTTTCATGATAGCTCGAGAAAGGTCGAATGTTAGCGTTTGCCGTAAGTTGCATCGTGTTCAGCGCATCGAGTAACCCCTATACAGTGAATTTGAAGTGTTTAAGGGAAGTTTACGGTAGCGTTTTGGCAGAAAATTTTTTTTTTCGAAAATTGAGCAATTCGATGATTACTCGAGAACGGTCGAATGTTAGCGTTTGCCGTATGTTGCATCGTGTTCAGCGCATCGAACTACGCCTATACAGTGAATTTGAAGTGTTTAAGGGGAGTGTACGGCATTGTTTTGACACAAAATTGTTTTTTTCGAAAATTGTACAATTCGATGATAACTCGAGAATGGTCGAATGTTAGCATTTGCCGTATGTTGCATCGTGTTCAGCGCTTCGAACTACGTGTAGACAGTGAATTTGAAGTATTTAAGGGAAGTGTACGGTAGTATTTATGAAGAAAACCCCGTTTATGCCATATTCGTGCGTTTCACGGGCAGAAAAGCACGTTTTTCGCAGTCCTCTCTCTTTTGATGATAGCTCGAGAACGGTCGAATATTAGCGTTTGCCGTATGTTGCGTCGTGTTCAGCGCATCGAACTACGCCTATACAGTGAATTTGAAGTGTTTAAGGGGAGTGTACGGCATTGTTTTGACAAAAAATTGATTTTTTCGATAATTGTGCAATTCGATGATAACTCGAGAACGGTCCAATGTTAGCGTTTGCCGTATGTTGCATCGTGTTGAGAGCATCGAATTACCCCTATACAGTGAGTTTGAAGTGTTTAAGGGAAGTGTACGGTAGCATTTTGACAAAAACCTGATTTTTTCAAAAATTGTGCAATTCGATGATAACTCGAGAATGGTTGAATGTTAGCGTTTGCCGTATGTTGCATCGTGTTCAGCGCTTCAAACTACGGGTATATAGTGAATTTGAAATGTTTAAGGGAAGTGTACGGTAGTATTTATCAAGGAAACCCCGTTTATGCCATATTCGTGCGTTTCACGGGCAGAAAAGCACGTTTTTCGCAGTCCTCACTCTTTTCATGATAGCTCGAGAACGCTCGAATGTTCATGTTTGCCGTATGTTGCATCGTGTTCAGCGCATCGAGTTACCCCTATACAGTGAATTTTAAGTGTTTAAGGGAAGTTTACGGTAGCGTTTTGGCAGAAAATTTGTTTTTTCGAAAATTGAGCAATTCGATGATAACTCGAGAACGGTCGAATGTTAGCGTTTGCCGTATGTTGCGTCGTGTTCAGCGCATCGAACTACACCTATACAGTGAATCTGAAGTGTTTAAGGGGAGTGTACGGCATTGTTTTGACAAAAAATTGATTTTTTCGAAAATTGTGCAATTCGATGATAACTCGAGAACGGTCGAATAGTAGCGTTTGCCGTATGTTGCATCGTGTTCAGCGCTTCGAACTACGGGTATACAGTGAATTTGAAGTGTTTAAGGGAAGTGTACGGTAGTATTTATGAAGGAAACCCCGTTTATGCCATATTCGTGCGTTTCACGGGCAGAAAAGCACGTTTTTCACAGTCCTCACTCTTTTGATGATAGCTCGAGAACGGTCGAATGTTCGTGTTTGCCGTATGTTGCATCGTGTTCAGCGCTTCGAACTACGTGTAGACAGTGAATTTGAAGTATTTAAGGGAAGTGTACGGTAGTATTTATGAAGAAAACCCCGTTTATGCCATATTCGTGCGTTTCACGGGCAGAAAAGCACGTTTTTCGCAGTCCTCTCTCTTTTGATGATAGCTCGAGAACGGTCGAATATTCGTGTTTGCCGTATGTTGCATCGTGTTCAGCGCATCGAGTTACCCCTATACAGTGAATTTTAAGTGTTTAAGGGAAGTTTACGGTAGCGTTTTGGCAGAAAATTTGTTTTTTCGAAAATTGAGCAATTCGATGATAACTAGAGAACGGTCGAATGTTAGCGTTTGCCGTATGTTGCATCGTGTTCAGCGCTTCGAACTACGGGTATACAGTGAATTTGAAGTGTTTAAGGGAAGTGTACGGTAGTGTTTCTAAAGGAAAACCCGTTTATTCCATATTCGTGCGTTCGCGGGCACAAAAGCACGTTTTTCACAGTCCTCACTCTTTTGATGATAGTTCGAGAACGGTCGAATGTTCGTGTTTGCCGTATGTTGCATCGTGTTCAGCGCTTCGAACTACGGGTATACAGTGAATTTGAAGTGTTTAAGGGAAGTGTACGGTAGAATTTATGAAGGAAACCCCGTTTATGCCATATTCGTGCGTTTCACGGGCAGAAAAGCACGTTTTTCACAGTCCTCACTCTTTTGATGATAGCTCGAGAACGGTCGAATATTCGTGTTTGCCGTATGTTGCATCGTGTTCAGCGCATCGAGTTACCCCTATACAGTGAATTTGAAGTGTTTAAGGGAAGTTTACGGTAGCGTTTTGGCAGAAAATTTTTTTTTTCGAAAATTGAGCAATTCGATGATACCTAGAAAACGGTCGAATGTTAGCGTCTGCCGTAAGTTGCATCGTGTTCAGCGCTTCGAACTACGGGTATACAGTGAATTTGAAGTGTTTAAGGGAAGTGTACGGTAGTATTTATGAAGGAAACCCCGTTTATGCCATATTCTTGCGTTTCACGGGCAGAAAAGCACGGTTTTCGCAGTCCTCACTCTTTTCATGATAGCTCGAGAACGGTCGAATGTTCGTGTTTGCCGTATGTTGCATCGTGTTCAGCGCAGCGAGTTACCCCTATACAGTGAATTTGAAGTGTTTCAGGGAAGTGTACGGTAGTGTTTTTAAAGGAAAACCCGTTTATTCCATATTCGTGCGTTTCGCGGGCAGAAAAGCACGTTTTTCACAGTCCTCACTCTTTTGATGATAGCTCGAGAACGGTCGAATGTTCGTGTTTGCCGTATGTTGCATCGTGTTCAGCGCATCGAGTAACCCCATTACAGTGAATTTGAAGTGTTTAAGGGAAGTTTACGGTAGCGTTTTGGCAGAAAAAATTTTTTTTCGAAAATTGAGCAATTCGATGATAACTCGAGAACGGTCGAATGTTAGCGTTTGCCGGATGTTGCATCGTGTTGAGAGCATCGAATTACCCCTATACAGTGAGTTTGAAGTGTTTAAGGGAAGTGTACGGTAGCATTTTGACAAAAACCTGATTTGTTCAAAAATTGTGCAATTCGATGATAACTCGAGAATGGTTGAATGTTAGCGTTTGCCGTATGTTGCATCGTGTTCAGCGCTTCGAACTACGGGTATATAGTGAATTTGAAATGTTTAAGGGAAGTGTACGGTAGTATTTATCAAGGAAACCCCGTTTATGCCATATTCGTGCGTTTCACGGGCAGAAAAGCACGTTTTTCGCAGTCCTCACTCTTTTCATGATAGCTCGAGAACGCTCGAATGTTCATGTTTGCCGTATGTTGCATCGTTTTCAGCGCATCGAGTTACCCCTATACAGTGAATTTGAAGTGTTTAAGGGAAGTTTACGATAGCGTTTTGGCAGAAAATTTGTTTTTTCGAAAATTGAGCAATTCGATGATAACTCGAGAACGGTCGAATGGTAGCGTTTGCCGTATGTTGCATCGTGTAGAGAGCATCGAATTACCCCTATACAGTGAGTTTGAAGTGTTTAAGGGAAGTGTACGGTAGCGTTTTGACAAAAACCTGATTTTTTCAAAAATTGTACGATTCGATGATAACTCGAGAATGGTCGAATGTTAGCATTTGCCGTATGTTGCATCGTGTTCAGCGCTTCAAACTACGGGTATATAGTGAATTTGAAATGTTTAAGGGAAGTGTACGGTAGTATTTATCAAGGAAACCCCGTTTATGCCATATTCGTGCGTTTCACGGGCAGAAAAGCACGTTTTTCGCAGTCCTCACTCTTTTCATGATAGCTCGAGAACGCTCGAATGTTCATGTTTGCCGTATGTTGCATCGTGTTCAGCGCATCGAGTTACCCCTATACAGTGAATTCGAAGTGTTTAAGGGAAGTTTACGGTAGCGTTTTGGCAGAAAATTTGTTTTTTCGAAAATTGAGCAATTCGATGATAACTCGAGAACGGTCGAATGGTAGCGTTTGCCGTTGTTGCATCGTGGTCAGCGCATCGAGTTACCGCTATACAGTGAATTTGAAGTGTTTAAGGGGAGTGTACGGCATTGTTTTGACAAAAATGTTTTTTTTCGAAAATTGAGCAGTTCGATGATAACTCGAGAACGGTCGAATGTTAGCATTTGCCGTATGTTGCATCGTGTTCAGCGCTTCGAACTACGTGTAGACAGTGAATTGGAAGTATTTAAGGGAAGTGTACGGTAGTATTTATGAAGAAAACCCCGTTTATGCCATATTCGTGCGTTTCACGGGCAGAAAAGCACGTTTTTCGCAGTCCTCTCTCTTTTGATGATAGCTCGAGAACGGTCGAATATTAGCGTTTGCCGTATGTTGCGTCGTGTTCAGCGCATCGAACTACGCCTATACAGTGAATTTGAAGTGTTTAAGGGGAGTGTACGGCATTGTTTTGACAAAAAATTGATTTTTTCGAAAATTGTGCAATTCGATGATAACTCGAGAACGGTCGAATAGTAGCGTTTGCCGTATGTTGCATCGTGTTCAGGGCTTCGAACTACGGGTATACAGTGAATTTGAAGTGTTTAAGGGAAGTGTACGGTAGTATTTATGAAGGAAACCCCGTTTATGCCATATTCGTGGGTTTCACGGGCAGAAAAGCACGTTTTTCACAGTCCTCACTCTTTTGATGATAGCTCGAGAACGGTCGAATGTTAGCGTTTGCCGTATGTTCCATCGTGTTCAGCGCATCGAGTTACCCCTATACAGTGAATGTGAAGTGTTCAAGGGAAGTTTACGGTAGCGTTTTGGCAGAAAATTTGTTTTTTCGAAAATTGAGCAATTCGATGATAACTCGAGAACGGTCGAATGTTAGCGTTTGCCGTATGTTGCGTCGTGTTCAGCGCTTCGAACTACGGGTATACAGTGAATTCGAAGTGTTTAAGGGAAGTTTACGGTAGCGTTTTGGCAGAAAATTTGTTTTTTCGAAAATTGAGCAATTCGATGATAACTCGAGAACGGTCGAATGTTAGCGTTTGCCGTATGTTGCATCGTGTTGAGAGCATCGAATTACCCCTATACCGTGAGTTTGAAGTGTTTAAGGGAACTGTACGGTAGCGTTTTGACAAAAAATTGATTTTTTCGAAAATTGTGCAATTCGATGATAACTCGAGAACGGTCGAATGTTAGCGTTTGCCGTATGTTGCATCGTGTTCAGCGCTTCGAACTACGTGTAGACAGTGAATTTGAAGTATTTAAGGGAAGTGTACGGTAGTATTTATGAAGAAAACCCCGTTTATGCCATATTCGTGCGTTTCACGGGCAGAAAAGCACGTTTTTCGCAGTCCTCTCTCTTTTGATGATAGCTCGAGAACGGTCGAATATTAGCGTTTGCCGTATGTTGCGTCGTGTTCAGCGCATCGAACTACGCCTATACAGTGAATTTGAAGTGTTTAAGGGGAGTGTACGGCATTGTTTTGACAAAAAATTGATTTTTTCGAAAATTGTGCAATTCGATGATAACTCGAGAACGGTCGAATGTTAGCGTTTGCCGTTGTTGCATCGTGTTCAGCGCTTCGAACTACGCGTATACAGTGAATTTGAAGTGTTTAAGGGAATTGTACGGTAGTATTTATGAAGGAAACCCCGTTTATGCCATATTCGTGTGTTCCACGGGCAGAAAAGCAAGTTTTTCACAGTCCTCACTCTTTTGATGATAGCTCGAGAACGGTCGAATGTTCGTGTTTGCCGTATGTTGCATCGTGTTCAGCGCATCGCGTTACCCGTATACAGTGAATTTGAAGTGTTTAAGGGAAGTTTACGGTAGCGTTTTGGCAGAAAATTTTTTTTTTCGAAAATTGAGCAATTCGATGATACCTAGAAAACGGTCGAATGTTAGCGTTTGCCGTAAGTTGCATCGTGTTCAGCGCTTCGAACTACGGGTATACAGTGAATTTGTAGTGTTTAAGGGAAGTTTACGGTAGCGTTTTGGCAGAAAATTTGTTTTTTCGAAAATTGAGCAATTCGATGATAACTCGAGAACGGTCGAATGTTAGCGTTTGCCGTATGTTGCATCGTGTTGAGAGCATCGAATTACCCCTATACAGTGAGTTTGAAGTGTTTAAGGGAAGTGTACGGTAGCGTTTTGACAAAAAATTGATTTTTTCGAAAATTGTGCAATTCGATGATAACTCGAGAACGGTCTAATGTTAGCGTTTGCCGTATGTTGCATCGTGTTCAGCGCTTCGAACTGCGGGTATATAGTGAATTTGAAAGTTTAAGGGAAGTGTACGGTAGTATTTATCAAGGAAACCCCGTTTATGCCATATTCGTGCGTTTCACGGGCAGAAAAGCACGCTTTTCGCAGTCCTCACTCTTTTCATGATAGCTCGAGAACGGTCGAATGTTAGCTTTTGCCGTATGTTGCATCGTGTTCAGCGCATCGAGTTACCCCTATACAGTGAATTTGAAGTGTTTAAGGGAAGTTTACGGTAGCGTTTTGGCAGAAAATTTTTTTTTTCGAAAATTGAGCAATTCGATGATTACTCGAGAACGGTCGAATGTTAGCGTTTGCCGTATGTTGCATCGTGTTCAGCGCATCGAACTACGCCTATACAGTGAATTTGAAGTGTTTAAGGGGAGTGTACGGCATTGTTTTGACACAAAATTGGTTTTTTCGAAAATTGTACAATTCGATGATAACTCGAGAATGGTCGAATGTTGGCATTTGCCGTATGTTGCATCGTGTTCAGCGCTTCGAACTACGTGTAGACAGTGAATTTGAAGTATTTAAGGGAAGTGTACGGTAGTATTTATGAAGAAAACCCCGTTTATGCCATATTCGTGCGTTTCACGGGCAGAAAAGCACGTTTTTCGCAGTCCTCTCTCTTTTGATGATAGCTCGAGAACGGTCGAATATTAGCGTTTGCCGTATGTTGCGTCGTGTTCAGCGCATCGAACTACGCCTATACAGTGAATTTGAAGTGTTTAAGGGGAGTGTACGGCATTGTTTTGACAAAAAATTGATTTTTTCGATAATTGTGCAATTCGATGATAACTCGAGAACGGTCCAATGTTAGCGTTTGCCGTATGTTGCATCGTGTTGAGAGCATCGAATTACCCCTATACAGTGAGTTTGAAGTGTTTAAGGGAAGTGTACGGTAGCATTTTGACAAAAACCTGATTTTTTCAAAAATTGTGCAATTCGATGATAACTCGAGAATGGTTGAATGTTAGCGTTTGCCGTATGTTGCATCGTGTTCAGCGCTTCAAACTACGGGTATATAGTGAATTTGAAATGTTTAAGGGAAGTGTACTGTAGTATTTATCAAGGAAACCCCGTTTATGCCATATTCGTGCGTTTCACGGGCAGAAAAGCACGTTTTTCGCAGTCCTCACTCTTTTCATGATAGCTCGAGAACGCTCGAATGTTCATGTTTGCCGTATGTTGCATCGTGTTCAGCGCATCGAGTTACCCCTATACAGTGAATTTGAAGTGTTTAAGGGAAGTTTACGGTAGCGTTTTGGCAGAAAATTTGTTTTTTCGAAAATTGAGCAATTCGATGATAACTCGAGATCGGTCGAATGGTAGCGTTTGCCGTATGTTGCATCGTGTAGAGAGCATCGAATTACCCCTATACAGTGAGTTTGAAGTGTTTAAGGGAAGTGTACGGTAGCGTTTTGACAAAAACCTGATTTTTTCAAAAATTGTACAATTCGATGATAACTCGGGAATGGTCGAATGTTAGCATTTGCCGTATGTTGCATCGTGTTCAGCGCTTCGAACTACGTGTAGACAGTGAATTTGAAGTATTTAAGGGAAGTGTACGGTAGTATTTATGAAGAAAACCCCGTTTATGCCATATTCGTGCGTTTCACGGGCAGAAAAGCACGTTTTTCGCAGTCCTCTCTCTTTTGATGATAGCTCGAGAACGGTCGAATATTCGTGTTTGCCGTATGTTGCATCGTGTTCAGCGCATCGAGTTACCCCTATATAGTGAATTTTAAGTGTTTAAGGGAAGTTTACGGTAGCGTTTTGGCAGAAAATTTGTTTTTTCGAAAATTGAGCAATTCGATGAAAACTCGAGAACGGTCGAATGTTAGCGTTTACCGTATGTTGCATCGTGTTCAGCGCTTCGAACTACGGGTATACAGTGAATTTGAAGTGTTTAAGGGAAGTGTACGGTAGTATTTATGAAGGAAACCCCGTTTATGCCATATTCTTGCGTTTCACGGGCAGAAAAGCACGGTTTTCGCAGTCCTCACTCTTTTCATGATAGCTCGAGAACGGTCGAATGTTCGTGTTTGCCGTATGTTGCATCGTGTCCAGCGCATCGAGTTACCCCTATACAGTGAATTTGAAGTGTTTCAGGGAAGTGTACGGTAGTGTTTTTAAAGGAAAACCCGTTTATTCCATATTCGTGCTTTTCGCGGGCAGAAAAGCACGTTTTTCACAGTCCTCACTCTTTTGATGATAGCTCGAGAACGGTCGAATGTTCGTGTTTGCCGTATGTTGCATCGTGTTCAGCGCATCGAGTAACCCCTATACAGTGAATTTGAAGTGTTTAAGGGAAGTTTACGGTAGCGTTTTGGCAGAAAAATTTTTTTTTCGAAAATTGAGCAATTCGATGATAACTCGAGAACGGTCGAATGTTAGCGTTTGCCGGATGTTGCATCGTGTTGAGAGCATCGAATTACCCCTATACAGTGAGTTTGAAGTGTTTAAGGGAAGTGTAAGGTAGCATTTTGACAAAAACCTGATTTTTTCAAAAATTGTGCAATTCGATGATAACTCGAGAATGGTTGAATGTTAGCGTTTGCCGTATGTTGCATCGTGTTCAGCGCTTCGAACTACGGGTATATAGTGAATTTGAAATGTTTAAGGGAAGTGTACGGTAGTATTTATCAAGGAAACCCCGTTTATGCCATATTCGTGCGTTTCACGGGCAGAAAAGCACGTTTTTCGCAGTCCTCACTCTTTTCATGATAGCTCGAGAACGCTCGAATGTTCATGTTTGCCGTATGTTGCATCGTGTTCAGCGCATCGAGTTACCCCTATACAGTGAATTTGAAGTGTTTAAGGGAAGTTTACGGTAGCGTTTTGGCAGAAAATTTGTTTTTTCGAAAATTGAGCAATTCGATGATAACTCGAGAACGGTCGAATGTTAGCGTTTGCCGTATGTTGCGTCGTGTTCAGCGCTTCGAACTACGGGTATACAGTGAATTCGAAGTGTTTAAGGGAAGTTTACGGTAGCGTTTTGGCAGAAAATTTGTTTTTTCGAAAATTGAGCAATTCGATGATAACTCGAGAACGGTCGAATGTTAGCGTTTGCCGTATGTTGCATCGTGTTGAGAGCATCGAATTACCCCTATACCGTGAGTTTGAAGTGTTTAAGGGAACTGTACGGTAGCGTTTTGACAAAAAATTGATTTTTTCGAAAATTGTGCAATTCGATGATAACTCGAGAACGGTCTAATGTTAGCGTTTGCCGTATGTTGCATCGTGTTCAGCGCTTCGAACTGCGGGTATATAGTGAATTTGAAAGTTTAAGGGAAGTGTACGGTAGTATTTATCAAGGAAACCCCGTTTATGCCATATTCGTGCGTTTCACGGGCAGAAAAGCACGCTTTTCGCAGTCCTCACTCTTTTCATGATAGCTCGAGAACGGTCGAATGTTAGCTTTTGCCGTATGTTGCATCGTGTTCAGCGCATCGAGTTACCCCTATACAGTGAATTTGAAGTGTTTAAGGGAAGTTTACGGTAGCGTTTTGGCAGAAAATTTTTTTTTTCGAAAATTGAGCAATTCGATGATTACTCGAGAACGGTCGAATATTAGCGTTTGCCGTATGTTGCGTCGTGTTCAGCGCATCGAACTACGCCTATACAGTGAATTTGAAGTGTTTAAGGGGAGTGTACGGCATTGTTTTGACAAAAAATTGATTTTTTCGAAAATTGTGCAATTCGATGATAACTCGAGAACGGTCGAATGTTAGCGTTTGCCGTTGTTGCATCGTGTTCAGCGCTTCGAACTACGCGTATACAGTGAATTTGAAGTGTTTAAGGGAATTGTACGGTAGTATTTATGAAGGAAACCCCGTTTATGCCATATTCGTGTGTTCCACGGGCAGAAAAGCAAGTTTTTCACAGTCCTCACTCTTTTGATGATAGCTCGAGAACGGTCGAATGTTCGTGTTTGCCGTATGTTGCATCGTGTTCAGCGCATCGCGTTACCCGTATACAGTGAATTTGAAGTGTTTAAGGGAAGTTTACGGTAGCGTTTTGGCAGAAAATTTTTTTTTTCGAAAATTGAGCAATTCGATGATACCTAGAAAACGGTCGAATGTTAGCGTTTGCCGTAAGTTGCATCGTGTTCAGCGCTTCGAACTACGGGTATACAGTGAATTTGTAGTGTTTAAGGGAAGTTTACGGTAGCGTTTTGGCAGAAAATTTGTTTTTTCGAAAATTGAGCAATTCGATGATAACTCGAGAACGGTCGAATGTTAGCGTTTGCCGTATGTTGCATCGTGTTGAGAGCATCGAATTACCCCTATACAGTGAGTTTGAAGTGTTTAAGGGAAGTGTACGGTAGCGTTTTGACAAAAAATTGATTTTTTCGAAAATTGTGCAATTCGATGATAACTCGAGAACGGTCTAATGTTAGCGTTTGCCGTATGTTGCATCGTGTTCAGCGCTTCGAACTGCGGGTATATAGTGAATTTGAAAGTTTAAGGGAAGTGTACGGTAGTATTTATCAAGGAAACCCCGTTTATGCCATATTCGTGCGTTTCACGGGCAGAAAAGCACGCTTTTCGCAGTCCTCACTCTTTTCATGATAGCTCGAGAACGGTCGAATGTTAGCTTTTGCCGTATGTTGCATCGTGTTCAGCGCATCGAGTTACCCCTATACAGTGAATTTGAAGTGTTTAAGGGAAGTTTACGGTAGCGTTTTGGCAGAAAATTTTTTTTTTCGAAAATTGAGCAATTCGATGATTACTCGAGAACGGTCGAATGTTAGCGTTTGCCGTATGTTGCATCGTGTTCAGCGCATCGAACTACGCCTATACAGTGAATTTGAAGTGTTTAAGGGGAGTGTACGGCATTGTTTTGACACAAAATTGGTTTTTTCGAAAATTGTACAATTCGATGATAACTCGAGAATGGTCGAATGTTGGCATTTGCCGTATGTTGCATCGTGTTCAGCGCTTCGAACTACGTGTAGACAGTGAATTTGAAGTATTTAAGGGAAGTGTACGGTAGTATTTATGAAGAAAACCCCGTTTATGCCATATTCGTGCGTTTCACGGGCAGAAAAGCACGTTTTTCGCAGTCCTCTCTCTTTTGATGATAGCTCGAGAACGGTCGAATATTAGCGTTTGCCGTATGTTGCGTCGTGTTCAGCGCATCGAACTACGCCTATACAGTGAATTTGAAGTGTTTAAGGGGAGTGTACGGCATTGTTTTGACAAAAAATTGATTTTTTCGATAATTGTGCAATTCGATGATAACTCGAGAACGGTCCAATGTTAGCGTTTGCCGTATGTTGCATCGTGTAGAGAGCATCGAATTACCCCTATACAGTGAGTTTGAAGTGTTTAAGGGAAGTGTACGGTAGCGTTTTGACAAAAACCTGATTTTTTCAAAAATTGTACAATTCGATGATAACTCGGGAATGGTCGAATGTTAGCATTTGCCGTATGTTGCATCGTGTTCAGCGCTTCGAACTACGTGTAGACAGTGAATTTGAAGTATTTAAGGGAAGTGTACGGTAGTATTTATGAAGAAAACCCCGTTTATGCCATATTCGTGCGTTTCACGGGCAGAAAAGCACGTTTTTCGCAGTCCTCTCTCTTTTGATGATAGCTCGAGAACGGTCGAATATTCGTGTTTGCCGTATGTTGCATCGTGTTCAGCGCATCGAGTTACCCCTATATAGTGAATTTTAAGTGTTTAAGGGAAGTTTACGGTAGCGTTTTGGCAGAAAATTTGTTTTTTCGAAAATTGAGCAATTCGATGAAAACTCGAGAACGGTCGAATGTTAGCGTTTACCGTATGTTGCATCGTGTTCAGCGCTTCGAACTACGGGTATACAGTGAATTTGAAGTGTTTAAGGGAAGTGTACGGTAGTATTTATGAAGGAAACCCCGTTTATGCCATATTCTTGCGTTTCACGGGCAGAAAAGCACGGTTTTCGCAGTCCTCACTCTTTTCATGATAGCTCGAGAACGGTCGAATGTTCGTGTTTGCCGTATGTTGCATCGTGTCCAGCGCATCGAGTTACCCCTATACAGTGAATTTGAAGTGTTTCAGGGAAGTGTACGGTAGTGTTTTTAAAGGAAAACCCGTTTATTCCATATTCGTGCGTTTCGCGGGCAGAAAAGCACGTTTTTCACAGTCCTCACTCTTTTGATGATAGCTCGAGAACGGTCGAATGTTCGTGTTTGCCGTATGTTGCATCGTGTTCAGCGCATCGAGTAACCCCTATACAGTGAATTTGAAGTGTTTAAGGGAAGTTTACGGTAGCGTTTTGGCAGAAAAATTTTTTTTTCGAAAATTGAGCAATTCGATGATAACTCGAGAACGGTCGAATGTTAGCGTTTGCCGGATGTTGCATCGTGTTGAGAGCATCGAATTACCCCTATACAGTGAGTTTGAAGTGTTTAAGGGAAGTGTAAGGTAGCATTTTGACAAAAACCTGATTTTTTCAAAAATTGTGCAATTCGATGATAACTCGAGAATGGTTGAATGTTAGCGTTTGCCGTATGTTGCATCGTGTTCAGCGCTTCGAACTACGGGTATATAGTGAATTTGAAATGTTTAAGGGAAGTGTACGGTAGTATTTATCAAGGAAACCCCGTTTATGCCATATTCGTGCGTTTCACGGGCAGAAAAGCACGTTTTTCGCAGTCCTCACTCTTTTCATGATAGCTCGAGAACGCTCGAATGTTCATGTTTGCCGTATGTTGCATCGTGTTCAGCGCATCGAGTTACCCCTATACAGTGAATTTGAAGTGTTTAAGGGAAGTTTACGGTAGCGTTTTGGCAGAAAATTTGTTTTTTCGAAAATTGAGCAATTCGATGATAACTCGAGAACGGTCGAATGTTAGCGTTTGCCGTATGTTGCGTCGTGTTCAGCGCTTCGAACTACGGGTATACAGTGAATTCGAAGTGTTTAAGGGAAGTTTACGGTAGCGTTTTGGCAGAAAATTTGTTTTTTCGAAAATTGAGCAATTCGATGATAACTCGAGAACGGTCGAATGTTAGCGTTTGCCGTATGTTGCATCGTGTTGAGAGCATCGAATTACCCCTATACCGTGAGTTTGAAGTGTTTAAGGGAACTGTACGGTAGCGTTTTGACAAAAAATTGATTTTTTCGAAAATTGTGCAATTCGATGATAACTCGAGAACGGTCTAATGTTAGCGTTTGCCGTATGTTGCATCGTGTTCAGCGCTTCGAACTGCGGGTATATAGTGAATTTGAAAGTTTAAGGGAAGTGTACGGTAGTATTTATCAAGGAAACCCCGTTTATGCCATATTCGTGCGTTTCACGGGCAGAAAAGCACGCTTTTCGCAGTCCTCACTCTTTTCATGATAGCTCGAGAACGGTCGAATGTTAGCTTTTGCCGTATGTTGCATCGTGTTCAGCGCATCGAGTTACCCCTATACAGTGAATTTGAAGTGTTTAAGGGAAGTTTACGGTAGCGTTTTGGCAGAAAATTTTTTTTTTCGAAAATTGAGCAATTCGATGATTACTCGAGAACGGTCGAATGTTAGCGTTTGCCGTATGTTGCATCGTGTTCAGCGCATCGAACTACGCCTATACAGTGAATTTGAAGTGTTTAAGGGGAGTGTACGGCATTGTTTTGACACAAAATTGGTTTTTTCGAAAATTGTACAATTCGATGATAACTCGAGAATGGTCGAATGTTGGCATTTGCCGTATGTTGCATCGTGTTCAGCGCTTCGAACTACGTGTAGACAGTGAATTTGAAGTATTTAAGGGAAGTGTACGGTAGTATTTATGAAGAAAACCCCGTTTATGCCATATTCGTGCGTTTCACGGGCAGAAAAGCACGTTTTTCGCAGTCCTCTCTCTTTTGATGATAGCTCGAGAACGGTCGAATATTAGCGTTTGCCGTATGTTGCGTCGTGTTCAGCGCATCGAACTACGCCTATACAGTGAATTTGAAGTGTTTAAGGGGAGTGTACGGCATTGTTTTGACAAAAAATTGATTTTTTCGATAATTGTGCAATTCGATGATAACTCGAGAACGGTCCAATGTTAGCGTTTGCCGTATGTTGCATCGTGTTGAGAGCATCGAATTACCCCTATACAGTGAGTTTGAAGTGTTTAAGGGAAGTGTACGGTAGTGTTTCTAAAGGAAAACCCGTTTATTCCATATTCGTGCGTTCGCGGGCACAAAAGCACGTTTTTCACAGTCCTCACTCTTTTGATGATAGTTCGAGAACGGTCGAATGTTCGTGTTTGCCGTATGTTGCATCGTGTTCAGCGCTTCGAACTACGGGTATACAGTGAATTTGAAGTGTTTAAGGGAAGTGTACGGTAGAATTTATGAAGGAAACCCCGTTTATGCCATATTCGTGCGTTTCACGGGCAGAAAAGCACGTTTTTCACAGTCCTCACTCTTTTGATGATAGCTCGAGAACGGTCGAATATTCGTGTTTGCCGTATGTTGCATCGTGTTCAGCGCATCGAGTTACCCCTATACAGTGAATTTGAAGTGTTTAAGGGAAGTTTACGGTAGCGTTTTGGCAGAAAATTTTTTTTTTCGAAAATTGAGCAATTCGATGATACCTAGAAAACGGTCGAATGTTAGCGTCTGCCGTAAGTTGCATCGTGTTCAGCGCTTCGAACTACGGGTATACAGTGAATTTGAAGTGTTTAAGGGAAGTGTACGGTAGTATTTATGAAGGAAACCCCGTTTATGCCATATTCTTGCGTTTCACGGGCAGAAAAGCACGGTTTTCGCAGTCCTCACTCTTTTCATGATAGCTCGAGAACGGTCGAATGTTCGTGTTTGCCGTATGTTGCATCGTGTTCAGCGCAGCGAGTTACCCCTATACAGTGAATTTGAAGTGTTTCAGGGAAGTGTACGGTAGTGTTTTTAAAGGAAAACCCGTTTATTCCATATTCGTGCGTTTCGCGGGCAGAAAAGCACGTTTTTCACAGTCCTCACTCTTTTGATGATAGCTCGAGAACGGTCGAATGTTCGTGTTTGCCGTATGTTGCATCGTGTTCAGCGCATCGAGTAACCCCATTACAGTGAATTTGAAGTGTTTAAGGGAAGTTTACGGTAGCGTTTTGGCAGAAAATTTGTTTTTTCGAAAATTGAGCAATTCGATGATAACTCGAGAACGGTCGAATGGTAGCGTTTGCCGTATGTTGCATCGTGTAGAGAGCATCGAATTACCCCTATACAGTGAGTTTGAAGTGTTTAAGGGAAGTGTACGGTAGCGTTTTGACAAAAACCTGATTTTTTCAAAAATTGTACGATTCGATGATAACTCGAGAATGGTCGAATGTTAGCATTTGCCGTATGTTGCATCGTGTTCAGCGCTTCAAACTACGGGTATATAGTGAATTTGAAATGTTTAAGGGAAGTGTACGGTAGTATTTATCAAGGAAACCCCGTTTATGCCATATTCGTGCGTTTCACGGGCAGAAAAGCACGTTTTTCGCAGTCCTCACTCTTTTCATGATAGCTCGAGAACGCTCGAATGTTCATGTTTGCCGTATGTTGCATCGTGTTCAGCGCATCGAGTTACCCCTATACAGTGAATTCGAAGTGTTTAAGGGAAGTTTACGGTAGCGTTTTGGCAGAAAATTTGTTTTTTTCGAAAATTGAGCAATTCGATGATAACTCGAGAACGGTCGAATGGTAGCGTTTGCCGTTGTTGCATCGTGGTCAGCGCATCGAGTTACCGCTATACAGTGAATTTGAAGTGTTTAAGGGGAGTGTACGGCATTGTTTTGACAAAAATGTTTTTTTTCGAAAATTGAGCAGTTCGATGATAACTCGAGAACGGTCGAATGTTAGCATTTGCCGTATGTTGCATCGTGTTCAGCGCTTCGAACTACGTGTAGACAGTGAATTGGAAGTATTTAAGGGAAGTGTACGGTAGTATTTATGAAGAAAACCCCGTTTATGCCATATTCGTGCGTTTCACGGGCAGAAAAGCACGTTTTTCGCAGTCCTCTCTCTTTTGATGATAGCTCGAGAACGGTCGAATATTAGCGTTTGCCGTATGTTGCGTCGTGTTCAGCGCATCGAACTACGCCTATACAGTGAATTTGAAGTGTTTAAGGGGAGTGTACGGCATTGTTTTGACAAAAAATTGATTTTTTCGAAAATTGTGCAATTCGATGATAACTCGAGAACGGTCGAATAGTAGCGTTTGCCGTATGTTGCATCGTGTTCAGGGCTTCGAACTACGGGTATACAGTGAATTTGAAGTGTTTAAGGGAAGTGTACGGTAGTATTTATGAAGGAAACCCCGTTTATGCCATATTCGTGGGTTTCACGGGCAGAAAAGCACGTTTTTCACAGTCCTCACTCTTTTGATGATAGCTCGAGAACGGTCGAATGTTAGCGTTTGCCGTATGTTCCATCGTGTTCAGCGCATCGAGTTACCCCTATACAGTGAATGTGAAGTGTTCAAGGGAAGTTTACGGTAGCGTTTTGGCAGAAAATTTGTTTTTTCGAAAATTGAGCAATTCGATGATAACTCGAGAACGGTCGAATGTTAGCGTTTGCCGTATGTTGCGTCGTGTTCAGCGCTTCGAACTACGGGTATACAGTGAATTCGAAGTGTTTAAGGGAAGTTTACGGTAGCGTTTTGGCAGAAAATTTGTTTTTTCGAAAATTGAGCAATTCGATGATAACTCGAGAACGGTCGAATGTTAGCGTTTGCCGTATGTTGCATCGTGTTGAGAGCATCGAATTACCCCTATACCGTGAGTTTGAAGTGTTTAAGGGAACTGTACGGTAGCGTTTTGACAAAAAATTGATTTTTTCGAAAATTGTGCAATTCGATGATAACTCGAGAACGGTCGAATGTTAGCGTTTGCCGTATGTTGCATCGTGTTCAGCGCTTCGAACTACGTGTAGACAGTGAATTTGAAGTATTTAAGGGAAGTGTACGGTAGTATTTATGAAGAAAACCCCGTTTATGCCATATTCGTGCGTTTCACGGGCAGAAAAGCACGTTTTTCGCAGTCCTCTCTCTTTTGATGATAGCTCGAGAACGGTCGAATATTAGCGTTTGCCGTATGTTGCGTCGTGTTCAGCGCATCGAACTACGCCTATACAGTGAATTTGAAGTGTTTAAGGGGAGTGTACGGCATTGTTTTGACAAAAAATTGATTTTTTCGAAAATTGTGCAATTCGATGATAACTCGAGAACGGTCGAATGTTAGCGTTTGCCGTTGTTGCATCGTGTTCAGCGCTTCGAACTACGCGTATACAGTGAATTTGAAGTGTTTAAGGGAATTGTACGGTAGTATTTATGAAGGAAACCCCGTTTATGCCATATTCGTGTGTTCCACGGGCAGAAAAGCAAGTTTTTCACAGTCCTCACTCTTTTGATGATAGCTCGAGAACGGTCGAATGTTCGTGTTTGCCGTATGTTGCATCGTGTTCAGCGCATCGCGTTACCCGTATACAGTGAATTTGAAGTGTTTAAGGGAAGTTTACGGTAGCGTTTTGGCAGAAAATTTTTTTTTTCGAAAATTGAGCAATTCGATGATACCTAGAAAACGGTCGAATGTTAGCGTTTGCCGTAAGTTGCATCGTGTTCAGCGCTTCGAACTACGGGTATACAGTGAATTTGTAGTGTTTAAGGGAAGTTTACGGTAGCGTTTTGGCAGAAAATTTGTTTTTTCGAAAATTGAGCAATTCGATGATAACTCGAGAACGGTCGAATGTTAGCGTTTGCCGTATGTTGCATCGTGTTGAGAGCATCGAATTACCCCTATACAGTGAGTTTGAAGTGTTTAAGGGAAGTGTACGGTAGCGTTTTGACAAAAAATTGATTTTTTCGAAAATTGTGCAATTCGATGATAACTCGAGAACGGTCTAATGTTAGCGTTTGCCGTATGTTGCATCGTGTTCAGCGCTTCGAACTGCGGGTATATAGTGAATTTGAAAGTTTAAGGGAAGTGTACGGTAGTATTTATCAAGGAAACCCCGTTTATGCCATATTCGTGCGTTTCACGGGCAGAAAAGCACGCTTTTCGCAGTCCTCACTCTTTTCATGATAGCTCGAGAACGGTCGAATGTTAGCTTTTGCCGTATGTTGCATCGTGTTCAGCGCATCGAGTTACCCCTATACAGTGAATTTGAAGTGTTTAAGGGAAGTTTACGGTAGCGTTTTGGCAGAAAATTTTTTTTTTCGAAAATTGAGCAATTCGATGATTACTCGAGAACGGTCGAATGTTAGCGTTTGCCGTATGTTGCATCGTGTTCAGCGCATCGAACTACGCCTATACAGTGAATTTGAAGTGTTTAAGGGGAGTGTACGGCATTGTTTTGACACAAAATTGGTTTTTTCGAAAATTGTACAATTCGATGATAACTCGAGAATGGTCGAATGTTGGCATTTGCCGTATGTTGCATCGTGTTCAGCGCTTCGAACTACGTGTAGACAGTGAATTTGAAGTATTTAAGGGAAGTGTACGGTAGTATTTATGAAGAAAACCCCGTTTATGCCATATTCGTGCGTTTCACGGGCAGAAAAGCACGTTTTTCGCAGTCCTCTCTCTTTTGATGATAGCTCGAGAACGGTCGAATATTAGCGTTTGCCGTATGTTGCGTCGTGTTCAGCGCATCGAACTACGCCTATACAGTGAATTTGAAGTGTTTAAGGGGAGTGTACGGCATTGTTTTGACAAAAAATTGATTTTTTCGATAATTGTGCAATTCGATGATAACTCGAGAACGGTCCAATGTTAGCGTTTGCCGTATGTTGCATCGTGTTGAGAGCATCGAATTACCCCTATACAGTGAGTTTGAAGTGTTTAAGGGAAGTGTACGGTAGCATTTTGACAAAAACCTGATTTTTTCAAAAATTGTGCAATTCGATGATAACTCGAGAATGGTTGAATGTTAGCGTTTGCCGTATGTTGCATCGTGTTCAGCGCTTCAAACTACGGGTATATAGTGAATTTGAAATGTTTAAGGGAAGTGTACTGTAGTATTTATCAAGGAAACCCCGTTTATGCCATATTCGTGCGTTTCACGGGCAGAAAAGCACGTTTTTCGCAGTCCTCACTCTTTTCATGATAGCTCGAGAACGCTCGAATGTTCATGTTTGCCGTATGTTGCATCGTGTTCAGCGCATCGAGTTACCCCTATACAGTGAATTTGAAGTGTTTAAGGGAAGTTTACGGTAGCGTTTTGGCAGAAAATTTGTTTTTTCGAAAATTGAGCAATTCGATGATAACTCGAGATCGGTCGAATGGTAGCGTTTGCCGTATGTTGCATCGTGTAGAGAGCATCGAATTACCCCTATACAGTGAGTTTGAAGTGTTTAAGGGAAGTGTACGGTAGCGTTTTGACAAAAACCTGATTTTTTCAAAAATTGTACAATTCGATGATAACTCGGGAATGGTCGAATGTTAGCATTTGCCGTATGTTGCATCGTGTTCAGCGCTTCGAACTACGTGTAGACAGTGAATTTGAAGTATTTAAGGGAAGTGTACGGTAGTATTTATGAAGAAAACCCCGTTTATGCCATATTCGTGCGTTTCACGGGCAGAAAAGCACGTTTTTCGCAGTCCTCTCTCTTTTGATGATAGCTCGAGAACGGTCGAATATTCGTGTTTGCCGTATGTTGCATCGTGTTCAGCGCATCGAGTTACCCCTATATAGTGAATTTTAAGTGTTTAAGGGAAGTTTACGGTAGCGTTTTGGCAGAAAATTTGTTTTTTCGAAAATTGAGCAATTCGATGAAAACTCGAGAACGGTCGAATGTTAGCGTTTACCGTATGTTGCATCGTGTTCAGCGCTTCGAACTACGGGTATACAGTGAATTTGAAGTGTTTAAGGGAAGTGTACGGTAGTATTTATGAAGGAAACCCCGTTTATGCCATATTCTTGCGTTTCACGGGCAGAAAAGCACGGTTTTCGCAGTCCTCACTCTTTTCATGATAGCTCGAGAACGGTCGAATGTTCGTGTTTGCCGTATGTTGCATCGTGTCCAGCGCATCGAGTTACCCCTATACAGTGAATTTGAAGTGTTTCAGGGAAGTGTACGGTAGTGTTTTTAAAGGAAAACCCGTTTATTCCATATTCGTGCGTTTCGCGGGCAGAAAAGCACGTTTTTCACAGTCCTCACTCTTTTGATGATAGCTCGAGAACGGTCGAATGTTCGTGTTTGCCGTATGTTGCATCGTGTTCAGCGCATCGAGTAACCCCTATACAGTGAATTTGAAGTGTTTAAGGGAAGTTTACGGTAGCGTTTTGGCAGAAAAATTTTTTTTTCGAAAATTGAGCAATTCGATGATAACTCGAGAACGGTCGAATGTTAGCGTTTGCCGGATGTTGCATCGTGTTGAGAGCATCGAATTACCCCTATACAGTGAGTTTGAAGTGTTTAAGGGAAGTGTAAGGTAGCATTTTGACAAAAACCTGATTTTTTCAAAAATTGTGCAATTCGATGATAACTCGAGAATGGTTGAATGTTAGCGTTTGCCGTATGTTGCATCGTGTTCAGCGCTTCGAACTACGGGTATATAGTGAATTTGAAATGTTTAAGGGAAGTGTACGGTAGTATTTATCAAGGAAACCCCGTTTATGCCATATTCGTGCGTTTCACGGGCAGAAAAGCACGTTTTTCGCAGTCCTCACTCTTTTCATGATAGCTCGAGAACGCTCGAATGTTCATGTTTGCCGTATGTTGCATCGTGTTCAGCGCATCGAGTTACCCCTATACAGTGAATTTGAAGTGTTTAAGGGAAGTTTACGGTAGCGTTTTGGCAGAAAATTTGTTTTTTCGAAAATTGAGCAATTCGATGATAACTCGAGAACGGTCGAATGTTAGCGTTTGCCGTATGTTGCGTCGTGTTCAGCGCTTCGAACTACGGGTATACAGTGAATTCGAAGTGTTTAAGGGAAGTTTACGGTAGCGTTTTGGCAGAAAATTTGTTTTTTCGAAAATTGAGCAATTCGATGATAACTCGAGAACGGTCTAATGTTAGCGTTTGCCGTATGTTGCATCGTGTTCAGCGCTTCGAACTGCGGGTATATAGTGAATTTGAAAGTTTAAGGGAAGTGTACGGTAGTATTTATCAAGGAAACCCCGTTTATGCCATATTCGTGCGTTTCACGGGCAGAAAAGCACGCTTTTCGCAGTCCTCACTCTTTTCATGATAGCTCGAGAACGGTCGAATGTTAGCTTTTGCCGTATGTTGCATCGTGTTCAGCGCATCGAGTTACCCCTATACAGTGAATTTGAAGTGTTTAAGGGAAGTTTACGGTAGCGTTTTGGCAGAAAATTTTTTTTTTCGAAAATTGAGCAATTCGATGATTACTCGAGAACGGTCGAATGTTAGCGTTTGCCGTATGTTGCATCGTGTTCAGCGCATCGAACTACGCCTATACAGTGAATTTGAAGTGTTTAAGGGGAGTGTACGGCATTGTTTTGACACAAAATTGGTTTTTTCGAAAATTGTACAATTCGATGATAACTCGAGAATGGTCGAATGTTGGCATTTGCCGTATGTTGCATCGTGTTCAGCGCTTCGAACTACGTGTAGACAGTGAATTTGAAGTATTTAAGGGAAGTGTACGGTAGTATTTATGAAGAAAACCCCGTTTATGCCATATTCGTGCGTTTCACGGGCAGAAAAGCACGTTTTTCGCAGTCCTCTCTCTTTTGATGATAGCTCGAGAACGGTCGAATATTAGCGTTTGCCGTATGTTGCGTCGTGTTCAGCGCATCGAACTACGCCTATACAGTGAATTTGAAGTGTTTAAGGGGAGTGTACGGCATTGTTTTGACAAAAAATTGATTTTTTCGATAATTGTGCAATTCGATGATAACTCGAGAACGGTCCAATGTTAGCGTTTGCCGTATGTTGCATCGTGTTGAGAGCATCGAATTACCCCTATACAGTGAGTTTGAAGTGTTTAAGGGAAGTGTACGGTAGCATTTTGACAAAAACCTGATTTTTTCAAAAATTGTGCAATTCGATGATAACTCGAGAATGGTTGAATGTTAGCGTTTGCCGTATGTTGCATCGTGTTCAGCGCTTCAAACTACGGGTATATAGTGAATTTGAAATGTTTAAGGGAAGTGTACTGTAGTATTTATCAAGGAAACCCCGTTTATGCCATATTCGTGCGTTTCACGGGCAGAAAAGCACGTTTTTCGCAGTCCTCACTCTTTTCATGATAGCTCGAGAACGCTCGAATGTTCATGTTTGCCGTATGTTGCATCGTGTTCAGCGCATCGAGTTACCCCTATACAGTGAATTTGAAGTGTTTAAGGGAAGTTTACGGTAGCGTTTTGGCAGAAAATTTGTTTTTTCGAAAATTGAGCAATTCGATGATAACTCGAGATCGGTCGAATGGTAGCGTTTGCCGTATGTTGCATCGTGTAGAGAGCATCGAATTACCCCTATACAGTGAGTTTGAAGTGTTTAAGGGAAGTGTACGGTAGCGTTTTGACAAAAACCTGATTTTTTCAAAAATTGTACAATTCGATGATAACTCGGGAATGGTCGAATGTTAGCATTTGCCGTATGTTGCATCGTGTTCAGCGCTTCGAACTACGCCTATACAGTGAATTTGAAGTGTTTAAGGGAAGTTTACGGTAGCGTTTTGGCAGAAAATTTTTTTTTTCGAAAATTGAGCAATTCGATGATACCTAGAAAACGGTCGAATGTTAGCGTTTGCCGTAAGTTGCATCGTGTTCAGCGCTTCGAACTACGGGTATACAGTGAATTTGTAGTGTTTAAGGGAAGTTTACGGTAGCGTTTTGGCAGAAAATTTGTTTTTTCGAAAATTGAGCAATTCGATGATAACTCGAGAACGGTCGAATGTTAGCGTTTGCCGTATGTTGCATCGTGTTGAGAGCATCGAATTACCCCTATACAGTGAGTTTGAAGTGTTTAAGGGAAGTGTACGGTAGCGTTTTGACAAAAAATTGATTTTTTCGAAAATTGTGCAATTCGATGATAACTCGAGAACGGTCTAATGTTAGCGTTTGCCGTATGTTGCATCGTGTTCAGCGCTTCGAACTGCGGGTATATAGTGAATTTGAAAGTTTAAGGGAAGTGTACGGTAGTATTTATCAAGGAAACCCCGTTTATGCCATATTCGTGCGTTTCACGGGCAGAAAAGCACGCTTTTCGCAGTCCTCACTCTTTTCATGATAGCTCGAGAAAGGTCGAATGTTAGCGTTTGCCGTAAGTTGCATCGTGTTCAGCGCATCGAGTAACCCCTATACAGTGAATTTGAAGTGTTTAAGGGAAGTTTACGGTAGCGTTTTGGCAGAAAATTTTTTTTTTCGAAAATTGAGCAATTCGATGATTACTCGAGAACGGTCGAATGTTAGCGTTTGCCGTATGTTGCATCGTGTTCAGCGCATCGAACTACGCCTATACAGTGAATTTGAAGTGTTTAAGGGGAGTGTACGGCATTGTTTTGACACAAAATTGTTTTTTTCGAAAATTGTACAATTCGATGATAACTCGAGAATGGTCGAATGTTAGCATTTGCCGTATGTTGCATCGTGTTCAGCGCTTCGAACTACGTGTAGACAGTGAATTTGAAGTATTTAAGGGAAGTGTACGGTAGTATTTATGAAGAAAACCCCGTTTATGCCATATTCGTGCGTTTCACGGGCAGAAAAGCACGTTTTTCGCAGTCCTCTCTCTTTTGATGATAGCTCGAGAACGGTCGAATATTAGCGTTTGCCGTATGTTGCGTCGTGTTCAGCGCATCGAACTACGCCTATACAGTGAATTTGAAGTGTTTAAGGGGAGTGTACGGCATTGTTTTGACAAAAAATTGATTTTTTCGATAATTGTGCAATTCGATGATAACTCGAGAACGGTCCAATGTTAGCGTTTGCCGTATGTTGCATCGTGTTGAGAGCATCGAATTACCCCTATACAGTGAGTTTGAAGTGTTTAAGGGGAGTGTACGGCATTGTTTTGACACAAAATTGTTTTTTTCGAAAATTGTACAATTCGATGATAACTCGAGAACGGTCGAATAGTAGCGTTTGCCGTATGTTGCATCGTGTTCAGCGCTTCGAACTACGGGTATACAGTGAATTTGAAGTGTTTAAGGGAAGTGTACGGTAGTATTTATGAAGGAAACCCCGTTTATGCCATATTCGTGCGTTTCACGGGCAGAAAAGCACGTTTTTCACAGTCCTCACTCTTTTGATGATAGCTCGAGAACGGTCGAATGTTCGTGTTTGCCGTATGTTGCATCGTGTTCAGCGCTTCGAACTACGTGTAGACAGTGAATTTGAAGTATTTAAGGGAAGTGTACGGTAGTATTTATGAAGAAAACCCCGTTTATGCCATATTCGTGCGTTTCACGGGCAGAAAAGCACGTTTTTCGCAGTCCTCTCTCTTTTGATGATAGCTCGAGAACGGTCGAATATTCGTGTTTGCCGTATGTTGCATCGTGTTCAGCGCATCGAGTTACCCCTATACAGTGAATTTTAAGTGTTTAAGGGAAGTTTACGGTAGCGTTTTGGCAGAAAATTTGTTTTTTCGAAAATTGAGCAATTCGATGATAACTAGAGAACGGTCGAATGTTAGCGTTTGCCGTATGTTGCATCGTGTTCAGCGCTTCGAACTACGGGTATACAGTGAATTTGAAGTGTTTAAGGGAAGTGTACGGTAGTGTTTCTAAAGGAAAACCCGTTTATTCCATATTCGTGCGTTCGCGGGCACAAAAGCACGTTTTTCACAGTCCTCACTCTTTTGATGATAGTTCGAGAACGGTCGAATGTTCGTGTTTGCCGTATGTTGCATCGTGTTCAGCGCTTCGAACTACGGGTATACAGTGAATTTGAAGTGTTTAAGGGAAGTGTACGGTAGAATTTATGAAGGAAACCCCGTTTATGCCATATTCGTGCGTTTCACGGGCAGAAAAGCACGTTTTTCACAGTCCTCACTCTTTTGATGATAGCTCGAGAACGGTCGAATATTCGTGTTTGCCGTATGTTGCATCGTGTTCAGCGCATCGAGTTACCCCTATACAGTGAATTTGAAGTGTTTAAGGGAAGTTTACGGTAGCGTTTTGGCAGAAAATTTTTTTTTTCGAAAATTGAGCAATTCGATGATACCTAGAAAACGGTCGAATGTTAGCGTCTGCCGTAAGTTGCATCGTGTTCAGCGCTTCGAACTACGGGTATACAGTGAATTTGAAGTGTTTAAGGGAAGTGTACGGTAGTATTTATGAAGGAAACCCCGTTTATGCCATATTCTTGCGTTTCACGGGCAGAAAAGCACGGTTTTCGCAGTCCTCACTCTTTTCATGATAGCTCGAGAACGGTCGAATGTTCGTGTTTGCCGTATGTTGCATCGTGTTCAGCGCAGCGAGTTACCCCTATACAGTGAATTTGAAGTGTTTCAGGGAAGTGTACGGTAGTGTTTTTAAAGGAAAACCCGTTTATTCCATATTCGTGCGTTTCGCGGGCAGAAAAGCACGTTTTTCACAGTCCTCACTCTTTTGATGATAGCTCGAGAACGGTCGAATGTTCGTGTTTGCCGTATGTTGCATCGTGTTCAGCGCATCGAGTAACCCCATTACAGTGAATTTGAAGTGTTTAAGGGAAGTTTACGGTAGCGTTTTGGCAGAAAAAATTTTTTTTCGAAAATTGAGCAATTCGATGATAACTCGAGAACGGTCGAATGTTAGCGTTTGCCGGATGTTGCATCGTGTTGAGAGCATCGAATTACCCCTATACAGTGAGTTTGAAGTGTTTAAGGGAAGTGTACGGTAGCATTTTGACAAAAACCTGATTTGTTCAAAAATTGTGCAATTCGATGATAACTCGAGAATGGTTGAATGTTAGCGTTTGCCGTATGTTGCATCGTGTTCAGCGCTTCGAACTACGGGTATATAGTGAATTTGAAATGTTTAAGGGAAGTGTACGGTAGTATTTATCAAGGAAACCCCGTTTATACCATATTCGTGCGTTTCACGGGCAGAAAAGCACGTTTTTCGCAGTCCTCACTCTTTTCATGATAGCTCGAGAACGCTCGAATGTTCATGTTTGCCGTATGTTGCATCGTTTTCAGCGCATCGAGTTACCCCTATACAGTGAATTTGAAGTGTTTAAGGGAAGTTTACGATAGCGTTTTGGCAGAAAATTTGTTTTTTCGAAAATTGAGCAATTCGATGATAACTCGAGAACGGTCGAATGGTAGCGTTTGCCGTATGTTGCATCGTGTAGAGAGCATCGAATTACCCCTATACAGTGAGTTTGAAGTGTTTAAGGGAAGTGTACGGTAGCGTTTTGACAAAAACCTGATTTTTTCAAAAATTGTACGATTCGATGATAACTCGAGAATGGTCGAATGTTAGCATTTGCCGTATGTTGCATCGTGTTCAGCGCTTCAAACTACGGGTATATAGTGAATTTGAAATGTTTAAGGGAAGTGTACGGTAGTATTTATCAAGGAAACCCCGTTTATGCCATATTCGTGCGTTTCACGGGCAGAAAAGCACGTTTTTCGCAGTCCTCACTCTTTTCATGATAGCTCGAGAACGCTCGAATGTTCATGTTTGCCGTATGTTGCATCGTGTTCAGCGCATCGAGTTACCCCTATACAGTGAATTCGAAGTGTTTAAGGGAAGTTTACGGTAGCGTTTTGGCAGAAAATTTGTTTTTTCGAAAATTGAGCAATTCGATGATAACTCGAGAACGGTCGAATGGTAGCGTTTGCCGTTGTTGCATCGTGGTCAGCGCATCGAGTTACCGCTATACAGTGAATTTGAAGTGTTTAAGGGGAGTGTACGGCATTGTTTTGACAAAAATGTTTTTTTTCGAAAATTGAGCAGTTCGATGATAACTCGAGAACGGTCGAATGTTAGCATTTGCCGTATGTTGCATCGTGTTCAGCGCTTCGAACTACGTGTAGACAGTGAATTGGAAGTATTTAAGGGAAGTGTACGGTAGTATTTATGAAGAAAACCCCGTTTATGCCATATTCGTGCGTTTCACGGGCAGAAAAGCACGTTTTTCGCAGTCCTCTCTCTTTTGATGATAGCTCGAGAACGGTCGAATATTAGCGTTTGCCGTATGTTGCGTCGTGTTCAGCGCATCGAACTACGCCTATACAGTGAATTTGAAGTGTTTAAGGGGAGTGTACGGCATTGTTTTGACAAAAAATTGATTTTTTCGAAAATTGTGCAATTCGATGATAACTCGAGAACGGTCGAATAGTAGCGTTTGCCGTATGTTGCATCGTGTTCAGGGCTTCGAACTACGGGTATACAGTGAATTTGAAGTGTTTAAGGGAAGTGTACGGTAGTATTTATGAAGGAAACCCCGTTTATGCCATATTCGTGGGTTTCACGGGCAGAAAAGCACGTTTTTCACAGTCCTCACTCTTTTGATGATAGCTCGAGAACGGTCGAATGTTAGCGTTTGCCGTATGTTCCATCGTGTTCAGCGCATCGAGTTACCCCTATACAGTGAATGTGAAGTGTTCAAGGGAAGTTTACGGTAGCGTTTTGGCAGAAAATTTGTTTTTTCGAAAATTGAGCAATTCGATGATAACTCGAGAACGGTCGAATGTTAGCGTTTGCCGTATGTTGCGTCGTGTTCAGCGCTTCGAACTACGGGTATACAGTGAATTCGAAGTGTTTAAGGGAAGTTTACGGTAGCGTTTTGGCAGAAAATTTGTTTTTTCGAAAATTGAGCAATTCGATGATAACTCGAGAACGGTCGAATGTTAGCGTTTGCCGTATGTTGCATCGTGTTGAGAGCATCGAATTACCCCTATACCGTGAGTTTGAAGTGTTTAAGGGAACTGTACGGTAGCGTTTTGACAAAAAATTGATTTTTTCGAAAATTGTGCAATTCGATGATAACTCGAGAACGGTCGAATGTTAGCGTTTGCCGTATGTTGCATCGTGTTCAGCGCTTCGAACTACGTGTAGACAGTGAATTTGAAGTATTTAAGGGAAGTGTACGGTAGTATTTATGAAGAAAACCCCGTTTATGCCATATTCGTGCGTTTCACGGGCAGAAAAGCACGTTTTTCGCAGTCCTCTCTCTTTTGATGATAGCTCGAGAACGGTCGAATATTAGCGTTTGCCGTATGTTGCGTCGTGTTCAGCGCATCGAACTACGCCTATACAGTGAATTTGAAGTGTTTAAGGGGAGTGTACGGCATTGTTTTGACAAAAAATTGATTTTTTCGATAATTGTGCAATTCGATGATAACTCGAGAACGGTCCAATGTTAGCGTTTGCCGTATGTTGCATCGTGTTGAGAGCATCGAATTACCCCTATACAGTGAGTTTGAAGTGTTTAAGGGAAGTGTACGGTAGCATTTTGACAAAAACCTGATTTTTTCAAAAATTGTGCAATTCGATGATAACTCGAGAATGGTTGAATGTTAGCGTTTGCCGTATGTTGCATCGTGTTCAGCGCTTCAAACTACGGGTATATAGTGAATTTGAAATGTTTAAGGGAAGTGTACTGTAGTATTTATCAAGGAAACCCCGTTTATGCCATATTCGTGCGTTTCACGGGCAGAAAAGCACGTTTTTCGCAGTCCTCACTCTTTTCATGATAGCTCGAGAACGCTCGAATGTTCATGTTTGCCGTATGTTGCATCGTGTTCAGCGCATCGAGTTACCCCTATACAGTGAATTTGAAGTGTTTAAGGGAAGTTTACGGTAGCGTTTTGGCAGAAAATTTGTTTTTTCGAAAATTGAGCAATTCGATGATAACTCGAGATCGGTCGAATGGTAGCGTTTGCCGTATGTTGCATCGTGTAGAGAGCATCGAATTACCCCTATACAGTGAGTTTGAAGTGTTTAAGGGAAGTGTACGGTAGCGTTTTGACAAAAACCTGATTTTTTCAAAAATTGTACAATTCGATGATAACTCGGGAATGGTCGAATGTTAGCATTTGCCGTATGTTGCATCGTGTTCAGCGCTTCGAACTACGTGTAGACAGTGAATTTGAAGTATTTAAGGGAAGTGTACGGTAGTATTTATGAAGAAAACCCCGTTTATGCCATATTCGTGCGTTTCACGGGCAGAAAAGCACGTTTTTCGCAGTCCTCTCTCTTTTGATGATAGCTCGAGAACGGTCGAATATTCGTGTTTGCCGTATGTTGCATCGTGTTCAGCGCATCGAGTTACCCCTATATAGTGAATTTTAAGTGTTTAAGGGAAGTTTACGGTAGCGTTTTGGCAGAAAATTTGTTTTTTCGAAAATTGAGCAATTCGATGAAAACTCGAGAACGGTCGAATGTTAGCGTTTACCGTATGTTGCATCGTGTTCAGCGCTTCGAACTACGGGTATACAGTGAATTTGAAGTGTTTAAGGGAAGTGTACGGTAGTATTTATGAAGGAAACCCCGTTTATGCCATATTCTTGCGTTTCACGGGCAGAAAAGCACGGTTTTCGCAGTCCTCACTCTTTTCATGATAGCTCGAGAACGGTCGAATGTTCGTGTTTGCCGTATGTTGCATCGTGTCCAGCGCATCGAGTTACCCCTATACAGTGAATTTGAAGTGTTTCAGGGAAGTGTACGGTAGTGTTTTTAAAGGAAAACCCGTTTATTCCATATTCGTGCGTTTCGCGGGCAGAAAAGCACGTTTTTCACAGTCCTCACTCTTTTGATGATAGCTCGAGAACGGTCGAATGTTCGTGTTTGCCGTATGTTGCATCGTGTTCAGCGCATCGAGTAACCCCTATACAGTGAATTTGAAGTGTTTAAGGGAAGTTTACGGTAGCGTTTTGGCAGAAAAATTTTTTTTTCGAAAATTGAGCAATTCGATGATAACTCGAGAACGGTCGAATGTTAGCGTTTGCCGGATGTTGCATCGTGTTGAGAGCATCGAATTACCCCTATACAGTGAGTTTGAAGTGTTTAAGGGAAGTGTAAGGTAGCATTTTGACAAAAACCTGATTTTTTCAAAAATTGTGCAATTCGATGATAACTCGAGAATGGTTGAATGTTAGCGTTTGCCGTATGTTGCATCGTGTTCAGCGCTTCGAACTACGGGTATATAGTGAATTTGAAATGTTTAAGGGAAGTGTACGGTAGTATTTATCAAGGAAACCCCGTTTATGCCATATTCGTGCGTTTCACGGGCAGAAAAGCACGTTTTTCGCAGTCCTCACTCTTTTCATGATAGCTCGAGAACGCTCGAATGTTCATGTTTGCCGTATGTTGCATCGTGTTCAGCGCATCGAGTTACCCCTATACAGTGAATTTGAAGTGTTTAAGGGAAGTTTACGGTAGCGTTTTGGCAGAAAATTTGTTTTTTCGAAAATTGAGCAATTCGATGATAACTCGAGAACGGTCGAATGTTAGCGTTTGCCGTATGTTGCGTCGTGTTCAGCGCTTCGAACTACGGGTATACAGTGAATTCGAAGTGTTTAAGGGAAGTTTACGGTAGCGTTTTGGCAGAAAATTTGTTTTTTCGAAAATTGAGCAATTCGATGATAACTCGAGAACGGTCGAATGTTAGCGTTTGCCGTATGTTGCATCGTGTTGAGAGCATCGAATTACCCCTATACCGTGAGTTTGAAGTGTTTAAGGGAACTGTACGGTAGCGTTTTGACAAAAAATTGATTTTTTCGAAAATTGTGCAATTCGATGATAACTCGAGAACGGTCGAATGTTAGCGTTTGCCGTATGTTGCATCGTGTTCAGCGCTTCGAACTACGTGTAGACAGTGAATTTGAAGTATTTAAGGGAAGTGTACGGTAGTATTTATGAAGAAAACCCCGTTTATGCCATATTCGTGCGTTTCACGGGCAGAAAAGCACGTTTTTCGCAGTCCTCTCTCTTTTGATGATAGCTCGAGAACGGTCGAATATTAGCGTTTGCCGTATGTTGCGTCGTGTTCAGCGCATCGAACTACGCCTATACAGTGAATTTGAAGTGTTTAAGGGGAGTGTACGGCATTGTTTTGACAAAAAATTGATTTTTTCGAAAATTGTGCAATTCGATGATAACTCGAGAACGGTCGAATGTTAGCGTTTGCCGTTGTTGCATCGTGTTCAGCGCTTCGAACTACGCGTATACAGTGAATTTGAAGTGTTTAAGGGAATTGTACGGTAGTATTTATGAAGGAAACCCCGTTTATGCCATATTCGTGTGTTCCACGGGCAGAAAAGCAAGTTTTTCACAGTCCTCACTCTTTTGATGATAGCTCGAGAACGGTCGAATGTTCGTGTTTGCCGTATGTTGCATCGTGTTCAGCGCATCGCGTTACCCGTATACAGTGAATTTGAAGTGTTTAAGGGAAGTTTACGGTAGCGTTTTGGCAGAAAATTTTTTTTTTCGAAAATTGAGCAATTCGATGATACCTAGAAAACGGTCGAATGTTAGCGTTTGCCGTAAGTTGCATCGTGTTCAGCGCTTCGAACTACGGGTATACAGTGAATTTGTAGTGTTTAAGGGAAGTTTACGGTAGCGTTTTGGCAGAAAATTTGTTTTTTCGAAAATTGAGCAATTCGATGATAACTCGAGAACGGTCGAATGTTAGCGTTTGCCGTATGTTGCATCGTGTTGAGAGCATCGAATTACCCCTATACAGTGAGTTTGAAGTGTTTAAGGGAAGTGTACGGTAGCGTTTTGACAAAAAATTGATTTTTTCGAAAATTGTGCAATTCGATGATAACTCGAGAACGGTCTAATGTTAGCGTTTGCCGTATGTTGCATCGTGTTCAGCGCTTCGAACTGCGGGTATATAGTGAATTTGAAAGTTTAAGGGAAGTGTACGGTAGTATTTATCAAGGAAACCCCGTTTATGCCATATTCGTGCGTTTCACGGGCAGAAAAGCACGCTTTTCGCAGTCCTCACTCTTTTCATGATAGCTCGAGAACGGTCGAATGTTAGCTTTTGCCGTATGTTGCATCGTGTTCAGCGCATCGAGTTACCCCTATACAGTGAATTTGAAGTGTTTAAGGGAAGTTTACGGTAGCGTTTTGGCAGAAAATTTTTTTTTTCGAAAATTGAGCAATTCGATGATTACTCGAGAACGGTCGAATGTTAGCGTTTGCCGTATGTTGCATCGTGTTCAGCGCATCGAACTACGCCTATACAGTGAATTTGAAGTGTTTAAGGGGAGTGTACGGCATTGTTTTGACACAAAATTGGTTTTTTCGAAAATTGTACAATTCGATGATAACTCGAGAATGGTCGAATGTTGGCATTTGCCGTATGTTGCATCGTGTTCAGCGCTTCGAACTACGTGTAGACAGTGAATTTGAAGTATTTAAGGGAAGTGTACGGTAGTATTTATGAAGAAAACCCCGTTTATGCCATATTCGTGCGTTTCACGGGCAGAAAAGCACGTTTTTCGCAGTCCTCTCTCTTTTGATGATAGCTCGAGAACGGTCGAATATTAGCGTTTGCCGTATGTTGCGTCGTGTTCAGCGCATCGAACTACGCCTATACAGTGAATTTGAAGTGTTTAAGGGGAGTGTACGGCATTGTTTTGACAAAAAATTGATTTTTTCGATAATTGTGCAATTCGATGATAACTCGAGAACGGTCCAATGTTAGCGTTTGCCGTATGTTGCATCGTGTTGAGAGCATCGAATTACCCCTATACAGTGAGTTTGAAGTGTTTAAGGGAAGTGTACGGTAGCATTTTGACAAAAACCTGATTTTTTCAAAAATTGTGCAATTCGATGATAACTCGAGAATGGTTGAATGTTAGCGTTTGCCGTATGTTGCATCGTGTTCAGCGCTTCAAACTACGGGTATATAGTGAATTTGAAATGTTTAAGGGAAGTGTACTGTAGTATTTATCAAGGAAACCCCGTTTATGCCATATTCGTGCGTTTCACGGGCAGAAAAGCACGTTTTTCGCAGTCCTCACTCTTTTCATGATAGCTCGAGAACGCTCGAATGTTCATGTTTGCCGTATGTTGCATCGTGTTCAGCGCATCGAGTTACCCCTATACAGTGAATTTGAAGTGTTTAAGGGAAGTTTACGGTAGCGTTTTGGCAGAAAATTTGTTTTTTCGAAAATTGAGCAATTCGATGATAACTCGAGATCGGTCGAATGGTAGCGTTTGCCGTATGTTGCATCGTGTAGAGAGCATCGAATTACCCCTATACAGTGAGTTTGAAGTGTTTAAGGGAAGTGTACGGTAGCGTTTTGACAAAAACCTGATTTTTTCAAAAATTGTACAATTCGATGATAACTCGGGAATGGTCGAATGTTAGCATTTGCCGTATGTTGCATCGTGTTCAGCGCTTCGAACTACGTGTAGACAGTGAATTTGAAGTATTTAAGGGAAGTGTACGGTAGTATTTATGAAGAAAACCCCGTTTATGCCATATTCGTGCGTTTCACGGGCAGAAAAACACGTTTTTCGCAGTCCTCTCTCTTTTGATGATAGCTCGAGAACGGTCGAATATTCGTGTTTGCCGTATGTTGCATCGTGTTCAGCGCATCGAGTTACCCCTATATAGTGAATTTTAAGTGTTTAAGGGAAGTTTACGGTAGCGTTTTGGCAGAAAATTTGTTTTTTCGAAAATTGAGCAATTCGATGAAAACTCGAGAACGGTCGAATGTTAGCGTTTACCGTATGTTGCATCGTGTTCAGCGCTTCGAACTACGGGTATACAGTGAATTTGAAGTGTTTAAGGGAAGTGTACGGTAGTATTTATGAAGGAAACCCCGTTTATGCCATATTCTTGCGTTTCACGGGCAGAAAAGCACGGTTTTCGCAGTCCTCACTCTTTTCATGATAGCTCGAGAACGGTCGAATGTTCGTGTTTGCCGTATGTTGCATCGTGTCCAGCGCATCGAGTTACCCCTATACAGTGAATTTGAAGTGTTTCAGGGAAGTGTACGGTAGTGTTTTTAAAGGAAAACCCGTTTATTCCATATTCGTGCGTTTCGCGGGCAGAAAAGCACGTTTTTCACAGTCCTCACTCTTTTGATGATAGCTCGAGAACGGTCGAATGTTCGTGTTTGCCGTATGTTGCATCGTGTTCAGCGCATCGAGTAACCCCTATACAGTGAATTTGAAGTGTTTAAGGGAAGTTTACGGTAGCGTTTTGGCAGAAAAATTTTTTTTTCGAAAATTGAGCAATTCGATGATAACTCGAGAACGGTCGAATGTTAGCGTTTGCCGGATGTTGCATCGTGTTGAGAGCATCGAATTACCCCTATACAGTGAGTTTGAAGTGTTTAAGGGAAGTGTAAGGTAGCATTTTGACAAAAACCTGATTTTTTCAAAAATTGTGCAATTCGATGATAACTCGAGAATGGTTGAATGTTAGCGTTTGCCGTATGTTGCATCGTGTTCAGCGCTTCGAACTACGGGTATATAGTGAATTTGAAATGTTTAAGGGAAGTGTACGGTAGTATTTATCAAGGAAACCCCGTTTATGCCATATTCGTGCGTTTCACGGGCAGAAAAGCACGTTTTTCGCAGTCCTCACTCTTTTCATGATAGCTCGAGAACGCTCGAATGTTCATGTTTGCCGTATGTTGCATCGTGTTCAGCGCATCGAGTTACCCCTATACAGTGAATTTGAAGTGTTTAAGGGAAGTTTACGGTAGCGTTTTGGCAGAAAATTTGTTTTTTCGAAAATTGAGCAATTCGATGATAACTCGAGAACGGTCGAATGGTAGCGTTTGCCGTATGTTGCATCGTGTAGAGAGCATCGAATTACCCCTATACAGTGAGTTTGAAGTGTTTAAGGGAAGTGTACGGTAGCGTTTTGACAAAAACCTGATTTTTTCAAAAATTGTACAATTCGATGATAACTCGAGAATGGTCGAATGTTAGCATTTGCCGTATGTTGCATCGTGTTCAGCGCTTCAAACTACGGGTATATAGTGAATTTGAAATGTTTAAGGGAAGTGTACGGTAGTATTTATCAAGGAAACCCCGTTTATGCCATATTCGTGCGTTTCACGGGCAGAAAAGCACGTTTTTCGCAGTCCTCACTCTTTTCATGATAGCTCGAGAACGCTCGAATGTTCATGTTTGCCGTATGTTGCATCGTGTTCAGCGCATCGAGTTACCCCTATACAGTGAATGTGAAGTGTTTAAGGGAAGTTTACGGTAGCGTTTTGGCAGAAAATTTGTTTTTTCGAAAATTGAGCAATTCGATGATAACTCGAGAACGGTCGAATGTTAGCGTTTGCCGTATGTTGCGTCGTGTTCAGCGCTTCGAACTACGGGTATACAGTGAATTCGAAGTGTTTAAGGGAAGTTTACGGTAGCGTTTTGGCAAAAAATTTGTTTTTTCGAAAATTGAGCAATTCGATGATAACTCGAGAACGGTCGAATGTTAGCGTTTGCCGTATGTTGCATCGTGTTGAGAGCATCGAATTACCCCTATACCGTGAGTTTGAAGTATTTAAGGGAACTGTACGGTAGCGTTTTGACAAAAAATTGATTTTTTCGAAAATTGTGCAATTCGATGATAACTCGAGAACGGTCGAATGTTAGCGTTTGCCGTATGTTGCATCGTGTTCAGCGCTTCGAACGGCGGGTATATAGTGAATTTGAAATGTTTAAGGGAAGTGTAGGGTAGTATTTATCAAGGAAACCCCGTTTATGCCATATTCGTGCGTTTCACGGGCAGAAAAGCACGCTTTTCGCAGTCCTCACTCTTTTCATGATAGCTCGAGAACGGTCGAATGTTAGCTTTTGCCGTATGTTGCATCGTGTTCAGCGCATCGAGTTACCCCTATACAGTGAATTTGAAGTGTTTAAGGGAAGTTTACGGTAGCGTTTTGGCAGAAAATTTTTTTTTTCGAAAATTGAGCAATTCGATGATACCTAGAAAACGGTCGAATGTTAGCGTTTGCCGTAAGTTGCATCGTGTTCAGCGCTTCGAACTACGGGTATACAGTGAATTTGAAGTGTTTAAGGGAAGTGTACGGTAGTATTTATGAAGGAAACCCCGTTTATGCCATATTCTTGCGTTTCACGGGCAGAAAAGCACGGTTTTCGCAGTCCTCACTCTTTTCATGATAGCTCGAGAACGGTCGAATGTTCGTGTTTGCCGTATGTTGCATCGTGTCCAGCGCATCGAGTTACCCCTATACAGTGAATTTGAAGTGTTTCAGGGAAGTGTACGGTAGTGTTTTTAAAGGAAAACCCGTTTATTCCATATTCGTGCGTTTCGCGGGCAGAAAAGCACGTTTTTCACAGTCCTCACTCTTTTGATGATAGCTCGAGAACGGTCGAATGTTCATGTTTGCCGTATGTTGCATCGTGTTCAGCGCATCGAGTTACCCCTATACAGTGAATTTGAAGTGTTTAAGGGAAGTTTACGGTAGCGTTTTGGCAGAAAATTTGTTTTTTCGAAAATTGAGCAATTCGATGATACCTAGAAAACGGTCGAATGTTAGCGTCTGCCGTAAGTTGCATCGTGTTCAGCGCTTCGAACTACGGGTATACAGTGAATTTGAAGTGTTTAAGGGAAGTGTACGGTAGTATTTATGAAGGAAACCCCGTTTATGCCATATTCTTGCGTTTCACGGGCAGAAAAGCACGGTTTTCGCAGTCCTCACTCTTTTCATGATAGCTCGAGAACGGTCTAATATTAGCGTTTGCCGTATGTTGCGTCGTGTTCAGCGCATCGAACTACGCCTATACAGTGAATTTGAAGTGTTTAAGAGGAGTGTACGGCATTGTTTTGACAAAAAATTGATTTTTTCGAAAATTGTGCAATTCGATGATAACTCGAGAACGGTCCAATGTTAGCGTTTGCCGTATGTTGCATCGTGTTCAGCACTTCAAACTACGGGTATACAGTGAATTTGAAGTGTTTAAGGGAAGTGTACGGTAGTATTTATGAAGGAAACCCCGTTTATGCCATATTCGTGCGTTTCACGGGCAGAAAAGCACGGTTTTCGCAGTCCTCACTCTTTTCATGATAGCTCGAGAACGGTCGAATGTTCGTGTTTGCCGTATGTTGCATCGTGTTCAGCGCATCGAGTTACCCCTATACAGTGAATTTGAAGTGTTTCAGGGAAGTGTACGGTAGTGTTTTTAAAGGAAAACCCGTCTATTCCATATTCGTGCGTTTCGCGGGCAGAAAAGCACGTTTTTCACAGTCCTCACTCTTTTGATGATAGCTCGAGAACGGTCGAATGTTCGTGTTTGCCGTACGTTGCATCGTGTTCAGCGCATCGACTTACCCCTATACAGTGAATTTGAAGTGTTTAAGGGAAGTTTACGGTAGCGTTTTGGCAGAAAAATTTTTTTTTCGAAAATTGAGCAATTCGATGATAACTCGAGAACGGTCGAATGTTAGCGTTTGCCGGATGTTGCATCGTGTTGAGAGCATCGAATTACCCCTTTACAGTGAGTTTGAAGTGTTTAAGGGAAGTGTACGGTAGGATTTTGACAAAAACCTGATTTTTTCAAAAATTGTGCAATTCGATGATAACTCGAGAATGGTTGAATGTTAGCGTTTGCCGTATGTTGCATCGTGTTCAGCGCTTCGAACTACGGGTATATAGTGAACTTGCAATGTTTAAGGGAAGTGTACGGTAGTATTTATCAAGGAAACCCCGTTTATGCCATATTCGTGCGTTTCACGGGCAGAAAAGCACGTTTTTCGCAGTCCTCACTCTTTTGATGATAGCTCGAGAACGGTCGAATGTTCGTGTTTGCCGTATGTTGCGTCGTGTTCAGCGCATCGAGTTACCCCTATACAGTGAATTTGAAGTGTTTAAGGGGAGTGTACGGCATTGTTTTGACAAAAATGTTTTTTTTCGAAAATTGAGCAGTTCGATGATAACTCGAGAACGGTCGAATAGTAGCGTTGGCCGTATGTTGCATCGTGTTCAGCGCTTCGAACTACGGGTATACAGTGAATTTGAAGTGTTTCAGGGAAGTGTACGGTAGTGTTTTTAAAGGAAAACCCGTTTATTCCATATTCGTGCGTTTCGCGGGCAGAAAAGCACGTTTTTCACAGTCCTCACTCTTTTGATGATAGCTCGAGAACGGTCGAATGTTCGTGTTTGCCGTAGGTTGCATCGTGTTCAGCGCATCGAGTTACCTCTATACAGAGAATTTGAAGTGTTTAAGGGGAGTGTACGGCATTGTTTTGACAAAAATGTTTTTTTTCGAACATTGAGCAATTCGACGATACCTCGAGAACGGTCGAATGTTAGCGTTTGCCGTATGTTGCATCGTGTTCAGCGCATCGAGTTACCCCTATACAGTGAATTTGAAGTGTTTAAGGGAAGTGTACGGTAGCGTATTGACAAAAACCTGATTTTTTCAAAAATTATACAATTCGATGATAACTCGAGAATGGTCGACGGTGAGCGTTTGCCGCATGTTGCATCGTGTTCAGCGCTTCGAACTACGGGTATACAGTGAATTTGAAGTGTTTAAGGAAAGTGTACGGTAGTATTTATGAAGGAAACCCCGTTTATACCATATTCGTGCGTTTCACGGGCAGAAAAGCACGTTTTTCACAGTCCTCACTCTTTTCATGATAGCTCGAGAACGCTCGAATGTTCATGTTTGCCGTATGTTGCATCGTGTTCAGCGCATCGAGTTACCCCTATACAGTGAATTTGAAGTGTTTAAGGGAAGTTTACGGTAGCGTTTTGGCAGAAAATTTGTTTTTTCGAAAATTGAGCAATTCGATGATAACTCGAGATCGGTCGAATGGTAGCGTTTGCCGTATGTTGCATCGTGTAGAGAGCATCGAATTACCCCTATACAGTGAGTTTGAAGTGTTTAAGGGAAGTGTACGGTAGCGTTTTGACAAAAACCTGATTTTTTCAAAAATTGTACAATTCGATGATAACTCGGGAATGGTCGAATGTTAGCATTTGCCGTATGTTGCATCGTGTTCAGCGCTTCGAACTACGTGTAGACAGTGAATTTGAAGTATTTAAGGGAAGTGTACGGTAGTATTTATGAAGAAAACCCCGTTTATGCCATATTCGTGCGTTTCACGGGCAGAAAAGCACGTTTTTCGCAGTCCTCTCTCTTTTGATGATAGCTCGAGAACGGTCGAATATTCGTGTTTGCCGTATGTTGCATCGTGTTCAGCGCATCGAGTTACCCCTATATAGTGAATTTTAAGTGTTTAAGGGAAGTTTACGGTAGCGTTTTGGCAGAAAATTTGTTTTTTCGAAAATTGAGCAATTCGATGAAAACTCGAGAACGGTCGAATGTTAGCGTTTACCGTATGTTGCATCGTGTTCAGCGCTTCGAACTACGGGTATACAGTGAATTTGAAGTGTTTAAGGGAAGTGTACGGTAGTATTTATGAAGGAAACCCCGTTTATGCCATATTCTTGCGTTTCACGGGCAGAAAAGCACGGTTTTCGCAGTCCTCACTCTTTTCATGATAGCTCGAGAACGGTCGAATGTTCGTGTTTGCCGTATGTTGCATCGTGTCCAGCGCATCGAGTTACCCCTATACAGTGAATTTGAAGTGTTTCAGGGAAGTGTACGGTAGTGTTTTTAAAGGAAAACCCGTTTATTCCATATTCGTGCGTTTCGCGGGCAGAAAAGCACGTTTTTCACAGTCCTCACTCTTTTGATGATAGCTCGAGAACGGTCGAATGTTCGTGTTTGCCGTATGTTGCATCGTGTTCAGCGCATCGAGTTACCTCTATACAGAGAATTTGAAGTGTTTAAGGGGAGTGTACGGCATTGTTTTGACAAAAATGTTTTTTTTCGAACATTGAGCAATTCGACGATACCTCGAGAACGGTCGAATGTTAGCGTTTGCCGTATGTTGCATCGTGTTCAGCGCATCGAGTTACCCCTATACAGTGAATTTGAAGTGTTTAAGGGAAGTGTACGGTAGCGTATTGACAAAAACCTGATTTTTTCAAAAATTATACAATTCGATGATAACTCGAGAATGGTCGACGGTGAGCGTTTGCCGCATGTTGCATCGTGTTCAGCGCTTCGAACTACGGGTATACAGTGAATTTGAAGTGTTTAAGGAAAGTGTACGGTAGTATTTATGAAGGAAACCCCGTTTATACCATATTCGTGCGTTTCACGGGCAGAAAAGCACGTTTTTCACAGTCCTCACTCTTTTCATGATAGCTCGAGAACGTTCGAATGTTCATGTTTGCCGTATGTTGCATCGCGTTCAGCGCATCGAGTTACCCCTATACAGTGAATTAGAAGTGTTTAAGGGAAGTTTACGGTAGCGTTTTGGCAGAAAAAATTTTTTTTCGAAAATTGAGCAATTCGATGATAACTCGAGAACGGTCGAATGGTAGCGTTTGCCGTATGTTGCATCGTGTAGAGAGCATCGAATTACCCCTATACAGTGAGTTTGAAGTGTTTAAGGGAAGTGTACGGTAGCGTTTTGACAAAAACCTGATTTTTTCAAAAATTGTACAATTCGATGATAACTCGAGAATGGTCGAATGTTAGCATTTGCCGTATGTTGCATCGTGTTCAGCGCTTCAAACTACGGGTATATAGTGAATTTGAAATGTTTAAGGGAAGTGTACGGTAGTATTTATCAAGGAAACCCCGTTTATGCCATATTCGTGCGTTTCACGGGCAGAAAAGCACGTTTTTCGCAGTCCTCACTCTTTTCATGATAGCTCGAGAACGCTCGAATGTTCATGTTTGCCGTATGTTGCATCGTGTTCAGCGCATCGAGTTACCCCTATACAGTGAATGTGAAGTGTTTAAGGGAAGTTTACGGTAGCGTTTTGGCAGAAAATTTGTTTTTTCGAAAATTGAGCAATTCGATGATAACTCGAGAACGGTCGAATGTTAGCGTTTGCCGTATGTTGCGTCGTGTTCAGCGCTTCGAACTACGGGTATACAGTGAATTCGAAGTGTTTAAGGGAAGTTTACGGTAGCGTTTTGGCAAAAAATTTGTTTTTTCGAAAATTGAGCAATTCGATGATAACTCGAGAACGGTCGAATGTTAGCGTTTGCCGTATGTTGCATCGTGTTGAGAGCATCGAATTACCCCTATACCGTGAGTTTGAAGTATTTAAGGGAACTGTACGGTAGCGTTTTGACAAAAAATTGATTTTTTCGAAAATTGTGCAATTCGATGATAACTCGAGAACGGTCGAATGTTAGCGTTTGCCGTATGTTGCATCGTGTTCAGCGCTTCGAACGGCGGGTATATAGTGAATTTGAAATGTTTAAGGGAAGTGTAGGGTAGTATTTATCAAGGAAACCCCGTTTATGCCATATTCGTGCGTTTCACGGGCAGAAAAGCACGCTTTTCGCAGTCCTCACTCTTTTCATGATAGCTCGAGAACGGTCGAATGTTAGCTTTTGCCGTATGTTGCATCGTGTTCAGCGCATCGAGTTACCCCTATACAGTGAATTTGAAGTGTTTAAGGGAAGTTTACGGTAGCGTTTTGGCAGAAAATTTTTTTTTTCGAAAATTGAGCAATTCGATGATTACTCGAGAACGGTCGAATGTTAGCGTTTGCCGTATGTTGCATCGTGTTGAGAGCATCGAATTACCCCTATACAGTGAGTTTGAAGTGTTTAAGGGAAGTGTACGGTAGCGTTTTGACAAAAAATTGATTTTTTCGAAAATTGTGCAATTCGATGATAACTCGAGAACGGTCGAATGTTAGCGTTTGCCGTATGTTGCATCGTGTTCAGCGCTTCGAACTGCGGGTATATAGTGAATTTGAAAGTTTAAGGGAAGTGTACGGTAGTATTTATCAAGGAAACCCCGTTTATGCCATATTCGTGCGTTCGCGGGCACAAAAGCACGTTTTTCACAGTCCTCACTCTTTTGATGATAGTTCGAGAACGGTCGAATGTTCGTGTTTGCCGTATGTTGCATCGTGTTCAGCGCTTCGAACTACGGGTATACAGTGAATTTGAAGTGTTTAAGGGAAGTGTACGGTAGAATTTATGAAGGAAACCCCGTTTATGCCATATTCGTGCGTTTCACGGGCAGAAAAGCACGTTTTTCACAGTCCTCACTCTTTTGATGATAGCTCGAGAACGGTCGAATATTCGTGTTTGCCGTATGTTGCATCGTGTTCAGCGCATCGAGTTACCCCTATACAGTGAATTTGAAGTGTTTAAGGGAAGTTTACGGTAGCGTTTTGGCAGAAAATTTTTTTTTTCGAAAATTGAGCAATTCGATGATACCTAGAAAACGGTCGAATGTTAGCGTTTGCCGTAAGTTGCATCGTGTTCAGCGCTTCGAACTACGGGTATACAGTGAATTTGAAGTGTTTAAGGGAAGTGTACGGTAGTATTTATGAAGGAAACCCCGTTTATGCCATATTCTTGCGTTTCACGGGCAGAAAAGCACGGTTTTCGCAGTCCTCACTCTTTTCATGATAGCTCGAGAACGGTCGAATGTTCGTGTTTGCCGTATGTTGCATCGTGTCCAGCGCATCGAGTTACCCCTATACAGTGAATTTGAAGTGTTTCAGGGAAGTGTACGGTAGTGTTTTTAAAGGAAAACCCGTTTATTCCATATTCGTGCGTTTCGCGGGCAGAAAAGCACGTTTTTCACAGTCCTCACTCTTTTGATGATAGCTCGAGAACGGTCGAATGTTCATGTTTGCCGTATGTTGCATCGTGTTCAGCGCATCGAGTTACCCCTATACAGTGAATTTGAAGTGTTTAAGGGAAGTTTACGGTAGCGTTTTGGCAGAAAATTTGTTTTTTCGAAAATTGAGCAATTCGATGATACCTAGAAAACGGTCGAATGTTAGCGTCTGCCGTAAGTTGCATCGTGTTCAGCGCTTCGAACTACGGGTATACAGTGAATTTGAAGTGTTTAAGGGAAGTGTACGGTAGTATTTATGAAGGAAACCCCGTTTATGCCATATTCTTGCGTTTCACGGGCAGAAAAGCACGGTTTTCGCAGTCCTCACTCTTTTCATGATAGCTCGAGAACGGTCTAATATTAGCGTTTGCCGTATGTTGCGTCGTGTTCAGCGCATCGAACTACGCCTATACAGTGAATTTGAAGTGTTTAAGAGGAGTGTACGGCATTGTTTTGACAAAAAATTGATTTTTTCGAAAATTGTGCAATTCGATGATAACTCGAGAACGGTCCAATGTTAGCGTTTGCCGTATGTTGCATCGTGTTCAGCACTTCAAACTACGGGTATACAGTGAATTTGAAGTGTTTAAGGGAAGTGTACGGTAGTATTTATGAAGGAAACCCCGTTTATGCCATATTCGTGCGTTTCACGGGCAGAAAAGCACGGTTTTCGCAGTCCTCACTCTTTTCATGATAGCTCGAGAACGGTCGAATGTTCGTGTTTGCCGTATGTTGCATCGTGTTCAGCGCATCGAGTTACCCCTATACAGTGAATTTGAAGTGTTTCAGGGAAGTGTACGGTAGTGTTTTTAAAGGAAAACCCGTTTATTCCATATTCGTGCGTTTCGCGGGCAGAAAAGCACGTTTTTCACAGTCCTCACTCTTTTGATGATAGCTCGAGAACGGTCGAATGTTCGTGTTTGCCGTACGTTGCATCGTGTTCAGCGCATCGACTTACCCCTATACAGTGAATTTGAAGTGTTTAAGGGAAGTTTACGGTAGCGTTTTGGCAGAAAAATTTTTTTTTCGAAAATTGAGCAATTCGATGATAACTCGAGAACGGTCGAATGTTAGCGTTTGCCGGATGTTGCATCGTGTTGAGAGCATCGAATTACCCCTTTACAGTGAGTTTGAAGTGTTTAAGGGAAGTGTACGGTAGGATTTTGACAAAAACCTGATTTTTTCAAAAATTGTGCAATTCGATGATAACTCGAGAATGGTTGAATGTTAGCGTTTGCCGTATGTTGCATCGTGTTCAGCGCTTCGAACTACGGGTATATAGTGAACTTGCAATGTTTAAGGGAAGTGTACGGTAGTATTTATCAAGGAAACCCCGTTTCTGCCATATTCGTGCGTTTCACGGGCAGAAAAGCACGTTTTTCGCAGTCCTCACTCTTTTGATGATAGCTCGAGAACGGTCGAATGTTCGTGTTTGCCGTATGTTGCGTCGTGTTCAGCGCATCGAGTTACCCCTATACAGTGAATTTGAAGTGTTTAAGGGGAGTGTACGGCATTGTTTTGACAAAAATGTTTTTTTTCGAAAATTGAGCAGTTCGATGATAACTCGAGAACGGTCGAATAGTAGCGTTGGCCGTATGTTGCATCGTGTTCAGCGCTTCGAACTACGGGTATACAGTGAATTTGAAGTGTTTCAGGGAAGTGTACGGTAGTGTTTTTAAAGGAAAACCCGTTTATTCCATATTCGTGCGTTTCGCGGGCAGAAAAGCACGTTTTTCACAGTCCTCACTCTTTTGATGATAGCTCGAGAACGGTCGAATGTTCGTGTTTGCCGTATGTTGCATCGTGTTCAGCGCTTCGAACTACGGGTATACAGTGAATTTGAAGTGTTTAAGGGAAGTGTACGGTAGAATTTATGAAGGAAACCCCGTTTATGCCATATTCGTGCGTTTCACGGGCAGAAAAGCACGTTTTTCACAGTCCTCACTCTTTTGATGATAGCTCGAGAACGGTCGAATATTCGTGTTTGCCGTATGTTGCATCGTGTTCAGCGCATCGAGTTACCCCTATACAGTGAATTTGAAGTGTTTAAGGGAAGTTTACGGTAGCGTTTTGGCAGAAAATTTTTTTTTTCGAAAATTGAGCAATTCGATGATACCTAGAAAACGGTCGAATGTTAGCGTCTGCCGTAAGTTGCATCGTGTTCAGCGCTTCGAACTACGGGTATACAGTGAATTTGAAGTGTTTAAGGGAAGTGTACGGTAGTATTTATGAAGGAAACCCCGTTTATGCCATATTCTTGCGTTTCACGGGCAGAAAAGCACGGTTTTCGCAGTCCTCACTCTTTTCATGATAGCTCGAGAACGGTCTAATATTAGCGTTTGCCGTATGTTGCGTCGTGTTCAGCGCATCGAACTACGCCTATACAGTGAATTTGAAGTGTTTAAGATGAGTGTACGGCATTGTTTTGACAAAAAATTGATTTTTTCGAAAATTGTGCAATTCGATGATAACTCGAGAACGGTCCAATGTTAGCGTTTGCCGTATGTTGCATCGTGTTCAGCACTTCAAACTACGGGTATACAGTGAATTTGAAGTGTTTAAGGGAAGTGTACGGTAGTATTTATGAAGGAAACCCCGTTTATGCCATATTCGTGCGTTTCACGGGCAGAAAAGCACGGTTTTCGCAGTCCTCACTCTTTTCATGATAGCTCGAGAACGGTCGAATGTTCGTGTTTGCCGTATGTTGCATCGTGTTCAGCGCATCGAGTTACCCCTATACAGTGAATTTGAAGTGTTTCAGGGAAGTGTACGGTAGTGTTTTTAAAGGAAAACCCGTTTATTCCATATTCGTGCGTTTCGCGGGCAGAAAAGCACGTTTTTCACAGTCCTCACTCTTTTGATGATAGCTCGAGAACGGTCGAATGTTCGTGTTTGCCGTATGTTGCATCGTGTTCAGCGCATCGACTTACCCCTATACAGTGAATTTGAAGTGTTTAAGGGAAGTTTACGGTAGCGTTTTGGCAGAAAAATTTTTTTTTCGAAAATTGAGCAATTCGATGATAACTCGAGAACGGTCGAATGTTAGCGTTTGCCGGATGTTGCATCGTGTTGAGAGCATCGAATTACCCCTTTACAGTGAGTTTGAAGTGTTTAAGGGAAGTGTACGGTAGGATTTTGACAAAAACCTGATTTTTTCAAAAATTGTGCAATTCGATGATAACTCGAGAATGGTTGAATGTTAGCGTTTGCCGTATGTTGCATCGTGTTCAGCGCTTCGAACTACGGGTATATAGTGAACTTGCAATGTTTAAGGGAAGTGTACGGTAGTATTTATCAAGGAAACCCCGTTTATGCCATATTCGTGCGTTTCACGGGCAGAAAAGCACGTTTTTCGCAGTCCTCACTCTTTTGATGATAGCTCGAGAACGGTCGAATGTTCGTGTTTGCCGTATGTTGCGTCGTGTTCAGCGCATCGAGTTACCCCTATACAGTGAATTTGAAGTGTTTAAGGGGAGTGTACGGCATTGTTTTGACAAAAATGTTTTTTTTCGAAAATTGAGCAGTTCGATGATAACTCGAGAACGGTCGAATAGTAGCGTTGGCCGTATGTTGCATCGTGTTCAGCGCTTCGAACTACGGGTATACAGTGAATTTGAAGTGTTTCAGGGAAGTGTACGGTAGTGTTTTTAAAGGAAAACCCGTTTATTCCATATTCGTGCGTTTCGCGGGCAGAAAAGCACGTTTTTCACAGTCCTCACTCTTTTGATGATAGCTCGAGAACGGTCGAATGTTCGTGTTTGCCGTAGGTTGCATCGTGTTCAGCGCATCGAGTTACCTCTATACAGAGAATTTGAAGTGTTTAAGGGGAGTGTACGGCATTGTTTTGACAAAAATGTTTTTTTTCGAACATTGAGCAATTCGACGATACCTCGAGAACGGTCGAATGTTAGCGTTTGCCGTATGTTGCATCGTGTTCAGCGCATCGAGTTACCCCTATACAGTGAATTTGAAGTGTTTAAGGGAAGTGTACGGTAGCGTATTGACAAAAACCTGATTTTTTCAAAAATTATACAATTCGATGATAACTCGAGAATGGTCGACGGTGAGCGTTTGCCGCATGTTGCATCGTGTTCAGCGCTTCGAACTACGGGTATACAGTGAATTTGAAGTGTTTAAGGAAAGTGTACGGTAGTATTTATGAAGGAAACCCCGTTTATACCATATTCGTGCGTTTCACGGGCAGAAAAGCACGTTTTTCACAGTCCTCACTCTTTTCATGATAGCTCGAGAACGTTCGAATGTTCATGTTTGCCGTATGTTGCATCGCGTTCAGCGCATCGAGTTACCCCTATACAGTGAATTAGAAGTGTTTAAGGGAAGTTTACGGTAGCGTTTTGGCAGAAAAAATTTTTTTTCGAAAATTGAGCAATTCGATGATAACTCGAGAACGGTCGAATGGTAGCGTTTGCCGTATGTTGCATCGTGTAGAGAGCATCGAATTACCCCTATACAGTGAGTTTGAAGTGTTTAAGGGAAGTGTACGGTAGCGTTTTGACAAAAACCTGATTTTTTCAAAAATTGTACAATTCGATGATAACTCGAGAATGGTCGAATGTTAGCATTTGCCGTATGTTGCATCGTGTTCAGCGCTTCAAACTACGGGTATATAGTGAATTTGAAATGTTTAAGGGAAGTGTACGGTAGTATTTATCAAGGAAACCCCGTTTATGCCATATTCGTGCGTTTCACGGGCAGAAAAGCACGTTTTTCGCAGTCCTCACTCTTTTCATGATAGCTCGAGAACGGTCGAATGTTAGCTTTTGCCGTATGTTGCATCGTGTTCAGCGCATCGAGTTACCCCTATACAGTGGATTTGAAGTGTTTAAGGGAAGTTTACGGTAGCGTTTTGGCAGAAAATTTTTTTTTTCGAAAATTGAGCAATTCGATGATTACTCGAGAACGGTCGAATGTTAGCGTTTGCCGTATGTTGCATCGTGTTCAGCGCATCGAACTACGCCTATACAGTGAATTTGAAGTGTTTAAGGGGAGTGTACGGCATTGTTTTGACAAAAAATTGGTTTTTTCGAAAATTGTACAATTCGATGATAACTCGAGAATGGTCGAATGTTAGCATTTGCCGTATGTTGCATCGTGTTCAGCGCTTCGAACTACGTGTAGACAGTGAATTGGAAGTATTTAAGGGAAGTGTACGGTAGTATTTATGAAGAAAACCCCGTTTATGCCATATTCGTGCGTTTCACGGGCAGAAAAGCACGTTTTTCGCAGTCCTCTCTCTTTTGATGATAGCTCGAGAACGGTCGAATATTAGCGTTTGCCGTATGTTGCGTCGTGTTCAGCGCATCGAACTACGCCTATACAGTGAATTTGAAGTGTTTAAGGGGAGTGTACGGCATTGTTTTGACAAAAAATTGATTTTTTCGAAAATTGTGCAATTCTATGATAACTCGAGAACGGTCGAATGTTAGCGTTTGCCGTTGTTGCATCGTGTTCAGCGCTTCGAACTACGCGTATACAGCGAATTTGAAGTGTTTAAGGGAATTGTACGGTAGTATTTATGAAGGAAACCCCGTTTATGCCATATTCTTGCGTTTCACGGGCAGAAAAGCACGGTTTTCGCAGTCCTCCCTCTTTTCATGATAGCTCGAGAACGGTCGAATGTTCGTGTTTGCCGTATGTTGCATCGTGTTCAGCGCATCGAGTTACCCCTATACAGTGAATTTGAAGTGTTTCAGGGAAGTGTACGGTAGTGTTTTTAAAGGAAAACCCGTTTATTCCATATTCGTGCGTTTCGCGGGAAGAAAAGCACGTTTTTCACAGTCCTCACTCTTTTGATGATAGCTCGAGAACGGTCGAATGTTCGTGTTTGCCGTATGTTGCATCGTGTTCAGCGCATCGAGTAACCCCTATACAGTGAATTTGAAGTGTTTAAGGGAAGTTTACGGTAGCGTTTTGGCAGAAAAAATTTTTTTTCGAAAATTGAGCAATTCGATGATAACTCGAGAACGGTCGAATGTTAGCGTTTGCCGGATGTTGCATCGTGTTGAGAGCATCGAATTACCCCTATACAGTGAGTTTGAAGTGTTTAAGGGAAGTGTACGGTAGCGTTTTGACAAAAACCTGATTTTTTCAAAAATTGTGCAATTCGATGATAACTCGAGAATGTTCGAATGTTAGCATTTGCCGTATGTTGCATCGTGTTCAGCGCTTCGAACTACGGGTATATAGTGAATTTGAAATGTTTAAGGGAAGTGTACGGTAGTATTTATCAAGGAAACCCCGTTTATGCCATATTCGTGCGTTTCACGGGCAGAAAAGCACGTTTTTCGCAGTCCTCACTCTTTTCATGATAGCTCGAGAACGCTCGAATGTTCATGTTTGCCGTATGTTGCATCGTGTTCAGCGCATCGAGTTACCCCTATACAGTGAATTTGAAGTGTTTAGGGGAAGTTTACGGTAGCGTTTTGGCAGAAAATTTGTTTTTTCGAAAATTGAGCAATTCGATGATAACTCGAGAACGGTCGAATGGTAGCGTTTGCCGTATGTTGCATCGTGTAGAGAGCATCGAATTACCCCTAAACAGTGAGTTTGAAGTGTTTAAGGGAAGTGTACGGTAGCGTTTTGACAAAAACCTGATTTTTTCAAAAATTGTACAATTCGATGATAAGTCGAGAATGGTCGAATGTTAGCATTTGCCGTATGTTGCATCGTGTTCAGCGCTTCAAACTACGGGTATATAGTGAATTTGAAATGTTTAAGGGAAGTGTACGGTAGTATTTATCAAGGAAACCCCGTTTATGCCATATTCGTGCGTTTCACGGGCAGAAAAGCACGTTTTTCGCAGTCCTCACTCTTTTCATGATAGCTCGAGAACGCTCGAATGTTCATGTTTGCCGTATGTTGCATCGTGTTCAGCGCATCGAGTTACCCCTATACAGTGAATGTGAAGTGTTTAAGGGAAGTTTACGGTAGCGTTTTGGCAGAAAATTTGTTTTTTCGAAAATTGAGCAATTCGATGATAACTCGAGAACGGTCGAATGTTAGCTTTTGCCGTATGTTGCGTCGTGTTCAGCGCTTCGAACTACGGGTATACAGTGAATTCGAAGTGTTTAAGGGAAGTTTACGGTAGCGTTTTGGCAAAAAATTTGTTTTTTCGAAAATTGAGCAATTCGATGATAACTCGAGAACGGTCGAATGTTAGCGTTTGCCGTATGTTGCATCGTGTTGAGAGCATCGAATTACCCCTATACCGTGAGTTTGAAGTATTTAAGGGAACTGTACGGTAGCGTTTTGACAAAAAATTGATTTTTTCGAAAATTGTGCAATTCGATGATAACTCGAGAACGGTCGAATGTTAGCGTTTGCCGTATGTTGCATCGTGTTCAGCGCTTCGAACGGCGGGTATATAGTGAATTTGAAATGTTTAAGGGAAGTGTAGGGTAGTATTTATCAAGGAAACCCCGTTTATGCCATATTCGTGCGTTTCACGGGCAGAAAAGCACGCTTTTCGCAGTCCTCACTCTTTTCATGATAGCTCGAGAACGGTCGAATGTTAGCTTTTGCCGTATGTTGCATCGTGTTCAGCGCATCGAGTTACCCCTATACAGTGAATTTGAAGTGTTTAAGGGAAGTTTACGGTAGCGTTTTGGCAGAAAATTTTTTTTTTCGAAAATTGAGCAATTCGATGATAACTCGAGAACGGTCGAATGTTAGCGTTTGCCGTATGTTGCATCGTGTTGAGAGCATCGAATTACCCCTATACAGTGAGTTTGAAGTGTTTAAGGGAAGTGTACGGTAGCGTTTTGACAAAAAATTGATTTTTTCGAAAATTGTGCAATTCGATGATAACTCGAGAACGGTCGAATGTTAGCGTTTGCCGTATGTTGCATCGTGTTCAGCGCTTCGAACTGCGGGTATATAGTGAATTTGAAAGTTTAAGGGAAGTGTACGGTAGTATTTATCAAGGAAACCCCGTTTATGCCATATTCGTGCGTTCGCGGGCACAAAAGCACGTTTTTCACAGTCCTCACTCTTTTGATGATAGTTCGAGAACGGTCGAATGTTCGTGTTTGCCGTATGTTGCATCGTGTTCAGCGCTTCGAACTACGGGTATACAGTGAATTTGAAGTGTTTAAGGGAAGTGTACGGTAGAATTTATGAAGGAAACCCCGTTTATGCCATATTCGTGCGTTTCACGGGCAGAAAAGCACGTTTTTCACAGTCCTCACTCTTTTGATGATAGCTCGAGAACGGTCGAATATTCGTGTTTGCCGTATGTTGCATCGTGTTCAGCGCATCGAGTTACCCCTATACAGTGAATTTGAAGTGTTTAAGGGAAGTTTACGGTAGCGTTTTGGCAGAAAATTTTTTTTTTCGAAAATTGAGCAATTCGATGATACCTAGAAAACGGTCGAATGTTAGCGTTTGCCGTAAGTTGCATCGTGTTCAGCGCTTCGAACTACGGGTATACAGTGAATTTGAAGTGTTTAAGGGAAGTGTACGGTAGTATTTATGAAGGAAACCCCGTTTATGCCATATTCTTGCGTTTCACGGGCAGAAAAGCACGGTTTTCGCAGTCCTCACTCTTTTCATGATAGCTCGAGAACGGTCGAATGTTCGTGTTTGCCGTATGTTGCATCGTGTCCAGCGCCTCGAGTTACCCCTATACAGTGAATTTGAAGTGTTTCAGGGAAGTGTACGGTAGTGTTTTTAAAGGAAAACCCGTTTATTCCATATTCGTGCGTTTCGCGGGCAGAAAAGCACGTTTTTCGCAGTCCTCTCTCTTTTGATGATAGCTCGAGAACGGTCAAATGTTCGTGGTTGCCGTATGTTGCATCGTGTTCAGCGCTTCGAACTACGGGTATACAGTGAATTTGAAGTGTTTAAGGGAAGTGTACGGTAGTATTTATGAAGGAAACCCCGTTTATGCCATATTCTTGCGTTTCACGGGCAGAAAAGCACGGTTTTCGCAGTCCTCACTCTTTTCATGATAGCTCGAGAACGCTCGAATGTTCATGTTTGCCGTATGTTGCATCGTGTTCAGCGCATCGAGTTACCCCTATACAGTGAATTTGAAGTGTTTAGGGGAAGTTTACGGTAGCGTTTTGGCAGAAAATTTTTTTTTTCGAAAATTGAGCAATTCGATGATTACTCGAGAACGGTCGAATGTTAGCGTTTGCCGTATGTTGCATCGTGTTCAGCGCTTCGAACTACGGGTATATAGTGAATTTGAAATGTTTAAGGGAAGTGTACGGTAGTATTTATCAAGGAAACCCCGTTTATGCCATATTCGTGCGTTTCACGGGCAGAAAAGCACGTTTTTCGCAGTCCTCTCTCTTTTGATGATAGCTCGAGAACGGTCAAATGTTCGTGGTTGCCGTATGTTGCATCGTGTTCAGCGCATCGCGTTACCCCTATACAGTGAATTTGAAGTGTTTAAGGGAAGTTTACGGTAGCGTTTTGGCAGAAAATTTTTTTTTTCGAAAATTGAGCAATTCGATGATACCTAGAAAACGGTCGAATGTTAGCGTTTGCCGTAAGTTGCATCGTGTTCAGCGCTTCGAACTACGGGTATACAGTGAATTTGTATTGTTTAAGGGAAGTTTACGGTAGCGTTTTGGCAGAAAATTTGTTTTTTCGAAAATTGAGCAATTCGATGATAACTCGAGAACGGTCGAATGTTAGCGTTTGCCGTATGTTGCATCGTGTTCAGCGCTTCGAACTACGGGTATATAGTGAATTTGAAAGTTTAAGGGAAGTGTACGGTAGTATTTATCAAGGAAACCCCGTTTATGCCATATTCGTGCGTTTCACGGGCAGAAAAGCACGCTTTTCGCAGTCCTCACTCTTTTCATGATAGCTCGAGAACGGTCGAATGTTAGCTTTTGCCGTATGTTGCATCGTGTTCAGCGCATCGAGTTACCCCTATACAGTGGATTTGAAGTGTTTAAGGGAAGTTTACGGTAGCGTTTTGGCAGAAAATTTTTTTTTTCGAAAATTGAGCAATTCGATGATTACTCGAGAACGGTCGAATGTTAGCGTTTGCCGTATGTTGCATCGTGTTCAGCGCATCGAACTACGCCTATACAGTGAATTTGAAGTGTTTAAGGGGAGTGTACGGCATTGTTTTGACAAAAAATTTGTTTTTTCGAAAATTGTACAATTCGATGATAACTCGAGAATGGTCGAATGTTAGCATTTGCCGTATGTTGCATCGTGTTTAGCGCTTCGAACTACGTGTAGACAGTGAATTTGAAGTATTTAAGGGAAGTGTACGGTAGTATTTATGAAGAAAACCCCGTTTATGCCATATTCGTGCGTTTCACGGGCAGAAAAGCACGTTTTTCGCAGTCCTCTCTCTTTTGATGATAGCTCGAGAACGGTCGAATATTAGCGTTTGCCGTATGTTGCGTCGTGTTCAGCGCATCGAACTACGCCTATACAGTGAATTTGAAGTGTTTAAGGGGAGTGTACGGCATTGTTTTGACAAAAAATTGATTTTTTCGATAATTGTGCAATTCGATGATAACTCGAGAACCGTCCAATGTTAGCGTTTGCCGTATGTTGCATCGTGTTGAGAGCATCGAATTACCCCTATACAGTGAGTTTGAAGTGTTTAAGGGAAGTGTACGGTAGCATTTTGACAAAAACCTGATTTTTTCAAAAATTGTGCAATTCGATGATAACTCGAGAATGGTTGAATGTTAGCGTTTGCCGTATGTTGCATCGTGTTCAGCGCTTCAAACTACGGGTATATAGTGAATTTGAAATGTTTAAGGGAAGTGTACGGTAGTATTTATCAAGGAAACCCCGTTTATGCCATATTCGTGCGTTTCACGGGCGGAAAAGCACGTTTTTCGCAGTCCTCACTCTTTTCATGATAGCTCGAGAACGCTCGAATGTTCATGTTTGCCGTATGTTGCATCGTGTTCAGCGCATCGAGTTACCCCTATACAGTGAAGTTGAAGTGTTTAAGGGAAGTTTACGGTAGCGTTTTGGCAGAAAATTTGTTTTTTCGAAAATTGAGCAATTCGATGATAACTCGAGATCGGTCGAATGGTAGCGTTTGCCGTATGTTGCATCGTGTAGAGAGCATCGAATTACCCCTATACAGTGAGTTTGAAGTGTTTAAGGGAAGTGTACGGTAGCGTTTTGAGAAAAACCTGATTTTTTCAAAAATTGTACAATTCGATGATAACTCGAGAATGGACGAATGTTAGCATTTGCCGTATGTTGCATCGTGTTCAGCGCTTCGAACTACGTGTAGACAGTGAATTTGAAGTATTTAAGGGAAGTGTACGGTAGTATTTATGAAGAAAACCCCGTTTATGCCATATTCGTGCGTTCACGGGCAGAAAAGCACGTTTTTCGCAGTCCTCTCTCTTTTGATGATAGCTCGAGAACGGTCGAATATTCGTGTTTGCCGTATGTTGCATCGTGTTCAGCGCATCGAGTTACCCCTATACAGTGAATTTTAAGTGTTTAAGGGAAGTTTACGGTAGCGTTTTGGCAGAAAATTTGTTTTTTCGAAAATTGAGCAATTCGATGATAACTCGAGAACGGTCGAATGTTAGCGTTTACCGTATGTTGCATCGTGTTCAGCGCTTCGAACTACGGGTATACAGTGAATTTGAAGTGTTTAAGGGAAGTGTACGGTAGTGTTTCTAAAGGAAAACCCGTTTATTCCATATTCGTGCGTTCGCGGGCACAAAAGCACGTTTTTCACAGTCCTCACTCTTTTGATGATAGTTCGAGAACGGTCGAATGTTCGTGTTTGCCGTATGTTGCATCGTGTTCAGCGCTTCGAACTACGGGTACACAGTGAATTTGAAGTGTTTAAGGGAAGTGTACGGTAGAATTTATGAAGGAAACCCCGTTTATGCCATATTCGTGCGTTTCACGGGCAGAAAAGCACGTTTTTCACAGTCTTCACTCTTTTGATGATAGCTCGAGAACGGTCGAATATTCGTGTTTGCCGTATGTTGCATCGTGTTCAGCGCATCGAGTAACCCCTATACAGTGAATTTGAAGTGTTTAAGGGAAGTTTACGGTAGCGTTTTGGCAGAAAAAATTTTATTCGAAAATTGAGCAATTCGATGATAACTCGAGAACGGTCGAATGTTAGCGTTTGCCGGATGTTGCATCGTGTTGAGAGCATCGAATTACCCCTATACAGTGAGTTGGAAGTGTTTAAGGGCAGTGTACGGTAGCATTTTGACAAAAACCTGATTTTTTCAAAAATTGTGCAATTCGATGATAACTCGAGAATGGTTGAATGTTAGCGTTTGCCGTATGTTGCATGGTGTTCAGCGCTTCGAACTACGGGTATATAGTGAATTTGAAATGTTTAAGGGAAGTGTACGGTAGTATTTATCAAGGAAACCCCGTTTATGCCATATTCGTGCGTTTCACGGGCAGAAAAGCACGTTTTTCGCAGTCCTCACTCTTTTCATGATAGCTCGAGAACGCTCGAATGTTCATGTTTGCCGTATGTTGCATCGTGTTCAGCGCATCGAGTTACCCCTATACAGTGAATTTGAAGTGTTTAAGGGAAGTTTACGGTAGCGTTTTGGCAGAAAATTTGTTTTTTCGAAAATTGATCAATTCGATGATAACTCGAGAACGGTCGAATGGTAGCGTTTGCCGTATGTTGCATCGTGTAGAGAGCATCGAATTACCCCTATACAGTGAGTTTGAAGTGTTTAAGGGAAGTGTACGGTAGCGTTTTGACAAAAACCTGATTTTTTCAAAAATTGTACAATTCGATGATAACTCGAGAATGGTCGAATGTTAGCATTTGCCGTATGTTGCATCGTGTTCAGCGCTTCAAAATACGGGTATATAGTGAATTTGAAATGTTTAAGGGAAGTGTACGGTAGTATTTATCAAGGAAACCCCGTTTATGCCATTTTCGTGCGTTTCACGGGCAGAAAAGCACGTTTTTCGCAGTCCTCACTCTTTTCATGATAGCTCGAGAACGGTCGAATGTTAGCTTTTGCCGTATGTTGCATCGTGTTCAGCGCATCGAGTTACCCCTATACAGTGGATTTGAAGTGTTTAAGGGAAGTTTACGGTAGCGTTTTGGCAGAAAAATTTTTTTTTCGAAAATTGAGCAATTCGATGATTACTCGAGAACGGTCGAATCTTAGCGTTTGCCGTATGTTGCATCGTGTTCAGCGCATCGAACTACGCCTATACAGTGAATTTGAAGTGTTTAAGGGGAGTGTACGGCATTGTTTTGACAAAAAATTGTTTTTTTCGAAAATTGTACAATTCGATGATAACTCGAGAATGGTCGAATGTTAGCATTTGCCGTATGTTGCATCGTGTTCAGCGCTTCGAACTACGTGTAGACAGTGAATTTGAAGTATTTAAGGGAAGTCTACGGTAGTATTTATGAAGAAAACCCCGTTTATGCCATATTCGTGCGTTTCACGGGCAGAAAAGCACGTTTTTCGCAGTCCTCTCTCTTTTGATGATAGCTCGAGAACGGTCGAATATTAGCGTTTGCCGTATGTTGCGTCGTGTTCAGCGCATCGAACTACGCCTATACAGTGAATTTGAAGTGTTTAAGGGGAGTGTACGGCATTGTTTTGACAAAAAATTGATTTTTTCGATAATTGTGCAATTCGATGATAACTCGAGAACGGTCCAATGTTAGCGTTTGCCGTATGTTGCATCGTGTTGAGAGCATCGAATTACCCCTATACAGTGAGTTTGAAGTGTTTAAGGGAAGTGTACGGTAGCATTTTGACAAAAACCTGATTTTTTCAAAAATTGTGCAATTCGATGATAACTCGAGAATGGTTGAATGTTAGCGTTTGCCGTATGTTGCATCGTGTTCAGCGCTTCAAACTACGGGTATATAGTGAATTTGAAATGTTTAAGGGAAGTGTACGGTAGGATTTATCAAGGAAACCCCGTTTATGCCATATTCGTGCGTTTCACGGGCAGAAAAGCACGTTTTTCGCAGTCCTCACTCTTTTCATGATAGCTCGAGAACGCTCGAATATTAGCGTTTGCCGTATGTTGCGTCGTGTTCAGCGCATCGAACTACGCCTATACAGTGAATTTGAAGTGTTTAAGGGGAGTGTACGGCATTGTTTTGACAAAAAATTGATTTTTTCGAAAATTGTGCAATTCGATGATAACTCGAGAACGGTCGAATGTTAGCGTTTGCCGTTGTTGCATCGTGTTCAGCGCTTCGAACTACGCGTATACAGTGAATTTGAAGTGTTTAAGGGAATTGTACGGTAGTATTTATGAAGGAAACCCCGTTTATGCCATATTCGTGTGTTCCACGGGCAGAAAAGCACGTTTTTCACAGTCCTCACTCTTTTGATGATAGCTCGAGAACGGTCAAATGTTCGTGGTTGCCGTATGTTGCATCGTGTTCAGCGCATCGCGTTACCCCTATACAGTGAATTTGAAGTGTTTAAGGGAAGTTTACGGTAGCGTTTTGGCAGAAAATTTTTTTTTTCGAAAATTGAGCAATTCGATGATACCTAGAAAACGGTCGAATGTTAGCGTTTGCCGTAAGTTGCATCGTGTTCAGCGCTTCGAATTACGGGTATACAGTGAATTTGTAGTGTTTAAGGGAAGTTTACGGTAGCGTTTTGGCAGAAAATTTGTTTTTTCGAAAATTGAGCAATTCGATGATAACTCGAGAACGGTCGAATGTTAGCGTTTGCCGTATGTTGCATCGTGTTGAGAGCATCGAATTACCCCTATACAGTGAGTTTGAAGTGTTTAAGGGAAGTGTACGGTAGCGTTTTGACAAAAAATTGATTTTGTCGAAAATTGTGCAATTCGATGATAACTCGAGAACGGTCAAATGTTAGCGTTTGCCGTATGTTGCATCGTGTTCAGCGCTTCGAACTGCGGGTATATAGTGAATTTGAAAGTTTAAGGGAAGTGTACGGTAGTATTTATCAAGGAAACCCCGTTTATGCCATATTCGTGCGTTCGCGGGCACAAAAGCACGTTTTTCACAGTCCTCACTCTTTTGATGATAGTTCGAGAACGGTCGAATGTTCGTGTTTGCCGTATGTTGCATCGTGTTCAGCGCTTCGAACTACGGGTATACAGTGAATTTGAAGTGTTTAAGGGAAGTGTACGGTAGAATTTATGAAGGAAACCCCGTTTATGGCATATTCGTGCGTTTCACGGGCAGAAAAGCACGTTTTTCACAGTCCTCACTCTTTTGATGATAGCTCGAGAACGGTCGAATATTCGTGTTTGCCGTATGTTGCATCGTGTTCAGCGCATCGAGTTACCCCTATACAGTGAATTTGAAGTGTTTAAGGGAAGTTTACGGTAGCGTTTTGGCAGAAAATTTTTTTTTTCGAAAATTGAGCAATTCGATGATACCTAGAAAACGGTCGAATGTTAGCGTTTGCCGTAAGTTGCATCGTGTTCAGCGCTTCGAACTACGGGTATACAGTGAATTTGAAGTGTTTAAGGGAAGTGTACGGTAGTATTTATGAAGGAAACCCCGTTTATGCCATATTCTTGCGTTTCACGGGCAGAAAAGCACGGTTTTCGCAGTCCTCCCTCTTTTCATGATAGCTCGAGAACGGTCGAATGTTCGTGTTTGCCGTATGTTGCATCGTGTTCAGCGCATCGAGTTACCCCTATACAGTGAATTTGAAGTGTTTCAGGGAAGTGTACGGTAGTGTTTTTAAAGGAAAACCCGTTTATTCCATATTCGTGCGTTTCGCGGGCAGAAAAGCACGTTTTTCACAGTCCTCACTCTTTTGATGATAGCTCGAGAACGGTCGAATGTTCGTGTTTGCCGTATGTTGCATCGTGTTCAGCGCATCGAGTAACCCCTATACAGTGAATTTGAAGTGTTTAAGGGAAGTTTACGGTCGCGTTTTGGCAGAAAAAATTTTTTTTCGAAAATTGAGCAATTCGATGATAACTCGAGAACGGTCGAATGTTAGCGTTTGCCGGATGTTGCATCGTGTTGAGAGCATCGAATTACCCCTATAGAGTGAGTTTGAAGTGTTTAAGGGAAGTGTACGGTAGCATTTTGACAAAAACCTGATTTTTTCAAAAATTGTGCAATTCGATGATAATTCGAGAATGGTTGAATGTTAGCGTTTGCCGTATGTTGCATCGTGTTCAGCGCTTCGAACTACGGGTATATAGTGAATTTGAAATGTTTAAGGGAAGTGTACGGTAGTATTTATCAAGGAAACCCCGTTTATGCCATATTCGTGCGTTTCACGGGCAGAAAAGCACGTTTTTCGCAGTCCTCGCTCTTTTGATGATAGCTCGAGAACGGTCGAATATTAGCGTTTGCCGTATGTTGCGTCGTGTTCAGCGCATCGAACTACGCCTATACAGTGAATTTGAAGTGTTTAAGGGGAGTGTACGGCATTGTTTTGACAAAAAATTGATTTTTTCGAAAATTGTGCAATTCTATGATAACTCGAGAACGGTCGAATGTTAGCGTTTGCCGTTGTTGCATCGTGTTCAGCGCTTCGAACTACGCGTATACAGTGAATTTGAAGTGTTTAAGGGAATTGTACGGTAGTATTTATGAAGGAAACCCCGTTTATGCCATATTCGTGTGTTCCACGGGCAGAAAAGCACGTTTTTCACAGTCCTCACTCTTTTGATGAGAGCTCGAGAACGGTCGAATGTTCGTGTTTGCCGTATGTTGCATCGTGTTCAGCGCATCGGGTTACCCCTATACAGTGAATTTGAAGTGTTTAAGGGAAGTTTACGGTAGCGTTTTGGCAGAAAATTTTTTTTTTCGAAAATTGAGCAATTCGATGATACCTAGAAAACGGTCGAATGTTAGCGTTTGCCGTAAGTTGCATCGTGTTCAGCGCTTCGAACTACGGGTATACAGTGAATTTGTATTGTTTAAGGGAAGTTTACGGTAGCGTTTTGGCAGAAAATTTGTTTTTTCGAAAATTGAGCAATTCGATGATAACTCGAGAACGGTCGAATGTTAGCGTTTGCCGTATGTTGCATCGTGTTCAGCGCTTCGAACTACGGGTATATAGTGAATTTGAAAGTTTAAGGAAAGTGTACGGTAGTATTTATCAAGGAAACCCCGTTTATGCCATATTCGTGGGTTTCACGGGCAGAAAAGCACGCTTTTCGCAGTCCTCACTCTTTTCATGATAGCTCGAGAACGGTCGAATGTTAGCTTTTGCCGTATGTTGCATCGTGTTCAGCGCATCGAGTTACCCCTATACAGTGGATTTGAAGTGTTTAAGGGAAGTTTACGGTAACGTTTTGGCAGAAAATTTTTTTTTTCGAAAATTGAGCAATTCGATGATTACTCGAGAACGGTCGAATGTTAGCGTTTGCCGTATGTTGCATCGTGTTCAGCGCATCGAACTACGCCTATACAGTGAATTTGAAGTGTTTAAGGGGAGTGTACGGCATTGTTTTGACAAAAAATTTGTTTTTTCGAAAATTGTACAATTCGATGATAACTCGAGAATGGTCGAATGTTAACATTTGCCGTATGTTGCATCGTGTTCAGCGCTTCGAACTACGTGTAGACAGTGAATTTGAAGTATTTAAGGGAAGTGTACGGTAGTATTTATGAAGAAAACCCCGTTTATGCCATATTCGTGCGTTTCACGGGCAGAAAAGCACGTTTTTCGCAGTCCTCTCTCTTTTGATGATAGCTCGAGAACGGTCGAATATTAGCGTTTGCCGTATGTTGCGTCGTGTTCAGCGCATCGAACTACGCCTATACAGTGAATTTGAAGTGTTTAAGGGGAGTGTACGGCATTGTTTTGACAAAAAATTGATTTTTTCGATAATTGTGCAATTCGATGATAACTCGAGAACCGTCCAATGTTAGCGTTTGCCGTATGTTGCATCGTGTTGAGAGCATCGAATTACCCCTATACAGTGAGTTTGAAGTGTTTAAGGGAAGTGTACGGGAGCATTTTGACAAAAACCTGATTTTTTCAAAAATTGTGCAATTCGATGATAACTCGAGAATGGTTGAATGTTAGCGTTTGCCGTATGTTGCATCGTGTTCAGCGCTTCAAACTACGGGTATATAGTGAATTTGAAATGTTTAAGGGAAGTGTACGGTAGTATTTATCAAGGAAACCCCGTTTATGCCATATTCGTGCGTTTCACGGGCGGAAAAGCACGTTTTTCGCAGTCCTCACTCTTTTCATGATAGCTCGAGAACGCTCGAATGTTCATGTTTGCCGTATGTTGCATCGTGTTCAGCGCATCGAGTTACCCCTATACAGTGAAGTTGAAGTGTTTAAGGGAAGTTTACGGTAGCGTTTTGGCAGAAAATTTGTTTTTTCGAAAATTGAGCAATTCGATGATAACTCGAGATCGGTCGAATGGTAGCGTTTGCCGTATGTTGCATCGTGTAGAGAGCATCGAATTACCCCTATACAGTGAGTTTGAAGTGTTTAAGGGAAGTGTACGGTAGCGTTTTGACAAAAACCTGATTTTTTCAAAAATTGTACAATTCGATGATAACTCGAGAATGGACGAATGTTAGCATTTGCCGTATGTTGCATCGTGTTCAGCGCTTCGAACTACGTGTAGACAGTGAATTTGAAGTATTTAAGGGAAGTGTACGGTAGTATTTATGAAGAAAACCCCGTTTATGCCATATTCGTGCGTTTCACGGGCAGAAAAGCACGTTTTTCGCAGTCCTCTCTCTTTTGATGATAGCTCGAGAACGGTCGAATATTCGTGTTTGCCGTATGTTGCATCGTGTTCAGCGCATCGAGTTACCCCTATACAGTGAATTTTAAGTGTTTAAGGGAAGTTTACGGTAGCGTTTTGGCAGAAAATTTGTTTTTTCGAAAATTGAGCAATTCGATGATAACTCGAGAACGGTCGAATGTTAGCGTTTACCGTATGTTGCATCGTGTTCAGCGCTTCGAACTACGGGTATACAGTGAATTTGAAGTGTTTAAGGGAAGTGTACGGTAGTGTTTCTAAAGGAAAACCCGTTTATTCCATATTCGTGCGTTCGCGGGCACAAAAGCACGTTTTTCACAGTCCTCACTCTTTTGATGATAGTTCGAGAACGGTCGAATGTTCGTGTTTGCCGTATGTTGCATCGTGTTCAGCGCTTCGAACTACGGGTACACAGTGAATTTGAAGTGTTTAAGGGAAGTGTACGGTAGAATTTATGAAGGAAACCCCGTTTATGCCATATTCGTGCGTTTCACGGGCAGAAAAGCACGTTTTTCACAGTCCTCACTCTTTTGATGATAGCTCGAGAACGGTCGAATATTCGTGTTTGCCGTATGTTGCATCGTGTTCAGCGCATCGAGTAACCCCTATACAGTGAATTTGAAGTGTTTAAGGGAAGTTTACGGTAGCGTTTTGGCAGAAAAAATTTTTTTTCGAAAATTGAGCAATTCGATGATAACTCGAGAACGGTCGAATGTTAGCGTTTGCCGGATGTTGCATCGTGTTGAGAGCATCGAATTACCCCTATACAGTGAGTTGGAAGTGTTTAAGGGCAGTGTACGGTAGCATTTTGACAAAAACCTGATTTTTTTCAAAAATTGTGCAATTCGATGATAACTCGAGAATGGTTGAATGTTAGCGTTTGCCGTATGTTGCATGGTGTTCAGCGCTTCGAACTACGGGTATATAGTGAATTTGAAATGTTTAAGGGAAGTGTACGGTAGTATTTATCAAGGAAACCCCGTTTATGCCATATTCGTGCGTTTCACGGGCAGAAAAGCACGTTTTTCGCAGTCCTCACTCTTTTCATGATAGCTCGAGAACGCTCGAATGTTCATGTTTGCCGTATGTTGCATCGTGTTCAGCGCATCGAGTTACCCCTATACAGTGAATTTGAAGTGTTTAAGGGAAGTTTACGGTAGCGTTTTGGCAGAAAATTTGTTTTTTCGAAAATTGAGCAATTCGATGATAACTCGAGAACGGTCGAATGGTAGCGTTTGCCGTATGTTGCATCGTGTAGAGAGCATCGAATTACCCCTATACAGTGAGTTTGAAGTGTTTAAGGGAAGTGTACGGTAGCGTTTTGACAAAAACCTGATTTTTTCAAAAATTGTACAATTCGATGATAACTCGAGAATGGTCGAATGTTAGCATTTGCCGTATGTTGCATCGTGTTCAGCGCTTCAAACTACGGGTATATAGTGAATTTGAAATGTTTAAGGGAAGTGTACGGTAGTATTTATCAAGGAAACCCCGTTTATGCCATTTTCGTGCGTTTCACGGGCAGAAAAGCACGTTTTTCGCAGTCCTCACTCTTTTCATGATAGCTCGAGAACGGTCGAATGTTAGCTTTTGCCGTATGTTGCATCGAGTTACCCCTATACAGTGGATTTGAAGTGTTTAAGGGAAGTTTACGGTAGCGTTTTGGCAGAAAATTTTTTTTTTCGAAAATTGAGCAATTCGATGATTACTCGAGAACGGTCGAATCTTAGCGTTTGCCGTATGTTGCATCGTGTTCAGCGCATCGAACTACGCCTATACAGTGAATTTGAAGTGTTTAAGGGGAGTGTACGGCATTGTTTTGACAAAAAATTGTTTTTTTCGAAAATTGTACAATTCGATGATAACTCGAGAATGGTCGAATGTTAGCATTTGCCGTATGTTGCATCGTGTTCAGCGCTTCGAACTACGTGTAGACAGTGAATTTGAAGTATTTAAGGGAAGTCTACGGTAGTATTTATGAAGAAAACCCCGTTTATGCCATATTCGTGCGTTTCACGGGCAGAAAAGCACGTTTTTCGCAGTCCTCTCTCTTTTGATGATAGCTCGAGAACGGTCGAATATTAGCGTTTGCCGTATGTTGCGTCGTGTTCAGCGCATCGAACTACGCCTATACAGTGAATTTGAAGTGTTTAAGGGGAGTGTACGGCATTGTTTTGACAAAAAATTGATTTTTTCGATAATTGTGCAATTCGATGATAACTCGAGAACGGTCCAATGTTAGCGTTTGCCGTATGTTGCATCGTGTTGAGAGCATCGAATTACCCCTATACAGTGAGTTTGAAGTGTTTAAGGGAAGTGTACGGTAGCATTTTGACAAAAACCTGATTTTTTCAAAAATTGTGCAATTCGATGATAACTCGAGAATGGTTGAATGTTAGCGTTTGCCGTATGTTGCATCGTGTTCAGCGCTTCAAACTACGGGTATATAGTGAATTTGAAATGTTTAAGGGAAGTGTACGGTAGGATTTATCAAGGAAACCCCGTTTATGCCATATTCGTGCGTTTCACGGGCAGAAAAGCACGTTTTTCGCAGTCCTCACTCTTTTCATGATAGCTCGAGAACGCTCGAATATTAGCGTTTGCCGTATGTTGCGTCGTGTTCAGCGCATCGAACTACGCCTATACAGTGAATTTGAAGTGTTTAAGGGGAGTGTACGGCATTGTTTTGACAAAAAATTGATTTTTTCGAAAATTGTGCAATTCGATGATAACTCGAGAACGGTCGAATGTTAGCGTTTGCCGTTGTTGCATCGTGTTCAGCGCTTCGAACTACGCGTATACAGTGAATTTGAAGAGTTTAAGGGAATTGTACGGTAGTATTTATGAAGGAAACCCCGTTTATGCCATATTCGTGTGTTCCACGGGCAGAAAAGCACGTTTTTCACAGTCCTCACTCTTTTGATGATAGCTCGAGAACGGTCAAATGTTCGTGGTTGCCGTATGTTGCATCGTGTTCAGCGCATCGCGTTACCCCTATACAGTGAATTTGAAGTGTTTAAGGGAAGTTTACGGTAGCGTTTTGGCAGAAAATTTTTTTTTTCGAAAATTGAGCAATTCGATGATACCTAGAAAACGGTCGAATGTTAGCGTTTGCCGTAAGTTGCATCGTGTTCAGCGCTTCGAACTACGGGTATACAGTGAATTTGTAGTGTTTAAGGGAAGTTTACGGTAGCGTTTTGGCAGAAAATTTGTTTTTTCGAAAATTGAGCAATTCGATGATAACTCGAGAACGGTCGAATGTTAGCGTTTGCCGTATGTTGCATCGTGTTGAGAGCATCGAATTACCCCTATACAGTGAGTTTGAAGTGTTTAAGGGAAGTGTACGGTAGCGTTTTGACAAAAAATTGATTTTTTCGAAAATTGTGCAATTCGATGATAACTCGAGAACGGTCGAATGTTAGCGTTTGCCGTATGTTGCATCGTGTTCAGCGCTTCGAACTGCGGGTATATAGTGAATTTGAAAGTTGAAGGGAAGTGTACGGTAGTATTTATCAAGGAAACCCCGTTTATGCCATATTCGTGCGTTCGCGGGCACAAAAGCACGTTTTTCACAGTCCTCACTCTTTTGATGATAGTTCGAGAACGGTCGAATGTTCGTGTTTGCCGTATGTTGCATCGTGTTCAGCGCTTCGAACTACGGGTATACAGTGAATTTGAAGTGTTTAAGGGAAGTGTACGGTAGAATTTATGAAGGAAACCCCGTTTATGCCATATTCGTGCGTTTCACGGGCAGAAAAGCACGTTTTTCACAGTCCTCACTCTTTTGATGATAGCTCGAGAACGGTCGAATATTCGTGTTTGCCGTATGTTGCATCGTGTTCAGCGCATCGAGTTACACCTATACAGTGAATTTGAAGTGTTTAAGGGAAGTTTACGGTAGCGTTTTGGCAGAAAATTTTTTTTTTCGAAAATTGAGCAATTCGATGATACCTAGAAAACGGTCGAATGTTAGCGTTTGCCGTAAGTTGCATCGTGTTCAGCGCTTCGAACTACGGGTATACAGTGAATTTGTATTGTTTAAGGGAAGTTTACGGTAGCGTTTTGGCAGAAAATTTGTTTTTTCGAAAATTGAGCAATTCGATGATAACTCGAGAACGGTCGAATGTTAGCGTTTGCCGTATGTTGCATCGTGTTCAGCGCTTCGAACTACGGGTATATAGTGAATTTGAAAGTTTAAGGGAAGTGTACGGTAGTATTTATCAAGGAAACCCCGTTTATGCCATATTCGTGCGTTTCACGGGCAGAAAAGCACGCTTTTCGCAGTCCTCACTCTTTTCATGATAGCTCGAGAACGGTCGAATGTTAGCTTTTGCCGTATGTTGCATCGTGTTCAGCGCATCGAGTTACCCCTATACAGTGGATTTGAAGTGTTTAAGGGAAGTTTACGGTAGCGTTTTGGCAGAAAATTTTTTTTTTCGAAAATTGAGCAATTCGATGATTACTCGAGAACGGTCGAATGTTAGCGTTTGCCGTATGTTGCATCGTGTTCAGCGCATCGAACTACGCCTATACAGTGAATTTGAAGTGTTTAAGGGGAGTGTACGGCATTGTTTTGACAAAAAATTTGTTTTTTCGAAAATTGTACAATTCGATGATAACTCGAGAATGGTCGAATGTTAGCATTTGCCGTATGTTGCATCGTGTTCAGCGCTTCGAACTACGTGTAGACAGTGAATTTGAAGTATTTAAGGGAAGTGTACGGTAGTATTTATGAAGAAAACCCCGTTTATGCCATATTCGTGCGTTTCACGGGCAGAAAAGCACGTTTTTCGCAGTCCTCTCTTTTTTGATGATAGCTCGAGAACGGTCGAATATTAGCGTTTGCCGTATGTTGCGTCGTGTTCAGCGCATCGAACTACGCCTATACAGTGAATTTGAAGTGTTTAAGGGGAGTGTACGGCATTGTTTTGACAAAAAATTGATTTTTTCGATAATTGTGCAATTCGATGATAACTCGAGAACCGTCCAATGTTAGCGTTTGCCGTATGTTGCATCGTGTTGAGAGCATCGAATTACCCCTATACAGTGAGTTTGAAGTGTTTAAGGGAAGTGTACGGTAGCATTTTGACAAAAACCTGATTTTTTCAAAAATTGTGCAATTCGATGATAACTCGAGAATGGTTGAATGTTAGCGTTTGCCGTATGTTGCATCGTGTTCAGCGCTTCAAACTACGCGTATACAGTGAATTTGAAGTGTTTAAGGGAACTGTACGGTAGTATTTATGAAGGAAACCCCGTTTATGCCATATTCGTGTGTTCCACGGGCAGAAAAGCACGTTTTTCACAGTCCTCACTCTTTTGATGATAGCTCGAGAACGGTCAAATGTTCGTGGTTGCCGTATGTTGCATCGTGTTCAGCGCATCGCGTTACCCCTATACAGTGAATTTGAAGTGTTTAAGGGAAGTTTACGGTAGCGTTTTGGCAGAAAATTTTTTTTTTCGAAAATTGAGCAATTCGATGATACCTAGAAAACGGTCGAATGTTAGCGTTTGCCGTAAGTTGCATCGTGTTCAGCGCTTCGAACTACGGGTATACAGTGAATTTGTAGTGTTCAAGGGAAGTTTACGGTAGCGTTTTGGCAGAAAATTTGTTTTTTCGAAAATTGAGCAATTCGATGATAACTCGAGAACGGTCGAATGTTAGCGTTTGCCGTATGTTGCATCGTGTTGAGAGCATCGAATTACCCCTATACAGTGAGTTTGAAGTGTTTAAGGGAAGTGTACGGTAGCGTTTTGACAAAAAATTGATTTTTTCGAAAATTGTGCAATTCGATGATAACTCGAGAACGGTCGAATGTTAGCGTTTGCCGTATGTTGCATCGTGTTCAGCGCTTCGAACTGCGGGTATATAGTGAATTTGAAAGTTGAAGGGAAGTGTACGGTAGTATTTATCAAGGAAACCCCGTTTATGCCATATTCGTGCGTTCGCGGGCACAAAAGCACGTTTTTCACAGTCCTCACTCTTTTGATGATAGTTCGAGAACGGTCGAATGTTCGTGTTTGCCGTATGTTGCATCGTGTTCAGCGCTTCGAACTACGGGTATACAGTGAATTTGAAGTGTTTAAGGGAAGTGTACGGTAGAATTTATGAAGGAAACCCCGTTTATGCCATATTCGTGCGTTTCACGGGCAGAAAAGCACGTTTTTCACAGTCCTCACTCTTTTGATGATAGCTCGAGAACGGTCGAATATTCGTGTTTGCCGTATGTTGCATCGTGTTCAGCGCATCGAGTCACCCCTATACAGTGAATTTGAAGTGTTTAAGGGAAGTTTACGGTAGCGTTTTGGCAGAAAATTTTTTTTTTCGAAAATTGAGCAATTCGATGATACCTAGAAAACGGTCGAATGTTAGCGTTTGCCGTAAGTTGCATCGTGTTCAGCGCTTCGAACTACGGGTATACAGTGAATTTGTATTGTTTAAGGGAAGTTTACGGTAGCGTTTTGGCAGAAAATTTGTTTTTTCGAAAATTGAGCAATTCGATGATAACTCGAGAACGGTCGAATGTTAGCGTTTGCCGTATGTTGCATCGTGTTCAGCGCTTCGAACTACGGGTATATAGTGAATTTGAAAGTTTAAGGGAAGTGTACGGTAGTATTTATCAAGGAAACCCCGTTTATGCCATATTCGTGCGTTTCACGGGCAGAAAAGCACGCTTTTCGCAGTCCTCACTCTTTTCATGATAGCTCGAGAACGGTCGAATGTTAGCTTTTGCCGTATGTTTCATCGTGTTCAGCGCATCGAGTTACCCCTATACAGTGGATTTGAAGTGTTTAAGGGAAGTTTACGGTAGCGTTTTGGCAGAAAATTTTTTTTTTCGAAAATTGAGCAATTCGATGATTACTCGAGAACGGTCGAATGTTAGCGTTTGCCGTATGTTGCATCGTGTTCAGCGCATCGAACTACGCCTATACAGTGAATTTGAAGTGTTTAAGGGGAGTGTACGGCATTGTTTTGACAAAAAATTTGTTTTTTCGAAAATTGTACAATTCGATGATAACTCGAGAATGGTCGAATGTTAGCATTTGCCGTATGTTGCATCGTGTTCAGCGCTTCGAACTACGTGCAGACAGTGAATTTGAAGTATTTAAGGGAAGTGTACGGTAGTATTTATGAAGAAAACCCCGTTTATGCCATATTCGTGCGTTTCACGGGCAGAAAAGCACGTTTTTCGCAGTCCTCTCTCTTTTGATGATAGCTCGAGAACGGTCGAATATTAGCGTTTGCCGTATGTTGCGTCGTGTTCAGCGCATCGAACTACGCCTATACAGTGAATTTGAAGTGTTTAAGGGAAGTTTACGGTAGCGTTTTGGCAGAAAATTTGTTTTTTCGAAAATTGAGCAATTCGATGATAACTCGAGAACGGTCGAATGTTAGCGTTTACCGTATGTTGCATCGTGTTCAGCGCTTCGAACTACGGGTATACAGTGAATTTGAAGTGTTTAAGGGAAGTGTACGGTAGTGTTTCTAAAGGAAAACCCGTTTATTCCATATTCGTGCGTTCGCGGGCACAAAAGCACGTTTTTCACAGTCCTCACTCTTTTGATGATAGTTCGAGAACGGTCGAATGTTCGTGTTTGCCGTATGTTGCATCGTGTTCAGCGCTTCGAACTACGGGTACACAGTGAATTTGAAGTGTTTAAGGGAAGTGTACGGTACAATTTATGAAGGAAACCCCGTTTATGCCATATTCGTGCGTTTCACGGGCAGAAAAGCACGTTTTTCACAGTCCTCACTCTTTTGATGATAGCTCGAGAACGGTCGAATATTCGTGTTTGCCGTATGTTGCATCGTGTTCAGCGCATCGAGTAACCCCTATACAGTGAATTTGCAGTGTTTAAGGGAAGTTTACGGTAGCGTTTTGGCAGAAAAAATTTTTTTTCGAAAATTGAGCAATTCGATGATAACTCGAGAACGGTCGAATGTTAGCGTTTGCCGGATGTTGCATCGTGTTGAGAGCATCGAATTACCCCTATACAGTGAGTTGGAAGTGTTTAAGGGCAGTGTACGGTAGCATTTTGACAAAAACCTGATTTTTTCAAAAATTGTGCAATTCGATGATAACTCGAGAATGGTTGAATGTTAGCGTTTGCCGTATGTTGCATGGTGTTCAGCGCTTCGAACTACGGGTATATAGTGAATTTGTATTGTTTAAGGGAAGTTTACGGTAGCGTTTTGGCAGAAAATTTGTTTTTTCGAAAATTGAGCAATTCGATGATAACTCGAGAACGGTCGAATGTTAGCGTTTGCCGTATGTTGCATCGTGTTCAGCGCTTCGAACTACGGGTATATAGTGAATTTGAAAGTTCAAGGGAAGTGTACGGTAGTATTTATCAAGGAAACCCCGTTTATGCCATATTCGTGCGTTTCACGGGCAGAAAAGCAGGCTTTTCGCAGTCCTCACTCTTTTCATGATAGCTCGAGAACGGTCGAATGTTAGCTTTTGCCGTATGTTGCATCGTGTTCAGCGCATCGAGTTACCCCTATACAGTGGATTTGAAGTGTTTAAGGGAAGTTTACGGTAGCGTTTTGGCAGAAAATTTTTTTTTTCGAAAATTGAGCAATTCGATGATTACTCGAGAACGGTCGAATATTAGCGTTTGCCGTATGTTGCGTCGTGTTCAGCGCATCGAACTACGCCTATACAGTGAATTTGAAGTGTTTAAGGGGAGTGTACGGCATTGTTTTGACAAAAAATTGATTTTTTCGATAATTGTGCAATTCGATGATAACTCGAGAACCGCCCAATGTTAGCGTTTGCCGTATGTTGCATCGTGTTGAGAGCATCGAATTACCCCTATACAGTGAGTTTGAAGTGTTTAAGGGAAGTGTACGGTAGCATTTTGACAAAAACCTGATTTTTTCAAAAATTGTGCAATTCGATGATAACTCGAGAATGGTTGAATGTTAGCGTTTGCCGTATGTTGCATCGTGTTCAGCGCTTCAAACTACGGGTATATAGTGAATTTGAAATGTTTAAGGGAAGTGTACGGTAGTATTTATCAAGGAAACCCCGTTTATGCCATATTCGTGCGTTTCACGGGCGGAAAAGCACGTTTTTCGCAGTCCTCACTCTTTTCATGATAGCTCGAGAACGCTCGAATGTTCATGTTTGCCGTATGTTGCATCGTGTTCAGCGCATCGAGTTACCCCTATACAGTGAAGTTGAAGTGTTTAAGGGAAGTTTACGGTAGCGTTTTGGCAGAAAATTTGTTTTTTCGAAAATTGAGCAATTCGATGATAACTCGAGATCGGTCGAATGGTAGCGTTTGCCGTATATTGCATCGTGTAGAGAGCATCGAATTACCCCTATACAGTGAGTTTGAAGTGTTTAAGGGAAGTGTACGGTAGCGTTTTGACAAAAACCTGATTTTTTCAAAAATTGTACAATTCGATGATAACTCGAGAATGGTCGAATGTTAGCATTTGCCGTATGTTGCATCGTGTTCAGCGCTTCAAACTACGGGTATATAGTGAATTTGAAATGTTTAAGGGAAGTGTACGGTAGTATTTATCAAGGAAACCCCGTTTATGCCATTTTCGTGCGTTTCACGGGCAGAAAAGCACGTTTTTCGCAGTCCTCACTCTTTTCATGATAGCTCGAGAACGGTCGAATGTTAGCTTTTGCCGTATGTTGCATCGTGTTCAGCGCATCGAGTTACCCCTATACAGTGGATTTGAAGTGTTTAAGGGAAGTTTACGGTAGCGTTTTGGCAGAAAATTTTTTTTTTCGAAAATTGAGCAATTCGATGATTACTCGAGAACGGTCGAATCTTAGCGTTTGCCGTATGTTGCATCGTGTTCAGCGCATCGAACTACGCCTATACAGTGAATTTGAAGGGTTTAAGGGGAGTGTACGGCATTGTTTTGACAAAAAATTGTTTTTTTCGAAAATTGTACAATTCGATGATAACTCGAGAATGGTCGAATGTTAGCATTTGCCGTATGTTGCATCGTGTTCAGCGCTTCGAACTACGTGTAGACAGTGAATTTGAAGTATTTAAGGGAAGTCTACGGTAGTATTTATGAAGAAAACCCCGTTTATGCCATATTCGTGCGTTTCACGGGCAGAAAAGCACGTTTTTCGCAGTCCTCTCTCTTTTGATGATAGCTCGAGAACGGTCGAATATTAGCGTTTGCCGTATGTTGCGTCGTGTTCAGCGCATCGAACTACGCCTATACAGTGAATTTGAAGTGTTTAAGGGGAGTGTACGGCATTGTTTTGACAAAAAATTGATTTTTTCGATAATTGTGCAATTCGATGATAACTCGAGAACGGTCCAATGTTAGCGTTTGCCGTATGTTGCATCGTGTTGAGAGCATCGAATTACCCCTATACAGTGAGTTTGAAGTGTTTAAGGGAAGTGTACGGTAGCATTTTGACAAAAACCTGATTTTTTCAAAAATTGTGCAATTCGATGATAACTCGAGAATGGTTGAATGTTAGCGTTTGCCGTATGTTGCATCGTGTTCAGCGCTTCAAACTACGGGTATATAGTGAATTTGAAATGTTTAAGGGAAGTGTACGGTAGGATTTATCAAGGAAACCCCGTTTATGCCATATTCGTGCGTTTCACGGGCAGAAAAGCACGTTTTTCGCAGTCCTCACTCTTTTCATGATAGCTCGAGAACGCTCGAATATTAGCGTTTGCCGTATGTTGCGTCGTGTTCAGCGCATCGAACTACGCCTATACAGTGAATTTGAAGTGTTTAAGGGGCGTGTACGGCATTGTTTTGACAAAAAATTGATTTTTTCGAAAATTGTGCAATTCGATGATAACTCGAGAACGGTCGAATGTTAGCGTTTGCCGTTGTTGCATCGTGTTCAGCGCTTCGAACTACGCGTATACAGTGAATTTGAAGTGTTTAAGGGAATTGTACGGTAGTATTTATGAAGGAAACCCCGTTTATGCCATATTCGTGTGTTCCACGGGCAGAAAAGCACGTTTTTCACAGTCCTCACTCTTTTGATGATAGCTCGAGAACGGTCAAATGTTCGTGGTTGCCGTATGTTGCATCGTGTTCAGCGCATCGCGTTACCCCTATACAGTGAATTTGAAGTGTTTAAGGGAAGTTTACGGTAGCGTTTTGGCAGAAAATTTTTTTTTTCGAAAATTGAGCAATTCGATGATACCTAGAAAACGGTCGAATGTTAGCGTTTGCCGTAAGTTGCATCGTGTTCAGGGCTTCGAACTACGGGTATACAGTGAATTTGTAGTGTTTAAGGGAAGTTTACGGTAGCGTTTTGGCAGAAAATTTGTTTTTTCGAAAATTGAGCAATTCGATGATAACTCGAGAACGGTCGAATGTTAGCGTTTGCCGTATGTTGCATCGTGTTCAGCGCTTCGAACTGCGGGTATATAGTGAATTTGAAAGTTTAAGGGAAGTGTACGGTAGTATTTATCAAGGAAACCCCGTTTATGCCATATTCGTGCGTTCGCGGGCACAAAAGCACGTTTTTCACAGTCCTCACTCTTTTGATGATAGTTCGAGAACGGTCGAATGTTCGTGTTTGCCGTATGTTGCATCGTGTTCAGCGCTTCGAACTACGGGTATACAGTGAATTTGAAGTGTTTAAGGGAAGTGTACGGTAGAATTTATGAAGGAAACCCCGTTTATGCCATATTCGTGCGTTTCACGGGCAGAAAAGCACGTTTTTCACAGTCCTCACTCTTTTGATGATAGCTCGAGAACGGTCGAATATTCGTGTTTGCCGTATGTTGCATCGTGTTCAGCGCATCGAGTTACCCCTATACAGTGAATTTGAAGTGTTTAAGGGAAGTTTACGGTAGCGTTTTGGCAGAAAATTTTTTTTTTCGAAAATTGAGCAATTCGATGATACCTAGAAAACGGTCGAATGTTAGCGTTTGCCGTAAGTTGCATCGTGTTCAGCGCTTCGAACTACGGGTATACAGTGAATTTGAAGTGTTTAAGGGAAGTGTACGGTAGTATTTATGAAGGAAACCCCGTTTATGCCATATTCTTGCGTTTCACGGGCAGAAAAGCACGGTTTTCGCAGTCCTCCCTCTTTTCATGATAGCTCGAGAACGGTCGAATGTTCGTGTTTGCCGTATGTTGCATCGTGTTCAGCGCATCGAGTTACCCCTATACAGTGAATTTGAAGTGTTTCAGGGAAGTGTACGGTAGTGTTTTTAAAGGAAAACCCGTTTATTCCATATTCGTGCGTTTCGCGGGCAGAAAAGCACGTTTTTCACAGTCCTCACTCTTTTGATGATAGCTCGAGAACGGTCGAATGTTCGTGTTTGCCGTATGTTGCATCGTGTTCAGCGCATCGAGTAACCCCTATACAGTGAATTTGAAGTGTTTAAGGGAAGTTTACGGTCGCGTTTTGGCAGAAAAAATTTTTTTTCGAAAATTGAGCAATTCGATGATAACTCGAGAACGGTCGAATGTTAGCGTTTGCCGGATGTTGCATCGTGTTGAGAGCATCGAATTACCCCTATACAGTGAGTTTGAAGTGTTTAAGGGAAGTGTACGGTAGCATTTTGACAAAAACCTGATTTTTTCAAAAATTGTGCAATTCGATGATAACTCGAGAATGGTTGAATGTTAGCGTTTGCCGTATGTTGCATCGTGTTCAGCGCTTCGAACTACGGGTATATAGTGAATTTGAAATGTTTAAGGGAAGTGTACGGTAGTATTTATCAAGGAAACCCCGTTTATGCCATATTCGTGCGTTTCACGGGCAGAAAAGCACGTTTTTCGCAGTCCTCTCTCTTTTGATGATAGCTCGAGAACGGTCGAATATTAGCGTTTGCCGTATGTTGCGTCGTGTTCAGCGCATCGAACTACGCCTATACAGTGAATTTGAAGTGTTTAAGGGGAGTGTACGGCATTGTTTTGACAAAAAATTGATTTTTTCGAAAATTGTGCAATTCTATGATAACTCGAGAACGGTCGAATGTTAGCGTTTGCCGTTGTTGCATCGTGTTCAGCGCTTCGAACTACGCGTATACAGTGAATTTGAAGTGTTTAAGGGAATTGTACGGTAGTATTTATGAAGGAAACCCCGTTTATGCCATATTCGTGTGTTCCACGGGCAGAAAAGCACGTTTTTCACAGTCCTCACTCTTTTGATGATAGCTCGAGAACGGTCGAATGTTCGTGTTTGCCGTATGTTGCATCGTGTTCAGCGCATCGCGTTACCCCTATACAGTGAATTTGAAGTGTTTAAGGGAAGTTTACGGTAGCGTTTTGGCAGAAAATTTTTTTTTTCGAAAATTGAGCAATTCGATGATACCTAGAAAACGGTCGAATGTTAGCGTTTGCCGTAAGTTGCATCGTGTTCAGCGCTTCGAACTACGGGTATACAGTGAATTTGTATTGTTTAAGGGAAGTTTACGGTAGCGTTTTGGCAGAAAATTTGTTTTTTCGAAAATTGAGCAATTCGATGATAACTCGAGAACGGTCGAATGTTAGCGTTTGCCGTATGTTGCATCGTGTTCAGCGCTTCGAACTACGGGTATATAGTGAATTTGAAAGTTTAAGGGAAGTGTACGGTAGTATTTATCAAGGAAACCCCGTTTATGCCATATTCGTGCGTTTCACGGGCAGAAAAGCACGCTTTTCGCAGTCCTCACTCTTTTCATGATAGCTCGAGAACGGTCGAATGTTAGCTTTTGCCGTATGTTGCATCGTGTTCAGCGCATCGAGTTACCCCTATACAGTGGATTTGAAGTGTTTAAGGGAAGTTTACGGTAGCGTTTTGGCAGAAAATTTTTTTTTTCGAAAATTGAGCAATTCGATGATTACTCGAGAACGGTCGAATGTTAGCGTTTGCCGTATGTTGCATCGTGTTCAGCGCATCGAACTACGCCTATACAGTGAATTTGAAGTGTTTAAGGGGAGTGTACGGCATTGTTTTGACAAAAAATTTGTTTTTTCGAAAATTGTACAATTCGATGATAACTCGAGAATGGTCGAATGTTAGCATTTGCCGTATGTTGCATCGTGTTCAGCGCTTCGAACTACGTGTAGACAGTGAATTTGAAGTATTTAAGGGAAGTGTACGGTAGTATTTATGAAGAAAACCCCGTTTATGCCATATTCGTGCGTTTCACGGGCAGAAAAGCACGTTTTTCGCAGTCCTCTCTCTTTTGATGATAGCTCGAGAACGGTCGAATATTAGCGTTTGCCGTATGTTGCGTCGTGTTCAGCGCATCGAACTACGCCTATACAGTGAATTTGAAGTGTTTAAGGGGAGTGTACGGCATTGTTTTGACAAAAAATTGATTTTTTCGATAATTGTGCAATTCGATGATAACTCGAGAACCGTCCAATGTTAGCGTTTGCCGTATGTTGCATCGTGTTGAGAGCATCGAATTACCCCTATACAGTGAGTTTGAAGTGTTCAAGGGAAGTGTACGGTAGCATTTTGACAAAAACCTGATTTTTTCAAAAATTGTGCAATTCGATGATAACTCGAGAATGGTTGAATGTTAGCGTTTGCCGTATGTTGCATCGTGTTCAGCGCTTCAAACTACGGGTATATAGTGAATTTGAAATGTTTAAGGGAAGTGTACGGTAGGATTTATCAAGGAAACCCCGTTTATGCCATATTCGTGCGTTTCACGGGCAGAAAAGCACGTTTTTCGCAGTCCTCACTCTTTTCATGATAGCTCGAGAACGCTCGAATATTAGCGTTTGCCGTATGTTGCGTCGTGTTCAGCGCATCGAACTACGCCTATACAGTGAATTTGAAGTGTTTAAGGGAAGTTTACGGTAGCGTTTTGGCAGAAAATTTGTTTTTTCGAAAATTGAGCAATTCGATGATAACTCGAGATCGGTCGAATGGTAGCGTTTGCCGTATGTTGCATCGTGTAGAGAGCATCGAATTACCCCTATACAGTGAGTTTGAAGTGTTTAAGGGAAGTGTACGGTAGCGTTTTGACAAAAACCTGATTTTTTCAAAAATTGTACAATTCGATGATAACTCGAGAATGGTCGAATGTTAGCATTTGCCGTATGTTGCATCGTGTTCAGCGCTTCGAACTACGTGTAGACAGTGAATTTGAAGTATTTAAGGGAAGTGTACGGTAGTATTTATGAAGAAAACCCCGTTTATGCCATATTCGTGCGTTTCACGGGCAGAAAAGCACGTTTTTCGCAGTCCTCACTCTTTTCATGATAGCTCGAGAACGCTCGAATCTTCATGTTTGCCGTATGTTGCATCGTGTTCAGCGCATCGAGTTACCCCTATACAGTGAATTTGAAGTGTTTAAGGGAAGTTTACGGTAGCGTTTTGGCAGAAAATTTGTTTTTTCGAAAATTGAGCAATTCGATGATAACTCGAGAACGGTCGAATGGTAGCGTTTGCCGTATGTTGCATCGTGTAGAGAGCATCGAATTACCCCTATACAGTGAGTTTGAAGTGTTTAAGGGAAGTGTACGGTAGCGTTTTGACAAAAACCTGATTTTTTCAAAAATTGTACAATTCGATGATAACTCGAGAATGGTCGAATGTTAGCATTTGCCGTATGTTGCATCGTGTTCAGCGCTTCAAACTACGGGTATATAGTGAATTTGAAATGTTTAAGGGAAGTGTACGGTAGTATTTATCAAGGAAACCCCGTTTATGCCATTTTCGTGCGTTTCACGGGCAGAAAAGCACGTTTTTCGCAGTCCTCACTCTTTTCATGATAGCTCGAGAACGGTCGAATGTTAGCTTTTGCCGTATGTTGCATCGTGTTCAGCGCATCGAGTTACCCCTATACAGTGGATTTGAAGTGTTTAAGGGAAGTTTACGGTAGCGTTTTGGCAGAAAATTTTTTTTTTCGAAAATTGAGCAATTCGATGATTACTCGAGAACGGTCGAATCTTAGCGTTTGCCGTATGTTGCATCGTGTTCAGCGCATCGAACTACGCCTATACAGTGAATTTGAAGTGTTTAAGGGGAGTGTACGGCATTGTTTTGACAAAAAATTGATTTTTTCGATAATTGTGCAATTCGATGATAACTCGAGAACGGTCCAATGTTAGCGTTTGCCGTATGTTGCATCGTGTTGAGAGCATCGAATTACCCCTATACAGTGAGTTTGAAGTGTTTAAGGGAAGTGTACGGTAGCATTTTGACAAAAACCTGATTTTTTCAAAAATTGTGCAATTCGATGATAACTCGAGAATGGTTGAATGTTAGCGTTTGCCGTATGTTGCATCGTGTTCAGCGCTTCAAACTACGGGTATATAGTGAATTTGAAATGTTTAAGGGAAGTGTACGGTAGGATTTATCAAGGAAACCCCGTTTATGCCATATTCGTGCGTTTCACGGGCAGAAAAGCACGTTTTTCGCAGTCCTCACTCTTTTCATGATAGCTCGAGAACGCTCGAATGTTCATGTTTGCCGTATGTTGCATCGTGTTCAGCGCATCGAGTTACCCCTATACAGTGAATTTGAAGTGTTTAAGGGAAGTTTACGGTAGCGTTTTGGCAGAAAATTTGTTTTTTCGAAAATTGAGCAATTCGATGATAACTCGAGATCGGTCGAATGGTAGCGTTTGCCGTATGTTGCATCGTGTAGAGAGCATCGAATTACCCCTATACAGTGAGTTTGAAGTGTTTAAGGGAAGTGTACGGTAGCGTTTTGACAAAAACCTGATTTTTTCAAAAATTGTACAATTCGATGATAACTCGAGAATGGTCGAATGTTAGCATTTGCCGTATGTTGCATCGTGTTCAGCGCTTCGAACTACGTGTAGACAGTGAATTTGAAGTATTTAAGGGAAGTGTACGGTAGTATTTATGAAGAAAACCCCGTTTATGCCATATTCGTGCGTTTCACGGGCAGAAAAGCACGTTTTTCGCAGTCCTCTCTCTTTTGATGATAGCTCGAGAACGGTCGAATATTCGTGTTTGCCGTATGTTGCATCGTGTTCAGCGCATCGAGTTACCCCTATACAGTGAATTTTAAGTGTTTAAGGGAAGTTTACGGTAGCGTTTTGGCAGAAAATTTGTTTTTTCGAAAATTGAGCAATTCGATGATAACTCGAGAACGGTCGAATGTTAGCGTTTACCGTATGTTGCATCGTGTTCAGCGCTTCGAACTACGGGTATACAGTGAATTTGAAGTGTTTAAGGGAAGTGTACGGTAGTGTTTCTAAAGGAAAACCCGTTTATTCCATATTCGTGCGTTCGCGGGCACAAAAGCACGTTTTTCACAGTCCTCACTCTTTTGATGATAGTTCGAGAACGGTCGAATGTTCGTGTTTGCCGTATGTTGCATCGTGTTCAGCGCTTCGAACTACGGGTATACAGTGAATTTGAAGTGTTTAAGGGAAGTGTACGGTAGTGTTTCTAAAGGAAACCCCGTTTATGCCATATTCTTGCGTTTCACGGGCAGAAAAGCACGGTTTTCGCAGTCCTCACTCTTTTCATGATAGCTCGAGAACGGTCGAATGTTCGTGTTTGCCGTATGTTGCTTCGTGTCCAGCGCATCGAGTTACCCCTATACAGTGAATTTGAAGTGTTTCAGGGAAGTGTACGGTAGTGTTTTTAAAGGAAAACCCGTTTATTCCATATTCGTGCGTTTCGCGGGCAGAAAAGCACGTTTTTCACAGTCCTCACTCTTTTGATGATAGCTCGAGAACGGTCGAATGTTCGTGTTTGCCGTATGTTGCATCGTGTTCAGCGCATCGAGTAACCCCTATACAGTGAATTTGAAGTGTTTAAGGGAAGTTTACGGTAGCGTTTTGGCAGAAAAATTTTTTTTTCGAAAATTGAGCAATTCGATGATAACTCGAGAACGGTCGAATGTTAGCGTTTGCCGGATGTTGCATCGTGTTGAGAGCATCGAATTACCCCTATACAGTGAGTTTGAAGTGTTTAAGGGAAGTGTACGGTAGCATTTTGACAAAAACCTGATTTTTTCAAAAATTGTGCAATTCGATGATAACTCGAGAATGGTTGAATGTTAGCGTTTGCCGTATGTTGCATCGTGTTCAGCGCTTCGAACTACGGGTATATAGTGAATTTGAAATGTTTAAGGGAAGTGTACGGTAGTATTTATCAAGGAAACCCCGTTCATGCCATATTCGTGCGTTTCACGGGCAGAAAAGCACGTTTTTCGCAGTCCTCACTCTTTTCATGATAGCTCGAGAACGCTCGAATGTTCATGTTTGCCGTATGTTGCATCGTGTTCAGCGCATCGAGTTACCCCTATACAGTGAATTTGAAGTGTTTAAGGGAAGTTTACGGTAGCGTTTTGGCAGAAAATTTGTTTTTTCGAAAATTGAGCAATTCGATGATAACTCGAGAACGGTCGAATGGTAGCGTTTGCCGTATGTTGCATCGTGTAGAGAGCATCGAATTACCCCTATACAGTGAGTTTGAAGTGTTTAAGGGAAGTGTACGGTAGCGTTTTGACAAAAACCTGATTTTTTCAAAAATTGTACAATTCGATGATAACTCGAGAATGTTCGAATGTTAGCATTTGCCGTATGTTGCATCGTGTTCAGCGCTTCGAACTACGGGTACACAGTGAATTTGAAGTGTTTAAGGGAAGTGTACGGTAGAATTTATGAAGGAAACCCCGTTTATGCCATATTCGTGCGTTTCACGGGCAGAAAAGCACGTTTTTCACAGTCCTCACTCTTTTGATGATAGCTCGAGAACGGTCGAATATTCGTGTTTGCCGTATGTTGCATCGTGTTCAGCGCATCGAGTAACCCCTATACAGTGAATTTGAAGTGTTTAAGGGAAGTTTACGGTAGCGTTTTGGCAGAAAAAATTTTTTTTCGAAAATTGAGCAATTCGATGATAACTCGAGAACGGTCGAATGTTAGCGTTTGCCGGATGTTGCATCGTGTTGAGAGCATCGAATTACCCCTATACAGTGAGTTGGAAGTGTTTAAGGGCAGTGTACGGTAGCATTTTGACAAAAACCTGATTTTTTCAAAAATTGTGCAATTCGATGATAACTCGAGAATGGTTGAATGTTAGCGTTTGCCGTATGTTGCATGGTGTTCAGCGCTTCGAACTACGGGTATATAGTGAATTTGAAATGTTTAAGGGAAGTGTACGGTAGTATTTATCAAGGAAACCCCGTTTATGCCATATTCGTGCGTTTCACGGGCAGAAAAGCACGTTTTTCGCAGTCCTCACTCTTTTCATGATAGCTCGAGAACGCTCGAATCTTCATGTTTGCCGTATGTTGCATCGTGTTCAGCGCATCGAGTTACCCCTATACAGTGAATTTGAAGTGTTTAAGGGAAGTTTACGGTAGCGTTTTGGCAGAAAATTTGTTTTTTCGAAAATTGAGCAATTCGATGATAACTCGAGAACGGTCGAATGGTAGCGTTTGCCGTATGTTGCATCGTGTAGAGAGCATCGAATTACCCCTATACAGTGAGTTTGAAGTGTTTAAGGGAAGTGTACGGTAGCGTTTTGACAAAAACCTGATTTTTTCAAAAATTGTACAATTCGATGATAACTCGAGAATGGTCGAATGTTAGCATTTGCCGTATGTTGCATCGTGTTCAGCGCTTCAAACTACGGGTATATAGTGAATTTGAAATGTTTAAGGGAAGTGTACGGTAGTATTTATCAAGGAAACCCCGTTTATGCCATTTTCGTGCGTTTCACGGGCAGAAAAGCACGTTTTTCGCAGTCCTCACTCTTTTCATGATAGCTCGAGAACGGTCGAATGTTAGCTTTTGCCGTATGTTGCATCGTGTTCAGCGCATCGAGTTACCCCTATACAGTGAATTTTAAGTGTTTAAGGGAAGTTTACGGTAGCGTTTTGGCAGAAAATTTGTTTTTTCGAAAATTGAGCAATTCGATGATAACTCGAGAACGGTCGAATGTTAGCGTTTACCGTATGTTGCATCGTGTTCAGCGCTTCGAACTACGGGTATACAGTGAATTTGAAGTGTTTAAGGGAAGTGTACGGTAGTGTTTCTAAAGGAAAACCCGTTTATTCCATATTCGTGCGTTCGCGGGCACAAAAGCACGTTTTTCACAGTCCTCACTCTTTTGATGATAGTTCGAGAACGGTCGAATGTTCGTGTTTGCCGTATGTTGCATCGTGTTCAGCGCTTCGAACTACGGGTATACAGTGAATTTGAAGTGTTTAAGGGAAGTGTACGGTAGTGTTTCTAAAGGAAACCCCGTTTATGCCATATTCTTGCGTTTCACGGGCAGAAAAGCACGGTTTTCGCAGTCCTCACTCTTTTCATGATAGCTCGAGAACGGTCGAATGTTCGTGTTTGCCGTATGTTGCATCGTGTCCAGCGCATCGAGTTACCCCTATACAGTGAATTTGAAGTGTTTCAGGGAAGTGTACGGTAGTGTTTTTAAAGGAAAACCCGTTTATTCCATATTCGTGCGTTTCGCGGGCAGAAAAGCACGTTTTTCACAGTCCTCACTCTTTTGATGATAGCTCGAGAACGGTCGAATGTTCGTGTTTGCCGTATGTTGCATCGTGTTCAGCGCATCGAGTAACCCCTATACAGTGAATTTGAAGTGTTTAAGGGAAGTTTACGGTAGCGTTTTGGCAGAAAAAATTTTTTTTCGAAAATTGAGCAATTCGATGATAACTCGAGAACGGTCGAATGTTAGCGTTTGCCGGATGTTGCATCGTGTTGAGAGCATCGAATTACCCCTATACAGTGAGTTTGAAGTGTTTAAGGGAAGTGTACGGTAGCATTTTGACAAAAACCTGATTTTTTCAAAAATTGTGCAATTCGATGATAACTCGAGAATGGTTGAATGTTAGCGTTTGCCGTATGTTGCATCGTGTTCAGCGCTTCGAACTACGGGTATATAGTGAATTTGAAATGTTTAAGGGAAGTGTACGGTAGTATTTATCAAGGAAACCCCGTTCATGCCATATTCGTGCGTTTCACGGGCAGAAAAGCACGTTTTTCGCAGTCCTCACTCTTTTCATGATAGCTCGAGAACGCTCGAATGTTCATGTTTGCCGTATGTTGCATCGTGTTCAGCGCATCGAGTTACCCCTATACAGTGAATTTGAAGTGTTTAAGGGAAGTTTACGGTAGCGTTTTGGCAGAAAATTTGTTTTTTCGAAAATTGAGCAATTCGATGATAACTCGAGAACGGTCGAATGGTAGCGTTTGCCGTATGTTGCATCGTGTAGAGAGCATCGAATTACCCCTATACAGTGAGTTTGAAGTGTTTAAGGGAAGTGTACGGTAGCGTTTTGACAAAAACCTGATTTTTTCAAAAATTGTACAATTCGATGATAACTCGAGAATGTTCGAATGTTAGCATTTGCCGTATGTTGCATCGTGTTCAGCGCTTCAAACTACGGGTATATAGTGAATTTGAAATGTTTAAGGGAAGTGTACGGTAGTATTTATCAAGGAAACCCCGTTTATGCCATATTCGTGCGTTTCACGGGCAGAAAAGCACGTTTTTCGCAGTCCTCTCTCTTTTGATGATAGCTCGAGAACGGTCGAATATTAGCGTTTGCCGTATGTTGCATCGTGTTCAGCGCATCGAACTACGCCTATACAGTGAATTTGAAGTGTTTAAGGGGAGTGTACGGCATTGTTTTGACAAAAAATTGTTTTTTTTCGAAAATTGTACAATTCGATGATAACTCGAGAATGGTCGAATGTTAGCATTTGCCGTATGTTGCATCGTGTTCAGCGCTTCGAACTACGTGTAGACAGTGAATTTGAAGTATTTAAGGGAAGTCTACGGTAGTATTTATGAAGAAAACCCCGTTTATGCCATATTCGTGCGTTTCACGGGCAGAAAAGCACGTTTTTCGCAGTCCTCTCTCTTTTGATGATAGCTCGAGAACGGTCGAATATTAGCGTTTGCCGTATGTTGCGTCGTGTTCAGCGCATCGAACTACGCCTATACAGTGAATTTGAAATGTTTAAGGGAAGTGTAGGGTAGTATTTATCAAGGAAACCCCGTTTATGCCATATTCGTGCGTTTCACGGGCAGAAAAGCACGCTTTTCGCAGTCCTCACTCTTTTCATGATAGCTCGAGAACGGTCGAATGTTAGCTTTTGCCGTATGTTGCATCGTGTTCAGCGCATCGAGTTACCCCTATACAGTGAATTTGAAGTGTTTAAGGGGAGTGTACGGCATTGTTTTGACAAAAAATTGATTTTTTCGATAATTGTGCAATTCGATGATAACTCGAGAACGGTCCAATGTTAGCGTTTGCCGTATGTTGCATCGTGTTGAGAGCATCGAATTACCCCTATACAGTGAGTTTGAAGTGTTTAAGGGAAGTGTACGGTAGCATTTTGACAAAAACCTGATTTTTTCAAAAATTGTGCAATTCGATGATAACTCGAGAATGGTTGAATGTTAGCGTTTGCCGTATGTTGCATCGTGTTCAGCGCTTCAAACTACGGGTATATAGTGAATTTGAAATGTTTAAGGGAAGTGTACGGTAGGATTTATCAAGGAAACCCCGTTTATGCCATATTCGTGCGTTTCACGGGCAGAAAAGCACGTTTTTCGCAGTCCTCACTCTTTTCATGATAGCTCGAGAACGCTCGAATGTTCATGTTTGCCGTATGTTGCATCGTGTTCAGCGCATCGAGTTACCCCTATACAGTGAATTTGAAGTGTTTAAGGGAAGTTTACGGTAGCGTTTTGGCAGAAAATTTGTTTTTTCGAAAATTGAGCAATTCGATGATAACTCGAGATCGGTCGAATGGTAGCGTTTGCCGTATGTTGCATCGTGTAGAGAGCATCGAATTACCCCTATACAGTGAGTTTGAAGTGTTTAAGGGAAGTGTACGGTAGCGTTTTGACAAAAACCTGATTTTTTCAAAAATTGTACAATTCGATGATAACTCGAGAATGGTCGAATGTTAGCATTTGCCGTATGTTGCATCGTGTTCAGCGCTTCGAACTACGTGTAGACAGTGAATTTGAAGTATTTAAGGGAAGTGTACGGTAGTATTTATGAAGAAAACCCCGTTTATGCCATATTCGTGCGTTTCACGGGCAGAAAAGCACGTTTTTCGCAGTCCTCTCTCTTTTGATGATAGCTCGAGAACGGTCGAATATTCGTGTTTGCCGTATGTTGCATCGTGTTCAGCGCATCGAGTTACCCCTATACAGTGAATTTTAAGTGTTTAAGGGAAGTTTACGGTAGCGTTTTGGCAGAAAATTTGTTTTTTCGAAAATTGAGCAATTCGATGATAACTCGAGAACGGTCGAATGTTAGCGTTTACCGTATGTTGCATCGTGTTCAGCGCTTCGAACTACGGGTATACAGTGAATTTGAAGTGTTTAAGGGAAGTGTACGGTAGTGTTTCTAAAGGAAAACCCGTTTATTCCATATTCGTGCGTTCGCGGGCACAAAAGCACGTTTTTCACAGTCCTCACTCTTTTGATGATAGTTCGAGAACGGTCGAATGTTCGTGTTTGCCGTATGTTGCATCGTGTTCAGCGCTTCGAACTACGGGTATACAGTGAATTTGAAGTGTTTAAGGGAAGTGTACGGTAGTGTTTCTAAAGGAAACCCCGTTTATGCCATATTCTTGCGTTTCACGGGCAGAAAAGCACGGTTTTCGCAGTCCTCACTCTTTTCATGATAGCTCGAGAACGGTCGAATGTTCGTGTTTGCCGTATGTTGCATCGTGTCCAGCGCATCGAGTTACCCCTATACAGTGAATTTGAAGTGTTTCAGGGAAGTGTACGGTAGTGTTTTTAAAGGAAAACCCGTTTATTCCATATTCGTGCGTTTCGCGGGCAGAAAAGCACGTTTTTCACAGTCCTCACTCTTTTGATGATAGCTCGAGAACGGTCGAATGTTCGTATTTGCCGTATGTTGCATCGTGTTCAGCGCATCGAGTAACCCCTATACAGTGAATTTGAAGTGTTTAAGGGAAGTTTACGGTAGCGTTTTGGCAGAAAAAATTTTTTTTCGAAAATTGAGCAATTCGATGATAACTCGAGAACGGTCGAATGTTAGCGTTTGCTGGATGTTGCATCGTGTTGAGAGCATCGAATTACCCCTATACAGTGAGTTTGAAGTGTTTAAGGGAAGTGTACGGTAGCATTTTGACAAAAACCTGATTTTTTCAAAAATTGTGCAATTCGATGATAACTCGAGAATGGTTGAATGTTAGCGTTTGCCGTATGTTGCATCGTGTTCAGCGCTTCGAACTACGGGTATATAGTGAATTTGAAATGTTTAAGGGAAGTGTACGGTAGTATTTATCAAGGAAACCCCGTTTATGCCATATTCGTGCGTTTCACGGGCAGAAAAGCACGTTTTTCGCAGTCCTCACTCTTTTCATGATAGCTCGAGAACGCTCGAATGTTCATGTTTGCCGTATGTTGCATCGTGTTCAGCGCATCGAGTTACCCCTATACAGTGAATTTGAAGTGTTTAAGGGAAGTTTACGGTAGCGTTTTGGCAGAAAATTTGTTTTTTCGAAAATTGAGCAATTCGATGATAACTCGAGATCGGTCGAATGGTAGCGTTTGCCGTATGTTGCATCGTGTAGAGAGCATCGAATTACCCCTATACAGTGAGTTTGAAGTGTTTAAGGGAAGTGTACGGTAGCGTTTTGACAAAAACCTGATTTTTTCAAAAATTGTACAATTCGATGATAACTCGAGAATGGTCGAATGTTAGCATTTGCCGTATGTTGCATCGTGTTCAGCGCTTCGAACTACGTGTAGACAGTGAATTTGAAGTATTTAAGGGAAGTGTACGGTAGTATTTATGAAGAAAACCCCGTTTATGCCATATTCGTGCGTTTCACGGGCAGAAAAGCACGTTTTTCGCAGTCCTCTCTCTTTTGATGATAGCTCGAGAACGGTCGAATATTCGTGTTTGCCGTATGTTGCATCGTGTTCAGCGCATCGAGTTACCCCTATACAGTGAATTTTAAGTGTTTAAGGGAAGTTTACGGTAGCGTTTTGGCAGAAAATTTGTTTTTTCGAAAATTGAGCAATTCGATGATAACTCGAGAACGGTCGAATGGTAGCGTTTACCGTATGTTGCATCGTGTTCAGCGCTTCGAACTACGGGTATACAGTGAATTTGAAGTGTTTAAGGGAAGTGTACGGTAGTGTTTCTAAAGGAAAACCCGTTTATTCCATATTCGTGCGTTCGCGGGCACAAAAGCACGTTTTTCACAGTCCTCACTCTTTTGATGATAGTTCGAGAACGGTCGAATGTTCGTGTTTGCCGTATGTTGCATCGTGTTCAGCGCTTCGAACTACGGGTATACAGTGAATTTGAAGTGTTTAAGGGAAGTGTACGGTAGTGTTTCTAAAGGAAACCCCGTTTATGCCATATTCTTGCGTTTCACGGGCAGAAAAGCACGGTTTTCGCAGTCCTCACTCTTTTCATGATAGCTCGAGAACGGTCGAATGTTCGTGTTTGCCGTATGTTGCATCGTGTCCAGCGCATCGAGTTACCCCTATACAGTGAATTTGAAGTGTTTCAGGGAAGTGTACGGTAGTGTTTTTAAAGGAAAACCCGTTTATTCCATATTCGTGCGTTTCGCGGGCAGAAAAGCACGTTTTTCACAGTCCTCACTCTTTTGATGATAGCTCGAGAACGGTCGAATGTTCGTGTTTGCCGTATGTTGCATCGTGTTCAGCGCATCGAGTAACCCCTATACAGTGAATTTGAAGTGTTTAAGGGAAGTTTACGGTAGCGTTTTGGCAGAAAAAATTTTTTTTCGAAAATTGAGCAATTCGATGATAACTCGAGAACGGTCGAATGTTAGCGTTTGCCGGATGTTGCATCGTGTTGAGAGCATCGAATTACCCCTATACAGTGAGTTTGAAGTGTTTAAGGGAAGTGTACGGTAGCATTTTGACAAAAACCTGATTTTTTCAAAAATTGTGCAATTCGATGATAACTCGAGAATGGTTGAATGTTAGCGTTTGCCGTATGTTGCATCGTGTTCAGCGCTTCGAACTACGGGTATATAGTGAATTTGAAATGTTTAAGGGAAGTGTACGGTAGTATTTATCAAGGAAACCCCGTTCATGCCATATTCGTGCGTTTCACGGGCAGAAAAGCACGTTTTTCGCAGTCCTCACTCTTTTCATGATAGCTCGAGAACGCTCGAATGTTCATGTTTGCCGTATGTTGCATCGTGTTCAGCGCATCGAGTTACCCCTATACAGTGAATTTGAAGTGTTTAAGGGAAGTTTACGGTAGCGTTTTGGCAGAAAATTTGTTTTTTCGAAAATTGAGCAATTCGATGATAACTCGAGAACGGTCGAATGGTAGCGTTTGCCGTATGTTGCATCGTGTAGAGAGCATCGAATTACCCCTATACAGTGAGTTTGAAGTGTTTAAGGGAAGTGTACGGTAGCGTTTTGACAAAAACCTGATTTTTTCAAAAATTGTACAATTCGATGATAACTCGAGAATGTTCGAATGTTAGCATTTGCCGTATGTTGCATCGTGTTCAGCGCTTCAAACTACGGGTATATAGTGAATTTGAAATGTTTAAGGGAAGTGTACGGTAGTATTTATCAAGGAAACCCCGTTTATGCCATATTCGTGCGTTTCACGGGCAGAAAAGCACGTTTTTCGCAGTCCTCTCTCTTTTGATGATAGCTCGAGAACGGTCGAATATTAGCGTTTGCCGTATGTTGCATCGTGTTCAGCGCATCGAACTACGCCTATACAGTGAATTTGAAGTGTTTAAGGGGAGTGTACGGCATTGTTTTGACAAAAAATTGTTTTTTTCGAAAATTGTACAATTCGATGATAACTCGAGAATGGTCGAATGTTAGCATTTGCCGTATGTTGCATCGTGTTCAGCGCTTCGAACTACGTGTAGACAGTGAATTTGAAGTATTTAAGGGAAGTCTACGGTAGTATTTATGAAGAAAACCCCGTTTATGCCATATTCGTGCGTTTCACGGGCAGAAAAGCACGTTTTTCGCAGTCCTCTCTCTTTTGATGATAGCTCGAGAACGGTCGAATATTAGCGTTTGCCGTATGTTGCGTCGTGTTCAGCGCATCGAACTACGCCTATACAGTGAATTTGAAATGTTTAAGGGAAGTGTAGGGTAGTATTTATCAAGGAAACCCCGTTTATGCCATATTCGTGCGTTTCACGGGCAGAAAAGCACGCTTTTCGCAGTCCTCACTCTTTTCATGATAGCTCGAGAACGGTCGAATGTTAGCTTTTGCCGTATGTTGCATCGTGTTCAGCGCATCGAGTTACCCCTATACAGTGAATTTGAAGTGTTTAAGGGGAGTGTACGGCATTGTTTTGACAAAAAATTGATTTTTTCGATAATTGTGCAATTCGATGATAACTCGAGAACGGTCCAATGTTAGCGTTTGCCGTATGTTGCATCGTGTTGAGAGCATCGAATTACCCCTATACAGTGAGTTTGAAGTGTTTAAGGGAAGTGTACGGTAGCATTTTGACAAAAACCTGATTTTTTCAAAAATTGTGCAATTCGATGATAACTCGAGAATGGTTGAATGTTAGCGTTTGCCGTATGTTGCATCGTGTTCAGCGCTTCAAACTACGGGTATATAGTGAATTTGAAATGTTTAAGGGAAGTGTACGGTAGGATTTATCAAGGAAACCCCGTTTATGCCATATTCGTGCGTTTCACGGGCAGAAAAGCACGTTTTTCGCAGTCCTCACTCTTTTCATGATAGCTCGAGAACGCTCGAATGTTCATGTTTGCCGTATGTTGCATCGTGTTCAGCGCATCGAGTTACCCCTATACAGTGAATTTGAAGTGTTTAAGGGAAGTTTACGGTAGCGTTTTGGCAGAAAATTTGTTTTTTCGAAAATTGAGCAATTCGATGATAACTCGAGATCGGTCGAATGGTAGCGTTTGCCGTATGTTGCATCGTGTAGAGAGCATCGAATTACCCCTATACAGTGAGTTTGAAGTGTTTAAGGGAAGTGTACGGTAGCGTTTTGACAAAAACCTGATTTTTTCAAAAATTGTACAATTCGATGATAACTCGAGAATGGTCGAATGTTAGCATTTGCCGTATGTTGCATCGTGTTCAGCGCTTCGAACTACGTGTAGACAGTGAATTTGAAGTATTTAAGGGAAGTGTACGGTAGTATTTATGAAGAAAACCCCGTTTATGCCATATTCGTGCGTTTCACGGGCAGAAAAGCACGTTTTTCGCAGTCCTCTCTCTTTTGATGATAGCTCGAGAACGGTCGAATATTCGTGTTTGCCGTATGTTGCATCGTGTTCAGCGCATCGAGTTACCCCTATACAGTGAATTTTAAGTGTTTAAGGGAAGTTTACGGTAGCGTTTTGGCAGAAAATTTGTTTTTTCGAAAATTGAGCAATTCGATGATAACTCGAGAACGGTCGAATGTTAGCGTTTACCGTATGTTGCATCGTGTTCAGCGCTTCGAACTACGGGTATACAGTGAATTTGAAGTGTTTAAGGGAAGTGTACGGTAGTGTTTCTAAAGGAAAACCCGTTTATTCCATATTCGTGCGTTCGCGGGCACAAAAGCACGTTTTTCACAGTCCTCACTCTTTTGATGATAGTTCGAGAACGGTCGAATGTTCGTGTTTGCCGTATGTTGCATCGTGTTCAGCGCTTCGAACTACGGGTATACAGTGAATTTGAAGTGTTTAAGGGAAGTGTACGGTAGTGTTTCTAAAGGAAACCCCGTTTATGCCATATTCTTGCGTTTCACGGGCAGAAAAGCACGGTTTTCGCAGTCCTCACTCTTTTCATGATAGCTCGAGAACGGTCGAATGTTCGTGTTTGCCGTATGTTGCATCGTGTCCAGCGCATCGAGTTACCCCTATACAGTGAATTTGAAGTGTTTCAGGGAAGTGTACGGTAGTGTTTTTAAAGGAAAACCCGTTTATTCCATATTCGTGCGTTTCGCGGGCAGAAAAGCACGTTTTTCACAGTCCTCACTCTTTTGATGATAGCTCGAGAACGGTCGAATGTTCGTGTTTGCCGTATGTTGCATCGTGTTCAGCGCATCGAGTAACCCCTATACAGTGAATTTGAAGTGTTTAAGGGAAGTTTACGGTAGCGTTTTGGCAGAAAAAATTTTTTTTCGAAAATTGAGCAATTCGATGATAACTCGAGAACGGTCGAATGTTAGCGTTTGCCGGATGTTGCATCGTGTTGAGAGCATCGAATTACCCCTATACAGTGAGTTTGAAGTGTTTAAGGGAAGTGTACGGTAGCATTTTGACAAAAACCTGATTTTTTCAAAAATTGTGCAATTCGATGATAACTCGAGAATGGTTGAATGTTAGCGTTTGCCGTATGTTGCATCGTGTTCAGCGCTTCGAACTACGGGTATATAGTGAATTTGAAATGTTTAAGGGAAGTGTACGGTAGTATTTATCAAGGAAACCCCGTTCATGCCATATTCGTGCGTTTCACGGGCAGAAAAGCACGTTTTTCGCAGTCCTCACTCTTTTCATGATAGCTCGAGAACGGTCGAATGTTAGCTTTTGCCGTATGTTGCATCGTGTTCAGCGCATCGAGTTACCCCTATACAGTGAATTTGAAGTGTTTAAGGGGAGTGTACGGCATTGTTTTGACAAAAAATTGATTTTTTCGATAATTGTGCAATTCGATGATAACTCGAGAACGGTCCAATGTTAGCGTTTGCCGTATGTTGCATCGTGTTGAGAGCATCGAATTACCCCTATACAGTGAGTTTGAAGTGTTTAAGGGAAGTGTACGGTAGCATTTTGACAAAAACCTGATTTTTTCAAAAATTGTGCAATTCGATGATAACTCGAGAATGGTTGAATGTTAGCGTTTGCCGTATGTTGCATCGTGTTCAGCGCTTCAAACTACGGGTATATAGTGAATTTGAAATGTTTAAGGGAAGTGTACGGTAGGATTTATCAAGGAAACCCCGTTTATGCCATATTCGTGCGTTTCACGGGCAGAAAAGCACGTTTTTCGCAGTCCTCACTCTTTTCATGATAGCTCGAGAACGCTCGAAAGTTCATGTTTGCCGTATGTTGCATCGTGTTCAGCGCATCGAGTTACCCCTATACAGTGAATTTGAAGTGTTTAAGGGAAGTTTACGGTAGCGTTTTGGCAGAAAATTTGTTTTTTCGAAAATTGAGCAATTCGATGATAACTCGAGATCGGTCGAATGGTAGCGTTTGCCGTATGTTGCATCGTGTAGAGAGCATCGAATTACCCCTATACAGTGAGTTTGAAGTGTTTAAGGGAAGTGTACGGTAGCGTTTTGACAAAAACCTGATTTTTTCAAAAATTGTACAATTCGATGATAACTCGAGAATGGTCGAATGTTAGCATTTGCCGTATGTTGCATCGTGTTCAGCGCTTCGAACTACGTGTAGACAGTGAATTTGAAGTATTTAAGGGAAGTGTACGGTAGTATTTATGAAGAAAACCCCGTTTATGCCATATTCGTGCGTTTCACGGGCAGAAAAGCACGTTTTTCGCAGTCCTCTCTCTTTTGATGATAGCTCGAGAACGGTCGAATATTCGTGTTTGCCGTATGTTGCATCGTGTTCAGCGCATCGAGTTACCCCTATACAGTGAATTTTAAGTGTTTAAGGGAAGTTTACGGTAGCGTTTTGGCAGAAAATTTGTTTTTTCGAAAATTGAGCAATTCGATGATAACTCGAGAACGGTCGAATGTTAGCGTTTACCGTATGTTGCATCGTGTTCAGCGCTTCGAACTACGGGTATACAGTGAATTTGAAGTGTTTAAGGGAAGTGTACGGTAGTGTTTCTAAAGGAAAACCCGTTTATTCCATATTCTTGCGTTTCACGGGCAGAAAAGCACGGTTTTCGCAGTCCTCACTCTTTTCATGATAGCTCGAGAACGGTCGAATGTTCGTGTTTGCCGTATGTTGCATCGTGTCCAGCGCATCGAGTTACCCCTATACAGTGAATTTGAAGTGTTTCAGGGAAGTGTACGGTAGTGTTTTTAAAGGAAAACCCGTTTATTCCATATTCGTGCGTTTCGCGGGCAGAAAAGCACGTTTTTCACAGTCCTCACTCTTTTGATGATAGCTCGAGAACGGTCGAATGTTCGTATTTGCCGTATGTTGCATCGTGTTCAGCGCATCGAGTAACCCCTATACAGTGAATTTGAAGTGTTTAAGGGAAGTTTACGGTAGCGTTTTGGCAGAAAAAATTTTTTTTCGAAAATTGAGCAATTCGATGATAACTCGAGAACGGTCGAATGTTAGCGTTTGCTGGATGTTGCATCGTGTTGAGAGCATCGAATTACCCCTATACAGTGAGTTTGAAGTGTTTAAGGGAAGTGTACGGTAGCGTTTTGACAAAAACCTGATTTTTTCAAAAATTGTGCAATTCGATGATAACTCGAGAATGGTTGAATGTTAGCGTTTGCCGTATGTTGCATCGTGTTCAGCGCTTCGAACTACGGGTATATAGTGAATTTGAAATGTTTAAGGGAAGTGTACGGTAGTATTTATCAAGGAAACCCCGTTTATGCCATATTCGTGCGTTTCACGGGCAGAAAAGCACGTTTTTCGCAGTCCTCACTCTTTTCATGATAGCTCGAGAACGCTCGAATGTTCATGTTTGCCGTATGTTGCATCGTGTTCAGCGCATCGAGTTACCCCTATACAGTGAATTTGAAGTGTTTAAGGGAAGTTTACGGTAGCGTTTTGGCAGAAAATTTGTTTTTTCGAAAATTGAGCAATTCGATGATAACTCGAGAACGGTCGAATGGTAGCGTTTGCCGTATGTTGCATCGTGTAGAGAGCATCGAATTACCCCTATACAGTGAGTTTGAAGTGTTTAAGGGAAGTGTACGGTAGCGTTTTGACAAAAACCTGATTTTTTCAAAAATTGTACAATTCGATGATAACTCGAGAATGTTCGAATGTTAGCATTTGCCGTATGTTGCATCGTGTTCAGCGCTTCGAACTACGGGTATATAGTGAATTTGAAATGTTTAAGGGAAGTGTACGGTAGTATTTATCAAGGAAACCCCGTTTATGCCATATTCGTGCGTTTCACGGGCAGAAAAGCACGTTTTTCGCAGTCCTCACTCTTTTCATGATAGCTCGAGAACGCTCGAATGTTCATGTTTGCCGTATGTTGCATCGTGTTCAGCGCATCGAGTTACCCCTATACAGTGAATTTGAAGTGCTTAAGGGAAGTTTACGGTAGCGTTTTGGCAGAAAATTTGTTTTTTCGAAAATTGAGTAATTCGATGATAACTCGAGAACGGTCGAATGGTAGCGTTTGCCGTTGTTGCATCGTGTTCAGCGCATCGAGTTACCCCTATACAGTGAATTTGAAGTGTTTAAGGGGAGTGTACGGCACTGTTTTGACAAAAATGTTTTTTTTCGAAAATTGAGCAGTTCGATGATAACTCGAGAACGGTCGAATAGTAGCGTTTGCCGTATGTTGCATCGTGTTCAGCGCTTCGAACTACGTGTAGACAGTGAATTTGAAGTATTTAAGGGAAGTGTACGGTAGTATTTATGAAGAAAACCCCGTTTATGCCATATTCGTGCGTTTCACGGGCAGAAAAGCACGTTTTTCGCAGTCCTCTCTCTTTTGATGATAGCTCGAGAACGGTCGAATATTCGTGTTTGCCGTATGTTGCATCGTGTTCAGCGCATCGAGTTACCCCTATACAGTGAATTTTAAGTGTTTAAGGGAAGTTTACGGTAGCGTTTTGGAAGAAAATTTGTTTTTTCGAAAATTGAGCAATTCGATGATAACTCGAGAACGGTCGAATGTTAGCGTTTACCGTATGTTGCATCGTGTTCAGCGCTTCGAACTACGGGTATACAGTGAATTTGAAGTGTTTAAGGGAAGTTTACGGTAGCGTTTTGGCAGAAAATGTTTTTTTTCGAAAATTGAGCAGTTCGATGATAACTCGAGAACGGTCGAATAGTAGCGTTTGCCGTTGTTGCATCGTGTTCAGCGCATCGAGTTACCCCTATACAGTGAATTTGAAGTGTTTAAGGGGAGTGTACGGCACTGTTTTGACAAAAATGTTTTTTTTCGAAAATTGAGCAGTTCGATGATAACTCGAGAACGGTCGAATAGTAGCGTTTGCCGTATGTTGCGTCGTGTTCAGCGCATCGAACTACGCCTATACAGTGAATTTGAAGTGTTTAAGGGGAGTGTACGGCATTGTTTTGACAAAAAATTGATTTTTTCGAAAATTGTGCAATTCGATGATAACTCGAGAACGGTCGAATAGTAGCGTTTGCCGTATGTTGCATCGTGTTCAGGGCTTCGAACTACGGGTATACAGTGAATTTGAAGTGTTTAAGGGAAGTGTACGGTAGTATTTATGAGGGAAACCCCGTTTATGCCATATTCGTGGGTTTCACGGGCAGAAAAGCACGTTTTTCACAGTCCTCACTCTTTTGATGATAGCTCGAGAACGGTCGATTGTTAGCGTTTGCCGTATGTTGCATCGTGTTCAGCGCATCGAGTTACCCCTATACAGTGAATGTGAAGTGTTTAAGGGAAGTTTACGGTAGCGTTTTGGCAGAAAATTTGTTTTTTCGAAAATTGAGCAATTCGATGATAACTCGAGAACGGTCGAATGTTAGCGTTTGCCGTATGTTGCGTCGTGTTCAGCGCTTCGAACTACGGGTATACAGTGAATTCGAAGTGTTTAAGGGAAGTTTACGGTAGCGTTTTGGCAAAAAATTTGTTTTTTCGAAAATTGAGCAATTCGATGATAACTCGAGAACGGTCGAATGTTAGCGTTTGCCGTATGTTGCATCGTGTTGAGAGCATCGAATTACCCCTATACCGTGAGTTTGAAGTATTTAAGGGAACTGTACGGTAGCGTTTTGACAAAAAATTGATTTTTTCGAAAATTGTGCAATTCGATGATAACTCGAGAACGGACGAATGTTAGCGTTTGCCGTATGTTGCATCGCGTTCAGCGCTTCGAACGGGGGGTATATAGTGAATTTGAAATGTTTAAGGGAAGTGTAGGGTAGTATTTATCAAGGAAACCCCGTTTACGCCATATTCGTGCGTTTCACGGGCAGAAAAGCACGCTTTTCGCAGTCCTCACTCTTTTCATGATAGCTCGAGAACGCTCGAATGTTCATGTTTGCCGTATGTTGCATCGTGTTCAGCGCATCGAGTTACCCCTATACAGTGAATTTAAAGTGTTTAAGGGAAGTGTACGGTAGTATTTATGAAGGAAACCCCGTTTATTCCATATTCGTGCGTTTCGCGGGCAGAAAAGCACGTTTTTCACAGTCCTCACTCTTTTGATGATAGCTCGAGAACGGTCGAATGTTCGTGTTTGCCGTATGTTGCATCGTGTTCAGCGCATCGAGTTACCCCTATACAGTGAATTTGAAGTGTTTACGGGAAGTTTACGGTAGCGTTTTGGCAGAAAAAATTTTTTTTCGAAAATTGAGCAATTCGATGATAACTCGAGAACGGTCGAATGTTAGCGTTTGCCGGATGTTGCATCGTGTTGAGAGCATCGAATTACCCCTATACAGTGAGTTTGAAGTGTTTAAGGGAAGTGTACGGTAGCATTTTGATAAAAACCTGATTTTTTCAAAAATTGTGCAATTCGATGATAACTCTAGAATGGTTGAATGTTAGCGTTTGCCGTATGTTGCATCGTGTTCAGCGCTTCGAACTACGGGTATATAGTGAATTTGAAATGTTTAAGGGAAGTGTACGGTAGTATTTATCAAGGAAACCCCGTTTATGCCATATTCGTGCGTTTCACGGGCAGAAAAGCACGTTTTTCGCAGTCCTCACTCTTTTCATGATAGCTCGAGAACGCTCGAATGTTCATGTTTGCCGTATGTTGCATCGTGTTCAGCGCATCGAGTTACCCCTATACAGTGAAGTTGAAGTGTTTAAGGGAAGTTTACGGTAGCGTTTTGGCAGAAAATTTTTTTTTTCGAAAATTGAGCAATTCGATGATTACTCGAGAACGGTCGAATCTTAGCGTTTGCCGTATGTTGCATCGTGTTCAGCGCATCGAACTACGCCTATACAGTGAATTTGAAGTGTTTAAGGGGAGTGTACGGCATTGTTTTGACAAAAAATTGTTTTTTTCGAAAATTGTACAATTCGATGATAACTCGAGAATGGTCGAATGTTAGCATTTGCCGTATGTTGCATCGTGTTCAGCGCTTCGAACTACGTGTAGACAGTGAATTTGAAGTATTTAAGGGAAGTCTACGGTAGTATTTATGAAGAAAACCCCGTTTATGCCATATTCGTGCGTTTCACGGGCAGAAAAGCACGTTTTTCGCAGTCCTCTCTCTTTTGATGATAGCTCGAGAACGGTCGAATATTAGCGTTTGCCGTATGTTGCGTCGTGTTCAGCGCATCGAACTACGCCTATACAGTGAATTTGAAGTGTTTAAGGGGAGTGTACGGCATTGTTTTGACAAAAAATTGATTTTTTCGATAATTGTGCAATTCGATGATAACTCGAGAACGGTCCAATGTTAGCGTTTGCCGTATGTTGCATCGTGTTGAGAGCATCGAATTACCCCTATACAGTGAGTTTGAAGTGTTTAAGGGAAGTGTACGGTAGCATTTTGACAAAAACCTGATTTTTTCAAAAATTGTGCAATTCGATGATAACTCGAGAATGGTTGAATGTTAGCGTTTGCCGTATGTTGCATCGTGTTCAGCGCTTCAAACTACGGGTATATAGTGAATTTGAAATGTTTAAGGGAAGTGTACGGTAGGATTTATCAAGGAAACCCCGTTTATGCCATATTCGTGCGTTTCACGGGCAGAAAAGCACGTTTTTCGCAGTCCTCACTCTTTTCATGATAGCTCGAGAACGCTCGAATGTTCATGTTTGCCGTATGTTGCATCGTGTTCAGCGCATCGAGTTACCCCTATACAGTGAATTTGAAGTGTTTAAGGGAAGTTTACGGTAGCGTTTTGGCAGAAAATTTGTTTTTTCGAAAATTGAGCAATTCGATGATAACTCGAGATCGGTCGAATGGTAGCGTTTGCCGTATGTTGCATCGTGTAGAGAGCATCGAATTACCCCTATACAGTGAGTTTGAAGTGTTTAAGGGAAGTGTACGGTAGCGTTTTGACAAAAACCTGATTTTTTCAAAAATTGTACAATTCGATGATAACTCGAGAATGGTCGAATGTTAGCATTTGCCGTATGTTGCATCGTGTTCAGCGCTTCGAACTACGTGTAGACAGTGAATTTGAAGTATTTAAGGGAAGTCTACGGTAGTATTTATGAAGAAAACCCCGTTTATGCCATATTCGTGCGTTTCACGGGCAGAAAAGCACGTTTTTCGCAGTCCTCTCTCTTTTGATGATAGCTCGAGAACGGTCGAATATTAGCGTTTGCCGTATGTTGCGTCGTGTTCAGCGCATCGAACTACGCCTATACAGTGAATTTGAAGTGTTTAAGGGGAGTGTACGGCATTGTTTTGACAAAAAATTGATTTTTTCGATAATTGTGCAATTCGATGATAACTCGAGAACGGTCCAATGTTAGCGTTTGCCGTATGTTGCATCGTGTTGAGAGCATCGAATTACCCCTATACAGTGAGTTTGAAGTGTTTAAGGGAAGTGTACGGTAGCATTTTGACAAAAACCTGATTTTTTCAAAAATTGTGCAATTCGATGATAACTCGAGAATGGTTGAATGTTAGCGTTTGCCGTATGTTGCATCGTGTTCAGCGCTTCAAACTACGGGTATATAGTGAATTTGAAATGTTTAAGGGAAGTGTACGGTAGGATTTATCAAGGAAACCCCGTTTATGCCATATTCGTGCGTTTCACGGGCAGAAAAGCACGTTTTTCGCAGTCCTCACTCTTTTCATGATAGCTCGAGAACGCTCGAATGTTCATGTTTGCCGTATGTTGCATCGTGTTCAGCGCATCGAGTTACCCCTATACAGTGAATTTGAAGTGTTTAAGGGAAGTTTACGGTAGCGTTTTGGCAGAAAATTTGTTTTTTCGAAAATTGAGCAATTCGATGATAACTCGAGATCGGTCGAATGGTAGCGTTTGCCGTATGTTGCATCGTGTAGAGAGCATCGAATTACCCCTATACAGTGAGTTTGAAGTGTTTAAGGGAAGTGTACGGTAGCGTTTTGACAAAAACCTGATTTTTTCAAAAATTGTACAATTCGATGATAACTCGAGAATGGTCGAATGTTAGCATTTGCCGTATGTTGCATCGTGTTCAGCGCTTCGAACTACGTGTAGACAGTGAATTTGAAGTATTTAAGGGAAGTGTACGGTAGTATTTATGAAGAAAACCCCGTTTATGCCATATTCGTGCGTTTCACGGGCAGAAAAGCACGTTTTTCGCAGTCCTCTCTCTTTTGATGATAGCTCGAGAACGGTCGAATATTCGTGTTTGCCGTATGTTGCATCGTGTTCAGCGCATCGAGTTACCCCTATACAGTGAATTTTAAGTGTTTAAGGGAAGTTTACGGTAGCGTTTTGGCAGAAAATTTGTTTTTTCGAAAATTGAGCAATTCGATGATAACTCGAGAACGGTCGAATGTTAGCGTTTACCGTATGTTGCATCGTGTTCAGCGCTTCGAACTACGGGTATACAGTGAATTTGAAGTGTTTAAGGGAAGTGTACGGTAGTGTTTCTAAAGGAAAACCCGTTTATTCCATATTCGTGCGTTCGCGGGCACAAAAGCACGTTTTTCACAGTCCTCACTCTTTTGATGATAGTTCGAGAACGGTCGAATGTTCGTGTTTGCCGTATGTTGCATCGTGTTCAGCGCTTCGAACTACGGGTATACAGTGAATTTGAAGTGTTTAAGGGAAGTGTACGGTAGTGTTTCTAAAGGAAACCCCGTTTATGCCATATTCTTGCGTTTCACGGGCAGAAAAGCACGGTTTTCGCAGTCCTCACTCTTTTCATGATAGCTCGAGAACGGTCGAATGTTCGTGTTTGCCGTATGTTGCATCGTGTCCAGCGCATCGAGTTACCCCTATACAGTGAATTTGAAGTGTTTCAGGGAAGTGTACGGTAGTGTTTTTAAAGGAAAACCCGTTTATTCCATATTCGTGCGTTTCGCGGGCAGAAAAGCACGTTTTTCACAGTCCTCACTCTTTTGATGATAGCTCGAGAACGGTCGAATGTTCGTGTTTGCCGTATGTTGCATCGTGTTCAGCGCATCGAGTAACCCCTATACAGTGAATTTGAAGTGTTTAAGGGAAGTTTACGGTAGCGTTTTGGCAGAAAAAATTTTTTTTCGAAAATTGAGCAATTCGATGATAACTCGAGAACGGTCGAATGTTAGCGTTTGCCGGATGTTGCATCGTGTTGAGAGCATCGAATTACCCCTATACAGTGAGTTTGAAGTGTTTAAGGGAAGTGTACGGTAGCATTTTGACAAAAACCTGATTTTTTCAAAAATTGTGCAATTCGATGATAACTCGAGAATGGTTGAATGTTAGCGTTTGCCGTATGTTGCATCGTGTTCAGCGCTTCGAACTACGGGTATATAGTGAATTTGAAATGTTTAAGGGAAGTGTACGGTAGTATTTATCAAGGAAACCCCGTTCATGCCATATTCGTGCGTTTCACGGGCAGAAAAGCACGTTTTTCGCAGTCCTCACTCTTTTCATGATAGCTCGAGAACGCTCGAATGTTCATGTTTGCCGTATGTTGCATCGTGTTCAGCGCATCGAGTTACCCCTATACAGTGAATTTGAAGTGTTTAAGGGAAGTTTACGGTAGCGTTTTGGCAGAAAATTTGTTTTTTCGAAAATTGAGCAATTCGATGATAACTCGAGAACGGTCGAATGGTAGCGTTTGCCGTATGTTGCATCGTGTAGAGAGCATCGAATTACCCCTATACAGTGAGTTTGAAGTGTTTAAGGGAAGTGTACGGTAGCGTTTTGACAAAAACCTGATTTTTTCAAAAATTGTACAATTCGATGATAACTCGAGAATGTTCGAATGTTAGCATTTGCCGTATGTTGCATCGTGTTCAGCGCTTCAAACTACGGGTATATAGTGAATTTGAAATGTTTAAGGGAAGTGTACGGTAGTATTTATCAAGGAAACCCCGTTTATGCCATATTCGTGCGTTTCACGGGCAGAAAAGCACGTTTTTCGCAGTCCTCTCTCTTTTGATGATAGCTCGAGAACGGTCGAATATTAGCGTTTGCCGTATGTTGCATCGTGTTCAGCGCATCGAACTACGCCTATACAGTGAATTTGAAGTGTTTAAGGGGAGTGTACGGCATTGTTTTGACAAAAAATTGTTTTTTTTCGAAAATTGTACAATTCGATGATAACTCGAGAATGGTCGAATGTTAGCATTTGCCGTATGTTGCATCGTGTTCAGCGCTTCGAACTACGTGTAGACAGTGAATTTGAAGTATTTAAGGGAAGTCTACGGTAGTATTTATGAAGAAAACCCCGTTTATGCCATATTCGTGCGTTTCACGGGCAGAAAAGCACGTTTTTCGCAGTCCTCTCTCTTTTGATGATAGCTCGAGAACGGTCGAATATTAGCGTTTGCCGTATGTTGCGTCGTGTTCAGCGCATCGAACTACGCCTATACAGTGAATTTGAAATGTTTAAGGGAAGTGTAGGGTAGTATTTATCAAGGAAACCCCGTTTATGCCATATTCGTGCGTTTCACGGGCAGAAAAGCACGCTTTTCGCAGTCCTCACTCTTTTCATGATAGCTCGAGAACGGTCGAATGTTAGCTTTTGCCGTATTTTGCATCGTGTTCAGCGCATCGAGTTACCCCTATACAGTGAATTTGAAGTGTTTAAGGGGAGTGTACGGCATTGTTTTGACAAAAAATTGATTTTTTCGATAATTGTGCAATTCGATGATAACTCGAGAACGGTCCAATGTTAGCGTTTGCCGTATGTTGCATCGTGTTCAGCGCTTCAAACTACGGGTATATAGTGAATTTGAAATGTTTAAGGGAAGTGTACGGTAGGATTTATCAAGGAAACCCCGTTTATGCCATATTCGTGCGTTTCACGGGCAGAAAAGCACGTTTTTCGCAGTCCTCACTCTTTTCATGATAGCTCGAGAACGCTCGAATGTTCATGTTTGCCGTATGTTGCATCGTGTTCAGCGCATCGAGTTACCCCTATACAGTGAATTTGAAGTGTTTAAGGGAAGTTTACGGTAGCGTTTTGGCAGAAAATTTGTTTTTTCGAAAATTGAGCAATTCGATGATAACTCGAGATCGGTCGAATGGTAGCGTTTGCCGTATGTTGCATCGTGTAGAGAGCATCGAATTACCCCTATACAGTGAGTTTGAAGTGTTTAAGGGAAGTGTACGGTAGCGTTTTGACAAAAACCTGATTTTTTCAAAAATTGTACAATTCGATGATAACTCGAGAATGGTCGAATGTTAGCATTTGCCGTATGTTGCATCGTGTTCAGCGCTTCGAACTACGTGTAGACAGTGAATTTGAAGTATTTAAGGGAAGTGTACGGTAGTATTTATGAAGAAAACCCCGTTTATGCCATATTCGTGCGTTTCACGGGCAGAAAAGCACGTTTTTCGCAGTCCTCTCTCTTTTGATGATAGCTCGAGAACGGTCGAATATTCGTGTTTGCCGTATGTTGCATCGTGTTCAGCGCATCGAGTTACCCCTATACAGTGAATTTTAAGTGTTTAAGGGAAGTTTACGGTAGCGTTTTGGCAGAAAATTTGTTTTTTCGAAAATTGAGCAATTCGATGATAACTCGAGAACGGTCGAATGTTAGCGTTTACCGTATGTTGCATCGTGTTCAGCGCTTCGAACTACGGGTATACAGTGAATTTGAAGTGTTTAAGGGAAGTGTACGGTAGTGTTTCTAAAGGAAAACCCGTTTATTCCATATTCGTGCGTTCGCGGGCACAAAAGCACGTTTTTCACAGTCCTCACTCTTTTGATGATAGTTCGAGAACGGTCGAATGTTCGTGTTTGCCGTATGTTGCATCGTGTTCAGCGCTTCGAACTACGGGTATACAGTGAATTTGAAGTGTTTAAGGGAAGTGTACGGTAGTGTTTCTAAAGGAAACCCCGTTTATGCCATATTCTTGCGTTTCACGGGCAGAAAAGCACGGTTTTCGCAGTCCTCACTCTTTTCATGATAGCTCGAGAACGGTCGAATGTTCGTGTTTGCCGTATGTTGCATCGTGTTCAGCGCATCGAGTAACCCCTATACAGTGAATTTGAAGTGTTTAAGGGAAGTTTACGGTAGCGTTTTGGCAGAAAAAATTTTTTTTCGAAAATTGAGCAATTCGATGATAACTCGAGAACGGTCGAATGTTAGCGTTTGCCGGATGTTGCATCGTGTTGAGAGCATCGAATTACCCCTATACAGTGAGTTTGAAGTGTTTAAGGGAAGTGTACGGTAGCATTTTGACAAAAACCTGATTTTTTCAAAAATTGTGCAATTCGATGATAACTCGAGAATGGTTGAATGTTAGCGTTTGCCGTATGTTGCATCGTGTTCAGCGCTTCGAACTACGGGTATATAGTGAATTTGAAATGTTTAAGGGAAGTGTACGGTAGTATTTATCAAGGAAACCCCGTTTATGCCATATTCGTGCGTTTCACGGGCAGAAAAGCACGTTTTTCGCAGTCCTCACTCTTTTCGTGATAGCTCGAGAACGCTCGAATGTTCATGTTTGCCGTATGTTGCATCGTGTTCAGCGCATCGAGTTACCCCTATACAGTGAATTTGAAGTGTTTAAGGGAAGTTTACGGTAGCGTTTTGGCAGAAAATTTGTTTTTTCGAAAATTGAGCAATTCGATGATAACTCGAGAACGGTCGAATGGTAGCGTTTGCCGTATGTTGCATCGTGTTCAGCGCATCGAGTTACCCCTATACAGTGAATGTGAAGTGTTTAAGGGAAGTTTACGGTAGCGTTTTGGCAGAAAATTTGTTTTTTCGAAAATTGAGCAATTCGATGATAACTCGAGAACGGTCGAATGTTAGCGTTTGCCGTATGTTGCGTCGTGTTCAGCGCTTCGAACTACGGGTATACAGTGAATTCGAAGTGTTTAAGGGAAGTTTACGGTAGCGTTTTGGCAAAAAATTTGTTTTTTCGAAAATTGAGCAATTCGATGATAACTCGAGAACGGTCGAATGTTAGCGTTTGCCGTATGTTGCATCGTGTTGAGAGCATCGAATTACCCCTATACCGTGAGTTTGAAGTATTTAAGGGAACTGTACGGTAGCGTTTTGACAAAAAATTGATTTTTTCGAAAATTGTGCAATTCGATGATAACTCGAGAGCGGTCGAATGTTAGCTTTTGCCGTATGTTGCATCGTGTTCAGCGCATCGAGTTACCCCTATACAGTGAATTTGAAGTGTTTAAGGGAAGTTTACGGTAGCGTTTTGGCAGAAAATTTTTTTTTTCGAAAATTGAGCAATTCGATGATTACTCGAGAACGGTCGAATGTTAGCGTTTGCCGTATGTTGCATCGTGTTCAGCGCTTCGAACTACGGGTATATAGTGAATTTGAAATGTTTAAGGGAAGTGTACGGTAGTATTTATCAAGGAAACCCCGTTTATGCCATATTCGTGCGTTTCACGGGCAGAAAAGCACGTTTTTCGCAGTCCTCTCTCTTTTGATGATAGCTCGAGAACGGTCGAATATTAGCGTTTGCCGTATGTTGCGTCGTGTTCAGCGCATCGAACTACGCCTATACAGTGAATTTGAAGTGTTTAAGGGGAGTGTACGGCATTGTTTTGACCAAAAATTGATTTTTTCGAAAATTGTGCAATTCGATGATAACTCGAGAACGGTCGAATGTTAGCGTTTGCCATTGTTGCATCGTGTTCAGCGCTTCGAACTACGCGTATACAGTGAATTTGAAGTGTTTAAGGGAATTGTACGGTAGTATTTATGAAGGAAACCCCGTTTATGCCATATTCGTGTGTTCCACGGGCAGAAAAGCACGTTTTTCACAGTCCTCACTCTTTTGATGATAGCTCGAGAACGGTCAAATGTTCGTGGTTGCCGTATGTTGCATCGTGTTCAGCGCATCGCGTTACCCCTATACAGTGAATTTGAAGTGTTTAAGGGAAGTTTACGGTAGCGTTTTGGCAGAAAATTTTTTTTTTCGAAAATTGAGCAATTCGATGATACCTAGAAAACGGTCGAATGTTAGCGTTTGCCGTAAGTTGCATCGTGTTCAGCGCTTCGAACTACGGGTATACAGTGAATTTGTAGTGTTTAAGGGAAGTTTACGGTAGCGTTTTGGCAGAAAATTTGTTTTTTCGAAAATTGAGCAATTCGATGATAACTCGAGAACGGTCGAATGTTAGCGTTTGCCGTATGTTGCATCGTGTTCAGCGCTTCGAACTGCGGGTATATAGTGAATTTGAAAGTTTAAGGGAAGTGTACGGTAGTATTTATCAAGGAAACCCCGTTTATGCCATATTCGTGCGTTCGCGGGCACAAAAGCACGTTTTTCACAGTCCTCACTCTTTTGATGATAGTTCGAGAACGGTCGAATGTTCGTGTTTGCCGTATGTTGCATCGTGTTCAGCGCTTCGAACTACGGGTATACAGTGAATTTGAAGTGTTTAAGGGAAGTGTACGGTAGAATTTATGAAGGAAACCCCGTTTATGCCATATTCGTGCGTTTCACGGGCAGAAAAGCACGTTTTTCACAGTCCTCACTCTTTTGATGATAGCTCGAGAACGGTCGAATATTCGTGTTTGCCGTATGTTGCATCGTGTTCAGCGCATCGAGTTACCCCTATACAGTGAATTTGAAGTGTTTAAGGGAAGTTTACGGTAGCGTTTTGGCAGAAAATTTTTTTTTTCGAAAATTGAGCAATTCGATGATACCTAGAAAACGGTCGAATGTTAGCGTTTGCCGTAAGTTGCATCGTGTTCAGCGCTTCGAACTACGGGTATACAGTGAATTTGAAGTGTTTAAGGGAAGTGTACGGTAGTATTTATGAAGGAAACCCCGTTTATGCCATATTCTTGCGTTTCACGGGCAGAAAAGCACGGTTTTCGCAGTCCTCCCTCTTTTCATGATAGCTCGAGAACGGTCGAATGTTCGTGTTTGCCGTATGTTGCATCGTGTTCAGCGCATCGAGTTACCCCTATACAGTGAATTTGAAGTGTTTCAGGGAAGTGTACGGTAGTGTTTTTAAAGGAAAACCCGTTTATTCCATATTCGTGCGTTTCGCGGGCAGAAAAGCACGTTTTTCACAGTCCTCACTCTTTTGATGATAGCTCGAGAACGGTCGAATGGTCGTGTTTGCCGTATGTTGCATCGTGTTCAGCGCATCGAGTAACCCCTATACAGTGAATTTGCAGTGTTTAAGGGAAGTTTACGGTAGCGTTTTGGCAGAAAAAATTTTTTTTCGAAAATTGAGCAATTCGATGATAACTCGAGAACGGTCGAATGTTAGCGTTTGCCGGATGTTGCATCGTGTTGAGAGCATCGAATTACCCCTATACAGTGAGTTTGAAGTGTTTAAGGGAAGTGTACGGTAGCATTTTGACAAAAACCTGATTTTTTCAAAAATTGTGCAATTCGATGATAACTCGAGAATGGTTGAATGTTAGCGTTTGCCGTATGTTGCATCGTGTTCAGCGCTTCGAACTACGGGTATATAGTGAATTTGAAATGTTTAAGGGAAGTGTACGGTAGTATTTATCAAGGAAACCCCGTTTATGCCATATTCGTGCGTTTCACGGGCAGAAAAGCCCGTTTTTCGCAGTCCTCACTCTTTTCGTGATAGCTCGAGAACGCTCGAATGTTCATGTTTGCCGTATGTTGCATCGTGTTCAGCGCATCGAGTTACCCCTATACAGTGAATTTGAAGTGTTTAAGGGAAGTTTACGGTAGCGTTTTGGCAGAAAATTTGTTTTTTCGAAAATTGAGCAATTCGATGATAACTCGAGAACGGTCGAATGGTAGCGTTTGCCGTATGTTGCATCGTGTAGAGAGCATCGAATTACCCCTATACAGTGAGTTTGAAGTGTTTAAGGGAAGTGTACGGTAGCGTTTTGACAAAAACCTGATTTTTTCAAAAATTGTACAATTCGATGATAACTCGAGAATGTTCGAATGTTAGCATTTGCCGTATGTTGCATCGTGTTCAGCGCTTCAAACTACGGGTATATAGTGAATTTGAAATGTTTAAGGGAAGTGTACGGTAGTATTTATCAAGGAAACCCCGTTTATGCCATATTCGTGCGTTTCACGGGCAGAAAAGCACGTTTTTCGCAGTCCTCACTCTTTTCATGATAGCTCGAGAACGCTCGAATGTTCATGTTTGCCGTATGTTGCATCGTGTTCAGCGCATCGAGTTACCCCTATACAGTGAATGTGAAGTGTTTAAGGGAAGTTTACGGTAGCGTTTTGGCAGAAAATTTGTTTTTTCGAAAATTGAGCAATTCGATGATAACTCGAGAACGGTCGAATGTTAGCGTTTGCCGTATGTTGCGTCGTGTTCAGCGCTTCGAACTACGGGTATACAGTGAATTCGAAGTGTTTAAGGGGAGTTTACGGTAGCGTTTTGGCAAAAAATTTGTTTTTTCGAAAATTGAGCAATTCGATGATAACTCGAGAACGGTCGAATGTTAGCGTTTGCCGTATGTTGCATCGTGTTGAGAGCATCGAATTACCCCTATACCGTGAGTTTGAAGTATTTAAGGGAACTGTACGGTAGCGTTTTGACAAAAAATTGATTTTTTCGAAAATTGTGCAATTCGATGATAACTCGAGAACGGTCGAATGTTAGCGTTTGCCGTATGTTGCATCGTGTTCAGCGCTTCGAACGGCGGGTATATAGTGAATTTGAAATGTTTAAGGGAAGTGTAGGGTAGTATTTATCAAGGAAACCCCGTTTATGCCATATTCGTGCGTTTCACGGGCAGAAAAGCACGCTTTTCGCAGTCCTCACTCTTTTCATGATAGCTCGAGAACGGTCGAATGTTAGCTTTTGCCGTATGTTGCATCGTGTTCAGCGCATCGAGTTACCCCTATACAGTGAATTTGAAGTGTTTAAGGGAAGTTTACGGTAGCGTTTTGGCAGAAAATTTTTTTTTTCGAAAATTGAGCAATTCGATGATTACTCGAGAACGGTCGAATGTTAGCGTTTGCCGTATGTTGCATCGTGTTCAGCACTTCGAACTACGGGTATATAGTGAATTTGAAATGTTTAAGGGAAGTGTACGGTAGTATTTATCAAGGAAACCCCGTTTATGCCATATTCGTGCGTTTCACGGGCAGAAAAGCACTTTTTTCGCAGTCCTCTCTCTTTTGATGATAGCTCGAGAACGGTCGAATATTAGCGTTTGCCGTATGTTGCGTCGTGTTCAGCGCATCGAACTACGCCTATACAGTGAATTTGAAGTGTTTAAGGGGAGTGTACGGCATTGTTTTGACCAAAAATTGATTTTTTCGAAAATTGTGCAATTCGATGATAACTCGAGAACGGTCGAATGTTAGCGTTTGCCATTGTTGCATCGTGTTCAGCGCTTCGAACTACGCGTATACAGTGAATTTGAAGTGTTTAAGGGAATTGTACGGTAGTATTTATGAAGGAAACCCCGTTTATGCCATATTCGTGTGTTCCACGGGCAGAAAAGCACGTTTTTCACAGTCCTCACTCTTTTGATGATAGCTCGAGAACGGTCAAATGTTCGTGGTTGCCGTATGTTGCATCGTGTTCAGCGCATCGCGTTACCCCTATACAGTGAATTTGAAGTGTTTAAGGGAAGTTTACGGTAGCGTTTTGGCAGAAAATTTTTTTTTTCGAAAATTGAGCAATTCGATGATACCTAGAAAACGGTCGAATGTTAGCGTTTGCCGTAAGTTGCATCGTGTTCAGCGCTTCGAACTACGGGTATACAGTGAATTTGTAGTGTTTAAGGGAAGTTTACGGTAGCGTTTTGGCAGAAAATTTGTTTTTTCGAAAATTGAGCAATTCGATGATAACTCGAGAACGGTCGAATGTTAGCGTTTGCCGTATGTTGCATCGTGTTGAGAGCATCGAATTACCCCTATACAGTGAGTTTGAAGTGTTTAAGGGAAGTGTACGGTAGCGTTTTGACAAAAAATTGATTTTTTCGAAAATTGTGCAATTCGATGATAACTCGAGAACGGTCGAATGTTAGCGTTTGCCGTATGTTGCATCGTGTTCAGCGCTTCGAACTGCGGGTATATAGTGAATTTGAAAGTTTAAGGGAAGTGTACGGTAGTATTTATCAAGGAAACCCCGTTTATGCCATATTCGTGCGTTCGCGGGCACAAAAGCACGTTTTTCACAGTCCTCACTCTTTTGATGATAGTTCGAGAACGGTCGAATGTTCGTGTTTGCCGTATGTTGCATCGTGTTCAGCGCTTCGAACTACGGGTATACAGTGAATTTGAAGTGTTTAAGGGAAGTGTACGGTAGAATTTATGAAGGAAACCCCGTTTATGCCATATTCGTGCGTTTCACGGGCAGAAAAGCACGTTTTTCACAGTCCTCACTCTTTTGATGATAGCTCGAGAACGGTCGAATATTCGTGTTTGCCGTATGTTGCATCGTGTTCAGCGCATCGAGTTACCCCTATACAGTGAATTTGAAGTGTTTAAGGGAAGTTTACGGTAGCGTTTTGGCAGAAAAATTTTTTTTTCGAAAATTGAGCAATTCGATGATACCTAGAAAACGGTCGAATGTTAGCGTTTGCCGTAAGTTGCATCGTGTTCAGCGCTTCGAACTACGGGTATACAGTGAATTTGAAGTGTTTAAGGGAAGTGTACGGTAGTATTTATGAAGGAAACCCCGTTTATGCCATATTCTTGCGTTTCACGGGCAGAAAAGCACGGTTTTCGCAGTCCTCCCTCTTTTCATGATAGCTCGAGAACGGTCGAATGTTCGTGTTTGCCGTATGTTGCATCGTGTTCAGCGCATCGAGTTACCCCTATACAGTGAATTTGAAGTGTTTCAGGGAAGTGTACGGTAGTGTTTTTAAAGGAAAACCCGTTTATTCCATATTCGTGCGTTTCGCGGGCAGAAAAGCACGTTTTTCACAGTCCTCACTCTTTTGATGATAGCTCGAGAACGGTCGAATGTTCGTGTTTGCCGTATGTTGCATCGTGTTCAGCGCATCGAGTAACCCCTATACAGTGAATTTGAAGTGTTTAAGGGAAGTTTACGGTAGCGTTTTGGCAGAAAAATTTTTTTTTCGAAAATTGAGCAATTCGATGATAACTCGAGAACGGTCGAATGTTAGCGTTTGCCGGATGTTGCATCGTGTTGAGAGCATCGAATTACCCCTATACAGTGAGTTTGAAGTGTTTAAGGGAAGTGTACGGTAGCATTTTGACAAAAACCTGATTTTTTCAAAAATTGTGCAATTCGATGATAACTCGAGAATGGTTGAATGTTAGCGTTTGCCGTATGTTGCATCGTGTTCAGCGCTTCGAACTACGGGTATATAGTGAATTTGAAATGTTTAAGGGAAGTGTACGGTAGTATTTATCAAGGAAACCCCGTTTATGCCATATTCGTGCGTTTCACGGGCAGAAAAGCACGTTTTTCGCAGTCCTCTCTCTTTTGATGATAGCTCGAGAACGGACGAATATTAGCGTTTGCCGTATGTTGCGTCGTGTTCAGCGCATCGAACTACGCCTATACAGTGAATTTGAAGTGTTTAAGGGGAGTGTACGGCATTGTTTTGACAAAAAATTGATTTTTTCGAAAATTGTGCAATTCTATGATAACTCGAGAACGGTCGCATGTTAGCGTTTGCCGTTGTTGCATCGTGTTCAGCGCTTCGAACTACGCGTATACAGTGAATTTGAAGTGTTTAAGGGAATTGTACGGTAGTATTTATGAAGGAAACCCCGTTTATGCCATATTCGTGTGTTCCACGGGCAGAAAAGCACGTTTTTCACAGTCCTCACTCTTTTGATGATAGCTCGAGAACGGTCGAATGTTCGTGTTTGCCGTATGTTGCATCGTGTTCAGCGCATCGCGTTACCCCTATACAGTGAATTTGAAGTGTTTAAGGGAAGTTTACGGTAGCGTTTTGGCAGAAAATTTTTTTTTTCGAAAATTGAGCAATTCGATGATACCTAGAAAACGGTCGAATGTTAGCGTTTGCCGTAAGTTGCATCGTGTTCAGCGCTTCGAACTACGGGTATACAGTGAATTTGTAGTGTTTAAGGGAAGTTTACGGTAGCGTTTTGGCAGAAAATTTGTTTTTTTCGAAAATTGAGCAATTCGATGATAACTCGAGAACGGTCGAATGTTAGCGTTTGCCGTATGTTGCATCGTGTTCAGCGCTTCGAACTACGGGTATATAGTGAATTTGAAAGTTTAAGGGAAGTGTACGGTAGTATTTATCAAGGAAACCCCGTTTATGCCATATTCGTGCGTTTCACGGGCAGAAAAGCACGCTTTTCGCAGTCCTCACTCTTTTCATGATAGCTCGAGAACGGTCGAATGTTAGCTTTTGCCGTATGTTGCATCGTGTTCAGCGCATCGAGTTAACCCTATACAGTGGATTTGAAGTGTTTAAGGGAAGTTTACGGTAGCGTTTTGGCAGAAAATTTTTTTTTTCGAAAATTGAGCAATTCGATGATTACTCGAGAACGGTCGAATGTTAGCGTTTGCCGTATGTTGCATCGTGTTCAGCGCATCGAACTACGCCTATACAGTGAATTTGAAGTGTTTAAGGGGAGTGTACGGCATTGTTTTGACAAAAAATTGGTTTTTTCGAAAATTGTACAATTCGATGATAACTCGAGAATGGTCGAATGTTAGCATTTGCCGTATGTTGCATCGTGTTCAGCGCTTCGAACTACGTGTAGACAGTGAATTTGAAGTATTTAAGGGAAGTGTACGGTAGTATTTATGAAGAAAACCCCGTTTATGCCATATTCGTGCGTTTCACGGGCAGAAAAGCACGTTTTTCGCAGTCCTCTCTCTTTTGATGATAGCTCGAGAACGGTCGAATATTAGCGTTTGCCGTATGTTGCGTCGTGTTCAGCGCATCGAACTACGCCTATACAGTGAATTTGAAGTGTTTAAGGGGAGTGTACGGCATTGTTTTGACAAAAAATTGATTTTTTCGAAAATTGTGCAATTCGATGATAACTCGAGAACGGTCCAATGTTAGCGTTTGCCGTATGTTGCATCGTGTTGAGAGCATCGAATTACCCCTATACAGTGAGTTTGAAGTGTTTAAGGGAAGTGTACGGTAGCATTTTGACAAAAACCTGATTTTTTCAAAAATTGTGCAATTCGATGATAACTCGAGAATGGTTGAATGTTAGCGGTTGCCGTATGTTGCATCGTGTTCACCGCTTCAAACTACGGGTATATAGTGAATTTGAAATGTTTAAGGGAAGTGTACGGTAGTATTTATCAAGGAAACCCCGTTTATGCCATATTCGTGCGTTTCACGGGCAGAAAAGCACGTTTTTCGCAGTCCTCACTCTTTTCATGATAGCTCGAGAACGCTCGAATGTTCATGTTTGCCGTATGTTGCATCGTGTTCAGCGCATCGAGTTACCCCTATACAGTGAATTTGAAGTGTTTAAGGGAAGTTTACGGTAGCGTTTTGGCAGAAAATTTGTTTTTTCGAAAATTGAGCAATTCGATGATAACTCGAGAACGGTCGAATGGTAGCGTTTGCCGTATGTTGCATCGTGTAGAGAGCATCGAATTACCCCTATACAGTGAGTTTGAAGTGTTTAAGGGAAGTGTACGGTAGCGTTTTGACAAAAACCTGATTTTTTCAAAAATTGTACAATTCGATGATAACTCGAGAATGTTCGAATGTTAGCATTTGCCGTATGTTGCATCGTGTTCAGCGCTTCAAACTACGGGTATATAGTGAATTTGAAATGTTTAAGGGAAGTGTACGGTAGTATTTATCAAGGAAACCCCGTTTATGCCATATTCGTGCGTTTCACGGGCAGAAAAGCACGTTTTTCGCAGTCCTCACTCTTTTCATGATAGCTCGAGAACGCTCGAATGTTCATGTTTGCCGTATGTTGCATCGTGTTCAGCGCATCGAGTTACCCCTATACAGTGAATTTGAAGTGTTTAAGGGAAGTGTACGGTAGTATTTATGAAGGAAACCCCGTTTATGCCATATTCGTGCGTTTCACGGGCAGAAAAGCACGTTTTTCACAGTCCTCACTCTTTTGATGATAGCTCGAGAACGCTCGAATGTTCATGTTTGCCGTATGTTGCATCGTGTTCAGCGCATCGAGTTACCCCTATACAGTGAATTTGAAGTGCTTAAGGGAAGTTTACGGTAGCGTTTTGGCAGAAAATTTGTTTTTTCGAAAATTGAGTAATTCGATGATAACTCGAGAACGGTCGAATGGTAGCGTTTGCCGTTGTTGCATCGTGTTCAGCGCATCGAGTTACCCCTATACAGTGAATTTGAAGTGTTTAAGGGGAGTGTACGGCACTGTTTTGACAAAAATGTTTTTTTTCGAAAATTGAGCAGTTCGATGATAACTCGAGAACGGTCGAATAGTAGCGTTTGCCGTATGTTGCATCGTGTTCAGCGCTTCGAACTACGTGTAGACAGTGAATTTGAAGTATTTAAGGGAAGTGTACGGTAGTATTTATGAAGAAAACCCCGTTTATGCCATATTCGTGCGTTTCACGGGCAGAAAAGCACGTTTTTCGCAGTCCTCTCTCTTTTGATGATAGCTCGAGAACGGTCGAATATTCGTGTTTGCCGTATGTTGCATCGTGTTCAGCGCATCGAGTTACCCCTATACAGTGAATTTTAAGTGTTTAAGGGAAGTTTACGGTAGCGTTTTGGAAGAAAATTTGTTTTTTCGAAAATTGAGCAATTCGATGATAACTCGAGAACGGTCGAATGTTAGCGTTTACCATATGTTGCATCGTGTTCAGCGCTTCGAACTACGGGTATACAGTGAATTTGAAGTGTTTAAGGGAAGTGTACGGTAGTGTTTCTAAAGGAAAACCCGTTTATTCCATATTCGTGCGTTCGCGGGCACAAAAGCACGTTTTTCACAGTCCTCACTCTTTTGATGATAGTTCGAGAACGGTCGAATGTTCGTGTTTGCCGTATGTTGCATCGTGTTCAGCGCTTCGAACTACGGGTATACAGTGAATTTGAAGTGTTTAAGGGAAGTGTACGGTAGAATTTATGAAGGAAACCCCGTTTATGCCATATTCGTGCGTTTCACGCGCAGAAAAGCACGTTTTTCACAGTCCTCACTCTTTTGATGATAGCTCGAGAACGGTCGAATATTCGTGTTTGCCGTATGTTGCATCGTGTTCAGCGCATCGAGTTACCCCTATACAGTGAATTTGAAGTGTTTAAGGGAAGTTTACGGTAGCGTTTTGGCAGAAAATGTTTTTTTTCGAAAATTGAGCAGTTCGATGATAACTCGAGAACGGTCGAATAGTAGCGTTTGCCGTTGTTGCATCGTGTTCAGCGCATCGAGTTACCCCTATACAGTGAATTTGAAGTGTTTAAGGGGAGTGTACGGCACTGTTTTGACAAAAATGTTTTTTTTCGAAAATTGAGCAGTTCGATGATAACTCGAGAACGGTCGAATAGTAGCGTTTGCCGTATGTTGCGTCGTGTTCAGCGCATCGAACTACGCCTATACAGTGAATTTGAAGTGTTTAAGGGGAGTGTACGGCATTGTTTTGACAAAAAATTGATTTTTTCGAAAATTGTGCAATTCGATGATAACTCGAGAACGGTCGAATAGTAGCGTTTGCCGTATGTTGCATCGTGTTCAGGGCTTCGAACTACGGGTATACAGTGAATTTGAAGTGTTTAAGGGAAGTGTACGGTAGTATTTATGAAGGAAACCCCGTTTATGCCATATTCGTGGGTTTCACGGGCAGAAAAGCACGTTTTTCACAGTCCTCACTCTTTTGATGATAGCTCGAGAACGGTCGATTGTTAGCGTTTGCCGTATGTTGCATCGTGTACAGCGCATCGAGTTACCCCTATACAGTGAATGTGAAGTGTTTAAGGGAAGTTTACGGTAGCGTTTTGGCAGAAAATTTGTTTTTTCGAAAATTGAGCAATTCGATGATAACTCGAGAACGGTCGAATGTTAGCGTTTGCCGTATGTTGCGTCGTGTTCAGCGCTTCGAACTACGGGTATACAGTGAATTCGAAGTGTTTAAGGGAAGTTTACGGTAGCGTTTTGGCAAAAAATTTGTTTTTTCGAAAATTGAGCAATTCGATGATAACTCGAGAACGGTCGAATGTTAGCGTTTGCCGTATGTTGCATCGTGTTGAGAGCATCGAATTACCCCTATACCGTGAGTTTGAAGTATTTAAGGGAACTGTACGGTAGCGTTTTGACAAAAAATTGATTTTTTCGAAAATTGTGCAATTCGATGATAACTCGAGAACGGTCGAATGTTAGCGTTTGCCGTATGTTGCATCGCGTTCAGCGCTTCGAACGGGGGGTATATAGTGAATTTGAAATGTTTAAGGGAAGTGTAGGGTAGTATTTATCAAGGAAACCCCGTTTACGCCATATTCGTGCGTTTCACGGGCAGAAAAGCACGCTTTTCGCAGTCCTCACTCTTTTCATGATAGCTCGAGAACGCTCGAATGTTCATGTTTGCCGTATGTTGCATCGTGTTCAGCGCATCGAGTTACCCCTATACAGTGAATTTAAAGTGTTTAAGGGAAGTGTACGGTAGTATTTATGAAGGAAACCCCGTTTATTCCATATTCGTGCGTTTCGCGGGCAGAAAAGCACGTTTTTCACAGTCCTCACTCTTTTGATGATAGCTCGAGAACGGTCGAATGTTCGTGTTTGCCGTATGTTGCATCGTGTTCAGCGCATCGAGTTACCCCTATACAGTGAATTTGAAGTGTTTACGGGAAGTTTACGGTAGCGTTTTGGCAGAAAAAATTTTTTTTCGAAAATTGAGCAATTCGATGATAACTCGAGAACGGTCGAATGTTAGCGTTTGCCGGATGTTGCATCGTGTTGAGAGCATCGAATTACCCCTATACAGTGAGTTTGAAGTGTTTAAGGGAAGTGTACGGTAGCATTTTGATAAAAACCTGATTTTTTCAAAAATTGTGCAATTCGATGATAACTCTAGAATGGTTGAATGTTAGCGTTTGCCGTATGTTGCATCGTGTTCAGCGCTTCGAACTACGGGTATATAGTGAATTTGAAATGTTTAAGGGAAGTGTACGGTAGTATTTATCAAGGAAACCCCGTTTATGCCATATTCGTGCGTTTCACGGGCAGAAAAGCACGTTTTTCGCAGTCCTCACTCTTTTCATGATAGCTCGAGAACGCTCGAATGTTCATGTTTGCCGTATGTTGCATCGTGTTCAGCGCATCGAGTTACCCCTATACAGTGAAGTTGAAGTGTTTAAGGGAAGTTTACGGTAGCGTTTTGGCAGAAAATTTGTTTTTTCGAAAATTGAGCAATTCGATGATATCTCGAGAACGGTCGAATGGTAGCGTTTGCCGTATGTTGCATCGTGTAGAGAGCATCGAATTACCCCTATACAGTGAGTTTGAAGTGGTTAAGGGAAGTGTACGGTAGCGTTTTGACAAAAACCTGATTTTTTCAAAAATTGTACAATTCGATGATAACTCGAGAATGGTCGAATGTTAGCATTTGCCGTATGTTGCATCGTGTTCAGCGCTTCGAACTACGTGTAGACAGTGAATTTGAAGTATTTAAGGGACGTGTACGGTAGTATTTATGAAGAAAACCCCGTTTATGCCATATTCGTGCGTTTCACGGGCAGAAAAGCACGTTTTTCGCAGTCCTCTCTCTTTTGATGATAGCTCGAGAACGGACGAATATTAGCGTTTGCCGTATGTTGCGTCGTGTTCAGCGCATCGAACTACGCCTATACAGTGAATTTGAAGTGTTTAAGGGGAGTGTACGGCATTGTTTTGACAAAAAATTGATTTTTTCGAAAATTGTGCAATTCTATGATAACTCGAGAACGGTCGAATGTTAGCGTTTGCCGTTGTTGCATCGTGTTCAGCGCTTCGAACTACGCGTATACAGTGAATTTGAAGTGTTTAAGGGAATTGTACGGTAGTATTTATGAAGGAAACCCCGTTTATGCCATATTCGTGTGTTCCACGGGCAGAAAAGCACGTTTTTCACAGTCCTCACTCTTTTGATGATAGCTCGAGAACGGTCGAATGTTCGTGTTTGCCGTATGTTGCATCGTGTTCAGCGCATCGCGTTACCCCTATACAGTGAATTTGAAGTGTTTAAGGGAAGTTTACGGTAGCGTTTTGGCAGAAAATTTTTTTTTTCGAAAATTGAGCAATTCGATGATACCTAGAAAACGGTCGAATGTTAGCGTTTGCCGTAAGTTGCATCGTGTTCAGCACTTCGAACTACGGGTATACAGTGAATTTGTAGTGTTTAAGGGAAGTTTACGGTAGCGTTTTGGCAGAAAATTTGTTTTTTCGAAAATTGAGCAATTCGATGATAACTCGAGAACGGTCGAATGTTAGCGTTTGCCGTATGTTGCATCGTGTTCAGCGCTTCGAACTACGGGTATATAGTGAATTTGAAAGTTTAAGGGAAGTGTACGGTAGTATTTATCAAGGAAACCCCGTTTATGCCATATTCGTGCGTTTCACGGGCAGAAAAGCACGCTTTTCGCAGTCCTCACTCTTTTCATGATAGCTCGAGAACGGTCGAATGTTAGCTTTTGCCGTATGTTGCATCTGTTCAGCGCATCGAGTTACCCCTATACAGTGGATTTGAAGTGTTTAAGGGAAGTTTACGGTAGCGTTTTGGCAGAAAATTTTTTTTTTCGAAAATTGAGCAATTCGATGATTACTCGAGAACGGTCGAATGTTAGCGTTTGCCGTATGTTGCATCGTGTTCAGCGCATCGAACTACGCCTATACAGTGAATTTGAAGTGTTTAAGGGGAGTGTACGGCTTTGTTTTGACAAAAAATTGGTTTTTTCGAAAATTGTACAATTCGATGATAACTCGAGAATGGTCGAATGTTAGCATTTGCCGTATGTTGCATCGTGTTCAGCGCTTCGAACTACGTGTAGACAGTGAATTTGAAGTATTTAAGGGACGTGTACGGTAGTATTTATGAAGAAAACCCCGTTTATGCCATATTCGTGCGTTTCACGGGCAGAAAAGCACGTTTTTCGCAGTCCTCTCTCTTTTGATGATAGCTCGAGAACGGTCGAATATTAGCGTTTGCCGTATGTTGCGTCGTGTTCAGCGCATCGAACTACGCCTATACAGTGAATTTGAAGTGTTTAAGGGGAGTGTACGGCATTGTTTTGACAAAAAATTGATTTTTTCGATAATTGTGCAATTCGATGATAACTCGAGAACGGTCCAATGTTAGCGTTTGCCGTATGTTGCATCGTGTTGAGAGCATCGAATTACCCCTATACAGTGAGTTTGAAGTGTTTAAGGGAAGTGTACGGTAGCATTTTGACAAAAACCTGATTTTTTCAAAAATTGTGCAATTCGATGATAACTCGAGAATGGTTGAATGTTAGCGTTTGCCGTATGTTGCATCGTGTTCAGCGCTTCAAACTACGGGTATATAGTGAATTTGAAATGTTTAAGGGAAGTGTACGGTAGGATTTATCAAGGAAACCCCGTTTATGCCATATTCGTGCGTTTCACGGGCAGAAAAGCACGTTTTTCGCAGTCCTCACTCTTTTCATGATAGCTCGAGAACGCTCGAATGTTCATGTTTGCCGTATGTTGCATCGTGTTCAGCGCATCGAGTTACCCCTATACAGTGAATTTGAAGTGTTTAAGGGAAGTTTACGGTAGCGTTTTGGCAGAAAATTTGTTTTTTCGAAAATTGAGCAATTCGATGATAACTCGAGATCGGTCGAATGGTAGCGTTTGCCGTATGTTGCATCGTGTAGAGAGCATCGAATTACCCCTATACAGTGAGTTTGAAGTGTTTAAGGGAAGTGTACGGTAGCGTTTTGACAAAAACCTGATTTTTTCAAAAATTGTACAATTCGATGATAACTCGAGAATGGTCGAATGTTAGCATTTGCCGTATGTTGCATCGTGTTCAGCGCTTCGAACTACGTGTAGACAGTGAATTTGAAGTATTTAAGGGAAGTGTACGGTAGTATTTATGAAGAAAACCCCGTTTATGCCATATTCGTGCGTTTCACGGGCAGAAAAGCACGTTTTTCGCAGTCCTCTCTCTTTTGATGATAGCTCGAGAACGGTCGAATATTCGTGTTTGCCGTATGTTGCATCGTGTTCAGCGCATCGAGTTACCCCTATACAGTGAATTTTAAGTGTTTAAGGGAAGTTTACGGTAGCGTTTTGGCAGAAAATTTGTTTTTTTCGAAAATTGAGCAATTCGATGATAACTCGAGAACGGTCGAATGTTAGCGTTTACCGTATGTTGCATCGTGTTCAGCGCTTCGAACTACGGGTATACAGTGAATTTGAAGTGTTTAAGGGAAGTGTACGGTAGTGTTTCTAAAGGAAAACCCGTTTATTCCATATTCGTGCGTTCGCGGGCACAAAAGCACGTTTTTCACAGTCCTCACTCTTTTGATGATAGTTCGAGAACGGTCGAATGTTCGTGTTTGCCGTATGTTGCATCGTGTTCAGCGCTTCGAACTACGGGTATACAGTGAATTTGAAGTGTTTAAGGGAAGTGTACGGTAGTGTTTCTAAAGGAAACCCCGTTTATGCCATATTCTTGCGTTTCACGGGCAGAAAAGCACGGTTTTCGCAGTCCTCACTCTTTTCATGATAGCTCGAGAACGGTCGAATGTTCGTGTTTGCCGTATGTTGCATCGTGTCCAGCGCATCGAGTTACCCCTATACAGTGAATTTGAAGTGTTTCAGGGAAGTGTACGGTAGTGTTTTTAAAGGAAAACCCGTTTATTCCATATTCGTGCGTTTCGCGGGCAGAAAAGCACGTTTTTCACAGTCCTCACTCTTTTGATGATAGCTCGAGAACGGTCGAATGTTCGTGTTTGCCGTATGTTGCATCGTGTTCAGCGCATCGAGTTACCCCTATACAGTGAATTTGAAGTGTTTAAGGGAAGTTTACGGTAGCGTTTTGGCAGAAAATTTGTTTTTTCGAAAATTGAGCAATTCGATGATAACTCGAGAACGGTCGAATGGTAGCGTTTGCCGTATGTTGCATCGTGTAGAGAGCATCGAATTACCCCTATACAGTGAGTTTGAAGTGTTTAAGGGAAGTGTACGGTAGCGTTTTGACAAAAACCTGATTTTTTCAAAAATTGTACAATTCGATGATAACTCGAGAATGTTCGAATGTTAGCATTTGCCGTATGTTGCATCGTGTTCAGCGCTTCAAACTACGGGTATATAGTGAATTTGAAATGTTTAAGGGAAGTGTACGGTAGTATTTATCAAGGAAACCCCGTTTATGCCATATTCGTGCGTTTCACGGGCAGAAAAGCACGTTTTTCGCAGTCCTCACTCTTTTCATGATAGCTCGAGAACGCTCGAATGTTCATGTTTGCCGTATGTTGCATCGTGTTCAGCGCATCGAGTTACCCCTATACAGTGAATGTGAAGTGTTTAAGGGAAGTTTACGGTAGCGTTTTGGCAGAAAATTTGTTTTTTCGAAAATTGAGCAATTCGATGATAACTCGAGAACGGTCGAATTTTAGCGTTTGCCGTATGTTGCGTCGTGTTCAGCGCTTCGAACTACGGGTATACAGTGAATTCGAAGTGTTTAAGGGAAGTTTACGGTAGCGTTTTGGCAAAAAATTTGTTTTTTCGAAAATTGAGCAATTCGATGATAACTCGAGAACGGTCGAATCTTAGCGTTTGCCGTATGTTGCATCGTGTTGAGAGCATCGAATTACCCCTATACCGTGAGTTTGAAGTATTTAAGGGAACTGTACGGTAGCGTTTTGACAAAAAATTGATTTTTTCGAAAATTGTGCAATTCGATGATAACTCGAGAACGGTCGAATGTTAGCGTTTGCCGTATGTTGCATCGTGTTCAGCGCTTCGAACGGCGGGTATATAGTGAATTTGAAATGTTTAAGGGAAGTGTAGGGTAGTATTTATCAAGGAAACCCCGTTTATGCCATATTCGTGCGTTTCACGGGCAGAAAAGCACGCTTTTCGCAGTCCTCACTCTTTTCATGATAGCTCGAGAACGGTCGAATGTTAGCTTTTGCCGTATGTTGCATCGTGTTCAGCGCATCGAGTTACCCCTATACAGTGAATTTGAAGTGTTTAAGGGAAGTTTACGGTAGCGTTTTGGCAGAAAATTTTTTTTTTCGAAAATTGAGCAATTCGATGATTACTCAAGAACGGTCGAATGTTAGCGTTTGCCGTATGTTGCATCGTGTTCAGCGCTTCGAACTACGGGTATATAGTGAATTTGAAATGTTTAAGGGAAGTGTACGGTAGTATTTATCAAGGAAACCCCGTTTATGCCATATTCGTGCGTTTCACGGGCAGAAAAGCACGTTTTTCGCAGTCCTCTCTCTTTTGATGATAGCTCGAGAACGGTCGAATATTAGCGTTTGCCGTATGTTGCGTCGTGTTCAGCGCATCGAACTACGCCTATACAGTGAATTTGAAGTGTTTAAGGGGAGTGTACGGCATTGTTTTGACAAAAAATTGATTTTTTCGAAAATTGTGCAATTCGATGATAACTCGAGAACGGTCGAATGTTAGCGTTTGCCGTTGTTGCATCGTGTTCAGCGCTTCGAACTACGCGTATACAGTGAATTTGAAGTGTTTAAGGGAATTGTACGGTAGTATTTATGAAGGAAACCCCGTTTATGCCATATTCGTGTGTTCCACGGGCAGAAAAGCACGTTTTTCACAGTCCTCACTCTTTTGATGATAGCTCGAGAACGGTCGAATGTTCGTGTTTGCCGTATGTTGCATCGTGTTCAGCGCATCGCGTTACCCCTATACAGTGAATTTGAAGTGTTTAAGGGAAGTTTACGGTAGCGTTTTGGCAGAAAATTTTTTTTTTCGAAAATTGAGCAATTCGATGATACCTAGAAAACGGTCGAATGTTAGCGTTTGCCGTAAGATGCATCGTGTTCAGCGCTTCGAACTACGGGTATACAGTGAATTTGTAGTGTTTAAGGGAAGTTTACGGTAGCGTTTTGGCAGAAAATTTGTTTTTTCGAAAATTGAGCAATTCGATGATAACTCGAGAACGGTCGAATGTTAGCGTTTGCCGTATGTTGCATCGTGTTGAGAGCATCGAATTACCCCTATACAGTGAGTTTGAAGTGTTTAAGGGAAGTGTACGGTAGCGTTTTGACAAAAACCTGATTTTTTCAAAAATTGTGCAATTCGATGATAACTCGAGAATGGTCGAATGTTAGCGTTTGCCGTATGTTGCGTCCTGTTCAGCGCATCGAACTACAACTATACAGTGAATCTGAAGTGTTTAAGGGGAGTGTACGGCATTGTTTTGACAAAAAATTGATTTTTTCGAAAATTGTGCAATTCGATGATAACTCGAGAACGGTCGAATGTTAGCGTTTGCCGTTGTTGCATCGTGTTCAGCGCTTCGAACTACGGGTATACAGTGAATTTGAAGTGTTTAAGGGAAGTGTACGGTAGTATTTATGAAGGAAACCCCGTTTATGCCATATTCGTGCGTTTCACGGGCAGAAAAGCACGTTTTTCACAGTCCTCACTCTTTTGATGATAGCTCGAGAACGGTCGAATGTTAGCGTTTGCCGTATGTTGCATCGTGTTCAGCGCATCGAGTTACCCCTATACAGTGAATGTGAAGTGTTTAAGGGAAGTTTACGGTAGCGTTTTGGCAGAAAATTTGTTTATTCGAAAATTGAGCAATTCGATGATAACTCGAGAACGGTCGAATGTTAGCGTTTGCCGTATGTTGCGTCGTGTTCAGCGCTTCGAACTACGGGTATACAGTGAATTCGAAGTGTTTAAGGGAAGTTTACGGTAGCGTTTTGGCAGAAAATTTGTTTTTTCGAAAATTGAGCAATGCGATGATAACTCGAGAACGGTCGAATGTTAGCGTTTGCCGTATGTTGCATCGTGTTGAGAGCATCGAATTACCCCTATACCGTGAGTTTGAAGTGGTTAAGGGAACTGTACGGTAGCGTTTTGACAAAATGATTTTTTCGAAAATTGTGCAATTCGATGATAACTCGAGAACGGTCGAATGTTAGCGTTTGCCGTATGTTGCATCGTGTTCAGCGCTTCGAACTGCGGGTATATAGTGCATTTGAAAGTTTAAGGGAAGTGTACGGTAGTATTTATGAAGGAAACCCCGTTTATTCCATATTCGTGCGTTTCGCGGGCAGAAAAGCACGTTTTTCACAGTCCTCACTCTTTTGATGATAGCTCGAGAACGGTCGAATGTTCGTGTTTGCCGTATGTTGCATCGTGTTCAGCGCATCGAGTTACCCCTATACAGTGAATTTGAAGTGTTTACGGGAAGTTTACGGTAGCGTTTTGGCAGAAAAAATTTTTTTTCGAAAATTGAGCAATTCGATGATAACTCGAGAACGGTCGAATGTTAGCGTTTGCCGGATGTTGCATCGTGTTGAGAGCATCGAATTACCCCTATACAGTGAGTTTGAAGTGTTTAAGGGAAGTGTACGGTAGCATTTTGACAAAAACCTGATTTTTTCAAAAATTGTGCAATTCGATGATAACTCTAGAATGGTTGAATGTTAGCGTTTGCCGTATGTTGCATCGTGTTCAGCGCTTCGAACTGCGGGTATATAGTGAATTTGAAAGTTTAAGGGAAGTGTACGGTAGTATTTATCAAGGAAACCCCGTTTATGCCATATTCGTGCGTTTCACGGGCAGAAAAGCACGCTTTTCGCAGTCCTCACTCTTTTCATGATAGCTCGAGAACGGTCGAATGTTAGCTTTTGCCGTATGTTGCATCTGTTCAGCGCATCGAGTTACCCCTATACAGTGGATTTGAAGTGTTTAAGGGAAGTTTACGGTAGCGTTTTGGCAGAAAATTTTTTTTTTCGAAAATTGAGCAATTCGATGATTACTCGAGAACGGTCGAATGTTAGCGTTTGCCGTATGTTGCATCGTGTTCAGCGCATCGAACTACGCCTATACAGTGAATTTGAAGTGTTTAAGGGGAGTGTACGGCATTGTTTTGACAAAAAATTGGTTTTTTCGAAAATTGTACAATTCGATGATAACTCGAGAATGGTCGAATGTTAGCATTTGCCGTATGTTGCATCGTGTTCAGCGCTTCGAACTACGTGTAGACAGTGAATTTGAAGTATTTAAGGGAAGTGTACGGTAGTATTTATGAAGAAAACCCCGTTTATGCCATATTCGTGCGTTTCACGGGCAGAAAAGCACGGTTTTCGCAGTCCTCACTCTTTTCATGATAGCTCGAGAACGGTCGAATGTTCGTGTTTGCCGTATGTTGCATCGTGTCCAGCGCATCGAGTTACCCCTATACAGTGAATTTGAAGTGTTTCAGGGAAGTGTACGGTAGTGTTTTTAAAGGAAAACCCGTTTATTCCATATTCGTGCGTTTCGCGGGCAGAAAAGCACGTTTTTCACAGTCCTCACTCTTTTGATGATAGCTCGAGAACGGTCGAATGTTCGTGTTTGCCGTATGTTGCATCGTGTTCAGCGCATCGAGTAACCCCTATACAGTGAATTTGAAGTGTTTAAGGGAAGTTTACGGTAGCGTTTTGGCAGAAAAAATTTTTTTTCGAAAATTGAGCAATTCGATGATAACTCGAGAACGGTCGAATGTTAGCGTTTGCCGGATGTTGCATCGTGTTGAGAGCATCGAATTACCCCTATACAGTGAGTTGGAAGTGTTTAAGGGCAGTGTACGGTAGCATTTTGACAAAAACCTGATTTTTTCAAAAATTGTGCAATTCGATGATAACTCGAGAATGGTTGAATGTTAGCGTTTGCCGTATGTTGCATGGTGTTCAGCGCTTCGAACTACGGGTATATAGTGAATTTGAAATGTTTAAGGGAAGTGTACGGTAGTATTTATCAAGGAAACCCCGTTTATGCCATATTCGTGCGTTTCACGGGCAGAAAAGCACGTTTTTCGCAGTCCTCACTCTTTTCATGATAGCTCGAGAACGCTCGAATGTTCATGTTTGCCGTATGTTGCATCGTGTTCAGCGCATCGAGTGACCCCTATACAGTGAATTTGAAGTGTTTAAGGGAAGTTTACGGTAGCGTTTTGGCAGAAAATTTGTTTTTTCGAAAATTGAGCAATTCGATGATAACTCGAGAACGGTCGAATGGTAGCGTTTGCCGTATGTTGCATCGTGTAGAGAGCATCGAATTACCCCTATACAGTGAGTTTGAAGTGTTTAAGGGAAGTGTACGGTAGCGTTTTGACAAAAACCTGATTTTTTCAAAAATTGTACAATTCGATGATAACTCGAGAATGGTCGAATGTTAGCATTTGCCGTATGTTGCATCGTGTTCAGCGCTTCAAACTACGGGTATATAGTGAATTTGAAATGTTTAAGGGAAGTGTACGGTAGTATTTATCAAGGAAACCCCGTTTATGCCATTTTCGTGCGTTTCACGGGCAGAAAAGCACGTTTTTCGCAGTCCTCACTCTTTTCATGATAGCTCGAGAACGGTCGAATGTTAGCTTTTGCCGTATGTTGCATCGTGTTCAGCGCATCGAGTTACCCCTATACAGTGGATTTGAAGTGTTTAAGGGAAGTTTACGGTAGCGTTTTGGCAGAAAATTTTTTTTTTCGAAAATTGAGCAATTCGATGATTACTCGAGAACGGTCGAATCTTAGCGTTTGCCGTATGTTGCATCGTGTTCAGCGCATCGAACTACGCCTATACAGTGAATTTGAAGTGTTTAAGGGGAGTGTACGGCATTGTTTTGACAAAAAATTGTTTTTTTCGAAAATTGTACAATTCGATGATAACTCGAGAATGGTCGAATGTTAGCATTTGCCGTATGTTGCATCGTGTTCAGCGCTTCGAACTACGTGTAGACAGTGAATTTGAAGTATTTAAGGGAAGTGTACGGTAGTATTTATGAAGAAAACCCCGTTTATGCCATATTCGTGCGTTTCACGGGCAGAAAAGCACGTTTTTCGCAGTCCTCTCTCTTTTGATGATAGCTCGAGAACGGTCGAATATTAGCGTTTGCCGTATGTTGCGTCGTGTTCAGCGCATCGAACTACGCCTACACAGTGAATTTGAAGTGTTTAAGGGGAGTGTACGGCATTGTTTTGACAAAAAATTGATTTTTTCGATAATTGTGCAATTCGATGATAACTCGAGAACGATCCAATGTTAGCGTTTGCCGTATGTTGCATCGTGTTGAGAGCATCGAATTACCCCTATACAGTGAGTTTGAAGTGTTTAAGGGAAGTGTACGGTAGCATTTTGACAAAAACCTGATTTTTTCAAAAATTGTGCAATTCGATGATAACTCGAGAATGGTTGAATGTTAGCGTTTGCCGTATGTTGCATCGTGTTCAGCGCTTCAAACTACGGGTATATAGTGAATTTGAAATGTTTAAGGGAAGTGTACGGTAGGATTTATCAAGGAAACCCCGTTTATGCCATATTCGTGCGTTTCACGGGCAGAAAAGCACGTTTTTCGCAGTCCTCACTCTTTTCATGATAGCTCGAGAACGCTCGAATGTTCATGTTTGCCGTATGTTGCATCGTGTTCAGCGCATCGAGTTACCCCTATACAGTGAATTTGAAGTGTTTAAGGGAAGTTTACGGTAGCGTTTTGGCAGAAAATTTGTTTTTTCGAAAATTGAGCAATTCGATGATAACTCGAGATCGGTCGAATGGTAGCGTTTGCCGTATGTTGCATCGTGTAGAGAGCATCGAATTACCCCTATACAGTGAGTTTGAAGTGTTTAAGGGAAGTGTACGGTAGCGTTTTGACAAAAACCTGATTTTTTCAAAAATTGTACAATTCGATGATAACTCGAGAATGGTCGAATGTTAGCATTTGCCGTATGTTGCATCGTGTTCAGCGCTTCGAACTACGTGTAGACAGTGAATTTGAAGTATTTAAGGGAAGTGTACGGTAGTATTTATGAAGAAAACCCCGTTTATGCCATATTCGTGCGTTTCACGGGCAGAAAAGCACGTTTTTCGCAGTCCTCTCTCTTTTGATGATAGCTCGAGAACGGTCGAATATTCGTGTTTGCCGTATGTTGCATCGTGTTCAGCGCATCGAGTTACCCCTATACAGTGAATTTTAAGTGTTTAAGGGAAGTTTACGGTAGCGTTTTGGCAGAAAATTTGTTTTTTTCGAAAATTGAGCAATTCGATGATAACTCGAGAACGGTCGAATGTTAGCGTTTACCGTATGTTGCATCGTGTTCAGCGCTTCGAACTACGGGTATACAGTGAATTTGAAGTGTTTAAGGGAAGTGTACGGTAGTGTTTCTAAAGGAAAACCCGTTTATTCCATATTCGTGCGTTCGCGGGCACAAAAGCACGTTTTTCACAGTCCTCACTCTTTTGATGATAGTTCGAGAACGGTCGAATGTTCGTGTTTGCCGTATGTTGCATCGTGTTCAGCGCTTCGAACTACGGGTATACAGTGAATTTGAAGTGTTTAAGGGAAGTGTACGGTAGTGTTTCTAAAGGAAGCCCCGTTTATGCCATATTCTTGCGTTTCACGGGCAGAAAAGCACGGTTTTCGCAGTCCTCACTCTTTTCATGATAGCTCGAGAACGGTCGAATGTTCGTGTTTGCCGTATGTTGCATCGTGTCCAGCGCATCGAGTTACCCCTATACAGTGAATTTGAAGTGTTTCAGGGAAGTGTACGGTAGTGTTTTTAAAGGAAAACCCGTTTATTCCATATTCGTGCGTTTCGCGGGCAGAAAAGCACGTTTTTCACAGTCCTCACTCTTTTGATGATAGCTCGAGAACGGTCGAATGTTCGTGTTTGCCGTATGTTGCATCGTGTTCAGCGCATCGAGTTACCCCTATACAGTGAATTTGAAGTGTTTAAGGGAAGTTTACGGTAGCGTTTTGGCAGAAAATTTGTTTTTTCGAAAATTGAGCAATTCGATGATAACTCCAGAACGGTCGAATGGTAGCGTTTGCCGTATGTTGCATCGTGTAGAGAGCATCGAATTACCCCTATACAGTGAGTTTGAAGTGTTTACGGGAAGTGTACGGTAGCGTTTTGGCAAAAAATTTGTTTTTTCGAAAATTGAGCAATTCGATGATAACTCGAGAACGGTCGAATGTTAGCGTTTGCCGTATGTTGCATCGTGTTGAGAGCATCGAATTACCCCTATACCGTGAGTTTGAAGTATTTAAGGGAACTGTACGGTAGCGTTTTGACAAAAAATTGATTTTTTCGAAAATTGTGCAATTCGATGATAACTCGAGAACGGTCGAATGTTAGCGTTTGCCGTATGTTGCATCGTGTTCAGCGCTTCGAACGGCGGGTATATAGTGAATTTGAAATGTTTAAGGGAAGTGTAGGGTAGTATTTATCAAGGAAACCCCGTTTATGCCATATTCGTGCGTTTCACGGGCAGAAAAGCACGCTTTTCGCAGTCCTCACTCTTTTCATGATAGCTCGAGAACGGTCGAATGTTAGCTTTTGCCGTATGTTGCATCGTGTTCAGCGCATCGAGTTACCCCTATACAGTGAATTTGAAGTGTTTCAGGGAAGTGTACGGTAGTGTTTTTAAAGGAAAACCCGTTTATTCCATATTCGTGCGTTTCGCGGGCAGAAAAGCACGTTTTTCACAGTCCTCACTCTTTTGATGATAGCTCGAGAACGGTCGAATATTCGTGTTTGCCGTATGTTGCATCGTGTTCAGCGCATCGAGTTACCCCTATACAGTGAATTTGAAGTGTTTAAGGGAAGTTTACGGTAGCGTTTTGGCAGAAAATTTTTTTTTTCGAAAATTGAGCAATTCGATGATACCTAGAAAACGGTCGAATGTTAGCGTTTGCCGTAAGTTGCATCGTGTTCAGCGCTTCGAACTACAGGTATACAGTGAATTTGAAGTGTTTAAGGGAAGTGTACGGTAGTATTTATGAAGGAAACCCCGTTTATGCCATATTCTTGCGTTTCACGGGCAGAAAAGCACGGTTTTCGCAGTCCTCCCTCTTTTCATGATAGCTCGAGAACGGTCGAATGTTCGTGTTTGCCGTATGTTGCATCGTGTTCAGCGCATCGAGTTACCCCTATACAGTGAATTTGAAGTGTTTCAGGGAAGTGTACGGTAGTGTTTTTAAAGGAAAACCCGTTTATTCCATATTCGTGCGTTTCGCGGGCAGAAAAGCACGTTTTTCACAGTCCTCACTCTTTTGATGATAGCTCGAGAACGGTCGAATGTTCGTGTTTGCCGTATGTTGCATCGTGTTCAGCGCATCGAGTAACCCCTATACAGTGAATTTGAAGTGTTTAAGGGAAGTTTACGGTAGCGTTTTGGCAGAAAAAATTTTTTTTCGAAAATTGAGCAATTCGATGATAACTCGAGAACGGTCGAATGTTAGCGTTTGCCGGATGTTGCATCGTGTTGAGAGCATCGAATTACCCCTATACAGTGAGTTTGAAGTGTTTAAGGGAAGTGTACGGTAGCATTTTGACAAAAACCTGATTTTTTCAAAAATTGTGCAATTCGATGATAACTCGAGAATGGTTGAATGTTAGCTTTTGCCGTATGTTGCATCGTGTTCAGCGCTTCGAACTACGGGTATATAGTGAATTTGAAATGTTTAAGGGAAGTGTACGGTAGTATTTATCAAGGAAACCCCGTTTATGCCATATTCGTGCGTTTCACGGGCAGAAAAGCACGTTTTTCGCAGTCCTCTCTCTTTTGATGATAGCTCGAGAACGGACGAATATTAGCGTTTGCCGTATGTTGCGTCGTGTTCAGCGCATCGAACTACGCCTATACAGTGAATTTGAAGTGTTTAAGGGGAGTGTACGGCATTGTTTTGACAAAAAATTGATTTTTTCGAAAATTGTGCAATTCTATGATAACTCGAGAACGGTCGAATGTTAGCGTTTGCCGTTGTTGCATCGTGTTCAGCGCTTCGAACTACGCGTATACAGTGAATTTGAAGTGTTTAAGGGAATTGTACGGTAGTATTTATGAAGGAAACCCCGTTTATGCCATATTCGTGTGTTCCACGGGCAGAAAAGCACGTTTTTCACAGTCCTCACTCTTTTGATGATAGCTCGAGAACGGTCGAATGTTCGTGTTTGCCGTATGTTGCATCGTGTTCAGCGCATCGCGTTACCCCTATACAGTGAATTTGAAGTGTTTAAGGGAAGTTTACGGTAGCGTTTTGGCAGAAAAAATTTTTTTTCGAAAATTGAGCAATTCGATGATACCTAGAAAACGGTCGAATGTTAGCGTTTGCCGTAAGTTGCATCGTGTTCAGCGCTTCGAACTACGGGTATACAGTGAATTTGTAGTGTTTAAGGGAAGTTTACGGTAGCGTTTTGGCAGAAAATTTGTTTTTTTCGAAAATTGAGCAATTCGATGATAACTCGAGAACGGTCGAATGTTAGCGTTTGCCGTATGTTGCATCGTGTTCAGCGCTTCGAACTACGGGTATATAGTGAATTTGAAAGTTTAAGGGAAGTGTACGGTAGTATTTATCAAGGAAACCCCGTTTATGCCATATTCGTGCGTTTCACGGGCAGAAAAGCACGCTTTTCGCAGTCCTCACTCTTTTCATGATAGCTCGAGAACGGTCGAATGTTAGCTTTTGCCGTATGTTGCATCGTGTTCAGCGCATCGAGTTAACCCTATACAGTGGATTTGAAGTGTTTAAGGGAAGTTTACGGTAGCGTTTTGGCAGAAAATTTTTTTTTTCGAAAATTGAGCAATTCGATGATTACTCGAGAACGGTCGAATGTTAGCGTTTGCCGTATGTTGCATCGTGTTCAGCGCATCGAACTACGCCTATACAGTGAATTTGAAGTGTTTAAGGGGAGTGTACGGCATTGTTTTGACAAAAAATTGGTTTTTTCGAAAATTGTACAATTCGATGATAACTCGAGAATGGTCGAATGTTAGCATTTGCCGTATGTTGCATCGTGTTCAGCGCTTCGAACTACGTGTAGACAGTGAATTTGAAGTATTTAAGGGAAGTGTACGGTAGTATTTATGAAGAAAACCCCGTTTATGCCATATTCGTGCGTTTCACGGGCAGAAAAGCACGTTTTTCGCAGTCCTCTCTCTTTTGATGATAGCTCGAGAACGGTCGAATATTAGCGTTTGCCGTATGTTGCGTCGTGTTCAGCGCATCGAACTACGCCTATACAGTGAATTTGAAGTGTTTAAGGGGAGTGTACGGCATTGTTTTGACAAAAAATTGATTGTTTCGAAAATTGTGCAATTCGATGATAACTCGAGAACGGTCCAATGTTAGCGTTTGCCGTATGTTGCATCGTGTTGAGAGCATCGAATTACCCCTATACAGTGAGTTTGAAGTGTTTAAGGGAAGTGTACGGTAGCATTTTGACAAAAACCTGATTTTTTCAAAAATTGTGCAATTCGATGATAACTCGAGAATGGTTGAATGTTAGCGGTTGCCGTATGTTGCATCGTGTTCACCGCTTCAAACTACGGGTATATAGTGAATTTGAAATGTTTAAGGAAAGTGTACGGTAGTATTTATCAAGGAAACCCCGTTTATGCCATATTCGTGCGTTTCACGGGCAGAAAAGCACGTTTTTCGCAGTCCTCACTCTTTTCATGATAGCTCGAGAACGCTCGAATGTTCATGTTTGCCGTATGTTGCATCGTGTTCAGCGCATCGAGTTACCCCTATACAGTGAATTTGAAGTGTTTAAGGGAAGTGTACGGTAGTATTTATGAAGGAAACCCCGTTTATGCCATATTCGTGCGTTTCACGGGCAGAAAAGCACGTTTTTCACAGTCCTCACTCTTTTGATGATAGCTCGAGAACGCTCGAATGTTCATGTTTGCCGTATGTTGCATCGTGTTCAGCGCATCGAGTTACCCCTATACAGTGAATTTGAAGTGCTTAAGGGAAGTTTACGGTAGCGTTTTGGCAGAAAATTTGTTTTTTCGAAAATTGAGTAATTCGATGATAACTCGAGAACGGTCGAATGGTAGCGTTTGCCGTTGTTGCATCGTGTTCAGCGCATCGAGTTACCCCTATACAGTGAATTTGAAGTGTTTAAGGGGAGTGTACGGCACTGTTTTGACAAAAATGTTTTTTTTCGAAAATTGAGCAGTTCGATGATAACTCGAGAACGGTCGAATAGTAGCGTTTGCCGTATGTTGCATCGTGTTCAGCGCTTCGAACTACGTGTAGACAGTGAATTTCAAGTATTTAAGGGAAGTGTACGGTAGTATTTATGAAGAAAACCCCGTTTATGCCATATTCGTGCGTTTCACGGGCAGAAAAGCACGTTTTTCGCAGTCCTCTCTCTTTTGATGATAGCTCGAGAACGGTCGAATATTCGTGTTTGCCGTATGTTGCATCGTGTTCAGCGCATCGAGTTACCCCTATACAGTGAATTTTAAGTGTTTAAGGGAAGTTTACGGTAGCGTTTTGGAAGAAAATTTGTTTTTTCGAAAATTGAGCAATTCGATGATAACTCGAGAACGGTCGAATGTTAGCGTTTACCGTATGTTGCATCGTGTTCAGCGCTTCGAACTACGGGTATACAGTGAATTTGAAGTGTTTAAGGGAAGTGTACGGTAGTGTTTCTAAAGGAAAACCCGTTTATTCCATATTCGTGCCTTCGCGGGCACAAAAGCACGTTTTTCACAGTCCTCACTCTTTTGATGATAGTTCGAGAACGGTCGAATGTTCGTGTTTGCCGTATGTTGCATCGTGTTCAGCGCTTCGAACTACGGGTATACAGTGAATTTGAAGTGTTTAAGGGAAGTGTACGGTAGAATTTATGAAGGAAACCCCGTTTATGCCATATTCGTGCGTTTCACGCGCAGAAAAGCACGTTTTTCACAGTCCTCACTCTTTTGATGATAGCTCGAGAACGGTCGAATATTCGTGTTTGCCGTTGTTGCATCGTGTTCAGCGCATCGAGTTACCCCTATACAGTGAATTTGAAGTGTTTAAGGGGAGTGTACGGCACTGTTTTGACAAAAATGTTTTTTTTCGAAAATTGAGCAGTTCGATGATAACTCGAGAACGGTCGAATATTCGTGTTTGCCGTAAGTTGCATCGTGTTCAGCGCTTCGAACTACAGGTATACAGTGAATTTGAAGTGTTTAAGGGAAGTGTACGGTAGTGTTTCTAAAGGAAAACCCGTTTATTCCATATTCGTGCGTTTCACGGGCAGAAAAGCACGGTTTTCGCAGTCCTCACTCTTTTCATGATAGCTCGAGAACGGTCGAATGTTCGTGTTTGCCGTATGTTGCATCGTGTTCAGCGCATCGAGTTACCCCTATACAGTGAATTTGAAGTGTTTCAGGGAAGTGTACGGTAGTGTTTTTAAAGGAAAACCCGTTTATTCCATATTCGTGCTTTTCGCGGGCAGAAAAGCACGTTTTTCACAGTCCTCACTCTTTTCATGATAGCTCGAGAACGCTCGAATGTTCATGTTTGCCGTATGTTGCATCGTGTTCAGCGCATCGAGTTACCCCTATACAGTGAATTTGAAGTGTTTAAGGGAAGTTTACGGTAGCGTTTTGGCAGAAAATTTGTTTTTTCGAAAATTGAGCAATTCGATGATAACTCGAGAACGGTCGAATGGTAGCGTTTGTCGTTGTTGCATCGTGGTCAGCGCATCGAGTTACCCCTATACAGTGAATTTGAAGTGTTCAAGGGGAGTGTACGGCATTGTTTTGACAAAAATGTTTTTTTTCGAAAATTGAGCAGTTCGATGATAACTCGAGAACGGTCGAATGTTAGCATTTGCCGTATGTTGCATCGTGTTCAGCGCTTCGAACTACGTGTAGACAGTGAATTGGAAGTATTTAAGGGAAGTGTACGGTAGTATTTATGAAGAAAACCCCGTTTATGCCATATTCGTGCGTTTCACGGGCAGAAAAGCACGTTTTTCGCAGTCCTCTCTCTTTTGATGATAGCTCGAGAACGGTCGAATATTAGCGTTTGCCGTATGTTGCGTCGTGTTCAGCGCATCGAACTACGCCTATACAGTGAATTTGAAGTGTTTAAGGGGAGTGTACGGCATTGTTTTGACAAAAAATTGATTTTTTCGAAAATTGTGCAATTCGATGATAACTCGAGAACGGTCGAATAGTAGCGTTTGCCGTATGTTGCATCGTGTTCAGGGCTTCGAACTACGGGTATACAGTGAATTTGAAGTGTTTAAGGGAAGTGTACGGTAGTATTTATGAAGGAAACCCCGTTTATGCCATATTCGTGGGTTTCACGGGCAGAAAAGCACGTTTTTCACAGTCCTCACTCTTTTGATGATAGCTCGAGAACGGTCGATTGTTAGCGTTTGCCGTATGTTGCCTCGTGTTCAGCGCATCGAGTTACCCCTATACAGTGAATGTGAAGTGTTTAAGGGAAGTTTACGGTAGCGTTTTGGCAGAAAATTTGTTTTTTCGAAAATTGAGCAATTCGATGATAACTCGAGAACGGTCGAATGTTAGCGTTTGCCGTATGTTGCGTCGTGTTCAGCGCTTCGAACTACGGGTATACAGTGAATTCGAAGTGTTTAAGGGAAGTTTACGGTAGCGTTTTGGCAAAAAATTTGTTTTTTCGAAAATTGAGCAATTCGATGATAACTCGAGAACGGTCGAATGTTAGCGTTTGCCGTATGTTGCATCGTGTTGAGAGCATCGAATTACCCCTATACCGTGAGTTTGAAGTATTTAAGGGAACTGTACGGTAGCGTTTTGACAAAAAATTGATTTTTTCGAAAATTGTGCAATTCGATGATAACTCGAGAACGGTCGAATGTTAGCGTTTGCCGTATGTTGCATCGTGTTCAGCGCTTCGAACGGCGGGTATATAGTGAATTTGAAATGTTTAAGGGAAGTGTAGGGTAGTATTTATCAAGGAAACCCCGTTTATGCCATATTCGTGCGTTTCACGGGCAGAAAAGCACGCTTTTCGCAGTCCTCACTCTTTTCATGATAGCTCGAGAACGGTCGAATGTTAGCTTTTGCCGTATGTTGCATCGTGTTCAGCGCATCGAGTTACCCCTATACAGTGAATTTGAAGTGTTTAAGGGAAGTTTACGGTAGCGTTTTGGCAGAAAATTTTTTTTTTCGAAAATTGAGCAATTCGATGATTACTCAAGAACGGTCGAATGTTAGCGTTTGCCGTATGTTGCATCGTGTTCAGCGCTTCGAACTACGGGTATATAGTGAATTTGAAATGTTTAAGGGAAGTGTACGGTAGTATTTATCAAGGAAACCCCGTTTATGCCATATTCGTGCGTTTCACGGGCAGAAAAGCACGTTTTTCGCAGTCCTCTCTCTTTTGATGATAGCTCGAGAACGGTCGAATATTAGCGTTTGCCGTATGTTGCGTCGTGTTCAGCGCATCGAACTACGCCTATACAGTGAATTTGAAGTGTTTAAGGGGAGTGTACGGCATTGTTTTGACAAAAAATTGATTTTTTCGAAAATTGTGCAATTCGATGATAACTCGAGAACGGTCGAATGTTAGCGTTTGCCGTTGTTGCATCGTGTTCAGCGCTTCGAACTACGCGTATACAGTGAATTTGAAGTGTTTAAGGGAATTGTACGGTAGTATTTATGAAGGAAACCCCGTTTATGCCATATTCGTGTGTTCCACGGGCAGAAAAGCACGTTTTTCACAGTCCTCACTCTTTTGATGATAGCTCGAGAACGGTCGAATGTTCGTGTTTGCCGTATGTTGCATCGTGTTCAGCGCATCGCGTTACCCCTATACAGTGAATTTGAAGTGTTTAAGGGAAGTTTACGGTAGCGTTTTGGCAGAAAATTTTTTTTTTCGAAAATTGAGCAATTCGATGATACCTAGAAAACGGTCGAATGTTAGCGTTTGCCGTAAGATGCATCGTGTTCAGCGCTTCGAACTACGGGTATACAGTGAATTTGTAGTGTTTAAGGGAAGTTTACGGTAGCGTTTTGGCAGAAAATTTGTTTTTTCGAAAATTGAGCAATTCGATGATAACTCGAGAACGGTCGAATGTTAGCGTTTGCCGTATGTTGCATCGTGTTGAGAGCATCGAATTACCCCTATACAGTGAGTTTGAAGTGTTTAAGGGAAGTGTACGGTAGCGTTTTGACAAAAACCTGATTTTTTCAAAAATTGTGCAATTCGATGATAACTCGAGAATGGTCGAATGTTAGCGTTTGCCGTATGTTGCGTCCTGTTCAGCGCATCGAACTACACCTATACAGTGAATCTGAAGTGTTTAAGGGGAGTGTACGGCATTGTTTTGACAAAAAATTGATTTTTTCGAAAATTGTGCAATTCGATGATAACCCGAGAACGGTCGAATAGTAGCGTTTGCCGTATGTTGCATCGTGTTCAGCGCTTCGAACTACGGGTATACAGTGAATTTGTAGTGTTTAAGGGAAGTTTACGGTAGCGTTTTGGCAGAAAATTTTTTTTTTCGAAAATTGAGCAATTCGATGATACCTAGAAAACGGTCGAATGTTAGCGTTTGCCGTAAGATGCATCGTGTTCAGCGCTTCGAACTACGCGTATACAGTGAATTTGAAGTGTTTAAGGGAATTGTACGGTAGTATTTATGAAGGAAACCCCGTTTATGCCATATTCGTGTGTTCCACGGGCAGAAAAGCACGTTTTTCACAGTCCTCACTCTTTTGATGATAGCTCGAGAACGGTCGAATGTTAGCGTTTGCCGTATGTTGCATCGTGTTCAGCGCATCGAGTTACCCCTATACAGTGAATGTGAAGTGTTTAAGGGAAGTTTACGGTAGCGTTTTGGCAGAAAATTTGTTTATTCGAAAATTGAGCAATTCGATGATAACTCGAGAACGGTCGAATGTTAGCGTTTGCCGTATGTTGCATCGTGTTGAGAGCATCGAATTACCCCTATACCGTGAGTTTGAAGTGGTTAAGGGAACTGTACGGTAGCGTTTTGACAAAAAATTGATTTTTTCGAAAATTGTGCAATTCGATGATAACTCGAGAACGGTCGAATGTTAGCGTTTGCCGTATGTTGCATCGTGTTCAGCGCTTCGAACTGCGGGTATATAGTGAATTTGAAAGTTTAAGGGAAGTGTACGGTAGTATTTATCAAGGAAACCCCGTTTATGCCATATTCGTGCGTTTCACGGGCAGAAAAGCACGCTTTTCGCAGTCCTCACTCTTTTCATGATAGCTCGAGAACGCTCGAATGTTCATGTTTGCCGTATGTTGCATCGTGTTCAGCGCATCGAGTTACCCCTATACAGTGAATTTGAAGTGTTTAAGGGAAGTGTACGGTAGTATTTATGAAGGAAACCCCGTTTATTCCATATTCGTGCGTTTCGCGGGCAGAAAAGCACGTTTTTCACAGTCCTCACTCTTTTGATGATAGCTCGAGAACGGTCGAATGTTCGTGTTTGCCGTATGTTGCATCGTGTTCAGCGCATCGAGTTACCCCTATACAGTGAATTTGAAGTGTTTACGGGAAGTTTACGGTAGCGTTTTGGCAGAAAAAATTTTTTTTCGAAAATTGAGCAATTCGATGATAACTCGAGAACGGTCGAATGTTAGCGTTTGCCGGATGTTGCATCGTGTTGAGAGCATCGAATTACCCCTATACAGTGAGTTTGAAGTGTTTAAGGGAAGTGTACGGTAGCATTTTGACAAAAACCTGATTTTTTCAAAAATTGTGCAATTCGATGATAACTCTAGAATGGTTGAATGTTAGCGTTTGCCGTATGTTGCATCGTGTTCAGCGCTTCGAACTACGGGTATATAGTGAATTTGAAATGTTTAAGGGAAGTGTACGGTAGTATTTATCAAGGAAACCCCGTTTATGCCATATTCGTGCGTTTCACGGGCAGAAAAGCACGTTTTTCGCAGTCCTCACTCTTTTCATGATAGCTCGAGAACGCTCGAATGTTCATGTTTGCCGTATGTTGCATCGTGTTCAGCGCATCGAGTTACCCCTATACAGTGAAGTTGAAGTGTTTAAGGGAAGTTTACGGTAGCGTTTTGGCAGAAAATTTGTTTTTTCGAAAATTGAGCAATTCGATGATAACTCGAGAACGGTCGAATGGTAGCGTTTGCCGTATGTTGCATCGTGTAGAGAGCATCGAATTACCCCTATACAGTGAGTTTGAAGTGTTCAAGGGAAGTGTACGGTAGCGTTTTGACAAAAACCTGATTTTTTCAAAAATTGTACAATTCGATGATAACTCGAGAATGGTCGAATGTTAGCATTTGCCGTATGTTGCATCGTGTTCAGCGCTTCGAACTACGTGTAGACAGTGAATTTGAAGTATTTAAGGGACGTGTACGGTAGTATTTATGAAGAAAACCCCGTTTATGCCATATTCGTGCGTTTCACGGGCAGAAAAGCACGTTTTTCGCAGTCCTCTCTCTTTTGATGATAGCTCGAGAACGGACGAATATTAGCGTTTGCCGTATGTTGCGTCGTGTTCAGCGCATCGAACTACGCCTATACAGTGAATTTGAAGTGTTTAAGGGGAGTGTACGGCATTGTTTTGACAAAAAATTGATTTTTTCGAAAATTGTGCAATTCTATGATAACTCGAGAACGGTCGAATGTTAGCGTTTGCCGTTGTTGCATCGTGTTCAGCGCTTCGAACTACGCGTATACAGTGAATCTGAAGTGTTTAAGGGGAGTGTACGGCATTGTTTTGACAAAAAATTGATTTTTTCGAAAATTGTGCAATTCGATGATAACTCGAGAACGGTCCAATGTTAGCGTTTGCCGTATGTTGCATCGTGTTGAGAGCAACGAATTACCCCTATACAGTGAGTTTGAAGTGTTTAAGGGAAGTGTACGGTAGCATTTTGACAAAAACCTGATTTTTTCAAAAATTGTGCAATTCGATGATAACTCGAGAATGGTTGAATGTTAGCGGTTGCCGTATGTTGCATCGTGTTCACCGCTTCAAACTACGGGTATATAGTGAATTTGAAATGTTTAAGGGAAGTGTACGGTAGTATTTATCAAGGAAACCCCGTTTATGCCATATTCGTGCGTTTCACGGGCAGAAAAGCACGTTTTTCGCAGTCCTCACTCTTTTCATGATAGCTCGAGAACGCTCGAATGTTCATGTTTGCCGTATGTTGCATAGTGTTCAGCGCATCGAGTTACCCCTATACAGTGAATTTGAAGTGTTTAAGGGAAGTGTACGGTAGTATTTATGAAGGAAACCCCGTTTATGCCATATTCGTGCGTTTCACGGGCAGAAAAGCACGTTTTTCACAGTCCTCACTCTTTTGATGATAGCTCGAGAACGCTCGAATGTTCATGTTTGCCGTATGTTGCATCGTGTTCAGCGCATCGAGTTACCCCTATACAGTGAATTTGAAGTGCTTAAGGGAAGTTTACGGTAGCGTTTTGGCAGAAAATTTGTTTTTTCGAAAATTGAGTAATTCGATGATAACTCGAGAACGGTCGAATGGTAGCGTTTGCCGTTGTTGCATCGTGTTCAGCGCATCGAGTTACCCCTATACAGTGAATTTGAAGTGTTTAAGGGGAGTGTACGGCACTGTTTTGACAAAAATGTTTTTTTTCGAAAATTGAGCAGTTCGATGATAACTCGAGAACGGTCGAATAGTAGCGTTTGCCGTATGTTGCATCGTGTTCAGCGCTTCGAACTACGTGTAGACAGTGAATTTGAAGTATTTAAGGGAAGTGTACGGTAGTATTTATGAAGAAAACCCCGTTTATGCCATATTCGTGCGTTTCACGGGCAGAAAAGCACGTTTTTCGCAGTCCTCTCTCTTTTGATGATAGCTCGAGAACGGTCGAATATTCGTGTTTGCCGTATGTTGCATCGTGTTCAGCGCATCGAGTTACCCCTATACAGTGAATTTTAAGTGTTTAAGGGAAGTTTACGGTAGCGTTTTGGCAGAAAATTTGTTTTTTCGAAAATTGAGCAATTCGATGATAACTCGAGAACGGTCGAATGTTAGCGTTTACCGTATGTTGCATCGTGTTCAGCGCTTCGAACTACGGGTATACAGTGAATTTGAAGTGTTTAAGGGAAGTGTACGGTAGTGTTTCTAAAGGAAAACCCGTTTATTCCATATTCGTGCGTTCGCGGGCACAAAAGCACGTTTTTCACAGTCCTCACTCTTTTGATGATAGTTCGAGAACGGTCGAATGTTCGTGTTTGCCGTATGTTGCATCGTGTTCAGCGCTTCGAACTACGGGTATACAGTGAATTTGAAGTGTTTAAGGGAAGTGTACGGTAGTGTTTCTAAAGGAAGCCCCGTTTATGCCATATTCTTGCGTTTCACGGGCAGAAAAGCACGGTTTTCGCAGTCCTCACTCTTTTCATGATAGCTCGAGAACGGTCGAATGTTCGTGTTTGCCGTATGTTGCATCGTGTCCAGCGCATCGAGTTACCCCTATACAGTGAATTTGAAGTGTTTCAGGGAAGTGTACGGTAGTGTTTTTAAAGGAAAACCCGTTTATTCCATATTCGTGCGTTTCGCGGGCAGAAAAGCACGTTTTTCACAGTCCTCACTCTTTTGATGATAGCTCGAGAACGGTCGAATGTTCGTGTTTGCCGTATGTTGCATCGTGTTCAGCGCATCGAGTTACCCCTATACAGTGAATTTGAAGTGTTTAAGGGAAGTTTACGGTAGCGTTTTGGCAGAAAATTTTTTTTTTCGAAAATTGAGCAATTCGATGATTACTCAAGAACGGTCGAATGTTAGCGTTTGCCGTATGTTGCATCGTGTTCAGCGCTTCGAACTACGGGTATATAGTGAATTTGAAATGTTTAAGGGAAGTGTACGGTAGTATTTATCAAGGAAACCCCGTTTATGCCATATTCGTGCGTTTCACGGGCAGAAAAGCACGTTTTTCGCAGTCCTCTCTCTTTTGATGATAGCTCGAGAACGGTCGAATATTAGCGTTTGCCGTATGTTGCGTCGTGTTCAGCGCATCGAACTACGCCTATACAGTGAATTTGAAGTGTTTAAGGGGAGTGTACGGCATTGTTTTGACAAAAAATTGATTTTTTCGAAAATTGTGCAATTCGATGATAACTCGAGAACGGTCGAATGTTAGCGTTTGCCGTTGTTGCATCGTGTTCAGCGCTTCGAACTACGCGTATACAGTGAATTTGAAGTGTTTAAGGGAATTGTACGGTAGTATTTATGAAGGAAACCCCGTTTATGCCATATTCGTGTGTTCCACGGGCAGAAAAGCACGTTTTTCACAGTCCTCACTCTTTTGATGATAGCTCGAGAACGGTCGAATGTTCGTGTTTGCCGTATGTTGCATCGTGTTCAGCGCATCGCGTTACCCCTATACAGTGAATTTGAAGTGTTTAAGGGAAGTTTACGGTAGCGTTTTGGCAGAAAATTTTTTTTTTCGAAAATTGAGCAATTCGATGATACCTAGAAAACGGTCGAATGTTAGCGTTTGCCGTAAGATGCATCGTGTTCAGCGCTTCGAACTACGGGTATACAGTGAATTTGTAGTGTTTAAGGGAAGTTTACGGTAGCGTTTTGGCAGAAAATTTGTTTTTTTCGAAAATTGAGCAATTCGATGATAACTCGAGAACGGTCGAATGTTAGCGTTTGCCGTATGTTGCATCGTGTTGAGAGCATCGAATTACCCCTATACAGTGAGTTTGAAGTGTTTAAGGGAAGTGTACGGTAGCGTTTTGACAAAAACCTGATTTTTTCAAAAATTGTGCAATTCGATGATAACTCGAGAATGGTCGAATGTTAGCGTTTGCCGTATGTTGCGTCCTGTTCAGCGCATCGAACTACACCTATACAGTGAATCTGAAGTGTTTAAGGGGAGTGTACGGCATTGTTTTGACAAAAAATTGATTTTTTCGAAAATTGTGCAATTCGATGATAACTCGAGAACGGTCGAATAGTAGCGTTTGCCGTATGTTGCATCGTGTTCAGCGCTTCGAACTACGGGTATACAGTGAATTTGAAGTGTTTAAGGGAAGTGTACGGTAGTATTTATGAAGGAAACCCCGTTTATGCCATATTCGTGCGTTTCACGGGCAGAAAAGCACGTTTTTCACAGTCCTCTCTCTTTTGATGATAGCTCGAGAACGGTCGAATGTTAGCGTTTGCCGTATGTTGCGTCGTGTTCAGCGCATCGAACTACACCTATACAGTGAATCTGAAGTGTTTAAGGGGAGTGTACGGCATTGTTTTGATAAAAAATTGATTTTTTCGAAAATTGTGCAATTCGATGATAACTCGAGAACGGTCGAATAGTAGCGTTTGCCGTATGTTGCATCGTGTTCAGCGCTTCGAACTACGGGTATACAGTGAATTTGAAGTGTTTAAGGGAAGTGTACGGTAGTATTTATGAAGGAAACCCCGTTTATGCCATATTCGTGCGTTTCACGGGCAGAAAAGCACGTTTTTCACAGTCCTCACTCTTTTGATGATAGCTCGAGAACGGTCGAATGTTAGCGTTTGCCGTATGTTGCATCGTGTTCAGCGCATCGAGTTACCCCTATACAGTGAATGTGAAGTGTTTAAGGGAAGTTTACGGTAGCGTTTTGGCAGAAAATTTGTTTATTCGAAAATTGAGCAATTCGATGATAACTCGAGAACGGTCGAATGTTAGCGTTTGCCGTATGTTGCGTCGTGTTCAGCGCTTCGAACTACGGGTATACAGTGAATTCGAAGTGTTTAAGGGAAGTTTACGGTAGCGTTTTGGCAGAAAATTTGTTTTTTCGAAAATTGAGCAATGCGATGATAACTCGAGAACGGTCGAATGTTAGCGTTTGCCGTATGTTGCATCGTGTTGAGAGCATCGAATTACCCCTATACCGTGAGTTTGAAGTGGTTAAGGGAACTGTACGGTAGCGTTTTGACAAAAAATTGATTTTTTCGAAAATTGTGCAATTCGATGATAACTTGAGAACGGTCGAATGTTAGCGTTTGCCGTATGTTGCATCGTGTTCAGCGCTTCGAACTGCGGGTATATAGTGAATTTGAAAGTTTAAGGGAAGTGTACGGTAGTATTTATCAAGGAAACCCCGTTTATGCCATATTCGTGCGTTTCACGGGCAGAAAAGCACGCTTTTCGCAGTCCTCACTCTTTTCATGATAGCTCGAGAACGCTCGAATGTTCATGTTTGCCGTATGTTGCATCGTGTTCAGCGCATCGAGTTACCCCTATACAGTGAATTTGAAGTGTTTAAGGGAAGTGTACGGTAGTATTTATGAAGGAAACCCCGTTTATTCCATATTCGTGCGTTTCGCGGGCAGAAAAGCACGTTTTTCACAGTCCTCACTCTTTTGATGATAGCTCGAGAACGGTCGAATGTTCGTGTTTGCCGTATGTTGCATCGTGTTCAGCGCATCGAGTTACCCCTATACAGTGAATTTGAAGTGTTTACGGGAAGTTTACGGTAGCGTTTTGGCAGAAAAAAATTTTTTTCGAAAATTGAGCAATTCGATGATAACTCGAGAACGGTCGAATGTTAGCGTTTGCCGGATGTTGCATCGTGTTGAGAGCATCGAATTACCCCTATACAGTGAGTTTGAAGTGTTCAAGGGAAGTGTACGGTAGCGTTTTGACAAAAACCTGATTTTTTCAAAAATTGTACAATTCGATGATAACTCGAGAATGGTCGAATGTTAGCATTTGCCGTATGTTGCATCGTGTTCAGCGCTTCGAACTACGTGTAGACAATGAATTTGAAGTATTTAAGGGACGTGTACGGTAGTATTTATGAAGAAAACCCCGTTTATGCCATATTCGTGCGTTTCACGGGCAGAAAAGCACGTTTTTCGCAGTCCTCTCTCTTTTGATGATAGCTCGAGAACGGACGAATATTAGCGTTTGCCGTATGTTGCGTCGTATTCAGCGCATCGAACTACGCCTATACAGTGAATTTGAAGTGTTTAAGGGGAGTGTACGGCATTGTTTTGACAAAAAATTGATTTTTTCGAAAATTGTGCAATTCTATGATAACTCGAGAACGGTCGAATGTTAGCGTTTGCCGTTGTTGCATCGTGTTCAGCGCTTCGAACTACGCGTATACAGTGAATTTGAAGTGTTTAAGGGAATTGTACGGTAGTATTTATGAAGGAAACCCCGTTTATGCCATATTCGTGTGTTCCACGGGCAGAAAAGCACGTTTTTCACAGTCCTCACTCTTTTGATGATAGCTCGAGAACGGTCGAATGTTCGTGTTTGCCGTATGTTGCATCGTGTTCAGCGCATCGCGTTACCCCTATACAGTGAATTTGAAGTGTTTAAGGGAAGTTTACGGTAGCGTTTTGGCAGAAAATTTTTTTTTTCGAAAATTGAGCAATTCGATGATACCTAGAAAACGGTCGAATGTTAGCGTTTGCCGTAAGTTGCATCGTGTTCAGCGCTTCGAACTACGGGTATACAGTGAATTTGTAGTGTTTAAGGGAAGTTTACGGTAGCGTTTTGGCAGAAAATTTGTTTTTTCGAAAATTGAGCAATTCGATGATAACTCGAGAACGGTCGAATGTTAGCGTTTGCCGTATGTTGCATCGTGTTCAGCGCTTCGAACTACGGGTATATAGTGAATTTGAAAGTTTAAGGGAAGTGTACGGTAGTATTTATCAAGGAAACCCCGTTTATGCCATATTCGTGCGTTTCACGGGCAGAAAAGCACGCTTTTCGCAGTCCTCACTCTTTTCATGATAGCTCGAGAACGGTCGAATGTTAGCTTTTGCCGTATGTTGCATCTGTTCAGCGCATCGAGTTACCCCTATACAGTGGATTTGAAGTGTTTAAGGGAAGTTTACGGTAGCGTTTTGGCAGAAAATTTTTTTTTTCGAAAATTGAGCAATTCGATGATTACTCGAGAACGGTCGAATGTTAGCGTTTGCCGTATGTTGCATCGTGTTCAGCGCATCGAACTACGCCTATACAGTGAATTTGAAGTGTTTAAGGGGAGTGTACGGCATTGTTTTGACAAAAAATTGGTTTTTTCGAAAATTGTACAATTCGATGATAACTCGAGAATGGTCGAATGTTAGCATTTGCCGTATGTTGCATCGTGTTCAGCGCTTCGAACTACGTGTAGACAGTGAATTTGAAGTATTTAAGGGAAGTGTACGGTAGTATTTATGAAGAAAACCCCGTTTATGCCATATTCGTGCGTTTCACGGGCAGAAAAGCACGTTTTTCGCAGTCCTCTCTCTTTTGATGATAGCTCGAGAACGGTCGAATATTAGCGTTTGCCGTATGTTGCGTCGTGTTCAGCGCATCGAACTACGCCTATACAGTGAATTTGAAGTGTTTAAGGGGAGTGTACGGCATTGTTTTGACAAAAAATTGATTTTTTCGAAAATTGTGCAATTCGATGATAACTCGAGAACGGTCCAATGTTAGCGTTTGCCGTATGTTGCATCGTGTTGAGAGCAACGAATTACCCCTATACAGTGAGTTTGAAGTGTTTAAGGGAAGTGTACGGTAGCATTTTGACAAAAACCTGATTTTTTCAAAAATTGTGCAATTCGATGATAACTCGAGAATGGTTGAATGTTAGCGGTTGCCGTATGTTGCATCGTGTTCACCGCTTCAAACTACGGGTATATAGTGAATTTGAAATGTTTAAGGGAAGTGTACGGTAGTATTTATCAAGGAAACCCCGTTTATGCCATATTCGTGCGTTTCACGGGCAGAAAAGCACGTTTTTCGCAGTCCTCACTCTTTTCATGATAGCTCGAGAACGCTCGAATGTTCATGTTTGCCGTATGTTGCATAGTGTTCAGCGCATCGAGTTACCCCTATACAGTGAATTTGAAGTGTTTAAGGGAAGTGTACGGTAGTATTTATGAAGGAAACCCCGTTTATGCCATATTCGTGCGTTTCACGGGCAGAAAAGCACGTTTTTCACAGTCCTCACTCTTTTGATGATAGCTCGAGAACGCTCGAATGTTCATGTTTGCCGTATGTTGCATCGTGTTCAGCGCATCGAGTTACCCCTATACAGTGAATTTGAAGTGCTTAAGGGAAGTTTACGGTAGCGTTTTGGCAGAAAATTTGTTTTTTCGAAAATTGAGTAATTCGATGATAACTCGAGAACGGTCGAATGGTAGCGTTTGCCGTTGTTGCATCGTGTTCAGCGCATCGAGTTACCCCTATACAGTGAATTTGAAGTGTTTAAGGGGAGTGTACGGCACTGTTTTGACAAAAATGTTTTTTTTCGAAAATTGAGCAGTTCGATGATAACTCGAGAACGGTCGAATAGTAGCGTTTGCCGTATGTTGCATCGTGTTCAGCGCTTCGAACTACGTGTAGACAGTGAATTTGAAGTATTTAAGGGAAGTGTACGGTAGTATTTATGAAGAAAACCCCGTTTATGCCATATTCGTGCGTTTCACGGGCAGAAAAGCACGTTTTTCGCAGTCCTCTCTCTTTTGATGATAGCTCGAGAACGGTCGAATATTCGTGTTTGCCGTATGTTGCATCGTGTTCAGCGCATCGAGTTACCCCTATACAGTGAATTTTAAGTGTTTAAGGGAAGTTTACGGTAGCGTTTTGGAAGAAAATTTGTTTTTTCGAAAATTGAGCAATTCGATGATAACTCGAGAACGGTCGAATGTTAGCGTTTACCGTATGTTGCATCGTGTTCAGCGCTTCGAACTACGGGTATACAGTGAATTTGAAGTGTTTAAGGGAAGTGTACGGTAGTGTTTCTAAAGGAAAACCCGTTTATTCCATATTCGTGCGTTCGCGGGCACAAAAGCACGTTTTTCACAGTCCTCACTCTTTTGATGATAGTTCGAGAACGGTCGAATGTTCGTGTTTGCCGTATGTTGCATCGTGTTCAGCGCTTCGAACTACGGGTATACAGTGAATTTGAAGTGTTTAAGGGAAGTGTACGGTAGAATTTATGAAGGAAACCCCGTTTATGCCATATTCGTGCGTTTCACGCGCAGAAAAGCACGTTTTTCACAGTCCTCACTCTTTTGATGATAGCTCGAGAACGGTCGAATATTCGTGTTTGCCGTATGTTGCATCGTGTTCAGCGCATCGAGTTACCCCTATACAGTGAATTTGAAGTGTTTAAGGGAAGTTTACGGTAGCGTTTTGGCAGAAAATTTTTTTTTTCGAAAATTGAGCAATTCGATGATACCTAGAAAACGGTCGAATGTTAGCGTTTGCCGTAAGTTGCATCGTGTTCAGCGCTTCGAACTACAGGTATACAGTGAATTTGAAGTGTTTAAGGGAAGTGTACGGTAGTGTTTCTAAAGGAAAACCCGTTTATTCCATATTCGTGCGTTTCACGGGCAGAAAAGCACGGTTTTCGCAGTCCTCACTCTTTTCATGATAGCTCGAGAACGGTCGAATGTTCGTGTTTGCCGTATGTTGCATCGTGTTCAGCGCATCGAGTTACCCCTATACAGTGAATTTGAAGTGTTTCAGGGAAGTGTACGGTAGTGTTTTTAAAGGAAAACCCGTTTATTCCATATTCGTGCGTTTCGCGGGCAGAAAAGCACGTTTTTCACAGTCCTCACTCTTTTCATGATAGCTCGAGAACGCTCGAATGTTCATGTTTGCCGTATGTTGCATCGTGTTCAGGCATCGAGTTACCCCTATACAGTGAATTTGAAGTGTTTAAGGGAAGTTTACGGTAGCGTTTTGGCAGAAAATTTGTTTTTTCGAAAATTGAGCAATTCGATGATAACTCGAGAACGGTCGAATGGTAGCGTTTGTCGTTGTTGCATCGTGGTCAGCGCATCGAGTTACCCCTATACAGTGAATTTGAAGTGTTCAAGGGGAGTGTACGGCATTGTTTTGACAAAAATGTTTTTTTTCGAAAATTGAGCAGTTCGATGATAACTCGAGAACGGTCGAATGTTAGCATTTGCCGTATGTTGCATCGTGTTCAGCGCTTCGAACTACGTGTAGACAGTGAATTGGAAGTATTTAAGGGAAGTGTACGGTAGTATTTATGAAGAAAACCCCGTTTATGCCATATTCGTGCGTTTCACGGGCAGAAAAGCACGTTTTTCGCAGTCCTCTCTCTTTTGATGATAGCTCGAGAACGGTCGAATATTAGCGTTTGCCGTATGTTGCATCGTGTTCAGCGCTTCGAACTACGGGTATACAGTGAATTCGAAGTGTTTAAGGGAAGTTTACGGTAGCGTTTTGGCAAAAAATTTGTTTTTTCGAAAATTGAGCAATTCGATGATAACTCGAGAACGGTCGAATGTTAGCGTTTGCCGTATGTTGCATCGTGTTGAGAGCATCGAATTACCCCTATACCGTGAGTTTGAAGTATTTAAGGGAACTGTACGGTAGCGTTTTGACAAATAATTGATTTTTTCGAAAATTGTGCAATTCGATGATAACTCGAGAACGGTCGAATGTTAGCGTTTGCCGTATGTTGCATCGTGTTCAGCGCTTCGAACGGCGGGTATATAGTGAATTTGAAATGTTTAAGGGAAGTGTAGGGTAGTATTTATCAAGGAAACCCCGTTTATGCCATATTCGTGCGTTTCACGGGCAGAAAAGCACGCTTTTCGCAGTCCTCACTCTTTTCATGATAGCTCGAGAACGGTCGAATGTTAGCTTTTGCCGTATGTTGCATCGTGTTCAGCGCATCGAGTTACCCCTATACAGTGAATTTGAAGTGTTTAAGGGAAGTTTACGGTAGCGTTTTGGCAGAAAATTTTTTTTTTCGAAAATTGAGCAATTCGATGATTACTCGAGAACGGTCGAATGTTAGCGTTTGCCGTATGTTGCATCGTGTTCAGCGCATCGAACTACGCCTATACAGTGAATTTGAAGTGTTTAAGGGGAGTGTACGGCATTGTTTTGACAAAAAATTGGTTTTTTCGAAAATTGTACAATTCGATGATAACTCGAGAATGGTCGAATGTTAGCATTTGCCGTATGTTGCATCGTGTTCAGCGCTTCGAACTACGTGTAGACAGTGAATTTGAAGTATTTAAGGGAAGTGTACGGTAGTATTTATGAAGAAAACCCCGTTTATGCCATATTCGTGCGTTTCACGGGCAGAAAAGCACGTTTTTCGCAGTCCTCTCTCTTTTGATGATAGCTCGAGAACGGTCGAATATTAGCGTTTGCCGTATGTTGCGTCGTGTTCAGCGCATCGAACTACGCCTATACAGTGAATTTGAAGTGTTTAAGGGGAGTGTACGGCATTGTTTTGACAAAAAATTGATTTTTTCGAAAATTGTGCAATTCGATGATAACTCGAGAACGGTCCAATGTTAGCGTTTGCCGTATGTTGCATCGTGTTGAGAGCAACGAATTACCCCTATACAGTGAGTTTGAAGTGTTTAAGGGAAGTGTACGGTAGCATTTTGACAAAAACCTGATTTTTTCAAAAATTGTGCAATTCGATGATAACTCGAGAATGGTTGAATGTTAGCGGTTGCCGTATGTTGCATCGTGTTCACCGCTTCAAACTACGGGTATATAGTGAATTTGAAATGTTTAAGGGAAGTGTACGGTAGTATTTATCAAGGAAACCCCGTTTATGCCATATTCGTGCGTTTCACGGGCAGAAAAGCACGTTTTTCGCAGTCCTCACTCTTTTCATGATAGCTCGAGAACGCTCGAATGTTCATGTTTGCCGTATGTTGCATAGTGTTCAGCGCATCGAGTTACCCCTATACAGTGAATTTGAAGTGTTTAAGGGAAGTGTACGGTAGTATTTATGAAGGAAACCCCGTTTATGCCATATTCGTGCGTTTCACGGGCAGAAAAGCACGTTTTTCACAGTCCTCACTCTTTTGATGATAGCTCGAGAACGCTCGAATGTTCATGTTTGCCGTATGTTGCATCGTGTTCAGCGCATCGAGTTACCCCTATACAGTGAATTTGAAGTGCTTAAGGGAAGTTTACGGTAGCGTTTTGGCAGAAAATTTGTTTTTTCGAAAATTGAGTAATTCGATGATAACTCGAGAACGGTCGAATGGTAGCGTTTGCCGTTGTTGCATCGTGTTCAGCGCATCGAGTTACCCCTATACAGTGAATTTGAAGTGTTTAAGGGGAGTGTACGGCACTGTTTTGACAAAAATGTTTTTTTTCGAAAATTGAGCAGTTCGATGATAACTCGAGAACGGTCGAATAGTAGCGTTTGCCGTATGTTGCATCGTGTTCAGCGCTTCGAACTACGTGTAGACAGTGAATTTGAAGTATTTAAGGGAAGTGTACGGTAGTATTTATGAAGAAAACCCCGTTTATGCCATATTCGTGCGTTTCACGGGCAGAAAAGCACGTTTTTCGCAGTCCTCTCTCTTTTGATGATAGCTCGAGAACGGTCGAATATTCGTGTTTGCCGTATGTTACATCGTGTTCAGCGCATCGAGTTACCCCTATACAGTGAATTTTAAGTGTTTAAGGGAAGTTTACGGTAGCGTTTTGGAAGAAAATTTGTTTTTTCGAAAATTGAGCAATTCGATGATAACTCGAGAACGGTCGAATGTTAGCGTTTACCGTATGTTGCATCGTGTTCAGCGCTTCGAACTACGGGTATACAGTGAATTTGAAGTGTTTAAGGGAAGTGTACGGTAGTGTTTCTAAAGGAAAACCCGTTTATTCCATATTCGTGCGTTCGCGGGCACAAAAGCACGTTTTTCACAGTCCTCACTCTTTTGATGATAGTTCGAGAACGGTCGAATGTTCGTGTTTGCCGTATGTTGCATCGTGTTCAGCGCTTCGAACTACGGGTATACAGTGAATTTGAAGTGTTTAAGGGAAGTGTACGGTAGAATTTATGAAGGAAACCCCGTTTATGCCATATTCGTGCGTTTCACGCGCAGAAAAGCACGTTTTTCACAGTCCTCACTCTTTTGATGATAGCTCGAGAACGGTCGAATATTCGTGTTTGCCGTATGTTGCATCGTGTTCAGCGCATCGAGTTACCCCTATACAGTGAATTTGAAGTGTTTAAGGGAAGTTTACGGTAGCGTTTTGGCAGAAAATTTTTTTTTTCGAAAATTGAGCAATTCGATGATACCTAGAAAACGGTCGAATGTTAGCGTTTGCCGTAAGTTGCATCGTGTTCAGCGCTTCGAACTACAGGTATACAGTGAATTTGAAGTGTTTAAGGGAAGTGTACGGTAGTGTTTCTAAAGGAAAACCCGTTTATTCCATATTCGTGCGTTTCACGGGCAGAAAAGCACGGTTTTCGCAGTCCTCACTCTTTTCATGATAGCTCGAGAACGGTCGAATGTTCGTGTTTGCCGTATGTTGCATCGTGTTCAGCGCATCGAGTTACCCCTATACAGTGAATTTGAAGTGTTTCAGGGAAGTGTACGGTAGTGTTTTTAAAGGAAAACCCGTTTATTCCATATTCGTGCGTTTCGCGGGCAGAAAAGCACGTTTTTCACAGTCCTCACTCTTTTCATGATAGCTCGAGAACGCTCGAATGTTCATGTTTGCCGTATGTTGCATCGTGTTCAGGCATCGAGTTACCCCTATACAGTGAATTTGAAGTGTTTAAGGGAAGTTTACGGTAGCGTTTTGGCAGAAAATTTGTTTTTTCGAAAATTGAGCAATTCGATGATAACTCGAGAACGGTCGAATGGTAGCGTTTGTCGTTGTTGCATCGTGGTCAGCGCATCGAGTTACCCCTATACAGTGAATTTGAAGTGTTCAAGGGGAGTGTACGGCATTGTTTTGACAAAAATGTTTTTTTTCGAAAATTGAGCAGTTCGATGATAACTCGAGAACGGTCGAATGTTAGCATTTGCCGTATGTTGCATCGTGTTCAGCGCTTCGAACTACGTGTAGACAGTGAATTGGAAGTATTTAAGGGAAGTGTACGGTAGTATTTATGAAGAAAACCCCGTTTATGCCATATTCGTGCGTTTCACGGGCAGAAAAGCACGTTTTTCGCAGTCCTCTCTCTTTTGATGATAGCTCGAGAACGGTCGAATATTAGCGTTTGCCGTATGTTGCATCGTGTTCAGCGCTTCGAACTACGGGTATACAGTGAATTCGAAGTGTTTAAGGGAAGTTTACGGTAGCGTTTTGGCAAAAAATTTGTTTTTTCGAAAATTGAGCAATTCGATGATAACTCGAGAACGGTCGAATGTTAGCGTTTGCCGTATGTTGCATCGTGTTGAGAGCATCGAATTACCCCTATACCGTGAGTTTGAAGTATTTAAGGGAACTGTACGGTAGCGTTTTGACAAATAATTGATTTTTTCGAAAATTGTGCAATTCGATGATAACTCGAGAACGGTCGAATGTTAGCGTTTGCCGTATGTTGCATCGTGTTCAGCGCTTCGAACGGCGGGTATATAGTGAATTTGAAATGTTTAAGGGAAGTGTAGGGTAGTATTTATCAAGGAAACCCCGTTTATGCCATATTCGTGCGTTTCACGGGCAGAAAAGCACGCTTTTCGCAGTCCTCACTCTTTTCATGATAGCTCGAGAACGGTCGAATGTTAGCTTTTGCCGTATGTTGCATCGTGTTCAGCGCATCGAGTTACCCCTATACAGTGAATTTGAAGTGTTTAAGGGAAGTTTACGGTAGCGTTTTGGCAGAAAATTTTTTTTTTCGAAAATTGAGCAATTCGATGATTACTCGAGAACGGTCGAATGTTAGCGTTTGCCGTATGTTGCATCGTGTTCAGCGCTTCGAACTACGGGTATATAGTGAATTTGAAATGTTTAAGGGAAGTGTACGGTAGTATTTATCAAGGAAACCCCGTTTATGCCATATTCGTGCGTTTCACGGGCAGAAAAGCACGTTTTTCGCAGTCCTCTCTCTTTTGATGATAGCTCGAGAACGGTCGAATATTAGCGTTTGCCGTATGTTGCGTCGTGTTCAGCGCATCGAACTACGCCTATACAGTGAATTTGAAGTGTTTAAGGGGAGTGTACGGCATTGTTTTGACAAAAAATTGATTTTTTCGAAAATTGTGCAATTCGATGATAACTCGAGAACGGTCGAATGTTAGCGTTTGCCGTTGTTGCATCGTGTTCAGCGCTTCGAACTACGCGTATACAGTGAATTTGAAGTGTTTAAGGGAATTGTACGGTAGTATTTATGAAGGAAACCCCGTTTATGCCATATTCGTGTGTTCCACGGGCAGAAAAGCACGTTTTTCACAGTCCTCACTCTTTTGATGATAGCTCGAGAACGGTCGAATGTTCGTGTTTGCCGTATGTTGCATCGTGTTCAGCGCATCGCGTTACCCCTATACAGTGAATTTGAAGTGTTTAAGGGAAGTTTACGGTAGCGTTTTGGCAGAAAATTTTTTTTTTCGAAAATTGAGCAATTCGATGATACCTAGAAAACGGTCGAATGTTAGCGTTTGCCGTAAGATGCATCGTGTTCAGCGCTTCGAACTACGGGTATACAGTGAATTTGTAGTGTTTAAGGGAAGTTTACGGTAGCGTTTTGGCAGAAAATTTGTTTTTTCGAAAATTGAGCAATTCGATGATAACTCGAGAACGGTCGAATGTTAGCGTTTGCCGTATGTTGCATCGTGTTGAGAGCATCGAATTACCCCTATACAGTGAGTTTGAAGTGTTTAAGGGAAGTGTACGGTAGCGTTTTGACAAAAACCTGATTTTTTCAAAAATTGTGCAATTCGATGATAACTCGAGAATGGTCGAATGTTAGCGTTTGCCGTATGTTGCGTCCTGTTCAGCGCATCGAACTACACCTATACAGTGAATCTGAAGTGTTTAAGGGGAGTGTACGGCATTGTTTTGACAAAAAATTGATCTTTTCGAAAATTGTGCAATTCGATGATAACTCGAGAACGGTCGAATAGTAGCGTTTGCCGTATGTTGCATCGTGTTCAGCGCTTCGAACTACGGGTATACAGTGAATTTGAAGTGTTTAAGGGAAGTGTACGGTAGTATTTATGAAGGAAACCCCGTTTATGCCATATTCGTGCGTTTCACGGGCAGAAAAGCACGTTTTTCACAGTCCTCTCTCTTTTGATGATAGCTCGAGAACGGTCGAATGTTAGCGTTTGCCGTATGTTGCGTCGTGTTCAGCGCATCGAACTACACCTATACAGTGAATCTGAAGTGTTTAAGGGGAGTGTACGGCATTGTTTTGACAAAAAATTGATTTTTTCGAAAATTGTGCAATTCGATGATAACTCGAGAACGGTCGAATAGTAGCGTTTGCCGTATGTTGCATCGTGTTAAGCGCTTCGAACTACGGGTATACAGTGAATTTGAAGTGTTTAAGGGAAGTGTACGGTAGTATTTATGAAGGAAATCCCGTTTATGCCATATTCGTGCGTTTCACGGGCAGAAAAGCACGTTTTTCACAGTCCTCACTCTTTTGATGATAGCTCGAGAACGGTCGAATGTTAGCGTTTGCCGTATGTTGCATCGTGTTCAGCGCATCGAGTTACCCCTATACAGTGAATGTGAAGTGTTTAAGGGAAGTTTACGGTAGCGTTTTGGCAGAAAATTTGTTTATTCGAAAATTGAGCAATTCGATGATAACTCGAGAACGGTCGAATGTTAGCGTTTGCCGTATGTTGCGTCGTGTTCAGCGCTTCGAACTACGGGTATACAGTGAATTCGAAGTGTTTAAGGGAAGTTTACGGTAGCGTTTTGGCAGAAAATTTGTTTTTTCGAAAATTGAGCAATGCGATGATAACTCGAGAACGGTCGAATGTTAGCGTTTGCCGTATGTTGCATCGTGTTGAGAGCATCGAATTACCCCTATACCGTGAGTTTGAAGTGGTTAAGGGAACTGTACGGTAGCGTTTTGACAAAAAATTGATTTTTTCGAAAATTGTGCAATTCGATGATAACTCGAGAACGGTCGAATGTTAGCGTTTGCCGTATGTTGCATCGTGTTCAGCGCTTCGAACTGCGGGTATATAGTGAATTTGAAAGTTTAAGGGAAGTGTACGGTAGTATTTATCAAGGAAACCCCGTTTATGCCATATTCGTGCGTTTCACGGGCAGAAAAGCACGCTTTTCGCAGTCCTCACTCTTTTCATGATAGCTCGAGAACGCTCGAATGTTCATGTTTGCCGTATGTTGCATCGTGTTCAGCGCATCGAGTTACCCCTATACAGTGAATTTGAAGTGTTTAAGGGAAGTGTACGGTAGTATTTATGAAGGAAACCCCGTTTATTCCATATTCGTGCGTTTCGCGGGCAGAAAAGCACGTTTTTCACAGTCCTCACTCTTTTGATGATAGCTCGAGAACGGTCGAATGTTCGTGTTTGCCGTATGTTGCATCGTGTTCAGCGCATCGAGTTACCCCTATACAGTGAATTTGAAGTGTTTACGGGAAGTTTACGGTAGCGTTTTGGCAGAAAAAATTTTTTTTCGAAAATTGAGCAATTCGATGATAACTCGAGAACGGTCGAATGTTAGCGTTTGCCGGATGTTGCATCGTGTTGAGAGCATCGAATTACCCCTATACAGTGAGTTTGAAGTGTTTAAGGGAAGTGTACGGTAGCATTTTGACAAAAACCTGATTTTTTCAAAAATTGTGCAATTCGATGATAACTCTAGAATGGTTGAATGTTAGCGTTTGCCGTATGTTGCATCGTGTTCAGCGCTTCGAACTACGGGTATATAGTGAATTTGAAATGTTTAAGGGAAGTGTACGGTAGTATTTATCAAGGAAACCCCGTTTATGCCATATTCGTGCGTTTCACGGGCAGAAAAGCACGTTTTTCGCAGTCCTCACTCTTTTCATGATAGCTCGAGAACGCTCGAATGTTCATGTTTGCCGTATGTTGCATCGTGTTCAGCGCATCGAGTTACCCCTATACAGTGAAGTTGAAGTGTTTAAGGGAAGTTTACGGTAGCGTTTTGGCAGAAAATATGTTTATTCGAAAATTGAGCAATTCGATGATAACTCGAGAACGGTCGAATGTTAGCGTTTGCCGTATGTTGCGTCGTGTTCAGCGCTTCGAACTACGGGTATACAGTGAATTCGAAGTGTTTAAGGGAAGTTTACGGTAGCGTTTTGGCAGAAAATTTGTTTTTTTCGAAAATTGAGCAATGCGATGATAACTCGAGAACGGTCGAATGTTAGCGTTTGCCGTATGTTGCATCGTGTTGAGAGCATCGAATTACCCCTATACCGTGAGTTTGAAGTGGTTAAGGGAACTGTACGGTAGCGTTTTGACAAAAAATTGATTTTTTCGAAAATTGTGCAATTCGATGATAACTCGAGAACGGTCGAATGTTAGCGTTTGCCGTATGTTGCATCGTGTTCAGCGCTTCGAACTGCGGGTATATAGTGAATTTGAAAGTTTAAGGGAAGTGTACGGTAGTATTTATCAAGGAAACCCCGTTTATGCCATATTCGTGCGTTTCACGGGCAGAAAAGCACGCTTTTCGCAGTCCTCACTCTTTTCATGATAGCTCGAGAACGCTCGAATGTTCATGTTTGCCGTATGTTGCATCGTGTTCAGCGCATCGAGTTACCCCTATACAGTGAATTTGAAGTGTTTAAGGGAAGTGTACGGTAGTATTTATGAAGGAAACCCCGTTTATTCCATATTCGTGCGTTTCGCGGGCAGAAAAGCACGTTTTTCACAGTCCTCACTCTTTTGATGATAGCTCGAGAACGGTCGAATGTTCGTGTTTGCCGTATGTTGCATCGTGTTCAGCGCATCGAGTTACCCCTATACAGTGAATTTGAAGTGTTTACGGGAAGTTTACGGTAGCGTTTTGGCAGAAAAAATTTTTTTTCGAAAATTGAGCAATTCGATGATAACTCGAGAACGGTCGAATGTTAGCGTTTGCCGGATGTTGCATCGTGTTGAGAGCATCGAATTACCCCTATACAGTGAGTTTGAAGTGTTTAAGGGAAGTGTACGGTAGCATTTTGACAAAAACCTGATTTTTTCAAAAATTGTGCAATTCGATGATAACTCTAGAATGGTTGAATGTTAGCGTTTGCCGTATGTTGCATCGTGTTCAGCGCTTCGAACTACGGGTATATAGTGAATTTGAAATGTTTAAGGGAAGTGTACGGTAGTATTTATCAAGGAAACCCCGTTTATGCCATATTCGTGCGTTTCACGGACAGAAAAGCACGTTTTTCGCAGTCCTCACTCTTTTCATGATAGCTCGAGAACGCTCGAATGTTCATGTTTGCCGTATGTTGCATCGTGTTCAGCGCATCGAGTTACCCCTATACAGTGAAGTTGAAGTGTTTAAGGGAAGTTTACGGTAGCGTTTTGGCAGAAAATTTGTTTTTTCGAAAATTGAGCAATTCGATGATAACTCGAGAACGGTCGAATGGTAGCGTTTGCCGTATGTTGCATCGTGTAGAGAGCATCGAATTACCCCTATACAGTGAGTTTGAAGTGTTTAAGGGAAGTGTACGGTAGCGTTTTGACAAAAACCTGATTTTTTCAAAAATTGTACAATTCGATGATAACTCGAGAATGGTCGAATGTTAGCATTTGCCGTATGTTGCATCGTGTTCAGCGCTTCGAACTACGTGTAGACAGTGAATTTGAAGTATTTAAGGGACGTGTACGGTAGTATTTATGAAGAAAACCCCGTTTATGCCATATTCGTGCGTTTCACGGGCAGAAAAGCACGTTTTTCGCAGTCCTATCTCTTTTGATGATAGCTCGAGAACGGTCGAATATTAGCGTTTGCCGTATGTTGCGTCGTGTTCAGCGCATCGAACTACACCTATACAGTGAATCTGAAGTGTTTAAGGGGAGTGTACGGCATTGTTTTGACAAAAAATTGATTTTTTCGAAAATTGTGCAATTCGATGATAACTCGAGAACGGTCGAATGTTAGCGTTTGCCGTTGTTGCATCGTGTTCAGCGCTTCGAACTACGCGTATACAGTGAATTTGAAGTGTTTAAGGGAATTGTACGGTAGTATTTATGAAGGAAACCCCGTTTATGCCATATTCGTGTGTTCCACGGGCAGAAAAGCACGTTTTTCACAGTCCTCACTCTTTTGATGATAGCTCGAGAACGGTCGAATTTTCGTGTTTGCCGTATGTTGCATCGTGTTCAGCGCATCGCGTTACCCCTATACAGTGAATTTGAAGTGTTTAAGGGAAGTTTACGGTAGCGTTTTGGCAGAAAATTTTTTTTTTCGAAAATTGAGCAATTCGATGATACCTAGAAAACGGTCGAATGTTAGCGTTTGCCGTAAGTTGCATCGTGTTCAGCGCTTCGAACTACGGGTATACAGTGAATTTGTAGTGTTTAAGGGAAGTTTACGGTAGCGTTTTGGCAGAAAATTTGTTTTTTCGAAAATTGAGCAATTCGATGATAACTCGAGAACGGTCGAATGTTAGCGTTTGCCGTATGTTGCATCGTGTTGAGAGCATCGAATTACCCCTATACAGTGAGTTTGAAGTGTTTAAGGGAAGTGTACGGTAGCGTTTTGACAAAAACCTGATTTTTTCAAAAATTGTGCAATTCGATGATAACTCGGGAATGGTCGAATGTTAGCGTTTGCCGTCTGTTGCGTCGTGTTCAGCGCATCGAACTACACCTATACAGTGAATCTGAAGTGTTTAAGGGGAGTGTACGGCATTGTTTTGACAAAAAATTGATTTTTTCGAAAATTGTGCAATTCGATGATAACTCGAGAACGGTCGAATAGTAGCGTTTGCCGTATGTTGCATCGTGTTCAGCGCTTCGAACTACGGGTATACAGTGAATTTGAAGTGTTTAAGGGAAGTGTACGGTAGTATTTATGAAGGAAACCCCGTTTATGCCATATTCGTGCGTTTCACGGGCAGAAAAGCACGTTTTTCACAGTCCTCACTCTTTTGATGATAGCTCGAGAACGGTCGAATGTTAGCGTTTGCCGTATGTTGCATCGTGTTCAGCGCATCGAGTTACCCCTATACAGTGAATGTGAAGTGTTTAAGGGAAGTTTACGGTAGCGTTTTGGCAGAAAATTTGTTTATTCGAAAATTGAGCAATTCGATGATAACTCGAGAACGGTCGAATGTTAGCGTTTGCCGTATGTTGCGTCGTGTTCAGCGCTTCGAACTACGGGTATACAGTGAATTCGAAGTGTTTAAGGGAAGTTTACGGTAGCGTTTTGGCAGAAAATTTGTTTTTTCGAAAATTGAGCAATTCGATGATAACTCGAGAACGGTCGAATGTTAGCGTTTGCCGTATGTTGCATCGTGTTGAGAGCATCGAATTACCCCTATACAGTGAGTTTGAAGTGTTTAAGGGAACTGTACGGTAGCGTTTTGACAAAAAATTGATTTTTTCGAAAATTGTGCAATTCGATGATAACTCGAGAACGGTCGAATGTTAGCGTTTGCCGTATGTTGCATCGTGTTCAGCGCTTCGAACTGCGGCTATATAGTGAATTTGAAAGTTTAAGGGAAGTGTACGGTAGTATTTATCAAGGAAACCCCGTTTATGCCATATTCGTGCGTTTCACGGGCAGAAAAGCACGCTTTTCGCAGTCCTCACTCTTTTCATGATAGCTCGAGAACGGTCGAATGTTAGCTTTTGCCGTATGTTGCATCGTGTTCAGCGCATCGAGTTACCCCTATACAGTGAATTTGAAGTGTTTAAGGGAAGTTTACGGTAGCGTTTTGGCAGAAAATTTTTTTTTTCGAAAATTGAGCAATTCGATGATTACTCGAGAACGGTCGAATGTTAGCGTTTGCCGTATGTTGCATCGTGTTCAGCGCATCGAGTTACCCCTATACAGTGAATTTGAAGTGTTTAAGGGAAGTTTACGGTAGCGTTTTGACAAAAAATTGGTTTTTTCGAAAATTGTACAATTCGATGATAACTCGAGAATGGTCGAATGTTAGCATTTGCCGTATGTTGCATCGTGTTCAGCGCTTCGAACTACGTGTAGACAGTGAATTTGAAGTATTTAAGGGAAGTGTACGGTAGTATTTATGAAGAAAACCCCGTTTATGCCATATTCGTGCGTTTCACGGGCAGAAAAGCACGTTTTTCGCAGTCCTCTCTCTTTTGATCATAGCTCGAGAACGGTCGAATATTAGCGTTTGCCGTATGTTGCGTCGTGTTCAGCGCATCGAACTACGCCTATACAGTGAATTTGAAGTGTTTAAGGGGAGTGTACGGCATTGTTTTGACAAAAAATTGATTTTTTCGACAATTGTGCAATTCGATGATAACTCGAGAACGGTCCAATGTTAGCGTTTGCCGTATGTTGCATCGTGTTGAGAGCATCGAATTACCCCTATACAGTGAGTTTGAAGTGTTTAAGGGAAGTGTACGGTAGCATTTTGACAAAAACCTGATTTTTTCAAAAATTGTGCAATTCGATGATAACTCGAGAATGGTTGAATGTTAGTGGTTGCCGTATGTTGCATCGTGTTCACCGCTTCAAACTACGGGTATATAGTGAATTTGAAATGTTTAAGGGAAGTGTACGGTAGTATTTATCAAGGAAACCCCGTTTATGCCATATTCGTGCGTTTCACGGGCAGAAAAGCACGTTTTTCGCAGTCCTCACTCTTTTCATGATAGCTCGAGAACGCTCGAATGTTCATGTTTGCCGTATGTTGCATCGTGTTCAGCGCATCGAGTTACCCCTATACAGTGAATTTGAAGTGCTTAAGGGAGGTTTACGGTAGCGTTTTGGCAGAAAATTTGTTTTTTCGAAAATTGAGTAATTCGATGATAACTCGAGAACGGTCGAATGGTAGCGTTTGCCGTTGTTGCATCGTGTTCAGCGCATCGAGTTACCCCTATACAATGAATTTGAAGTGTTTAAGGGGAGTGTACGGCATTGTTTTGACAAAAATGTTTTTTTTCGAAAATTGAGCAGTTCGATGATAACTCGAGAACGGTCGAATAGTAGCGTTTGCCGTATGTTGCATCGTGTTCAGCGCTTCGAACTACGTGTAGACAGTGAATTTGAAGTATTTAAGGGAAGTGTAAGGGTAGTATTTATGAAGAAAACCCCGTTTATGCCATATTCGTGCGTTTCACGGGCAGAAAAGCACGTTTTTCGCAGTCCTCTCTCTTTTGATGATAGCTCGAGAACGGTCGAATATTCGTGTTTGCCGTATGTTGCATCGTGTTCAGCGCATCGAGTTACCCCTATACAGTGAATTTTAAGTGTTTAAGGGAAGTTTACGGTAGCGTTTTGGCAGAAAATTTGTTTTTTCGAAAATTGAGCAATTCGATGATAACTCGAGAACGGTCGAATGTTAGCGTTTGCCGTATGTTGCATCGTGTTCAGCGCTTCGAACTACGGGTATACAGTGAATTTGAAGTGTTTAAGGGAAGTGTACGGTAGTGTTTCTAAAGGAAAACCCGTTTATTCCATATTCGTGCGTTCGCGGGCACAAAAGCACGTTTTTCACAGTCCTCACTCTTTTGATGATAGTTCGAGAACGGTCGAATGTTCGTGTTTGCCGTATGTTGCATCGTGTTCAGCGCTTCGAACTACGGGTATACAGTGAATTTGAAGTGTTTAAGGGAAGTGTACGGTAGAATTTATGAAGGAAACCCCGTTTATGCCATATTCGTGCGTTTCACGGGCAGAAAAGCACGTTTTTCACAGTCCTCACTCTCTTGATGATAGCTCGAGAACGGTCGAATATTCGTGTTTGCCGTATGTTGCATCGTATTCAGCGCATCGAGTTACCCCTATACAGTGAATTTGAAGTGTTTAAGGGAAGTTTACGGTAGCGTTTTGGCAGAAAAATTTTTTTTTCGAAAATTGAGCAATTCGATGATACCTAGAAAACGGTCGAATGTTAGCGTTTGCCGTAAGTTGCATCGTGTTCAGCGCTTCGAACTACGGGTATACAGTGAATTTGAAGTGTTTAAGGGAAGTGTACGGTAGTATTTATGAAGGAAACCCCGTTTATGCCATATTCTTGCGTTTCACGGGCAGAAAAGCACGGTTTTCGCAGTCCTCACTCTTTTCATGATAGCTCGAGAACGGTCGAATGTTCGTGTTTGCCGTATGTTGCATCGTGTTCAGCGCATCGAGTTACCCCTATACAGTGAATTTGAAGTGTTTCAGGGAAGTGTACGGTAGTGTTTTTAAAGGAAAACCCGTTTATTCCATATTCGTGCGTTTCGCGGGCAGAAAAGCACGTTTTTCACAGTCCTCACTCTTTTGATGATAGCTCGAGAACGGTCGAATGTTCGTGTTTGCCGTATGTTGCATCGTGTTCAGCGCATCGAGTAACCCCTATACAGTGAATTTGAAGTGTTTAAGGGAAGTTTACGGTAGCGTTTTGGCAGAAAAAATTTTTTTTCGAAAATTGAGCAATTCGATGATAACTCGAGAACGGTCGAATGTTAGCGTTTGCCGGATGTTGCATCGTGTTGAGAGCATCGAATTACCCCTATACAGTGAGTTTGAAGTGTTTAAGGGAAGTGTACGGTAGCATTTTGACAAAAACCTGATTTTTTCAAAAATTGTGCAATTCGATGATAACTCGAGAATGGTTGAATGTTAGCGTTTGCCGTATGTTGCATCGTGTTCAGCGCTTCGAACTACGGGTATATAGTGAATTTGAAATGTTTAAGGGAAGTGTACGGTAGTATTTATCAAGGAAACCCCGTTTACGCCATATTCGTGCGTTTCACGGGCAGAAAAGCACGTTTTTCGCAGTCCTCACTCTTTTCATGATAGCTCGAGAACGCTCGAATGTTCATGTTTGCCGTATGTTGCATCGTGTTCAGCGCATCGAGTTACCCCTATACAGTGAATTTGAAGTGTTTAAGGGAAGTTTACGGTAGCGTTTTGGCAGAAAATTTGTTTTTTCGAAAATTGAGCAATTCGATGATAACTCGAGAACGGTCGAATGGTAGCGTTTGCCGTATGTTGCAACGTGTAGAGAGCATCGAATTACCCCTATACAGTGAGTTTGAAGTGTTTAAGGGAAGTGTACGGTAGCGTTTTGACAAAAACCTGATTTTTTCAAAAATTGTACAATTCGATGATAACTCGAGAATGGTCGAATGTTAGCATTTGCCGTATGTTGCATCGTGTTCAGCGCTTCAAACTACGGGTATATAGTGAATTTGAAATGTTTAAGGGAAGTGTACGGTAGTATTTATCAAGGAAACCCCGTTTATGCCATATTCGTGCGTTTCACGGGCAGAAAAGCACGTTTTTCGCAGTCCTCACTCTTTTCATGATAGCTCGAGAACGCTCGAATGTTCATGTTTGCCGTATGTTGCATCGTGTTCAGCGCATCGAGTTACCCCTATACAGTGAATTCGAAGTGTTTAAGGGAAGTTTACGGTAGCGTTTTGGCAGAAAATTTGTTTTTTCGAAAATTGAGCAATTCGATGATAACTCGAGAACGGTCGAATGGTAGCGTTTGCCGTTGTTGCATCGTGGTCAGCGCATCGAGTTACCCCTATACAGTGAATTTGAAGTGTTTAAGGGGAGTGTACGGCATTGTTTTGACAAAAATGTTTTTTTTCGAAAATTGAGCAGTTCGATGATAACTCGAGAACGGTCGAATGGTAGCGTTTGCCGTTGTTGCATCGTGGTCAGCGCATCGAGTTACCCCTATACAGTGAATTTGAAGTGTTTAAGGGGAGTGTACGGCATTGTTTTGACAAAAATGTTTTTTTTCGAACATTGAGCAATTCGATGATAACTCGAGAACGGTCGAATAGTAGCGTTTGCCGTATGTTGCATCGTGTTCAGGGCTTCGAACTACGGGTATACAGTGAATTTGAAGTGTTTAAGGGAAGTGTACGGTAGTATTTATGAAGGAAACCCCGTTTATGCCATACTCGTGGGTTTCACGGGCAGAAAAGCACGTTTTTCACAGTCCTCACTCTTTTGATGATAGCTCGAGAACGGTCGAATGTTAGCGTTTGCCGTATGTTGCATCGTGTTCAGCGCATCGAGTTACCCCTATACAGTGAATGTGAAGTGTTTAAGGGAAGTTTACGGTAGCGTTTTGGCAGAAAATTTGTTTATTCGAAAATTGAGCAATTCGATGATAACTCGAGAACGGTCGAATGTTAGCGTTTGCCGTATGTTGCGTCGTGTTCAGCGCTTCGAACTACGGGTATACAGTGAATTCGAAGTGTTTAAGGGAAGTTTACGGTAGCGTTTTGGCAGAAAATTTGTTTTTTCGAAAATTGAGCAATTCGATGATAACTCGAGAACGGTCGAATGTTAGCGTTTGCCGTATGTTGCATCGTGTTCAGCGCTTCGAACTGCGGGTATATAGTGAATTTGAAAGTTTAAGGGAAGTGTACGGTAGTATTTATCAAGGAAACCCCGTTTATGCCATATTCGTGCGTTTCACGGGCAGAAAAGCACGCTTTTCGCAGTCCTCTCTCTTTTGATGATAGCTCGAGAACGGTCGAATATTAGCGTTTGCCGTATGTTGCGTCGTGTTCAGCGCATCGAACTACGCCTATACAGTGAATTTGAAGTGTTTAAGGGGAGTGTACGGTAGTATTTATGAAGGAAACCCCGTTTATGCCATATTCGTGCGTTTCACGGGCAGAAAAGCACGTTTTTCGCAGTCCTCTCTCTTTTGATGATAGCTCGAGAACGGTCGAATATTAGCGTTTGCCGTATGTTGCGTCGTGTTCAGCGCATCGAACTACGCCTATACAGTGAATTTGAAGTGTTTAAGGGAAGTGTACGGTAGTATTTATGAAGGAAACCCCGTTTATGCCATATTCGTGCGTTTCACGGGCAGAAAAGCACGTTTTTCACAGTCCTCACTCTTTTGATGATAGCTCGAGAACGCTCGAATGTTCATGTTTGCCGTATGTTGCATCGTGTTCAGCGCATCGAGTTACCCCTATACAGTGAATTTGAAGTGCTTAAGGGAAGTTTACGGTAGCGTTTTGGCAGAAAATTTGTTTTTTCGAAAATTGAGTAATTCGATGATAACTCCAGAACGGTCGAATGGTAGCGTTTGCCGTTGTTGCATCGTGTTCAGCGCATCGAGTTACCCCTATACAGTGAATTTGAAGTGTTTAAGGGGAGTGTACGGCATTGTTTTGACAAAAATGTTTTTTTTCGAAAATTGAGCAGTTCGATGATAACTCGAGAACGGTCGAATAGTAGCGTTTGCCGTATGTTGCATCGTGTTCAGCGCTTCGAACTACGTGTAGACAGTGAATTTGAAGTATTTAAGGGAAGTGTACGGTAGTATTTATGAAGAAAACCCCGTTTATGCCATATTCGTGCGTTTCACGGGCAGAAAAGCACGTTTTTCGCAGTCCTCTCTCTTTTGATGATAGCTCGAGAACGGTCGAATATTCGTGTTTGCCGTATGTTGCATCGTGTTCAGCGCATCGAGTTACCCCTATACAGTGAATTTTAAGTGTTTAAGGGAAGTTTACGGTAGCGTTTTGGCAGAAAATTTGTTTTTTCGAAAATTGAGCAATTCCATGATAACTCGAGAACGGTCGAATGTTAGCGTTTGCCGTATGTTGCATCGTGTTCAGCGCTTCGAACTACGGGTATACAGTGAATTTGAAGTGTTTAAGGGAAGTGTACGGTAGTGTTTCTAAAGGAAAACCCGTTTATTCCATATTCGTGCGTTCGCGGGCACAAAAGCACGTTTTTCACAGTCCTCACTCTTTTGATGATAGTCCGAGAACGGTCGAATGTTCGTGTTTGCCGTATGTTGCATCGTGTTCAGCGCTTCGAACTACGGGTATACAGTGAATTTGAAGTGTTTAAGGGAAGTGTACGGTAGAATTTATGAAGGAAACCCCGTTTATGCCATATTCGTGCGTTTCACGGGCAGAAAAGCACGTTTTTCACAGTCCTCACTCTTTTGATGATAGCTCGAGAACGGTCGAATATTCGTGTTTGCCGTATGTTGCATCGTGTTCAGCGCATCGAGTTACCCCTATACAGTGAATTTGAAGTGTTTAAGGGAAGTTTACGGTAGCGTTTTGGCAGAAAATTTGTTTTTTCGAAAAGTGAGCAATTCGATGATAACTCGAGAACGGTCGAATGTTCGTGTTTGCCGTATGTTGCATCGTGTTCAGCGCATCGCGTTACCCCTATACAGTGAATTTGAAGTGTTTAAGGGAAGTTTACGGTAGCGTTTTGGCAGAAAATTTTTTTTTTCGAAAATTGAGCAATTCGATGATACCTAGAAAACGGTCGAATGTTAGCGTTTGCCGTAAGTTGCATCGTGTTCAGCGCTTCGAACTACGGGTATACAGTGAATTTGTAGTGTTTAAGGGAAGTTTACGGTAGCGTTTTGGCAGAAAATTTGTTTTTTCGAAAATTGAGGAATTCGATGATAACTCGAGAACGGTCGAATGTTAGCGTTTGCCGTATGTTGCATCGTGTTGAGAGCATCGAATTACCCCTATACAGCGAGTTTGAAGTGTTTAAGGGAAGTGTACGGTAGCGTTTTGACAAAAACCTGATTTTTTCAAAAATTGTGCAATTCGATGATAACTCGAGAATGGTCGAATGTTAGCGTTTGCCGTATGTTGCGTCGTGTTCAGCGCATCGAACTACACCTATACAGTGAATCTGAAGTGTTTAAGGGGAGTGTACGGCATTGTTTTGACAAAAAATTGATTTTTTCGAAAATTGTGCAATTCGATGATAACTCGAGAACGGTCGAATGTTAGCGTTTGCCGTATGTTGCATCGTGTTCAGCGCATCGAGTTACCCCTATACAGTGAATGTGAAGTGTTTAAGGGAAGTTTACGGTAGCGTTTTGGCAGAAAATTTGTTTATTCGAAAATTGAGCAATTCGATGATAACTCGAGAACGGTCGAATGTTAGCGTTTGCCGTATGTTGCGTCGTGTTCAGCGCTTCGAACTACGGGTATACAGTGAATTCGAAGTGTTTAAGGGAAGTTTACGGTAGCGTTTTGGCAGAAAATTTGTTTTTTCGAAAATTGAGCAATTCGATGATAACTCGAGAACGGTCGAATGTTAGCGTTTGCCGTATGTTGCATCGTGTTGAGAGCATCGAATTACCCCTATACCGTGAGTTTGAAGTGTTTAAGGGAACTGTACGGTAGCGTTTTGACAAAAAATTGATTTTTTCGAAAATTGTGCAATTCGATGATAACTCGAGAACGGTCGAATGTTAGCGTTTGCCGTATGTTGCATCGTGTTCAGCGCTTCGAACTGCGGGTATATAGTGAATTTGAAAGTTTAAGGGAAGTGTACGGTAGTATTTATCAAGGAAACCCCGTTTATGCCATATTCGTGCGTTTCACGGGCAGAAAAGCACGCTTTTCGCAGTCCTCACTCTTTTCATGATAGCTCGAGAACGGTCGAATGTTAGCTTTTGCCGTATGTTGCATCGTGTTCAGCGCATCGAGTTACCCCTATACAGTGAATTTGAAGTGTTTAAGGGAAGTTTACGGTAGCGTTTTGGCAGAAAATTCTTTTTTCGAAAATTGAGCAATTCGATGATTACTCGAGAACGGTCGAATGTTAGCGTTTGCCGTATGTTGCATCATGTTCAGCGCATCGAACTACGCCTATACAGTGAATTTGAAGTGTTTAAGGGAAGTGTACGGTAGTATTTATGAAGGAAACCCCGTTTATGCCATATTCGTGCGTTTCACGGGCAGAAAAGCACGTTTTTCACAGTCCTCACTCTTTTGATGATAGCTCGAGAACGCTCGAATGTTCATGTTTGCCGTATGTTGCATCGTGTTCAGCGCATCGAATTACCCTTATACAGTGAGTTTGAAGTGTTTAAGGGAAGTGTACGGTAGCGGTTTGACAAAAACCTGATTTTTTCAAAAATTGTGCAATTCGATGATAACTCGAGAATGGTCGAATGTTATCGTTTGCCGTATGTTGCGTCGTGTTCAGCGCATCGAACTACACCTATACAGTGAATCTGAAGTGTTTAAGGGGAGTGTACGGCATTGTTTTGACAAAAAATGTTTTTTTTCGAACATTGAGCAATTCGATGATACCTCGAGAACGGTCGAATGTTAGCGTTTGCCGTATGTTGCATCGTGTTCAGCGCATCGAGTTACCCCTATACAGTGAATTTGAAGTGTTTAAGGGAAGTTTACGGTAGCCTTTTGGCAGAAAATTTGTTTTTTCGAAAATAGAGCAATTCGATGATAACTCGAGAACGGTCGAATGGTAGCGTTTGCCGTTGTTGCATCGTGTTCAGCGCATCGAGTTACCCCTATACAGTGAATTTGAAGTGTTTAAGGGGAGTGTACGGCATTGTTTTGACAAAAATGTTTTTTTTCGAAAATTGAGCAGTTCGATGATAACTCGAGAACGGTCGAATAGTAGCGTTTGCCGTATGTTGCATCGTGTTCAGCGCTTCGAACTACGTGTAGACAGTGAATTTGAAGTATTTAAGGGAAGTGTACGGTAGTATTTATGAAGAAAACCCCGTTTATGCCATATTCGTGCGTTTCACGGGCAGAAAAGCACGTTTTTCGCAGTCCTCTCTCTTTTGATGATAGCTCGAGAACGGTCGAATATTCGTGTTTGCCGTATGTTGCATCGTGTTCAGCGCATCGAGTTACCCCTATACAGTGAATTTTACGTGTTTAAGGGAAGTTTACGGTAGCGTTTTGGCAGAAAATTTGTTTTTTAGAAAATTGAGCAATTCGATGATAACTCGAGAACGGTCGAATGTTAGCGTTTGCCGTATGTTGCATCGTGTTCAGCGCTTCGAACTACGGGTATACAGTGAATTTGAAGTGTTTAAGGGAAGTGTACGGTAGTGTTTCTAAAGGAAAACCCGTTTATTCCATATTCGTGCGTTCGCGGGCACAAAAGCACGTTTTTCACAGTCCTCACTCTTTTGATGATAGTCCCAGAACGGTCGAATGTTCGTGTTTGCCGTATGTTGCATCGTGTTCAGCGCTTCGAACTACGGGTATACAGTGAATTTGAAGTGTTTAAGGGAAGTGTACGGTAGAATTTATGAAGGAAACCCCGTTTATGCCATATTCGTGCGTTTCACGGGCAGAAAAGCACGTTTTTCACAGTCCTCACTCTTTTGATGATAGCTCGAGAACGGTCGAATATTCGTGTTTGCCGTATGTTGCATCGTGTTCAGCGCATCGAGTTACCCCTATACAGTGAATTTGAAGTGTTTAAGGGAAGTTTACGGTAGCGTTTTGGCAGAAAATTTTTTTTTTCGAAAATTGAGCAATTCGATGATACCTAGAAAACGGTCGAATGTTAGCGTTTGCCGTAAGTTGCATCGTGTTCAGCGCTTCGAACTACGGGTATACAGTGAATTTGAAGTGTTTAAGGGAAGTGTACGGTAGTATTTATGAAGGAAACCCCGTTTATGCCATATTCTTGCGTTTCACGGGCAGAAAAGCACGGTTTTCGCAGTCCTCACTCTTTTCATGATAGCTCGAGAACGGTCGAATGTTCGTGTTTGCCGTATGTTGCATCGTGTTCAGCGCATCGAGTTACCCCTATACAGTGAATTTGAAGTGTTTCAGGGAAGTGTACGGTAGTGTTTTTAAAGGAAAACCCGTTTATTCCATATTCGTGCGTTTCGCGGGCAGAAAAGCACGTTTTTCACAGTCCTCACTCTTTTGATGATAGCTCGAGAACGGTCGAATGTTCGTGTTTGCCGTATGTTGCATCGTGTTCAGCGCATCGAGTAACCCCTATACAGTGAATTTGAAGTGTTTAAGGGAAGTTTACGGTAGCGTTTTGGCAGAAAAAATTTTTTTTCGAAAATTGAGCAATTCGATGATAACTCGAGAACGGTCGAATGTTAGCGTTTGCCGGATGTTGCATCGTGTTGAGAGCATCGAATTACCCCTATACAGTGAGTTTGAAGTGTTTAAGGGAAGTGTACGGTAGCATTTTGACAAAAACCTGATTTTTTCAAAAATTGTGCAATTCGATGATAACTCGAGAATGGTTGAATGTTAGCGTTTGCCGTATGTTGCATCGTGTTCAGCGCTTCGAACTACGGGTATATAGTGAATTTGAAATGTTTAAGGGAAGTGTACGGTAGTATTTATCAAGGAAACCCCGTTTATGCCATATTCGTGCGTTTCACGGGCAGAAAAGCACGTTTTTCGCAGTCCTCACTCTTTTCATGATAGCTCGAGAACGCTCGAATGTTCATGTTTGCCGTATGTTGCATCCTGTTCAGCGCATCGAGTTACCCCTATACAGTGAATTTGAAGTGTTTAAGGGAAGTTTACGGTAGCGTTTTGGCAGAAAATTTGTTTTTTCGAAAATTGAGCAATTCGATGATAACTCGAGAACGGTCGAATGGTAGCGTTTGCCGTATGTTGCATCGTGTAGAGAGCATCGAATTACCCCTATACAGTGAGTTTGAAGTGTTTAAGGGAAGTGTACGGTAGCGTTTTGACAAAAACCTGATTTTTTCAAAAATTGTACAATTCGATGATAACTCGAGAATGGTCGAATGTTAGCATTTGCCGTATGTTGCATCGTGTTCAGCGCTTCAAACTACGGGTATATAGTGAATTTGAAATGTTTAAGGGAAGTGTACGGTAGTATTTATCAAGGAAACCCCGTTTATGCCATATTCGTGCGTTTCACGGGCAGAAAAGCACGTTTTTCGCAGTCCTCACTCTTTTCATGATAGCTCGAGAACGCTCGAATGTTCATGTTTGCCGTAAGTTGCATCGTGTTCAGCGCATCGAGTTACCCCTATACAGTGAATTCGAAGTGTTTAAGGGAAGTTTACGGTAGCGTTTTGGCAGAAAATTTGTTTTTTCGAAAATTGAGCAATTCGATGATAACTCGAGAACGGTCGAATGGTAGCGTTTGCCGTTGTTGCATCGTGGTCAGCGCATCGAGTTACCCCTATACAGTGAATTTGAAGTGTTTAAGGGGAGTGTACGGCATTGTTTTGACAAAAATGTTTTTTTTCGAAAATTGAGCAGTTCGATGATAACTCGAGAACGGTCGAATGTTAGCATTTGCCGTATGTTGCATCGTGTTCAGCGCTTCGAACTACGTGTAGACAGTGAATTGGAAGTATTTAAGGGAAGTGTACGGTAGTATTTATGAAGAAAACCCCGTTTATGCCATTTTCGTGCGTTTCACGGGCAGAAAAGCACGTTTTTCGCAGTCCTCTCTCTTTTGATGATAGCTCGAGAACGGTCGAATATTAGCGTTTGCCGTATGTTGCGTCGTGTTCAGCGCATCGAACTAGCCTATACAGTGAATTTGAAGTGTTTAAGGGGAGTGTACGGCATTGTTTTGACAAAAAATTGATTTTTTCGAAAATTGTGCAATTCGATGATAACTCGAGAACGGTCGAATAGTAGCGTTTGCCGTATGTTGCATCGTGTTCAGGGCTTCGAACTACGGGTATACAGTGAATTTGACGTGTTTAAGGGAAGTGTACGGTAGTATTTATGAAGGAAACCCCGTTTATGCCATATTCGTGGGTTTCACGGGCAGAAAAGCACGTTTTTCACAGTCCTCACTCTTTTGATGATAGCTCCAGAACGGTCGAATGTTAGCGTTTGCCGTATGTTGCATCGTGTTCAGCGCATCGAGTTACCCCTATACAGTGAATGTGAAGTGTTTAAGGGAAGTTTACGGTAGCGTTTTGGCAGAAAATTTGTTTTTTCGAAAATTGAGCAATTCGATGATAACTCGAGAACGGTCGAATGTTAGCGTTTGCCGTATGTTGCGTCGTGTTCAGCGCTTCGAACTACGGGTATACAGTGAATTCGAAGTGTTTAAGGGAAGTTTACGGTAGCGTTTTGGCAGAAAATTTGTTTTTTCGAAAATTGAGCAATTCGATGATAACTCGAGAACGGTCGAATGTTAGCGTTTGCCGTATGTTGCATCGTGTTGAGAGCATCGAATTACCCCTATACCGTGAGTTTGAAGTGTTTAAGGGAACTGTACGGTAGCGTTTTGACAAAAAATTGATTTTTTAGAAAATTGTGCAATTCGATGATAACTCGAGAACGGTCGAATGTTAGCGTTTGCCGTATGTTGCATCGTGTTCAGCGCTTCGAACGGCGGGTATATAGTGAATTTGAAATGTTTAAGGGTAGTGTAGGGTAGTATTTATCAAGGAAACCCCGTTTATGCCATATTCGTGCGTTTCACGGGCAGAAAAGCACGCTTTTCGCAGTCCTCACTCTTTTCATGATAGCTCGAGAACGGTCGAATGTTAGCTTTTGCCGTATGTTGCATCGTGTTCAGCGCATCGAGTTACCCCTATACAGTGAATTTGAAGTGTTTAAGGGAAGTTTACGGTAGCGTTTTGGCAGAAAATTTTTTTTTTCGAAAATTGAGCAATTCGATGATTACTCGAGAACGGTCGAATGTTAGCGTTTGCCGTATGTTGCATCGTGTTCAGCGCATCGAACTACGCCTATACAGTGAATTTGAAGTGTTTAAGGGGAGTGTACGGCATTGTTTTGACAAAAAATTGTTTTTTTCGAAAATTGTACAATTCGATGATAACTCGAGAATGGTCGAATGTTAGCATTTGCCGTATGTTGCATCGTGTTCAGCGCTTCGAACTACGTGTAGACAGTGAATTTGAAGTATTTAAGGGAAGTGTACGGTAGTATTTATGAAGAAAACCCCGTTTATGCCATATTCGTGCGTTTCACGGGCAGAAAAGCACGTTTTTCGCAGTCCTCTCTCTTTTGATGATAGCTCGAGAACGGTCGAATATTAGCGTTTGCCGTATGTTGCGTCGTGTTCAGCGCATCGAACTACGCCTATACAGTGAATTTGAAGTGTTTAAGGGGAGTGTACGGCATTGTTTTGACAAAAAATTGATTTTTTCGAAAATTGTGCAATTCGATGATAACTCGAGAACGGTCCAATGTTAGCGTTTGCCGTATGTTGCATCGTGTTCAGCGCTTCAAACTACGGGTATACAGTGAATTTGAAGTGTTTAAGGGAAGTGTACGGTAGTATTTATGAAGGAAACCCCGTTTATGCCATATTCGTGCGTTTCACGGGCAGAAAAGCACGTTTTTCGCAGTCCTCACTCTTTTCATGATAGCTCGAGAACGGTCGAATGTTCGTGTTTGCCGTATGTTGCATCGTGTTCAGCGCATCGAGTTACCCCTATACAGTGAATTTGAAGTGTTTCAGGGAAGTGTACGGTAGTGTTTTTAAAGGAAAACCCGTTTATTCCATATTCGTGCATTTCGCGGGCAGAAAAGCACGTTTTTCACAGTCCTCACTCTTTTGATGATAGCTCGAGAACGGTCGAATGTTCGTGTTTGCCGTATGTTGCATCGTGTTCAGCGCATCGAGTTACCCCTATACAGTGAATTTGAAGTGTTTAAGGGAAGTTTACGGCGCGTTTTGGCAGAAAAATTTTTTTTTCGAAAATTGAGCAATTCGATGATAACTCGAGAACGGTCGAATGTTAGCGTTTGCCGGATGTTGCATCGTGTTGAGAGCATCGAATTACCCCTATACAGTGAGTTTGAAGTGTTTAAGGGAAGTGTACGGTAGCATTTTGACAAAAACCTGATTTTTTCAAAAATTGTGCAATTCGATGATAACTCGAGAATGGTTGAATGTTAGCGTTTGCCGTATGTTGCATCGTGTTCAGCGCTTCGAACTACGGGTATATAGTGAATTTGAAATGTTTAAGGGAAGTGTACGGTAGTATTTATCAAGGAAACCCCGTTTATGCCATATTCGTGCGTTTCACGGGCAGAAAAGCACGTTTTTCGCAGTCCTCACTCTTTTCATGATAGCTCGAGAACGCTCGAATGTTCATGTTTGCCGTATGTTGCATCGTGTTCAGCGCATCGAGTTACCCCTATACAGTGAATTTGAAGTGTTTAAGGGAAGTTTACGGTAGCGTTTTGGCAGAAAATTTGTTTTTTTCGAAAATTGAGCAATTCGATGATAACTCGAGAACGGTCGAATGGTAGCGTTTGCCGTATGTTGCATCGTGTTGAGAGCATCGAATTACCCCTATACAGTGAGTTTGAAGTGTTTAAGGGAAGTGTACGGTAGTGTTTTGACAAAAACCTGATTTTTTCAAAAATTGTACAATTCGATGATAACTCGAGAATGGTCGAATGTTAGCATTTACCGTATGTTGCATCGTGTTCAGCGCTTCGAACTACGTGTAGACAGTGAATTTGAAGTATTTAAGGGAAGCGTACGGTAGTATTTATGAAGAAAACCCCGTTTATGCCATATTCGTGCGTTTCACGGGCAGAAAAGCACGTTTTTCGCAGTCCTCTCTCTTTTGATGATAGCTCGAGAACGGTCGAATATTCGTGTTTGCCGTATGTTGCATCGTGTTCAGCGCATCGAGTTACCCCTATACAGTGAATTTGAAGTGTTTAAGGGAAGTTTACGGTAGCGTTTTGGCAGAAAATTTGTTTTTTCGAAAATTGAGCAATTCGATGATAACTCGAGAACGGTCGAATGGTAGCGTTTGCCGTATGTTGCATCGTGTTCAGCGCATCGAGTAACCCCTATACAGTGAATTTGAAGTGTTTAAGGGAAGTTTACGGTAGCGTTTTGGCAGAAAAAATTTTTTTTCGAAAATTGAGCAATTCGATGATAACTCGAGAACGGTCGAATGTTAGCGTTTGCCGGATGTTGCATCGTGTTGAGAGCATCGAATTACCCCTATACAGTGAGTTTGAAGTGTTTAAGGGAAGTGTACGGTAGCATTTTGACAAAAACCTGATTTTTTCAAAAATTGTGCAATTCGATGATAACTCGAGAATGGTTGAATGTTAGCGTTTGCCGTATGTTGCATCGTGTTCAGCGCTTCGAACTACGGGTATATAGTGAATTTGAAATGTTTAAGGGAAGTGTACGGTAGTATTTATCAAGGAAACCCCGTTTATGCCATATTCGTGCGTTTCACGGGCAGAAAAGCACGTTTTTCGCAGTCCTCACTCTTTTCATGATAGCTCGAGAACGCTCGAATGTTCATGTTTGCCGTATGTTGCATCCTGTTCAGCGCATCGAGTTACCCCTATACAGTGAATTTGAAGTGTTTAAGGGAAGTTTACGGTAGCGTTTTGGCAGAAAATTTGTTTTTTCGAAAATTGAGCAATTCGATGATAACTCGAGAACGGTCGAATGGTAGCGTTTGCCGTATGTTGCATCGTGTAGAGAGCATCGAATTACCCCTATACAGTGAGTTTGAAGTGTTTAAGGGAAGTGTACGGTAGCGTTTTGACAAAAACCTGATTTTTTCAAAAATTGTACAATTCGATGATAACTCGAGAATGGTCGAATGTTAGCATTTGCCGTATGTTGCATCGTGTTCAGCGCTTCAAACTACGGGTATATAGTGAATTTGAAATGTTTAAGGGAAGTGTACGGTAGTATTTATCAAGGAAACCCCGTTTATGCCATATTCGTGCGTTTCACGGGCAGAAAAGCACGTTTTTCGCAGTCCTCACTCTTTTCATGATAGCTCGAGAACGCTCGAATGTTCATGTTTGCCGTAAGTTGCATCGTGTTCAGCGCATCGAGTTACCCCTATACAGTGAATTCGAAGTGTTTAAGGGAAGTTTACGGTAGCGTTTTGGCAGAAAATTTGTTTTTTCGAAAATTGAGCAATTCGATGATAACTCGAGAACGGTCGAATGGTAGCGTTTGCCGTTGTTGCATCGTGGTCAGCGCATCGAGTTACCCCTATACAGTGAATTTGAAGTGTTTAAGGGGAGTGTACGGCATTGTTTTGACAAAAATGTTTTTTTTTCGAAAATTGAGCAGTTCGATGATAACTCGAGAACGGTCGAATGTTAGCATTTGCCGTATGTTGCATCGTGTTCAGCGCTTCGAACTACGTGTAGACAGTGAATTGGAAGTATTTAAGGGAAGTGTACGGTAGTATTTATGAAGAAAACCCCGTTTATGCCATTTTCGTGCGTTTCACGGGCAGAAAAGCACGTTTTTCGCAGTCCTCTCTCTTTTGATGATAGCTCGAGAACGGTCGAATATTAGCGTTTGCCGTATGTTGCGTCGTGTTCAGCGCATCGAACTAGCCTATACAGTGAATTTGAAGTGTTTAAGGGGAGTGTACGGCATTGTTTTGACAAAAAATTGATTTTTTCGAAAATTGTGCAATTCGATGATAACTCGAGAACGGTCGAATAGTAGCGTTTGCCGTATGTTGCATCGTGTTCAGGGCTTCGAACTACGGGTATACAGTGAATTTGACGTGTTTAAGGGAAGTGTACGGTAGTATTTATGAAGGAAACCCCGTTTATGCCATATTCGTGGGTTTCACGGGCAGAAAAGCACGTTTTTCACAGTCCTCACTCTTTTGATGATAGCTCCAGAACGGTCGAATGTTAGCGTTTGCCGTATGTTGCATCGTGTTCAGCGCATCGAGTTACCCCTATACAGTGAATGTGAAGTGTTTAAGGGAAGTTTACGGTAGCGTTTTGGCAGAAAATTTGTTTTTTCGAAAATTGAGCAATTCGATGATAACTCGAGAACGGTCGAATGTTAGCGTTTGCCGTATGTTGCGTCGTGTTCAGCGCTTCGAACTACGGGTATACAGTGAATTCGAAGTGTTTAAGGGAAGTTTACGGTAGCGTTTTGGCAGAAAATTTGTTTTTTCGAAAATTGAGCAATTCGATGATAACTCGAGAACGGTCGAATGTTAGCGTTTGCCGTATGTTGCATCGTGTTGAGAGCATCGAATTACCCCTATACCGTGAGTTTGAAGTGTTTAAGGGAACTGTACGGTAGCGTTTTGACAAAAAATTGATTTTTTAGAAAATTGTGCAATTCGATGATAACTCGAGAACGGTCGAATGTTAGCGTTTGCCGTATGTTGCATCGTGTTCAGCGCTTCGAACGGCGGGTATATAGTGAATTTGAAATGTTTAAGGGTAGTGTAGGGTAGTATTTATCAAGGAAACCCCGTTTATGCCATATTCGTGCGTTTCACGGGCAGAAAAGCACGCTTTTCGCAGTCCTCACTCTTTTCATGATAGCTCGAGAACGGTCGAATGTTAGCTTTTGCCGTATGTTGCATCGTGTTCAGCGCATCGAGTTACCCCTATACAGTGAATTTGAAGTGTTTAAGGGAAGTTTACGGTAGCGTTTTGGCAGAAAATTTTTTTTTTCGAAAATTGAGCAATTCGATGATTACTCGAGAACGGTCGAATGTTAGCGTTTGCCGTATGTTGCATCGTGTTCAGCGCATCGAACTACGCCTATACAGTGAATTTGAAGTGTTTAAGGGGAGTGTACGGCATTGTTTTGACAAAAAATTGTTTTTTTCGAAAATTGTACAATTCGATGATAACTCGAGAATGGTCGAATGTTAGCATTTGCCGTATGTTGCATCGTGTTCAGCGCTTCGAACTACGTGTAGACAGTGAATTTGAAGTATTTAAGGGAAGTGTACGGTAGTATTTATGAAGAAAACCCCGTTTATGCCATATTCGTGCGTTTCACGGGCAGAAAAGCACGTTTTTCGCAGTCCTCTCTCTTTTGATGATAGCTCGAGAACGGTCGAATATTAGCGTTTGCCGTATGTTGCGTCGTGTTCAGCGCATCGAACTACGCCTATACAGTGAATTTGAAGTGTTTAAGGGGAGTGTACGGCATTGTTTTGACAAAAAATTGATTTTTTCGAAAATTGTGCAATTCGATGATAACTCGAGAACGGTCCAATGTTAGCGTTTGCCGTATGTTGCATCGTGTTCAGCGCTTCAAACTACGGGTATACAGTGAATTTGAAGTGTTTAAGGGAAGTGTACGGTAGTATTTATGAAGGAAACCCCGTTTATGCCATATTCGTGCGTTTCACGGGCAGAAAAGCACGTTTTTCGCAGTCCTCACTCTTTTCATGATAGCTCGAGAACGGTCGAATGTTCGTGTTTGCCGTATGTTGCATCGTGTTCAGCGCATCGAGTTACCCCTATACAGTGAATTTGAAGTGTTTCAGGGAAGTGTACGGTAGTGTTTTTAAAGGAAAACCCGTTTATTCCATATTCGTGCATTTCGCGGGCAGAAAAGCACGTTTTTCACAGTCCTCACTCTTTTGATGATAGCTCGAGAACGGTCGAATGTTCGTGTTTGCCGTATGTTGCATCGTGTTCAGCGCATCGAGTTACCCCTATACAGTGAATTTGAAGTGTTTAAGGGAAGTTTACGGCGCGTTTTGGCAGAAAAATTTTTTTTTCGAAAATTGAGCAATTCGATGATAACTCGAGAACGGTCGAATGTTAGCGTTTGCCGGATGTTGCATCGTGTTGAGAGCATCGAATTACCCCTATACAGTGAGTTTGAAGTGTTTAAGGGAAGTGTACGGTAGCATTTTGACAAAAACCTGATTTTTTCAAAAATTGTGCAATTCGATGATAACTCGAGAATGGTTGAATGTTAGCGTTTGCCGTATGTTGCATCGTGTTCAGCGCTTCGAACTACGGGTATATAGTGAATTTGAAATGTTTAAGGGAAGTGTACGGTAGTATTTATCAAGGAAACCCCGTTTATGCCATATTCGTGCGTTTCACGGGCAGAAAAGCACGTTTTTCGCAGTCCTCACTCTTTTCATGATAGCTCGAGAACGCTCGAATGTTCATGTTTGCCGTATGTTGCATCGTGTTCAGCGCATCGAGTTACCCCTATACAGTGAATTTGAAGTGTTTAAGGGAAGTTTACGGTAGCGTTTTGGCAGAAAATTTGTTTTTTCGAAAATTGAGCAATTCGATGATAACTCGAGAACGGTCGAATGGTAGCGTTTGCCGTATGTTGCATCGTGTTGAGAGCATCGAATTACCCCTATACAGTGAGTTTGAAGTGTTTAAGGGAAGTGTACGGTAGTGTTTTGACAAAAACCTGATTTTTTCAAAAATTGTACAATTCGATGATAACTCGAGAATGGTCGAATGTTAGCATTTACCGTATGTTGCATCGTGTTCAGCGCTTCGAACTACGTGTAGACAGTGAATTTGAAGTATTTAAGGGAAGCGTACGGTAGTATTTATGAAGAAAACCCCGTTTATGCCATATTCGTGCGTTTCACGGGCAGAAAAGCACGTTTTTCGCAGTCCTCTCTCTTTTGATGATAGCTCGAGAACGGTCGAATATTCGTGTTTGCCGTATGTTGCATCGTGTTCAGCGCATCGAGTTACCCCTATACAGTGAATTTGAAGTGTTTAAGGGAAGTTTACGGTAGCGTTTTGGCAGAAAATTTGTTTTTTCGAAAATTGAGCAATTCGATGATAACTCGAGAACGGTCGAATGTTAGCGTTTGCCGTTGTTGCATCGTGTTCAGCGCTTCGAACTACGCGTATACAGTGAATTTGAAGTGTTTAAGGGAATTGTACGGTAGTATTTATGAAGGAAAACCCGTTTATTCCATATTCGTGCGTTTCGCGGGCAGAAAAGCACGTTTTTCGCAGTCCTCTCTCTTTTGATGATCGCTCGAGAACGGTCGAATATTAGCGTTTGCCGTATGTTGCGTCGTGTTCAGCGCATCGAACTACGTCTATACAGTGAATTTGAAGTGTTTAAGGGGAGTGTACGGCATTGTTTTGACAAAAAATTGATTTTTTCGAAAATTGTGCAATTCGATGAAAACTCGAGAACGGTCGAATGTTAGCGTTTGCCGTTGTTGCATCGTGTTCAGCGCTTCGAACTACGCGTATACAGTGAATTTGAAGTGTTTAAGGGAATTGTACGGTAGTATTTATGAAGGAAACCCCGTTTATGCCATATTCGTGTGTTCCACGGGCAGAAAAGCACGTTTTTCACAGTCCTCACTCTTTTGATGATAGCTCGACAACGGTCGAATGTTCGTGTTTGCCGTATGTTGCATCGTGTTCAGCGCATCGAGTTACCCCTATACAGTGAATTTGAAGTGTTTAAGGGGAGTGTACGGCATTGTTTTGACAAAAATGTTTTTTTTCGAAAATTGAGCAATTCGATGATACCTCGAGAACGGTCGAATGTTAGCGTTTGCCGTATGTTGCGTCGTGTTCAGCGCATCGAACTACACCTATACAGTGAATTTGAAGTGTTTAAGGGGAGTGTTCGGCATTGTTGTAACAAAAAATTGATTTTTTCGAAAATGGTGCAATTCCATGATAACTCGAGAACGGTCGAATGTTAGCGTTTGCCGTATTTTGCATCGTGTTCAGCGCATCGAGATACCCCTATACAGTGAATTTTTAGTGTTTAAGGGAAGTTTACGGTAGCGTTTTGGCAGAAAATTTGTTTTTTCGAAAATTGAGCAATTCGATGATAACTCGAGAACGGTCGAATGTTATCGTTTGCCGTATGTTGCATCGTGTTGAGAGCATCGAATTACCCTTATACAGTGAGTTTGAAGTGTTTAAGGGAAGTGTACGGTAGCGTTTTGACAAAAACCTGATTTTTTTCAAAAATTGTGCAATTCGATGATAACTCGAGAATGGTCGAATGTTATCGTTTGCCGTATGTTGCGTCGTGTTCAGCGCATCGAACTACACCTATACAGTGAATCTGAAGTGTTTAAGGGGAGTGTACGGCATTGTTTTGACAAAAAATGTTTTTTTTCGAACATTGAGCAATTCGATGATACCTCGAGAACGGTCGAATGTTAGCGTTTGCCGTATGTTGCATCGTGTTCAGCGCATCGAGTTACCCCTATACAGTGAATTTGAAGTGTTTAAGGGAAGTTTACGGTAGCCTTTTGGCAGAAAATTTGTTTTTTCGAAAATAGAGCAATTCGATGATAACTCGAGAACGGTCGAATGCTAGCGTTTGCCGTTGTTGCATCGTGTTCAGCGCATCGAGTTACCCCTATACAGTGAATTTGAAGTGTTTAAGGGGAGTGTACGGCATTGTTTTGACAAAAATGTTTTTTTTCGAAAATTGAGCAGTTCGATGATAACTCGAGAACGGTCGAATAGTAGCGTTTGCCGTATGTTGCATCGTGTTCAGCGCTTCGAACTACGTGTAGACAGTGAATTTGAAGTATTTAAGGGAAGTGTACGGTAGTATTTATGAAGAAAACCCCGTTTATGCCATATTCGTGCGTTTCACGGGCAGAAAAGCACGTTTTTCGCAGTCCTCTCTCTTTTGATGATAGCTCGAGAACGGTCGAATATTCGTGTTTGCCGTATGTTGCATCGTGTTCAGCGCATGGAGTTACCCCTATACAGTGAATTTGAAGTGTTTAAGGGAAGTTTACGGTAGCGTTTTGGCAGAAAATTTGTTTTTTCGAAAATTGAGCAATTCGATGATAACTCGAGAACGGTCGAATGGTAGCGTTTGCCGTTGTTGCATCGTGTTCAGCGCATCGAGTTACCCCTATACAGTGAATTTGAAGTGTTTAAGGGGAGTGTACGGCATTGTTTTGACAAAAATGTTTTTTTTCGAAAATTGAGCAGTTCGATGATACCTAGAAAACGGTCGAATGTTAGCGTTTGCCGTAAGTTGCATCGTGTTCAGCGCTTCGAACTACGGGTATACAGTGAATTTGTAGTGTTTAAGGGAAGTTTACGGTAGCGTTTTGGCAGAAAATTTGTTTTTTCGAAAATTGAGCAATTCGATGATAACTCGAGAACGGTCGAATGTTAGCGTTTGCCATATGTTGCATCGTGTTCAGCGCTTCGAACTACGGGTATACAGTGAATTTGAAGTGTTTAAGGGAAGTGTACGGTAGTATTTATGAAGGAAACCGCGTTTATGCCATATTCGTGCGTTTCACGGGCAGAAAAGCACGTTTTTCACAGTCCTCACTCTTTTGATGATAGCTCGAGAACGGTCGAATGTTAGCGTTTGCCGTATGTTGCATCGTGTTGAGAGCATCGAATTACCCCTATACCGTGAGTTTGAAGTGTTTAAGGGAACTGTACGGTAGCGTTTTGACAAAAAATTGATTTTTTCGAAAATTGTGCAATTCGATGATAACTCGAGAACGGTCGAATGTTAGCGTTTGCCGTATGTTGCATCGTGTTCAGCGCATCGAGTTACCCCTATACAGTGAATTTGAAGTGTTTAAGGGAAGTTTACGGTAGCGTTTTGGCAGAAAATTTTTTTTTTCGAAAATTGAGCAATTCGATGATTACTCGAGAACGCTCGAATGTTAGCGTTTGCCGTATGTTGCATCGTGTTCAGCGCATCGAACTACGCCTATACAGTGAATTTGAAGTGTTTAAGGGGAGTGTACGGCATTGTTTTGACAAAAAATTGATTTTTTCGAAAATTGTGCAATTCGATGATAACTCGAGAACGGTCGAATGTTAGCGTTTGCCGTATGTTGCATCGTGTTCAGCGCATCGAGTTACCCCTATACAGAGAATTTGAAGTGTTTAAGGGAAGTGTACGGTAGCGTTTTGACAAAAACCTGATTTATTCAAAAATTGTACAATTCGATGATAACTCGAGAATGGTGGAACGTGAGCGTTTGCCGTATGTTGCATCCTCTTCAGCGCTTCGAACTACGGGTATACAGTGAATTTGAAGTGTTTAAGGGAAGTGTACGGTAGTATTTATGAAGGAAACCCCGTTTATACCATATTCGTGCGTTTCACGGGCAGAAAAGCACGTTTTTCACAGTCCTCACTCTTTTCATGATAGCTCGAGAACGGTCGAATGTTCGTGTTTGCCGTATGTTGCATCGTGTTCAGCGCATCGAGTTACCCCTATACAGTGAATTTGAAGTGTTTAAGGGGAGTGTTCGGCATTGTTGTGACAAAAAATTGATTTTTTCGAAAATGGTGCAATTCGATGATAACTCGAGAACGGTCGAATGTCAGCGTTTGCCGTATGTTGCATCGTGTTCGGCGCATCGAGATACCCCTATACAGTGAATTTGTAGTGTTTAAGGGAAGTTTACGGTAGCGTTTTGGCAGAAATTTTTTTTTTCGAAAATTGAGCAATTCGATGATAACTCGAGAACGGTCGAATGTTATCGTTTGCCGTATGTTGCATCGTGTTGAGAGCATCGAATTACCCTTATACAGTGAGTTTGAAGTGTTTAAGGGAAGTGTACGGTAGCGTTTTGACAAAAACCTGATTTTTTCAAAAATTGTGCAATTCGATGATAACTCGAGAATGGTCGAATGTTATCGTTTGCCGTATGTTGCGTCGTGTTCAGCGCATCGAACTACACCTATACAGTGAATCTGAAGTGTTTAAGGGGAGTGTACGGCATTGTTTTGACAAAAAATTGATTTTTTCGAAAATTGTGCAATTCGATGATAACTCGAGAACGGTCGAATAGTAGCGTTTGCCGTATGTTGCATCGTGTTCAGCGCTTCGAACTACGGGTATACAGTGAATTTGAATTGTTTCAGGGAAGTGTACGGTAGTGTTTTTAAAAGAAAACCCGTTTATTCCATATTCGTGCGTTTCGCGGGCAGAAAAGCACGTTTTTCACAGTCCTCACTCTTTTGATGATAGCTCGAGAACGGTCGAATGTTCGTGTTTGCCGTACGTTGCATCGTGTTCAGCGCATCGAGTTACCCCTATACAGTGAATTTGAAGTGTTTAAGGGAAGTTTACGGTAGCGTTTTGGCAGAAAATTTTTTTTTTCGAAAATTGAGCAATTCGATGATAACTCGAGAACGGTCGAATGTTAGCGTTTGCCGGATGTTGCATCGTGTTGAGAGCATCGAGGTACCCCTATACAGTGAGTTTGAAGTGTTTAAGGGAAGTGTACGGTAGCATTTTGACAAAAACCTGATTTTTTCAAAAATTGTGCAATTCGATGATAACTCGAGAATGGTTGAATGTTAGCGTTTGCCGTCTGTTGCATCGTGTTCAGCGCTTCGAACTACGGGTATATAGTGAACTTGCAATGTTTAAGGGAAGTGTACGGTAGTATTTATCAAGGAAACCCCGTTTATGCCATATTCGTGCGTTTCACGGGCAGAAAAGCACGTTTTTCGCAGTCCTTACTCTTTTCATGATAGCTCGAGAACGCTCGAATGTTCATGTTTGCCGTATGTTGCATCGTGTTCAGCGCATCGAGTTACCCCTATACAGTGAATTTGAAGTGTTTAAGGGAAGTTTACGGTAGCGTTTTGGCAGAAAAATTTTTTTTTCGAAAATTGAGCAATTCGATGATAACTCGAGAACGGTCGAATGTTAGCGTTTGCCGGATGTTGCATCATGTTGAGAGCATCGAATTACCCCTATACAGTGAGTTTGAAGTGTTCAAGGGAAGTGTACGGTAGCATTTTGACAAAAACCTGATTTTTTCAAAAATTGTGCAATTCGATGATAACTCGAGAATGGCTGAATGTTAGCGTTTGCCGTATGTTGCATCGTGTTCAGCGCTTCGAACTACGGGTATATAGTGAATTTGAAATGTTTAAGGGAAGTGTACGGTAGTATTTATCAAGGAAACCCCGTTTATGCCATATTCGTGCGTTTCACGGGCAGAAAAGCACGTTTTTCGCAGTCCTCACTCTTTTCATGATAGCTCGAGAACGCTCGAATGTTCATGTTTGCCGTATGTTGCATCGTGTTCAGCGCATCGAGTTACCCCTATACAGGGAATTTGAAGTGTTTAAGGGAAGTTTACGGTAGCGTTTTGGCAGAAAATTTGTTGCATCGTGTTGCATCGTGTTCAGCGCTTCGAACTACGGGTATATAGTGAATTTGAAATGTTTAAGGGAAGTGTACGGTAGTATTTATGAAGGAAACCCCGTTTATGCCATATTCGTGCGTTTCACGGGCAGAAAAGCACGTTTTTCGCAGTCCTCACTCTTTTCATGATAGCTCGAGAACGGTCGAATGTTAGTATTTGCCGTATGTTCCGTCGTGTTCAGCGCATCGAATTACCCCTATGCAGTGAATTTAAAGTGTTTAAGGGGAGTGTACGGCATTGTTTTGACAAAAAATGTTTTTTTTCGAAAATTGAGCAATTCGATGATACCTAGAAAACGGTCGAATGTTAGCGTTTGCCGTAAGTTGCATCGTGTTCAGCGCTTCGAACTACGGGTATACAGTGAATTTGAAGTGTTTAAGGGGAGTGTACGGCATTGTTTTGACAAAAAATTGATTTTTTCGAAAATTGTGCAATTCGATGATAACTCGAGAACGGTCGAATGTTAGCGTTTGCCGTAAGTTGCATCGTGTTCAGCGCTTCGAACTACGGGTATACAGTGAATTTGAAGTGTTTAAGGGAAGTGTACGGTAGTATTTATGAAGGAAACCCCGTTTATGCCATATTCGTGCGTTTCACGGGCAGAAAAGCACGTTTTTCACAGTCCTCACTCTTTTGATGATACCTCGAGAACGGTCGAATGTTAGCGTTTGCCGTATGTTGCATCGTGTTCAGCGCATCGAGTTACCCCTATACAGTGAATTTGAAGTGTTTAAGGGAAGTGTACGGTAGCGTTTTGACAAAAACCTGATTTTTTCAAAAATTGTACAATTCGATGATAACTCGAGAATGGTCGAATGTGAGCGTTTGCCGTATGTTGCATCGTGTTCAGCGCTTCGAACTACGGGTATACAGTGAATTTGAAGTATTTAAGGGAAGTGTACGGTAGTATTTATGAAGGAAACCCCGTTTATGCCATATTCGTGCGTTACACGGGCAGAAAAGCACGCTTTTCGCAGTCCTCACGCTTTTCATGATAGCTCGAGAACGGTCGAATGTTCGTGTTTGCTGTATGTTGCATCGTGTTCAGCGCTTCGAACTACGGGTATACAGTGAATTTGAAGTGTTTAAGGGAAGTTTACGGTAGCGTTTTGGCAGAAAATTTGTTTTTTCGAAAATTGAGCAATTCGATGATAACTCGAGAACGGTCGAATGTTAGCGTTTGCCGTATGTTGCATCGTGTTCAGCGCTTCGAACGGCCGGTATATAGTGAATTTGAAATGTTTAAGGGAGGTGTGCGGTAGTATTTATCAAGGAAACCCCGTTTATGCCATATTCGTGGGTTTCACGGGCAGAAAAGCACGCTTTTCGCAGTCCTCACTCTTTCCATGATAGCTCGAGAACGGTCGAATGTTAGCTTTTGCCGTATGTTGCATCGTGTTCAGCGCATCGAGTTACCCCTATACAGTGAATTTGAAGTGTTTAAGGGAAGTTTACGGTAGCGTTTTGGCAGAAAATTTTTTTTTTCGAAAATTGAGCAATTCGATGATTACTCGAGAACGGTCGAATGTTAGCTTTTGCCGTATGTTGCATCGTGTTCAGCGCTTCAAACTACGGGTATACAGTGAATTTGAAGTCTTTAAGAGAAGTGTACGGTAGTATTTATGAAGGAAACCCCGTTTATGCCATATTCGTGCGTTTCACGGGCAGAAAAGCACGTTTTTCGCAGTCCTCACTCTTTTCATGATAGCTCGAGAACGGTCGAATGTTCGTGTTTGCCGTATGTTGCATCGTGTTCAGCGCATCGAGTTACCCCTATACAGTGAATTTGAAGTGTTTAAGGGAAGTTTACGGTAGCGTTTTGGCAGAAAATTTGTTTTTTCGAAAATTGAGCAATTCGATGATAACTCGAGAACGGTCGAATGGTAGCGTTTGCCGTATGTTGCGTCGTGTTCAGCGCTTCGAACTACGGGTATACAGTGAATTCGAAGTGTTTAAGGGAAGTTTACGGTAGCGTTTTGGCAGAAAATTTGTTTTTTCGAAAATTGAGCAGTTCGATGATAACTCGAGAACGGTCGAATGTTAGCGTTTGCCGTATGTTGCATCGTGTTGAGAGCATCGAATTACCCCTATACCGTGAGTTTGAAGTGTTTAAGGGAACTGTACGGTAGCGTTTTGACAAAAAATTGATTTTTTCGAAAATTGTGCAATTCGATGATAACTCGAGAACGGTCGAATGTTAGCGTTTGCCGTATGTTGCATCGTGTTCAGCGCTTCGAACTGCGGGTATATAGTGAATTTGAAATGTTTAAGGGAAGTGTACGGTAGTATTTATCAAGGAAACCCCGTTTATGCCATATTCGTGCGTTTCACGGGCAGAAAAAAACGCTTTTCGCAGTCCTCACTCTTTTCATGATAGCTCGAGAACGCTCGAATATTAGCTTTTGCCGTATGTTGCATCGTGTTCAGCGCATTGAGTTACCCCTATACAGTGAATTTGAAGTGTTTAAGGGAAGTTTACGGTAGCGTTTTGGCAGAAAATTTTTTTTTTCGAAAACTGAGCAATTCGATGATTACTCGAGAACGGTCGAATGTTAGCGTTTGCCGTATGTTGCGTCGTGTTCAGCGCATCGAACTACGCCTATACAGTGAATTTGAAGTGTTTAAGGGAAGTGTACGGTAGTATTTATGAAGGAAACCCCGTTTATGCCATATTCGTGCGTTTCACAGGCAGAAAAGCACGTTTTTCACAGTCCTCACTCTTTTGATGATAGCTCGAGAACGCTCGAATGTTCATGTTTGCCGTATGTTGCATCGTGTTCAGCGCATCGAGTTACCCCTATACAGTGAATTTGAAGTGCTTAAGGGAAGTTTACGGTAGCGTTTTGGCAGAAAATTTGTTTTTTTCGAAAATTGAGTAATTCGATGATAACTCGAGAACGGTCGAATGGTAGCGTTTGCCGTTGTTGCATCGTGTTCAGCGCATCGAGTTACCCCTATACAGTGAATTTGAAGTGTTTAAGGGGAGTGTACGGCATTGTTTTGACAAAAATGTTTTTTTTCGAAAATTGAGCAGTTCGATGATAACTCGAGAACGGTCGAATAGTAGCGTTTGCCGTATGTTGCATCGTGTTCAGCGCTTCGAACTACGTGTAGACAGTGAATTTGAAGTATTTAAGGGAAGTGTACGGTAGTATTTATGAAGAAAACCCCGTTTATGCCATATTCGTGCGTTTCACGGGCAGAAAAGCACGTTTTTCGCAGTCCTCTCTCTTTTGATGATAGCTCGAGAACGGTCGAATATTCGTGTTTGCCGTATATTGCATCGTGTTCAGCGCATCGAGTTACCCCTATACAGTGAATTTTAAGTGTTTAAGGGAAGTTTACGGTAGCGTTTTGGCAGAAAATTTGTTTTTTAGAAAATTGAGCAATTCGATGATAACTCGAGAACGGTCGAATGTTAGCGTTTGCCGTATGTTGCATCGTGTTCAGCGCTTCGAACTACGGGTATACAGTGAATTTGAAGTGTCTAAGGGAAGTGTACGGTAGTGTTTCTAAAGGAAAATCCGTTTATTCCATATTCGTGCGTTCGCGGGCACAAAAGCACGTTTTTCACAGTCCTCACTCTTTTGATGATAGTCCGAGAACGGTCGAATGTTCGTGTTTGCCGTATGTTGCATCGTGTTCAGCGCTTCGAACTACGGGTATACAGTGAATTTGAAGTGTTTAAGGGAAGTGTACGGTAGAATTTATGAAGGAAACCCCGTTTATGCCATATTCGTGCGTTTCACGGGCAGAAAAGCACGTTTTTCACAGTCCTCACTCTTTTGATGATAGCTCGAGAACGGTCGAATATTCGTGTTTGCCGTATGTTGCATCGTGTTCAGCGCATCGAGTTACCCCTATACAGTGAATTTGAAGTGTTTAAGGGAAGTTTACGGTAGCGTTTTGGCAGAAAATTTTTTTTTTCGAAAATTGAGCAATTCGATGATACCTAGAAAACGGTCGAATGTTAGCGTTTGCCGTAAGTTGCATCGTGTTCAGCGCTTCGAACTACGGGTATACAGTGAATTTGAAGTGTTTAAGGGAAGTGTACGGTAGTATTTATGAAGGAAACCCCGTTTATGCCATATTCTTGCGTTTCACGGGCAGAAAAGCACGGTTTTCGCAGTCCTCACTCTTTTCATGATAGCTCGAGAACGGTCGAATGTTCGTGTTTGCCGTATGTTGCATCGTGTTCAGCGCATCGAGTTACCCCTATACAGTGAATTTGAAGTGTTTCAGGGAAGTGTACGGTAGTGTTTTGGCAGAAAAAAATTTTTTTCGAAAATTGAGCAATTCGATGATAACTCGAGAACGGTCGAATGTTAGCGTTTGCCGGATGTTGCATCGTGTTGAGAGCATCGAATTACCCCTATACAGTGAGTTTGAAGTGTTTAAGGGAAGTGTACGGTAGCATTTTGACAAAAACCTGATTTTTGCAAAAATTGTGCAATTCGATGATAACTCGAGAATGGTTGAATGTTAGCGTTTGCCGTATGTTGCATCGTGTTCAGCGCTTCGAACTACGGGTATATAGTGAATTTGAAATGTTTAAGGGAAGTGTACGGTAGTATTTATCAAGGAAACCCCGTTTATGCCATATTCGTGCGTTTCACGGGCAGAAAAGCACGTTTTTCGCAGTCCTCACTCTTTTCATGATAGCTCGAGAACGCTCGAATGTTCATGTTTGCCGTATGTTGCATCGTGTTCAGCGCATCGAGTTACCCCTATACAGTGAATTTGAAGTGTTTAAGGGAAGTTTACGGTAGCGTTTTGGCAGAAAATTTGTTTTTTCGAAAATTGAGCAATTCGATGATAACTCGAGAACGGTCGAATGGTAGCGTTTGCCGTATGTTGCATCGTGTAGAGAGCATCGAATTACCCCTATACAGTGAGTTTGAAGTGTTTAAGGGAAGTGTACGGTAGCGTTTTGACAAAAACCTGATTTTTTCAAAAATTGTACAATTCGATGATAACTCGAGAATGGTCGAATGTTAGCATTTGCCGTATGTTGCATCGTGTTCAGCGCTTCAAACTACGGGTATATAGTGAATTTGAAATGTTTACGGGAAGTGTACGGTAGTATTTATCAAGGAAACCCCGTTTATGCCATATTCGTGCGTTTCACGGGCAGAAAAGCACGTTTTTCGCAGTCCTCACTCTTTTCATGATAGCTCGAGAACGCTCGAATGTTCATGTTTGCCGTAAGTTGCATCGTGTTCAGCGCATCGAGTTACCCCTATACAGTGAATTCGAAGTGTTTAAGGGAAGTTTACGGTAGCGTTTTGGCAGAAAATTTGTTTTTTTCGAAAATTGAGCAATTCGATGATAACTCGAGAACGGTCGAATGGTAGCGTTTGCCGTTGTTGCATCGTGGTCAGCGCATCGAGTTACCCCTATACAGTGAATTTGAAGTGTTTAAGGGGAGTGTACGGCATTGTTTTGACAAAAATGTTTTTTTTCGAAAATTGAGCAGTTCGATGATAACTCGAGAACGGTCGAATGTTAGCATTTGCCGTATGTTGCATCGTGTTCAGCGCTTCGAACTACGTGTAGACAGTGAATTGGAAGTATTTAAGGGAAGTGTACGGTAGTATTTATGAAGAAAACCCCGTTTATGCCATATTCGTGCGTTTCACGGGCAGAAAAGCACGTTTTTCGCAGTCCTCTCTCTTTTGATGATAGCTCGAGAACGGTCGAATATTAGCGTTTGCCGTATGTTGCGTCGTGTTCAGCGCATCAAACTACGCCTATACAGTGAATTTGAAGTGTTTAAGGGGAGTGTACGGCATTGTTTTGACAAAAAATTGATTTTTTCGAAAATTGTGCAATTCGATGATAACTCGAGAACGGTCGAATAGTAGCGTTTGCCGTATGTTGCATCGTGTTCAGGGCTTCGAACTACGGGTATACAGTGAATTTGAAGTGTTTAAGGGAAGTGTACGGTAGTATTTATGAAGGAAACCCCGTTTATGCCATATTCGTGGGTTTCACGGGCAGAAAAGCACGTTTTTCACAGTCCTCACTCTTTTGATGATAGCTCGAGAACGGTCGAATGTTAGCGTTTGCCGTATGTTGCATCGTGTTCAGCGCATCGAGTTACCCCTATACAGTGAATGTGAAGTGTTTAAGGGAAGTTTACGGTAGCGTTTTGGCAGAAAATTTGTTTTTTCGAAAATTGAGCAATTCGATGATAACTCGAGAACGGTCGAATGTTAGCGTTTGCCGTATGTTGCGTCGTGTTCAGCGCTTCGAACTACGGGTATACAGTGAATTCGAAGTGTTTAAGGGAAGTTTACGGTAGCGTTTTGGCAGAAAATTTGTTTTTTCGAAAATTGAGCAATTCGATGATAACTCGAGAACGGTCGAATGTTAGCGTTTGCCGTATGTTGCATCGTGTTGAGAGCATCGAATTACCCCTATACCGTGAGTTTGAAGTGTTTAAGGGAACTGTACGGTAGCGTTTTGACAAAAAATTGATTTTTTAGAAAATTGTGCAATTCGATGATAACTCGAGAACGGTCGAATGTTAGCATTTGCCGTATGTTGCATCGTGTTCAGCGCTTCGAACGGCGGGTATATAGTGAATTTGAAATGTTTAAGGGTAGTGTAGGGTAGTATTTATCAAGGAAACCCCGTTTATGCCATATTCGTGCGTTTCACGGGCAGAAAAGCACGCTTTTCGCAGTCCTCACTCTTTTCATGTTAGCTCGAGAACGGTCGAATGTTAGCTTTTGCCGTATGTTGCATCGTGTTCAGCGCATCGAGTTACCCCTATACAGTGAATTTGAAGTGTTTAAGGGAAGTTTACGGTAGCGTTTTGGCAGAAAATTTTTTTTTTCGAAAATTGAGCAATTCGATGATTACTCGAGAACGGTCGAATGTTAGCGTTTGCCGTATGTTGCATCGTGTTCAGCGCATCGAACTACGCCTATACAGTGAATTTGAAGTGTTTAAGGGGAGTGTACGGCATTGTTTTGACAAAAAATTGTTTTTTTCGAAAATTGTACAATTCGATGATAACTCGAGAATGGTCGAATGTTAGCATTTGCTGTATGTTGCATCGTGTTCAGCGCTTCGAACTACGTGTAGACAGTGAATTTGAAGTATTTAAGGGAAGTGTACGGTAGTATTTATGAAGAAAACCCCGTTTATGCCATATTCGTGCGTTTCACGGGCAGAAAAGCACGTTTTTCGCAGTCCTCTCTCTTTTGATGATAGCTCGAGAACGGTCGAATATTAGCGTTTGCCGTATGTTGCGTCGTGTTCAGCGCATCGAACTACGCCTATACAGTGAATTTGAAGTGTTTAAGGGGAGTGTACGGCATTGTTTTGACAAAAAATTGATTTTTTCGAAAATTGTGCCATTCGATGATAACTCGAGAACGGTCCAATGTTAGCGTTTGCCGTATGTTGCATCGTGTTCAGCGCTTCAAACTACGGGTATACAGTGAATTTGAAGTGTTTAAGGGAAGTGTACGGTAGTATTTATGAAGGAAACCCCGTTTATGCCATATTCGTGCGTTTCACGGGCAGAAAAGCACGTTTTTCGCAGTCCTCACTCTTTTCATGATAGCTCGAGAACGGTCGAATGTTCGTGTTTGCCGTATGTTGCATCGTGTTCAGCGCATCGAGTTACCCCTATACAGTGAATTTGAAGTGTTTAAGGGGAGTGTACGGCATTGTTTTGACAAAAATGTTTTTTTTCGAAAATTGAGCAATTCGATGATACCTCGAGAACGGTCGAATGTTAGCGTTTGCCGTATGTTGCGTCGTGTTCAGCGCATCGAACTACGCCTATACAGTGAATTTGAAGTGTTTAAGGGGAGTGTTCGGCATTGTTGTGACAAAAAATTGATTTTTTCGAAAATGGTGCAATTCGATGATAACTCGAGAACGGTCGAATGTTAGCGTTTGCCGTATGTTGCATCGTGTTCAGCGCATCGAGATACCCCTATACAGTGAATTTTTAGTGTTTAAGGGAAGTTTACGGTAGCGTTTTGGCAGAAAATTTGTTTTTTCGAAAATTGAGCAATTCGATGATAACTCGAGAACGGTCGAATGTTATCGTTTGCCGTATGTTGCATCGTGTTGAGAGCATCGAATTACCCTTATACAGTGAGTTTGAAGTGTTTAAGGGAAGTGTACGGTAGCGTTTTGACAAAAACCTGATTTTTTCAAAAATTGTGCAATTCGATGATAACTCGAGAATGGTCGAATGTTATCGTTTGCCGTATGTTGCGTCGTGTTCAGCGCATCGAACTACACCTATACAGTGAATCTGAAGTGTTTAAGGGGAGTGTACGGCATTGTTTTGACAAAAAATTGATTTTTTCGAAAATTGTGCAATTCGATGATAACTCGAGAACGGTCGAATAGTAGCGTTTGCCGTATGTTGCATCGTGTTCAGCGCTTCGAACTACGGGTATACAGTGAATTTGAATTGTTTCAGGGAAGTGTACGGTAGTGTTTTTAAAAGAAAACCCGTTTATTCCATATTCGTGCGTTTCGCGGGCAGAAAAGCACGTTTTTCACAGTCCTCACTCTTTTGATGATAGCTCGAGAACGGTCGAATGTTCGTGTTTGCCGTACGTTGCATCGTGTTCAGCGCATCGAGTTACCCCTATACAGTGAATTTGAAGTGTTTAAGGGAAGTTTACGGTAGCGTTTTGGCAGAAAATTTTTTTTTTCGAAAATTGAGCAATTCGATGATAACTCGAGAACGGTCGAATGTTAGCGTTTGCCGGATGTTGCATCGTGTTGAGAGCATCGAATTACCCCTATACAGTGAGTTTGAAGTGTTTAAGGGAAGTGTACGGTAGCATTTTGACAAAAACCTGATTTTTTCAAAAATTGTGCAATTCGATGATAACTCGAGAATGGTTGAATGTTAGCGTTTGCCGTCTGTTGCATCGTGTTCAGCGCTTCGAACTACGGGTATATAGTGAACTTGCAATGTTTAAGGGAAGTGTACGGTAGTATTTATCAAGGAAACCCCGTTTATGCCATATTCGTGCGTTTCACGGGCAGAAAAGCACGTTTTTCACAGTCCTCACTCTTTTGATGATAGCTCGAGAACGCTCGAATGTTCATGTTTGCCGTATGTTGCATCGTGTTCAGCGCATCGAGTTACCCCTATACAGTGAATTTGAAGTGCTTAAGGGAAGTTTACGGTAGCGTTTTGGCAGAAAATTTGTTTTTTCGAAAATTGAGTAATTCGATGATAACTCGAGAACGGTCGAATGGTAGCGTTTGCCGTTGTTGCATCGTGTTCAGCGCATCGAGTTACCCCTATACAGTGAATTTGAAGTGTTTAAGGGGAGTGTACGGCATTGTTTTGACAAAAATGTTTTTTTTCGAAAATTGAGCAGTTCGATGATAACTCGAGAACGGTCGAATAGTAGCGTTTGCCGTATGTTGCATCGTGTTCAGCGCTTCGAACTACGTGTAGACAGTGAATTTGAAGTATTTAAGGGAAGTGTACGGTAGTATTTATGAAGAAAACCCCGTTTATGCCATATTCGTGCGTTTCACGGGCAGAAAAGCACGTTTTTCGCAGTCCTCTCTCTTTTGATGATAGCTCGAGAACGGTCGAATATTCGTGTTTGCCGTATATTGCATCGTGTTCAGCGCATCGAGTTACCCCTATACAGTGAATTTTAAGTGTTTAAGGGAAGTTTACGGTAGCGGTTTGGCAGAAAATTTGTTTTTTAGAAAATTGAGCAATTCGATGATAACTCGAGAACGGTCGAATGTTAGCGTTTGCCGTATGTTGCATCGTGTTCAGCGCTTCGAACTACGGGTATACAGTGAATTTGAAGTGTTTAAGGGAAGTGTACGGTAGTGTTTCTAAAGGAAAATCCGTTTATTCCATATTCGTGCGTTCGCGGGCACAAAAGCACGTTTTTCACAGTCCTCACTCTTTTGATGATAGTCCGAGAACGGTCGAATGTTCGTGTTTGCCGTATGTTGCATCGTGTTCAGCGCTTCGAACTACGGGTATACAGTGAATTTGAAGTGTTTAAGGGAAGTGTACGGTAGAATTTATGAAGGAAACCCCGTTTATGCCATATTCGTGCGTTTCACGGGCAGAAAAGCACGTTTTTCACAGTCCTCACTCTTTTGATGATAGCTCGAGAACGGTCGAATATTCGTGTTTGCCGTATGTTGCATCGTGTTCAGCGCATCGAGTTACCCCTATACAGTGAATTTGAAGTGTTTAAGGGAAGTTTACGGTAGCGTTTTGGCAGACAATTTTTTTTTTCGAAAATTGAGCAATTCGATGATACCTAGAAAACGGTCGAATGTTAGCGTTTGCCGTAAGTTGCATCGTGTTCAGCGCTTCGAACTACGGGTATACAGTGGATTTGAAGTGTTTAAGGGAAGTGTACGGTAGTATTTATGAAGGAAACCCCGTTTATGCCATATTCTTGCGTTTCACGGGCAGAAAAGCACGGTTTTCGCAGTCCTCACTCTTTTCATGATAGCTCGAGAACGGTCGAATGTTCGTGTTTGCCGTATGTTGCATCGTGTTCAGCGCATCGAGTTACCCCTATACAGTGAATTTGAAGTGTTTCAGGGAAGTGTACGGTAGTGTTTTGGCAGAAAAAAATTTTTTTCGAAAATTGAGCAATTCGATGATAACTCGAGAACGGTCGAATGTTAGCGTTTGCCGGATGTTGCATCGTGTTGAGAGCATCGAATTACCCCTATACAGTGAGTTTGAAGTGTTTAAGGGAAGTGTACGGTAGCATTTTGACAAAAACCTGATTTTTGCAAAAATTGTGCAATTCGATGATAACTCGAGAATGGTTGAATGTTAGCGTTTGCCGTATGTTGCATCGTGTTCAGCGCTTCGAACTACGGGTATATAGTGAATTTGAAATGTTTAAGGGAAGTGTACGGTAGTATTTATCAAGGAAACCCCGTTTATGCCATATTCGTGCGTTTCACGGGCAGAAAAGCACGTTTTTCGCAGTCCTCACTCTTTTCATGATAGCTCGAGAACGCTCGAATGTTCATGTTTGCCGTATGTTGCATCGTGTTCAGCGCATCGAGTTACCCCTATACAGTGAATTTGAAGTGTTTAAGGGAAGTTTACGGTAGCGTTTTGGCAGAAAATTTGTTTTTTCGAAAATTGAGCAATTCGATGATAACTCGAGAACGGTCGAATGGTAGCGTTTGCCGTATGTTGCATCGTGTAGAGAGCATCGAATTACCCCTATACAGTGAGTTTGAAGTGTTTAAGGGAAGTGTACGGTAGCGTTTTGACAAAAACCTGATTTTTTCAAAAATTGTACAATTCGATGATAACTCGAGAATGGTCGAATGTTAGCATTTGCCGTATGTTGCATCGTGTTCAGCGCTTCAAACTACGGGTATATAGTGAATTTGAAATGTTTACGGGAAGTGTACGGTAGTATTTATCAAGGAAACCCCGTTTATGCCATATTCGTGCGTTTCACGGGCAGAAAAGCACGTTTTTCGCAGTCCTCACTCTTTTCATGATAGCTCGAGAACGCTCGAATGTTCATGTTTGCCGTAAGTTGCATCGTGTTCAGCGCATCGAGTTACCCCTATACAGTGAATTCGAAGTGTTTAAGGGAAGTTTACGGTAGCGTTTTGGCAGAAAATTTGTTTTTTCGAAAATTGAGCAATTCGATGATAACTCGAGAACGGTCGAATGGTAGCGTTTGCCGTTGTTGCATCGTGGTCAGCGCATCGAGTTACCCCTATACAGTGAATTTGAAGTGTTTAAGGGGAGTGTACGGCATTGTTTTGACAAAAATGTTTTTTTTCGAAAATTGAGCAGTTCGATGATAACTCGAGAACGGTCGAATGTTAGCATTTGCCGTATGTTGCATCGTGTTCAGCGCTTCGAACTACGTGTAGACAGTGAATTGGAAGTATTTAAGGGAAGTGTACGGTAGTATTTATGAAGAAAACCCCGTTTATGCCATATTCGTGCGTTTCACGGGCAGAAAAGCACGTTTTTCGCAGTCCTCTCTCTTTTGATGATAGCTCGAGAACGGTCGAATATTAGCGTTTGCCGTATGTTGCGTCGTGTTCAGCGCATCAAACTACGCCTATACAGTGAATTTGAAGTGTTTAAGGGGAGTGTACGGCATTGTTTTGACAAAAAATTGATTTTTTCGAAAATTGTGCAATTCGATGATAACTCGAGAACGGTCGAATAGTAGCGTTTGCCGTATGTTGCATCGCGTTCAGGGCTTCGAACTACGGGTATACAGTGAATTTGAAGTGTTTAAGGGAAGTGTACGGTAGTATTTATGAAGGAAACCCCGTTTATGCCATATTCGTGGGTTTCACGGGCAGAAAAGCACGTTTTTCACAGTCCTCACTCTTTTGATGATAGCTCGAGAACGGTCGAATGTTAGCGTTTGCCGTATGTTGCATCGTGTTCAGCGCATCGAGTTACCCCTATACAGTGAATGTGAAGTGTTTAAGGGAAGTTTACGGTAGCGTTTTGGCAGAAAATTTGTTTTTTCGAAAATTGAGCAATTCGATGATAACTCGAGAACGGTCGAATGTTAGCGTTTGCCGTATGTTGCGTCGTGTTCAGCGCTTCGAACTACGGGTATACAGTGAATTCGAAGTGTTTAAGGGAAGTTTACGGTAGCGTTTTGGCAGAAAATTTGTTTTTTCGAAAATTGAGCAATTCGATGATAACTCGAGAACGGTCGAATGTTAGCGTTTGCCGTATGTTGCATCGTGTTGAGAGCATCGAATTACCCCTATACCGTGAGTTTGAAGTGTTTAAGGGAACTGTACGGTAGCGTTTTGACAAAAAATTGATTTTTTAGAAAATTGTGCAATTCGATGATAACTCGAGAACGGTCGAATGTTAGCGTTTGCCGTATGTTGCATCGTGTTCAGCGCTTCGAACGGCGGGTATATAGTGAATTTGAAATGTTTAAGGGTAGTGTAGGGTAGTATTTATCAAGGAAACCCCGTTTATGCCATATTCGTGCGTTTCACGGGCAGAAAAGCACGCTTTTCGCAGTCCTCACTCTTTTCATGTTAGCTCGAGAACGGTCGAATGTTAGCTTTTGCCGTATGTTGCATCGTGTTCAGCGCATCGAGTTACCCCTATACAGTGAATTTGAAGTGTTTAAGGGAAGTTTACGGTAGCGTTTTGGCAGAAAATTTTTTTTTTCGAAAATTGAGCAATTCGATGATTACTCGAGAACGGTCGAATGTTAGCGTTTGCCGTATGTTGCATCGTGTTCAGCGCATCGAACTACGCCTATACAGTGAATTTGAAGTGTTTAAGGGGAGTGTACGGCATTGTTTTGACAAAAAATTGTTTTTTTCGAAAATTGTACAATTCGATGATAACTCGAGAATGGTCGAATGTTAGCATTTGCTGTATGTTGCATCGTGTTCAGCGCTTCGAACTACGTGTAGACAGTGAATTTGAAGTATTTAAGGGAAGTGTACGGTAGTATTTATGAAGAAAACCCCGTTTATGCCATATTCGTGCGTTTCACGGGCAGAAAAGCACGTTTTTCGCAGTCCTCTCTCTTTTGATGATAGCTCGAGAACGGTCGAATATTAGCGTTTGCCGTATGTTGCGTCGTGTTCAGCGCATCGAACTACGCCTATACAGTGAATTTGAAGTGTTTAAGGGGAGTGTACGGCATTGTTTTGACAAAAAATTGATTTTTTCGAAAATTGTGCCATTCGATGATAACTCGAGAACGGTCCAATGTTAGCGTTTGCCGTATGTTGCATCGTGTTCAGCGCTTCAAACTACGGGTATACAGTGAATTTGAAGTGTTTAAGGGAAGTGTACGGTAGTATTTATGAAGGAAACCCCGTTTATGCCATATTCGTGCGTTTCACGGGCAGAAAAGCACGTTTTTCGCAGTCCTCACTCTTTTCATGATAGCTCGAGAACGGTCGAATGTTCGTGTTTGCCGTATGTTGCATCGTGTTCAGCGCATCGAGTTACCCCTATACAGTGAATTTGAAGTGTTTAAGGGGAGTGTACGGCATTGTTTTGACAAAAATGTTTTTTTTCGAAAATTGAGCAATTCGATGATACCTCGAGAACGGTCGAATGTTAGCGTTTGCCGTATGTTGCGTCGTGTTCAGCGCATCGAACTACGCCTATACAGTGAATTTGAAGTGTTTAAGGGGAGTGTTCGGCATTGTTGTGACAAAAAATTGATTTTTTCGAAAATGGTGCAATTCGATGATAACTCGAGAACGGTCGAATGTTATCGTTTGCCGTATGTTGCGTCGTGTTCAGCACATCGAACTACACCTATACAGTGAATCTGAAGTGTTTAAGGGGAGTGTACGGCATTGTTTTGACAAAAAATTGATTTTTTCGAAAATTGTGCAATTCGATGATAACTCGAGAACGGTCGAATAGTAGCGTTTGCCGTATGTTGCATCGTGTTCAGCGCTTCGAACTACGGGTATACAGTGAATTTGAATTGTTTCAGGGAAGTGTACGGTAGTGTTTTTAAAAGAAAACCCGTTTATTCCATATTCGTGCGTTTCGCGGGCAGAAAAGCACGTTTTTCACAGTCCTCACTCTTTTGATGATAGCTCGAGAACGGTCGAATGTTCGTGTTTGCCGTACGTTGCATCGTGTTCAGCGCATCGAGTTACCCCTATACAGTGAATTTGAAGTGTTTAAGGGAAGTTTACGGTAGCGTTTTGGCAGAAAATTTTTTTTTTCGAAAATTGAGCAATTCGATGATAACTCGAGAACGGTCGAATGTTAGCGTTTGCCGGATGTTGCATCGTGTTGAGAGCATCGAATTACCCCTATACAGTGAGTTTGAAGTGTTTAAGGGAAGTGTACGGTAGCATTTTGACAAAAACCTGATTTTTTCAAAAATTGTGCAATTCGATGATAACTCGAGAATGGTTGAATGTTAGCGTTTGCCGTCTGTTGCATCGTGTTCAGCGCTTCGAACTACGGGTATATAGTGAACTTGCAATGTTTAAGGGAAGTGTACGGTAGTATTTATCAAGGAAACCCCGTTTATGCCATATTCGTGCGTTTCACGGGCAGAAAAGCACGTTTTTCGCAGTCCTTACTCTTTTCATGATAGCTCGAGAACGCTCGAATGTTCATGTTTGCCGTATGTTGCATCGTGTTCAGCGCATCGAGTTACCCCTATACAGTGAATTTGAAGTGTTTAAGGGAAGTTTACGGTAGCGTTTTGGCAGAAAATTTTTTTTTTCGAAAATTGAGCAATTCGATGATAACTCGAGAACGGTCGAATGTTAGCGTTTGCCGGATGTTGCATCATGTTGAGAGCATCGAATTACCCCTATACAGTGAGTTTGAAGTGTTCAAGGGAAGTGTACGGTAGCATTTTGACAAAAACCTGATTTTTTCAAAAATTGTGCAATTCGATGATAACTCGAGAATGGCTGAATGTTAGCGTTTGCCGTATGTTGCATCGTGTTCAGCGCTTCGAACTACGGGTATATAGTGAATTTGAAATGTTTAAGGGAAGTGTACGGTAGTATTTATCAAGGAAACCCCGTTTATGCCATATTCGTGCGTTTCACGGGCAGAAAAGCACGTTTTTCGCAGTCCTCACTCTTTTCATGATAGCTCGAGAACGCTCGAATGTTCATGTTTGCCGTATGTTGCATCGTGTTCAGCGCATCGAGTTACCCCTATACAGGGAATTTGAAGTGTATAAGGGAAGTTTACGGTAGCGTTTTGGCAGAAAATTTGTTGCATCGTGTTGCATCGTGTTCAGCGCTTCGAACTACGGGTATATAGTGAATTTGAAATGTTTAAGGGAAGTGTACGGTAGTATTTATGAAGGAAACCCCGTTTATGCCATATTCGTGCGTTTCACGGGCAGAAAAGCACGTTTTTCGCAATCCTCACTCTTTTCATGATAGCTCGAGAACAATCGAATGTTAGTATTTGCCGTATGTTCCGTCGTGTTCAGCGCATCGAATTACCCCTATGCAGTGAATTTAAAGTGTTTAAGGGGAGTGTACGGCATTGTTTTGACAAAAAATGTTTTTTTTCGAAAATTGAGCAATTCGATGATACCTAGAAAACGGTCGAATGTTAGCGTTTGCCGTAAGTTGCATCGTGTTCAGCGCTTCGAACTACGGGTATACAGTGAATTTGAAGTGTTTAAGGGGAGTGTACGGCATTGTTTTGACAAAAATTTGATTTTTTCGAAAATTGTGCAATTCGATGATAACTCGAGAACGGTCGAATGTTAGCGTTTGCCGTATGTTGCATCGTGTTCAGCGCATCGAGTTACCCCTATACAGTGAATTTGTAGTGTTTAAGGGAAGTTTACGGTAGCGTTTTGGCAGAAAATTTGTTTTTTCGAAAATTGAGCAATTCGATGATAACTCGAGAACGGTCGAATGTTAGCGTTTGCCGTAAGTTGCATCGTGTTCAGCGCTTCGAACTACGGGTATACAGTGAATTTGAAGTGTTTAAGGGAAGTGTACGGTAGTATTTATGAAGGAAACCCCGTTTATGCCATATTCGTGCGTTTCACGGGCAGAAAAGCACGTTTTTCACAGTCCTCACTCTTTTGATGATACCTCGAGAACGGTCGAATGTTAGCGTTTGCCGTATGTTGCATCGTGTTCAGCGCATCGAGTTACCCCTATACAGTGAATTTGAAGTGTTTAAGGGAAGTGTACGGTAGCGTTTTGACAAAAACCTGATTTTTTCAAAAATTGTACAATTCGATGATAACTCGAGAATGGTCGAATGTGAGCGTTTGCCGTATGTTGCATCGTGTTCAGCGCGTCGAACTACGGGTATACAGTGAATTTGAAGTATTTAAGGGAAGTGTACGGTAGTATTTATGAAGGAAACCCCGTTTATGCCATATTCGTGCGTTACACGGGCAGAAAAGCACGCTTTTCGCAGTCCTCACGCTTTTCATGATAGCTCGAGAACGGTCGAATGTTCGTGTTTGCTGTATGTTGCATCGTGTTCAGCGCTTCGAACTACGGGTATACAGTGAATTTGAAGTGTTTAAGGGAAGTTTACGGTAGCGTTTTGGCAGAAAATTTGTTTTTTTCGAAAATTGAGCAATTCGATGATAACTCGAGAACGGTCGAATGTTAGCGTTTGCCGTATGTTGCATCGTGTTCAGCGCTTCGAACGGCCGGTATATAGTGAATTTGAAATGTTTAAGGGAAGTGTGCGGTAGTATTTATCAAGGAAACCCCGTTTATGCCATATTCGTGGGTTTCACGGGCAGAAAAGCACGCTTTTCGCAGTCCTCACTCTTTCCAAGATAGCTCGAGAACGGTCGAATGTTAGCTTTTGCCGTATGTTGCATCGTGTTCAGCGCATCGAGTTACCCCTATACAGTGAATTTGAAGTGTTTAAGGGAAGTTTACGGTAGCGTTTTGGCAGAAAATTTTTTTTTTCGAAAATTGAGCAATTCGATGATTACTCGAGAACGGTCGAATGTTAGCGTTTGCCGTATGTTGCATCGTGTTCAGCGCTTCAAACTACGGGTATACAGTGAATTTGAAGTCTTTAAGAGAAGTGTACGGTAGTATTTATGAAGGAAACCCCGTTTATGCCATATTCGTGCGTTTCACGGGCAGAAAAGCACGTTTTTCGCAGTCCTCACTCTTTTCATGATAGCTCGAGAACGGTCGAATGTTCGTGTTTGCCGTATGTTGCATCGTGTTCAGCGCATCGAGTTACCCCTATACAGTGAATTTTAAGTGTTTAAGGGAAGTTTACGGTAGCGTTTTGGCAGAAAATTTGTTTTTTCGAAAATTGAGCAATTCGATGATAACTCGAGAACGGTCGAATGGTAGCGTTTGCCGTTGTTGCATCGTGGTCAGCGCATCGAGTTACCCCTATACAGTGAATTTGAAGTGTTTAAGGGGAGTGTACGGCATTGTTTTGACAAAAATGTTTTTTTTCGAAAATTGAGCAGTTCGATGATAACTCGAGAACGGTCGAATGTTAGCATTTGCCGTATGTTGCATCGTGTTCAGCGCTTCGAACTACGTGTAGACAGTGAATTGGAAGTATTTAAGGGAAGTGTACGGTAGTATTTATGAAGAAAACCCCGTTTATGCCATATTCGTGCGTTTCACGGGCAGAAAAGCACGTTTTTCGCAGTCCTCTCTCTTTTGATGATAGCTCGAGAACGGTCGAATATTAGCGTTTGCCGTATGTTGCGTCGTGTTCAGCGCATCAAACTACGCCTATACAGTGAATTTGAAGTGTTTAAGGGGAGTGTACGGCATTGTTTTGACAAAAAATTGATTTTTTCGAAAATTGTGCAATTCGATGATAACTCGAGAACGGTCGAATAGTAGCGTTTGCCGTATGTTGCATCGTGTTCAGGGCTTCGAACTACGGGTATACAGTGAATTTGAAGTGTTTAAGGGAAGTGTACGGTAGTATTTATGAAGGAAACCCCGTTTATGCCATATTCGTGGGTTTCACGGGCAGAAAAGCACGTTTTTCACAGTCCTCACTCTTTTGATGATAGCTCGAGAACGGTCGAATGTTAGCGTTTGCCGTATGTTGCATCGTGTTCAGCGCATCGAGTTACCCCTATACAGTGAATGTGAAGTGTTTAAGGGAAGTTTACGGTAGCGTTTTGGCAGAAAATTTGTTTTTTCGAAAATTGAGCAATTCGATGATAACTCGAGAACGGTCGAATGTTAGCGTTTGCCGTATGTTGCGTCGTGTTCAGCGCTTCGAACTACGGGTATACAGTGAATTCGAAGTGTTTAAGGGAAGTTTACGGTAGCGTTTTGGCAGAAAATTTGTTTTTTCGAAAATTGAGCAATTCGATGATAACTCGAGAACGGTCGAATGTTAGCGTTTGCCGTATGTTGCATCGTGTTGAGAGCATCGAATTACCCCTATACCGTGAGTTTGAAGTGTTTAAGGGAACTGTACGGTAGCGTTTTGACAAAAAATTGATTTTTTAGAAAATTGTGCAATTCGATGATAACTCGAGAACGGTCGAATGTTAGCGTTTGCCGTATGTTGCATCGTGTTCAGCGCTTCGAACGGCGGGTATATAGTGAATTTGAAATGTTTAAGGGTAGTGTAGGGTAGTATTTATCAAGGAAACCCCGTTTATGCCATATTCGTGCGTTTCACGGGCAGAAAAGCACGCTTTTCGCAGTCCTCACTCTTTTCATGATAGCTCGAGAACGGTCGAATGTTAGCTTTTGCCGTATGTTGCATCGTGTTCAGCGCATCGAGTTACCCCTATACAGTGAATTTGAAGTGTTTAAGGGAAGTTTACGGTAGCGTTTTGGCAGAAAATTTTTTTTTTCGAAAATTGAGCAATTCGATGATTACTCGAGAACGGTCGAATGTTAGCGTTTGCCGTATGTTGCATCGTGTTCAGCGCATCGAACTACGCCTATACAGTGAATTTGAAGTGTTTAAGGGGAGTGTACGGCATTGTTTTGACAAAAAATTGTTTTTTTCGAAAATTGTACAATTCGATGATAACTCGAGAATGGTCGAATGTTAGCATTTGCCGTATGTTGCATCGTGTTCAGCGCTTCGAACTACGTGTAGACAGTGAATTTGAAGTATTTAAGGGAAGTGTACGGTAGTATTTATGAAGAAAACCCCGTTTATGCCATATTCGTGCGTTTCACGGGCAGAAAAGCACGTTTTTCGCAGTCCTCTCTCTTTTGATGATAGCTCGAGAACGGTCGAATATTAGCGTTTGCCGTATGTTGCGTCGTGTTCAGCGCATCGAACTACGCCTATACAGTGAATTTGAAGTGTTTAAGGGGAGTGTACGGCATTGTTTTGACAAAAAATGTTTTTTTTCGAACATTGAGCAATTCGATGATAACTCGAGAACGGTCGAATGTTAGCGTTTGCCGTTGTTGCATCGTGTTCAGCGCTTCGAACTACGCGTATACAGTGAATTTGAAGTGTTTAAGGGAATTGTACGGTAGTATTTATGAAGGAAAACCAGTTTATTCCATATTCGTGCGTTTCGCGGGCAGAAAAGCACGTTTTTCGCAGTCCTCTCTCTTTTGATGATCGCTCGAGAACGGTTGAATATTAGCGTTTGCCGTATGTTGCGTCGTGTTCAGCGCATCGAACTACGCCTATACAGTGAATTTGAAGTGTTTAAGGGGAGTGTACGGCATTGTTTTGACAAAAAATTGATTTTTTCGAAAATTGTGCAATTCGATGAAAACTCGAGAACGGTCGAATGTTAGCGTTTGCCGTTGTTGCATCGTGTTCAGCGCTTCGAACTACGCGTATACAGTGAATTTGAAGTGTTTAAGGGAATTGTACGGTATTATTTATGAAGGAAACCCCGTTTATGCCATATTCGTGTGTTCCACGGGCAGAAAAGCACGTTTTTCACAGTCCTCACTCTTTTGATGATAGCTCGAGAACGGTCGAATGTTCGTGTTTGCCGTATGTTGCATCGTGTTCAGCGCATCGAGTTACCCCTATACAGTGAATTTGAAGTGTTTAAGGGGAGTGTACGGCATTGTTTTGACAAAAATGTTTTTTTTCGAAAATTGAGCAATTCGATGATACCTCGAGAACGGTCGAATGTTAGCGTTTGCCGTATGTTGCGTCGTGTTCAGCGCATCGAACTACGCCTATACAGTGAATTTGAAGTGTTTAAGGGGAGTGTTCGGCATTGTTGTGACAAAAAATTGATTTTTTCGAAAATGGTGCAATTCGATGATAACTCGAGAACGGTCGAATGTTAGCGTTTGCCGTTGTTGCATCGTGTTCAGCGCTTCGAACTACGCGTATACAGTGAATTTGAAGTGTTTAAGGGAAGTGTACGGTAGCGTTTTGACAAAAACCTGATTTTTTCAAAAATTGTGCAATTCGATGATAACTCGAGAATGGTCGAATGTTATCGTTTGCCGTATGTTGCGTCGTGTTCAGCGCATCGAACTACACCTATACAGTGAATCTGAAGTGTTTAAGGGGAGTGTACGGCATTGTTTTGACAAAAAATGTTTTTTTTCGAACATTGAGCAATTCGATGATACCTCGGGAACGGTCGAATGTTAGCGTTTGCCGTATGTTGCATCGTGTTCAGCGCATCGAGTTACCCCTATACAGTGAATTTGAAGTGTTTAAGGGAAGTTTACGGTAGCCTTTTGGCAGAAAATTTGTTTTTTCGAAAATTGAGCAATTCGATGATATCTCGAGAACGGTCGAATGGTAGCGTTTGCCGTTGTTGCATCGTGTTCAGCGCATCGAGTTACCCCTATACAGTGAATTTGAAGTGTTTAAGGGGAGTGTACGGCATTGTTTTGACAAAAATGTTTTTTTTCGAAAATTGAGCAGTTCGATGATAACTCGAGAACGGTCGAATAGTAGCGTTTGCCGTATGTTGCATCGTGTTCAGCGCTTCGAACTACGTGTAGACAGTGAATTTGAAGTATTTAAGGGAAGTGTACGGTAGTATTTATGAAGAAAACCCCGTTTATGCCATATTCGTGCGTTTCACGGGCAGAAAAGCACGTTTTTCGCAGTCCTCTCTCTTTTGATGATAGCTCGAGAACGGTCGAATATTCGTGTTTGCCGTATGTTGCATCGTGTTCAGCGCATGGAGTTACCCCTATACAGTGAATTTGAAGTGTTTAAGGGAAGTTTACGGTAGCGTTTTGGCAGAAAATTTGTTTTTTCGAAAATTGACCAATTCGATGATAACTCGAGAACGGTCGAATGGTAGCGTTTGCCGTTGTTGCATCGTGTTCAGCGCATCGAGTTACCCCTATACAGTGAATTTGAAGTGTTTAAGGGGAGTGTACGGCATTGTTTTGACAAAAATGTTTTTTTTCGAAAATTGAGCAGTTCGATGATAACTCGAGAACGGTCGAATAGTAGCGTTTGCCGTATGTTGCATCGTGTTCAGCGCTTCGAACTACGTGTAGACAGTGAATTTGAAGTATTTAAGGGAAGTGTACGGTAGTATTTATGAAGAAAACCCCGTTTATGCCATATTCGTGCGTTTCACGGGCAGAAAAGCACGTTTTTCGCAGTCCTCTCTCTTTTGATGATAGCTCGAGAACGGTCGAATATTCGTGTTTGCCGTATGTTGCATCGTGTTCAGCGCATCGAGTTACCCCTATACAGTGAATTTGAAGTGTTTAAGGGAAGTTTACGGTAGCGTTTTGGCAGAAAATTTGTTTTTTCGAAAATTGAGCAATTCGATGATAACTCGAGAACGGTCGAATGGTAGCGTTTGCCGTTGTTGCATCGTGTTCAGCGCATCGAGTTACCCCTATACAGTGAATTTGAAGTGTTTAAGGGGAGTGTACGGCATTGTTTTGACAAAAATGTTTTTTTTCGAAAATTGAGCAGTTCGATGATAACTCGAGAACGGTCGAATAGTAGCGTTTGCCGTATGTTGCATCGTGTTCAGCGCTTCGAACTACGTGTAGACAGTGAATTTGAAGTATTTAAGGGAAGTGTACGGTAGTATTTATGAAGAAAACCCCGTTTATGCCATATTCGTGCGTTTCACGGGCAGAAAAGCACGTTTTTCGCAGTCCTCTCTCTTTTGATGATAGCTCGAGAACGGTCGAATATTCGTGTTTGCCGTATGTTGCATCGTGTTCAGCGCATCGAGTTACCCCTATACAGTGAATTTGAAGTGTTTAAGGGAAGTTTACGGTAGCGTTTTGGCAGAAAATTTGTTTTTTCGAAAATTGAGCAATTCGATGATAACTCGAGAACGGTCGAATGGTAGCGTTTGCCGTTGTTGCATCGTGTTCAGCGCATCGAGTTACCCCTATACAGTGAATTTGAAGTGTTTAAGGGGAGTGTACGGCATTGTTTTGACAAAAATGTTTTTTTTGAAAATTGAGCAGTTCGATGATACCTAGAAAACGGTCGAATGTTAGCGTTTGCCGTAAGTTGCATCGTGTTCAGCGCTTCGAACTACGGGTATACAGTGAATTTGTAGTGTTTAAGGGAAGTTTACGGTAGCGTTTTGGCAGAAAATTTGTTTTTTCGAAAATTGAGCAATTCGATGATAACTCGAGAACGGTCGAATGTTAGCGTTTGCCATATGTTGCATCGTGTTCAGCGCTTCGAACTACGGGTATACAGTGAATTTGAAGTGTTTAAGGGAAGTGTACGGTAGTATTTATGAAGGAAACCGCGTTTATGCCATATTCGTGCGTTTCACGGGCAGAAAAGCACGTTTTTCACAGTCCTCACTCTTTTGATGATAGCTCGAGAACGGTCGAATGTTAGCGTTTGCCGTATGTTGCATCGTGTTGAGAGCATCGAATTACCCCTATACCGTGAGTTTGAAGTGTTTAAGGGAACTGTACGGTAGCGTTTTGACAAAAAATTGATTTTTTCGAAAATTGTGCAATTCGATGATAACTCGAGAACGGTCGAATGTTAGCGTTTGCCCTATGTTGCATCGTGTTCAGCGCATCGAGTTACCCCTATACAGTGAATTTGAAGTGTTTAAGGGAAGTTTACGGTAGCGTTTTGGCAGAAAATTTTTTTTTTCGAAAATTGAGCAATTCGATGATTACTCGATAACGCTCGAATGTTAGCGTTTGCCGTATGTTGCATCGTGTTCAGCGCATCGAACTACGCCTATACAGTGAATTTGAAGTGTTTAAGGGGAGTGTACGGCATTGTTTTGACAAAAAATTGATTTTTTCGAAAATTGTGCAATTCGATGATAACTCGAGAACGGTCGAATGTTAGCGTTTGCCGTATGTTGCATCATGTTCAGCGCTTCAAACTACGGGTATACAGTGAATTTCAAGTGTTTAAGAGAAGTGTACGGTAGTATTTATGAAGGAAACCCCGTTTATGCCATATTCGTGCGTTTCACGGGCAGAAAAGCACGTTTTTCGCAGTCCTCACTCTTTTCATGATAGCTCGAGAACGGTCGAATGTTCGTGTTTGCCGTATGTTGCATCGTGTTCAGCGCATCGAGTTACCCCTATACAGAGAATTTGAAGTGTTTAAGGAGAGTGTACGGCATTGTTTTGACAAAAATGTTTTTTTTCGAACATTGAGCAATTCGATGATACCTCGAGAACGGTCGAATGTTAGCGTTTGCCGTATGTTGCATCGTGTTCAGCGCATCGAGTTACCCCTATACAGTGAATTTGAAGTGTTTAAGGGAAGTGTACGGTAGCGTTTTGACAAAAACCTGATTTATTCAAAAATTGTACAATTCGATGATAACTCGAGAATGGTGGAACGTGAGCGTTTGCCGTATGTTGCATCCTCTTCAGCGCTTCGAACTACGGGTATACAGTGAATTTGAAGTGTTTAAGGGAAGTGTACGGTAGTATTTATGAAGGAAACCCCGTTTATACCATATTCGTGCGTTTCACGGGCAGAAAAGCACGTTTTTCACAGTCCTCACTCTTTTCATGATAGCTCGAGAACGGTCGAATGTTCGTGTTTGCCGTATGTTGCATCGTGTTCAGCGCATCGAGTTACCCCTATACAGTGAATTTGAAGTGTTTAAGGGGAGTGTTTGGCATTGTTGTGACAAAAACCTGATTTTTTCAAAAATTGTGCAATTCGATGATAACTCGAGAATTGTCGAATGTTATCGTTTGCCGTATGTTGCGTCGTGTTCAGCGCATCGAACTACACCTATACAGTGAATCTGAAGTGTTTAAGGGGAGTGTACGGCATTGTTTTGACAAAAAATTGATTTTTTCGAAAATTGTGCAATTCGATGATAACTCGAGAACGGTCGAATAGTAGCGTTTGCCGTATGTTGCATCGTGTTCAGCGCTTCGAACTACGCGTATACAGTGAATTTGAATTGTTTCAGGGAAGTGTACGGTAGTGTTTTTAAAAGAAAACCCGTTTATTCCATATTCGTGCGTTTCGCGGGCAGAAAAGCACGTTTTTCACAGTCCTCACTCTTTTGATGATAGCTCGAGAACGGTCGAATGTTCGTGTTTGCCGTACGTTGCATCGTGTTCAGCGCATCGAGTTACCCCTATACAGTGAATTTGAAGTGTTTAAGGGAAGTTTACGGTAGCGTTTTGGCAGAAAATTTTTTTTTTCGAAAATTGAGCAATTCGATGATTACTCGATAACGCTCGAATGTTAGCGTTTGCCGTATGTTGCATCGTGTTCAGCGCATCGAACTACGCCTATACAGTGAATTTGAAGTGTTTAAGGGGAGTGTACGGCATTGTTTTGACAAAAAATTGATTTTTTCGAAAATTGTGCAATTCGATGATAACTCGAGAACGGTCGAATGTTAGCGTTTGCCGTATGTTGCATCATGTTCAGCGCTTCAAACTACGGGTATACAGTGAATTTCAAGTGTTTAAGAGAAGTGTACCGTAGTATTTATGAAGGAAACCCCGTTTATGCCATATTCGTGCGTTTCACGGGCAGAAAAGCACGTTTTTCGCAGTCCTCACTCTTTTCATGATAGCTCGAGAACGGTCGAATGTTCGTGTTTGCCGTATGTTGCATCGTGTTCAGCGCTTCGAACTACGCGTATACAGTGAATTTGAATTGTTTCAGGGAAGTGTACGGTAGTGTTTTTAAAAGAAAACCCGTTTATTCCATATTCGTGCGTTTCGCGGGCAGAAAAGCACGTTTTTCACAGTCCTCACTCTTTTGATGATAGCTCGAGAACGGTCGAATGTTCGTGTTTGCCGTACGTTGCATCGTGTTCAGCGCATCGAGTTACCCCTATACAGTGAATTTGAAGTGTTTAAGGGAAGTTTACGGTAGCGTTTTGGCAGAAAATTTTTTTTTTCGAAAATTGAGCAATTCGATGATAACTCGAGAACGGTCGAATGTTAGCGTTTGCCGGATGTTGCATCGTGTTGAGAGCATCGAATTACCCCTATACAGTGAGTTTGAAGTGTTTAAGGGAAGTGTACGGTAGCATTTTGACAAAAACCTGATTTTTTCAAAAATTGTGCAATTCGATGATAACTCGAGAACGGTTGAATGTTAGCGTTTGCCGTCTGTTGCATCGTGTTCAGCGCTTCGAACTACGGGTATATAGTGAACTTGCAATGTTTAAGGGAAGTGTACGGTAGTATTTATCAAGGAAACCCCGTTTATGCCATATTCGTGCGTTTCACGGGCAGAAAAGCACGTTTTTCGCAGTCCTTACTCTTTTCATGATAGCTCGAGAACGCTCGAATGTTCATGTTTGCCGTATGTTGCATCGTGTTCAGCGCATCGAGTTACCCCTATACAGTGAATTTGAAGTGTTTAAGGGAAGTTTACGGTAGCGTTTTGGCAGAAAAATTTTTTTTTCGAAAATTGAGCAATTCGATGATAACTCGAGAACGGTCGAATGTTAGCGTTTGCCGGATGTTGCATCATGTTGAGAGCATCGAATTACCCCTATACAGTGAGTTTGAAGTGTTCAAGGGAAGTGTACGGTAGCATTTTGACAAAAACCTGATTTTTTCAAAAATTGTGCAATTCGATGATAACTCGAGAATGGCTGAATGTTAGCGTTTGCCGTATGTTGCATCGTGTTCAGCGCTTCGAACTACGGGTCTATAGTGAATTTGAAATGTTTAAGGGAAGTGTACGGTAGTATTTATCAAGGAAACCCCGTTTATGCCATATTCGTGCGTTTCACGGGCAGAAAAGCACGTTTTTCGCAGTCCTCACTCTTTTCATGATAGCTCGAGAACGCTCGAATGTTCATGTTTGCCGTATGTTGCATCGTGTTCAGCGCATCGAGTTACCCCTATACAGGGAATTTGAAGTGTTTAAGGGAAGTTTACGGTAGCGTTTTGGCAGAAAATTTGTTGCATCGTGTTGCATCGTGTTCAGCGCTTCGAACTACGGGTATATAGTGAATTTGAAATGTTTAAGGGAAGTGTACGGTAGTATTTATGAAGGAAACCCCGTTTATGCCATATTCGTGCGTTTCACGGGCAGAAAAGCACGTTTTTCGCAGTCCTCACTCTTTTCATGATAGCTCGAGAACGGTCGAATGTTAGTATTTGCCGTATGTTCCGTCGTGTTCAGCGCATCGAATTACCCCTATGCAGTGAATTTAAAGTGTTTAAGGGAAGTTTACGGTAGCGTTTTGGCAGAAAATTTTTTTTTTCGAAAATTGAGCAATTCGATGATTACTCGAGAACGGTCGAATGTTAGCGTTTGCCGTATGTTGCATCGTGTTCAGCGCATCGAGTTACCCCTATACAGTGAATTTGTAGTGTTTAAGGGAAGTTTACGGTAGCGTTTTGGCAGAAAATTTGTTTTTTCGAAAATTGAGCAATTCGATGATAACTCGAGAACGGTCGAATGTTAGCGTTTGCCGTAAGTTGCATCGTGTTCAGCGCTTCGAACTACGGGTATACAGTGAATTTGAAGTGTTTAAGGGAAGTGTACGGTAGTATTTATGAAGGAAACCCCGTTTATGCCATATTCGTGCGTTTCACGGGCAGAAAAGCACGTTTTTCACAGTCCTCACTCTTTTGATGATACCTCGAGAACGGTCGAATGTTAGCGTTTGCCGTATGTTGCATCGTGTTCAGCGCATCGAGTTACCCCTATACAGTGAATTTGAAGTGTTTAAGGGAAGTGTACGGTAGCGTTTTGACAAAAACCTGATTTTTTCAAAAATTGTACAATTCGATGATAACTCGAGAATGGTCGAATGTGAGCGTTTGCCGTATGTTGCATCGTGTTCAGCGCTTCGAACTACGGGTATACAGTGAATTTGAAGTATTTAAGGGAAGTGTACGGTAGTATTTATGAAGGAAACCCCGTTTATGCCATATTCGTGCGTTACACGGGCAGAAAAGCACGCTTTTCGCAGTCCTCACGCTTTTCATGATAGCTCGAGAACGGTCGAATGTTCGTGTTTGCTGTATGTTGCATCGTGTTCAGCGCTTCGAACTACGGGTATACAGTGAATTTGAAGTGTTTAAGGGAAGTTTACGGTAGCGTTTTGGCAGAAAATTTGTTTTTTCGAAAATTGAGCAATTCGATGATAACTCGAGAACGGTCGAATGTTAGCGTTTGCCGTATGTTGCATCGTGTTCAGCGCTTCGAACGGCCGGTATATAGTGAATTTGAAATGTTTAAGGGAAGTGTGCGGTAGTATTTATCAAGGAAACCCCGTTTATGCCATATTCGTGGGTTTCACGGGCAGAAAAGCACGCTTTTCGCAGTCCTCACTCTTTCCATGATAGCTCGAGAACGGTCGAATGTTAGCTTTTGCCGTATGTTGCATCGTGTTCAGCGCATCGAGTTACCCCTATACAGTGAATTTGAAGTGTTTAAGGGAAGTTTACGGTAGCGTTTTGGCAGAAAATTTTTTTTTTCGAAAATTGAGCAATTCGATGATTACTCGAGAACGGTCGAATGTTAGCGTTTGCCGTATGTTGCATCGTGTTCAGCGCTTCAAACTACGGGTATACAGTGAATTTGAAGTCTTTAAGAGAAGTGTACGGTAGTATTTATGAAGGAAACCCCGTTTATGCCATATTCGTGCGTTTCACGGGCAGGAAAGCACGTTTTTCGCAGTCCTCACTCTTTTCATGATAGCTCGAGAACGGTCGAATGTTCGTGTTTGCCGTATGTTGCATCGTGTTCAGCGCATCGAGTTACCCCTATACAGTGAATTTGAAGTGTTTAAGGGAAGTTTACGGTAGCGTTTTGGCAGAAAATTTGTTTTTTCGAAAATTGAGCAATTCGATGATAACTCGAGAACGGTCGAATGGTAGCGTTTGCCGTATGTTGCGTCGTGTTCAGCGCTTCGAACTACGGGTATACAGTGAATTCGAAGTGTTTAAGGGAAGTTTACGGTAGCGTTTTGGCAGAAAATTTGTTTTTTCGAAAATTGAGCAGTTCGATGATAACTCGAGAACGGTCGAATGTTAGCGTTTGCCGTATGTTGCATCGTGTTGAGAGCATCGAATTACCCCTATACCGTGAGTTTGAAGTGTTTAAGGGAACTGTACGGTAGCGTTTTGACAAAAAATTGATTTTTTCGAAAATTGTGCAATTCGATGATAACTCGAGAACGGTCGAATGTTAGCGTTTGCCGTATGTTGCATCGTGTTCAGCGCTTCGAACTGCGGGTATATAGTGAATTTGAAATGTTTAAGGGAAGTGTACGGTAGTATTTATCAAGGAAACCCCGTTTATGCCATATTCGTGCGTTTCACGGGCAGAAAAGCACGCTTTTCGCAGTCCTCACTCTTTTCATGATAGCTCGAGAACGCTCGAATATTAGCTTTTGCCGTATGTTGCATCGTGTTCAGCGGATCGAGTTACCCCTATACAGTGAATTTGAAGTGTTTAAGGGAAGTTTACGGTAGCGTTTTGGCAGAAAATTTTTTTTTTCGAAAACTGAGCAATTCGATGATTACTCGAGAACGGTCGAATGTTAGCGTTTGCCGTATGTTGCATCGTGTTCAGCGCATCGACCTACGCCTATACAGTGAATTTGAAGTGTTTAAGGGGAGTGTACGGCATTGTTTTGACAAAAAATTGATTTTTTCGAAAATTGTGCAATTCGATGATAACTCGAGAACGGTCGAATGTTAGCGTTTGCCGTATGTTGCATCGTGTTCAGCGCATCGACCTACGCCTATACAGTGAATTTGAAGTGTTTAAGGGGAGTGTACGGCATTGTTTTGACAAAAAATTGATTTTTTCGAAAATTGTGCAATTCGATGATAACTCGAGAACGGTCGAATGTTAGCGTTTGCCGTATGTTGCATCGTGTTCAGCGCTTCGAACTGCGGGTATATAGTGAATTTGAAATGTTTAAGGGAAGTGTACGGTAGTATTTATCAAGGAAACCCCGTTTATGCCATATTCGTGCGTTTCACGGGCAGAAAAGCACGCTTTTCGCAGTCCTCACTCTTTTCATGATAGCTCGAGAACGCTCGAATATTAGCTTTTGCCGTATGTTGCATCGTGTTCAGCGCATCGAGTTACCCCTATACAGTGAATTTGAAGTGTTTAAGGGAAGTTTACGGTAGCGTTTTGGCAGAAAATTTTTTTTTTCGAAAATTGAGCAATTCGATGATTACTCGAGAACGGTCGAATGTTAGCGTTTGCTGTATGTTGCATCGTGTTCAGCGCTTCAAACTACGGGTATACAGTGAATTTGAAGTCTTTAAGAGAAGTGTACGGTAGTATTTATGAAGGAAACCCCGTTTATGCCATATTCGTGCGTTTCACGGGCAGAAAAGCACGTTTTTCGCAGTCCTCACTCTTTTCATGATAGCTCGAGAACGGTCGAATGTTCGTGTTTGCCGTATGTTGCATCGTGTTCAGCGCATCGAGTTACCCCTATACAGTGAATTTGAAGTGTTTAAGGGAAGTTTACGGTAGCGTTTTGGCAGAAAATTTGTTTTTTCGAAAATTGAGCAATTCGATGATAACTCGAGAACGGTCGAATGGTAGCGATTGCCGTATGTTGCGTCGTGTTCAGCGCTTCGAACTACGGGTATACAGTGAATTCGAAGTGTTTAAGGGAAGTTTACGGTAGCGTTTTGGCAGAAAATTTGTTTTTTCGAAAATTGAGCAGTTCGATGATAACTCGAGAACGGTCGAATGTTAGCGTTTGCCGTATGTTGCATCGTGTTGAGAGCATCGAATTACCCCTATACCGTGAGTTTGAAGTGTTTAAGGGAACTGTACGGTAGCGTTTTGACAAAAAATTGATTTTTTCGAAAATTGTGCAATTCGATGATAACTCGAGAACGGTCGAATGTTAGCGTTTGCCGTATGTAGCATCGTGTTCAGCGCATCGAGTTACCCCTATACAGTGAATTTGAAGTGTTTAAGGGGAGTGTACGGCATTGTTTTGACAAAAATCTTTTTTTTCGAAAATTGAGCAGTTCGATGATAACTCGAGAACGGTCGAATAGTAGCGTTTGCCGTATTTTGCATCGTGTTCAGCGCTTCGAACTACGGGTATACAGTGAATTTGAAGTGTTTCAGGGAAGTGTACGGTAGTGTTTTTAAAGGAAAACCCGTTTATTCCATATTCGTGCGTTTCGCGGGCAGAAAAGCACGTTTTTCACAGTCCTCACTCTTTTGATGATAGCTCGAGAACGGTCGAATGTTCGTGTTTGCCGTATGTTGCATCGTGTTCAGCGCATCGAGTTACCCCTATACAGTGAATTTGAAGTGTTTAAGGGAAGTTTACGGTAGCGTTTTGGCAGAAAATTTTTTTTTTCGAAAATTGAGCAATTCGATGATAACTCGAGAACGGTCGAATGTTAGCGTTTGCCGGATGTTGCATCGTGTTGAGAGCATCGAATCACCCCTATACAGTGAGTTTGAAGTGTTTAAGGGAAGTGTACGGTAGCATTTTGACAAAAAGCTGATTTTTTCAAAAATTGTGCAATTCGATGATAACTCGAGAATGGTTGAATGTTAGCGTTTGCCGTATGTTGCATCGTGTTCAGCGCTTCGAACTACGGGTATATAGTGAATTTGAAATGTTTAAGGGAAGTGTACGGTAGTATTTATCAAGGAAACCCCGTTTATGCCATATTCGTGCGTTTCACGGGCAGAAAAGCACGTTTTTCGCAGTCCTCACTCTTTTCATGATAGCTCGAGAACGCTCGAATGTTCATGTTTGCCGTATGTTGCATCGTGTTCAGCGCATCGAGTTACCCCTATACAGTGAATTTGAAGTGTTTAAGGGAAGTTTACGGTAGCGTTTTGGCAGAAAAATTTTTTTTTCGAAAATTGAGCAATTCGATGATAACTCGAGAACGGTCGAATGTTAGCGTTTGCCGGATGTTGCATCATGTTGAGAGCATCGAATTACCCCTATACAGTGAGTTTGAAGTGTTCAAGGGAAGTGTACGGTAGCATTTTGACAAAAACCTGATTTTTTCAAAAATTGTGCAATTCGATGATAACTCGAGAATGGCTGAATGTTAGCGTTTGCCGTATGTTGCATCGTGTTCAGCGCTTCGAACGACGGGTATATAGTGAATTTGAAATGTTTAAGGGAAGTGTACGGTAGTATTTATCAAGGAAACCCCGTTTATGCCATATTCGTGCGTTTCACGAGCAGAAAAGCACGTTTTTCGCAGTCCTCACTCTTTTCATGATAGCTCGAGAACGCTCGAATGTTCATGTTTGCCGTATGTTGCATCGTGTTCAGCGCATCGAGTTACCCCTATACAGGGAATTTGAAGTGTTTAAGGGAAGTTTACGGTAGCGTTTTGGCAGAAAATTTGTTGCATCGTGTTGCATCGTGTTCAGCGCTTCGAACTACGGGTATATAGTGAATTTGAAATGTTTAAGGGAAGTGTACGGTAGTATTTATCAAGGAAACCCCGTTTATGCCATATTCGTGCGTTTCACGGGCAGAAAAGCACGCTTTTCGCAGTCCTCACTCTTTTCATGATAGCTCGAGAACGCTCGAATATTAGCTTTTGCCGTATGTTGCATCGTGTTCAGCGCATCGAGTTACCCCTATACAGTGAATTTGAAGTGTTTAAGGGAAGTTTACGGTAGCGTTTTGGCAGAAAATTTTTTTTTTCGAAAACTGAGCAATTCGATGATTACTCGAGAACGGTCGAATGTTAGCGTTTGCCGTATGTTGCATCGTGTTCAGCGCATCGACCTACGCCTATACAGTGAATTTGAAGTGTTTAAGGGGAGTGTACGGCATTGTTTTGACAAAAAATTGATTTTTTCGAAAATTGTGCAATTCGATGATAACTCGAGAATGGCTGAATGTTAGCGTTTGCCGTATGTTGCATCGTGTTCAGCGCTTCGAACGACGGGTATATAGTGAATTTGAAATGTTTAAGGGAAGTGTACGGTAGTATTTATCAAGGAAACCCCGTTTATGCCATATTCGTGCGTTTCACGAGCAGAAAAGCACGTTTTTCGCAGTCCTCACTCTTTTCATGATAGCTCGAGAACGCTCGAATGTTCATGTTTGCCGTATGTTGCATCGTGTTCAGCGCATCGAGTTACCCCTATACAGGGAATTTGAAGTGTTTAAGGGAAGTTTACGGTAGCGTTTTGGCAGAAAATTTGTTGCATCGTGTTGCATCGTGTTCAGCGCTTCGAACTACGGGTATATAGTGAATTTGAAATGTTTAAGGGAAGTGTACGGTAGTATTTATCAAGGAAACCCCGTTTATGCCATATTCGTGCGTTTCACGGGCAGAAAAGCACGTTTTTCGCAGTCCTCACTCTTTTCATGATAGCTCGAGAACGCTCGAATGTTCATGTTTGCCGTATGTTGCATCGTGTTCAGCGCATCGAGTTACCCCTATACAGTGAATTTGAAGTGTTTAAGGGAAGTTTACGGTAGCGTTTTGGCAGAAAAATTTTTTTTTCGAAAATTGAGCAATTCGATGATAACTCGAGAACGGTCGAAAGTTAGCGTTTGCCGGATGTTGCATCATGTTGAGAGCATCGAATTACCCCTATACAGTGAGTTTGAAGTGTTCAAGGGAAGTGTACGGTAGCATTTTGACAAAAACCTGATTTTTTCAAAAATTGTGCAATTCGATGATAACTCGAGAATGGCTGAATGTTAGCGTTTGCCGTATGTTGCATCGTGTTCAGCGCTTCGAACGACGGGTATATAGTGAATTTGAAATGTTTAAGGGAAGTGTACGGTAGTATTTATCAAGGAAACCCCGTTTATGCCATATTCGTGCGTTTCACGAGCAGAAAAGCACGTTTTTCGCAGTCCTCACTCTTTTCATGATAGCTCGAGAACGCTCGAATGTTCATGTTTGCCGTATGTTGCATCGTGTTCAGCGCATCGAGTTACCCCTATACAGGGAATTTGAAGTGTTTAAGGGAAGTTTACGGTAGCGTTTTGGCAGAAAATTTGTTGCATCGTGTTGCATCGTGTTCAGCGCTTCGAACTACGGGTATATAGTGAATTTGAAATGTTTAAGGGAAGTGTACGGTAGTATTTATCAAGGAAACCCCGTTTATGCCATATTCGTGCGTTTCACGGGCAGAAAAGCACGCTTTTCGCAGTCCTCACTCTTTTCATGATAGCTCGAGAACGCTCGAATATTAGCTTTTGCCGTATGTTGCATCGTGTTCAGCGCATCGAGTTACCCCTATACAGTGAATTTGAAGTGTTTAAGGGAAGTTTACGGTAGCGTTTTGGCAGAAAATTTTTTTTTTCGAAAACTGAGCAATTCGATGATTACTCGAGAACGGTCGAATGTTAGCGTTTGCCGTATGTTGCATCGTGTTCAGCGCATCGACCTACGCCTATACAGTGAATTTGAAGTGTTTAAGGGGAGTGTACGGCATTGTTTTGACAAAAAATTGATTTTTTCGAAAATTGTGCAATTCGATGATAACTCGAGAACGGTCGAATGTTAGCGTTTGCCGTATGTTGCATCGTGTTCAGCGCTTCAAACTACGGGTATACAGTGAATTTGAAGTGTTTAAGAGAAGTGTACGGTAGTATTTATGAAGGAAACCCCGTTTATGCCATATTCGTGCGTTTCACGGGCAGAAAAGCACGTTTTTCGCAGTCCTCACTCTTTTCATGATAGCTCGAGAACGATTGAATGTTAGCGTTTGCCGTATGCTGCGTTCTGTTCAGCGCATCGAACTACGCCTATACAGTGAATTTGAAGTGTTTAAGGGGAGTGTACGGCATTGTTTTGACAAAAAATTGATTTTTTCGAAAATTGTGCAATTCGATGATAACTCGAGAACGGTCCAATGTTAGCGTTTGCCGTATGTTGCATCGTGTTCAGCGCTTCAAACTACGGGTATACAGTGAATTTGAAGTGTTTAAGGGAAGTGTACGGTAGTATTTATGAAGGAAACCCCGTTTATGCCATATTCGTGCGTTTCACGGGCAGAAAAGCACGTTTTTCGCAGTCCTCACTCTTTTCATGATAGCTCGAGAACGCTCGAATGTTCATGTTTGCCGTATGTTGCATCGTGTTCAGCGCATCGAGTTACCCCTATACAGTGAATTTGAAGTGTTTAAGGGAAGTTTACGGTAGCGTTTTGGCAGAAAAATTTTTTTTTCGAAAATTGAGCAATTCGATGATAACTCGAGAACGGTCGAATGTTAGCGTTTGCCGGATGTTGCATCATGTTGAGAGCATCGAATTACCCCTATACAGTGAGTTTGAAGTGTTCAAGGGAAGTGTACGGTAGCATTTTGACAAAAACCTGATTTTTTCAAAAATTGTGCAATTCGATGATAACTCGAGAATGGCTGAATGTTAGCGTTTGCCGTATGTTGCATCGTGTTCAGCGCTTCGAACTACGGGTATATAGTGAATTTGAAATGTTTAAGGGAAGTGTACGGTAGTATTTATCAAGGAAACCCCGTTTATGCCATATTCGTGCGTTTCACGGGCAGAAAAGCACGTTGTTCGCAGTCCTCACTCTTTTCATGATAGCTCGAGAACGCTCGAATGTTCATGTTTGCCGTATGTTGCATCGTGTTCAGCGCATCGAGTTACCCCTATACAGGGAATTTGAAGTGTTTAAGGGAAGTTTACGGTAGCGTTTTGGCAGAAAATTTGTTGCATCGTGTTGCATCGTGTTCAGCGCTTCGAACTACGGGTATATAGTGAATTTGAAATGTTTAAGGGAAGTGTACGGTAGTATTTATCAAGGAAACCCCGTTTATGCCATATTCGTGCGTTTCACGAGCAGAAAAGCACGTTTTTCGCAGTCCTCACTCTTTTCATGATAGCTCGAGAACGCTCGAATGTTCATGTTTGCCGTATGTTGCATCGTGTTCAGCGCATCGAGTTACCCCTATACAGGGAATTTGAAGTGTTTAAGGGAAGTTTACGGTAGCGTTTTGGCAGAAAATTTGTTGCATCGTGTTGCATCGTGTTCAGCGCTTCGAACTACGGGTATATAGTGAATTTGAAGTGTTTCAGGGAAGTGTACGGTAGTGTTTTTAAAGGAAAACCCGTTTATTCCATATTCGTGCGTTTCGCGGGCAGAAAAGCACGTTTTTCACAGTCCTCACTCTTTTGATGATAGCTCGAGAACGGTCGAATGTTCGTGTTTGCCGTATGTTGTATCGTGTTCAGCGCATCGAGTTACCCCTATACAGTGAATTTGAAGTGTTTAAGGGAAGTTTACGGTAGCGTTTTGGCAGAAAATTTTTTTTTTCGAAAATTGAGCAATTCGATGATAACTCGAGAACGGTCGAATGTTAGCGTTTGCCGGATGTTGCATCGTGTTGAGAGCATCGGATCACCCCTATACAGTGAGTTTGAAGTGTTTAAGGGAAGTGTACGGTAGCATTTTGACAAAAACCTGATTTTTTCAAAAATTGTGCAATTCGATGATAACTCGAGAATGGTTGAATGTTAGCGTTTGCCGTATGTTGCATCGTGTTCAGCGCTTCGAACTACGGGTATATAGTGAATTTGAAATGTTTAAGGGAAGTGTACGGTAGTATTTATCAAGGAAACCCCGTTTATGCCATATTCGTGCGTTTCACGGGCAGAAAAGCACGTTTTTCGCAGTCCTCACTCTTTTCATGATAGCTCGAGAACGCTCGAATGTTCATGTTTGCCGTATGTTGCATCGTGTTCAGCGCATCGAGTTACCCCTATACAGGGAATTTGAAGTGTTTAAGGGAAGTTTACGGTAGCGTTTTGGCAGAAAATTTGTTGCATCGTGTTGCATCGTGTTCAGCGCTTCGAACTACGGGTATATAGTGAATTTGAAATGTTTAAGGGAAGTGTACGGTAGTATTTATCAAGGAAACCCCGTTTATGCCATATTCGTGCGTTTCACGGGCAGAAAAGCACGTTTTTCGCAGTCCTCACTCTTTTCATGATAGCTCGAGAACGGTCGAATGTTCGTGTTTGCCGTATGTAGCATCGTGTTCAGCGCATCGAGTTACCCCTATACAGTGAATTTGAAGTGTTTAAGGGGAGTGTACGGCATTGTTTTGACAAAAATCTTTTTTTTCGAAAATTGAGCAGTTCGATGATAACTCGAGAACGGTCGAATAGTAGCGTTTGCCGTATGTTGCATCGTGTTCAGCGCTTCGAACTACGGGTATACAGTGAATTTGAAGTGTTTCAGGGAAGTGTACGGTAGTGTTTTTAAAGGAAAACCCGTTTATTCCATATTCGTGCGTTTCGCGGGCAGAAAAGCACGTTTTTCACAGTCCTCACTCTTTTGATGATAGCTCGAGAACGGTCGAATGTTCGTGTTTGCCGTATGTTGCGTCGTGTTCAGCGCATCGAGTTACCCCTATACAGTGAATTTGTAGTGTTTAAGGGGAGTGTACGGCATTGTTTTGACAAAAATGTTTTTTTTCGAAAATTGAGCAGTTCGATGATAACTCGAGAACGGTCGAATATTAGCGTTTGCCGTATGTTGCGTCGTGTTCAGCGCATCGAACTACGCCTATACAGTGAATTTGAAGTGTTTAAGGGGAGTGTACGGCATTGTTTTGACAAAAAATTGATTTTTTCGAAAATTGTGCAATTCGATGATAACTCGAGAACGGTCGAATAGTAGCGTTTGCCGTATGTTGCAACGTGTTCAGCGCTTCGAACTACGGGTATACAGTGAATTTGAAGTGTTTCAGGGAAGTGTACGGTAGTGTTTTTAAAGGAAAACCCGTTTAGTCCATATTCGTGCGTTTCACGGGCAGAAAAGCACGTTTTTCGCAGTCCTCTCTCTTTTGATGATAGCTCGAGAACGGTCGAATGTTCGTGTTTGCCGTATGTTGCATCGTGTTCGGCGCATCGAGTTACCCCTATACAGTGAATTTGAAGTGTTTAAGGGGAGTGTACGGCATTGTTTTGACAAAAATGTTTTTTTTCGAAAATTGAGCAGTTCGATGATAACTCGAGAACGGTCGAATAGTAGCGTTTGCCGTATGTTGCATCGTGTTCAGCGCTTCGAACTACGGGTATACAGTGAATTTGAAGTGTTTCAGGGAAGTGTACGGTAGTGTTTTTAAAGGAAAACCCGTTTATTCCATATTCGTGCGTTTCGCGGGCAGAAAAGCACGTTTTTCAAGTCCTCACTCTTTTGATGATAGCTCGAGAACGGTCGAATGTTCGTGTTTGCCGTATGTTGCATCGTGTTCAGCGCATCGAGTTACCCCTATACAGTGAATTTGAAGTGTTTAAGGGAAGTTTACGGTAGCGTTTTGGCAGAAAAATTTTTTTTTCGAAAATTGAGCAATTCGATGATAACTCGAGAACGGTCGAATGTTAGCGTTTGCCGTAAGTTGCATCGTGTTCAGCGCTTCGAACTACTGGTATACAGTGAATTTGAAGTGTTTAAGGGGAGTGTACGGCATTGTTTTGACAAAAAATTGATTTTTTCGAAAATTGTGCAATTCGATGATAACTCGAGAACGGTCGAATGTTAGCGTTTGCCGTATGTTGCATCGTGTTCAGCGCATCGAGTTACCCCTATACAGTGAATTTGTAGTGTTTAAGGGAAGTTTACGGTAGCGTTTTGGCAGAAAATTTGTTTTTTCGAAAATTGAGCAATTCGATGATAACTCGAGAACGGTCGAATGTTAGCGTTTGCCGTAAGTTGCATCGTGTTCAGCGCTTCGAACTACGGGTATACAGTGAATTTGAAGTGTTTAAGGGAAGTGTACGGTAGTATTTATGAAGGAAACCCCGTTTATGCCATATTCGTGCGTTACACGGGCAGAAAAGCACGCTTTTCGCAGTCCTCACGCTTTTCATGATAGCTCGAGAACGGTCGAATGTTCGTGTTTGCTGTATGTTGCATCGTGTTCAGCGCTTCGAACTACGGGTATACAGTGAATTTGAAGTGTTTAAGGGAAGTTTACGGTAGCGTTTTGGCAGAAAATTTGTTTTTTCGAAAATTGAGCAATTCGATGATAACTCGAGAACGGCCGAATGTTAGCGTTTGCCGTATGTTGCATCGTGTTCAGCGCTTCGAACTGCCGGTATATAGTGAATTTGAAATGTTTAAGGGAAGTGTGCGGTAGTATTTATCAAGGAAACCCCGTTTATGCCATATTCGTGGGTTTCACGGGCAGAAAAGCACGCTTTTCGCAGTCCTCACTCTTTCCATGATAGCTCGAGAACGGTCGAATGTTAGCTTTTGCCGTATGTTGCATCGTGTTCAGCGCATCGAGTTACCCCTATACAGTGAATTTGAAGTGTTTAAGGGAAGTTTACGGTAGCGTTTTGGCAGAAAATTTTTTTTTTCGAAAATTGAGCAATTCGATGATTACTCGAGAACGGTCGAATGTTAGCCTTTGCCGTATGTTGCATCGTGTTCAGCGCTTCAAACTACGGGTATACAGTGAATTTGAAGTCTTTAAGAGAAGTGTACGGTAGTATTTATGAAGGAAACCCCGTTTATGCCATATTCGTGCGTTTCACGGGCAGAAAAGCACGTTTTTCGCAGTCCTCACTCTTTTCATGATAGCTCGAGAACGGTCGAATGTTCGTGTTTGCCGTATGTTGCATCGTGTTCAGCGCATCGAGTTACCCCTATACAGTGAATTTGAAGTGTTTAAGGGAAGTTTACGGTAGCGTTTTGGCAGAAAATTTGTTTTTTCGAAAATTGAGCAATTCGATGATAACTCGAGAACGGTCGAATGGTAGCGTTTGCCGTATGTTGCGTCATGTTCAGCGCTTCGAACTACGGGTATACAGTGAATTCGAAGTGTTTAAGGGAAGTTTACGGTAGCGTTTTGGCAGAAAATTTGTTTTTTCGAAAATTGAGCAGTTCGATGATAACTCGAGAACGGTCGAATGTTAGCGTTTGCCGTATGTTGCATCGTGTTGAGAGCATCGAATTACCCCTATACCGTGAGTTTGAAGTGTTTAAGGGAACTGTACGGTAGCGTTTTGACAAAAAATTGATTTTTTCGAAAATTGTGCAATTCGATGATAACTCGAGAACGGTCGAATGTTAGCGTTTGCCGTATGTTGCATCGTGTTCAGCGCTTCGAACTGCGGGTATATAGTGAATTTGAAATGTTTAAGGGAAGTGTACGGTAGTATTTATCAAGGAAACCCCGTTTATGCCATATTCGTGCGTTTCACGGGCAGAAAAGCACGCTTTTCGCAGTCCTCACTCTTTTCATGATAGCTCGAGAACGCTCGAATATTAGCTTTTGCCGTATGTTGCATCGTGTTCAGCGCATCGAGTTACCCCTATACAGTGAATTTGACGGGTTTAAGGGAAGTTTACGGTAGCGTTTTGGCAGAAAATTTTTTTTTTCGAAAACTGAGCAATTCGATGATTACTCGAGAACGGTCGAATGTTAGCGTTTGCCGTATGTTGCATCGTGTTCAGCGCATCGACCTACGCCTATACAGTGAATTTGAAGTGTTTAAGGGGAGTGTACGGCATTGTTTTGACAAAAAATTGATTTTTTCGAAAATTGTGCAATTCGATGATAACTCGAGAACGGTCGAATGTTAGCGTTTGCCGTATGTTGCATCGTGTTCAGCGCTTCAAACTACGGGTATACAGTGAATTTGAAGTGTTTAAGAGAAGTGTACGGTAGTATTTATGAAGGAAACCCCGTTTATGCCATATTCGTGCGTTTCACGGGCAGAAAAGCACGTTTTTCGCAGTCCTCACTCTTTTCATGATAGCTCGAGAACGATTGAATGTTAGCGTTTGCCGTGTGCTGCGTCGTGTTCAGCGCATCGAACTACGCCTATACAGTGAATTTGAAGTGTTTAAGGGGAGTGTACGACATTGTTTTGACAAAAAATTGATTTTTTCGAAAATTGTGCAATTCGATGATAACTCGAGAACGGTCCAATGTTAGCGTTTGCCGTATGTTGCATCGTGTTCAGCGCTTCAAACTACGGGTATACAGTGAATTTGAAGTGTTTAAGGGAAGTGTACGGTAGTATTTATGAAGGAAACCCCGTTTATGCCATATTCGTGCGTTTCACGGGCAGAAAAGCACGTTTTTCGCAGTCCTCACTCTTTTCATGATAGCTCGAGAACGGTCGAATGTTCGTGTTTGCCGTATGTTGCATCGTGTTCAGCGCATCGAGTTACCCCTATGCAGTGAATTTGAAGTGTTTCAGGGAAGTGTACGGTAGTGTTTTTAAAGGAAAACCCGTTTATTCCATATTCGTGCGTTTCGCGGGCAGAAAAGCACGTTTTTCACAGTCCTCACTCTTTTGATGATAGCTCGAGAACGGTCGAATGTTCGTGTTTGCCGTATGTTGCATCGTGTTCAGCGCATCGAGTTACCCCTATACAGTGAATTTGAAGTGTTTAAGGGAAGTTTACGGTAGCGTTTTGGCAGAAAAAATTTTTTTTCGAAAATTGAGCAATTCGATGATAACTCGAGAACGGTCGAATGTTAGCGTTTGCCGGATGTTGCATCGTGTTGAGAGCATCGAATTACCCCTATACAGTGAGTTTGAAGTGTTTAAGGGAAGTGTACGGTAGCATTTTGACAAAAACCTGATTTTTTCAAAAATTGTGCAATTCGATGATAACTCGAGAATGGTGGAATGTTAGCGTTTGCCGTATGTTGCATCGTGTTCAGCGCTTCGAACTACGGGTATATAGTGAATTTGAAATGTTTAAGGGAAGTGTACGGTAGTATTTATCAAGGAAACCCCGTTTATGCCATATTCGTGCGTTTCACGGGCAGAAAAGCACGTTTTTCGCAGTCCTCAGTCTTTTCATGATAGCTCGAGAACGCTCGAATGTTCATGTTTGCCGTATGTTGCATCGTGTTCAGCGCATCGAGTTACCCCTATACAGTGAATTTGAAGTGTTTAAGGGAAGTTTACGGTAGCGTTTTGGCAGAAAAATTTTTTTTCGAAAATTGAGCAATTCGATGATATCTCGAGAACGGTCGAATGTTAGCGTTTGCCGGATGTTGCATCATGTTGAGAGCATCGAATTACCCCTATACAGTGAGTTTGAAGTGTTCAAGGGAAGTGTACGGTAGCATTTTGACAAAAACCTGATTTTTTCAAAAATTGTGCAATTCGATGATAACTCGAGAATGGCTGAATGTTAGCGTTTGCCGTATGTTGCATCGTGTTCAGCGCTTCGAACTACGGGTATATAGTGAATTTGAAATGTTTAAGGGAAGTGTACGGTAGTATTTATCAAGGAAACCCCGTTTATGCCATATTCGTGCGTTTCACGGGCAGAAAAGCACGTTTTTCGCAGTCCTCACTCTTTTCATGATAGCTCGAGAACGCTCGAATGTTCATGTTTGCCGTATGTTGCATCGTGTTCAGCGCATCGAGTTACCCCTATACAGGGAATTTGAAGTGTTTAAGGGAAGTTTACGGTAGCGTTTTGGCAGAAAATTTGTTGCATCGTGTTGCATCGTGTTCAGCGCTTCGAACTACGGGTATATAGTGAATTTGAAATGTTTAAGGGAAGTGTACGGTAGTATTTATCAAGGAAACCCCGTTTATGCCATATTCGTGCGTTTCACGGGCAGAAAAGCACGTTTTTCGCAGTCCTCACTCTTTTCATGATAGCTCGAGAACGGTCGAATGTTCGTGTTTGCCGTATGTAGCATCGTGTTCAGCGCATCGAGTTACCCCTATACAGTGAATTTGAAGTGTTTAAGGGGAGTGTACGGCATTGTTTTGACAAAAATCTTTTTTTTCGAAAATTGAGCAGTTCGATGATAACTCGAGAACGGTCGAATATTAGCGTTTGCCGTATGTTGCGTCGTGTTCAGCGCATCGAACTACGCCTATACAGTGAATTTGAAGTGTTTAAGGGGAGTGTACGGCATTGTTTTGACAAAAAATTGATTTTTTCGAAAATTGTGCAATTCGATGATAACTCGAGAACGGTCGAATAGTAGCGTTTGCCGTATGTTGCAACGTGTTCAGCGCTTCGAACTACGGGTATACAGTGAATTTGAAGTGTTTCAGGGAAGTGTACGGTAGTGTTTTTAAAGGAAAACCCGTTTAGTCCATATTCGTGCGTTTCACGGGCAGAAAAGCACGTTTTTCGCAGTCCTCTCTCTTTTGATGATAGCTCGAGAACGGTCGAATGTTCGTGTTTGCCGTATGTTACATCGTGTTCGGCGCATCGAGTTACCCCTATACACTGAATTTGAAGTGTTTAAGGGGAGTGTACGGCATTGTTTTGACAAAAAATTGATTTTTTCGAAAATTGTGCAATTCGATGATAACTCGAGAACGGTCGAATGTTAGCGTTTGTCGTATGTTGCATCGTGTTCAGCGCATCGAGTTACCCCTATACAGTGAATTTGTAGTGTTTAAGGGAAGTTTACGGTAGCGTTTTGGCAGAAAATTTGTTTTTTCGAAAATTGAGCAATTCGATGATAACTCGAGAACGGTCGAATGTTAGCGTTTGCCGTAAGTTGCATCGTGTTCAGCGCTTCGAACTACGGGTATACAGTGAATTTGAAGTGTTTAAGGGAAGTGTACGGTAGTATTTATGAAGGAAACCCCGTTTATGCCATATTCGTGCGTTTCACGGGCAGAAAAGCACGTTTTTCACAGTCCTCACTCTTTTGATGATAGCTCGAGAAGGGTCGAATGTTCGTGTTTGCCGTATGTTGCATCGTGTTCAGCGCATCGAGATACCCCTATACAGTGAATTTGTAGTGTTTAAGGGAAGTTTACGGTAGCGTTTTGGCAGAAAATTTGTTTTTTCGAAAATTGAGCAATTCGATGATACCTCGAGAACGGTCGAATGTTAGCGTTTGCCGTATGTTGCATCGTGTTCAGCGCATCGAGTTACCCCTATACAGTGAATTTGAAGTGTTTAAGGGAAGTGTACGGTAGCGTTTTGACAAAAACCTGATTTTTTCAAAAATTGTACAATTCGATGATAACTCGAGAATGGTCGAATGTGAGCGTTTGCCGTATGTTGCATCGTGTTCAGCGCTTCGAACTACGGGTATACAGTGAATTTGAAGTATTTAAGGGAAGTGTACGGTAGTATTTATGAAGGAAACCCCGTTTATGCCATATTCGTACGTTACACGGGCAGAAAAGCACGCTTTTCGCAGTCCTCACGCTTTTCATGATAGCTCGAGAACGGTCGAATGTTCGTGTTTGCTGTATGTTGCATCGTGTTCAGCGCTTCGAACTACGGGTATACAGTGAATTTGAAGTGTTTAAGGGAAGTTTACGGTAGCGTTTTGGCAGAAAATTTGTTTTTTCGAAAATTGAGCAATTCGATGATAACTCGAGAACGGTCGAATGTTAGCGTTTGCCGTATGTTGCATCGTGTTCAGCGCTTCGAACTGCGGGTATATAGTGAATTTGAAATGTTTAAGGGAAGTGTACGGTAGTATTTATCAAGGAAACCCCGTTTATGCCATATTCGTGCGTTTCACGGGCAGAAAAGCACGCTTTTCGCAGTCCTCACTCTTTTCATGATAGCTCGAGAACGGTCGAATGTTCGTGTTTGCCGTATGTTGCATCGTGTTCAGCGCATCGAGTTACCCCTATACAGTGAATTTGAAGTGTTTCAGGGAAGTGTACGGTAGTGTTTCTAAAGGAAAACCCGTTTATTCCATATTCGTGCGTTTCGCGGGCAGAAAAGCACGTTTTTCACAGTCCTCACTCTTTTGATGATAGCTCGAGAACGGTCGAATGTTCGTGTTTGCCGTATGTTGCATCGTGTTCAGCGCATCGAGTTACCCCTATACAGTGAATTTGAAGTGTTTAAGGGAAGTTTACGGTAGCGTTTTGGCAGAAAAAATTTTTTTTCGAAAATTGAGCAATTCGATGATAACTCGAGAACGGTCGAATGTTAGCGTTTGCCGGATGTTGCATCGTGTTGAGAGCATCGAATTACCCCTATACAGTGAGTTTGAAGTGTTTAAGGGAAGTGTACGGTAGCATTTTGACAAAAACCTGATTTTTTCAAAAATTGTGCAATTCGATGATAACTCGAGAATGGCTGAATGTTAGCGTTTGCCGTATGTTGCATCGTGTTCAGCGCATCGAGTTACCCCTATACAGTGAATTAGTAGTGTTTAAGGGAAGTTTACGGTAGCGTTTTGGCAGAAAATTTGTTTTTTCGAAAATTGAGCAATTCGATGATAACTCGAGAACGGTCGAATGTTAGTATTTGCCGTATGTTCCGTCGTGTTCAGCGCATCGAATTACCCCTATGCAGTGAATTTAAAGTGTTTAAGGGGAGTGTACGGCATTGTTTTGACAAAAAATGTTTTTTTTTCGAAAATTGAGCAATTCGATGATACCTAGAAAACGGTCGAATGTTAGCGTTTGCCGTAAGTTGCATCGTGTTCAGCGCTTCGAACTACGGGTATACAGTGAATTTGAAGTGTTTAAGGGGAGTGTACGGCATTGTTTTGACAAAAAATTGATTTTTTCGAAAATTGTGCAATTCTATGATAACTCGAGAACGGTCGAATGTTAGCGTTTGCCGTATGTTGCATCGTGTTCAGCGCATCGAGTTACCCCTATACAGTGAATTAGTAGTGTTTAAGGGAAGTTTACGGTAGCGTTTTGGCAGAAAATTTGTTTTTTCGAAAATTGAGCAATTCGATGATAACTCGAGAACGGTCGAATGTTAGCGTTTGCCGTAAGTTGCATCGTGTTCAGCGCTTCGAACTACGGGTATACAGTGAATTTGAAGTGTTTAAGGGAAGTGTACGGTAGTATTTATGAAGGAAACCCCGTTTATGCCATATTCGTGCGTTTCACGGGCAGAAAAGCACGTTTTTCACAGTCCTCACTCTTTTGATGATAGCTCGAGAAGGGTCGAATGTTCGTGTTTGCCGTATGTTGCATCGTGTTCAGCGCATCGAGATACCCCTATACAGTGAATTTGTAGTGTTTAAGGGAAGTTTACGGTAGCGTTTTGGCAGAAAATTTGTTTTTTCGAAAATTGAGCAATTCGATGATACCTCGAGAACAGTCGAATGTTAGCGTTTGCCGTATGTTGCATCGTGTTCAACGCATCGAGTTACCCCTATACAGTGAATTTGAAGTGTTTAAGGGAAGTGTACGGTAGCGTTTTGACAAAAACCTGATTTTTTCAAAAATTGTACAATTCGATGATAACTCGAGAATGGTCGAATGTGAGCGTTTGCCGTATGTTGCATCGTGTTCAGCGCTTCGAACTACGGGTATACAGTGAATTTGAAGTATTTAAGGGAAGTGTACGGTAGTATTTATTAAGGAAACCCCGTTTATGCCATATTCGTGCGTTTCACGGGCAGAAAAGCACGCTTTTCGCAGTCCTCACTCTTTTCATGATAGCTCGAGAACGGTCGAATGTTCATGATTGCCGTATGTTGCATCGTTTTCAGCGCATCGAGTTACCCCTATACAGGGAATTTGAAGTGTTTAAGGGAAGTTTACGGTAGCGTTTTGGCAGAAAATTTGTTGCATCGTGTTGCATCGTGTTCAGCGCTTCGAACTACGGGTATATAGTGAATTTGAAATGTTTAAGGGAAGTGTACGGTAGTATTTATCAAGGAAACCCCGTTTATGCCATATTCGTGCGTTTCACGGGCAGAAAAGCACGTTTTTCGCAGTCCTCACTCTTTTCATGATAGCTCGAGAACGGTCGAATGTTCGTGTTTGCCGTATGTAGCATCGTGTTCAGCGCATCGAGTTACCCCTATACAGTGAATTTGAAGTGTTTAAGGGGAGTGTACGGCATTGTTTTGACAAAAATCTTTTTTTTTCGAAAATTGAGCAGTTCGATGATAACTCGAGAACGGTCGAATAGTAGCGTTTGCCGTATGTTGCATCGTGTTCAGCGCTTCGAACTACGGGTATACAGTAAATTTGAAGTGTTTCAGGGAAGTGTACGGTAGTGTTTTTAAAGGAAAACCCGTTTATTCCATATTCGTGCGTTTCGCGGGCAGAAAAGCACGTTTTTCACAGTCCTCACTCTTTTGATGATAGCTCGAGAACGGTCGAATGTTCGTGTTTGCCGTATGTTGCATCGTGTTGGCGCATCGAGTTACCCCTATACAGTGAATTTGAAGTGTTTAAGGGAAGTTTACGGTAGCGTTTTGGCAGAAAAAATTTTTTTTCGAAAATTGAGCAATTCGATGATAACTCGAGAACGGTCGAATGTTAGCGTTTGCCGGATGTTGCATCGTGTTGAGAGCATCGAATTACCCCTATACAGTGAGTTTGAAGTGTTTAAGGGAAGTGTACGGTAGCATTTTGACAAAAACCTGATTTTTTCAAAAATTGTGCAATTCGATGATAACTCGAGAATGGTTGAATGTTAGCGTTTGCCGTATGTTGCATCGTGTTCAGCGCTTCGAACTACGGGTATATAGTGAATTTGAAATGTTTAAGGGAAGTGTACGGTAGTATTTATCAAGGAAACCCCGTTTATGCCATATTCGTGCGTTTCACGGGCAGAAAAGCACGTTTTTCGCAGTCCTCACTCTTTTCATGATAGCTCGAGAACGCTCGAATGTTCATGTTTGCCGTATGTTGCATCGTGTTCAGCGTATCGAGTAACCCCTATACAGTGAATTTGAAGTGTTTAAGGGAAGTTTACGGTAGCGTTTTGGCAGAAAAATTTTTTTTTCGAAAATTGAGCAATTCGATGATAACTCGAGAACGGTCGAATGTTAGCGTTTGCCGGATGTTGCATCATGTTGAGAGCATCGAATTACCCCTATACAGTGAGTTTGAAGTGTTCAAGGGAAGTGTACGGTAGCATTTTGACAAAAACCTGATTTTTTCAAAAATTGTGCAATTCGATGATAACTCGAGAATGGCTGAATGTTAGCGTTTGCCGTATGTTGCATCGTGTTCAGCGCTTCGAACTACGGGTATATAGTGAATTTGAAATGTTTAAGGGAAGTGTACGGTAGTATTTATCAAGGAAACCCCGTTTATGCCATATTCGTGCGTTTCACGGGCAGAAAAGCACGTTTTTCGCAGTCCTCACTCTTTTCATGATAGCTCGAGAACGCTCGAATGTTCATGTTTGCCGTATGGTGCATCGTGTTCAGCGCATCGAGTTACCCCTATACAGGGAATTTGAAGTGTTTAAGGGAAGTTTACGGTAGCGTTTTGGCAGAAAATTTGTTGTATCGTGTTGCATCGTGTTCAGCGCTTCGAACTACGGGTATATAGTGAATTTGAAATGTTTAAGGGAAGTGTACGGTAGTATTTATCAAGGAAACCCCGTTTATGCCATATTCGTGCGTTTCACGGGCAGAAAAGCACGTTTTTCGCAGTCACTCTTTTGATGATAGCTCGAGAACGGTCGAATGTTCGTGTTTGCCGTATGTTGCATCGTGTTCAGCGCATCGAGTTACCCCTATACAGTGAATTTGTAGTGTTTAAGGGGAGTGTACGGCATTGTTTTGACAAAAATGTTTTTTTTCGAAAATTGAGCAGTTCGATGATAACTCGAGAACGGTCGAATATTAGCGTTTGCCGTATGTTGCGTCGTGTTCAGCGCATCGAACTACGCCTATACAGTGAATTTGAAGTGTTTAAGGGGAGTGTACGGCATTGTTTTGACAAAAAATTGATTTTTTCGAAAATTGTGCAATTCGATGATAACTCGAGAACGGTCGAATAGTAGCGTTTGCCGTATGTTGCAACGTGTTCAGCGCTTCGAACTACGGGTATACAGTGAATTTGAAGTGTTTCAGGGAAGTGTACGGTAGTGTTTTTAAAGGAAAACCCGTTTAGTCCATATTCGTGCGTTTCACGGGCAGAAAAGCACGTTTTTCGCAGTCCTCTCTCTTTTGATGATAGCTCGAGAACGGTCGAATGTTCGTGTTTGCCGTATGTCGCATCGTGTTCGGCGCATCGAGTTACCCCTATACAGTGAATTTGAAGTGTTTAAGGGGAGTGTACGGCATTGTTTTGACAAAAATGTTTTTTTTCGAAAATTGAGCAGTTCGATGATAACTCGAGAACGGTCGAATAGTAGCGTTTGCCGTATGTTGCATCGTGTTCAGCGCTTCGAACTACGGGTATGCAGTGAATTTGAAGTGTTTCAGGGAAGTGTACGGTAGTGTTTTTAAAGGAAAACCCGTTTATTCCATATTCGTGCGTTTCGCGCGCAGAAAAGCACGTTTTTCAAGTCCTCACTCTTTTGATGATAGCTCGAGAACGGTCGAATGTTCGTGTTTGCCGTATGTTGCATCGTGTTCAGCGCATCGAGTTACCCCTATACAGTGAATTTGAAGTGTTTAAGGGAAGTTTACGGTAGCGTTTTGGCAGAAAATTTTTTTTTTCGAAAATTGAGCAATTCGATGATAACTCGAGAACGGTCGAATGTTAGCGTTTGCCGTAAGTTGCATCGTGTTCAGCGCTTCGAACTACGGGTATACAGTGAATTTGAAGTGTTTAAGGGGAGTGTACGGCATTGCTTTGACAAAAAATTGATTTTTTCGAAAATTGGGCAATTCGATGATAACTCGAGAACGGTCGAATGTTAGCGTTTGCCGTATGTTGCATCGTGTTCAGCGCATCGAGTTACCCCTATACAGTGAATTTGTAGTGTTTAAGGGAAGTTTACGGTAGCGTTTTGGCAGAAAATTTGTTTTTTCGAAAATTGAGCAATTCGATGATAACTCGAGAACGGTCGAATGTTAGCGTTTGCCGTAAGTTGCATCGTGTTCAGCGCTTCGAACTACGGGTATACAGTGAATTTGAAGTATTTAAGGGAAGTGTACGGTAGTATTTATGAAGGAAACCCCGTTTTTGCCATATTCGTGCGTTACACGGGCAGAAAAGCACGCTTTTCGCAGTCCTCACGCTTTTCATGATAGCTCGAGACCGGTCGAATGTTCGTGTTTGCTGTATGTTGCATCGTGTTCAGCGCTTCGAACTACGGGTATACAGTGAATTTGAAGTGTTTAAGGGAAGTTTACGGTAGCGTTTTGGCAGAAAATTTGTTTTTTTCGAAAATTGAGCAATTCGATGATAACTCGAGAACGGCCGAATGTTAGCGTTTGCCGTATGTTGCATCGTGTTCAGCGCTTCGAACTGCCGGTATATAGTGAATTTGAAATGTTTAAGGGAAGTGTGCGGTAGTATTTATCAAGGAAACCCCGTTTATGCCATATTCGTGGGTTTCACGGGCAGAAAAGCACGCTTTTCGCAGTCCTCACTCTTTCCATGATAGCTCGAGAACGGTCGAATGTTAGCTTTTGCCGTATGTTGCATCGTGTTCAGCGCATCGAGTTACCCCTATACAGTGAATTTGAAGTGTTTAAGGGAAGTTTACGGTAGCGTTTTGGCAGAAAATTTTTTTTTTCGAAAATTGAGCAATTCGATGATTACTCGAGAACGGTCGAATGTTAGCGTTTGCCGTATGTTGCATCGTGTTCAGCGCTTCAAACTACGGGTATACAGTGAATTTGAAGTCTTTAAGAGAAGTGTACGGTAGTATTTATGAAGGAAACCCCGTTTATGCCATATTCGTGCGTTTCACGGGCAGAAAAGCACGTTTTTCGCAGTCCTCACTCTTTTCATGATAGCTCGAGAACGGTCGAATGTTCGTGTTTGCCGTATGATGCATCGTGTTCAGCGCATCGAGTTACCCCTATACAGTGAATTTGAAGTGTTTAAGGGAAGTTTACGGTAGCGTTTTGGCAGAAAATTTGTTTTTTCGAAAATTGAGCAATTCGATGATAACTCGAGAACGGTCGAATGGTAGCGTTTGCCGTATGTTGCGTCGTGTTCAGCGCTTCGAACTACGGGTATACAGTGAAATCGAAGTGTTTAAGGGAAGTTTACGGTAGCGTTTTGGCAGAAAATTTGTTTTTTCGAAAATTGAGCAGTTCGATGATAACTCGAGAACGGTCGAATGTTAGCGTTTGCCGTATGTTGCATCGTGTTGAGAGCATTGAATTACCCCTATACCGTGAGTTTGAAGTGTTTAAGGGAACTGTACGGTAGCGTTTTGACAAAAAATTGATTTTTTCGAAAGTTGTGCAATTCGATGATAACTCGAGAACGGTCGAATGTTAGCGTTTGCCGTATGTTGCATCGTGTTCAGCGCTTCGAACTGCGGGTATATAGTGAATTTGAAATGTTTAAGGGAAGTGTACGGTAGTATTTATCAAGGAAACCCCGTTTATGCCATATTCGTGCGTTTCACGGGCAGAAAAGCACGCTTTTCGCAGTCCTCACTCTTTTCATGATAGCTCGAGAACGCTCGAATATTAGCTTTTGCCGTATGTTGCATCGTGTTCAGCGCATCGAGTTACCCCTATACAGTGAATTTGAAGTGTTTAAGGGAAGTTTACGGTAGCGTTTTGGCAGAAAATTTTTTTTTTCGAAAACTGAGCAATTCGATGATTACTCGAGAACGGTCGAATGTTAGCGTTTGCCGTATGTTGCATCGTGTTCAGCGCATCGACCTACGCCTATACAGTGAATTTGAAGTGTTTAAGGGGAGTGTACGGCATTGTTTTGACAAAAAATTGATTTTTTCGAAAATTGTGCAATTCGATGATAACTCGAGAACGGTCGAATGTTAGCGTTTGCCGTATGTTGCATCGTGTTCAGCGCTTCAAACTACGGGTATACAGTGAATTTGAAGTGTTTAAGGGAAGTGTACGGTAGTATTTATGAAGGAAACCCCGTTTATGCCATATTCGTGCGTTTCACGGGCAGAAAAGCACGTTTTTCGCAGTCCTCACTCTTTTCATGATAGCTCGAGAACGGTCGAATGTTCGTGTTTGCCGTATGTTGCATCGTGTTCAGGGCATCGAGTTACCCCTATACAGTGAATTTGAAGTGTTTCAGGGAAGTGTACGGTAGTGTTTTTAAAGGAAAACCCGTTTATTCCATATTCGTGCGTTTCGCGGGCAGAAAAGCACGTTTTTCACAGTCCTCACTCTTTTGATGATAGCTCGAGAACGGTCGAATGTTCGTGTTTGCCGTATGTTGCATCGTGTTCAGCGCATCGAGTTACCCCTATACAGTGAATTTGAAGTGTTTAAGGGAAGTTTACGGTAGCGTTTTGGCAGAAAAATTTTTTTTTCGAAAATTGAGCAATTCGATGATAACTCGAGAACGGTCGAATGTTAGCGTTTGCCGGATGTTGCATCGTGTTGAGAGCATCGAATTACCCCTATACAGTGAGTTTGAAGTGTTTAAGGGAAGTGTACGGTAGCATTTTGACAAAAACCTGATTTTTTCAAAAATTGTGCAATTCGATGATAACTCGAGAATGGTTGAATGTTAGCGTTTGCCGTATGTTGCATCGTGTTCAGCGCTTCGAACTACGGGTATATAGTGAATTTGAAATGTTTAAGGGAAGTGTACGGTAGTATTTATCAAGGAAACCCCGTTTATGCCATATTCGTGCATTTCACGGGCAGAAAAGCACGTTTTTCGCAGTCCTCACTCTTTTCATGATAGCTCGAGAACGCTCGAATGTTCATGTTTGCCGTATGTTGCATCGTGTTCAGCGCATCGAGTTACCCCTATACAGTGAATTTGAAGTGTTTAAGGGAAGTTTACGGTAGCGTTTTGGCAGAAAAATTTTTTTTCGAAAATTGAGCAATTCGATGATAACTCGAGAACGGTCGAATGTTAGCGTTTGCCGGATGTTGCATCATGTTGAGAGCATCGAATTACCCCTATACAGTGAGTTTGAAGTGTTCAAGGGAAGTGTACGGTAGCATTTTGACAAAAACCTGATTTTTTCAAAAATTGTGCAATTCGATGATAACTCGAGAATGGCTGAATGTTAGCGTTTGCCGTATGTTGCATCGTGTTCAGCGCTTCGAACTACGGGTATATAGTGAATTTGAAATGTTTAAGGGAAGTGTACGGTAGTATTTATCAAGGAAACCCCGTTTATGCCATATTCGTGCGTTTCACGGGCAGAAAAGCACGTTTTTCGCAGTCCTCACTCTTTTCATGATAGCTCGAGAACGCTCGAATGTTCATGTTTGCCGTATGTTGCATCGTGTTCAGCGCATCGAGTTACCCCTATACAGGGAATTTGAAGTGTTTAAGGGAAGTTTACGGTAGCGTTTTGGCAGAAAATGTGTTGCATCGTGTTGCATCGTGTTCAGCGCTTCGAACTACGGGTATATAGTGAATTTGAAATGTTTAAGGGAAGTGTACGGTAGTATTTATCAAGGAAACCCCGTTTATGCCATATTCGTGCGTTTCACGGGCAGAAAAGCACGTTTTTCGCAGTCCTCACTCTTTTCATGATAGCTCGAGAACGCTCGAATGTTCATGTTTGCCGTATGTTGCATCGTGTTCAGCGCATCGAGTTACCCCTATACAGTGAATTTGAAATGTTTAAGGGAAGTTTACGGTAGCGTTTTGGCAGAAAATTTTTTTTTTCGAAAATTGAGCAATTCGATGATAACTCGAGAACGGTCGAATGTTAGCGTTTGCCGGATGTTGCATCATGTTGAGAGCATCGAACTACGCCTATACAGTGAATTTGAAGTGTTTAAGGGGAGTGTACGGCATTGTTTTGACAAAAAATTGATTTTTTCGAAAATTGTGCAATTCGATGATAACTCGAGAACGGTCCAATGTTAGCGTTTGCCGTATGTTGCATCGTGTTCAGCGCTTCAAACTACGGGTATACAGTGAATTTGAAGTGTTTAAGGGAAGTGTACGGTAGTATTTATGAAGGAAACCCCGTTTATGCCATATTCGTGCGTTTCACGGGCAGAAAAGCACGTTTTTCGCAGTCCTCACTCTTTTCATGATAGCTCGAGAACGGTCGAATGTTCGTGTTTGCCGTATGTTGCATCGTGTTCAGGGCATCGAGTTACCCCTATACAGTGAATTTGAAGTGTTTCAGGGAAGTGTACGGTAGTGTTTTTAAAGGAAAACCCGTTTATTCCATATTCGTGCGTTTCGCGGGCAGAAAAGCACGTTTTTCACAGTCCTCACTCTTTTGATGATAGCTCGAGAACGGTCGAATGTTCGTGTTTGCCGTATGTTGCATCGTGTTCAGCGCATCGAGTTACCCCTATACAGTGAATTTGAAGTGTTTAAGGGAAGTTTACGGTAGCGTTTTGGCAGAAAAAATTTTTTTTCGAAAATTGAGCAATTCGATGATAACTCGAGAACGGTCGAATGTTAGCGTTTGCCGGATGTTGCATCGTGTTGAGAGCATCGAATTACCCCTATACAGTGAGTTTGAAGTGTTTAAGGGAAGTGTACGGTAGCATTTTGACAAAAACCTGATTTTTTCAAAAATTGTGCAATTCGATGATAACTCGAGAATGGTTGAATGTTAGCGTTTGCCGTATGTTGCATCGTGTTCAGCGCTTCGAACTACGGGTATATAGTGAATTTGAAATGTTTAAGGGAAGTGTACGGTAGTATTTATCAAGGAAACCCCGTTTATGCCATATTCGTGCATTTCACGGGCAGAAAAGCACGTTTTTCGCAGTCCTCACTCTTTTCATGATAGCTCGAGAACGCTCGAATGTTCATGTTTGCCGTATGTTGCATCGTGTTCAGCGCATCGAGTTACCCCTATACAGTGAATTTGAAGTGTTTAAGGGAAGTTTACGGTAGCGTTTTGGCAGAAAAATTTTTTTTCGAAAATTGAGCAATTCGATGATAACTCGAGAACGGTCGAATGTTAGCGTTTGCCGGATGTTGCATCATGTTGAGAGCATCGAATTACCCCTATACAGTGAGTTTGAAGTGTTCAAGGGAAGTGTACGGTAGCATTTTGACAAAAACCTGATTTTTTCAAAAATTGTGCAATTCGATGATAACTCGAGAATGGCTGAATGTTAGCGTTTGCCGTATGTTGCATCGTGTTCAGCGCTTCGAACTACGGGTATGCAGTGAATTTGAAGTGTTTCAGGGAAGCGTACGGTAGTGTTTTTAAAGGAAAACCCGTTTATTCCATATTCGTGCGTTTCGCGCGCAGAAAAGCACGTTTTTCAAGTCCTCACTCTTTTGATGATAGCTCGAGAACGGTCGAATGTTCGTGTTTGCCGTATGTTGCATCGTGTTCAGCGCATCGAGTTACCCCTATACAGTGAATTTGAAGTGTTTAAGGGAAGTTTACGGTAGCGTTTTGGCAGAAAATTTTTTTTTTCGAAAATTGAGCAATTCGATGATAACTCGAGAACGGTCGAATGTTAGCGTTTGCCGTAAGTTGCATCGTGTTCAGCGCTTCGAACTACGGGTATACAGTGAATTTGAAGTGTTTAAGGGGAGTGTACGGCATTGCTTTGACAAAAAATTGATTTTTTCGAAAATTGGGCAATTCGATGATAACTCGAGAACGGTCGAATGTTAGCGTTTGCCGTATGTTGCATCGTGTTCAGCGCATCGAGTTACCCCTATACAGTGAATTTGTAGTGTTTAAGGGAAGTTTACGGTAGCGTTTTGGCAGAAAATTTGTTTTTTCGAAAATTGAGCAATTCGATGATAACTCGAGAACGGTCGAATGTTAGCGTTTGCCGTAAGTTGCATCGTGTTCAGCGCTTCGAACTACGGGTATACAGTGAATTTGAAGTATTTAAGGGAAGTGTACGGTAGTATTTATGAAGGAAACCCCGTTTTTGCCATATTCGTGCGTTACACGGGCAGAAAAGCACGCTTTTCGCAGTCCTCACGCTTTTCATGATAGCTCGAGACCGGTCGAATGTTCGTGTTTGCTGTATGTTGCATCGTGTTCAGCGCTTCGAACTACGGGTATACAGTGAATTTGAAGTGTTTAAGGGAAGTTTACGGTAGCGTTTTGGCAGAAAATTTGTTTTTTTCGAAAATTGAGCAATTCGATGATAACTCGAGAACGGCCGAATGTTAGCGTTTGCCGTATGTTGCATCGTGTTCAGCGCTTCGAACTGCCGGTATATAGTGAATTTGAAATGTTTAAGGGAAGTGTGCGGTAGTATTTATCAAGGAAACCCCGTTTATGCCATATTCGTGGGTTTCACGGGCAGAAAAGCACGCTTTTCGCAGTCCTCACTCTTTCCATGATAGCTCGAGAACGGTCGAATGTTAGCTTTTGCCGTATGTTGCATCGTGTTCAGCGCATCGAGTTACCCCTATACAGTGAATTTGAAGTGTTTAAGGGAAGTTTACGGTAGCGTTTTGGCAGAAAATTTTTTTTTTCGAAAATTGAGCAATTCGATGATTACTCGAGAACGGTCGAATGTTAGCGTTTGCCGTATGTTGCATCGTGTTCAGCGCTTCAAACTACGGGTATACAGTGAATTTGAAGTCTTTAAGAGAAGTGTACGGTAGTATTTATGAAGGAAACCCCGTTTATGCCATATTCGTGCGTTTCACGGGCAGAAAAGCACGTTTTTCGCAGTCCTCACTCTTTTCATGATAGCTCGAGAACGGTCGAATGTTCGTGTTTGCCGTATGATGCATCGTGTTCAGCGCATCGAGTTACCCCTATACAGTGAATTTGAAGTGTTTAAGGGAAGTTTACGGTAGCGTTTTGGCAGAAAATTTGTTTTTTCGAAAATTGAGCAATTCGATGATAACTCGAGAACGGTCGAATGGTAGCGTTTGCCGTATGTTGCGTCGTGTTCAGCGCTTCGAACTACGGGTATACAGTGAAATCGAAGTGTTTAAGGGAAGTTTACGGTAGCGTTTTGGCAGAAAATTTGTTTTTTCGAAAATTGAGCAGTTCGATGATAACTCGAGAACGGTCGAATGTTAGCGTTTGCCGTATGTTGCATCGTGTTGAGAGCATTGAATTACCCCTATACCGTGAGTTTGAAGTGTTTAAGGGAACTGTACGGTAGCGTTTTGACAAAAAATTGATTTTTTCGAAAGTTGTGCAATTCGATGATAACTCGAGAACGGTCGAATGTTAGCGTTTGCCGTATGTTGCATCGTGTTCAGCGCTTCGAACTGCGGGTATATAGTGAATTTGAAATGTTTAAGGGAAGTGTACGGTAGTATTTATCAAGGAAACCCCGTTTATGCCATATTCGTGCGTTTCACGGGCAGAAAAGCACGCTTTTCGCAGTCCTCACTCTTTTCATGATAGCTCGAGAACGCTCGAATATTAGCTTTTGCCGTATGTTGCATCGTGTTCAGCGCATCGAGTTACCCCTATACAGTGAATTTGAAGTGTTTAAGGGAAGTTTACGGTAGCGTTTTGGCAGAAAATTTTTTTTTTCGAAAACTGAGCAATTCGATGATTACTCGAGAACGGTCGAATGTTAGCGTTTGCCGTATGTTGCATCGTGTTCAGCGCATCGACCTACGCCTATACAGTGAATTTGAAGTGTTTAAGGGGAGTGTACGGCATTGTTTTGACAAAAAATTGATTTTTTCGAAAATTGTGCAATTCGATGATAACTCGAGAACGGTCGAATGTTAGCGTTTGCCGTATGTTGCATCGTGTTCAGCGCTTCAAACTACGGGTATACAGTGAATTTGAAGTGTTTAAGGGAAGTGTACGGTAGTATTTATGAAGGAAACCCCGTTTATGCCATATTCGTGCGTTTCACGGGCAGAAAAGCACGTTTTTCGCAGTCCTCACTCTTTTCATGATAGCTCGAGAACGGTCGAATGTTCGTGTTTGCCGTATGTTGCATCGTGTTCAGGGCATCGAGTTACCCCTATACAGTGAATTTGAAGTGTTTCAGGGAAGTGTACGGTAGTGTTTTTAAAGGAAAACCCGTTTATTCCATATTCGTGCGTTTCGCGGGCAGAAAAGCACGTTTTTCACAGTCCTCACTCTTTTGATGATAGCTCGAGAACGGTCGAATGTTCGTGTTTGCCGTATGTTGCATCGTGTTCAGCGCATCGAGTTACCCCTATACAGTGAATTTGAAGTGTTTAAGGGAAGTTTACGGTAGCGTTTTGGCAGAAAAATTTTTTTTTCGAAAATTGAGCAATTCGATGATAACTCGAGAACGGTCGAATGTTAGCGTTTGCCGGATGTTGCATCGTGTTGAGAGCATCGAATTACCCCTATACAGTGAGTTTGAAGTGTTTAAGGGAAGTGTACGGTAGCATTTTGACAAAAACCTGATTTTTTCAAAAATTGTGCAATTCGATGATAACTCGAGAATGGTTGAATGTTAGCGTTTGCCGTATGTTGCATCGTGTTCAGCGCTTCGAACTACGGGTATATAGTGAATTTGAAATGTTTAAGGGAAGTGTACGGTAGTATTTATCAAGGAAACCCCGTTTATGCCATATTCGTGCATTTCACGGGCAGAAAAGCACGTTTTTCGCAGTCCTCACTCTTTTCATGATAGCTCGAGAACGCTCGAATGTTCATGTTTGCCGTATGTTGCATCGTGTTCAGCGCATCGAGTTACCCCTATACAGTGAATTTGAAGTGTTTAAGGGAAGTTTACGGTAGCGTTTTGGCAGAAAAATTTTTTTTCGAAAATTGAGCAATTCGATGATAACTCGAGAACGGTCGAATGTTAGCGTTTGCCGGATGTTGCATCATGTTGAGAGCATCGAATTACCCCTATACAGTGAGTTTGAAGTGTTCAAGGGAAGTGTACGGTAGCATTTTGACAAAAACCTGATTTTTTCAAAAATTGTGCAATTCGATGATAACTCGAGAATGGCTGAATGTTAGCGTTTGCCGTATGTTGCATCGTGTTCAGCGCTTCGAACTACGGGTATATAGTGAATTTGAAATGTTTAAGGGAAGTGTACGGTAGTATTTATCAAGGAAACCCCGTTTATGCCATATTCGTGCGTTTCACGGGCAGAAAAGCACGTTTTTCGCAGTCCTCACTCTTTTCATGATAGCTCGAGAACGCTCGAATGTTCATGTTTGCCGTATGTTGCATCGTGTTCAGCGCATCGAGTTACCCCTATACAGGGAATTTGAAGTGTTTAAGGGAAGTTTACGGTAGCGTTTTGGCAGAAAATGTGTTGCATCGTGTTGCATCGTGTTCAGCGCTTCGAACTACGGGTATATAGTGAATTTGAAATGTTTAAGGGAAGTGTACGGTAGTATTTATCAAGGAAACCCCGTTTATGCCATATTCGTGCGTTTCACGGGCAGAAAAGCACGTTTTTCGCAGTCCTCACTCTTTTCATGATAGCTCGAGAACGCTCGAATGTTCATGTTTGCCGTATGTTGCATCGTGTTCAGCGCATCGAGTTACCCCTATACAGTGAATTTGAAATGTTTAAGGGAAGTTTACGGTAGCGTTTTGGCAGAAAATTTTTTTTTTCGAAAATTGAGCAATTCGATGATAACTCGAGAACGGTCGAATGTTAGCGTTTGCCGGATGTTGCATCATGTTGAGAGCATCGAACTACGCCTATACAGTGAATTTGAAGTGTTTAAGGGGAGTGTACGGCATTGTTTTGACAAAAAATTGATTTTTTCGAAAATTGTGCAATTCGATGATAACTCGAGAACGGTCCAATGTTAGCGTTTGCCGTATGTTGCATCGTGTTCAGCGCTTCAAACTACGGGTATACAGTGAATTTGAAGTGTTTAAGGGAAGTGTACGGTAGTATTTATGAAGGAAACCCCGTTTATGCCATATTCGTGCGTTTCACGGGCAGAAAAGCACGTTTTTCGCAGTCCTCACTCTTTTCATGATAGCTCGAGAACGGTCGAATGTTCGTGTTTGCCGTATGTTGCATCGTGTTCAGGGCATCGAGTTACCCCTATACAGTGAATTTGAAGTGTTTCAGGGAAGTGTACGGTAGTGTTTTTAAAGGAAAACCCGTTTATTCCATATTCGTGCGTTTCGCGGGCAGAAAAGCACGTTTTTCACAGTCCTCACTCTTTTGATGATAGCTCGAGAACGGTCGAATGTTCGTGTTTGCCGTATGTTGCATCGTGTTCAGCGCATCGAGTTACCCCTATACAGTGAATTTGAAGTGTTTAAGGGAAGTTTACGGTAGCGTTTTGGCAGAAAAAATTTTTTTTCGAAAATTGAGCAATTCGATGATAACTCGAGAACGGTCGAATGTTAGCGTTTGCCGGATGTTGCATCGTGTTGAGAGCATCGAATTACCCCTATACAGTGAGTTTGAAGTGTTTAAGGGAAGTGTACGGTAGCATTTTGACAAAAACCTGATTTTTTCAAAAATTGTGCAATTCGATGATAACTCGAGAATGGTTGAATGTTAGCGTTTGCCGTATGTTGCATCGTGTTCAGCGCTTCGAACTACGGGTATATAGTGAATTTGAAATGTTTAAGGGAAGTGTACGGTAGTATTTATCAAGGAAACCCCGTTTATGCCATATTCGTGCATTTCACGGGCAGAAAAGCACGTTTTTCGCAGTCCTCACTCTTTTCATGATAGCTCGAGAACGCTCGAATGTTCATGTTTGCCGTATGTTGCATCGTGTTCAGCGCATCGAGTTACCCCTATACAGTGAATTTGAAGTGTTTAAGGGAAGTTTACGGTAGCGTTTTGGCAGAAAAATTTTTTTTCGAAAATTGAGCAATTCGATGATAACTCGAGAACGGTCGAATGTTAGCGTTTGCCGGATGTTGCATCATGTTGAGAGCATCGAATTACCCCTATACAGTGAGTTTGAAGTGTTCAAGGGAAGTGTACGGTAGCATTTTGACAAAAACCTGATTTTTTCAAAAATTGTGCAATTCGATGATAACTCGAGAATGGCTGAATGTTAGCGTTTGCCGTATGTTGCATCGTGTTCAGCGCTTCGAACTACGGGTATATAGTGAATTTGAAATGTTTAAGGGAAGTGTACGGTAGTATTTATCAAGGAAACCCCGTTTATGCCATATTCGTGCGTTTCACGGGCAGAAAAGCACGTTTTTCGCAGTCCTCACTCTTTTCATGATAGCTCGAGAACGCTCGAATGTTCATGTTTGCCGTATGTTGCATCGTGTTCAGCGCATCGAGTTACCCCTATACAGGGAATTTGAAGTGTTTAAGGGAAGTTTACGGTAGCGTTTTGGCAGAAAATGTGTTGCATCGTGTTGCATCGTGTTCAGCGCTTCGAACTACGGGTATATAGTGAATTTGAAATGTTTAAGGGAAGTGTACGGTAGTATTTATCAAGGAAACCCCGTTTATGCCATATTCGTGCGTTTCACGGGCAGAAAAGCACGTTTTTCGCAGTCCTCACTCTTTTCATGATAGCTCGAGAACGCTCGAATGTTCATGTTTGCCGTATGTTGCATCGTGTTCAGCGCATCGAGTTACCCCTATACAGTGAATTTGAAATGTTTAAGGGAAGTTTACGGTAGCGTTTTGGCAGAAAATTTTTTTTTTCGAAAATTGAGCAATTCGATGATAACTCGAGAACGGTCGAATGTTAGCGTTTGCCGGATGTTGCATCATGTTGAGAGCATCGAATTACCCCTATACAGTGAGTTTGAAGTGTTCAAGGGAAGTGTACGGTAGCATTTTGACAAAAACCTGATTTTTTCAAAAATTGTGCAATTCGATGATAACTCGAGAATGGCTGAATGTTAGCGTTTGCCGTATGTTGCATCGTGTTCAGCGCTTCGAACTACGGGTATATAGTGAATTTGAAATGTTTAAGGGAAGTGTACGGTAGTATTTATCAAGGAAACCCCGTTTATGCCATATTAGTGCGTTTCACGGGCAGAAAAGCACGTTTTTCGCAGTCCTCACTCTTTTCATGATAGCTCGAGAACGCTCGAATGTTCATGTTTGCCGTATGTTGCATCGTGTTCAGCGCATCGAGTTACCCCTATACAGGGAATTTGAAGTGTTTAAGGGAAGTTTACGGTAGCGTTTTGGCAGAAAATTTGTTGCATCGTGTTGCATCGTGTTCAGCGCTTCGAACTACGGGTATATAGTGAATTTGAAATGTTTAAGGGAAGTGTACGGTAGTATTTATCAAGGAAACCCCGTTTATGCCATATTCGTGCGTTTCACGGGCAGAAAAGCACGTTTTTCGCAGTCCTCACTCTTTTCATGATAGCTCGAGAACGCTCGAATGTTCATGTTTGCCGTATGTTGCATCGTGTTCAGCGCATCGAGGTACCCCTATACAGGGAATTTGAAGTGTTTAAGGGAAGTTTACGGTAGCGTTTTGGCAGAAAATTTGTTGCATCGTGTTGCATCGTGTTCAGCGCTTCGAACTACGGGTATATAGTGAATTTGAAATGTTTAAGGGAAGTGTACGGTAGTATTTATCAAGGAAACCCCGTTTATGCCATTTTCGTGCGTTTCACGGGCAGAAAAGCACGTTTTTCGCAGTCCTCACTCTTTTCATGATAGCTCGAGAACGGTCGAATGTTCGTGTTTGCCGTATGTAGCATCGTGTTCAGCGCATCGAGTTACCCCTATGCAGTGAATTTGAAGTGTTTAAGGGGAGTGTACGGCATTGTTTTGACAAAAATCTTTTTTTTCGAAAATTGAGCAGTTCGATGATAACTCGAGAACGGTCGAATAGTAGCGTTTGCCGTATGTTGCATCGTGTTCAGCGCTTCGAACTACGGGTATACAGTGAATTTGAAGTGTTTCAGGGAAGTGTACGGTAGTGTTTTTAAAGGAAAACCCGTTTATTCCATATTCGTGCGTTTCGCGGGCAGAAAAGCACGTTTTTCACAGTCCTCACTCTTTTGATGATAGCTCGAGAACGGTCGAATGTTAGCGTTTGCCGGATGTTGCATCATGTTGAGAGCATCGAATTACCCCTATACAGTGAGTTTGAAGTGTTCAAGGGAAGTGTACGGTAGCATTTTGACAAAAACCTGATTTTTTCAAAAATTGTGCAATTCGATGATAACTCGAGAATGGCTGAATGTTAGCGTTTGCCGTATGTTGCATCGTGTTCAGCGCTTCGAACTACGGGTATATAGTGAATTTGAAATGTTTAAGGGAAGTGTACGGTAGTATTTATCAAGGAAACCCCGTTTATGCCATATTCGTGCGTTTCACGGGCAGAAAAGCACGTTTTTCGCAGTCCTCACTCTTTTCATGATAGCTCGAGAACGCTCGAATGTTCATGTTTGCCGTATGTTGCATCGTGTTCAGCGCATCGAGTTACCCCTATACAGGGAATTTGAAGTGTTTAAGGGAAGTTTACGGTAGCGTTTTGGCAGAAAATGTGTTGCATCGTGTTGCATCGTGTTCAGCGCTTCGAACTACGGGTATATAGTGAATTTGAAATGTTTAAGGGAAGTGTACGGTAGTATTTATCAAGGAAACCCCGTTTATGCCATATTCGTGCGTTTCACGGGCAGAAAAGCACGTTTTTCGCAGTCCTCACTCTTTTCATGATAGCTCGAGAACGCTCGAATGTTCATGTTTGCCGTATGTTGCATCGTGTTCAGCGCATCGAGTTACCCCTATACAGTGAATTTGAAATGTTTAAGGGAAGTTTACGGTAGCGTTTTGGCAGAAAATTTTTTTTTTCGAAAATTGAGCAATTCGATGATAACTCGAGAACGGTCGAATGTTAGCGTTTGCCGGATGTTGCATCATGTTGAGAGCATCGAATTACCCCTATACAGTGAGTTTGAAGTGTTCAAGGGAAGTGTACGGTAGCATTTTGACAAAAACCTGATTTTTTCAAAAATTGTGCAATTCGATGATAACTCGAGAATGGCTGAATGTTAGCGTTTGCCGTATGTTGCATCGTGTTCAGCGCTTCGAACTACGGGTATATAGTGAATTTGAAATGTTTAAGGGAAGTGTACGGTAGTATTTATCAAGGAAACCCCGTTTATGCCATATTAGTGCGTTTCACGGGCAGAAAAGCACGTTTTTCGCAGTCCTCACTCTTTTCATGATAGCTCGAGAACGCTCGAATGTTCATGTTTGCCGTATGTTGCATCGTGTTCAGCGCATCGAGTTACCCCTATACAGGGAATTTGAAGTGTTTAAGGGAAGTTTACGGTAGCGTTTTGGCAGAAAATTTGTTGCATCGTGTTGCATCGTGTTCAGCGCTTCGAACTACGGGTATATAGTGAATTTGAAATGTTTAAGGGAAGTGTACGGTAGTATTTATCAAGGAAACCCCGTTTATGCCATATTCGTGCGTTTCACGGGCAGAAAAGCACGTTTTTCGCAGTCCTCACTCTTTTCATGATAGCTCGAGAACGCTCGAATGTTCATGTTTGCCGTATGTTGCATCGTGTTCAGCGCATCGAGGTACCCCTATACAGGGAATTTGAAGTGTTTAAGGGAAGTTTACGGTAGCGTTTTGGCAGAAAATTTGTTGCATCGTGTTGCATCGTGTTCAGCGCTTCGAACTACGGGTATATAGTGAATTTGAAATGTTTAAGGGAAGTGTACGGTAGTATTTATCAAGGAAACCCCGTTTATGCCATTTTCGTGCGTTTCACGGGCAGAAAAGCACGTTTTTCGCAGTCCTCACTCTTTTCATGATAGCTCGAGAACGGTCGAATGTTCGTGTTTGCCGTATGTAGCATCGTGTTCAGCGCATCGAGTTACCCCTATGCAGTGAATTTGAAGTGTTTAAGGGGAGTGTACGGCATTGTTTTGACAAAAATCTTTTTTTTCGAAAATTGAGCAGTTCGATGATAACTCGAGAACGGTCGAATAGTAGCGTTTGCCGTATGTTGCATCGTGTTCAGCGCTTCGAACTACGGGTATACAGTGAATTTGAAGTGTTTCAGGGAAGTGTACGGTAGTGTTTTTAAAGGAAAACCCGTTTATTCCATATTCGTGCGTTTCGCGGGCAGAAAAGCACGTTTTTCACAGTCCTCACTCTTTTGATGATAGCTCGAGAACGGTCGAATGTTCGTGTTTGCCGTATGTTGCATCGTGTTCAGCGCATCGAGTTACCCCTATACAGTGAATTTGTAGTGTTTAAGGGGAGTGTACGGCATTGTTTTGACAAAAATGTTTTTTTTCGAAAATTGAGCAGTTCGATGATAACTCGAGAACGGTCGAATAGTGCGTTTGCCGTCTGTTGCATCGTGTTCGGCGCATCGAGTTACCCCTATACAGAGAATTTGAAGTGTTTAAGGGGAGTGTACGGCATTGTTTTGACAAAAATGTTTTTTTTCGAACATTGAGCAATTCGATGATACCTCGAGAACGGTCGAATGTTAGCGTTTGGCGTATGTTGCATCGTGTTCAGCGCATCGAGTTACCCCTATACAGTGAATTTGAAGTGTTTAAGGGAAGTGTACGGTAGCGTTTTGACAAAAACCTGATATTTTCAAAAATTGTACAATTCGATGATAACTCGAGAATGGTCGAATGTGAGCGTTTGCCGTATGTTGCATCGTGTTCAGCGCTTCGAACTACGGGTATACAGTGAATTTGAAGTATTTAAGGGAAGTGTACGGTAGTATTTATGAAGGAAACCCCGTTTATGCCATATTCGTGCGTTACACGGGCAGAAAAGCACGCTTTTCGCAGTCCTCACTCTTTTCATGATAGCTCGAGCACGGTCGAATGTTCGTGTTTGCCGTATGTTGCATCGTGTTCAGCGTATCGAGTTACCCCTATACAGAGAATTTGAAGTGTTTAAGGGGAGTGTACGGCATTGTTTTGACAAAAATGTTTTTTTTCGAACATTGAGCAATTCGATGATACCTCGAGAACGGTCGAATGTTAGCGTTTGCCGTATGTTGCATCGTGTTCAGCGCATCGAGTTACCGGTATACAGTGAATTTGAAGTGTTTAAGGGAAGTGTACGGTAGCGTTTTGACAAAAACCTGATTTTTTCAAAAATTGTACAATTCGATGATAACTCGAGAATGGTCGAATGTGAGCGTTTGCCGTATGTTGCATCGTGTTCAGCGCTTCGAACTACGGGTATACAGTGAATTTGAAGTGTTTAAGGGAAGTTTACGGTAGCGTTTTGGCAGAAAATTTGTTTTTTCGAAAATTGAGCAATTCGATGATAACTCGAGAACGGTCGAATGTTAGCGTTTGCCGTATGTTGCATCGTGTTCAGCGCTTCGAACTGCGGGTATATAGTGAATTTGAAATGTTTAAGGGAAGTGTACGGTAGTATTTATCAAGGAAACCCGGTTTATGCCATATTCGTGCGTTTCACGGGCAGAAAAGCACGCTTTTCGCAGTCCTCACTCTTTTCATGATAGCTCGAGAACGGTCGAATGTTCGTGTTTGCCGTATGTTGCATCGTGTTCAGCGCATCGAGTTACCCCTATACAGTGAATTTGAAGTGTTTCAGGGAAGTGTACGGTAGTGTTTTTAAAGGAAAACCCGTTTATTCCATATTCGTGCGTTTCGCGGGCAGAAAAGCACGTTTTTCACAGTCCTCACTCTTTTGATGATAGCTCGAGAACGGTCGAATGTTCGTATTTGCCGTATGTTGCATCGTGTTCAGCGCATCGAGTTACCCCTATACAGTGAATTTGAAGTGTTTAAGGGAAGTTTACGGTAGCGTTTTGGCAGAAAAAATTTTTTTTCGAAAATTGAGCAATTCGATGATAACTCGAGAACGGTCGAATGTTAGCGTTTGCCGGATGTTGCATCGTGTTGAGAGCATCGAATTACCCCTATACAGTGAGTTTGAAGTGTTTAAGGGAAGTGTACGGTAGCATTTTGACAAAAACCTGATTTTTTCAAAAATTGTGCAATTCGATGATAACTCGAGAATGGTTGAATGTTAGCGTTTGCCGTATGTTGCATCGTGTTCAGCGCTTCGAACTACGGGTATATAGTGAATTTGAAATGTTTAAGGGAAGTGTACGGTAGTATTTATCAAGGAAACCCCGTTTATGCCATATTCGTGCGTTTCACGGGCAGAAAAGCACGTTTTTCGCAGTCCTCACTCTTTTCATGATAGCTCGAGAACGGTCGAATGTTAGTATTTGCCGTATGTTCCGTCGTGTTCAGCGCATCGAATTACCCATATGCAGTGAATTTAAAGTGTTTAAGGGGAGTGTACGGCATTGTTTTGACAAAAAATGTTTTTTTTCGAAAATTGAGCAATTCAATGATACCTAGAAAACGGTCGAATGTTAGCGTTTGCCGTAAGTTGCATCGTGTTCAGCGCTTCGAACTACGGGTATACAGTGAATTTGAAGTGTTTAAGGGGAGTGTACGGCATTGTTTTGACAAAAAATTGATTTTTTCGAAAATTGTGCAATTCTATGATAACTCGAGAACGGTCGAATGTTAGCGTTTGCCGTATGTTGCATCGTGTTCAGCGCTTCGAACTACGGGTATACAGTGAAGTTGAAGTGTTTCAGGGAAGTGTACGGTAGTGTTTTTAAAGGAAAACCCGTTTATTCCATATTCGTGCGTTTCGCGGGCAGAAAAGCACGTTTTTCACAGTCCTCACTCTTTTGATGATAGCTCGAGAACGGTCGAATGTTCGTGTTTGCCGTATGTTGCATCGTGTTCAGCGCATCGAGTTACCCCTATACAGTGAATTTGTAGTGTTTAAGGGGAGTGTACGGCATTGTTTTGACAAAAATGTTTTTTTTCGAAAATTGAGCAGTTCGATGATAACTCGAGAACGGTCGAATAGTGCGTTTGCCGTCTGTTGCATCGTGTTCGGCGCATCGAGTTACCCCTATACAGAGAATTTGAAGTGTTTAAGGGGAGTGTACGGCATTGTTTTGACAAAAATGTTTTTTTTCGAACATTGAGCAATTCGATGATACCTCGAGAACGGTCGAATGTTAGCGTTTGGCGTATGTTGCATCGTGTTCAGCGCATCGAGTTACCCCTATACAGTGAATTTGAAGTGTTTAAGGGAAGTGTACGGTAGCGTTTTGACAAAAACCTGATATTTTCAAAAATTGTACAATTCGATGATAACTCGAGAATGGTCGAATGTGAGCGTTTGCCGTATGTTGCATCGTGTTCAGCGCTTCGAACTACGGGTATACAGTGAATTTGAAGTATTTAAGGGAAGTGTACGGTAGTATTTATGAAGGAAACCCCGTTTATGCCATATTCGTGCGTTACACGGGCAGAAAAGCACGCTTTTCGCAGTCCTCACTCTTTTCATGATAGCTCGAGCACGGTCGAATGTTCGTGTTTGCCGTATGTTGCATCGTGTTCAGCGTATCGAGTTACCCCTATACAGAGAATTTGAAGTGTTTAAGGGGAGTGTACGGCATTGTTTTGACAAAAATGTTTTTTTTCGAACATTGAGCAATTCGATGATACCTCGAGAACGGTCGAATGTTAGCGTTTGCCGTATGTTGCATCGTGTTCAGCGCATCGAGTTACCGGTATACAGTGAATTTGAAGTGTTTAAGGGAAGTGTACGGTAGCGTTTTGACAAAAACCTGATTTTTTCAAAAATTGTACAATTCGATGATAACTCGAGAATGGTCGAATGTGAGCGTTTGCCGTATGTTGCATCGTGTTCAGCGCTTCGAACTACGGGTATACAGTGAATTTGAAGTGTTTAAGGGAAGTTTACGGTAGCGTTTTGGCAGAAAATTTGTTTTTTCGAAAATTGAGCAATTCGATGATAACTCGAGAACGGTCGAATGTTAGCGTTTGCCGTATGTTGCATCGTGTTCAGCGCTTCGAACTGCGGGTATATAGTGAATTTGAAATGTTTAAGGGAAGTGTACGGTAGTATTTATCAAGGAAACCCGGTTTATGCCATATTCGTGCGTTTCACGGGCAGAAAAGCACGCTTTTCGCAGTCCTCACTCTTTTCATGATAGCTCGAGAACGGTCGAATGTTCGTGTTTGCCGTATGTTGCATCGTGTTCAGCGCATCGAGTTACCCCTATACAGTGAATTTGAAGTGTTTCAGGGAAGTGTACGGTAGTGTTTTTAAAGGAAAACCCGTTTATTCCATATTCGTGCGTTTCGCGGGCAGAAAAGCACGTTTTTCACAGTCCTCACTCTTTTGATGATAGCTCGAGAACGGTCGAATGTTCGTATTTGCCGTATGTTGCATCGTGTTCAGCGCATCGAGTTACCCCTATACAGTGAATTTGAAGTGTTTAAGGGAAGTTTACGGTAGCGTTTTGGCAGAAAAAATTTTTTTTCGAAAATTGAGCAATTCGATGATAACTCGAGAACGGTCGAATGTTAGCGTTTGCCGGATGTTGCATCGTGTTGAGAGCATCGAATTACCCCTATACAGTGAGTTTGAAGTGTTTAACGGAAGTGTACGGTAGCATTTTGACAAAAACCTGATTTTTTCAAAAATTGTGCAATTCGATGATAACTCGAGAATGGTTGAATGTTAGCGTTTGCCGTATATTGCATCGTGTTCAGCGCATCGAGTTACCCCTATACAGTGAATTTGAAGTGTTTAAGGGAAGTTTACGGTAGCGTTTTGGCAGAAAATTTGTTTTTTCGAAAATTGAGCAATTCGATGATAACTCGAGAACGGTCGAATGGTAGCGTTTGCCGTTGTTGCATCGTGTTCAGCGCATCGAGTTACCCCTATACAGCGAATTTGAAGTGTTTAAGGGGAGTGTACGGCATTGTTTTGACAAAAATGTTTTTTTTCGAAAATTGAGCAGTTCGATGATAACTCGAGAACGGTCGAATAGTAGCGTTTGCCGTATGTTGCATCGTGTTCAGCGCTTCGAACTACGTGTAGACAGTGAATTTGAAGTATTTAAGGGAAGTGTACGGTAGTATTTATGAAGAAAACCCCGTTTATGCCATATTCGTGCGTTTCACGGGCAGAAAAGCACGTTTTTCGCAGTCCTCTCTCTTTTGATGATAGCTCGAGAACGGTCGAATATTCGTGTTTGCCGTATGTTGCATCGTGTTCAGCGCATGGAGTTACCCCTATACAGTGAATTTGAAGTTTTTAAGGGAAGTTTACGGTAGCGTTTTGGCAGAAAATTTGTTTTTTCGAAAATTGAGCAATTCGATGATAACTCGAGAACGGTCGAATGGTAGCGTTTGCCGTTGTTGCATCGTGTTCAGCGCATCGAGTTACCCCTATGCAGTGAATTTGAAGTGTTTAAGGGGAGTGTACGGCATTGTTTTGACAAAAATGTTTTTTTTCGAAAATTGAGCAGTTCGATGATAACTCGAGAACGGTCGAATAGTAGCGTTTGCCGTATGTTGCATCGTGTTCAGCGCTTCGAACTACGTGTAGACAGTGAATTTGAAGTATTTAAGGGAAGTGTACGGTAGTATTTATGAAGAAAACCCCGTTTATGCCATATTCGTGCGTTTCACGGGCAGAAAAGCACGTTTTTCGCAGTCCTCTCTCTTTTGATGATAGCTCGAGAACGGTCGAATATTCGTGTTTGCCGTATGTTGCATCGTGTTCAGCGCATCGAGTTACCCCTATACAGTGAATTTGAAGTGTTTAAGGGAAGTTTACGGTAGCGTTTTGGCAGAAAATTTGTTTTTTCGAAAATTGAGCAATTCGATGATAACTCGAGAACGGTCGAATGGTAGCGTTTGCCGTTGTTGCATCGTGTTCAGCGCATCGAGTTACCCCTATACAGTGAATTTGAAGTGTTTAAGGGGAGTGTACGGCATTGTTTTGACAAAAATGTTTTTTTTCGAACATTGAGCAATTCGATGATACCTCGAGAACGGTCGAATGTTAGCGTTTGGCGTATGTTGCATCGTGTTCAGCGCATCGAGTTACCCCTATACAGTGAATTTGAAGTGTTTAAGGGAAGTGTACGGTAGCGTTTTGACAAAAACCTGATATTTTCAAAAATTGTACAATTCGATGATAACTCGAGAATGGTCGAATGTGAGCGTTTGCCGTATGTTGCATCGTGTTCAGCGCTTCGAACTACGGGTATACAGTGAATTTGAAGTATTTAAGGGAAGTGTACGGTAGTATTTATGAAGGAAACCCCGTTTATGCCATATTCGTGCGTTACACGGGCAGAAAAGCACGCTTTTCGCAGTCCTCACTCTTTTCATGATAGCTCGAGCACGGTCGAATGTTCGTGTTTGCCGTATGTTGCATCGTGTTCAGCGTATCGAGTTACCCCTATACAGAGAATTTGAAGTGTTTAAGGGGAGTGTACGGCATTGTTTTGACAAAAATGTTTTTTTTCGAACATTGAGCAATTCGATGATACCTCGAGAACGGTCGAATGTTAGCGTTTGCCGTATGTTGCATCGTGTTCAGCGCATCGAGTTACCGGTATACAGTGAATTTGAAGTGTTTAAGGGAAGTGTACGGTAGCGTTTTGACAAAAACCTGATTTTTTCAAAAATTTTACAATTCGATGATAACTCGAGAATGGTCGAATGTGAGCGTTTGCCGTATGTTGCATCGTGTTCAGCGCTTCGAACTACGGGTATACAGTGAATTTGAAGTGTTTAAGGGAAGTTTACGGTAGCGTTTTGGCAGAAAATTTGTTTTTTCGAAAATTGAGCAATTCGATGATAACTCGAGAACGGTCGAATGTTAGCGTTTGCCGTATGTTGCATCGTGTTCAGCGCTTCGAACTGCGGGTATATAGTGAATTTGAAATGTTTAAGGGAAGTGTACGGTAGTATTTATCAAGGAAACCCGGTTTATGCCATATTCGTGCGTTTCACGGGCAGAAAAGCACGCTTTTCGCAGTCCTCACTCTTTTCATGATAGCTCGAGAACGGTCGAATGTTCGTGTTTGCCGTATGTTGCATCGTGTTCAGCGCATCGAGTTACCCCTATACAGTGAATTTGAAGTGTTTCAGGGAAGTGTACGGTAGTGTTTTTAAAGGAAAACCCGTTTATTCCATATTCGTGCGTTTCGCGGGCAGAAAAGCACGTTTTTCACAGTCCTCACTCTTTTGATGATAGCTCGAGAACGGTCGAATGTTCGTATTTGCCGTATGTTGCATCGTGTTCAGCGCATCGAGTTACCCCTATACAGTGAATTTGAAGTGTTTAAGGGAAGTTTACGGTAGCGTTTTGGCAGAAAAAATTTTTTTTCGAAAATTGAGCAATTCGATGATAACTCGAGAACGGTCGAATGTTAGCGTTTGCCGGATGTTGCATCGTGTTGAGAGCATCGAATTACCCCTATACAGTGAGTTTGAAGTGTTTAAGGGAAGTGTACGGTAGCATTTTGACAAAAACCTGATTTTTTCAAAAATTGTGCAATTCGATGATAACTCGAGAATGGTTGAATGTTAGCGTTTGCCGTATGTTGCATCGTGTTCAGCGCTTCGAACTACGGGTATATAGTGAATTTGAAATGTTTAAGGGAAGTGTACGGTAGTATTTATCAAGGAAACCCCGTTTATGCCATATTCGTGCGTTTCACGGGCAGAAAAGCACGTTTTTCGCAGTCCTCACTCTTTTCATGATAGCTCGAGAACGGTCGAATGTTAGTATTTGCCGTATGTTCCGTCGTGTTCAGCGCATCGAATTACCCATATGCAGTGAATTTAAAGTGTTTAAGGGGAGTGTACGGCATTGTTTTGACAAAAAATGTTTTTTTTCGAAAATTGAGCAATTCAATGATACCTAGAAAACGGTCGAATGTTAGCGTTTGCCGTAAGTTGCATCGTGTTCAGCGCTTCGAACTACGGGTATACAGTGAATTTGAAGTGTTTAAGGGGAGTGTACGGCATTGTTTTGACAAAAAATTGATTTTTTCGAAAATTGTGCAATTCTATGATAACTCGAGAACGGTCGAATGTTAGCGTTTGCCGTATGTTGCATCGTGTTCAGCGCTTCGAACTACGGGTATACAGTGAAGTTGAAGTGTTTCAGGGAAGTGTACGGTAGTGTTTTTAAAGGAAAACCCGTTTATTCCATATTCGTGCGTTTCGCGGGCAGAAAAGCACGTTTTTCACAGTCCTCACTCTTTTGATGATAGCTCGAGAACGGTCGAATGTTCGTGTTTGCCGTATGTTGCATCGTGTTCAGCGCATCGAGTTACCCCTATACAGTGAATTAGTAGTGTTTAAGGGAAGTTTACGGTAGTGTTTTGGCAGAAAATTTGTTTTTTCGAAAATTGAGCAATTCGATGATAACTCGAGAACGGTCGAATGTTAGCGTTTGCCGTAAGTTGCATCGTGTTCAGCGCTTCGAACTACGGGTATACAGTGAATTTGAAGTGTTTAAGGGAAGTGTACGGTAGTATTTATGAAGGAAACCCCGTTTATGCCATATTCGTGCGTTTCACGGGCAGAAAAGCACGTTTTTCACAGTCCTCACTCTTTTGATGATAGCTCGAGAAGGGTCGAATGTTCGTGTTTGCCGTATGTTGCATCGTGTTCAGCGCATCGAGTTACCCCTATACAGTGAATTTGAAGTGTTTAAGGGAAGTTTACGGTAGCGTTTTGGCAGAAAATTTTTTTTTTCGAAAATTGAGCAATTCGATGATTACTCGAGAACGGTCGAATGTTAGCGTTTGCCGTATGTTGCATCGTGTTCAGCGCTCCAAACTACGGGTATACAGTGAATTTGAAGTCTTTAAGAGAAGTGTACGGTAGTATTTATGAAGGAAACCCCGTTTATGCCATATTCGTGCGTTTCACGGGCAGAAAAGCACGTTTTTCACAGTCCTCACTCTTTTGATGATAGCTCGAGAACGGTCGAATAGTAGCGTTTGCCGTATGTTGCATCGTGTTCAGCGCTTCGAACTACGGGTATACAGTGAATTTGAAGTGTTTCAGGGAAGTGTACGGTAGTGTTTTTAAAGGAAAACACGTTTATTCCATATTCGTGCGTTTCGCGGGCAGAAAAGCAAGTTTTTCACAGTCCTCACTCTTTTGATGATAGCTCGTGAACGGTCGAATGTTCGTGTTTGCCGTATGTTGCATCGTGTTCAGCGCATCGAGTTACCCCTATACAGTGAATTTCAAATGTTTAAGGGGAGTGTACGGCATTGTTTTGACAAAAATGTTTTTTTTCGAAAATTGAGCAATTCGATGATACCTCGAGAACGGTCGAATGTTAGCGTTTGTCGTATGTTGCGTCGTGTTCAGCGCATCGAACTACGCCTATACAGTGAATTTGAAGTGTTTAAGGGGAGTGTACGGCATTGTTTTGACAAAAAAATCATTTTTTCGAAAATTGTGCAGTTCGATGATAACTCGAGAACGGTCGAATAGTAGCGTTTGCCGTATGTTGCATCGTGTTCAGTGCTTCGAGCTACGGGTATACAGTGAATTTGAAGTGTTTCAGGGAAGTGTACGGTAGTGTTTTTAAAGGAAAACCCGTTTATTCCATATTCGTGCGTTTCACGGGCAGAAAAGCACGTTTTTCACAGTCCTAACTCTTTTGATGATAGCTCGAGAAGGGTCGAATGTTCGTGTTTGCCGTATGTTGCATCGTGTTCAGCGCATCGAGTTACCCCTATACAGAGAATTTGAAGTGTTTAAGGGGAGTGTACGGCATTGTTTTGACAAAAATGTTTTTTTTCGAACATTGAGCAATTCGATGATACCTCGAGAACGGTCGAATGTTAGCGTTTGCCGTATGTTGCATCGTGTTCAGCGCATCGAGTTACCCCTATACAGTGAATTTGAAGTGTTTAAGGGAAGTGTACGGTAGCGTTTTGACAAAAACCTGATTTTTTCAAAAATTGTACAATTCGATGATAACTCGAGAATGGTCGAATGTGAGCGTTTGCCGTATGTTGCATCGTGTTCAGCGCTTCGAACTACGGGTATACAGTGAATTTGAAGTGTTTAAGGGAAGTTTACGGTAGCGTTTTGGCAGAAAATTTGTTTTTTCGAAAATTGAGCAATTCGATGATAACTCGAGAACGGTCGAATGTTAGCGTTTGCCGGATGTTGCATCGTGTTGAGAGCATCGAATTACCCCTATACAGTGAGTTTGAAGTGTTTAAGGGAAGTGTACGGTAGCATTTTGACAAAAACCTGATTTTTTCAAAAATTGTGCAATTCGATGATAACTCGAGAATGGTTGAATGTTAGCGTTTGCCGTATATTGCATCGTGTTCAGCGCATCGAGTTACCCCTATACAGTGAATTTGAAGTGTTTAAGGGAAGTTTACGGTAGCGTTTTGGCAGAAAATTTGTTTTTTCGAAAATTGAGCAATTCGATGATAACTCGAGAACGGTCGAATGGTAGCGTTTGCCGTTGTTGCATCGTGTTCAGCGCATCGAGTTACCCCTATACAGGGAATTTGAAGTGTTTAAGGGAAGTTTACGGTAGCGTTTTGGCAGAAAATTTGTTGCATCGTGTTGCATCGTGTTCAGCGCTTCGAACTACGGGTATATAGTGAATTTGAAATGTTTAAGGGAAGTGTACGGTAGTATTTATCAAGGAAACCCCGTTTATGCCATATTCGTGCGTTTCACGGGCAGAAAAGCACGTTTTTCGCAGTCCTCACTCTTTTCATGATAGCTCGAGAACGCTCGAATGTTCATGTTTGCCGTATGTTGCATCGTGTTCAGCGCATCGAGGTACCCCTATACAGGGAATTTGAAGTGTTTAAGGGAAGTTTACGGTAGCGTTTTGGCAGAAAATTTGTTGCATCGTGTTGCATCGTGTTCAGCGCTTCGAACTACGGGTATATAGTGAATTTGAAATGTTTAAGGGAAGTGTACGGTAGTATTTATCAAGGAAACCCCGTTTATGCCATTTTCGTGCGTTTCACGGGCAGAAAAGCACGTTTTTCGCAGTCCTCACTCTTTTCATGATAGCTCGAGAACGGTCGAATGTTCGTGTTTGCCGTATGTAGCATCGTGTTCAGCGCATCGAGTTACCCCTATACAGTGAATTTGAAGTGTTTAAGGGGAGTGTACGGCATTGTTTTGACAAAAATCTTTTTTTTCGAAAATTGAGCAGTTCGATGATAACTCGAGAACGGTCGAATAGTAGCGTTTGCCGTGTGTTGCATCGTGTTCAGCGCTTCGAACTACGGGTATACAGTGAATTTGAAGTGTTTCAGGGAAGTGTACGGTAGTGTTTTTAAAGGAAAACCCGTTTATTCCATATTCGTGCGTTTCGCGGGCAGAAAAGCACGTTTTTCACAGTCCTCACTCTTTTGATGATAGCTCGAGAACGGTCGAATGTTCGTGTTTGCCGTATGTTGCATCGTGTTCAGCGCATCGAGTTACCCCTATACAGTGAATTTGTAGTGTTTAAGGGGAGTGTACGGCATTGTTTTGACAAAAATGTTTTTTTTTCGAAAATTGAGCAGTTCGATGATAACTCGAGAACGGTCGAATAGTGCGTTTGCCGTCTGTTGCATCGTGTTCGGCGCATCGAGTTACCCCTATACAGAGAATTTGAAGTGTTTAAGGGGAGTGTACGGCATTGTTTTGACAAAAATGTTTTTTTTCGAACATTGAGCAATTCGATGATACCTCGAGAACGGTCGAATGTTAGCGTTTGGCGTATGTTGCATCGTGTTCAGCGCATCGAGTTACCCCTATACAGTGAATTTGAAGTGTTTAAGGGAAGTGTACGGTAGCGTTTTGACAAAAACCTGATATTTTCAAAAATTGTACAATTCGATGATAACTCGAGAATGGTCGAATGTGAGCGTTTGCCGTATGTTGCATCGTGTTCAGCGCTTCGAACTACGGGTATACAGTGAATTTGAAGTATTTAAGGGAAGTGTACGGTAGTATTTATGAAGGAAACCCCGTTTATGCCATATTCGTGCGTTACACGGGCAGAAAAGCACGCTTTTCGCAGTCCTCACTCTTTTCATGATAGCTCGAGCACGGTCGAATGTTCGTGTTTGCCGTATGTTGCATCGTGTTCAGCGTATCGAGTTACCCCTATACAGAGAATTTGAAGTGTTTAAGGGGAGTGTACGGCATTGTTTTGACAAAAATGTTTTTTTTTCGAAAATTGAGCAGTTCGATGATACCTAGAAAACGGTCGAATGTTAGCGTTTTCCGTAAGTTGCATCGTGTTCAGCGCTTCGAACTACGGGTATACAGTGAATTTGTAGTGTTTAAGGGAAGTTTACGGTAGCGTTTTGGCAGAAAATTTGTTTTTTCGAAAATTGAGCAATTCGATGATAACTCGAGAACGGTCGAATGTTAGCGTTTGCCATATGTTGCATCGTGTTCAGCGCTTCGAACTACGGGTATACAGTGAATTTGAAGTGTTTAAGGGAAGTGTACGGTAGTATTTATGAAGGAAACCCCGTTTATGCCATATTCGTGCGTTTCACGGGCAGAAAAGCACGTTTTTCGCAGTCCTCACTCTTTTCATGATAGCTCGAGAACGGTCGAATGTTCGTGTTTGCCGTATGTTGCATCGTGTTCAGCGCATCGAGTTACCCCTATACAGTGAATTTGAAGTGTTTCAGGGAAGTGTACGGTAGTGTTTTTAAAGGAAAACCCGTTTATTCCATATTCGTGCGTTTCGCGGGCAGAAAAGCACGTTTTTCACAGTCCTCACTCTTTTGATGATAGCTCGAGAACGGTCGAATGTTCGTGTTTGCCGTATGTTGCATCGTGTTCAGCGCATCGAGTTACCCCTATACAGTGAATTTGAAGTGTTTAAGGGAAGTTTACGGTAGCGTTTTGGCAGAAAATTGATTTTTTCGAAAATTGTGCACTTCGATGATAACTCGAGAATGGTTGAATGTTAGCGTTTGCCGTATGTTGCATCGTGTTCAGCGCTTCGAACTACGGGTACATAGTGAATTTGAAATGTTTAAGGGAAGTGTACGGTAGTATTTATCAAGGAAACCCCGTTTATGCCATATTCGTGCGTTTCACGGGCAGAAAAGCACGTTTTTCGCAGTCCTTACTCTTTTCATGATAGCTCGAGAACGCTCGAATGTTCATGTTTGCCGTATGTTGCATCGTGTTCAGCGCATCGAGTTACCCCTATACAGTGAATTTGAAGTGTTTAAGGGAAGTTTACGGTAGCGTTTTGGCAGAAAAATTTTTTTTTCGAAAATTGAGCAATTCGATGATAACTCGAGAACGGTCGAATGTTAGCGTTTGCCGGATGTTGCATCATGTTGAGAGCATCGAATTACCCCTATACAGTGAGTTTGAAGTGTTCAAGGGAAGTGTACGGTAGCATTTTGACAAAAACCTGATTTTTTCAAAAATTGTGCAATTCGATGATAACTCGAGAATGGCTGAATGTTAGCGTTTGCCGTATGTTGCATCGTGTTCAGCGCTTCGAACTACGGGTATATAGTGAATTTGAAATGTTTAAGGGAAGTGTACGGTAGTATTTATGAAGGAAACCCCGTTTATGCCATATTCGTGCGTTTCACGGGCAGAAAAGCACGTTTTTCGCAGTCCTCACTCTTTTCATGATAGCTCGAGAACGCTCGAATGTTCATGTTTGCCGTATGTTGCATCGTGTTCAGCGCATCGAGTTACCCCTATACAGGGAATTTGAAGTGTTTAAGGGAAGTTTACGGTAGCGTTTTGGCAGAAAATTTGTTGCATCGTGTTGCATCGTGTTCAGCGCTTCGAACTACGGGTATATAGTGAATTTGAAATGTTTAAGGGAAGTGTACGGTAGTATTTATCAAGGAAACCCCGTTTATGCCATATTCGTGCGTTTCACGGGCAGAAAAGCACGTTTTTCACAGTCCTCACTCTTTTGATGATAGCTCGAGAAGGGTCGAATGTTCGTGTTTGCCGTATGTTGCATCGTGTTCAGCGCATCGAGATACCCCTATACAGTGAATTTGTAGTGTTTAAGGGAAGTTTACGGTAGCGTTTTGGCAGAAAATTTGTTTTTTCGAAAATTGAGCAATTCGATGATACCTCGAGAACGGTCGAATGTTAGCGTTTGCCGTATGTTGCATCGTGTTCAGCGCATCGAGTTACCCCTATACAGTGAATTTGAAGTGTTTAAGGGAAGTGTACGGTAGCGTTTTGACAAAAACCTGATTTTTTCAAAAATTGTACAATTCGATGATAACTCGAGAATGGTCGAATGTGAGCGTTTGCCGTATGTTGCATCGTGTTCAGCGCTTCGAACTACGGGTATACAGTGAATTTGAAGTATTTAAGGGAAGTGTACGGTAGTATTTATCAAGGAAACCCCGTTTAAGCCATATTCGTGCGTTACACGGGCAGAAAAGCACGCTTTTCGCAGTCCTCACGCTTTTCATGATAGCTCGAGAACGGTCGAATGTTCGTGTTTGCTGTATGTTGCATCGTGTTCAGCGCTTCGAACTACGGGTATACAGTGAATTTGAAGTGTTTAAGGGAAGTTTACGGTAGCGTTTTGGCAGAAAATTTGTTTTTTCGAAAATTGAGCAATTCGATGATAACTCGAGAACGGTCGAATGTTAGCGTTTGCCGTATGTTGCATCGTGTTCAGCGCTTCGAACTGCCGGTATATAGTGAATTTGAAATGTTTAAGGGAAGTGTGCGGTAGTATTTATCAAGGAAACCCCGTTTATGCCATATTCGTGGGTTTCACGGGCAGAAAAGCACGCTTTTCGCAGTCCTCACTCTTTCCATGATAGCTCGAGAACGGTCGAATGTTAGCTTTTGCCGTATGTTGCATCGTGTTCAGCGCATCGAGTTACCCCTATACAGTGAATTTGAAGTGTTTATGGGAAGTTTACGGTAGCGTTTTGGCAGAAAATTTGTTTTTTCGAAAATTGAGCAATTCGATGATTACTCGAGAACGGTCGAATGTTAGCGTTTGCCGTATGTTGCATCGTGTTCAGCGCTTCGAACTGCCGGTATATAGTGAATTTGAAGTGTTTAAGAGAAGTGTACGGTAGTATTTATGAAGGAAACCCCGTTTATGCCATATTCGTGCGTTTCACGGGCAGAAAAGCACGTTTTTCGCAGTCCTCACTCTTTTCATGATAGCTGGAGAACGATTGAATGTTAGCGTTTGCCGTATGCTGCGTCGTGTTCAGCGCATCGAACTACGCCTATACAGTGAATTTGAAGTGTTTAAGGGGAGTGTACGGCATTGTTTTGATAAAAAATTGATTTTTTCGAAAATTGTGCAATTCGATGATAACTCGAGAACGGTCCAATGTTAGCGTTTGCCGTATGTTGCATCGTGTTCAGCGCTTCAAACTACGGGTATACAGTGAATTTGAAGTGTTTAAGGGAAGTGTACGGTAGTATTTATGAAGGAAACCCCGTTTATGCCATATTCGTTCTGTTTCACGGGCAGAAAAGCACGTTTTTCGCAGTCCTCACTCTTTTCATGATAGCTCGAGAACGGTCGAATGTTCGTGTTTGCCGTATGTTGCATCGTGGTCAGCGCATCGAGTTACCCCTATACAGTGAATTTGAAGTGTTTCAGGGAAGTGTACGGTAGTGTTTTTAAAGGAAAACCCGTTTATTCCATATTCGTGCGTTTCGCGGGCAGAAAAGCACGTTTTTCACAGTCCTCACTCTTTTGATGATAGCCCGAGAACGGTCGAATGTTCGTGTTTGCCGTATGTTGCATCGTGTTCAGCGCATCGAGTTACCCCTATACAGTGAATTTGAAGTGTTTAAGGGAAGTTTACGGTAGCGTTTTGGCAGAAAAAATTTTTTTTCGAAAATTGAGCAATTCGATGATAACTCGAGAACGGTCGAATGTTAGCGTTTGCCGTATGTTGCATCGTGTTCAGCGCTTCGAACTACGGGTATACAGTAAATTTGAAGTGTTTAAGGGAAGTGTACGGTAGTATTTATGAAGGAAACCCCGTTTATGCCATATTCGTTCTGTTTCACGGGCAGAAAAGCACGTTTTTCGCAGTCCTCACTCTTTTCATGATAGCTCGAGAACGGTCGAATGTTCGTGTTTGCCGTATGTTGCATCGTGGTCAGCGCATCGAGTTACCCCTATACAGTGAATTTGAAGTGTTTCAGGGAAGTGTACGGTAGTGTTTTTAAAGGAAAACCCGTTTATTCCATATTCGTGCGTTTCGCGGGCAGAAAAGCACGTTTTTCACAGTCCTCACTCTTTTGATGATAGCCCGAGAACGGTCGAATGTTCGTGTTTGCCGTATGTTGCATCGTGTTCAGCGCATCGAGTTACCCCTATACAGTGAATTTGAAGTGTTTAAGGGAAGTTTACGGTAGCGTTTTGGCAGAAAAAATTTTTTTTCGAAAATTGAGCAATTCGATGATAACTCGAGAACGGTCGAATGTTAGCGTTTGCCGTATGTTGCATCGTGTTCAGCGCTTCGAACTACGGGTATACAGTAAATTTGAAGTGTTTAAGGGAAGTGTACGGTAGTGTTTTTAAAGGAAAACCCGTTTATTCCATATTCGCGCCTTTCGCGAGCAGAAAAGCCCGTTTTTCACAGTCCTCACTCTTTTAATGATAGCTCGAGAACGGTCGAATGTTCGTGTTTGCCGTATGTTGCATCGTGGTCAGCGCATCGAGTTACCCCTATACAGTGAATTTGAAGTGTTTAAGGGGAGTGTACGGCATTGTTTTGACAAAAAATTGATTTTTTCGAAAATTGTGCAGTTCGATGATAACTCGAGAACGGTCGAATAGTAGCGTTTGCCGTATGTTGCATCGTGTTGAATGCATCGAATTACCCCTATACAGTGAGTTTGAAGTGTTTAAGGGAAGTGTACGGTAGCGTTTTGACAAAAACCTGATTTTTTAAAAAATTGTACAATTCGATGATAACTCGAGAATGGTCGAATGTTAGCGTTTGCCGTATGTTGCGTCGTGTTCAGCGCATCGAACTATGCCTATACAGTGAATTTGAAGTGTTTAAGGGGAGTGTACGTCATTGTTTTAACAGAAAATTGATTTTTTCGAAAATTGTGCAATTCGATGATAACTCGAGAACGGTCGAATGTTAGCGTTTGCCGTATGTTGCATCGTGTTCAGCGCTTCGAACTACCGGTATACAGTGAATTTGAAGTGTTTAAGGGAAGTGTACGCTAGTATTTATGAAGGAAACCCCGTTTATGCCATATTCGTGCGTTTCACGGGCAGAAAAGCACGTTTTTCACAGTCCTCACTCTTTTGATGATAGCTCGAGAACGGTCGAATGTTCGTGTTTGCCGTATGTTGCATCGTATTCAGCGCATCGAGTTACCCCTATACAGTGAATTTGCAATGTTTAAGGGGAGTGTACGGCATTGTTTTGACAAAAATGTTTTTTTTTCGAAAATTGAGCAATTCGATGATACCTCGAGAACGGTCGAATGTTAGCGTTGGCCGTATGTTGCGTCGTGTTCAGCGCATCGAACTACACCTATAGAGTGAATTTGAAGTGTTTAAGGGGACCGTACGGCATTTTTTTGACAAAAAATTGATTTTTTCGAAAATTGTGCAGTTCGATGATAACTCGAGAATGGTCGAATGTTATCGTTTGCCGTATGTTGCGTCGTGTTCAGCGCATCGAACTACGCCTATACAGTGAATTTGAAGTGTTTAAGGGAAGTGTACGGTAGTATTTATGAAGGAAACCCCGTTTATGCCATATTCGTGCGTTTCACGGGCAGAAAAGCACGTTTTTCGCAGTCCTCTCTCTTTTGATGATAGCTCGAGAACGGTCGAATATTAGCGTTTGCCGTATGTTGCATCGTGTTCAGCGCTTCGAACTACGGGTATACAGTGAATTTGAAGTATTTAAGGGAAGTGTACGGTAGTATTTATGAAGGAAACCCCGTTTATGCCATATTCGTGCGTTTCACGGGCAGAAAAGCACGTCCTCACTCTTTTCATGATAGCTCGAGAGCGGTCGAATGTTAGCATTTGCCGTATGTTGCGTCGTGTTCAGCGGATCGAATTACCCCTATGCAGTGAATTTGAAGTGTTTAAGGGGAGTGTACGTCATTGTTTTAACAGAAAATTGATTTTTTCGAAAATTGTGCAATTCGATGATAACTCGAGAACGGTCGAATGTTAGCGTTTGCCGTATGTTGCATCGTGTTCAGCGCTTCGAACTACCGGTATACAGTGAATTTGAAGTATTTAAGGGAAGTGTACGGTAGTATTTATGAAGAAAACCCCGTTTATGCCATATTCGTGCGTTTCAGGGGCAGAAAAGCACGTTTTTCGCAGTCCTCTCTCTTTTGATGATAGCTCGAGAACGGTCGAATATTAGCGTTTGCCGTATGTTGCGTCGTGTTCAGCGCATCGAACTACGCCTATACAGTGAATTTGAAGTGTTTAAGGGAAGTGTACGGTAGTATTTATGAAGGAAACCCCGTTTATGCCATATTCGTGCGTTTCACGGGCAGAAAAGCACGTTTTTCACAGTCCTCACTCTTTTGATGATAGCTCGAGAACGGTCGAATGTTCGCGTTTGCCGTATGCTGCGTCGTGTTCAGCGCATCGAACTACGCCTATGCAGTGAATTTGAAGTGTTTAAGAGGAGTGTACGGCATTGTTTTGACAAAAAAATGATTTTTTCGAAAATTGTGCAGTTCGATGATAACTCGAGAACGGTCGAATAGTAGCGTTTGCCGTATGTTGCATCGTGTTCAGCGCTTCGAACTACGGGTATACAGTGAATTTGAAGTGTTTCAGGGAAGTGTACGGTAGTGTTTTTAAAGGAAAACCCGTTTATTCCGTATTCGTGCGTTTCGCGGGCAGAAAAGCACGTTTTTCACGGTCCTCACTCTTTGGATGATAGCTCGAGAACGGTCGAATGTTCGCGTTTGCCGTATGTTGCGTCGTGTTCAGCGCATCGAACTACGCCTATGCAGTGAATTTGAAGTGTTTAAGAGGAGTGTACGGCATTGTTTTGACAAAAAAATGATTTTTTCGAAAATTGTGCAGTTCGATGATGCCTAGAAAACGGTCGAATGTTCGTGTTTGCCGTATGTTGCATCGTGTTCAGCGCATCGAGTTACCCCTATACAGTGAATTTGAAGTATTTAAGGGAAGTGTACGGTAGTATTTATGAAGAAAACCCCGTTTATGCCATATTCGTGCGTTTCAGGGGCAGAAAAGCACGTTTTTCGCAGTCCTCTCTCTTTTGATGATAGCTCGAGAACGGTCGAATATTAGCGTTTGCCGTATGTTGCGTCGTGTTCAACGCATCGAACTACGCCTATACAGTGAATTTGAAGTGTTTAAGGGGAGTGTACGGCATTGTTTTGACAAAAAATTGATTTTTTCGAAAATTGTGCAGTTCGATGATAACTCGAGAACGGTCGAATAGTAGCGTTTGCCGTATGTTGCATCATGTTCAGCGCTTCGAATTACGGGTATACAGTGAATTTGAAGTGTTTACGGGAAGTGTACGGTAGCGTTTTGACAAAAAACTGATTTTTTCAAAAATTGTGCAATTCGATGATAACTCGAGATTGGGTGAATGTTATCGTTCGCCGTATGTTGCATCGTGTTGAGAGCATCGAATTACCCCTATACAGTGAGTTTGAAGTGTTTAAGGGAAGTGTACGGTAGTATTTATGAAGGAAACCCCGTTTATGCCATATTCGTGCGTTTCAGGGGCAGAAAAGCACGTTTTTCACAGTCCTCACTCTTTTGATGATAGCTCGAGAACGGTCGAATGTTAGCGTTTGCCGTATGATGCATCGTGTTGAGAGCATCGAATTACCCCTATACAGTGAGTTTGAAGTGTTTAAGGGAAGTGTACGGTAGCGTTTTGAGAAAAACCTGATTTTTTCAAAAATTGTACAATTCGATGATAACTCGAGAATGGTCGAATGTTAGCGTTTGCCGTATGTTGCATCGTGTTCAGCGCTTCGAACTACGGGTATACAGTGAATTTGAAGTATTTAAGGGAAGTGTACGGTAGTATTTATGAAGAAAACCCCGTTTATGCCATATTCGTGCGTTTCACGGGCAGAAAAGCACGTTTTTCGCAGTCCTCTCTCTTTTGATGATAGCTCGAGAACGGTCGAATATTAGCGTTTGCCGTATGTTGCGTCGTGTTCAGCGCATCGAACTACGCCTATACAGTGAATTTGAAGGGTTTAAGGGGAGTGTACGGCATTGTTTTGACAAAAAATTGATTTTTTCGAAAATTGAGCAATTCGATGATAACTCGAGAACGGTCGATTGTTCGTGTTTGCCGTATGTTGCATCGTGTTCAGCGCTTCGAACTACGGGTATACAGTGAATTTGAAGTGTTTAAGGGAAGTGTACGGTAGTATTTATGAAGGAAACCCCGTTTATGCCATATTCGTGCGTTTCACGGGCAGAAAAGCACGTTTTTCGCAGTCCTCTCTCTTTTGATGATAGCTCGAGAACGGTCGAATATTAGCGTTTGCCGTATGTTGCGTCGCGTTCAGCGCATCGAACTACGCCTATACAGTGAATTTGAAGTGTTTAAGGGGAGTGTACGGCATTGTTTTGACAAAAAATTGATTTTTTCGAAAATTGTGCAATTCGATGATAACTCGAGAACGGTCGAATGTTAGCGTTTGCCGTATGTTGCATCGTGTTCAGCGCTTCGAACTACGGGTATACAGTGAATTTGATGTGTTTAAGGGAAGTGTACGGTAGTGTTTTTAAAGGAAAACCCGGTTATTCCATATTCGTGCGATTCGCGGGCAGAAAAGCACCTTTTTCACAGTCCTCACTCTTTTGATGATAGCTCGAGAACGGTCGAATGTTCGTGTTTGCCGTATGTTGCATCGTGTTCAGCGCATCGAGTTACCCCTATACAGTGAATTTGAAGTGTTTAAGGGGAGTGTACGGCATTGTTTTGACAAAAATTTTTTTTTTTCGAACATTGAGCAATTCGATGAGACCTCGAGAACAGTCGAATGTTAGCGTTTGCCGTATGTTGCGTCGTGTTCACCGCATCGAACTACGCCTATAGAGTGAATTTGAAGTGTTTAGGGGGAGTGTACGGTAGCGTTTTGACAAAAAACTGATTTTTTCAAAAATTGTGCAATTCGATGATAACTCGAGATTGGGTGAATGTTATCGTTCGCCGTATGTTGCATCGTGTTGAGAGCATCGAATTACCCCTATACAGTGAGTTTGAAGTGTTTAAGGGAAGTGTACGGTAGCGTTTTGACAAAAACCTGATTTTTTCAAAAATTGTACAATTCGATGATAACTCGAGAATGGTCGAATGTTAGCGTTTGCCGTATGTTGCATCGTGTTCAGCGCTTCGAACTACGGGTATACAGTGAATTTGAAGTATTTAAGGGAAGTGTACGGTAGTATTTATGAAGAAAACCCCGTTTATGCCATATTCGTGCGTTTCACGGGCAGAAAAGCACGTTTTTCGCAGTCCTCTCTCTTTTGATGATAGCTCGAGAACGGTCGAATATTAGCGTTTGCCGTATGTTGCGTCGTGTTCAGCGCATCGAACTACGCCTATACAGTGAATTTGAAGTGTTTAAGGGAAGTGTACGGTAGTGTTTTTAAAGGAAAACCCGGTTATTCCATATTCGTGCGATTCGCGGGCAGAAAAGCACCTTTTTCACAGTCCTCACTCTTTTGATGATAGCTCGAGAACGGTCGAATGTTCGTGTTTGCCGTATGTTGCATCGTGTTCAGCGCATCGAGTTACCCCTATACAGTGAATTTGAAGTGTTTAAGGGGAGTGTACGGCATTGTTTTGACAAAAATGTTTTTTTTCGAACATTGATCAATTCGATGATACCTCGAGAACGGTCGAATGTTAGCGTTTCCCGTATGTTGCGTCGTGTTCACCGCATCGAGTTACCCCTATACAGTGAATTTGAAGTGTTTAAGGGGAGTGTACGGCATTGTTTTGACAAAAAATTGATTTTTTCGAAAATTGTGCAGTTCGATGATAACTCGAGAACGGTCGAATAGTAGCGTTTGCCGTATGTTCCATCGTGTTCAGCGCTTCGAACTACGCATATACAGTGAATTTGAAGTGTTTACGGGAAGTGTACGGTAGTATTTATGGAGGAAACCCCGTTTATGCCATATTCGTGCGTTTCACGGGCAGAAAAGCACGTTTTTCACAGTCCTCACTCTTTAGATGATAGCTCGAGAACGGTCGAATGTTCGCGTTTGCCGTATGTTGCGTCGTGTTCAGCGCATCGAACTACGCCTATGCAGTGAATTTGAAGTGTTTAAGGGGAGTGTACGGCATTGTTTTGACAAAAATGTTTTTTTTCGAAAATTGAGCAATTCGATGATACCTCGAGAACGGTCGAATGTTAGCGTTGGCCGTATGTTGCGTCGTGTTCAGCGCATCGAACTACGCCTATACAGTGAAGTTGAAGTATTTAAGGGAAGTGTACGGTAGTATTTATGAAGAAAACCCCGTTTATGCCATATTCGTGCGTTTCAGGGGCAGAAAAGCACGTTTTTCGCAGTCCTCTCTCTTTTGATGATAGCTCGAGAACGGTCGAATATTAGCGTTTGCCGTATGTTGCGTCGTGTTCAGCGCATCGAACTACGCCTATACAGTGAATTTGAAGTGTTTAAGGGGAGTGTACGGCATTGTTTTGACAAAAAATTGATTTTTTCGAAAATTGTGCAGTTCGATGATAACTCGAGAACGGTCGAATAGTAGCGTTTGCCGTATGTTGCATCGTGTTCAGCGCTTCGAACTACGGGTATACAGTGAATTTGAAGTGTTTACGGGAAGTGTACGGTAGCGTTTTGAGAAAAACCTGATTTTTTCAAAAATTGTACAATTCGATGATAACTCGAGAATGGTCGAATGTTAGCGTTTGCCGTATGTTGCATCGTGTTCAGCGCTTCGAACTACGGGTATACAGTGAATTTGAAGTATTTAAGGGAAGTGTACGGTAGTATTTATGAAGAAAACCCCGTTTATGCCATATTCGTGCGTTTCACGGGCAGAAAAGCACGTTTTTCGCAGTCCTCTCTCTTTTGATGATAGCTCGAGAACGGTCGAATATTAGCGTTTGCCGTATGTTGCGTCGTGTTCAGCGCATCGAACTACGCCTATACAGTGAATTTGAAGTGTTGAAGGGGAGTGTACGGCATTGTTTTGACAAAAAATTGATTTTTTCGAAAATTGAGCAATTCGATGATAACTCGAGAACGGTCGAATGTTCGTGTTTGCCGTATGTTGCATCGTGTTCAGCGCTTCGAACTACGGGTATACAGTGAATTTGAAGTGTTTAAGGGAAGTGTACGGTAGTATTTACGAAGGAAACCCCGTTTATGCCATATTCGTGCGTTTCACGGGCAGAAAAGCACGTTTTTCGCAGTCCTCTCTCTTTTGATGATAGCTCGAGAACGGTCGAATATTAGCGTTTGCCGTATGTTGCGTCGTGTTCAGCGCATCGAACTATGCCTATACAGTGAATTTGAAGTGTTTAAGGGGAGTGTACGTCATTGTTTTAACAGAAAATTGATTTTTTCGAAACTTGTGCAATTCGATGATAACTCGAGAACGGTCGAATGTTAGCGTTTGCCGTATGTTGCATCGTGTTCAGCGCTTCGAACTACGGGTATACAGTGAATTTGAAGTGTTTAAGGGAAGTGTACGGTAGTATTTATGAAGGAAACCCCGTTTATGCCATATTCGTGCGTTTCACGGGCAGAAAAGCACGTTTTTCACAGTCCTCACTCTTTTGATGATAGCTCGAGAACGGTCGAATGTTCGCGTTTGCCGTATGTTGCGTCGTATTCAGCGCATCGAACTACGCCTATGCAGTGAATTTGAAGTGTTTAAGGGGAGTGTACGGCATTGTTTTGACAAAAACGTTTTTTTTCGAAAATTGAGCAATTCGATGATACCTCGAGAACGGTCGAATGTTAGCGTTGGCCGTATGTTGCGTCGTGTTCACCGCATCGAACTACGCCTATAGAGTGAATTTGAAGTGTTTAGGGGGAGTGTACGGTAGCGTTTTGACAAAAAACTGATTTTTTCAAAAATTGTGCAATTCGATGATAACTCGAGAATGGTTGAATGTTAGCGTTCGCCGTATGTTGCATCGTGTTGAGAGCATCGAATTACCCCTATACAGTGAGTTTGAAGTGTTTAAGGGAAGTGTACGGTAGCGGTTTGACAAAAACCTGATTTTTTCAAAAATTGTACAATTCGATGATAACTCGAGAATGGTCGAATGTTAGCGTTTGCCGTATGTTGCATCGTGTTCAGCGCTTCGAACTACGGGTATACAGCGAATTTGAAGTGTTTAAGGGAAGTGTACGGTAGTATTTATGAAGGAAACCCCGTTTATGCCATATTCGTGCGTTTCACGGGCAGAAAAGCACGTTTTTCACAGTCCTCACTCTTTTGAGGATAGCTCGAGAACGGTCGAATGTTCGCGTTTGCCGTATGTTGCGTCGTGTTCAGCGCATCGAACTACGCCTATGCAGTGAATTTGAAGTGTTTAAGAGGAGTGTACGGCATTGTTTTGACAAAAAAATGATTTTTTCGAAAATTGTGCAGTTCGATGATGCCTAGAAAACGGTCGAATGTTCGTGTTTGCCGTATGTTGCATCGTGTTCAGCGCATCGAGTTACCCCTATACAGTGAATTTGAAGTGTTTAAGGGGAGTGTACGGCATTGTTTTGACAAAAATGTTTTGTTTCGAACATTGATCAATTCGATGATACCTCGAGAACGGTCGAATGTTAGCGTTTGCCGTATGTTGCGTCGTGTTCACCGCATCGAGTTACCCCTATACAGTGAATTTGAAGTGTTTAAGGGGAGTGTACGGCATTGTTTTGACAAAAAATTGATTTTTTCGAAAATTGTGCAGTTCGATGATAACTCGAGAACGGTCGAATAGTAGCGTTTGCCGTATGTTCCATCGTGTTCAGCGCTTCGAACTACGCGTATACAGTGAATTTGAAGTGTTTACGGGAAGTGTACGGTAGTATTTATGGAGGAAACCCCGTTTATGCCATATTCGTGCGTTTCACGGGCAGAAAAGCACGTTTTTCACAGTCCTCACTCTTTTGATGATAGCTCGAGAACGGTCGAATGTTCGCGTTTGCCGTATGTTGCGTCGTATTCAGCGCATCGAACTACGCCTATGCAGTGAATTTGAAGTGTTTAAGGGGAGTGTACGGCATTGTTTTGACAAAAATGTTTTTTTTCGAAAATTGAGCAATTCGATGAGACCTCGAGAACAGTCGAATGTTAGCGTTTGCCGTATGTTGCGTCGTGTTCACCGCATCGAACTACGCCTATAGAGTGAATTTGAAGTGTTTAGGGGGAGTGTACGGTAGCGTTTTGACAAAAAACTGATTTTTTCAAAAATTGTGCAATTCGATGATAACTCGAGAATGGTTGAATGTTAGCGTTCGCCGTATGTTGCATCGTGTTGAGAGCATCGAATTACCCCTATACAGTGAGTTTGAAGTGTTTAAGGGAAGTGTACGGTAGCGGTTTGACAAAAACCTGATTTTTTCAAAAATTGTACAATTCGATGATAACTCGAGAATGGTCGAATGTTAGCGTTTGCCGTATGTTGCATCGTGTTCAGCGCTTCGAACTACGGGTATACAGCGAATTTGAAGTGTTTAAGGGAAGTGTACGGTAGTATTTATGAAGGAAACCCCGTTTATGCCATATTCGTGCGTTTCACGGGCAGAAAAGCACGTTTTTCACAGTCCTCACTCTTTTGAGGATAGCTCGAGAACGGTCGAATGTTCGCGTTTGCCGTATGTTGCGTCGTGTTCAGCGCATCGAACTACGCCTATGCAGTGAATTTGAAGTGTTTAAGGGGAGTGTACGGCATTGTTTTGACAAAAATGTTTTTTTTCGAAAATTGAGCAATTCGATGATACCTCGAGAACGGTCGAATGTTAGCGTTGGCCGTATGTTGCGTCGTGTTCAGCGCATCGAACTACGCCTATACAGTGAAGTTGAAGTATTTAAGGGAAGTGTACGGTAGTATTTATGAAGAAAACCCCGTTTATGCCATATTCGTGCGTTTCAGGGGCAGAAAAGCACGTTTTTCGCAGTCCTCTCTCTTTTGATGATAGCTCGAGAACGGTCGAATATTAGCGTTTGCCGTATGTTGCGTCGTGTTCAGCGCATCGAACTACGCCTATACAGTGAATTTGAAGTGTTTAAGGGGAGTGTACGGCATTGTTTTGACAAAAAATTGATTTTTTCGAAAATTGTGCAGTTCGATGATAACGCGAGAACGGTCGAATAGTAGCGTTTGCCGTATGTTGCATCGTGTTCAGTGCTTCGAACTACGGGTATACAGTGAATTTGAAGTGTTTCCGGGAAGTGTACGGTAGCGTTTTGAGAAAAACCTGATTTTTTCAAAAATTGTACAATTCGATGATAACTCGAGAATGGTCGAATGTTAGCGTTTGCCGTATGTTGCATCGTGTTCAGCGCTTCGAACTACGGGTATACAGTGAATTTGAAGTATTTAAGGGAAGTGTACGGTAGTATTTATGAAGAAAACCCCGTTTATGCCATATTCGTGCGTTTCACGGGCAGAAAAGCACGTTTTTCGCAGTCCTCTCTCTTTTGATGATAGCTCGAGAACGGTCGAATATTAGCGTTTGCCGTATGTTGTGTCGTGTTCAGCGCATCGAACTACGCCTATACAGTGAATTTGAAGTGTTTAAGGGGAGTGTACGGCATTGTTTTGACAAAAAATTGATTTTTTCGAAAATTGAGCAATTCGATGATAACTCGAGAACGGTCGCATGTTCGTGTTTGCCGTATGTTGCATCGTGTTCAGCGCTTCGAGATACCCCTATACAGTGAATTTGAAGTGTTTAAGGGAAGTTTACGGTAGCGTTTTGGCAGAAAATTTGTTTTTTCGAAAATTGAGCAATTCGATGATAACTCGAGAACGGTCGAATGTTAGCGTTTGCCGTATGTTGCATCGTGTTCAGCGCTTCGAACTACGGGTATATAGTGAAGTTGAAATGTTTAAGGGAAGTGTACGGTAGTATTTATCAAGGAAACCCCGTTTATGCCATATTCGTGCGTTTCACGGGCAGAAAAGCACGCTTTTCGCAGTCCTCACTCTTTTGATGATAGCTCGAGAACGGTCGAATGTTAGCTTTTGCCGTATGTTGCATCGTGTTCAGCGCATCGAGTTACCCCTATACAGTGAATTTGAAGTGTTTAAGGGAAGTTTACGATAGCGTTTTGGCAGAAAATTTTTTTTTCGAAAATTGAGCAATTCGACGATTACTCGAGAACGGTCGAATGTTAGCGTTTGCCGTATGTTGCATCGTGTTCAGCGCTTCGAACTACGGGTATACAGTGAATTGGAAGTGTTTCAGGGAAGTGTACGGTAGTGTTTTTAAAGGAAAACCCGTTTATTCCATATTCGTGCGGTTCGCGGGCAGAAAAGCACCTTTTTCACAGTCCTCACTCTTTTGATGATAGCTCGAGAACGGTCGACTGTTCGTGTTTGCCGTATGTTGCATCGTGTTCAGCGCATCGAGATACCCCTATACAGTGAATTTCAAGTGTTTAAGGGAAGTTTACGGCAGCGTTTTGGCAGAAAATTTGTTTTTTCGAAAATTGAGCAATTCGATGATAACTCGAGAACGGTCGAATGTTAGCGTTTGCCGTATGTTGCATCGTGTTCAGCGCTTCGAACTACGGGTATATAGTGAAGTTGAAATGTTTAAGGGAAGTGTACGGTAGTATTTATCAAGGAAACCCCGTTTATGCCATATTCGTGCGTTTCACGGGCAGAAAAGCACGCTTTTCGCAGTCCTCACTCTTTTCATGATAGCTCGAGAACGGTCGAATGTTAGCTTTTGCCGTATGTTGCATCGTGTTCAGCGCATCGAGTTACCCCTATACAGTGAATTTGAAGTGTTTAAGGGAAGTTTACGATAGCGTTTTGGCAGAAAATTTTTTTTTCGAAAATTGAGCAATTCGATGATTACTCGAGAACGGTCGAATGTTAGCGTTTGCCGTATGTTGCATCGTGTTCAGCGCTTCAAACTACGGGTATACAGTGAACTTGAAGTGTTTAAGGGAAGTGTACGGTAGTATTTATGAAGGAAACCCCGTTTATGCCATATTCGTGCGTTTCACGGGCAGAAAAGCACGTTTTTCGCAGTCCTCACTCTTTTCATGATAGCTCGAGAACGGTCGACTGTTAGCGTTTGCCGTATGCTGCGTCGTGTTCAGCGCATCGAACTACGCCTATACAGTGAATTTGAAGTGTTTAAGGGGAGTGTACGGCATTGTTTTGACACAAAATTGATTTTTTTGAAAATTGTGCAATTCGATGATAACTCAAGAACGGTCGAATGTTAGCGTTTGCCGTATGTTGCGTCTTGTTCAGCGCTTCAAACTACGGGTATACAGTGAATTTGAAGTGTTTAAGGGAAGTGTACGGTAGTATTTATGAAGGAAACCCCGTTTATGCGATATTCGTGCGTTTCACGGGCAGAAAAGCACGTTTTTCGCAGTCCTTTCTCTTTTGATGATAGCTCGAGAACGGTCGAATGTTAGCGTTTGCCGTATGTTGCGTCGTGTTCAGCGCATCGAACTACGCCTATACAGTGAATTTGAAGTGTATAAGGGGAGTGTACGGCATTGTTTTGACAAAAATGTATTTTTTCGAAAATTGTGCAATTCGATGATAACTCGAGAACGGTCGAATAGTAGCGTTTGCCGTATGTTGCATCGTGTTCACCGCTTCGAACTACGGGTATACACTGAATTTGAAGTGTTTACGGGAAGTGTACGGTAGTATTTATGGAGGAAACCCCGTTTATGCCATATTCGTGCGTTTCACGGGCAGAAAAGCACGTTTTTCACAGTCCTCACTCTTTTGATGATAGCTCGAGAATGGTCGAATGTTAGCGTTTGTCGTATGTTGCATCGTGTTCAGCGCTTCGAACTACGGGTATACAGTGAATTTGAAGTATTTAAGGGAAGTGTACGGTAGTATTTATGAAGAAAACCTTGTTTATGCCATATTCGTGCGTTTCACGGGCAGAAAAGCACGTTTTTCGCAGTCCTCTCTCTTTTGATGATAGCTCGAGAACGGTCGAATATTAGCGTTTGCCGTATGTTGCGTCGTATTCAGCGCATCGAACTACGCCTATGCAGTGAATTTGAAGTGTTTAAGGGGAGTGTACGGCATTGTTTTGACAAAAATGTTTTTTTTCGAAAATTGAGCAATTCGATGATACCTCGAGAACGGTCGAATGTTAGCGTTGGCCGTATGTTGCGTCGTGTTCAGCGCATCGAACTACGCCTATACAGTGAAGTTGAAGTATTTAAGGGAAGTGTACGGTAGTATTTATGAAGAAAACCCCGTTTATGCCATATTCGTGCGTTTCAGGGGCAGAAAAGCACGTTTTTCGCAGTCCTCTCTCTTTTGATGATAGCTCGAGAACGGTCGAATATTAGCGTTTGCCGTATGTTGCGTCGTGTTCAGCGCATCGAACTACGCCTATACAGTGAACTTCAAGTGTTTAAGGGAAGTGTACGGTAGTATTTATGAAGGAAACCCCGTTTATGCCATATTCGTGCGTTTCACGGGCAGAAAAGCACGTTTTTCGCAGTCCTCTCTCTTTTGATGATAGCTCGAGAACGGTCGAATATTAGCGTTTGCCGTATGTTGTGTCGTGTTCAGCGCATCGAACTACGCCTATACAGTGAATTTGAAGTGTTTAAGGGGAGTGTACGGCATTGTTTTGACAAAAAATTGATTTTTTCGAAAATTGAGCAATTCGATGATAACTCGAGAACGGTCGAATGTTCGTGTTTGCCGTATGTTGCGTCGTGTTCAGCGCATCGAACTACGCCTATACAGTGAATTTGAAGTGTTTAAGGGGAGTGTACGGCATTGTTTTGACAAAAAATTGATTTTTTCGAAAATTGAGCAATTCGATGATAACTCGAGAACGGTCGAATGTTCGTGTTTGCCGTATGTTGCATCGTGTTCAGCGCTTCGAACTACGGGTATACAGTGAATTTGAAATGTTTAAGGGAAGTGTACGGTAGTATTTATGAAGGAAACCCCGTTTATGCCATATTCGTGCGTTTCACGGGCAGAAAAGCACGTTTTTCGCAGTCCTCTCTCTTTTGATGATAGCTCGAGAACGGTCGAATATTAGCGTTTGCCGTATGTTGCGTCGTGTTCAGCGCATCGAACTATGCCTATACAGTGAATTTGAAGTGTTTAAGGGGAGTGTACGTCATTGTTTTAACAGAAAATTGATTTTTTCGAAAATTGTGCAATTCGATGATAACTCGAGAACGGTCGAATGTTAGCGTTTGCCGTATGTTGCATCGTGTTCAGCGCTTCGAACTACGGGTATACAGTGAATTTGAAGTGTTTAAGGGAAGTGTACGGTAGTATTTATGAAGGAAACCCCGTTTATGCCATATTCGTGCGTTTCACGGGCAGAAAAGCACGTTTTTCACAGTCCTCACTCTTTTGATGATAGCTCGAGAACGGTCGAATGTTCGCGTTTGCCGTATGTTGCGTCGTATTCAGCGCATCGAACTACGCCTATGCAGTGAATTTGAAGTGTTTAAGGGGAGTGTACGGCATTGTTTTGACAAAAATGTTTTTTTTCGAAAATTGAGCAATTCGATGAGACCTCGAGAACAGTCGAATGTTAGCGTTTGGCGTATGTTGCGTCGTGTTCACCGCATCGAACTACGCCTATAGAGTGAATTTGAAGTGTTTAGGGGGAGTGTACGGTAGCGTTTTGACAAAAAACTGATTTTTTCAAAAATTGTGCAATTCGATGATAACTCGAGAATGGTTGAATGTTAGCGTTCGCCGTATGTTGCATCGTGTTGAGAGCATCGAATTACCCCTATACAGTGAGTTTGAAGTGTTTAAGGGAAGTGTACGGTAGCGGTTTGACAAAAACCTGATTTTTTCAAAAATTGTACAATTCGATGATAACTCGAGAATGGTCGAATGTTAGCGTTTGCCGTATGTTGCATCGTGTTCAGCGCTTCGAACTACGGGTATACAGCGAATTTGAAGTGTTAAGGGAAGTGTACGGTAGTATTTATGAAGGAAACCCCGTTTATGCCATATTCGTGCGTTTCACGGGCAGAAAAGCACGTTTTTCACAGTCCTCACTCTTTTGAGGATAGCTCGAGAACGGTCGAATGTTCGCGTTTGCTGTATGTTGCGTCGTGTTCAGCGCATCGAACTACGCCTATGCAGTGAATTTGAAGTGTTTAAGGGGAGTGTACGGCATTGTTTTGACAAAGATGTTTTTTTTCGAAAATTGAGCAATTCGATGATACCTCGAGAACGGTCGAATGTTAGCGTTGGCCGTATGTTGCGGCGTGTTCAGCGCATCGAACTACGCCTATACAGTGAAGTTGAAGTATTTAAGGGAAGTGTACGGTAGTATTTATGAAGAAAACCCCGTTTATGCCATATTCGTGCGTTTCAGGGGCAGAAAAGCACGTTTTTCGCAGTCCTCTCTCTTTTGATGATAGCTCGAGAACGGTCGAATATTAGCGTTTGCCGTATGTTGCGTCGTGTTCAGCGCATCGAACTACGCCTATACAGTGAATTTGAAGTGTTTAAGGGGAGTGTACGGCATTGTTTTGACAAAAAATTGATTTTTTCGAAAATTGTGCAGTTCGATGATAACTCGAGAACGGTCGAATAGTAGCGTTTGCCGTATGTTGCATCGTGTTCAGTGCTTCGAACTACGGGTATACAGTGAATTTGAAGTGTTTCCGGGAAGTGTACGGTAGCGTTTTGAGAAAAACCTGATTTTTTCAAAAATTGTACAATTCGATGATAACTCGAGAATGGTCGAATGTTAGCGTTTGCCGTATGTTGCATCGTGTTCAGCGCTTCGAACTACGGGTATACAGTGAATTTGAAGTATTTAAGGGAAGTGTACGGTAGTATTTATGAAGAAAACCCCGTTTATGCCATATTCGTGCGTTTCACGGGCAGAAAAGCACGTTTTTCGCAGTCCTCTCTCTTTTGATGATAGCTCGAGAACGGTCGAATATTAGCGTTTGCCGTATGTTGTGTCGTGTTCAGCGCATCGAACTACGCCTATACAGTGAATTTGAAGTGTTTAAGGGGAGTGTACGGCATTGTTTTGACAAAAAATTGATTTTTTCGAAAATTGAGCAATTCGATGATAACTCGAGAACGGTCGCATGTTCGTGTTTGCCGTATGTTGCATCGTGTTCAGCGCTTCGAACTACGGGTATACAGTGAATTTGAAGTGTTTAAGGGAAGTGTACGGTAGTATTTATGAAGGAAACCCCGTTTATGCCATATTCGTGCGTTTCACGGGCAGAAAAGCACGTTTTTCGCAGTCCTCTCTCTTTTGATGATAGCTCGAGAACGGTCGAATATTAGCGTTTGCCGTATGTTGTGTCGTGTTCAGCGCATCGAACTACGCCTATACAGTGAATTTGAAGTGTTTAAGGGGAGTGTACGGCATTGTTTTGACAAAAAATTGATTTTTTCGAAAATTGAGCAATTCGATGATAACTCGAGAACGGTCGAATGTTCGTGTTTGCCGTATGTTGCGTCGTGTTCAGCGCATCGAACTACGCCTATACAGTGAATTTGAAGTGTTTAAGGGGAGTGTACGGCATTGTTTTGACAAAAAATTGATTTTTTCGAAAATTGAGCAATTCGATGATAACTCGAGAACGGTCGAATGTTCGTGTTTGCCGTATGTTGCATCGTGTTCAGCGCTTCGAACTACGGGTATACAGTGAATTTGAAGTGTTTAAGGGAAGTGTACGGTAGTATTTATGAAGGAAACCCCGTTTATGCCATATTCGTGCGTTTCACGGGCAGAAAAGCACGTTTTTCGCAGTCCTCTCTCTTTTGATGATAGCTCGAGAACGGTCGAATATTAGCGTTTGCCGTATGTTGCGTCGTGTTCAGCGCATCGAACTATGCCTATACAGTGAATTTGAAGTGTTTAAGGGGAGTGTACGTCATTGTTTTAACAGAAAATTGATTTTTTCGAAAATTGTGCAATTCGATGATAACTCGAGAACGGTCGAATGTTAGCGTTTGCCGTATGTTGCATCGTGTTCAGCGCTTCGAACTACGGGTATACAGTGAATTTGAAGTGTTTAAGGGAAGTGTACGGTAGTATTTATGAAGGAAACCCCGTTTATGCCATATTCGTGCGTTTCACGGGCAGAAAAGCACGTTTTTCACAGTCCTCACTCTTTTGATGATAGCTCGAGAGCGGTCGAATGTTCGCGTTTGCCGTATGTTGCGTCGTATTCAGCGCATCGAACTACGCCTATGCAGTGAATTTGAAGTGTTTAAGGGGAGTGTACGGCATTGTTTTGACAAAAATGTTTTTTTTCGAAAATTGAGCAATTCGATGAGACCTCGAGAACAGTCGAATGTTAGCGTTTGCCGTATGTTGCGTCGTGTTCACCGCATCGAACTACGCCTATAGAGTGAATTTGAAGTGTTTAGGGGGAGTGTACGGTAGCGTTTTGCCAAAAAACTGATTTTTTCAAAAATTGTGCAATTCGATGATAACTCGAGAATGGTTGAATGTTAGCGTTCGCCGTATGTTGCATCGTGTTGAGAGCATCGAATTACCCCTATACAGTGAGTTTGAAGTGTTTAAGGGAAGTGTACGGTAGCGGTTTGACAAAAACCTGATTTTTTCAAAAATTGTACAATTCGATGATAACTCGAGAATGGTCGAATGTTAGCGTTTGCCGTATGTTGCATCGTGTTCAGCGCTTCGAACTACGGGTATACAGCGAATTTGAAGTGTTTAAGGGAAGTGTACGGTAGTATTTATGAAGGAAACCCCGTTTATGCCATATTCGTGCGTTTCACGGGCAGAAAAGCACGTTTTTCACAGTCCTCACTCTTTTGAGGATAGCTCGAGAACGGTCGAATGTTCGCGTTTGCCGTATGTTGCGTCGTGTTCAGCGCATCGAACTACGCCTATGCAGTGAATTTGAAGTGTTTAAGAGGAGTGTACGGCATTGTTTTGACAAAAAAATGATTTTTTCGAAAATTGTGCAGTTCGATGATAACTCGAGAACGGTCGAATAGTAGCGTTTGCCGTATGTTGCATCGTGTTCAGCGCTTCGAACTACGGGTATACAGTGAATTTGAAGTGTTTCAGGGAAGTGTACGGTAGTGTTTTTAAAGGAAAACCCGTTTATTCCGTATTCGTGCGTTTCGCGGGCAGAAAAGCACGTTTTTCACGGTCCTCACTCTTTTGATGATAGCTCGAGAACGGTCGAATGTTCGCGTTTGCCGTATGTTGCGTCGTGTTCAGCGCATCGAACTACGCCTATGCAGTGAATTTGAAGTGTTTAAGAGGAGTGTACGGCATTGTTTTGACAAAAAAATGATTTTTTCGAAAATTGTGCAGTTCGATGATGCCTAGAAAACGGTCGAATGTTCGTGTTTGCCGTATGTTGCATCGTGTTCAGCGCATCGAGTTACCCCTATACAGTGAATTTGAAGTATTTAAGGGAAGTGTACGGTAGTATTAATGAAGGAAACCCCGTTTATGCCATATTCGTGCGTTTCACGGTCAGAAAAGCACGTTTTTCGCAGTCCTCGCTCTTTTGATGATAGCTCGAGAACGGTCGAATATTAGCGTTTGCCGTATGTTGCGTCGTGTTCAGCGCATCGAACTATGCCTATACAGTGAATTTGAAGTGTTTAAGGGGAGTGTACGTCATTGTTTTAACAGAAAATTGATTTTTTCGAAAATTGTGCAATTCGATGATAACTCGAGAACGGTCGAATGTTAGCGTTGGCCGTATGTTGCGTCGTGTTCAGCGCATCGAACTACGCCTATACAGTGAATTTGAAGTGTTTAAGGGGAGTGTACGGCATTTTTTTGACAAAAAATTGATTTTTTCGAAAATTTTGCAGTTCGATGATAACTCGAGAATGGTCGAATGTTAGCGTTTGCCGTATGTTGCATCGTGTTCAGCGCTTCGAACTACGGGTATACAGTGAATTTGAAGTGTTTAAGGGAAGTGTACGGTAGTGTTTTTAAAGGAAAACCCGGTTATTCCATATTCGTGCGATTCGCGGGCAGAAAAGCACCTTTTTCACAGTCCTCACTCTTTTGATGATAGCTCGAGAACGGTCGAATGTTCGTGTTTGCCGTATGTTGCATCGTGTTCAGCGCATCGAGTTACCCCTATACAGTGAATTTCAAGTGTTTAAGGGGAGTGTACGGCATTATTTTGACAAAAATGTTTTTTTTCGAACATTGATCAATTCGATGATACCTCGAGAACGGTCGAATGTTAGCGTTTGCCGTATGTTGCGTCGTGTTCACCGCATCGAGTTACCCCTATACAGTGAATTTGAAGTGTTTAAGGGGAGTGTACGGCATTGTTTTGACAAAAAATTGATTTTTTCGAAAATTGTGCAGTTCGATGATAACTCGAGAACGGTCGAATAGTAGCGTTGGCCGTATGTTCCATCGTGTTCAGCGCTTCGAACTACGCGTATACAGTGAATTTGAAGTGTTTACGGGAAGTGTACGGTAGTATTTATGGAGGAAACCCCTTTTATGCCATATTCGTGCGTTTCACGGGCAGAAAAGCACGTTTTTCACAGTCCTCACTCTTTTGATGATAGCTCGAGAACGGTCGAATGTTCGCGTTTGCCGTATGTTGCGTCGTGTTCAGCGCATCGAACTACGCCTATGCAGTGAATTTGAAGTGTTTAACGGGAGTGTACGGCATTGTTTTGACAAAAATGTTTTTTTTCGAAAATTGAGCAATTCGATGATACCTCGAGAACGGTCGAATGTTAGCGTTGGCCATATGTTGCGTCGTGTTCAGCGCATCGAACTACGCCTATACAGTGAAGTTGAAGTATTTAAGGGAAGTGTACGGTAGTATTTATGAAGGAAACCCCGTTTATGCCATATTCGTGCGTTCCACGGGCAGAAAAGCACGTTTTTCGCAGTCCTCTCTCTTTTGATGATAGCTCGAGAACGGTCGAATATTAGCGTTTGCCGTATGTTGTGTCGTGTTCAGCGCATCGAACTACGCCTATGCAGTGAATTTGAAGTGTTTAACGGGAGTGTACGGCATTGTTTTGACAAAAAATTGATTTTTTCGAAAATTGTGCAGTTCGATGATAACTCGAGAACGGTCGAATAGTAGCGTTTGCCGTATGTTGCATCGTGTTCAGCGCTTCGAACTACGGGTATACAGTGAATTTGAAGTGTTTACGGGAAGTGTACGGTAGCGTTTTGAGAAAAACCTGATTTTTTCAAAAATTGTACAATTCGATGATAACTCGAGAATGGTCGAATGTTAGCGTTTGCCGTATGTTGCATCGTGTTCAGCGCTTCGAACTACGGGTATACAGTGAATTTGAAGTATTTAAGTGAAGTGTACGGTAGTATTTATGAAGAAAACCCCGTTTATGCCATATTCGTGCGTTTCACGGGCAGAAAAGCACGTTTTTCGCAGTCCTCTCTCTTTTGATGATAGCTCGAGAACGGTCGAATATTAGCGTTTGCCGTATGTTGTGTCGTGTTCAGCGCATCGAACTACGCATATACAGTGAATTTGAAGTGTTTAAGGGGAGTGTACGGCATTGTTTTGACAAAAAATTGATTTTTTCGAAAATTGAGCAATTCGATGATAACTCGAGAACGGTCGAATGTTCGTGTTTGCCGTATGTTGCATCGTGTTCAGCGCTTCGAACTACGGGTATACAGTGAATTTGAAGTGTTTAAGGGAAGTGTACGGTAGTATTTATGAAGGAAACCCCGTTTATGCCATATTCGTGCGTTCCACGGGCAGAAAAGCACGTTTTTCGCAGTCCTCTCTCTTTTGATGATAGCTCGAGAACGGTCGAATATTAGCGTTTGCCGTATGTTGTGTCGTGTTCAGCGCATCGAACTACGCCTATACAGTGAATTTGAAGTGTTTAAGGGGAGTGTACGGCATTGTTTTGACAAAAAATTGATTTTTTCGAAAATTGAGCAATTCGATGATAACTCGAGAACGGTCGAATGTTCGTGTTTGCCGTATGTTGCATCGTGTTCAGCGCTTCGAACTACGGGTATACAGTGAATTGGAAGTGTTTCAGGGAAGTGTACGGTAGTGTTTTTTAAAGGAAAACCCGTTTATTCCATATTCGTGCGTTTCGCGGGCAGAAAAGCACCTTTTTCACAGTCCTCACTCTTTTGATGATAGCTCGAGAACGGTCGACTGTTCGTGTTTGCCGTATGTTGCATCGTGTTCAGCGCATCGAGATACCCCTATACAGTGAATTTGAAGTGTTTAAGGGAAGTTTACGGTAGCGTTTTGGCAGAAAATTTGTTTTTTCGAAAATTGAGCAATTCGATGATAACTCGAGAACGGTCGAATGTTAGCGTTTGCCGTATGTTGCATCGTGTTCAGCGCTTCGAACTACGGGTATATAGTGAAGTTGAAATGTTTAAGGGAAGTGTACGGTAGTATTTATCAAGGAAACCCCGTTTATGCCATATTCGTGCGTTTCACGGGCAGAAAAGCACGCTTTTCGCAGTCCTCACTCTTTTGATGATAGCTCGAGAACGGTCGAATGTTAGCTTTTGCCGTATGTTGCATCGTGTTCAGCGCAGCGAGTTACCCCTATACAGTGAATTTGAAGTGTTTAAGGGAAGTTTACGATAGCGTTTTGGCAGAAAATTTTTTTTTCGAAAATTGAGCAATTCGACGATTACTCGAGAACGGTCGAATGTTAGCGTTTGCCGTATGTTGCATCGTGTTCAGCGCTTCGAACTACGGGTATACAGTGAACTTGAAGTGTTTAAGGGAAGTGTACGGTAGTATTTATGAAGGAAACCCCGTTTATGCCATATTCGTGCGTTTCACGGGCAGAAAAGCACGTTTTTCGCAGTCCTCACTCTTTTCATGATAGCTCGAGAACGGTCGACTGTTAGCGTTTGCCGTATGCTGCGTCGTGTTCAGCGCATCGAACTACGCCTATACAGTGAATTTGAAGTGTTTAAGGGGAGTGTACGGCATTGTTTTGACACAAAATTGATTTTTTTGAAAATTGTGCAATTCGATGATAACTCAAGAACGGTCGAATGTTAGCGTTTGCCGTATGTTGCGTCTTGTTCAGCGCTTCAAACTACGGGTATACAGTGAATTTGAAGTGTTTAAGGGAAGTGTACGGTAGTATTTATGAAGGAAACCCCGTTTATGCGATATTCGTGCGTTTCACGGGCAGAAAAGCACGTTTTTCGCAGTCCTCTCTCTTTTGATGATAGCTCGAGAACGGTCGAATGTTAGCGTTTGCCGTATGTTGCGTCGTGTTCAGCGCATCGAACTACGCCTATACAGTGAATTTGAAGTGTATAAGGGGAGTGTACGGCATTGTTTTGACAAAAATGTATTTTTTCGAAAATTGTGCAATTCGATGATAACTCGAGAACGGTCGAATAGTAGCGTTTGCCGTATGTTGCATCGTGTTCAGCGCTTCGAACTACGGGTATACACTGAATTTGAAGTGTTTACGGGAAGTGTACGGTAGTATTTATGGAGGAAACCCCGTTTATGCCATATTCGTGCGTTTCACGGGCAGAAAAGCACGTTTTTCACAGTCCTCACTCTTTTGATGATAGCTCGAGAATGGTCGAATGTTAGCGTTTGTCGTATGTTGCATCGTGTTCAGCGCTTCGAACTACGGGTATACAGTGAATTTGAAGTATTTAAGGGAAGTGTACGGTAGTATTTATGAAGAAAACCTTGTTTATGCCATATTCGTGCGTTTCACGGGCAGAAAAGCACGTTTTTCGCAGTCCTCTCTCTTTTGATGATAGCTCGAGAACGGTCGAATATTAGCGTTTGCCGTATGTTGCGTCGTGTTCAGCGCATCGAACAACGGGTATACAGTGAATTTGAAGTGTTTAAGGGAAGTGTACGGTAGTATTTATGAAGGAAACCCCGTTTATGCCATATTCGTGCGTTTCACGGGCAGAAAAGCACGTTTTTCGCAGTCCTCTCTCTTTTGATGATAGCTCGAGAACGGTCGAATATTAGCGTTTGCCGTATGTTGCGTCGTGTTCAGCGCATCGAACTACGCCTATACAGTGAATTTGAAGTGTTTAAGGGGAGTGTACGGCATTGTTTTGACAAAAAATTGATTTTTTCGAAAATTGTGCAATTCGATGATAACTCGAGAACGGTCGAATGTTAGCGTTTGCCGTATGTTGCATCGTGTTCAGCGCTTCGAACTACGGGTATACAGTGAATTTGAAGTGTTTCAGGGAAGTGTACGGTAGTGTTTTTAAAGGAAAACCCGTTTATTCCATATTCGTGCGTTTCGCGGGCAGAAAAGCACCTTTTTCACAGTCCTCACTCTTTTGATGATAGCTCGAGAACGGTCGACTGTTCGTGTTTGCCGTATGTTGCGTCGTGTTCAGCGCATCGAGATACCCCTATACAGTGAATTTGAAGTGTTTAAGGGAAGTTTACGGTAGCGTTTTGGCAGAAAATTTGTTTTTTCGAAAATTGAGCAATTCGATGATAACTCGAGAACGGTCGAATGTTAGCGTTTGCCGTATATTGCATCGTGTTGAGAGCATCGAATTACCCCTATACAGTGAGTTTGAAGTGTTTAAGGGAAGTGTACGGTAGCGTTTTGACAAAAACCTGATTTTTTCAAAAATTGTACAATTCGATAATAACTCGCGAATGGTCGAATGTTAGCGTTTGCCGTATGTTGCGTCGTGTTCAGCGCATCGAACTACGCCTATACAGTGAATTTGAAGTGTTTAAGGGGAGTGTACGGCATTGTTTTGACAAAAAATTCATTTTTTCGAAAATTGTGCAATTCGATGATAACTCGAGAACGGTCGAATGTTAGCGTTTGCCGTATGTTGCATCGTGTTGAAAGCATCGAATTACCCCTATACAGTGAGTTTGAAGTGTTTAAGGGAAGTGTACGGTAGCGTTTTGACAAAAACCTGTTTTTTTCAAAAATTGTACAATTCGATCATAACTCGAGAATGGTCGAATGTTAGCGTTTGCCGTATGTTGCATCGTGTTCAGCGCTTCGAACTATGGGTATACAGTGAATTTGAAGTATTTAAGGGAAGTGTACGGTAGTATTTATGAAGGAAACCCCGTTTATGCCATATTCGTGCGTTTCACGGGCAGAAAAGCACGTTTTTCACAGTCCTCACTCTTTTGATGATACCTCGAGAACGGTCGAATGTTAGCGTTGGCCGTATGTTGCGTCGTGTTCAGCGCATCGAACTACGCCTATACAGTGAATTTGAAGTGTTTAAGTGGAGTGTACGGCATTTTTTTGACAAAAAATTGATTTTTTCGAAAATTGTGCAGTTCGATGATAACTCGAGAATGGTCGAATGTTAGCGTTTGCCGTATGTTGCATCGTGTTCAGCGCTTCGAACTACGGGTATGCAGTGAATTTGAAGTGTTTAAGGGAAGTGTACGGTAGTGTTTTTAAAGGAAAACCCGGTTATTCCATATTCGTGCGTTTCGCGGGCAGAAAAGCACCTTTTTCACAGTCCTCACTCTTTTGATGATAGCTCGAGAACGGTCGAATGTTAGCATTTGCCGTATGTTGCGTCGTGTTCAGCGCATCGAATTACCCCTATGCAGTGAATTTGAAGTGTTTAAGGGGAGTGTACGGCATTGTTTTGACAAAAATGTTTTTTTTCGAACATTGAGCAATTCGATGATACCTCGAGAACAGTCGAATGTTAGAGTTTGCCGTATGTTGCGTCGTGTTCAGCGCATCGAACTACGCCTATACAGTGAATTTGAAGTGTTTAAGGGAAGTGTACGGTAGTATTTATGAAGGAAACCCCGTTTATGCCATATCCGTGCGTTTCACGGGCAGAAAAGCACGTTTTTCGCAGTCCTCACTCTTTTCATGATAGCTCGAGAACGGTCGAATGTTAGCATTCGCCGTATGTTGCGTCGTGTTCAGCGGATCGAATTACCCCTATGCAGTGTATTTGAAGTGTTTAAGGGGAGTGTACGGCATTGTTTTGACAAAAAATTGATTTTTTCGAAAATTGTGCAATTCGATGATAACTCGAGAACGTCGAATAGTAGCGTTTGCCGTATGTTGCATCGTGTTCAGCGCTTCGAACTACGGGTATACAGTGATTTTGAAGTGTTTCAGGGAAGTGTACGGTAGTGTTTTTAAAGGAAAACCCGTTTATTCCATATTCGTGCGTTTCGCGGGCAGAAAAACACGTTTTTCACAGTCCTCACTCTTTTGATGATAGCTCGAGAACGGTCGAATGTTAGCGTTTGCCGTATGTTGCATCGTGCTGAGAGCATCGAATTACCCCTATACAGTGAGTTTGAAGTGTTTAAGGGAAGTGTACGGTAGCGTTTTGAGAAAAACCTGATTTTTTCAAAAATTGTACAATTCGATGATAACTCGAGAATGGTCGAATGTTAGCGTTTGCCGTATGTTGCATCGTGTTCAGCGCTTCAAACTACGGGTATACAGTGAATTTGAGGTGTTTAAGGGAAGTGTACGGTAGTATTTATGAAGGAAACCCCGTTTATGCCATATTCGTGCGTTTCACGGGCAGAAAAGCACGTTTTTCGCAGTCCTCACTCTTTTCATGATAGCTCGAGAACGGTCGACTGTTAGCGTTTGCCGTATGCTGCGTCGTGTTCAGCGCATCGAACTACGCCTATACAGTGAATTTGAAGTTTTTAAGGGGAGTGTACGGCATTGTTTTGACACAAAATTGATTTTTTTGAAAATTGTGCAATTCGATGATAACTCAAGAACGGTCGAATGTTAGCGTTTGCCGTATGTTGCGTCGTGTTCAGCGCTTCAAACTACGGGTATACAGTGAATTTGAAGTGTTTAAGGGAAGTGTACGGTAGTATTTATGAAGGACACCCCGTTTATGCCATATTCGTGCGTTTCACGGGCAGAAAAGCACGTTTTTCGCAGTCCTCTCTCTTTTGATGATAGCTCGAGAACGGTCGAATGTTCGCGTTTGCCGTATGTTGCGTCGTGTTCAGCGCATCGAACTACGCCTATACAGTGAATTTGAAGTGTATAAGGGGAGTGTACGGCATTGTTTTGACAAAAATGGATTTTTTCGAAAATTGTGCAATTCGATGATAACTCGAGAACGGTCGAATGTTAGCGTTTGCCGTATGTTGCATCGTGTTCAGCGCTTCGAACTACGGGTATACAGTAAATTTGAAGTGTTTAAGGGAAGTGTACGGTAGTGTTTTTAAAGGAAAACCCGTTTATTCCATATTCGTGCCTTTCGCGAGCAGAAAAGCACGTTTTTCACAGTCCTCACTCTTTTGATGATAGCTCGAGAACGGTCGAATGTTCGTTTTTGCCGTATGTTGCATCGTATTCAGCGCATCGAGTTACCCCTATACAGTGAATTTGAAGCGTTTAAGGGGAGTGTACGGCATTGTTTTGACAAAAAATTGATTTTTTCGAAAATTGTGCAGTTCGATGATAACTCGAGAACGGTCGAATAGTAGCCTTTGCCGTATCTTGCATCCTGTTCAGCGCTTCGAACTACGGGTATACAGTGAATTTGAAGTGTTTACGGGAAGTGTACGGTAGTATTTATGGAGGAAACCCCGTTTATGCCATATTCGTGCGTTTCACGGGCAGAAAAGCACGTTTTTCACAGTCCTCACTCTTTTGATGATAGCTCGAGAACGGTCGACTGTTAGCGTTTGCCGTATGTTGCATCGTGTTGAGAGCATCGAATTACCCCTATACAGTGAGTTTGAAGTGTGTAAGGGAAGTGTACGGTAGCGTTTTGAGAAAAACCTGATTTTTTCAAAAATTGTACAATTCGATGATAACTCGAGAATGGTCGAATGTTAGCGTTTGCCGTATGTTGCATCGTGTTCAGCGCTTCGAACTACGGGTATACAGTGAATTTGAAGTGTTTAAGGGAAGTGTACGGTAGTATTTATGAAGAAAACCCCGTTTATGCCATATTCGTGCGTTTCACGGGCAGAAAAGCACGTTTTTCGCAGTCCTCTCTCTTTTGATGATAGCTCGAGAACGGTCGAATATTAGCGTTTGCCGTATGTTGTGTCGTGTTCAGCGCATCGAACTACGCCTATACAGTGAATTTGAAGTGTTTAAGGGGAGTGTACGGCATTGTTTTGACAAAAAATTGATTTTTTCGAAAATTGAGCAATTCGATGATAACTCGAGAACGGTCGAATGTTCGTGTTTGCCGTATGTTGCATCGTGTTCAGCGCTTCGAACTACGGGTATACAGTGAATTGGAAGTGTTTCAGGGAAGTGTACGGTAGTGTTTTTAAAGGAAAACCCGTTTATTCCATATTCGTGCGTTTCGCGGGCAGAAAAGCACCTTTTTCACAGTCCTCACTCTTTTGATGATAGCTCGAGAACGGTCGACTGTTCATGTTTGCCGTATGTTGCATCGTGTTCAGCGCATCGAGATACCCCTATACAGTGAATTTGAAGTGTTTAAGGGAAGTTTACGATAGCGTTTTGGCAGAAAATTTTTTTTTCGAAAATTGAGCAATTCGATGATTACTCGAGAACGGTCGAATGTTAGCGTTTGCCGTATGTTGCATCGTGTTCAGCGCTTCAAACTACGGGTATACAGTGAACTTGAAGTGTTTAAGGGAAGTGTACGGTAGTATTTATGAAGGAAACCCCGTTTATGCCATATTCGTGCGTTTCACGGGCAGAAAAGCACGTTTTTCGCAGTCCTCACTCTTTTCATGATAGCTCGAGAACGGTCGACTGTTAGCGTTTGCCGTATGCTGCGTCGTGTTCAGCGCATCGAACTACGCCTATACAGTGAATTTGAAGTGTTTAAGGGGAGTGTACGGCATTGTTTTGACACAAAATTGATTTTTTTGAAAATTGTGCAATTCGATGATAACTCAAGAACGGTCGAATGTTAGCGTTTGCCGTATGTTGCGTCTTGTTCAGCGCTTCAAACTACGGGTATACAGTGAATTTGAAGTGTTTAAGGGAAGTGTACGGTAGTATTTATGAAGGAAACCCCGTTTATGCCATATTCGTGCGTTTCACGGGCAGAAAAGCACGTTTTTCGCAGTCCTCTCTCTTTTGATGATAGCTCGAGAACGGTCGAATGTTAGCGTTTGCCGTATGTTGCGTCGTGTTCAGCGCATCGAACTACGCCTATACAGTGAATTTGAAGTGTATAAGGGGAGTGTACGGCATTGTTTTGACAAAAATGTATTTTTTCGAAAATTGTGCAATTCGATGATAACTCGAGAACGGTCGAATAGTATCGTTTGCCGTATGTTGCATGGTGTTCAGCGCTTCGAACTACGGGTATACAGTGAATTTGAAGTGTTTACGGGAAGTGTACGGTAGTATTTATGGAGGAAACCCCGTTTATGCCATATTCGTGCGTTTCACGGGCAGAAAAGCACGTTTTTCACAGTCCTCACTCTTTTGATGATAGCTCGAGAATGGTCGAATGTTAGCGTTTGTCGTATGTTGCATCGTGTTCAGCGCTTCGAACTACGGGTATACAGTGAATTTGAAGTATTTAAGGGAAGTGTACGGTAGTATTTATGAAGAAAACCTTGTTTATGCCATATTCGTGCGTTTCACGGGCAGAAAAGCACGTTTTTCGCAGTCCTCTCTCTTTTGATGATAGCTCGAGAACGGTCGAATATTAGCGTTTGCCCTATGTTGCGTCGTGTTCAGCGCATCGAACAACGGGTATACAGTGAATTTGAAGTGTTTAAGGGAAGTGTACGGTAGTATTTATGAAGGAAACCCCGTTTATGCCATATTCGTGCGTTTCGCGGGCAGAAAAGCACCTTTTTCACAGTCCTCACTCTTTTGATGATAGCTCGAGAACGGTCGACTGTTCGTGTTTGCCGTATGGTGCATCGTGTTCAGCGCATCGAGATACCCCTATACAGTGAATTTGAAGTGTTTAAGGGAAGTTTACGGTAGCGTTTTGGCAGAAAATTTGTTTTTTCGAAAATTGAGCAATTCGATGATAACTCGAGAACGGTCGAATGTTAGCGTTTGCCGTATGTTGCATCGTGTTGAAAGCATCGAATTACCCCTATACAGTGAATTTGAAGTATTTAAGGGAAGTGTACGGTAGTATTTATGAAGGAAACCCCGTTTATGCCATATTCGTGCGTTTCACGGGCAGAAAAGCACGTTTTTCACAGTCCTCACTCTTTTGATGATACCTCGAGAACGGTCGAATGTTAGCGTTGGCCGTATGTTGCGTCGTGTTCAGCGCATCGAACTACGCCTATACAGTGAATTTGAAGTGTTTAAGTGGAGTGTACGGCATTTTTTTGACAAAAAATTGATTTTTTCGAAAATTGTGCAGTTCGATGATAACTCGAGAATGGTCGAATGTTAGCGTTTGCCGTATGTTGCATCGTGTTCAGCGCTTCGAACTACGGGTATGCAGTGAATTTGAAGTGTTTAAGGGAAGTGTACGGTAGTGTTTTTAAAGGAAAACCCGGTTATTCCATATTCGTGCGTTTCGCGGGCAGAAAAGCACCTTTTTCACAGTCCTCACTCTTTTGATGATAGCTCGAGAACGGTCGAATGTTAGCATTTGCCGTATGTTGCGTCGTGTTCAGCGCATCGAATTACCCCTATGCAGTGAATTTGAAGTGTTTAAGGGGAGTGTACGGCATTGTTTTGACAAAAATGTTTTTTTTCGAACATTGAGCAATTCGATGATACCTCGAGAACAGTCGAATGTTAGAGTTTGCCGTATGTTGCGTCGTGTTCAGCGCATCGAACTACGCCTATACAGTGAATTTGAAGTGTTTAAGGGAAGTGTACGGTAGTATTTATGAAGGAAACCCCGTTTATGCCATATCCGTGCGTTTCACGGGCAGAAAAGCACGTTTTTCGCAGTCCTCACTCTTTTCATGATAGCTCGAGAACGGTCGAATGTTAGCATTCGCCGTATGTTGCGTCGTGTTCAGCGGATCGAATTACCCCTATGCAGTGTATTTGAAGTGTTTAAGGGGAGTGTACGGCATTGTTTTGACAAAAAATTGATTTTTTCGAAAATTGTGCAATTCGATGATAACTCGAGAACGTCGAATAGTAGCGTTTGCCGTATGTTGCATCGTGTTCAGCGCTTCGAACTACGGGTATACAGTGATTTTGAAGTGTTTCAGGGAAGTGTACGGTAGTGTTTTTAAAGGAAAACCCGTTTATTCCATATTCGTGCGTTTCGCGGGCAGAAAAACACGTTTTTCACAGTCCTCACTCTTTTGATGATAGCTCGAGAACGGTCGAATGTTCGTGTTTGCCGTATGTTGCATCGTCTTCAGCGCTTCGAACTACGGGTATACAGTGAATTGGAAGTGTTTAAGGGGAGTGTACGGCATTGTTTTGACAAAAATGTTTTTTTTCGAAAATTGAGCAATTCGATGATACCTCGAGAACGGTCGAATGTTAGCGTTTGCCGTATGTTGCGTCGTGTTCAGCGCATCGAACTACGCCTATACAGTGAATTTGAAGTGTTTAAGGGGAGTGTACGGCATTGTTTTGACAAAAAATTGATTTTTTCGAAAATTGTGCAATTCGATGATAACTCGAGAACAGTCGAATGTTAGCGTTTGCCGTATGTTGCATCGTGTTCAGCGCTTCGAACTACGGGTATACAGTGAATTTGAAGTGTTTCAGGGAAGTGTACGGTAGTGTTTTTAAAGGAAAACCCGTTTATTCCATATTCGTGCGTTTCGCGGGCAGAAAAGCACCTTTTTCACAGTCCTCACTCTTTTGATGATAGCTCGATAACGGTCGACTGTTCGCGTTTGCCGTATGTTGCATCGTGTTCAGCGCATCGAGATACCCCTATACAGTGAATTTGAAGTGTTTAAGGGAAGTTTACGGTAGCGTTTTGGCAGAAAATTTGTTTTTTCGAAAATTGAGCAATTCGATGATAACTCGAGAACGGTCGTATGTTAGCGTTTGCCGTATGTTGCATCGTGTTGAGAGCATCGAATTACCCCTATACAGTGAGTTTGAAGTGTTTAAGGGAAGTGTACGCTAGCGTTTTGACAAAAACCTGATTTTTTCAAAAATTGTACAATTCGATGATAACTCGAGAATGGTCGAATGTTAGCGTTTGCCGTATGTTGCATCGTGTTCAGCGCTTCGAACTACGGGTATACAGTGAATTTGAAGTATTTAAGGGAAGTGTACGGTAGTATTTATGAAGGAAACCCCGTTTATGCCATATTCGTGCGTTTCACGGGCAGAAAAGCACGTTTTTCGCAGTCCTCTCTCTTTTGATGATAGCTCGAGAACGGTCGAATGTTAGCGTTTGCCGTATGTTGCGTCGTGTTCAGCGCATCGAACTACGCCTATACAGTGAATTTGAAGTGTTTAAGGGGAGTGTACGGCATTGTTTTGACAAAAAATTCATTTTTTCGAAAATTGTGCAATTCGATGATAACTCGAGAACGGTCGAATGTTAGCGTTTGCCGTATGTTGCATCGTGTTCAGCGCTTCGAACTACGGGTATACAGTGAATTTGAAGTGTTTAAGGGAAGTGTACGGTAGTATTTATGAAGGAAACCCCGTTTATGCCATTTTCGTGCGTTTCACGGGCAGAAAAGCACGTTTATGCATCTAGGGAGCAAAGTGCGCGATTCTAACCTCGCTTCGCTCGATGGAATCGCATTTTGCTCCTTCGATGCATAAAATATCGTGTACTCCTTGAGAGTAAAGGTACTTGCTCGCCAAATGTCATTACTACCCTCGGCTTCGCCTCGGGTGTAATTCACATTTGTCGAGCAAGTACCTTTACTCCCTAGGGGTACAATATACTATTTTCACAGTCCTCACTCTTTTGATGATAGCTCGAGAACGGTCAAATGTTCGTGTTTGCCGTATGTTGCATCGTGTTCAGCGCATCGAGTTACCCCTATACAGTGAATTTGAAGTGCTTAAGGGGAGTGTACGGCATTGTTTTGACAAAAATGTTTTTTTTCGAAAATTGAGCAATTCGATGATACCTCGAGAACGGTCGAATGGTAGCGTTTGCCGTATGTTGCATCGTGTTCAGCGCTTCGAACTACGGGTATACAGTGAATTTGAAGTGTTTCAGGGAAGTGTACGGTAGTGTTTTTAAAGGAAAACCCGTTTATTCCGTATTCGTGCGTTTCGCGGGCAGAAAAGCACGTTTTTCACAGTCCTCACTCTTTTGCTGATAGCTCGAGAACGGTCGAATGTTCGCGTTTGCCGTATGTTGCGTCGTGTTCAGCGCATCGAACTACGCCTATGCAGTGAATTTGAAGTGTTTACGAGGAGTGTACGGCATTGTTTTGACAAAAAAATGATTTTTTCGAAAATTGTGCAGTTCGATGATAACTCGAGAACGGTCGAATAGTAGCGTTTGCCGTATGTTGCATCGTGTTCAGCGCTTCGAACTACGGGTATACAGTGAATTTGAAGTGGTTCAGGGAAGTGTACGGTAGTGTTTTTAAAGGAAAACCCGTTTATTCCGTATTCGTGCGTTTCGCGGGCAGAAAAGCACGTTTTTCACAGTCCTCTCTCTTTTGATGATAGCTCGAGAACGGTCGAATATTAGCGTTTGCCGTATGTTGCGTCGTGTTCAGCGCATCGAACTACGCCTATACAGTGAGTTTGAAGTGTTTAAGGGAAGCGTACGGTAGCGGTTTGACAAAAACCTGATTTTTTCGAAAATTGTGCAGTTCGATGATAACTCGAGAACGGTCGAATAGTAGCGTTTGCCGTATGTTGCATCGTGTTCAGCGCTTCGAACTACGGGTATACAGTGAATTTGAAGTGGTTCAGGGAAGTGTACGGTAGTGTTTTTAAAGGAAAACCCGTTTATTCCGTATTCGTGCGTTTCGCGGGCAGAAAAGCACGTTTTTCACAGTCCTCTCTCTTTTGATGATAGCTCGAGAACGGTCGAATATTAGCGTTTGCCGTATGGTGCATCGTGTTCAGCGCATCGAACTATGCCTATACAGTGAATTTGAAGTGTTTAAGGGGAGTGTACGTCATTGTTTTAACAGAAAATTGATTTTTTCGAAAATTGTGCAATTCGATGATAACTCGAGAACGGACCAATGTTAGCGTTTGCCGTATGTTGCATCGTGTTCAGCGCTTCGAACTACGGGAACACAGTGAATTTGAAGTGTTTAAGGGAAGTGTACGGTAGTGTTTTTAAAGGAAAACCCGGTTATTCCATATTCGTGCGTTTCGCGGGCAGAAAAGCACCTTTTTCACAGTCCTCACTCTTTTGATGATAGCTCGAGAACGGTCGAATGTTCGTGTTTGCCGTATGTTGCATCGTGTTCAGCGCTTCGAACTACGGGAACACAGTAAATTTGAAGAGTTTAAGGGAAGTGTACGGTAGTATTTATGAAGGAAACCCCGTTTATGGCATATTCGTGCGTTTCACGGGCAGAAAAGCACGTTTTTCACAGTTCTCACTCTTTTGATGATAGCTCGAGAACGGTCGAATGTTCGTGTTTGCCGTATGTTGCTTCGTGTTCAGCGCATCGAACTACGCCTATACAGTGAATTTGAAGTGTTTAAGAGGAGTGTACGGCATTGTTTTGACAAAAAAATGATTTTTTCGAAAATTGTGCCGTTCGATGATAACTCGAGAACGGTCGAATAGTAGCGTTTGCCGTATGTTGCATCGTGTTCAGCGCTTCGAACTACGGGTATACAGTGAATTTGAAGTGTTTACGGGAAGTGTAGGGTAGTATTTATGGAGGAAACCCCGTTTATGCCATATTCGTGCGTTTCACGGGCAGAAAAGCACGTTTTTCACAGTCCTCACTCTTTTGATGATAGCTCGAGAACGGTCGAATGTTAGCGTTTGCCGTATGTTGCATCGTGTTGAGAGCATCGAATTACCCCTATACAGTGAGTTTGAAGTGTTTAAGGGAAGTGTACGGTAGCGTTTTGAGAAAAACCTGATTTTTTCAAAAATTGTACAATTCGATGATAACTCGAGAATGGTCGAATGTTAGCGTTTGCCGTATGTTGCATCGTGTTCAGCGCTTCAAACTACGGGTATACAGTGAATTTGAAGTGTTTAAGGGAAGTGTACGGTAGTATTTATGAAGGAAACCCCGTTTATGCCATATTCGTGCGTTTCACGGGCAGAAAAGCACGTTTTTCGCAGTCCTCACTCTTTTCATGATAGCTCGAGAACGGTCGACTGTTAGCGTTTGCCGTATGCTGCGTCGTGTTCAGCGCATCGAACTACGCCTATACAGTGAATTTGAAGTTTTTAAGGGGAGTGTACGGCATTGTTTTGACAAAAAATTGATTTTTTCGAAAATTGAGCAATTCGATGATAACTCGAGAACGGTCGAATGTTCGTGTTTGCCGTATGTTGCATCGTGTTCAGCGCTTCGAACTACGGGTATACAGTGAATTTGAAGTCTTTAAGGGAAGTGTACGGTAGTATTTATGAAGGAAACCCCGTTTATGCCATATTCGTGCGTTTCACGGGCAGAAAAGCACGTTTTTCGCAGTCCTCTCTCTTTTGATGATAGCTCGAGAACGGTCGAATATTAGCGTTTGCCGTATGTTGTGTCGTATTCAGCGCATCGAACTACGCCTATACAGTGAATTTGAAGTGTTTAAGGGGAGTGTACGGCATTGTTTTGACAAAAAATTGATTTTTTCGAAAATTGAGCAATTCGATGATAACTCGAGAACGGTCGAATGTTCGTGTTTGCCGTATGTTGCATCGTGTTTAGCGCTTCGAACTACGGGTATACAGTGAATTGGAAGTGTTTCAGGGAAGTGTACGGTAGTGTTTTTTAAAGGAAAACCCGTTTATTCCATATTCGTGCGTTTCGCGGGCAGAAAAGCACCTTTTTCACAGTCCTCACTCTTTTGATGATAGCTCGAGAACGGTCGACTGTTCGTGTTTGCCGTATGTTGCATCGTGTTCAGCGCATCGAGATACCCCTATACAGTGAATTTGAAGTGTTTAAGGGAAGTTTACGGTAGCGTTTTGGCAGAAAATTTGTTTTTTCGAAAATTGAGCAATTCGATGATAACTCGAGAACGGTCGAATGTTAGCGTTTGCCGTATGTTGCATCGTGTTCAGCGCATCGAACTACGCCTATACAGTGAATTTGAAGTGTTTAAGGGGAGTGTACGGCATTGTTTTGACAAAAAATTCATTTTTTCGAAAATTGTGCAATTCGATGATAACTCGAGAACGGTCGAATGTTAGCGTTTGCCGTATGTTGCATCGTGTTCAGCGCTTCGAACTACGGGTATACAGTGACTTTGAAGTGTTTAAGGGAAGTGTACGGTAGTATTTATGAAGGAAACCCCGTTTATGCCATTTTCGTGCGTTTCACGGGCAGAAAAGCACGTTTTTCACAGTCCTCACTCTTTTGATGATAGCTCGAGAACGGTCAAATGTTCGTGTTTGCCGTATGTTGCATCGTGTTCAGCGCATCGAGTTACCCCTATACAGTGAATTTGAAGTGCTTAAGGGGAGTGTACGGCATTGTTTTGACAAAAATGTTTTTTTTCGAAAATTGAGCAATTCGATGATACCTCGAGAACGGTCGAATAGTAGCGTTTGCCGTATGTTGCATCGTGTTCAGCGCTTCGAACTACGGGTATACAGTGAATTTGAAGTGTTTCAGGGAAGTGTACGGTAGTGTTTTTAAAGGAAAACCCGTTTATTCCGTATTCGTGCGTTTCGCGGGCAGAAAAGCACGTTTTTCACAGTCCTCATTCTTTTGCTGATAGCTCGAGAACGGTCGAATGTTCGCGTTTGCCGTATGTTGCGTCGTGTTCAGCGCATCGAACTACGCCTATGCAGTGAATTTGAAGTGTTTAAGAGGAGTGTACGGCATTGTTTTGACAAAAAAATGATTTTTTCGAAAATTGTGCAGTTCGATGATAACTCGAGAACGGTCGAATAGTAGCGTTTGCCGTATGTTGCATCGTGTTCAGCGCTTCGAACTACGGGTATACAGTGAATTTGAAGTGGTTCAGGGAAGTGTACGGTAGTGTTTTTAAAGGAAAACCCGTTTATTCCGTATTCGTGCGTTTCGCGGGCAGAAAAGCACGTTTTTCACAGTCCTCTCTCTTTTGATGATAGCTCGAGAACGGTCGAAGATTAGCGTTTGCCGTATGTTGCGTCGTGTTCAGCGCATCGAACTACGCCTATACAGTGAGTTTGAAGTGTTTAAGGGAAGTGTACGGTAGCGGTTTGACAAAAACCTGATTTTTTCGAAAATTGTGCAGTTCGATGATAACTCGAGAACGGTCGAATAGTAGCGTTTGCCGTATGTTGCATCGTGTTCAGCGCTTCGAACTACGGGTATACAGTGAATTTGAAGTGGTTCAGGGAAGTGTACGGTAGTGTTTTTAAAGGAAAACCCGTTTATTCCGTATTCGTGCGTTTCGCGGGCAGAAAAGCACGTTTTTCACAGTCCTCTCTCTTTTGATGATAGCTCGAGAACGGTCGAATATTAGCGTTTGCCGTATGGTGCATCGTGTTCAGCGCATCGAACTATGCCTATACAGTGAATTTGAAGTGTTTAAGGGGAGTGTACGTCATTGTTTTAACAGAAAATTGATTTTTTCGAAAATTGTGCAATTCGATGATAACTCGAGAACGGTCGAATGTTAGCGTTTGCCGTATGTTGCATCGTGTTCAGCGCTTCGAACTACGGGAACACAGTGAATTTGAAGTGTTTAAGGGAAGTGTACGGTAGTGTTTTTAAAGGAAAACCCGGTTATTCCATATTCGTGAGTTTCGCGGGCAGAAAAGCACCTTTTTCACAGTCCTCACTCTTTTGATGATAGCTCGAGAACGGTCGAATGTTCGTGTTTGCCGTATGTTGCATCGTGTTCAGCGCTTCGAACTACGGGAACACAGTAAATTTGAACAGTTTAAGGGAAGTGTACGGTAGTATTTATGAAGGAAACCCCGTTTATGGCATATTCGTGCGTTTCACGGGCAGAAAAGCACGTTTTTCACAGTTCTCACTCTTTTGATGATAGCTCGAGAACGGTCGAATGTTCGTGTTTGCCGTATGTTGCTTCGTGTTCAGCGCATCGAACTACGCCTATACAGTGAATTTGAAGTGTTTAAGAGGAGTGTACGGCATTGTTTTGACAAAAAAATGATTTTTTCGAAAATTGTGCCGTTCGATGATAACTCGAGAACGGTCGAATAGTAGCGTTTGCCGTATGTTGCATCGTGTTCAGCGCTTCGAACTACGGGTATACAGTGAATTTGAAGTGTTTACGGGAAGTGTAGGGTAGTATTTATGGAGGAAACCCCGTTTATGCCATATTCGTGCGTTTCACGGGCAGAAAAGCACGTTTTTCACAGTCCTCACTCTTTTGATGATAGCTCGAGAACGGTCGAATGTTAGCGTTTGCCGTATGTTGCATCGTGTTGAGAGCATCGAATTACCCCTATACAGTGAGTTTGAAGTGTTTAAGGGAAGTGTACGGTAGCGTTTTGAGAAAAACCTGATTTTTTCAAAAATTGTACAATTCGATGATAACTCGAGAATGGTCGAATGTTAGCGTTTGCCGTATGTTGCATCGTGTTCAGCGCTTCAAACTACGGGTATACAGTGAATTTGAAGTGTTTAAGGGAAGTGTACGGTAGTATTTATGAAGGAAACCCAGTTTATGCCATATTCGTGCGTTTCACGGGCAGAAAAGCACGTTTTTCGCAGTCCTCACTCTTTTCATGATAGCTCGAGAACGGTCGACTGTTAGCGTTTGCCGTATGCTGCGTCGTGTTCAGCGCATCGAACTACGCCTATACAGTGAATTTGAAGTTTTTAAGGGGAGTGTACGGCATTGTTTTGACAAAAAATTGATTTTTTCGAAAATTGAGCAATTCGATGATAACTCGAGAACGGTCGAATGTTCGTGTTTGCCGTATGTTGCATCGTGTTCAGCGCTTCGAACTACGGGTATACAGTGAATTTGAAGTCTTTAAGGGAAGTGTACGGTAGTATTTATGAAGGAAACCCCGTTAATGCCATATTCGTGCGTTTCACGGGCAGAAAAGCACGTTTTTCGCAGTCCTCTCTCTTTTGATGATAGCTCGAGAACGGTCGAATATTAGCGTTTGCCGTATGTTGTGTCGTATTCAGCGCATCGAACTACGCCTATACAGTGAATTTGAAGTGTTTAAGGGGAGTGTACGGCATTGTTTTGACAAAAAATTGATTTTTTCGAAAATTGAGCAATTCGATGATAACTCGAGAACGGTCGAATGTTCGTGTTTGCCGTATGTTGCATCGTGTTTAGCGCTTCGAACTACGGGTATACAGTGAATTGGAAGTGTTTCAGGGAAGTGTACGGTAGTGTTGTTTAAAGGAAAACCCGTTTATTCCATATTCGTGCGTTTCGCGGGCAGAAAAGCACCTTTTTCACAGTCCTCACTCTTTTGATGATAGCTCGAGAACGGTCGACTGTTCGTGTTTGCCGTATGTTGCATCGTGTTCAGCGCATCGAGATACCCCTATACAGTGAATTTGAAGTGTTTAAGGGAAGTTTACGGTAGCGTTTTGGCAGAAAATTTGTTTTTTCGAAAATTGAGCAATTCGATGATAACTCGAGAACGGTCGAATGTTAGCGTTTGCCGTAGGTTGCATCGTGTTCAGCGCTTCGAACTACGGGTATATAGTGAAGTTGAAATGTTTAAGGGAAGTGTACGGTAGTATTTATCAAGGAAACCCCGTTTATGCCATATTCGTGCGTTTCACGGGCAGAAAAGCACGCTTTTCGCAGTCCTCACTCTTTTGATGATAGCTCGAGAACGGTCGAATGTTAGCTTTTGCCGTATGTTGCATCGTGTTCAGCGCATCGAGTTACCCCTATACAGTGAATTTGAAGTGTTTAAGGGAAGTTTACGATAGCGTTTTGGCAGAAAATTTTTTTTTTTCGAAAATTGAGCAATTCGACGATTACTCGAGAACGGTCGAATGTTAGCGTTTGCCGTATGTTGCATCGTGTTCAGCGCTTCGAACTACGGGTATACAGTGAATTGGAAGTGTTTCAGGGAAGTGTACGGTAGTGTTTTTAAAGGAAAACCCGTTTATTCCATATTCGTGCGTTTCGCGGGCAGAAAAGCACCTTTTTCACAGTCCTCAGTCTTTTGATGATAGCTCGAGAACGGTCGAATGTTAGCATTTGCCGTATGTTGCGTCGTGTTCAGCGCATCGAATTACCCCTATGCAGTGAATTTGAAGTGTTTAAGGGGAGTGTACGGCATTGTTTTGACAAAAATGTTTTTTTTCGAACATTGAGCAATTCGATGATACCTCGAGAACAGTCGAATGTTAGAGTTTGCCGTATGTTGCGTCGTGTTCAGCGCATCGAACTACGCCTATACAGTGAATTTGAAGTGTTTAAGGGAAGTGTACGGTAGTATTTATGAAGGAAACCCCGTTTATGCCATATCCGTGCGTTTCACGGGCAGAAAAGCACGTTTTTCGCAGTCCTCACTCTTTTCATGATAGCTCGAGAACGGTCGAATGTTAGCATTCGCCGTATGTTGCGTCGTGTTCAGCGGATCGAATTACCCCTATGCAGTGTATTTGAAGTGTTTAAGGGGAGTGTACGGCATTGTTTTGACAAAAAATTGATTTTTTCGAAAATTGTGCAATTCGATGATAACTCGAGAACGTCGAATAGTAGCGTTTGCCGTATGTTGCATCGTGTTCAGCGCTTCGAACTACGGGTATACAGTGAATTTGAAGTGTTTCAGGGAAGTGTACGGTAGTGTTTTTAAAGGAAAACCCGTTTATTCCATATTCGTGCGTTTCGCGGGCAGAAAAGCACCTTTTTCACAGTCCTCACTCTTTTGATGATAGCTCGAGAACGGTCGACTGTTCGCGTTTGCCGTATGTTGCATCGTGTTCAGCGCATCGAGATACCCCTATACAGTGAATTTGAAGTGTTTAAGGGGAGTGTACGGCATTGTTTTGACAAAAAATTGATTTTTTCGAAAATTGTGCAATTCGATGATAACTCGAGAACGGTCGAATGTTAGCCTTTGCCGTATGTTGCATGGTGTTCAGCGCTTCGAACTACGGGTATACAGTGAATTTGAAGTGTTTCAGGGAAGTGTACGGTAGTGTTTTTAAAGGAAAACCCGTTTATTCCATATTCGTGCGTTTCGCGGGCAGAAAAGCACCTTTTTCACAGTCCTCACTCTTTTGATGATAGCTCGAGAACGGTCGACTGTTCGCGTTTGCCGTATGTTGCATCGTGTTCAGCGCATCGAGATACCCCTATACAGTGAATTTGAAGTGTTTAAGGGAAGTGTACGGGAGTATTTATGAAGGAAACCCCGTTTATGCCATATCCGTGCGTTTCACGGGCAGAAAAGCACGTTTTTCGCAGTCCTCACTCTTTTCATGATAGCTCGAGAACGGTCGAATGTTAGCATTCGCCGTATGTTGCGTCGTGTTCAGCGGATCGAATTACCCCTATGCAGTGTATTTGAAGTGTTTAAGGGGAGTGTACGGCATTGTTTTGACAAAAACCTGATTTTTTCAAAAATTGTACAATTCGATGATAACTCGAGAATGGTCGAATGTTAGCGTTTGCCGTATGTTGCATCGTGTTCAGCGCTTCGAACTACGGGTATACAGTGAATTTGAAGTATTTAAGGGAAGTGTACGGTAGTATTTATGAAGGAAACCCCGTTTATGCCATATTCGTGCGTTTCACGGGCAGAAAAGCACGTTTTTCGCAGTCCTCTCTCTTTTGATGATAGCTCGAGAACGGTCGAATGTTAGCCTTTGCCGTATGTTGCGTCGTGTTCAGCGCATCGAACTACGCCTATACAGTGAATTTGAAGTGTTTAAGGGGAGTGTACGGCATTGTTTTGACAAAAAATTCATTTTTTCGAAAATTGTGCAATTCGATGATAACTCGAGAACGGTCGAATGTTAGCGTTTGCCGTATGTTGCATCGTGTTCAGCGCTTCGAACTACGGGTATACAGTGAATTTGAAGTGTTTCAGGGAAGTGTACGGTAGTGTTTTTAAAGGAAAACCCGTTTATTCCGTATTCGTGCGTTTCGCGGGCAGAAAAGCACGTTTTTCACAGTCCTCACTCTTTTGCTGATAGCTCGAGAACGGTCGAATGTTCGCGTTTGCCGTATGTTGCGTCGTGTTCAGCGCATCGAACTACGCCTATGCAGTGAATTTGAAGTGTTTAAGAGGAGTGTACGGCATTGTTTTGACAAAAAAATGATTTTTTCGAAAATTGTGCAGTTCGATGATAACTCGAGAACGGTCGAATAGTAGCGTTTGCCGTATGTTGCATCGTGTTCAGCGCTTCGAACTACGGGTATACAGTGAATTTGAAGTGGTTCAGGGAAGTGTACGGTAGTGTTTTTAAAGGAAAACCCGTTTATTCCGTATTCGTGCGTTTCGCGGGCAGAAAAGCACGTTTTTCACAGTCCTCTCTCTTTTGATGATAGCTCGAGAACGGTCGAATATTAGCGTTTGCCGTATGTTGCGTCGTGTTCAGCGCATCGAACTACGCCTATACAGTGAGTTTGAAGTGTTTAAGGGAAGTCTACGGTAGCGGTTTGACAAAAACCTGATTTTTTCGAAAATTGTGCAGTTCGATGATAACTCGAGAACGGTCGAATAGTAGCGTTTGCCGTATGTTGCATCGTGTTCAGCGCTTCGAACTACGGGTATACAGTGAATTTGAAGTGGTTCAGGGAAGTGTACGGTAGTGTTTTTAAAGGAAAACCCGTTTATTCCGTATTCGTGCGTTTCGCGGGCAGAAAAGCACGTTTTTCACAGTCCTCTCTCTTTTGATGATAGCTCGAGAACGGTCGAATATTAGCGTTTGCCGTATGGTGCATCGTGTTCAGCGCATCGAACTATGCCTATACAGTGAATTTGAAGTGTTTAAGGGGAGTGTACGTCATTGTTTTAACAGAAAATTGATTTTTTCGAAAATTGTGCAATTCGATGATAACTCGAGAACGGTCGAATGTTAGCGTTTGCCGTATGTTGCATCGTGTTCAGCGCTTCGAACTACGGGAACACAGTGAATTTGAAGTGTTTAAGGGAAGTGTACGGTAGTGTTTTTAAAGGAAAACCCGGTTATTCCATATTCGTGCGTTTCGCGGGCAGAAAAGCACCTTTTTCACAGTCCTCACTCTTTTGATGATAGCTCGAGAACGGTCGAATGTTCGTGTTTGCCGTATGTTGCATCGTGTTCAGCGCTTCGAACTACGGGAACACAGTAAATTTGAAGAGTTTAAGGGAAGTGTACGGTAGTATTTATGAAGGAAACCCCGTTTATGGCATATTCGTGCGTTTCACGGGCAGAAAAGCACGTTTTTCACAGTTCTCACTCTTTTGATGATAGCTCGAGAACGGTCGAATGTTCGTGTTTGCCGTATGTTGCTTCGTGTTCAGCGCATCGAACTACGCCTATACAGTGAATTTGAAGTGTTTAAGAGGAGTGTACGGCATTGTTTTGACAAAAAAATGATTTTTTCGAAAATTGTGCCGTTCGATGATAACTCGAGAACGGTCGAATAGTAGCGTTTGCCGTATGTTGCATCGTGTTCAGCGCTTCGAACTACGGGTATACAGTGAATTTGAAGTGTTTACGGGAAGTGTAGGGTAGTATTTATGGAGGAAACCCCGTTTATGCCATATTCGTGCGTTTCACGGGCAGAAAAGCACGTTTTTCACAGTCCTCACTCTTTTGATGATAGCTCGAGAACGGTCGAATGTTAGCGTTTGCCGTATGTTGCATCGTGTTGAGAGCATCGAATTACCCCTATACAGTGAGTTTGAAGTGTTTAAGGGAAGTGTACGGTAGCGTTTTGAGAAAAACCTGATTTTTTCAAAAATTGTACAATTCGATGATAACTCGAGAATGGTCGAATGTTAGCGTTTGCCGTATGTTGCATCGTGTTCAGCGCTTCAAACTACGGGTATACAGTGAATTTGAAGTGTTTAAGGGAAGTGTACGGTAGTATTTATGAAGGAAACCCCGTTTATGCCATATTCGTGCGTTTCACGGGCAGAAAAGCACGTTTTTCGCAGTCCTCACTCTTTTCATGATAGCTCGAGAACGGTCGACTGTTAGCGTTTGCCGTATGCTGCGTCGTGTTCAGCGCATCGAACTACGCCTATACAGTGAATTTGAAGTTTTTAAGGGGAGTGTACGGCATTGTTTTGACAAAAAATTGATTTTTTCGAAAATTGAGCAATTCGATGATAACTCGAGAACGGTCGAATGTTCGTGTTTGCCGTATGTTGCATCGTGTTCAGCGCTTCGAACTACGGGTATACAGTGAATTTGAAGTCTTTAAGGGAAGTGTACGGTAGTATTTATGAAGGAAACCCCGTTTATGCCATATTCGTGCGTTTCACGGGCAGAAAAGCACGTTTTTCGCAGTCCTCTCTCTTTTGATGATAGCTCGAGAACGGTCGAATATTAGCGTTTGCCGTATGTTGTGTCGTATTCAGCGCATCGAACTACGCCTATACAGTGAATTTGAAGTGTTTAAGGGGAGTGTACGGCATTGTTTTGACAAAAAATTGATTTTTTCGAAAATTGAGCAATTCGATGATAACTCGAGAACGGTCGAATGTTCGTGTTTGCCGTATGTTGCATCGTGTTTAGCGCTTCGAACTACGGGTATACAGTGAATTGGAAGTGTTTCAGGGAAGTGTACGGTAGTGTTTTTTAAAGGAAAACCCGTTTATTCCATATTCGTGCGTTTCGCGGGCAGAAAAGCACCTTTTTCACAGTCCTCACTCTTTTGATGATAGCTCGAGAACGGTCGACTGTTCGTGTTTGCCGTATGTTGCATCGTGTTCAGCGCATCGAGATACCCCTATACAGTGAATTTGAAGTGTTTAAGGGAAGTTTACGGTAGCGTTTTGGCAGAAAATTTGTTTTTTCGAAAATTGAGCAATTCGATGATAACTCGAGAACGGTCGAATGTTAGGGTTTGCCGTATGTTGCATCGTGTTCAGCGCTTCGAACTACGGTATATAGTGAAGTTGAAATGTTTAAGGGAAGTGTTCGGTAGTATTTATCAAGGAAACCCCGTTTATGCCATATTCGTGCGTTTCACGGGCAGAAAAGCACGCTTTTCGCAGTCCTCACTCTTTTGATGATAGCTCGAGAACGGTCGAATGTTAGCTTTTGCCGTATGTTGCATCGTGTTCAGCGCATCGAGTTACCCCTATACAGTGAATTTGAAGTGTTTAAGGGAAGTTTACGATAGCGTTTTGGCAGAAAATTTTTTTTTTCGAAAATTGAGCAATTCGACGATTACTCGAGAACGGTCGAATGTTAGCGTTTGCCGTATGTTGCATCGTGTTCAGCGCTTCGAACTACGGGTATACAGTGAATTGGAAGTGTTTCAGGGAAGTGTACGGTAGTGTTTTTTAAAGGAAAACCCGTTTATTCCATATTCGTGCGTTTCGCGGGCAGAAAAGCACCTTTTTCACAGTCCTCACTCTTTTGATGATAGCTCGAGAACGGTCGAATGTTAGCATTTGCCGTATGTTGCGTCGTGTTCAGCGCATCGAATTACCCCTATGCAGTGAATTTGAAGTGTTTAAGGGGAGTGTACGGCATTGTTTTGACAAAAATGTTTTTTTTCGAACATTGAGCAATTCGATGATACCTCGAGAACAGTCGAATGTTAGAGTTTGCCGTATGTTGCGTCGTGTTCAGCGCATCGAACTACGCCTATACAGTGAATTTGAAGTGTTTAAGGGAAGTGTACGGTAGTATTTATGAAGGAAACCCCGTTTATGCCATATCCGTGCGTTTCACGGGCAGAAAAGCACGTTTTTCGCAGTCCTCACTCTTTTCATGATAGCTCGAGAACGGTCGAATGTTAGCATTCGCCGTATGTTGCGTCGTGTTCAGCGGATCGAATTACCCCTATGCAGTGTATTTGAAGTGTTTAAGGGGAGTGTACGGCATTGTTTTGACAAAAAATTGATTTTTTCGAAAATTGTGCAATTCGATGATAACTCGAGAACGTCGAATAGTAGCGTTTGCCGTATGTTGCATCGTGTTGAGAGCATCGAATTACCCCTATACAGTGAGTTTGAAGTGTTTAAGGGAAGTGTACGCTAGCGTTTTGACAAAAACCTGATTTTTTCAAAAATTGTACAATTCGATGATAACTCGAGAATGGTCGAATGTTAGCGTTTGCCGTATGTTGCATCGTGTTCAGCGCTTCGAACTACGGGTATACAGTGAATTTGAAGTATTTAAGGGAAGTGTACGGTAGTACTTATGAAGGAAACCCCGTTTATGCCATATTCGTGCGTTTCACGGGCAGAAAAGCACGTTTTTCGCAGTCCTCTCTCTTTTCATGATAGCTCGAGAACGGTCGAATGTTAGCCTTTGCCGTATGTTGCGTCGTGTTCAGCGCATCGAACTATGCCTATACAGTGAATTTGAAGTGTTTAAGAGGAGTGTACGGCATTGTTTTGACAAAAAAATGATTTTTTCGAAAATTGTGCAGTTCGATGATAACTCGAGAACGGTCGAATAGTAGCGTTTGCCGTATGTTGCATCGTGTTCAGCGCTTCGAACTACGGGTATACAGTGAATTTGAAGTGTTTCAGGGAAGTGTACGGTAGTGTTTTTAAAGGAAAACCCGTTTATTCCGTATTCGTGCGTTTCGCGGGCAGAAAAGCACGTTTTTCACAGTCCTCACTCTTTTGCTGATAGCTCGAGAACGGTCGAATGTTCGCGTTTGCCGTATGTTGCGTCGTGTTCAGCGCATCGAACTACGCCTATGCAGTGAATTTGAAGTGTTTAAGAGGAGTGTACGGCATTGTTTTGACAAAAAAATGATTTTTTCGAAAATTGTGCAGTTCGATGATAACTCGAGAACGGTCGAATAGTAGCGTTTGCCGTATGTTGCATCGTGTTCAGCGCTTCGAACTACGGGTATACAGTGAATTTGAAGTGGTTCAGGGAAGTGTACGGTAGTGTTTTTAAAGGAAAACCCGTTTATTCCGTATTCGTGCGTTTCGCGGGCAGAAAAGCACGTTTTTCACAGTCCTCTCTCTTTTGATGATAGCTCGAGAACGGTCGAATATTAGCGTTTGCCGTATGTTGCGTCGTGTTCAGCGCATCGAACTACGCCTATACAGTGAGTTTGAAGTGTTTAAGGGAAGTGTACGGTAGCGGTTTGACAAAAACCTGATTTTTTCGAAAATTGTGCAGTTCGATGATAACTCGAGAAGGGTCGAATAGTAGCGTTTGCCGTATGTTGCATCGTGTTCAGCGCTTCGAACTACGGGTATACAGTGAATTTGAAGTGTTTACGGGAAGTGTAGGGTAGTATTTATGGAGGAAACCCCGTTTATGCCATATTCGTGCGTTTCACGGGCAGAAAAGCACGTTTTTCACAGTCCTCACTCTTTTGATGATAGCTCGAGAACGGTCGAATGTTAGCGTTTGCCGTATGTTGCATCGTGTTGAGAGCATCGAATTACCCCTATACAGTGAGTTTGAAGTGTTTAAGGGAAGTGTACGGTAGCGTTTTGAGAAAAACCTGATTTTTTCAAAAATTGTACAATTCGATGATAACTCGAGAATGGTCGAATGTTAGCGTTTGCCGTATGTTGCATCGTGTTCAGCGCTTCAAACTACGGGTATACAGTGAATTTGAAGTGTTTAAGGGAAGTGTACGGTAGTATTTATGAAGGAAACCCCGTTTATGCGATATTCGTGCGTTTCACGGGCAGAAAAGCACGTTTTTCGCAGTCCTCACTCTTTTCATGATAGCTCGAGAACGGTCGACTGTTAGCGTTTGCCGTATGCTGCGTCGTGTTCAGCGCATCGAACTACGCCTATACAGTGAATTTGAAGTTTTTAAGGGGAGTGTACGGCATTGTTTTGACACAAAATTGATTTTTTTGAAAATTGTGCAATTCGATGATAACTCAAGAACGGTCGAATGTTAGCGTTTGCCGTATGTTGCGTCGTGTTCAGCGCTTCAAACTACGGGTATACAGTGAATTTGAAGTGTTTAAGGGAAGTGTACGGTAGTATTTATGAAGGAAACCCCGTTTATGCCATATTCGTGCGTTTCACGGGCAGAAAAGCACGTTTTTCGCAGTCCTCTCTCTTTTGATGATAGCTCGAGAACGGTCGAATGTTAGCGTTTGCCGTATGTTGCGTCGTGTTCAGCGCATCGAACTACGCCTATACAGTGAATTTGAAGTGTATAAGGGGAGTGTACGGCATTGTTTTGACAAAAATGGATTTTTTCGAAAATTGTGCAATTCGATGATAACTCGAGAACGGTCGAATGTTAGCGTTTGCCGTATGTTGCATCGTGTTCAGCGCTTCGAACTACGGGTATACAGTAAATTTGAAGTGTTTAAGGGAAGTGTACGGTAGTGTTTTTAAAGGAAAACCCGTTTATTCCATATTCGTGCCTTTCGCGAGCAGAAAAGCACGTTTTTCACAGTCCTCACTCTTTTGATGATAGCTCGAGAACGGTCGAATGTTCGTGTTTGCCGTATGTTGCATCGTATTCAGCGCAACGAGTTACCCCTATACAGTGAATTTGAAGTGTTTAAGGGGAGTGTACGGCATTGTTTTGCCAAAAAATTGATTTTTTCGAAAATTGTGCAGTTCGATGATAACTCGAGAACGGTCGAATAGTAGCGTTTGCCGTATCTTGCATCCTGTTCAGCGCTTCGAACTACGGGTATACAGTGAATTTGAAGTGTTTACGGGAAGTGTACGGTAGTATTTATGGAGGAAACCCCGTTTATGCCATATTCGTGCGTTTCACGGGCAGAAAAGCACGTTTTTCACAGTCCTCACTCTTTTGATGATAGCTCGAGAACGGTCGAATGTTAGCGTTTGCCGTATGTTGCATCGTGTTGAGAGCATCGAATTACCCCTATACAGTGAGTTTGAAGTGTGTAAGGGAAGTGTACGGTAGCGTTTTGAGAAAAACCTGATTTTTTCAAAAATTGTACAATTCGATGATAACTCGAGAATGGTCGAATGTTAGCGTTTGCCGTATGTTGCATCGTGTTCAGCGCTTCGAACTACGGGTATACAGTGAATTTGAAGTGTTTAAGGGAAGTGTACGGTAGTATTTATGAAGAAAACCCCGTTTATGCCATATTCGTGCGTTTCACGGGCAGAAAAGCACGTTTTTCGCAGTCCTCTCTCTTTTGATGATAGCTCGAGAACGGTCGAATATTAGCGTTTGCCGTATGTTGTGTCGTGTTCAGCGCATCGAACTACGCCTATACAGTGAATTTGAAGTGTTTAAGGGGAGTGTACGGCATTGTTTTGACAAAAAATTGATTTTTTCGAAAATTGAGCAATTCGATGATAACTCGAGAACGGTCGAATGTTCGTGTTTGCCGTATGTTGCATCGTGTTCAGCGCTTCGAACTACGGGTATACAGTGAATTTGAAGTGTTTAAGGGAAGTGTACGGTAGTATTTATGAAGGAAACCCCGTTTATGCCATATTCGTGCGTTTCACGGGCAGAAAAGCACGTTTTTCGCAGTCCTCTCTCTTTTGATGATAGCTCGAGAACGGTCGAATATTAGCGTTTGCCGTATGTTGTGTCGTGTTCAGCGCATCGAACTACGCCTATACAGTGAATTTGAAGTGTTTAAGGGGAGTGTACGGCATTGTTTTGACAAAAAATTGATTTTTTCGAAAATTGAGCAATTCGATGATAACTCGAGAACGGTCGAATGTTCGTGTTTGCCGTATGTTGCATCGTGTTCAGCGCTTCGAACTACGGGTATACAGTGAATTGGAAGTGTTTCAGGGAAGTGTACGGTAGTGTTTTTTAAAGGAAAACCCGTTTATTCCATATTCGTGCGTTTCGCGGGCAGAAAAGCACCTTTTTCACAGTCCTCACTCTTTTGATGATAGCTCGAGAACGGTCGAATGTTAGCTTTTGCCGTATGTTGCATCGTGTTCAGCGCATCGAGTTACCCCTATACAGTGAATTTGAAGTGTTTAAGGGAAGTTTACGATAGCGTTTTGGCAGAAAATTTTTTTTTCGAAAATTGAGCAATTCGATGATTACTCGAGAACGGTCGAATGTTAGCGTTTGCCGTATGTTGCATCGTGTTCAGCGCTTCAAACTACGGGTATACAGTGAACTTGAAGTGTTTAAGGAAAGTGTACGGTAGTATTTATGAAGGAAACCCCGTTTATGCCATATTCGTGCGTTTCACGGGCAGAAAAGCACGTTTTTCGCAGTCCTCACTCTTTTCATGATAGCTCGAGAACGGTCGACTGTTAGCGTTTGCCATATGCTGCGTCGTGTTCAGCGCATCGAACTACGACTATACAGTGAATTTGAAGTGTTTAAGGGGAGTGTACGGCATTGTTTTGACACAAAATTGATTTTTTTGAAAATTGTGCAATTCGATGATAACTCAAGAACGGTCGAATGTTAGCGTTTGCCGTATGTTGCGTCTTGTTCAGCGCTTCAAACTACGGGTATACAGTGAATTTGAAGTGTTTAAGGGAAGTGTACGGTAGTATTTATGAAGGAAACCCCGTTTATGCCATATTCGTGCGTTTCACGGGCAGAAAAGCACGTTTTTCGCAGTCCTCTCTCTTTTGATGATAGCTCGAGAACGGTCGAATGTTAGCGTTTGCCGTATGTTGCGTCGTGTTCAGCGCATCGAACTACGCCTATACAGTGAATTTGAAGTGTATAAGGGGAGTGTACGGCATTGTTTTGACAAAAATGTATTTTTTCGAAAATTGTACAATTCGATGATAACTCGAGAACGGTCGAATAGTAGCGTTTGCCGTATGTTGCATCGTGTTCAGCGCTTCGAACTACGGGTATACAGTGAATTTGAAGTGTTTACGGGAAGTGTACGGTAGTATTTATGGAGGAAACCCCGTTTATGCCATATTCGTGCGTTTCACGGGCAGAAAAGCACGTTTTTCACAGTCCTCACTCTTTTGATGATAGCTCGAGAATGGTCGAATGTTAGCGTTTGTCGTATGTTGCATCGTGTTCAGCGCTTCGAACTACGGGTATACAGTGAATTTGAAGTATTTAAGGGAAGTGTACGGTAGTATTTATGAAGAAAACCTTGTTTATGCCACATTCGTGCGTTTCACGGGCAGAAAAGCACGTTTTTCGCAGTCCTCTCTCTTTTGATGATAGCTCGAGAACGGTCGAATATTAGCGTTTGCCGTATGTTGCGTCGTGTTCAGCGCATCGAACAACGGGTATACAGTGAATTTGAAGTGTTTAAGGGAAGTGTACGGTAGTATTTATGAAGGAAACCCCGTTTATGCCATATTCGTGCGTTTCACGGGCAGAAAAGCACGTTTTTCGCAGTCCTCTCTCTTTTGATGATAGCTCGAGAACGGTCGAATATTAGCGTTTGCCGTATGTTGCGTCGTGTTCAGCGCTTCGAACTACGGGTATACAGTGAATTTGAAGTGTTTCAGGGAAGTGTACGGTAGTGTTTTTAAAGGAAAACCCGTTTATTCCATATTCGTGCGTTTCGCGGGCAGAAAAGCACCTTTTTCACAGTCCTCACTCTTTTGATGATAGCTCGAGAACGGTCGACTGTTCGTGTTTGCCGTATGGTGCATCGTGTTCAGCGCATCGAGATACCCCTATACAGTGAATTTGAAGTGTTTAAGGGAAGTTTACGGTAGCGTTTTGGCAGAAAATTTGTTTTTTCGAAAATTGAGCAATTCGATGATAACTCGAGAACGGTCGAATGTTAGCGTTTGCCGTATATTGCATCGTGTTGAGAGCATCGAATTACGCCTATACAGTGAGTTTGAAGTGTTTAAGGGAAGTGTACGGTAGCGTTTTGACAAAAACCTGATTTTTTCAAAAATTGTACAATTCGATGATAACTCGCGAATGGTCGAATGTTAGCGTTTGCCGTATGTTGCGTCGTGTTCAGCGCATCGAACTACGCCTATACAGTGAATTTGAAGTGTTTAAGGGGAGTGTACGGCATTGTTTTGACAAAAAATTCATTTTTTCGAAAATTGTGCAATTCGATGATAACTCGAGAACGGTCGAATGTTAGCGTTTGCCGTATGTTGCATCGTGTTGAAAGCATCGAATTACCCCTATACAGTGAGTTTGAAGTGTTTAAGGGAAGTGTACGGTAGCGTTTTGACAAAAACCTGTTTTTTTCAAAAATTGTACAATTCGATCATAACTCGAGAATGGTCGAATGTTAGCGTTTGCCGTATGTTGCATCGTGTTCAGCGCTTCGAACTATGGGTATACAGTGAATTTGAAGTATTTAAGGGAAGTGTACGGTAGTATTTATGAAGGAAACCCCGTTTATGCCATATTCGTGCGTTTCACGGGCAGAAAAGCACGTTTTTCACAGTCCTCACTCTTTTGATGATACCTCGAGAACGGTCGAATGTTAGCGTTGGCCGTATGTTGCGTCGTGTTCAGCGCATCGAACTACGCCTATACAGTGAATTTGAAGTGTTTAAGTGGAGTGTACGGCATTTTTTTGACAAAAAATTGATTTTTTCGAAAATTGTGCAGTTCGATGATAACTCGAGAATGGTCGAATGTTAGCGTTTGCCGTATGTTGCATCGTGTTCAGCGCTTCGAACTACGGGTATGCGGTGAATTTGAAGTGTTTAAGGGAAGTGTACGGTACTGTTTTTAAAGGAAAACCCGGTTATTTCATATTCGTGCGTTTCGCGGGCAGAAAAGCACCTTTTTCACAGTCCTCACTCTTTTGATGATAGCTCGAGAACGGTCGAATGTTAGCATTTGCCGTATGTTGCGTCGTGTTCAGCGCATCGAATTACCCCTATGCAGTGAATTTGAAGTGTTTAAGGGGAGTGTACGGCATTGTTTTGACAAAAATGTTTTTTTTCGAACATTGAGCAATTCGATGATACCTCGAGAACAGTCGAATGTTAGAGTTTGCCGTATGTTGCGTCGTGTTCAGCGCATCGAACTACGCCTATACAGTGAATTTGAAGTGTTTAAGGGAGTGCACGGTAGTATTTATGAAGGAAACCCCGTTTATGCCATATCCGTGCGTTTCACGGGCAGAAAAGCACGTTTTTCGCAGTCCTCACTCTTTTCATGATAGCTCGAGAACGGTCGAATGTTCGTGTTTGCCGTATGTTGCATCGTGTTCAGCGCTTCGAACTACGGGTATACAGTGAATTGGAAGTGTTTAAGGGGAGTGTACGGCATTGTTTTGACAAAAAATTGATTTTTTCGAAAATTGTGCAATTCGATGATAACTCGAGAACGGTCGAATGTTAGCGTTTGCCGTATGTTGCATCGTGTTCAGCGCTTCGAACTACGGGTATCCAGTGAATTTGAAGTGTTTCAGGGAAGTGTACGGTAGTGTTTTTAAAGGAAAACCCGTTTATTCCATATTCGTGCGTTTCGCGGGCAGAAAAGCACCTTTTTCACAGTCCTCACTCTTTTGATGATAGCTCGAGAACGGTCGACTGTTCGCGTCTTCCGTATGTTGCATCGTGTTCAGCGCATCGAGATACCCCTATACAGTGAATTTGAAGTGTTTAAGGGAAGTTTACGGTAGCGTTTTGGCAGAAAATTTGTTTTTTCGAAAATTGAGCAATTCGATGATAACTCGAGAACGGTCGAATGTTAGCGTTTGCCGTATGTTGCATCGTGTTGAGAGCATCGAATTACCCCTATACAGTGAGTTTGAAGTGTTTAAGGGAAGTGTACGCTAGCGTTTTGACAAAAACCTGATTTTTTCAAAAATTGTACAATTCGATGATAACTCGAGAATGGTCGAATGTTAGCGTTTGCCGTATGTTGCATCGTGTTCAGCGCTTCGAACTACGGGTATACAGTGAATTTGAAGTATTTAAGGGAAGTGTACGGTAGTATTTATGAAGGAAACCCCGTTTATGCCATATTCGTGCGTTTCACGGGCAGAAAAGCACGTTTTTCGCAGTCCTCTCTCTTTTGATGATAGCTCGAGAACGGTCGAATGTTAGCGTTTGCCGTATGTTGCGTCGTGTTCAGCGCATCGAACTACGCCTATACAGTGAATTTGAAGTGTTTAAGGGGAGTGTACGGCATTGTTTTGACAAAAAATTCATTTTTTCGAAAATTGTGCAATTCGATGATAACTCGAGAACGGTCGAATGTTAGCGTTTGCCGTATGTTGCATCGTGTTCAGCGCTTCGAACTACGGGTATACAGTGAATTTGAAGTGTTTAAGGGAAGTGTACGGTAGTATTTATGAAGGAAACCCCGTTTATGCCATTTTCGTGCGTTTCACGGGCAGAAAAGCACGTTTTTCACAGTCCTCACTCTGTTGATGATAGCTCGAGAACGGTCAAATGTTCGTGTTTGCCGTATGTTGCATCGTGTTCAGCGCATCGAGTTACCCCTATACAGTGAATTTGAAGTGCTTAAGGGGAGTGTACGGCATTGTTTTGACAAAAATGTTTTTTTTCGAAAATTGAGCAATTCGATGATACCTCGAGAACGGTCGAATGTTAGCGTTTGCCGTATGTTGCGTCGTGTTCAGCGCATCGAACTATGCCTATACAGTGAATTTGAAGTGTTTAAGAGGAGTGTACGGCATTGTTTTGACAAAAAAATGATTTTTTCGAAAATTGTGCAGTTCGATGATAACTCGAGAACGGTCGAATAGTAGCGTTTGCCGTATGTTGCATCGTGTTCAGCGCTTCGAACTACGGGTATACAGTGAATTTGAAGTGTTTCAGGGAAGTGTACGGTAGTGTTTTTAAAGGAAAACCCGTTTATTCCGTATTCGTGCGTTTCGCGGGCAGAAAAGCACGTTTTTCACAGTCCCCACTCTTTTGCTGATAGCTCGAGAACGGTCGAATGTTCGCGTTTGCCGTATGTTGCGTCGTGTTCAGCGCATCGAACTACGCCTATGCAGTGAATTTGAAGTGTTTAAGAGGAGTGTACGGCATTGTTTTGACAAAAAAATGATTTTTTCGAAAATTGTGCAGTTCGATGATAACTCGAGAACGGTCGAATAGTAGCGTTTGCCGTATGTTGCATCGTGTTCAGCGCTTCGAACTACGGGTATACAGTGAATTTGAAGTGGTTCAGGGAAGTGTACGGTAGTGTTTTTAAAGGAAAACCCGTTTATTCCGAATTCGTGCGTTTCGCGGGCAGAAAAGCACGTTTTTCACAGTCCTCTCTCTTTTGATGATAGCTCGAGAACGGCCGAATATTAGCGTTTGCCGTATGTTGCGTCGTGTTCAGCGCATCGAACTACGCCTATACAGTGAGTTTGAAGTGTTTAAGGTAAGTGTACGGTAGCGGTTTGACAAAAACCTGATTTTTTCAAAAATTGTACAATTCGATGATAACTCGAGAATGGTCGAATGTTAGCGTTTGCCGTATGTTGCATCGCTTTCAGCGCTTCGAACTATGGGTATACAGTGAATTTGAAGTATTTAAGGGAAGTGTACGGTATTATTTATGAAGGAAACCCCGTTTATGCCATATTCGTGCGTTTCACGGGCAGAAAAGCACGTTTTTCGCAGTCCTCTCTCTTTTGATGATAGCTCGAGAACGGTCGAATATTAGCGTTTGCCGTATGGTGCGTCGTGTTCAGCGCATCGAACTATGCCTATACAGTGAATTTGAAGTGTTTAAGGGGAGTGTACGTCATTGTTTTAACAGAAAATTGATTTTTTCGAAAATTGTGCAATTCGATGATAACTCGAGAACGGTCGAATGTTAGCGTTTGCCGTATGTTGCATCGTGTTCAGCGCTTCGAACTACGGGTATACAGTGAATTTGAAGTGTTTAAGGGAAGTGTACGGTAGTGTTTTTAAAGGAAAACCCGGTTATTCCATATTCGTGCGTTTCGCGGGCAGAAAAGCACCTTTTTCACAGTCCTCACTCTTTTGATGATAGCTCGAGAACGGTCGAATGTTCGTGTTTGCCGTATGTTGCATCGTGTTCAGCGCTTCGAACTACGGGAACACAGTAAATTTGAAGAGTTTAAGGGAAGTGTACGGTAGTATTTATGAAGGAAACCCCGTTTATGGCATATTCGTGCGTTTCACGGGCAGAAAAGCACGTTTTTCACAGTTCTCACTCTTTTGATGATAGCTCGAGAACGGTCGAAATGTTCGTGTTTGCCGTATGTTGCTTCGTGTTCAGCGCATCGAACTACGCCTATACAGTGAATTTGAAGTGTTTAAGAGGAGTGTACGGCATTGTTTTGACAAAAAAATGATTTTTTCGAAAATTGTGCAGTTCGATGATAACTCGAGAACGGTCGAATAGTAGCGTTTGCCGTATGTTGCATCGTGTTCAGCGCTTCGAACTACGGGTACACAGTGAATTTGAAGTGTTTCAGGGAAGTGTACGGTAGTGTTTTTAAAGGAAAACCCGTTTATTTCGTATTCGTGCGTTTCGCGGGCAGAAAAGCACGTTTTTCACAGTCCTCACTCTTTTGATGATAGCTCGAGAACGGTCGAATGTTCGCGTTTGCCGTATGTTGCGTCGTGTTCAGCGCATCGAGCTACGCCTATGCAGTGAATTTGAAGTGTTTAAGAGGAGTGTACGGCATTGTTTTGACAAAAAAATGATTTTTTCGAAAATTGTGCAGTTCGATGATAACTCGAGAACGGTCGAATAGTAGCGTTTGCCGTATGTTGCATCGTGTTCAGCGCTTCGAACTACGGGTATACAGTGAATTTGAAGTGTTTCAGGGAAGTGTACGGTAGTGTTTTTAAAGGAAAACCCGTTTATTCCGTATTCGTGCGTTTCGCGGGCAGAAAAGCACGTTTTTCACAGTCCTCTCTCTTTTGATGATAGCTCGAGAACGGTCGAATATTAGCGTTTGCCGTATATTGCGTCGTGTTCAGCGCATCGAACTACGCCTATACAGTGAATTTGAAGTGTTTAAGGGGAGTGTACGGCATTGTTTTGACAAAAAATGGATTTTTTCGAAAATTGTGCAATTCGATGATAACTCGAGAACGGTCGAATGTTAGCGTTTGCCGTATGTTGCATCGTGTTCAGCGCTTCGAACTACGGGAACACAGTAAATTTGAAGAGTTTAAGGGAAGTGTACGGTAGCGTTTTGACAAAAAACTGATTTTTTCAAAAATTGTGCAATTCGATGATAACTCGAGAATGGTTGAATGTTAGCGTTTGCCGTATGTTGCATCGTGTTCAGCGCTTCGAACTACGGGTATATAGTGAATTTGAAATGTTTAAGGGAAGTGTACGGTAGTATTTATCAAGGAAACCCCGTGTATGCCATATTCGTGCGTTTCACGGGCAGAAAAGCACGCTTTTCGCAGTCCTCACTCTTTTCATGATAGCTCGAGAACGGTCGAATGTTAGCTTTTGCCGTATGTTGCATCGTGTTCAGCGCATCGAGTTACCCCTATACAGTGAATTTGAAGTGTTTAAGGGAAGTTTACGGTAGCGTTTTGCCAGAAATTTTTTTTTTTTCGAAAATTGAGCAATTCGATGATTACTCGAGAACGGTCGAATGTTAGCGTTTGCCGTATGTTGCATCGTGTTCAGCGCTTCAAACTACGGGTATACAGTGAATTTGAAGTGTTTAAGGGAAGTGTACGGTAGTATTTATGAAGGAAACCCCGTTTATGCCATATTCGTGCGTTTCACGGGCAGAAAAGCACGTTTTTCGCAGTCCTCACTCTTTTCATGATAGCTCGAGAACGGTCGAATGTTAGCGTTTGCCGTATGCTGCGTCGTGTTCAGCGCATCGAACTACGCCTATACAGTGAATTTAAAGTGTTTAAGGGGAGTGTACGGCATTGTTTTGACAAAAAATTGATTTTTTCGAAAATTGTGCAATTCGATGATAACTCGAGAACGTCGAATAGTAGCGTTTGCCGTATGTTGCATCGTGTTCAGCGCTTCGAACTACAGGTATACAGTGATTTTGAAGTGTTTCAGGGAAGTGTACGGTAGTGTTTTTAAAGGAAAACCCGTTTATTCCATATTCGTGCGTTTCGCGGGCAGAAAAGCACGTTTTTCACACTCCTCACTCTTTTGATGATAGCTCGAGAACGGTCGAATGTTCGTGTTTGCCGTATGTTGCATCGTGTTCAGCGCTTCGAACTACGGGTATACAGTGAATTGGAAGTGTTTAAGGGGAGTGTACGGCATTGTTTTGACAAAAATGTTTTTTTTCGAAAATTGAGCAATTCGATGATACCTCGAGAACGGTCGAATGTTAGCGTTTGCCGTATGTTGCATCGTGTTCAGCGCTTCGAACTACGGGTATACAGTGAATTTGAAGTGTTTAAGGGAAGTGTACGGTAGTGTTTTTAAAGGAAAACCCGGTTATTCCATATTCGTGCGTTTCGCGGGCAGAAAAGCACCTTTTTCACAGTCCTCACTCTTTTGATGATAGCTCGAGAACGGTCGAATGTTAGCGTTTGCCGTATGTTGCGTCGTGTTCAGCGCATCGAACTACGCCTATACAGTGAATTTGAAGTGTTTAAGGGGAGTGTACGGCATTGTTTTGACAAAAAATTCATTTTTTCGAAAATTGTGCAATTCGATGATAACTCGAGAACGGTCGAATGTTAGCGTTTGCCGTATGTTGCATCGTGTTCAGCGCTTCGATCTACGGGTATACAGTGAATTTGAAGTGTTTAAGGGAAGTGTACGGTAGTATTTATGAAGGAAACCCCGTTTATGCCATTTTCGTGCGTTTCACGGGCAGAAAAGCACGTTTTTCACAGTCCTCACTCTTTTGATGATAGCTCGAGAACGGTCGAATGTTCGCGTTTGCCGTATGTTGCGCCGTGTTCAGCGCATCGAACTTCGCCTATGCAGTGAATTTGAAGTGTTTAAGAGGAGTGTACGGCATCGTTTTGACAAAAAAATGATTTTTTTGAAAATTGTGCAGTTCGATGATAACTCGAGAACGGTCGAATAGTAGCGTTTGCCGTATGTTGCATCGTGTTCAGCGCTTCGAACTACGGGTATACAGTGAATTTGAAGTGGTTCAGGGAAGTGTACGGTAGTGTTTTTAAAGGAAAACCCGTTTATTCCGTATTCGTGCGTTTCGCGGGCAGAAAAGCACGTTTTTCACAGTCCTCTCTCTTTTGATGATAGCTCGAGAACGGTCGAATATTAGCGTTTGCCGTATGTTGCGTCGTGTTCAGCGCATCGAACTACGCCTATACAGTGAGTTTGAAGTGTTTAAGGGAAGTGTACGGTAGCGGTTTGACAAAAACCTGATTTTGCAAAAATTGTACAATTCGATGATAACTCGAGAATGGTCGAATGTTAGCGTTTGCCGTATGTTGCATCGTGTTCAGCGCTTCAAACTACGGGTATACAGTGAACTTGAAGTGTTTAAGGAAAGTGTACGGTAGTATTTATGAAGGAAACCCCGTTTATGCCATATTCGTGCGTTTCACGGGCAGAAAAGCACGTTTTTCGCAGTCCTCACTCTTTTCATGATAGCTCGAGAACGGTCGACTGTTAGCGTTTGCCATATGCTGCGTCGTGTTCAGCGCATCGAACTACGACTATACAGTGAATTTGAAGTGTTTAAGGGGAGTGTACGGCATTGTTTTGACACAAAATTGATTTTTTTGAAAATTGTGCAATTCGATGATAACTCGAGAACGGTCGAATGTTAGCGTTTGCCGTATGTTGCATCGTGTTCAGCGCTTCGAACTACGGGTATACAGTGAATTTGAAGTGTTTAAGGGAAGTGTACGGTAGTGTTTTTAAAGGAAAACCCGGTTATTCCATATTCGTGCGTTTCGCGGGCAGAAAAGCACCTTTTTCACAGTCCTCACTCTTTTGATGATAGCTCGAGAACGGTCGAATGTTCGTGTTTGCCGTATGTTGCATCGTGTTCAGCGCTTCGAACTACGGGAACACAGTAAATTTGAAGAGTTTAAGGGAAGTGTACGGTAGTATTTATGAAGGAAACCCCGTTTATGGCATATTCGTGCGTTTCACGGGCAGAAAAGCACGTTTTTCACAGTTCTCACTCTTTTGATGATAGCTCGAGAACGGTCGAATGTTCGTGTTTGCCGTATGTTGCATCCTGTTCAGCGCTTCGAATTACGGGTATACAGTGAATTTGAAGTGTTCAAGGGAAGTGTACGGTAGTATTTATGAAGGAAACAGCCGCTTATGCCATATTCGTGCGTTTCACAGGCAGAAAAGCACGTTTTTCGCAGTCCTCACTCTTTTGATGATAGCTCGAGAACGGTCGAATGTTAGCATTTGCCGTATGTTGCGTCGTGTTCAGCGCATCGAATTACCCCTATGCAGTGAATTTGAAGTGTTTAAGGGGAGTTTACGGTAGCGTTTTGGCAGAAAATTTGTTTTTTTCGAAAATTGAGCAATTCGATGATACCTCGAGAACGGTCCAATGTTGGCGTTTGCCGTATGTTGTATCGTGTTCAGCGCATCGAACTACGGGTATAGAGTGGATTTGAATTGTTTAAGGGAAGTGTACGGTACTGTTTTCAAAGGAAAACCCGTTTATGCCATATTCGTGCGTTTCGCGGGCAGAAAAGCCCGTTTTTCACAGTCCTCACTCTTCTGATGATAGCTCGAGAACGGTCGAATGTTCGCGTTTGCCGTATGTTGCGTCGTGTTCAGCGCATCGAACTACGCCTATGCAGTGAATTTGAAGGGTTTAAGAGGAGTGAACGGCATTGTTTTGACAAAAATGTTTTTTTTCGAACATTGTGCAATTCGCTGATAACTCGAGAATGGTTGAATGGTAGCGTTTGCCGTATGTTGCATCGTGTTCAGCGCTTCGAACTACGGGTATATAGTAAATTTGAAATGTTTAAGGGAAGTGTACGGTAGTATTTATCAAGGAAACCCCGTTTATGCCATATTCGTGCGTTTCACGGGCAGAAAAGCACGCTTTTCGCAGTCCTCACTCTTTTCATGATAGCTCGAGAACGGTCGAATGTTAGCTTTTGCCGTATGTTGCATCGTGTTCAGCGCATCGAGTTACCCCTATACAGTGAATTTGAAGTGTTTAAGGGAAGTTTACGATAGCGTTTTGGCAGAAAATTTGTTTTTTCGAAAATTGAGCAATTCGATGATAACTCGAGAACGGTCGAATGTTAGCGTTTGCCGTATGTTGCATCGTGTTCAGCGCTTCGAACTACGGGTATACAGTGAACTTGAAGTGTTTAAGGAAAGTGTACGGTAGTATTTATGAAGGAAACCCCGTTTATGCCATATTCGTGCGTTTCACGGGCAGAAAAGCACGTTTTTCGCAGTCCTCACTCTTTTCATGATAGCTCGAGAACGGTCGAATGTTAGCTTTTGCCGTATGTTGCATCGTGTTGAGAGCATCGAGTTACCCCTATACAGTGAATTTGAAGTGTTTAAGGGGAGTGTACGGCATTGTTTTGACAAAAAATTGATTTTTTCGAAAATTGTGCAGTTCGATGATAACTCGAGAACGGTCGAATAGTAGCGTTTGCCGTATCTTGCATCCTGTTCAGCGCTTCGAACTACGGGTATACAGTGAATTTGAAGTGTTTACGGGAAGTGTACGGTAGTATTTATGGAGGAAACCCCGTTTATGCCATATTCGTGCGTTTCACGGGCAGAAAAGCACGTTTTTCACAGTCCTCACTCTTTTGATGATAGCTCGAGAACGGTCGAATGTTAGCGTTTGCCGTATGTTGCATCGTGTTGAGAGCATCGAATTACCCCTATACAGTGAGTTTGAAGTGTGTAAGGGAAGTGTACGGTAGCGTTTTGAGAAAAACCTGATTTTTTCAAAAATTGTACAATTCGATGATAACTCGAGAATGGTCGAATGTTAGCGTTTGCCGTATGTTGCATCGTGTTCAGCGCTTCGAACTACGGGTATACAGTGAATTTGAAGTGTTTAAGGGAAGTGTACGGTAGTATTTATGAAGAAAACCCCGTTTATGCCATATTCGTGCGTTTCACGGGCAGAAAAGCACGTTTTTCGCAGTCCTCTCTCTTTTGATGATAGCTCGAGAACGGTCGAATATTAGCGTTTGCCGTATGTTGTGTCGTGTTCAGCGCATCGAACTACGCCTATACAGTGAATTTGAAGTGTTTAAGGGGAGTGTACGGCATTGTTTTGACAAAAAATTGATTTTTTCGAAAATTGAGCAATTCGATGATAACTCGAGAACGGTCGAATGTTCGTGTTTGCCGTATGTTGTATCGTGTTCAGCGCTTCGAACTACGGGTATACAGTGAATTTGAAGTGATTAAGGGAAGTGTACGGTAGTATTTATGAAGGAAACCCCGTTTATGCCATATTCGTGCGTTTCACGGGCAGAAAAGCACGTTTTTCGCAGTCCTCTCTCTTTTGATGATAGCTCGAGAACGGTCGAATATTAGCGTTTGCCGTATGTTGTGTCGTGTTCAGCGCATCGAACTACGCCTATACAGTGAATTTGAAGTGTTTAAGGGGAGTGTACGGCATTGTTTTGACAAAAAATTGATTTTTTCGAAAATTGAGCAATTCGATGATAACTCGAGAACGGTCGAATGTTCGTGTTTGCCGTATGTTGCATCGTGTTCAGCGCTTCGAACTACGGGTATACAGTGAATTGGAAGTGTTTCAGGGAAGTGTACGGTAGTGTTGTTTAAAGGAAAACCCGTTTATTCCATATTCGTGCGTTTCGCGGGCAGAAAAGCACCTTTTTCACAGTCCTCACTCTTTTGATGATAGCTCGAGAACGGTCGACTGTTCGTGTTTGCCGTATGTTGCATCGTGTTCAGCGCATCGAGATACCCCTATACAGTGAATTTGAAGTGTTTAAGGGAAGTTTACGGTAGCGTTTTGGCAGAAAATTTGTTTTTTCGAAAATTGAGCAATTCGATGATAACTCGAGAACAGTCGAATGTTAGCGTTTGCCGTATGTTGCATCGTGTTCAGCGCTTCGAACTACGGGTATATAGTGAAGTTGAAATGTTTAAGGGAAGTGTACTGTAGTATTTATCAAGGAAACCCCGTTTATGCCATATTCGTGCGTTTCACGGGCAGAAAAGCACGCTTTTCGCAGTCCTCACTCTTTTCATGATAGCTCGAGAACGGTCGAATGTTAGCTTTTGCCGTATGTTGCATCGTGTTCAGCGCATCGAGTTACCCCTATACAGTGAATTTGAAGTGTTTAAGGGAAGTTTACGATAGCGTTTTGGCAGAAAATTTTTTTTTCGAAAATTGAGCAATTCGATGATTACTCGAGAACGGTCGAATGTTAGCGTTTGCCGTATGTTGCGTCGTGTTCAGCGCTTCAAACTACGGGTATACAGTGAACTTGAAGTGTTTAAGGAAAGTGTACGGTAGTATTTATGAAGGAAACCCCGTTTATGCCATATTCGTGCGTTTCACGGGCAGAAAAGCACGTTTTTCGCAGTCCTCACTCTTTTCATGATAGCTCGAGAACGGTCGACTGTTAGCGTTTGCCATATGCTGCGTCGTGTTCAGCGCATCGAACTACGACTATACAGTGAATTTGAAGTGTTTAAGGGGAGTGTACGGCATTGTTTTGACACAAAATTGATTTTTTTGAAAATTGTGCAATTCGATGATAACTCAAGAACGGTCGAATGTTAGCGTTTGCCGTATGTTGCGTCTTGTTCAGCGCTTCAAACTACGGGTATACAGTGAATTTGAAGTGTTTAAGGGAAGTGTACGGTAGTATTTATGAAGGAAACCCCGTTTATGCCATATTCGTGCGTTTCACGGGCAGAAAAGCACGTTTTTCGCAGTCCTCTCTCTTTTGATGATAGCTCGAGAACGGTCGAATGTTAGCGTTTGCCGTATGTTGCGTCGTGTTCAGCGCATCGAACTACGCCTATACAGTGAATTTGAAGTGTATAAGGGGAGTGTACGGCCTTGTTTTGACAAAAATGTATTTTTTCGAAAATTGTGCAATTCGATGATAACTCGAGAACGGTCGAATAGTAGCGTTTGCCGTATGTTGCATCGTGTTCAGCGCTTCGAACTACGGGTATACAGTGAATTTGAAGTGTTTACGGGAAGTGTACGGTAGTATTTATGGAGGAAACCCCGTTTATGCCATATTCGTGCGTTTCACGGGCAGAAAAGCACGTTTTTCACAGTCCTCACTCTTTTGATGATAGCTCGAGAATGGTCGAATGTTAGCGTTTGTCGTATGTTGCATCGTGTTCAGCGCTTCGAACTACGGGTATACAGTGAATTTGAAGTGTTTAAGGGAAGTGTACGGTAGTGTTTTTAAAGGAAAACCCGGTTATTCCATATTCGTGCGTTTCGCGGGCAGAAAAGCACGTTTTTCACAGTCCTCTCTCTTTTGATGATAGCTCGAGAACGGTCGAATATTAGCGTTTGCCGTATATTGCGTCGTGTTCAGCGCATCGAACTACGCCTATACAGTGAATTTGAAGTGTTTAAGGGGAGTGTACGGCATTGTTTTGACAAAAAATGGATTTTTTCGAAAATTGTGCAATTCGATGATAACTCGAGAACGGTCGAATGTTAGCGTTTGCCGTATGTTGCATCGTGTTCAGCGCTTCGAACTACGGGAACACAGTAAATTTGAAGAGTTTAAGGGAAGTGTACGGTAGCGTTTTGACAAAAAACTGATTTTTTCAAAAATTGTGCAATTCGATGATAACTCGAGAATGGTTGAATATTAGCGTTTGCCGTATGTTGCATCGTGTTCAGCGCTTCGAACTACGGGTATATAGTGAACTTGAAGTGTTTAAGGAAAGTGTACGGTAGTATTTATGAAGGAAACCCCGTTTATGCCATATTCGTGCGTTTCACGGGCAGAAAAGCACGTTTTTCACAGTCCTCACTCTTTTGATGATAGCTCGAGAATGGTCGAATGTTAGCGTTTGTCGTATGTTGCATCGTGTTCAGCGCTTCGAACTACGGGTATACAGTGAATTTGAAGTATTTAAGGGAAGTGTACGGTAGTATTTATGAAGGAAACCCCGTGTATGCCATATTCGTGCGTTTCACGGGCAGAAAAGCACGCTTTTCGCAGTCCTCACTCTTTTCATGATAGCTCGAGAACGGTCGAATGTTAGCTTTTGCCGTATGTTGCATCGTGTTCAGCGCATCGAGTTACCCCTATACAGTGAATTTGAAGTGTTTAAGGGAAGTTTACGGTAGAGTTTTGCCAGAAATTTTTTTTTTTCGAAAATTGAGCAATTCGATGATTACTCGAGAACGGTCGAATGTTAGCGTTTGCCGTATGTTGCATCGTGTTCAGCGCTTCAAACTACGGGTATACAGTGAATTTGAAGTGTTTAAGGGAAGTGTACGGTAGTATTTATGAAGGAAACCCCGTTTATGCCATATTCGTGCGTTTCACGGGCAGAAAAGCACGTTTTTCGCAGTCCTCACTCTTTTCATGATAGCTCGAGAACGGTCGAATGTTAGCGTTTGCCGTATGCTGCGTCGTGTTCAGCGCATCGAACTACGCCTATACAGTGAATTTAAAGTGTTTAAGGGGAGTGTACGGCATTGTTTTGACAAAAAATTGATTTTTTCGAAAATTGTGCAATTCGATGATAACTCGAGAACGTCGAATAGTAGCGTTTGCCGTATGTTGCATCGTGTTCAGCGCTTCGAACTACAGGTATACAGTGATTTTGAAGTGTTTCAGGGAAGTGTACGGTAGTGTTTTTAAAGGAAAACCCGTTTATTCCATATTCGTGCGTTTCGCGGGCAGAAAAGCACGTTTTTCACACTCCTCACTCTTTTGATGATAGCTCGAGAACGGTCGAATGTTCGTGTTTGCCGTATGTTGCATCGTGTTCAGCGCTTCGAACTACGGGTATACAGTGAATTGGAAGTGTTTAAGGGGAGTGTACGGCATTGTTTTGACAAAAATGTTTTTTTTCGAAAATTGAGCAATTCGATGATACCTCGAGAACGGTCGAATGTTAGCGTTTGCCGTATGTTGCATCGTGTTCAGCGCTTCGAACTACGGGTATACAGTGAATTTGAAGTGTTTAAGGGAAGTGTACGGTAGTATTTATGAAGGAAACCCCGTTTATGCCATTTTCGTGCGTTTCACGGGCAGAAAAGCACGTTTTTCACAGTCCTCACTCTTTTGATGATAGCTCGAGAACGGTCGAATGTTCGCGTTTGCCGTATGTTGCGCCGTGTTCAGCGCATCGAACTTCGCCTATGCAGTGAATTTGAAGTGTTTAAGAGGAGTGTACGGCATCGTTTTGACAAAAAAATGATTTTTTTGAAAATTGTGCAGTTCGATGATAACTCGAGAACGGTCGAATAGTAGCGTTTGCCGTATGTTGCATCGTGTTCAGCGCTTCGAACTACGGGTATACAGTGAATTTGAAGTGGTTCAGGGAAGTGTACGGTAGTGTTTTTAAAGGAAAACCCGTTTATTCCGTATTCGTGCGTTTCGCGGGCAGAAAAGCACGTTTTTCACAGTCCTCTCTCTTTTGATGATAGCTCGAGAACGGTCGAATATTAGCGTTTGCCGTATGTTGCGTCGTGTTCAGCGCATCGAACTACGCCTATACAGTGAGTTTGAAGTGTTTAAGGGAAGTGTACGGTAGCGGTTTGACAAAAACCTGATTTTGCAAAAATTGTACAATTCGATGATAACTCGAGAATGGTCGAATGTTAGCGTTTGCCGTATGTTGCATCGTTTTCAGCGCTTCGAACTATGGGTATACAGTGAATTTGAAGTATTTAAGGGAAGTGTACGGTATTATTTATGAAGGAAACCCCGTTTATGCCATATTCGTGCGTTTCACGGGTAGAAAAGCACGTTTTTCGCAGTCCTCTCTCTTTTGATGATAGCTCGAGAACGGTCGAATATTAGCGTTTGCCGTATGGTGCGTCGTGTTCAGCGCATCGAACTATGCCTATACAGTGAATTTGAAGTGTTTAAGGGGAGTGTACGTCATTGTTTTAACAGAAAATTGATTTTTTCGAAAATTGTGCAATTCGATGATAACTCGAGAACGGTCGAATGTTAGCGTTTGCCGTATGTTGCATCGTGTTCAGCGCTTCGAAGTACGGGTATACAGTGAATTTGAAGTGTTTAAGGGAAGTGTACGGTAGTGTTTTTAAAGGAAAACCCGGTTATTCCATATTCGTGCGTTTCGCGGGCAGAAAAGCACCTTTTTCACAGTCCTCACTCTTTTGATGATAGCTCGAGAACGGTCGAATGTTCGTGTTTGCCGTATGTTGCATCGTGTTCAGCGCTTCGAACTACGGGAACACAGTAAATTTGAAGAGTTTAAGGGAAGTGTACGGTAGTATTTATGAAGGAAACCCCGTTTATGGCATATTCGTGCGTTTCACGGGCAGAAAAGCACGTTTTTCACAGTTCTCACTCTTTTGATGATAGCTCGAGAACGGTCGAATGTTCGTGTTTGCCGTATGTTGCATCCTGTTCAGCGCTTCGAATTACGGGTATACAGTGAATTTGAAGTGTTCAAGGGAAGTGTACGGTAGTATTTATGAAGGAAACAGCCGCTTATGCCATATTCGTGCGTTTCACAGGCAGAAAAGCACGTTTTTCGCAGTCCTCACTCTTTTGATGATAGCTCGAGAACGGTCGAATGTTAGCATTTGCCGTATGTTGTGTCGTGTTCAGCGCATCGAATTACCCCTATGCAGTGAATTTGAAGTGTTTAAGGGGAGTTTACGGTAGCGTTTTGGCAGAAAATTTGTTTTTTTCGAAAATTGAGCAATTCGATGATACCTCGAGAACGGTCCAATGTTGGCGTTTGCCGTATGTTGTATCGTGTTCAGCGCATCGAACTACGGGTATAGAGTGGATTTGAATTGTTTAAGGGAAGTGTACGGTACTGTTTTCAAAGGAAAACCCGTTTATGCCATATTCGTGCGTTTCGCGGGCAGAAAAGCCCGTTTTTCACAGTCCTCACTCTTCTGATGATAGCTCGAGAACGGTCGAATGTTCGCGTTTGCCGTATGTTGCGTCGTGTTCAGCGCATCGAACTACGCCTATGCAGTGAATTTGAAGTGTTTAAGAGGAGTGAACGGCATTGTTTTGACAAAAATGTTTTTTTTCGAACATTGTGCAATTCGCTGATAACTCGAGAATGGTTGAATGGTAGCGTTTGCCGTATGTTGCATCGTGTTCAGCGCTTCGAACTACGGGTATATAGTAAATTTGAAATGTTTAAGGGAAGTGTGCGGTAGTATTTATCAAGGAAACCCCGTTTATGCCATATTCGTGCGTTTCACGGGCAGAAAAGCACGCTTTTCGCAGTCCTCACTCTTTTCATGATAGCTCGAGAACGGTCGAATGTTAGCTTTTGCCGTATGTTGCATCGTGTTCAGCGCATCGAGTTACCCCTATACAGTGAATTTGAAGTGTTTAAGGGAAGTTTACGATAGCGTTTTGGCAGAAAATTTGTTTTTTCGAAAATTGAGCAATTCGATGATAACTCGAGAACGGTCGAATGTTAGCGTTTGCCGTATGTTGCATCGTGTTCAGCGCTTCGAACTACGGGTATACAGTGAACTTGAAGTGTTTAAGGAAAGTGTACGGTAGTATTTATGAAGGAAACCCCGTTTATGCCATATTCGTGCGTTTCACGGGCAGAAAAGCACGTTTTTCGCAGTCCTCACTCTTTTCATGATAGCTCGAGAACGGTCGAATGTTAGCTTTTGCCGTATGTTGCATCGTGTTGAGAGCATCGAGTTACCCCTATACAGTGAATTTGAAGTGTTTAAGGGGAGTGTACGGCATTGTTTTGACAAAAAATTGATTTTTTCGAAAATTGTGCAGTTCGATGATAACTCGAGAACGGTCGAATAGTAGCGTTTGCCGTATCTTGCATCCTGTTCAGCGCTTCGAACTACGGGTATACAGTGAATTTGAAGTGTTTACGGGAAGTGTACGGTAGTATTTATGGAGGAAACCCCGTTTATGCCATATTCGTGCGTTTCACGGGCAGAAAAGCACGTTTTTCACAGTCCTCACTCTTTTGATGATAGCTCGAGAACGGTCGAATGTTAGCGTTTGCCGTATGTTGCATCGTGTTGAGAGCATCGAATTACCCCTATACAGTGAGTTTGAAGTGTGTAAGGGAAGTGTACGGTAGCGTTTTGAGAAAAACCTGATTTTTTCAAAAATTGTACAATTCGATGATAACTCGAGAATGGTCGAATGTTAGCGTTTGCCGTATGTTGCATCGTGTTCAGCGCTTCGAACTACGGGTATACAGTGAATTTGAAGTGTTTAAGGGAAGTGTACGGTAGTATTTATGAAGAAAACCCCGTTTATGCCATATTCGTGCGTTTCACGGGCAGAAAAGCACGTTTTTCGCAGTCCTCTCTCTTTTGATGATAGCTCGAGAACGGTCGAATATTAGCGTTTGCCGTATGTTGTGTCGTGTTCAGCGCATCGAACTACGCCTATACAGTGAATTTGAAGTGTTTAAGGGGAGTGTACGGCATTGTTTTGACAAAAAATTGATTTTTTCGAAAATTGAGCAATTCGATGATAACTCGAGAACGGTCGAATGTTCGTGTTTGCCGTATGTTGTATCGTGTTCAGCGCTTCGAACTACGGGTATACAGTGAATTTGAAGTGATTAAGGGAAGTGTACGGTAGTATTTATGAAGGAAACCCCGTTTATGCCATATTCGTGCGTTTCACGGGCAGAAAAGCACGTTTTTCGCAGTCCTCTCTCTTTTGATGATAGCTCGAGAACGGTCGAATATTAGCGTTTGCCGTATGTTGTGTCGTGTTCAGCGCATCGAACTACGCCTATACAGTGAATTTGAAGTGTTTAAGGGGAGTGTACGGCATTGTTTTGACAAAAAATTGATTTTTTCGAAAATTGAGCAATTCGATGATAACTCGAGAACGGTCGAATGTTCGTGTTTGCCGTATGTTGCATCGTGTTCAGCGCTTCGAACTACGGGTATACAGTGAATTGGAAGTGTTTCAGGGAAGTGTACGGTAGTGTTGTTTAAAGGAAAACCCGTTTATTCCATATTCGTGCGTTTCGCGGGCAGAAAAGCACCTTTTTCACAGTCCTCACTCTTTTGATGATAGCTCGAGAACGGTCGACTGTTCGTGTTTGCCGTATGTTGCATCGTGTTCAGCGCATCGAGATACCCCTATACAGTGAATTTGAAGTGTTTAAGGGAAGTTTACGGTAGCGTTTTGGCAGAAAATTTGTTTTTTCGAAAATTGAGCAATTCGATGATAACTCGAGAACGGTCGAATGTTAGCGTTTGCCGTATGTTGCATCGTGTTCAGCGCTTCGAACTACGGGTATATAGTGAAGTTGAAATGTTTAAGGGAAGTGTACTGTAGTATTTATCAAGGAAACCCCGTTTATGCCATATTCGTGCGTTTCACGGGCAGAAAAGCACGCTTTTCGCAGTCCTCACTCTTTTCATGATAGCTCGAGAACGGTCGAATGTTAGCTTTTGCCGTATGTTGCATCGTGTTCAGCGCATCGAGTTACCCCTATACAGTGAATTTGAAGTGTTTAAGGGAAGTTTACGATAGCGTTTTGGCAGAAAATTTTTTTTTCGAAAATTGAGCAATTCGATGATTACTCGAGAACGGTCGAATGTTAGCGTTTGCCGTATGTTGCATCGTGTTCAGCGCTTCAAACTACGGGTATACAGTGAACTTGAAGTGTTTAAGGAAAGTGTACGGTAGTATTTATGAAGGAAACCCCGTTTATGCCATATTCGTGCGTTTCACGGGCAGAAAAGCACGTTTTTCGCAGTCCTCACTCTTTTCATGATAGCTCGAGAACGGTCGACTGTTAGCGTTTGCCATATGCTGCGTCGTGTTCAGCGCATCGAACTACGACTATACAGTGAATTTGAAGTGTTTAAGGGGAGTGTACGGCATTGTTTTGACACAAAATTGATTTTTTTGAAAATTGTGCAATTCGATGATAACTCAAGAACGGTCGAATGTTAGCGTTTGCCGTATGTTGCGTCTTGTTCAGCGCTTCAAACTACGGGTATACAGTGAATTTGAAGTGTTTAAGGGAAGTGTACGGTAGTATTTATGAAGGAAACCCCGTTTATGCCATATTCGTGCGTTTCACGGGCAGAAAAGCACGTTTTTCGCAGTCCTCTCTCTTTTGATGATAGCTCGAGAACGGTCGAATGTTAGCGTTTGCCGTATGTTGCGTCGTGTTCAGCGCATCGAACTACGCCTATACAGTGAATTTGAAGTGTATAAGGGGAGTGTACGGCATTGTTTTGACAAAAATGTATTTTTTCGAAAATTGTGCAATTCGATGATAACTCGAGAACGGTCGAATAGTAGCGTTTGCCGTATGTTGCATCGTGTTCAGCGCTTCGAACTACGGGTATACAGTGAATTTGAAGTGTTTACGGGAAGTGTACGGTAGTATTTATGGAGGAAACCCCGTTTATGCCATATTCGTGCGTTTCACGGGCAGAAAAGCACGTTTTTCACAGTCCTCACTCTTTTGATGATAGCTCGAGAATGGTCGAATGTTAGCGTTTGTCGTATGTTGCATCGTGTTCAGCGCTTCGAACTACGGGTATACAGTGAATTTGAAGTATTTAAGGGAAGTGTACGGTAGTATTTATGAAGAAAACCTTGTTTATGCATATTCGTGCGTTTCACGGGCAGAAAAGCACGTTTTTCGCAGTCCTCTCTCTTTTGATGATAGCTCGAGAACGGTCGAATATTAGCGTTTGCCGTATGTTGCGTCGTGTTCAGCGCATCGAACAACGGGTATACAGTGAATTTGAAGTGTTTAAGGGAAGTGTACGGTAGTATTTATGAAGGAAACCCCGTTTGTGCCATATTCGTGCGTTTCACGGGCAGAAAAGCACGTTTTTCGCAGTCCTCTCTCTTTTGATGATAGCTCGAGAACGGTCGAATATTAGCGTTTGCCGTATGTTGCGTCGTGTTCAGCGCTTCGAACTACGGGTATACAGTGAATTTGAAGTGTTTCAGGGAAGTGTACGGTAGTGTTTTTAAAGGAAAACCCGTTTATTCCATATTCGTGCGTTTCGCGGGCAGAAAAGCACCTTTTTCACAGTCCTCACTCTTTTGATGATAGCTCGAGAACGGTCGACTGTTCGTGTTTGCCGTATGGTGCATCGTGTTCAGCGCATCGAGATACCCCTATACAGTGAATTTGAAGTGTTTAAGGGAAGTTTACGGTAGCGTTTTGGCAGAAAATTTGTTTTTTCGAAAATTGAGCAATTCGATGATAACTCGAGAACGGTCGAATGTTAGCGTTTGCCGTATATTGCATCGTGTTGAGAGCATCGAATTACGCCTATACAGTGAGTTTGAAGTGTTTAAGGGAAGTGTACGGTAGCGTTTTGACAAAAACCTGATTTTTTCAAAAATTGTACAATTCGATGATAACTCGCGAATGGTCGAATGTTAGCGTTTGCCGTATGTTGCGTCGTGTTCAGCGCATCGAACTACGCCTATACAGTGAATTTGAAGTGTTTAAGGGGAGTGTACGGCATTGTTTTGACAAAAAATTCATTTTTTCGAAAATTGTGCAATTCGATGATAACTCGAGAACGGTCCAATGTTAGCGTTTGCCGTATGTTGCATCGTGTTCAGCGCTTCGAACTACGGGTATACAGTGAATTTGAAGTGTTTAAGGGAAGTGTACGGTAGTGTTTTTAAAGGAAAACCCGGTTATTCCATATTCGTGCGTTTCGCGGGCAGAAAAGCACCTTTTTCACAGTCCTCACTCTTTTGATGATAGCTCGAGAACGGTCGAATGTTCGTGTTTGCCGTATGTTGCATCGTGTTCAGCGCTTCGAACTACGGGAACACAGTAAATTTGAAGAGTTTAAGGGAAGTGTACGGTAGTATTTATGAAGGAAACCCCGTTTATGGCATATTCGTGCGTTTCACGGGCAGAAAAGCACGTTTTTCACAGTTCTCACTCTTTTGATGATAGCTCGAGAACGGTCGAATGTTCGTGTTTGCCGTATGTTGCATCCTGTTCAGCGCTTCGAATTACGGGTATACAGTGAATTTGAAGTGTTCAAGGGAAGTGTACGGTAGTATTTATGAAGGAAACAGCCGCTTATGCCATATTCGTGCGTTTCACAGGCAGAAAAGCACGTTTTTCGCAGTCCTCACTCTTTTGATGATAGCTCGAGAACGGTCGAATGGTAGCATTTGCCGTATGTTGCGTCGTGTTCAGCGCATCGAATTACCCCTATGCAGTGAATTTGAAGTGTTTAAGGGGAGTTTACGGGAGCGTTTTGGCAGAAAATTTGTTTTTTTCGAAAATTGAGCAATTCGATGATACCTCGAGAACGGTCCAATGTTGGCGTTTGCCGTATGTTGTATCGTGTTCAGCGCATCGAACTACGGGTATAGAGTGGATTTGAATTGTTTAAGGGAAGTGTACGGTACTGTTTTCAAAGGAAAACCCGTTTATGCCATATTCGTGCGTTTCGCGGGCAGAAAAGCCCGTTTTTCACAGTCCTCACTCTTCTGATGATAGCTCGAGAACGGTCGAATGTTCGCGTTTGCCGTATGTTGCGTCGTGTTCAGCGCATCGAACTACGCCTATGCAGTGAATTTGAAGTGTTTAAGAGGAGTGAACGGCATTGTTTTGACAAAAATGTTTTTTTTCGAACATTGTGCAATTCGCTGATAACTCGAGAATGGTTGAATGGTAGCGTTTGCCGTATGTTGCATCGTGTTCAGCGCTTCGAACTACGGGTATATAGTAAATTTGAAATGTTTAAGGGAAGTGTACGGTAGTATTTATCAAGGAAACCCCGTTTATGCCATATTCGTGCGTTTCACGGGCAGAAAAGCACGCTTTTCGCAGTCCTCACTCTTTTCATGATAGCTCGAGAACGGTCGAATGTTAGCTTTTGCCGTATGTTGCATCGTGTTCAGCGCATCGAGTTACCCCTATACAGTGAATTTGAAGTGTTTAAGGGAAGTTTACGATAGCGTTTTGGCAGAAAATTTGTTTTTTCGAAAATTGAGCAATTCGATGATAACTCGAGAACGGTCGAATGTTAGCGTTTGCCGTATGTTGCATCGTGTTCAGCGCTTCGAACTACGGGTATACAGTGAACTTGAAGTGTTTAAGGAAAGTGTACGGTAGTATTTATGAAGGAAACCCCGTTTATGCCATATTCGTGCGTTTCACGGGCAGAAAAGCACGTTTTTCGCAGTCCTCACTCTTTTCATGATAGCTCGAGAACGGTCGAATGTTAGCTTTTGCCGTATGTTGCATCGTGTTGAGAGCATCGAGTTACCCCTATACAGTGAATTTGAAGTGTTTAAGGGGAGTGTACGGCATTGTTTTGACAAAAAATTGATTTTTTCGAAAATTGTGCAGTTCGATGATAACTCGAGAACGGTCGAATAGTAGCGTTTGCCGTATCTTGCATCCTGTTCAGCGCTTCGGACTACGGGTATACAGTGAATTTGAAGTGTTTACGGGAAGTGTACGGTAGTATTTATGGAGGAAACCCCGTTTATGCCATATTCGTGCGTTTCACGGGCAGAAAAGCACGTTTTTCACAGTCCTCACTCTTTTGATGATAGCTCGAGAACGGTCGAATGTTAGCGTTTGCCGTATGTTGCATCGTGTTGAGAGCATCGAATTACCCCTATACAGTGAGTTTGAAGTGTGTAAGGGAAGTGTACGGTAGCGTTTTGAGAAAAACCTGATTTTTTCAAAAATTGTACAATTCGATGATAACTCGAGAATGGTCGAATGTTAGCGTTTGCCGTATGTTGCATCGTGTTCAGCGCTTCGAACTACGGGTATACAGTGAATTTGAAGTGTTTAAGGGAAGTGTACGGTAGTATTTATGAAGAAAACCCCGTTTATGCCATATTCGTGCGTTTCACGGGCAGAAAAGCACGTTTTTCGCAGTCCTCTCTCTTTTGATGATAGCTCGAGAACGGTCGAATATTAGCGTTTGCCGTATGTTGTGTCGTGTTCAGCGCATCGAACTACGCCTATACAGTGAATTTGAAGTGTTTAAGGGGAGTGTACGGCATTGTTTTGACAAAAAATTGATTTTTTCGAAAATTGAGCAATTCGATGATAACTCGAGAACGGTCGAATGTTCGTGTTTGCCGTATGTTGTATCGTGTTCAGCGCTTCGAACTACGGGTATACAGTGAATTTGAAGTGATTAAGGGAAGTGTACGGTAGTATTTATGAAGGAAACCCCGTTTATGCCATATTCGTGCGTTTCACGGGCAGAAAAGCACGTTTTTCGCAGTCCTCTCTCTTTTGATGATAGCTCGAGAACGGTCGAATATTAGCGTTTGCCGTATGTTGTGTCGTGTTCAGCGCATCGAACTACGCCTATACAGTGAATTTGAAGTGTTTAAGGGGAGTGTACGGCATTGTTTTGACAAAAAATTGATTTTTTCGAAAATTGAGCAATTCGATGATAACTCGAGAACGGTCGAATGTTCGTGTTTGCCGTATGTTGCATCGTGTTCAGCGCTTCGAACTACGGGTATACAGTGAATTGGAAGTGTTTCAGGGAAGTGTACGGTAGTGTTGTTTAAAGGAAAACCCGTTTATTCCATATTCGTGCGTTTCGCGGGCAGAAAAGCACCTTTTTCACAGTCCTCACTCTTTTGATGATAGCTCGAGAACGGTCGACTGTTCGTGTTTGCCGTATGTTGCATCGTGTTCAGCGCATCGAGATACCCCTATACAGTGAATTTGAAGTGTTTAAGGGAAGTTTACGGTAGCGTTTTGGCAGAAAATTTGTTTTTTCGAAAATTGAGCAATTCGATGATAACTCGAGAACGGTCGAATGTTAGCGTTTGCCGTATGTTGCATCGTGTTCAGCGCTTCGAACTACGGGTATATAGTGAAGTTGAAATGTTTAAGGGAAGTGTACTGTAGTATTTATCAAGGAAACCCCGTTTATGCCATATTCGTGCGTTTCACGGGCAGAAAAGCACGTTTTTCGCAGTCCTCACTCTTTTCATGATAGCTCGAGAACGGTCGACTGTTAGCGTTTGCCATATGCTGCGTCGTGTTCAGCGCATCGAACTACGACTATACAGTGAATTTGAAGTGTTTAAGGGGAGTGTACGGCATTGTTTTGACACAAAATTGATTTTTTTGAAAATTGTGCAATTCGATGATAACTCAAGAAGGGTCGAATGTTAGCGTTTGCCGTATGTTGCGTCTTGTTCAGCGCTTCAAACTACGGGTATACAGTGAATTTGAGGTGTTTAAGGGAAGTGTACGGTAGTATTTATGAAGGAAACCCCGTTTATGCCATATTCGTGCGTTTCACGGGCAGAAAAGCACGTTTTTCGCAGTCCTCTCTCTTTTGATGATAGCTCGAGAACGGTCGAATGTTAGCGTCTGCCGTATGTTGCGTCGTGTTCAGCGCATCGAACTACGCCTATACAGTGAATTTGAAGTGTATAAGGGGAGTGTACGGCATTGTTTTGACAAAAATGTATTTTTTCGAAAATTGTGCAATTCGATGATAACTCGAGAACGGTCGAATAGTAGCGTTTGCCGTATGTTGCATCGTGTTCAGCGCTTCGAACTACGGGTATACAGTGAATTTGAAGTGTTTACGGGAAGTGTACGGTAGTATTTATGGAGGAAACCCCGTTTATGCCATATTCGTGCGTTTCACGGGCAGAAAAGCACGTTTTTCACAGTCCTCACTCTTTTGATGATAGCTCGAGAATGGTCGAATGTTAGCGTTTGTCGTATGTTGCATCGTGTTCAGCGCTTCGAACTACGGGTATACAGTGAATTTGAAGTATTTAAGGGAAGTGTACGGTAGTATTTATGAAGAAAACCTTGTTTATGCCATATTCGTGCGTTTCACGGGCAGAAAAGCACGTTTTTCGCAGTCCTCTCTCTTTTGATGATAGCTCGAGAACGGTCGAATATTAGCGTTTGCCGTATGTTGCGTCGTGTTCAGCGCATCGAACAACGGGTATACAGTGAATTTGAAGTGTTTAAGGGAAGTGTACGGTAGTATTTATGAAGGAAACCCCGTTTATGCCATATTCGTGCGTTTCACGGGCAGAAAAGCACGTTTTTCGCAGTCCTCTCTCTTTTGATGATAGCTCGAGAACGGTCGAATATTAGCGTTTGCCGTATGTTGCGTCGTGTTCAGCGCTTCGAACTACGGGTATACAGTGAATTTGAAGTGTTTCAGGGAAGTGTACGGTAGTGTTTTTAAAGGAAAACCCGTTTATTCCATATTCGTGCGTTTCGCGGGCAGAAAAGCACCTTTTTCACAGTCCTCACTCTTTTGATGATAGCTCGAGAACGGTCGACTGTTCGTGTTTGCCGTATGGTGCATCGTGTTCAGCGCATCGAGATACCCCTATACAGTGAATTTGAAGTGTTTAAGGGAAGTTTACGGTAGCGTTTTGGCAGAAAATTTGTTTTTTCGAAAATTGAGCAATTCGATGATAACTCGAGAACGGTCGAATGTTAGCGTTTGCCGTATATTGCATCGTGTTGAGAGCATCGAATTACGCCTATACAGTGAGTTTGAAGTGTTTAAGGGAAGTGTACGGTAGCGTTTTGACAAAAACCTGATTTTTTCAAAAATTGTACAATTCGATGATAACTCGCGAATGGTCGAATGTTAGCGTTTGCCGTATGTTGCGTCGTGTTCAGCGCATCGAACTACGCCTATACAGTGAATTTGAAGTGTTTAAGGGGAGTGTACGGCATTGTTTTGACAAAAAATTCATTTTTTCGAAAATTGTGCAATTCGATGATAACTCGAGAACGGTCGAATGTTAGCGTTTGCCGTATGTTGCATCGTGTTGAAAGCATCGAATTACCCCTATACAGTGAGTTTGAAGTGTTTAAGGGAAGTGTACGGTAGCGTTTTGACAAAAACCTGTTTTTTTCAAAAATTGTACAATTCGATCATAACTCGAGAATGGTCGAATGTTAGCGTTTGCCGTATGTTGCATCGTGTTCAGCGCTTCGAACTATGGGTATACAGTGAATTTGAAGTATTTAAGGGAAGTGTACGGTAGTATTTATGAAGGAAACCCCGTTTATGCCATATTCGTGCGTTTCACGGGCAGAAAAGCACGTTTTTCACAGTCCTCACTCTTTTGATGATACCTCGAGAACGGTCGAATGTTAGCGTTGGCCGTATGTTGCGTCGTGTTCAGCGCATCGAACTACGCCTATACAGTGAATTTGAAGTGTTTAAGTGGAGTGTACGGCATTTTTTTGACAAAAAATTGATTTTTTCGAAAATTGTGCAGTTCGATGATAACTCGAGAATGGTCGAATGTTAGCGTTTGCCGTATGTTGCATCGTGTTCAGCGCTTCGAACTACGGGTATGCGGTGAATTTGAAGTGTTTAAGGGAAGTGTACGGTACTGTTTTTAAAGGAAAACCCGGTTATTTCATATTCGTGCGTTTCGCGGGCAGAAAAGCACCTTTTTCACAGTCCTCACTCTTTTGATGATAGCTCGAGAACGGTCGAATGTTAGCATTTGCCGTATGTTGCGTCGTGTTCAGCGCATCGAATTACCCCTATGCAGTGAATTTGAAGTGTTTAAGGGGAGTGTACGGCATTGTTTTGACAAAAATGTTTTTTTTCGAACATTGAGCAATTCGATGATACCTCGAGAACAGTCGAATGTTAGCGTTTGCCGTATGTTGCGTCGTGTTCAGCGCATCGAACTACGCCTATACAGTGAATTTGAAGTGTTTAAGGGAGTGCACGGTAGTATTTATGAAGGAAACCCCGTTTATGCCATATCCGTGCGTTTCACGGGCAGAAAAGCACGTTTTTCGCAGTCCTCACTCTTTTCATGATAGCTCGAGAACGGTCGAATGTTCGTGTTTGCCGTATGTTGCATCGTGTTCAGCGCTTCGAACTACGGGTATACAGTGAATTGGAAGTGGTTAAGGGAAGTGTACGCTAGCGTTTTGACAAAAACCTGATTTTTTCAAAAATTGTACAATTCGATGATAACTCGAGAATGGTCGAATGTTAGCGTTTGCCGTATGTTGCATCGTGTTGAGCGCTTCGAACTACGGGTATACAGTGAATTTGAAGTATTTAAGGGAAGTGTACGGTAGTATTTATGAAGGAAACCCCGTTTATGCCATATTCGTGCGTTTCACGGGCAGAAAAGCACGTTTTTCGCAGTCCTCTCTCTTTTGATGATAGCTCGAGAACGGTCGAAAGTTAGCGTTTGCCGTATGTTGCGTCGTGTTCAGCGCATCGAACTACGCCTATACAGTGAATTTGAAGTGTTTAAGGGGAGTGTACGGCATTGTTTTGACAAAAAATTCATTTTTTCGAAAATTGTGCAATTCGATGATAACTCGAGAACGGTCGAATGTTAGCGTTTGCCGTATGTTGCATCGTGTTCAGCGCTTCGAACTACGGGTATACAGTGAATTTGAAGTGTTTAAGGGAAGTGTACGGTAGTATTTATGAAGGAAACCCCGTTTATGCCATTTTCGTGCGTTTCACGGGCAGAAAAGCACGTTTTTCACAGTCCTCACTCTGTTGATGATAGCTCGAGAACGGTCAAATGTTCGTGTTTGCCGTATGTTGCATCGTGTTCAGCGCATCGAGTTACCCCTATACAGTGAATTTGAAGTGCTTAAGGAGAGTGTACGGCATTGTTTTGACAAAAATGTTTTTTTTCGAAAATTGAGCAATTCGATGATACCTCGAGAACGGTCGAATGTTAGCGTTTGCCGTATGTTGCGTCGTGTTCAGCGCATCGAACTATGCCTATACAGTGAATTTGAAGTGTTTAAGAGGAGTGTACGGCATTGTTTTGACAAAAAAATGATTTTTTCGAAAATTGTGCAGTTCGATGATAACTCGAGAACGGTCGAATAGTAGCGTTTGCCGTATGTTGCATCGTGTTCAGCGCTTCGAACTACGGGTATACAGTGAATTTGAAGTGTTTCAGGGAAGTGTACGGTAGTGTTTTTAAAGGAAAACCCGTTTATTCCGTATTCGTGCGTTTCGCGGGCAGAAAAGCACGTTTTTCACAGTCCTCACTCTTTTGCTGATAGCTCGAGAACGGTCGAATGTTCGCGTTTGCCGTATGTTGCGTCGTGTTCAGCGCATCGAACTACGCCTATGCAGTGAATTTGAAGTGTTTAAGAGGAGTGTACGGCATTGTTTTGACAAAAAAATGATTTTTTCGAAAATTGTGCAGTTCGATGATAACTCGAGAACGGTCGAATAGTAGCGTTTGCCGTATGTTGCATCGTGTTCAGCGCTTCGAACTACGGGTATACAGTGAATTTGAAGTGGTTCAGGGAAGTGTACGGTAGTGTTTTTAAAGGAAAACCCGTTTATTCCGAATTCGTGCGTTTCGCGGGCAGAAAAGCACGTTTTTCACAGTCCTCTCTCTTTTGATGATAGCTCGAGAACGGCCGAATATTAGCGTTTGCCGTATGTTGCGTCGTGTTCAGCGCATCGAACTACGCCTATACAGTGAGTTTGAAGTGTTTAAGGTAAGTGTACGGTAGCGGTTTGACAAAAACCTGATTTTTTCAAAAATTGTACAATTCGATGATAACTCGAGAATGGTCGAATGTTAGCGTTTGCCGTATGTTGCATCGCTTTCAGCGCTTCGAACTATGGGTATACAGTGAATTTGAAGTATTTAAGGGAAGTGTACGGTATTATTTATGAAGGAAACCCCGTTTATGCCATATTCGTGCGTTTCACGGGCAGAAAAGCACGTTTTTCGCAGTCCTCTCTCTTTTGATGATAGCTCGAGAACGGTCGAATATTAGCGTTTGCCGTATGGTGCGTCGTGTTCAGCGCATCGAACTATGCCTATACAGTGAATTTGAAGTGTTTAAGGGGAGTGTACGTCATTGTTTTAACAGAAAATTGATTTTTTCGAAAATTGTGCAATTCGATGATAACTCGAGAACGGTCGAATGTTAGCGTTTGCCGTATGTTGCATCGTGTTCAGCGCTTCGAACTACGGGTATACAGTGAATTTGAAGTGTTTAAGGGAAGTGTACGGTAGTGTTTTTAAAGGAAAACCCGGTTATTCCATATTCGTGCGTTTCGCGGGCAGAAAAGCACCTTTTTCACAGTCCTCACTCTTTTGATGATAGCTCGAGAACGGTCGAATGTTCGCGTTTGCCGTATGTTGCGTCGTGTTCAGCGCATCGAGCTACGCCTATGCAGTGAATTTGAAGTGTTTAAGAGGAGTGTACGGCATTGTTTTGACAAAAAAATGATTTTTTCGAAAATTGTGCAGTTCGATGATAACTCGAGAACGGTCGAATAGTAGCGTTTGCCGTATGTTGCATCGTGTTCAGCGCTTCGAACTACGGGTATACAGTGAATTTGAAGTGTTTCAGGGAAGTGTACGGTAGTGTTTTTAAAGGAAAACCCGTTTATTCCGTATTCGTGCGTTTCGCGGGCAGAAAAGCACGTTTTTCACAGTCCTCTCTCTTTTGATGATAGCTCGAGAACGGTCGAATATTAGCGTTTGCCGTATATTGCGTCGTGTTCAGCGCATCGAACTACGCCTATACAGTGAATTTGAAGTGTTTAAGGGGAGTGTACGGCATTGTTTTGACAAAAAATGGATTTTTTCGAAAATTGTGCAATTCGATGATAACTCGAGAACGGTCGAATGTTAGCGTTTGCCGTATGTTGCATCGTGTTCAGCGCTTCGAACTACGGGAACACAGTAAATTTGAAGAGTTTAAGGGAAGTGTACGGTAGCGTTTTGACAAAAAACTGATTTTTTCAAAAATTGTGCAATTCGATGATAACTCGAGAATGGTTGAATGTTAGCGTTTGCCGTATGTTGCATCGTGTTCAGCGCTTCGAACTACGGGTATATAGTGAATTTGAAATGTTTAAGGGAAGTGTACGGTAGTATTTATCAAGGAAACCCCGTGTATGCCATATTCGTGCGTTTCACGGGCAGAAAAGCACGCTTTTCGCAGTCCTCACTCTTTTCATGATAGCTCGAGAACGGTCGAATGGTAGCTTTTGCCGTATGTTGCATCGTGTTCAGCGCATCGAGTTACCCCTATACAGTGAATTTGAAGTGTTTAAGGGAAGTTTACGGTAGCGTTTTGCCAGAAATTTTTTTTTTTCGAAAATTGAGCAATTCGATGATTACTCGAGAACGGTCGAATGTTAGCGTTTGCCGTATGTTGCATCGTGTTCAGCGCTTCAAACTACGGGTATACAGTGAATTTGAAGTGTTTAAGGGAAGTGTACGGTAGTATTTATGAAGGAAACCCCGTTTATGCCATATTCGTGCGTTTCACGGGCAGAAAAGCACGTTTTTCGCAGTCCTCACTCTTTTCATGATAGCTCGAGAACGGTCGAATGTTAGCGTTTGCCGTATGCTGCGTCGTGTTCAGCGCATCGAACTACGCCTATACAGTGAATTTAAAGTGTTTAAGGGGAGTGTACGGCATTGTTTTGACAAAAAATTGATTTTTTCGAAAATTGTGCAATTCGATGATAACTCGAGAACGTCGAATAGTAGCGTTTGCCGTATGTTGCATCGTGTTCAGCGCTTCGAACTACAGGTATACAGTGATTTTGAAGTGTTTCAGGGAAGTGTACGGTAGTGTTTTTAAAGGAAAACCCGTTTATTCCATATTCGTGCGTTTCGCGGGCAGAAAAGCACGTTTTTCACACTCCTCACTCTTTTGATGATAGCTCGAGAACGGTCGAATGTTCGTGTTTGCCGTATGTTGCATCGTGTTCAGCGCTTCGAACTACGGGTATACAGTGAATTGGAAGTGTTTAAGGGGAGTGTACGGCTTTGTTTTGACAAAAATGTTTTTTTTCGAAAATTGAGCAATTCGATGATACCTCGAGAACGGTCGAATGTTAGCGTTTGCCGTATGTTGCATCGTGTTCAGCGCTTCGAACTACGGGTATACAGTGAATTTGAAGTGTTTAAGGGGAGTGTACGGCATTGTTTTGACAAAAAATTGATTTTTTCGAAAATTGAGCAATTCGATGATAACTCGAGAACGGTCGAATGTTCGTGTTTGCCGTATGTTGCATCGTGTTCAGCGCTTCGAACTACGGGTATACAGTGAATTGGAAGTGTTTCAGGGAAGTGTACGGTAGTGTTGTTTAAAGGAAAACCCGTTTATTCCATATTCGTGCGTTTCGCGGGCAGAAAAGCACCTTTTTCACAGTCCTCACTCTTTTGATGATAGCTCGAGAACGGTCGACTGTTCGTGTTTGCCGTATGTTGCATCGTGTTCAGCGCATCGAGATACCCCTATACAGTGAATTTGAAGTGTTTAAGGGAAGTTTACGGTAGCGTTTTGGCAGAAAATTTGTTTTTTCGAAAATTGAGCAATTCGATGATAACTCGAGAACGGTCGAATGTTAGCGTTTGCCGTATGTTGCATCGTGTTCAGCGCTTCGAACTACGGGTATATAGTGAAGTTGAAATGTTTAAGGGAAGTGTACTGTAGTATTTATCAAGGAAACCCCGTTTATGCCATATTCGTGCGTTTCACGGGCAGAAAAGCACGTTTTTCGCAGTCCTCACTCTTTTCATGATAGCTCGAGAACGGTCGACTGTTAGCGTTTGCCATATGCTGCGTCGTGTTCAGCGCATCGAACTACGACTATACAGTGAATTTGAAGTGTTTAAGGGGAGTGTACGGCATTGTTTTGACACAAAATTGATTTTTTTGAAAATTGTGCAATTCGATGATAACTCAAGAAGGGTCGAATGTTAGCGTTTGCCGTATGTTGCGTCTTGTTCAGCGCTTCAAACTACGGGTATACAGTGAATTTGAGGTGTTTAAGGGAAGTGTACGGTAGTATTTATGAAGGAAACCCCGTTTATGCCATATTCGTGCGTTTCACGGGCAGAAAAGCACGTTTTTCGCAGTCCTCTCTCTTTTGATGATAGCTCGAGAACGGTCGAATGTTAGCGTCTGCCGTATGTTGCGTCGTGTTCAGCGCATCGAACTACGCCTATACAGTGAATTTGAAGTGTATAAGGGGAGTGTACGGCATTGTTTTGACAAAAATGTATTTTTTCGAAAATTGTGCAATTCGATGATAACTCGAGAACGGTCGAATAGTAGCGTTTGCCGTATGTTGCATCGTGTTCAGCGCTTCGAACTACGGGTATACAGTGAATTTGAAGTGTTTACGGGAAGTGTACGGTAGTATTTATGGAGGAAACCCCGTTTATGCCATATTCGTGCGTTTCACGGGCAGAAAAGCACGTTTTTCACAGTCCTCACTCTTTTGATGATAGCTCGAGAATGGTCGAATGTTAGCGTTTGTCGTATGTTGCATCGTGTTCAGCGCTTCGAACTACGGGTATACAGTGAATTTGAAGTATTTAAGGGAAGTGTACGGTAGTATTTATGAAGAAAACCTTGTTTATGCCATATTCGTGCGTTTCACGGGCAGAAAAGCACGTTTTTCGCAGTCCTCTCTCTTTTGATGATAGCTCGAGAACGGTCGAATATTAGCGTTTGCCGTATGTTGCGTCGTGTTCAGCGCATCGAACAACGGGTATACAGTGAATTTGAAGTGTTTAAGGGAAGTGTACGGTAGTATTTATGAAGGAAACCCCGTTTATGCCATATTCGTGCGTTTCACGGGCAGAAAAGCACGTTTTTCGCAGTCCTCTCTCTTTTGATGATAGCTCGAGAACGGTCGAATATTAGCGTTTGCCGTATGTTGCGTCGTGTTCAGCGCTTCGAACTACGGGTATACAGTGAATTTGAAGTGTTTCAGGGAAGTGTACGGTAGTGTTTTTAAAGGAAAACCCGTTTATTCCATATTCGTGCGTTTCGCGGGCAGAAAAGCACCTTTTTCACAGTCCTCACTCTTTTGATGATAGCTCGAGAACGGTCGACTGTTCGTGTTTGCCGTATGGTGCATCGTGTTCAGCGCATCGAGATACCCCTATACAGTGAATTTGAAGTGTTTAAGGGAAGTTTACGGTAGCGTTTTGGCAGAAAATTTGTTTTTTCGAAAATTGAGCAATTCGATGATAACTCGAGAACGGTCGAATGTTAGCGTTTGCCGTATATTGCATCGTGTTGAGAGCATCGAATTACGCCTATACAGTGAGTTTGAAGTGTTTAAGGGAAGTGTACGGTAGCGTTTTGACAAAAACCTGATTTTTTCAAAAATTGTACAATTCGATGATAACTCGCGAATGGTCGAATGTTAGCGTTTGCCGTATGTTGCGTCGTGTTCAGCGCATCGAACTACGCCTATACAGTGAATTTGAAGTGTTTAAGGGGAGTGTACGGCATTGTTTTGACAAAAAATTCATTTTTTCGAAAATTGTGCAATTCGATGATAACTCGAGAACGGTCGAATGTTAGCGTTTGCCGTATGTTGCATCGTGTTGAAAGCATCGAATTACCCCTATACAGTGAGTTTGAAGTGTTTAAGGGAAGTGTACGGTAGCGTTTTGACAAAAACCTGTTTTTTTCAAAAATTGTAGAATTCGATCATAACTCGAGAATGGTCGAATGTTAGCGTTTGCCGTATGTTGCATCGTGTTCAGCGCTTCGAACTATGGGTATACAGTGAATTTGAAGTATTTAAGGGAAGTGTACGGTAGTATTTATGAAGGAAACCCCGTTTATGCCATATTCGTGCGTTTCACGGGCAGAAAAGCACGTTTTTCACAGTCCTCACTCTTTTGATGATACCTCGAGAACGGTCGAATGTTAGCGTTGGCCGTATGTTGCGTCGTGTTCAGCGCATCGAACTACGCCTATACAGTGAATTTGAAGTGTTTAAGTGGAGTGTACGGCATTTTTTTGACAAAAAATTGATTTTTTCGAAAATTGTGCAGTTCGATGATAACTCGAGAATGGTCGAATGTTAGCGTTTGCCGTATGTTGCATCGTGTTCAGCGCTTCGAACTACGGGTATGCGGTGAATTTGAAGTGTTTAAGGGAAGTGTACGGTACTGTTTTTAAAGGAAAACCCGGTTATTTCATATTCGTGCGTTTCGCGGGCAGAAAAGCACCTTTTTCACAGTCCTCACTCTTTTGATGATAGCTCGAGAACGGTCGAATGTTAGCATTTGCCGTATGTTGCGTCGTGTTCAGCGCATCGAATTACCCCTATGCAGTGAATTTGAAGTGTTTAAGGGGAGTGTACGGCATTGTTTTGACAAAAATGTTTTTTTTCGAACATTGAGCAATTCGATGATACCTCGAGAACAGTCGAATGTTAGCGTTTGCCGTATGTTGCGTCGTGTTCAGCGCATCGAACTACGCCTATACAGTGAATTTGAAGTGTTTAAGGGAGTGCACGGTAGTATTTATGAAGGAAACCCCGTTTATGCCATATCCGTGCGTTTCACGGGCAGAAAAGCACGTTTTTCGCAGTCCTCACTCTTTTCATGATAGCTCGAGAACGGTCGAATGTTCGTGTTTGCCGTATGTTGCATCGTGTTCAGCGCTTCGAACTACGGGTATACAGTGAATTGGAAGTGGTTAAGGGAAGTGTACGCTAGCGTTTTGACAAAAACCTGATTTTTTCAAAAATTGTACAATTCGATGATAACTCGAGAATGGTCGAATGTTAGCGTTTGCCGTATGTTGCATCGTGTTGAGCGCTTCGAACTACGGGTATACAGTGAATTTGAAGTATTTAAGGGAAGTGTACGGTAGTATTTATGAAGGAAACCCCGTTTATGCCATATTCGTGCGTTTCACGGGCAGAAAAGCACGTTTTTCGCAGTCCTCTCTCTTTTGATGATAGCTCGAGAACGGTCGAAAGTTAGCGTTTGCCGTATGTTGCGTCGTGTTCAGCGCATCGAACTACGCCTATACAGTGAATTTGAAGTGTTTAAGGGGAGTGTACGGCATTGTTTTGACAAAAAATTCATTTTTTCGAAAATTGTGCAATTCGATGATAACTCGAGAACGGTCGAATGTTAGCGTTTGCCGTATGTTGCATCGTGTTCAGCGCTTCGAACTACGGGTATACAGTGAATTTGAAGTGTTTAAGGGAAGTGTACGGTAGTATTTATGAAGGAAACCCCGTTTATGCCGTTTTCGTGCGTTTCACGGGCAGAAAAGCACGTTTTTCACAGTCCTCACTCTGTTGATGATAGCTCGAGAACGGTCAAATGTTCGTGTTTGCCGTATGTTGCATCGTGTTCAGCGCATCGAGTTACCCCTATACAGTGAATTTGAAGTGCTTAAGGAGAGTGTACGGCATTGTTTTGACAAAAAATTCATTTTTTCGAAAATTGTGCAATTCGATGATAACTCGAGAACGGTCGAATGTTAGCGTTTGCCGTATGTTGCGTCGTGTTCAGCGCATCGAACTATGCCTATACAGTGAATTTGAAGTGTTTAAGAGGAGTGTACGGCATTGTTTTGACAAAAAAATGATTTTTTCGAAAATTGTGCAGTTCGATGATAACTCGAGAACGGTCGAATAGTAGCGTTTGCCGTATGTTGCATCGTGTTCAGCGCTTCGAACTACGGGTATACAGTGAATTTGAAGTGTTTCAGGGAAGTGTACGGTAGTGTTTTTAAAGGAAAACCCGTTTATTCCGTATTCGTGCGTTTCGCGGGCAGAAAAGCACGTTTTTCACAGTCCTCACTCTTTTGCTGATAGCTCGAGAACGGTCGAATGTTCGCGTTTGCCGTATGTTGCGTCGTGTTCAGCGCATCGAACTACGCCTATGCAGTGAATTTGAAGTGTTTAAGAGGAGTGTACGGCATTGTTTTGACAAAAAAATGATTTTTTCGAAAATTGTGCAGTTCGATGATAACTCGAGAACGGTCGAATAGTAGCGTTTGCCGTATGTTGCATCGTGTTCAGCGCTTCGAACTACGGGTATACAGTGAATTTGAAGTGGTTCAGGGAAGTGTACGGTAGTGTTTTTAAAGGAAAACCCGTTTATTCCGAATTCGTGCGTTTCGCGGGCAGAAAAGCACGTTTTTCACAGTCCTCTCTCTTTTGATGATAGCTCGAGAACGGCCGAATATTAGCGTTTGCCGTATGTTGCGTCGTGTTCAGCGCATCGAACTACGCCTATACAGTGAGTTTGAAGTGTTTAAGGTAAGTGTACGGTAGCGGTTTGACAAAAACCTGATTTTTTCAAAAATTGTACAATTCGATGATAACTCGAGAATGGTCGAATGTTAGCGTTTGCCGTATGTTGCATCGCTTTCAGCGCTTCGAACTATGGGTATACAGTGAATTTGAAGTATTTAAGGGAAGTGTACGGTATTATTTATGAAGGAAACCCCGTTTATGCCATATTCGTGCGTTTCACGGGCAGAAAAGCACGTTTTTCGCAGTCCTCTCTCTTTTGATGATAGCTCGAGAACGGTCGAATATTAGCGTTTGCCGTATGGTGCGTCGTGTTCAGCGCATCGAACTATGCCTATACAGTGAATTTGAAGTGTTTAAGGGGAGTGTACGTCATTGTTTTAACAGAAAATTGATTTTTTCGAAAATTGTGCAATTCGATGATAACTCGAGAACGGTCGAATGTTAGCGTTTGCCGTATGTTGCATCGTGTTCAGCGCTTCGAACTACGGGTATACAGTGAATTTGAAGTGTTTAAGGGAAGTGTACGGTAGTGTTTTTAAAGGAAAACCCGGTTATTCCATATTCGTGCGTTTCGCGGGCAGAAAAGCACCTTTTTCACAGTCCTCACTCTTTTGATGATAGCTCGAGAACGGTCGAATGTTCGCGTTTGCCGTATGTTGCGTCGTGTTCAGCGCATCGAGCTACGCCTATGCAGTGAATTTGAAGTGTTTAAGAGGAGTGTACGGCATTGTTTTGACAAAAAAATGATTTTTTCGAAAATTGTGCAGTTCGATGATAACTCGAGAACGGTCGAATAGTAGCGTTTGCCGTATGTTGCATCGTGTTCAGCGCTTCGAACTACGGGTATACAGTGAATTTGAAGTGTTTCAGGGAAGTGTACGGTAGTGTTTTTAAAGGAAAACCCGTTTATTCCGTATTCGTGCGTTTCGCGGGCAGAAAAGCACGTTTTTCACAGTCCTCTCTCTTTTGATGATAGCTCGAGAACGGTCGAATATTAGCGTTTGCCGTATATTGCGTCGTGTTCAGCGCATCGAACTACGCCTATACAGTGAATTTGAAGTGTTTAAGGGGAGTGTACGGCATTGTTTTGACAAAAAATGGATTTTTTCGAAAATTGTGCAATTCGATGATAACTCGAGAACGGTCGAATGTTAGCGTTTGCCGTATGTTGCATCGTGTTCAGCGCTTCGAACTACGGGAACACAGTAAATTTGAAGAGTTTAAGGGAAGTGTACGGTAGCGTTTTGACAAAAAACTGATTTTTTCAAAAATTGTGCAATTCGATGATAACTCGAGAATGGTTGAATGTTAGCGTTTGCCGTATGTTGCATCGTGTTCAGCGCTTCGAACTACGGGTATATAGTGAATTTGAAATGTTTAAGGGAAGTGTACGGTAGTATTTATCAAGGAAACCCCGTGTATGCCATATTCGTGCGTTTCACGGGCAGAAAAGCACGCTTTTCGCAGTCCTCACTCTTTTCATGATAGCTCGAGAACGGTCGAATGGTAGCTTTTGCCGTATGTTGCATCGTGTTCAGCGCATCGAGTTACCCCTATACAGTGAATTTGAAGTGTTTAAGGGAAGTTTACGGTAGCGTTTTGCCAGAAATTTTTTTTTTTCGAAAATTGAGCAATTCGATGATTACTCGAGAACGGTCGAATGTTAGCGTTTGCCGTATGTTGCATCGTGTTCAGCGCTTCAAACTACGGGTATACAGTGAATTTGAAGTGTTTAAGGGAAGTGTACGGTAGTATTTATGAAGGAAACCCCGTTTATGCCATATTCGTGCGTTTCACGGGCAGAAAAGCACGTTTTTCGCAGTCCTCACTCTTTTCATGATAGCTCGAGAACGGTCGAATGTTAGCGTTTGCCGTATGCTGCGTCGTGTTCAGCGCATCGAACTACGCCTATACAGTGAATTTAAAGTGTTTAAGGGGAGTGTACGGCATTGTTTTGACAAAAAATTGATTTTTTCGAAAATTGTGCAATTCGATGATAACTCGAGAACGTCGAATAGTAGCGTTTGCCGTATGTTGCATCGTGTTCAGCGCTTCGAACTACAGGTATACAGTGATTTTGAAGTGTTTCAGGGAAGTGTACGGTAGTGTTTTTAAAGGAAAACCCGTTTATTCCATATTCGTGCGTTTCGCGGGCAGAAAAGCACGTTTTTCACACTCCTCACTCTTTTGATGATAGCTCGAGAACGGTCGAATGTTCGTGTTTGCCGTATGTTGCATCGTGTTCAGCGCTTCGAACTACGGGTATACAGTGAATTGGAAGTGTTTAAGGGGAGTGTACGGCTTTGTTTTGACAAAAATGTTTTTTTTCGAAAATTGAGCAATTCGATGATACCTCGAGAACGGTCGAATGTTAGCGTTTGCCGTATGTTGCATCGTGTTCAGCGCTTCGAACTACGGGTATACAGTGAATTTGAAGTGTTTAAGGGAAGTGTACGGTAGTGTTTTTAAAGGAAAACCCGGTTATTCCATATTCGTGCGTTTCGCGGGCAGAAAAGCACCTTTTTCACAGTCCTCACTCTTTTGATGATAGCTCGAGAACGGTCGAATGTTAGCGTTTGCCGTATGTTGCGTCGTGTTCAGCGCATCGAACTACGCCTATACAGTGAATTTGAAGTGTTTAAGGGGAGTGTACGGCATTGTTTTGACAAAAAATTCATTTTTTCGAAAATTGTGCAATTCGATGATAACTCGAGAACGGTCGAATGTTAGCGTTTGCCGTATGTTGCATCGTGTTCAGCGCTTCGATCTACGGGTATACAGTGAATTTGAAGTGTTTAAGGGAAGTGTACGGTAGTATTTATGAAGGAAACCCCGTTTATGCCATTTTCGTGCGTTTCACGGGCAGAAAAGCACGTTTTTCACAGTCCTCACTCTTTTGATGATAGCTCGAGAACGGTCGAATGTTCGCGTTTGCCGTATGTTGCGCCGTGTTCAGCGCATCGAACTTCGCCTATGCAGTGAATTTGAAGTGTTTAAGAGGAGTGTACGGCATCGTTTTGACAAAAAAATGATTTTTTTGAAAATTGTGCAGTTCGATGATAACTCGAGAACGGTCGAATAGTAGCGTTTGCCGTATGTTGCATCGTGTTCAGCGCTTCGAACTACGGGTATACAGTGAATTTGAAGTGGTTCAGGGAAGTGTACGGTAGTGTTTTTAAAGGAAAACCCGTTTATTCCGTATTCGTGCGTTTCGCGGGCAGAAAAGCACGTTTTTCACAGTCCTCTCTCTTTTGATGATAGCTCGAGAACGGTCGAATATTAGCGTTTGCCGTATGTTGCGTCGTGTTCAGCGCATCGAACTACGCCTATACAGTGAGTTTGAAGTGTTTAAGGGAAGTGTACGGTAGCGGTTTGACAAAAACCTGATTTTGCAAAAATTGTACAATTCGATGCTAACTCGAGAATGGTCGAATGTTAGCGTTTGCCGTATGTTGCATCGTTTTCAGCGCTTCGAACTATGGGTATACAGTGAATTTGAAGTATTTAAGGGAAGTGTACGGTATTATTTATGAAGGAAACCCCGTTTATGCCATATTCGTGCGTTTCACGGGTAGAAAAGCACGTTTTTCGCAGTCCTCTCTCTTTTGATGATAGCTCGAGAACGGTCGAATATTAGCGTTTGCCGTATGGTGCGTCGTGTTCAGCGCATCGAACTATGCCTATACAGTGAATTTGAAGTGTTTAAGGGGAGTGTACGTCATTGTTTTAACAGAAAATTGATTTTTTCGAAAATTGTGCAATTCGATGATAACTCGAGAACGGTCGAATGTTAGCATTTGCCGTATGTTGCATCGTGTTCAGCGCTTCGAACTACGGGTATACAGTGAATTTGAAGTGTTTAAGGGAAGTGTACGGTAGTGTTTTTAAAGGAAAACCCGGTTATTCCATATTCGTGCGTTTCGCGGGCAGAAAAGCACCTTTTTCACAGTCCTCACTCTTTTGATGATAGCTCGAGAACGGTCGAATGTTCGTGTTTGCCGTATGTTGCATCGTGTTCAGCGCTTCGAACTACGGGAACACAGTAAATTTGAAGAGTTTAAGGGAAGTGTACGGTAGTATTTATGAAGGAAACCCCGTTTATGGCATATTCGTGCGTTTCACGGGCAGAAAAGCACGTTTTTCACAGTTCTCACTCTTTTGATGATAGCTCGAGAACGGTCGAATGTTCGTGTTTGCCGTATGTTGCATCCTGTTCAGCGCTTCGAATTACGGGTATACAGTGAATTTGAAGTGTTCAAGGGAAGTGTACGGTAGTATTTATGAAGGAAACAGCCGCTTATGCCATATTCGTGCGTTTCACAGGCAGAAAAGCACGTTTTTCGCAGTCCTCACTCTTTTGATGATAGCTCGAGAACGGTCGAATGTTAGCATTTGCCGTATGTTGCGTCGTGTTCAGCGCATCGAATTACCCCTATGCAGTGAATTTGAAGTGTTTAAGGGGAGTTTACGGTAGCGTTTTGGCAGAAAATTTGTTTTTTTCGAAAATTGAGCAATTCGATGATACCTCGAGAACGGTCCAATGTTGGCGTTTGCCGTATGTTGTATCGTGTTCAGCGCATCGAACTACGGGTATAGAGTGGATTTGAATTGTTTAAGGGAAGTGTACGGTACTGTTTTCAAAGGAAAACCCGTTTATGCCATATTCGTGCGTTTCGCGGGCAGAAAAGCCTGTTTTTCACAGTCCTCACTCTTCTGATGATAGCTCGAGAACGGTCGAATGTTCGCGTTTGCCGTATGTTGCGTCGTGTTCAGCGCATCGAACTACGCCTATGCAGTGAATTTGAAGTGTTTAAGAGGAGTGAACGGCATTGTTTTGACAAAAATGTTTTTTTTCGAACATTGTGCAATTCGCTGATAACTCGAGAATGGTTGAATGGTAGCGTTTGCCGTATGTTGCATCGTGTTCAGCGCTTCGAACTACGGGTATATAGTAAATTTGAAATGTTTAAGGGAAGTGTACGGTAGTATTTATCAAGGAAACCCCGTGTATGCCATATTCGTGCGTTTCACGGGCAGAAAAGCACGCTTTTCGCAGTCCTCACTCTTTTCATGATAGCTCGAGAACGGTCGAATGTTAGCATTTGCCGTATGTTGCGTCGGGTTTAGCGCATCGAATTACCCCTATGCATTGAATTTGAAGTGTTTAAGGGGAGTGTACGGCATTGTTTTCACAAAAAATTTATTTTTTCGAAAATTGTGCAATTCGATGATAACTCGAGAATGGTCGAATGTTAGCGTTTGCCGTATGTTGCATCCTGTTCAGCGCTTCGAATTACGGGTATACAGTGAATTTGAAGTGTTCAAGGGAAGTGTACGGTAGTATTTATGAAGGAAACAGCCGCTTATGCCATATTCGTGCGTTTCACAGGCAGAAAAGCACGTTTTTCGCAGTCCTCACTCTTTTGATGATAGCTCGAGAACGGTCGAATGTTAGCATTTGCCGTATGTTGCGTCGTGTTCAGCGCATCGAATTACCCCTATGCAGTGAATTTGAAGTGTTTAAGGGGAGTTTACGGTAGCGTTTTGGCAGAAAATTTGTTTTTTTCGAAAATTGAGCAATTCGATGATACCTCGAGAACGGTCCAATGTTGGCGTTTGCCGTATGTTGTATCGTGTTCAGCGCATCGAACTACGGATATAGAGTGGATTTGAATTGTTTAAGGGAAGTGTACGGTACTGTTTTCAAAGGAAAACCCGTTTATGCCATATTCGTGCGTTTCGCGGGCAGAAAAGCCCGTTTTTCACAGTCCTCACTCTTCTGATGATAGCTCGAGAACGGTCGAATGTTCGTGTTTGCCGTATGTTGCATCGTGTTCAGCGCATCGAGTTACCCCTATACAGTGAATTTGAAGTGGTTAAGGGAAGTTTATGGTAGCGTTTTGGCAGAAAATTTGTTTTTTTCGAAAATTGAGCAATTCGATGATAACTCGAGAACGGGCGAATGTTAGCGTTTGCCGTGTGTTGGAACGTGTTCAGCGCATCGAGTTACCACTATACAGTGAATTTGAAGTGTTTAAGGGAAGTGTACGGTAGTATTTATGAAGGAAACCCCGTTTATGCCATATTCGTGCGTTTCACGGGAAGAAAAGCACGTTTTTCGCAGTCCTCACTCTTTTGATGATAGGTCGAGAACGGTCGAATGTTCGCGTTTGCCGGATGTTGCATCGTGTTCAGCGCATCGAATTACCCCCATGCAGTGAATTTGAAGTGTTTAAGGGGAGTGTACGGCATTGTTTTGACAAAAACGTTTTTCTTCGAAAATTGAGCAATTCGATGATACCTCAAGAACGGTCCAATGTTCGCGTTTGCCGTATGTTGCTTCATGTGCAGCACATCGAACTACGCCTATACAGTGAATTTGAAGTGTTTAAGGGGAGTGTACGGCATTGTTTTGACAAAAAATTGATTTTTTCGAAAATTGTGCAATTCGATGATAACTCGAGAATGGTCGAATGTTAGCGTTTGCCGTATGTTGCATCGTGTTCAGCGCTTCGAATTACGGGTATACAGTGAATTTGAAGTGTTCAAGGGAAGTGTAGGGTAGTATTTATGAAGGAAACAGCCGTTTATGCCATATTCGTGCGTTTCACAGGCAGAAAAGCACGTTTTTCGCAGTCCTCACTCTTTTGATGATAGCTCGAGAACGGTCCAATGTTAGCGTTTGCCGTATGTTGCGTCGTGTTCAGCGCATCGAACTACGGGTATACAGTGAATTTTAAGTGTTTAAGGGAAGTCTACGGTAGTGTTTTTAAAGGAAAACCCGTTTATTCCATATTCGTGCGTTTCGCGGGCAGAAAAGCACCTTTTTCACAGTCCTCACTCTTTTGATGATAGCTCGAGAACGGTCGACTGTTCGTGTTTGCCGTATGTTGCATCGTGTTCAGCGCATCGAGATACCCCTATACAGTGAATTTGAAGTGTTTAAGGGAAGTTTACGGTAGCGTTTTGGCAGAAAATTTGTTTTTTCGAAAATTGAGCAATTCGATGATAACTCGAGAACGGTCGAATGTTAGCGTTTGCCGTATGTTGCATCGTGTTCAGCGCTTCGAACTACGGGTATATAGTGAAGTTGAAATGTTTAAGGGAAGTGTACTGTAGTATTTATCAAGGAAACCCCGTTTATGCCATATTCGTGCGTTTCACGGGCAGAAAAGCACGCTTTTCGCAGTCCTCACTCTTTTCATGATAGCTCGAGAACGGTCGAATGTTAGCTTTTGCCGTATGTTGCATCGTGTTCAGCGCATCGAGTTACCCCTATACAGTGAATTTGAAGTGTTTAAGGGAAGTTTACGATAGCGTTTTGGCAGAAAATTTTTTTTTCGAAAATTGAGCAATTCGATGATTACTCGAGAACGGTCGAATGTTAGCGTTTGCCGTATGTTGCATCGTGTTCAGCGCTTCAAACTACGGGTATACAGTGAACTTGAAGTGTTTAAGGAAAGTGTACGGTAGTATTTATGAAGGAAACCCCGTTTATGCCATATTCGTGCGTTTCACGGGCAGAAAAGCACGTTTTTCGCAGTCCTCACTCTTTTCATGATAGCTCGAGAACGGTCGACTGTTAGCGTTTGCCATATGCTGCGTCGTGTTCAGCGCATCGAACTACGACTATACAGTGAATTTGAAGTGTTTAAGGGGAGTGTACGGCATTGTTTTGACACAAAATTGATTTTTTTGAAAATTGTGCAATTCGATGATAACTCAAGAACGGTCGAATGTTAGCGTTTGCCGTATGTTGCGTCTTGTTCAGCGCTTCAAACTACGGGTATACAGTGAATTTGAAGTGTTTAAGGGAAGTGTACGGTAGTATTTATGAAGGAAACCCCGTTTATGCCATATTCGTGCGTTTCACGGGCAGAAAAGCACGTTTTTCGCAGTCCTCTCTCTTTTGATGATAGCTCGAGAACGGTCGAATGTTAGCGTCTGCCGTATGTTGCGTCGTGTTCAGCGCATCGAACTACGCCTATACAGTGAATTTGAAGTGTATAAGGGGAGTGTACGGCATTGTTTTGACAAAAATGTATTTTTTCGAAAATTGTGCAATTCGATGATAACTCGAGAACGGTCGAATAGTAGCGTTTGCCGTATGTTGCATCGTGTTCAGCGCTTCGAACTACGGGTATACAGTGAATTTGAAGTGTTTACGGGAAGTGTACGGTAGTATTTATGGAGGAAACCCCGTTTATGCCATATTCGTGCGTTTCACGGGCAGAAAAGCACGTTTTTCACAGTCCTCACTCTTTTGATGATAGCTCGAGAATGGTCGAATGTTAGCGTTTGTCGTATGTTGCATCGTGTTCAGCGCTTCGAACTACGGGTATACAGTGAATTGGAAGTATTTAAGGGAAGTGTACGGTAGTATTTATGAAGAAAACCTTGTTTATGCCATATTCGTGCGTTTCACGGGCAGAAAAGCACGTTTTTCGCAGTCCTCTCTCTTTTGATGATAGCTCGAGAACGGTCGAATATTAGCGTTTGCCGTATGTTGCGTCGTGTTCAGCGCATCGAACAACGGGTATACAGTGAATTTGAAGTGTTTAAGGGAAGTGTACGGTAGTATTTATGAAGGAAACCCCGTTTATGCCATATTCGTGCGTTTCACGGGCAGAAAAGCACGTTTTTCGCAGTCCTCTCTCTTTTGATGATAGCTCGAGAACGGTCGAATATTAGCGTTTGCCGTATGTTGCGTCGTGTTCAGCGCTTCGAACTACGGGTATACAGTGAATTTGAAGTGTTTCAGGGAAGTGTACGGTAGTGTTTTTAAAGGAAAACCCGTTTATTCCATATTCGTGCGTTTCGCGGGCAGAAAAGCACCTTTTTCACAGTCCTCACTCTTTTGATGATAGCTCGAGAACGGTCGACTGTTCGTGTTTGCCGTATGGTGCATCGTGTTCAGCGCATCGAGATACCCCTATACAGTGAATTTGAAGTGTTTAAGGGAAGTTTACGGTAGCGTTTTGGCAGAAAATTTGTTTTTTCGAAAATTGAGCAATTCGATGATAACTCGAGAACGGTCGAATGTTAGCGTTTGCCGTATATTGCATCGTGTTGAGAGCATCGAATTACGCCTATACAGTGAGTTTGAAGTGTTTAAGGGAAGTGTACGGTAGCGTTTTGACAAAAACCTGATTTTTTCAAAAATTGTACAATTCGATGATAACTCGCGAATGGTCGAATGTTAGCGTTTGCCGTATGTTGCGTCGTGTTCAGCGCATCGAACTACGCCTATACAGTGAATTTGAAGTGTTTAAGGGGAGTGTACGGCATTGTTTTGACAAAAAATTCATTTTTTCGAAAATTGTGCAATTCGATGATAACTCGAGAACGGTCGAATGTTAGCGTTTGCCGTATGTTGCATCGTGTTGAAAGCATCGAATTACCCCTATACAGTGAGTTTGAAGTGTTTAAGGGAAGTGTACGGTAGCGTTTTGACAAAAACCTGTTTTTTTCAAAAATTGTACAATTCGATCATAACTCGAGAATGGTCGAATGTTAGCGTTTGCCGTATGTTGCATCGTGTTCAGCGCTTCGAACTATGGGTATACAGTGAATTTGAAGTATTTAAGGGAAGTGTACGGTAGTATTTATGAAGGAAACCCCGTTTATGCCATATTCGTGCGTTTCACGGGCAGAAAAGCACGTTTTTCACAGTCCTCACTCTTTTGATGATACCTCGAGAACGGTCGAATGTTAGCGTTGGCCGTATGTTGCGTCGTGTTCAGCGCATCGAACTACGCTTATACAGTGAATTTGAAGTGTTTAAGTGGAGTGTACGGCATTTTTTTGACAAAAAATTGATTTTTTCGAAAATTGTGCAGTTCGATGATAACTCGAGAATGGTCGAATGTTAGCGTTTGCCGTATGTTGCATCGTGTTCAGCGCTTCGAACTACGGGTATGCGGTGAATTTGAAGTGTTTAAGGGAAGTGTACGGTACTGTTTTTAAAGGAAAACCCGGTTATTTCATATTCGTGCGTTTCGCGGGCAGAAAAGCACCTTTTTCACAGTCCTCACTCTTTTGATGATAGCTCGAGAACGGTCGAATGTTAGCATTTGCCGTATGTTGCGTCGTGTTCAGCGCATCGAATTACCCCTATGCAGTGAATTTGAAGTGTTTAAGGGGAGTGTACGGCATTGTTTTGACAAAAATGTTTGTTTTCGAACATTGAGCAATTCGATGATACCTCGAGAACAGTCGAATGTTAGAGTTTGCCGTATGTTGCGTCGTGTTCAGCGCATCGAACTACGCCTATACAGTGAATTTGAAGTGTTTAAGGGAGTGCACGGTAGTATTTATGAAGGAAACCCCGTTTATGCCATATCCGTGCGTTTCACGGGCAGAAAAGCACGTTTTTCGCAGTCCTCACTCTTTTCATGATAGCTCGAGAACGGTCGAATGTTCGTGTTTGCCGTATGTTGCATCGTGTTCAGCGCTTCGAACTACGCCTATACAGTGAGTTTGAAGTGTTTAAGGGAAGTGTACGGTAGCGTTTTGACAAAAACCTGATTTTTTCAAAAATTGTACAATTCGATGATAACTCGCGAATGGTCGAATGTTAGCGTTTGCCGTATGTTGCGTCGTGTTCAGCGCATCGAACTACGCCTATACAGTGAATTTGAAGTGTTTAAGGGGAGTGTACGGCATTGTTTTGACAAAAAATTCATTTTTTCGAAAATTGTGCAATTCGATGATAACTCGAGAACGGTCGAATGTTAGCGTTTGCCGTATGTTGCATCGTGTTGAAAGCATCGAATTACCCCTATACAGTGAGTTTGAAGTGTTTAAGGGAAGTGTACGGTAGCGTTTTGACAAAAACCTGTTTTTTTCAAAAATTGTACAATTCGATCATAACTCGAGAATGGTCGAATGTTAGCGTTTGCCGTATGTTGCATCGTGTTCAGCGCTTCGAACTATGGGTATACAGTGAATTTGAAGTATTTAAGGGAAGTGTACGGTAGTATTTATGAAGGAAACCCCGTTTATGCCATATTCGTGCGTTTCACGGGCAGAAAAGCACGTTTTTCACAGTCCTCACTCTTTTGATGATACCTCGAGAACGGTCGAATGTTAGCGTTGGCCGTATGTTGCGTCGTGTTCAGCGCATCGAACTACGCTTATACAGTGAATTTGAAGTGTTTAAGTGGAGTGTACGGCATTTTTTTGACAAAAAATTGATTTTTTCGAAAATTGTGCAGTTCGATGATAACTCGAGAATGGTCGAATGTTAGCGTTTGCCGTATGTTGCATCGTGTTCAGCGCTTCGAACTACGGGTATGCGGTGAATTTGAAGTGTTTAAGGGAAGTGTACGGTACTGTTTTTAAAGGAAAACCCGGTTATTTCATATTCGTGCGTTTCGCGGGCAGAAAAGCACCTTTTTCACAGTCCTCACTCTTTTGATGATAGCTCGAGAACGGTCGAATGTTAGCATTTGCCGTATGTTGCGTCGTGTTCAGCGCATCGAATTACCCCTATGCAGTGAATTTGAAGTGTTTAAGGGGAGTGTACGGCATTGTTTTGACAAAAATGTTTGTTTTCGAACATTGAGCAATTCGATGATACCTCGAGAACAGTCGAATGTTAGAGTTTGCCGTATGTTGCGTCGTGTTCAGCGCATCGAACTACGCCTATACAGTGAATTTGAAGTGTTTAAGGGAGTGCACGGTAGTATTTATGAAGGAAACCCCGTTTATGCCATATCCGTGCGTTTCACGGGCAGAAAAGCACGTTTTTCGCAGTCCTCACTCTTTTCATGATAGCTCGAGAACGGTCGAATGTTCGTGTTTGCCGTATGTTGCATCGTGTTCAGCGCTTCGAACTACGGGTATACAGTGAATTGGAAGTGTTTAAGGGAAGTGTACGGTAGTATTTATGAAGGAAACCCCGTTTATGCCATTTTCGTGCGTTTCACGGGCAGAAAAGCACGTTTTTCACAGTCCTCACTCTGTTGATGATAGCTCGAGAACGGTCAAATGTTCGTGTTTGCCGTATGTTGCATCGTGTTCAGCGCATCGAGTTACCCCTATACAGTGAATTTGAAGTGCTTAAGGGGAGTGTACGGCATTGTTTTGACAAAAATGTTTTTTTTCGAAAATTGAGCAATTCGATGATACCTCGAGAACGGTCGAATGTTAGCGTTTGCCGTATGTTGCGTCGTGTTCAGCGCATCGAACTATGCCTATACAGTGAATTTGAAGTGTTTAAGAGGAGTGTACGGCATTGTTTTGACAAAAAAATGATTTTTTCGAAAATTGTGCAGTTCGATGATAACTCGAGAACGGTCGAATAGTAGCGTTTGCCGTATGTTGCATCGTGTTCAGCGCTTCGAACTACGGGTATACAGTGAATTTGAAGTGTTTCAGGGAAGTGTACGGTAGTGTTTTTAAAGGAAAACCCGTTTATTCCGTATTCGTGCGTTTCGCGGGCAGAAAAGCACGTTTTTCACAGTCCTCACTCTTTTGCTGATAGCTCGAGAACGGTCGAATGTTCGCGTTTGCCGTATGTTGCGTCGTGTTCAGCGCATCGAACTACGCCTATGCAGTGAATTTGAAGTGTTTAAGAGGAGTGTACGGCATTGTTTTGACAAAAAAATGATTTTTTCGAAAATTGTGCAGTTCGATGATAACTCGAGAACGGTGGAATAGTAGCGTTTGCCGTATGTTGCATCGTGTTCAGCGCTTCGAACTACGGGTATACAGTGAATTTGAAGTGGTTCAGGGAAGTGTACGGTAGTGTTTTTAAAGGAAAACCCGTTTATTCCGAATTCGTGCGTTTCGCGGGCAGAAAAGCACGTTTTTCACAGTCCTCTCTCTTTTGATGATAGCTCGAGAACGGCCGAATATTAGCGTTTGCCGTATGTTGCGTCGTGTTCAGCGCATCGAACTACGCCTATACAGTGAGTTTGAAGTGTTTAAGGTAAGTGTACGGTAGCGGTTTGACAAAAACCTGATTTTTTCAAAAATTGTACAATTCGATGATAACTCGAGAATGGTCGAATGTTAGCGTTTGCCGTATGTTGCATCGCTTTCAGCGCTTCGAACTATGGGTATACAGTGAATTTGAAGTATTTAAGGGAAGTGTACGGTATTATTTATGAAGGAAACCCCGTTTATGCCATATTCGTGCGTTTCACGGGCAGAAAAGCACGTTTTTCGCAGTCCTCTCTCTTTTGATGATAGCTCGAGAACGGTCGAATATTAGCGTTTGCCGTATGGTGCGTCGTGTTCAGCGCATCGAACTATGCCTATACAGTGAATTTGAAGTGTTTAAGGGGAGTGTACGTCATTGTTTTAACAGAAAATTGATTTTTTCGAAAATTGTGCAATTTGATGATAACTCGAGAACGGTCGAATGTTAGCGTTTGCCGTATGTTGCATCGTGTTCAGCGCTTCGAACTACGGGTATACAGTGAATTTGAAGTGTTTAAGGGAAGTGTACGGTAGTGTTTTTAAAGGAAAACCCGGTTATTCCATATTCGTGCGTTTCGCGGGCAGAAAAGCACCTTTTTCACAGTCCTCACTCTTTTGATGATAGCTCGAGAACGGTCGAATGTTCGTGTTTGCCGTATGTTGCATCGTGTTCAGCGCTTCGAACTACGGGAACACAGTAAATTTGAAGAGTTTAAGGGAAGTGTACGGTAGTATTTATGAAGGAAACCCCGTTTATGGCATATTCGTGCGTTTCACGGGCAGAAAAGCACGTTTTTCACAGTTCTCACTCTTTTGATGATAGCTCGAGAACGGTCGAAATGTTCGTGTTTGCCGTATGTTGCTTCGTGTTCAGCGCATCGAACTACGCCTATACAGTGAATTTGAAGTGTTTAAGAGGAGTGTACGGCATTGTTTTGACAAAAAAATGATTTTTTCGAAAATTGTGCAGTTCGATGATAACTCGAGAACGGTCGAATAGTAGCGTTTGCCGTATGTTGCATCGTGTTCAGCGCTTCGAACTACGGGTATACAGTGAATTTGAAGTGTTTCAGGGAAGTGTACGGTAGTGTTTTTAAAGGAAAACCCGTTTATTTCGTATTCGTGCGTTTCGCGGGCAGAAAAGCACGTTTTTCACAGTCCTCACTCTTTTGATGATAGCTCGAGAACGGTCGAATGTTCGCGTTTGCCGTATGTTGCGTCGTGTTCAGCGCATCGAGCTACGCCTATGCAGTGAATTTGAAGTGTTTAAGAGGAGTGTACGGCATTGTTTTGACAAAAAAATGATTTTTTCGAAAATTGTGCAGTTCGATGATAACTCGAGAACGGTCGAATAGTAGCGTTTGCCGTATGTTGCATCGTGTTCAGCGCTTCGAACTACGGGTATACAGTGAATTTGAAGTGTTTCAGGGAAGTGTACGGTAGTGTTTTTAAAGGAAAACCCGTTTATTCCGTATTCGTGCGTTTCGCGGGCAGAAAAGCACGTTTTTCACAGTCCTCTCTCTTTTGATGATAGCTCGAGAACGGTCGAATATTAGCGTTTGCCGTATATTGCGTCGTGTTCAGCGCATCGAACTACGCCTATACAGTGAATTTGAAGTGTTTAAGGGGAGTGTACGGCATTGTTTTGACAAAAAATGGATTTTTTCGAAAATTGTGCAATTCGATGATAACTCGAGAACGGTCGAATGTTAGCGTTTGCCGTATGTTGCATCGTGTTCAGCGCTTCGAACTACGGGAACACAGTAAATTTGAAGAGTTTAAGGGAAGTGTACGGTAGCGTTTTGACAAAAAACTGATTTTTTCAAAAATTGTGCAATTCGATGATAACTCGAGAATGGTTGAATGTTAGCGTTTGCCGTATGTTGCATCGTGTTCAGCGCTTCGAACTACGGGTATATAGTGAATTTGAAATGTTTAAGGGAAGTGTACGGTAGTATTTATCAAGGAAACCCCGTGTATGCCATATTCGTGCGTTTCACGGGCAGAAAAGCACGCTTTTCGCAGTCCTCACTCTTTTCATGATAGCTCGAGAACGGTCGAATGTTAGCTTTTGCCGTATGTTGCATCGTGTTCAGCGCATCGAGTTACCTCTATACAGTGAATTTGAAGTGTTTAAGGGAAGTTTACGGTAGCGTTTTGCCAGAAATTTTTTTTTTTCGAAAATTGAGCAATTCGATGATTACTCGAGAACGGTCGAATGTTAGCGTTTGCCGTATGTTGCATCGTGTTCAGCGCTTCAAACTACGGGTATACAGTGAATTTGAAGTGTTTAAGGGAAGTGTACGGTAGTATTTATGAAGGAAACCCCGTTTATGCCATATTCGTGCGTTTCACGGGCAGAAAAGCACGTTTTTCGCAGTCCTCACTCTTTTCATGATAGCTCGAGAACGGTCGAATGTTAGCGTTTGCCGTATGCTGCGTCGTGTTCAGCGCATCGAACTACGCCTATACAGTGAATTTAAAGTGTTTAAGGGGAGTGTACGGCATTGTTTTGACAAAAAATTGATTTTTTCGAAAATTGTGCAATTCGATGATAACTCGAGAACGTCGAATAGTAGCGTTTGCCGTATGTTGCATCGTGTTCAGCGCTTCGAACTACAGGTATACAGTGATTTTGAAGTGTTTCAGGGAAGTGTACGGTAGTGTTTTTAAAGGAAAACCCGTTTATTCCATATTCGTGCGTTTCGCGGGCAGAAAAGCACGTTTTTCACACTCCTCACTCTTTTGATGATAGCTCGAGAACGGTCGAATGTTCGTGTTTGCCGTATGTTGCATCGTGTTCAGCGCTTCGCACTACGGGTATACAGTGAATTGGAAGTGTTTAAGGGGAGTGTACGGCATTGTTTTGACAAAAATGTTTTTTTTCGAAAATTGAGCAATTCGATGATACCTCGAGAACGGTCGAATGTTAGCGTTTGCCGTATGTTGCATCGTGTTCAGCGCTTCGAACTACGGGTATACAGTGAATTTGAAGTGTTTAAGGGAAGTGTACGGTAGTGTTTTTAAAGGAAAACCCGGTTATTCCATATTCGTGCGTTTCGCGGGCAGAAAAGCACCTTTTTCACAGTCCTCACTCTTTTGATGATAGCTCGAGAACGGTCGAATGTTAGCGTTTGCCGTATGTTGCGTCGTGTTCAGCGCATCGAACTACGCCTATACAGTGAATTTGAAGTGTTTAAGGGGAGTGTACGGCATTGTTTTGACAAAAAATTCATTTTTTCGAAAATTGTGCAATTCGATGATAACTCGAGAACGGTCGAATGTTAGCGTTTGCCGTATGTTGCATCGTGTTCAGCGCTTCGATCTACGGGTATACAGTGAATTTGAAGTGTTTAAGGGAAGTGTACGGTAGTATTTATGAAGGAAACCCCGTTTATGCCATTTTCGTGCGTTTCACGGGCAGAAAAGCACGTTTTTCACAGTCCTCACTCTTTTGATGATAGCTCGAGAACGGTCGAATGTTCGCGTTTGCCGTATGTTGCGCCGTGTTCAGCGCATCGAACTTCGCCTATGCAGTGAATTTGAAGTGTTTAAGAGGAGTGTACGGCATCGTTTTGACAAAAAAATGATTTTTTTGAAAATTGTGCAGTTCGATGATAACTCGAGAACGGTCGAATAGTAGCGTTTGCCGTATGTTGCATCGTGTTCAGCGCTTCGAACTACGGGTATACAGTGAATTTGAAGTGGTTCAGGGAAGTGTACGGTAGTGTTTTTAAAGGAAAACCCGTTTATTCCGTATTCGTGCGTTTCGCGGGCAGAAAAGCACGTTTTTCACAGTCCTCTCTCTTTTGATGATAGCTCGAGAACGGTCGAATATTAGCGTTTGCCGTATGTTGCGTCGTGTTCAGCGCATCGAACTACGCCTATACAGTGAGTTTGAAGTGTTTAAGGGAAGTGTACGGTAGCGGTTTGACAAAAACCTGATTTTGCAAAAATTGTACAATTCGATGATAACTCGAGAATGGTCGAATGTTAGCGTTTGCCGTATGTTGCATCGTTTTCAGCGCTTCGAACTATGGGTATACAGTGAATTTGAAGTATTTAAGGGAAGTGTACGGTATTATTTATGAAGGAAACCCCGTTTATGCCATATTCGTGCGTTTCACGGGTAGAAAAGCACGTTTTTCGCAGTCCTCTCTCTTTTGATGATAGCTCGAGAACGGTCGAATATTAGCGTTTGCCGTATGGTGCGTCGTGTTCAGCGCATCGAACTATGCCTATACAGTGAATTTGAAGTGTTTAAGGGGAGTGTACGTCATTGTTTTAACAGAAAATTGATTTTTTCGAAAATTGTGCAGTTCGATGATAACTCGAGAACGGTCGAATAGTAGCGTTTGCCGTATGTTGCATCGTGTTCAGCGCTTCGAACTACGGGTATACAGTGAATTTGAAGTGTTTCAGGGAAGTGTACGGTAGTGTTTTTAAAGGAAAACCCGTTTATTCCGTATTCGTGCGTTTCGCGGGCAGAAAAGCACGTTTTTCACAGTCCTCTCTCTTTTGATGATAGCTCGAGAACGGTCGAATATTAGCGTTTGCCGTATATTGCGTCGTGTTCAGCGCATCGAACTACGCCTATACAGTGAATTTGAAGTGTTTAAGGGGAGTGTACGGCATTGTTTTGACAAAAAATGGATTTTTTCGAAAATTGTGCAATTCGATGATAACTCGAGAACGGTCGAATGTTAGCGTTTGCCGTATGTTGCATCGTGTTCAGCGCTTCGAACTACGGGAACACAGTAAATTTGAAGAGTTTAAGGGAAGTGTACGGTAGCGTTTTGACAAAAAACTGATTTTTTCAAAAATTGTGCAATTCGATGATAACTCGAGAATGGTTGAATGTTAGCGTTTGCCGTATGTTGCATCGTGTTCAGCGCTTCGAACTACGGGTATATAGTGAATTTGAAATGTTTAAGGGAAGTGTACGGTAGTATTTATCAAGGAAACCCCGTGTATGCCATATTCGTGCGTTTCACGGGCAGAAAAGCACGCTTTTCGCAGTCCTCACTCTTTTCATGATAGCTCGAGAACGGTCGAATGTTAGCTTTTGCCGTATGTTGCATCGTGTTCAGCGCATCGAGTTACCCCTATACAGTGAATTTGAAGTGTTTAAGGGAAGTTTACGGTAGCGTTTTGCCAGAAATTTTTTTTTTTCGAAAATTGAGCAATTCGATGATTACTCGAGAACGGTCGAATGTTAGCGTTTGCCGTATGTTGCATCGTGTTCAGCGCTTCAAACTACGGGTATACAGTGAATTTGAAGTGTTTAAGGGAAGTGTACGGTAGTATTTATGAAGGAAACCCCGTTTATGCCATATTCGTGCGTTTCACGGGCAGAAAAGCACGTTTTTCGCAGTCCTCACTCTTTTCATGATAGCTCGAGAACGGTCGAATGTTAGCGTTTGCCGTATGCTGCGTCGTGTTCAGCGCATCGAACTACGCCTATACAGTGAATTTAAAGTGTTTAAGGGGAGTGTACGGCATTGTTTTGATAAAAAATTGATTTTTTCGAAAATTGTGCAATTCGATGATAACTCGAGAACGTCGAATAGTAGCGTTTGCCGTATGTTGCATCGTGTTCAGCGCTTCGAACTACAGGTATACAGTGATTTTGAAGTGTTTCAGGGAAGTGTACGGTAGTGTTTTTAAAGGAAAACCCGTTTATTCCATATTCGTGCGTTTCGCGGGCAGAAAAGCACGTTTTTCACACTCCTCACTCTTTTGATGATAGCTCGAGAACGGTCGAATGTTCGTGTTTGCCGTATGTTGCATCGTGTTCAGCGCTTCGAACTACGGGTATACAGTGAATTGGAAGTGTTTAAGGGGAGTGTACGGCATTGTTTTGACAAAAATGTTTTTTTTCGAAAATTGAGCAATTCGATGATACCTCGAGAACGGTCGAATGTTAGCGTTTGCCGTATGTTGCATCGTGTTCAGCGCTTCGAACTACGGGTATACAGTGAATTTGAAGTGTTTAAGGGAAGTGTACGGTAGTGTTTTTAAAGGAAAACCCGGTTATTCCATATTCGTGCGTTTCGCGGGCAGAAAAGCACCTTTTTCACAGTCCTCACTCTTTTGATGATAGCTCGAGAACGGTCGAATGTTAGCGTTTGCCGTATGTTGCGTCGTGTTCAGCGCATCGAACTACGCCTATACAGTGAATTTGAAGTGTTTAAGGGGAGTGTACGGCATTGTTTTGACAAAAAATTCATTTTTTCGAAAATTGTGCAATTCGATGATAACTCGAGAACGGTCGAATGTTAGCGTTTGCCGTATGTTGCATCGTGTTCAGCGCTTCGATCTACGGGTATACAGTGAATTTGAAGTGTTTAAGGGAAGTGTACGGTAGTATTTATGAAGGAAACCCCGTTTATGCCATTTTCGTGCGTTTCACGGGCAGAAAAGCACGTTTTTCACAGTCCTCACTCTTTTGATGATAGCTCGAGAACGGTCGAATGTTCGCGTTTGCCGTATGTTGCGCCGTGTTCAGCGCATCGAACTTCGCCTATGCAGTGAATTTGAAGTGTTTAAGAGGAGTGTACGGCATCGTTTTGACAAAAAAATGATTTTTTTGAAAATTGTGCAGTTCGATGATAACTCGAGAACGGTCGAATAGTAGCGTTTGCCGTATGTTGCATCGTGTTCAGCGCTTCGAACTACGGGTATACAGTGAATTTGAAGTGGTTCAGGGAAGTGTACGGTAGTGTTTTTAAAGGAAAACCCGTTTATTCCGTATTCGTGCGTTTCGCGGGCAGAAAAGCACGTTTTTCACAGTCCTCTCTCTTTTGATGATAGCTCGAGAACGGTCGAATATTAGCGTTTGCCGTATGTTGCGTCGTGTTCAGCGCATCGAACTACGCCTATACAGTGAGTTTGAAGTGTTTAAGGGAAGTGTACGGTAGCGGTTTGACAAAAACCTGATTTTGCAAAAATTGTACAATTCGATGATAACTCGAGAATGGTCGAATGTTAGCGTTTGCCGTATGTTGCATCGTTTTCAGCGCTTCGAACTATGGGTATACAGTGAATTTGAAGTATTTAAGGGAAGTGTACGGTATTATTTATGAAGGAAACCCCGTTTATGCCATATTCGTGCGTTTCACGGGTAGAAAAGCACGTTTTTCGCAGTCCTCTCTCTTTTGATGATAGCTCGAGAACGGTCGAATATTAGCGTTTGCCGTATGGTGCGTCGTGTTCAGCGCATCGAACTATGCCTATACAGTGAATTTGAAGTGTTTAAGGGGAGTGTACGTCATTGTTTTAACAGAAAATTGATTTTTTCGAAAATTGTGCAGTTCGATGATAACTCGAGAACGGTCGAATAGTAGCGTTTGCCGTATGTTGCATCGTGTTCAGCGCTTCGAACTACGGGTATACAGTGAATTTGAAGTGTTTCAGGGAAGTGTACGGTAGTGTTTTTAAAGGAAAACCCGTTTATTCCGTATTCGTGCGTTTCGCGGGCAGAAAAGCACGTTTTTCACAGTCCTCTCTCTTTTGATGATAGCTCGAGAACGGTCGAATATTAGCGTTTGCCGTATATTGCGTCGTGTTCAGCGCATCGAACTACGCCTATACAGTGAATTTGAAGTGTTTAAGGGGAGTGTACGGCATTGTTTTGACAAAAAATGGATTTTTTCGAAAATTGTGCAATTCGATGATAACTCGAGAACGGTCGAATGTTAGCGTTTGCCGTATGTTGCATCGTGTTCAGCGCTTCGAACTACGGGAACACAGTAAATTTGAAGAGTTTAAGGGAAGTGTACGGTAGCGTTTTGACAAAAAACTGATTTTTTCAAAAATTGTGCAATTCGATGATAACTCGAGAATGGTTGAATGTTAGCGTTTGCCGTATGTTGCATCGTGTTCAGCGCTTCGAACTACGGGTATATAGTGAATTTGAAATGTTTAAGGGAAGTGTACGGTAGTATTTATCAAGGAAACCCCGTGTATGCCATATTCGTGCGTTTCACGGGCAGAAAAGCACGCTTTTCGCAGTCCTCACTCTTTTCATGATAGCTCGAGAACGGTCGAATGTTAGCTTTTGCCGTATGTTGCATCGTGTTCAGCGCATCGAGTTACCCCTATACAGTGAATTTGAAGTGTTTAAGGGAAGTTTACGGTAGCGTTTTGCCAGAAATTTTTTTTTTTCGAAAATTGAGCAATTCGATGATTACTCGAGAACGGTCGAATGTTAGCGTTTGCCGTATGTTGCATCGTGTTCAGCGCTTCAAACTACGGGTATACAGTGAATTTGAAGTGTTTAAGGGAAGTGTACGGTAGTATTTATGAAGGAAACCCCGTTTATGCCATATTCGTGCGTTTCACGGGCAGAAAAGCACGTTTTTCGCAGTCCTCACTCTTTTCATGATAGCTCGAGAACGGTCGAATGTTAGCGTTTGCCGTATGCTGCGTCGTGTTCAGCGCATCGAACTACGCCTATACAGTGAATTTAAAGTGTTTAAGGGGAGTGTACGGCATTGTTTTGACAAAAAATTGATTTTTTCGAAAATTGTGCAATTCGATGATAACTCGAGAACGTCGAATAGTAGCGTTTGCCGTATGTTGCATCGTGTTCAGCGCTTCGAACTACAGGTATACAGTGATTTTGAAGTGTTTCAGGGAAGTGTACGGTAGTGTTTTTAAAGGAAAACCCGTTTATTCCATATTCGTGCGTTTCGCGGGCAGAAAAGCACGTTTTTCACACTCCTCACTCTTTTGATGATAGCTCGAGAACGGTCGAATGTTCGTGTTTGCCGTATGTTGCATCGTGTTCAGCGCTTCGAACTACGGGTATACAGTGAATTGGAAGTGTTTAAGGGGAGTGTACGGCATTGTTTTGACAAAAATGTTTTTTTTCGAAAATTGAGCAATTCGATGATACCTCGAGAACGGTCGAATGTTAGCGTTTGCCGTATGTTGCATCGTGTTCAGCGCTTCGAACTACGGGTATACAGTGAATTTGAAGTGTTTAAGGGAAGTGTACGGTAGTGTTTTTAAAGGAAAACCCGGTTATTCCATATTCGTGCGTTTCGCGGGCAGAAAAGCACCTTTTTCACAGTCCTCACTCTTTTGATGATAGCTCGAGAACGGTCGAATGTTAGCGTTTGCCGTATGTTGCGTCGTGTTCAGCGCATCGAACTACGCCTATACAGTGAATTTGAAGTGTTTAAGGGGAGTGTACGGCATTGTTTTGACAAAAAATTCATTTTTTCGAAAATTGTGCAATTCGATGATAACTCGAGAACGGTCGAATGTTAGCGTTTGCCGTATGTTGCATCGTGTTCAGCGCTTCGATCTACGGGTATACAGTGAATTTGAAGTGTTTAAGGGAAGTGTACGGTAGTATTTATGAAGGAAACCCCGTTTATGCCATTTTCGTGCGTTTCACGGGCAGAAAAGCACGTTTTTCACAGTCCTCACTCTTTTGATGATAGCTCGAGAACGGTCGAATGTTCGCGTTTGCCGTATGTTGCGCCGTATTCAGCGCATCGAACTTCGCCTATGCAGTGAATTTGAAGTGTTTAAGAGGAGTGTACGGCATCGTTTTGACAAAAAAATGATTTTTTTGAAAATTGTGCAGTTCGATGATAACTCGAGAACGGTCGAATAGTAGCGTTTGCCGTATGTTGCATCGTGTTCAGCGCTTCGAACTACGGGTATACAGTGAATTTGAAGTGGTTCAGGGAAGTGTACGGTAGTGTTTTTAAAGGAAAACCCGTTTATTCCGTATTCGTGCGTTTCGCGGGCAGAAAAGCACGTTTTTCACAGTCCTCTCTCTTTTGATGATAGCTCGAGAACGGTCGAATATTAGCGTTTGCCGTATGTTGCGTCGTGTTCAGCGCATCGAACTACGCCTATACAGTGAGTTTGAAGTGTTTAAGGGAAGTGTACGGTAGCGGTTTGACAAAAACCTGATTTTGCAAAAATTGTACAATTCGATGATAACTCGAGAATGGTCGAATGTTAGCGTTTGCCGTATGTTGCATCGTTTTCAGCGCTTCGAACTATGGGTATACAGTGAATTTGAAGTATTTAAGGGAAGTGTACGGTATTATTTATGAAGGAAACCCCGTTTATGCCATATTCGTGCGTTTCACGGGTAGAAAAGCACGTTTTTCGCAGTCCTCTCTCTTTTGATGATAGCTCGAGAACGGTCGAATATTAGCGTTTGCCGTATGGTGCGTCGTGTTCAGCGCATCGAACTATGCCTATACAGTGAATTTGAAGTGTTTAAGGGGAGTGTACGTCATTGTTTTAACAGAAAATTGATTTTTTCGAAAATTGTGCAATTCGATGATAACTCGAGAACGGTCGAATGTTAGCGTTTGCCGTATGTTGCATCGTGTTCAGCGCTTCGAACTACGGGTATACAGTGAATTTGAAGTGTTTAAGGGAAGTGTACGGTAGTGTTTTTAAAGGAAAACCCGGTTATTCCATATTCGTGCGTTTCGCGGGCAGAAAAGCACCTTTTTCACAGTCCTCACTCTTTTGATGATAGCTCGAGAACGGTCGAATGTTCGTGTTTGCCGTATGTTGCATCGTGTTCAGCGCTTCGAACTACGGGAACACAGTAAATTTGAAGAGTTTAAGGGAAGTGTACGGTAGTATTTATGAAGGAAACCCCGTTTATGGCATATTCGTGCGTTTCACGGGCAGAAAAGCACGTTTTTCACAGTTCTCACTCTTTTGATGATAGCTCGAGAACGGTCGAATGTTCGTGTTTGCCGTATGTTGCATCCTGTTCAGCGCTTCGAATTACGGGTATACAGTGAATTTGAAGTGTTCAAGGGAAGTGTACGGTAGTATTTATGAAGGAAACAGCCGCTTATGCCATATTCGTGCGTTTCACAGGCAGAAAAGCACGTTTTTCGCAGTCCTCACTCTTTTGATGATAGCTCGAGAACGGTCGAATGTTAGCATTTGCCGTATGTTGCGTCGTGTTCAGCGCATCGAATTACCCCTATGCAGTGAATTTGAAGTGTTTAAGGGGAGTTTACGGTAGCGTTTTGGCAGAAAATTTGTTTTTTTCGAAAATTGAGCAATTCGATGATACCTCGAGAACGGTCCAATGTTGGCGTTTGCCGTATGTTGTATCGTGTTCAGCGCATCGAACTACGGGTATAGAGTGGATTTGAATTGTTTAAGGGAAGTGTACGGTACTGTTTTCAAAGGAAAACCCGTTTATGCCATATTCGTGCGTTTCGCGGGCAGAAAAGCCCGTTTTTCACAGTCCTCACTCTTCTGATGATAGCTCGAGAACGGTCGAATGTTCGTGTTTGCCGTATGTTGCATCGTGTTCAGCGCATCGAGTTACCCCTATACAGTGAATTTGAAGTGGTTAAGGGAAGTTTATGGTAGCGTTTTGGCAGAAAATTTGTTTTTTTCGAAAATTGAGCAATTCGATGATAACTCGAGAACGGGCGAATGTTAGCGTTTGCCGTGTGTTGGAACGTGTTCAGCGCATCGAGTTACCCCTATACAGTGAATTTGAAGTGTTTAAGGGAAGTGTACGGTAGTATTTATGAAGGAAACCCCGTTTATGCCATATTCGTGCGTTTCACGGGAAGAAAAGCACGTTTTTCGCAGTCCTCACTCTTTTGATGATAGGTCGAGAACGGTCGAATGTTCGCGTTTGCCGGATGTTGCATCGTGTTCAGCGCATCGAATTACCCCCATGCAGTGAATTTGAAGTGTTTAAGGGGAGTGTACGGCATTGTTTTGACAAAAACGTTTTTCTTCGAAAATTGAGCAATTCGATGATACCTCAAGAACGGTCCAATGTTCGCGTTTGCCGTATGTTGCTTCATGTGCAGCACATCGAACTACGCCTATACAGTGAATTTGAAGTGTTTAAGGGGAGTGTACGGCATTGTTTTGACAAAAAATTGATTTTTTCGAAAATTGTGCAATTCGATGATAACTCGAGAATGGTCGAATGTTAGCGTTTGCCGTATGTTGCATCGTGTTCAGCGCTTCGAATTACGGGTATACAGTGAATTTGAAGTGTTCAAGGGAAGTGTAGGGTAGTATTTATGAAGGAAACAGCCGTTTATGCCATATTCGTGCGTTTCACAGGCAGAAAAGCACGTTTTTCGCAGTCCTCACTCTTTTGATGATAGCTCGAGAACGGTCCAATGTTAGCGTTTGCCGTATGTTGCGTCGTGTTCAGCGCATCGAACTACGGGTATACAGTGAATTTTAAGTGTTTAAGGGAAGTCTACGGTAGTGTTTTTAAAGGAAAACCCGTTTATTCCATATTCGTGCGTTTCGCGGGCAGAAAAGCACGTTTTTCACAGTCCTCACTATTTTGATGATAGCTCGAGAACGGTCGAATGTTAGCGTTTGCCGTATGTTGCGTCGTGTTCACCGCATCGAAGTACGCCTATACAGTGAATTTGAAGTGTTTAGGGGGAGTATACGGTAGCGTTTTGACAAAAAACTGATTTTTTCAAAAATTGTGCAATTCGATGATAACTCGAGAATGGTTGAATGTTAGCGTTTGCCGTATGTTGCATCGTGTTCAGCGCTTCGAACTACGGGTATACAGTGAATTTGAAGTGTTCAAGGGAAGTGTACGGTAGTGTTTTTGAAGGAAAATCCGTTTATACCATATTCGTGCATTTCGCGGGCAGAAAAGCACGTTTTTCACAGTCCTCACTCTTTTGATGATAGCTCGAGAACGGTCGAATGTTCGCGTTTGCCGTATGTTGCATCGTGTTCAGAGCTTCGACCTACGGGTATACAGTAAATTTCAAGTGTTTAAGGGAAGTGTACGGTAGTATTTATGAAGGAAACCCCGTTTATGCCATATTCGTGCGTTTTACGGGCAGAAAAGCACGTTTTTCGCAGTCCTCACTCTTTTGATGATAGCTCGAGAACGGTCGAATGTTAGCATTTGCCGTATGTTGCGGCGTGTTCAGCGCATCGAACTCCGGGTATACAGTGAATTTAAAGTGTTTAAGGGAAGTGTACGGTAGTGTTTTTAAAGGAAAACCCGTTTATTCCGTATTCGTGCGTTTCGCGGGCAGAAAAGCACGTTTTTGACAATCCTCACTCTTTTGATGATAGCTCGAGAACGGTCGAATGTTAGCCTTTGCCGTATGTGGCATCGTGTTCAGCGCATCGAGTTACCCCTATACAGTGAATTTGAAGTTTTTAAGGGAAGTGTACGGTAGTGTTTTTGAAGGAAAATCCGTTTATACCATATTCGTGCATTTCGCGGGCAGAAAAGCACGTTTTTCACAGTCCTCACTCTTTTGATGATAGCTCGAGAACGGTCGACTGTTCGTGTTTGCCGTATGTTGCATCGTGTTCAGCGCATCGAGATACCCCTATACAGTGAATTTGAAGTGTTTAAGGGAAGTTTACGGTAGCGTTTTGGCAGAAAATTTGTTTTTTCGAAAATTGAGCAATTCGATGATAACTCGAGAACGGTCGAATGTTAGCGTTTGCCGTATGTTGCATCGTGTTCAGCGCTTCGAACTACGGGTATATAGTGAAGTTGAAATGTTTAAGGGAAGTGTACTGTAGTATTTATCAAGGAAACCCCGTTTATGCCATATTCGTGCGTTTCACGGGCAGAAAAGCACGCTTTTCGCAGTCCTCACTCTTTTCATGATAGCTCGAGAACGGTCGAATGTTAGCTTTTGCCGTATGTTGCATCGTGTTCAGCGCATCGAGTTACCCCTATACAGTGAATTTGAAGTGTTTAAGGGAAGTTTACGATAGCGTTTTGGCAGAAAATTTTTTTTTCGAAAATTGAGCAATTCGATGATTACTCGAGAACGGTCGAATGTTAGCGTTTGCCGTATGTTGCATCGTGTTCAGCGCTTCAAACTACGGGTATACAGTGAACTTGAAGTGTTTAAGGAAAGTGTACGGTAGTATTTATGAAGGAAACCCCGTTTATGCCATATTCGTGCGTTTCACGGGCAGAAAAGCACGTTTTTCGCAGTCCTCACTCTTTTCATGATAGCTCGAGAACGGTCGACTGTTAGCGTTTGCCATATGCTGCGTCGTGTTCAGCGCATCGAACTACGACTATACAGTGAATTTGAAGTGTTTAAGGGGAGTGTACGGCATTGTTTTGACACAAAATTGATTTTTTTGAAAATTGTGCAATTCGATGATAACTCAAGAACGGTCGAATGTTAGCGTTTGCCGTATGTTGCGTCTTGTTCAGCGCTTCAAACTACGGGTATACAGTGAATTTGAAGTGTTTAAGGGAAGTGTACGGTAGTATTTATGAAGGAAACCCCGTTTATGCCATATTCGTGCGTTTCACGGGCAGAAAAGCACGTTTTTCGCAGTCCTCTCTCTTTTGATGATAGCTCGAGAACGGTCGAATGTTAGCGTCTGCCGTATGTTGCGTCGTGTTCAGCGCATCGAACTACGCCTATACAGTGAATTTGAAGTGTATAAGGGGAGTGTACGGCATTGTTTTGACAAAAATGTATTTTTTCGAAAATTGTGCAATTCGATGATAACTCGAGAACGGTCGAATAGTAGCGTTTGCCGTATGTTGCATCGTGTTCAGCGCTTCGAACTACGGGTATACAGTGAATTTGAAGTGTTTACGGGAAGTGTACGGTAGTATTTATGGAGGAAACCCCGTTTATGCCATATTCGTACGTTTCACGGGCAGAAAAGCACGTTTTTCGCAGTCCTCTCTCTTTTGATGATAGCTCGAGAACGGTCGAATATTAGCGTTTGCCGTATGTTGCGTCGTGTTCAGCGCATCGAACAACGGGTATACAGTGAATTTGAAGTGTTTAAGGGAAGTGTACGGTACTGTTTTTAAAGGAAAACCCGGTTATTTCATATTCGTGCGTTTCGCGGGCAGAAAAGCACCTTTTTCACAGTCCTCACTCTTTTGATGATAGCTCGAGAACGGTCGAATGTTAGCATTTGCCGTATGTTGCGTCGTGTTCAGCGCATCGAATTACCCCTATGCAGTGAATTTGAAGTGTTTAAGGGGAGTGTACGGCATTGTTTTGACAAAAATGTTTTTTTTCGAACATTGAGCAATTCGATGATACCTCGAGAACAGTCGAATGTTAGAGTTTGCCGTATGTTGCGTCGTGTTCAGCGCATCGAACTACGCCTATACAGTGAATTTGAAGTGTTTAAGGGAGTGCACGGTAGTATTTATGAAGGAAACCCCGTTTATGCCATATCCGTGCGTTTCACGGGCAGAAAAGCACGTTTTTCGCAGTCCTCACTCTTTTCATGATAGCTCGAGAACGGTCGAATGTTCGTGTTTGCCGTATGTTGCATCGTGTTCAGCGCTTCGAACTACGGGTATACAGTGAATTGGAAGTGTTTAAGGGGAGTGTACGGCATTGTTTTGACAAAAAATTGATTTTTTCGAAAATTGTGCAATTCGATGATAACTCGAGAACGGTCGAATGTTAGCGTTTGCCGTATGTTGCATCGTGTTCAGCGCTTCGAACTACGGGTATCCAGTGAATTTGAAGTGTTTCAGGGAAGTGTACGGTAGTGTTTTTAAAGGAAAACCCGTTTATTCCATATTCGTGCGTTTCGCGGGCAGAAAAGCACCTTTTTCACAGTCCTCACTCTTTTGATGATAGCTCGAGAACGGTCGACTGTTCGCGTCTTCCGTATGTTGCATCGTGTTCAGCGCATCGAGATACCCCTATACAGTGAATTTGACGTGTTTAAGGGAAGTTTACGGTAGCGTTTTGGCAGAAAATTTGTTTTTTCGAAAATTGAGCAATTCGATGATAACTCGAGAACGGTCGAATGTTAGCGTTTGCCGTATGTTGCATCGTGTTGAGAGCATCGAATTACCCCTATACAGTGAGTTTGAAGTGGTTAAGGGAAGTGTACGCTAGCGTTTTGACAAAAACCTGATTTTTTCAAAAATTGTACAATTCGATGATAACTCGAGAATGGTCGAATGTTAGCGTTTGCCGTATGTTGCATCGTGTTGAGCGCTTCGAACTACGGGTATACAGTGAATTTGAAGTATTTAAGGGAAGTGTACGGTAGTATTTATGAAGGAAACCCCGTTTATGCCATATTCGTGCGTTTCACGGGCAGAAAAGCACGTTTTTCGCAGTCCTCTCTCTTTTGATGATAGCTCGAGAACGGTCGAATGTTAGCGTTTGCCGTATGTTGCGTCGTGTTCAGCGCATCGAACTACGCCTATACAGTGAATTTGAAGTGTTTAAGGGGAGTGTACGGCATTGTTTTGACAAAAAATTCATTTTTTCGAAAATTGTGCAATTCGATGATAACTCGAGAACGGTCGAATGTTAGCGTTTGCCGTATGTTGCATCGTGTTCAGCGCTTCGAACTACGGGTATACAGTGAATTTGAAGTGTTTAAGGGAAGTGTACGGTAGTATTTATGAAGGAAACCCCGTTTATGCCATTTTCGTGCGTTTCACGGGCAGAAAAGCACGTTTTTCACAGTCCTCACTCTGTTGATGATAGCTCGAGAACGGTCAAATGTTAGCATTTGCCGTATGTTGCGTCGTGTTCAGCGCATCGAATTACCCCTATGCAGTGAATTTGAAGTGTTTAAGGGGAGTGTACGGCATTGTTTTGACAAAAATGTTTTTTTTCGAACATTGAGCAATTCGATGATACCTCGAGAACAGTCGAATGTTAGAGTTTGCCGTATGTTGCGTCGTGTTCAGCGCATCGAACTACGCCTATACAGTGAATTTGAAGTGTTTAAGGGAGTGCACGGTAGTATTTATGAAGGAAACCCCGTTTATGCCATATCCGTGCGTTTCACGGGCAGAAAAGCACGTTTTTCGCAGTCCTCACTCTTTTCATGATAGCTCGAGAACGGTCGAATGTTCGTGTTTGCCGTATGTTGCATCGTGTTCAGCGCTTCGAACTACGGGTATACAGTGAATTGGAAGTGTTTAAGGGGAGTGTACGGCATTGTTTTGACAAAAAATTGATTTTTTCGAAAATTGTGCAATTCGATGATAACTCGAGAACGGTCGAATGTTAGCGTTTGCCGTATGTTGCATCGTGTTCAGCGCTTCGAACTACGGGTATCCAGTGAATTTGAAGTGTTTCAGGGAAGTGTACGGTAGTGTTTTTAAAGGAAAACCCGTTTATTCCATATTCGTGCGTTTCGCGGGCAGAAAAGCACCTTTTTCACAGTCCTCACTCTTTTGATGATAGCTCGAGAACGGTCGACTGTTCGCGTCTTCCGTATGTTGCATCGTGTTCAGCGCATCGAGATACCCCTATACAGTGAATTTGACGTGTTTAAGGGAAGTTTACGGTAGCGTTTTGGCAGAAAATTTGTTTTTTCGAAAATTGAGCAATTCGATGATAACTCGAGAACGGTCGAATGTTAGCGTTTGCCGTATGTTGCATCGTGTTGAGAGCATCGAATTACCCCTATACAGTGAGTTTGAAGTGGTTAAGGGAAGTGTACGCTAGCGTTTTGACAAAAACCTGATTTTTTCAAAAATTGTACAATTCGATGATAACTCGAGAATGGTCGAATGTTAGCGTTTGCCGTATGTTGCATCGTGTTGAGCGCTTCGAACTACGGGTATACAGTGAATTTGAAGTATTTAAGGGAAGTGTACGGTAGTATTTATGAAGGAAACCCCGTTTATGCCATTTTCGTGCGTTTCACGGGCAGAAAAGCACGTTTTTCACAGTCCTCACTCTGTTGATGATAGCTCGAGAACGGTCAAATGTTCGTGTTTGCCGTATGTTGCATCGTGTTCAGCGCATCGAGTTACCCCTATACAGTGAATTTGAAGTGCTTAAGGGGAGTGTACGGCATTGTTTTGACAAAAATGTTTTTTTTCGAAAATTGAGCAATTCGATGATACCTCGAGAACGGTCGAATGTTAGCGTTTGCCGTATGTTGCGTCGTGTTCAGCGCATCGAACTATGCCTATACAGTGAATTTGAAGTGTTTAAGAGGAGTGTACGGCATTGTTTTGACAAAAAAATGATTTTTTCGAAAATTGTGCAGTTCGATGATAACTCGAGAACGGTCGAATAGTAGCGTTTGCCGTATGTTGCATCGTGTTCAGCGCTTCGAACTACGGGTATACAGTGAATTTGAAGTGTTTCAGGGAAGTGTACGGTAGTGTTTTTAAAGGAAAACCCGTTTATTCCGTATTCGTGCGTTTCGCGGGCAGAAAAGCACGTTTTTCACAGTCCTCACTCTTTTGCTGATAGCTCGAGAACGGTCGAATGTTCGCGTTTGCCGTATGTTGCGTCGTGTTCAGCGCATCGAACTACGCCTATGCAGTGAATTTGAAGTGTTTAAGAGGAGTGTACGGCATTGTTTTGACAAAAAAATGATTTTTTCGAAAATTGTGCAGTTCGATGATAACTCGAGAACGGTCGAATAGTAGCGTTTGCCGTATGTTGCATCGTGTTCAGCGCTTCGAACTACGGGTATACAGTGAATTTGAAGTGGTTCAGGGAAGTGTACGGTAGTGTTTTTAAAGGAAATCCGTTTATTCCGAATTCGTGCGTTTCGCGGGCAGAAAAGCACGTTTTTCACAGTCCTCTCTCTTTTGATGATAGCTCGAGAACGGCCGAATATTAGCGTTTGCCGTATGTTGCGTCGTGTTCAGCGCATCGAACTACGCCTATACAGTGAGTTTGAAGTGTTTAAGGTAAGTGTACGGTAGCGGTTTGACAAAAACCTGATTTTTTCAAAAATTGTACAATTCGATGATAACTCGAGAATGGTCGAATGTTAGCGTTTGCCGTATGTTGCATCGCTTTCAGCGCTTCGAACTATGGGTATACAGTGAATTTGAAGTATTTAAGGGAAGTGTACGGTATTATTTATGAAGGAAACCCCGTTTATGCCATTTTCGTGCGTTTCACGGGCAGAAAAGCACGTTTTTCACAGTCCTCTCTCTTTTGATGATAGCTCGAGAACGGCCGAATATTAGCGTTTGCCGTATATTGCGTCGTGTTCAGCGCATCGAACTACGCCTATACAGTGAATTTGAAGTGTTTAAGGGGAGTGTACGGCATTGTTTTGACAAAAAATGGATTTTTTCGAAAATTGTGCAATTCGATGATAACTCGAGAACGGTCGAATGTTAGCGTTTGCCGTATGTTGCATCGTGTTCAGCGCTTCGAACTACGGGAACACAGTAAATTTGAAGAGTTTAAGGGAAGTGTACGGTAGCGTTTTGACAAAAAACTGATTTTTTCAAAAATTGTGCAATTCGATGATAACTCGAGAATGGTTGAATGTTAGCGTTTGCCGTATGTTGCATCGTGTTCAGCGCTTCGAACTACGGGTATATAGTGAATTTGAAATGTTTAAGGGAAGTGTACGGTAGTATTTATCAAGGAAACCCCGTGTATGCCATATTCGTGCGTTTCACGGGCAGAAAAGCACGCTTTTCGCAGTCCTCACTCTTTTCATGATAGCTCGAGAACGGTCGAATGTTAGCTTCTGCCGTATGTTGCATCGTGTTCAGCGCATCGAGTTACCCCTATACAGTGAATTTGAAGTGTTTAAGGGAAGTTTACGGTAGCGTTTTGCCAGAAATTTTTTTTTTTCGAAAATTGAGCAATTCGATGATTACTCGAGAACGGTCGAATGTTAGCGTTTGCCGTATGTTGCATCGTGTTCAGCGCTTCAAACTACGGGTATACAGTGAATTTGAAGTGTTTAAGGGAAGTGTACGGTAGTATTTATGAAGGAAACCCCGTTTATGCCATATTCGTGCGTTTCACGGGCAGAAAAGCACGTTTTTCGCAGTCCTCACTCTTTTCATGATAGCTCGAGAACGGTCGAATGTTAGCGTTTGCCGTATGCTGCGTCGTGTTCAGCGCATCGAACTACGCCTATACAGTGAATTTAAAGTGTTTAAGGGGAGTGTACGGCATTGTTTTGACAAAAAATTGATTTTTTCGAAAATTGTGCAATTCGATGATAACTCGAGAACGTCGAATAGTAGCGTTTGCCGTATGTTGCATCGTGTTCAGCGCTTCGAACTACAGGTATACAGTGATTTTGAAGTGTTTCAGGGAAGTGTACGGTAGTGTTTTTAAAGGAAAACCCGTTTATTCCATATTCGTGCGTTTCGCGGGCAGAAAAGCACGTTTTTCACACTCCTCACTCTTTTGATGATAGCTCGAGAACGGTCGAATGTTCGTGTTTGCCGTATGTTGCATCGTGTTCAGCGCTTCGAACTACGGGTATACAGTGAATTGGAAGTGTTTAAGGGGAGTGTACGGCATTGTTTTGACAAAAATGTTTTTTTTCGAAAATTGAGCAATTCGATGATACCTCGAGAACGGTCGAATGTTAGCGTTTGCCGTATGTTGCATCGTGTTCAGCGCTTCGAACTACGGGTATACAGTGAATTTGAAGTGTTTAAGGGAAGTGTACGGTAGTGTTTTTAAAGGAAAACCCGGTTATTCCATATTCGTGCGTTTCGCGGGCAGAAAAGCACCTTTTTCACAGTCCTCACTCTTTTGATGATAGCTCGAGAACGGTCGAATGTTCGCGTTTGCCGTATGTTGCGCCGTGTTCAGCGCATCGAACTTCGCCTATGCAGTGAATTTGAAGTGTTTAAGAGGAGTGTACGGCATCGTTTTGACAAAAAAATGATTTTTTTGAAAATTGTGCAGTTCGATGATAACTCGAGAACGGTCGAATAGTAGCGTTTGCCGTATGTTGCATCGTGTTCAGCGCTTCGAACTACGGGTATACAGTGAATTTGAAGTGGTTCAGGGAAGTGTACGGTAGTGTTTTTAAAGGAAAACCCGTTTATTCCGTATTCGTGCGTTTCGCGGGCAGAAAAGCACGTTTTTCACAGTCCTCTCTCTTTTGATGATAGCTCGAGAACGGTCGAATATTAGCGTTTGCCGTATGTTGCGTCGTGTTCAGCGCATCGAACTACGCCTATACAGTGAGTTTGAAGTGTTTAAGGGAAGTGTACGGTAGCGGTTTGACAAAAACCTGATTTTGCAAAAATTGTACAATTCGATGATAACTCGAGAATGGTCGAATGTTAGCGTTTGCCGTATGTTGCATCGTTTTCAGCGCTTCGAACTATGGGTATACAGTGAATTTGAAGTATTTAAGGGAAGTGTACGGTATTATTTATGAAGAAAACCCCGTTTATGCCATATTCGTGCGTTTCACGGGTAGAAAAGCACGTTTTTCGCAGTCCTCTCTCTTTTGATGATAGCTCGAGAACGGTCGAATATTAGCGTTTGCCGTATGGTGCGTCGTGTTCAGCGCATCGAACTATGCCTATGCAGTGAATTTGAAGTGTTTAAGGGGAGTGTACGTCATTGTTTTAACAGAAAATTGATTTTTTCGAAAATTGTGCAGTTCGATGATAACTCGAGAACGGTCGAATAGTAGCGTTTGCCGTATGTTGCATCGTGTTCAGCGCTTCGAACTACGGGTATACAGTGAATTTGAAGTGTTTCAGGGAAGTGTACGGTAGTGTTTTTAAAGGAAAACCCGTTTATTCCGTATTCGTGCGTTTCGCGGGCAGAAAAGCACGTTTTTCACAGTCCTCTCTCTTTTGATGATAGCTCGAGAACGGTCGAATATTAGCGTTTGCCGTATATTGCGTCGTGTTCAGCGCATCGAACTACGCCTATACAGTGAATTTGAAGTGTTTAAGGGGAGTGTACGGCATTGTTTTGACAAAAAATGGATTTTTTCGAAAATTGTGCAATTCGATGATAACTCGAGAACGGTCGAATGTTAGCGTTTGCCGTATGTTGCATCGTGTTCAGCGCTTCGAACTACGGGAACACAGTAAATTTGAAGAGTTTAAGGGAAGTGTACGGTAGCGTTTTGACAAAAAACTGATTTTTTCAAAAATTGTGCAATTCGATGATAACTCGAGAATGGTTGAATGTTAGCGTTTGCCGTATGTTGCATCGTGTTCAGCGCTTCGAACTACGGGTATATAGTGAATTTGAAATGTTTAAGGGAAGTGTACGGTAGTATTTATCAAGGAAACCCCGTGTATGCCATATTCGTGCGTTTCACGGGCAGAAAAGCACGCTTTTCGCAGTCCTCACTCTTTTCATGATAGCTCGAGAACGGTCGAATGTTAGCTTTTGCCGTATGTTGCATCGTGTTCAGCGCATCGAGTTACCCCTATACAGTGAATTTGAAGTGTTTAAGGGAAGTTTACGGTAGCGTTTTGCCAGAAATTTTTTTTTTTCGAAAATTGAGCAATTCGATGATTACTCGAGAACGGTCGAATGTTAGCGTTTGCCGTATGTTGCATCGTGTTCAGCGCTTCAAACTACGGGTATACAGTGAATTTGAAGTGTTTAAGGGAAGTGTACGGTAGTATTTATGAAGGAAACCCCGTTTATGCCATATTCGTGCGTTTCACGGGCAGAAAAGCACGTTTTTCGCAGTCCTCACTCTTTTCATGATAGCTCGAGAACGGTCGAATGTTAGCGTTTGCCGTATGCTGCGTCGTGTTCAGCGCATCGAACTACGCCTATACAGTGAATTTAAAGTGTTTAAGGGGAGTGTACGGCATTGTTTTGACAAAAAATTGATTTTTTCGAAAATTGTGCAATTCGATGATAACTCGAGAACGTCGAATAGTAGCGTTTGCCGTATGTTGCATCGTGTTCAGCGCTTCGAACTACGGGTATACAGTGAATTTGAAGTGTTTCAGGGAAGTGTACGGTAGTGTTTTTAAAGGAAAACCCGTTTATTCCGTATTCGTGCGTTTCGCGGGCAGAAAAGCACGTTTTTCACACTCCTCACTCTTTTGATGATAGCTCGAGAACGGTCGAATGTTCGTGTTTGCCGTATGTTGCATCGTGTTCAGCGCTTCGAACTACGGGTATACAGTGAATTGGAAGTGTTTAAGGGGAGTGTACGGCATTGTTTTGACAAAAATGTTTTTTTTCGAAAATTGAGCAATTCGATGATACCTCGAGAACGGTCGAATGTTAGCGTTTGCCGTATGTTGCATCGTGTTCAGCGCTTCGAACTACGGGTATACAGTGAATTTGAAGTGTTTAAGGGAAGTGTACGGTAGTGTTTTTAAAGGAAAACCCGGTTATTCCATATTCGTGCGTTTCGCGGGCAGAAAAGCACCTTTTTCACAGTCCTCACTCTTTTGATGATAGCTCGAGAACGGTCGAATGTTAGCGTTTGCCGTATGTTGCGTCGTGTTCAGCGCATCGAACTACGCCTATACAGTGAATTTGAAGTGTTTAAGGGGAGTGTACGGCATTGTTTTGACAAAAAATTCATTTTTTCGAAAATTGTGCAATTCGATGATAACTCGAGAACGGTCGAATGTTAGCGTTTGCCGTATGTTGCATCGTGTTCAGCGCTTCGATCTACGGGTATACAGTGAATTTGAAGTGTTTAAGGGAAGTGTACGGTAGTATTTATGAAGGAAACCCCGTTTATGCCATTTTCGTGCGTTTCACGGGCAGAAAAGCACGTTTTTCACAGTCCTCACTCTTTTGATGATAGCTCGAGAACGGTCGAATGTTCGCGTTTGCCGTATGTTGCGCCGTGTTCAGCGCATCGAACTTCGCCTATGCAGTGAATTTGAAGTGTTTAAGAGGAGTGTACGGCATCGTTTTGACAAAAAAATGATTTTTTTGAAAATTGTGCAGTTCGATGATAACTCGAGAACGGTCGAATAGTAGCGTTTGCCGTATGTTGCATCGTGTTCAGCGCTTCGAACTACGGGTATACAGTGAATTTGAAGTGGTTCAGGGAAGTGTACGGTAGTGTTTTTAAAGGAAAACCCGTTTATTCCGTATTCGTGCGTTTCGCGGGCAGAAAAGCACGTTTTTCACAGTCCTCTCTCTTTTGATGATAGCTCGAGAACGGTCGAATATTAGCGTTTGCCGTATGTTGCGTCGTGTTCAGCGCATCGAACTACGCCTATACAGTGAGTTTGAAGTGTTTAAGGGAAGTGTACGGTAGCGGTTTGACAAAAACCTGATTTTGCAAAAATTGTACAATTCGATGATAACTCGAGAATGGTCGAATGTTAGCGTTTGCCGTATGTTGCATCGTTTTCAGCGCTTCGAACTATGGGTATACAGTGAATTTGAAGTATTTAAGGGAAGTGTACGGTATTATTTATGAAGGAAACCCCGTTTATGCCATATTCGTGCGTTTCACGGGTAGAAAAGCACGTTTTTCGCAGTCCTCTCTCTTTTGATGATAGCTCGAGAACGGTCGAATATTAGCGTTTGCCGTATGGTGCGTCGTGTTCAGCGCTTCGAACTACGGGAACACAGTAAATTTGAAGAGTTTAAGGGAAGTGTACGGTAGTATTTATGAAGGAAACCCCGTTTATGGCATATTCGTGCGTTTCACGGGCAGAAAAGCACGTTTTTCACAGTTCTCACTCTTTTGATGATAGCTCGAGAACGGTCGAATGTTCGTGTTTGCCGTATGTTGCATCCTGTTCAGCGCTTCGAATTACGGGTATACAGTGAATTTGAAGTGTTCAAGGGAAGTGTACGGTAGTATTTATGAAGGAAACAGCCGCTTATGCCATATTCGTGCGTTTCACAGGCAGAAAAGCACGTTTTTCGCAGTCCTCACTCTTTTGATGATAGCTCGAGAACGGTCGAATGTTAGCATTTGCCGTATGTTGCGTCGTGTTCAGCGCATCGAATTACCCCTATGCAGTGAATTTGAAGTGTTTAAGGGGAGTTTACGGTAGCGTTTTGGCAGAAAATTTGTTTTTTTCGAAAATTGAGCAATTCGATGATACCTCGAGAACGGTCCAATGTTGGCGTTTGCCGTATGTTGTATCGTGTTCAGCGCATCGAACTACGGGTATAGAGTGGATTTGAATTGTTTAAGGGAAGTGTACGGTACTGTTTTCAAAGGAAAACCCGTTTATGCCATATTCGTGCGTTTCGCGGGCAGAAAAGCCTGTTTTTCACAGTCCTCACTCTTCTGATGATAGCTCGAGAACGGTCGAATGTTCGCGTTTGCCGTATGTTGCGTCGTGTTCAGCGCATCGAACTACGCCTATGCAGTGAATTTGAAGTGTTTAAGAGGAGTGAACGGCATTGTTTTGACAAAAATGTTTTTTTCGAACATTGTGCAATTCGCTGATAACTCGAGAATGGTTGAATGGTAGCGTTTGCCGTATGTTGCATCGTGTTCAGCGCTTCGAACTACGGGTATATAGTAAATTTGAAATGTTTAAGGGAAGTGTACGGTAGTATTTATCAAGGAAACCCCGTGTATGCCATATTCGTGCGTTTCACGGGCAGAAAAGCACGCTTTTCGCAGTCCTCACTCTTTTCATGATAGCTCGAGAACGGTCGAATGTTAGCTTTTGCCGTATGTTGCATCGTGTTCAGCGCTTCAAACTACGGGTATGCAGTGAATTTGAAGTGTTTAAGGGAAGTGTACGGTAGTATTTATGAAGGAAACCCCGTTTACGCCATATTCGTGCGTTTCACGGGCAGAAAAGCACGTTTTTCGCAGTCCTCACTCTTTTCATGATAGCTCGAGAACGGTCGAATGGTAGCGTTTGCCGTATGCTGCGTCGTGTTCAGCGCATCGAGTTAGCCCTATACAGTGAGTTTGAAGTGTTTACGGGAAGTGTACGGTAGCGTTTTGACAAAAACCTGATTTTTTCAAAAATTGTACAATTCGATGATAACTCGGGAACGGTCGAATGTTAGCGTTTGCCGTATGTTGCATCGTGTTCAGCGCTTCGAACTACGGGTATACAGTGAATTTGAAGTATTTGAGGGAAGTGTACGGTAGTGTTTTTAAAGGAAAACCCGTTTATTCCATATTCGTGCGTTTCGCGGGCAGAAAAGCACCTTTTTCACAGTCCTCACTCTTATGATGATAGCTCGAGAACGGTCGAATGTTAGCATTTGCCGTATGTTGCGTCGGGTTTAGCGCATCGAATTACCCCTATGCATTGAATTTGAAGTGTTTAAGGGGAGTGTACGGCATTGTTTTCACAAAAAATTTATTTTTTCGAAAATTGTGCAATTCGATGATAACTCGAGAATGGTCGAATGTTAGCGTTTGCCGTATGTTGCATCCTGTTCAGCGCTTCGAATTACGGGTATACAGTGAATTTGAAGTGTTCAAGGGAAGTGTACGGTAGTATTTATGAAGGAAACAGCCGCTTATGCCATATTCGTGCGTTTCACAGGCAGAAAAGCACGTTTTTCGCAGTCCTCACTCTTTTGATGATAGCTCGAGAACGGTCGAATGTTAGCATTTGCCGTATGTTGCGTCGTGTTCAGCGCATCGAATTACCCCTATGCAGTGAATTTGAAGTGTTTAAGGGGAGTTTACGGTAGCGTTTTGGCAGAAAATTTGTTTTTTTCGAAAATTGAGCAATTCGATGATACCTCGAGAACGGTCCAATGTTGGCGTTTGCCGTATGTTGTATCGTGTTCAGCGCATCGAACTACGGGTATAGAGTGGATTTGAATTGTTTAAGGGAAGTGTACGGCACTGTTTTCAAAGGAAAACCCGTTTATGCCATATTCGTGCGTTTCGCGGGCAGAAAAGCCCGTTTTTCACAGTCCTCACTCTTCTGATGATAGCTCGAGAACGGTCGAATGTTCGTGTTTGCCGTATGTTGCATCGTGTTCAGCGCATCGAGTTACCCCTATACAGTGAATTTGAAGTGGTTAAGGGAAGTTTATGGTAGCGTTTTGGCAGAAAATTTGTTTTTTTCGAAAATTGAGCAATTCGATGATAACTCGAGAACGGGCGAATGTTAGCGTTTGCCGTGTGTTGGAACGTGTTCAGCGCATCGAGTTACCCCTATACAGTGAATTTGAAGTGTTTAAGGGAAGTGTACGGTAGTATTTATGAAGGAAACCCCGTTTATGCCATATTCGTGCGTTTCACGGGAAGAAAAGCACGTTTTTCGCAGTCCTCACTCTTTTGATGATAGGTCGAGAACGGTCGAATGTTCGCGTTTGCCGGATGTTGCATCGTGTTCAGCGCATCGAATTACCCCCATGCAGTGAATTTGAAGTGTTTAAGGGGAGTGTACGGCATTGTTTTGACAAAAACGTTTTTCTTCGAAAATTGAGCAATTCGATGATACCTCAAGAACGGTCCAATGTTCGCGTTTGCCGTATGTTGCTTCATGTGCAGCACATCGAACTACGCCTATACAGTGAATTTGAAGTGTTTAAGGGGAGTGTACGGCATTGTTTTGACAAAAAATTGATTTTTTCGAAAATTGTGCAATTCGATGATAACTCGAGAATGGTCGAATGTTAGCGTTTGCCGTATGTTGCATCGTGTTCAGCGCTTCGAATTACGGGTATACAGTGAATTTGAAGTGTTCAAGGGAAGTGTAGGGTAGTATTTATGAAGGAAACAGCCGTTTATGCCATATTCGTGCGTTTCACAGGCAGAAAAGCACGTTTTTCGCAGTCCTCACTCTTTTGATGATAGCTCGAGAACGGTCCAATGTTAGCGTTTGCCGTATGTTGCGTCGTGTTCAGCGCATCGAACTACGGGTATACAGTGAATTTTAAGTGTTTAAGGGAAGTCTACGGTAGTGTTTTTAAAGGAAAACCCGTTTATTCCATATTCGTGCGTTTCGCGGGCAGAAAAGCACGTTTTTCACAGTCCTCACTATTTTGATGATAGCTCGAGAACGGTCGAATGTTAGCGTTTGCCGTATGTTGCGTCGTGTTCACCGCATCGAAGTACGCCTATACAGTGAATTTGAAGTGTTTAGGGGGAGTATACGGTAGCGTTTTGACAAAAAACTGATTTTTTCAAAAATTGTGCAATTCGATGATAACTCGAGAATGGTTGAATGTTAGCGTTTGCCGTATGTTGCATCGTGTTCAGCGCTTCGAACTACGGGTATACAGTGAATTTGAAGTGTTCAAGGGAAGTGTACGGTAGTGTTTTTGAAGGAAAATCCGTTTATACCATATTCGTGCATTTCGCGGGCAGAAAAGCACGTTTTTCACAGTCCTCACTCTTTTGATGATAGCTCGAGAACGGTCGAATGTTCGCGTTTGCCGTATGTTGCATCGTGTTCAGAGCTTCGACCTACGGGTATACAGTAAATTTCAAGTGTTTAAGGGAAGTGTACGGTAGTATTTATGAAGGAAACCCCGTTTATGCCATATTCGTGCGTTTTACGGGCAGAAAAGCACGTTTTTCGCAGTCCTCACTCTTTTGATGATAGCTCGAGAACGGTCGAATGTTAGCATTTGCCGTATGTTGCGTCGTGTTCAGCGCATCGAACTCCGGGTATACAGTGAATTTAAAGTGTTTAAGGGAAGTGTACGGTAGTGTTTTTAAAGGAAAACCCGTTTATTCCGTATTCGTGCGTTTCGCGGGCAGAAAAGCACGTTTTTGACAATCCTCACTCTTTTGATGATAGCTCGAGAACGGTCGAATGTTAGCATTTGCCGTATGTTGCGTCGTGTTCAGCGCATCGAACTCCGGGTATACAGTGAATTTAAAGTGTTTAAGGGAAGTGTACGGTAGTGTTTTTAAAGGAAAACCCGTTTATGCCATATTCGTGCGTTTTACGGGCAGAAAAGCACGTTTTTCGCAGTCCTCACTCTTTTGATGATAGCTCGAGAACGGTCGAATGTTAGCATTTGCCGTATGTTGCGTCGTGCTCAGCGCTTCGAACTACGGGTATACAGTGAATTCGAAGTGTTTAAGGGAAGTGTACGGTAGTATTTATGAAGGAAACCCCGTTTATGCCATATTCGTGCGTTTCACGGGCAGAAAAGCACGTTTTTCGCAGTCCTCACTCTTTTGATGATAGCTCGAGAACGGTCGAATGTTAGCATTCGCCCTATGTTGCGTTGTGTTCAGCGCATCGAATTACCCCTATGCAGTGAACTTGAAGTGTTTAAGGGGAGTGTACGGTATTCTTTTGACAAAAAAAATTTTTTTTCGAAAATTGAGCAATTCGATGACACCTCGGGAACGGTCCAATGTTCGCGTTTGCGGTATGTTGCTTCGTGTTCAGCGCATCGAACTACGCCTATACAATGAATTTGAAGTGTTTAAGGGGAGTGTACGGCATTGTTTTGACAAAAAATTAATTTTTTCGAAAATTGTGCAATTCCATGATAACTCGAGAATGGTCGATGTTCGCATTTGCCGTATGTTGCATCGTGTTCAGCGCTTCGAACTACGGATATACAGTGAATTTGAAGTTTTTAAGGAAAGTGTACGGTAGTGTTTTTGAAGGAAAACCCGTTTATGCCATATTCGTGCGTTTCACGTGAAGAAAAGCACGTTTTTCGCAGTCCTCACTCTTTTGATGATAGGTCGAGAACGGTCGAATGTTCGCGTTTGCCGTATGTTGCATCGTGTTCAGCGCATCGAATTACCCCTATGCAGTGAATTTGAACTGTTTAAGGGGAGTGTACGGCATTGTTTTGACAAAAACGTTTTTCTTCGAAAATTGAGCAATTCGATGATACCTCAAGAACGGTCCAATGTTCGCGTTTGCCGTATGTTGCTTCATGTTCAGCACATCGAACTACGCCTATACAGTGAATTTGAAGTGTTTAAGGGGAGTGTACGGCATTGTTTTGACAAAAAATTGATTTTTTCGAAAATTGTGCAATTCGATGATAACTCGAGAACGGTCGAATGTTAGCGTTTGCCGTATGTTGCGTCGTGTTCAGCGCATCGAACTACGGGTATACAGTGAATTTTAAGTGTTTAAGGGAAGTCTACGGTAGTGTTTTTAAAGGAAAACCCGTTTATTCCATATTCGTGCGTTTCGCGGGCAGAAAAGCACGCTTTTCACAGTCCTCACTCTTTTGATGATAGCTCGAGAACGGTCGAATGTTCGTGTTTGCCGTATGTTGCATCGTGTTCAGCGCGTCGAGTTACCCCTATACAGTGAATTTGAAGTTTTTGAGGGAAGTGTACGGTAGTGTTTTTGAAGGAAAACCCGTTTATGCCATATTCGTGCGTTTCGCGGGCAGTAAAGCACCTTTTTCACAGTCCTCACTCTTTTGATGATAGCTCGAGAACGGTCGAATGTTAGCATTTGCCGTATGTTGCGTCGGGTTTAGCGCATCGAATTACCCCTATGCAGTGAATTTGCAGTGTTTAAGGGGAGTTTACGGTAGCGTTTCGGCAGAAAATTTGTTTTTTTCGAAAATTGAGCAATTCGATGATACCTCGAGAACGGTCCAACGTTCGCGTTTGCCGTATGTTGTATCGTGTTCAGCGCATCGAACTACGGGTATAGAGTGGATTTCAATTGTTTAAGGGAAGTGTACGGTACTGTTTTTGAAGGAAAACCCGTTTTCTGCCATATTCGTGCGTTTCGCGGGCAGAAAAGCACGTTTTTCACGGTCCTCACTCTTCTGATGATAGCTCGAGAACGGTCGAATGTTCGTGTTTGCCGTATATTGCATCGTGTTCAGCGCATCGAGTTACCCCTATACAGTGAATTTGAAGTGGTTAAGGGACGTTTACGGTAGCGTTTTGGCAGAAAATTTGTTTTTTTCGAAAATTGAGCAATTCGATGATAACTCGAGAACCGTCGAATGTTAGCGTTTGCCGTATGTTGGATCGTGTTCAGCGCATCGAGTTACCCCTATACAGTGAATTTGAAGTTTTTAAGGGAAGTGTACGGTAGTGTTTTTGAAGGAAAATCCGTTTATACCATATTCGTGCATTTCGCGGGCAGAAAAGCACGTTTTTCACAGTCCTCACTCTTTTGATGATAGCTCGAGAACGGTCGAATGTTCGCGTTTGCCGTATGTTGCATCGTGTTCAGAGCTTCGACCTACGGGTATACAGTAAATTTCAAGTGTTTAAGGGAAGTGTACGGTAGTATTTATGAAGGAAACCCCGTTTATGCCATATTCGTGCGTTTTACGGGCAGAAAAGCACGTTTTTCGCAGTCCTCACTCTTTTGATGATAGCTCGAGAACGGTCGAATGTTCGTGTTTGCCGTATGTTGCATCGTGTTCAGCGCATCGCATTACCCCTATGCAGTGAATTTGAAGTGTTTAAGGGGAGTGTACGGCATTGTTTTGACAAAAAATTGATTTTTTCGAAAATTGTGCAATTCGATGATAACTCGAGAATGGTCGAATGTTAGCGTTTGCCGTATGTTGCATCGTGTTCAGCGCTTCGAACTACGGGTATACAGTGGATTTGAAGTTTTTAAGGGAAGTGTGCGGTAGTATTTATGAAGGAAACCCCGTTTATGCCATATTCGTGCGTTTCACGGGCAGAAGAGCACGTTGTTCGCAGTCCTCACTCTTTTGATGATAGCTCGAGAACCGTCGAATGTTCGTGTTTGCCGTATGTTGCATCGTGTTCAGCGCATCGAATTACCCCCTATGCAGTGAATTTGAAGTTTTTAAGGGAAGTGTACGGTAGTGTTTTTGAAGGAAAACCCGTTTATGCCATATTCGTGCATTTCGCGGGCAGAAAAGCACGTTTTTCGCAGTCCTCACTCTTTTGATGATAGCTCGAGAACGGTCGAATGTTAGCATTTGCCGTATGTTGCGTCGTGTTCAGCGCATCGAATTACCCCTATGCAGTGAATTTGAAGTGTTTAAGGGGAGTGTACGGCATTGTTTTGACAAAGAATGTTTTTTTTTTCGAAAATTGAGCAATTCGATGACACCTCGAGAACGGTCCAATGTTCCCGTTTGCCGTATGATGCATCGTGTTCAGCGCATCGAATTACCCCTATACAGTGAGTTTGAAGTTTTTGAGGGAAGTGTACGGTAGCGTTTTTGAAGGAAAACCCGTTTATGCCATATTCGTGCGGTTCACGGGCAGAAAAGCACGTTTTTCACAGTCCTCACTCGTTTGATGATAGCTCGAGAACGGTCGAATGTTCGCGTTTGCCGCATGATGCATCGTGTTCAGCGCAGCGAATTACCCCTATACAGTGGGTTTGAAGTGTTTAAGGGAAGTGTACGGTACCGTTTCGACAAAAACCTGATTTTTTCCAAAATTGTGCAATTCGATGATAACTCGAGAACGGTCCAATGTTCGCGTTTGCCGTATGGTGTATCGTGTTCAGCGCATCGAACTACGGGTATAGAGTGGATTTGAATTGTTTAAGGGAAGTGTACGGTAGTGGTTTTGAAGGAAAACCCGTATGCCATATTCGTGCGTTTCGCGGGCAGAAAAGCACGTTTTTCACAGTCCTCACTCTTTTGATGATAGCTCGAGAACGGTTGAATGTTAGCGTTTGCAGTATGTTGCATCGTGTTCAGGGCATCGAGTTACCCCTATACAGTGAATTTGAAGTGTTTAAGGGAAGTTTACGGTAGCGTTTTGCCAGAAAATTTTTTTTTTCGATAATTGAGCAATTCGATGATTACTCGAGAACGGTCGAATGTTAGCGTTTGCCGTATGTTGCATCGTGTTCAGCGCTTCAAACTACGGGTATGCAGTGAATTTGAAGTGTTTAAGGGAAGTGTACGGTAGTATTTATGAAGGAAACCCCGTTTACGCCATAGTCGTGCGTTTCACGGGCAGAAAAGCACGTTTTTCGCAGTCCTCACTCTTTTCATGATAGCTCGAGAACGGTCGAATGGTAGCGTTTGCCGTATGCTGCGTCGTGTTCAGCGCATCGAACTACGCCTATACAGTGAATTTGAAGTGTTTAAGGGGAGTGTACGGCATTGTTTTGACAAAAAATTGATTTTTTAGAAAATTGTGCAATTCGATGATAACTCGAGAACGGTCGAATGTTAGCGTTTGCCGTATGTTGCATCGTGTTCAGCGCTTCGAACTACGGGTATACAGTGAATTGGAAGTGTTTAAGGGAAGTGTACGGTAGTATTTATGAAGGAAACCCCGTTTACGCCATATTCGTGCGTTTCGCGGGCAGAAAAGCACGTTTTTCACGGTCCTCACTCTTTTGATGATAGCTCGAGAACGGTCGAATGTTCGTGTTTGCCGTATGTTGCATCGTGTTCAGCGCTTCGAACTACGGGTATACAGTGAATTTGAAGTGTTTAAGGGAAGTGTACGGTAGTGGTTTTAAAGGAAAACCCGTTTATTCCATATTCGTGCGTTTCGCGGGCAGAAAAGCACCTTTTTCACAGTCCTCACTCTTTTGATGATAGCTCGAGAACGGTCGACTGTTCGTGTTTGCCGTATGTTGCATCGTGTTCAGCGCATCGAGTTAGCCCTATACAGTGAGTTTGAAGTGTTTACGGGAAGTGTACGGTAGCGTTTTGACAAAAACCTGATTTTTTCAAAAATTGTACAATTCGATGATAACTCGGGAACGGTCGAATGTCAGCGTTTGCCGTATGTTGCATCGTGTTCAGCGCTTCGAACTACGGGTATACAGTGAATTTGAAGTATTTAAGGGAATTGTACGGTAGTGTTTTTAAAGGAAAACCCGTTTATTCCATATTCGTGCGTTTCGCGGGCAGAAAAGCACCTTTTTCACAGTCCTCACTCTTCTGATGATAGCTCGAGAACGGTCGAATGTTAGCATTTGCCGTATGTTGCGTCGGGTTTAGCGCATCGAATTACCCCTATGCATTGAATTTGAAGTGTTTAAGGGGAGTGAGCGGCATTGTTTTCACAAAAAATTTATTTTTTCGAAAATTGTGCAATTCGATGATAACTCGAGAATGGTCGAATGTTAGCGTTTGCCGTATGTTGCATCGTGTTCAGCGCTTCGAATTACGGGTATACAGTGAATTTGAAGTGTTCAAGGAAAGTGTACGGTAGTATTTATGAAGGAAACAGCCGCTTATGCCATATTCGTGCGGTTCACAGGCAGAAAAGCACGTTTTTCGCAGTCCTCACTCTTTTGATGATAGCTCGAGAACGGTCGAATGTTAGCATTTGCCGTATGTTGCGTCGTGTTCAGCGCATCGAATTACCCCTATGCAGTGAATTTGAAGTGTTTAAGGGGAGTTTACGGTAGCGTTTTGGCAGAAAATTTGTTTTTTTCGAAAATTGAGCAATTCGATGATACCTCGAGAACGGTCCAATGTTGGCGTTTGCCGTATGTTGTATCGTGTTCAGCGCATCGAACTACGGGTATAGAGTGGATTTGAATTGTTTAAGGGAAGTGTACGGTACTGTTTTCGAAGGAAAACCCGTTTATGCCATATTCGTGCGTTTCGCGGGCAGAAAAGCCCGTTTTTCACAGTCCTCACTCTTCTGATGATAGCTCGAGAACGGTCGAATGTTCGTGTTTGCAGTATGTTGCATCGTGTTCAGCGCATCGAGTTACCCCTATACAGTGAATTTGAAGTGGTTAAGGGAAGTTTACGGTAGCGTTTTGGCAGAAAATTTGTTTTTTTCGAAAATTGAGCAATTCGATGATAACTCGAGAACGGGCGAATGTTAGCGTTTGCCGTGTGTTGGAACGTGTTCAGCGCATCGAGTTACCCCTATACAGTGAATTTGAAGTGTTTAAGGGAAGTGTACGGTAGTATTTATGAAGGAAACCGCGTTTATGCCATATTCGTGCGTTTCACGGGAAGAAAAGCACGTTTTTCGCAGTCCTCACTCTTTTCATGATAGGTCGAGAACGGTCGAATGTTCGCGTTTGCCGTATGTTGCATCGTGTTCAGCGCATCGAATTACCCCTATGCAGTGAATTTGAAGTGTTTAAGGGGAGTGTACGGCATTGTTTTGACAAAAAATTGATTTTTTCGACAATTGTGCAATTCGATGATAACTCGAGAATGGTCGAATGTTAGCGTTTGCCGTATGTTGCATCGTGTTCAGCGCTTCGAACTACGGGTATACAGTGAATTTGAAGTGTTTAGGGGGAGTATACGGTAGCGTTTTGACAAAAAACTGATTTTTTCAAAAATTGTGCAATTCGATGATAACTCGAGAATGGTTGAATGTTAGCGTTTGCCGTATGTTGCATCGTGTTCAGCGCTTCGAACTACGGGTATATAGTGAATTTGAAATGTTTAAGGGAAGTTTACGGTAGCGTTTTGGCAGAAAATTTGTTTTTTCGAAAATTGAGCAATTCGATGATAACCCGAGAACGGTCGAATGTTAGCGTTTGCCGTATGTTGCGTTGTGTTCAGCGCATCGAATTACCCCTATGCAGTGAATTTGAAGTTTTTAAGGGAAGTGGACCGTAGTGTTTTTGAAGGAAAACCCGGTTATGCCATATTCGTGCATTTCGCGGGCAGAAAAGCACGTTTTTCACAGTCCTCACTCTTTTGATGATAGCTCGAGAACGGTCGAATGTTAGCATTTGCCCTATGTTGCGTTGTGTTCAGCGCATCGAATTACCCCTATGCAGTGAATTTGAAGTGTTTAAGGGGAGTGTACGGCATTGTTTTGACAAAAAATGTTTTTTTTTCGAAAATTGAGCAATTCGATGACACCTCGAGAACGGTCCAATGTTCCCGTTTGCCGTATGATGCATCGTGGTCAGCACATCGAATTACCCCTATACAGTGAGTTTGAAGTGTTTAAAGGAAGTGTACGGTAGCGTTTTGACAAAAACCTGATTTTTTCAAAGTTTGTGCAATTCGATGATAACTCGAGAATGGTCGAATGTTAGCGTTTACCGTATGTTGCATCGTGTTCAGCGCTTCGAACTACGAGTATACAGTGAATTTGAAGTGTTTAAGGGAAGTGTACGGCAGTGCTTTTAAAGGAAAACCCGATTATTCCATATTCGTGCGTTTCGCGGGCACAAAAGCACGTTTTTCGCAGTCCTCACTCTTTTGATGATAGCTCGAGAACGGTCGAATGTTAGCATTTGCCGTATGTTGCGTCGTGTTCAGCGCATCGAATTACCCCCTATGCAGTGAATTTGAAGTGTTTGAGGGGAGTGTCCGGCATTGTTTTAACAAAAAAAGTTTTTTTTTTCGAAAATTGAGCAATGCGATGATAACTCGAGAACGGTGGAATATTAGCGTTTGCCGTATGTTGCATCGTGTTCAGCGCATCGAACTCCGGGTATAGAGTGAATTTAAAGTGTTTAAGGGAAGTGTACGGTAGTGTTTTTAAAGGAAAACCCGTTTATTCCATATTCGTGCGTTTCGCGGGCAGAAAAGCACGTTTTTGACAATCCTCACTCTTTTGATGATAGCTCGAGAACGGTCGAATGTTAGCGTTTGCCGTATGTGGCATCGTGTTCAGCGCATCGTGTTACCCCTATACAGTGAATTTGAAGTTTTTAAGGGAAGTGTACGGTAGCGTTTTGGCAGAAAATTTGTTTTTTCGAAAATTGAGCAATTCGATGATAACTCGAGAACGGTCGAATGTTAGCGTTTGCCGTATGTTGCATCGTGTTGAGAGCATCGAATTACCCCTATACAGTGAGTTTGAAGTGTTTAAGGGAAGTGTACGGTAGCGTTTTGACAAAAACCTGATTTTTTCAAAAATTGTACAATTCGATGATAACTCGGGAACGGTCGAATGTTAGCGTTTGCCGTATGTTGCATCGTGTTCAGCGCTTCGAACTACGGGTATACAGTGAATTTGAAGTATTTAAGGGAAGTGTACGGTAGTGTTTTTAAAGGAAAACCCGTTTATTCCATATTCGTGCGTTTCGCGGGCAGAAAAGCACCTTTTTCACAGTCCTCACTCTTTTGATGATAGCTCGAGAACGGTCCAATGTTAGCATTTGCCGTATGTTGCGTCGGGTTTAGCGCATCGAATTACCCCTATGCATTGAATTTGAAGAGTTTAAGTGGAGTGTACGGCATTGTTTTCACAAAAAATTTATCTTTTCGAAAATTGTGCAATTCGATGATAACTCGAGAATGGTCGAATGTTAGCGTTTGCCGTATGTTGCATCGTGTTCAGCGCTTCGAATTACGGGTATACAGTGAATTTGAAGTGTTCAAGGGAAGTGTACGGTAGTATTTATGAAGGAAACAGCCGTTTATGCCATATTCGTGCGTTTCACAGGCAGAAAAGCACGTTTTTCGCAGTCCTCACTCTTTTGATGATAGCTCGAGAACGGTCGAATGTTAGCATTTGCCGTATGTTGCGCCGTGTTCAGTGCATCGAATTACCCCTATGCAGTGAATTTGAAGTGTTTAAGGGGAGTTTACGGTAGCGTTTTGGCAGAAAATTTGTTTTTTTCGAAAATTGAGCAATTCGATGATACCTCGAGAACGGTCCAATGTTGGCGTTTGCCGTATGTTGTATCGTGTTCAGCGCATCGAACTACGGGTATAGAGTGGATTTGAATTGTTTAAGGGAAGTGTACGGTACTGTTTTCGAAGAAAAACCCGTTTATGCCATATTCGTGCGTTTCGCGGGCAGAAAAGCCCGTTTTTCACAGTCCTCACTCTTCTGATGATAGCTCGAGAACAGTCGAATGTTCGTGTTTGCCGTATGTTGCATCGTGTTCAGCGCATCGAGTTACCCCTATATAGTGAATTTGAAGTGGTTAAGGGAAGTTTACGGTAGCGTTTTGGCAGAAAATTTGTTTTTTTCGAAAATTGAGCAACTCGATGATAACTCGAGAACGGGCGAATGTTAGCGTTTGCCGTGTGTTGGAACGTGTTCAGCGCATCGAGTTACCCCTATACAGTGAATTTGAAGTGTTTAAGGGAAGTGTACGGTAGTATTTATGAAGGAAACCCCGTTTATGCCATATTCGTGCGTTTCACGGGAAGAAAAGCACGTTTTTCGCAGTCCTCACTCTTTTGATGATAGGTCGAGAACGGTCGAATGTTCGCGTTTGCCGTATGTTGCATCGTGTTCAGCGCATCGAATTACCCCTATGCAGTGAATTTGAACTGTTTAAGGGGAGTGTACGGCATTGTTTTGACAAAAACGTTTTTCTTCGAAAATTGAGCAATTCGATGATACCTCAAGAACGGTCCAATGTTCGCGTTTGCCGTATGATGCTTCATGTTCAGCACATCGAACTACGCCTATACAGTGAATTTGAAGTGTTTAAGGGGAGTGTACGGCATTGTTTTGACAAAAAATTGATTTTTTCGAAAATTGTGCAATTCGATGATAACTCGAGAATGGTCGAATGTTAGCGTTTGCCGTATGTTGCATCGTGTTCAGCGCTTCGAATTACGGGTATACAGTGAATTTGAAGTGTTCAAGGGAAGTGTACGGTAGTATTTATGAAGGAAACAGCCGTTTATGCCATATTCGTGCGTTTCACAGGCAGAAAAGCACGTTTTTCGCAGTCCTCACTCTTTTGATGATAGCTCGAGAACGGTCGAATGTTAGCGTTTGCCGTATGTTGCGTCGTGTTCAGCGCATCGAACTACGGGTATACAGTGAATTTTAAGTGTTTAAGGGAAGTCTACGGTAGTGTTTTTAAAGGAAAACCCGTTTATTCCATATTCGTGCGTTTCGCGGGCAGAAAAGCACGCTTTTCACAGTCCTCACTCTTTTGATGATAGCTCGAGAACGGTCGAATGTTCGTGTTTGCCGCATGTTGCATCGTGTTCAGCGCATCGAGTTACCCCTATACAGTGAATTTGAAGTTTTTGAGGGAAGTGTACGGCATTGTTTTGACAAAAAATTGATTTTTTCGAAAATTGTGCAATTCGATGATAACTCGAGAATGGTCGAATGTTAGCGTGTGCCGTATGTTGCATCGTGTTCAGCGCTTCGAACTACGGGTATACAGTGAATTTGAAGTGTTTAGGGGGAGTATACGGTAGCGTTTTGACAAAAAACTGATTTTTTCAAAAATTGTGCAATTCGATGATAACTCGAGAATGGTTGAATGTTAGCGTTTGCCGTATGTTGCATCGTGTTCAGCGCTTCGAACTACGGGTATATAGTGAATTTGAAATGTTTAAGGGAAGTGTACGGTAGTATTTATCAAGGAAACCCCGTGTATGCCATATTCGTGCGTTTCACGGGCAGAAAAGCACGCTTTTCGCAGTCCTCACTCTTTTCATGATAGCTCGAGAACGGTCGAATGTTAGCTTTTGCCGTATGTTGCATCGTGTTCAGCGCATCGAGTTACCCCTATACAGTGAATTTGAAGTGTTTAAGGGAAGTTTACGGTAGCGTTTTGCCAGAAAAATTTTTTTTTCGAAAATTGAGCAATACGATGATTACTCGAGAACGGTCGAATGTTAGCGTTTGCCGTATGTTGCATCGTGTTCAGCGCTTCAAACTACGGGTATGCAGTGAATTTGAAGTGTTTCAGGGAAGTGTATGGTAGTATTTATGAAGGAAACCCCGTTTATGCCATATTCGTGCGTTTCACGGGCAGAAAAGCACGTTTTTCGCAGTCCTCACTCTTTTCATGATAGCTCGAGAACGGTCGAATGTTAGCATTTGCCGTATGTTGCATCGTGTTCAGCGCATCGAGTTACCCCTATACAGTGAATTTGAAGTGTTTAAGGGGAGTGTACGGCATTGTTTTGACAAAAATGTTTTTTTTCGAAAATTGAGCAATTCGATGATACCTCGAGAACGGTCGAATGTTAGCGTTTGCCGTATGTTGCGTCGTGTTCAGCGCTTCGAACTACGGGTATACAGTGAATTTGAAGTGTTTCAGGGAAGTGTACGGTAGTGTTTTTAAAGGAAAACCCGTTTATTCCATATTCGTGCGTTTCGCGGGCAGAAAAGCACGTTTTTCACGGTCCTCACTCTTTTGATGATAGCTCGAGAACGGTCGAATGTTCGTGTTTGCCGTATGTTGCATCGTGTTCAGCGCTTCGAACTACGGGTATACAGTGAATTTGAAGTGTTTAAGGGAAGTGTACGGTAGTGTTTTTAAAGGAAAACCCGTTTATTCCATATTCGTGCGTTTCGCGGGCAGAAAAGCACCTTTTTCACAGTCCTCACTCTTTTGATGATAGCTCGAGAACGGTCGACTGTTCGTGTTTGCCGTATGTTGCATCGTGTTCAGCGCTTCGAGTTAGCCCTATACAGTGAATTTGAAGTGTTTAAGGGAAGTTTACGGTAGCGTTTTGGCAGAAAATTTGTTTTTTCGAAAATTGAGCAATTCGATGATAACTCGAGAACGGTCGAATGTTAGCGTTTGCCGTATGTTGCGTTGTGTTCAGCGCATCGAATTACCCCTATGCAGTGAATTTGAAGTTTTTAAGGGAAGTGGACCGTAGTGTTTTTGAAGGAAAACCCGTTTATGCCATATTCGTGCATTTCGCGGGCAGAAAAGCACGTTTTTCACAGTCCTCACTCTTTTGATGATAGCTCGAGAACGGTCGAATGTTAGCATTTGCCCTATGTTGCGTTGTGTTCAGCGCATCGAATTACCCCTATGCAGTGAATTTGAAGTGTTTAAGGGGAGTGTACGGTATTGTTTTGACAAAAAAAATTTTTTTTCGAAAATTGAGCAATTCGATCACACCTCGGGAACGGTCCAATGTTCGCGTTTGCCGTATGTTGCTTCATGTTCAGCGCATCGAACTACGCCTATAAAATGAATTTGAAGTGTTTAAGGGGAGTGTACGGCATTGTTTTGACAAAAAATTGATTTTTTCGAAAATTGTGCAATTCGATGATAACTCGAGAATGGTCGAATGTTCGCGTTTGCTGTATGTTGCATCGTGTTCACCGCTTGGAACTACGGGTATACAGTGAAGTCGAAGTGTTTAAGGGAAGTGTACGGTAGTATTTATGAAGGAAACCCCGTTTATGCCATATTCGTGCGTTTCACGGGCAGAAAAGCACGTTTTTCGCAGTCCTCACTCTTTTGATGATAGCTTGAGAACGGTCGAATGTTAGCATTTGCCGTATGTTGCGTCGTGTTCAGCGCATCGAATTACCCCCTATGCAGTGAATTTGAAGTGTTTGAGGGGAGTGTACGGCATTGTTTTAACAAAAAAAGTTTTTTTTTTCGAAAATTGAGCAATGCGATGATAACTCGAGAACGGTGGAATATTAGCGTTTGCCGTATGTTGCATCGTGTTCAGCGCATCGAACTCCGGGTATACAGTGAATTTAAAGTGTTTAAGGGAAGTGTACGGTAGTGTTTTTAAAGGAAAACCCGTTTATGCCATATTCGTGCATTTCGCGGGCAGAAAAGCACGTTTTTCACAGTCCTCACTCTTTTGAGGATAGCTCGAGAACGGTCGAATGTTCGTGTTTGCCGTGTGTTGCATCGGGCTCAGCGCATCGAGTTACCCCTATACAGTAAATTTGAAATTTTTAAGGGAAGTGTACGGTAGCGTTTTGGCAGAAAATTTGTTTTTTCGAAAATTGAGCAATTCGATGATAACTCGAGAACGGTCGAATGTTAGCGTTTGCCGTATGTTGCATCGTGTTGAGAGCATCGAATTACCACTATACAGTGAGTTTGAAGTGTTTAAGGGAAGTGTACGGTAGCGTTTTGACAAAAACCTGATTTTTTCAAAAATTGTACAATTCGATGATAACTCGGGAACGGTCGAATGTTAGCGTTTGCCGTCTGTTGCATCGTGTTCAGCGCTTCGAACTACGGGTATACAGTGAATTTGAAGTATTTAAGGGAAGTGTACGGTAGTGTTTTTAAAGGAAAACCCGTTTATTCCATATTCGTGCGTTTCGCGGGCAGAAAAGCACCTTTTTCACAGTCCTCACTCTTTTGATGATAGCTCGAGAACGGTCGACTGTTCGTGTTTGCCGTATGTTGCATCGTGTTCAGCGCTTCGAGTTAGCCCTATACAGTGAATTTGAAGTGTTTAAGGGAAGTTTACGGTAGCGTTTTGGCAGAAAATTTGTTTTTTCGAAAATTGAGCAATTCGATGATAACTCGAGAACGGTCGAATGTTAGCGTTTGCCGTATGTTGCGTTGTGTTCAGCGCATCGAATTACCCCTATGCAGTGAATTTGAAGTTTTTAAGGGAAGTGGACCGTAGTGTTTTTGAAGGAAAACCCGTTTATGCCATATTCGTGCATTTCGCGGGCAGAAAAGCACGTTTTTCACAGTCCTCACTCTTTTGATGATAGCTCGAGAACGGTCGAATGTTAGCATTTGCCCTATGTTGCGTTGTGTTCAGCGCATCGAATTACCCCTATGCAGTGAATTTGAAGTGTTTGAGGGGAGTGTACGGCATTGTTTTGACAAAAAAAGTTTTTTTTTCGAAAATTGAGCAATTCGATGACACCTCGAGAACGGTCCAATGTTCCCGTTTGCCGTATGATGCATCGTGGTCAGCACATCGAATTACCCCTATACAGTGAGTTTGAAGTGTTTAAAGGAAGTGTACGGTAGCGTTTTGACAAAAACCTGATTTTTTCAAAGTTTGTGCAATTCGATGATAACTCGAGAATGGTCGAATGTTAGCGTTTACCGTATGTTGCATCGTGTTCAGCGCTTCGAACTACGAGTATACAGTGAATTTGAAGTGTTTAAGGGAAGTGTACGGCAGTGCTTTTAAAGGAAAACCCGATTATTCCATATTCGTGCGTTTCGCGGGCACAAAAGCACGTTTTTCGCAGTCCTCACTCTTTTGATGATAGCTCGAGAACGGTCGAATGTTAGCATTTGCCGTATGTTGCGTCGTGTTCAGCGCATCGAATTACCCCCTATGCAGTGAATTTGAAGTGTTTGAGGGGAGTGTACGGCATTGTTTTAACAAAAAAAGTTTTTTTTTTCGAAAATTGAGCAATGCGATGATAAATCGAGAACGGTGGAATATTAGCGTTTGCCGTATGTTGCATCGTGTTCAGCGCATCGAACTCCGGGTATACAGTGAATTTAAAGTGTTTAAGGGAAGTGTACGGTAGTGTTTTTAAAGGAAAACCCGTTTATTCCATATTCGTGCGTTTCGCGGGCAGAAAAGCACGTTTTTGACAATCCTCACTCTTTTGATGATAGCTCGAGAACGGTCGAATGTTAGCGTTTGCCGTATGTGGCATCGTGTTCAGCGCATCGAGTTACCCCTATACAGTGAATTTGAAGTTTTTAAGGGAAGTGTACGGTAGCGTTTTGGCAGAAAATTTGTTTTTTCGAAAATTGAGCAATTCGATGATAGCTCGAGAACGGTCCAATGTTAGCATTTGCCGTATGTTGCGTCGGGTTTAGCGCATCGAATTACCCCTATGCATTGAATTTGAAGTGTTTAAGGGGAGTGTACGGCATTGTTTTCACAAAAAATTTATCTTTTCGAAAATTGTGCAATTCGATGATAACTCGAGAATGGTCGAATGTTAGCGTTTGCCGTATGTTGCATCGTGTTCAGCGCTTCGAATTACGGGTATACAGTGAATTTTAAGTGTTCAAGGGAAGTGTACGGTAGTATTTATGAAGGAAACAGCCGTTTATGCCATATTCGTGCGTTTCACAGGCAGAAAAGCACGTTTTTCGCAGTCCTCACTCTTTTGAGGATAGGTCGAGAACGGTCGAATGTTAGCATTTGCCGTATGTTGCGTCGGGTTCAGTGCATCGAATTACCCCTATGCAGTGAATTTGAAGTGTTTAAGGGGAGTTTACGGTAGCGTTTTGGCAGAAAATTTGTTTTTTTCGAAAATTGAGCAATTCGATGATACCTCGAGAACGGTCCAATGTTGGCGTTTGCCGTATGTTGTATCGTGTTCAGCGCATCGAACTACGGGTATAGAGTGGATTTGAATTGTTTAAGGGAAGTGTACGGTACTGTTTTCGAAGGAAAACCCGTTTATGCCATATTCGTGCGTTTCGCGGGCAGAAAAGCCCGTTTTTCACAGTCCTCACTCTTCTGATGATAGCTCGAGAACAGTCGAATGTTCGTGTTTGCCGTATGTTGCATCGTGTTCAGCGCATCGAGTTACCCCTATATAGTGAATTTGAAGTGTTTAAGGGAAGTGTACGGTAGTATTTATGAAGGAAACCCCGTTTATGCCATATTCGTGCGTTTCACGGGAAGAAAAGCACGTTTTTCGCAGTCCTCACTCTTTTGATGATAGGTCGAGAACGGTCGAATGTTCGCGTTTGCCGTATGTTGCATCGTGTTCAGCGCATCGAATTACCCCTATGCAGTGAATTTGAACTGTTTAAGGGGAGTGTACGGCATTGTTTTGACAAAAACGTTTTTCTTCGAAAATTGAGCAATTCGATGATACCTCAAGAACGGTCCAATGTTCGCGTTTGCCGTATGATGCTTCATGTTCAGCACATCGAACTACGCCTATACAGTGAATTTGAAGTGTTTAAGGGGAGTGTACGGCATTGTTTTGACAAAAAATTGATTTTTTCGAAAATTTTGCAATTCGATGATAACTCGAGAATGGTCGAATGTTAGCGTTTGCCGTATGTTGCATCGTGTTCAGCGCTTCGAATTACGGGTATACAGTGAATTTGAAGTGTTCAAGGGAAGTGTACGGTAGTATTTATGAAGGAAACAGCCGTTTATGCCATATTCGTGCGTTTCACAGGCAGAAAAGCACGTTTTTCGCAGTCCTCACTCTTTTGATGATAGCTCGAGAACGGTCGAATGTTAGCGTTTGCCGTATGTTGCGTCGTGTTCAGCGCATCGAACTACGGGTATACAGTGAATTTTAAGTGTTTAAGGGAAGTCTACGGTAGTGTTTTTAAAGGAAAACCCGTTTATTCCATATTCGTGCGTTTCGCGGGCAGAAAAGCACGCTTTTCACAGTCCTCACTCTTTTGATGATAGCTCGAGAACGGTCGAATGTTCGTGTTTGCCGCATGTTGCATCGTGTTCAGCGCATCGAGTTACCCCTATACAGTGAATTTGAAGTTTTTGAGGGAAGTGTACGGCATTGTTTTGACAAAAAATTGATTTTTTCGAAAATTGTGCAATTCGATGATAACTCGAGAATGGTCGAATGTTAGCGTTTGCCGTATGTTGCATCGTGTTCAGCGCTTCGAACTACGGGTATACAGTGAATTTGAAGTGTTTAGGGGGAGTATACGGTAGCGTTTTGACAAAAAACTGATTTTTTCAAAAATTGTGCAATTCGATGATAACTCGAGAATGGTTGAATGTTAGCGTTTGCCGTATATTGCATCGTGTTCAGCGCTTCGAACTACGGGTATATAGTGAATTTGAAATGTTTAAGGGAAGTGTACGGTAGTATTTATCAAGGAAACCCCGTGTATGTCATATTCGTGCGTTTCACGGGCAGAAAAGCACGCTTTTCGCAGTCCTCACTCTTTTCATGATAGCTCGAGAACGGTCGAATGTTAGCTTTTGCCGTATGTTGCATCGTGTTCAGCGCATCGAGTTACCCCTATACAGTGAATTTGAAGTGTTTAAGGGAAGTTTACGGTAGCGTTTTGCCAGAAAATTTTTTTTTTCGAAAATTGAGCAATACGATGATTACTCGAGAACGGTCGAATGTTAGCGTTTGCCGTATGTTGCATCGTGTTCAGCGCTTCAAACTACGGGTATGCAGTGAATTTGAAGTGTTTCAGGGACGTGTATGGTAGTATTTATGAAGGAAACCCCGTTTATGCCATATTCGTGCGTTTCACGGGCAGAAAAGCACGTTTTTCGCAGTCCTCACTCTTTTCATGATAGCTCGAGAACGGTCCAATGGTAGCGTTTGCCGTATGTTGCATCGTGTTCAGCGCATCGAGTTACCCCTATACAGTGAATTTGAAGTGTTTAAGGGGAGTGTACGGCATTGTTTTGACAAAAATGTTTTTTTTCGAAAATTGAGCAATTCGATGATACCTCGAGAACGGTCGAATGTTAGCGTTTGCCGTATGTTGCGTCGTGTTCAGCGCTTCGAACTACGGGTATACAGTGAATTTGAAGTGTTTCAGGGAAGTGTACGGTAGTGTTTTTAAAGGAAAACCCGTTTATTCCATATTCGTGCGTTTCGCGGGCAGAAAAGCACCTTTTTCACAGTCCTCATTCTTTTGATGATAGCTCGAGAACGGTCGACTGTTCGTGTTTGCCGTATGTTGCATCGTGTTCAGCGCTTCGAGTTAGCCCTATACAGTGAACTTGAAGTGTTTAAGGGAAGTTTACGGTAGCGTTTTGGCAGAAAATTTGTTTTTTCGAAAATTGAGCAATTCGATGATAACTCGAGAACGGTCGAATGTTAGCGTTTGCCGTATGTTGCGTTGTGTTCAGCGCATCGAATTACCCTTATGCAGTGAATTTGAAGTTTTTAAGGGAAGTGGACCGTAGTGTTTTTGAAGGAAAACCCGTTTATGCCATATTCGTGCATTTCGCGGGCAGAAAAGCACGTTTTTCACAGTCCTCACTCTTTTGATGATAGCTCGAGAACGGTCGAATGTTAGCATTTGCCCTATGTTGCGTTGTGTTCAGCGCATCGAATTACCCCGATGCAGTGAATTTGAAGTGTTTAAGGGGAGTGTACGGTATTGTTTTGACAAAAAATTTTTTTTTTCGAAAATTGAGCAATTCGATCACACCTCGGGAACGGTCCAATGTTCGCGTTTGCCGTATGTTGCTTCATGTTCAGCGCATCGAACTACGCCTATAAAATGAATTTGAAGTGTGTAAGGGGAGTGTACGGCATTGTTTTGACAAAAAATTGATTTTTTCGAAAATTGTGCAATTCGATGATAACTCGAGAATGGTCGAATGTTCGCGTTTGCTGTATGTTGCATCGTGTTCACCGCTTGGAACTACGGGTATACAGTGAATTCGAAGTGTTTAAGGGAAGTGTACGGTAGTATTTATGAAGGAAACCCCGTTTATGCCATATTCGTGCGTTTCACGGGCAGAAAAGCACGTTTTTCGCAGTCCTCACTCTTTTGATGATAGCTTGAGAACGGTCGAATGTTAGCATTTGCCGTATGTTGCGTCGTGTTCAGCGCATCGAATTACCCCTATGCAGTGAATTTGAAGTGTTTAAGGGGAGTGTACGGCATTGTTTTGACAAAAAATGTTTTTTTTTCGAAAATTGAGCAATTCGATGACACCTCGAGAACGGTCCAATGTTCCCGTTTGCCGTATGATGCATCGTGGTCAGCACATCGAATTACCCCTATACAGTGAGTTTGAAGTGTTTAAAGGAAGTGTACGGTAGCGTTTTGACAAAAACCTGATTTTTTCAAAGTTTGTGCAATTCGATGATAACTCGAGAACGGTCGAATGTTAGCGTTTGCCGTATGTTGCATCGTGTTGAGAGCATCGAATTACCCCTATACAGTGAGTTTGAAGTGTTTAAGGGAAGTGTACGGTAGCGTTTTGACAAAAACCTGATTTTTTCAAAAATTGTACAATTCGATGATAACTCGGGAACGGTCGAATGTTAGCGTTTGCCGTATGTTGCATCGTGTTCAGCGCTTCGAACTACGGGTATACAGTGAATTTGAAGTATTTAAGGGAAGTGTACGGTAGTGTTTTTAAAGGAAAACCCGTTTATTCCATATTCGTGCGTTTCGCGGGCAGAAAAGCACCTTTTTCACAGTCCTCACTCTTTTGATGATAGCTCGAGAACGGTCCAATGTTAGCATTTGCCGTATGTTGCGTCGTGTTTAGCGCATCGAATTACCCCTATGCATTAAATTTGAAGTGTTTAAGGGGAGTGTACGGCATTGTTTTCACAAAAAATTTATCTTTTCGAAAATTGTGCAATTCGATGATAACTCGAGAATGGTCGAATGTTAGCGTTTGCCGTATGTTGCATCGTGTTCAGCGCTTCGAATTACGGGTATACAGTGAATTTGAAGTGTTCAAGGGAAGTGTACGGTAGTATTTATGAAGGAAACAGCCGTTTATGCCATATTCGTGCGTTTCACAGGCAGAAAAGCACGTTTTTCGCAGTCCTCACTCTTTTGATGATAGCTCGAGAACGGTCGAATGTTAGCATTTGCCGTATGTTGCGCCGTGTTCAGTGCATCGAATTACCCCTATGCAGTGAATTTGAAGTGTTTAAGGGGAGTTTACGGTAGCGTTTTGGCAGAAAATTTGTTTTTTTCGAAAATTGAGCAATTCGATCACACCTCGGGAACGGTCCAATGTTCGCGTTTGCCGTATGTTGCTTCATGTTCAGCGCATCGAACTACGCCTATAAAATGAATTTGAAGTGTTTAAGGGGAGTGTACGGCATTGTTTTGACAAAAAATTGATTTTTTCGAAAATTGTGCAATTCGATGATAACTCGAGAATGGTCGAATGTTCGCGTTTGCTGTATGTTGCATCGTGTTCACCGCTTGGAACTACGGGTATACAGTGAATTCGAAGTGTTTAAGGGAAGTGTACGGTAGTATTTATGAAGGAAACCCCGTTTATGCCATATTCGTGCGTTTCACGGGCAGAAAAGCACGTTTTTCGCAGTCCTCACTCTTTTGATGATAGCTTGAGAACGGTCGAATGTTAGCATTTGCCGTATGTTGCGTCGTGTTCAGCGCATCGAATTACCCCTATGCAGTGAATTTGAAGTGTTTAAGGGGAGTGTACGGCATTGTTTTGACAAAAAATGTTTTTTTTTCGAAAATTGAGCAATTCGATGACACCTCGAGAACGGTCCAATGTTCCCGTTTGCCGTATGATGCATCGTGGTCAGCACATCGAATTACCCCTATACAGTGAGTTTGAAGTGTTTAAAGGAAGTGTACGGTAGCGTTTTGACAAAAACCTGATTTTTTCAAAGTTTGTGCAATTCGATGATAACTCGAGAATGGTCGAATGTTAGCGTTTACCGTATGTTGCATCGTGTTCAGCGCTTCGAACTACGAGTATACGGTGAATTTGAAGTGTTTAAGGGAAGTGTACGGCAGGGCTTTTAAAGGAAAACCCGATTATTCCATATTCGTGCGTTTCGCGGGCACAAAAGCACGTTTTTCGCAGTCCTCACTCTTTTGATGATAGCTCGAGAACGGTCGAATGTTAGCATTTGCCGTATGTTGCGTTGTGTTCAGCGCATCGAATTAACCCTATGCAGTGAATTTGAAGTTTTTAAGGGAAGTGGACCGTAGTGTTTTTGAAGGAAAACCCGTTTATGCCATATTCGTGCATTTCGCGGGCAGAAAAGCACGTTTTTCACAGTCCTCACTCTTTTGAGGATAGCTCGAGAACGGTCGAATGTTCGTGTTTGCCGTGTGTTGCATCGGGCTCAGCGCATTGAGTTACCCCTATACAGTAAATTTGAAGTTTTTAAGGGAAGTGTACGGTAGCGTTTTGGCAGAAAATTTGTTTTTTCGAAAATTGAGCAATTCGATGATAACTCGAGAACGGTCGAATGTTAGCGTTTGCCGTATGTTGCATCGTGTTGAGAGCATCGAATTACCACTATACAGTGAGTTTGAAGTGTTTAAGGGAAGTGTACGGTAGCGTTTTGACAAAAACCTGATTTTTTCAAAAATTGTACAATTCGATGATAACTCGGGAACGGTCGAATGTTAGCGTTTGCCGTCTGTTGCATCGTGTTCAGCGCTTCGAACTACGGGTATACAGTGAATTTGAAGTATTTAAGGGAAGTGTACGGTAGCGTTTTGACAAAAACCTGATTTTTTCAAAGTTTGTGCAATTCGATGATAACTCGAGAATGGTCGAATGTTAGCGTTTACCGTATGTTGCATCGTGTTCAGCGCTTCGAACTACGAGTATACAGTGAATTTGAAGTGTTTAAGGGAAGTGTACGGCAGTGCTTTTAAAGGAAAACCCGATTATTCCATATTCGTGCGTTTCGCGGGCACAAAAGCACGTTTTTCGCAGTCCTCACTCTTTTGATGATAGCTCGAGAACGGTCGAATGTTAGCATTTGCCGTATGTTGCGTCGTGTTCAGCGCATCGAATTACCCCCTATGCAGTGAATTTGAAGTGTTTGAGGGGGGTGTACGGCATTGTTTTAACAAAAAAAGTTTTTTTTTTCGAAAATTGAGCAATGCGATGATAACTCGAGAACGGTGGAATATTAGCGTTTGCCGTATGTTGCATCGTGTTCAGCGCATCGAACTCCGGGTATACAGTGAATTTAAAGTGTTTAAGGGAAGTGTACGGTAGTGTTTTTAAAGGAAAACCCGTTTATTCCATATTCGTGCGTTTCGCGGGCAGAAAAGCACGTTTTTGACAATCCTCACTCTTTTGATGATAGCTCGAGAACGGTCGAATGTTTGCATTTGCCGTATGTGGCATCGTGTTCAGCGCATCGAGTTACCCCTATACAGTGAATTTGAAGTTTTTAAGGGAAGTGTACGGTAGCGTTTTGGCAGAAAATTTGTTTTTTCGAAAATTGAGCAATTCGATGATAGCTCGAGAACGGTCCAATGTTAGCGTTTGCCGTATGTTGCATCGTGTTCAGCGCTTCGAATTACGGGTATACAGTGAATTTGAAGTGTTCAAGGGAAGTGTACGGTAGTATTTATGAAGGAAACAGCCGTTTATGCCATATTCGTGCGTTTCACAGGCAGAAAAGCACGTTTTTCGCAGTCCTCACTCTTTTGATGATAGCTCGAGAACGGTCGAATGTTAGCATTTGCCGTATGTTGCGTCGGGTTCAGTGCATCGAATTACCCCTATGCAGTGAATTTGAAGTGTTTAAGGGGAGTTTACGGTAGCGTTTTGGCAGAAAATTTGTTTTTTTCGAAAATTGAGCAATTCGATGATACCTCGAGAACGGTCCAATGTTGGCGTTTGCCGTATGTTGTATCGTGTTCAGCGCATCGAACTACGGGTATAGAGTGGATTTGAATTGTTTAAGGGAAGTGTACGGTACTGTTTTCGAAGGAAAACCCGTTTATGCCATATTCGTGCGTTTCGCGGGCAGAAAAGCCCGTTTTTCACAGTCCTCACTCTTCTGATGATAGCTCGAGAACAGTCGAATGTTCGTGTTTGCCGTATGTTGCATCGTGTTCAGCGCATCGCGTTGCCCCTATATAGTGAATTTGAAGTGGTTAAGGGAAGTTTACGGTAGCGTTTTGGCAGAAAATTTGTTTTTTTCGAAAATTGAGCAATTCGATGATAACTCGAGAACGGGCGAATGTTAGCGTTTGCCGTGTGTTGGAACGTGTTCAGCGCATCGAGTTACCCCTATACAGTGAATTTGAAGTGTTTAAGGGAAGTGTACGGTAGTATTTATGAAGGAAACCCCGTTTATGCCATATTCGTGCGTTTCACGGGAAGAAAAGCACGTTTTTCGCAGTCCTCACTCTTTTGATGATAGGTCGAGAACGGTCGAATGTTCGCGTTTGCCGTATGTTGCATCGTGTTCAGCGCATCGAATTACCCCTATGCAGTGAATTTGAACTGTTTAAGGGGAGTGTACGGCATTGTTTTGACAAAAACGTTTTTCTTCGAAAATTGAGCAATTCGATGATACCTCAAGAACGGTCCAATGTTCGCGTTTGCCGTATGATGCTTCATGTTCAGCACATCGAACTACGCCTATACAGTGAATTTGAAGTGTTTAAGGGGAGTGTACGGCATTGTTTTGACAAAAAATTGATTTTTTCGAAAATTGTGCAATTCGATGATAACTCGAGAATGGTCGAATGTTAGCGTTTGCCGTATGTTGCATCGTGTTCAGCGCTTCGAATTACGGGTATACAGTGAATTTGAAGTATTCAAGGGAAGTGTACGGTAGTATTTATGAAGGAAACAGCCGTTTATGCCATATTCGTGCGTTTCACAGGCAGAAAAGCACGTTTTTCGCAGTCCTCACTCTTTTGATCATAGCTCGAGAACGGTCGAATGTTAGCGTTTGCCGTATGTTGCGTCGTGTTCAGCGCATCGAACTACGGGTATACAGTGAATTTTAAGTGTTTAAGGGAAGTCTACGGTAGTGTTTTTAAAGGAAAACCCGTTTATTCCATATTCGTGCGTTTCGCGGGCAGAAAAGCACGCTTTTCACAGTCCTCACTCTTTTGATGATAGCTCGAGAACGGTCGAATGTTCGTGTTTGCCGTATGTTGCATCGTGTTCAGCGCATCGAGTTACCCCTATACAGTCAATTTGAAGTTTTTGAGGGAAGTGTACGGCATTGTTTTGACAAAAAATTGATTTTTTCGAAAATTGTGCAATTCGATGATAACTCGAGAATGGTCGAATGTTAGCGTTTGCCGTATGTTGCATCGTGTTCAGCGCTTCGAACTACGGGTATACAGTGAATTTGAAGTGTTTAGGGGGAGTATACGGTAGCGTTTTGACAAAAAACTGATTTTTTCAAAAATTGTGCAATTCGATGATAACTCGAGAATGGTTGAATGTTAGCGTTTGCCGTATGTTGCATCGTGTTCAGCGCTTCGAACTACGGGTATATAGTGAATTTGAAATGTTTAAGGGAAGTGTACGGTAGTATTTATCAAGGAAACCCCGTGTATGCCATATTCGTGCGTTTCACGGGCAGAAAAGCACGCTTTTCGCAGTCCTCACTCTTTTCATGATAGCTCGAGAACGGTCGAATGTTAGCTTTTGCCGTATGTTGCATCGTGTTCAGCGCATCGAGTTACCCCTATACAGTGAATTTGAAGTGTTTAAGGGAAGTTTACGGTAGCGTTTTGCCAGAAAATTTTTTTTTTCGAAAATTGAGCAATACGATCATTACTCGAGAACGGTCGAATGTTAGCGTTTGCCGTATGTTGCATCGTGTTCAGCGCTTCAAACTACGGGTATGCGGTGAATTTGAAGTGTTTCAGGGAAGTGTATGGTAGTATTTATGAAGGAAACCCCGTTTATGCCATATTCGTGCGTTTCACGGGCAGAAAAGCACGTTTTTCGCAGTCCTCACTCTTTTCATGATAGCTCGAGAACGGTCCAATGGTAGCGTTTGCCGTATGTTGCATCGTGTTCAGCGCATCGAGTTACCCCTATACAGTGAATTTGAAGTGTTTAAGGGGAGTGTACGGCATTGTTTTGACAAAAATGTTTTTTTTTCGAAAATTGAGCAATTCGATGATACCTCGAGAACGGTCGAATGTTAGCGTTTGCCGTATGTTGCGTCGTGTTCAGCGCTTCGAACTACGGGTATACAGTGAATTTGAAGTGTTTAAGGGAAGTTTACGGTAGCGTTTTGGCAGAAAATTTGTTTTTTCGAAAATTGAGCAATTCGATGATAACTCGAGGACGGTCGAATGTTAGCGTTTGCCGTATGTTGCGTTGTGTTCAGCGCATCGAATTACCCCTATGCAGTGAATTTGAAGTTTTTAAGGGAAGTGGACCGTAGTGTTTTTGAAGGAAAACCCGTTTATGCCATATTCGTGCGTTTCACGGGCAGAAAAGCACGTTTTTCGCAGTCCTCACTCTTTTGATGATAGCTCGAGAACGGTCGAATGTTAGCATTTGCCCTATGTTGCGTTGTGTTCAGCGCATCGAATTACCCCGATGCAGTGAATTTGAAGTGTTTAAGGGGAGTGTACGGTATTGTTTTGACAAAAAAATTTTTTTTTCGAAAATTGAGCAATTCGATCACACCTCGGGAACGGTCCAATGTTCGCGTTTGCCGTATGTTGCTTCATGTTCAGCGCATCGAACTACGCCTATAAAATGAATTTGAAGTGTTTAAGGGGAGTGTACGGCATTGTTTTGACAAAAAATTGATTTTTTCGAAAATTGTGCAATTCGATGATAACTCGAGAATGGTCGAATGTTCGCGTTTGCTGTATGTTGCATCGTGTTCACCGCTTGGAACTACGGGTATACAGTGAATTCGAAGTGTTTAAGGGAAGTGTACGGTAGTATTTATGAAGGAAACCCCGTTTATGCCATATTCGTGCGTTTCACGGGCAGAAAAGCACGTTTTTCGCAGTCCTCACTCTTTTGATGATAGCTTGAGAACGGTCGAATGTTAGCATTTGCCGTATGTTGCGTCGTGTTCAGCGCATCGAATTACCCCTATGCAGTGAATTTGAAGTGTTTAAGGGGAGTGTACGGCATTGTTTTGACAAAAAATGTTTTTTTTTCGAAAATTGAGCAATTCGATGACACCTCGAGAACGGTCCAATGTTCCCGTTTGCCGTATGATGCATCGTGGTCAGCACATCGAATTACCCCTATACAGTGAGTTTGAAGTGTTTAAAGGAAGTGTACGGTAGCGTTTTGACAAAAACCTGATTTTTTCAAAGTTTGTGCAATTCGATGATAACTCGAGAATGGTCGAATGTTAGCGTTTACCGTATGTTGCATCGTGTTCAGCGCTTCGAACTACGAGTATACGGTGAATTTGAAGTGTTTAAGGGAAGTGTACGGCAGTGCTTTTAAAGGAAAACCCGATTATTCCATATTAGTGCGTTTCGCGGGCACAAAAGCACGTTTTTCGCAGTCCTCACTCTTTTGATGATAGCTCGAGAACGGTCGAATGTTAGCATTTGCCGTATGTTGCGTTGTGTTCAGCGCATCGAATTACCCCTATGCAGTGAATTTGAAGTTTTTAAGGGAAGTGGACCGTAGTGTTTTTGAAGGAAAACCCGTTTATGCCATATTCGTGCATTTCGCGGGCAGAAAAGCACGTTTTTCACAGTCCTCACTCTTTTGAGGATAGCTCGAGAACGGTCGAATGTTCGTGTTTGCCGTGTGTTGCATCGGGCTCAGCGCATCGAGTTACCCCTATACAGTAAATTTGAAGTTTTTAAGGGAAGTGTACGGTAGCGTTTTGGCAGAAAATTTGTTTTTTCGAAAATTGAGCAATTCGATGATAACTCGAGAACGGTCGAATGTTAGCGTTTGCCGTATGTTGCATCGTGTTGAGAGCATCGAATTACCCCTATACAGTGAGTTTGAAGTGTTTAAGGGAAGTGTACGGTAGCGTTTTGACAAAAACCTGATTTTTTCAAAAATTGTACAATTCGATGATAACTCGGGAACGGTCGAATGTTAGCGTTTGCCGTATGTTGCATCGTGTTCAGCGCTTCGAACTACGGGTATACAGTGAATTTGAAGTATTTAAGGGAAGTGTACGGTAGTGTTTTTAAAGGAAAACCCGTTTATTCCATATTCGTGCGTTTCGCGGGCAGAAAAGCACCTTTTTCACAGTCCTCACTCTTTTGATGATAGCTCGAGAACGGTCCAATGTTAGCATTTGCCGTATGTTGCGTCGTGTTTAGCGCATCGAATTACCCCTATGCATTGAATTTGAAGTGTTTAAGGGGAGTGTACGGCATTGTTTTCACAAAAAATTTATCTTTTCGAAAATTGTGCAATTCGATGATAACTCGAGAATGGTCGAATGTTAGCGTTTACCGTATGTTGCATCGTGTTCAGCGCTTCGAACTACGAGTATACGGTGAATTTGAAGTGTTTAAGGGAAGTGTACGGCAGTGCTTTTAAAGGAAAACCCGATTATTCCATATTAGTGCGTTTCGCGGGCACAAAAGCACGTTTTTCGCAGTCCTCACTCTTTTGATGATAGCTCGAGAACGGTCGAATGTTAGCATTTGCCGTATGTTGCGTTGTGTTCAGCGCATCGAATTACCCCTATGCAGTGAATTTGAAGTTTTTAAGGGAAGTGGACCGTAGTGTTTTTGAAGGAAAACCCGTTTATGCCATATTCGTGCATTTCGCGGGCAGAAAAGCACGTTTTTCACAGTCCTCACTCTTTTGAGGATAGCTCGAGAACGGTCGAATGTTCGTGTTTGCCGTGTGTTGCATCGGGCTCAGCGCATCGAGTTACCCCTATACAGTAAATTTGAAGTTTTTAAGGGAAGTGTACCGTAGCGTTTTGGCAGAAAATTTGTTTTTTCGAAAATTGAGCAATTCGATGATAACTCGAGAACGGTCGAATGTTAGCGTTTGCCGTATGTTGCATCGTGTTGAGAGCATCGAATTACCCCTATACAGTGAGTTTGAAGTGTTTAAGGGAAGTGTACGGTAGCGTTTTGACAAAAACCTGATTTTTTCAAAAATTGTACAATTCGATGATAACTCGGGAACGGTCGAATGTTAGCGTTTGCCGTATGTTGCATCGTGTTCAGCGCTTCGAACTACGGGTATACAGTGAATTTGAAGTATTTAAGGGAAGTGTACGGTAGTGGTTTTAAAGGAAAACCCGTTTATTCCATATTCGTGCGTTTCGCGGGCAGAAAAGCACCTTTTTCACAGTCCTCACTCTTTTGATGATAGCTCGAGAACGGTCCAATGTTAGCATTTGCCGTATGTTGCGTCGTGTTTAGCGCATCGAATTACCCCTATGCATTGAATTTGAAGTGTTTAAGGGGAGTGTACGGCATTGTTTTCACAAAAAATTTATCTTTTCGAAAATTGTGCAATTCGATGATAACTCGAGAATGGTCGAATGTTAGCGTTTGCCGTATGTTGCATCGTGTTCAGCGCTTCGAATTACGGGTATACAGTGAATTTGAAGTGTTCAAGGGAAGTGTACGGTAGTATTTATGAAGGAAACAGCCGTTTATGCCATATTCGTGCATTTCGCGGGCAGAAAAGCACGTTTTTCACAGTCCTCACTCTTTTGATGATAGCTCGAGAACGGTCGAATGTTAGCATTTGCCCTATGTTGCGTTGTGTTCAGCGCATCGAATTACCCCTATGCAGTGAATTTGAAGTGTTTAAGGGGAGTGTACGGCATTGTTTTGACAAAAAATGTTTTTTTTTCGAAAATTGAGCAATTCGATGACACCTCGAGAACGGTCCAATGTTCCCGTTTGCCGTATGATGCATCGTGGTCAGCACATCGAATTACCCCTATACAGTGAGTTTGAAGTGTTTAAAGGAAGTGTACGGTAGCGTTTTGACAAAAACCTGATTTTTTCAAAGTTTGTGCAATTCGATGATAACTCGAGAATGGTCGAATGTTAGCGTTTACCGTATGTTGCATCGTGTTCAGCGCTTCGAACTACGAGTATACAGTGAATTTGAAGTGTTTAAGGGAAGTGTACGGCAGTGCTTTTAAAGGAAAACCCGATTATTCCATATTCGTGCGTTTCGCGGGCACAAAAGCACGTTTTTCGCAGTCCTCACTCTTTTGATGATAGCTCGAAAACGGTCGAATGTTAGCATTTGCCGTATGTTGCGTCGTGTTCAGCGCATCGAATTACCCCCTATGCAGTGAATTTGAAGTGTTTGAGGGGAGTGTACGGCATTGTTTTAACAAAAAAAGTTTTGTTTTTCGAAAATTGAGCAATGCGATGATAACTCGAGAACGGTGGAATATTAGCGTTTGCCGTATGTTGCATCGTGTTCAGCGCATCGAACTCCGGGTATACAGTGAATTTAAAGTGTTTAAGGGAAGTGTACGGTAGTGTTTTTAAAGGAAAACCCGTTTATTCCATATTCGTGCGTTTCGCGGGCAGAAAAGCACGTTTTTGACAATCCTCACTCTTTTGATGATAGCTCGAGAACGGTCGAATGTTAGCGTTTGCCGTATGTGGCATCGTGTTCAGCGCATCGAGTTACCCCTATACAGTGAATTTGAAGTTTTTAAGGGAAGTGTACGGTAGCGTTTTGGCAGAAAATTTGTTTTTTTCGAAAATTGAGCAATTCGATGATACCTCGAGAACGGTCCAATGTTGGCGTTTGCCGTATGTTGTATCGTGTTCAGCGCATCGAACTACGGGTATAGAGTGGATTTGAATTGTTTAAGGGAAGTGTACGGTACTGTTTTCGAAGGAAAACCCGTTTATGCCATATTCGTGCGTTTCGCGGGCAGAAAAGCCCGTTTTTCACAGTCCTCACTCTTCTGATGATAGCTCGAGAACAGTCGAATGTTCGTGTTTGCCGTATGTTGCATCGTGTTCAGCGCATCGCGTTGCCCCTATATAGTGAATTTGAAGTGGTTAAGGGAAGTTTACGGTAGCGTTTTGGCAGAAAATTTGTTTTTTTCGAAAATTGAGCAATTCGATGATAACTCGAGAACGGTCCAATGTTCGCGTTTGCCGTATGATGCTTCATGTTCAGCACATCGAACTACGCCTATACAGTGAATTTGAAGTGTTTAAGGGGAGTGTACGGCATTGTTTTGACAAAAAATTGATTTTTTCGAAAATTGTGCAATTCGATGATAACTCGAGAATGGTCGAATGTTAGCGTTTGCCGTATGTTGCATCGTGTTCAGCGCTTCGAATTACGGGTATACAGTGAATTTGAAGTATTCAAGGGAAGTGTACGGTAGTATTTATGAAGGAAACAGCCGTTTATGCCATATTCGTGCGTTTCACAGGCAGAAAAGCACGTTTTTCGCAGTCCTCACTCTTTTGATGATAGCTCGAGAACGGTCGAATGTTAGCGTTTGCCGTATGTTGCGTCGTGTTCAGCGCATCGAACTACGGGTATACAGTGAATTTTAAGTGTTTAAGGGAAGTCTACGGTAGTGTTTTTAAAGGAAAACCCGTTTATTCCATATTCGTGCGTTTCGCGGGCAGAAAAGCACGCTTTTCACAGTCCTCACTCTTTTGATGATAGCTCGAGAACGGTCGAATGTTCGTGTTTGCCGCATGTTGCATCGTGTTCAGCGCATCGAGTTACCCCTATACAGTCAATTTGAAGTTTTTGAGGGAAGTGTACGGCATTGTTTTGACAAAAAATTGATTTTTTCGAAAATTGTGCAATTCGATGATAACTCGAGAATGGTCGAATGTTAGCGTTTGCCGTATGTTGCATCGTGTTCAGCGCTTCGAACTACGGGTATACAGTGAATTTGAAGTGTTTAGGGGGAGTATACGGTAGCGTTTTGACAAAAAACTGATTTTTTCAAAAATTGTGCAATTCGATGATAACTCGAGAATGGTTGAATGTTAGCGTTTGCCGTATGTTGCATCGTGTTCAGCGCTTCGAACTACGGGTATATAGTGAATTTGAAATGTTTAAGGGAAGTGTACGGTAGTATTTATCAAGGAAACCCCGTGTATGCCATATTCGTGCGTTTCACGGGCAGAAAAGCACGCTTTTCGCAGTCCTCACTCTTTTCATGATAGCTCGAGAACGGTCGAATGTTAGCTTTTGCCGTATGTTGCATCGTGTTCAGCGCATCGAGTTACCCCTATACAGTGAATTTGAAGTGTTTAAGGGAAGTTTACGGTAGCGTTTTGCCAGAAAATTTTTTTTTTCGAAAATTGAGCAATACGATGATTACTCGAGAACGGTCGAATGTTAGCGTTTGCCGTATGTTGCATCGTGTTCAGCGCTTCAAACTACGGGTATGCGGTGAATTTGAAGTGTTTCAGGGAAGTGTATGGTAGTATTTATGAAGGAAACCCCGTTTATGCCATATTCGTGCGTTTCACGGGCAGAAAAGCACGTTTTTCGCAGTCCTCACTCTTTTCATGATAGCTCGAGAACGGTCCAATGGTAGCGTTTGCCGTATGTTGCATCGTGTTCAGCGCATCGAGTTACCCCTATACAGTGAATTTGAAGTGTTTAAGGGGAGTGTACGGCATTGTTTTGACAAAAATGTTTTTTTTCGAAAATTGAGCAATTCGATGATACCTCGAGGACGGTCGAATGTTAGCGTTTGCCGTATGTTGCGTCGTGTTCAGCGCTTCGAACAACGGGTATACAGTGAATTTGAAGTGTTTCAGGGAAGTGTACGGTAGTGTTTTTAAAGGAAAACCCGTTTATTCCATATTCGTGCGTTTCGCGGGCAGAAAAGCACGTTTTTCACGGTCCTCACTCTTTTGATGATAGCTCGAGAACGGTCGAATGTTCGTGTTTGCCGTATGTTGCATCGTGTTCAGCGCTTCGAACTACGGGTATACAGTGAATTTGAAGTGTTTAAGGGAAGTGTACGGTAGTGTTTTTAAAGGAAAACCCGTTTATTCCATATTCGTGCGTTTCGCGGGCAGAAAAGCACCTTTTTCACAGTCCTCACTCTTTTGATGATAGCTCGAGAACGGTCGACTGTTCGTGTTTGCCGTATGTTGCATCGTGTTCAGCGCTTCGAGTTAGCCCTATACAGTGAATTTGAAGTGTTTAAGGGAAGTTTACGGTAGCGTTTTGGCAGAAAATTTGTTTTTTCGAAAATTGAGCAATTCGATGATAACTCGAGAACGGTCGAATGTTAGCGTTTGCCGTATGTTGCGTTGTATTCAGCGCATCGAATTACCCCTATGCAGTGAATTTGAAGTTTTTAAGGGAAGTGGACCGTAGTGTTTTTGAAGGAAAACCCGTTTATGCCATATTCGTGCATTTCGCGGGCAGAAAAGCACGTTTTTCACAGTCCTCACTCTTTTGATGATAGCTCGAGAACGGTCGAATGTTAGCATTTGCCCTATGTTGCTTTGTGTTCAGCGCATCGAATTACCCCGATGCAGTGAATTTGAAGTGTTTAAGGGGAGTGTACGGTATTGTTTTGACAAAAAAATTTTTTTTTCGAAAATTGAGCAATTCGATCACACCTCGGGAACGGTCCAATGTTCGCGTTTGCCGTATGTTGCTTCATGTTCAGCGCATCGAACTACGCCTATAAAATGAATTTGAAGTGTTTAAGGGGAGTGTACGGCATTGTTTTGACAAAAAATTGATTTTTTCGAAAATTGTGCAATTCGATGATAACTCGAGAATGGTCGAATGTTCGCGTTTGCTGTATGTTGCATCGTGTTCACCGCTTGGAACTACGGGTATACAGTGAATTCGAAGTGTTTAAGGGAAGTGTACGGTAGTATTTATGAAGGAAACCCCGTTTATGCCATATTCGTGCGTTTCACGGGCAGAAAAGCACGTTTTTCGCAGTCCTCACTCTTTTCATGATAGCTCGAGAACGGTCCAATGGTAGCGTTTGCCGTATGTTGCATCGTGTTCAGCGCATCGAGTTACCCCATACAGTGAATTTGAAGTGTTTAAGGGGAGTGTACGGCATTGTTTTGACAAAAATGTTTTTTTTCGAAAATTGAGCAATTCGATGATACCTCGAGGACGGTCGAATGTTAGCGTTTGCCGTATGTTGCGTCGTGTTCAGCGCTTCGAACTACGGGTATACAGTGAATTTGAAGTGTTTCAGGGAAGTCTACGGTAGTGTTTTTAAAGGAAAACCCGTTTATTCCATATTCGTGCGTTTCGCGGGCAGAAAAGCACGCTTTTCACAGTCCTCACTCTTTTGATGATAGCTCGAGAACGGTCGAATGTTAGCATTTGCCGAATGTTGCGTCGGGTTTAGCGCATCGAATTACCCCTATGCAGTGAATTTGCAGTGTTTAAGGGGAGTTTACGGTACCGTTTCGGCAGAAAATTTGTTTTTTTCGAAAATTGAGCAATTCGATGATACCTCGAGAACGGTCCAACGTTCGCGTTTGCCGTATGTTGCATCGTGTTCAGCGCATCGAGTTACCCCTATACAGTGAATTTGAAGTTTTTGAGGGAAGTGTACGGTAGTGTTTTTGAAGGAAAACCCGTTTATGCCATATTCGTGCGTTTCGCGGGCAGTAAAGCACCTTTTTCACAGTCCTCACTCTTTTGATGATAGCTCGAGAACGGTCGAATGTTAGCATTTGCCGTATGTTGCGTCGGGTTTAGCGCATCGAATTACCCCTATGCAGTGAATTTGCAGTGTTTAAGGGGAGTTTACGGTAGCGTTTCGGCAGAAAATTTGTTTTTTTCGAAAATTGAGCAATTCGATGATACCTCGAGAACGGTCCAACGTTCGCGTTTGCCGTATGTTGTATCGTGTTCAGCGCATCGGACTACGGGTATAGAGTGGATTTCAATTGTTTAAGGGAAGTGTACGGTACTGTTTTTGAAGGAAAACCCGTTTATGCCATATTCGTGCATTTCGAGGGCAGAAAAGCACGTTTTTCACAGTCCTCACTCTTTTGATGATAGCTCGAGAACGGTCGAATGTTCGCGTTTGCAGTATGTTGCATCGTGCTCAGCGCTTCGAACTACGGGTATACAGTGAATTCGAAGTGTTTAAGGGAAGTGTACGGTAGTATTTATGAAGGAAACCCCGTTTATGCCATATTCGTGCGTTTCACGGGCAGAAAAGCACGTTTTTCGCAGTCCTCACTCTTTTGATGATAGCTCGAGAACGGTCGAATGTTAGCATTCGCTCTATGTTGCGTTGTGTTCAGCGCATCGAATTACCCCTATGCAGTGAATTTGAAGTGTTTAAGGGGAGTGTACGGTATTCTTTTGACAAAAAAAATTTTTTTTCGAAAATTGAGCAATTCGATGACACCTCGAGAACGGTCCAATGTTCCTGTTTGCCGTATGATGCATCGTGTTCAGCGCATCGAATTACCCCTATACAGTGAGTTTGAAGTGTTTAAAGGAAGTGTACAGTAGCGCTTTGACAAAAACCTGATTTTTTCAAAGTTTGTGCAATTCGATGATAACTCGAGAATGGTCGAATGTTAGCGTTTGCCGTATGTTGCATCGTGTTCAGCGCATCGAACTACGGTTATACAGTGAATTCGAAGTGTTTAAGGGAAGTGTACGGTAGTATTTATGAAGTAAACCCCGTTTATGCCATATTCGGGCGTTTCACGGGCAGAAAAGCACGTTTTTCGCATTCCTCACTCTTTTGATGATAGCTCGAGAACGGTCGAATGTTAGCATTTGCCGTATGTGGCATCGTGTTCAGCGCATCGAGTTACCCCTATACAGTGAATTTGAAGTGTTTAAGGGGCGTGTACGGCATTGTTTTGACAAAAAAAATTTTTTTTTCGAAAATTGAGCTATTCGATGACACCTCGAGAACGGTCCAATGTTCCCGTTTGCCGTATGATGCATCGTGTTCAGCGCATCGAATTACCCCTATACAGTGAGTTTGAAGTGTTTAAAGGAAGTGTACAGTAGCGTTTTGACAAAAACCTGATTTTTTCAAAGTTTGTTCAATTCGATGATAACTCGAGAATGGTCGAATGTTAGCGTTTGCCGTATGTTGTATCGTGTTCAGCGCATCGAACTACGGGTATAGAGTGGATTTGAATTGTTTAAGGGAAGTGTACGGTAGTGGTTTTGAAGGAAAACCCGTTTATGCCATTTTCGTGCGTTTCGCGGGCAGAAAAGCTGTTTTTCGCAGTCCTCACTCTTTTAATGATAGCTCGAGAACGGTCGGATGTTAGCGTTTGCCGTATGTTGCGTCGTGTTTAGCGCATTGAATTACCCCTATGCAGTGAATTTGAAGTGTTTGACGGGAGTGTACGGCATTGTTTTAACAAAAAATTTTTTTTTTTCGAAAATTGAGCAATGCGATGACACCTCGAGACCGGTTTAATGTTCGCGTTTGCCGTATGTTGCTTCGTGTTCAGCGCATCGAACTACTCCTATACAGTGAATTTGAAGTGTTTAAGGGGAGTGTACGGCATTGTTTGGACAAAAACCTGATTTTTTCAAAAATTGTGCAATTCGATGATAACTCGAGAATGGTCGAATGTTAGCGTTTGCCGTATGTTGCATCGTGTTCAGCGCTTCGAATTACGGGTATACAGTGAATTTGAAGTGTTCAAGGGAAGTGTACGGTAGTATTTATGAAGGAAACAGCCGTTTATGCCATATTCGTGCGTTTCACAGGCAGAAAAGCACGTTTTTCGCAGTCCTCACTCTTTTGATGATAGCTCGAGAACGGTCGAATGTTAGCGTTTGCCGTATGTTGCGTCGTGTTCAGCGCATCGAACTACGGGTATACAGTGAATTTTAAGTGTTTAAGGGAAGTCTACGGTAGTGTTTTTAAAGGAAAACCCGTTTATTCCATATTCGTGCGTTTCGCGGGCAGAAAAGCACGCTTTTCACAGTCCTCACTCTTTTGATGATAGCTCGAGAACGGTCGAATGTTCGTGTTTGCCGTATGTTGCATCGTGTTCAGCGCATCGAGTTACCCCTATACAGTGAATTTGAAGTTTTTGAGGGAAGTGTACGGTAGTGTTTTTGAAGGAAAACCCGTTTATGCCATATTCGTGCGTTTCGCGGGCAGTAAAGCACCTTTTTCACAGTCCTCACTCTTTTGATGATAGCTCGAGAACGGTCGAATGTTAGCATTTGCCGAATGTTGCGTCGGGTTTAGCGCATCGAATTACCCCTATGCAGTGAATTTGCAGTGTTTAAGGGGAGTTTACGGTACCGTTTCGGCAGAAAATTTGTTTTTTTCGAAAATTGAGCAATTCGATGATACCTCGAGAACGGTCCAACGTTCGCGTTTGCCGTATGTTGTATCGTGTTCAGCGCATCGAACTACGGGTATAGAGTGGATTTCAATTGTTTAAGGGAAGTGTACGGTACTGTTTTTGAAGGAAAACCCGTTTATGCCATATTCGTGCATTTCGAGGGCAGAAAAGCACGTTTTTCACAGTCCTCACTCTTTTGATGATAGCTCGAGAACGGTCGAATGTTCGCGTTTGCAGTATGTTGCATCGTGCTCAGCGCTTCGAACTACGGGTATACAGTGAATTCGAAGTGTTTAAGGGAAGTGTACGGTAGTATTTATGAAGGAAACCCCGTTTATGCCATATTCGTGCGTTTCACGGGCAGAAAAGCACGTTTTTCGCAGTCCTCACTCTTTTGATGATAGCTCGAGAACGGTCGAATGTTAGCATTCGCTCTATGTTGCGTTGTGTTCAGCGCATCGAATTACCCCTATGCAGTGAATTTGAAGTGTTTAAGGGGAGTGTACGGTATTCTTTTGACAAAAAAATTTTTTTTTCGAAAATTGAGCAATTCGATGACACCTCGAGAACGGTCCAATGTTCCTGTTTGCCGTATGATGCATCGTGTTCAGCGCATCGAATTACCCCTATACAGTGAGTTTGAAGTGTTTAAAGGAAGTGTACAGTAGCGCTTTGACAAAAACCTGATTTTTTCAAAGTTTGTGCAATTCGATGATAACTCGAGAATGGTCGAATGTTAGCGTTTGCCGTATGTTGCATCGTGTTCAGCGCATCGAACTACGGTTATACAGTGAATTCGAAGTGTTTAAGGGAAGTGTACGGTAGTATTTATGAAGTAAACCCCGTTTATGCCATATTCGGGCGTTTCACGGGCAGAAACGCACGTTTTTCGCATTCCTCACTCTTTTGATGATAGCTCGAGAACGGTCGAATGTTAGCATTTGCCGTATGTGGCATCGTGTTCAGCGCATCGAGTTACCCCTATACAGTGAATTTGAAGTGTTTAAGGGGCGTGTACGGCATTGTTTTGACAAAAAATTTTTTTTTTTCGAAAATTGAGCTATTCGATGACACCTCGAGAACGGTCCAATGTTCCCGTTTGCCGTATGATGCATCGTGTTCAGCGCATCGAATTACCCCTATACAGTGAGTTTGAAGTGTTTAAAGGAAGTGTACAGTAGCGTTTTGACAAAAACCTGATTTTTTCAAAGTTTGTTCAATTCGATGATAACTCGAGAATGGTCGAATGTTAGCGTTTGCCGTATGTTGTATCGTGTTCAGCGCATCGAACTACGGGTATAGAGTGGATTTGAATTGTTTAAGGGAAGTGTACGGTAGTGGTTTTGAAGGAAAACCCGTTTATGCCATTTTCGTGCGTTTCGCGGGCAGAAAAGCTGTTTTTCGCAGTCCTCACTCTTTTAATGATAGCTCGAGAACGGTCGGATGTTAGCGTTTGCCGTATGTTGCGTCGTGTTTAGCGCATTGAATTACCCCTATGCAGTGAATTTGAAGTGTTTGACGGGAGTGTACGGCATTGTTTTAACAAAAAATTTTTTTTTTTCGAAAATTGAGCAATGCGATGACACCTCGAGACCGGTTTAATGTTCGCGTTTGCCGTATGTTGCTTCGTGTTCAGCGCATCGAACTACTCCTATACAGTGAATTTGAAGTGTTTAAGGGGAGTGTACGGCATTGTTTGGACAAAAACCTGATTTTTTCAAAAATTGTGCAATTCGATGATAACTCGAGAATGGTCGAATGTTAGCGTTTGCCGTATGTTGCATCGTGTTCAGCGCTTCGAATTACGGGTATACAGTGAATTTGAAGTGTTCAAGGGAAGTGTACGGTAGTATTTATGAAGGAAACAGCCGTTTATGCCATATTCGTGCGTTTCACAGGCAGAAAAGCACGTTTTTCGCAGTCCTCACTCTTTTGATGATAGCTCGAGAACGGTCGAATGTTAGCGTTTGCCGTATGTTGCGTCGTGTTCAGCGCATCGAACTACGGGTATACAGTGAATTTTAAGTGTTTAAGGGAAGTCTACGGTAGTGTTTTTAAAGGAAAACCCGTTTATTCCATATTCGTGCGTTTCGCGGGCAGAAAAGCACGCTTTTCACAGTCCTCACTCTTTTGATGATAGCTCGAGAACGGTCGAATGTTCGTGTTTGCCGTATGTTGCATCGTGTTCAGCGCATCGAGTTACCCCTATACAGTGAATTTGAAGTTTTTGAGGGAAGTGTACGGTAGTGTTTTTGAAGGAAAACCCGTTTATGCCATATTCGTGCGTTTCGCGGGCAGTAAAGCACCTTTTTCACAGTCCTCACTCTTTTGATGATAGCTCGAGAACGGTCGAATGTTAGCATTTGCCGAATGTTGCGTCGGGTTTAGCGCATCGAATTACCCCTATGCAGTGAATTTGCAGTGTTTAAGGGGAGTTTACGGTACCGTTTCGGCAGAAAATTTGTTTTTTTCGAAAATTGAGCAATTCGATGATACCTCGAGAACGGTCCAACGTTCGCGTTTGCCGTATGTTGTATCGTGTTCAGCGCATCGAACTACGGGTATAGAGTGGATTTCAATTGTTTAAGGGAAGTGTACGGTACTGTTTTTGAAGGAAAACCCGTTTATGCCATATTCGTGCATTTCGAGGGCAGAAAAGCACGTTTTTCACAGTCCTCACTCTTTTGATGATAGCTCGAGAACGGTCGAATGTTCGCGTTTGCAGTATGTTGCATCGTGCTCAGCGCTTCGAACTACGGGTATACAGTGAATTCGAAGTGTTTAAGGGAAGTGTACGGTAGTATTTATGAAGGAAACCCCGTTTATGCCATATTCGTGCGTTTCACGGGCAGAAAAGCACGTTTTTCGCAGTCCTCACTCTTTTGATGATAGCTCGAGAACGGTCGAATGTTAGCATTCGCCCTATGTTGCGTTGTGTTCAGCGCATCGAATTACCCCTATGCAGTGAATTTGAAGTGTTTAAGGGGAGTGTACGGTATTCTTTTGACAAAAAAAATTTTTTTTCGAAAATTGAGCAATTCGATGACACCTCGAGAACGGTCCAATGTTCCCGTTTGCCGTATGATGCATCGTGTTCAGCGCATCGAATTACCCCTATACAGGGAGTTTGAAGTGTTTAAAGGAAGTGTACAGTAGCGCTTTGAGAAAAACCTGATTTTTTCAAAGTTTGTGCAATTCGATGATAACTCGAGAATGGTCGAATGTTAGCGTTTGCCGTATGTTGCATCGTGTTCAGCGCATCGAACTACGGGTATACAGTGAATTCGAAGTGTTTAAGGGAAGTGTACGGTAGTATTTATGAAGTAAACCCCGTTTATGCCATATTCGGGCGTTTCACGGGCAGAAAAGCACGTTTTTCGCATTCCTCACTCTTTTGATGATAGCTCGAGAACGGTCGAATGTTAGCATTTGCCGTATGTGGCATCGTGTTCAGCGCATCGAGTTACCCCTATACAGTGAATTTGAAGTGTTTAAGGGGCGTGTACGGCATTGTTTTGACAAAAAAATTTTTTTTTTCGAAAATTGAGCTATTCGATGACACCTCGAGAACGGTCCAATGTTCCCGTTTGCCGTATGATGCATCGTGTTCAGCGCATCGAATTACCCCTATACAGTGAGTTTGAAGTGTTTAAAGGAAGTGTACAGTAGCGTTTTGACAAAAACCTGATTTTTTCAAAGTTTGTTCAATTCGATGATAACTCGAGAATGGTCGAATGTTAGCGTTTGCCGTATGTTGTATCGTGTTCAGCGCATCGAACTACGGGTATAGAGTGGATTTGAATTGTTTAAGGGAAGTGTACGGTAGTGGTTTTGAAGGAAAACCCGTTTATGCCATTTTCGTGCGTTTCGCGGGCAGAAAAGCTGTTTTTCGCAGTCCTCACTCTTTTAATGATAGCTCGAGAACGGTCGGATGTTAGCGTTTGCCGTATGTTGCGTCGTGTTTAGCGCATTGAATTACCCCTATGCAGTGAATTTGAAGTGTTTGACGGGAGTGTACGGCATTGTTTTAACAAAAAAATTTTTTTTTTCGAAAATTGAGCAATGCGATGACACCTCGAGAACGGTTTAATGTTCGCGTTTGCCGTATGTTGCTTCGTGTTCAGCGCATCGAACTACGCCTATACAGTGAATTTGAAGTGTTTAAGGGGAGTGTACGGCATTGTTTGGACAAAAACCTGATTTTTTCAAAAATTGTGCAATTCGATGATAACTCGAGAATGGTCGAATGTTAGCGTTTGCCGTATGTTGCATCGTGTTCAGCGCATCGAACTACGCCTATACAATGAATTTGAAGTGTTTAAGGGGAGTGTACGGCATTGTTTTGACAAAAACCTGATTTTTTCAAAAATTGTGCAATTCGATGATAACTCGAGAACGGTCAAATGTTAGCATTTGCCGTATGTTGCGTCGGGTTTAGCGCATCGAATTACCCCTATGCAGTGAATTTGCAGTGTTTAAGGCGAGTTTACGGTAGCGTTTCGGCAGAAAATTTGTTTTTTTCGAAAATTGAGCAATTCGATGATACCTCGAGAACGGTCCAACGTTCGCGTTTGCCGTATGTTGTATCGTGTTCAGCGCATCGAACTACGGGTATAGAGTGGATTTCAATTGTTTAAGGGAAGTGTACGGTACTGTTTTTGAAGGAAAACCCGTTTATGCCATATTCGTGCATTTCGAGGGCAGAAAAGCACGTTTTTCACAGTCCTCACTCTTTTGATGATAGCTCGAGAACGGTCGAATGTTCGCGTTTGCAGTATGTTGCATCGTGCTCAGCGCTTCGAACTACGGGTATACAGTGAATTCGAAGTGTTTAAGGGAAGTGTACGGTAGTATTTATGAAGGAAACCCCGTTTATGCCATATTCGTGCGTTTCACGGGCAGAAAAGCACGTTTTTCGCAGTCCTCACTCTTTTGATGATAGCTCGAGAACGGTCGAATGTTAGCATTCGCCCTATGTTGCGTTGTGTTCAGCGCATCGAATTACCCCTATGCAGTGAATTTGAAGTGTTTAAGGGGAGTGTACGGTATTCTTTTGACAAAAAAAAAATTTTTTTCGAAAATTGAGCAATTCGATGACACCTCGAGAACGGTCCAATGTTCCCGTTTACCGTATGATGCATCGTGTTCAGCGCATCGAATTACCCCTATATAGTGAGTTTGAAGTGTTTAAAGGAAGTGTACAGTAGCGCTTTGACAAAAACCTGATTTTTTCAAAGTTTGTGCAATTCGATGATAACTCGAGAATGGTCGAATGTTAGCGTTTGCCGTATGTTGCATCGTGTTCAGCGCATCGAACTACGGGTATACAGTGAATTCGAAGTGTTTAAGGGAAGTGTACGGTAGTATTTATGAAGTAAACCCCGTTTATGCCATATTCGGGCGTTTCACGGGCAGAAAAGCACGTTTTTCGCATTCCTCACTCTTTTGATGATAGCTCGAGAACGGTCGAATGTTAGCATTTGCCGTATGTGGCATCGTGTTCAGCGCATCGAGTTACCCCTATACAGTGAATTTGAAGTGTTTAAGGGGCGTGTACGGCATTGTTTTGACAAAAAAATTTTTTTTTTCGAAAATTGAGCTATTCGATGACACCTCGAGAACGGTCCAATGTTCCCGTTTGCCGTATGATGCATCGTGTTCAGCGCATCGAATTACCCCTATACAGTGAGTTTGAAGTGTTTAAAGGAAGTGTACAGTAGCGTTTTGACAAAAACCTGATTTTTTCAAAGTTTGTTCAATTCGATGATAACTCGAGAATGGTCGAATGTTAGCGTTTGCCGTATGTTGTATCGTGTTCAGCGCATCGAACTACGGGTATAGAGTGGATTTGAATTGTTTAAGGGAAGTGTACGGTAGTGGTTTTGAAGGAAAACCCGTTTATGCCATTTTCGTGCGTTTCGCGGGCAGAAAAGCTGTTTTTCGCAGTCCTCACTCTTTTAATGATAGCTCGAGAACGGTCGGATGTTAGCGTTTGCCGTATGTTGCGTCGTGTTTAGCGCATTGAATTACCCCTATGCAGTGAATTTGAAGTGTTTGACGGGAGTGTACGGCATTGTTTTAACAAAAAAATTTTTTTTTTCGAAAATTGAGCAATGCGATGACACCTCGAGAACGGTTTAATGTTCGCGTTTGCCGTATGTTGCTTCGTGTTCAGCGCATCGAACTACGCCTATACAGTGAATTTGAAGTGTTTAAGGGGAGTGTACGGCATTGTTTGGACAAAAACCTGATTTTTTCAAAAATTGTGCAATTCGATGATAACTCGAGAATGGTCGAATGTTAGCGTTTGCCGTATGTTGCATCGTGTTCAGCGCATCGAACTACGCCTATACAATGAATTTGAAGTGTTTAAGGGGAGTGTACGGCATTGTTTTGACAAAAACCTGATTTTTTCAAAAATTGTGCAATTCGATGATAACTCGAGAACGGTCAAATGTTAGCATTTGCCGTATGTTGCGTCGGGTTTAGCGCATCGAATTACCCCTATGCAGTGAATTTGCAGTGTTTAAGGCGAGTTTACGGTAGCGTTTCGGCAGAAAATTTGTTTTTTTCGAAAATTGAGCAATTCGATGATACCTCGAGAACGGTCCAACGTTCGCGTTTGCCGTATGTTGTATCGTGTTCAGCGCATCGAACTACGGGTATAGAGTGGATTTCAATTGTTTAAGGGAAGTGTACGGTACTGTTTTTGAAGGAAAACCCGTTTATGCCATATTCGTGCATTTCGAGGGCAGAAAAGCACGTTTTTCACAGTCCTCACTCTTTTGATGATAGCTCGAGAACGGTCGAATGTTCGCGTTTGCAGTATGTTGCATCGTGCTCAGCGCTTCGAACTACGGGTATACAGTGAATTCGAAGTGTTTAAGGGAAGTGTACGGTAGTATTTATGAAGGAAACCCCGTTTATGCCATATTCGTGCGTTTCACGGGCAGAAAAGCACGTTTTTCGCAGTCCTCACTCTTTTGATGATAGCTCGAGAACGGTCGAATGTTAGCATTCGCCCTATGTTGCGTTGTGTTCAGCGCATCGAATTACCCCTATGCAGTGAATTTGAAGTGTTTAAGGGGAGTGTACGGTATTCTTTTGACAAAAAAAATTTTTTTTCGAAAATTGAGCAATTCGATGACACCTCGAGAACGGTCCAATGTTCCCGTTTACCGTATGATGCATCGTGTTCAGCGCATCGAATTACCCCTATACAGTGAGTTTGAAGTGTTTAAAGGAAGTGTACAGTAGCGCTTTGACAAAAACCTGATTTTTTCAAAGTTTGTGCAATTCGATGATAACTCGAGAATGGTCGAATGTTAGCGTTTGCCGTATGTTGCATCGTGTTCAGCGCATCGAACTACGGGTATACAGTGAATTCGAAGTGTTTAAGGGAAGTGTACGGTAGTATTTATGAAGTAAACCCCGTTTATGCCATATTCGGGCGTTTCACGGGCAGAAAAGCACGTTTTTCGCATTCCTCACTCTTTTGATGATAGCTCGAGAACGGTCGAATGTTAGCATTTGCCGTATGTGGCATCGTGTTCAGCGCATCGAGTTACCCCTATACAGTGAATTTGAAGTGTTTAAGGGGCGTGTACGGCATTGTTTTGACAAAAAAATTTTTTTTTTCGAAAATTGAGCTATTCGATGACACCTCGAGAACGGTCCAATGTTCCCGTTTGCCGTATGATGCATCGTGTTCAGCGCATCGAATTACCCCTATACAGTGAGTTTGAAGTGTTTAAAGGAAGTGTACAGTAGCGTTTTGACAAAAACCTGATTTTTTCAAAGTTTGTTCAATTCGATGATAACTCGAGAATGGTCGAATGTTAGCGTTTGCCGTATGTTGTATCGTGTTCAGCGCATCGAACTACGGGTATAGAGTGGATTTGAATTGTTTAAGGGAAGTGTACGGTAGTGGTTTTGAAGGAAAACCCGTTTATGCCATTTTCGTGCGTTTCGCGGGCAGAAAAGCTGTTTTTCGCAGTCCTCACTCTTTTAATGATAGCTCGAGAACGGTCGGATGTTAGCGTTTGCCGTATGTTGCGTCGTGTTTAGCGCATTGAATTACCCCTATGCAGTGAATTTGAAGTGTTTGACGGGAGTGTACGGCATTGTTTTAACAAAAAAATTTTTTTTTTCGAAAATTGAGCAATGCGATGACACCTCGAGAACGGTTTAATGTTCGCGTTTGCCGTATGTTGCTTCGTGTTCAGCGCATCGAACTACGCCTATACAGTGAATTTGAAGTGTTTAAGGGGAGTGTACGGCATTGTTTGGACAAAAACCTGATTTTTTCAAAAATTGTGCAATTCGATGATAACTCGAGAATGGTCGAATGTTAGCGTTTGCCGTATGTTGCATCGTGTTCAGCGCATCGAACTACGCCTATACAATGAATTTGAAGTGTTTAAGGGGAGTGTACGGCATTGTTTTGACAAAAACCTGATTTTTTCAAAAATTGTGCAATTCGATGATAACTCGAGAACGGTCAAATGTTAGCATTTGCCGTATGTTGCGTCGGGTTTAGCGCATCGAATTACCCCTATGCAGTGAATTTGCAGTGTTTAAGGCGAGTTTACGGTAGCGTTTCGGCAGAAAATTTGTTTTTTTCGAAAATTGAGCAATTCGATGATACCTCGAGAACGGTCCAACGTTCGCGTTTGCCGTATGTTGTATCGTGTTCAGCGCATCGAACTACGGGTATAGAGTGGATTTCAATTGTTTAAGGGAAGTGTACGGTACTGTTTTTGAAGGAAAACCCGTTTATGCCATATTCGTGCATTTCGAGGGCAGAAAAGCACGTTTTTCACAGTCCTCACTCTTTTGATGATAGCTCGAGAACGGTCGAATGTTCGCGTTTGCAGTATGTTGCATCGTGCTCAGCGCTTCGAACTACGGGTATACAGTGAATTCGAAGTGTTTAAGGGAAGTGTACGGTAGTATTTATGAAGGAAACCCCGTTTATGCCATATTCGTGCGTTTCACGGGCAGAAAAGCACGTTTTTCGCAGTCCTCACTCTTTTGATGATAGCTCGAGAACGGTCGAATGTTAGCATTCGCCCTATGTTGCGTTGTGTTCAGCGCATCGAATTACCCCTATGCAGTGAATTTGAAGTGTTTAAGGGGAGTGTACGGTATTCTTTTGACAAAAAAAATTTTTTTTCGAAAATTGAGCAATTCGATGACACCTCGAGAACGGTCCAATGTTCCCGTTTACCGTATGATGCATCGTGTTCAGCGCATCGAATTACCCCTATACAGTGAGTTTGAAGTGTTTAAAGGAAGTGTACAGTAGCGCTTTGACAAAAACCTGATTTTTTCAAAGTTTGTGCAATTCGATGATAACTCGAGAATGGTCGAATGTTAGCGTTTGCCGTATGTTGCATCGTGTTCAGCGCATCGAACTACGGGTATACAGTGAATTCGAAGTGTTTAAGGGAAGTGTACGGTAGTATTTATGAAGTAAACCCCGTTTATGCCATATTCGGGCGTTTCACGGGCAGAAAAGCACGTTTTTCGCATTCCTCACTCTTTTGATGATAGCTCGAGAACGGTCGAATGTTAGCATTTGCCGTATGTGGCATCGTGTTCAGCGCATCGAGTTACCCCTATACAGTGAATTTGAAGTGTTTAAGGGGCGTGTACGGCATTGTTTTGACAAAAAAATTTTTTTTTTCGAAAATTGAGCTATTCGATGACACCTCGAGAACGGTCCAATGTTCCCGTTTGCCGTATGATGCATCGTGTTCAGCGCATCGAATTACCCCTATACAGTGAGTTTGAAGTGTTTAAAGGAAGTGTACAGTAGCGTTTTGACAAAAACCTGATTTTTTCAAAGTTTGTTCAATTCGATGATAACTCGAGAATGGTCGAATGTTAGCGTTTGCCGTATGTTGTATCGTGTTCAGCGCATCGAACTACGGGTATAGAGTGGATTTGAATTGTTTAAGGGAAGTGTACGGTAGTGGTTTTGAAGGAAAACCCGTTTATGCCATTTTCGTGCGTTTCGCGGGCAGAAAAGCTGTTTTTCGCAGTCCTCACTCTTTTAATGATAGCTCGAGAACGGTCGGATGTTAGCGTTTGCCGTATGTTGCGTCGTGTTTAGCGCATTGAATTACCCCTATGCAGTGAATTTGAAGTGTTTGACGGGAGTGTACGGCATTGTTTTAACAAAAAAATTTTTTTTTTCGAAAATTGAGCAATGCGATGACACCTCGAGAACGGTTTAATGTTCGCGTTTGCCGTATGTTGCTTCGTGTTCAGCGCATCGAACTACGCCTATACAGTGAATTTGAAGTGTTTAAGGGGAGTGTACGGCATTGTTTGGACAAAAACCTGATTTTTTCAAAAATTGTGCAATTCGATGATAACTCGAGAATGGTCGAATGTTAGCGTTTGCCGTATGTTGCATCGTGTTCAGCGCATCGAACTACGCCTATACAATGAATTTGAAGTGTTTAAGGGGAGTGTACGGCATTGTTTTGACAAAAACCTGATTTTTTCAAAAATTGTGCAATTCGATGATACCTCGAGAACGGTCCAACGTTCGCGTTTGCCGTATGTTGTATCGTGTTCAGCGCATCGAACTACGGGTATAGAGTGGATTTCAATTGTTTAAGGGAAGTGTACGGTACTGTTTTTGAAGGAAAACCCGTTTATGCCATATTCGTGCATTTCGAGGGCAGAAAAGCACGTTTTTCACAGTCCTCACTCTTTTGATGATAGCTCGAGAACGGTCGAATGTTCGCGTTTGCAGTATGTTGCATCGTGCTCAGCGCTTCGAACTACGGGTATACAGTGAATTCGAAGTGTTTAAGGGAAGTGTACGGTAGTATTTATGAAGGAAACCCCGTTTATGCCATATTCGTGCGTTTCACGGGCAGAAAAGCACGTTTTTCGCAGTCCTCACTCTTTTGATGATAGCCCGAGAACGGTCGAATGTTAGCATTCGCCCTATGTTGCGTTGTGTTCAGCGCATCGAATTACCCCTATGCAGTGAATTTGAAGTGTTTAAGGGGAGTGTACGGTATTCTTTTGACAAAAAAAAAATTTTTTTCGAAAATTGAGCAATTCGATGACACCTCGAGAACGGTCCAATGTTCCCGTTTGCCGTATGATGCATCGTGTTCAGCGCATCGAATTACCCCTATACAGTGAGTTTGAAGTGTTTAAAGGAAGTGTACAGTAGCGCTTTGACAAAAACCTGATTTTTTCAAAGTTTGTGCAATTCGATGATAACTCGAGAATGGTCGAATGTTAGCGTTTGCCGTATGTTGCATCGTGTTCAGCGCATCGAACTACGGGTATACAGTGAATTCGAAGTGTTTAAGGGAAGTGTACGGTAGTATTTATGAAGTAAACCTCGTTTATGCCATATTCGGGTGTTTCACGGGCAGAAAAGCACGTTTTTCGCATTCCTCACTCTTTTGATGATAGCTCGAGAACGGTCGAATGTTAGCATTTGCCGTATGTGGCATCGTGTTCAGCGCATCGAGTTACCCCTATACAGTGAATTTGAAGTGTTTAAGGGGCGTGTACGGCATTGTTTTGACAAAAAATTTTTTTTTTTCGAAAATTGAGCTATTCGATGACACCTCGAGAACGGTCCAATGTTCCCGTTTGCCGTATGATGCATCGTGTTCAGCGCATCGAATTACCCCTATACAGTGAGTTTGAAGTGTTTAAAGGAAGTGTACAGTAGCGTTTTGACAAAAACCTGATTGTTTCAAAGTTTGTTCAATTCGATGATAACTCGAGAATGGTCGAATGTTAGCGTTTGCCGTATGTTGTATCGTGTTCAGCGCATCGAACTACGGGTATAGAGTGGATTTGAATTGTTTAAGGGAAGTGTACGGTAGTGGTTTTGAAGGAAAACCCGTTTATGCCATTTTCGTGCGTTTCGCGGGCAGAAAAGCTGTTTTTCGCAGTCCTCACTCTTTTAATGATAGCTCGAGAACGGTCGGATGTTAGCGTTTGCCGTATGTTGCGTCGTGTTTAGCGCATTGAATTACCCCTATACAGTGAATTTGAAGTGTTTGACGGGAGTGTACGGCATTGTTTTAACAAAAAAATTTTTTTTTTCGAAAATTGAGCAATGCGATGACACCTCGAGAACGGTTTAATGTTCGCGTTTGCCGTATGTTGCTTCGTGTTCAGCGCATCGAACTACGCCTATACAGTGAATTTGAAGTGTTTAAGGGGAGTGTACGGCATTGTTTGGACAAAAACCTGATTTTTTCAAAAATTGTGCAATTCGATGATAACTCGAGAATGGTCGAATGTTAGCGTTTGCCGTATGTTGCATCGTGTTCAGCGCATCGAACTACGCCTATACAATGAATTTGAAGTGTTTAAGGGGAGTGTACGGCATTGTTTTGACAAAAACCTGATTTTTTCAAAAATTGTGCAATTCGATGATAACTCGAGAATGGTCGAATGTTAGCGTTTGCCGTATGTTGCATCGTGTTGAGCGCATCGAGTTACCCCTATACAGTGAATTTGAATTGTTTAAGGGAAGTGTACGGTAGTGGTTTTGAAGGAAAACCCGTTTATGCCATTTTCGTGCGTTTCGCGGGCAGAAAAGCTGTTTTTCGCAGTCCTCACTCTTTTAATGATAGCTCGAGAACGGTCAGATGTTAGCGTTTGCCGTATGTTGCGTCGTGTTCAGCGCATCGAATTACCCCTATGCAGTGAATTTGAAGTGTTTGACGGGAGTGTACGGCATTGTTTTAACAAAAAATTTTTTTTTTTCGAAAATTGAGCAATGCGATGACACCTCGAGAACGGTTTAATGTTCGCGTTTGCCGTATGTGGCATCGTGTTCAGCGCATCGAGTTACCCCTATACAGTGAATTTGAAGTTTTTAAGGGAAGTGTACGGTAGTGTTTTTGAAGGAAAACCCGTTTATGCCATATTCGTGCATTTCGAGGGCAGAAAAGCACGTTTTTCACAGTCCTCACTCTTTTGATGATAGCTCGAGAACGGTCGGATGTTAGCGTTTGCCGTATGTTGCATCGTGTTCAGCGCATCGAACTACGGGTATACAGTGAATTCGAAGTGTTTCAGGGAAGTGTACGGTAGTATTTATGAAGTAAACCCCGTTTATGCCATTTTCGTGCGTTTCGCGGGCAGAAAAGCTGTTTTTCGCAGTCCTCACTCTTTTAATGATAGCTCGAGAACGGTCGGATGTTAGCGTTTGCCGTATGTTGCGTCGTGTTCAGCGCATTGAATTACCCCTATGCAGTGAATTTGAAGTGTTTGACGGGAGTGTACGGCATTGTTTTAACAAAAAAATTTTTTTTTTCGAAAATTGAGCAATGCGATGACACCTCGAGAACGGTTTAATGTTCGCGTTTGCCGTATGTTGCTTCGTGTTCAGCGCATCAAACTACGCCTATACAGTGAATTTGAAGTGTTTAATCGGAGTGTACGGCATTGTTTTGACAAAAACCTGATTTTTTCAAAAATTGTGCAATTCGATGATAACTCGAGAATGGTCGAATGTTAGCGTTTGCCGTATGTTGCATCGTGTTCAGCGCTTGGAACTACGGGTATACAGTGAATTTGAAGTGTTTAAGGGAAGTGTACGGTAGCGTTTTGGCAGAAAATTTGTTTTTTCGAAAATTGAGCAATTCGATGATAACTCGAGAACGGTCGAATGTTAGCGTTTGCCGTATGTGGCATCGTTTTCAGCGCATCGAGTTACCCCTATACAGTGAATTTGAAGTTTTTAAGGGAAGTGTACGGTAGTGTTTTTGAAGGAAAACCCGTTTATGCCATATTCGTGCATTTCGAGGGCAGAAAAGCACGGTTTTCACAGTCCTCACTCTTTTGATGATAGCTCGAGAACGGTCGAATATTCGCGTTTGCAGTATGTTGCATCGTGTTCAGCGCTTCGAACTACGGGTATACAGTGAATTCGAAGTGTTTAAGGGAAGTGTACGGTAGTATTTATGAAGGAAACCCCGTTTATGCCATTGTTACGTCTTTACCTTCTCGCCAGTCCTGGAACAACAGAAAATGGGATAGTTACATAATAACAATTTATATTTAAATAACTATTATTGATTATTAACTAGATTGCTCATTAAAAATAAGTCGATGGTGAAATGCACATTTTATTTTGAAACACACGTATTGAGAAATACTCCACGTTCATTGCACTGCTGGCTCAGCATTCTCAGGGTGAAAACACCAGGTGAAACCTGAGCCCAGTGATAACACGCTGGACGTATAATGCTCGTACGCCGGTGGAATAAGAAATAAAATGAAAATAAAATAACGTACAAATAATCATACAAAACTAGGTGTAGATGCGCCGAAATTAAGATAATAATAAAACCTGATTATTCCTACAAATTATAATGAAAGTAACAAAGTACATAAACGATACCATTTATACGACATTTTATCTCAAAACATTGTCATCTACTGAAGAACAGTCGAGTTTGTTGTACTACTGGTTCAGTTTCCTCCAAGGCCACAGATGAAACCTGAGCGCGGTGATAAGGCGCTGGGCATATAATACTCTTACACCTGCGAAGTAGGAAATAGAAGCACTATGTAATAACATGAAAATTATTAAATCAAAATTAGTCGTGGATAAACCAAAAAACGCAATAACATAATAAAAATTGATGATTTTAGTTTCAAATAAAAGGAAAGTTTAAAAAGCATCTGAATGATAACATTCATTATGATATTTCGAAACTTTCACTTATCGACGAACACTTTGCGTTCATTGCACCGTTTGCTCAGCATTTTCGAAGGCATAGAACCCATACTAAAAGCTGAGTGCAGCAAAAATGCATCGGGCGTATGGAATCAATTTTTGTATAAAAGGAAGAATATTTGTGAAATAAAATCAGTTATACTTCATACTTAGTCCATCGATTAATTTCTCTCCCTTATCGTGGCGGACAAGCTCGCCCTAATCGTTCCCCTATCTTCTCACTTTCGAACACTTCTCTCGAAGCCGAGTGGACCAATCTCCGAAGACATCTTTCGATCAGCCCATCTTATCACCTTGAGGGAAAAACTGGAATTCTTTCGCCCTTCTGAGAAGCCAAATTAAGGTTAGAAAAATATATACACAAATTTATTTTATTGAAAAGTTACTCCCGTGAGTCGATTGATTTACTAACGTAGCATCATAATTACTTCCGGTTAACTTAGGACGTAACAGCCATATTCGTGCGTTTCACGGGCAGAAAAGCACGTTTTTCGCAGTCCTCACTCTTTTGATGATAGCTCGAGAACGGTCGAATGTTAGCATTCGCCCTATATTGCGTTGTGTTCAGCGCATCGAATTACCTCTATGCAGTGAATTTGAAGTGTTTAAGGGGAGTGTACGGTATTGTTTTGAGAAAAAAATTTTTTTTTCGAAAATTGAGCAATTCGATGACACCTCGGGAACGGTCCAATGTTCGCGTTTGCGGTATGTTGCTTCGTGTTCAGCGCATCGAACTACGCCTATACAATGAATTTGAAGTGTTTAAGGGGAGTGTACGGCATTGTTTTGACAAAAAATTGATTTTTTCGAAAATTGTGCAATTCGATGATAACTCGAGAATGGTCGAATGTTAGCGTTTGCCGTATGTTGCATCGTATTCAGCGCTTCGAACTACGGGTATACAGTGAATTTGAAGTGTTTAAGGGAAGTGTACGGTAGTGTTTTTAAAGGAAAACCCGATTATTCCATATTCGTGCGTTTCGCGGGCACAAAAGCACGTTTTTCGCAGTCCTCACTCTTTTGATGATAGCTCGAGAACGGTCCAATGTTCGCGTTTGCCGTATGTTGCTTCGTGTTCAGGGCATCGATCTACGCCTATACAGTGAATTTGAAGTGTTTAAGGGGAGTGTACGTCATTGTTCTGACAAAAAGTTGATTTTTTCGAACATTGTGCAATTCGATGATAACTCGAGAATGGTCGAATGTTAGAATTTGCCGTATGTTGCGTCGTGTTCAGCGCATCGAATTACCCCTATGCAGTGAGTTTGAAGTGTTTAAGGGGAGTGTACGGCATTGTTTTGACAAAAAAAAATTTTCTTCGAAAATTGAGCAATTCGGTGATACCTCGAGAACGGTCGAATGTTCGTGTTTGCGTATATTGCATCGTGTTCAGCGCATCGAGTTACGCCTATACAGTGAGTTTGAAGTGTTTAAAGGAAGTGTACGGTAGCGTTTTGACAAAAACCTGATTTTTTCAAAGTTTGTGCAATTCGATGATAACTCGAGAATGGTCGAATGTTAGCGTTTGCCGTATGTTGCATCGTATTCAGCGCTTCGAACTACGGGTATACAGTGAATTTGAAGTGTTTAAGGGAAGTGTACGGTAGTGTTTTTAAAGGAAAACCCGATTATTCCATATTCGTGCGTTTCGCGGGCACAAAAGCACGTTTTTCGCAGTCCTCACTCTTTTGATGATAGCTCGAGAACGGTCCAATGTTCGCGTTTGCCGTATGTTGCTTCGTGTTCAGCGCATCGATCTACGCCTATACAGTGAATTTGAAGTGTTTAAGGGGAGTGTACGTCATTGTTCTGACAAAAAGTTGATTTTTTCGAACATTGTGCAATTCGATGATAACTTGAGAACGGTCGAATGTTAGCGTTTGCCGTATGTTGCATCGTGTTCAGCGCATCGAACTACGGGTATACAGTGAATTTAAAGTGTTTAAGGGAAGTCGACGGTAGTGTTTTTAAAGGAAAACCCGTTTATTCCATATTCGTGCGTTTAGCGGGCAGAAAAGCACGTTTTTCACACTCCTCACTCTTTTGATGATAGCTCGAGAACGGTCGAATGTTCGTGTTTGCCGTATGTTGCATCGGGCTCAGCGCATCGAGTTACCCCTATACAGTGAATTCGAAGTTTTTGAGGGAAGTGTACGGTAGTGTTTTTGAAGGAAAACCCGTTTATGTCATATTCGTGCGTTTCGCGGGCAGAAAAAGCACGTTTTTCACAGTCCTCACTCTTTTGATGATAGCTCGAGAACGGTCGAATGTTAGCGTTTGCCGTATGTTGCATCGTGTTCAGCACATCGGACTACGGGTATACAGTGAATTTAAAGTGTTTAAGGGAAGTGGACGGTAGTGTTTTTAAAGGAAACCCCGTTTATTCCATATTCGTGCGTTTAGCGGGCAGAAAAGCACGTTTTTCACAGTCCTCACTCTTTTGATGATAGCTCGAGAACGGTCGAAAGTTCGTGTTTGCCGTATGTTGCATCGTGTTCAGCGCTTCGAACTACGGGTATACAGTGAATTTGAAGTGTTTAAAGGAAGTGTACGGTAGTGTTTTTAAAGGAAAACCCGATTATTCCATATTCGTGCGTTTCGCGGGCACAAAAGCACGTTTTTCGCAGTCCTCACTCTTTTGATGATAGCTCGAGAACGGCCGAATGTTAGCATTTGCCGTATGTTGCATCGTGTTCAGCGCTTGGAACTACGGGTATACAGTGAATTTGAAGTGTTTAAGGGAAGTGTACGGTAGCGGTTTGGCAGAAAATTTGTTTTTTCGAAAATTGCGCAATTCGATGATAACTCGAGAACGGTCGAATGTTAGCGTTTGCCGTATGTGGCATCGTGTTCAGCGCTCGAACTACGGGTATACAGTGAATTTGAAGTGTTTAATGGAAGTGTACGGTAGTATTTATGAAGTAAACCCCGTTTATGCCATATTCGGGCGTTTCACGGGCACAAAAGCACGTTTTTCGCAGTCCTCACTCTTTTGATGATAGCTCGAGAACGGTCCAATGTTCGCGTTTGCCGTATGTTGCTTCGTGTTCAGCGCATCGAACTACGCCTATACAGTGAATTTGAAGTGTTTAAGGGGAGTGTACGGCATTGTTTTGACAAAAACCTGATTTTTTCAAAAATTGTGCAATTCGATGATAACTCGAGAATGGTCGAATGTTAGAATTTGCCGTATGTTGTGTCGTGTTCAGCGCATCGAATTACCCCTATACAGTGAATTTGAAGTTTTTAAGGGAAGTGGACGGTAGTGTTTTTGAAGGAAAACCCGTTTATGCCATATTCGTGCATTTCGCGGGCAGAAAAGCAGGTTTTTCACAGTCCTCACTCTTTTGATGATAGCTCGAGAACGGTCGAATGTTCGCGTTTGCAGTACGTTGCATCGTGTTCAGCGCTTCGAACTACGGGTATACAGTGAATTCGAAGTGTTTAAGGAAAGTGTACGGTAGTATTTATGAAGGAAACCCCGTTTATGCCATATTCGTGCGTTTCCCGGGCAGAAAAGCACGTTTTTCACAGTCCTCACTCTTTTGATGATAGCTCGAGAACGGTCGAATGTTCGTGTTTGCCGTATGATGGATCGTGTTCAGCGCATCGAATTACCGCTATACAGTGAGTTTGAAGCGTTTAAGGGAAGCGTACGGTAGCGTTTTGACAAAAACCTGATTTTTTCAAAAATTGTGCAATTCGATGATAACTCGAGAATGGTCGAATGTTAGAATTTGCCGTATGTTGTGTCGTGTTCAGCGCATCGAATTACCCCTATGCAGTGAGTTTGAAGTGTTTAAGGGGAGTGTACGGCATTGTTTTGACAAAAAAAAATTTTCTTCGAAAATTGAGCAATTCGGTGATACCTCGAGAACGGTCGAATGTTCGTGTTTGCTTATATTGCATCGTGTTCAGCGCATCGAGTTACGCCTATACAGTGAATTTGAAGTGTTTAAGGGAAGTTTCTGGTAGCGTTTTGGCAGATAATTTGTTTTTTTGAAAATTGAGCAATTCAATGATAACTCGAGAACGGTCGAATGTTATCGTTTGCCGTATATTGCATCGTGTTCAGCGCATCGAATTATCCCTATACAGTGAGTTTGAAGTGTTTAAAGGAAGTGTACGGTAGCGTTTTGACAAAAACCTGATTTTTTCAAAAATTGTGCAATTCGATGATAACTCGAGAATGGTCGAATGTTAGCGTTTGCCGTATGTTGCATCGTGTTCAGCGCTTGGAACTACGGGTATACAGTGAATTTGAAGTGTTTAAGGGAAGTGTACGGTAGCGGTTTGGCAGAAAATTTGTTTTTTCGAAAATTGCGCAATTCGATGATAACTCGAGAACGGTCGAATGTTAGCGTTTGCCGTATGTGGCATCGTGTTCAGCGCTCGAACTACGGGTATACAGTGAATTTGAAGTATTTAATGGAAGTGTACGGTAGTATTTATGAAGTAAACCCCGTTTATGCCATATTCGGGCGTTTCACGGGCACAAAAGCACGTTTTTCGCAGTCCTCACTCTTTTGATGATAGCTCGAGAACGGTCGAATGCTAGCATTTGCCGTATGTTGCGTCGTGTTCAGCGCATCGAATTACCCCTTTGCAGTGAATTTGAAGTGTTTGAGGGGAGTGTACGGCATTGTTTTGACAAAAAATTGATTTTTTCGAAAATTGCGCAATTCGATGATACCTCGAGATCGGTCCAAAGTTCGCGTTTGCCGTATGTTCTATCGTGTTCAGCGCATCGAACTACGGGAATAGAGTGGATTTGAATTGTTTAAGGGAAGGGTACGGTAGTGGTTTTGAAGGAAAACCCGTGTATGCCATATTCGTGCATTTCGCGGGCAGAAAAGCGCGTTTTTCGCAGTCCTCACTCTTTTGAGGATAGCTCGAGAACGGTCCAATGTTCCCGTTTGCTGTATGATGCATCGTGTTCAGCGCATCGAATTGCCCCTATACAGTGAGTTTGAAGTGGTTAAAGGAAGTGTACGGTAGCGTTTTGACAAAAACCTGATTTTTTCAAGGTTTGTGCAATTCGATGATAACTCGAGAATGGTCGAATGTTAGCGTTTGCCGCATGTTGCATCATCTTCAGCGCTTGCAACTACGGGTATACAGTGAATTTGAAGTGTTTAAGGGAAGTGTACGGTAGTGTTTTTGAAGGAAAACCCGTTTATGCCATATTCGTGCATTTCGAGGGCAGAAAAGCACATTTTTCACAGTCCTCACTCTTTTGATGATAGCTCGAGAACGGTCGAATGTTCGCGTTTGCAGTATGTTGCATCGTGCTCAGCGCTTCGAACTACGGGTATACAGTGAATTCGAAGTGTTTAAGGGAAGTGTACGGTAGTATTTATGAAGGAAACCCCGTTTATGCCATATTCGTGCGTTTCACGGGCAGAAAAGCACGTTTTTCGCAGTCCTCACTCTTTTGATGATAGCTCGAGAACGGTCGAATGTTAGCATTCGCCGTATGTTGCGTTGTGTTCAGCGCATCGAATTACCCCTATGCAGTGAATTTGAAGTGTTTGACGGGAGTGTACGGCATTGTTTTAACAAAAAAATTTTTTTTTTCGAAAATTGAGCAATTCGATGACACCTCGGGAACGGTCCAATGTTCGCGTTTGCGGTATGCTGCTTCGTGTTCAGCGCATCGAACTACGCCTATACAATGAATTTGAAGTGTTTAAGGGGAGTGTACGGCATTGTTTTGACAAAAAATTGATTTTTTCGAAAATTGTGCAATTCCATGATAACTCGAGAATGGTCGATGTTCGTATTTGCCGTATGTTGCATCGTGGTCAGCGCTTCGAACTACGGATATACAGTGAATTTGAAGTTTTTAAGGGAAGTGTACGGTAGTGTTTTTGAAGGAAAACCCGTTTATGCCATATTCGTGCATTTCGCGGGCAGAAAAGCACGTTTTTCGCAGTCCTCACTCTTTTGATGATAGCTCGAGAACGGTCGAATGTTAGCATTTGCCGTATGTTGCGTCGTGTTCAGCGCATCGAATTACCCCTATGCAGTGAATTTGAAGTGTTTAAGGGGAGTGTACGGCATTGTTTTGACAAAAAATGTTTTTTTTTCGAAAATTGAGCAATTCGATGACACCTCGAGAACGGTCCAATGTTCCCGTTTGCCGTATGATGCATCGTGTTCAGCGCATCGAATTACCCCTATACAGTGAGTTTGAAGTTTTTGAGGGAAGTGTACGGTAGCGTTTTTGAAGGAAAACCCGTTTATGCCATATTCGTGCGTTTCGCGGGCAGAAAAGCACGTTTTTCACAGTCCTCACTCGTTTGATGATAGCTCGAGAACGGTCGAATGTTCGCGTTTGCCGCATGATGCATCGTGTTCAGCGCATCGAATTACCCCTATACAGTGGGTTTGAAGTGTTTAAGGGAAGTGTACGGTAGCGTTTCGACAAAAACCTGATTTTTTCAAAAATTGTGCAATTCGATGATAACTCGAGAACGGTCCAATGTTCGCGTTTGCCGTATGTTGTATCGTGTTCAGCGCATCGAACTACGGGTATAGAGTGGATTTGAATTGTTTAAGGGAAGTGTACGGTAGTGGTTTTGAAGGAAAACCCGTATGCCATATTCGTGCGTTTCGCGGGCAGAAAAGCACGTTTTTCACAGTCCTCACTCTTTTGATGATAGCTCGAGAACGGTCGAATGTTAGCGTTCGCAGTATGTTGCGTCGTGTTCAGCGCATCGAGTTACCCCTATACAGTTCATTTGAAGTGTTTAAGGGGAGTGTACGGCATTGTTTTGACACAAAATTGATTTTTTAGAAAATTGTGCAATTCGATGATAACTCGAGAACGGTCGAATGTTAGCGTTTGCCGTATGTTGCATCGTGTTCAGGGCATCGAGTTACCCCTATACAGTGAATTTAAAGTGTTTAAGGGAAGTTTCCGGTAGCGTTTTGGCATAAAATTTGTTTTTTCGAAAATTGAGCAATTCGATGATAACTCGAGAACGGTCGAAGGTTAGCGTTTGCCGTATGTTGTATCGTGTTCAGCGCATCGAATTACCCCTATACAGTGAGTTTGAAGTGTTTAAAGGAAGTGTACAGTAGCGCTTTGCCAAAAACCTGATTTTTTCAAAGTTTGTGCAATTCGATGATAACTCGAGAATGGTCGAATGTTAGCGTTTGCCGTATGTTGCATCGTGTTCAGCGCATCGAACTACGGGTATACAGTCAATTCGAAGTGTTTAAGGGAAGTGTACGGTAGTATTTATGAAGTAAACCCCGTTTATGCCATATTCGGGCGTTTCACGGGCAGAAAAGCACGTTTTTCGCATTCCTCACTCTTTTGATGATAGCTCGAGAACGGTCGAATGTTAGCATTTGCCGTATTTGGCATCGTGTTCAGCGCATCGAGTTACCCCTATACAGTGAATTTGAAGTGTTTAAGGGGAGTGTACGGCATTGTTTTGACAAAAAAATTTTTTTTTTCGAAAATTGAGCAATTCGATGACACCTCGAGAACGGTCCAATGTTCCCGTTTGCCGTATGATGCATCGTGTTCAGCGCATCGAATTACCCCTATACAGTGAGTTTGAAGTGTTTAAAGGAAGTGTACAGTAGCGTTTTGACAAAAACCTGATTTTTTCAAAGTTTGTTCAATTCGATGATAACTCGAGAATGGTCGAATGTTAGCGTTTGCCGTATGTTGTATCGTGTTCAGCGCATCGAACTACGGGTATAGAGTGGATTTGAATTGTTTAAGGGAAGTGTACGGTAGTGGTTTTGAAGGAAAACCCGTTTATGCCATTTTCGTGCGTTTCGCGGGCAGAAAAGCTGTTTTTCGCAGTCCTCACTCTTTTAATGATAGCTCGAGAACGGTCGGATGTTAGCGTTTGCCGTATGTTGCGTCGTGTTCAGCGCATTGAATTACCCCTATGCAGTGAATTTGAAGTGTTTGACGGGAGTGTACGGCATTGTTTTAACAAAAAATTTTTTTTTTTTCGAAAATGGAGCAATGCGATGACACCTCGAGAACGGTTTAATGTTCGCGTTTGCCGTATGTTGCTTCCTGTTCAGCGCATCGAACTACGCCCATACAGTGAATTTGAAGTGTTTAAGGGGAGTGTACGGCATTGTTTTGACAAAAACCTGATTTTTTCAAAAATTGTGCAATTTGATGATAACTCGAGAATGGTCGAATGTTAGCGTTTGCCGTATGTTGCATCGTGTTCAGCGCATCGAACTACGGGTATACAGTGAATTCGAAGTGTTTAAGGGAAGTGTACGGTAGTATTTATGAAGTAAACCCCGTTTATGCCATATTCGGGCGTTTCACGGGCAGAAAAGCACGTTTTTCGCATTCCTCACTCTTTTGATGATAGCTCGAGAACGGTCGAATGTTAGCATTTGCCGTATGTGGCATCGTGTTCAGCGCATCGAGTTACCCCTATACAGTGAATTTGAAGTGTTTAAGGGGAGTGTACGGCATTGTTTTGACAAAAAAATTTTTTTTTTCGAAAATTGAGCAATTCGATGACACCTCGAGAACTGTCCAATGTTCCCGTTTGCCGTATGATGCATCGTGTTCAGCGCATCGAATTACCCCTATACAGTGAGTTTGAAGTGGTTAAAGGAAGTGTACAGTAGCGTTTTGACAAAAACGTGATTTTTTCAAAGTTTGTTCAATTCGATGATAACTCGAGAATGGTCGAATGTTAGCGTTTGCCGTATGTTGTATCGTGTTCAGCGCATCGAACTACGGGTATAGAGTGGATTTGAGTTGTTTAAGGGAAGTGTACGGTAGTGGTTTTGAAGGAAAACCCGTTTATGCCATTTTCGTGCGTTTCGCGGGCAGAAAAGCTGTTTTTCGCAGTCCTCACTCTTTTAATGATAGCTCGAGAACGGTCGGATGTAAGCGTTTGCCGTATGTTGCGTCGTGTTCAGCGCATTGAATTACCCCTATGCAGTGAATTTGAAGTGTTTGACGGGAGTGTACGGCATTGTTTTAACAAAAAATTTTTTTTTTTCGAAAATTGAATAATGCGATGATACCTCGAGAACGGTCCAATGTTCGCGTTTGCCGTATGTTGCTTCGTGTTCAGCGCATCGAACTACGCCTATACAGTGAATTTGAAGTGTTTAAGGGGAGTGTACGGCATTGTTTTGACAAAAACCTGATTTTTTCAAAAATTGTGCAATTCGATGATAACTCGAGAATGGTCGAATGTTAGCGTTTGCCGTATGTTGCATCGTGTTCAGCGCATCGAACTACGCCTATACAATGAATTTGAAGTGTTTAAGGGGAGTGTACGGCATTGTTTTGACAAAAACCTGATTTTTTCAAAAATTGTGCAATTCGATGATAACTCGAGAATGGTCGAATGTTAGCGTTTGCCGTATGTTGCATCGTGTTGAGCGCATCGAGTTACCCCTATACAGTGAATTTGAATTGTTTAAGGGAAGTGTACGGTAGTGGTTTTGAAGGAAAACCCGTTTATGCCATTTTCGTGCGTTTCGCGGGCAGAAAAGCTGTTTTTCGCAGTCCTCACTCTTTTAATGATAGCTCGAGAACGGTCAGATGTTAGCGTTTGCCGTATGTTGCGTCGTGTTCAGCGCATCGAATTACCCCTATGCAGTGAATTTGAAGTGTTTGACGGGAGTGTACGGCATTGTTTTAACAAAAAATTTTTTTTTTTCGAAAATTGAGCAATGCGATGACACCTCGAGAACGGTTTAATGTTCGCGTTTGCTGTATGATGCATCGTGTTCAGCGCATCGAATTACCCCTATACAGTGAGTTTGAAGTGTTTAAAGGAAGTGTACGGTAGTGTTTTGACAAAAACCTCATTTTTTCAAAAATTGTGCAATTCGATGATAACTCGAGAATGGTCGAATGTTAGCGTTTGCCGTATGTTGCATCGTGTTCAGCGCTTGGAACTACGGGTATACAGTGAATTTGAAGTGTTTAAGGGAAGTGTACTGTAGCGTTTTGGCAGAAAATTTGTTTTTTTCGAAAATTGAGCAATTCGATGATAACTCGAGAACGGTCGAATGTTAGCGTTTGCCGTATGTGGCATCGTGTTCAGCGCTCGAACTACGGGTATACAGTGAATTTGAAGTGTTTAATGGAAGTGTACGGTAGTATTTATGAAGTAAACCCCGTTTATGCCATATTCGGGCGTTTCACGGGCACAAAAGCACGTTTTTCGCAGTCCTCACTCTTTTGATGATAGCTCGAGAACGGTCGAATGCTAGCATTTGCCGTATGTTGCGTCGTGTTCAGCGCATCGAATTACCCCTTTGCAGTGAATTTGAAGTGTTTGAGGGGAGTGTACGGCATTGTTTTGACAAAAAATTGATTTTTTCGAAAATTGCGCAATTCGATGATACCTCGAGATCGGTCCAAAGTTCGCGTTTGCCGTATGTTCTATCGTGTTCAGCGCATCGAACTACGGGAATAGAGTGGATTTGAATTGTTTAAGGGAAGGGTACGGTAGTGGTTTTGAAGGAAAACCCGTGTATGCCATATTCGTGCATTTCGCGGGCAGAAAAGCACGTTTTTCGCAGTCCTCACTCTTTTGATGATAGCTCGAGAACGGTCCAATGTTCCCGTTTGCTGTATGATGCATCGTGTTCAGCGCATCGAATTGCCCCTATCCAGTGAGTTTGAAGTGTTTAAAGGAAGTGTACGGTAGCGTTTTGAGAAAAACCTGATTTTTTCAAAATTTGTGCAATTCGATGATAACTCGAGAATGGTCGAATGTTAGCGCTTGCCGTATGTTGCATCGTGTTCAGCGCATCGAACTACGGGTATACAGTGAATTCGAAGTGTTTAAGGGAAGTGTACGGTAGTATTTATGAAGGAAACCCCGTTTATGCCATATTCGTGGGTTTCACGGGCACAAAAGCACGTTTTTCGCAGTCCTCACTCTTTTGATGATAGCTCGAGAACGGTCGAATGTTAGCATTTGCCCTATGTTGCGTTGTGTTCAGCGCATCGAATTACCCCTATGCAGTGAATTTGAAGTGTTTAAGGGGAGTGTACGGTATTGTTTTGACAAAAAAAATTTTTTTCGAAAATTGAGCAATTCGATCACACCTCGGGAACGGTCCAATGTTCGCGTTTGCCGTATGTTGCTTCATGTTCAGCGCATCGAACTACGCCTAAACAATGAATTTGAAGTGTTTAAGGGGAGTGTACGGCATTGCTTTGACAAAAAATTGATTTTTTCGAAAATTGTGCAATTCGATGATAACTCGAGAATGGTCGAATGTTCGCGTTTGCTGTATGTTGCATCGTGTTCAGCGCTTCGAACTACGGGTATACAGTGAATTCGAAGTGTTTAAGGGAAGTGTACGGTAGTATTTATGAAGGAAACCCCGTTTATGCCATATTCGTGCGTTTCACGGGCAGAAAAGCACGTTTTTCGCAGTCCTCACTCTTTTGATGATAGCTTGAGAACGGTCGAATGTTAGCATTTGCCGTATGTTGCGTCGTGTTCAGCGCATCGAATTACCCCTATGCAGTGAATTTGAAGTGTTTAAGGGGAGTGAACGTCATTGTTCTGACAAAAAGTTGATTTTTTCGAACATTGTGCAATTCGATGATAACTCGAGAACGGTCGAATGTTAGCGTTTGCCGTATATTGCGTCGTGTTCAGCGCATTGAATTACCCCTATGCAGTGAATTTGAAGTGTTTGACGGGAGTGTACGGCATTGTTTTAACAAAAAATTTTTTTTTTTCGAAAATTGAGCAATGCGATGACACCTCGAGAACGGTTTAATTTTCGCGTTTGCCGTATGATGCATCGTGTTCAGCGCATCGAATTACCCCTATACAGTGAGTTTGAAGTGTTTAAAGGAAGTGTACGGTAGTGTTTTGACAAAAACCTGATTTTTTCAAAAATTGTGCAATTCGATGATAACTCGAGAATGGTCGAATGTGAGCGTTTGCCGTATGTTGCATCGTGTTCAGCGCTTGGAACTACGGGTATACAGTGAATTTGAAGTGTTTAAGGGAAGTGTACGGTAGCGTTTTGGCAGAAAATTTGTTTTTTCGAAAATTGAGCAATTCGATGATAACTCGAGAACGGTCGAATGTTAGCGTTTGCCGTATGTGGCATCGTTTTCAGCGCATCGAGTTACCCCTATACAGTGAATTTGAAGTTTTTAAGGGAAGTGTACGGTAGTGTTTTTGAAGGAAAACCCGTTTATGCCATATTCGTGCATTTCGAGGGCAGAAAAGCACGGTTTTCACAGTCCTCACTCTTTTGATGATAGCTCGAGAACGGTCGAATATTCGCGTTTGCAGTATGTTGCATCGTGTTCAGCGCTTCGAACTACGGGTATACAGTGAATTCGAAGTGTTTAAGGGAAGTGTACGGTAGTATTTATGAAGGAAACCCCGTTTATGCCATATTCGTGCGTTTCACGGGCAGAAAAGCACGTTTTTCGCAGTCCTCACTCTTTTGATGATAGCTCGAGAACGGTCGAATGTTAGCATTCGCCCTATATTGCGTTGTGTTCAGCGCATCGAATTACCTCTATGCAGTGAATTTGAAGTGTTTAAGGGGAGTGTACGGTATTGTTTTGACAAAAAAAATTTTTTTTCGAAAATTGAGCAATTCGATGACACCTCGGGAACGGTCCAATGTTCGCGTTTGCGGTATGTTGCTTCGTGTTCAGCGCATCGAACTACGCCTATACAATGAATTTGAAGTGTTTAAGGGGAGTGTACGGCATTGTTTTGACAAAAAATTGATTTTTTCGAAAATTGTGCAATTCGATGATAACTCGAGAATGGTCGAATGTTAGCGTTTGCCGTATGTTGCATCGTATTCAGCGCTTCGAACTACGGGTATACAGTGAATTTGAAGTGTTTAAGGGAAGTGTACGGTAGTGTTTTTAAAGGAAAACCCGATTATTCCATATTCGTGCGTTTCGCGGGCACAAAAGCACGTTTTTCGCAGTCCTCACTCTTTTGATGATAGCTCGAGAACGGTCCAATGTTCGCGTTTGCCGTATGTTGCTTCGTGTTCAGCGCATCGATCTACGCCTATACAGTGAATTTGAAGTGTTTAAGGGGAGTGTACGTCATTGTTCTGACAAAAAGTTGATTTTTTCGAACATTGTGCAATTCGATGATAACTCGAGAATGGTCGAATGTTAGTATTTGCCGTATGTTGCGTCGTGTTCAGCGCATCGAATTACCCCTATGCAGTGAGTTTGAAGTGTTTAAGGGGAGTGTACGGCATTGTTTTGACAAAAAAAAATTTTCTTCGAAAATTGAGCAATTCGGTGATACCTCGAGAACGGTCGAATGTTCGTGTTTGCGTATATTGCATCGTGTTCAGCGCATCGAGTTACGCCTATACAGTGAGTTTGAAGTGTTTAAAGGAAGTGTACGGTAGCGTTTTGACAAAAACCTGATTTTTTCAAAGTTTGTGCAATTCGATGATAACTCGAGAATGGTCGAATGTTAGCGTTTGCCGTATGTTGCATCGTATTCAGCGCTTCGAACTACGGGTATACAGTGAATTTGAAGTGTTTAAGGGAAGTGTACGGTAGTGTTTTTAAAGGAAAACCCGATTATTCCATATTCGTGCGTTTCGCGGGCACAAAAGCACGTTTTTCGCAGTCCTCACTCTTTTGATGATAGCTCGAGAACGGTCCAATGTTCGCGTTTGCCGTATGTTGCTTCGTGTTCAGCGCATCGATCTACGCCTATACAGTGAATTTGAAGTGTTTAAGGGGAGTGTACGTCATTGTTCTGACAAAAAGTTGATTTTTTCGAACATTGTGCAATTCGATGATAACTTGAGAACGGTCGAATGTTAGCGTTTGCCGTATGTTGCATCGTGTTCAGCGCATCGAACTACGGGTATACAGTGAATTTAAAGTGTTTAAGGGAAGTCGACGGTAGTGTTTTTAAAGGAAAACCCGTTTATTCCATATTCGTGCGTTTAGCGGGCAGAAAAGCACGTTTTTCACAGTCCTCACTCTTTTGATGATAGCTCGAGAACGGTCGAATGTTCGTGTTTGCCGTATGTTGCATCGGGCTCAGCGCATCGAGTTACCCCTATACAGTGAATTTGAAGTTTTTGAGGGAAGTGTACGGTAGTGTTTTTGAAGGAAAACCCGTTTATGTCATATTCGTGCGTTTCGCGGGCAGAAAAAGCACGTTTTTCACAGTCCTCACTCTTTTGATGATAGCTCGAGAACGGTCGCATGTTAGCGTTTGCCGTATGTTGCATCGTGTTCAGCACATCGAACTACGGGTATACAGTGAATTTAAAGTGTTTAAGGGAAGTGGGCGGTAGTGTTTTTAAAGGAAACCCCGTTTATTCCATATTCGTGCGTTTAGCGGGCAGAAAAGCACGTTTTTGACAGTCCTCACTCTTTTGATGATAGCTCGAGAACGGTCGAATGTTCGTGTTTGCCGTATGTTGCATCGTGTTCAGCGCTTCGAACTACGGGTATACAGTGAATTTGAAGTGTTTAAAGGAAGTGTACGGTAGTGTTTTTAAAGGAAAACCCGATTATTCCATATTCGTGCGTTTCGCGGGCACAAAAGCACGTTTTTCACAGTCCTCACTCGTTTGATGATAGCTCGAGAACGGTCGAATGTTCGCGTTTGCCGCATGATGCATCGTGTTCAGCGCATCGAATCACCCCTATACAGTGGGTTTGAAGTGTTTAAGGGAAGTGTACGGTAGCGTTTCGACAAAAACCTGATTTTTTCAAAAATTGTGCAATTCGATGATAACTCGAGAACGGTCCAATGTTCGCGTTTGCCGTATGTTGCATCGTGTTCAGGGCATCGAGTTACCCCTATACAGTGAATTTAAAGTGTTTAAGGGAAGTTTCCGGTAGCGTTTTGGCAGAAAATTTGTTTTTTCGAAAATTGAGCAATTCGATGATAACTCGAGAACGGTCGAAGGTTAGCGTTTGCCGTATGTTGCGTCATGTTCAGCGCATCGAGTTACTCCTATACAGTGAATTTGAAGTGTTTAAGGGGAGTGTACGGCATTGTTTTGACAAAAAATGTTTTTTTTTTCGAAAATTGAGCAATTCGATGACACCTCGAGAACGGTCCAATGTTCCCGTTTGCCGTATGATGCATCGTGTTCAGCGCATCGAATTACCCCTATACAGTGAGTTTGAAGTGTTTAAAGGAAGTGTACAGTAGCGCTTTGCCAAAAACCTGATTTTTTCAAAGTTTGTGCAATTCGATGATAACTCGAGAATGGTCGAATGTTAGCGTTTGCCGTATGTTGCATCGTCTTCAGCGCATCGAACTACGGGTATACAGTGAATTCGAAGTGTTTAAGGGAAGTGTACGGTAGTATTTATGAAGTAAACCCCGTTTATGCCATATTCGGGCGTTTCACGGGCAGAAAAGCACGTTTTTCGCATTCCTCACTCTTTTGATGATAGCTCGAGAACGGTCGAATGTTAGCATTTGCCGTATGTGGCATCGTGTTCAGCGCATCGAGTTACCCCTATACAGTGAATTTGAAGTGTTTAAGGGGAGTGTACGGCATTGTTTTGACAAAAAAATTTTTTTTTTCGAAAATTGAGCAATTCGATGACACCTCGAGAACGGTCCAATGTTCCCGTTTGCCGTATGATGCATCGTGTTCAGCGCATCGAATTACCCCTATACAGTGAGTTTGAAGTGTTTAAAGGAAGTGTACAGTAGCGTTTTGACAAAAACCTGATTTTTTCAAAGTTTGTTCAATTCGATGATAACTCGAGAATGGTCGAATGTTAGCGTTTGCCGTATGTTGTATCGTGTTCAGCGCATCGAACTACGGGTATAGAGTGGATTTGAATTGTTTAAGGGAAGTGTACGGTAGTGGTTTTGAAGGAAAACCCGTTTATGCCATTTTCGTGCGTTTCGCGGGCAGAAAAGCTGTTTTTCGCAGTCCTCACTCTTTTAATGATAGCTCGAGAACGGTCGGATGTTAGCGTTTGCCGTATGTTGCGTCGTGTTCAGCGCATTGAATTACCCCTATGCAGTGAATTTGAAGTGTTTGACGGGAGTGTACGGCATTGTTTTAACAAAAAAATTTTTTTTTCGAAAATGGAGCAATGCGATGACACCTCGAGAACGGTTTAATGTTCGCGTTTGCCGTATGTTGCTTCCTGTTCAGCGCATCGAACTACGCCTATACAGTGAATTTGAAGTGTTTAAGGGGAGTGTACGGCATTGTTTTGACAAAAACCTGATTTTTTCAAAAATTGTGCAATTTGATGATAACTCGAGAATGGTCGAATGTTAGCGTTTGCCGTATGTTGCATCGTGTTCAGCGCATCGAAGTACGGGTATACAGTGAATTCGAAGTGTTTAAGGGAAGTGTACGGTAGTATTTATGAAGTAAACCCCGTTTATGCCATATTCGGGCGTTTCACGGGCAGAAAAGCACGTTTTTCGCATTCCTCACTCTTTTGATGATAGCTCGAGAACGGTCGAATGTGAGCATTTGCCGTATGTGGCATCGTGTTCAGCGCATCGAGTTACCCCTATACAGTGAATTTGAAGTGTTTAAGGGGAGTGTACGGCATTGTTTTGACAAAAAAAATTTTTTTTTCGAAAATTGAGCAATTCGATGACACCTCGAGAACGGTCCAATGTTCCCGTTTGCCGTATGATGCATCGTGTTCAGCGCATCGAATTACCCCTATACAGTGAGTTTGAAGTGGTTAAAGGAAGTGTACAGTAGCGTTTTGACAAAAACGTGATTTTTTCAAAGTTTGTTCAATTCGATGATAACTCGAGAATGGTCGAATGTTAGCGTTTGCCGTATGTTGTATCGTGTTCAGCGCATCGAACTACGGGTATAGAGTGGATTTGAGTTGTTTAAGGGAAGTGTACGGTAGTGGTTTTGAAGGAAAACCCGTTTATGCCATTTTCGTGCGTTTCGCGGGCAGAAAAGCTGTTTTTCGCAGTCCTCACTCTTTTAATGATAGCTCGCGAACGGTCGGATGTAAGCGTTTGCCGTATGTTGCGTCGTGTTCAGCGCATTGAATTACCCCTATGCAGTGAATTTGAAGTGTTTGACGGGAGTGTACGGCATTGTTTTAACAAAAAATTTTTTTTTTTCGAAAATTGAGCAATGCGATGACACCTCGAGAACGGTCCAATGTTCGCGTTTGCCGTATGTTGCTTCGTGTTCAGCGCATCGAACTACGCCTATACAGTGAATTTGAAGTGTTTAAGGGGAGTGTACGGCATTGTTTTGACAAAAACCTGATTTTTTCAAAAATTGTGCAATTCGATGATAACTCGAGAATGGTCCAATGTTAGCGTTTGCCGTATGTTGCATCGTGTTCAGCGCATCGAACTACGCCTATACAATGAATTTGAAGTGTTTAAGGGGAGTGTACGGCATTGTTTTGACAAAAACCTGATTTTTTCAAAAATTGTGCAATTCGATGATAACTCGAGAATGGTCGAATGTTAGCGTTTGCCGTATGTTGCATCGTGTTGAGCGCATCGAGTTACCCCTATACAGTGAATTTGAATTGTTTAAGGGAAGTGTACGGTAGTGGTTTTGAAGGAAAACCCGTTTATGCCATTTTCGTGCGTTTCGCGGGCAGAAAAGCTGTTTTTCGCAGTCCTCACTCTTTTAATGATAGCTCGAGAACGGTCAGATGTTAGCGTTTGCCGTATGTTGCGTCGTGTTCAGCGCATCGAATTACCCCTATGCAGTGAATTTGAAGTGTTTGACGGGAGTGTACGGCATTGTTTTAACAAAAAATTTTTTTTTTTCGAAAATTGAGCAATGCGATGACACCTCGAGAACGGTTTAATGTTCGCGTTTGCCGTATGATGCATCGTGTTCAGCGCATCGAATTACCCCTATACAGTGAGTTTGAAGTGTTTAAAGGAAGTGTACGGTAGTGTTTTGACAAAAACCTCATTTTTTCAAAAATTGTGCAATTCGATGATAACTCGAGAATGGTCGAATGTTAGCGTTTGCCGTATGTTGCATCGTGTTCAGCGCTTGGAACTACGGGTATACAGTGAATTTGAAGTGTTTAAGGGAAGTGTACGGTAGCGTTTTGGCAGAAAATTTGTTTTTTCGAAAATTGAGCAATTCGATGATAACTCGAGAACGGTCGAATGTTAGCGTTTGCCGTATGTGACATCGTGTTCAGCGCTCGAACTACGGGTATACCGTGAATTTGAAGTGTTTAATGGAAGTGTACGGTAGTATTTATGAAGTAAACCCCGTTTATGCCATATTCGGGCGTTTCACGGGCACAAAAGCACGTTTTTGACAGTCCTCACTCTTTTGATGATAGCTCGAGAACGGTCGAATGTTAGCGTTTGCCGTATGTGGCATCGTGTTCAGCGCATCGAATTACCCCTATGCAGTGAATTTGAAGTGTTTAAGGGGAGTGTACGGCATTGTTTTGACAAAAAATGTTTTTTTTTCGAAAATTGAGCAATTCGATGACACCTCGAGAACGGTCCAATGTTCCCGTTTGCCGTATGATGCATCGTGGTCAGCGCATCGAATTACCCCTATACAGTGAGTTTGAAGTGTTTAAAGGAAGTGTACGGTAGCGTTTTGAGAAAAACCTGATTTTTTCAAAATTTGTGCAATTCGATGATAACTCGAGAATGGTCGAATGTTAGCGCTTGCCGTATGTTGCATCGTGTTCAGCGCATCGAACTACGGGTATACAGTGAATTCGAAGTGTTTAAGGGAAGTGTACGGTAGTATTTATGAAGGAAACCCCGTTTATGCCATATTCGTGCGTTTCACGGGCACAAAAGCACGTTTTTCGCAGTCCTCACTCTTTTGATGATAGCTCGAGAACGGTCGAATGTTAGCATTTGCCCTATGTTGCGTCGTGTTCAGCGCATCGAATTACCCCTATGCAGTGAATTTGAAGTGTTTAAGGGGAGTGTACGTCATTGTTCTGACAAAAAGTTGATTTCTTCGAACATTGTGCAATTCGATGATAACTCGAGAACGGTCGAATGTTAGCGTTTGCCGTATGTTGCATCGTGTTCAGCGCATCGAACTACGGGTATACAGTGAATTTAAAGTGTTTAAGGGAAGTCGACGGTAGTGTTTTTAAAGGAAAACCCGTTTATTCCATATTCGTGCGTTTAGCGGGCAGAAAAGCACGTTTTTCACAGTCCTCACTCTTTTGATGATAGCTCGAGAACGGTCGAATGTTCGTGTTTGCCGTATGTTGCATCGGGCTCAGCGCATCGAGTTACCCCTATACAGTGAATTTGAAGTTTTTGAGGGAAGTGTACGGTAGTGTTTTTGAAGGAAAACCCGTTTATGTCATATTCGTGCGTTTCGCGGGCAGAAAAAGCACGTTTTTCACAGTCCTCACTCTTTTGATGATAGCTCGAGAACGGTCGAATGTTCGTGTTTGCCGTATGTTGCATCGTGTTCAGCGCTTCGAACTACGGGTATACAGTGAATTTGAAGTGTTTAAGGGACGTGTACGGTAGTGTTTTTAAAGGAAAACCCGATTATTCCATATTCGTGCGTTTCGCGGGCACAAAAGCACGTTTTTGACAGTCCTCACTCTTTTGATGATAGCTCGAGAACGGTCGAATGTTAGCGTTTGCCGTATGTGGCATCGTGTTCAGCGCATCGAATTACCCCTATGCAGTGAATTTGAAGTGTTTAAGGGGAGTGTACGGCATTGTTTTGACAAAAAATGTTTTTTTTTCGAAAATTGAGCAATTCGATGACACCTCGAGAACGGTCCAATGTTCCCGTTTGCCGTATGATGCATCGTGGTCAGCGCATCGAATTACCCCTATACCGTGAGTTTGAAGTGTTTAAAGGAAGTGTACGGTAGCGTTTTGACAAAAACCTGATTTTTTCAAAGTTTGTGCAATTCGATGATAACTCGAGAATGGTCGAATGTTAGCGTTTGCCGTATGTTGCATCGGGCTCAGCGCATCGAGTTACTCCTATACAGTGAATTTGAAGTGTTTAAGGGGAGTGTACGGCATTGTTTTGACACAAAAAATTTTTCTTCGAAAATTGAGCAATTCGATGATACCTCGAGAACGGTCGAATGTTCTTGTTTGCCGTATATTGCATCGTGTTCAGGGCATCGAGTTACCCCTATACAGTGAATTTGAAGTGTTTAAGGGAAGTTTACGGTAGCGTTTTGGCAGAAAATTTGTTTTTTCGAAAATTGAGCAATTCGATGATAACTCGAGAACGGTCGAAGGTTAGCGTTTGCCGTATGTTGCGTCGTGTTCAGCGCATCGAGTTACTCCTATACAGTGAATTTGAAGTGTTTAAGGGGAGTGTACGGCATTGTTTTGACAAAAAATGTTTTTTTTCGAAAATTGAGCAATTCGATGATAACTCGAGAACGGTCGAAGGTCAGCGTTTGCCGTATGTTGCATCGTGTTCAGCGCTTCGAACTACGGGTATACAGTGAATTTGAAGTGTTTAAGGGAAGTGTACGGTAGTGTTTTTAAAGGAAAACCCGATTATTCCATATTCGTGCGTTTCGCGGGCAGAAAAGCACGTTTTTCACAGTCCTCACTCTTTTGATGATAGCTCGAGAACGGTCGAATGTTCGTGTTTGCCGTATGTTGCATCGTGTTCAGTGCATCGAGTTACCCCTATGCAGTGAATTTGAAATGTTTAAGGGGAGTGTACGGCATTGTTTTGACAAACATGTTTTTTTTCGAAAATTGAGCAAATTCATGATACCTCCAGAACGGTGCAATGTGCGCGTTTGCCGTATGTTGCTTCGTGTTAAGCGCATCGAACTCCGCCTATACAGTGAATTTGAAGTGTTTAGGGGAAGTGTAGGGTAGTGTTTTTAAAGGAAACCCCGTTTATTCCATATTCGTGCGTTTCGCGGGCAGAAAAGCACGTTTTTCACAGTCCTCACTCTTTTGATCATAGCTCGAGAACGGTCGAATGTTAGCGTTTGCCGTATGTGGCATCGTGTTCAGCGCATCGAGTTACCCCTATACAGTGAATTTGAAGTTTTTAAGGGAAGTGGACCGTAGTGTTTTTGAAGGAAAACCCGTTTATGCCATATTCGTGCATTTCGCGGGCAGAAAAGCACGTTTTTCACAGTCCTCACTCTTTTGAGGATAGCTCGAGAACGGTCGAATGTTCGTGTTTGCCGTATGTTGCATCGGGCTCAGCGCATCGAGTTACCCCTATACAGTGAATTTGAAGGTTTTGAGGGAAGTGTACGGTAGTGTTTTTGAAGGAAAACCCGTTTATGTCATATTCGTGCGTTTCGCGGGCAGAAAAAGCACGTTTTTCGCAGTCCTGACTCTTTTGATGATAGCTCGAGAACGGTCGAATGTTCGCGTTTGCCGTATGTTGTATCGTGTTCAGCGCATCGAACTACGGGTATAGAGTGGATTTGAATTGTTTAAGGGAAGTGTACGGTAGTGGTTTTGAAGGAAAACCCGTTTATGCCATTTTCGTGCGTTTCGCGGGCAGAAAAGCTGTTTTTCGCAGTCCTCACTCTTTTGATGACAGCTCGAGAACGGTCGGATGTTAGCGTTTGCCGTATATTGCGTCGTGTTCAGCGCATCGAACTACCCCTATGCAGTGAATTTGAAGTGTTTAAGGGAAGTGTACGGTAGTGTTTTTAAAGGAAAAACCGATTATTCCATATTCGTGCGTTTCGCGGGCAGAAAAGCACGTTTTCACAGTCCTCACTCTTTTGATGATAGCTCGAGAACGGTCAAATGTTCGTGTTTGCCGTATGATGCATCGTGTTCAGCGCATCGAATTACCCCCATACAGTGAGTTTGAAGTGTTTAAAGGAAGTGTACGGTAGCGTTTTGACAAAAACCTGATTTTTTCGAAAATGTGCAATTCGATGATAACTCGAGAATGGTCGAATGTTAGCGTTTGCCGCATGTTGCATCGTGTTCAGCGCTTGGAACTACGGGTATACAGTGAATTTGAAGTGTTTAAGGGAAGTGTACGGTAGCGTTTTGGCAGAAAATTTGTTTTTTCGAAAATTGCGCAATTCGATGATAACTCGAGAACGGTCGAATGTTAGCGTTTGCCGTATGTGGCATCGTGTTCAGCGCATCGAGTTACCCCTATATAGTGAATTTGAAGTTTTTAAGGGAAGTGTACGGTAGTGTTTTTGAAGGAAAACCCGTTTATGCCATATTCGTGCATTTCGAGGACAGAAAAGCACGTTTTTCACAGTCCTCACTCTTTTGATGATAGCTCGAGAACGGTCGAATGTTCGCGTTTGCCGTATGTTGTATCGTGTTCAGCGCTTCGAACTACGGGTATATAGTGAATTTGAAATGTTTAAGGGAAGTGTACGGTAGTATTTATGAAGGAAACCCCGTTTATGCCATATTCGTGCGTTTCACGGGCAGAAAAGCACGTTTTTCGCAGTCCTCACTCTTTTGATGATAGCTCGAGAACGGTCGAATGTTAGCATTCGCCCTATGTTGCGTTGTGTTCAGCGCATCGAATTACCCCTATGCAGTGAATTTGAAGTGTTTAAGGGGAGTGTACGGTATTGTTTTGACAAAAAAAAATTTTTTTCGAAAATTGAGCAATTCGATGACACCTCGGGAACGGTCCAATGTTCGCGTTTGCGGTATGTTGCTTCGTGTTCAGCGCATCGAACTACGCCTATACAATGAATTTGAAGTGTTTAAGGGGAGTGTACGGCATTGTTTTGACAAAAAATTGATTTTTTCGAAAATTGTGCATTTCGATGATAACTCGAGAATGGTCGATGTTCGCATTTGCCGTATGTTGCATCGTGTTCAGCGCTTCGAACTACGGATATACAGTGAATTTGAAGTTTTTAAGGGAAGTGTACGGTAGTGTTTTTGAAGGAAAACCCGTTTATGCCATATTCGTGCATTTCGCGGGCAGAAAAGCACGTTTTTCGCAGTCCTCACTCTTTTGATGATAGCTCGAGAACGGTCGAATGTTAGCATTTGCCGTATGTTGCATCGTGTTCAGCGCTTCGAACTACGGGTATACAGTGAATTTGAAGTGATTAAGTGAAGTGTACGGTAGTGTTTTTAAAGGAAAACCCGTTTATTCCATATTCGTGCGTTTTGCGGGCAGAAAAGCACGTTTTTCACAGTCCTCACTCTTTTAATGATAGCTCCAGAATGGTTTAATGTTAGCGTTTGCCGTATGTTGCATCGTGTTCAGCGCTTGGTACTACGGGTATACAGTGAATTTGAAGTGTTTAAGGGAAGTGTACGGTAGCGTTTTGGCAGAAAATTTGTTTTTTCGAAAATTGAGCAATTCGATGATAACTCGAGAACGGTCGAATGTTAGCGTTTGCCGTATGTGGCATCGTGTTCAGCGCATCGAGTTACCCCTATACAGTGAATTTGAAGTTTTTAAGGGAAGTGGACGGTAGTGTTTTTGAAGGAAAACCCGTTTGTGCCATATTCGTGCATTTCGCGGGCAGAAAAGCAGGTTTTTCACAGTCCTCACTCTTTTGATGATAGCTTGAGAACGGTCGAATGTTAGCATTTGCCGTATGTTGCGTCGTGTTCAGCGCATCGAATTACCCCTATGCAGTGAATTTGAAGTGTTTAAGGGGAGTGTACGTCATTGTTCTGACAAAAAGTTGATTTTTTCGAACATTGTGCAATTCGATGATAACTCGAGAACGGTCGAATGTTAGCGTTTGCCGTATGTTGCATCGTGTTCAGCGCATCGAACTACGGGTATACAGTGAATTTAAAGTGTTTAAGGGAAGTCGACGGTAGTGTTTTTAAAGGAAAACCCGTTTATTCCATATTCGTGCGTTTAGCGGGCAGAAAAGCACGTTTTTCACAGTCCTCACTCTTTTGATGATAGCTCGAGAACGGTCGAATGTTCGTGTTTGCCGTATGTTGCATCGGGCTCAGCGCATCGAGTTACCCCTATACAGTGAATTTGAAGTTTTTGAGGGAAGTGTACGGTAGTGTTTTTGAAGGAAAACCCGTTTATGTCATATTCGTGCGTTTCGCGGGCAGAAAAAGCACGTTTTTCACAGTCCTCACTCTTTTGATGATAGCTCGAGAACGGTCGAATGTTAGCGTTTGCCGTATGTTGCATCGTGTTCAGCACATCGAACTACGGGTACACAGTGAATTTAAAGTGTTTAAGGGAAGTGGACGGTAGTGTTTTTAAAGGGAACCCCGTTTATTCCATATTCGTGCGTTTAGCTGGCAGAAAAGCACGTTTTTCACAATCCTCACTCTTTTGATGATAGCTCGAGAACGGTCGAATGTTCGTGTTTGCCGTATGTTGCATCGTGTTCAGCGCTTCGAACTACGGGTATACAGTGAATTTGAAGTGTTTAAGGGACGTGTACGGTAGTGTTTTTAAAGGAAAACCGGATTATTCCATATTCGTGCGTTTCGCGGGCACAAAAGCACGTTTTTGACAGTCCTCACTCTTTTGATGATAGCTCGAGAACGGTCGAATGTTAGCGTTTGCCGTATGTGGCATCGTGTTCAGCGCATCGAGTTACCCCTATACAGTGAATTTGAAGTTTTTAAGGGAAGTGGACCGTAGTGTTTTTGAAGGAAAACCCGTTTATGCGATATTCGTGCATTTCGCGGGCAGAAAAGCACGTTTTTCACAGTCCTCACTCTTTTGAGGATAGCTCGAGAACGGTCGAATGTTCGCGTTTGCAGTATGTTGCATCGTGTTCAGCGCTTCGAACTACGGGTATACAGTGAATTCGAAGTGTTTAAGGGAAGTGTACGGTAGTATTTATGAAGGAAACCCCGTTTATGCCATATTCGTGCGTTTCACGGGCAGAAAAGCACGTTTTTCGCAGTCCTCACTCTTTTGATGATAGCTTGAGAACGGTCGAATGTTAGCATTTGTCGTATGTTGCGTCGTGTTCAGCGCATCGAATTACCCCTATGCAGTGAATTTGAAGTGTTTAAGGGGAGTGTACGGCATTGTTTTGACAAAAAATTTTTTTTTTCGAAAATTGAGCAATTCGATGACACCTCGAGAACGGTCCAATGTTCCCGTTTGCCGTATGATGCATCGTGGTCAGCGCATCGAATTACCCCTATACAGTGAGTTTGAAGTGTTTAAAGGAAGTGTACGGTAGCGTTTTGACAAAAACCTGATTTTTTCAAAGTTTGTGCAATTCGATGATAACTCGAGAATGGTCGAATGTTAGCGTTTGCCGTATGTTGCATCGGGCTCAGCGCATCGAGTTACCCCTATACAGTGTATTTGAAGTTTTTGAGGCAAGTGTACGGTAGTGTTTTTGAAGGAAAACCCGTTTATGTCATATTCGTGCATTTCGCGGGCAGAAAAAGCACGTTTTTCACAGTCCTCACTCTTTTGATGACAGCTCGAGAACGGTCGGATGTTAGCGTTTGCCGTATATTGCGTCGTGTTCAGCGCATCGAATTACCCCTATGCAGTGAATTTGAAGTGTTTAAGGGAAGTGTACGGTAGTGTTTTTACAGGAAAACCCGATTATTCCATATTCGTGCGTTTCGCGGGCAGAAAAGCACGTTTTCACAGTCCTCACTCTTTTGATGATAGCTCGAGAACGGTCAAATGTTCGTGTTTGCCGTATGATGCATCGTGTTCAGCGCATCGAATTACCCCTATACAGTGAGTTTGAAGTGTTTACAGGAAGTGTACGGTAGCGTTTTGACAAAAACCTGATTTTTTCAAAAATGTGCAATTCGATGATAACTCGAGAATGGTCGAATGTTAGCGTTTGCCGCATGTTGCATCGTGTTCAGCGCTTGGAACTACGGGTATACAGTGAATTTGAAGTGTTTAAGGGAAGTGTACGGTAGCGTTTTGGCAGAAAATTTGTTTTTTCGAAAATTGAGCAATTCGATGATAACTCGAGAACGGTCGAATGTTAGCGCTTGCCGTATGTTGCGTCATGTTCAGCGCATCGAATTACCCCTTTGCAGTGAATTTGAAGTGTTTAATGGAAGTGTACGGTAGTATTTATGAAGTAAACCCCGTTTATGCCATATTCGGGCGTTTCACGGGCACAAAAGCACGTTTTTCGCAGTCCTCACTCTTTTGATGATAGCTCGAGAACGGTCGAATGCTAGCATTTGCCGTATGTTGCGTCATGTTCAGCGCATCGAATTACCCCTTTGCAGTGAATTTGAAGTGTTTGAGGGGAGTGTACGGCATTGTTTTGACAAAAAATTGATTTTTTCGAAAATTGCGCAATTCGATGATACCTCGAGATCGGTCCAAAGTTCGCGTTTGCCGTATGTTCTATCGTGTTCAGCGCATCGAACTACGGGAATAGAGTGGATTTGAATTGTTTAAGGGAAGGGTACGGTAGTGGTTTTGAAGGAAAACCCGTGTATGCCATATTCGTGCATTTCGCGGGCAGAAAAGCACGTTTTTCGCAGTCCTCACTCTTTTGATGATAGCTCGAGAACGGTCCAATGTTCCCGTTTGCTGTATGATGCATCGTGTTCAGCGCATCGAATTGCCCCTATACAGTGAGTTTGAAGTGTTTAAAGGAAGTGTACGGTAGCGTTTTGAGAAAAACCTGATTTTTTCAAAATTTGTGCAATTCGATGATAACTCGAGAATGGTCGAATGTTAGCGCTTGCCGTATGTTGCATCGTGTTCAGCGCATCGAACTACGGGTATACAGTGAATTCGAAGTGTTTAAGGGAAGTGTACGGTAGTATTTATGAAGGAAACCCCGTTTATGCCATATTCGTGCGTTTCACGGGCACAAAAGCACGTTTTTCGCAGTCCTCACTCTTTTGATGATAGCTCGAGAACGGTCGAATGTTAGCATTTGCCCTATGTTGCGTTGTGTTCAGCGCATCGAATTACCCCTATGCAGTGAATTTGAAGTGTTTAAGGGGAGTGTACGGTATCGTTTTGACAAAAAAAATTTTGTTCGAAAATTGAGCAATTCGATCACACCTCGGGAACGGTCCAATGTTCGCGTTTGCCGTATGTTGCTTCATGTTCAGCGCATCGAACTACGCCTAAACAATGAATTTGAAGTGTTTAAGGGGAGTGTACGGCATTGCTTTGACAAAAAATTGATTTTTTCGAAAATTGTGCAATTCGATGATAACTCGAGAATGGTCGAATGTTCGCGTTTGCTGTATGTTGCATCGTGTTCAGCGCTTCGAACTACGGGTATACAGTGAATTCGAAGTGTTTAAGGGAAGTGTACGGTAGTATTTATGAAGGAAACCCCGTTTATGCCATATTCGTGCGTTTCACGGGCAGAAAAGCACGTTTTTCGCAGTCCTCACTCTTTTGATGATAGCTTGAGAACGGTCGAATGTTAGCATTTGCCGTATGTTGCGTCGTGTTCAGCGCATCGAATTACCCCTATGCAGTGAATTTGAAGTGTTTAAGGGGAGTGTACGTCATTGTTCTGACAAAAAGTTGATTTTTTCGAACATTGTGCAATTCGATGATAACTCGAGAACGGTCGAATGTTAGCGTTTGCCGTATGTTGCATCGTGTTCAGCGCATCGAACTACGGGTATACAGTGAATTTAAAGTGTTTAAGGGAAGTCGACGGTAGTGTTTTTAAAGGAAAACCCGTTTATTCCATATTCGTGCGTTTAGCGGGCAGAAAAGCACGTTTTTCACAGTCCTCACTCTTTTGATGATAGCTCGAGAACGGTCGAATGTTCGTGTTTGCCGTATGTTGCATCGGGCTCAGCGCATCGAGTTACCCCTATACAGTGAATTTGAAGTTTTTGAGGGAAGTGTACGGTAGTGTTTTTGAAGGAAAACCCGTTTATGTCATATTCGTGCGTTTCGCGGGCAGAAAAAGCACGTTTTTCACAGTCCTCACTCTTTTGATGATAGCTCGAGAACGGTCGAATGTTAGCGTTTGCCGTATGTTGCATCGTGTTCAGCGCATCGAACTACGCCTATACAATGAATTTGAAGTGTTTAAGGGGAGTGTACGGCATTGTTTTGACAAAAACCTGATTTTTTCAAAAATTGTGCAATTCGATGATAACTCGAGAATGGTCGAATGTTAGCGTTTGCCGTATGTTGCATCGTGTTGAGCGCATCGAGTTACCCCTATACAGTGAATTTGAATTGTTTAAGGGAAGTGTACGGTAGTGGTTTTGGAGGAAAACCCGTTTATGCCATTTTCGTGCGTTTCGCGGGCAGAAAAGCTGTTTTTCGCAGTCCTCACTCTTTTAATGATAGCTCGAGAACGGTCAGATGTTAGCGTTTGCCGTATGTTGCGTCGTGTTCAGCGCATCGAATTACCCCTATGCAGTGAATTTGAAGTGTTTGACGGGAGTGTACGGCATTGTTTTAACAAAAAATTTTTTTTTTTCGAAAATTGAGCAATGCGATGACACCTCGAGAACGGTTTAATGTTCGCGTTTGCCGTATGATGCATCGTGTTCAGCGCATCGAATTACAACTATACAGTGAGTTTGAAGTGTTTAAAGGAAGTGTACGGTAGTGTTTTGACAAAAACCTCATTTTTTCAAAAATTGTGCAATTCGATGATAACTCGAGAATGGTCGAATGTTAGCGTTTGCCGTATGTTGCATCGTGTTCAGCGCTTGGAACTACGGGTATACAGTGAATTTGAAGTGTTTAAGGGAAGTGTACGGTAGCGTTTTGGCAGAAAATTTGTTTTTTCGAAAATTGAGCAATTCGATGATAACTCGAGAACGGTCGAATGTTAGCGTTTGCCGTATGTGACATCGTGTTCAGCGCTCGAACTACGGGTATACCGTGAATTTGAAGTGTTTAATGGAAGTGTACGGTAGTATTTATGAAGTAAACCCCGTTTATGCCATATTCGGGCGTTTCACGGGCACAAAAGCACGTTTTTGACAGTCCTCACTCTTTTGATGATAGCTCGAGAACGGTCGAATGTTAGCGTTTGCCGTATGTGGCATCGTGTTCAGCGCATCGAATTACCCCTATGCAGTGAATTTGAAGTGTTTAAGGGGAGTGTACGGCATTGTTTTGACAAAAAATGTTTTTTTTTCGAAAATTGAGCAATTCGATGACACCTCGAGAACGGTCCAATGTTCCCGTTTGCCGTATGATGCATCGTGGTCAGCGCATCGAATTACCCCTATACAGTGAGTTTGAAGTGTTTAAAGGAAGTGTACGGTAGCGTTTTGAGAAAAACCTGATTTTTTCAAAATTTGTGCAATTCGATGATAACTCGAGAATGGTCGAATGTTAGCGCTTGCCGTATGTTGCATCGTGTTCAGCGCATCGAACTACGGGTATACAGTGAATTCGAAGTGTTTAAGGGAAGTGTACGGTAGTATTTATGAAGGAAACCCCGTTTATGCCATATTCGTGCGTTTCACGGGCACAAAAGCACGTTTTTCGCAGTCCTCACTCTTTTGATGATAGCTCGAGAACGGTCGAATGTTCGTGTTTGCCGTATGTTGCATCGGGCTCAGCGCATCGAGTTACCCCTATACAGTGAATTTGAAGTTTTTGAGGGAAGTGTACGGTAGTGTTTTTGAAGGAAAACCCGTTTATGTCATATTCGTGCGTTTCGCGGGCAGAAAAAGCACGTTTTTCACAGTCCTCACTCTTTTGATGATAGCTCGAGAACGGTCGAATGTTCGTGTTTGCCGTATGTTGCATCGTGTTCAGCGCTTCGAACTACGGGTATACAGTGAATTTGAAGTGTTTAAGGGACGTGTACGGTAGTGTTTTTAAAGGAAAACCCGATTATTCCATATTCGTGCGTTTCGCGGGCACAAAAGCACGTTTTTGACAGTCCTCACTCTTTTGATGATAGCTCGAGAACGGTCGAATGTTAGCGTTTGCCGTATGTGGCATCGTGTTCAGCGCATCGAATTACCCCTATGCAGTGAATTTGAAGTGTTTAAGGGGAGTGTACGGCATTGTTTTGACAAAAAATGTTTTTTTTTCGAAAATTGAGCAATTCGATGACACCTCGAGAACGGTCCAATGTTCCCGTTTGCCGTATGATGCATCGTGGTCAGCGCATCGAATTACCCCTATACAGTGAGTTTGAAGTGTTTAAAGGAAGTGTACGGTAGCGTTTTGACAAAAACCTGATTTTTTCAAAGTTTGTGCAATTCGATGATAACTCGAGAATGGTCGAATGTTAGCGTTTGCCGTATGTTGCATCGGGCTCAGCGCATCGAGTTACTCCTATACAGTGAATTTGAAGTGTTTAAGGGGAGTGTACGGCATTGTTTTGACACAAAAAATTTTTCTTCGAAAATTGAGCAATTCGATGATACCTCGAGAACGGTCGAATGTTCTTGTTTTCCGTATATTGCATCGTGTTCAGGGCATCGAGTTACCCCTATACAGTGAATTTGAAGTGTTTAAGGGAAGTTTACGGTAGCGTTTTGGCAGAAAATTTGTTTTTTCGAAAATTGAGCAATTCGATGATAACTCGAGAACGGTCGAAGGTTAGCGTTTGCCGTATGTTGCGTCGTGTTCAGCGCATCGAGTTACTCCTATACAGTGAATTTGAAGTGTTTAAGGGGAGTGTACGGCATTGTTTTGACAAAAAATGTTTTTTTTCGAAAATTGAGCAATTCGATGATAACTCGAGAACGGTCGAAGGTCAGCGTTTGCCGTATGTTGCATCGTGTTCAGCGCTTCGAACTACGGGTATACAGTGAATTTGAAGTGTTTAAGGGAAGTGTACGGTAGTGTTTTTAAAGGAAAACCCGATTATTCCATATTCGTGCGTTTCGCGGGCAGAAAAGCACGTTTTTCACAGTCCTCACTCTTTTGATGATAGCTCGAGAACGGTCGAATGTTCGTGTTTGCCGTATGTTGCATCGTGTTCAGTGCATCGAGTTACCCCTATGCAGTGAATTTGAAATGTTTAAGGGGAGTGTACGGCATTGTTTTGACAAACATGTTTTTTTTCGAAAATTGAGCAAATTCATGATACCTCCAGAACGGTGCAATGTGCGCGTTTGCCGTATGTTGCTTCGTGTTAAGCGCATCGAACTCCGCCTATACAGTGAATTTGAAGTGTTTAGGGGAAGTGTAGGGTAGTGTTTTTAAAGGAAACCCCGTTTATTCCATATTCGTGCGTTTCGCGGGCAGAAAAGCACGTTTTTCACAGTCCTCACTCTTTTGATCATAGCTCGAGAACGGTCGAATGTTAGCGTTTGCCGTATGTGGCATCGTGTTCAGCGCATCGAGTTACCCCTATACAGTGAATTTGAAGTTTTTAAGGGAAGTGGACCGTAGTGTTTTTGAAGGAAAACCCGTTTATGCCATATTCGTGCATTTCGCGGGCAGAAAAGCACGTTTTTCACAGTCCTCACTCTTTTGAGGATAGCTCGAGAACGGTCGAATGTTCGTGTTTGCCGTATGTTGCATCGGGCTCAGCGCATCGAGTTACCCCTATACAGTGAATTTGAAGGTTTTGAGGGAAGTGTACGGTAGTGTTTTTGAAGGAAAACCCGTTTATGTCATATTCGTGCGTTTCGCGGGCAGAAAAAGCACGTTTTTCACAGTCCTGACTCTTTTGATGATAGCTCGAGAACGGTCGAATGTTCGCGTTTGCCGTATGTTGTATCGTGTTCAGCGCATCGAACTACGGGTATAGAGTGGATTTGAATTGTTTAAGGGAAGTGTACGGTAGTGGTTTTGAAGGAAAACCCGTTTATGCCATTTTCGTGCGTTTCGCGGGCAGAAAAGCTGTTTTTCGCAGTCCTCACTCTTTTGATGACAGCTCGAGAACGGTCGGATGTTAGCGTTTGCCGTATATTGCGTCGTGTTCAGCGCATCGAACTACCCCTATGCAGTGAATTTGAAGTGTTTAAGGGAAGTGTACGGTAGTGTTTTTAAAGGAAAAACCGATTATTCCATATTCGTGCGTTTCGCGGGCAGAAAAGCACGTTTTCACAGTCCTCACTCTTTTGATGATAGCTCGAGAACGGTCAAATGTTCGTGTTTGCCGTATGATGCATCGTGTTCAGCGCATCGAATTACCCCTATACAGTGAGTTTGAAGTGTTTAAAGGAAGTGTACGGTAGCGTTTTGACAAAAACCTGATTTTTTCGAAAATGTGCAATTCGATGATAACTCGAGAATGGTCGAATGTTAGCGTTTGCCGCATGTTGCATCGTGTTCAGCGCTTGGAACTACGGGTATACAGTGAATTTGAAGTGTTTAAGGGAAGTGTACGGTAGCGTTTTGGCAGAAAATTTGTTTTTTCGAAAATTGCGCAATTCGATGATAACTCGAGAACGGTCGAATGTTAGCGTTTGCCGTATGTGGCATCGTGTTCAGCGCATCGAGTTACCCCTATATAGTGAATTTGAAGTTTTTAAGGGAAGTGTAAGGTAGTGTTTTTGAAGGAAAACCCGTTTATGCCATATTCGTGCATTTCGAGGACAGAAAAGCACGTTTTTCACAGTCCTCACTCTTTTGATGATAGCTCGAGGACGGTCGAATGTTCGCGTTTGCCGTATGTTGTATCGTGTTCAGCGCTTCGAACTACGGGTATATAGTGAATTTGAAATGTTTAAGGGAAGTGTACGGTAGTATTTATGAAGGAAACCCCGTTTATGCCATATTCGTGCGTTTCACGGGCAGAAAAGCACGTTTTTCGCAGTCCTCACTCTTTTGATGATAGCTCGAGAACGGTCGAATGTTAGCATTCGCCCTATGTTGCGTTGTGTTCAGCGCATCGAATTACCCCTATGCAGTGAATTTGAAGTGTTTAAGGGGAGTGTACGGTATTGTTTTGACAAAAAAAAATTTTTTTCGAAAATTGAGCAATTCGATGACACCTCGGGAACGGTCCAATGTTCGCGTTTGCGGTATGTTGCTTCGTGTTCAGCGCATCGAACTACGCCTATACAATGAATTTGAAGTGTTTAAGGGGAGTGTACGGCATTGTTTTGACAAAAAATTGATTTTTTCGAAAATTGTGCATTTCGATGATAACTCGAGAATGGTCGATGTTCGCATTTGCCGTATGTTGCATCGTGTTCAGCGCTTCGAACTACGGATATACAGTGAATTTGAAGTTTTTAAGGGAAGTGTACGGTAGTGTTTTTGAAGGAAAACCCGTTTATGCCATATTCGTGCATTTCGCGGGCAGAAAAGCACGTTTTTCGCAGTCCTCACTCTTTTGATGATAGCTCGAGAACGGTCGAATGTTAGCATTTGCCGTATCTTGCGTCGTGTTCAGCGCATCGAATTACCCCTATGCAGTGAATTTGAAATGTTTAAGGGGAGTGTAGGGCATTGTTTGGACAAAAAATGTTTTTTTTTCGAAAATTGAGCAATTCGATGACACCTCGAGAACGGTCCAATGTTCCCGTTTGCCGTATGATGCATCGTGTTCAGCGCATCGAGTTACGCCTATACAGTGAATTTGGAGTGTTTAAGGGAAGTCTACGGTAGCGTTTTGGCAGAAAATTTGTTTTTTCGAAAATTGACCAATTCGATGATAACTCGAGAACGGTCGAAGGTTAGCGTTTGCCGTATGTTGCATCGTGTTCAGCGCTTCGAACTACGGGTATACAGTGAATTTGAAGTGATTAAGTGAAGTGTACGGTAGTGTTTTTAAAGGAAAACCCGTTTATTCCATATTCGTGCGTTTTGCGGGCAGAAAAGCACGTTTTTCACAGTCCTCACTCTTTTGATGATAGCTCGAGAACGGTCGAATGTTAGCGTTCGCAGTATGTTGCGTCGTGTTCAGCGCATCGAGTTACCCCTATACAGTGAATTTGAAGTGTTTAAGGGAAGTTTCCGGTAGCGTTTTGGCAGAAAATTTGTTTTTTCGAAAATTGAGCAATTCGATGATAACTCGAGAACGGTCGAAGGTTAGTATTTGCCGTATGTTGCATCGTGTTCAGCGCTTCGAACTACGGGTATACAGTGAATTTAAAGTGTTTAAGGGAAGTGTACGGTAGTGTTTTTAAAGGAAAACCCGATTATTCCATATTCGTGCGTTTCGCGGGCAGAAAAGCACGTTTTTCACAGTCCTCACTCTTTTGATGATAGCTCGAAAACGGTCGAATGTTAGCATTTGCCGTATGTTGCATCGTGTTCAGCGCATCGAGTTACCCTTATACAGTGAATTTGAAGTGTTTAAGGGGAGTGTACGGCATTGTTTTGACAAAAAAATTTTTTTTTTCGAAAATTGAGCAATTCGATGACACCTCGAGAACGGTCCAATGTTCCCGTTTGCCGTATGATGCATCGTGTTCAACGCATCGAATTACCCCTACACAGTGAGTTTGAAGTGTTTAAAGGAAGTGTACAGTAGCGTTTTGACAAAAACCTGATTTTTTCAAAGTTTGTTCAATTCGATGATAACTCGAGAATGGTCGAATGTTAGCGTTTGCCGTATGTTGCATCGTGTTCAGCGTTTCGAACTACGGGTATACAGTGAATTTGAAGTGTTTAAGGGAAGTGTACGGTAGTGCTTTTAAAGGAAAACCCGATTATGCCATTTTCGTGCGTTTCGCGGGCAGAAAAGCTGTTTTTCGCAGTCCTCACTCTTTTAATGATAGCTCCAGAATGGTTTAATGTTAGCGTTTGCCGTATGTTGCATCGTGTTCAGCGCTTGGTACTACGGGTATACAGTGAATTTGAAGTGTTTAAGGGAAGTGTACGGTAGCGTTTTGGCAGAAAATTTGTTTTTTCGAAAATTGAGCAATTCGATGATAACTCGAGAACGGTCGAATGTTAGCGTTTGCCGTATGTGGCATCGTGTTCAGCGCATCGAGTTACCCCTATACAGTGAATTTGAAGTTTTTAAGGGAAGTGGACGGTAGTGTTTTTGAAGGAAAACCCGTTTGTGCCATATTCGTGCATTTCGCGGGCAGAAAAGCAGGTTTTTCACAGTCCTCACTCTTTTGATGATAGCTTGAGAACGGTCGAATGTTAGCATTTGCCGTATGTTGCGTCGTGTTCAGCGCATCGAATTACCCCTATGCAGTGAATTTGAAGTGTTTAAGGGGAGTGTACGTCATTGTTCTGACAAAAAGTTGATTTTTTCGAACATTGTGCAATTCGATGATAACTCGAGAACGGTCGAATGTTAGCGTTTGCCGTATGTTGCATCGTGTTCAGCGCATCGAACTACGGGTATACAGTGAATTTAAAGTGTTTAAGGGAAGTCGACGGTAGTGTTTTTAAAGGAAAACCCGTTTATTCCATATTCGTGCGTTTAGCGGGCAGAAAAGCACGTTTTTCACAGTCCTCACTCTTTTGATGATAGCTCGAGAACGGTCGAATGTTCGTGTTTGCCGTATGTTGCATCGGGCTCAGCGCATCGAGTTACCCCTATACAGTGAATTTGAAGTTTTTGAGGGAAGTGTACGGTAGTGTTTTTGAAGGAAAACCCGTTTATGTCATATTCGTGCGTTTCGCGGGCAGAAAAAGCACGTTTTTCACAGTCCTCACTCTTTTGATGATAGCTCGAGAACGGTCGAATGTTAGCGTTTGCCGTATGTTGCATCGTGTTCAGCACATCGAACTACGGGTACACAGTGAATTTAAAGTGTTTAAGGGAAGTGGACGGTAGTGTTTTTAAAGGAAACCCCGTTTATTCCATATTCGTGCGTTTAGCTGGCAGAAAAGCACGTTTTTCACAATCCTCACTCTTTTGATGATAGCTCGAGAACGGTCGAATGTTCGTGTTTGCCGTATGTTGCATCGTGTTCAGCGCTTCGAACTACGGGTATACAGTGAATTTGAAGTGTTTAAGGGACGTGTACGGTAGTGTTTTTAAAGGAAAACCGGATTATTCCATATTCGTGCGTTTCGCGGGCACAAAAGCACGTTTTTGACAGTCCTCACTCTTTTGATGATAGCTCGAGAACGGTCGAATGTTAGCGTTTGCCGTATGTGGCATCGTGTTCAGCGCATCGAGTTACCCCTATACAGTGAATTTGAAGTTTTTAAGGGAAGTGGACCGTAGTGTTTTTGAAGGAAAACCCGTTTATGCGATATTCGTGCATTTCGCGGGCAGAAAAGCACGTTTTTCACAGTCCTCACTCTTTTGAGGATAGCTCGAGAACGGTCGAATGTTCGCGTTTGCAGTATGTTGCATCGTGTTCAGCGCTTCGAACTACGGGTATACAGTGAATTCGAAGTGTTTAAGGGAAGTGTACGGTAGTATTTATGAAGGAAACCCCGTTTATGCCATATTCGTGCGTTTCACGGGCAGAAAAGCACGTTTTTCGCAGTCCTCACTCTTTTGATGATAGCTTGAGAACGGTCGAATGTTAGCATTTGTCGTATGTTGCGTCGTGTTCAGCGCATCGAATTACCCCTATGCAGTGAATTTGAAGTGTTTAAGGGGAGTGTACGGCATTGTTTTGACAAAAAATTTTTTTTTTCGAAAATTGAGCAATTCGATGACACCTCGAGAACGGTCCAATGTTCCCGTTTGCCGTATGATGCATCGTGGTCAGCGCATCGAATTACCCCTATACAGTGAGTTTGAAGTGTTTAAAGGAAGTGTACGGTAGCGTTTTGACAAAAACCTGATTTTTTCAAAGTTTGTGCAATTCGATGATAACTCGAGAATGGTCGAATGTTAGCGTTTGCCGTATGTTGCATCGGGCTCAGCGCATCGAGTTACCCCTATACAGTGTATTTGAAGTTTTTGAGGCAAGTGTACGGTAGTGTTTTTGAAGGAAAACCCGTTTATGTCATATTCGTGCGTTTCGCGGGCAGAAAAAGCACGTTTTTCACAGTCCTCACTCTTTTGATGACAGCTCGAGAACGGTCGGATGTTAGCGTTTGCCGTATATTGCGTCGTGTTCAGCGCATCGAATTACCCCTATGCAGTGAATTTGAAGTGTTTAAGGGAAGTGTACGGTAGTGTTTTTACAGGAAAACCCGATTATTCCATATTCGTGCGTTTCGCGGGCAGAAAAGCACGTTTTCACAGTCCTCACTCTTTTGATGATAGCTCGAGAACGGTCAAATGTTCGTGTTTGCCGTATGATGCATCGTGTTCAGCGCATCGAATTACCCCTATACAGTGAGTTTGAAGTGTTTACAGGAAGTGTACGGTAGCGTTTTGACAAAAACCTGATTTTTTCAAAAATGTGCAATTCGATGATAACTCGAGAATGGTCGAATGTTAGCGTTTGCCGCATGTTGCATCGTGTTCAGCGCTTGGAACTACGGGTATACAGTGAATTTGAAGTGTTTAAGGGAAGTGTACGGTAGCGTTTTGGCAGAAAATTTGTTTTTTCGAAAATTGAGCAATTCGATGATAACTCGAGAACGGTCGAATGTTAGCGCTTGCCGTATGTTGCGTCATGTTCAGCGCATCGAATTACCCCTTTGCAGTGAATTTGAAGTGTTTAATGGAAGTGTACGGTAGTATTTATGAAGTAAACCCCGTTTATGCCATATTCGGGCGTTTCACGGGCACAAAAGCACGTTTTTCGCAGTCCTCACTCTTTTGATGATAGCTCGAGAACGGTCGAATGCTAGCATTTGCCGTATGTTGCGTCATGTTCAGCGCATCGAATTACCCCTTTGCAGTGAATTTGAAGTGTTTGAGGGGAGTGTACGGCATTGTTTTGACAAAAAATTGATTTTTTCGAAAATTGCGCAATTCGATGATACCTCGAGATCGGTCCAAAGTTCGCGTTTGCCGTATGTTCTATCGTGTTCAGCGCATCGAACTACGGGAATAGAGTGGATTTGAATTGTTTAAGGGAAGGGTACGGTAGTGGTTTTGAAGGAAAACCCGTGTATGCCATATTCGTGCATTTCGCGGGCAGAAAAGCACGTTTTTCGCAGTCCTCACTCTTTTGATGATAGCTCGAGAACGGTCCAATGTTCCCGTTTGCTGTATGATGCATCGTGTTCAGCGCATCGAATTGCCCCTATACAGTGAGTTTGAAGTGTTTAAAGGAAGTGTACGGTAGCGTTTTGAGAAAAACCTGATTTTTTCAAAATTTGTGCAATTCGATGATAACTCGAGAATGGTCGAATGTTAGCGCTTGCCGTATGTTGCATCGTGTTCAGCGCATCGAACTACGGGTATACAGTGAATTCGAAGTGTTTAAGGGAAGTGTACGGTAGTATTTATGAAGGAAACCCCGTTTATGCCATATTCGTGCGTTTCACGGGCACAAAAGCACGTTTTTCGCAGTCCTCACTCTTTTGATGATAGCTCGAGAACGGTCGAATGTTAGCATTTGCCCTATGTTGCGTTGTGTTCAGCGCATCGAAGTACCCCTATGCAGTGAATTTGAAGTGTTTAAGGGGAGTGTACGGTATCGTTTTGACAAAAAAAATTTTGTTCGAAAATTGAGCAATTCGATCACACCTCGGGAACGGTCCAATGTTCGCGTTTGCCGTATGTTGCTTCATGTTCAGCGCATCGAACTACGCCTAAACAATGAATTTGAAGTGTTTAAGGGGAGTGTACGGCATTGCTTTGACAAAAAATTGATTTTTTCGAAAATTGTGCAATTCGATGATAACTCGAGAATGGTCGAATGTTCGCGTTTGCTGTATGTTGCATCGTGTTCAGCGCTTCGAACTACGGGTATACAGTGAATTCGAAGTGTTTAAGGGAAGTGTACGGTAGTATTTATGAAGGAAACCCCGTTTATGCCATATTCGTGCGTTTCACGGGCAGAAAAGCACGTTTTTCGCAGTCCTCACTCTTTTGATGATAGCTTGAGAACGGTCGAATGTTAGCATTTGCCGTATGTTGCGTCGTGTTCAGCGCATCGAATTACCCCTATGCAGTGAATTTGAAGTGTTTAAGGGGAGTGTACGTCATTGTTCTGACAAAAAGTTGATTTTTTCGAACATTGTGCAATTCGATGATAACTCGAGAACGGTCGAATGTTAGCGTTTGCCGTATGTTGCATCGTGTTCAGCGCATCGAACTACGGGTATACAGTGAATTTAAAGTGTTTAAGGGAAGTCGATGGTAGTGTTTTTAAAGGAAAACCCGTTTATTCCATATTCGTGCGTTTAGCGGGCAGAAAAGCACGTTTTTCACAGTCCTCACTCTTTTGATGATAGCTCGAGAACGGTCGAATGTTCGTGTTTGCCGTATGTTGCATCGGGCTCAGCGCATCGAGTTACCCCTATACAGTGAATTTGAAGTTTTTGAGGGAAGTGTACGGTAGTGTTTTTGAAGGAAAACCCGTTTATGTCATATTCGTGCGTTTCGCGGGCAGAAAAAGCACGTTTTTCACAGTCCTCACTCTTTTGATGATAGCTCGAGAACGGTCGAATGTTAGCGTTTGCCGTATGTTGCATCGTGTTCAGCGCATCGAACTACGCCTATACAATGAATTTGAAGTGTTTAAGGGGAGTGTACGGCATTGTTTTGACAAAAACCTGATTTTTTCAAAAATTGTGCAATTCGATGATAACTCGAGAATGGTCGAATGTTAGCGTTTGCCGTATGTTGCATCGTGTTGAGCGCATCGAGTTACCCCTATACAGTGAATTTGAATTGTTTAAGGGAAGTGTACGGTAGTGGTTTTGGAGGAAAACCCGTTTATGCCATTTTCGTGCGTTTCGCGGGCAGAAAAGCTGTTTTTCGCAGTCCTCACTCTTTTAATGATAGCTCGAGAACGGTCAGATGTTAGCGTTTGCCGTATGTTGCGTCGTGTTCAGCGCATCGAATTACCCCTATGCAGTGAATTTGAAGTGTTTGACGGGAGTGTACGGCATTGTTTTAACAAAAAATTTTTTTTTTTCGAAAATTGAGCAATGCGATGACACCTCGAGAACGGTTTAATGTTCGCGTTTGCCGTATGATGCATCGTGTTCAGCGCATCGAATTACCCCTATACAGTGAGTTTGAAGTGTTTAAAGGAAGTGTACGGTAGTGTTTTGACAAAAACCTCATTTTTTCAAAAATTGTGCAATTCGATGATAACTCGAGAATGGTCGAATGTTAGCGTTTGCCGTATGTTGCATCGTGTTCAGCGCTTGGAACTACGGGTATACAGTGAATTTGAAGTGTTTAAGGGAAGTGTACGGTAGCGTTTTGGCAGAAAATTTGTTTTTTCGAAAATTGAGCAATTCGATGATAACTCGAGAACGGTCGAATGTTAGCGTTTGCCGTATGTGACATCGTGTTCAGCGCTCGAACTACGGGTATACCGTGAATTTGAAGTGTTTAATGGAAGTGTACGGTAGTATTTATGAAGTAAACCCCGTTTATGCCATATTCGGGCGTTTCACGGGCACAAAAGCACGTTTTTGACAGTCCTCACTCTTTTGATGATAGCTCGAGAACGGTCGAATGTTAGCGTTTGCCGTATGTGGCATCGTGTTCAGCGCATCGAATTACCCCTATGCAGTGAATTTGAAGTGTTTAAGGGGAGTGTACGGCATTGTTTTGACAAAAAATGTTTTTTTTTCGAAAATTGAGCAATTCGATGACACCTCGAGAACGGTCCAATGTTCCCGTTTGCCGTATGATGCATCGTGGTCAGCGCATCGAATTACCCCTATACAGTGAGTTTGAAGTGTTTAAAGGAAGTGTACGGTAGCGTTTTGAGAAAAACCTGATTTTTTCAAAATTTGTGCAATTCGATGATAACTCGAGAATGGTCGAATGTTAGCGCTTGCCGTATGTTGCATCGTGTTCAGCGCATCGAGTTACTCCTATACAGTGAATTTGAAGTGTTTAAGGGGAGTGTACGGCATTGTTTTGACAAAAAATGTTTTTTTTTCGAAAATTGAGCAATTCGATGATAACTCGAGAACGGTCGAAGGTCAGCGTTTGCCGTATGTTGCATCGTGTTCAGCGCTTCGAACTACGGGTATACAGTGAATTTGAAGTGTTTAAGGGAAGTGTACGGTAGTGTTTTTAAAGGAAAACCCGATTATTCCATATTCGTGCGTTTCGCGGGCAGAAAAGCACGTTTTTCACAGTCCTCACTCTTTTGATGATAGCTCGAGAACGGTCGAATGTTCGTGTTTGCCGTATATTGCATCGTGTTCAGTGCATCGAGTTACCCCTATGCAGTGAATTTGAAATGTTTAAGGGGAGTGTACGGCATTGTTTTGACAAACATGTTTTTTTTCGAAAATTGAGCAAATTCATGATACCTCCAGAACGGTGCAATGTGCGCGTTTGCCGTATGTTGCTTCGTGTTAAGCGCATCGAACTCCGCCTATACAGTGAATTTGAAGTGTTTAGGGGAAGTGTAGGGTAGTGTTTTTAAAGGAAACCCCGTTTATTCCATATTCGTGCGTTTCGCGGGCAGAAAAACACGTTTTTCACAGTCCTCACTCTTTTGATCATAGCTCGAGAACGGTCGAATGTTAGCGTTTGCCGTATGTGGCATCGTGTTCAGCGCATCGAGTTACCCCTATACAGTGAATTTGAAGTTTTTAAGGGAAGTGGACCGTAGTGTTTTTGAAGGAAAACCCGTTTATGCCATATTCGTGCATTTCGCGGGCAGAAAAGCACGTTTTTCACAGTCCTCACTCTTTTGAGGATAGCTCGAGAACGGTCGAATGTTCGTGTTTGCCGTATGTTGCATCGGGCTCAGCGCATCGAGTTACCCCTATACAGTGAATTTGAAGGTTTTGAGGGAAGTGTACGGTAGTGTTTTTGAAGGAAAACCCGTTTATGTCATATTCGTGCGTTTCGCGGGCAGAAAAAGCACGTTTTTCACAGTCCTGACTCTTTTGATGATAGCTCGAGAACGGTCGAATGTTCGCGTTTGCCGTATGTTGTATCGTGTTCAGCGCATCGAACTACGGGTATAGAGTGGATTTGAATTGTTTAAGGGAAGTGTACGGTAGTGGTTTTGAAGGAAAACCCGTTTATGCCATTTTCGTGCGTTTCGCGGGCAGAAAAGCTGTTTTTCGCAGTCCTCACTCTTTTGATGACAGCTCGAGAACGGTCGGATGTTAGCGTTTGCCGTATATTGCGTCGTGTTCAGCGCATCGAACTACCCCTATGCAGTGAATTTGAAGTGTTTAAGGGAAGTGTACGGTAGTGTTTTTAAAGGAAAAACCGATTATTCCATATTCGTGCGTTTCGCGGGCAGAAAAGCACGTTTTCACAGTCCTCACTCTTTTGATGATAGCTCGAGAACGGTCAAATGTTCGTGTTTGCCGTATGATGCATCGTGTTCAGCGCATCGAATTACCCCTATACAGTGAGTTTGAAGTGTTTAAAGGAAGTGTACGGTAGCGTTTTGACAAAAACCTGATTTTTTCGAAAATGTGCAATTCGATGATAACTCGAGAATGGTCGAATGTTAGCGTTTGCCGCATGTTGCATCGTGTTCAGCGCTTGGAACTACGGGTATACAGTGAATTTGAAGTGTTTAAGGGAAGTGTACGGTAGCGTTTTGGCAGAAAATTTGTTTTTTCGAAAATTGCGCAATTCGATGATAACTCGAGAACGGTCGAATGTTAGCGTTTGCCGTATGTGGCATCGTGTTCAGCGCATCGAGTTACCCCTATATAGTGAATTTGAAGTTTTTAAGGGAAGTGTAAGGTAGTGTTTTTGAAGGAAAACCCGTTTATGCCATATTCGTGCATTTCGAGGACAGAAAAGCACGTTTTTCACAGTCCTCACTCTTTTGATGATAGCTCGAGGACGGTCGAATGTTCGCGTTTGCCGTATGTTGTATCGTGTTCAGCGCTTCGAACTACGGGTATATAGTGAATTTGAAATGTTTAAGGGAAGTGTACGGTAGTATTTATGAAGGAAACCCCGTTTATGCCATATTCGTGCGTTTCACGGGCAGAAAAGCACGTTTTTCGCAGTCCTCACTCTTTTGATGATAGCTCGAGAACGGTCGAATGTTAGCATTCGCCCTATGTTGCGTTGTGTTCAGCGCATCGAATTACCCCTATGCAGTGAATTTGAAGTGTTTAAGGGGAGTGTACGGTATTGTTTTGACAAAAAAAAATTTTTTTCGAAAATTGAGCAATTCGATGACACCTCGGGAACGGTCCAATGTTCGCGTTTGCGGTATGTTGCTTCGTGTTCAGCGCATCGAACTACGCCTATACAATGAATTTGAAGTGTTTAAGGGGAGTGTACGGCATTGTTTTGACAAAAAATTGATTTTTTCGAAAATTGTGCATTTCGATGATAACTCGAGAATGGTCGATGTTCGCATTTGCCGTATGTTGCATCGTGTTCAGCGCTTCGAACTACGGATATACAGTGAATTTGAAGTTTTTAAGGGAAGTGTACGGTAGTGTTTTTGAAGGAAAACCCGTTTATGCCATATTCGTGCATTTCGCGGGCAGAAAAGCACGTTTTTCGCAGTCCTCACTCTTTTGATGATAGCTCGAAAACGGTCGAATGTTAGCATTTGCCGTATCTTGCGTCGTGTTCAGCGCATCGAATTACCCCTATGCAGTGAGTTTGAAATGTTTAAGGGGAGTGTAGGGCATTGTTTGGACAAAAAATGTTTTTTTTTTCGAAAATTGAGCAATTCGATGACACCTCGAGAACGGTCCAATGTTCCCGTTTGCCGTATGATGCATCGTGTTCAGCGCATCGAGTTACGCCTATACAGTGAATTTGGAGTGTTTAAGGGAAGTCTACGGTAGCGTTTTGGCAGAAAATTTGTTTTTTCGAAAATTGACCAATTCGATGATAACTCGAGAACGGTCGAAGGTTAGCGTTTGCCGTATGTTGCATCGTGTTCAGCGCTTCGAACTACGGGTATACAGTGAATTTGAAGTGATTAAGTGAAGTGTACGGTAGTGTTTTTAAAGGAAAACCCGTTTATTCCATATTCGTGCGTTTTGCGGGCAGAAAAGCACGTTTTTCACAGTCCTCACTCTTTTGATGATAGCTCGAGAACGGTCGAATGTTAGCGTTCGCAGTATGTTGCGTCGTGTTCAGCGCATCGAGTTACCCCTATACAGTGAATTTGAAGTGTTTAAGGGAAGTTTCCGGTAGCGTTTTGGCAGAAAATTTGTTTTTTCGAAAATTGAGCAATTCGATGATAACTCGAGAACGGTCGAAGGTTAGCATTTGCCGTATGTTGCATCGTGTTCAGCGCTTCGAACTACGGGTATACAGTGAATTTAAAGTGTTTAAGGGAAGTGTACGGTAGTGTTTTTAAAGGAAAACCCGATTATTCCATATTCGTGCGTTTCGCGGGCAGAAAAGCACGTTTTTCACAGTCCTCACTCTTTTGATGATAGCTCGAAAACGGTCGAATGTTAGCATTTGCCGTATGTTGCATCGTGTTCAGCGCATCGAGTTACCCTTATACAGTGAATTTGAAGTGTTTAAGGGGAGTGTACGGCATTGTTTTGACAAAAAAAATTTTTTTTTCGAAAATTGAGCAATTCGATGACACCTCGAGAACGGTCCAATGTTCCCGTTTGCCGTATGATGCATCGTGTTCAACGCATCGAATTACCCCTACACAGTGAGTTTGAAGTGTTTAAAGGAAGTGTACAGTAGCGTTTTGACAAAAACCTGATTTTTTCAAAGTTTGTTCAATTCGATGATAACTCGAGAATGGTCGAATGTTAGCGTTTGCCGTATGTTGCATCGTGTTCAGCGTTTCGAACTACGGGTATACAGTGAATTTGAAGTGTTTAAGGGAAGTGTACGGTAGTGCTTTTAAAGGAAAACCCGATTATGCCATTTTCGTGCGTTTCGCGGGCAGAAAAGCTGTTTTTCGCAGTCCTCACTCTTTTAATGATAGCTCCAGAATGGTTTAATGTTAGCGTTTGCCGTATGTTGCATCGTGTTCAGCGCTTGGTACTACGGGTATACAGTGAATTTGAAGTGTTTAAGGGAAGTGTACGGTAGCGTTTTGGCAGAAAATTTGTTTTTTCGAAAATTGAGCAATTCGATGATAACTCGAGAACGGTCGAATGTTAGCGTTTGCCGTATGTGGCATCGTGTTCAGCGCATCGAGTTACCCCTATACAGTGAATTTGAAGTTTTTAAGGGAAGTGGACGGTAGTGTTTTTGAAGGAAAACCCGTTTGTGCCATATTCGTGCATTTCGCGGGCAGAAAAGCAGGTTTTTCACAGTCCTCACTCTTTTGATGATAGCTTGAGAACGGTCGAATGTTAGCATTTGCCGTATGTTGCGTCGTGTTCAGCGCATCGAATTACCCCTATGCAGTGAATTTGAAGTGTTTAAGGGGAGTGTACGTCATTGTTCTGACAAAAAGTTGATTTTTTCGAACATTGTGCAATTCGATGATAACTCGAGAACGGTCGAATGTTAGCGTTTGCCGTATGTTGCATCGTGTTCAGCGCATCGAACTACGGGTATACAGTGAATTTAAAGTGTTTAAGGGAAGTCGACGGTAGTGTTTTTAAAGGAAAACCCGTTTATTCCATATTCGTGCGTTTAGCGGGCAGAAAAGCACGTTTTTCACAGTCCTCACTCTTTTGATGATAGCTCGAGAACGGTCGAATGTTCGTGTTTGCCGTATGTTGCATCGGGCTCAGCGCATCGAGTTACCCCTATACAGTGAATTTGAAGTTTTTGAGGGAAGTGTACGGTAGTGTTTTTGAAGGAAAACCCGTTTATGTCATATTCGTGCGTTTCGCGGGCAGAAAAAGCACGTTTTTCACAGTCCTCACTCTTTTGATGATAGCTCGAGAACGGTCGAATGTTAGCGTTTGCCGTATGTTGCATCGTGTTCAGCACATCGAACTACGGGTACACAGTGAATTTAAAGTGTTTAAGGGAAGTGGACGGTAGTGTTTTTAAAGGAAACCCCGTTTATTCCATATTCGTGCGTTTAGCTGGCAGAAAAGCACGTTTTTCACAATCCTCACTCTTTTGATGATAGCTCGAGAACGGTCGAATGTTCGTGTTTGCCGTATGTTGCATCGTGTTCAGCGCTTCGAACTACGGGTATACAGTGAATTTGAAGTGTTTAAGGGACGTGTACGGTAGTGTTTTTAAAGGAAAACCGGATTATTCCATATTCGTGCGTTTCGCGGGCACAAAAGCACGTTTTTGACAGTCCTCACTCTTTTGATGATAGCTCGAGAACGGTCGAATGTTAGCGTTTGCCGTATGTGGCATCGTGTTCAGCGCATCGAGTTACCCCTATACAGTGAATTTGAAGTTTTTAAGGGAAGTGGACCGTAGTGTTTTTGAAGGAAAACCCGTTTATGCGATATTCGTGCATTTCGCGGGCAGAAAAGCACGTTTTTCACAGTCCTCACTCTTTTGAGGATAGCTCGAGAACGGTCGAATGTTCGCGTTTGCAGTATGTTGCATCGTGTTCAGCGCTTCGAACTACGGGTATACAGTGAATTCGAAGTGTTTAAGGGGAGTGTACGGCATTGTTTTGACAAAAAATTTTTTTTTTCGAAAATTGAGCAATTCGATGACACCTCGAGAACGGTCCAATGTTCCCGTTTGCCGTATGATGCATCGTGGTCAGCGCATCGAATTACCCCTATACAGTGAGTTTGAAGTGTTTAAAGGAAGTGTACGGTAGCGTTTTGACAAAAACCTGATTTTTTCAAAGTTTGTGCAATTCGATGATAACTCGAGAATGGTCGAATGTTAGCGTTTGCCGTATGTTGCATCGGGCTCAGCGCATCAAGTTACCCCTATACAGTGTATTTGAAGTTTTTGAGGCAAGTGTACGGTAGTGTTTTTGAAGGAAAACCCGTTTATGTCATATTCGTGCGTTTCGCGGGCAGAAAAAGCACGTTTTTCACAGTCCTCACTCTTTTGATGACAGCTCGAGAACGGTCGGATGTTAGCGTTTGCCGTATATTGCGTCGTGTTCAGCGCATCGAATTACCCCTATGCAGTGAATTTGAAGTGTTTAAGGGAAGTGTACGGTAGTGTTTTTACAGGAAAACCCGATTATTCCATATTCGTGCGTTTCGCGGGCAGAAAAGCACGTTTTCACAGTCCTCACTCTTTTGATGATAGCTCGAGAACGGTCAAATGTTCGTGTTTGCCGTATGATGCATCGTGTTCAGCGCATCGAATTACCCCTATACAGTGAGCTTGAAGTGTTTACAGGAAGTGTACGGTAGCGTTTTGACAAAAACCTGATTTTTTCAAAAATGTGCAATTCGATGATAACTCGAGAATGGTCGAATGTTAGCGTTTGCCGCATGTTGCATCGTGTTCAGCGCTTGGAACTACGGGTATACAGTGAATTTGAAGTGTTTAAGGGAAGTGTACGGTAGCGTTTTGGCAGAAAATTTGTTTTTTTCGAAAATTGAGCAATTCGATGATAACTCGAGAACGGTCGAATGTTAGCGCTTGCCGTATGTTGCGTCATGTTCAGCGCATCGAATTACCCCTTTGCAGTGAATTTGAAGTGTTTAATGGAAGTGTACGGTAGTATTTATGAAGTAAACCCCGTTTATGCCATATTCGGGCGTTTCACGGGCACAAAAGCACGTTTTTCGCAGTCCTCACTCTTTTGATGATAGCTCGAGAACGGTCGAATGCTAGCATTTGCCGTATGTTGCGTCATGTTCAGCGCATCGAATTACCCCTTTGCAGTGAATTTGAAGTGTTTGAGGGGAGTGTACGGCATTGTTTTGACAAAAAATTGATTTTTTCGAAAATTGCGCAATTCGATGATACCTCGAGATCGGTCCAAAGTTCGCGTTTGCCGTATGTTCTATCGTGTTCAGCGCATCGAACTACGGGAATAGAGTGGATTTGAATTGTTTAAGGGAAGGGTACGGTAGTGGTTTTGAAGGAAAACCCGTGTATGCCATATTCGTGCATTTCGCGGGCAGAAAAGCACGTTTTTCGCAGTCCTCACTCTTTTGATGATAGCTCGAGAACGGTCCAATGTTCCCGTTTGCTGTATGATGCATCGTGTTCAGCGCATCGAATTGCCCCTATACAGTGAGTTTGAAGTGTTTAAAGGAAGTGTACGGTAGCGTTTTGAGAAAAACCTGATTTTTTCAAAATTTGTGCAATTCGATGATAACTCGAGAATGGTCGAATGTTAGCGCTTGCCGTATGTTGCATCGTGTTCAGCGCATCGAACTACGGGTATACAGTGAATTCGAAGTGTTTAAGGGAAGTGTACGGTAGTATTTATGAAGGAAACCCCGTTTATGCCATATTCGTGCGTTTCACGGGCACAAAAGCACGTTTTTCGCAGTCCTCACTCTTTTGATGATAGCTCGAGAACGGTCGAATGTTAGCATTTGCCCTATGTTGCGTTGTGTTCAGCGCATCGAATTACCCCTATGCAGTGAATTTGAAGTGTTTAAGGGGAGTGTACGGTATCGTTTTGACAAAAAAAATTTTGTTCGAAAATTGAGCAATTCGATCACACCTCGGGAACGGTCCAATGTTCGCGTTTGCCGTATGTTGCTTCATGTTCAGCGCATCGAACTACGCCTAAACAATGAATTTGAAGTGTTTAAGGGGAGTGTACGGCATTGCTTTGACAAAAAATTGATTTTTTCGAAAATTGTGCAATTCGATGATAACTCGAGAATGGTCGAATGTTCGCGTTTGCTGTATGTTGCATCGTGTTCAGCGCTTCGAACTACGGGTATACAGTGAATTCGAAGTGTTTAAGGGAAGTGTACGGTAGTATTTATGAAGGAAACCCCGTTTATGCCATATTCGTGCGTTTCACGGGCAGAAAAGCACGTTTTTCGCAGTCCTCACTCTTTTGATGATAGCTTGAGAACGGTCGAATGTTAGCATTTGCCGTATGTTGCGTCGTGTTCAGCGCATCGAATTACCCCTATGCAGTGAATTTGAAGTGTTTAAGGGGAGTGTACGTCATTGTTCTGACAAAAAGTTGATTTTTTCGAACATTGTGCAATTCGATGATAACTCGAGAACGGTCGAATGTTAGCGTTTGCCGTATGTTGCATCGTGTTCAGCGCATCGAACTACGGGTATACAGTGAATTTAAAGTGTTTAAGGGAAGTCGACGGTAGTGTTTTTAAAGGAAAACCCGTTTATTCCATATTCGTGCGTTTAGCGGGCAGAAAAGCACGTTTTTCACAGTCCTCACTCTTTTGATGATAGCTCGAGAACGGTCGAATGTTCGTGTTTGCCGTATGTTGCATCGGGCTCAGCGCATCGAGTTACCCCTATACAGTGAATTTGAAGTTTTTGAGGGAAGTGTACGGTAGTGTTTTTGAAGGAAAACCCGTTTATGTCATATTCGTGCGTTTCGCGGGCAGAAAAAGCACGTTTTTCACAGTCCTCACTCTTTTGATGATAGCTCGAGAACGGTCGAATGTTAGCGTTTGCCGTATGTTGCATCGTGTTCAGCGCATCGAACTACGCCTATACAATGAATTTGAAGTGTTTAAGGGGAGTGTACGGCATTGTTTTGACAAAAACCTGATTTTTTCAAAAATTGTGCAATTCGATGATAACTCGAGAATGGTCGAATGTTAGCGTTTGCCGTATGTTGCATCGTGTTGAGCGCATCGAGTTACCCCTATACAGTGAATTTGAATTGTTTAAGGGAAGTGTACGGTAGTGGTTTTGGAGGAAAACCCGTTTATGCCATTTTCGTGCGTTTCGCGGGCAGAAAAGCTGTTTTTCGCAGTCCTCACTCTTTTAATGATAGCTCGAGAACGGTCAGATGTTAGCGTTTGCCGTATGTTGCGTCGTGTTCAGCGCATCGAATTACCCCTATGCAGTGAATTTGAAGTGTTTGACGGGAGTGTACGGCATTGTTTTAACAAAAAATTTTTTTTTTTCGAAAATTGAGCAATGCGATGACACCTCGAGAACGGTTTAATGTTCGCGTTTGCCGTATGATTCATCGTGTTCAGCGCATCGAATTACCCCTATACAGTGAGTTTGAAGTGTTTAAAGGAAGTGTACGGTAGTGTTTTGACAAAAACCTCATTTTTTCAAAAATTGTGCAATTCGATGATAACTCGAGAATGGTCGAATGTTAGCGTTTGCCGTATGTTGCATCGTGTTCAGCGCTTGGAACTACGGGTATACAGTGAATTTGAAGTGTTTAAGGGAAGTGTACGGTAGCGTTTTGGCAGAAAATTTGTTTTTTCGAAAATTGAGCAATTCGATGATAACTCGAGAACGGTCGAATGTTAGCGTTTGCCGTATGTGACATCGTGTTCAGCGCTCGAACTACGGGTATACCGTGAATTTGAAGTGTTTAATGGAAGTGTACGGTAGTATTTATGAACTAAACCCCGTTTATGCCATATTCGGGCGTTTCACGGGCACAAAAGCACGTTTTTGACAGTCCTCACTCTTTTGATGATAGCTCGAGAACGGTCGAATGTTAGCGTTTGCCGTATGTGGCATCGTGTTCAGCGCATCGAATTACCCCTATGCAGTGAATTTGAAGTGTTTAAGGGGAGTGTACGGCATTGTTTTGACAAAAAATGTTTTTTTTTCGAAACTTGAGCAATTCGATGACACCTCGAGAACGGTCCAATGTTCCCGTTTGCCGTATGATGCATCGTGGTCAGCGCATCGAATTACCCCTATACAGTGAGTTTGAAGTGTTTAAAGGAAGTGTACGGTAGCGTTTTGAGAAAAACCTGATTTTTTCAAAATTTGTGCAATTCGATGATAACTCGAGAATGGTCGAATGTTAGCGCTTGCCGTATGTTGCATCGTGTTCAGCGCATCGAACTACGGGTATACAGTGAATTCGAAGTGTTTAAGGGAAGTGTACGGTAGTATTTATGAAGGAAACCCCGTTTATGCCATATTCGTGCGTTTCACGGGCACAAAAGCACGTTTTTCGCAGTCCTCACTCTTTTGATGATAGCTCGAGAACGGTCGAATGTTAGCATTTGCCCTATGTTGCGTCGTGTTCAGCGCATCGAATTACCCCTATGCAGTGAATTTGAAGTGTTTAAGGGGAGTGTACGTCATTGTTCTGACAAAAAGTTGATTTCTTCGAACATTGTGCAATTCGATGATAACTCGAGAACGGTCGAATGTTAGCGTTTGCCGTATGTTGCATCGTGTTCAGCGCATCGAACTACGGGTATACAGTGAATTGAAAGTGTTTAAGGGAAGTCGACGGTAGTGTTTTTAAAGGAAAACCCGTTTATTCCATATTCGTGCGTTTAGCGGGCAGAAAAGCACGTTTTTCACAGTCCTCACTCTTTTGATGATAGCTCGAGAACGGTCGAATGTTCGTGTTTGCCGTATGTTGCATCGGGCTCAGCGCATCGAGTTACCCCTATACAGTGAATTTGAAGTTTTTGAGGGAAGTGTACGGTAGTGTTTTTGAAGGAAAACCCGTTTATGTCATATTCGTGCGTTTCGCGGGCAGAAAAAGCACGTTTTTCACAGTCCTCACTCTTTTGATGATAGCTCGAGAACGGTCGAATGTTCGTGTTTGCCGTATGTTGCATCGTGTTCAGCGCTTCGAACTACGGGTATACAGTGAATTTGAAGTGTTTAAGGGACGTGTACGGTAGTGTTTTTAAAGGAAAACCCGATTATTCCATATTCGTGCGTTTCGCGGGCACAAAAGCACGTTTTTGACAGTCCTCACTCTTTTGATGATAGCTCGAGAACGGTCGAATGTTAGCGTTTGCCGTATGTGGCATCGTGTTCAGCGCATCGAATTACCCCTATGCAGTGAATTTGAAGTGTTTAAGGGGAGTGTACGGCATTGTTTTGACAAAAAATGTTTTTTTTTTCGAAAATTGAGCAATTCGATGACACCTCGAGAACGGTCCAATGTTCCCGTTTGCCGTATGATGCATCGTGGTCAGCGCATCGAATTACCCCTATACAGTGAGTTTGAAGTGTTTAAAGGAAGTGTACGGTAGCGTTTTGACAAAAACCTGATTTTTTCAAAGTTTGTGCAATTCGATGATAACTCGAGAATGGTCGAATGTTAGCGTTTGCCGTATGTTGCATCGGGCTCAGCGCATCGAGTTACTCCTATACAGTGAATTTGAAGTGTTTAAGGGGAGTGTACGGCATTGTTTTGACACAAAAAATTTTTCTTCGAAAATTGAGCAATTCGATGATACCTCGAGAACGGTCGAATGTTCTTGTTTTCCGTATATTGCATCGTGTTCAGGGCATCGAGTTACCCCTATACAGTGAATTTGAAGTGTTTAAGGGAAGTTTACGGTAGCGTTTTGGCAGAAAATTTGTTTTTTCGAAAATTGAGCAATTCGATGATAACTCGAGAACGGTCGAAGGTTAGCGTTTGCCGTATGTTGCGTCGTGTTCAGCGCATCGAGTTACTCCTATACAGTGAATTTGAAGTGTTTAAGGGGAGTGTACGGCATTGTTTTGACAAAAAATGTTTTTTTTCGAAAATTGAGCAATTCGATGATAACTCGAGAACGGTCGAAGGTCAGCGTTTGCCGTATGTTGCATCGTGTTCAGCGCTTCGAACTACGGGTATACAGTGAATTTGAAGTGTTTAAGGGAAGTGTACGGTAGTGTTTTTAAAGGAAAACCCGATTATTCCATATTCGTGCGTTTCGCGGGCAGAAAAGCACGTTTTTCACAGTCCTCACTCTTTTGATGATAGCTCGAGAACGGTCGAATGTTCGTGTTTGCCGTATGTTGCATCGTGTTCAGTGCATCGAGTTACCCCTATGCAGTGAATTTGAAATGTTTAAGGGGAGTGTACGGCATTGTTTTGACAAACATGTTTTTTTTCGAAAATTGAGCAAATTCATGATACCTCCAGAACGGTGCAATGTGCGCGTTTGCCGTATGTTGCTTCGTGTTAAGCGCATCGAACTCCGCCTATACAGTGAATTTGAAGTGTTTAGGGGAAGTGTAGGGTAGTGTTTTTAAAGGAAACCCCGTTTATTCCATATTCGTGCGTTTCGCGGGCAGAAAAGCACGTTTTTCACAGTCCTGACTCTTTTGATGATAGCTCGAGAACGGTCGAATGTTCGCGTTTGCCGTATGTTGTATCGTGTTCAGCGCATCGAACTACGGGTATAGAGTGGATTTGAATTGTTTAAGGGAAGTGTACGGTAGTGGTTTTGAAGGAAAACCCGTTTATGCCATTTTCGTGCGTTTCGCGGGCAGAAAAGCTGTTTTTCGCAGTCCTCACTCTTTTGATGACAGCTCGAGAACGGTCGGATGTTAGCGTTTGCCGTATATTGCGTCGTGTTCAGCGCATCGAACTACCCCTATGCAGTGAATTTGAAGTGTTTAAGGGAAGTGTACGGTAGTGTTTTTAAAGGAAAAACCGATTATTCCATATTCGTGCGTTTCGCGGGCAGAAAAGCACGTTTTCACAGTCCTCACTCTTTTGATGATAGCTCGAGAACGGTCAAATGTTCGTGTTTGCCGTATGATGCATCGTGTTCAGCGCATCGAATTACCCCTATACAGTGAGTTTGAAGTGTTTAAAGGAAGTGTACGGTAGCGTTTTGACAAAAACCTGATTTTTTCGAAAATGTGCAATTCGATGATAACTCGAGAATGGTCGAATGTTAGCGTTTGCCGCATGTTGCATCGTGTTCAGCGCTTGGAACTACGGGTATACAGTGAATTTGAAGTGTTTAAGGGAAGTGTACGGTAGGGTTTTGGCAGAAAATTTGTTTTTTCGAAAATTGCGCAATTCGATGATAACTCGAGAACGGTCGAATGTTAGCGTTTGCCGTATGTGGCATCGTGTTCAGCGCATCGAGTTACCCCTATATAGTGAATTTGAAGTTTTTAAGGGAAGTGTAAGGTAGTGTTTTTGAAGGAAAACCCGTTTTGAAAGAAAAGCACGTTTTTCACAGTCCTCACTCTTTTGATGATAGCTCGAGGACGGTCGAATGTTCGCGTTTGCCGTATGTTGTATCGTGTTCAGCGCTTCGAACTACGGGTATATAGTGAATTTGAAATGTTTAAGGGAAGTGTACGGTAGTATTTATGAAGGAAACCCCGTTTATGCCATATTCGTGCGTTTCACGGGCAGAAAAGCACGTTTTTCGCAGTCCTCACTCTTTTGATGATAGCTCGAGAACGGTCGAATGTTAGCATTCGCCCTATGTTGCGTTGTGTTCAGCGCATCGAATTACCCCTATGCAGTGAATTTGAAGTGTTTAAGGGGAGTGTACGGTATTGTTTTGACAAAAAAAAATTTTTTTCGAAAATTGAGCAATTCGATGACACCTCGGGAACGGTCCAATGTTCGCGTTTGCGGTATGTTGCTTCGTGTTCAGCGCATCGAACTACGCCTATACAATGAATTTGAAGTGTTTAAGGGGAGTGTACGGCATTGTTTTGACAAAAAATTGATTTTTTCGAAAATTGTGCATTTCGATGATAACTCGAGAATGGTCGAATGTTAGCGTTTGCCGTATGTTGCATCGTGTTCAGCGTTTCGAACTACGGGTATACAGTGAATTTGAAGTGTTTAAGGGAAGTGTACGGTAGTGCTTTTAAAGGAAAACCCGATTATGCCATTTTCGTGCGTTTCGCGGGCAGAAAAGCTGTTTTTCGCAGTCCTCACTCTTTTAATGATAGCTCCAGAATGGTTTAATGTTAGCGTTTGCCGTATGTTGCATCGTGTTCAGCGCTTGGTACTACGGGTATACAGTGAATTTGAAGTGTTTAAGGGAAGTGTACGGTAGCGTTTTGGCAGAAAATTTGTTTTTTCGAAAATTGAGCAATTCGATGATAACTCGAGAACGGTCGAATGTTAGCGTTTGCCGTATGTGGCATCGTGTTCAGCGCATCGAGTTACCCCTATACAGTGAATTTGAAGTTTTTAAGGGAAGTGGACGGTAGTGTTTTTGAAGGAAAACCCGTTTGTGCCATATTCGTGCATTTCGCGGGCAGAAAAGCAGGTTTTTCACAGTCCTCACTCTTTTGATGATAGCTTGAGAACGGTCGAATGTTAGCATTTGCCGTATGTTGCGTCGTGTTCAGCGCATCGAATTACCCCTATGCAGTGAATTTGAAGTGTTTAAGGGGAGTGTACGTCATTGTTCTGACAAAAAGTTGATTTTTTCGAACATTGTGCAATTCGATGATAACTCGAGAACGGTCGAATGTTAGCGTTTGCCGTATGTTGCATCGTGTTCAGCGCATCGAACTACGGGTATACAGTGAATTTAAAGTGTTTAAGGGAAGTCGACGGTAGTGTTTTTAAAGGAAAACCCGTTTATTCCATATTCGTGCGTTTAGCGGGCAGAAAAGCACGTTTTTCACAGTCCTCACTCTTTTGATGATAGCTCGAGAACGGTCGAATGTTCGTGTTTGCCGTATGTTGCATCGGGCTCAGCGCATCGAGTTACCCCTATACAGTGAATTTGAAGTTTTTGAGGGAAGTGTACGGTAGTGTTTTTGAAGGAAAACCCGTTTATGTCATATTCGTGCGTTTCGCGGGCAGAAAAAGCACGTTTTTCACAGTCCTCACTCTTTTGATGATAGCTCGAGAACGGTCGAATGTTCGCGTTTGCAGTATGTTGCATCGTGTTCAGCGCTTCGAACTACGGGTATACAGTGAATTCGAAGTGTTTAAGGGAAGTGTACGGTAGTATTTATGAAGGAAACCCCGTTTATGCCATATTCGTGCGTTTCACGGGCAGAAAAGCACGTTTTTCGCAGTCCTCACTCTTTTGATGATAGCTTGAGAACGGTCGAATGTTAGCATTTGTCGTATGTTGCGTCGTGTTCAGCGCATCGAATTACCCCTATGCAGTGAATTTGAAGTGTTTAAGGGGAGTGTACGGCATTGTTTTGACAAAAAATTTTTTTTTTTCGAAAATTGAGCAATTCGATGACACCTCGAGAACGGTCCAATGTTCCCGTTTGCCGTATGATGCATCGTGGTCAGCGCATCGAATTACCCCTATACAGTGAGTTTGAAGTGTTTAAAGGAAGTGTACGGTAGCGTTTTGACAAAAGCCTGATTTTTTCAAAGTTTGTGCAATTCGATGATAACTCGAGAATGGTCGAATGTTAGCGTTTGCCGTATGTTGCATCGGGCTCAGCGCATCGAGTTACCCCTATACAGTGTATTTGAAGTTTTTGAGGCAAGTGTACGGTAGTGTTTTTGAAGGAAAACCCGTTTATGTCATATTCGTGCGTTTCGCGGGCAGAAAAAGCACGTTTTTCACAGTCCTGACTCTTTTGATGATTGCTCGAGAACGGTCGAATGTTCGCGTTTGCCGTATGTTGCATCGTGTTCAGTGCATCGAACTACGGGTATAGAGTGGATTTGAATTGCTTAAGGGAAGTGTACGGTAGTGGTTTTGAAGGAAAACCCGTTTATGCCATTTTCGTGCGTTTCGCGGGCAGAAAAGCTGTTTTTCGCAGTCCTCACTCTTTTGATGACAGCTCGAGAACGGTCGGATGTTAGCGTTTGCCGTATATTGCGTCGTGTTCAGCGCATCGAATTACCCCTATGCAGTGAATTTGAAGTGTTTAAGGGAAGTGTACGGTAGTGTTTTTACAGGAAAACCCGATTATTCCATATTCGTGCGTTTCGCGGGCAGAAAAGCACGTTTTCACAGTCCTCACTCTTTTGATGATAGCTCGAGAACGGTCAAATGTTCGTGTTTGCCGTATGATGCATCGTGTTCAGCGCATCGAATTACCCCTATACAGTGAGTTTGAAGTGTTTACAGGAAGTGTACGGTAGCGTTTTGACAAAAACCTGATTTTTTCAAAAATGTGCAATTCGATGATAACTCGAGAATGGTCGAATGTTAGCGTTTGCCGTATGTTGCATCGTGTTCAGCGCTTGGAACTACGGGTATACAGTGAATTTGAAGTGTTTAAGGGAAGTTTACGGTAGCGTTTTGGCAGAAAATTTGTTTTTTCGAAAATTGAGCAATTCGATGATAACTCGAGAACGGTCGAAGGTTAGCGTTTGCCGTATGTTGCGTCGTGTTCAGCGCATCGAACTACGGGTATACAGTAAATTTAAAGTTTTTAAGGGAAGTGGACGGTAGTGTTTTTGAAGGAAAAGCCGTTTATGCCATATTCGTGCATTTCGCGGGCAGAAAAGCAGGTTTCTCACAGTCCTCACTCTTTTGATGATAGCTCGAGAACGGTCGAATGTTCGCGTTTGCAGTATGTTGCATCGTGTTCAGCGCTTCGAATTACCCCTATGCAGTGAATTTGAAGTGTTTAAGGGGAGTGTAGGGCATTGTTTGGACAAAAAATGTTTTTTTTTTTCGAAAATTGAGCAATTCGATGACACCTCGAGAACGGTCCAATGTTCCCGTTTGCCGTATGATGCATCGTGTTCAGCGCATCGAATTACCCCTATACAGTGAGTTTGAAGTGGTTACAGGAAGTGCACGGTAGCGTTTTGACAAAAACCTGATTTTTTCAAAGTTTGTGCAATTCGATGATAACTCGGGAATGGTCGAATGTTAGCGTTTGCCGTATGTTGCATCATGTTCAGCGTTTCGAACTACGGGTATACAGTGAATTTGAAGTGTTTAAGGGAAGTGTACGGTAGTGCTTTTAAAGGAAAACCCGATTATTCCATATTCGTGCATTTCGCGGGCAGAAAAGCAGGTTTTTCACAGTCCTCACTCTTTTGATGATAGCTCGAGAACGGTCGAATGTTCGCGTTTGCAGTATGTTGCATCGTGTTCAGCGCTTCGAACTACGGGTATACAGTGAATTCGAAGTGTTTAAGGGAAGTGTACTGTAGTATTTATGAAGGAAACCCCGTTTATGCCATATTCGTGCGTTTCACGGACAGAAAAGCACGTTTTTCGCAGTCCTCACTCTTTTGATTATAGCTCGAGAACGGTCGAATGTTAGCATTTGCCGTATGTCGCGTCGTGTTCAGCGCATCGCATTACCCCTTTGCAGTGAATTTGAAGTGTTTAAGGGGAGTGTACGGCATTGTTTTGACAAAAAAAATTTTTCTTCGAAAATTGAGCAATTCGATGATATCTCGAGAACGGTCGAATGTTCGTGTTTGCCGTATATTGCATCGTGTTCAGCGCATCGAGTTACGCCTATACAGTGAACTTGAAGTGTTTAAGGGAAGTTTATGGTTGCGTTTTGGCAGATAATTTGTTTTTTCGAAAATTGAGCAATTCAATGATAACTCGAGAACGGTCGAATGTTAGCGTTTGCCGTATGTTGCATCGTGTTCAGCGCATCGAGTTACCCCTATACAGTGAATTTGAAGTTTTTAAGGGAAGTGTACGGTAGTGTTTTTGAAGGAAAACCCGTGTATGCCATATTCGTACATTTCGCGGGCAGAAAAGCACGTTTTTCGCAGTCCTCACTCTTTTGATGATAGCTCGAGAACGGTCGAATGTTAGCGTTTGCCGTATGTTGCATCGTGTTCAGCGCTTCGAACTACGGGTATACAGTCAATTTGAAGTGTTTAAGGGAAGTGTACGGTAGTGTTTTTAAAGGAAAAGCCGATTATTCCATATTCGTGCGTTTCGCGGGCACAAAAGCACGTTTTTCACAGTCCTCACTCTTTTGACGATAGCCCGAGAACGGTCCAATGTTAGAGTTTGCCGTATGATGCATCGTGTTCAGCGCATCGAATTACCCCTATACAGTGAGCTTGAAGTGTTTAAGGGAAGTGTACGGTAGTATTTTTAAAGGAAAACCCGATTATTCCATATTCGTGCGTTTCGCGGGCACAAAAGCACGTTTTTCGCAGTCCTCACTCTTTTGATGATAGCTCGAGAACGGTCCAATGTTCGCGTTTGCCGTATGTTGTTTCGTGTTCAGCGCATCGAACTACGCCTATACAGTGAATTTGAAGTGTTTAAGGGGAGTGTACGGCATTGTTTTGACAAAAACCTGATTTTTTCAAAAATTGTGCAATTCGATGATAACTCGAGAATGGTCGAATGTTAGCGTTTGCCGTATGTTGCATCGTGTTCAGTGCTTGGAACTACGGGCATACAGTGAATTTGAAGTGTTTAAGGGAAGTGTACGGTAGCGGTTTGGCAGAAAATTTGTTTTTTCGAAAATTGAGCAATTCGATGATAACTCGAGAACGGTCGAATGTTAGCGTTTGCCGTATGTGGCATCGGGTTCAGCGCATCGAGTTACCCCTATACAGTGAATTTGAAGTTTTTAAGGGAAGTGGACGGTAGTGTTTTTGAAGGAAAACCCGTTTATGCCATATTCGTGCATTTCGAGGGCAGAAAAGCACGTTTTTCACAGTCCTCACTCTTTTGATGATAGCTCGAGAACGGTCGAATGTTCGCGTTTGCAGTATGTTGCATCGTGTTCAGCGCTTCGAACTACGGGTATACAGTGAATTCGAAGTGTTTAAGGGAAGTGTACGGTATTATTTATGAAGGAAACCCCGTTTATGCCATATTCGTGCATTTCACGGGCAGAAAAGCACGTTTTTCGCAGTCCTCGCTCTTTTGATGATAACTCGAGAACGGTCGAACGTTAGCGTTTGCCGTATGTTGCATCGTGTTCAGCGCTTCAAACTACGGGTATACAGTCAATTTGAAGTGTTTAAGGGAAGTGTACGGTAGTGTTTTTAAAGGAAAAGCCGATTATTCCATATTCGTGCGTTTCGCGGGCAGAAAAGCAGGTTTTTCACAGTCCTCACTCTTTTGATGATATCTCGAGAACGGTCGAATGTTCGTGTTTGCCGTATGTTGCATCGTGTTGAGCGCATCGAGTTACCCCTATACAGTGAATTTGAAGTTTTTGAGGGAAGTGTACGGTAGCGTTTTTGAAGGAAAACCCGTTTATGCCATATTCGTGCGTTTCGCGGGCAGAAAAGCACGTTTTTCACAGTCCTCACTCGTTTGATGATAGCTCGAGAACGGTCGAATGTTCGCGTTTGCCGCATGATGCATCGTGTTCAGCGCATCGAATTACCCCTATACAGTGGGTTTGAAGTGTTTAAGGGAAGTGTACGGTAGCGTTTCGACAAAAACCTGATTTTTTCAAAAATTGTGCAATTCGATGATAACTCGAGAACGGTCCAATGTTCGCGTTTGCCGTATGTTGTATCGTGTTCAGCGCATCGAACTACGGGTATAGAGTGGATTTGAATTGTTTAAGGGAAGTGTACGGTAGTGGTTTTGAAGGAAAACCCGTATGCCATATTCGTGCGTTTCGCGGGCAGAAAAGCACGTTTTTCACAGTCCTCCCTCTTTTGATGATAGCTCGAGAACGGTCGAATGTTAGCGTTTGCAGTATGTTGCGTCGTATTCAGCGCATCCAGTTACCCCTATACAGTGAATTTGAAGTGTTTAAGGGGAGTGTACGGCATTGTTTTGACAAAAAATTGATTTTTTAGAAAATTGTGCAATTCGATGATAACTCGAGAACGGTCGAAGGTTAGCGTTTGCCGTATGTTGCATCGTGTTCAGCGCATCGACTTACCCCTATACAGTGAATTTGAAGTGTTTAAGGGAAGTTTCCGGTAGCGTTTTGGCAGAAAATTTGTTTTTTCGAAAATTGAGCAATTCGATGATAACTCGAGAACGGTCGAAGGTTAGCGTTTGCCGTATGTTGCATCGTGTTCAGCGCTTCGAACTACGGGTATACAGTGAATTTAAAGTGTTTAAGGGAAGTGTACGGTAGTGTTTTTAAAGGAAAACCCGATTATTCCATATTCGTGCGTTTCGCGGGCAGAAAAGCACGTTTTTCACAGTCCTCACTCTTTTGATGATAGCTCGAAAACGGTCGAATGTTAGCATTTGCCGTATGTTGCATCGTGTTCAGCGCATCGAGTTACCCCTATACAGTGAATTTGAAGTGTTTAAGGGGAGTGTACGGCATTGTTTTGACAAAAAAAATTTTTTTTTCGAAAATTGAGCAATTCGATGACACCTCGAGAACGGTCCAATGTTCCCGTTTGCCGTATGATGCATCGTGTTCAGCGCATCGAATTACCGCTATACAGTGAGTTTGAAGTGTTTAAAGGAAGTGTACAGTAGCGTTTTGACAAAAACCTGATTTTTTCAAAGTTTGTTCAATTCGATGATAACTCGAGAATGGTCGAATTTTAGCGTTTGCCGTATGTTGTATCGTGTTCAGCGCATCGAACTACGGGTATAGAGTGGATTTGAATTGTTTAAGGGAAGTGTACGGTAGTGGTTTTGAAGGAAAACCCGTTTATGCCATTTTCGTGCGTTTCGCGGGCAGAAAAGCTGTTTTTCGCAGTCCTCACTCTTTTAATGATAGCTCCAGAATGGTCGGATGTTAGCGTTTGCCGTATGTTGCGTCGTGTTCAGCGCATCAAATTACCCCTATGCAGTGAATTTGAAGTGTTTGAGGGGAGTGTACGGCATTGTTTTAACAAAAAAATTTTTTTTTTCGAAAAATGAGCAATGCGATGACACCTCGAGAACGGTCGAATGTTCGCGTTTGCAGTATGTTGCATCGTGTTCAGCGCTTCGAACTACGGGTATACAGTGAATTCGAAGTGTTTAAGGGAAGTGTACTGTAGTATTTATGAAGGAAACCCCGTTTATGCCATATTCGTGCGTTTCACGGACAGAAAAGCACGTTTTTCGCAGTCCTCACTCTTTTGATGATAGCTCGAGAACGGTCGAATGTTAGCATTTGCCGTATGTCGCGTCGTGTTCAGCGCATCGCATTACCCCTTTGCAGTGAATTTGAAGTGTTTAAGGGGAGTGTACGGCATTGTTTTGACAAAAAAAATTTTTCTTCGAAAATTGAGCAATTCGATGATACCTCGAGAACGGTCGAATGTTCGTGTTTGCCGTATATTGCATCGTGTTCAGCGCATCGAGTTACGCCTATACAGTGAACTTGAAGTGTTTAAGGGAAGTTTATGGTAGCGTTTTGGCAGATAATTTGTTTTTTCGAAAATTGAGCAATTCGATGATAACTCGAGAACGGTCGAATGTTCGCGTTTGCAGTATGTTGCATCGTGTTCAGCGCTTCGAACTACGGGTATACAGTGAATTTGAAGTGTTTAAGGGAAGTTTACGGTAGCGTTTTGGCAGAAAAGTTGTTCTTTCGAAAATTGAGCAATTCGATGATAACTCGAGAACGGTCGAAGGTTAGCGTTTGCTGTATGTTGCATCGTGTTCAGCGCTTCGAACTACGGGTATACAGTGAATTTGAAGTGTTTAAGGGAAGTGTACGGTAGTGTTTTTAAAGGAAAACCCGATTATTCCATATTCGTGCGTTTCGCGGGCAGAAAAGCACGTTTTTGACAGTCCTCACTCTTTTGATGATAGCTCGAGAACGGTCGAATGTTCGTGTTTGCCGTATGTTGCATCGTGTTCAGCGCATCGAATTACCCCTATACAGTGAGTTTGAAGTGTTTAAAGGAAGTGTACGATAGCGTTTTGACAAAAACCTGATTTTTTCAAAAATTGTGCAATTCGATGATAACTCGAGAATGGTCGAATGTTAGCGTTTGCCGTATGTTGCATCGTGTTCAGCGCTTGGAACTACGGGTATACAGTGAATTTGAAGTGTTTAAGGGAAGTGTACGGTAGCGTTTTGGCAGAAAATTTGTTTTTTCGAAAATTGAGCAATTCGATGATAACTCGAGAACGGTCGAATGTTCGCGATTGCAGTATGTTGCATCGTGTTCAGCGCTTCGAACTACGGGTATACAGTGAATTCGAAGTGTTTAAGGGAAGTGTACGGTAGTATTTATGAAGGAAACCCCGTTTATGCCATATTCGTGCGTTTCACGGGCAGAAAAGCACGTTTTTCGCAGTCCTCACTCTTTTGATGATAGCTCGAGAACGGTCGAATGTTAGCATTCGCCCTATGTTGCGTTGTGTTCAGCGCATCGAATTACTCCTATGCAGTGAATTTGAAGTGTTTAAGGGGAGTGTACGGTATTGTTTTGACAAAAAAAATTTTTTTTCGAAAATTCAGCAATTCGATGACACCTCGGGAACGGTCCAATGTTCGCGTTTGCGGTATGTTGCTTCGTGTTCAGCGCATTGAACTACCCCTATACAATGAATTTGAAGTGTTTAAGGGGAGTGTACGGCATTGTTTTGACAAAAAATGTTTTTTTTTCGAAAATTGAGCAATTCGATGACACCTCGAGAACGGTCCAATGTTCCCGTTTGCCGTATGATGCATCGTGTTCAGCGCATCGAATTACCCCTATGCAGTGAGTTTGTAGTGGTTACAGGAAGTGTACGGTAGCGTTTTGACAAAAACCTGATTTTTTCAAAGTTTGTGCAATTCGATGATAACTCGAGAATGGTCGAATGGTAGCGTTTGCCGTATGTTGCATCGTGTTCAGCGTTTCGAACTACGGGTATACAGTGAATTTGAAGTGTTTAAGGGAAGTGTACGGTAGTGTTTTTAAAGGAAAACCCGATTATTCCATATTCGTGCGTTTCGCGGGCACAAAAGGACGTTTTTCGCAGTCCTCACTCTTTTGATGATAGCTCGAGAACGGTCGAATGTTAGCATTTGCCGTATGTTGCGTCGTGTTCAGCGCATCGAATTACCCCTATGCAGTGAATTTGAAGTGTTTGAGGGGAGTGTACGGCATTGTTTTAACAAAAAAATTTTTTTTTTTCGAAAATTGAGCAATGCGATGACACCTCGAGAACGGTCCAATGTTCGCGTTTGCCGTATGTTGCTTCATGTTCAGCGCATCGAACTACGCCTATACAGTGAATTCGAAGTGTTTAAGGGGAGTGTACGGCATTGTTTTGACAAAAAATTTTTTTTTTCGAAAATTGAGCAATTCGATGACACCTCGAGAACGGTCCAATGTTCCCGTTTGCCGTATGATGCATCGTGGTCAGCGCATCGAATTACCCCTATACAGTGAGTTTGAAGTGTTTAAAGGAAGTGTACGGTAGCGTTTTGACAAAAACCTGATTTTTTCAAAGTTTGTGCAATTCGATGATAACTCGAGAATGGTCGAATGTTAGCGTTTGCCGTATGTTGCATCGGGCTCAGCGCATCAAGTTACCCCTATACAGTGTATTTGAAGTTTTTGAGGCAAGTGTACGGTAGTGTTTTTGAAGGAAAACCCGTTTATGTCATATTCGTGCGTTTCGCGGGCAGAAAAAGCACGTTTTTCACAGTCCTCACTCTTTTGATGACAGCTCGAGAACGGTCGGATGTTAGCGTTTGCCGTATATTGCGTCGTGTTCAGCGCATCGAATTACCCCTATGCAGTGAATTTGAAGTGTTTAAGGGAAGTGTACGGTAGTGTTTTTACAGGAAAACCCGATTATTCCATATTCGTGCGTTTCGCGGGCAGAAAAGCACGTTTTCACAGTCCTCACTCTTTTGATGATAGCTCGAGAACGGTCAAATGTTCGTGTTTGCCGTATGATGCATCGTGTTCAGCGCATCGAATTACCCCTATACAGTGAGCTTGAAGTGTTTACAGGAAGTGTACGGTAGCGTTTTGACAAAAACCTGATTTTTTCAAAAATGTGCAATTCGATGATAACTCGAGAATGGTCGAATGTTAGCGTTTGCCGCATGTTGCATCGTGTTCAGCGCTTGGAACTACGGGTATACAGTGAATTTGAAGTGTTTAAGGGAAGTGTACGGTAGCGTTTTGGCAGAAAATTTGTTTTTTCGAAAATTGAGCAATTCGATGATAACTCGAGAACGGTCGAATGTTAGCGCTTGCCGTATGTTGCGTCATGTTCAGCGCATCGAATTACCCCTTTGCAGTGAATTTGAAGTGTTTAATGGAAGTGTACGGTAGTATTTATGAAGTAAACCCCGTTTATGCCATATTCGGGCGTTTCACGGGCACAAAAGCACGTTTTTCGCAGTCCTCACTCTTTTGATGATAGCTCGAGAACGGTCGAATGCTAGCATTTGCCGTATGTTGCGTCATGTTCAGCGCATCGAATTACCCCTTTGCAGTGAATTTGAAGTGTTTGAGGGGAGTGTACGGCATTGTTTTGACAAAAAATTGATTTTTTCGAAAATTGCGCAATTCGATGATACCTCGAGATCGGTCCAAAGTTCGCGTTTGCCGTATGTTCTATCGTGTTCAGCGCATCGAACTACGGGAATAGAGTGGATTTGAATTGTTTAAGGGAAGGGTACGGTAGTGGTTTTGAAGGAAAACCCGTGTATGCCATATTCGTGCATTTCGCGGGCAGAAAAGCACGTTTTTCGCAGTCCTCACTCTTTTGATGATAGCTCGAGAACGGTCCAATGTTCCCGTTTGCTGTATGATGCATCGTGTTCAGCGCATCGAATTGCCCCTATACAGTGAGTTTGAAGTGTTTAAAGGAAGTGTACGGTAGCGTTTTGAGAAAAACCTGATTTTTTCAAAATTTGTGCAATTCGATGATAACTCGAGAATGGTCGAATGTTAGCGCTTGCCGTATGTTGCATCGTGTTCAGCGCATCGAACTACGGGTATACAGTGAATTCGAAGTGTTTAAGGGAAGTGTACGGTAGTATTTATGAAGGAAACCCCGTTTATGCCATATTCGTGCGTTTCACGGGCACAAAAGCACGTTTTTCGCAGTCCTCACTCTTTTGATGATAGCTCGAGAACGGTCGAATGTTAGCATTTGCCCTATGTTGCGTTGTGTTCAGCGCATCGAATTACCCCTATGCAGTGAATTTGAAGTGTTTAAGGGGAGTGTACGGTATCGTTTTGACAAAAAAAATTTTGTTCGAAAATTGAGCAATTCGATCACACCTCGGGAACGGTCCAATGTTCGCGTTTGCCGTATGTTGCTTCATGTTCAGCGCATCGAACTACGCCTAAACAATGAATTTGAAGTGTTTAAGGGGAGTGTACGGCATTGCTTTGACAAAAAATTGATTTTTTCGAAAATTGTGCAATTCGATGATAACTCGAGAATGGTCGAATGTTCGCGTTTGCTGTATGTTGCATCGTGTTCAGCGCTTCGAACTACGGGTATACAGTGAATTCGAAGTGTTTAAGGGAAGTGTACGGTAGTATTTATGAAGGAAACCCCGTTTATGCCATATTCGTGCGTTTCACGGGCAGAAAAGCACGTTTTTCGCAGTCCTCACTCTTTTGATGATAGCTTGAGAACGGTCGAATGTTAGCATTTGCCGTATGTTGCGTCGTGTTCAGCGCATCGAATTACCCCTATGCAGTGAATTTGAAGTGTTTAAGGGGAGTGTACGTCATTGTTCTGACAAAAAGTTGATTTTTTCGAACATTGTGCAATTCGATGATAACTCGAGAACGGTCGAATGTTAGCGTTTGCCGTATGTTGCATCGTGTTCAGCGCATCGAACTACGGGTATACAGTGAATTTAAAGTGTTTAAGGGAAGTCGACGGTAGTGTTTTTAAAGGAAAACCCGTTTATTCCATATTCGTGCGTTTAGCGGGCAGAAAAGCACGTTTTTCACAGTCCTCACTCTTTTGATGATAGCTCGAGAACGGTCGAATGTTCGTGTTTGCCGTATGTTGCATCGGGCTCAGCGCATCGAGTTACCCCTATACAGTGAATTTGAAGTTTTTGAGGGAAGTGTACGGTAGTGTTTTTGAAGGAAAACCCGTTTATGTCATATTCGTGCGTTTCGCGGGCAGAAAAAGCACGTTTTTCACAGTCCTCACTCTTTTGATGATAGCTCGAGAACGGTCGAATGTTAGCGTTTGCCGTATGTTGCATCGTGTTCAGCGCATCGAACTACGCCTATACAATGAATTTGAAGTGTTTAAGGGGAGTGTACGGCATTGTTTTGACAAAAACCTGATTTTTTCAAAAATTGTGCAATTCGATGATAACTCGAGAATGGTCGAATGTTAGCGTTTGCCGTATGTTGCATCGTGTTGAGCGCATCGAGTTACCCCTATACAGTGAATTTGAATTGTTTAAGGGAAGTGTACGGTAGTGGTTTTGGAGGAAAACCCGTTTATGCCATTTTCGTGCGTTTCGCGGGCAGAAAAGCTGTTTTTCGCAGTCCTCACTCTTTTAATGATAGCTCGAGAACGGTCAGATGTTAGCGTTTGCCGTATGTTGCGTCGTGTTCAGCGCATCGAATTACCCCTATGCAGTGAATTTGAAGTGTTTGACGGGAGTGTACGGCATTGTTTTAACAAAAAATTTTTTTTTTTCGAAAATTGAGCAATGCGATGACACCTCGAGAACGGTTTAATGTTCGCGTTTGCCGTATGATTCATCGTGTTCAGCGCATCGAATTACCCCTATACAGTGAGTTTGAAGTGTTTAAAGGAAGTGTACGGTAGTGTTTTGACAAAAACCTCATTTTTTCAAAAATTGTGCAATTCGATGATAACTCGAGAATGGTCGAATGTTAGCGTTTGCCGTATGTTGCATCGTGTTCAGCGCTTGGAACTACGGGTATACAGTGAATTTGAAGTGTTTAAGGGAAGTGTACGGTAGCGTTTTGGCAGAAAATTTGTTTTTTTCGAAAATTGAGCAATTCGATGATAACTCGAGAACGGTCGAATGTTAGCGTTTGCCGTATGTGACATCGTGTTCAGCGCTCGAACTACGGGTATACCGTGAATTTGAAGTGTTTAATGGAAGTGTACGGTAGTATTTATGAACTAAACCCCGTTTATGCCATATTCGGGCGTTTCACGGGCACAAAAGCACGTTTTTGACAGTCCTCACTCTTTTGATGATAGCTCGAGAACGGTCGAATGTTAGCGTTTGCCGTATGTGGCATCGTGTTCAGCGCATCGAATTACCCCTATGCAGTGAATTTGAAGTGTTTAAGGGGAGTGTACGGCATTGTTTTGACAAAAAATGTTTTTTTTTCGAAACTTGAGCAATTCGATGACACCTCGAGAACGGTCCAATGTTCCCGTTTGCCGTATGATGCATCGTGGTCAGCGCATCGAATTACCCCTATACAGTGAGTTTGAAGTGTTTAAAGGAAGTGTACGGTAGCGTTTTGAGAAAAACCTGATTTTTTCAAAATTTGTGCAATTCGATGATAACTCGAGAATGGTCGAATGTTAGCGCTTGCCGTATGTTGCATCGTGTTCAGCGCATCGAACTACGGGTATACAGTGAATTCGAAGTGTTTAAGGGAAGTGTACGGTAGTATTTATGAAGGAAACCCCGTTTATGCCATATTCGTGCGTTTCACGGGCACAAAAGCACGTTTTTCGCAGTCCTCACTCTTTTGATGATAGCTCGAGAACGGTCGAATGTTAGCATTTGCCCTATGTTGCGTCGTGTTCAGCGCATCGAATTACCCCTATGCAGTGAATTTGAAGTGTTTAAGGGGAGTGTACGTCATTGTTCTGACAAAAAGTTGATTTCTTCGAACATTGTGCAATTCGATGATAACTCGAGAACGGTCGAATGTTAGCGTTTGCCGTATGTTGCATCGTGTTCAGCGCATCGAACTACGGGTATACAGTGAATTGAAAGTGTTTAAGGGAAGTCGACGGTAGTGTTTTTAAAGGAAAACCCGTTTATTCCATATTCGTGCGTTTAGCGGGCAGAAAAGCACGTTTTTCACAGTCCTCACTCTTTTGATGATAGCTCGAGAACGGTCGAATGTTCGTGTTTGCCGTATGTTGCATCGGGCTCAGCGCATCGAGTTACCCCTATACAGTGAATTTGAAGTTTTTGAGGGAAGTGTACGGTAGTGTTTTTGAAGGAAAACCCGTTTATGTCATATTCGTGCGTTTCGCGGGCAGAAAAAGCACGTTTTTCACAGTCCTCACTCTTTTGATGATAGCTCGAGAACGGTCGAATGTTCGTGTTTGCCGTATGTTGCATCGTGTTCAGCGCTTCGAACTACGGGTATACAGTGAATTTGAAGTGTTTAAGGGACGTGTACGGTAGTGTTTTTAAAGGAAAACCCGATTATTCCATATTCGTGCGTTTCGCGGGCACAAAAGCACGTTTTTGACAGTCCTCACTCTTTTGATGATAGCTCGAGAACGGTCGAATGTTAGAGTTTGCCGTATGTGGCATCGTGTTCAGCGCATCGAATTACCCCTATGCAGTGAATTTGAAGTGTTTAAGGGGAGTGTACGGCATTGTTTTGACAAAAAATGTTTTTTTTTCGAAAATTGAGCAATTCGATGACACCTCGAGAACGGTCCAATGTTCCCGTTTGCCGTATGATGCATCGTGGTCAGCGCATCGAATTACCCCTATACAGTGAGTTTGAAGTGTTTAAAGGAAGTGTACGGTAGCGTTTTGACAAAAACCTGATTTTTTCAAAGTTTGTGCAATTCGATGATAACTCGAGAATGGTCGAATGTTAGCGTTTGCCGTATGTTGCATCGGGCTCAGCGCATCGAGTTACTCCTATACAGTGAATTTGAAGTGTTTAAGGGGAGTGTACGGCATTGTTTTGACACAAAAAATTTTTCTTCGAAAATTGAGCAATTCGATGATACCTCGAGAACGGTCGAATGTTCTTGTTTTCCGTATATTGCATCGTGTTCAGGGCATCGAGTTACCCCTATACAGTGAATTTGAAGTGTTTAAGGGAAGTTTACGGTAGCGTTTTGGCAGAAAATTTGTTTTTTCGAAAATTGAGCAATTCGATGATAACTCGAGAACGGTCGAAGGTTAGCGTTTGCCGTATGTTGCGTCGTGTTCAGCGCATCGAGTTACTCCTATACAGTGAATTTGAAGTGTTTAAGGGGAGTGTACGGCATTGTTTTGACAAAAAATGTTTTTTTTCGAAAATTGAGCAATTCGATGATAACTCGAGAACGGTCGAAGGTCAGCGTTTGCCGTATGTTGCATCGTGTTCAGCGCTTCGAACTACGGGTATACAGTGAATTTGAAGTGTTTAAGGGAAGTGTACGGTAGTGTTTTTAAAGGAAAACCCGATTATTCCATATTCGTGCGTTTCGCGGGCAGAAAAGCACGTTTTTCACAGTCCTCACTCTTTTGATGATAGCTCGAGAACGGTCGAATGTTCGTGTTTGCCGTATGTTGCATCGTGTTCAGTGCATCGAGTTACCCCTATGCAGTGAATTTGAAATGTTTAAGGGGAGTGTACGGCATTGTTTTGACAAACATGTTTTTTTTCGAAAATTGAGCAAATTCATGATACCTCCAGAACGGTGCAATGTGCGCGTTTGCCGTATGTTGCTTCGTGTTAAGCGCATCGAACTCCGCCTATACAGTGAATTTGAAGTGTTTAGGGGAAGTGTAGGGTAGTGTTTTTAAAGGAAACCCCGTTTATTCCATATTCGTGCGTTTCGCGGGCAGAAAAGCACGTTTTTCACAGTCCTCACTCTTTTGATCATAGCTCGAGAACGGTCGAATGTTAGCGTTTGCCGTATGTGGCATCGTGTTCAGCGCATCGAGTTACCCCTATACAGTGAATTTGAAGTTTTTAAGGGAAGTGGACCGTAGTGTTTTTGAAGGAAAACCCGTTTATGCCATATTCGTGCATTTCGCGGGCAGAAAAGCACGTTTTTCACAGTCCTCACTCTTTTGAGGATAGCTCGAGAACGGTCGAATGTTCGTGTTTGCCGTATGTTGCATCGGGCTCAGCGCATCGAGTTACCTCTATACAGTGAATTTGAAGGTTTTGAGGGAAGTGTACGGTAGTGTTTTTGAAGGAAAACCCGTTTATGTCATATTCGTGCGTTTCGCGGGCAGAAAAAGCACGTTTTTCACAGTCCTGACTCTTTTGATGATAGCTCGAGAACGGTCGAATGTTCGCGTTTGCCGTATGTTGTATCGTGTTCAGCGCATCGAACTACGGGTATAGAGTGGATTTGAATTGTTTAAGGGAAGTGTACGGTAGTGGTTTTGAAGGAAAACCCGTTTATGCCATTTTCGTGCGTTTCGCGGGCAGAAAAGCTGTTTTTCGCAGTCCTCACTCTTTTGATGACAGCTCGAGAACGGTCGGATGTTAGCGTTTGCCGTATATTGCGTCGTGTTCAGCGCATCGAACTACCCCTATGCAGTGAATTTGAAGTGTTTAAGGGAAGTGTACGGTAGTGTTTTTAAAGGAAAAACCGATTATTCCATATTCGTGCGTTTCGCGGGCAGAAAAGCACGTTTTCACAGTCCTCACTCTTTTGATGATAGCTCGAGAACGGTCAAATGTTCGTGTTTGCCGTATGATGCATCGTGTTCAGCGCATCGAATTACCCCTATACAGTGAGTTTGAAGTGTTTAAAGGAAGTGTACGGTAGCGTTTTGACAAAAACCTGATTTTTTCGAAAATGTGCAATTCGATGATAACTCGAGAATGGTCGAATGTTAGCGTTTGCCGCATGTTGCATCGTGTTCAGCGCTTGGAACTACGGGTATACAGTGAATTTGAAGTGTTTAAGGGAAGTGTACGGTAGGGTTTTGGCAGAAAATTTGTTTTTTCGAAAATTGCGCAATTCGATGATAACTCGAGAACGGTCGAATGTTAGCGTTTGCCGTATGTGGCATCGTGTTCAGCGCATCGAGTTACCCCTATATAGTGAATTTGAAGTTTTTAAGGGAAGTGTAAGGTAGTGTTTTTGAAGGAAAACCCGTTTTGAAAGAAAAGCACGTTTTTCACAGTCCTCACTCTTTTGATGATAGCTCGAGGACGGTCGAATGTTCGCGTTTGCCGTATGTTGTATCGTGTTCAGCGCTTCGAACTACGGGTATATAGTGAATTTGAAATGTTTAAGGGAAGTGTACGGTAGTATTTATGAAGGAAACCCCGTTTATGCCATATTCGTGCGTTTCACGGGCAGAAAAGCACGTTTTTCGCAGTCCTCACTCTTTTGATGATAGCTCGAGAACGGTCGAATGTTAGCATTCGCCCTATGTTGCGTTGTGTTCAGCGCATCGAATTACCCCTATGCAGTGAATTTGAAGTGTTTAAGGGGAGTGTACGGTATTGTTTTGACAAAAAAAAATTTTTTTCGAAAATTGAGCAATTCGATGACACCTCGGGAACGGTCCAATGTTCGCGTTTGCGGTATGTTGCTTCGTGTTCAGCGCATCGAACTACGCCTATACAATGAATTTGAAGTGTTTAAGGGGAGTGTACGGCATTGTTTTGACAAAAAATTGATTTTTTCGAAAATTGTGCATTTCGATGATAACTCGAGAATGGTCGATGTTCGCATTTGCCGTATGTTGCATCGTGTTCAGCGCTTCGAACTACGGATATACAGTGAATTTGAAGTTTTTAAGGGAAGTGTACGGTAGTGTTTTTGAAGGAAAACCCGTTTATGCCATATTCGTGCATTTCGCGGGCAGAAAAGCACGTTTTTCGCAGTCCTCACTCTTTTGATGATAGCTCGAGAACGGTCGAATGTTAGCATTTGCCGTATCTTGCGTCGTGTTCAGCGCATCGAATTACCCCTATGCAGTGAATTTGAAATGTTTAAGGGGAGTGTAGGGCATTGTTTGGACAAAAAATGTTTTTTTTTTCGAAAATTGAGCAATTCGATGACACCTCGAGAACGGTCCAATGTTCCCGTTTGCCGTATGATGCATCGTGTTCAGCGCATCGAGTTACGCCTATACAGTGAATTTGGAGTGTTTAAGGGAAGTCTACGGTAGCGTTTTGGCAGAAAATTTGTTTTTTCGAAAATTGACCAATTCGATGATAACTCGAGAACGGTCGAAGGTTAGCGTTTGCCGTATGTTGCATCGTGTTCAGCGCTTCGAACTACGGGTATACAGTGAATTTGAAGTGATTAAGTGAAGTGTACGGTAGTGTTTTTAAAGGAAAACCCGTTTATTCCATATTCGTGCGTTTTGCGGGCAGAAAAGCACGTTTTTCACAGTCCTCACTCTTTTGATGATAGCTCGAGAACGGTCGAATGTTAGCGTTCGCAGTATGTTGCGTCGTGTTCAGCGCATCGAGTTACCCCTATACAGTGAATTTGAAGTGTTTAAGGGAAGTTTCCGGTAGCGTTTTGGCAGAAAATTTGTTTTTTCGAAAATTGTGCAATTCGATGATAACTCGAGAACGGTCGAAGGTTAGCATTTGCCGTATGTTGCATCGTGTTCAGCGCTTCGAACTACGGGTATACAGTGAATTTAAAGTGTTTAAGGGAAGTGTACGGTAGTGTTTTTAAAGGAAAACCCGATTATTCCATATTCGTGCGTTTCGCGGGCAGAAAAGCACGTTTTTCACAGTCCTCACTCTTTTGATGATAGCTCGAAAACGGTCGAATGTTAGCATTTGCCGTATGTTGCATCGTGTTCAGCGCATCGAGTTACCCTTATACAGTGAATTTGAAGTGTTTAAGGGGAGTGTACGGCATTGTTTTGACAAAAAAAATTTTTTTTTCGAAAATTGAGCAATTCGATGACACCTCGAGAACGGTCCAATGTTCCCGTTTGCCGTATGATGCATCGTGTTCAACGCATCGAATTACCCCTACACAGTGAGTTTGAAGTGTTTAAAGGAAGTGTACAGTAGCGTTTTGACAAAAACCTGATTTTTTCAAAGTTTGTTCAATTCGATGATAACTCGAGAATGGTCGAATGTTAGCGTTTGCCGTATGTTGCATCGTGTTCAGCGTTTCGAACTACGGGTATACAGTGAATTTGAAGTGTTTAAGGGAAGTGTACGGTAGTGCTTTTAAAGGAAAACCCGATTATGCCATTTTCGTGCGTTTCGCGGGCAGAAAAGCTGTTTTTCGCAGTCCTCACTCTTTTAATGATAGCTCCAGAATGGTTTAATGTTAGCGTTTGCCGTATGTTGCATCGTGTTCAGCGCTTGGTACTACGGGTATACAGTGAATTTGAAGTGTTTAAGGGAAGTGTACGGTAGCGTTTTGGCAGAAAATTTGTTTTTTTCGAAAATTGAGCAATTCGATGATAACTCGAGAACGGTCGAATGTTAGCGTTTGCCGTATGTGGCATCGTGTTCAGCGCATCGAGTTACCCCTATACAGTGAATTTGAAGTTTTTAAGGGAAGTGGACGGTAGTGTTTTTGAAGGAAAACCCGTTTGTGCCATATTCGTGCATTTCGCGGGCAGAAAAGCAGGTTTTTCACAGTCCTCACTCTTTTGATGATAGCTTGAGAACGGTCGAATGTTAGCATTTGCCGTATGTTGCGTCGTGTTCAGCGCATCGAATTACCCCTATGCAGTGAATTTGAAGTGTTTAAGGGGAGTGTACGTCATTGTTCTGACAAAAAGTTGATTTTTTCGAACATTGTGCAATTCGATGATAACTCGAGAACGGTCGAATGTTAGCGTTTGCCGTATGTTGCATCGTGTTCAGCGCATCGAACTACGGGTATACAGTGAATTTAAAGTGTTTAAGGGAAGTCGACGGTAGTGTTTTTAAAGGAAAACCCGTTTATTCCATATTCGTGCGTTTAGCGGGCAGAAAAGCACGTTTTTCACAGTCCTCACTCTTTTGATGATAGCTCGAGAACGGTCGAATGTTCGTGTTTGCCGTATGTTGCATCGGGCTCAGCGCATCGAGTTACCCCTATACAGTGAATTTGAAGTTTTTGAGGGAAGTGTACGGTAGTGTTTTTGAAGGAAAACCCGTTTATGTCATATTCGTGCGTTTCGCGGGCAGAAAAAGCACGTTTTTCACAGTCCTCACTCTTTTGATGATAGCTCGAGAACGGTCGAATGTTCGCGTTTGCAGTATGTTGCATCGTGTTCAGCGCTTCGAACTACGGGTATACAGTGAATTCGAAGTGTTTAAGGGAAGTGTACGGTAGTATTTATGAAGGAAACCCCGTTTATGCCATATTCGTGCGTTTCACGGGCAGAAAAGCACGTTTTTCGCAGTCCTCACTCTTTTGATGATAGCTTGAGAACGGTCGAATGTTAGCATTTGTCGTATGTTGCGTCGTGTTCAGCGCATCGAATTACCCCTATGCAGTGAATTTGAAGTGTTTAAGGGGAGTGTACGGCATTGTTTTGACAAAAAATTTTTTTTTTTCGAAAATTGAGCAATTCGATGACACCTCGAGAACGGTCCAATGTTCCCGTTTGCCGTATGATGCATCGTGGTCAGCGCATCGAATTACCCCTATACAGTGAGTTTGAAGTGTTTAAAGGAAGTGTACGGTAGCGTTTTGACAAAAGCCTGATTTTTTCAAAGTTTGTGCAATTCGATGATAACTCGAGAATGGTCGAATGTTAGCGTTTGCCGTATGTTGCATCGGGCTCAGCGCATCGAGTTACCCCTATACAGTGTATTTGAAGTTTTTGAGGCAAGTGTACGGTAGTGTTTTTGAAGGAAAACCCGTTTATGTCATATTCGTGCGTTTCGCGGGCAGAAAAAGCACGTTTTTCACAGTCCTGACTCTTTTGATGATTGCTCGAGAACGGTCGAATGTTCGCGTTTGCCGTATGTTGCATCGTGTTCAGTGCATCGAACTACGGGTATAGAGTGGATTTGAATTGCTTAAGGGAAGTGTACGGTAGTGGTTTTGAAGGAAAACCCGTTTATGCCATTTTCGTGCGTTTCGCGGGCAGAAAAGCTGTTTTTCGCAGTCCTCACTCTTTTGATGACAGCTCGAGAACGGTCGGATGTTAGCGTTTGCCGTATATTGCGTCGTGTTCAGCGCATCGAATTACCCCTATGCAGTGAATTTGAAGTGTTTAAGGGAAGTGTACGGTAGTGTTTTTACAGGAAAACCCGATTATTCCATATTCGTGCGTTTCGCGGGCAGAAAAGCACGTTTTCACAGTCCTCACTCTTTTGATGATAGCTCGAGAACGGTCGAATGTTAGCGTTTGCCGTATGTTGCATCGTGTTCAGCGCTTGGAACTACGGGTATACAGTGAATTTGAAGTGTTTAAGGGAAGTTTACGGTAGCGTTTTGGCAGAAAATTTGTTTTTTCGAAAATTGAGCAATTCGATGATAACTCGAGAACGGTCGAAGGTTAGCGTTTGCCGTATGTTGCGTCGTGTTCAGCGCATCGAACTACGGGTATACAGTAAATTTAAAGTTTTTAAGGGAAGTGGACGGTAGTGTTTTTGAAGGAAAAGCCGTTTATGCCATATTCGTGCATTTCGCGGGCAGAAAAGCAGGTTTCTCACAGTCCTCACTCTTTTGATGATAGCTCGAGAACGGTCGAATGTTCGCGTTTGCAGTATGTTGCATCGTGTTCAGCGCTTCGAATTACCCCTATGCAGTGAATTTGAAGTGTTTAAGGGGAGTGTAGGGCATTGTTTGGACAAAAAATGTTTTTTTTTTTCGAAAATTGAGCAATTCGATGACACCTCGAGAACGGTCCAATGTTCCCGTTTGCCGTATGATGCATCGTGTTCAGCGCATCGAATTACCCCTATACAGTGAGTTTGAAGTGGTTACAGGAAGTGCACGGTAGCGTTTTGACAAAAACCTGATTTTTTCAAAGTTTGTGCAATTCGATGATAACTCGGGAATGGTCGAATGTTAGCGTTTGCCGTATGTTGCATCATGTTCAGCGTTTCGAACTACGGGTATACAGTGAATTTGAAGTGTTTAAGGGAAGTGTACGGTAGTGCTTTTAAAGGAAAACCCGATTATTCCATATTCGTGCATTTCGCGGGCAGAAAAGCAGGTTTTTCACAGTCCTCACTCTTTTGATGATAGCTCGAGAACGGTCGAATGTTCGCGTTTGCAGTATGTTGCATCGTGTTCAGCGCTTCGAACTACGGGTATACAGTGAATTCGAAGTGTTTAAGGGAAGTGTACTGTAGTATTTATGAAGGAAACCCCGTTTATGCCATATTCGTGCGTTTCACGGACAGAAAAGCACGTTTTTCGCAGTCCTCACTCTTTTGATGATAGCTCGAGAACGGTCGAATGTTAGCATTTGCCGTATGTCGCGTCGTGTTCAGCGCATCGCATTACCCCTTTGCAGTGAATTTGAAGTGTTTAAGGGGAGTGTACGGCATTGTTTTGACAAAAAAAATTTTTCTTCGAAAATTGAGCAATTCGATGATATCTCGAGAACGGTCGAATGTTCGTGTTTGCCGTATATTGCATCGTGTTCAGCGCATCGAGTTACGCCTATACAGTGAACTTGAAGTGTTTAAGGGAAGTTTATGGTTGCGTTTTGGCAGATAATTTGTTTTTTCGAAAATTGAGCAATTCAATGATAACTCGAGAACGGTCGAATGTTAGCGTTTGCCGTATGTTGCATCGTGTTCAGCGCATCGAGTTACCCCTATACAGTGAATTTGAAGTTTTTAAGGGAAGTGTACGGTAGTGTTTTTGAAGGAAAACCCGTGTATGCCATATTCGTACATTTCGCGGGCAGAAAAGCACGTTTTTCGCAGTCCTCACTCTTTTGATGATAGCTCGAGAACGGTCGAATGTTAGCGTTTGCCGTATGTTGCATCGTGTTCAGCGCTTCGAACTACGGGTATACAGTCAATTTGAAGTGTTTAAGGGAAGTGTACGGTAGTGTTTTTAAAGGAAAAGCCGATTATTCCATATTCGTGCGTTTCGCGGGCACAAAAGCACGTTTTTCACAGTCCTCACTCTTTTGACGATAGCCCGAGAACGGTCCAATGTTAGAGTTTGCCGTATGATGCATCGTGTTCAGCGCATCGAATTACCCCTATACAGTGAGCTTGAAGTGTTTAAGGGAAGTGTACGGTAGTATTTTTAAAGGAAAACCCGATTATTCCATATTCGTGCGTTTCGCGGGCACAAAAGCACGTTTTTCGCAGTCCTCACTCTTTTGATGATAGCTCGAGAACGGTCCAATGTTCGCGTTTGCCGTATGTTGTTTCGTGTTCAGCGCATCGAACTACGCCTATACAGTGAATTTGAAGTGTTTAAGGGGAGTGTACGGCATTGTTTTGACAAAAACCTGATTTTTTCAAAAATTGTGCAATTCGATGATAACTCGAGAATGGTCGAATGTTAGCGTTTGCCGTATGTTGCATCGTGTTCAGTGCTTGGAACTACGGGCATACAGTGAATTTGAAGTGTTTAAGGGAAGTGTACGGTAGCGGTTTGGCAGAAAATTTGTTTTTTCGAAAATTGAGCAATTCGATGATAACTCGAGAACGGTCGAATGTTAGCGTTTGCCGTATGTGGCATCGGGTTCAGCGCATCGAGTTACCCCTATACAGTGAATTTGAAGTTTTTAAGGGAAGTGGACGGTAGTGTTTTTGAAGGAAAACCCGTTTATGCCATATTCGTGCATTTCGAGGGCAGAAAAGCACGTTTTTCACAGTCCTCACTCTTTTGATGATAGCTCGAGAACGGTCGAATGTTCGCGTTTGCAGTATGTTGCATCGTGTTCAGCGCTTCGGACTACGGGTATACAGTGAATTCGAAGTGTTTAAGGGAAGTGTACGGTATTATTTATGAAGGAAACCCCGTTTATGCCATATTCGTGCGTTTCACGGGCAGAAAAGCACGTTTTTCGCAGTCCTCGCTCTTTTGATGATAACTCGAGAACGGTCGAACGTTAGCGTTTGCCGTATGTTGCATCGTGTTCAGCGCTTCAAACTACGGGTATACAGTCAATTTGAAGTGTTTAAGGGAAGTGTACGGTAGTGTTTTTAAAGGAAAAGCCGATTATTCCATATTCGTGCGTTTCGCGGGCAGAAAAGCAGGTTTTTCACAGTCCTCACTCTTTTGATGATATCTCGAGAACGGTCGAATGTTCGTGTTTGCCGTATGTTGCATCGTGTTGAGCGCATCGAGTTACCCCTATACAGTGAATTTGAAGTTTTTGAGGGAAGTGTACGGTAGCGTTTTTGAAGGAAAACCCGTTTATGCCATATTCGTGCGTTTCGCGGGCAGAAAAGCACGTTTTTCACAGTCCTCACTCGTTTGATGATAGCTCGAGAACGGTCGAATGTTCGCGTTTGCCGCATGATGCATCGTGTTCAGCGCATCGAATTACCCCTATACAGTGGGTTTGAAGTGTTTAAGGGAAGTGTACGGTAGCGTTTCGACAAAAACCTGATTTTTTCAAAAATTGTGCAATTCGATGATAACTCGAGAACGGTCCAATGTTCGCGTTTGCCGTATGTTGTATCGTGTTCAGCGCATCGAACTACGGGTATAGAGTGGATTTGAATTGTTTAAGGGAAGTGTACGGTAGTGGTTTTGAAGGAAAACCCGTATGCCATATTCGTGCGTTTCGCGGGCAGAAAAGCACGTTTTTCACAGTCCTCCCTCTTTTGATGATAGCTCGAGAACGGTCGAATGTTAGCGTTTGCAGTATGTTGCGTCGTATTCAGCGCATCCAGTTACCCCTATACAGTGAATTTGAAGTGTTTAAGGGGAGTGTACGGCATTGTTTTGACAAAAAATTGATTTTTTAGAAAATTGTGCAATTCGATGATAACTCGAGAACGGTCGAAGGTTAGCGTTTGCCGTATGTTGCATCGTGTTCAGCGCATCGACTTACCCCTATACAGTGAATTTGAAGTGTTTAAGGGAAGTTTCCGGTAGCGTTTTGGCAGAAAATTTGTTTTTTCGAAAATTGAGCAATTCGATGATAACTCGAGAACGGTCGAAGGTTAGCGTTTGCCGTATGTTGCATCGTGTTCAGCGCTTCGAACTACGGGTATACAGTGAATTTAAAGTGTTTAAGGGAAGTGTACGGTAGTGTTTTTAAAGGAAAACCCGATTATTCCATATTCGTGCGTTTCGCGGGCAGAAAAGCACGTTTTTCACAGTCCTCACTCTTTTGATGATAGCTCGAAAACGGTCGAATGTTAGCATTTGCCGTATGTTGCATCGTGTTCAGCGCATCGAGTTACCCCTATACAGTGAATTTGAAGTGTTTAAGGGGAGTGTACGGCATTGTTTTGACAAAAAAAATTTTTTTTTCGAAAATTGAGCAATTCGATGACACCTCGAGAACGGTCCAATGTTCCCGTTTGCCGTATGATGCATCGTGTTCAGCGCATCGAATTACCGCTATACAGTGAGTTTGAAGTGTTTAAAGGAAGTGTACAGTAGCGTTTTGACAAAAACCTGATTTTTTCAAAGTTTGTTCAATTCGATGATAACTCGAGAATGGTCGAATTTTAGCGTTTGCCGTATGTTGTATCGTGTTCAGCGCATCGAACTACGGGTATAGAGTGGATTTGAATTGTTTAAGGGAAGTGTACGGTAGTGGTTTTGAAGGAAAACCCGTTTATGCCATTTTCGTGCGTTTCGCGGGCAGAAAAGCTGTTTTTCGCAGTCCTCACTCTTTTAATGATAGCTCCAGAATGGTCGGATGTTAGCGTTTGCCGTATGTTGCGTCGTGTTCAGCGCATCAAATTACCCCTATGCAGTGAATTTGAAGTGTTTGAGGGGAGTGTACGGCATTGTTTTAACAAAAAAATTTTTTTTTTCGAAAAATGAGCAATGCGATGACACCTCGAGAACGGTCGAATGTTCGCGTTTGCAGTATGTTGCATCGTGTTCAGCGCTTCGAACTACGGGTATACAGTGAATTCGAAGTGTTTAAGGGAAGTGTACTGTAGTATTTATGAAGGAAACCCCGTTTATGCCATATTCGTGCGTTTCACGGACAGAAAAGCACGTTTTTCGCAGTCCTCACTCTTTTGATGATAGCTCGAGAACGGTCGAATGTTAGCATTTGCCGTATGTCGCGTCGTGTTCAGCGCATCGCATTACCCCTTTGCAGTGAATTTGAAGTGTTTAAGGGGAGTGTACGGCATTGTTTTGACAAAAAAAATTTTTCTTCGAAAATTGAGCAATTCGATGATACCTCGAGAACGGTCGAATGTTCGTGTTTGCCGTATATTGCATCGTGTTCAGCGCATCGAGTTACGCCTATACAGTGAACTTGAAGTGTTTAAGGGAAGTTTATGGTAGCGTTTTGGCAGATAATTTGTTTTTTCGAAAATTGAGCAATTCGATGATAACTCGAGAACGGTCGAATGTTCGCGTTTGCAGTATGTTGCATCGTGTTCAGCGCTTCGAACTACGGGTATACAGTGAATTTGAAGTGTTTAAGGGAAGTTTACGGTAGCGTTTTGGCAGAAAAGTTGTTCTTTCGAAAATTGAGCAATTCGATGATAACTCGAGAACGGTCGAAGGTTAGCGTTTGCTGTATGTTGCATCGTGTTCAGCGCTTCGAACTACGGGTATACAGTGAATTTGAAGTGTTTAAGGGAAGTGTACGGTAGTGTTTTTAAAGGAAAACCCGATTATTCCATATTCGTGCGTTTCGCGGGCAGAAAAGCACGTTTTTGACAGTCCTCACTCTTTTGATGATAGCTCGAGAACGGTCGAATGTTCGTGTTTGCCGTATGTTGCATCGTGTTCAGCGCATCGAATTACCCCTATACAGTGAGTTTGAAGTGTTTAAAGGAAGTGTACGATAGCGTTTTGACAAAAACCTGATTTTTTCAAAAATTGTGCAATTCGATGATAACTCGAGAATGGTCGAATGTTAGCGTTTGCCGTATGTTGCATCGTGTTCAGCGCTTGGAACTACGGGTATACAGTGAATTTGAAGTGTTTAAGGGAAGTGTACGGTAGCGTTTTGGCAGAAAATTTGTTTTTTCGAAAATTGAGCAATTCGATGATAACTCGAGAACGGTCGAATGTTCGCGATTGCAGTATGTTGCATCGTGTTCAGCGCTTCGAACTACGGGTATACAGTGAATTCGAAGTGTTTAAGGGAAGTGTACGGTAGTATTTATGAAGGAAACCCCGTTTATGCCATATTCGTGCGTTTCACGGGCAGAAAAGCACGTTTTTCGCAGTCCTCACTCTTTTGATGATAGCTCGAGAACGGTCGAATGTTAGCATTCGCCCTATGTTGCGTTGTGTTCAGCGCATCGAATTACTCCTATGCAGTGAATTTGAAGTGTTTAAGGGGAGTGTACGGTATTGTTTTGACAAAAAAAATTTTTTTTCGAAAATTCAGCAATTCGATGACACCTCGGGAACGGTCCAATGTTCGCGTTTGCGGTATGTTGCTTCGTGTTCAGCGCATTGAACTACCCCTATACAATGAATTTGAAGTGTTTAAGGGGAGTGTACGGCATTGTTTTGACAAAAAATGTTTTTTTTTCGAAAATTGAGCAATTCGATGACACCTCGAGAACGGTCCAATGTTCCCGTTTGCCGTATGATGCATCGTGTTCAGCGCATCGAATTACCCCTATGCAGTGAGTTTGTAGTGGTTACAGGAAGTGTACGGTAGCGTTTTGACAAAAACCTGATTTTTTCAAAGTTTGTGCAATTCGATGATAACTCGAGAATGGTCGAATGGTAGCGTTTGCCGTATGTTGCATCGTGTTCAGCGTTTCGAACTACGGGTATACAGTGAATTTGAAGTGTTTAAGGGAAGTGTACGGTAGTGTTTTTAAAGGAAAACCCGATTATTCCATATTCGTGCGTTTCGCGGGCACAAAAGGACGTTTTTCGCAGTCCTCACTCTTTTGATGATAGCTCGAGAACGGTCGAATGTTAGCATTTGCCGTATGTTGCGTCGTGTTCAGCGCATCGAATTACCCCTATGCAGTGAATTTGAAGTGTTTGAGGGGAGTGTACGGCATTGTTTTAACAAAAAAATTTTTTTTTTTCGAAAATTGAGCAATGCGATGACACCTCGAGAACGGTCCAATGTTCGCGTTTGCCGTATGTTGCTTCATGTTCAGCGCATCGAACTACGCCTATACAGTGAATTTGAAGTGTTTAAGGGGAGTGTACGGCATTGTTTTGACAAAAACCTGATTTTTTCAAAAATTGTGCAATTCGATGATAACGCGAGAATGGTCGAATGTTAGCGTTTGCCGTATGTTGCATCGTGTATGGTGCTTGGAGCTACGGGTATACAGTGAATTTGAAGTGTTTAAGGGAAGTGTACGGTAGCGGTTTGGCAGAAAATTTGTTTTTTCGAAAATTGAGCAATTCGATGATAACTCGAGAACGGTCGAATGTTAGCGTTTGCCGTATGTGGCATCGTGTTCAGCGCATCGAGTTACCCCTATACAGTGAATTTGAAGTTTTTAAGGGAAGTGGACGGTAGTGTTTTTGAAGGAAAACCCGTTTATGCCATATTCGTGCATTTCGAGGGCAGAAAAGCACGTTTTTCACAGTCCTCACTCCTTTGATGATAGCTCGAGAACGGTCGAATGTTCGCGTTTGCAGTATGTTGCATCGTGTTCAGGGCTTCGAACTACGGGTATACAGTGAATTCGAAGTGTTTAAGGGAAGTGTACGGCAGTATTTATGAAGGAAACCCCGTTTATGCCATATTCGTGCGTTTCACGGGCAGAAAAGCACGTTTTTCGCAGTCCTCACTCTTTTGATGATAGCTCGAGAACGGTCGAATGTTAGCATTCGCCCTATGTTGCGTTGTGTTCAGCGCATCGAATTACCCCTATGCAGTGAATTTGAAGTGTTTAAGGGGAGTGTACGGTATTGTTTTGACAAAAAAATTTTTTTTTCGAAAATTGAGCAATTCGATGACACCTCGGGAACGGTCCAATGTTCGCGTTTGCGGTATGTTGCTTCGTGTTCAGCGCATCGAACTACGCCTATACAATGAATTTGAAGTGTTTAAGGGGAGTGTACGGCATTGTTTTGATAAAAAATTGATTTTTTCGAAAATTGTGCAATTCGATGATAACTTGAGAACGGTCGAATGTTCGCGTCTGCCGTATGTTGCATCGTGTTCAGCGCATCGAACTACGGGTATACAGTGAATTTGAAGTGTTTAAGGGAAGTTTACGGTAGCGTTTTGGCAGAAAAGTTGTTCTTTCGAAAATTGAGCAATTCGATGATAACTCGAGAACGGTCGAAGGTTAGCGTTTGCTGTATGTTGCATCGTGTTCAGCGCTTCGAACTACGGGTATACAGTGAATTTGAAGTGTTTAAGGGAAGTGTACGGTAGTGTTTTTAAAGGAAAACCCGATTATTCCATATTCGTGCGTTTCGCGGGCAGAAAAGCACGTTTTTGACAGTCCTCACTCTTTTGATGATAGCTCGAGAACGGTCGAATGTTCGTGTTTGCCGTATGTTGCATCGTGTTCAGCGCTTGGAACTACGGGTATACAGTGAATTTGAAGTGTTTAAGGGAAGTGTACGGTAGCGTTTTGGCAGAAAATTTGTTTTTTTCGAAAATTGAGCAATTCGATGATAACTCGAGAACGGTCGAATGTTCCCGTTTGCAGTATGTTGCATCGTGTTCAGCGCTTCGAACTACGGGTATACAGTGAATTCGAAGTGTTTAAGGGAAGTGTACGGTAGTATTTATGAAGGAAACCCCGTTTATGCCATATTCGTGCGTTTCACGGGCAGAAAAGCACGTTTTTCGCAGTCCTCACTCTTTTGATGATAGCTCGAGAACGGTCGAATGTTAGCATTCGCCCTATGTTGCGTTGTGTTCAGCGCATCGAATTACTCCTATGCAGTGAATTTGAAGTGTTTAAGGGGAGTGTACGGTATTGTTTTGACAAAAAAATTTTTTTTTCGAAAATTCAGCAATTCGATGACACCTCGGGAACGGTCCAATCTTCGCGTTTGCGGTATGTTGCTTCGTGTTCAGCGCATCGAACTACCCCTATACAATGAATTTGAAGTGTTTAAGGGGAGTGTACGGCATTGTTTTGACAAAAACCTGATTTTTTCAAAAATTGTGCAATTCGATGATAACGCGAGAATGGTCGAATGTTAGCGTTTGCCGTATGTTGCATCGTGTTCGGTGCTTGGAGCTACGGGTATACAGTGAATTTGAAGTGTTTAAGGGAAGTGTACGGTAGCGGTTTGGCAGAAAATTTGTTTTTTCGAAAATTGAGCAATTCGATGATAACTCGAGAACGGTCGAATGTTAGCGTTTGCCGTATGTGGCATCGTGTTCAGCGCATCGAGTTACCCCTATACAGTGAATTTGAAGTTTTTAAGGGAAGTGGACGGTAGTGTTTTTGAAGGAAAACCCGTTTATGCCATATTCGTGCATTTCGAGGGCAGAAAAGCACGTTTTTCACAGTCCTCACTCCTTTGATGATAGCTCGAGAACGGTCGAATGTTCGCGTTTGCAGTATGTTGCATCGTGTTCAGGGCTTCGAACTACGGGTATACAGTGAATTCGAAGTGTTTAAGGGAAGTGTACGGCAGTATTTATGAAGGAAACCCCGTTTATGCCATATTCGTGCGTTTCACGGGCAGAAAAGCACGTTTTTCGCAGTCCTCACTCTTTTGATGATAGCTCGAGAACGGTCGAATGTTAGCATTCGCCCTATGTTGCGTTGTGTTCAGCGCATCGAATTACCCCTATGCAGTGAATTTGAAGTGTTTAAGGGGAGTGTACGGTATTGTTTTGACAAAAAAATTTTTTTTTCGAAAATTGAGCAATTCGATGACACCTCGGGAACGGTCCAATGTTCGCGTTTGCGGTATGTTGCTTCGTGTTCAGCGCATCGAACTACGCCTATACAATGAATTTGAAGTGTTTAAGGGGAGTGTACGGCATTGTTTTGACAAAAAATTGATTTTTTCGAAAATTGTGCAATTCGATGATAACTTGAGAACGGTCGAATGTTCGCGTCTGCCGTATGTTGCATCGTGTTCAGCGCATCGAACTACGGGTATACAGTGAATTTGAAGTGTTTAAGGGGAGTGTACGGCATTGTTTTGACAAAAACCTGATTTTTTCAAAAATTGTGCAATTCGATGATAACTCGAGAATGGTCGAATGTTAGCGTTTGCCGTATGTTGCATCGTGTTCGGTGCTTGGAGCTACGGGTATACAGTGAATTTGAAGTGTTTAAGGGAAGTGTACGGTAGCGGTTTGGCAGAAAATTTGTTTTTTCGAAAATTGAGCAATTCGATGATAACTCGAGAACGGTCGAATGTTAGCGTTTGCCGTATGTGGCATCGTGTTCAGCGCATCGAGTTACCCCTATACAGTGAATTTGAAGTTTTTAAGGGAAGTGGACGGTAGTGTTTTTGAAGGAAAACCCGTTTATGCCATATTCGTGCATTTCGAGGGCAGAAAAGCACGTTTTTCACAGTCCTCACTCCTTTGATGATAGCTCGAGAACGGTCGAATGTTCGCGTTTGCAGTATGTTGCATCGTGTTCTGGGCTTCGAACTACGGGTATACAGTGAATTCGAAGTGTTTAAGGGAAGTGTACGGCAGTATTTATGAAGGAAACCCCGTTTATGCCATATTCGTGCGTTTCACGGGCAGAAAAGCACGTTTTTCGCAGTCCTCACTCTTTTGATGATAGCTCGAGAACGGTCGAATGTTAGCATTCGCCCTATGTTGCGTTGTGTTCAGCGCATCGAATTACCCCTATGCAGTGAATTTGAAGTGTTTAAGGGGAGTGTACGGTATTGTTTTGACAAAAAAAATTTTTTTTCGAAAATTGAGCAATTCGATGACACCTCGGGAACGGTCCAATGTTCGCGTTTGCGGTATGTTGCTTCGTGTTCAGCGCATCGAACTACGCCTATACAATGAATTTGAAGTGTTTAAGGGGAGTGTACGGCATTGTTTTGACAAAAAATTGATTTTTTCGAAAATTGTGCAATTCGATGATAACTTGAGAACGGTCGAATGTTCGCGTCTGCCGTATGTTGCATCGTGTTCAGCGCATCGAACTACGGGTATACAGTGAATTTGAAGTGTTTAAGGGAAGTTTACGGTAGCGTTTTGGCAGAAAAGTTGTTCTTTCGAAAATTGAGCAATTCGATGATAACTCGAGAACGGTCGAAGGTTAGCGTTTGCTGTATGTTGCATCGTGTTCAGCGCTTCGAACTACGGGTATACAGTGAATTTGAAGTGTTTAAGGGAAGTGTACGGTAGTGTTTTTAAAGGAAAACCCGATTATTCCATATTCGTGCGTTTCGCGGGCAGAAAAGCACGTTTTTGACAGTCCTCACTCTTTTGATGATAGCTCGAGAACGGTCGAATGTTCGTGTTTGCCGTATGTTGCATCGTGTTCAGCGCTTGGAACTACGGGTATACAGTGAATTTGAAGTGTTTAAGGGAAGTGTACGGTAGCGTTTTGGCAGAAAATTTGTTTTTTCGAAAATTGAGCAATTCGATGATAACTCGAGAACGGTCGAATGTTCCCGTTTGCAGTATGTTGCATCGTGTTCAGCGCTTCGAACTACGGGTATGCAGTGAATTCGAAGTGTTTAAGGGAAGTGTACGGTAGTATTTATGAAGGAAACCCCGTTTATGCCATATTCGTGCGTTTCACGGGCAGAAAAGCACGTTTTTCGCAGTCCTCACTCTTTTGATGATAGCTCGAGAACGGTCGAATGTTAGCATTCGCCCTATGTTGCGTTGTGTTCAGCGCATCGAATTACTCCTATGCAGTGAATTTGAAGTGTTTAAGGGGAGTGTACGGTATTGTTTTGACAAAAAAATTTTTTTTTCGAAAATTCAGCAATTCGATGACACCTCGGGAACGGTCCAATCTTCGCGTTTGCGGTATGTTGCTTCGTGTTCAGCGCATCGAACTACCCCTATACAATGAATTTGAAGTGTTTAAGGGGAGTGTACGGCATTGTTTTGACAAAAAATGTTTTTTTTTCGAAAATTCAGCAATTCGATGACACCTCGAGAACGGTCCAATGTTCCCGTTTGCCGTATGATGCATCGTGTTCAGCGCATCGAATTACCCCTATGCAGTGAGTTTGTAGTGGTTACAGGAAGTGTACGGTAGCGTTTTGACAAAAACCTGATTTTTTCAAAGTTTGTGCAATTCGATGATAACTCGAGAATGGTCGAATGTTAGCGTTTGCCGTATGTTGCATCGTGTTCAGCGCATCGAACTGCGCCTATACAGTGAATTTGAAGTGTTTAAGGGGAGTGTACGGCATTGTTTTGACAAAAACCTGATTTTTTCAAAAATTGTGCAATTCGATGATACCGCGAGAATGGTCGAATGTTAGCGTTTGCCGTATGTTGCATCGTGTTCGGTGCTTGGAGCTACGGATATACAGTGAATTTGAAGTGTTTAAGGGAAGTGTACGGTAGCGGTTTGGCAGAAAATTTGTTCTTTCGAAAATTGAGCAATTCGATGATAACGCGAGAACGGTCGAAGGTTAGCGTTTGCCGTATGTTGCATCGTGTTCAGCGCTTCGAACTACGGGTATACAGTGAATTTGAAGTGTTTAAGGGAAGTGTACGGTAGTGTTTTTAAAGGAAAACCCGATTATTCCATATTCGTGCGTTTCGCGGGCAGAAAAGCACGTTTTTCACAGTCCTCACTCTTTTGATGATAGCTCGAGAACGGTCGAATGTTAGCGTTTGCCGCATGTTGCCTCGTGTTCAGCGCATCGAGTTACCCCTATGCAGTGAATTTGAAGTGTTTAAGGGGAGTGTACGGCATTGTTTTGACGAAAATGTTTTTTTTCGAAAATTGAGCAATTCGATGATACCTCGAGAACGGTCCAATGTTCGCGTTGGTCGTATATTGTATCGTGTTCAGCGCATCGAACTACGGGTATAGAGTGGATTTGAATTGTTTAAGGGAATTGTAAGGTAGTGGTTTTGAAGGAAAACCCGTTTATGCCATATTCCTGCGTTTCACGGGCAGAAAAGCTGTTTTTCGCAGTCCTCACTCTTTTGATGATAGCTCGAAAACGGTCGAATGTTCGTGTTTGCCGTATGTTGCATCGTGTTCAGCGCATCGAGTTACCCCTATACAGTGAATTTGAAGTGTTTAAGGGAAGTTTACGGTAGCGTTTTGGCAGAAAATTTGTTTTTTCGAAAATTGAGCAATTCGATGATAACTCGAGAACGGTCGAAGGTGAGCGTTGGCCGTATGTTGCTTCGTGTTCAGCGCATCGAACTACCCCTATACAATGAATTTGAAGTGTTTAAGGGGAGTGTACGGCATTGTTTTGACAAAAAATGTTTTTTTTTTCGAAAATTCAGCAATTCGATGACACCTCGAGAACGGTCCAATGTTCCCGTTTGCCGTATGATGCATCGTGTTCAGCGCATCGAATTACCCCTATGCAGTGAGTTTGTAGTGGTTACAGGAAGTGTACGGTAGCGTTTTGACAAAAACCTGATTTTTTCAAAGTTTGTGCAATTCGATGATAACTCGAGAATGGTCGAATGTTAGCGTTTGCCGTATGTTGCATCGTGTTCAGCGTTTCGAACTACGGGTATACAGTGAATTTGAAGTGTTTAAGGGAAGTGTACGGTAGTGTTTTTAAAGGAAAACCCGATTATTCCATATTCGTGCGTTTCGCGGGCACAAAAGGACGTTTTTCGCAGTCCTCACTCCTTTGATGATAGCTCGAGAACGGTCGAATGTTAGCATTTGCCGTATGTTGCGTCGTGTTCAGCGCATCGAATTACCCCTATGCAGTGAATTTGAAGTGTTTGAGGGGAGTGTACCGCATTGTTTTAACAAAAAATTTTTTTTTTTTCGAAAATTGAGCAATGCGATGACACCTCGAGAACGGTCCAATGTTCGCGTTTGCCGTATGTTGCTTCGTGTTCAGCGCATCGAACTACGCCTATACAGTGAATTTGAAGTGTTTAAGGGGAGTGTACGGCATTGTTTTGACAAAAACCTGATTTTTTCAAAAATTGTGCAATTCGATGATAACGCGAGAATGGTCGAATGTTAGCGTTTGCCGTATGTTGCATCGTGTTCGGTGCTTGGAGCTACGGGTATACAGTGAATTTGAAGTGTTTAAGGGAAGTGTAAGGTAGCGGTTTGACAGAAAATTTGTTCTTTCGAAAATTGAGCAATTCGATGATAACGCGAGAACGGTCGAAGGTTAGCGTTTGCCGTATGTTGCATCGTGTTCAGCGCTTCGAACTACGGGTATACAGTGAATTTGAAGTGTTTAAGGGAAGTGTACGGTAGTGTTTTTAAAGGAAAACCCGATTATTCCATATTCGTGCGTTTCGCGGGCAGAAAAGCACGTTTTTCACAGTCCTCACTCTTTTGATGATAGCTCGAAAACGGTCGAATGTTCGTGTTTGCCGTATGTTGCATCGTGTTCAGCGCATCGAGTTACCCCTATACAGTGAATTTGAAGTGTTTAAGGGAAGTTTACGGTAGCGTTTTGGCAGAAAATTTGTTTTTTCGAAAATTGAGCAATTCCATGATAACTCGAGAACGGTCGAAGGTTAGCGTTTGCCGTATGTTGCATCGTGTTCAGCGCTTCGAACTACGAGTATACAGTGAATTTGAAGTGTTTAAGGGAAGTGTACGGTAGTGTTTTTAAAGGAAAACCCGTTTATTCCATATTCGTGCGTTTTGCGGGCAGAAAAGCACGTTTTTCACAGTCCTCACTCTTTTGATGATATCTCGAGAACGGTCGAATGTTCGTGTTTGCCGTATGTTGCATCGTGTTGAGCGCATCGAGTTACCCCTATACAGTGAATTTGAAGTTTTTGAGGGAAGTGTACGGTAGTGTTTTTGAAGGAAAACCCGTTTATGCCATATTCGTGCGTTTCGCGGGCAGAAAAGCACGTTTTTCACAGTCCTCACTCGTTTGATGATAGCTCGAGAACGGTCGAATGTTCGCGTTTGCCGCATGATGCATCGTGTTCAGCGCATCGAATTACCCCTATACAGTGGGTTTGAAGTGTTTAAGGGAAGTGTACGGTAGCGTTTCGACAAAAACCTGATTTTTTCAAAAATTGTGCAATTCGATGATAACTCGAGAACGGTCCAATGTTCGCGTTTGCCGTATGTTGTATCGTGTTCAGCGCATCGAACTACGGGTATAGAGTGGATTTGAATTGTTTAAGGGAAGTGTACGGTAGTGGTTTTGAAGGAAAACCCGTATGCCATATTCGTGCGTTTCGCGGGCAGAAAAGCACGTTTTTCACAGTCCTCACTCTTTTGATGATAGCTCGAGAACGGTCGAATGTCAGCGTTTGCCGTATATTGCGTCGTGTTCAGCGCATCGAGTTACCCCTATACAGTGAATTTGAAGTGTTTAAGGGGAGTGTACGGCATTGTTTTGACAAAAAATTGATTTTTTTAGAAAATTGTGCAATTCGATGATAACTCGAGAACGGTCGAATGTTAGCGTTTGCCGTATGTTGCATCGTGTTCAGCGCATCGAGTTACCCCTATACAGTGAATTTGAAGTGTTTAAGGGAAGTTTACGGTAGCGTTTTGGCAGAAAATTTGTTTTTTTCGAAAATTGAGCAATTCGATGATAACTCGAGAACGGTCGAAGGTTAGCATTTGCCGTATGTTGCATCGTGTTCAGCGCTTCGAACTACGGGTATACAGTGAATTCGAAGTGTTTGAGGGAAGTGTACGGTAGTGTTTTTAAAGGAAAACCCGTTTATTCCATATTCGTGCGTTTTGCGGGCAGAAAAGCACGTTTTTCACAGTCCTCACTCTTTTGATGATATCTCGAGAACGGTCGAATGTTCGTGTTTGCCGTATGTTGCATCGTGTTGAGCGCATCGAGTTACCCCTATACAGTGAATTTGAAGTTTTTGAGGGAAGTGTACGGTAGCGTTTTTGAAGGAAAACCCGTTTATGCCATATTCGTGCGTTTCGCGGGCAGAAAAGCACGTTTTTCACAGTCCTCACTCGTTTGATGATAGCTCGAGAACGGTCGAATGTTCGCGTTTGCCGCATGATGCATCGTGTTCAGCGCATCGAATTACCCCTATACAGTGGGTTTGAAGTGTTTAAGGGAAGTGTACGGTAGCGTTTCGACAAAAACCTGATTTTTTCAAAAATTGTGCAATTCGGTGATAACTCGAGAACGGTCCAATGTTCGCGTTTGCCGTATGTTGTATCGTGTTCAGCGCATCGAACTACGGGTATAGAGTGGATTTGAATTGTTTAAGGGAAGTGTACGGTAGTGGTTTTGAAGGAAAACCCGTATGCCGTATTCGTGCGTTTCGCGGGCAGAAAAGCACGTTTTTCACAGTCCTCACTCTTTTGATGATAGCTCGAGAACGGTCGAATGTCAGCGTTTGCCGTATATTGCGTCGTGTTCAGCGCATCGAGTTACCCCTATACAGTGAATTTGAAGTGTTTAAGGGGAGTGTACGGCATTGTTTTGACAAAAAATTGATTTTTTTAGAAAATTGTGCAATTCGATGATAACTCGAGAACGGTCGAATGTTAGCGTTTGCCGTATGTTGCATCGTGTTCAGCGCATCGAGTTACCCCTATGCAGTGAATTTGACGTGTTTAAAGGGAGTGTACAGTAGCGTTTTGACAAAAACCTGATTTTTTCAAAGTTTGTTCAATTCGATGATAACTCGAGAATGGTCGAATGTTAGCGTTTGCCGTATGTTGTATCGTGTTCAGCGCATCGAACTACGGGTATAGAGTGGATTTGAATTGTTTAAGGGAAGTGTACGGTAGTGGTTTTGAAGGAAAACCCGTTTATGCCATTTTCGTGCGTTTCGCGGGCAGAAAAGCTGTTTTTCGCAGTCCTCACTCTTTTAATGATAGCTCCAGAATGGTCGGATGTTAGCGTTTGCCGTATGTTGCATCGTGTTCGGTGCTTGGAGCTACGGATATACAGTGAATTTGAAGTGTTTAAGGGAAGTGTACGGTAGCGGTTTGGCAGAAAATTTGTTCTTTCGAAAATTGAGCAATTCGATGATAACGCGAGAACGGTCGAAGGTTAGCGTTTGCCGTATGTTGCATCGTGTTCAGCGCTTCGAACTACGGGTATACAGTGAATTTGAAGTGTTTAAGGGAAGTGTACGGTAGTGTTTTTAAAGGAAAACCCGATTATTCCATATTCGTGCGTTTCGCGGGCAGAAAAGCACGTTTTTCACAGTCCTCACTCTTTTGATGATAGCTCGAGAACGGTCGAATGTTAGCGTTTGCCGCATGTTGCCTCGTGTTCAGCGCATCGAGTTACCCCTATGCAGTGAATTTGAAGTGTTTAAGGGGAGTGTACGGCATTGTTTTGACGAAAATGTTTTTTTTCGAAAATTGAGCAATTCGATGATACCTCGAGAACGGTCCAATGTTCGCGTTGGTCGTATATTGTATCGTGTTCAGCGCATCGAACTACGGGTATAGAGTGGATTTGAATTGTTTAAGGGAATTGTAAGGTAGTGGTTTTGAAGGAAAACCCGTTTATGCCATATTCCTGCGTTTCACGGGCAGAAAAGCTGTTTTTCGCAGTCCTCACTCTTTTGATGATAGCTCGAAAACGGTCGAATGTTCGTGTTTGCCGTATGTTGCATCGTATTCAGCGCATCGAGTTACCCCTATACAGTGAATTTGAAGTGTTTAAGGGAAGTTTACGGTAGCGTTTTGGCAGAAAATTTGTTTTTTCGAAAATTGAGCAATTCGATGATAACTCGAGAACGGTCGAAGGTGAGCGTTGGCCGTATGTTGCTTCGTGTTCAGCGCATCGAACTACCCCTATACAATGAATTTGAAGTGTTTAAGGGGAGTGTACGGCATTGTTTTGACAAAAAATGTTTTTTTTTCGAAAATTCAGCAATTCGATGACACCTCGAGAACGGTCCAATGTTCCCGTTTGCCGTATGATGCATCGTGTTCAGCGCATCGAATTACCCCTATGCAGTGAGTTTGTAGTGGTTACAGGAAGTGTACGGTAGCGTTTTGACAAAAACCTGATTTTTTCAAAGTTTGTGCAATTCGATGATAACTCGAGAATGGTCGAATGTTAGCGTTTGCCGTATGTTGCATCGTGTTCAGCGTTTCGAACTACGGGTATACAGTGAATTTGAAGTGTTTAAGGGAAGTGTACGGTAGTGTTTTTAAAGGAAAACCCGATTATTCCATATTCGTGCGTTTCGCGGGCACAAAAGGACGTTTTTCGCAGTCCTCACTCCTTTGATGATAGCTCGAGAACGGTCGAATGTTAGCATTTGCCGTATGTTGCGTCGTGTTCAGCGCATCGAATTACCCCTATGCAGTGAATTTGAAGTGTTTGAGGGGAGTGTACCGCATTGTTTTAACAAAAAATTTTTTTTTTTTCGAAAATTGAGCAATGCGATGACACCTCGAGAACGGTCCAATGTTCGCGTTTGCCGTATGTTGCTTCGTGTTCAGCGCATCGAACTACGCCTATACAGTGAATTTGAAGTGTTTAAGGGGAGTGTACGGCATTGTTTTGACAAAAACCTGATTTTTTCAAAAATTGTGCAATTCGATGATAACGCGAGAATGGTCGAATGTTAGCGTTTGCCGTATGTTGCATCGTGTTCGGTGCTTGGAGCTACGGGTATACAGTGAATTTGAAGTGTTTAAGGGAAGTGTAAGGTAGCGGTTTGACAGAAAATTTGTTCTTTCGAAAATTGAGCAATTCGATGATAACGCGAGAACGGTCGAAGGTTAGCGTTTGCCGTATGTTGCATCGTGTTCAGCGCTTCGAACTACGGGTATACAGTGAATTTGAAGTGTTTAAGGGAAGTGTACGGTAGTGTTTTTAAAGGAAAACCCGATTATTCCATATTCGTGCGTTTCGCGGGCAGAAAAGCACGTTTTTCACAGTCCTCACTCTTTTGATGATAGCTCGAGAACGGTCGAATGTTAGCGTTTGCCGCATGTTGCCTCGTGTTCAGCGCATCGAGTTACCCCTATGCAGTGAATTTGAAGTGTTTAAGGGGAGTGTACGGCATTGTTTTGACGAAAATGTTTTTTTTCGAAAATTGAGCAATTCGATGATACCTCGAGAACGGTCCAATGTTCGCGTTGGTCGTATATTGTATCGTGTTCAGCGCATCGAACTACGGGTATAGAGTGGATTTGAATTGTTTAAGGGAATTGTAAGGTAGTGGTTTTGAAGGAAAACCCGTTTATGCCATATTCCTGCGTTTCACGGGCAGAAAAGCTGTTTTTCGCAGTCCTCACTCTTTTGATGATAGCTCGAAAACGGTCGAATGTTCGTGTTTGCCGTATGTTGCATCGTATTCAGCGCATCGAGTTACCCCTATACAGTGAATTTGAAGTGTTTAAGGGAAGTTTACGGTAGCGTTTTGGCAGAAAATTTGTTTTTTCGAAAATTGAGCAATTCGATGATAACTCGAGAACGGTCGAAGGTGAGCGTTGGCCGTATGTTGCTTCGTGTTCAGCGCATCGAACTACCCCTATACAATGAATTTGAAGTGTTTAAGGGGAGTGTACGGCATTGTTTTGACAAAAAATGTTTTTTTTTCGAAAATTCAGCAATTCGATGACACCTCGAGAACGGTCCAATGTTCCCGTTTGCCGTATGATGCATCGTGTTCAGCGCATCGAATTACCCCTATGCAGTGAGTTTGTAGTGGTTACAGGAAGTGTACGGTAGCGTTTTGACAAAAACCTGATTTTTTCAAAGTTTGTGCAATTCGATGATAACTCGAGAATGGTCGAATGTTAGCGTTTGCCGTATGTTGCATCGTGTTCAGCGTTTCGAACTACGGGTATACAGTGAATTTGAAGTGTTTAAGGGAAGTGTACGGTAGTGTTTTTAAAGGAAAACCCGATTATTCCATATTCGTGCGTTTCGCGGGCACAAAAGGACGTTTTTCGCAGTCCTCACTCCTTTGATGATAGCTCGAGAACGGTCGAATGTTAGCATTTGCCGTATGTTGCGTCGTGTTCAGCGCATCGAATTACCCCTATGCAGTGAATTTGAAGTGTTTGAGGGGAGTGTACCGCATTGTTTTAACAAAAAATTTTTTTTTTTTCGAAAATTGAGCAATGCGATGACACCTCGAGAACGGTCCAATGTTCGCGTTTGCCGTATGTTGCTTCGTGTTCAGCGCATCGAACTACGCCTATACAGTGAATTTGAAGTGTTTAAGGGGAGTGTACGGCATTGTTTTGACAAAAACCTGATTTTTTCAAAAATTGTGCAATTCGATGATAACGCGAGAATGGTCGAATGTTAGCGTTTGCCGTATGTTGCATCGTGTTCGGTGCTTGGAGCTACGGGTATACAGTGAATTTGAAGTGTTTAAGGGAACTGTAAGGTAGCGGTTTGACAGAAAATTTGTTCTTTCGAAAATTGAGCAATTCGATGATAACGCGAGAACGGTCGAAGGTTAGCGTTTGCCGTATGTTGCATCGTGTTCAGCGCTTCGAACTACGGGTATACAGTGAATTTGAAGTGTTTAAGGGAAGTGTACGGTAGTGTTTTTAAAGGAAAACCCGATTATTCCATATTCGTGCGTTTCGCGGGCAGAAAAGCACGTTTTTCACAGTCCTCACTCTTTTGATGATAGCTCGAAAACGGTCGAATGTTCGTGTTTGCCGTATGTTGCATCGTGTTCAGCGCATCGAGTTACCCCTATACAGTGAATTTGAAGTGTTTAAGGGAAGTTTACGGTAGCGTTTTGGCAGAAAATTTGTTTTTTCGAAAATTGAGCAATTCCATGATAACTCGAGAACGGTCGAAGGTTAGCGTTTGCCGTATGTTGCATCGTGTTCAGCGCTTCGAACTACGAGTATACAGTGAATTTGAAGTGTTTAAGGGAAGTGTACGGTAGTGTTTTTAAAGGAAAACCCGTTTATTCCATATTCGTGCGTTTTGCGGGCAGAAAAGCACGTTTTTCACAGTCCTCACTCTTTTGATGATATCTCGAGAACGGTCGAATGTTCGTGTTTGCCGTATGTTGCATCGTGTTGAGCGCATCGAGTTACCCCTATACAGTGAATTTGAAGTTTTTGAGGGAAGTGTACGGTAGTGTTTTTGAAGGAAAACCCGTTTATGCCATATTCGTGCGTTTCGCGGGCAGAAAAGCACGTTTTTCACAGTCCTCACTCGTTTGATGATAGCTCGAGAACGGTCGAATGTTCGCGTTTGCCGCATGATGCATCGTGTTCAGCGCATCGAATTACCCCTATACAGTGGGTTTGAAGTGTTTAAGGGAAGTGTACGGTAGCGTTTCGACAAAAACCTGATTTTTTCAAAAATTGTGCAATTCGATGATAACTCGAGAACGGTCCAATGTTCGCGTTTGCCGTATGTTGTATCGTGTTCAGCGCATCGAACTACGGGTATAGAGTGGATTTGAATTGTTTAAGGGAAGTGTACGGTAGTGGTTTTGAAGGAAAACCCGTATGCCATATTCGTGCGTTTCGCGGGCAGAAAAGCACGTTTTTCACAGTCCTCACTCTTTTGATGATAGCTCGAGAACGGTCGAATGTCAGCGTTTGCCGTATATTGCGTCGTGTTCAGCGCATCGAGTTACCCCTATACAGTGAATTTGAAGTGTTTAAGGGGAGTGTACGGCATTGTTTTGACAAAAAATTGATTTTTTTAGAAAATTGTGCAATTCGATGATAACTCGAGAACGGTCGAATGTTAGCGTTTGCCGTATGTTGCATCGTGTTCAGCGCATCGAGTTACCCCTATACAGTGAATTTGAAGTGTTTAAGGGAAGTTTACGGTAGCGTTTTGGCAGAAAATTTGTTTTTTCGAAAATTGAGCAATTCGATGATAACTCGAGAACGGTCGAAGGTTAGCATTTGCCGTATGTTGCATCGTGTTCAGCGCTTCGAACTATGGGTATACAGTGAATTCGAAGTGTTTGAGGGAAGTGTACGGTAGTGTTTTTAAAGGAAAACCCGTTTATTCCATATTCGTGCGTTTTGCGGGCAGAAAAGCACGTTTTTCACAGTCCTCACTCTTTTGATGATATCTCGAGAACGGTCGAATGTTCGTGTTTGCCGTATGTTGCATCGTGTTGAGCGCATCGAGTTACCCCTATACAGTGAATTTGAAGTTTTTGAGGGAAGTGTACGGTAGCGTTTTTGAAGGAAAACCCGTTTATGCCATATTCGTGCGTTTCGCGGGCAGAAAAGCACGTTTTTCACAGGCCTCACTCGTTTGATGATAGCTCGAGAACGGTCGAATGTTCGCGTTTGCCGCATGATGCATCGTGTTCAGCGCATCGAATTACCCCTATACAGTGGGTTTGAAGTGTTTAAGGGAAGTGTACGGTAGCGTTTCGACAAAAACCTGATTTTTTCAAAAATTGTGCAATTCGGTGATAACTCGAGAACGGTCCAATGTTCGCGTTTGCCGTATGTTGTATCGTGTTCAGCGCATCGAACTACGGGTATAGAGTGGATTTGAATTGTTTAAGGGAAGTGTACGGTAGTGGTTTTGAAGGAAAACCCGTATGCCGTATTCGTGCGTTTCGCGGGCAGAAAAGCACGTTTTTCACAGTCCTCACTCTTTTGATGATAGCTCGAGAACGGTCGAATGTCAGCGTTTGCCGTATATTGCGTCGTGTTCAGCGCATCGAGTTACCCCTATACAGTGAATTTGAAGTGTTTAAGGGGAGTGTACGGCATTGTTTTGACAAAAAATTGATTTTTTTAGAAAATTGTGCAATTCGATGATAACTCGAGAACGGTCGAATGTTAGCGTTTGCCGTATGTTGCATCGTGTTCAGCGCATCGAGTTACCCCTATACAGTGAATTTGAAGTGTTTAAGGGAAGTTTACGGTAGCGTTTTGGCAGAAAATTTGTTTTTTCGAAAATTGAGCAATTCGATGATAACTCGAGAACGGTCGAAGGTTAGCATTTGCCGTATGTTGCATCGTGTTCAGCGCTTCGAACTACGGGTATACAGTGAATTCGAAGTGTTTGAGGGAAGTGTACGGTAGTGTTTTTAAAGGAAAACCCGTTTATTCCATATTCGTGCGTTTTGCGGGCAGAAAAGCACGTTTTTCACAGTCCTCACTCTTTTGATGATATCTCGAGAACGGTCGAATGTTCGTGTTTGCCGTATGTTGCATCGTGTTGAGCGCATCGAGTTACCCCTATACAGTGAATTTGAAGTTTTTGAGGGAAGTGTACGGTAGCGTTTTTGAAGGAAAACCCGTTTATGCCATATTCGTGCGTTTCGCGGGCAGAAAAGCACGTTTTTCACAGTCCTCACTCGTTTGATGATAGCTCGAGAACGGTCGAATGTTCGCGTTTGCCGCATGATGCATCGTGTTCAGCGCATCGAATTACCCCTATACAGTGGGTTTGAAGTGTTTAAGGGAAGTGTACGGTAGCGTTTCGACAAAAACCTGATTTTTTCAAAAATTGTGCAATTCGGTGATAACTCGAGAACGGTCCAATGTTCGCGTTTGCCGTATGTTGTATCGTGTTCAGCGCATCGAACTACGGGTATAGAGTGGATTTGAATTGTTTAAGGGAAGTGTACGGTAGTGGTTTTGAAGGAAAACCCGTATGCCGTATTCGTGCGTTTCGCGGGCAGAAAAGCACGTTTTTCACAGTCCTCACTCTTTTGATGATAGCTCGAGAACGGTCGAATGTCAGCGTTTGCCGTATATTGCGTCGTGTTCAGCGCATCGAGTTACCCCTATACAGTGAATTTGAAGTGTTTAAGGGGAGTGTACGGCATTGTTTTGACAAAAAATTGATTTTTTAGAAAATTGTGCAATTCGATGATAACTCGAGAACGGTCGAATGTTAGCGTTTGCCGTATGTTGCATCGTGTTCAGCGCATCGAGTTACCCCTATGCAGTGAATTTGACGTGTTTAAAGGGAGTGTACAGTAGCGTTTTGACAAAAACCTGATTTTTTCAAAGTTTGTTCAATTCGATGATAACTCGAGAATGGTCGAATGTTAGCGTTTGCCGTATGTTGTATCGTGTTCAGCGCATCGAACTACGGGTATAGAGTGGATTTGAATTGTTTAAGGGAAGTGTACGGTAGTGGTTTTGAAGGAAAACCCGTTTATGCCATTTTCGTGCGTTTCGCGGGCAGAAAAGCTGTTTTTCGCAGTCCTCACTCTTTTAATGATAGCTCCAGAATGGTCGGATGTTAGCGTTTGCCGTATGTTGCGTCGTGTTCAGCGCATCAAATTACCCCTATGCAGTGAATTTGAAGTGTTTGACGGGAGTGTACGGCATTGTTTTAACAAAAAAATTTTTTTTTTCGAAAATTGAGCAATGCGATGACACCTCGAGAACGGTTTAATGTTAGCGTTTGCCGTATGTTGCATCGTGTTCAGCGCTTGGTACTACGGGTATACAGTGAATTTGAAGTGTTTAAGGGAAGTGTACGGTAGCGTTTTGGCAGAAAATTTGTTTTTTCGAAAATTGAGCAATTCGATGATCACTCGAGAACGGTCGAATGTTAGCGTTTGCCGTATGTTGCATCGTGTTCAGCGCATCGAACTACGGGTATACAGTGAATTCAAAGTGTTTAAGGGAAGTGTACGGTAGTGTTTTTAAAGGAAAACCCGTTTATTCCATATTCGTGCGTTTCGCGGGCGGAAAAGCACGTTTTTGACAGTCCTCACTCTTTTGATGATAGCTCGAGAACGGTCGAATGTTCGTGTTTGCCGTATGATGCATCGTGTTCAGCGCATCGAATTACCCCTATACAGTGAGTTTGAAGTGTTTAAAGGAAGTGTACGATAGCGTTTTGACAAATACCTGATTTTTTCAAAAATTGTGCAATTCGATGATAACTCGAGAATGGTCGAATGTTAGCGTTTGCCGTATGTTGCATCGTGTTCGGTGCTTGGAGCTACGGGTATACAGTGAATTTGAAGTGTTTAAGGGAAGTGTACGGTAGCGGTTTGGCAGAAAATTTGTTTTTTCGAAAATTGAGCAATTCGATGATAACTCGAGAACGGTCGAATGTTAGCGTTTGCCGTATGTGGCATCGTGTTCAGCGCATCGAGTTACCCCTATACAGTGAATTTGAAGTTTTTAAGGGAAGTGGACGGTAGTGTTTTTGAAGGAAAACCCGTTTATGCCATATTCGTGCAGTTCGAGGGCAGAAAAGCACGTTTTTCACAGTCCTCACTCCTTTGATGATAGCTCGAGAACGGTCGAATGTTCGCGTTTGCAGTATGTTGCATCGTGTTCAGGGCTTCGAACTACGGGTATACAGTGAATTCGAAGTGTTTAAGGGAAGTGTACGGCAGTATTTATGAAGGAAACCCCGTTTATGCCATATTCGTGCGTTTCACGGGCAGAAAAGCACGTTTTTCGCAGTCCTCACTCTTTTGATGATAGCTCGAGAACGGTCGAATGTTAGCATTCGCCCTATGTTGCGTTGTGTTCAGCGCATCGAATTAGCCCTATGCAGTGAATTTGAAGTGTTTAAGGGGAGTGTACGGTATTGTTTTGACAAAAAAAATTTTTTTTCGAAAATTGAGCAATTCGATGACACCTCGGGAACGGTCCAATGTTCGCGTTTGCGGTATGTTGCTTCGTGTTCAGCGCATCGAACTACGCCTATACAATGAATTTGAAGTGTTTAAGGGGAGTGTACGGCATTGTTTTGACAAAAAATTGATTTTTTCGAAAATTGTGCAATTCGATGATAACTTGAGAACGGTCGAATGTTCGCGTCTGCCGTATGTTGCATCGTGTTCAGCGCATCGAGTTACCCCTATACAGTGAATTTGAAGTGTTTAAGGGAAGTTTACGGTAGCGTTTTGGCAGAAAATTTGTTTTTTCGAAAATTGAGCAATTCGATGATAACTCGAGAACGGTCGAAGGTTAGCATTTGCCGTATGTTGCATCGTGTTCAGCGCTTCGAACTACGGGTATACAGTGAATTCGAAGTGTTTGAGGGAAGTGTACGGTAGTGTTTTTAAAGGAAAACCCGATTATTCCATATTCGTGCGTTTCGCGGGCAGAAAAGCACGTTTTTCACAGTCCTCACTCTTTTGATGATAGCTCGAGAACGGTCGAATGTTCGTGTTTGCCGTATGTTGCATCGTGTTCAGGGCATCGAGTTACCCCTATACAGTGAATTTGAAGTGTTTAAGGGAAGTTTACGGTAGCGTTTTGGGAGAAAATTTGTTATTTCGAAAATTGAGCAATTCGATGATAACTCGAGAACGGTCGACGGTTAGCGTTTGCCGTATATTGCGTCGTGTTCAGCGCATCGAGTTACTCCTATACAGTGAATCTGAAGTGTTTAAGGGGAGTGTACGGCATTGTTTTGACAGAAAATGTTTTATTTTCGAAAATTGAGCAATTCGATGACACCTCGAGAACGGTCCAATGTTCCCGTTTGCCGTATGATGCATCGTGTTCAGCGCATCGAATTACCCCTATACAGTGAGTTTGAAGTGTTTAAAGGAAGTGTACAGTAGCGTTTTGACAAAAACCTGATTTTTTCAAAGTTTGTTCAATTCGATGATAACTCGAGAATGGTCGAATGTTAGCGTTTGCCGTATGTTGCATCGTGTTCAGTGCTTGGAACTACGGGTATACAGTGAATTTGAAGTGTTTAAGGGAAGTGTACGGTAGCGGTTTGGCAGAAAATTTGTTTTTTCGAAAATTGAGCAATTCGATGATAACTCGAGAACGGTCGAATGTTAGCGTTTGCCGTATGTGGCATCGTGTTCAGCGCATCGAGTTACCCCTATGCAGTGAATTTGAAGTTTTTAAGGGAAGTGGACGGTAGTGTTTTTGAAGGAAAACCCGTTTATGCCATATTCGTGCATTTCGAGGGCAGAAAAGCACGTTTTTCACAGTCCTCACTCTTTTGATGATAGCTCGAGAACGGTCGAATGTTCGCGTTTGCAGTATGTTGCATCGTGTTCAGCGCTTCGAACTACGGGTATACAGTGAATTCGAAGTGTTTAAGGGAAGTGTACTGTAGTATTTATGAAGGAAACCCCGTTTATGCCATATTCGTGCGTTTCACGGACAGAAAAGCACGTTTTTCGCAGTCCTCACTCTTTTGATGATAGCTCGAGAACGGTCGAATGTTAGCATTTGCCGTATGTCGCGTCGTGTTCAGCGCATCGCATTACCCCTTTGCAGTGAATTTGAAGTGTTTAAGGGGAGTGTACGTCATTGTTTTGACAAAAAAAAATTTTCTTCGAAAATTGAGCCATTCGATGATACCTCGAGAACGGTCGAATGTTCGTGTTTGCCGTATATTGCATCGTGTTCAGCGCATCGAGTTACCCCTATACAGTGAATTTGAAGTTTTTAAGGGAAGTGTACGGTAGTGTTTTTGAAGGAAAACCCGTTTATGCCATATTCGTACATTTCGCGGGCAGAAAAGCACGTTTTTCGCAGTCCTCACTCTTTTGATGATAGCTCGAGAACGGTCCAATGTTAGCGTTTGCCGTATGTTGCCTCGTGTTCAGCGCTTTGAACTACGGGTATACAGTGAATTTGAAGTGTTTAAGGGAAGTGTACGGTAGGGTTTTTAAAGGAAAAGCCGATTATTCCATATTCGTGCGTTTCGCGGGCACAAAAGCACGTTTTTCACAGTCCTTACTCTTTTGACGATAGCTCGAGAACGGTCGAATGTTAGCGTTTGCCGTATGTTGCATCGTGTTCAGCGCTGCGAACTACGGGTATACAGTGAATTTGAAGTGTTTAAGGGAAGTGTACGGTAGTGTTTTTAAAGGAAAAGCCGATTATTCCATATTCGTGCGTTTCGCGGGCAGAAAAGCACGTTTTTCACAGTCCTCACCCTTTTGATGATAGCTCGAGAACGGTCGAATGTACGTGTTTGCCGTATGATGCATCGTGTTCAGCGCATCGAATTACCCCTATACAGTGAGTTTGGAGTGTTTAAAGGAAGTGTACGGTAGCGTTTTGACAAAAACCTGATTTTTTCAAAAATTGTGCAATTCGATGATAACTCGAGAATGGTCGAATGTTAGCGTTTGCAGTATGTTGCATCGTGTTCAGCTCATCGAACTACGGGTATAGAGTGAATTCGAAGTGTTTAAGGGAAGTGTACGGTAGTATTTATGAAGTAAACCCCGTTTATGCCATATTCGGGCGTTTCACGGGCAGAAAAGCACGTTTTCGCATTCCTCACTCTTTTGATGATAGCTCGAGAACGGTCGAATGTTAGCATTTGCCGTATGTTGCATCGTGTTCAGCGCATCGAGTTACCCCTATACAGTGAATTTGAAGTGTTTAAGGGGAGTGTACGGCATTGTTTTGACAAAAAAAAAAATTTTTTTCGAAAATTGAGCAATTCGATGACACCTCGAGAACGGTCCAATGTTCCCGTTTGCCGTATGATGCATCGTGTTCAGCGCATCGAATTACCCCTATACAGTGAGTTTGAAGTGTTTAAAGGAAGTGTACAGTAGCGTTTTGACAAAAACCTGATTTTTTCAAAGTTTGTTCAATTCGATGATAACTCGAGAATGGTCGAATGTTAGCGTTTGCCGTATGTTGTATCGTGTTCAGCGCATCGAACTACGGGTATAGAGTGGATTTGAATTGTTTAAGGGAAGTGTACGGTAGTGGTTTTGAAGGAAAACCCGTTTATGCCATTTTCGTGCGTTTCGCGGGCAGAAAAGCTGTTTTTCGCAGTCCTCACTCTTTTAATGATAGCTCCAGAATGGTCGGATGTTAGCGTTTGCCGTATGTTGCGTCGTGTTCAGCGCATCGAATTACCCCTATGCAGTGAATTTGAAGTGTTTGACGGGAGTGTACGGCATTGTTTTAACAAAAAATTTTTTTTTTCGAAAATTGAGCAATGCGATGACACCTCGAGAACGGTCGAATGTTAGCGTTTGCCGTATGTGGCATCGTGTTCAGCGCATCGAGTTACCCCTATACAGTGAATTTGAAGTTTTTAAGGGAAGTGGACGGCAGTGTTTTTGAAGGAAAACCCGTTTGTGCCATATTCGTGCACTTCGCGGGCAGAAAAGCAGGTTTTTCACAGTCCTCACTCTTTTGATGATAGCTCGAGAACGGTCGAATGTTCGCGTTTGCAGTATGTTGCATCGTGTTCAGCGCTTCGAACTACGGGTATACAGTGAATTCGAAGTGTTTAAGGGAAGTGTACTGTAGTATTTATGAAGGAAACCCCGTTTATGCCATATTCGTGCGTTTCACGGACAGAAAAGCACGTTTTTCGCAGTCCTCACTCTTTTGATGATACCTCGAGAACGGTCGAATGTTAGCATTTGCCGTATGTCGCGTCGTGTTCAGCGCATCGCATTACCCCTTTGCAGTGAATTTGAAGTGTTTAAGGGGAGTGTACGGCATTGTTTTGACAAAAAAAAAATTTTCTTCGAAAATTGAGCCATTCGATGATACCTCGAGAACGGTCGAATGTTCGTGTTTGCCGTATATTGCATCGTGTTCAGCGCATCGAGTTACGCCTATACAGTGAACTTGAAGTGTTTAAGGGAAGTTTATGGTAGCGTTTTGGCAGATAATTTGTTTTTTCGAAAATTGAGCAATTCAATGATAACTCGAGAACGGTCGAATGTTAGCGTTTGCCGTATGTTGCATCGTGTTCAGCGCAGCGAGTTACCCCTATACAGTGAATTTCAAGTTTTTAAGGGAAGTGTACGGTAGTGTTTTTGAAGGAAACCCCGTTTATGCCATATTCGTACATTTCGCGGGCAGAAAAGCACGTTTTTCGCAGTCCTCACTCTTTTGATGATAGCTCGAGAACGGTCGAATGTTAGCGTTTGCCGTATGTTGCATCGTGTTCAGCGCTTCGAACTACGGGTATACAGTGAATTCGAAGTGTTTAAGGGAAGTGTACGGTAGTATTTATGAAGTAAACCCCGTTTATGCCATATTCGGGCGTTTCACGGGCAGAAAAGCACGTTTTTCGCATTCCTCACTCTTTTGATGATAGCTCGAGAACGGTCGAATGTTAGCATTTGCCGTATGTTGCATCGTGTTCAGCGCATCGAGTTACCCCTATACAGTGAATTTGAAGTGTTTGAGGGGAGTGTACGGCATTGTTTTAACAAAAAATGTTTTTTTTTTCGAAAATTGAGCAATGCGATGACACCTCGAGAACGGTCCAATGTTCGCGTTTGCCGCATGATGCACCGTGTTCAGCGCATCGAATTACCCCTATACAGTGGGTTTGAAGTGTTTAAGGGAAGTGTACGGTAGCGTTTCGACAAAAACCTGATTTTTTCAAAAATTGTGCAATTCGATGATAACTCGAGAACGGTCCAATGTTGGCGTTTGCCGTATGTTGTGTCGTGTTCAGCGCATCGAACTACGGGTATAGAGTGGATTTGAATTGTTTAAGGGAAGTGTACGGTAGTGGTTTTGAAGGAAAACCCGTATGCCATATTCGTGCGTTTCGTGGGCAGAAAAGCACGTTTTTCACAGTCCTCATTCTTTTGATGATAGCTCGAGAACGGTCGAATGTTAGCGTTTGCAGTATGTTGCGTCGTATTCAGCGCATCGAGTTACCCCTATACAGTGAATTTGAAGTGTTTAAGGGGAGTGTACGGCATTGCTTTGACAAAAAATTGATTTTTTAGAAAATTGTGCAATTCGATGATAACTCGAGAACGGTCCAATGTTCCCGTTTGCCGTATGATGCATCGTGTTCAGCGCATCGAATTACCCCTATACAGTGAGTTTGAAGTGTTTACAGGAAGTGTACAGTAGCGTTTTGACAAAAACCTGATTTTTTCAAAGTTTGTTCAATTCGATGATAACTCGAGAATGGTCGAATGTTAGCGTTTGCCGTATGTTGTATCGTGTTCAGCGCACCGAACTACGGGTATAGAGTGGATTTGAATTGTTTAAGGGAAGTGTACGGTAGTGGTTTTGAAGGAAAACCCGTTTATGCCATTTTCGTGCGTTTCGCGGGCAGAAAAGCTGTTTTTCGCAGCCCTCACTCTTTTAATGATAGCTCGAGAATGGTCGGATGTTAGCGTTTGCCGTATGTTGCGTCGTGTTCAGCGCATCGAATTACCCCTATGCAGTGAATTTGAAGTGTTTGACGGGAGTGTACGGCATTGTTTTAACAAAAAAATTTTTTTTTCGAAAATTGAGCAATGCGATGACACCTCGAGAACGGTTTAATGTTAGCGTTTGCGGTATGTTGCATCGTGTTCAGCGCTTGGTACTACGGGTATACAGTGAATTTGAAGTGTCTAAGGGAAGTGTACGGTAGCGTTTTGGCAGAAAATTTGTTTTTTCGAAAATTGAGCAATGCGATGACACCTCGAGAACGGTCCAATGTTCGCGTTTGCCGTATGTTGCTTCGTGTTCAGCGCATCGAACTACGCCTATACGGTGAATTTGAAGTGTTTAAGGGGAGTGTACGGCATTGTTTTGACAAAAAATTGATTTTTCGAACATTGTGCAATTCGATGATAACTCGAGAAGGGTGGAATGTTAGCGTTTGCCGTATGTTGCATCGTGTTCAGCGCATCTAACTACGGGTATGCAGTGAATTTAAAGTGTTTAAGGGAAGTGTACGGTAGTGTTTTTAAAGGAAAACCCGTTTATTCCATATTCGTGCGTTTCGCGGGCAGAAAAGCACGTTTTTCACAGTCCTCACTCTTTTGATGATAGCTCGAGAACGGTCGAATGTTCGTGTTTGCCGTATGATGCATCGTGTTCAGCGCATCGAATTACCGCTATACAGTGAGTTTGAAGTGTTTAAAGGAAGTGTACGGTAGCGTTTTGACAAAAACCTGATTTTTTCAAAAATTGTGCAATTCGATGATAACTCGAGAATGGTCGAATGTTAGCGTTTGCCGTATGTTGCATCGTGTTCAGCGCTTGGAACTACGGGTATACAGTGAATTTGAAGTGTTTAAGGGAAGTGTACGGTAGCGTTTTTAAAGGAAAACCCGATTATTCCATATTCGTGCGTTTCGCGGGCAGAAAAGCACGTTTTTCACAGTCCTCACTCTTTTGATGATAGCTCGAGAACGGTCGAATGTTCGTGTTTGCCGTATGTTGCATCGTGTTCAGGGCATCGAGTTACTCCTATACAGTGAATTTGAAGTGTTTAAGGGGAGTGTACGGCATTGTTTTGACAAAAAATGTTTTTTTTTTCGAAAATTGAGCAATTCGATGACACCTCGAGAACGGTCCAATGTTCCCGTTTGCCGTATGATGCATCGTGTTCAGCGCATCGAACTACGGGTATACAGTGAATTTAAAGTTTTTAAGGGAAGTGGACGGTAGTGTTTTTGAAGGAAAACCCGTTTATGCCATATTCGTGCATTTCGCGGGCAGAAAAGCAGGTTTCTCACAGTCCTCACTCTTTTGATGATAGCTCGAGAACGGTCGAATGTTCGCGTTTGCAGTATGTTGCATCGTGTTCAGCGCTTCGAACTACGGGTATACAGTGAATTCGAAGTGTTTAAGGGAAGTGTACGGTAGTATTTATGAAGGAAACCCCCTTTATGCCATATTCGTGCGTTTCACGGGCAGAAAAGCACGTTTTTCGCAGTCCTCACTCTTTTGATGATAGCTCGAGAACGGTCCAATGTTCCCGTTTGCCGTATGATGCATCGTGTTCAGCGCATCGAATTACCCCTATGCAGTGAGTTTGTAGTGGTTACAGGAAGTGTACGGTAGCGTTTTGACAAAAACCTGATTTTTTCGAAGTTTGTGCAATTCGATGATAACTCGAGAATGGTCGAATGTTAGCGTTTGCCGTATGTTGTATCGTGTTCAGCGTTTCGAACTACGGGTATACAGTGAATTTGAAGTGTTTAAGGGAAGTGTACGGTAGTGTTTTTAAAGGAAAACCCGATTATTCCATATTCGTGCGTTTCGCGGGCACAAAAGGACGTTTTTCGCAGTCCTCACTCTTTTGATGATAGCTCGAGAACGGTCGATTGTTAGCATTTGCAGTATGTTGCATCGTGTTCAGCGCTTCGAACTACGGGTATGCAGTGTATTCGAAGTGTTTAAGGAAAGTGTACGCTAGTATTTATGAAGGAAACCCCGTTTATGCCATATTCGTGCGTTTCCCGGGCAGAAAAGCACGCGTTTCGCAGTCCTCACTCTTTTGATGATAGCTCGAGAACGGTCGAATGTTAGCATTTACCCTATGTTGCGTTGTGTTCAGCGCATCGAATTACCCCTATGCAGTGAGTTTGAAGTGTTTAAGGGGAGTGTACGGCATTGTTTTGACAAAAAAAATTTTTCTTCGAAAATTGAGCAATTCGATGATACCTCGAGAACGGTCGAATGTTCGTGTTTGCGTATATTGCATCATGTTCAGCGCATCGAGTTACGCCTATACAGTGAATTTGAAGTGTTTAAGGGAAGTTTCTGGTAGCGTTTTGGCAGATAATTTGTTTTTTCGAAAATTGAGCAATTCAATGATAACTCGAGAACGGTCGAATGTTAGCGTTTGCCGTATGTTGCATCGTGTTCAACGCTTGGAACTACGGGTATACAGTGAATTTGAAGTGTTTAAGGGAAGTGTACGGTAGCGGTTTGGCAGAAAATTTGTTTTTTCGAAAATTGAGCAATTCGATGATAACTCGAGAACGGTCGAATGTTAGCGTTTGCCGTATGTGGCATCGTGTTCAGCGCTCGAACTACGGGTATACAGTGAATTTGAAGTGTTTAATGGAAGTGTACGGTAGTATTTATGAAGTAAACCCCGTTTATGCCATATTCGGGCGTTTCACGGGCACAAAAGCACGTTTTTCGCAGTCCTCACTCTTTTGAGGATAGCTCGAGAACGGTCGAATGTTCGCGTTTGCAGTATGTTGCATCGTGTTCAGCGCTTCGAACTACGGGTATACAGTGAATTCGAAGTGTTTAAGGGAAGTGTACGGTAGTATTTATGAAGGAAACCCCGTTTATGCCATATTCGTGCGTTTCACGGGCAGAAAAGCACGTTTTTCGCAGTCCTCACTCTTTTGATGATAGCTTGAGAACGGTCGAATGTTAGCATTTGTCGTATGTTGCGTCGTGTTCAGCGCATCGAATTACCCCTATGCAGTGAATTTGAAGTGTTTAAGGGGAGTGTACGGCATTGTTTTGACAAAAAATTTTTTTTTTCGAAAATTGAGCAATTCGATGACACCTCGAGAACGGTCCAATGTTCCCGTTTGCCGTATGATGCATCGTGGTCAGCGCATCGAATTACCCCTATACAGTGAGTTTGAAGTGTTTAAAGGAAGTGTACGGTAGCGTTTTGACAAAAACCTGATTTTTTCAAAGTTTGTGCAATTCGATGATAACTCGAGAATGGTCGAATGTTAGCGTTTGCCGTATGTTGCATCGGGCTCAGCGCATGGAGTTACCCCTATACAGTGTATTTGAAGTTTTTGAGGCAAGTGTACGGTAGTGTTTTTGAAGGAAAACCCGTTTATGTCATATTCGTGCGTTTCGCGGGCAGAAAAAGCACGTTTTTCACAGTCCTCACTCTTTTGATGACAGCTCGAGAACGGTCGGATGTTAGCGTTTGCCGTATATTGCGTCGTGTTCAGCGCATCGAATTACCCCTATGCAGTGAATTTGAAGTGTTTAAGGGAAGTGTACGGTAGTGTTTTTACAGGAAAACCCGATTATTCCATATTCGTGCGTTTCGCGGGCAGAAAAGCACGTTTTCACAGTCCTCACTCTTTTGATGATAGCTCGAGAACGGTCAAATGTTCGTGTTTGCCGTATGATGCATCGTGTTCAGCGCATCGAATTACCCCTATACAGTGAGTTTGAAGTGTTTACAGGAAGTGTACGGTAGCGTTTTGACAAAAACCTGATTTTTTCAAAAATGTGCAATTCGATGATAACTCGAGAATGGTCGAATGTTAGCGTTTGCCGCATGTTGCATCGTGTTCAGCGCTTGGAACTACGGGTATACAGTGAATTTGAAGTGTTTAAGGGAAGTGTACGGTAGCGTTTTGGCAGAAAATTTGTTTTTTCGAAAATTGAGCAATTCGATGATAACTCGAGAACGGTCGAATGTTAGCGCTTGCCGTATGTTGCGTCATGTTCAGCGCATCGAATTACCCCTTTGCAGTGAATTTGAAGTGTTTAATGGAAGTGTACGGTAGTATTTATGAAGTAAACCCCGTTTATGCCATATTCGGGCGTTTCACGGGCACAAAAGCACGTTTTTCGCAGTCCTCACTCTTTTGATGATAGCTCGAGAACGGTCGAATGCTAGCATTTGCCGTATGTTGCGTCATGTTCAGCGCATCGAATTACCCCTTTGCAGTGAATTTGAAGTGTTTGAGGGGAGTGTACGGCATTGTTTTGACAAAAAATTGATTTTTTCGAAAATTGCGCAATTCGATGATACCTCGAGATCGGTCCAAAGTTCGCGTTTGCCGTATGTTCTATCGTGTTCAGCGCATCGAACTACGGGAATAGAGTGGATTTGAATTGTTTAAGGGAAGGGTACGGTAGTGGTTTTGAAGGAAAACCCGTGTATGCCATATTCGTGCATTTCGCGGGCAGAAAAGCACGTTTTTCGCAGTCCTCACTCTTTTGATGATAGCTCGAGAACGGTCCAATGTTCCCGTTTGCTGTATGATGCATCGTGTTCAGCGCATCGAATTGCCCCTATACAGTGAGTTTGAAGTGTTTAAAGGAAGTGTACGGTAGCGTTTTGAGAAAAACCTGATTTTTTCAAAATTTGTGCAATTCGATGATAACTCGAGAATGGTCGAATGTTAGCGCTTGCCGTATGTTGCATCGTGTTCAGCGCATCGAACTACGGGTATACAGTGAATTCGAAGTGTTTAAGGGAAGTGTACGGTAGTATTTATGAAGGAAACCCCGTTTATGCCATATTCGTGCGTTTCACGGGCACAAAAGCACGTTTTTCGCAGTCCTCACTCTTTTGATGATAGCTCGAGAACGGTCGAATGTTAGCATTTGCCCTATGTTGCGTTGTGTTCAGCGCATCGAATTACCCCTATGCAGTGAATTTGAAGTGTTTAAGGGGAGTGTACGGTATCGTTTTGACAAAAAAAATTTTGTTCGAAAATTGAGCAATTCGATCACACCTCGGGAACGGTCCAATGTTCGCGTTTGCCGTATGTTGCTTCATGTTCAGCGCATCGAACTACGCCTAAACAATGAATTTGAAGTGTTTAAGGGGAGTGTACGGCATTGCTTTGACAAAAAATTGATTTTTTCGAAAATTGTGCAATTCGATGATAACTCGAGAATGGTCGAATGTTCGCGTTTGCTGTATGTTGCATCGTGTTCAGCGCTTCGAACTACGGGTATACAGTGAATTCGAAGTGTTTAAGGGAAGTGTACGGTAGTATTTATGAAGGAAACCCCGTTTATGCCATATTCGTGCGTTTCACGGGCAGAAAAGCACGTTTTTCGCAGTTCTCACTCTTTTGATGATAGCTTGAGAACGGTCGAATGTTAGCATTTGCCGTATGTTGCGTCGTGTTCAGCGCATCGAATTACCCCTATGCAGTGAATTTGAAGTGTTTAAGGGGAGTGTACGTCATTGTTCTGACAAAAAGTTGATTTTTTCGAACATTGTGCAATTCGATGATAACTCGAGAACGGTCGAATGTTAGCGTTTGCCGTATGTTGCATCGTGTTCAGCGCTGCGAACTACGGGTATACAGTGAATTTGAAGTGTTTAAGGGAAGTGTACGGTAGTGTTTTTAAAGGAAAAGCCGATTATTCCATATTCGTGCGTTTCGCGGGCAGAAAAGCACGTTTTTCACAGTCCTCACCCTTTTGATGATAGCTCGAGAACGGTCGAATGTACGTGTTTGCCGTATGATGCATCGTGTTCAGCGCATCGAATTACCCCTATACAGTGAGTTTGGAGTGTTTAAAGGAAGTGTACGGTAGCGTTTTGACAAAAACCTGATTTTTTCAAAAATTGTGCAATTCGATGATAACTCGAGAATGGTCGAATGTTAGCGTTTGCAGTATGTTGCATCGTGTTCAGCTCATCGAACTACGGGTATAGAGTGAATTCGAAGTGTTTAAGGGAAGTGTACGGTAGTATTTATGAAGTAAACCCCGTTTATGCCATATTCGGGCGTTTCACGGGCAGAAAAGCACGTTTTCGCATTCCTCACTCTTTTGATGATAGCTCGAGAACGGTCGAATGTTAGCATTTGCCGTATGTTGCATCGTGTTCAGCGCATCGAGTTACCCCTATACAGTGAATTTGAAGTGTTTAAGGGGAGTGTACGGCATTGTTTTGACAAAAAAAAAATTTTTTTTCGAAAATTGAGCAATTCGATGACACCTCGAGAACGGTCCAATGTTCCCGTTTGCCGTATGATGCATCGTGTTCAGCGCATCGAATTACCCCTATACAGTGAGTTTGAAGTGTTTAAAGGAAGTGTACAGTAGCGTTTTGACAAAAACCTGATTTTTTCAAAGTTTGTTCAATTCGATGATAACTCGAGAATGGTCGAATGTTAGCGTTTGCCGTATGTTGTATCGTGTTCAGCGCATCGAACTACGGGTATAGAGTGGATTTGAATTGTTTAAGGGAAGTGTACGGTAGTGGTTTTGAAGGAAAACCCGTTTATGCCATTTTCGTGCGTTTCGCGGGCAGAAAAGCTGTTTTTCGCAGTCCTCACTCTTTTAATGATAGCTCCAGAATGGTCGGATGTTAGCGTTTGCCGTATGTTGCGTCGTGTTCAGCGCATCGAATTACCCCTATGCAGTGAATTTGAAGTGTTTGACGGGAGTGTACGGCATTGTTTTAACAAAAAATTTTTTTTTTCGAAAATTGAGCAATGCGATGACACCTCGAGAACGGTCGAATGTTAGCGTTTGCCGTATGTGGCATCGTGTTCAGCGCATCGAGTTACCCCTATACAGTGAATTTGAAGTTTTTAAGGGAAGTGGACGGCAGTGTTTTTGAAGGAAAACCCGTTTGTGCCATATTCGTGCACTTCGCGGGCAGAAAAGCAGGTTTTTCACAGTCCTCACTCTTTTGATGATAGCTCGAGAACGGTCGAATGTTCGCGTTTGCAGTATGTTGCATCGTGTTCAGCGCTTCGAACTACGGGTATACAGTGAATTCGAAGTGTTTAAGGGAAGTGTACTGTAGTATTTATGAAGGAAACCCCGTTTATGCCATATTCGTGCGTTTCACGGACAGAAAAGCACGTTTTTCGCAGTCCTCACTCTTTTGATGATACCTCGAGAACGGTCGAATGTTAGCATTTGCCGTATGTCGCGTCGTGTTCAGCGCATCGCATTACCCCTTTGCAGTGAATTTGAAGTGTTTAAGGGGAGTGTACGGCATTGTTTTGACAAAAAAAAAATTTTCTTCGAAAATTGAGCCATTCGATGATACCTCGAGAACGGTCGAATGTTCGTGTTTGCCGTATATTGCATCGTGTTCAGCGCATCGAGTTACGCCTATACAGTGAACTTGAAGTGTTTAAGGGAAGTTTATGGTAGCGTTTTGGCAGATAATTTGTTTTTTCGAAAATTGAGCAATTCAATGATAACTCGAGAACGGTCGAATGTTAGCGTTTGCCGTATGTTGCATCGTGTTCAGCGCAGCGAGTTACCCCTATACAGTGAATTTCAAGTTTTTAAGGGAAGTGTACGGTAGTGTTTTTGAAGGAAACCCCGTTTATGCCATATTCGTACATTTCGCGGGCAGAAAAGCACGTTTTTCGCAGTCCTCACTCTTTTGATGATAGCTCGAGAACGGTCGAATGTTAGCGTTTGCCGTATGTTGCATCGTGTTCAGCGCTTCGAACTACGGGTATACAGTGAATTCGAAGTGTTTAAGGGAAGTGTACGGTAGTATTTATGAAGTAAACCCCGTTTATGCCATATTCGGGCGTTTCACGGGCAGAAAAGCACGTTTTTCGCATTCCTCACTCTTTTGATGATAGCTCGAGAACGGTCGAATGTTAGCATTTGCCGTATGTTGCATCGTGTTCAGCGCATCGAGTTACCCCTATACAGTGAATTTGAAGTGTTTGAGGGGAGTGTACGGCATTGTTTTAACAAAAAATGTTTTTTTTTTCGAAAATTGAGCAATGCGATGACACCTCGAGAACGGTCCAATGTTCGCGTTTGCCGCATGATGCACCGTGTTCAGCGCATCGAATTACCCCTATACAGTGGGTTTGAAGTGTTTAAGGGAAGTGTACGGTAGCGTTTCGACAAAAACCTGATTTTTTCAAAAATTGTGCAATTCGATGATAACTCGAGAACGGTCCAATGTTGGCGTTTGCCGTATGTTGTGTCGTGTTCAGCGCATCGAACTACGGGTATAGAGTGGATTTGAATTGTTTAAGGGAAGTGTACGGTAGTGGTTTTGAAGGAAAACCCGTATGCCATATTCGTGCGTTTCGTGGGCAGAAAAGCACGTTTTTCACAGTCCTCATTCTTTTGATGATAGCTCGAGAACGGTCGAATGTTAGCGTTTGCAGTATGTTGCGTCGTATTCAGCGCATCGAGTTACCCCTATACAGTGAATTTGAAGTGTTTAAGGGGAGTGTACGGCATTGCTTTGACAAAAAATTGATTTTTTAGAAAATTGTGCAATTCGATGATAACTCGAGAACGGTCCAATGTTCCCGTTTGCCGTATGATGCATCGTGTTCAGCGCATCGAATTACCCCTATACAGTGAGTTTGAAGTGTTTACAGGAAGTGTACAGTAGCGTTTTGACAAAAACCTGATTTTTTCAAAGTTTGTTCAATTCGATGATAACTCGAGAATGGTCGAATGTTAGCGTTTGCCGTATGTTGTATCGTGTTCAGCGCACCGAACTACGGGTATAGAGTGGATTTGAATTGTTTAAGGGAAGTGTACGGTAGTGGTTTTGAAGGAAAACCCGTTTATGCCATTTTCGTGCGTTTCGCGGGCAGAAAAGCTGTTTTTCGCAGCCCTCACTCTTTTAATGATAGCTCGAGAATGGTCGGATGTTAGCGTTTGCCGTATGTTGCGTCGTGTTCAGCGCATCGAATTACCCCTATGCAGTGAATTTGAAGTGTTTGACGGGAGTGTACGGCATTGTTTTAACAAAAAAATTTTTTTTTCGAAAATTGAGCAATGCGATGACACCTCGAGAACGGTTTAATGTTAGCGTTTGCGGTATGTTGCATCGTGTTCAGCGCTTGGTACTACGGGTATACAGTGAATTTGAAGTGTCTAAGGGAAGTGTACGGTAGCGTTTTGGCAGAAAATTTGTTTTTTCGAAAATTGAGCAATGCGATGACACCTCGAGAACGGTCCAATGTTCGCGTTTGCCGTATGTTGCTTCGTGTTCAGCGCATCGAACTACGCCTATACGGTGAATTTGAAGTGTTTAAGGGGAGTGTACGGCATTGTTTTGACAAAAAATTGATTTTTCGAACATTGTGCAATTCGATGATAACTCGAGAAGGGTGGAATGTTAGCGTTTGCCGTATGTTGCATCGTGTTCAGCGCATCTAACTACGGGTATGCAGTGAATTTAAAGTGTTTAAGGGAAGTGTACGGTAGTGTTTTTAAAGGAAAACCCGTTTATTCCATATTCGTGCGTTTCGCGGGCAGAAAAGCACGTTTTTCACAGTCCTCACTCTTTTGATGATAGCTCGAGAACGGTCGAATGTTCGTGTTTGCCGTATGATGCATCGTGTTCAGCGCATCGAATTACCGCTATACAGTGAGTTTGAAGTGTTTAAAGGAAGTGTACGGTAGCGTTTTGACAAAAACCTGATTTTTTCAAAAATTGTGCAATTCGATGATAACTCGAGAATGGTCGAATGTTAGCGTTTGCCGTATGTTGCATCGTGTTCAGCGCTTGGAACTACGGGTATACAGTGAATTTGAAGTGTTTAAGGGAAGTGTACGGTAGCGTTTTTAAAGGAAAACCCGATTATTCCATATTCGTGCGTTTCGCGGGCAGAAAAGCACGTTTTTCACAGTCCTCACTCTTTTGATGATAGCTCGAGAACGGTCGAATGTTCGTGTTTGCCGTATGTTGCATCGTGTTCAGGGCATCGAGTTACTCCTATACAGTGAATTTGAAGTGTTTAAGGGGAGTGTACGGCATTGTTTTGACAAAAAATGTTTTTTTTTCGAAAATTGAGCAATTCGATGACACCTCGAGAACGGTCCAATGTTCCCGTTTGCCGTATGATGCATCGTGTTCAGCGCATCGAACTACGGGTATACAGTGAATTTAAAGTTTTTAAGGGAAGTGGACGGTAGTGTTTTTGAAGGAAAACCCGTTTATGCCATATTCGTGCATTTCGCGGGCAGAAAAGCAGGTTTCTCACAGTCCTCACTCTTTTGATGATAGCTCGAGAACGGTCGAATGTTCGCGTTTGCAGTATGTTGCATCGTGTTCAGCGCTTCGAACTACGGGTATACAGTGAATTCGAAGTGTTTAAGGGAAGTGTACGGTAGTATTTATGAAGGAAACCCCCTTTATGCCATATTCGTGCGTTTCACGGGCAGAAAAGCACGTTTTTCGCAGTCCTCACTCTTTTGATGATAGCTCGAGAACGGTCCAATGTTCCCGTTTGCCGTATGATGCATCGTGTTCAGCGCATCGAATTACCCCTATGCAGTGAGTTTGTAGTGGTTACAGGAAGTGTACGGTAGCGTTTTGACAAAAACCTGATTTTTTCGAAGTTTGTGCAATTCGATGATAACTCGAGAATGGTCGAATGTTAGCGTTTGCCGTATGTTGTATCGTGTTCAGCGTTTCGAACTACGGGTATACAGTGAATTTGAAGTGTTTAAGGGAAGTGTACGGTAGTGTTTTTAAAGGAAAACCCGATTATTCCATATTCGTGCGTTTCGCGGGCACAAAAGGACGTTTTTCGCAGTCCTCACTCTTTTGATGATAGCTTGAGAACGGTCGAATGTTAGCATTTGTCGTATGTTGCGTCGTGTTCAGCGCATCGAATTACCCCTATGCAGTGAATTTGAAGTGTTTAAGGGGAGTGTACGGCATTGTTTTGACAAAAAAATTTTTTTTTCGAAAATTGAGCAATTCGATGACACCTCGAGAACGGTCCAATGTTCCCGTTTGCCGTATGATGCATCGTGGTCAGCGCATCGAATTACCCCTATACAGTGAGTTTGAAGTGTTTAAAGGAAGTGTACGGTAGCGTTTTGACAAAAACCTGATTTTTTCAAAGTTTGTGCAATTCGATGATAACTCGAGAATGGTCGAATGTTAGCGTTTGCCGTATGTTGCATCGGGCTCAGCGCATGGAGTTACCCCTATACAGTGTATTTGAAGTTTTTGAGGCAAGTGTACGGTAGTGTTTTTGAAGGAAAACCCGTTTATGTCATATTCGTGCGTTTCGCGGGCAGAAAAAGCACGTTTTTCACAGTCCTCACTCTTTTGATGACAGCTCGAGAACGGTCGGATGTTAGCGTTTGCCGTATATTGCGTCGTGTTCAGCGCATCGAATTACCCCTATGCAGTGAATTTGAAGTGTTTAAGGGAAGTGTACGGTAGTGTTTTTACAGGAAAACCCGATTATTCCATATTCGTGCGTTTCGCGGGCAGAAAAGCACGTTTTCACAGTCCTCACTCTTTTGATGATAGCTCGAGAACGGTCAAATGTTCGTGTTTGCCGTATGATGCATCGTGTTCAGCGCATCGAATTACCCCTATACAGTGAGTTTGAAGTGTTTACAGGAAGTGTACGGTAGCGTTTTGACAAAAACCTGATTTTTTCAAAAATGTGCAATTCGATGATAACTCGAGAATGGTCGAATGTTAGCGTTTGCCGCATGTTGCATCGTGTTCAGCGCTTGGAACTACGGGTATACAGTGAATTTGAAGTGTTTAAGGGAAGTGTACGGTAGCGTTTTGGCAGAAAATTTGTTTTTTCGAAAATTGAGCAATTCGATGATAACTCGAGAACGGTCGAATGTTAGCGCTTGCCGTATGTTGCGTCATGTTCAGCGCATCGAATTACCCCTTTGCAGTGAATTTGAAGTGTTTAATGGAAGTGTACGGTAGTATTTATGAAGTAAACCCCGTTTATGCCATATTCGGGCGTTTCACGGGCACAAAAGCACGTTTTTCGCAGTCCTCACTCTTTTGATGATAGCTCGAGAACGGTCGAATGCTAGCATTTGCCGTATGTTGCGTCATGTTCAGCGCATCGAATTACCCCTTTGCAGTGAATTTGAAGTGTTTGAGGGGAGTGTACGGCATTGTTTTGACAAAAAATTGTTTTTTTTCGAAAATTGCGCAATTCGATGATACCTCGAGATCGGTCCAAAGTTCGCGTTTGCCGTATGTTCTATCGTGTTCAGCGCATCGAACTACGGGAATAGAGTGGATTTGAATTGTTTAAGGGAAGGGTACGGTAGTGGTTTTGAAGGAAAACCCGTGTATGCCATATTCGTGCATTTCGCGGGCAGAAAAGCACGTTTTTCGCAGTCCTCACTCTTTTGATGATAGCTCGAGAACGGTCCAATGTTCCCGTTTGCTGTATGATGCATCGTGTTCAGCGCATCGAATTGCCTCTATACAGTGAGTTTGAAGTGTTTAAAGGAAGTGTACGGTAGCGTTTTGAGAAAAACCTGATTTTTTCAAAATTTGTGCAATTCGATGATAACTCGAGAATGGTCGAATGTTAGCGCTTGCCGTATGTTGCATCGTGTTCAGCGCATCGAACTACGGGTATACAGTGAATTCGAAGTGTTTAAGGGAAGTGTACGGTAGTATTTATGAAGGAAACCCCGTTTATGCCATATTCGTGCGTTTCACGGGCACAAAAGCACGTTTTTCGCAGTCCTCACTCTTTTGATGATAGCTCGAGAACGGTCGAATGTTAGCATTTGCCCTATGTTGCGTTGTGTTCAGCGCATCGAATTACCCCTATGCAGTGAATTTGAAGTGTTTAAGGGGAGTGTACGGTATCGTTTTGACAAAAAAAATTTTGTTCGAAAATTGAGCAATTCGATCACACCTCGGGAACGGTCCAATGTTCGCGTTTGCCGTATGTTGCTTCATGTTCAGCGCATCGAACTACGCCTAAACAATGAATTTGAAGTGTTTAAGGGGAGTGTACGGCATTGCTTTGACAAAAAATTGATTTTTTCGAAAATTGTGCAATTCGATGATAACTCGAGAATGGTCGAATGTTCGCGTTTGCTGTATGTTGCATCGTGTTCAGCGCTTCGAACTACGGGTATACAGTGAATTCGAAGTGTTTAAGGGAAGTGTACGGTAGTATTTATGAAGGAAACCCCGTTTATGCCATATTCGTGCGTTTCACGGGCAGAAAAGCACGTTTTTCGCAGTTCTCACTCTTTTGATGATAGCTTGAGAACGGTCGAATGTTAGCATTTGCCGTATGTTGCGTCGTGTTCAGCGCATCGAATTACCCCTATGCAGTGAATTTGAAGTGTTTAAGGGGAGTGTACGTCATTGTTCTGACAAAAAGTTGATTTTTTCGAACATTGTGCAATTCGATGATAACTCGAGAACGGTCGAATGTTAGCGTTTGCCGTATGTTGCATCGTGTTCAGCGCATCGAACTACGGGTATACAGTGAATTTAAAGTGTTTAAGGGAAGTCGACGGTAGTGTTTTTAAAGGAAAACCCGTTTATTCCATATTCGTGCGTTTAGCGGGCAGAAAAGCACGTTTTTCACAGTCCTCACTCTTTTGATGATAGCTCGAGAACGGTCGAATGTTCGTGTTTGCCGTATGTTGCATCGGGCTCAGGGCATCGAGTTACCCCTATACAGTGAATTTGAAGTTTTTGAGGGAAGTGTCCGGTAGTGTTTTTGAAGGAAAACCCGTTTATGTCATATTCGTGCGTTTCGCGGGCAGAAAAAGCACGTTTTTCACAGTCCTCACTCTTTTGATGATAGCTCGAGAACGGTCGAATGTTAGCGTTTGCCGTATGTTGCATCGTGTTCAGCGCATCGAACTACGCCTATACAATGAATTTGAAGTGTTTAAGGGGAGTGTACGGCATTGTTTTGACAAAAACCTGATTTTTTCAAAAATTGTGCAATTCGATGATAACTCGAGAATGGTCGAATGTTAGCGTTTGCCGTATGTTGCATCGTGTTGAGCGCATCGAGTTACCCCTATACAGTGAATTTGAATTGTTTAAGGGAAGTGTACGGTAGTGGTTTTGGAGGAAAACCCGTTTATGCCATTTTCGTGCGTTTCGCGGGCAGAAAAGCTGTTTTTCGCAGTCCTCACTCTTTTAATGATAGCTCGAGAACGGTCAGATGTTAGCGTTTGCCGTATGTTGCGTCGTGTTCAGCGCATCGAATTACCCCTATGCAGTGAATTTGAAGTGTTTGACGGGAGTGTACGGCATTGTTTTAACAAAAAATTTTTTTTTTTCGAAAATTGAGCAATGCGATGACACCTCGAGAACGGTTTAATGTTCGCGTTTGCCGTATGATGCATCGTGTTCAGCGCATCGAATTACCCCTATACAGTGAGTTTGAAGTGTTTAAAGGAAGTGTACGGTAGTGTTTTGACAAAAACCTCATTTTTTCAAAAATTGTGCAATTCGATGATAACTCGAGAATGGTCGAATGTTAGCGTTTGCCGTATGTTGCATCGTGTTCAGCGCTTGGAACTACGGGTATACAGTGAATTTGAAGTGTTTAAGGGAAGTGTACGGTAGCGTTTTGGCAGAAAATTTGTTTTTTCGAAAATTGAGCAATTCGATGATAACTCGAGAACGGTCGAATGTTAGCGTTTGCCGTATGTGACATCGTGTTCAGCGCTCGAACTACGGGTATACCGTGAATTTGAAGTGTTTAATGGAAGTGTACGGTAGTATTTATGAAGTAAACCCCGTTTATGCCATATTCGGGCGTTTCACGGGCACAAAAGCACGTTTTTGACAGTCCTCACTCTTTTGATGATAGCTCGAGAACGGTCGAATGTTAGCGTTTGCCGTATGTGGCATCGTGTTCAGCGCATCGAATTACCCCTATGCAGTGAATTTGAAGTGTTTAAGGGGAGTGTACGGCATTGTTTTGACAAAAAATGTTTTTTTTTTCGAAAATTGAGCAATTCGATGACACCTCGAGAACGGTCCAATGTTCCCGTTTGCCGTATGATGCATCGTGGTCAGCGCATCGAATTACCCCTATACAGTGAGTTTGAAGTGTTTAAAGGAAGTGTACGGTAGCGTTTTGAGAAAAACCTGATTTTTTCAAAATTTGTGCAATTCGATGATAACTCGAGAATGGTCGAATGTTAGCGCTTGCCGTATGTTGCATCGTGTTCAGCGCATCGAACTACGGGTATACAGTGAATTCGAAGTGTTTAAGGGAAGTGTACGGTAGTATTTATGAAGGAAACCCCGTTTATGCCATATTCGTGCGTTTCACGGGCACAAAAGCACGTTTTTCGCAGTCCTCACTCTTTTGATGATAGCTCGAGAACGGTCGAATGTTAGCATTTGCCCTATGTTGCGTCGTGTTCAGCGCATCGAATTACCCCTATGCAGTGAATTTGAAGTGTTTAAGGGGAGTGTACGTCATTGTTCTGACAAAAAGTTGATTTCTTCGAACATTGTGCAATTCGATGATAACTCGAGAACGGTCGAATGTTAGCGTTTGCCGTATGTTGCATCGTGTTCAGCGCATCGAACTACGGGTATACAGTGAATTGAAAGTGTTTAAGGGAAGTCGACGGTAGTGTTTTTAAAGGAAAACCCGTTTATTCCATATTCGTGCGTTTAGCGGGCAGAAAAGCACGTTTTTCACAGTCCTCACTCTTTTGATGATAGCTCGAGAACGGTCGAATGTTCGTGTTTGCCGTATGTTGCATCGGGCTCAGCGCATCGAGTTACCCCTATACAGTGAATTTGAAGTTTTTGAGGGAAGTGTACGGTAGTGTTTTTGAAGGAAAACCCGTTTATGTCATATTCGTGCGTTTCGCGGGCAGAAAAAGCACGTTTTTCACAGTCCTCACTCTTTTGATGATAGCTCGAGAACGGTCGAATGTTCGTGTTTGCCGTATGTTGCATCGTGTTCAGCGCTTCGAACTACGGGTATACAGTGAATTTGAAGTGTTTAAGGGACGTGTACGGTAGTGTTTTTAAAGGAAAACCCGATTATTCCATATTCGTGCGTTTCGCGGGCACAAAAGCACGTTTTTGACAGTCCTCACTCTTTTGATGATAGCTCGAGAACGGTCGAATGTTAGCGTTTGCCGTATGTGGCATCGTGTTCAGCGCATCGAATTACCCCTATGCAGTGAATTTGAAGTGTTTAAGGGGAGTGTACGGCATTGTTTTGACAAAAAATGTTTTTTTTTTCGAAAATTGAGCAATTCGATGACACCTCGAGAACGGTCCAATGTTCCCGTTTGCCGTATGATGCATCGTGGTCAGCGCATCGAATTACCCCTATACAGTGAGTTTGAAGTGTTTAAAGGAAGTGTACGGTAGCGTTTTGACAAAAACCTGATTTTTTCAAAGTTTGTGCAATTCGATGATAACTCGAGAATGGTCGAATGTTAGCGTTTGCCGTATGTTGCATCGGGCTCAGCGCATCGAGTTACTCCTATACAGTGAATTTGAAGTGTTTAAGGGGAGTGTACGGCATTGTTTTGACACAAAAAATTTTTCTTCGAAAATTGAGCAATTCGATGATACCTCGAGAACGGTCGAATGTTCTTGTTTTCCGTATATTGCATCGTGTTCAGGGCATCGAGTTACCCCTATACAGTGAATTTGAAGTGTTTAAGGGAAGTTTACGGTAGCGTTTTGGCAGAAAATTTGTTTTTTCGAAAATTGAGCAATTCGATGATAACTCGAGAACGGTCGAAGGTTAGCGTTTGCCGTATGTTGCGTCGTGTTCAGCGCATCGAGTTACTCCTATACAGTGAATTTGAAGTGTTTAAGGGGAGTGTACGGCATTGTTTTGACAAAAAATGTTTTTTTTCGAAAATTGAGCAATTCGATGATAACTCGAGAACGGTCGAAGGTCAGCGTTTGCCGTATGTTGCATCGTGTTCAGCGCTTCGAACTACGGGTATACAGTGAATTTGAAGTGTTTAAGGGAAGTGTACGGTAGTGTTTTTAAAGGAAAACCCGATTATTCCATATTCGTGCGTTTCGCGGGCAGAAAAGCACGTTTTTCACAGTCCTCACTCTTTTGATGATAGCTCGAGAACGGTCGAATGTTCGTGTTTGCCGTATGTTGCATCGTGTTCAGTGCATCGAGTTACCCCTATGCAGTGAATTTGAAATGTTTAAGGGGAGTGTACGGCATTGTTTTGACAAACATGTTTTTTTTCGAAAATTGAGCAAATTCATGATACCTCCAGAACGGTGCAATGTGCGCGTTTGCCGTATGTTGCTTCGTGTTAAGCGCATCGAACTCCGCCTATACAGTGAATTTGAAGTGTTTAGGGGAAGTGTAGGGTAGTGTTTTTAAAGGAAACCCCGTTTATTCCATATTCGTGCGTTTCGCGGGCAGAAAAGCACGTTTTTCACAGTCCTCACTCTTTTGATCATAGCTCGAGAACGGTCGAATGTTAGCGTTTGCCGTATGTGGCATCGTGTTCAGCGCATCGAGTTACCCCTATACAGTGAATTTGAAGTTTTTAAGGGAAGTGGACCGTAGTGTTTTTGAAGGAAAACCCGTTTATGCCATATTCGTGCATTTCGCGGGCAGAAAAGCACGTTTTTCACAGTCCTCACTCTTTTGAGGATAGCTCGAGAACGGTCGAATGTTCGTGTTTGCCGTATGTTGCATCGGGCTCAGCGCATCGAGTTACCCCTATACAGTGAATTTGAAGGTTTTGAGGGAAGTGTACGGTAGTGTTTTTGAAGGAAAACCCGTTTATGTCATATTCGTGCGTTTCGCGGGCAGAAAAAGCACGTTTTTCACAGTCCTGACTCTTTTGATGATAGCTCGAGAACGGTCGAATGTTCGCGTTTGCCGTATGTTGTATCGTGTTCAGCGCATCGAACTACGGGTATAGAGTGGATTTGAATTGTTTAAGGGAAGTGTACGGTAGTGGTTTTGAAGGAAAACCCGTTTATGCCATTTTCGTGCGTTTCGCGGGCAGAAAAGCTGTTTTTCGCAGTCCTCACTCTTTTGATGACAGCTCGAGAACGGTCGGATGTTAGCGTTTGCCGTATATTGCGTCGTGTTCAGCGCATCGAACTACCCCTATGCAGTGAATTTGAAGTGTTTAAGGGAAGTGTACGGTAGTGTTTTTAAAGGAAAAACCGATTATTCCATATTCGTGCGTTTCGCGGGCAGAAAAGCACGTTTTCACAGTCCTCACTCTTTTGATGATAGCTCGAGAACGGTCAAATGTTCGTGTTTGCCGTATGATGCATCGTGTTCAGCGCATCGAATTACCCCTATACAGTGAGTTTGAAGTGTTTAAAGGAAGTGTACGGTAGCGTTTTGACAAAAACCTGATTTTTTCGAAAATGTGCAATTCGATGATAACTCGAGAATGGTCGAATGTTAGCGTTTGCCGCATGTTGCATCGTGTTCAGCGCTTGGAACTACGGGTATACAGTGAATTTGAAGTGTTTAAGGGAAGTGTACGGTAGCGTTTTGGCAGAAAATTTGTTTTTTCGAAAATTGCGCAATTCGATGATAACTCGAGAACGGTCGAATGTTAGCGTTTGCCGTATGTGGCATCGTGTTCAGCGCATCGAGTTACCCCTATATAGTGAATTTGAAGTTTTTAAGGGAAGTGTAAGGTAGTGTTTTTGAAGGAAAACCCGTTTATGCCATATTCGTGCATTTCGAGGACAGAAAAGCACGTTTTTCACAGTCCTCACTCTTTTGATGATAGCTCGAGGACGGTCGAATGTTCGCGTTTGCCGTATGTTGTATCGTGTTCAGCGCTTCGAACTACGGGTATATAGTGAATTTGAAATGTTTAAGGGAAGTGTACGGTAGTATTTATGAAGGAAACCCCGTTTATGCCATATTCGTGCGTTTCACGGGCAGAAAAGCACGTTTTTCGCAGTCCTCACTCTTTTGATGATAGCTCGGGAACGGTCGAATGTTAGCATTCGCCCTATGTTGCGTTGTGTTCAGCGCATCGAATTACCCCTATGCAGTGAATTTGAAGTGTTTAAGGGGAGTGTACGGTATTGTTTTGACAAAAAAAATTTTTTTTCGAAAATTGAGCAATTCGATGACACCTCGGGAACGGTCCAATGTTCGCGTTTGCGGTATGTTGCTTCGTGTTCAGCGCATCGAACTACGCCTATACAATGAATTTGAAGTGTTTAAGGGGAGTGTACGGCATTGTTTTGACAAAAAATTGATTTTTTCGAAAATTGTGCATTTCGATGATAACTCGAGAATGGTCGATGTTCGCATTTGCCGTATGTTGCATCGTGTTCAGCGCTTCGAACTACGGATATACAGTGAATTTGAAGTTTTTAAGGGAAGTGTACGGTAGTGTTTTTGAAGGAAAACCCGTTTATGCCATATTCGTGCATTTCGCGGGCAGAACAGCACGTTTTTCGCAGTCCTCACTCTTTTGATGATAGCTCGAGAACGGTCGAATGTTAGCATTTGCCGTATCTTGCGTCGTGTTCAGCGCATCGAATTACCCCTATGCAGTGAATTTGAAATGTTTAAGGGGAGTGTAGGGCATTGTTTGGACAAAAAATGTTTTTTTTTCGAAAATTGAGCAATTCGATGACACCTCGAGAACGGTCCAATGTTCCCGTTTGCCGTATGATGCATCGTGTTCAGCGCATCGAGTTACGCCTATACAGTGAATTTGGAGTGTTTAAGGGAAGTCTACGGTAGCGTTTTGGCAGAAAATTTGTTTTTTCGAAAATTGACCAATTCGATGATAACTCGAGAACGGTCGAAGGTTAGCGTTTGCCGTATGTTGCATCGTGTTCAGCGCTTCGAACTACGGGTATACAGTGAATTTGAAGTGATTAAGTGAAGTGTACGGTAGTGTTTTTAAAGGAAAACCCGTTTATTCCATATTCGTGCGTTTTGCGGGCAGAAAAGCACGTTTTTCACAGTCCTCACTCTTTTGATGATAGCTCGAGAACGGTCGAATGTTAGCGTTCGCAGTATGTTGCGTCGTGTTCAGCGCATCGAGTTACCCCTATACAGTGAATTTGAAGTGTTTAAGGGAAGTTTCCGGTAGCGTTTTGGCAGAAAATTTGTTTTTTCGAAAATTGAGCAATTCGATGATAACTCGAGAACGGTCGAAGGTTAGCGTTTGCCGTATGTTGCATCGTGTTCAGCGCTTCGAACTACGGGTATACAGTGAATTTGAAGTGATTAAGTGAAGTGTACGGTAGTGTTTTTAAAGGAAAACCCGTTTATTCCATATTCGTGCGTTTTGCGGGCAGAAAAGCACGTTTTTCACAGTCCTCACTCTTTTAATGATAGCTCCAGAATGGTTTAATGTTAGCGTTTGCCGTATGTTGCATCGTGTTCAGCGCTTGGTACTACGGGTATACAGTGAATTTGAAGTGTTTAAGGGAAGTGTACGGTAGCGTTTTGGCAGAAAATTTGTTTTTTCGAAAATTGAGCAATTCGATGATAACTCGAGAACGGTCGAATGTTAGCGTTTGCCGTATGTGGCATCGTGTTCAGCGCATCGAGTTACCCCTATACAGTGAATTTGAAGTTTTTAAGGGAAGTGGACGGTAGTGTTTTTGAAGGAAAACCCGTTTGTGCCATATTCGTGCATTTCGCGGGCAGAAAAGCAGGTTTTTCACAGTCCTCACTCTTTTGATGATAGCTTGAGAACGGTCGAATGTTAGCATTTGCCGTATGTTGCGTCGTGTTCAGCGCATCGAATTACCCCTATGCAGTGAATTTGAAGTGTTTAAGGGGAGTGTACGTCATTGTTCTGACAAAAAGTTGATTTTTTCGAACATTGTGCAATTCGATGATAACTCGAGAACGGTCGAATGTTAGCGTTTGCCGTATGTTGCATCGTGTTCAGCGCATCGAACTACGGGTATACAGTGAATTTAAAGTGTTTAAGGGAAGTCGACGGTAGTGTTTTTAAAGGAAAACCCGTTTATTCCATATTCGTGCGTTTAGCGGGCAGAAAAGCACGTTTTTCACAGTCCTCACTCTTTTGATGATAGCTCGAGAACGGTCGAATGTTCGTGTTTGCCGTATGTTGCATCGGGCTCAGCGCATCGAGTTACCCCTATACAGTGAATTTGAAGTTTTTGAGGGAAGTGTACGGTAGTGTTTTTGAAGGAAAACCCGTTTATGTCATATTCGTGCGTTTCGCGGGCAGAAAAAGCACGTTTTTCACAGTCCTCACTCTTTTGATGACAGCTCGAGAACGGTCGGATGTTAGCGTTTGCCGTATGTTGCGTCATGTTCAGCGCATCGAATTACCCCTTTGCAGTGAATTTGAAGTGTTTAATGGAAGTGTACGGTAGTATTTATGAAGTAAACCCCGTTTATGCCATATTCGGGCGTTTCACGGGCACAAAAGCACGTTTTTCGCAGTCCTCACTCTTTTGATGATAGCTCGAGAACGGTCGAATGCTAGCATTTGCCGTATGTTGCGTCATGTTCAGCGCATCGAATTACCCCTTTGCAGTGAATTTGAAGTGTTTGAGGGGAGTGTACGGCATTGTTTTGACAAAAAATTGATTTTTTCGAAAATTGCGCAATTCGATGATACCTCGAGATCGGTCCAAAGTTCGCGTTTGCCGTATGTTCTATCGTGTTCAGCGCATCGAACTACGGGAATAGAGTGGATTTGAATTGTTTAAGGGAAGGGTACGGTAGTGGTTTTGAAGGAAAACCCGTGTATGCCATATTCGTGCATTTCGCGGGCAGAAAAGCACGTTTTTCGCAGTCCTCACTCTTTTGATGATAGCTCGAGAACGGTCCAATGTTCCCGTTTGCTGTATGATGCATCGTGTTCAGCGCATCGAATTGCCCCTATACAGTGAGTTTGAAGTGTTTAAAGGAAGTGTACGGTAGCGTTTTGAGAAAAACCTGATTTTTTCAAAATTTGTGCAATTCGATGATAACTCGAGAATGGTCGAATGTTAGCGCTTGCCGTATGTTGCATCGTGTTCAGCGCATCGAACTACGGGTATACAGTGAATTCGAAGTGTTTAAGGGAAGTGTACGGTAGTATTTATGAAGGAAACCCCGTTTATGCCATATTCGTGCGTTTCACGGGCACAAAAGCACGTTTTTCGCAGTCCTCACTCTTTTGATGATAGCTCGAGAACGGTCGAATGTTAGCATTTGCCCTATGTTGCGTTGTGTTCAGCGCATCGAATTACCCCTATGCAGTGAATTTGAAGTGTTTAAGGGGAGTGTACGGTATCGTTTTGACAAAAAAAATTTTGTTCGAAAATTGAGCAATTCGATCACACCTCGGGAACGGTCCAATGTTCGCGTTTGCCGTATGTTGCTTCATGTTCAGCGCATCGAACTACGCCTAAACAATGAATTTGAAGTGTTTAAGGGGAGTGTACGGCATTGCTTTGACAAAAAATTGATTTTTTCGAAAATTGTGCAATTCGATGATAACTCGAGAATGGTCGAATGTTCGCGTTTGCTGTATGTTGCATCGTGTTCAGCGCTTCGAACTACGGGTATACAGTGAATTCGAAGTGTTTAAGGGAAGTGTACGGTAGTATTTATGAAGGAAACCCCGTTTATGCCATATTCGTGCGTTTCACGGGCAGAAAAGCACGTTTTTCGCAGTCCTCACTCTTTTGATGATAGCTTGAGAACGGTCGAATGTTAGCATTTGCCGTATGTTGCGTCGTGTTCAGCGCATCGAATTACCCCTATGCAGTGAATTTGAAGTGTTTAAGGGGAGTGTACGTCATTGTTCTGACAAAAAGTTGATTTTTTCGAACATTGTGCAATTCGATGATAACTCGAGAACGGTCGAATGTTAGCGTTTGCCGTATGTTGCATCGTGTTCAGCGCATCGAACTACGGGTATACAGTGAATTTAAAGTGTTTAAGGGAAGTCGACGGTAGTGTTTTTAAAGGAAAACCCGTTTATTCCATATTCGTGCGTTTAGCGGGCAGAAAAGCACGTTTTTCACAGTCCTCACTCTTTTGATGATAGCTCGAGAACGGTCGAATGTTCGTGTTTGCCGTATGTTGCATCGGGCTCAGCGCATCGAGTTACCCCTATACAGTGAATTTGAAGTTTTTGAGGGAAGTGTACGGTAGTGTTTTTGAAGGAAAACCCGTTTATGTCATATTCGTGCGTTTCGCGGGCAGAAAAAGCACGTTTTTCACAGTCCTCACTCTTTTGATGATAGCTCGAGAACGGTCGAATGTTAGCGTTTGCCGTATGTTGCATCGTGTTCAGCGCATCGAACTACGCCTATACAATGAATTTGAAGTGTTTAAGGGGAGTGTACGGCATTGTTTTGACAAAAACCTGATTTTTTCAAAAATTGTGCAATTCGATGATAACTCGAGAATGGTCGAATGTTAGCGTTTGCCGTATGTTGCATCGTGTTGAGCGCATCGAGTTACCCCTATACAGTGAATTTGAATTGTTTAAGGGAAGTGTACGGTAGTGGTTTTGGAGGAAAACCCGTTTATGCCATTTTCGTGCGTTTCGCGGGCAGAAAAGCTGTTTTTCGCAGTCCTCACTCTTTTAATGATAGCTCGAGAACGGTCAGATGTTAGCGTTTGCCGTATGTTGCGTCGTGTTCAGCGCATCGAATTACCCCTATGCAGTGAATTTGAAGTGTTTGACGGGAGTGTACGGCATTGTTTTAACAAAAAATTTTTTTTTTTCGAAAATTGAGCAATGCGATGACACCTCGAGAACGGTTTAATGTTCGCGTTTGCCGTATGATGCATCGTGTTCAGCGCATCGAATTACCCCTATACAGTGAGTTTGAAGTGTTTAAAGGAAGTGTACGGTAGTGTTTTGACAAAAACCTCATTTTTTCAAAAATTGTGCAATTCGATGATAACTCGAGAATGGTCGAATGTTAGCGTTTGCCGTATGTTGCATCGTGTTCAGCGCTTGGAACTACGGGTATACAGTGAATTTGAAGTGTTTAAGGGAAGTGTACGGTAGCGTTTTGGCAGAAAATTTGTTTTTTTCGAAAATTGAGCAATTCGATGATAACTCGAGAACGGTCGAATGTTAGCGTTTGCCGTATGTTGCATCGTGTTCAGCGCATCGAACTACGGGTATACAGTGAATTTAAAGTGTTTAAGGGAAGTCGACGGTAGTGTTTTTAAAGGAAAACCCGTTTATTCCATATTCGTGCGTTTAGCGGGCAGAAAAGCACGTTTTTCACAGTCCTCACTCTTTTGATGATAGCTCGAGAACGGTCGAATGTTCGTGTTTGCCGTATGTTGCATCGGGCTCAGCGCATCGAGTTACCCCTATACAGTGAATTTGAAGTTTTTGAGGGAAGTGTACGGTAGTGTTTTTGAAGGAAAACCCGTTTATGTCATATTCGTGCGTTTCGCGGGCAGAAAAAGCACGTTTTTCACAGTCCTCACTCTTTTGATGACAGCTCGAGAACGGTCGGATGTTAGCGTTTGCCGTATGTTGCGTCATGTTCAGCGCATCGAATTACCCCTTTGCAGTGAATTTGAAGTGTTTAATGGAAGTGTACGGTAGTATTTATGAAGTAAACCCCGTTTATGCCATATTCGGGCGTTTCACGGGCACAAAAGCACGTTTTTCGCAGTCCTCACTCTTTTGATGATAGCTCGAGAACGGTCGAATGCTAGCATTTGCCGTATGTTGCGTCATGTTCAGCGCATCGAATTACCCCTTTGCAGTGAATTTGAAGTGTTTGAGGGGAGTGTACGGCATTGTTTTGACAAAAAATTGATTTTTTCGAAAATTGCGCAATTCGATGATACCTCGAGATCGGTCCAAAGTTCGCGTTTGCCGTATGTTCTATCGTGTTCAGCGCATCGAACTACGGGAATAGAGTGGATTTGAATTGTTTAAGGGAAGGGTACGGTAGTGGTTTTGAAGGAAAACCCGTGTATGCCATATTCGTGCATTTCGCGGGCAGAAAAGCACGTTTTTCGCAGTCCTCACTCTTTTGATGATAGCTCGAGAACGGTCCAATGTTCCCGTTTGCTGTATGATGCATCGTGTTCAGCGCATCGAATGGCCCCTATACAGTGAGTTTGAAGTGTTTAAAGGAAGTGTACGGTAGCGTTTTGAGAAAAACCTGATTTTTTCAAAATTTGTGCAATTCGATGATAACTCGAGAATGGTCGAATGTTAGCGCTTGCCGTATGTTGCATCGTGTTCAGCGCATCGAACTACGGGTATACAGTGAATTCGAAGTGTTTAAGGGAAGTGTACGGTAGTATTTATGAAGGAAACCCCGTTTATGCCATATTCGTGCGTTTCACGGGCACAAAAGCACGTTTTTCGCAGTCCTCACTCTTTTGATGATAGCTCGAGAACGGTCGAATGTTAGCATTTGCCCTATGTTGCGTTGTGTTCAGCGCATCGAATTACCCCTATGCAGTGAATTTGAAGTGTTTAAGGGGAGTGTACGGTATCGTTTTGACAAAAAAAATTTTGTTCGAAAATTGAGCAATTCGATCACACCTCGGGAACGGTCCAATGTTCGCGTTTGCCGTATGTTGCTTCATGTTCAGCGCATCGAACTACGCCTAAACAATGAATTTGAAGTGTTTAAGGGGAGTGTACGGCATTGCTTTGACAAAAAATTGATTTTTTCGAAAATTGTGCAATTCGATGATAACTCGAGAATGGTCGAATGTTCGCGTTTGCTGTATGTTGCATCGTGTTCAGCGCTTCGAACTACGGGTATACAGTGAATTCGAAGTGTTTAAGGGAAGTGTACGGTAGTATTTATGAAGGAAACCCCGTTTATGCCATATTCGTGCGTTTCACGGGCAGAAAAGCACGTTTTTCGCAGTCCTCACTCTTTTGATGATAGCTTGAGAACGGTCGAATGTTAGCATTTGCCGTATGTTGCGTCGTGTTCAGCGCATCGAATTACCCCTATGCAGTGAATTTGAAGTGTTTAAGGGGAGTGTACGTCATTGTTCTGACAAAAAGTTGATTTTTTCGAACATTGTGCAATTCGATGATAACTCGAGAACGGTCGAATGTTAGCGTTTGCCGTATGTTGCATCGTGTTCAGCGCATCGAACTACGGGTATACAGTGAATTTAAAGTGTTTAAGGGAAGTCGACGGTAGTGTTTTTAAAGGAAAACCCGTTTATTCCATATTCGTGCGTTTAGCGGGCAGAAAAGCACGTTTTTCACAGTCCTCACTCTTTTGATGATAGCTCGAGAACGGTCGAATGTTCGTGTTTGCCGTATGTTGCATCGGGCTCAGCGCATCGAGTTACCCCTATACAGTGAATTTGAAGTTTTTGAGGGAAGTGTACGGTAGTGTTTTTGAAGGAAAACCCGTTTATGTCATATTCGTGCGTTTCGCGGGCAGAAAAAGCACGTTTTTCACAGTCCTCACTCTTTTGATGATAGCTCGAGAACGGTCGAATGTTAGCGTTTGCCGTATGTTGCATCGTGTTCAGCGCATCGAACTACGCCTATACAATGAATTTGAAGTGTTTAAGGGGAGTGTACGGCATTGTTTTGACAAAAACCTGATTTTTTCAAAAATTGTGCAATTCGATGATAACTCGAGAATGGTCGAATGTTAGCGTTTGCCGTATGTTGCATCGTGTTGAGCGCATCGAGTTACCCCTATACAGTGAATTTGAATTGTTTAAGGGAAGTGTACGGTAGTGGTTTTGGAGGAAAACCCGTTTATGCCATTTTCGTGCGTTTCGCGGGCAGAAAAGCTGTTTTTCGCAGTCCTCACTCTTTTAATGATAGCTCGAGAACGGTCAGATGTTAGCGTTTGCCGTATGTTGCGTCGTGTTCAGCGCATCGAATTACCCCTATGCAGTGAATTTGAAGTGTTTGACGGGAGTGTACGGCATTGTTTTAACAAAAAATTTTTTTTTTTCGAAAATTGAGCAATGCGATGACACCTCGAGAACGGTTTAATGTTCGCGTTTGCCGTATGATGCATCGTGTTCAGCGCATCGAATTACCCCTATACAGTGAGTTTGAAGTGTTTAAAGGAAGTGTACGGTAGTGTTTTGACAAAAACCTCATTTTTTCAAAAATTGTGCAATTCGATGATAACTCGAGAATGGTCGAATGTTAGCGTTTGCCGTATGTTGCATCGTGTTCAGCGCTTGGAACTACGGGTATACAGTGAATTTGAAGTGTTTAAGGGAAGTGTACGGTAGCGTTTTGGCAGAAAATTTGTTTTTTCGAAAATTGAGCAATTCGATGATAACTCGAGAACGGTCGAATGTTAGCGTTTGCCGTATGTGACATCGTGTTCAGCGCTCGAACTACGGGTATACCGTGAATTTGAAGTGTTTAATGGAAGTGTACGGTAGTATTTATGAAGTAAACCCCGTTTATGCCATATTCGGGCGTTTCACGGGCACAAAAGCACGTTTTTGACAGTCCTCACTCTTTTGATGATAGCTCGAGAACGGTCGAATGTTAGCGTTTGCCGTATGTGGCATCGTGTTCAGCGCATCGAATTACCCCTATGCAGTGAATTTGAAGTGTTTAAGGGGAGTGTACGGCATTGTTTTGACAAAAAATGTTTTTTTTTCGAAAATTGAGCAATTCGATGACACCTCGAGAACGGTCCAATGTTCCCGTTTGCCGTATGATGCATCGTGGTCAGCGCATCGAATTACCCCTATACAGTGAGTTTGAAGTGTTTAAAGGAAGTGTACGGTAGCGTTTTGAGAAAAACCTGATTTTTTCAAAATTTGTGCAATTCGATGATAACTCGAGAATGGTCGAATGTTAGCGCTTGCCGTATGTTGCATCGTGTTCAGCGCATCGAACTACGGGTATACAGTGAATTCGAAGTGTTTAAGGGAAGTGTACGGTAGTATTTATGAAGGAAACCCCGTTTATGCCATATTCGTGCGTTTCACGGGCACAAAAGCACGTTTTTCGCAGTCCTCACTCTTTTGATGATAGCTCGAGAACGGTCGAATGTTCGTGTTTGCCGTATGTTGCATCGGGCTCAGCGCATCGAGTTACCCCTATACAGTGAATTTGAAGTTTTTGAGGGAAGTGTACGGTAGTGTTTTTGAAGGAAAACCCGTTTATGTCATATTCGTGCGTTTCGCGGGCAGAAAAAGCACGTTTTTCACAGTCCTCACTCTTTTGATGATAGCTCGAGAACGGTCGAATGTTCGTGTTTGCCGTATGTTGCATCGTGTTCAGCGCTTCGAACTACGGGTATACAGTGAATTTGAAGTGTTTAAGGGACGTGTACGGTAGTGTTTTTAAAGGAAAACCCGATTATTCCATATTCGTGCGTTTCGCGGGCACAAAAGCACGTTTTTGACAGTCCTCACTCTTTTGATGATAGCTCGAGAACGGTCGAATGTTAGCGTTTGCCGTATGTGGCATCGTGTTCAGCGCATCGAATTACCCCTATGCAGTGAATTTGAAGTGTTTAAGGGGAGTGTACGGCATTGTTTTGACAAAAAATGTTTTTTTTTCGAAAATTGAGCAATTCGATGACACCTCGAGAACGGTCGAATGTTCTTGTTTTCCGTATATTGCATCGTGTTCAGGGCATCGAGTTACCCCTATACAGTGAATTTGAAGTGTTTAAGGGAAGTTTACGGTAGCGTTTTGGCAGAAAATTTGTTTTTTCGAAAATTGAGCAATTCGATGATAACTCGAGAACGGTCGAAGGTTAGCGTTTGCCGTATGTTGCGTCGTGTTCAGCGCATCGAGTTACTCCTATACAGTGAATTTGAAGTGTTTAAGGGGAGTGTACGGCATTGTTTTGACAAAAAATGTTTTTTTTCGAAAATTGAGCAATTCGATGATAACTCGAGAACGGTCGAAGGTCAGCGTTTGCCGTATGTTGCATCGTGTTCAGCGCTTCGAACTACGGGTATACAGTGAATTTGAAGTGTTTAAGGGAAGTGTACGGTAGTGTTTTTAAAGGAAAACCCGATTATTCCATATTCGTGCGTTTCGCGGGCAGAAAAGCACGTTTTTCACAGTCCTCACTCTTTTGATGATAGCTCGAGAACGGTCGAATGTTCGTGTTTGCCGTATGTTGCATCGTGTTCAGTGCATCGAGTTACCCCTATGCAGTGAATTTGAAATGTTTAAGGGGAGTGTACGGCATTGTTTTGACAAACATGTTTTTTTTCGAAAATTGAGCAAATTCATGATACCTCCAGAACGGTGCAATGTGCGCGTTTGCCGTATGTTGCTTCGTGTTAAGCGCATCGAACTCCGCCTATACAGTGAATTTGAAGTGTTTAGGGGAAGTGTAGGGTAGTGTTTTTAAAGGAAACCCCGTTTATTCCATATTCGTGCGTTTCGCGGGCAGAAAAGCACGTTTTTCACAGTCCTCACTCTTTTGATCATAGCTCGAGAACGGTCGAATGTTAGCGTTTGCCGTATGTGGCATCGTGTTCAGCGCATCGAGTTACCCCTATACAGTGAATTTGAAGTTTTTAAGGGAAGTGGACCGTAGTGTTTTTGAAGGAAAACCCGTTTATGCCATATTCGTGCATTTCGCGGGCAGAAAAGCACGTTTTTCACAGTCCTCACTCTTTTGAGGATAGCTCGAGAACGGTCGAATGTTCGTGTTTGCCGTATGTTGCATCGGGCTCAGCGCATCGAGTTACCCCTATACAGTGAATTTGAAGGTTTTGAGGGAAGTGTACGGTAGTGTTTTTGAAGGAAAACCCGTTTATGTCATATTCGTGCGTTTCGCGGGCAGAAAAAGCACGTTTTTCACAGTCCTGACTCTTTTGATGATAGCTCGAGAACGGTCGAATGTTCGCGTTTGCCGTATGTTGTATCGTGTTCAGCGCATCGAACTACGGGTATAGAGTGGATTTGAATTGTTTAAGGGAAGTGTACGGTAGTGGTTTTGAAGGAAAACCCGTTTATGCCATTTTCGTGCGTTTCGCGGGCAGAAAAGCTGTTTTTCGCAGTCCTCACTCTTTTGATGACAGCTCGAGAACGGTCGGATGTTAGCGTTTGCCGTATATTGCGTCGTGTTCAGCGCATCGAACTACCCCTATGCAGTGAATTTGAAGTGTTTAAGGGAAGTGTACGGTAGTGTTTTTAAAGGAAAAACCGATTATTCCATATTCGTGCGTTTCGCGGGCAGAAAAGCACGTTTTCACAGTCCTCACTCTTTTGATGATAGCTCGAGAACGGTCAAATGTTCGTGTTTGCCGTATGATGCATCGTGTTCAGCGCATCGAATTACCCCTATACAGTGAGTTTGAAGTGTTTAAAGGAAGTGTACGGTAGCGTTTTGACAAAAACCTGATTTTTTCGAAAATGTGCAATTCGATGATAACTCGAGAATGGTCGAATGTTAGCGTTTGCCGCATGTTGCATCGTGTTCAGCGCTTGGAACTACGGGTATACAGTGAATTTGAAGTGTTTAAGGGAAGTGTACGGTAGCGTTTTGGCAGAAAATTTGTTTTTTCGAAAATTGCGCAATTCGATGATAACTCGAGAACGGTCGAATGTTAGCGTTTGCCGTATGTGGCATCGTGTTCAGCGCATCGAGTTACCCCTATATAGTGAATTTGAAGTTTTTAAGGGAAGTGTAAGGTAGTGTTTTTGAAGGAAAACCCGTTTATGCCATATTCGTGCATTTCGAGGACAGAAAAGCACGTTTTTCACAGTCCTCACTCTTTTGATGATAGCTCGAGGACGGTCGAATGTTCGCGTTTGCCGTATGTTGTATCGTGTTCAGCGCTTCGAACTACGGGTATATAGTGAATTTGAAATGTTTAAGGGAAGTGTACGGTAGTATTTATGAAGGAAACCCCGTTTATGCCATATTCGTGCGTTTCACGGGCAGAAAAGCACGTTTTTCGCAGTCCTCACTCTTTTGATGATAGCTCGAGAACGGTCGAATGTTAGCATTCGCCCTATGTTGCGTTGTGTTCAGCGCATCGAATTACCCCTATGCAGTGAATTTGAAGTGTTTAAGGGGAGTGTACGGTATTGTTTTGACAAAAAAAATTTTTTTTCGAAAATTGAGCAATTCGATGACACCTCGAGAACGGTCCAATGTTCCCGTTTGCCGTATGATGCATCGTGTTCAGCGCTTGGTACTACGGGTATACAGTGAATTTGAAGTGTTTAAGGGAAGTGTACGGTAGCGTTTTGGCAGAAAATTTGTTTTTTCGAAAATTGAGCAATTCGATGATAACTCGAGAACGGTCGAATGTTAGCGTTTGCCGTATGTGGCATCGTGTTCAGCGCATCGAGTTACCCCTATACAGTGAATTTGAAGTTTTTAAGGGAAGTGGACGGTAGTGTTTTTGAAGGAAAACCCGTTTGTGCCATATTCGTGCATTTCGCGGGCAGAAAAGCAGGTTTTTCACAGTCCTCACTCTTTTGATGATAGCTTGAGAACGGTCGAATGTTAGCATTTGCCGTATGTTGCGTCGTGTTCAGCGCATCGAATTACCCCTATGCAGTGAATTTGAAGTGTTTAAGGGGAGTGTACGTCATTGTTCTGACAAAAAGTTGATTTTTTCGAACATTGTGCAATTCGATGATAACTCGAGAACGGTCGAATGTTAGCGTTTGCCGTATGTTGCATCGTGTTCAGCGCATCGAACTACGGGTATACAGTGAATTTAAAGTGTTTAAGGGAAGTCGACGGTAGTGTTTTTAAAGGAAAGCCCGTTTATTCCATATTCGTGCGTTTAGCGGGCAGAAAAGCACGTTTTTCACAGTCCTCACTCTTTTGATGATAGCTCGAGAACGGTCGAATGTTCGTGTTTGCCGTATGTTGCATCGGGCTCAGCGCATCGAGTTACCCCTATACAGTGAATTTGAAGTTTTTGAGGGAAGTGTACGGTAGTGTTTTTGAAGGAAAACCCGTTTATGTCATATTCGTGCGTTTCGCGGGCAGAAAAAGCACGTTTTTCACAGTCCTCACTCTTTTGATGATAGCTCGAGAACGGTCGAATGTTAGCGTTTGCCGTATGTTGCATCGTGTTCAGCACATCGAACTACGGGTACACAGTGAATTTAAAGTGTTTAAGGGAAGTGGACGGTAGTGTTTTTAAAGGAAACCCCGTTTATTCCATATTCGTGCGTTTAGCTGGCAGAAAAGCACGTTTTTCACAATCCTCACTCTTTTGATGATAGCTCGAGAACGGTCGAATGTTCGTGTTTGCCGTATGTTGCATCGTGTTCAGCGCTTCGAACTACGGGTATACAGTGAATTTGAAGTGTTTAAGGGACGTGTACGGTAGTGTTTTTAAAGGAAAACCGGATTATTCCATATTCGTGCGTTTCGCGGGCACAAAAGCACGTTTTTGACAGTCCTCACTCTTTTGATGATAGCTCGAGAACGGTCGAATGTTAGCGTTTGCCGTATGTGGCATCGTGTTCAGCGCATCGAGTTACCCCTATACAGTGAATTTGAAGTTTTTAAGGGAAGTGGACCGTAGTGTTTTTGAAGGAAAACCCGTTTATGCGATATTCGTGCATTTCGCGGGCAGAAAAGCACGTTTTTCACAGTCCTCACTCTTTTGAGGATAGCTCGAGAACGGTCGAATGTTCGCGTTTGCAGTATGTTGCATCGTGTTCAGCGCTTCGAACTACGGGTATACAGTGAATTCGAAGTGTTTAAGGGAAGTGTACGGTAGTATTTATGAAGGAAACCCCGTTTATGCCATATTCGTGCGTTTCACGGGCAGAAAAGCACGTTTTTCGCAGTCCTCACTCTTTTGATGATAGCTTGAGCACGGTCGAATGTTAGCATTTGTCGTATGTTGCGTCGTGTTCAGCGCATCGAATTACCCCTATGCAGTGAATTTGAAGTGTTTAAGGGGAGTGTACGGCATTGTTTTGACAAAAAAATTTTTTTTTCGAAAATTGAGCAATTCGATGACACCTCGAGAACGGTCCAATGTTCCCGTTTGCCGTATGATGCATCGTGGTCAGCGCATCGAATTACCCCTATACAGTGAGTTTGAAGTGTTTAAAGGAAGTGTACGGTAGCGTTTTGACAAAAACCTGATTTTTTCAAAGTTTGTGCAATTCGATGATAACTCGAGAATGGTCGAATGTTAGCGTTTGCCGTATGTTGCATCGGGCTCAGCGCATCGAGTTACCCCTATACAGTGTATTTGAAGTTTTTGAGGCAAGTGTACGGTAGTGTTTTTGAAGGAAAACCCGTTTATGTCATATTCGTGCGTTTCGCGGGCAGAAAAAGCACGTTTTTCACAGTCCTCACTCTTTTGATGACAGCTCGAGAACGGTCGGATGTTAGCGTTTGCCGTATATTGCGTCGTGTTCAGCGCATCGAATTACCCCTATGCAGTGAATTTGAAGTGTTTAAGGGAAGTGTACGGTAGTGTTTTTACAGGAAAACCCGATTATTCCATATTCGTGCGTTTCGCGGGCAGAAAAGCACGTTTTCACAGTCCTCACTCTTTTGATGATAGCTCGAGAACGGTCAAATGTTCGTGTTTGCCGTATGATGCATCGTGTTCAGCGCATCGAATTACCCCTATACAGTGAGTTTGAAGTGTTTACAGGAAGTGTACGGTAGCGTTTTGACAAAAACCTGATTTTTTCAAAAATGTGCAATTCGATGATAACTCGAGAATGGTCGAATGTTAGCGTTTGCCGCATGTTGCATCGTGTTCAGCGCTTGGAACTACGGGTATACAGTGAATTTGAAGTGTTTAAGGGAAGTGTACGGTAGCGTTTTGGCAGAAAATTTGTTTTTTCGAAAATTGAGCAATTCGATGATAACTCGAGAACGGTCGAATGTTAGCGCTTGCCGTATGTTGCGTCATGTTCAGCGCATCGAATTACCCCTTTGCAGTGAATTTGAAGTGTTTAATGGAAGTGTACGGTAGTATTTATGAAGTAAACCCCGTTTATGCCATATTCGGGCGTTTCACGGGCACAAAAGCACGTTTTTCGCAGTCCTCACTCTTTTGATGATAGCTCGAGAACGGTCGAATGCTAGCATTTGCCGTATGTTGCGTCATGTTCAGCGCATCGAATTACCCCTTTGCAGTGAATTTGAAGTGTTTGAGGGGAGTGTACGGCATTGTTTTGACAAAAAATTGATTTTTTCGAAAATTGCGCAATTCGATGATACCTCGAGATCGGTCCAAAGTTCGCGTTTGCCGTATGTTCTATCGTGTTCAGCGCATCGAACTACGGGAATAGAGTGGATTTGAATTGTTTAAGGGAAGGGTACGGTAGTGGTTTTGAAGGAAAACCCGTGTATGCCATATTCGTGCATTTCGCGGGCAGAAAAGCACGTTTTTCGCAGTCCTCACTCTTTTGATGATAGCTCGAGAACGGTCCAATGTTCCCGTTTGCTGTATGATGCATCGTGTTCAGCGCATCGAATTGCCCCTATACAGTGAGTTTGAAGTGTTTAAAGGAAGTGTACGGTAGCGTTTTGAGAAAAACCTGATTTTTTCAAAATTTGTGCAATTCGATGATAACTCGAGAATGGTCGAATGTTAGCGCTTGCCGTATGTTGCATCGTGTTCAGCGCATCGAACTACGGGTATACAGTGAATTCGAAGTGTTTAAGGGAAGTGTACGGTAGTATTTATGAAGGAAACCCCGTTTATGCCATATTCGTGCGTTTCACGGGCACAAAAGCACGTTTTTCGCAGTCCTCACTCTTTTGATGATAGCTCGAGAACGGTCGAATGTTAGCATTTGCCCTATGTTGCGTTGTGTTCAGCGCATCGAATTACCCCTATGCAGTGAATTTGAAGTGTTTAAGGGGAGTGTACGGTATCGTTTTGACAAAAAAAATTTTGTTCGAAAATTGAGCAATTCGATCACACCTCGGGAACGGTCCAATGTTCGCGTTTGCCGTATGTTGCTTCATGTTCAGCGCATCGAACTACGCCTAAACAATGAATTTGAAGTGTTTAAGGGGAGTGTACGGCATTGCTTTGACAAAAAATTGATTTTTTCGAAAATTGTGCAATTCGATGATAACTCGAGAATGGTCGAATGTTAGCGCTTGCCGTATGTTGCATCGTGTTCAGCGCATCGAACTACGGGTATACAGTGAATTCGAAGTGTTTAAGGGAAGTGTACGGTAGTATTTATGAAGGAAACCCCGTTTATGCCATATTCGTGCGTTTCACGGGCACAAAAGCACGTTTTTCGCAGTCCTCACTCTTTTGATGATAGCTCGAGAACGGTCGAATGTTAGCATTTGCCCTATGTTGCGTCGTGTTCAGCGCATCGAATTACCCCTATGCAGTGAATTTGAAGTGTTTAAGGGGAGTGTACGTCATTGTTCTGACAAAAAGTTGATTTCTTCGAACATTGTGCAATTCGATGATAACTCGAGAACGGTCGAATGTTAGCGTTTGCCGTATGTTGCATCGTGTTCAGCGCATCGAACTACGGGTATACAGTGAATTGAAAGTGTTTAAGGGAAGTCGACGGTAGTGTTTTTAAAGGAAAACCCGTTTATTCCATATTCGTGCGTTTAGCGGGCAGAAAAGCACGTTTTTCACAGTCCTCACTCTTTTGATGATAGCTCGAGAACGGTCGAATGTTCGTGTTTGCCGTATGTTGCATCGGGCTCAGCGCATCGAGTTACCCCTATACAGTGAATTTGAAGTTTTTGAGGGAAGTGTACGGTAGTGTTTTTGAAGGAAAACCCGTTTATGTCATATTCGTGCGTTTCGCGGGCAGAAAAAGCACGTTTTTCACAGTCCTCACTCTTTTGATGATAGCTCGAGAACGGTCGAATGTTCGTGTTTGCCGTATGTTGCATCGTGTTCAGCGCTTCGAACTACGGGTATACAGTGAATTTGAAGTGTTTAAGGGACGTGTACGGTAGTGTTTTTAAAGGAAAACCCGATTATTCCATATTCGTGCGTTTCGCGGGCACAAAAGCACGTTTTTGACAGTCCTCACTCTTTTGATGATAGCTCGAGAACGGTCGAATGTTAGCGTTTGCCGTATGTGGCATCGTGTTCAGCGCATCGAATTACCCCTATGCAGTGAATTTGAAGTGTTTAAGGGGAGTGTACGGCATTGTTTTGACAAAAAATGTTTTTTTTTCGAAAATTGAGCAATTCGATGACACCTCGAGAACGGTCCAATGTTCCCGTTTGCCGTATGATGCATCGTGGTCAGCGCATCGAATTACCCCTATACAGTGAGTTTGAAGTGTTTAAAGGAAGTGTACGGTAGCGTTTTGACAAAAACCTGATTTTTTCAAAGTTTGTGCAATTCGATGATAACTCGAGAATGGTCGAATGTTAGCGTTTGCCGTATGTTGCATCGGGCTCAGCGCATCGAGTTACTCCTATACAGTGAATTTGAAGTGTTTAAGGGGAGTGTACGGCATTGTTTTGACACAAAAAATTTTTCTTCGAAAATTGAGCAATTCGATGATACCTCGAGAACGGTCGAATGTTCTTGTTTTCCGTATATTGCATCGTGTTCAGGGCATCGAGTTACCCCTATACAGTGAATTTGAAGTGTTTAAGGGAAGTTTACGGTAGCGTTTTGGCAGAAAATTTGTTTTTTCGAAAATTGAGCAATTCGATGATAACTCGAGAACGGTCGAAGGTTAGCGTTTGCCGTATGTTGCGTCGTGTTCAGCGCATCGAGTTACTCCTATACAGTGAATTTGAAGTGTTTAAGGGGAGTGTACGGCATTGTTTTGACAAAAAATGTTTTTTTTTCGAAAATTGAGCAATTCGATGATAACTCGAGAACGGTCGAAGGTCAGCGTTTGCCGTATGTTGCATCGTGTTCAGCGCTTCGAACTACGGGTATACAGTGAATTTGAAGTGTTTAAGGGAAGTGTACGGTAGTGTTTTTAAAGGAAAACCCGATTATTCCATATTCGTGCGTTTCGCGGGCAGAAAAGCACGTTTTTCACAGTCCTCACTCTTTTGATGATAGCTCGAGAACGGTCGAATGTTCGTGTTTGCCGTATGTTGCATCGTGTTCAGTGCATCGAGTTACCCCTATGCAGTGAATTTGAAATGTTTAAGGGGAGTGTACGGCATTGTTTTGACAAACATGTTTTTTTTCGAAAATTGAGCAAATTCATGATACCTCCAGAACGGTGCAATGTGCGCGTTTGCCGTATGTTGCTTCGTGTTAAGCGCATCGAACTCCGCCTATACAGTGAATTTGAAGTGTTTAGGGGAAGTGTAGGGTAGTGTTTTTAAAGGAAACCCCGTTTATTCCATATTCGTGCGTTTCGCGGGCAGAAAAGCACGTTTTTCACAGTCCTCACTCTTTTGATCATAGCTCGAGAACGGTCGAATGTTAGCGTTTGCCGTATGTGGCATCGTGTTCAGCGCATCGAGTTACCCCTATACAGTGAATTTGAAGTTTTTAAGGGAAGTGGACCGTAGTGTTTTTGAAGGAAAACCCGTTTATGCCATATTCGTGCATTTCGCGGGCAGAAAAGCACGTTTTTCACAGTCCTCACTCTTTTGAGCATAGCTCGAGAACGGTCGAATGTTCGTGTTTGCCGTATGTTGCATCGGGCTCAGCGCATCGAGTTACCCCTATACAGTGAATTTGAAGGTTTTGAGGGAAGTGTACGGTAGTGTTTTTGAAGGAAAACCCGTTTATGTCATATTCGTGCGTTTCGCGGGCAGAAAAAGCACGTTTTTCACAGTCCTGACTCTTTTGATGGGAGCTCGAGAACGGTCGAATGTTCGCGTTTGCCGTATGTTGTATCGTGTTCAGCGCATCGAACTACGGGTATAGAGTGGATTTGAATTGTTTAAGGGAAGTGTACGGTAGTGGTTTTGAAGGAAAACCCGTTTATGCCATTTTCGTGCGTTTCGCGGGCAGAAAAGCTGTTTTTCGCAGTCCTCACTCTTTTGATGACAGCTCGAGAACGGTCGGATGTTAGCGTTTGCCGTATATTGCGTCGTGTTCAGCGCATCGAACTACCCCTATGCAGTGAATTTGAAGTGTTTAAGGGAAGTGTACGGTAGTGTTTTTAAAGGAAAAACCGATTATTCCATATTCGTGCGTTTCGCGGGCAGAAAAGCACGTTTTCACAGTCCTCACTCTTTTGATGATAGCTCGAGAACGGTCAAATGTTCGTGTTTGCCGTATGATGCATCGTGTTCAGCGCATCGAATTACCCCTATACAGTGAGTTTGAAGTGTTTAAAGGAAGTGTACGGTAGCGTTTTGACAAAAACCTGATTTTTTCGAAAATGTGCAATTCGATGATAACTCGAGAATGGTCGAATGTTAGCGTTTGCCGCATGTTGCATCGTGTTCAGCGCTTGGAACTACGGGTATACAGTGAATTTGAAGTGTTTAAGGGAAGTGTACGGTAGCGTTTTGGCAGAAAATTTGTTTTTTTCGAAAATTGCGCAATTCGATGATAACTCGAGAACGGTCGAATGTTAGCGTTTGCCGTATGTGGCATCGTGTTCAGCGCATCGAGTTACCCCTATATAGTGAATTTGAAGTTTTTAAGGGAAGTGTAAGGTAGTGTTTTTGAAGGAAAACCCGTTTATGCCATATTCGTGCATTTCGAGGACAGAAAAGCACGTTTTTCACAGTCCTCACTCTTTTGATGATAGCTCGAGGACGGTCGAATGTTCGCGTTTGCCGTATGTTGTATCGTGTTCAGCGCTTCGAACTACGGGTATATAGTGAATTTGAAATGTTTAAGGGAAGTGTACGGTAGTATTTATGAAGGAAACCCCGTTTATGCCATATTCGTGCGTTTCACGGGCAGAAAAGCACGTTTTTCGCAGTCCTCACTCTTTTGATGATAGCTCGAGAACGGTCGAATGTTAGCATTCGCCCTATGTTGCGTTGTGTTCAGCGCATCGAATTACCCCTATGCAGTGAATTTGAAGTGTTTAAGGGGAGTGTACGGTATTGTTTTGACAAAAAAAAATTTTTTTCGAAAATTGAGCAATTCGATGACACCTCGGGAACGGTCCAATGTTCGCGTTTGCGGTATGTTGCTTCGTGTTCAGCGCATCGAACTACGCCTATACAATGAATTTGAAGTGTTTAAGGGGAGTGTACGGCATTGTTTTGACAAAAAATTGATTTTTTCGAAAATTGTGCATTTCGATGATAACTCGAGAATGGTCGATGTTCGCATTTGCCGTATGTTGCATCGTGTTCAGCGCTTCGAACTACGGATATACAGTGAATTTGAAGTTTTTAAGGGAAGTGTACGGTAGTGTTTTTGAAGGAAAACCCGTTTATGCCATATTCGTGCATTTCGCGGGCAGAAAAGCACGTTTTTCGCAGTCCTCACTCTTTTGATGATAGCTCGAAAACGGTCGAATGTTAGCATTTGCCGTATCTTGCGTCGTGTTCAGCGCATCGAATTACCCCTATGCAGTGAATTTGAAATGTTTAAGGGGAGTGTAGGGCATTGTTTGGACAAAAAATGTTTTTTTTTTCGAAAATTGAGCAATTCGATGACACCTCGAGAACGGTCCAATGTTCCCGTTTGCCGTATGATGCATCGTGTTCAGCGCATCGAGTTACGCCTATACAGTGAATTTGGAGTGTTTAAGGGAAGTCTACGGTAGCGTTTTGGCAGAAAATTTGTTTTTTCGAAAATTGACCAATTCGATGATAACTCGAGAACGGTCGAAGGTTAGCGTTTGCCGTATGTTGCATCGTGTTCAGCGCTTCGAACTACGGGTATACAGTGAATTTGAAGTGATTAAGTGAAGTGTACGGTAGTGTTTTTAAAGGAAAACCCGTTTATTCCATATTCGTGCGTTTTGCGGGCAGAAAAGCACGTTTTTCACAGTCCTCACTCTTTTGATGATAGCTCGAGAACGGTCGAATGTTAGCGTTCGCAGTATGTTGCGTCGTGTTCAGCGCATCGAGTTACCCCTATACAGTGAATTTGAAGTGTTTAAGGGAAGTTTCCGGTAGCGTTTTGGCAGAAAATTTGTTTTTTCGAAAATTGAGCAATTCGATGATAACTCGAGAACGGTCGAAGGTTAGCATTTGCCGTATGTTGCATCGTGTTCAGCGCTTCGAACTACGGGTATACAGTGAATTTAAAGTGTTTAAGGGAAGTGTACGGTAGTGTTTTTAAAGGAAAACCCGATTATTCCATATTCGTGCGTTTCGCGGGCAGAAAAGCACGTTTTTCACAGTCCTCACTCTTTTGATGATAGCTCGAAAACGGTCGAATGTTAGCATTTGCCGTATGTTGCATCGTGTTCAGCGCATCGAGTTACCCTTATACAGTGAATTTGAAGTGTTTAAGGGGAGTGTACGGCATTGTTTTGACAAAAAAAATTTTTTTTTCGAAAATTGAGCAATTCGATGACACCTCGAGAACGGTCCAATGTTCCCGTTTGCCGTATGATGCATCGTGTTCAACGCATCGAATTACCCCTACACAGTGAGTTTGAAGTGTTTAAAGGAAGTGTACAGTAGCGTTTTGACAAAAACCTGATTTTTTCAAAGTTTGTTCAATTCGATGATAACTCGAGAATGGTCGAATGTTAGCGTTTGCCGTATGTTGCATCGTGTTCAGCGTTTCGAACTACGGGTATACAGTGAATTTGAAGTGTTTAAGGGAAGTGTACGGTAGTGCTTTTAAAGGAAAACCCGATTATGCCATTTTCGTGCGTTTCGCGGGCAGAAAAGCTGTTTTTCGCAGTCCTCACTCTTTTAATGATAGCTCCAGAATGGTTTAATGTTAGCGTTTGCCGTATGTTGCATCGTGTTCAGCGCTTGGTACTACGGGTATACAGTGAATTTGAAGTGTTTAAGGGAAGTGTACGGTAGCATTTTGGCAGAAAATTTGTTTTTTTCGAAAATTGAGCAATTCGATGATAACTCGAGAACGGTCGAATGTTAGCGTTTGCCGTATGTGGCATCGTGTTCAGCGCATCGAGTTACCCCTATACAGTGAATTTGAAGTTTTTAAGGGAAGTGGACGGTAGTGTTTTTGAAGGAAAACCCGTTTGTGCCATATTCGTGCATTTCGCGGGCAGAAAAGCAGGTTTTTCACAGTCCTCACTCTTTTGATGATAGCTTGAGAACGGTCGAATGTTAGCATTTGCCGTATGTTGCGTCGTGTTCAGCGCATCGAATTACCCCTATGCAGTGAATTTGAAGTGTTTAAGGGGAGTGTACGTCATTGTTCTGACAAAAAGTTGATTTTTTCGAACATTGTGCAATTCGATGATAACTCGAGAACGGTCGAATGTTAGCGTTTGCCGTATGTTGCATCGTGTTCAGCGCATCGAACTACGGGTATACAGTGAATTTAAAGTGTTTAAGGGAAGTGGACGGTAGTGTTTTTAAAGGAAACCCCGTTTATTCCATATTCGTGCGTTTAGCTGGCAGAAAAGCACGTTTTTCACAATCCTCACTCTTTTGATGATAGCTCGAGAACGGTCGAATGTTCGTGTTTGCCGTATGTTGCATCGTGTTCAGCGCTTCGAACTACGGGTATACAGTGAATTTGAAGTGTTTAAGGGACGTGTACGGTAGTGTTTTTAAAGGAAAACCGGATTATTCCATATTCGTGCGTTTCGCGGGCACAAAAGCACGTTTTTGACAGTCCTCACTCTTTTGATGATAGCTCGAGAACGGTCGAATGTTAGCGTTTGCCGTATGTGGCATCGTGTTCAGCGCATCGAGTTACCCCTATACAGTGAATTTGAAGTTTTTAAGGGAAGTGGACCGTAGTGTTTTTGAAGGAAAACCCGTTTATGCGATATTCGTGCATTTCGCGGGCAGAAAAGCACGTTTTTCACAGTCCTCACTCTTTTGAGGATAGCTCGAGAACGGTCGAATGTTCGCGTTTGCAGTATGTTGCATCGTGTTCAGCGCTTCGAACTACGGGTATACAGTGAATTCGAAGTGTTTAAGGGGAGTGTACGGCATTGTTTTGACAAAAAATTTTTTTTTTCGAAAATTGAGCAATTCGATGACACCTCGAGAACGGTCCAATGTTCCCGTTTGCCGTATGATGCATCGTGGTCAGCGCATCGAATTACCCCTATACAGTGAGTTTGAAGTGTTTAAAGGAAGTGTACGGTAGCGTTTTGACAAAAACCTGATTTTTTCAAAGTTTGTGCAATTCGATGATAACTCGAGAATGGTCGAATGTTAGCGTTTGCCGTATGTTGCATCGGGCTCAGCGCATCAAGTTACCCCTATACAGTGTATTTGAAGTTTTTGAGGCAAGTGTACGGTAGTGTTTTTGAAGGAAAACCCGTTTATGTCATATTCGTGCGTTTCGCGGGCAGAAAAAGCACGTTTTTCACAGTCCTCACTCTTTTGATGACAGCTCGAGAACGGTCGGATGTTAGCGTTTGCCGTATATTGCGTCGTGTTCAGCGCATCGAATTACCCCTATGCAGTGAATTTGAAGTGTTTAAGGGAAGTGTACGGTAGTGTTTTTACAGGAAAACCCGATTATTCCATATTCGTGCGTTTCGCGGGCAGAAAAGCACGTTTTCACAGTCCTCACTCTTTTGATGATAGCTCGAGAACGGTCAAATGTTCGTGTTTGCCGTATGATGCATCGTGTTCAGCGCATCGAATTACCCCTATACAGTGAGCTTGAAGTGTTTACAGGAAGTGTACGGTAGCGTTTTGACAAAAACCTGATTTTTTCAAAAATGTGCAATTCGATGATAACTCGAGAATGGTCGAATGTTAGCGTTTGCCGCATGTTGCATCGTGTTCAGCGCTTGGAACTACGGGTATACAGTGAATTTGAAGTGTTTAAGGGAAGTGTACGGTAGCGTTTTGGCAGAAAATTTGTTTTTTCGAAAATTGAGCAATTCGATGATAACTCGAGAACGGTCGAATGTTAGCGCTTGCCGTATGTTGCGTCATGTTCAGCGCATCGAATTACCCCTTTGCAGTGAATTTGAAGTGTTTAATGGAAGTGTACGGTAGTATTTATGAAGTAAACCCCGTTTATGCCATATTCGGGCGTTTCACGGGCACAAAAGCACGTTTTTCGCAGTCCTCACTCTTTTGATGATAGCTCGAGAACGGTCGAATGCTAGCATTTGCCGTATGTTGCGTCATGTTCAGCGCATCGAATTACCCCTTTGCAGTGAATTTGAAGTGTTTGAGGGGAGTGTACGGCATTGTTTTGACAAAAAATTGATTTTTTCGAAAATTGCGCAATTCGATGATACCTCGAGATCGGTCCAAAGTTCGCGTTTGCCGTATGTTCTATCGTGTTCAGCGCATCGAACTACGGGAATAGAGTGGATTTGAATTGTTTAAGGGAAGGGTACGGTAGTGGTTTTGAAGGAAAACCCGTGTATGCCATATTCGTGCATTTCGCGGGCAGAAAAGCACGTTTTTCGCAGTCCTCACTCTTTTGATGATAGCTCGAGAACGGTCCAATGTTCCCGTTTGCTGTATGATGCATCGTGTTCAGCGCATCGAATTGCCCCTATACAGTGAGTTTGAAGTGTTTAAAGGAAGTGTACGGTAGCGTTTTGAGAAAAACCTGATTTTTTCAAAATTTGTGCAATTCGATGATAACTCGAGAATGGTCGAATGTTAGCGCTTGCCGTATGTTGCATCGTGTTCAGCGCATCGAACTACGGGTATACAGTGAATTCGAAGTGTTTAAGGGAAGTGTACGGTAGTATTTATGAAGGAAACCCCGTTTATGCCATATTCGTGCGTTTCACGGGCACAAAAGCACGTTTTTCGCAGTCCTCACTCTTTTGATGATAGCTCGAGAACGGTCGAATGTTAGCATTTGCCCTATGTTGCGTTGTGTTCAGCGCATCGAATTACCCCTATGCAGTGAATTTGAAGTGTTTAAGGGGAGTGTACGGTATCGTTTTGACAAAAAAAATTTTGTTCGAAAATTGAGCAATTCGATCACACCTCGGGAACGGTCCAATGTTCGCGTTTGCCGTATGTTGCTTCATGTTCAGCGCATCGAACTACGCCTAAACAATGAATTTGAAGTGTTTAAGGGGAGTGTACGGCATTGCTTTGACAAAAAATTGATTTTTTCGAAAATTGTGCAATTCGATGATAACTCGAGAATGGTCGAATGTTCGCGTTTGCTGTATGTTGCATCGTGTTCAGCGCTTCGAACTAAGGGTATACAGTGAATTCGAAGTGTTTAAGGGAAGTGTACGGTAGTATTTATGAAGGAAACCCCGTTTATGCCATATTCGTGCGTTTCACGGGCAGAAAAGCACGTTTTTCGCAGTCCTCACTCTTTTGATGATAGCTTGAGAACGGTCGAATGTTAGCATTTGCCGTATGTTGCGTCGTGTTCAGCGCATCGAATTACCCCTATGCAGTGAATTTGAAGTGTTTAAGGGGAGTGTACGTCATTGTTCTGACAAAAAGTTGATTTTTTCGAACATTGTGCAATTCGATGATAACTCGAGAACGGTCGAATGTTAGCGTTTGCCGTATGTTGCATCGTGTTCAGCGCATCGAACTACGGGTATACAGTGAATTTAAAGTGTTTAAGGGAAGTCGACGGTAGTGTTTTTAAAGGAAAACCCGTTTATTCCATATTCGTGCGTTTAGCGGGCAGAAAAGCACGTTTTTCACAGTCCTCACTCTTTTGATGATAGCTCGAGAACGGTCGAATGTTCGTGTTTGCCGTATGTTGCATCGGGCTCAGCGCATCGAGTTACCCCTATACAGTGAATTTGAAGTTTTTGAGGGAAGTGTACGGTAGTGTTTTTGAAGGAAAACCCGTTTATGTCATATTCGTGCGTTTCGCGGGCAGAAAAAGCACGTTTTTCACAGTCCTCACTCTTTTGATGATAGCTCGAGAACGGTCGAATGTTAGCGTTTGCCGTATGTTGCATCGTGTTCAGCGCATCGAACTACGCCTATACAATGAATTTGAAGTGTTTAAGGGGAGTGTACGGCATTGTTTTGACAAAAACCTGATTTTTTCAAAAATTGTGCAATTCGATGATAACTCGAGAATGGTCGAATGTTAGCGTTTGCCGTATGTTGCATCGTGTTGAGCGCATCGAGTTACCCCTATACAGTGAATTTGAATTGTTTAAGGGAAGTGTACGGTAGTGGTTTTGGAGGAAAACCCGTTTATGCCATTTTCGTGCGTTTCGCGGGCAGAAAAGCTGTTTTTCGCAGTCCTCACTCTTTTAATGATAGCTCGAGAACGGTCAGATGTTAGCGTTTGCCGTATGTTGCGTCGTGTTCAGCGCATCGAATTACCCCTATGCAGTGAATTTGAAGTGTTTGACGGGAGTGTACGGCATTGTTTTAACAAAAAATTTTTTTTTTTCGAAAATTGAGCAATGCGATGACACCTCGAGAACGGTTTAATGTTCGCGTTTGCCGTATGATGCATCGTGTTCAGCGCATCGAATTACCCCTATACAGTGAGTTTGAAGTGTTTAAAGGAAGTGTACGGTAGTGTTTTGACAAAAACCTCATTTTTTCAAAAATTGTGCAATTCGATGATAACTCGAGAATGGTCGAATGTTAGCGTTTGCCGTATGTTGCATCGTGTTCAGCGCTTGGAACTACGGGTATACAGTGAATTTGAAGTGTTTAAGGGAAGTGTACGGTAGCGTTTTGGCAGAAAATTTGTTTTTTCGAAAATTGAGCAATTCGATGATAACTCGAGAACGGTCGAATGTTAGCGTTTGCCGTATGTGACATCGTGTTCAGCGCTCGAACTACGGGTATACCGTGAATTTGAAGTGTTTAATGGAAGTGTACGGTAGTATTTATGAAGTAAACCCCGTTTATGCCATATTCGGGCGTTTCACGGGCACAAAAGCACGTTTTTGACAGTCCTCACTCTTTTGATGATAGCTCGAGAACGGTCGAATGTTAGCGTTTGCCGTATGTGGCATCGTGTTCAGCGCATCGAATTACCCCTATGCAGTGAATTTGAAGTGTTTAAGGGGAGTGTACGGCATTGTTTTGACAAAAAATGTTTTTTTTTCGAAACTTGAGCAATTCGATGACACCTCGAGAACGGTCCAATGTTCCCGTTTGCCGTATGATGCATCGTGGTCAGCGCATCGAATTACCCCTATACAGTGAGTTTGAAGTGTTTAAAGGAAGTGTACGGTAGCGTTTTGAGAAAAACCTGATTTTTTCAAAATTTGTGCAATTCGATGATAACTCGAGAATGGTCGAATGTTAGCGCTTGCCGTATGTTGCATCGTGTTCAGCGCATCGAACTACGGGTATACAGTGAATTCGAAGTGTTTAAGGGAAGTGTACGGTAGTATTTATGAAGGAAACCCCGTTTATGCCATATTCGTGCGTTTCACGGGCACAAAAGCACGTTTTTCGCAGTCCTCACTCTTTTGATGATAGCTCGAGAACGGTCGAATGTTAGCATTTGCCCTATGTTGCGTCGTGTTCAGCGCATCGAATTACCCCTATGCAGTGAATTTGAAGTGTTTAAGGGGAGTGTACGTCATTGTTCTGACAAAAAGTTGATTTCTTCGAACATTGTGCAATTCGATGATAACTCGAGAACGGTCGAATGTTAGCGTTTGCCGTATGTTGCATCGTGTTCAGCGCATCGAACTACGGGTATACAGTGAATTGAAAGTGTTTAAGGGAAGTCGACGGTAGTGTTTTTAAAGGAAAACCCGTTTATTCCATATTCGTGCGTTTAGCGGGCAGAAAAGCACGTTTTTCACAGTCCTCACTCTTTTGATGATAGCTCGAGAATGGTCGAATGTTCGTGTTTGCCGTATGTTGCATCGGGCTCAGCGCATCGAGTTACCCCTATACAGTGAATTTGAAGTTTTTGAGGGAAGTGTACGGTAGTGTTTTTGAAGGAAAACCCGTTTATGTCATATTCGTGCGTTTCGCGGGCAGAAAAAGCACGTTTTTCACAGTCCTCACTCTTTTGATGATAGCTCGAGAACGGTCGAATGTTCGTGTTTGCCGTATGTTGCATCGTGTTCAGCGCTTCGAACTACGGGTATACAGTGAATTTGAAGTGTTTAAGGGACGTGTACGGTAGTGTTTTTAAAGGAAAACCCGATTATTCCATATTCGTGCGTTTCGCGGGCACAAAAGCACGTTTTTGACAGTCCTCACTCTTTTGATGATAGCTCGAGAACGGTCGAATGTTAGCGTTTGCCGTATGTGGCATCGTGTTCAGCGCATCGAATTACCCCTATGCAGTGAATTTGAAGTGTTTAAGGGGAGTGTACGGCATTGTTTTGACAAAAAATGTTTTTTTTTCGAAAATTGAGCAATTCGATGACACCTCGAGAACGGTCCAATGTTCCCGTTTGCCGTATGATGCATCGTGGTCAGCGCATCGAATTACCCCTATACAGTGAGTTTGAAGTGTTTAAAGGAAGTGTACGGTAGCGTTTTGACAAAAACCTGATTTTTTCAAAGTTTGTGCAATTCGATGATAACTCGAGAATGGTCGAATGTTAGCGTTTGCCGTATGTTGCATCGGGCTCAGCGCATCGAGTTACTCCTATACAGTGAATTTGAAGTGTTTAAGGGGAGTGTACGGCATTGTTTTGACACAAAAAATTTTTCTTCGAAAATTGAGCAATTCGATGATACCTCGAGAACGGTCGAATGTTCTTGTTTTCCGTATATTGCATCGTGTTCAGGGCATCGAGTTACCCCTATACAGTGAATTTGAAGTGTTTAAGGGAAGTTTACGGTAGCGTTTTGGCAGAAAATTTGTTTTTTCGAAAATTGAGCAATTCGATGATAACTCGAGAACGGTCGAAGGTTAGCGTTTGCCGTATGTTGCGTCGTGTTCAGCGCATCGAGTTACTCCTATACAGTGAATTTGAAGTGTTTAAGGGGAGTGTACGGCATTGTTTTGACAAAAAATGTTTTTTTTCGAAAATTGAGCAATTCGATGATAACTCGAGAACGGTCGAAGGTCAGCGTTTGCCGTATGTTGCATCGTGTTCAGCGCTTCGAACTACGGGTATACAGTGAATTTGAAGTGTTTAAGGGAAGTGTACGGTAGTGTTTTTAAAGGAAAACCCGATTATTCCATATTCGTGCGTTTCGCGGGCAGAAAAGCACGTTTTTCACAGTCCTCACTCTTTTGATGATAGCTCGAGAACGGTCGAATGTTCGTGTTTGCCGTATGTTGCATCGTGTTCAGTGCATCGAGTTACCCCTATGCAGTGAATTTGAAATGTTTAAGGGGAGTGTACGGCATTGTTTTGACAAACATGTTTTTTTTCGAAAATTGAGCAAATTCATGATACCTCCAGAACGGTGCAATGTGCGCGTTTGCCGTATGTTGCTTCGTGTTAAGCGCATCGAACTCCGCCTATACAGTGAATTTGAAGTGTTTAGGGGAAGTGTAGGGTAGTGTTTTTAAAGGAAACCCCGTTTATTCCATATTCGTGCGTTTCGCGGGCAGAAAAGCACGTTTTTCACAGTCCTCACTCTTTTGATCATAGCTCGAGAACGGTCGAATGTTAGCGTTTGCCGTATGTGGCATCGTGTTCAGCGCATCGAGTTACCCCTATACAGTGAATTTGAAGTTTTTAAGGGAAGTGGACCGTAGTGTTTTTGAAGGAAAACCCGTTTATGCCATATTCGTGCATTTCGCGGGCAGAAAAGCACGTTTTTCACAGTCCTCACTCTTTTGAGGATAGCTCGAGAACGGTCGAATGTTCGTGTTTGCCGTATGTTGCATCGGGCTCAGCGCATCGAGTTACCCCTATACAGTGAATTTGAAGGTTTTGAGGGAAGTGTACGGTAGTGTTTTTGAAGGAAAACCCGTTTATGTCATATTCGTGCGTTTCGCGGGCAGAAAAAGCACGTTTTTCACAGTCCTGACTCTTTTGATGATAGCTCGAGAACGGTCGAATGTTCGCGTTTGCCGTATGTTGTATCGTGTTCAGCGCATCGAACTACGGGTATAGAGTGGATTTGAATTGTTTAAGGGAAGTGTACGGTAGTGGTTTTGAAGGAAAACCCGTTTATGCCATTTTCGTGCGTTTCGCGGGCAGAAAAGCTGTTTTTCGCAGTCCTCACTCTTTTGATGACAGCTCGAGAACGGTCGGATGTTAGCGTTTGCCGTATATTGCGTCGTGTTCAGCGCATCGAACTACCCCTATGCAGTGAATTTGAAGTGTTTAAGGGAAGTGTACGGTAGTGTTTTTAAAGGAAAAACCGATTATTCCATATTCGTGCGTTTCGCGGGCAGAAAAGCACGTTTTCACAGTCCTCACTCTTTTGATGATAGCTCGAGAACGGTCAAATGTTCGTGTTTGCCGTATGATGCATCGTGTTCAGCGCATCGAATTACCCCTATACAGTGAGTTTGAAGTGTTTAAAGGAAGTGTACGGTAGCGTTTTGACAAAAACCTGATTTTTTCGAAAATGTGCAATTCGATGATAACTCGAGAATGGTCGAATGTTAGCGTTTGCCGCATGTTGCATCGTGTTCAGCGCTTGGAACTACGGGTATACAGTGAATTTGAAGTGTTTAAGGGAAGTGTACGGTAGGGTTTTGGCAGAAAATTTGTTTTTTCGAAAATTGCGCAATTCGATGATAACTCGAGAACGGTCGAATGTTAGCGTTTGCCGTATGTGGCATCGTGTTCAGCGCATCGAGTTACCCCTATATAGTGAATTTGAAGTTTTTAAGGGAAGTGTAAGGTAGTGTTTTTGAAGGAAAACCCGTTTTGAAAGAAAAGCACGTTTTTCACAGTCCTCACTCTTTTGATGATAGCTCGAGGACGGTCGAATGTTCGCGTTTGCCGTATGTTGTATCGTGTTCAGCGCTTCGAACTACGGGTATATAGTGAATTTGAAATGTTTAAGGGAAGTGTACGGTAGTATTTATGAAGGAAACCCCGTTTATGCCATATTCGTGCGTTTCACGGGCAGAAAAGCACGTTTTTCGCAGTCCTCACTCTTTTGATGATAGCTCGAGAACGGTCGAATGTTAGCATTCGCCCTATGTTGCGTTGTGTTCAGCGCATCGAATTACCCCTATGCAGTGAATTTGAAGTGTTTAAGGGGAGTGTACGGTATTGTTTTGACAAAAAAAATTTTTTTTCGAAAATTGAGCAATTCGATGACACCTCGGGAACGGTCCAATGTTCGCGTTTGCGGTATGTTGCTTCGTGTTCAGCGCATCGAACTACGCCTATACAATGAATTTGAAGTGTTTAAGGGGAGTGTACGGCATTGTTTTGACAAAAAATTGATTTTTTCGAAAATTGTGCATTTCGATGATAACTCGAGAATGGTCGATGTTCGCATTTGCCGTATGTTGCATCGTGTTCAGCGCTTCGAACTACGGATATACAGTGAATTTGAAGTTTTTAAGGGAAGTGTACGGTAGTGTTTTTGAAGGAAAACCCGTTTATGCCATATTCGTGCATTTCGCGGGCAGAAAAGCACGTTTTTCGCAGTCCTCACTCTTTTGATGATAGCTCGAGAACGGTCGAATGTTAGCATTTGCCGTATCTTGCGTCGTGTTCAGCGCATCGAATTACCCCTATGCAGTGAATTTGAAATGTTTAAGGGGAGTGTAGGGCATTGTTTGGACAAAAAATGTTTTTTTTTCGAAAATTGAGCAATTCGATGACACCTCGAGAACGGTCCAATGTTCCCGTTTGCCGTATGATGCATCGTGTTCAGCGCATCGAGTTACGCCTATACAGTGAATTTGGAGTGTTTAAGGGAAGTCTACGGTAGCGTTTTGGCAGAAAATTTGTTTTTTCGAAAATTGACCAATTCGATGATAACTCGAGAACGGTCGAAGGTTAGCGTTTGCCGTATGTTGCATCGTGTTCAGCGCTTCGAACTACGGGTATACAGTGAATTTGAAGTGATTAAGTGAAGTGTACGGTAGTGTTTTTAAAGGAAAACCCGTTTATTCCATATTCGTGCGTTTTGCGGGCAGAAAAGCACGTTTTTCACAGTCCTCACTCTTTTGATGATAGCTCGAGAACGGTCGAATGTTAGCGTTCGCAGTAAGTTGCGTCGTGTTCAGCGCATCGAGTTACCCCTATACAGTGAATTTGAAGTGTTTAAGGGAAGTTTCCGGTAGCGTTTTGGCAGAAAATTTGTTTTTTCGAAAATTGAGCAATTCGATGATAACTCGAGAACGGTCGAAGGTTAGCATTTGCCGTATGTTGCATCGTGTTCAGCGCTTCGAACTACGGGTATACAGTGAATTTAAAGTGTTTAAGGGAAGTGTACGGTAGTGTTTTTAAAGGAAAACCCGATTATTCCATATTCGTGCGTTTCGCGGGCAGAAAAGCACGTTTTTCACAGTCCTCACTCTTTTGATGATAGCTCGAAAACGGTCGAATGTTAGCATTTGCCGTATGTTGCATCGTGTTCAGCGCATCCAGTTACCCTTATACAGTGAATTTGAAGTGTTTAAGGGGAGTGTACGGCATTGTTTTGACAAAAAAAATTTTTTTTTCGAAAATTGAGCAATTCGATGACACCTCGAGAACGGTCCAATGTTCCCGTTTGCCGTATGATGCATCGTGTTCAACGCATCGAATTACCCCTACACAGTGAGTTTGAAGTGTTTAAAGGAAGTGTACAGTAGCGTTTTGACAAAAACCTGATTTTTTCAAAGTTTGTTCAATTCGATGATAACTCGAGAATGGTCGAATGTTAGCGTTTGCCGTATGTTGCATCGTGTTCAGCGTTTCGAACTACGGGTATACAGTGAATTTGAAGTGTTTAAGGGAAGTGTACGGTAGTGCTTTTAAAGGAAAACCCGATTATGCCATTTTCGTGCGTTTCGCGGGCAGAAAAGCTGTTTTTCGCAGTCCTCACTCTTTTAATGATAGCTCCAGAATGGTTTAATGTTAGCGTTTGCCGTATGTTGCATCGTGTTCAGCGCTTGGTACTACGGGTATACAGTGAATTTGAAGTGTTTAAGGGAAGTGTACGGTAGCGTTTTGGCAGAAAATTTGTTTTTTCGAAAATTGAGCAATTCGATGATAACTCGAGAACGGTCGAATGTTAGCGTTTGCCGTATGTGGCATCGTGTTCAGCGCATCGAGTTACCCCTATACAGTGAATTTGAAGTTTTTAAGGGAAGTGGACGGTAGTGTTTTTGAAGGAAAACCCGTTTGTGCCATATTCGTGCATTTCGCGGGCAGAAAAGCAGGTTTTTCACAGTCCTCACTCTTTTGATGATAGCTTGAGAACGGTCGAATGTTAGCATTTGCCGTATGTTGCGTCGTGTTCAGCGCATCGAATTACCCCTATGCAGTGAATTTGAAGTGTTTAAGGGGAGTGTACGTCATTGTTCTGACAAAAAGTTGATTTTTTCGAACATTGTGCAATTCGATGATAACTCGAGAACGGTCGAATGTTAGCGTTTGCCGTATGTTGCATCGTGTTCAGCGCATCGAACTACGGGTATACAGTGAATTTAAAGTGTTTAAGGGAAGTCGACGGTAGTGTTTTTAAAGGAAAACCCGTTTATTCCATATTCGTGCGTTTAGCGGGCAGAAAAGCACGTTTTTCACAGTCCTCACTCTTTTGATGATAGCTCGAGAACGGTCGAATGTTCGTGTTTGCCGTATGTTGCATCGGGCTCAGCGCATCGAGTTACCCCTATACAGTGAATTTGAAGTTTTTGAGGGAAGTGTACGGTAGTGTTTTTGAAGGAAAACCCGTTTATGTCATATTCGTGCGTTTCGCGGGCAGAAAAAGCATGTTTTTCACAGTCCTCACTCTTTTGATGATAGCTCGAGAACGGTCGAATGTTCGCGTTTGCAGTATGTTGCATCGTGTTCAGCGCTTCGAACTACGGGTATACAGTGAATTCGAAGTGTTTAAGGGAAGTGTACGGTAGTATTTATGAAGGAAACCCCGTTTATGCCATATTCGTGCGTTTCACGGGCAGAAAAGCACGTTTTTCGCAGTCCTCACTCTTTTGATGATAGCTTGAGAACGGTCGAATGTTAGCATTTGTCGTATGTTGCGTCGTGTTCAGCGCATCGAATTACCCCTATGCAGTGAATTTGAAGTGTTTAAGGGGAGTGTACGGCATTGTTTTGACAAAAAATTTTTTTTTTTCGAAAATTGAGCAATTCGATGACACCTCGAGAACGGTCCAATGTTCCCGTTTGCCGTATGATGCATCGTGGTCAGCGCATCGAATTACCCCTATACAGTGAGTTTGAAGTGTTTAAAGGAAGTGTACGGTAGCGTTTTGACAAAAACCTGATTTTTTCAAAGTTTGTGCAATTCGATGATAACTCGAGAATGGTCGAATGTTAGCGTTTGCCGTATGTTGCATCGGGCTCAGCGCATCGAGTTACCCCTATACAGTGTATTTGAAGTTTTTGAGGCAAGTGTACGGTAGTGTTTTTGAAGGAAAACCCGTTTATGTCATATTCGTGCGTTTCGCGGGCAGAAAAAGCACGTTTTTCACAGTCCTGACTCTTTTGATGATTGCTCGAGAACGGTCGAATGTTCGCGTTTGCCGTATGTTGCATCGTGTTCAGTGCATCGAACTACGGGTATAGAGTGGATTTGAATTGCTTAAGGGAAGTGTACGGTAGTGGTTTTGAAGGAAAACCCGTTTATGCCATTTTCGTGCGTTTCGCGGGCAGAAAAGCTGTTTTTCGCAGTCCTCACTCTTTTGATGACAGCTCGAGAACGGTCGGATGTTAGCGTTTGCCGTATATTGCGTCGTGTTCAGCGCATCGAATTACCCCTATGCAGTGAATTTGAAGTGTTTAAGGGAAGTGTACGGTAGTGTTTTTACAGGAAAACCCGATTATTCCATATTCGTGCGTTTCGCGGGCAGAAAAGCACGTTTTCACAGTCCTCACTCTTTTGATGATAGCTCGAGAACGGTCAAATGTTCGTGTTTGCCGTATGATGCATCGTGTTCAGCGCATCGAATTACCCCTATACAGTGAGTTTGAAGTGTTTACAGGAAGTGTACGGTAGCGTTTTGACAAAAACCTGATTTTTTCAAAAATGTGCAATTCGATGATAACTCGAGAATGGTCGAATGTTAGCGTTTGCCGTATGTTGCATCGTGTTCAGCGCTTGGAACTACGGGTATACAGTGAATTTGAAGTGTTTAAGGGAAGTTTACGGTAGCGTTTTGGCAGAAAATTTGTTTTTTTCGAAAATTGAGCAATTCGATGATAACTCGAGAACGGTCGAAGGTTAGCGTTTGCCGTATGTTGCGTCGTGTTCAGCGCATCGAACTACGGGTATACAGTGAATTTAAAGTTTTTAAGGGAAGTGGACGGTAGTGTTTTTGAAGGAAAAGCCGTTTATGCCATATTCGTGCATTTCGCGGGCAGAAAAGCAGGTTTCTCACAGTCCTCACTCTTTTGATGATAGCTCGAGAACGGTCGAATGTTCGCGTTTGCAGTATGTTGCATCGTGTTCAGCGCTTCGAATTACCCCTATGCAGTGAATTTGAAGTGTTTAAGGGGAGTGTAGGGCATTGTTTGGACAAAAAATGTTTTTTTTTTTCGAAAATTGAGCAATTCGATGACACCTCGAGAACGGTCCAATGTTCCCGTTTGCCGTATGATGCATCGTGTTCAGCGCATCGAATTACCCCTATACAGTGAGTTTGAAGTGGTTACAGGAAGTGCACGGTAGCGTTTTGACAAAAACCTGATTTTTTCAAAGTTTGTGCAATTCGATGATAACTCGGGAATGGTCGAATGTTAGCGTTTGCCGTATGTTGCATCATGTTCAGCGTTTCGAACTACGGGTATACAGTGAATTTGAAGTGTTTAAGGGAAGTGTACGGTAGTGCTTTTAAAGGAAAACCCGATTATTCCATATTCGTGCATTTCGCGGGCAGAAAAGCAGGTTTTTCACAGTCCTCACTCTTTTGATGATAGCTCGAGAACGGTCGAATGTTCGCGTTTGCAGTATGTTGCATCGTGTTCAGCGCTTCGAACTACGGGTATACAGTGAATTCGAAGTGTTTAAGGGAAGTGTACTGTAGTATTTATGAAGGAAACCCCGTTTATGCCATATTCGTGCGTTTCACGGACAGAAAAGCACGTTTTTCGCAGTCCTCACTCTTTTGATGATAGCTCGAGAACGGTCGAATGTTAGCATTTGCCGTATGTCGCGTCGTGTTCAGCGCATCGCATTACCCCTTTGCAGTGAATTTGAAGTGTTTAAGGGGAGTGTACGGCATTGTTTTGACAAAAAAAATTTTTCTTCGAAAATTGAGCAATTCGATGATATCTCGAGAACGGTCGAATGTTCGTGTTTGCCGTATATTGCATCGTGTTCAGCGCATCGAGTTACGCCTATACAGTGAACTTGAAGTGTTTAAGGGAAGTTTATGGTTGCGTTTTGGCAGATAATTTGTTTTTTCGAAAATTGAGCAATTCAATGATAACTCGAGAACGGTCGAATGTTAGCGTTTGCCGTATGTTGCATCGTGTTCAGCGCATCGAGTTACCCCTATACAGTGAATTTGAAGTTTTTAAGGGAAGTGTACGGTAGTGTTTTTGAAGGAAAACCCGTGTATGCCATATTCGTACATTTCGCGGGCAGAAAAGCACGTTTTTCGCAGTCCTCACTCTTTTGATGATAGCTCGAGAACGGTCGAATGTTAGCGTTTGCCGTATGTTGCATCGTGTTCAGCGCTTCGAACTACGGGTATACAGTCAATTTGAAGTGTTTAAGGGAAGTGTACGGTAGTGTTTTTAAAGGAAAAGCCGATTATTCCATATTCGTGCGTTTCGCGGGCACAAAAGCACGTTTTTCACAGTCCTCACTCTTTTGACGATAGCCCGAGAACGGTCCAATGTTAGAGTTTGCCGTATGATGCATCGTGTTCAGCGCATCGAATTACCCCTATACAGTGAGCTTGAAGTGTTTAAGGGAAGTGTACGGTAGTATTTTTAAAGGAAAACCCGATTATTCCATATTCGTGCGTTTCGCGGGCACAAAAGCACGTTTTTCGCAGTCCTCACTCTTTTGATGATAGCTCGAGAACGGTCCAATGTTCGCGTTTGCCGTATGTTGTTTCGTGTTCAGCGCATCGAACTACGCCTATACAGTGAATTTGAAGTGTTTAAGGGGAGTGTACGGCATTGTTTTGACAAAAACCTGATTTTTTCAAAAATTGTGCAATTCGATGATAACTCGAGAATGGTCGAATGTTAGCGTTTGCCGTATGTTGCATCGTGTTCAGTGCTTGGAACTACGGGCATACAGTGAATTTGAAGTGTTTAAGGGAAGTGTACGGTAGCGGTTTGGCAGAAAATTTGTTTTTTCGAAAATTGAGCAATTCGATGATAACTCGAGAACGGTCGAATGTTAGCGTTTGCCGTATGTGGCATCGGGTTCAGCGCATCGAGTTACCCCTATACAGTGAATTTGAAGTTTTTAAGGGAAGTGGACGGTAGTGTTTTTGAAGGAAAACCCGTTTATGCCATATTCGTGCATTTCGAGGGCAGAAAAGCACGTTTTTCACAGTCCTCACTCTTTTGATGATAGCTCGAGAACGGTCGAATGTTCGCGTTTGCAGTATGTTGCATCGTGTTCAGCGCTTCGAACTACGGGTATACAGTGAATTCGAAGTGTTTAAGGGAAGTGTACGGTATTATTTATGAAGGAAACCCCGTTTATGCCATATTCGTGCGTTTCACGGGCAGAAAAGCACGTTTTTCGCAGTCCTCGCTCTTTTGATGATAACTCGAGAACGGTCGAACGTTAGCGTTTGCCGTATGTTGCATCGTGTTCAGCGCTTCAAACTACGGGTATACAGTCAATTTGAAGTGTTTAAGGGAAGTGTACGGTAGTGTTTTTAAAGGAAAAGCCGATTATTCCATATTCGTGCGTTTCGCGGGCAGAAAAGCAGGTTTTTCACAGTCCTCACTCTTTTGATGATATCTCGAGAACGGTCGAATGTTCGTGTTTGCCGTATGTTGCATCGTGTTGAGCGCATCGAGTTACCCCTATACAGTGAATTTGAAGTTTTTGAGGGAAGTGTACGGTAGCGTTTTTGAAGGAAAACCCGTTTATGCCATATTCGTGCGTTTCGCGGGCAGAAAAGCACGTTTTTCACAGTCCTCACTCGTTTGATGATAGCTCGAGAACGGTCGAATGTTCGCGTTTGCCGCATGATGCATCGTGTTCAGCGCATCGAATTACCCCTATACAGTGGGTTTGAAGTGTTTAAGGGAAGTGTACGGTAGCGTTTCGACAAAAACCTGATTTTTTCAAAAATTGTGCAATTCGATGATAACTCGAGAACGGTCCAATGTTCGCGTTTGCCGTATGTTGTATCGTGTTCAGCGCATCGAACTACGGGTATAGAGTGGATTTGAATTGTTTAAGGGAAGTGTACGGTAGTGGTTTTGAAGGAAAACCCGTATGCCATATTCGTGCGTTTCGCGGGCAGAAAAGCACGTTTTTCACAGTCCTCCCTCTTTTGATGATAGCTCGAGAACGGTCGAATGTTAGCGTTTGCAGTATGTTGCGTCGTATTCAGCGCATCCAGTTACCCCTATACAGTGAATTTGAAGTGTTTAAGGGGAGTGTACGGCATTGTTTTGACAAAAAATTGATTTTTTAGAAAATTGTGCAATTCGATGATAACTCGAGAACGGTCGAAGGTTAGCGTTTGCCGTATGTTGCATCGTGTTCAGCGCATCGACTTACCCCTATACAGTGAATTTGAAGTGTTTAAGGGAAGTTTCCGGTAGCGTTTTGGCAGAAAATTTGTTTTTTCGAAAATTGAGCAATTCGATGATAACTCGAGAACGGTCGAAGGTTAGCGTTTGCCGTATGTTGCATCGTGTTCAGCGCTTCGAACTACGGGTATACAGTGAATTTAAAGTGTTTAAGGGAAGTGTACGGTAGTGTTTTTAAAGGAAAACCCGATTATTCCATATTCGTGCGTTTCGCGGGCAGAAAAGCACGTTTTTCACAGTCCTCACTCTTTTGATGATAGCTCGAAAACGGTCGAATGTTAGCATTTGCCGTATGTTGCATCGTGTTCAGCGCATCGAGTTACCCCTATACAGTGAATTTGAAGTGTTTAAGGGGAGTGTACGGCATTGTTTTGACAAAAAAAATTTTTTTTTTCGAAAATTGAGCAATTCGATGACACCTCGAGAACGGTCCAATGTTCCCGTTTGCCGTATGATGCATCGTGTTCAGCGCATCGAATTACCGCTATACAGTGAGTTTGAAGTGTTTAAAGGAAGTGTACAGTAGCGTTTTGACAAAAACCTGATTTTTTCAAAGTTTGTTCAATTCGATGATAACTCGAGAATGGTCGAATTTTAGCGTTTGCCGTATGTTGTATCGTGTTCAGCGCATCGAACTACGGGTATAGAGTGGATTTGAATTGTTTAAGGGAAGTGTACGGTAGTGGTTTTGAAGGAAAACCCGTTTATGCCATTTTCGTGCGTTTCGCGGGCAGAAAAGCTGTTTTTCGCAGTCCTCACTCTTTTAATGATAGCTCCAGAATGGTCGGATGTTAGCGTTTGCCGTATGTTGCGTCGTGTTCAGCGCATCAAATTACCCCTATGCAGTGAATTTGAAGTGTTTGAGGGGAGTGTACGGCATTGTTTTAACAAAAAAATTTTTTTTTTCGAAAAATGAGCAATGCGATGACACCTCGAGAACGGTCGAATGTTCGCGTTTGCAGTATGTTGCATCGTGTTCAGCGCTTCGAACTACGGGTATACAGTGAATTCGAAGTGTTTAAGGGAAGTGTACTGTAGTATTTATGAAGGAAACCCCGTTTATGCCATATTCGTGCGTTTCACGGACAGAAAAGCACGTTTTTCGCAGTCCTCACTCTTTTGATGATAGCTCGAGAACGGTCGAATGTTAGCATTTGCCGTATGTCGCGTCGTGTTCAGCGCATCGCATTACCCCTTTGCAGTGAATTTGAAGTGTTTAAGGGGAGTGTACGGCATTGTTTTGACGAAAAAAATTTTTCTTCGAAAATTGAGCAATTCGATGATACCTCGAGAACGGTCGAATGTTCGTGTTTGCCGTATATTGCATCGTGTTCAGCGCATCGAGTTACGCCTATACAGTGAACTTGAAGTGTTTAAGGGAAGTTTATGGTAGCGTTTTGGCAGATAATTTGTTTTTTCGAAAATTGAGCAATTCGATGATAACTCGAGAACGGTCGAATGTTCGCGGTTGCAGTATGTTGCATCGTGTTCAGCGCTTCGAACTACGGGTATACAGTGAATTTGAAGTGTTTAAGGGAAGTTTACGGTAGCGTTTTGGCAGAAAAGTTGTTCTTTCGAAAATTGAGCAATTCGATGATAACTCGAGAACGGTCGAAGGTTAGCGTTTGCTGTATGTTGCATCGTGTTCAGCGCTTCGAACTACGGGTATACAGTGAATTTGAAGTGTTTAAGGGAAGTGTACGGTAGTGTTTTTAAAGGAAAACCCGATTATTCCATATTCGTGCGTTTCGCGGGCAGAAAAGCACGTTTTTGACAGTCCTCACTCTTTTGATGATAGCTCGAGAACGGTCGAATGTTCGTGTTTGCCGTATGGTGCATCGTGTTCAGCGCATCGAATTACCCCTATACAGTGAGTTTGAAGTGTTTAAAGGAAGTGTACGATAGCGTTTTGACAAAAACCTGATTTTTTCAAAAATTGTGCAATTCGATGATAACTCGAGAATGGTCGAATGTTAGCGTTTGCCGTATGTTGCATCGTGTTCAGCGCTTGGAACTACGGGTATACAGTGAATTTGAAGTGTTTAAGGGAAGTGTACGGTAGCGTTTTGGCAGAAAATTTGTTTTTTCGAAAATTGAGCAATTCGATGATAACTCGAGAACGGTCGAATGTTCGCGTTTGCAGTATGTTGCATCGTGTTCAGCGCTTCGAACTACGGGTATACAGTGAATTCGAAGTGTTTAAGGGAAGTGTACGGTAGTATTTATGAAGGAAACCCCGTTTATGCCATATTCGTGCGTTTCACGGGCAGAAAAGCACGTTTTTCGCAGTCCTCACTCTTTTGATGATAGCTCGAGAACGGTCGAATGTTAGCATTCGCCCTATGTTGCGTTGTGTTCAGCGCATCGAATTACTCCTATGCAGTGAATTTGAAGTGTTTAAGGGGAGTGTACGGTATTGTTTTGACAAAAAAATTTTTTTTTCGAAAATTCAGCAATTCGATGACACCTCGGGAACGGTCCAATGTTCGCGTTTGCGGTATGTTGCTTCGTGTTCAGCGCATTGAACTACCCCTATACAATGAATTTGAAGTGTTTAAGGGGAGTGTACGGCATTGTTTTGACAAAAAATGTTTTTTTTTCGAAAATTGAGCAATTCGATGACACCTCGAGAACGGTCCAATGTTCCCGTTTGCCGTATGATGCATCGTGTTCAGCGCATCGAATTACCCCTATGCAGTGAGTTTGTAGTGGTTACAGGAAGTGTACGGTAGCGTTTTGACAAAAACCTGATTTTTTCAAAGTTTGTGCAATTCGATGATAACTCGAGAATGGTCGAATGGTAGCGTTTGCCGTATGTTGCATCGTGTTCAGCGTTTCGAACTACGGGTATACAGTGAATTTGAAGTGTTTAAGGGAAGTGTACGGTAGTGTTTTTAAAGGAAAACCCGATTATTCCATATTCGTGCGTTTCGCGGGCACAAAAGGACGTTTTTCGCAGTCCTCACTCTTTTGATGATAGCTCGAGAACGGTCGAATGTTAGCATTTGCCGTATGTTGCGTCGTGTTCAGCGCATCGAATTACCCCTATGCAGTGAATTTGAAGTGTTTGACGGGAGTGTACGGCATTGTTTTAACAAAAAAATTTTTTTTTTTCGAAAATTGAGCAATGCGATGACACCTCGAGAACGGTCCAATGTTCGCGTTTGCCGTATGTTGCTTCATGTTCAGCGCATCGAACTACGCCTATACAGTGAATTTGAAGTGTTTAAGGGGAGTGTACGGCATTGTTTTGACAAAAACCTGATTTTTTCAAAAATTGTGCAATTCGATGATAACGCGAGAATGGTCGAATGTTAGCGTTTGCCGTATGTTGCATCGTGTTCGGTGCTTGGAGCTACGGGTATACAGTGAATTTGAAGTGTTTAAGGGAAGTGTACGGTAGCGGTTTGGCAGAAAATTTGTTTTTTCGAAAATTGAGCAATTCGATGATAACTCGAGAACGGTCGAATGTTAGCGTTTGCCGTATGTGGCATCGTGTTCAGCGCATCGAGTTACCCCTATACAGTGAATTTGAAGTTTTTAAGGGAAGTGGACGGTAGTGTTTTTGAAGGAAAACCCGTTTATGCCATATTCGTGCATTTCGAGGGCAGAAAAGCACGTTTTTCACAGTCCTCACTCCTTTGATGATAGCTCGAGAACGGTCGAATGTTCGCGTTTGCAGTATGTTGCATCGTGTTCAGGGCTTCGAACTACGGGTATACAGTGAATTCGAAGTGTTTAAGGGAAGTGTACGGCAGTATTTATGAAGGAAACCCCGTTTATGCCATATTCGTGCGTTTCACGGGCAGAAAAGCACGTTTTTCGCAGTCCTCACTCTTTTGATGATAGCTCGAGAACGGTCGAATGTTAGCATTCGCCCTATGTTGCGTTGTGTTCAGCGCATCGAATTACCCCTATGCAGTGAATTTGAAGTGTTTAAGGGGAGTGTACGGTATTGTTTTGACAAAAAAATTTTTTTTTCGAAAATTGAGCAATTCGATGACACCTCGGGAACGGTCCAATGTTCGCGTTTGCGGTATGTTGCTTCGTGTTCAGCGCATCGAACTACGCCTATACAATGAATTTGAAGTGTTTAAGGGGAGTGTACGGCATTGTTTTGATAAAAAATTGATTTTTTCGAAAATTGTGCAATTCGATGATAACTTGAGAACGGTCGAATGTTCGCGTCTGCCGTATGTTGCATCGTGTTCAGCGCATCGAACTACGGGTATACAGTGAATTTGAAGTGTTTAAGGGAAGTTTACGGTAGCGTTTTGGCAGAAAAGTTGTTCTTTCGAAAATTGAGCAATTCGATGATAACTCGAGAACGGTCGAAGGTTAGCGTTTGCTGTATGTTGCATCGTGTTCAGCGCTTCGAACTACGGGTATACAGTGAATTTGAAGTGTTTAAGGGAAGTGTACGGTAGTGTTTTTAAAGGAAAACCCGATTATTCCATATTCGTGCGTTTCGCGGGCAGAAAAGCACGTTTTTGACAGTCCTCACTCTTTTGATGATAGCTCGAGAACGGTCGAATGTTCGTGTTTGCCGTATGTTGCATCGTGTTCAGCGCTTGGAACTACGGGTATACAGTGAATTTGAAGTGTTTAAGGGAAGTGTACGGTAGCGTTTTGGCAGAAAATTTGTTTTTTCGAAAATTGAGCAATTCGATGATAACTCGAGAACGGTCGAATGTTCCCGTTTGCAGTATGTTGCATCGTGTTCAGCGCTTCGAACTACGGGTATACAGTGAATTCGAAGTGTTTAAGGGAAGTGTACGGTAGTATTTATGAAGGAAACCCCGTTTATGCCATATTCGTGCGTTTCACGGGCAGAAAAGCACGTTTTTCGCAGTCCTCACTCTTTTGATGATAGCTCGAGAACGGTCGAATGTTAGCATTCGCCCTATGTTGCGTTGTGTTCAGCGCATCGAATTACTCCTATGCAGTGAATTTGAAGTGTTTAAGGGGAGTGTACGGTATTGTTTTGACAAAAAAATTTTTTTTTCGAAAATTCAGCAATTCGATGACACCTCGGGAACGGTCCAATCTTCGCGTTTGCGGTATGTTGCTTCGTGTTCAGCGCATCGAACTACCCCTATACAATGAATTTGAAGTGTTTAAGGGGAGTGTACGGCATTGTTTTGACAAAAACCTGATTTTTTCAAAAATTGTGCAATTCGATGATAACGCGAGAATGGTCGAATGTTAGCGTTTGCCGTATGTTGCATCGTGTTCGGTGCTTGGAGCTACGGGTATACAGTGAATTTGAAGTGTTTAAGGGAAGTGTACGGTAGCGGTTTGGCAGAAAATTTGTTTTTTCGAAAATTGAGCAATTCGATGATAACTCGAGAACGGTCGAATGTTAGCGTTTGCCGTATGTGGCATCGTGTTCAGCGCATCGAGTTACCCCTATACAGTGAATTTGAAGTTTTTAAGGGAAGTGGACGGTAGTGTTTTTGAAGGAAAACCCGTTTATGCCATATTCGTGCATTTCGAGGGCAGAAAAGCACGTTTTTCACAGTCCTCACTCCTTTGATGATAGCTCGAGAACGGTCGAATGTTCGCGTTTGCAGTATGTTGCATCGTGTTCAGGGCTTCGAACTACGGGTATACAGTGAATTCGAAGTGTTTAAGGGAAGTGTACGGCAGTATTTATGAAGGAAACCCCGTTCATGCCATATTCGTGCGTTTCACGGGCAGAAAAGCACGTTTTTCGCAGTCCTCACTCTTTTGATGATAGCTCGAGAACGGTCGAATGTTAGCATTCGCCCTATGTTGCGTTGTGTTCAGCGCATCGAATTACCCCTATGCAGTGAATTTGAAGTGTTTAAGGGGAGTGTACGGTATTGTTTTGACAAAAAAATTTTTTTTTCGAAAATTGAGCAATTCGATGACACCTCGGGAACGGTCCAATGTTCGCGTTTGCGGTATGTTGCTTCGTGTTCAGCGCATCGAACTACGCCTATACAATGAATTTGAAGTGTTTAAGGGGAGTGTACGGCATTGTTTTGACAAAAAATTGATTTTTTCGAAAATTGTGCAATTCGATGATAACTTGAGAACGGTCGAATGTTCGCGTCTGCCGTATGTTGCATCGTGTTCAGCGCATCGAACTACGGGTATACAGTGAATTTGAAGTGTTTAAGGGGAGTGTACGGCATTGTTTTGACAAAAACCTGATTTTTTCAAAAATTGTGCAATTCGATGATAACTCGAGAATGGTCGAATGTTAGCGTTTGCCGTATGTTGCATCGTGTTCGGTGCTTGGAGCTACGGGTATACAGTGAATTTGAAGTGTTTAAGGGAAGTGTACGGTAGCGGTTTGGCAGAAAATTTGTTTTTTCGAAAATTGAGCAATTCGATGATAACTCGAGAACGGTCGAATGTTAGCGTTTGCCGTATGTGGCATCGTGTTCAGCGCATCGAGTTACCCCTATACAGTGAATTTGAAGTTTTTAAGGGAAGTGGACGGTAGTGTTTTTGAAGGAAAACCCGTTTATGCCATATTCGTGCATTTCGAGGGCAGAAAAGCACGTTTTTCACAGTCCTCACTCCTTTGATGATAGCTCGAGAACGGTCGAATGTTCGCGTTTGCAGTATGTTGCATCGTGTTCAGGGCTTCGAACTACGGGTATACAGTGAATTCGAAGTGTTTAAGGGAAGTGTACGGCAGTATTTATGAAGGAAACCCCGTTTATGCCATATTCGTGCGTTTCACGGGCAGAAAAGCACGTTTTTCGCAGTCCTCACTCTTTTGATGATAGCTCGAGAACGGTCGAATGTTAGCATTCGCCCTATGTTGCGTTGTGTTCAGCGCATCGAATTACCCCTATGCAGTGAATTTGAAGTGTTTAAGGGGAGTGTACGGTATTGTTTTGACAAAAAAATTTTTTTTTCGAAAATTGAGCAATTCGATGACACCTCGGGAACGGTCCAATGTTCGCGTTTGCGGTATGTTGCTTCGTGTTCAGCGCATCGAACTACGCCTATACAATGAATTTGAAGTGTTTAAGGGGAGTGTACGGCATTGTTTTGACAAAAAATTGATTTTTTCGAAAATTGTGCAATTCGATGATAACTTGAGAACGGTCGAATGTTCGCGTCTGCCGTATGTTGCATCGTGTTCAGCGCATCGAACTACGGGTATACAGTGAATTTGAAGTGTTTAAGGGAAGTTTACGGTAGCGTTTTGGCAGAAAAGTTGTTCTTTCGAAAATTGAGCAATTCGATGATAACTCGAGAACGGTCGAAGGTTAGCGTTTGCTGTATGTTGCATCGTGTTCAGCGCTTCGAACTACGGGTATACAGTGAATTTGAAGTGTTTAAGGGAAGTGTACGGTAGTGTTTTTAAAGGAAAACCCGATTATTCCATATTCGTGCGTTTCGCGGGCAGAAAAGCACGTTTTTGACAGTCCTCACTCTTTTGATGATAGCTCGAGAACGGTCGAATGTTCGTGTTTGCCGTATGTTGCATCGTGTTCAGCGCTTGGAACTACGGGTATACAGTGAATTTGAAGTGTTTAAGGGAAGTGTACGGTAGCGTTTTGGCAGAAAATTTGTTTTTTCGAAAATTGAGCAATTCGATGATAACTCGAGAACGGTCGAATGTTCCCGTTTGCAGTATGTTGCATCGTGTTCAGCGCTTCGAACTACGGGTATGCAGTGAATTCGAAGTGTTTAAGGGAAGTGTACGGTAGTATTTATGAAGGAAACCCCGTTTATGCCATATTCGTGCGTTTCACGGGCAGAAAAGCACGTTTTTCGCAGTCCTCACTCTTTTGATGATAGCTCGAGAACGGTCGAATGTTAGCATTCGCCCTATGTTGCGTTGTGTTCAGCGCATCGAATTACTCCTATGCAGTGAATTTGAAGTGTTTAAGGGGAGTGTACGGTATTGTTTTGACAAAAAAATTTTTTTTTCGAAAATTCAGCAATTCGATGACACCTCGGGAACGGTCCAATCTTCGCGTTTGCGGTATGTTGCTTCGTGTTCAGCGCATCGAACTACCCCTATACAATGAATTTGAAGTGTTTAAGGGGAGTGTACGGCATTGTTTTGACAAAAAATGTTTTTTTTTCGAAAATTCAGCAATTCGATGACACCTCGAGAACGGTCCAATGTTCCCGTTTGCCGTATGATGCATCGTGTTCAGCGCATCGAATTACCCCTATGCAGTGAGTTTGTAGTGGTTACAGGAAGTGTACGGTAGCGTTTTGACAAAAACCTGATTTTTTCAAAGTTTGTGCAATTCGATGATAACTCGAGAATGGTCGAATGTTAGCGTTTGCCGTATGTTGCATCGTGTTCAGCGCATCGAACTGCGCCTATACAGTGAATTTGAAGTGTTTAAGGGGAGTGTACGGCATTGTTTTGACAAAAACCTGATTTTTTCAAAAATTGTGCAATTCGATGATAACGCGAGAATGGTCGAATGTTAGCGTTTGCCGTATGTTGCATCGTGTTCGGTGCTTGGAGCTACGGGTATACAGTGAATTTGAAGTGTTTAAGGGAAGTGTACGGTAGCGGTTTGGCAGAAAATTTGTTCTTTCGAAAATTGAGCAATTCGATGATAACGCGAGAACGGTCGAAGGTTAGCGTTTGCCGTATGTTGCATCGTGTTCAGCGCTTCGAACTACGGGTATACAGTGAATTTGAAGTGTTTAAGGGAAGTGTACGGTAGTGTTTTTAAAGGAAAACCCGATTATTCCATATTCGTGCGTTTCGCGGGCAGAAAAGCACGTTTTTCACAGTCCTCACTCTTTTGATGATAGCTCGAGAACGGTCGAATGTTAGCGTTTGCCGCATGTTGCCTCGTGTTCAGCGCATCGAGTTACCCCTATGCAGTGAATTTGAAGTGTTTAAGGGGAGTGTACGGCATTGTTTTGACGAAAATGTTTTTTTTTCGAAAATTGAGCAATTCGATGATACCTCGAGAACGGTCCAATGTTCGCGTTGGTCGTATATTGTATCGTGTTCAGCGCATCGAACTACGGGTATAGAGTGGATTTGAATTGTTTAAGGGAATTGTAAGGTAGTGGTTTTGAAGGAAAACCCGTTTATGCCATATTCCTGCGTTTCACGGGCAGAAAAGCTGTTTTTCGCAGTCCTCACTCTTTTGATGATAGCTCGAAAACGGTCGAATGTTCGTGTTTGCCGTATGTTGCATCGTGTTCAGCGCATCGAGTTACCCCTATACAGTGAATTTGAAGTGTTTAAGGGAAGTTTACGGTAGCGTTTTGGCAGAAAATTTGTTTTTTCGAAAATTGAGCAATTCGATGATAACTCGAGAACGGTCGAAGGTGAGCGTTGGCCGTATGTTGCTTCGTGTTCAGCGCATCGAACTACCCCTATACAATGAATTTGAAGTGTTTAAGGGGAGTGTACGGCATTGTTTTGACAAAAAATGTTTTTTTTTCGAAAATTCAGCAATTCGATGACACCTCGAGAACGGTCCAATGTTCCCGTTTGCCGTATGATGCATCGTGTTCAGCGCATCGAATTACCCCTATGCAGTGAGTTTGTAGTGGTTACAGGAAGTGTACGGTAGCGTTTTGACAAAAACCTGATTTTTTCAAAGTTTGTGCAATTCGATGATAACTCGAGAATGGTCGAATGTTAGCGTTTGCCGTATGTTGCATCGTGTTCAGCGTTTCGAACTACGGGTATACAGTGAATTTGAAGTGTTTAAGGGAAGTGTACGGTAGTGTTTTTAAAGGAAAACCCGATTATTCCATATTCGTGCGTTTCGCGGGCAGAAAAGCACGTTTTTCACAGTCCTCACTCTTTTGATGATAGCTCGAAAACGGTCGAATGTTCGTGTTTGCCGTATGTTGCATCGTGTTCAGCGCATCGAGTTACCCCTATACAGTGAATTTGAAGTGTTTAAGGGAAGTTTACGGTAGCGTTTTGGCAGAAAATTTGTTTTTTTCGAAAATTGAGCAATTCCATGATAACTCGAGAACGGTCGAAGGTTAGCGTTTGCCGTATGTTGCATCGTGTTCAGCGCTTCGAACTACGAGTATACAGTGAATTTGAAGTGTTTAAGGGAAGTGTACGGTAGTGTTTTTAAAGGAAAACCCGTTTATTCCATATTCGTGCGTTTTGCGGGCAGAAAAGCACGTTTTTCACAGTCCTCACTCTTTTGATGATATCTCGAGAACGGTCGAATGTTCGTGTTTGCCGTATGTTGCATCGTGTTGAGCGCATCGAGTTACCCCTATACAGTGAATTTGAAGTTTTTGAGGGAAGTGTACGGTAGTGTTTTTGAAGGAAAACCCGTTTATGCCATATTCGTGCGTTTCGCGGGCAGAAAAGCACGTTTTTCACAGTCCTCACTCGTTTGATGATAGCTCGAGAACGGTCGAATGTTCGCGTTTGCCGCATGATGCATCGTGTTCAGCGCATCGAATTACCCCTATACAGTGGGTTTGAAGTGTTTAAGGGAAGTGTACGGTAGCGTTTCGACAAAAACCTGATTTTTTCAAAAATTGTGCAATTCGATGATAACTCGAGAACGGTCCAATGTTCGCGTTTGCCGTATGTTGTATCGTGTTCAGCGCATCGAACTACGGGTATAGAGTGGATTTGAATTGTTTAAGGGAAGTGTACGGTAGTGGTTTTGAAGGAAAACCCGTATGCCATATTCGTGCGTTTCGCGGGCAGAAAAGCACGTTTTTCACAGTCCTCACTCTTTTGATGATAGCTCGAGAACGGTCGAATGTCAGCGTTTGCCGTATATTGCGTCGTGTTCAGCGCATCGAGTTACCCCTATACAGTGAATTTGAAGTGTTTAAGGGGAGTGTACGGCATTGTTTTGACAAAAAATTGATTTTTTTAGAAAATTGTGCAATTCGATGATAACTCGAGAACGGTCGAATGTTAGCGTTTGCCGTATGTTGCATCGTGTTCAGCGCATCGAGTTACCCCTATACAGTGAATTTGAAGTGTTTAAGGGAAGTTTACGGTAGCGTTTTGGCAGAAAATTTGTTTTTTCGAAAATTGAGCAATTCGATGATAACTCGAGAACGGTCGAAGGTTAGCATTTGCCGTATGTTGCATCGTGTTCAGCGCTTCGAACTACGGGTATACAGTGAATTCGAAGTGTTTGAGGGAAGTGTACGGTAGTGTTTTTAAAGGAAAACCCGTTTATTCCATATTCGTGCGTTTTGCGGGCAGAAAAGCACGTTTTTCACAGTCCTCACTCTTTTGATGATATCTCGAGAACGGTCGAATGTTCGTGTTTGCCGTATGTTGCATCGTGTTGAGCGCATCGAGTTACCCCTATACAGTGAATTTGAAGTTTTTGAGGGAAGTGTACGGTAGTGTTTTTGAAGGAAAACCCGTTTATGCCATATTCGTGCGTTTCGCGGGCAGAAAAGCACGTTTTTCACAGTCCTCACTCGTTTGATGATAGCTCGAGAACGGTCGAATGTTCGCGTTTGCCGCATGATGCATCGTGTTCAGCGCATCGAATTACCCCTATACAGTGGGTTTGAAGTGTTTAAGGGAAGTGTACGGTAGCGTTTCGACAAAAACCTGATTTTTTCAAAAATTGTGCAATTCGATGATAACTCGAGAACGGTCCAATGTTCGCGTTTGCCGTATGTTGTATCGTGTTCAGCGCATCGAACTACGGGTATAGAGTGGATTTGAATTGTTTAAGGGAAGTGTACGGTAGTGGTTTTGAAGGAAAACCCGTATGCCATATTCGTGCGTTTCGCGGGCAGAAAAGCACGTTTTTCACAGTCCTCACTCTTTTGATGATAGCTCGAGAACGGTCGAATGTCAGCGTTTGCCGTATATTGCGTCGTGTTCAGCGCATCGAGTTACCCCTATACAGTGAATTTGAAGTGTTTAAGGGGAGTGTACGGCATTGTTTTGACAAAAAATTGATTTTTTTAGAAAATTGTGCAATTCGATGATAACTCGAGAACGGTCGAATGTTAGCGTTTGCCGTATGTTGCATCGTGTTCAGCGCATCGAGTTACCCCTATACAGTGAATTTGAAGTGTTTAAGGGAAGTTTACGGTAGCGTTTTGGCAGAAAATTTGTTTTTTCGAAAATTGAGCAATTCGATGATAACTCGAGAACGGTCGAAGGTTAGCATTTGCCGTATGTTGCATCGTGTTCAGCGCTTCGAACTACGGGTATACAGTGAATTCGAAGTGTTTGAGGGAAGTGTACGGTAGTGTTTTTAAAGGAAAACCCGTTTATTCCATATTCGTGCGTTTTGCGGGCAGAAAAGCACGTTTTTCACAGTCCTCACTCTTTTGATGATATCTCGAGAACGGTCGAATGTTCGTGTTTGCCGTATGTTGCATCGTGTTGAGCGCATCGAGTTACCCCTATACAGTGAATTTGAAGTTTTTGAGGGAAGTGTACGGTAGCGTTTTTGAAGGAAAACCCGTTTATGCCATATTCGTGCGTTTCGCGGGCAGAAAAGCACGTTTTTCACAGTCCTCACTCGTTTGATGATAGCTCGAGAACGGTCGAATGTTCGCGTTTGCCGCATGATGCATCGTGTTCAGCGCATCGAATTACCCCTATACAGTGGGTTTGAAGTGTTTAAGGGAAGTGTACGGTAGCGTTTCGACAAAAACCTGATTTTTTCAAAAATTGTGCAATTCGGTGATAACTCGAGAACGGTCCAATGTTCGCGTTTGCCGTATGTTGTATCGTGTTCAGCGCATCGAACTACGGGTATAGAGTGGATTTGAATTGTTTAAGGGAAGTGTACGGTAGTGGTTTTGAAGGAAAACCCGTATGCCGTATTCGTGCGTTTCGCGGGCAGAAAAGCACGTTTTTCACAGTCCTCACTCTTTTGATGATAGCTCGAGAACGGTCGAATGTCAGCGTTTGCCGTATATTGCGTCGTGTTCAGCGCATCGAGTTACCCCTATACAGTGAATTTGAAGTGTTTAAGGGGAGTGTACGGCATTGTTTTGACAAAAAATTGATTTTTTTAGAAAATTGTGCAATTCGATGATAACTCGAGAACGGTCGAATGTTAGCGTTTGCCGTATGTTGCATCGTGTTCAGCGCATCGAGTTACCCCTATACAGTGAATTTGAAGTGTTTAAGGGAAGTTTACGGTAGCGTTTTGGCAGAAAATTTGTTTTTTCGAAAATTGAGCAATTCGATGATAACTCGAGAACGGTCGAAGGTTAGCATTTGCCGTATGTTGCATCGTGTTCAGCGCTTCGAACTCCGGGTATACAGTGAATTCGAAGTGTTTGAGGGAAGTGTACGGTAGTGTTTTTAAAGGAAAACCCGTTTATTCCATATTCGTGCGTTTTGCGGGCAGAAAAGCACGTTTTTCACAGTCCTCACTCTTTTGATGATATCTCGAGAACGGTCGAATGTTCGTGTTTGCCGTATGTTGCATCGTGTTGAGCGCATCGAGTTACCCCTATACAGTGAATTTGAAGTTTTTGAGGGAAGTGTACGGTAGCGTTTTTGAAGGAAAACCCGTTTATGCCATATTCGTGCGTTTCGCGGGCAGAAAAGCACGTTTTTCACAGTCCTCACTCGTTTGATGATAGCTCGAGAACGGTCGAATGTTCGCGTTTGCCGCATGATGCATCGTGTTCAGCGCATCGAATTACCCCTATACAGTGGGTTTGAAGTGTTTAAGGGAAGTGTACGGTAGCGTTTCGACAAAAACCTGATTTTTTCAAAAATTGTGCAATTCGGTGATAACTCGAGAACGGTCCAATGTTCGCGTTTGCCGTATGTTGTATCGTGTTCAGCGCATCGAACTACGGGTATAGAGTGGATTTGAATTGTTTAAGGGAAGTGTACGGTAGTGGTTTTGAAGGAAAACCCGTATGCCGTATTCGTGCGTTTCGCGGGCAGAAAAGCACGTTTTTCACAGTCCTCACTCTTTTGATGATAGCTCGAGAACGGTCGAATGTCAGCGTTTGCCGTATATTGCGTCGTGTTCAGCGCATCGAGTTACCCCTATACAGTGAATTTGAAGTGTTTAAGGGGAGTGTACGGCATTGTTTTGACAAAAAATTGATTTTTTAGAAAATTGTGCAATTCGATGATAACTCGAGAACGGTCGAATGTTAGCGTTTGCCGTATGTTGCATCGTGTTCAGCGCATCGAGTTACCCCTATGCAGTGAATTTGACGTGTTTAAAGGGAGTGTACAGTAGCGTTTTGACAAAAACCTGATTTTTTCAAAGTTTGTTCAATTCGATGATAACTCGAGAATGGTCGAATGTTAGCGTTTGCCGTATGTTGTATCGTGTTCAGCGCATCGAACTACGGGTATAGAGTGGATTTGAATTGTTTAAGGGAAGTGTACGGTAGTGGTTTTGAAGGAAAACCCGTTTATGCCATTTTCGTGCGTTTCGCGGGCAGAAAAGCTGTTTTTCGCAGTCCTCACTCTTTTAATGATAGCTCCAGAATGGTCGGATGTTAGCGTTTGCCGTATGTTGCGTCGTGTTCAGCGCATCAAATTACCCCTATGCAGTGAATTTGAAGTGTTTGACGGGAGTGTACGGCATTGTTTTAACAAAAAAATTTTTTTTTTCGAAAATTGAGCAATGCGATGACACCTCGAGAACGGTTTAATGTTAGCGTTTGCCGTATGTTGCATCGTGTTCAGCGCTTGGTACTACGGGTATACAGTGAATTTGAAGTGTTTAAGGGAAGTGTACGGTAGCGTTTTGGCAGAAAATTTGTTTTTTCGAAAATTGAGCAATTCGATGATCACTCGAGAACGGTCGAATGTTAGCGTTTGCCGTATGTTGCATCGTGTTCAGCGCATCGAACTACGGGTATACAGTGAATTCAAAGTGTTTAAGGGAAGTGTACGGTAGTGTTTTTAAAGGAAAACCCGTTTATTCCATATTCGTGCGTTTCGCGGGCGGAAAAGCACGTTTTTGACAGTCCTCACTCTTTTGATGATAGCTCGAGAACGGTCGAATGTTCGTGTTTGCCGTATGATGCATCGTGTTCAGCGCATCGAATTACCCCTATACAGTGAGTTTGAAGTGTTTAAAGGAAGTGTACGATAGCGTTTTGACAAATACCTGATTTTTTCAAAAATTGTGCAATTCGATGATAACTCGAGAATGGTCGAATGTTAGCGTTTGCCGTATGTTGCATCGTGTTCGGTGCTTGGAGCTACGGGTATACAGTGAATTTGAAGTGTTTAAGGGAAGTGTACGGTAGCGGTTTGGCAGAAAATTTGTTTTTTCGAAAATTGAGCAATTCGATGATAACTCGAGAACGGTCGAATGTTAGCGTTTGCCGTATGTGGCATCGTGTTCAGCGCATCGAGTTACCCCTATACAGTGAATTTGAAGTTTTTAAGGGAAGTGGACGGTAGTGTTTTTGAAGGAAAACCCGTTTATGCCATATTCGTGCATTTCGAGGGCAGAAAAGCACGTTTTTCACAGTCCTCACTCCTTTGATGATAGCTCGAGAACGGTCGAATGTTCGCGTTTGCAGTATGTTGCATCGTGTTCAGGGCTTCGAACTACGGGTATACAGTGAATTCGAAGTGTTTAAGGGAAGTGTACGGCAGTATTTATGAAGGAAACCCCGTTTATGCCATATTCGTGCGTTTCACGGGCAGAAAAGCACGTTTTTCGCAGTCCTCACTCTTTTGATGATAGCTCGAGAACGGTCGAATGTTAGCATTCGCCCTATGTTGCGTTGTGTTCAGCGCATCGAATTAGCCCTATGCAGTGAATTTGAAGTGTTTAAGGGGAGTGTACGGTATTGTTTTGACAAAAAAATTTTTTTTTCGAAAATTGAGCAATTCGATGACACCTCGGGAACGGTCCAATGTTCGCGTTTGCGGTATGTTGCTTCGTGTTCAGCGCATCGAACTACGCCTATACAATGAATTTGAAGTGTTTAAGGGGAGTGTACGGCATTGTTTTGACAAAAAATTGATTTTTTCGAAAATTGTGCAATTCGATGATAACTTGAGAACGGTCGAATGTTCGCGTCTGCCGTATGTTGCATCGTGTTCAGCGCATCGAGTTACCCCTATACAGTGAATTTGAAGTGTTTAAGGGAAGTTTACGGTAGCGTTTTGGGAGAAAATTTGTTATTTCGAAAATTGAGCAATTCGATGATAACTCGAGAACGGTCGACGGTTAGCGTTTGCCGTATATTGCGTCGTGTTCAGCGCATCGAGTTACTCCTATACAGTGAATCTGAAGTGTTTAAGGGGAGTGTACGGCATTGTTTTGACAGAAAATGTTTTATTTTCGAAAATTGAGCAATTCGATGACACCTCGAGAACGGTCCAATTTTCCCGTTTGCCGTATGATGCATCGTGTTCAGCGCATCGAATTACCCCTATACAGTGAGTTTGAAGTGTTTAAAGGAAGTGTACAGTAGCGTTTTGACAAAAACCTGATTTTTTCAAAGTTTGTTCAATTCGATGATAACTCGAGAATGGTCGAATGTTAGCGTTTGCCGTATGTTGCATCGTGTTCAGTGCTTGGAACTACGGGTATACAGTGAATTTGAAGTGTTTAAGGGAAGTGTACGGTAGCGGTTTGGCAGAAAATTTGTTTTTTCGAAAATTGAGCAATTCGATGATAACTCGAGAACGGTCGAATGTTAGCGTTTGCCGTATGTGGCATCGTGTTCAGCGCATCGAGTTACCCCTATGCAGTGAATTTGAAGTTTTTAAGGGAAGTGGACGGTAGTGTTTTTGAAGGAAAACCCGTTTATGCCATATTCGTGCATTTCGAGGGCAGAAAAGCACGTTTTTCACAGTCCTCACTCTTTTGATGATAGCTCGAGAACGGTCGAATGTTCGCGTTTGCAGTATGTTGCATCGTGTTCAGCGCTTCGAACTACGGGTATACAGTGAATTCGAAGTGTTTAAGGGAAGTGTACTGTAGTATTTATGAAGGAAACCCCGTTTATGCCATATTCGTGCGTTTCACGGACAGAAAAGCACGTTTTTCGCAGTCCTCACTCTTTTGATGATAGCTCGAGAACGGTCGAATGTTAGCATTTGCCGTATGTCGCGTCGTGTTCAGCGCATCGCATTACCCCTTTGCAGTGAATTTGAAGTGTTTAAGGGGAGTGTACGTCATTGTTTTGACAAAAAAAAATTTTCTTCGAAAATTGAGCCATTCGATGATACCTCGAGAACGGTCGAATGTTCGTGTTTGCCGTATATTGCATCGTGTTCAGCGCATCGAGTTACCCCTATACAGTGAATTTGAAGTTTTTAAGGGAAGTGTACGGTAGTGTTTTTGAAGGAAAACCCGTTTATGCCATATTCGTACATTTCGCGGGCAGAAAAGCACGTTTTTCGCAGTCCTCACTCTTTTGATGATAGCTCGAGAACGGTCCAATGTTAGCGTTTGCCGTATGTTGCCTCGTGTTCAGCGCTTTGAACTACGGGTATACAGTGAATTTGAAGTGTTTAAGGGAAGTGTACGGTAGGGTTTTTAAAGGAAAAGCCGATTATTCCATATTCGTGCGTTTCGCGGGCACAAAAGCACGTTTTTCACAGTCCTTACTCTTTTGACGATAGCTCGAGAACGGTCGAATGTTAGCGTTTGCCGTATGTTGCATCGTGTTCAGCGCTGCGAACTACGGGTATACAGTGAATTTGAAGTGTTTAAGGGAAGTGTACGGTAGTGTTTTTAAAGGAAAAGCCGATTATTCCATATTCGTGCGTTTCGCGGGCAGAAAAGCACGTTTTTCACAGTCCTCACCCTTTTGATGATAGCTCGAGAACGGTCGAATGTACGTGTTTGCCGTATGATGCATCGTGTTCAGCGCATCGAATTACCCCTATACAGTGAGTTTGGAGTGTTTAAAGGAAGTGTACGGTAGCGTTTTGACAAAAACCTGATTTTTTCAAAAATTGTGCAATTCGATGATAACTCGAGAATGGTCGAATGTTAGCGTTTGCAGTATGTTGCATCGTGTTCAGCTCATCGAACTACGGGTATAGAGTGAATTCGAAGTGTTTAAGGGAAGTGTACGGTAGTATTTATGAAGTAAACCCCGTTTATGCCATATTCGGGCGTTTCACGGGCAGAAAAGCACGTTTTCGCATTCCTCACTCTTTTGATGATAGCTCGAGAACGGTCGAATGTTAGCATTTGCCGTATGTTGCATCGTGTTCAGCGCATCGAGTTACCCCTATACAGTGAATTTGAAGTGTTTAAGGGGAGTGTACGGCATTGTTTTGACAAAAAAAAAAATTTTTTTCGAAAATTGAGCAATTCGATGACACCTCGAGAACGGTCCAATGTTCCCGTTTGCCGTATGATGCATCGTGTTCAGCGCATCGAATTACCCCTATACAGTGAGTTTGAAGTGTTTAAAGGAAGTGTACAGTAGCGTTTTGACAAAAACCTGATTTTTTCAAAGTTTGTTCAATTCGATGATAACTCGAGAATGGTCGAATGTTAGCGTTTGCCGTATGTTGTATCGTGTTCAGCGCATCGAACTACGGGTATAGAGTGGATTTGAATTGTTTAAGGGAAGTGTACGGTAGTGGTTTTGAAGGAAAACCCGTTTATGCCATTTTCGTGCGTTTCGCGGGCAGAAAAGCTGTTTTTCGCAGTCCTCACTCTTTTAATGATAGCTCCAGAATGGTCGGATGTTAGCGTTTGCCGTATGTTGCGTCGTGTTCAGCGCATCGAATTACCCCTATGCAGTGAATTTGAAGTGTTTGACGGGAGTGTACGGCATTGTTTTAACAAAAAATTTTTTTTTTCGAAAATTGAGCAATGCGATGACACCTCGAGAACGGTCGAATGTTAGCGTTTGCCGTATGTGGCATCGTGTTCAGCGCATCGAGTTACCCCTATACAGTGAATTTGAAGTTTTTAAGGGAAGTGGACGGCAGTGTTTTTGAAGGAAAACCCGTTTGTGCCATATTCGTGCACTTCGCGGGCAGAAAAGCAGGTTTTTCACAGTCCTCACTCTTTTGATGATAGCTCGAGAACGGTCGAATGTTCGCGTTTGCAGTATGTTGCATCGTGTTCAGCGCTTCGAACTACGGGTATACAGTGAATTCGAAGTGTTTAAGGGAAGTGTACTGTAGTATTTATGAAGGAAACCCCGTTTATGCCATATTCGTGCGTTTCACGGACAGAAAAGCACGTTTTTCGCAGTCCTCACTCTTTTGATGATACCTCGAGAACGGTCGAATGTTAGCATTTGCCGTATGTCGCGTCGTGTTCAGCGCATCGCATTACCCCTTTGCAGTGAATTTGAAGTGTTTAAGGGGAGTGTACGGCATTGTTTTGACAAAAAAAAAATTTTCTTCGAAAATTGAGCCATTCGATGATACCTCGAGAACGGTCGAATGTTCGTGTTTGCCGTATATTGCATCGTGTTCAGCGCATCGAGTTACGCCTATACAGTGAACTTGAAGTGTTTAAGGGAAGTTTATGGTAGCGTTTTGGCAGATAATTTGTTTTTTCGAAAATTGAGCAATTCAATGATAACTCGAGAACGGTCGAATGTTAGCGTTTGCCGTATGTTGCATCGTGTTCAGCGCAGCGAGTTACCCCTATACAGTGAATTTCAAGTTTTTAAGGGAAGTGTACGGTAGTGTTTTTGAAGGAAACCCCGTTTATGCCATATTCGTACATTTCGCGGGCAGAAAAGCACGTTTTTCGCAGTCCTCACTCTTTTGATGATAGCTCGAGAACGGTCGAATGTTAGCGTTTGCCGTATGTTGCATCGTGTTCAGCGCTTCGAACTACGGGTATACAGTGAATTCGAAGTGTTTAAGGGAAGTGTACGGTAGTATTTATGAAGTAAACCCCGTTTATGCCATATTCGGGCGTTTCACGGGCAGAAAAGCACGTTTTTCGCATTCCTCACTCTTTTGATGATAGCTCGAGAACGGTCGAATGTTAGCATTTGCCGTATGTTGCATCGTGTTCAGCGCATCGAGTTACCCCTATACAGTGAATTTGAAGTGTTTGAGGGGAGTGTACGGCATTGTTTTAACAAAAAATGTTTTTTTTTTCGAAAATTGAGCAATGCGATGACACCTCGAGAACGGTCCAATGTTCGCGTTTGCCGCATGATGCACCGTGTTCAGCGCATCGAATTACCCCTATACAGTGGGTTTGAAGTGTTTAAGGGAAGTGTACGGTAGCGTTTCGACAAAAACCTGATTTTTTCAAAAATTGTGCAATTCGATGATAACTCGAGAACGGTCCAATGTTGGCGTTTGCCGTATGTTGTGTCGTGTTCAGCGCATCGAACTACGGGTATAGAGTGGATTTGAATTGTTTAAGGGAAGTGTACGGTAGTGGTTTTGAAGGAAAACCCGTATGCCATATTCGTGCGTTTCGTGGGCAGAAAAGCACGTTTTTCACAGTCCTCATTCTTTTGATGATAGCTCGAGAACGGTCGAATGTTAGCGTTTGCAGTATGTTGCGTCGTATTCAGCGCATCGAGTTACCCCTATACAGTGAATTTGAAGTGTTTAAGGGGAGTGTACGGCATTGCTTTGACAAAAAATTGATTTTTTAGAAAATTGTGCAATTCGATGATAACTCGAGAACGGTCCAATGTTCCCGTTTGCCGTATGATGCATCGTGTTCAGCGCATCGAATTACCCCTATACAGTGAGTTTGAAGTGTTTACAGGAAGTGTACAGTAGCGTTTTGACAAAAACCTGATTTTTTCAAAGTTTGTTCAATTCGATGATAACTCGAGAATGGTCGAATGTTAGCGTTTGCCGTATGTTGTATCGTGTTCAGCGCACCGAACTACGGGTATAGAGTGGATTTGAATTGTTTAAGGGAAGTGTACGGTAGTGGTTTTGAAGGAAAACCCGTTTATGCCATTTTCGTGCGTTTCGCGGGCAGAAAAGCTGTTTTTCGCAGCCCTCACTCTTTTAATGATAGCTCGAGAATGGTCGGATGTTAGCGTTTGCCGTATGTTGCGTCGTGTTCAGCGCATCGAATTACCCCTATGCAGTGAATTTGAAGTGTTTGACGGGAGTGTACGGCATTGTTTTAACAAAAAAATTTTTTTTTCGAAAATTGAGCAATGCGATGACACCTCGAGAACGGTTTAATGTTAGCGTTTGCGGTATGTTGCATCGTGTTCAGCGCTTGGTACTACGGGTATACAGTGAATTTGAAGTGTCTAAGGGAAGTGTACGGTAGCGTTTTGGCAGAAAATTTGTTTTTTCGAAAATTGAGCAATGCGATGACACCTCGAGAACGGTCCAATGTTCGCGTTTGCCGTATGTTGCTTCGTGTTCAGCGCATCGAACTACGCCTATACGGTGAATTTGAAGTGTTTAAGGGGAGTGTACGGCATTGTTTTGACAAAAAATTGATTTTTCGAACATTGTGCAATTCGATGATAACTCGAGAAGGGTGGAATGTTAGCGTTTGCCGTATGTTGCATCGTGTTCAGCGCATCTAACTACGGGTATGCAGTGAATTTAAAGTGTTTAAGGGAAGTGTACGGTAGTGTTTTTAAAGGAAAACCCGTTTATTCCATATTCGTGCGTTTCGCGGGCAGAAAAGCACGTTTTTCACAGTCCTCACTCTTTTGATGATAGCTCGAGAACGGTCGAATGTTCGTGTTTGCCGTATGATGCATCGTGTTCAGCGCATCGAATTACCGCTATACAGTGAGTTTGAAGTGTTTAAAGGAAGTGTACGGTAGCGTTTTGACAAAAACCTGATTTTTTCAAAAATTGTGCAATTCGATGATAACTCGAGAATGGTCGAATGTTAGCGTTTGCCGTATGTTGCATCGTGTTCAGCGCTTGGAACTACGGGTATACAGTGAATTTGAAGTGTTTAAGGGAAGTGTACGGTAGCGTTTTTAAAGGAAAACCCGATTATTCCATATTCGTGCGTTTCGCGGGCAGAAAAGCACGTTTTTCACAGTCCTCACTCTTTTGATGATAGCTCGAGAACGGTCGAATGTTCGTGTTTGCCGTATGTTGCATCGTGTTCAGGGCATCGAGTTACTCCTATACAGTGAATTTGAAGTGTTTAAGGGGAGTGTACGGCATTGTTTTGACAAAAAATGTTTTTTTTTCGAAAATTGAGCAATTCGATGACACCTCGAGAACGGTCCAATGTTCCCGTTTGCCGTATGATGCATCGTGTTCAGCGCATCGAACTACGGGTATACAGTGAATATAAAGTTTTTAAGGGAAGTGGACGGTAGTGTTTTTGAAGGAAAACCCGTTTATGCCATATTCGTGCATTTCGCGGGCAGAAAAGCAGGTTTCTCACAGTCCTCACTCTTTTGATGATAGCTCGAGAACGGTCGAATGTTCGCGTTTGCAGTATGTTGCATCGTGTTCAGCGCTTCGAACTACGGGTATACAGTGAATTCGAAGTGTTTAAGGGAAGTGTACGGTAGTATTTATGAAGGAAACCCCCTTTATGCCATATTCGTGCGTTTCACGGGCAGAAAAGCACGTTTTTCGCAGTCCTCACTCTTTTGATGATAGCTCGAGAACGGTCCAATGTTCCCGTTTGCCGTATGATGCATCGTGTTCAGCGCATCGAATTACCCCTATGCAGTGAGTTTGTAGTGGTTACAGGAAGTGTACGGTAGCGTTTTGACAAAAACCTGATTTTTTCGAAGTTTGTGCAATTCGATGATAACTCGAGAATGGTCGAATGTTAGCGTTTGCCGTATGTTGTATCGTGTTCAGCGTTTCGAACTACGGGTATACAGTGAATTTGAAGTGTTTAAGGGAAGTGTACGGTAGTGTTTTTAAAGGAAAACCCGATTATTCCATATTCGTGCGTTTCGCGGGCACAAAAGGACGTTTTTCGCAGTCCTCACTCTTTTGATGATAGCTCGAGAACGGTCGATTGTTAGCATTTGCAGTATGTTGCATCGTGTTCAGCGCTTCGAACTACGGGTATGCAGTGTATTCGAAGTGTTTAAGGAAAGTGTACGCTAGTATTTATGAAGGAAACCCCGTTTATGCCATATTCGTGCGTTTCCCGGGCAGAAAAGCACGCGTTTCGCAGTCCTCACTCTTTTGATGATAGCTCGAGAACGGTCGAATGTTAGCATTTACCCTATGTTGCGTTGTGTTCAGCGCATCGAATTACCCCTATGCAGTGAGTTTGAAGTGTTTAAGGGGAGTGTACGGCATTGTTTTGACAAAAAAAATTTTTCTTCGAAAATTGAGCAATTCGATGATACCTCGAGAACGGTCGAATGTTCGTGTTTGCGTATATTGCATCATGTTCAGCGCATCGAGTTACGCCTATACAGTGAATTTGAAGTGTTTAAGGGAAGTTTCTGGTAGCGTTTTGGCAGATAATTTGTTTTTTCGAAAATTGAGCAATTCAATGATAACTCGAGAACGGTCGAATGTTAGCGTTTGCCGTATGTTGCATCGTGTTCAACGCTTGGAACTACGGGTATACAGTGAATTTGAAGTGTTTAAGGGAAGTGTACGGTAGCGGTTTGGCAGAAAATTTGTTTTTTCGAAAATTGAGCAATTCGATGATAACTCGAGAACGGTCGAATGTTAGCGTTTGCCGTATGTGGCATCGTGTTCAGCGCTCGAACTACGGGTATACAGTGAATTTGAAGTGTTTAATGGAAGTGTACGGTAGTATTTATGAAGTAAACCCCGTTTATGCCATATTCGGGCGTTTCACGGGCACAAAAGCACGTTTTTCGCAGTCCTCACTCTTTTGATGATAGCTCGAGAACGGTCGAATGCTAGCATTTGCCGTATGTTGCGTCGTGTTCAGCGCATCGAATTACCCCTATGCAGTGAATTTGAAGTGTTTGAGGGGAGTGTACGGCATTGTTTTAACAAAAAATGTTTTTTTTTCGAAAATTGAGCAATGCGATGACACCTCGAGAACGGTCCAATGTTCGCGTTTGCCGTATGTTGCTTCATGTTCAGCGCATCGAACTACGCCTATACAGTGAATTTGAAGTGTTTAAGGGGAGTGTACGGCATTGTTTTGACAAAAAATTGATTTTTTCGAACATTGTGCAATTCGATGATAACTCGAGAACGGTCGAATGTTAGCGTTTGCCGTATGTTGCATCGTGTTCAGCGCATCGAACTACGGGTATACAGTGAATTTATAGTGTTTAAGGGAAGTGGACGGTAGTGTTTTTAAAGGAAAACCCGTATATTCCATATTCGTGCGGTTCGCGTGCAGAAAAGCACGTGTTTCACAGTCCTCACTCTTTTGATGATAGCTCGAGAACGGTCGAATGTTTTTGTTTGCCGTATGATGGATCGTGTTCAGCGCATCGAATTACCCCTATACAGTGAGTTTGAAGTGTTTAAAGGAAGTGTACGGTAGCGTTTTGACAAAAACCTGATTTTTTCAAAAAATGTGCAATTCGATGATAACTCGAGAATGGTCGAATGTTAGCGTTTGCCGTATGTTGCATCGTGTTCGGTGCTTGGAGCTACGGGTATACAGTGAATTTGAAGTGTTTAAGGGAAGTGTACGGTAGCGGTTTGGCAGAAAATTTGTTTTTTTCGAAAATTGAGCAATTCGATGATAACTCGAGAACGGTCGAATGTTAGCGTTTGCCGTATGTGGCATCGTGTTCAGCGCATCGAGTTACCCCTATACAGTGAATTTGAAGTTTTTAAGGGAAGTGGACGGTAGTGTTTTTGAAGGAAAACCCGTTTATGCCATATTCGTGCATTTCGAGGGCAGAAAAGCACGTTTTTCACAGTCCTCACTCCTTTGATGATAGCTCGAGAACGGTCGAATGTTCGCGTTTGCAGTATGTTGCATCGTGTTCAGGGCTTCGAACTACGGGTATACAGTGAATTCGAAGTGTTTAAGGGAAGTGTACGGCAGTATTTATGAAGGAAACCCCGTTTATGCCATATTCGTGCGTTTCACGGGCAGAAAAGCACGTTTTTCGCAGTCCTCACTCTTTTGATGATAGCTCGAGAACGGTCGAATGTTAGCATTCGCCCTATGTTGCGTTGTGTTCAGCGCATCGAATTAGCCCTATGCAGTGAATTTGAAGTGTTTAAGGGGAGTGTACGGTATTGTTTTGACAAAAAATTTTTTTTTTCGAAAATTGAGCAATTCGATGACACCTCGGGAACGGTCCAATGTTCGCGTTTGCGGTATGTTGCTTCGTGTTCAGCGCATCGAACTACGCCTATACAATGAATTTGAAGTGTTTAAGGGGAGTGTACGGCATTGTTTTGACAAAAAATTGATTTTTTCGAAAATTGTGCAATTCGATGATAACTTGAGAACGGTCGAATGTTCGCGTCTGCCGTATGTTGCATCGTGTTCAGCGCATCGAGTTACCCCTATACAGTGAATTTGAAGTGTTTAAGGGAAGTTTACGGTAGCGTTTTGGCAGAAAATTTGTTTTTTCGAAAATTGAGCAATTCGATGATAACTCGAGAACGGTCGAAGGTTAGCATTTGCCGTATGTTGCATCGTGTTCAGCGCTTCGAACTACGGGTATACAGTGAATTCGAAGTGTTTGAGGGAAGTGTACGGTAGTGTTTTTAAAGGAAAACCCGATTATTCCATATTCGTGCGTTTCGCGGGCAGAAAAGCACGTTTTTCACAGTCCTCACTCTTTTGATGATAGCTCGAGAACGGTCGAATGTTCGTGTTTGCCGTATGTTGCATCGTGTTCAGGGCATCGAGTTACCCCTATACAGTGAATTTGAAGTGTTTAAGGGAAGTTTACGGTAGCGTTTTGGGAGAAAATTTGTTATTTCGAAAATTGAGCAATTCGATGATAACTCGAGAACGGTCGACGGTTAGCGTTTGCCGTATATTGCGTCGTGTTCAGCGCATCGAGTTACTCCTATACAGTGAATCTGAAGTGTTTAAGGGGAGTGTACGGCATTGTTTTGACAGAAAATGTTTTATTTTCGAAAATTGAGCAATTCGATGACACCTCGAGAACGGTCCAATTTTCCCGTTTGCCGTATGATGCATCGTGTTCAGCGCATCGAATTACCCCTATACAGTGAGTTTGAAGTGTTTAAAGGAAGTGTACAGTAGCGTTTTGACAAAAACCTGATTTTTTCAAAGTTTGTTCAATTCGATGATAACTCGAGAATGGTCGAATGTTAGCGTTTGCCGTATGTTGCATCGTGTTCAGTGCTTGGAACTACGGGTATACAGTGAATTTGAAGTGTTTAAGGGAAGTGTACGGTAGCGGTTTGGCAGAAAATTTGTTTTTTCGAAAATTGAGCAATTCGATGATAACTCGAGAACGGTCGAATGTTAGCGTTTGCCGTATGTGGCATCGTGTTCAGCGCATCGAGTTACCCCTATGCAGTGAATTTGAAGTTTTTAAGGGAAGTGGACGGTAGTGTTTTTGAAGGAAAACCCGTTTATGCCATATTCGTGCATTTCGAGGGCAGAAAAGCACGTTTTTCACAGTCCTCACTCTTTTGATGATAGCTCGAGAACGGTCGAATGTTCGCGTTTGCAGTATGTTGCATCGTGTTCAGCGCTTCGAACTACGGGTATACAGTGAATTCGAAGTGTTTAAGGGAAGTGTACTGTAGTATTTATGAAGGAAACCCCGTTTATGCCATATTCGTGCGTTTCACGGACAGAAAAGCACGTTTTTCGCAGTCCTCACTCTTTTGATGATAGCTCGAGAACGGTCGAATGTTAGCATTTGCCGTATGTCGCGTCGTGTTCAGCGCATCGCATTACCCCTTTGCAGTGAATTTGAAGTGTTTAAGGGGAGTGTACGTCATTGTTTTGACAAAAAAAAATTTTCTTCGAAAATTGAGCCATTCGATGATACCTCGAGAACGGTCGAATGTTCGTGTTTGCCGTATATTGCATCGTGTTCAGCGCATCGAGTTACCCCTATACAGTGAATTTGAAGTTTTTAAGGGAAGTGTACGGTAGTGTTTTTGAAGGAAAACCCGTTTATGCCATATTCGTACATTTCGCGGGCAGAAAAGCACGTTTTTCGCAGTCCTCACTCTTTTGATGATAGCTCGAGAACGGTCCAATGTTAGCGTTTGCCGTATGTTGCCTCGTGTTCAGCGCTTTGAACTACGGGTATACAGTGAATTTGAAGTGTTTAAGGGAAGTGTACGGTAGGGTTTTTAAAGGAAAAGCCGATTATTCCATATTCGTGCGTTTCGCGGGCACAAAAGCACGTTTTTCACAGTCCTTACTCTTTTGACGATAGCTCGAGAACGGTCGAATGTTAGCGTTTGCCGTATGTTGCATCGTGTTCAGCGCTGCGAACTACGGGTATACAGTGAATTTGAAGTGTTTAAGGGAAGTGTACGGTAGTGTTTTTAAAGGAAAAGCCGATTATTCCATATTCGTGCGTTTCGCGGGCAGAAAAGCACGTTTTTCACAGTCCTCACCCTTTTGATGATAGCTCGAGAACGGTCGAATGTACGTGTTTGCCGTATGATGCATCGTGTTCAGCGCATCGAATTACCCCTATACAGTGAGTTTGGAGTGTTTAAAGGAAGTGTACGGTAGCGTTTTGACAAAAACCTGATTTTTTCAAAAATTGTGCAATTCGATGATAACTCGAGAATGGTCGAATGTTAGCGTTTGCAGTATGTTGCATCGTGTTCAGCTCATCGAACTACGGGTATAGAGTGAATTCGAAGTGTTTAAGGGAAGTGTACGGTAGTATTTATGAAGTAAACCCCGTTTATGCCATATTCGGGCGTTTCACGGGCAGAAAAGCACGTTTTCGCATTCCTCACTCTTTTGATGATAGCTCGAGAACGGTCGAATGTTAGCATTTGCCGTATGTTGCATCGTGTTCAGCGCATCGAGTTACCCCTATACAGTGAATTTGAAGTGTTTAAGGGGAGTGTACGGCATTGTTTTGACAAAAAAAAAAATTTTTTTCGAAAATTGAGCAATTCGATGACACCTCGAGAACGGTCCAATGTTCCCGTTTGCCGTATGATGCATCGTGTTCAGCGCATCGAATTACCCCTATACAGTGAGTTTGAAGTGTTTAAAGGAAGTGTACAGTAGCGTTTTGACAAAAACCTGATTTTTTCAAAGTTTGTTCAATTCGATGATAACTCGAGAATGGTCGAATGTTAGCGTTTGCCGTATGTTGTATCGTGTTCAGCGCATCGAACTACGGGTATAGAGTGGATTTGAATTGTTTAAGGGAAGTGTACGGTAGTGGTTTTGAAGGAAAACCCGTTTATGCCATTTTCGTGCGTTTCGCGGGCAGAAAAGCTGTTTTTCGCAGTCCTCACTCTTTTAATGATAGCTCCAGAATGGTCGGATGTTAGCGTTTGCCGTATGTTGCGTCGTGTTCAGCGCATCGAATTACCCCTATGCAGTGAATTTGAAGTGTTTGACGGGAGTGTACGGCATTGTTTTAACAAAAAATTTTTTTTTTCGAAAATTGAGCAATGCGATGACACCTCGAGAACGGTCGAATGTTAGCGTTTGCCGTATGTGGCATCGTGTTCAGCGCATCGAGTTACCCCTATACAGTGAATTTGAAGTTTTTAAGGGAAGTGGACGGCAGTGTTTTTGAAGGAAAACCCGTTTGTGCCATATTCGTGCACTTCGCGGGCAGAAAAGCAGGTTTTTCACAGTCCTCACTCTTTTGATGATAGCTCGAGAACGGTCCAATGTTCGCGTTTGCAGTATGTTGCATCGTGTTCAGCGCTTCGAACTACGGGTATACAGTGAATTCGAAGTGTTTAAGGGAAGTGTACTGTAGTATTTATGAAGGAAACCCCGTTTATGCCATATTCGTGCGTTTCACGGACAGAAAAGCACGTTTTTCGCAGTCCTCACTCTTTTGATGATACCTCGAGAACGGTCGAATGTTAGCATTTGCCGTATGTCGCGTCGTGTTCAGCGCATCGCATTACCCCTTTGCAGTGAATTTGAAGTGTTTAAGGGGAGTGTACGGCATTGTTTTGACAAAAAAAAAATTTTCTTCGAAAATTGAGCCATTCGATGATACCTCGAGAACGGTCGAATGTTCGTGTTTGCCGTATATTGCATCGTGTTCAGCGCATCGAGTTACGCCTATACAGTGAACTTGAAGTGTTTAAGGGAAGTTTATGGTAGCGTTTTGGCAGATAATTTGTTTTTTCGAAAATTGAGCAATTCAATGATAACTCGAGAACGGTCGAATGTTAGCGTTTGCCGTATGTTGCATCGTGTTCAGCGCAGCGAGTTACCCCTATACAGTGAATTTCAAGTTTTTAAGGGAAGTGTACGGTAGTGTTTTTGAAGGAAACCCCGTTTATGCCATATTCGTACATTTCGCGGGCAGAAAAGCACGTTTTTCGCAGTCCTCACTCTTTTGATGATAGCTCGAGAACGGTCGAATGTTAGCGTTTGCCGTATGTTGCATCGTGTTCAGCGCTTCGAACTACGGGTATACAGTGAATTCGAAGTGTTTAAGGGAAGTGTACGGTAGTATTTATGAAGTAAACCCCGTTTATGCCATATTCGGGCGTTTCACGGGCAGAAAAGCACGTTTTTCGCATTCCTCACTCTTTTGATGATAGCTCGAGAACGGTCGAATGTTAGCATTTGCCGTATGTTGCATCGTGTTCAGCGCATCGAGTTACCCCTATACAGTGAATTTGAAGTGTTTGAGGGGAGTGTACGGCATTGTTTTAACAAAAAATGTTTTTTTTTTCGAAAATTGAGCAATGCGATGACACCTCGAGAACGGTCCAATGTTCGCGTTTGCCGCATGATGCACCGTGTTCAGCGCATCGAATTACCCCTATACAGTGGGTTTGAAGTGTTTAAGGGAAGTGTACGGTAGCGTTTCGACAAAAACCTGATTTTTTCAAAAATTGTGCAATTCGATGATAACTCGAGAACGGTCCAATGTTGGCGTTTGCCGTATGTTGTGTCGTGTTCAGCGCATCGAACTACGGGTATAGAGTGGATTTGAATTGTTTAAGGGAAGTGTACGGTAGTGGTTTTGAAGGAAAACCCGTATGCCATATTCGTGCGTTTCGTGGGCAGAAAAGCACGTTTTTCACAGTCCTCATTCTTTTGATGATAGCTCGAGAACGGTCGAATGTTAGCGTTTGCAGTATGTTGCGTCGTATTCAGCGCATCGAGTTACCCCTATACAGTGAATTTGAAGTGTTTAAGGGGAGTGTACGGCATTGCTTTGACAAAAAATTGATTTTTTAGAAAATTGTGCAATTCGATGATAACTCGAGAACGGTCCAATGTTCCCGTTTGCCGTATGATGCATCGTGTTCAGCGCATCGAATTACCCCTATACAGTGAGTTTGAAGTGTTTACAGGAAGTGTACAGTAGCGTTTTGACAAAAACCTGATTTTTTCAAAAATTGTGCAATTCGATGATAACTCGAGAATGGTCGAATGTTAGCGTTTGCCGTATGTTGCATCGTGTTCAGCGCTTGGAACTACGGGTATACAGTGAATTTGAAGTGTTTAAGGGAAGTGTACGGTAGTGGTTTTGAAGGAAAACCCGTTTATGCCATTTTCGTGCGTTTCGCGGGCAGAAAAGCTGTTTTTCGCAGCCCTCACTCTTTTAATGATAGCTCGAGAATGGTCGGATGTTAGCGTTTGCCGTATGTTGCGTCGTGTTCAGCGCATCGAATTACCCCTATGCAGTGAATTTGAAGTGTTTGACGGGAGTGTACGGCATTGTTTTAACAAAAAAATTTTTTTTCGAAAATTGAGCAATGCGATGACACCTCGAGAACGGTTTAATGTTAGCGTTTGCGGTCTGTTGCATCGTGTTCAGCGCTTGGTACTACGGGTATACAGTGAATTTGAAGTGTCTAAGGGAAGTGTACGGTAGCGTTTTGGCAGAAAATTTGTTTTTTCGAAAATTGAGCAATGCGATGACACCTCGAGAACGGTCCAATGTTCGCGTTTGCCGTATGTTGCTTCGTGTTCAGCGCATCGAACTACGCCTATACGGTGAATTTGAAGTGTTTAAGGGGAGTGTACGGCATTGTTTTGACAAAAAATTGATTTTTCGAACATTGTGCAATTCGATGATAACTCGAGAAGGGTGGAATGTTAGCGTTTGCCGTATGTTGCATCGTGTTCAGCGCATCTAACTACGGGTATGCAGTGAATTTAAAGTGTTTAAGGGAAGTGTACGGTAGTGTTTTTAAAGGAAAACCCGTTTATTCCATATTCGTGCGTTTCGCGGGCAGAAAAGCACGTTTTTCACAGTCCTCACTCTTTTGATGATAGCTCGAGAACGGTCGAATGTTCGTGTTTGCCGTATGATGCATCGTGTTCAGCGCATCGAATTACCGCTATACAGTGAGTTTGAAGTGTTTAAAGGAAGTGTACGGTAGCGTTTTGACAAAAACCTGATTTTTTCAAAAATTGTGCAATTCGATGATAACTCGAGAATGGTCGAATGTTAGCGTTTGCCGTATGTTGCATCGTGTTCAGCGCTTGGAACTACGGGTATACAGTGAATTTGAAGTGTTTAAGGGAAGTGTACGGTAGCGTTTTTAAAGGAAAACCCGATTATTCCATATTCGTGCGTTTCGCGGGCAGAAAAGCACGTTTTTCACAGTCCTCACTCTTTTGATGATAGCTCGAGAACGGTCGAATGTTCGTGTTTGCCGTATGTTGCATCGTGTTCAGGGCATCGAGTTACTCCTATACAGTGAATTTGAAGTGTTTAAGGGGAGTGTACGGCATTGTTTTGACAAAAAATGTTTTTTTTTCGAAAATTGAGCAATTCGATGACACCTCGAGAACGGTCCAATGTTCCCGTTTGCCGTATGATGCATCGTGTTCAGCGCATCGAACTACGGGTATACAGTGAATTTAAAGTTTTTAAGGGAAGTGGACGGTAGTGTTTTTGAAGGAAAACCCGTTTATGCCATATTCGTGCATTTCGCGGGCAGAAAAGCAGGTTTCTCACAGTCCTCACTCTTTTGATGATAGCTCGAGAACGGTCGAATGTTCGCGTTTGCAGTATGTTGCATCGTGTTCAGCGCTTCGAACTACGGGTATACAGTGAATTCGAAGTGTTTAAGGGAAGTGTACGGTAGTATTTATGAAGGAAACCCCCTTTATGCCATATTCGTGCGTTTCACGGGCAGAAAAGCACGTTTTTCGCAGTCCTCACTCTTTTGATGATAGCTCGAGAACGGTCCAATGTTCCCGTTTGCCGTATGATGCATCGTGTTCAGCGCATCGAATTACCCCTATGCAGTGAGTTTGTAGTGGTTACAGGAAGTGTACGGTAGCGTTTTGACAAAAACCTGATTTTTTCGAAGTTTGTGCAATTCGATGATAACTCGAGAATGGTCGAATGTTAGCGTTTGCCGTATGTTGTATCGTGTTCAGCGTTTCGAACTACGGGTATACAGTGAATTTGAAGTGTTTAAGGGAAGTGTACGGTAGTGTTTTTAAAGGAAAACCCGATTATTCCATATTCGTGCGTTTCGCGGGCACAAAAGGACGTTTTTCGCAGTCCTCACTCTTTTGATGATAGCTCGAGAACGGTCGATTGTTAGCATTTGCAGTATGTTGCATCGTGTTCAGCGCTTCGAACTACGGGTATGCAGTGTATTCGAAGTGTTTAAGGAAAGTGTACGCTAGTATTTATGAAGGAAACCCCGTTTATGCCATATTCGTGCGTTTCCCGGGCAGAAAAGCACGCGTTTCGCAGTCCTCACTCTTTTGATGATAGCTCGAGAACGGTCGAATGTTAGCATTTACCCTATGTTGCGTTGTGTTCAGCGCATCGAATTACCCCTATGCAGTGAGTTTGAAGTGTTTAAGGGGAGTGTACGGCATTGTTTTGACAAAAAAAATTTTTCTTCGAAAATTGAGCAATTCGATGATACCTCGAGAACGGTCGAATGTTCGTGTTTGCGTATATTGCATCATGTTCAGCGCATCGAGTTACGCCTATACAGTGAATTTGAAGTGTTTAAGGGAAGTTTCTGGTAGCGTTTTGGCAGATAATTTGTTTTTTCGAAAATTGAGCAATTCAATGATAACTCGAGAACGGTCGAATGTTAGCGTTTGCCGTATGTTGCATCGTGTTCAACGCTTGGAACTACGGGTATACAGTGAATTTGAAGTGTTTAAGGGAAGTGTACGGTAGCGGTTTGGCAGAAAATTTGTTTTTTCGAAAATTGAGCAATTCGATGATAACTCGAGAACGGTCGAATGTTAGCGTTTGCCGTATGTGGCAGCGTGTTCAGCGCTCGAACTACGGGTATACAGTGAATTTGAAGTGTTTAATGGAAGTGTACGGTAGTATTTATGAAGTAAACCCCGTTTATGCCATATTCGGGCGTTTCACGGGCACAAAAGCACGTTTTTCGCAGTCCTCACTCTTTTGATGATAGCTCGAGAACGGTCGAATGCTAGCATTTGCCGTATGTTGCGTCGTGTTCAGCGCATCGAATTACCCCTATGCAGTGAATTTGAAGTGTTTGAGGGGAGTGTACGGCATTGTTTTAACAAAAAATGTTTTTTTTTCGAAAATTGAGCAATGCGATGACACCTCGAGAACGGTCCAATGTTCGCGTTTGCCGTATGTTGCTTCATGTTCAGCGCATCGAACTACGCCTATACAGTGAATTTGAAGTGTTTAAGGGGAGTGTACGGCATTGTTTTGACAAAAAATTGATTTTTTCGAACATTGTGCAATTCGATGATAACTCGAGAACGGTCGAATGTTAGCGTTTGCCGTATGTTGCATCGTGTTCAGCGCATCGAACTACGGGTATACAGTGAATTTATAGTGTTTAAGGGAAGTGGACGGTAGTGTTTTTAAAGGAAAACCCGTATATTCCATATTCGTGCGGTTCGCGTGCAGAAAAGCACGTGTTTCACAGTCCTCACTCTTTTGATGATAGCTCGAGAACGGTCGAATGTTTTTGTTTGCCGTATGATGGATCGTGTTCAGCGCATCGAATTACCCCTATACAGTGAGTTTGAAGTGTTTAAAGGAAGTGTACGGTAGCGTTTTGACAAAAACCTGATTTTTTCAAAAAATGTGCAATTCGATGATAACTCGAGAATGGTCGAATGTTAGGGTTTGCCGTATGTTGCATCGTGTTCAGCGCTTGGAACTACGGGTATACAGTGAATTTGAAGTGTTTAAGGGAAGTGTACGGTAGCGGTTTGGCAGAAAATTTGTTTTTTCGAAAATTGAGCAATTCGATGATAACTCGAGAACGGTCGAATATTAGCGTTTGCCGTATGTGGCATCGTGTTCAGCGCATCGAGTTACCCCTATACAGTGAATTTGAAGTTTTTAAGGGAAGTGGACGGTAGTGTTTTTGAAGGAAAACCCGTTTATGCCATATTCGTGCATTTCGCGGGCAGAAAAGCACGTTTTTCACAGTCCTCACTCTTTTGATGATAGCTCGAGAACGGTCGAATGTTCGCGTCTGCAGTATGTTGCATCGTGTTCAGCGCTTCGAACTACGGGTATACAGTGAATTCGAAGTGTTTAAGGGAAGTGTACGGTGGTATTTATGAAGGAAACCCCGTTTATGCCATATTCGTGCGTTTCACGGGCACAAAAGCACGTTTTTCGCAGTCCTCACTCTTTTGATGATAGCTCGAGAACGGTCGAATGCTAGCATTTGCCGTATGTTGCGTCGTGTTCAGCGCATCGAATTACCCCTATGCAGTGAATTTGAAGTGTTTGAGGGGAGTGTACGGCATTGTTTTAACAAAAAATGTTTTTTTTTCGAAAATTGAGCAATGCGATGACACCTCGAGAACGGTCCAATGTTCGCGTTTGCCGTATGTTGCTTCATGTTCAGCGCATCGAACTACGCCTATACAGTGAATTTGAAGTGTTTAAGGGGAGTGTACGGCATTGTTTTGACAAAAAATTGATTTTTTCGAACATTGTGCAATTCGATGATAACTCGAGAACGGTCGAATGTTAGCGTTTGCCGTATGTTGCATCGTGTTCAGCGCATCGAACTACGGGTATACAGTGAATTTATAGTGTTTAAGGGAAGTGGACGGTAGTGTTTTTAAAGGAAAACCCGTATATTCCATATTCGTGCGGTTCGCGTGCAGAAAAGCACGTGTTTCACAGTCCTCACTCTTTTGATGATAGCTCGAGAACGGTCGAATGTTTTTGTTTGCCGTATGATGGATCGTGTTCAGCGCATCGAATTACCCCTATACAGTGAGTTTGAAGTGTTTAAAGGAAGTGTACGGTAGCGTTTTGACAAAAACCTGATTTTTTAAAAAAATGTGCAATTCGATGATAACTCGAGAATGGTCGAATGTTAGGGTTTGCCGTATGTTGCATCGTGTTCAGCGCTTGGAACTACGGGTATACAGTGAATTTGAAGTGTTTAAGGGAAGTGTACGGTAGCGGTTTGGCAGAAAATTTGTTTTTTCGAAAATTGAGCAATTCGATGATAACTCGAGAACGGTCGAATATTAGCGTTTGCCGTATGTGGCATCGTGTTCAGCGCATCGAGTTACCCCTATACAGTGAATTTGAAGTTTTTAAGGGAAGTGGACGGTAGTGTTTTTGAAGGAAAACCCGTTTATGCCATATTCGTGCATTTCGCGGGCAGAAAAGCACGTTTTTCACAGTCCTCACTCTTTTGATGATAGCTCGAGAACGGTCGAATGTTCGCGTCTGCAGTATGTTGCATCGTGTTCAGCGCTTCGAACTACGGGTATACAGTGAATTCGAAGTGTTTAAGGGAAGTGTACGGTGGTATTTATGAAGGAAACCCCGTTTATGCCATATTCGTGCGTTTCACGGGCAGAAAAGCACGTTTTTCGCACTCCTCACTCTTTTGATGATAGCTCGAGAACGGTCGAATGTTAGCGTTTGCCGTATGTTGCGTCGTATTCAGCGCCTCGAATTACCACTATGCAGTGAATTTGAAGTGTTTCAGGAGAGTGTACGGCATTGTTTTGACAAAAATGTTTTTTTTCGAAAATTGAGCAATTCGATGATCCCTCGAGAACGGTCCAATGTTCGCGTTTGCCGTATGTTGCTTCGTGTTCAGCGCATCGAACTGCGCCTATACAGTGAAATTGAAGTGTTTAAGGGGAGTGTACGGCATTGTTGTGACAAAAAATGTTTTTTTTCGAAAATTGAGCAATTCCATGATAACTCGAGAACCGTCGAATGTTAACGTTTGCCGTATGTTGCGTCATGTTCAGCGCATCGAGTTACCCCTATACAGTGAATTTGAAGTTTTTGAGGGAAGTGGACGGTAGTGTTTTTGAAGGAAAACCCGTTTATGCCATATTCGTGCGTTTCGCCGGCAGAAAAGCTGTTTTTCGCAGTCCTCACTCTTTTGATGATAGCTCGAGAATGGTCGGATGTTAGCGTTTGCCGTATGTTGCGTCGTGTTCAGCGCATCGAATTACCCCTATGCAGTGAATTTGAAGTGTTTGACGGGAGTGTACGGCATTGTTTTAACAAAAAAATTTTTTTTTTCGAAAATTGAGCAATGCGATGATACCTCGAGAACGGTTTAATGTTAGCGTTTGCCGTATGTTGCATCGTGTTCAGCGCTTGGTACTACGGGTATACAGTGAATTTGAAGTGTTTAAGGGAATTGTACGGTAGCGTTTTGGCAGAAAATTTGTTTTTTCGAAAATTGAGCAATGCGATGACACCTCGAGAACGGTCCAATGTTCGCGTTTGCCGTATGTTGCTTCGTGTTCAGCGCATCGAACTACGCCTATACGGTGAATTTGAAGTGTTTAAGGGGAGTGTACGGCATTGTTTTGACAAAAAATTGATTTTTCGAACATTGTGCAATTCGATGATAACTCGAGAAGGGTGGAATGTTAGCGTTTGCCGTATGTTGCATCGTGTTCAGCGCATCTAACTACGGGTATACAGTGAATTTAAAGTGTTTAAGGGAAGTGTACGGTAGTGTTTTTAAAGGAAAACCCGTTTATTCCATATTCGTGCGTTTCGCGGGCGGAAAAGCACGTTTTTGACAGTCCTCACTCTTTTGATGATAGCTCGAGAACGGTCGAATGTTCGTGTTTGCCGTATGATGCATCGTGTTCAGCGCATCGAATTACCCCGACACAGTGAGTTTGAAGTGTTTAAAGGAAGTGTACGGTAGCGTTTTGACAAAAACCTGATTTTTTCAAAAATTGTGCAATTCGATGATAACTCGAGAATGGTCGAATGTTAGCGTTTGCCGTATGTTGCATCGTGTTCAGCGCTTGGAACTACGGGTATACAGTGAATTTGAAGTGTTTAAGGGAAGTGTACGGTAGCGTTTTTAACGGAAAACCCGATTATTCCATATTCGTGCGTTTCGCGGGCAGAAAAGCACGTTTTTCACAGTCCTCACTCTTTTGATGATAGCTCGAGAACGGTCGAATGTTCGTGTTTGCCGTATGTTGCATCGTGTTCAGGGCATCGAGTTACCCCTATACAGTGAATTTGAAGTGTTTAAGGGAAGTTTACGGTAGCGTTTTGGCAGAAAATTTGTTTTTTTCCAAAATTGAGCAATTCGATGATAACTCGAGAACGGTCGAAGGTTAGCGTTTGCCGTATGTTGCGTCGTGTTCAGCGCATCGAGTTACTCCTATACAGTGAATTTGAAGTGTTTAAGGGGAGTGTACGGCATTGTTTTGACAAAAAATGTTTTTTTTTTCGAAAATTGAGCAATTCGATGACACCTCGAGAACGGTCCAATGTTCCGGTTTGCCGTATGATGCATCGTGTTCAGCGCATCGAATTACCCCTATACAGTGAGTTTGAAGTGTTTACAGGAAGTGTACAGTAGCGTTTTGACAAAAACCTGATTTTTTCAAAATTTGTTCAATTCGATGATAACTCGAGAATGGTCGAACGTTAGCGTTTGCCGTATGTTGTATCGTGTTCAGCGCACCGAACTACGGGTATAGAGTGGATTTGAATTGTTTAAGGGAAGTGTACGGTAGTGGTTTTGAAGGACAACCCGTTTATGCCATTTTCGTGCGTTTCGCGGGCAGAAAAGCTGTTTTTCGCAGTCCTCACTCTTTTAATGATAGCTCGAGAATGGTCGGATGTTAGCGTTTGCCGTATGTTGCGTCGTGTTCAGCGCATCGAATTACCCCTATTCAGTGAATTTGAAGTGTTTGACGGGAGTGTACGGCATTGTTTTAACAAAAAAATTTTTTTTTTCGAAAATTGAGCAATGCGATGACACCTCGAGAACGGTTTAATGTGAGCGTTTGCCGTATGTTGCATCGTGTTCAGCGCTTGGTACTACGGGTATACAGTGAATCTGAAGTGTTTAAGGGAAGTGTACGGTAGCGTTTTGGCAGAAAATTTGTTTTTTCGAAAATTGAGCAATGCGATGACACCTCGAGAACGGTCCAATGTTCGCGTTTGCCGTATGTTGCTTCGTTTTCAGCGCATCGAACTACGCCTATACGGTGAATTTGAAGTGTTTAAGGGGAGTGTACGGCATTGTTTTGACAAAAAATTGATTTTTTCGAACATTGTGCAATTCGATGATAACTCGAGAAGGGTGGAATGTTAGCGTTTGCCGTATGTTGCATCGTGTTCAGCGCATCGAACTACGGGTATACAGTGAATTTAAAGTGTTTAAGGGAAGTGTACGGTAGTGTTTTTAAAGGAAAACCCGTTTATTCCATATTCGTGCGTTTCGCGGGCGGAAAAGCACGTTTTTGACAGTCCTCACTCTTTTGATGATAGCTCGAGAACGGTCGAATGTTCGTGTTTGCCGTATGATGCATCGTGTTCAGCGCATCGAATTACCCCTATACAGTGAGTTTGAAGTGTTTAAAGGAAGTGTACGGTAGCGTTTTGACAAAAACCTGATTTTTTCAAAAATTGTGCAATTCGATGATAACTCGAGAATGGTCGAATGTTAGCGTTTGCCGTATGTTGCATCGTGTTCAGCGCTTGGAACTACGGGTATACAGTGAATTTGAAGTGTTTAAGGGAAGTTTACGGTAGCGTTTTGGCAGAAAATTTGTTTTTTCGAAAATTGAGCAATTCGATGATAACTCGAGAACGGTCGAAGGTTAGCGTTTGCCGTATGTTGCGTCGTGTTCAGCGCATCGAACTACGGGTATACAGTGAATTTAAAGTTTTTAAGGGAAGTGGACGGTAGTGTTTTTGAAGGAAAAGCCGTTTATGCCATATTCGTGCATTTCGCGGGCAGAAAAGCAGGTTTCTCACAGTCCTCACTCTTTTGATGATAGCTCGAGAACGGTCGAATGTTCGCGTTTGCAGTATGTTGCATCGTGTTCAGCGCTTCGAACTACGGGTATACAGTGAATTTGAAGTGTTTAAGGGAAGTGTACGGTAGCGTTTTGGCAGAAAATTTGTTTTTTCGAAAATTGAGCAATTCGATGATAACTCGAGAACGGTCGAATGTTAGCGTTTGCCGTATGTGGCATCGAGTTACCCCTATACAGTGAATTTGAAGTTTTTAACGGAAGTGTACGGTAGTGTTTTTGAAGGAAAACCCGTTTATGCCATATTCGTGCATTTCGAGGGCAGAAAAGCACGTTTTTCACAGTCCTCACTCTTTTGATGATAGCTCGAGAACAGTCGAATGTTCGCGTTTGCAGTATGTTGCATCGTGTTCAGCGCTTCGAACTACGGGTATACAGTGAATTCGAAGTGTTTAAGGGAAGTGTACGGTAGTATTTATGAAGGAAACCCCCTTTATGCCATATTCGTGCGTTTCACGGGCAGAAAAGCACGTTTTTCGCAGTCCTCACTCTTTTGATGATAGCTCGAGAACGGTCCAATGTTCCCGTTTGCCGTATGATGCATCGTGTTCAGCGCATCGAATTACCCCTATGCAGTGAGTTTGTAGTGGTTACAGGAAGTGTACGGTAGCGTTTTGACAAAAACCTGATTTTTTCAAAGTTTGTGCAATTCGATGATAACTCGAGAATGGTCGAATGTTAGCGTTTGCCGTATGTTGTATCGTGTTCAGCGTTTCGAACTACGGGTATACAGTGAATTTGAAGTGTTTAAGGGAAGTGTACGGTAGTGTTTTTAAAGGAAAACCCGATTATTCCATATTCGTGCGTTTCGCGGGCACAAAAGGCCGTTTTTCGCAGTCCTCACTCTTTTGATGATAGCTCGAGAACGGTCGATTGTTAGCATTTGCAGTATGTTGCATCGTGTTCAGCGCTTCGAACTACGGGTATACAGTGTATTCGAAGTGTTTAAGGAAAGTGTAGGCTAGTATTTATGAAGGAAACCCCGTTTATGCCATATTCGTGCGTTTCCCGGGCAGAAAAGCACGCTTTTCGCAGTCCTCACTCTTTTGATGATAGCTCGAGAACGGTCGAATGTTAGCATTTACCCTATGTTGCGTTGTGTTCAGCGCATCGAATTACCCCTATGCAGTAAATTTGAAGTGTTTAAGGGGGGTGTACGGTATTGTTTTGACAAAAAATTTTTTTTTTCGAAAATTGAGCAATTCGATGACACCTCGGGAACCGTCCAATGTTCGCGTTTGCCGTATGTTGCTTCGTGTTCAGCGCTTCGAACTACGGGTATACAGTGAATTTGAAGTGTTTAAGGGAAGTGTACGGTAGTGTTTTTAAAGGAAACCCCGATTATTCCATATTCGTGCGTTTCGCGGGCACAAAAGGACGTTTTTCGCTGTCCTCACTCTTTTGATGATAGCTCGAGAACGGTCGAATGTTAGCATTTGCCGTATGTTGCGTCGTGTTCAGCGCATCGAATTACCCCTATGCAGTGAATTTGAAGTGTTTGAGGGGAGTGTACGGCATTGTTTTAACAAAAAATGTTTTTTTTTTCGAAAATTGAGCAATGCGATGACACCTCGAGAACGGTCGAATGTTAGCGTTTGCCGTATGTTGCATCGTGTTCAGCGCATCGAACTACGGGTATACAGTGAATTTAAAGTGTTTAAGGGAAGTGTACGGTAGTGTTTTTAAAGGAAAACCCGTTTATTCCATATTCGTGCGTTTCGCGGGCAGAAAAGCACGTTTTTCACAGTCCTCACTCTTTTGATGATAGCTCGAGAACGGTCGAATGTTCGTGTTTGCCGTATGTTGCATCGGGCGCAGCGCATCGAGTTACCCCTACACAGTGATTTTGAAGTTTTTGAGGGAAGTGTACGGTAGTGTTTTTGAAGGAAAACCCGTTTATGTCATATTCGTGCGTTTCGCGGGCAGAAAAAGCACGTTTTTCACAGTCCTCACTCTTTTGATGATAGCTCGAGAACGGTCGAATGTTCGCGTCTGCCGTATGATGGATCGTGTTCAGCGCATCGAATTACCGCTATACAGTGAGTTTGAAGCGTTTAAGGGAAGCGTACGGTAGCGTTTTGACAAAAACCTGATTTTTTCAAAAATTGTGCAATTCGATGATAACTCGAGAATGGTCGAATGTTAGAATTTGCCGTATGTTGCGTCGTATTCAGCGCATCGAATTACCCCTATGCAGTGAGTTTGAAGTGTTTAAGGGGAGTGTACGGCATTGTTTTGACAAAAAAAATTTTTCTTCGAAAATTGAGCAATTCGATGATACCTCGAGAACGGTCGAATGTTCGTGTTTGCGTATATTGCATCATGTTCAGCGCATCGAGTTACGCCTATACAGTGAATTTGAAGTGTTTAAGGGGAGTGTACGGCATTGTTTTGACAAAAAATGTTTTTTTTTCGAAAATTGAGCAATTCCATGATAACTCGAGAACCGTCGAATGTTAACGTTTGCCGTATGTTGCGTCATGTTCAGCGCATCGAGTTACCCCTATACAGTGAATTTGAAGTTTTTGAGGGAAGTGGACGGTAGTGTTTTTGAAGGAAAACCCGTTTATGCCATATTCCTGCGTTTCGCGGGCAGAAAAGCTGTTTTTCGCAGTCCTCACTCTTTTGATGATAGCTCGAGAACGGTCGAATGTTAGAGTTTGCCGTATGTTGCATCGTGTTCAGCGCATCGAGTTACCCCTATACAGTGAATTTGAAGTTTTTGAGAGAAGTGGACGGTAGTGTTTTTGAAGGAAAACCCGTTTATGCCATATTCGTGCGTTTCGCGGGCAGAAACGCTGTTTTTCGCAGTCCTCACTCTTTTGATGATAGCTCGAGAACGGTCGAATGTTAGCATTTGCCGTATGTTGCGTCGTGTTCAGCGCCTCGAATTACCACTATGCAGTGAATTTGAGGTGTTTAAGGGGAGTGTACGGCATTGTTTTGACAAAAAATTGATTTTTTCGAAAATTGCGCAATTCGATGCTACCTCGAGATCGGTCCAAAGTTCGCGTTTGCCGTATGTTCTATCGTGTTCAGCGCATCGAACTACGGCAATAGAGTGGATTTGAATTGTTTAAGGGAAGTGTACGGTAGTGGTTTTGAAGGAAAACCCGTGTATGCCATATTCGTGCATTTCGCGGGCAGAAAAGCACGTTTTTCGCAGTCCTCACTCTTTTGATGATAGCTCGAGAACGGTCCAATGTTCCCGTTTGCTGTATGATGCATCGTGTTCAGCGCATCGAATTACCCCTATACAGTGAGTTTGAAGTGTTTAAAGGAATCGTACGGTAGCGTTTTGACAAAAACCTGATTTTTTCAAAAATTGTGCAATTCGATGATAACTCGAGAATGGTCGAACGTTAGAATTTGCCGTATGTTGCGTCGTGTTCAGCGCATCGAATTACCCCTATGCAGTGAGTTTGAAGTGTTTAAGGGGAGTGTACGGCATTGTTTTGACAAAAAAAAATTTTCTTCGAAAATTGAGCAATTCGATGATACCTCGAGAACGGTCGAATGTTAGCGTTTGCCGTATGTTGCATCGTGTTAAGCGCATCGAGTTACCCCTATACAGTGAATTTGAAGTTTTTAAGGGAAGTGTACGGTAGTGTTTTTGAAGGAAAACACGTTTATGCCATATTCGTGCATTTCGCGGGCAGAAAAGCACGTTTTTTGCAGTCCTCACTCTTTTGATGATAGCTCGAGAACGGTCGAATGTTAGCGTTTGCCGTATGTTGCGTCGTGTTCAGCGCATCGAATTACCACTATGCAGTGAATTCGAAGTGTTTAAGGGGAGTGTATGGCATTGTTTTGACAAACAATGGATTTTTTCGAAAATTGTGCAATTCGATGATAACTCGAGAATGGTCGAATGTTAGCGTTTGCCGTATGTTGCCCAGTGTTCAGCGCTTCGGACCACGGGTATACAGTGAATTCGAAGTGTTTAAGGGAAGTGTACGGTAGTATTTATGAAGGAAACCCCGTTTATGCCATATTCGTGCGTTTCACGGGCAGAAAAGCTGTTTTTCGCAGTACTCACTCTTTTGATGATAGCTCGAGAACGGTCCAATATTAGCGTTTGCCGTATGTTGCGTCGTGTTCAGCGCATCGAATTACCACTATGCAGTGAATTTGAAGTGTTCAAGGGGAGTGTACGGCATTTTTTGGACAAAAAATTGTTTTTTTCGAAAATTGAGCAATTCGATGATACCTCGAGATCGGTCCAATGTTCGCGTTTGCTGTATGTTCAGCGCATCGAACAGTAGATAAATAAGGGGGGTTCGACTCCAAAGTGAGGATCTGCGCATGTGCTTCTGCGCAGGTCGTCGCTGTGGGTCAGGGGAAGGGGGGGGGATCTACGCATGTGCATCAAGTAACGAAATAAATATATATCCATATCTCTGCGTTACCGGACACCCTTTGCTAAGTACCGCGCGCGTAAATACAATTTGAGACGGCTTCAAATTGTTTTTTTTTTATAAAAGCAAAATGCTCTATGTTTTTCGTGGAAAGAGATTAGTTGGTCGTGTGAGCCTCGACCAAAATTTTCCATACTTACGCGGTCCATAATTAAAAAATATCTGCCATCAGTTCGATGACAGATCTCATTGTGTACAGATCGTCCGAATTTGTGGTGAAAAGTGCACTAATTGCAGGAAATTTCAAAAACTCAGGTAAGTAGAAGAGTACTAAATATTGTGTGTGTGTGTGTGTGTGTGTGTGTGTGTAATATCAGGGTAGTGAAGTTTAGCAGCAATTTTTTTTGAAATTTTTTACATACTCTCCAAATTTGAGAATTTTTTTTTTTTTTTTTTTTTTTTTAAAAAAAAAAGAGAAAGAAGGAAGTCAACCTCCTTCCTCACACTTCCTACTTTCTCTTTCCTTCCTCTTTTTCTTACTTTTTCCTTTATTAAACAAACTTACAGAATTAAAAAAAAAAAAAAAAAAAAACGTGCAAAGGACAATACCCCTTGTCACATACAATACAGTTCGGTTGGTCCCCAGAACACGACGGAACATCTGCTGAGCAATACTTCGTTGTGTAGGGGACGATAGCCTTGGCTTCCTCAGTAGCGAATCCTTTCCGCTCGATAACGGTAAGAAGATCCTCCGTTTACTCTGGATTTTTCCGCAACTGCTCCTCGCAGCGCAGCTCCTGCAAGACCTCCATTGCGAAGTCGCTTGTCGCGTTCCATGCCGCCTCTGATGACAGCATAACTTCCACAAGATTTCCACCGTTGATGGGTTTGCCTGCGCTATTTTCCCATACAGCTCGTTGGACGTCGAAACGCGGACACGTAAAAAGAACATGTTCCGCGTTTTCCTTCATTCTCGGACACTTTGGGCAATCCGGAGAATCTTCATGCTTAAATTTGTGAAGATATTCCCGAAAGCACCCGTGTCTTGAGAGCATCTGGGTTAGGTAGTAATTGACTTGTCCATGTGATCGGTCAAGCCAAACATCTAGCTTCGGAATAAGTCGGTGAGTCCACCGGCCTTTGCTCGAGGCGTCCCACTGCAGCTGCCATCGCTGGATGCTGTGGTTTCGTTCTTCTGTCCTCAGTTCCACTGAGCTCAGCTCGGTTGATGTTTTGCGTGTGTAGAGTCGCCTACGCTCTTCCGCTAGCACTTCAAAAGGTAGCATCCCAGCAATGACACACACAGCATCGTTCGATACTGTGCGGTATGCGCTGACCACTCTAAGGGCACTCAGCCTGTAGACTGGAACAATTTGCCGCCGAGATGCTTGGCTTCGTAATGCATCACTCCATATAGGAATACCATATGTTAATACCGACGTGACAACTGATGATAGCAGGAGCCTTCTCCTCTGTTTTGGCCCTCCAATATTTGGCATAAGTCTTGCAAGAGCAGTCTTCACTGCTCCTGCCTTACTGCTTGCATGTTGAGCTTGCTGTCTAAAACTAAGTCGGGCATCAATCATAATTCCCAGGTACCGTATGTAGGGCTGGGAAATTATTTCGTGCTCACCGACTTGCAGTGTAATTGTCTCTATTTTCTTCCGGCTCGTAATGAGGAGTGCCTCAGTCTTATGCTCCGCAAGTTGTAGCCCAATCGAGTCCATCCATTGTCGTATCTTGTTAAAAACATTCTCGAAAATGAGCTGGAGGGTGGAAAGGTGTTTGCCCACGATGATTATGGCTACGTCATCCGCAAAAGCTACGAGTTTGGCCCCCGCCGGTAATGCTATTTTGAGCAAGTCGTCATATACGATATTCCACAAAAGAGGACCCAACACTGAGCCTTGAGGTACCCCCCCAGTCACCCTATATGTTTTAGGACCAACCTCTGTGTCATATCTGAGTACTCTGTCGGTAGAGTAATTACCTACCATCTTTTGCAAATATGCCGGTACTTGCAGCTTCGACAATGCCGCGAGGATGGGATCCCACCGTACCGAGTTGAAGGCATTTTTGATGTCCAGGGTAACAACCAAACAATACTGCTTCGTACCTCCTTTCCATCGCCTGCCATCGATTGCTTTTTTTGCTGTTTTGACCACCAGGTCTATAGCATCCAACGTGGATCGTCGTCGTCTGAAACCGTATTGAGCTTCGGCCAATAGGGGTTCCACCACTGCCTCAATTCTCTGATGTATAATGCGTTCCAGGATCTTGCCCGCCGTATCCAGCATACAGAGTGGACGATATGATGATGGCTCGTCCGGTGGCTTTTTCCCCTTGGCGATAAGCACGAGTCTCTGTTGCTTCCATCTGCTGGGGAAAATACCTTCCTGGATGCATGTATTATACATTTCGAGGAACATGCCGGGTGCTGCATTGATGGCGGCTTTCAACGCTATATTTGGCACACCATCGAGACCGGGGGCCTTGTTGTTGCCCACTCTACTACAGGCCTGCAATAGTTCCTCAGCTGTAATCGGCGGTATTCCGTCGATAATAGCACCCTCCACCTGCTTTTCAGTCACACTCATTTGCTGGGGGAATAAGACTGAGACAATTCTCTCCAGGAGCCTAGGACAGGTTGGTGATGGCATCGGCTGGCTCTTGAGCCGCGTCATAACCACCTTGTACGGTCTGCCCCAAGGATCCTTCTCCACTTCCTCCAACAGTTCGTTCCAGCAGTCTCGTTTGCGAAGCTTTATGGCCTTAGTAAGCTTACGCTTAGCGGCTTTAAACTCCACTTCGAGACTTTCGGGGTTGGACTTCTTCCTTGCGCGTTGCCAAGCTCTCCTCGCTGCGAAACATTCCCTGCGAAGGGTCGCGATTTCACCGCTCCACCAATACACCGGTGGCCGTCGGTTTCCACTAAATTTCCTGGGCATGGTGGCATCGCAGGCGTCGGTGACTCTCCGCATGGTTTCGTCTACGTTTCCTGTGGCATTCTTACTGTCTAATCGGGCAGTCTTCAGTGCCAGAAGGAAGGTGGCAATGTCAAATTTTCGCACATACCAGCCGACTCCATTTGTTCTTTCCGGTGTGGGTGCGGATCTCCAAACAACCGACACCTCCCAGAGTACTGCCTGATGATCACTGGCAGTGTAGATCTCGGATACTTCCCATGCACAGTTTCCTTTCATCAGGCTGCTGCTGACGAAGGTGAGATCTATACATGAGCTCGCTTGTCCTCTGCGAAATGTCGGTTTGTTTCCATCGTTCAATAGGACAACATCTAGGGTCGACATGGCTTCCAGTAAAGCCCGTCCTCGTTGATTCGTCTCCTTGCTGCCCCAGTCGACTGCCCAAGAGTTGAAGTCTCCCGCAATTGCCACTGGGGAATGCTGTTTTGCATCCACGACGAGTCTATCTAGGAATGCTGTGAAGTCTTCATAGCAAAGGCTTGGTGGTGCATAGCAGCTATAAAGATAGATACCATTCACCTTGGCCACAACGAATCCAGACTGTTGGTCTCCGTCATATGCTTCAAGCGGCAGAGCACCGCAGGACCAAATGACGGTTTTATTGCTAGTATCAGTAATCCAGTTTTGGGTATATAGGTTCCTGTAAGGTTCCGAAATGACGGCAACATCAATTTTCAGGTCTCGAACCGTCTGCGTCAGCAGATCGTGTGCTGTGGTGCAGTGAGCCAGGTTCACCTGTAACACCCGCACTATGACTGTGTACGGATCTTCTGGAGTGCACACTGGTAGACTAGACATTTGATGCTACCAGTTACATGGGCATTGTCTTTCGTGGGCTCCAGTTCTACGCATAGAACGCATTTTGGAGACGCTTTACAATCGGCGCTTCTGTGCCCTTTTTCGCCGCATTTGTAACACAGGTGTGATCGGTCAATGAAGCTCTTGCAATTGACGGCAAGATGCTCGTAGTGCCAACACTTGAAGCATTTGATGGGCCTTACCACTGTCACGATGCGAGCATATACCAGGCTTATTCGTATTTTACTACCCTTACTCAGTATATTTCTTGCGGTAGCGTCAGGGAGTACCACCGTAGCAGATTGTGTTCCTCTGTAGGCCTTGCGAAGAGACTTGATGGCACTCAATGAGATATCACTATCTGCGCCATCAGCTTTCCTCAGGGCATCAAGTATGTCTTCTTTGGTAGTGACGTCATCGAGGTGTTTGATTTCGAGTTCCTGTTGAGGTCCCTTATTGAACACCTTAGCTTCGTTTTGGAGGGCTCCAACTAGTGCCTTCTCCAGCTCAACACCTTCGTCCTTCTTTCCTCTCGCTAGAATTAAAAGAACATCTCCGGAGGCTGTTTTACGGATTTTGTCCACGCATGAGCTAGCCGCGTAAACACCTTGGTCTTTCTTTATACGTCCTAATATTTCAGCGTACGTATCCTTCCCCTGGGACGAATAATTAGCGCATCAGGGCGGATTACTGCTTTCTTCTTCGTCCGAGGCTGATTCTGGTGTGTCTTCGCCACTTTTCCCTGCCTTTGGACCTTTGTCCAACTGGAACTTTCGCCCGTATCCGAGGTAACGTTCTGGATAGTAGGGTTTCGAACTACTCGGTCATTCTCCGTGGCCTCGGTTGAGTTTGCAGTCTCAGAGTTCTCCAAGGTCATTTCCTTCCTTCTTTTCACCTGCCGTGGAAGTTTTCTCTCCTCCAGAGGTGAGATATCTTTTCTCTTCGGCTGCCCACTTAGGTGAGGTGAAGTTTGGGCGTCAGCAGTCTGCACCATTGGTTGTGGGATCACTTTTTTGTCAAGTGCCACGAAACGGTCATAACTGCTTTTCATCTTATTGACCTGCAACTTAATGTGCTTGTGAACGTTTGCCTTCGGAGTGATATACTCCAACAAGTCTTTTAAAAGGTTATCAATCTTAACCATTTCAGCTTGCCTTTTCTTCAGAAGTTCTTCACTTGGGGTAGTAGACCCATCAGAGGCCAAGTGGTCCACCACTTGAGGGCTGCAGTAGTCGGATCTCGACGAGCTCGAGCCTGCTTCGGCACTCTCACCCGCCGGTACTGGGGTATCCCTCCCCTGCACCGTAATCATTTTTCCAATGGTTGTACTGGCCATGGTTTCTTCTTTAATATGTAGGCTGTTATAGGGAGCCCACCCTTGGCACCCTTGGTTTCGGGAGTTAGGTTTCTCCCCTCTGAAGTGTGTGTGTGTGTGTGTGTGTGTGTGTGTGTGTGTGTATGTGTGTGTGAAAAAGGGAAATTGAGACTTTTTCCCAAACGAGTGGTATTTCGGTACAACCCTCGACCATCAAATCAAAATCTGGGGCACATTGGGGGCTACAGGTTGCCGCATTGCGCGTTGAGTGGGTGACGTCACCCCCTACCCCGCGCGGTATTTCGGGAACGGTCCATCCCTCGGGCTCCAGATTAAAATCTGGGGTACATTGGGGGCCACAGGTACCGTAATGAGCGTACAGTGGGTGACGTCACCCCCTACCCCGCACGGTATCTCGCGAACGGTCCATCCCTCAGCCACCAAATTGAAATTCGGGTGTACATTGGGGCCACAGGTAGCGCAATGCACGTTGAGCGGGTGACGTCACCCCCTACCCCGCGCGGTATTTCGGGAACCGCCCATCCCTCGGGCTCCAAATTAAAATCTGGGGTATACTGCACCCCCTTTAGTATTTTAGGTGAGGTGGATCCTACCCCCGAATTTTTTTTCCACCTATGGCTGCCACAAGGTGTTGGCAGAGCACACTACCCCCCACTCCCGCCTTCAGTTGCGTTGAGTGAGTGACGTCACCCCCTACCCCGCGCGGTATTTCGGGAACGGTCCATCCCTCAGCCACCAAATTGAGATTCGGTTGTACATTGGGGCCACAGGTACCGTAATGAGCGTACAGTGGGTGACGTTACCCCCTACCCCGCGCGGTATTTCGGGTACGGTCCATCGCTCGGGCTCCAAATTAAAATCTGAGGTCCCCTGCACCCCCTTTAGTATTTTAGGCGAGGTGGATCCTACCTTCGGTACCGCAAGTACATGTGTGTGTGTGTGTGTGCATACATCACTGGGGGATTGAAAAAACAGTCACCTGCAACCGTTCTTTTTTCAAGTTATCATTTTGTTGGTTGTTCATTTTTTTTCGCAGATTGACGGAAAAAAAATGACAGCAAGGAACGGCACACCCCCTCAGCCTCCAACACCTCCACGCACTCCATCACCCCCTCAGCGTATGGGGGAAGAAGTACACGTGGAGCGTACAGTACGTGTTCTTTACGTGTACTCAAGGCGTCTGAACATGGTTATTCCACGAGACTTGTGGATAAGGCTCCCTCACTTCGTCTTGCAGGAGGTGTGCTCTAAGGCCATGAACAGATTGTGGGCTGGTGAAACCCTACCGATCGTGCTCACCATGGTAGGGATCACCATGCACCTCAAAGCGTTGGACATGGGAAATTATATCCTGCAGGTGTCAGATCATCACCATCTGACACCTTACGATATTTTTCATAGGTAAATTTCCTGCTTCTATATGTACACGACTAATTTGTTTTTTTGTAAAGCCATTTTCCAGGTTTCTAAAATCTATCTTGTTTTTTTATTTGTTGCAGATGATTCCGGTTTTCATCAAAGAGAAGAAAAAACAAATCATTTTCATGTTATATATACATTTTCATATATTTTTGTATGAAATACAAAATATTTGTATTACATAAATGTTTCATAACATTTGAATAAAATTTTTATAAATTTTAGAAAAAAAAAGGGTCGCTTCATCTTATTATTTCCTAATCCTTTTTGATCATTTCCAGGTGTGAATAACAAACATAGTTCGTATGCAACATCTGGGGAAATCACAGCACGTTCGTTGACGACAGTAATAAACATTCACTTGTCTCGCTGCAGTTCGCGTGTAAACCGAAAGAATTTGATAGGCATTTTCATCTTCCTCATAGTCTGAGTCGGACTGGATATAAATCTTCGATTTTGGACAGAACATGAAAAACATCACCTTCGAGTTATATTCACAGATATCACCAACAAATTTCATATCACAGATATCCAGCCTGTCATCATGATTGAGCACAGAACTGGCTGCAATGCTCACAAGTGATGGAGGTTTACGCTTCAGAGTAAGATGCTCAATGACTGAATTGGGATGCAGACACGTGCAGATTACGTGTGTATAGCATATTTTGACTCCGCCATGTTCCCTGAGTATTAACCATTGTCCTTCATTACGCTTTTGCACTTCACTGTGATGCACATGAGAATTGTAACAGTTGTTTTGACTGATACATCGTATTTTCTCGGTGATACGTATTCGTTCAGTGTAGGGAACCTGACGTCCATACATACGTGCTTGCAATATCTCAGAAAAAGACATGATGTCTTAAATGATTTATTCTCAGAGTGACTGAGTGCTAGGACCCTTACGATTGTTTTATATATGCTATGCCCCACTTAGGTACTAAGTGAGTCAGTCGACTGCGTGGAAAGAAAATAGCGTTCCAAGAACTGCGTTAGAGAACCATAATCGGAGCGATAGCACTTCACCATTGTTCTGAAAAACTGAATTGGCGGACAACGTTTGAGAAACATGATCTGTCTGATAAGAACTTGACTCCACGGCGATATACTGGGTGAGAAGACGTAATCCAATATCTGCGTTGGAGAAATGTGAGTCGGGATAGAATACATCAGAGCGATGTGATTTCATTAGAGTTCTGAGAAATAAATCAGTGAAACATGATCCGTGATAGATGTGAAACCTACTCGGAGCGATAGACTTCATCAGTGCTCCGAAAAATGATCCAGTGTGAAACGTTGGAGAAACAGAATCTGTATGATAAGAAACTATTTGCAGAGCGATAAGACTCCACCGTTCTTCCGAGAAACTGAGTCAGTGAGAAATGTTGGAGAAACATGATCTGTGTGATAAGGCTCTAGTTGCAGAGCGATATGAGCTCACCAGAGTTCTGAGAGGCGCCTCTGCGCTCATATATAAAACCGTTACCATTGAGCCTGTCTTCAGTCTTTGTACGGACAAGCAGTGTGTGTAACCATCGGTAAAACAGATTGTTAAGAGCGACTTGACGTTGAATAACTAAGTGTGCAGTTATAAGTGCAGTGTCTTGAGAGTCTATGTGATTGACGTTGAACTCATTAACAATGGAGCTGAAAAAGTGCGTGAAGATGTTAGAAATACTCAACAATGCATACAAGAATGCTCCTGCTGTACAGTCCAATGGATGGGCTCATTCGTGCAAGAAGTACATTGGTCACTTCCGTAAACTTTTGAAGGAGAGGTCGAATGATAGCTCATGCGGTGAAAAGAGACGATTCGAAGCCATGATTGTCAGCCTGCACAATAATTGCCAAAAGTTTAAAATCAAAGGTAGGGTACATTATGGTGGTAGAGTGAGCGCAACTCAGCCTGAGGCGACTCACGTTCTCTGGAAGGATGTGGATTCTGCCTTTCGAAGTCGAATACGAACAGGTGCAGTGATCAACCTGGATCATAAAGATCTCAAGGCCTTCCTACAAGACGCAAAATCCTTAGCCATTAATCATTTGCAGCAAACCCTACAGCAGCAGGGTAATATTAAAGCTAATAGAGTCCTGGCTTGCAAATTCCAAATCGTAAAACCCAATGAAGTTATTGAGGAAACTAAATACTTCAACACCAGGAATGCAGTCATCCTATCAACCACCAACATCGCTGAATGGTTTGATGAAAACCTCACGGAACGATTGCTCGCCAAGGTTGAGAATTTCCAGGAGAGAGATTCGGGCTGGACATTAAGTGAGATCATGAATCTAACTATAAGTATGAACAGTTACAAGCCCTTGTCAGCGGGATGGAGCACGTTCGTCTCAGTTCCGAAACATCTCCAATTGAAGGGGTCAGTAGTGAACGTTATGAACAATGACGAGTACTGTTTCCTGTGGTCGATCACTGCTGCCCTCCATCCTGCAACATCACATCCCGAGCGGATAACCTCCTATCCACATCACGCTGATGCAACTCTACCTGATGGAACGGAACTCAAGTATGCAGGCCTGAAGTTTCCGATGCAACTGAAGGACATCCCGAAATTCGAGGATATGAATGGACTGTCAATTAATGTTTATGGTATTGATAATGATAAGGAAATTGTTCCTTTATATTTAAGTAAGCATAGATCAGTGTGGGACACGATTCATCTCCTCTTGCTTTATGATGATAGTCAGCTGCAAAGCAATGGTCAGACAATCTATCATTTCGCTTTGATCAAAAATTTGTGCCGATTAGTGAAATCGCAACTCTCACGAAAAAAAGCTGCTATGTATTTTTGCGATCATTGTCTGGCACATTTCATCACTGAAAAATCGATGCAGATGCATAGAGAAGACTGCTTTGCCATCAACAATTGTAAAATGATACTACCGGAGGAGGGTAAGAATATTTTGAGTTTCAAGAACCATCTGTTCAGGGAGTCGATTCCTTTTGTGATGTATGCCGATCTGGAGTGCATTTTGTCTCCAGCGAACGATGATGATGATTTACTGTGTCAGAAGCATATTCCTCACAGTGTGGGTTTCTACTTGCACTGTGACTATGATGACTCTCGCTCAGAATTCAAGATGAATCGTGGACCACAGTGCATTGAATGGTTCATAGATGAATTGTTGCGAATTGCACTTGAGGTCGATGTTATTTTAAGCACAAACATACCGATGGCACCACTCACCAGTCAACAAGCTGCTGACTTCATTAGTGCTCCAAATTGTCACATCTGTGAGAAGCCATTTGCAGGGACTGAGACAAGGCACCGCGATCATTGTCACTTGACTGGTAAGTATCGCGGTCCAGCTCACCCCGAATGTAATCTCAACTACAGGGACTCTCACATGATCCCAGTAGTGGGATTTTTTTAATTCACTTTTTAATTCAACTTCTGGCTACTCGATTTTCCGGTCATATAGATTTGCTGCCCATCAACAAAGAAAAGTATATCTCTTTCACCAAGCATGTTGATAGTACACACATCCAATTCAGATTCCTTGACTCTTTCAAATTCATGGCGAGTAGTCTGGTCTAGTAGATACCTCACGGATCAGAACAAATCCATCACCCTGAAGTACTGCAATATTGATACGAATAAATTCCAACTTATAAATAGAAAAGGAGTTTTTCCTTATGAGTACGTTGACTCTTGGGAAAAACTCAACGACCCTCAATTGCCTCCAATTAATGACTTCTACTCAAAATTGAATGATGAGAGCGTATCTGATGAGGATTATGCGCATGCTCAGAGAGTATGGGACGTTTTTGGGATTACATCTTTGGGTGCCTACTCAGACCTGTATTTGGCTACAGATGTGGTGCTGTTGGCAGACATTTTTCAAAATTTCCGACGAACTTGCTTATCCGTCTATAAGCTTGACCCCCTTCACTACTACACGGCACCAGGATTAGCACTGGATGCTGTGCTCAAATGCACTGGTGTCAGTCTCGAACTTCTAACTGACATTGAAATGTACTTGTTCGTGGAGAAGGGCATTCGAGGTGGGGTGGCTCAGTGTTGCAATCGATACGCTCGTGCCAACAACAAGTACATGAGGGAGGATTTCGATCCCACCAAGGAGACATCCTACCTGATGTACTTTGACGTGAATAAGTTGTACGGTGCAGCTATGTCACAATACTTACCCACGGGGTCATTCCAATGGATTGAACCATCAATTGTCGATGTGCACACCATTCCATATGTGGGTTCGAAAGGGTACATCCTTGAAGTGGACTTGGAGTATCCTAAGGACCTCTTCGAGTCTCACAAGGATTTACCCCTCCGCCCAGAACATTCCATTCCCCCCATAAGAAAACTTGCAAATTGATGACAACTCTGCTCCCCAAGAAAAATTATGTCATTCACTTCAAGAATCTCCAGCAATGCTTGAATTTGGGTATGAAATTGACTAAAATCCATAGGGTTTTGGAATTCAATCAGGCGCCTTGGATGAAACCATACATCGACCTCAATGCAGAATTCAGGAAGCAATCTACCAATGAGTTTGAGAAGATTTTTTTTTAATTGATGAACAATGCAGTATTTGGTAAAACCATTGAAAATGTCAGGAAGCAGAAAGAGGTGAAGTTGGTGACCAAATGGGAGGGAAGATATGGAGCGAAAGCTCTCATTGCCCAACCCAACTTTCACAGCTGCACCATCGTCCATGATGATATGGTGATTATCCAATTGAATCGAACAAAGAGATTCTTCAACAAACCCACTTACGCTGGTTTCTCAATTCTCGACATTTCAAAGACGTTTATCTATGATCTCCATTATCAGTATGTCAAGTCAGTTTTTAGAGATCGGGCTAAATTGATGTACACAGACACGGACAGTCTCCTTTATGAGTTTAAAATTCCCGAGATGTACGAGTGTATGAAGCGTGATATTCAAAAATTTGACACGTCAGACTACCCAAAAGACAATGTTTACGGAATGCCGCTTGCAAATAAGAAAGTATTGGGACTGATGAAGGATGAGTGTAATGGACGGGTTATGACTGGGTTTATAGGTTTAAGAGCAAAATTGTGCGTCTTTAAGATTCATGATGAGGAGAAGGTGAAGAAACGAGCAAAGGGAGTGCGATACTCGGCACTGAAAACGATCACCTGGGATGATTACAAAGACTGTCTTTTCAATCATGAAAATTTACTTAAAGACCAGTATTTAATTAGAAGTAAGAAGCATGAGGTGTATACTGTAAGACAAAAAGAAAAATTATGTCTGAGTTGGGATGATGATAAGAGAGTGCTCTCGATAAATTCGACTGAGACTCTACCACATGGATATTGTGAATAAAAAAAACATTCTTATGAAAAAACTGTCTGTTTTATTATCATCATTATTACATTTCATTTTTATTGATCCAAGTATTGTGAGTACTGTCGAAGCCCAACCACTTGACGAAAACTTTATTTCCAGAATGCTTGAGCACCTTCTCTACAAGGTACACATCGGGGTACTTGACTCTAGTCAACTCCTCCTGGTAGAAGCCGCCTTCGATCGACTTACCCTCATAGTCAGAGAGTTTATACGTCACGGGGCTAGTCTTCTGAACTTCAGCTACTGTGAAGATTTCTGTTGACCAGTTGGGCGTGTACCCTTTCTCAAAGATATTCTTGTACTTGCTGACGCGCACCTTATCTCCAACTTTGAACTTGATTTTCCTGTTTGCATGATTGGCATTCATTTTCCCGTAGACGTGTTGCAAGAGATACTTCTCCTGATCAGCAGTAACGTCTTTGGGTTTCATGCGAATCGTGCCATGTTTGGTGGCATTGTAGACCTGCACAAGGTTTGTGATAATAGGCATCCACTTGTAGGTTCCCTGCAAACTGAATTGCTTCCACATTTTCTCTTTCAGCGTGCGATTGAAACGTTCACAGATGGATGCTTTGAGATTGCTGAAGGTTGAGTACATGTTGATAACATAATGTTTCATCAGAGCCTGGAATTCCTTGTTGTAGAATTCTTTACCTCGATCGATATGCAGATTTTGTGGGATACGACCCAGCTCCAATATGGATTCCATAGCAGCAGTGACATCTTTGCCATTCTTGGTCTTGGTGGGCACAGCCCACGCATATTTGGAGAAAATATCGATGACTGTGAGCAGGTACTTGTAGCCTTTATTCACGCGAGCATATGCACCCATTTCCACAAGATCAGCTTGCCAAGTATCATCCAATCCGAGCACCTCAACTCGACGTCGTGGATAGTTTCGTCGAGCAGGTCTATGAAGCTCCTCTACCACTGCTGCCTTGTCCATTTTCCAATGCAATCAAACGAGTATCCAGATTGTGAATTATCTCTGCATTACGTGGCGCCAAATCATCATTTATATCCTTGTGAAGAATAGAAAATTGGTTGAGTATCAATCTATGCAGGCTCTCCAGCATGAATTTTATGTCAGTGTTAAGAGCTGTTGACAGTTTGCTATCCAGTTGATTTATGAGGCCAGAGGTTTGCTGCATCTGCTCTTGTACATCCTCCTCGGGTAGAGTGTGCTCCCTCATCATTCTCCGGAAATTCTCCTCAAATGTTTGGATAATGTTCTGAATGTCATCAATCCTGGCACCCAGGGACCCAATCACATTATACATGAGACGAATCTCTTCTTTCACTACATGACGTATCATTGCAGCAGATACTGCATCTGTCTCTGCCACTGCATTACCAACATTAGTGAGTCTTCGATTATCCATATCATAGTGTCCGTCAGCAGTCACTTTGAACCCTTCACCAGGAAGACCATGCACACTGCTGACAGTACTCTTCCCTTGATTCAAGGGACGCCCGAACACGTCGACACTCATCTTCCAAATGATACTCAATTCTTACCGCTATGGTCTAATATATGATGCGAGCTTCACGCAACTCTTCCACTATAGACATGATTTCATTGGTGTGATTGAGATTTCGCGCTGATTGTGATGCCATGAGCAGTCTCAACCGATCGACAAGTTCATTTGGATCATCCCAGTAGACGTAATCCATTGGTGCATTCGATACGAGCATATTGCGTGGACGAGCCATGCCTAGCTTCTCAGACGTGAGCAGATTTCTAATGATTGTCTGATATTTCATGCTACTGCTCGTTCGAACAGGTCTATTGGTCTGGTAGTAATGTGCATTGGGGCAGAGAATAATTTTTCCATAGGTATTTTTATCAGTCTCTGTGATGAGAGTTAAGTTCGGCGTTTTTTTGAATATTAATTCAAGCAGACCAGGTGTCAGTGGGTACGTTTCATCCTTTACAGTCATGAAATTTGCATCGAAGGTCACTATAGAATCACCAATCTTCAGACCCTCCTTCAAGTTGCGTATACCAAACTCCTTATCGAAATCCTGAGCTTCACGCTCCGTATTGAGTCGACTGAGTTATCTCTGAAGAAGGTGTTGTGAGCTTAGAGGAGATTCCACCTTAATGGATGGAATACGCTCCTGTTCACTTAGGACTTTAATTGGGGAGATTTTTTTTCTTTCCCGTATAGGTGTACTGACCATTGTTGGTTCATCAAATGACTCATCTCCAATAGCAGTGTCAAAGTCATGAGTCTGTAGCATGGAGGGGACCTCTTTTTTCTCATGCTTCACTTTAGGCACTTTCATCACCTCAGTTTTTACTAGTTCCTCGAGAGGAGTCACCATAGGCTTGAACAATTCACTCATCGCCTCCTGTGTGCTCTCTCTTCCCAATTTCAGCAGTTTATGCTTGCGGCGAATAGCATTGCTCGCCTCAGCTATACGATGTAGTAGGCCGGTTTCCTTCTCCAAAATTTGGCGCTGCATGTTAACATTCGAGCGTTTCCCTTGCAACTGCGTCTCATAGTCGTACGCTGGGTGTATTTATCTCTTGAGGAAGGAGTCGAAGCCTCTACGGTAGCGTCCTTCATGGATTTCGCTATCCTTATCCATGACCATGAAACTGTGCCTGTCCTCTGCCCAACATTTGGCACACAAGCCTTTGAACTCATCAAAGGACATGTCAGTATTCACATGATCCTGATAGATGTGCTTCAAATTCATATCGTCTTGACGGAAGAGTATGAGGAGATTAGTGTTGTCCCGCACCAGGTGTTTGGGAACATGCGCATAAGTTTGACAGAGATAGAAACTATCTACATCTTTGTGTCGACCCATGCAGAAGAATGCTCGCATATTATCCTGTTTCTCGCACGCCACATCGTCGAAGATCATGATGGAATTGGGACGAGCATCCTCTGATCTAATCACATCCTCGTGCTCACTGAATGCAAACTAGCCGACACCCTTGATGGGAGAGATTAGTCGCCGCAGTAACTCATATTTGGGCTGATTGAGAGATTTTGAGTACACGTAAATATTCTCGAAACGTAAACCATTGGGGTGAACTATGAGGGCTAGTAGGGCATTCGTCTTGCCGCAGTTGGAGGGACCACAAATCACTGCACGCACACTGCTGGGCAAGAGGGCTCCATGACGATTGTTTTCTCGTTGTTTCTTCTGATGAGCTGTGAACTCGTCAAAATTCATTATCGGGAGCTTGATCTTCTGCTCTCTGAAGTTCATGGCGAATGACTGAGTGCAGGACTATAAATATGAGCTATTTATAGCGGAGAGTGCCATTCCTTATGGATTGCAACTGGCCCAGAGTACTATAAAGCCCTCGTATTTATAGCCTCACTGATCAGTTGTCATCTGAACATGAACGGATGCAAACGCAAGAAAGGTCGAGGACTCGTGAACAGGATCATCAATAAACTTCCTGTGGAATTGCACCTGCCTGGTTATCAGCATTGTGGCCCTGGTACGAAACTGCAGCAAAGATTGGCTCGAGGTGATCCTGGCATCAATCCCCTAGACGCAGCTTGCAAGGAGCACGATATGGCTTCCTCGAAAAATCGAGAAAACCTCTCTGCACGCCACGCAGCTGACAGCATTCTTACGGAACGTGCTTGGAAACGCGTTTTGGCAAAGGACGCCACTCTTGGGGAAAAAGCAGCAGCCTGGACTGTCGCCAACATGATGAAGGTGAAAACCTCCGTCGGTATGGGACTCAAAAGTCGTGCAAGGGGGAGGCTGAGTGGTAAGAAACGCCGTGGGCGTGGGCACGGGAAGCAAGTGGTGCTGCGACAAATCCTCGCAGCAGCCAAGACCTCAATGCAGTCAGGACCAAATGCCATCAGAACTGCGTTGCAAGGTGCACGTCATGCGGTGAAAACGGTAGGCGGAAGGAAACGTGTGCGACTGCCGCGCATTTTGCCCGTGCCAAGTAAAATTGGAGGTGTGCTGCCCTTTCTCATTCCGCTTTTTGCAGCTTTGAGTGCTACTGGAGCACTGGCAGGTGGCGCTGCTGGTATCGCAAAAGCCATCAATAGCTCGAATGCAGCTAAAAAAGCCCTCCAAGAGAGTACACGACATAATCGAACTATGGAAGCTATTGCATTGGGCAAAGGCTTATCCTTGAAGCCATATAGGAAGGGCTTGGGACTCCACTTGGGTGAGAAGAAACAAAACGTATAGAGCTACCACACCGAGCGCTCACTGATGCCGACCTGTTGAGATACGCCAAAACCTTGAAGATTCCACACTTTCGAGGTGTCTACATGAGAAACGACATGCCAAGAAATGGCCCCCGCGAACACGAGTCGGCAATCATCAATCTTGACAACAAGGAGGGGGCGGGAACACACTGGGTTGCCTACCGAAAGCACAAGAAGAAAATTGTATACTTTGATAGCTTCGGTAATCTCCGCCCCCACAGGATTTGATGAAATATTTCGGTGGTGGTAGCATTGTCCATTATAATCACGAACGATACCAAGATTATGATACGGTGGTGTGTGGTCACCTCTGTCTAAGATTTCTCCATGGCGACAAAATTGCTATAACATCAAAGTGAACTGTCACACACAAGTCAGTTGAGTGCTGACAACAATGAGTAGTGAATCATTCACTCTAACTCTTACCGGCACTTCGTCAGTGGTGGAGAGTCACTACTTCCCATCCATTGAATTGTCCCCGCTCAGGAACTATACTCTAGGACTGACGGAGTTGCTAACCTTCAACTCCATTCCAAACATCGACACTGGCAACAATAAATTCTACGTGGGTAATAAAGTAATCGACATACCCACGGGAAGCTATGAGATCGATGACATTGAGATGTACTTGATGGAGAAACTCCATGACTACGACATATCCTTCAGCCTCAAGCCGAATAATAACACGTTGCAGAGTGTCATCAAGTGTAGTGAACGTGTGAATTTCGAGAAGATTGATTCTATTGGTGAATTGTTAGGCTTCATGCGCAGAATCCTGCCGGCTCACGTGACTCACCAATCAGACTCCCCTGTGCGTATACTCAAGATAAATTCCCTGCGAGTGGAGTGCAACATAACCGCTGGAGCATACAACAATGCGCAACGAGTGCATACTATACATGAATTCTTCCCATCAGTTCCACCAGGATATAAGATCGTGGAAGTGCCGTCGAGCATCATTTACCTTCCGATCACCGTACAGACAATTGGTCATCTCCAAGTGAGGATTGTCGATCAAGAGGGCCAATTGGTGAACTTCAGAGGCGAAGTGATAACAATACGCTTACATATAAAGTCTTAATGGGTATTGTGTTCGATAGCAAATCGAGTGATCAGTATAAAAGTGAGTCATTGCTCACTTTGATACTATATATCCTTGCCAAGTCAAAGCAGTCTGCGAAGACCCATCAAACCATTGACATCACAGAACGTCAAATTCCTCAAGAGTTTGGGGCTGAGGGTGCAAAAAGAAAGAAGAAGAGTGTGAGGCAGAAGGTGCGGAGTTTTTTCTGTTCCTGTGTCATCGTCTACGATAGAAAAAAAAAACCATGGAGGAAATCTTGAAAATTCAAAAACCTATCGTCTTCGACGAATCGGTTGCTCACTATGAGATTCATGCACATCAGCCTTTCGCATCCGCGACATTCAACAACAATGATGAAACTCGCATTGCTGTTCAGCATCAGGATTTGTGCTTGCTGCCGAGTAAGAGCTCGCTTCATGTACATGGTCGATTGACTAAAGCAGATGGAACGGCTGTTGAGCACACGCGTTTGGTGAACTGCGCTTTCCTCCACCTGTTTGAGGAGGTGCGCTATGAACTCAATGCCATTGTCATCGACAGGAGTAAAAATGTCGGGCTCACCACCCTCATGAAGAATTACATATCGCAAGCACCGAGTCAAGCTACTTCCATGGAAAATGCAGGCTGGATACTCAAAGATGGTGAATCAGCAATCATCGATAATGAAGGTTATTTTGACATCTCCATACCGCTGAGGATGTTGTTGGGTTTCGCTGAGGACTATGGTCGAATTATCATCAACGCCAAACATGAGCTGGTACTCACGCGCGGGAACACCGATGCGAATGCAGTCGTGCAAACTCCACCCCTCAATACTGCACCTGAGGCCTTCAAACTCTCCTTGGATAAAATGGAGTGGATGATTCCCTACATCAAGGTCGCTGACGCCAAGAAAATCTCTCTGCTGAATTACGTTGCCAAGGACGCAGCGATTGCCATCAGTTTCCGCGCCTGGGAGACCTACGAGTACCCGCTGCTGCCGGCCACCTCAAAACATGTCTGGATAGTGAAGTGTTCGACGCAACTGGAGAAACCGCGCTATGTCATTCTCGGTTTCCAGACCAATCGCAAGAATCAAGCCACCAGAAATGCCAGCCGATTCGATCACTGCAATGTGCGTGACGTCAAACTCTTTCTCAATTCTCAGAGTTACCCCTATGGAAATCTCAATCTTGATATCACTCATAATCAGTATGCTCTACTTTACGACATGTACACCAACTTTCAAAGCTCTTACTACGCTAAAGAGGCTGAACCACTTCTGAGCAAATCAAATTTTTTAACCTACGCACCACTTATCGTCATCGACTGCTCCAAGCAAAACGAGTACTTGAAATCCGGACCAGTGGATATTCGCCTGGAATTTGAGTCGGATCGAAACTTCCCGGCGCAAACAGCAGCCTACTGTCTGATCATACACGACCGCATCGTCGAGTATCATCCAATCAGTGGAACAGTGAAAACCTTAATCTAATTGTGAATGATGATACCATTTTGAATGTAAAAACCATTTATTATGATGAATAAACAACGATTTTTTTCAATGTATGTGTGATTATTTGGAGGACAAAGAACCTTTCCAATTATTCCTCTTTTGTTTTTTGTTTGAATATGAGTGTTGTTGTGGTTGACGATGGAGTTGTCGCTTCTGCATTAGAGGGGGCTCATAGGAAGTACTAGCTATGGGTTCCTCCTGAGAACTGTGCTTCACCGTAGGAAGCTGCTCCTCCTCATCCTGACTCCTTCCTGATTCATCCTTGAACAATTTACGTAGTTTATAGATCTCCACAATGTTCTCTCGCAATTCGAGGAAATCCTGCAGAAAATTCCAGAGTCTTTCGGGTGGATCATATCCGTAGTGGTTAATGATGACCTCATCGTAGGTACAAACATATGGTGACCATTTCATCAGAAATTCCTCATCCTCAAAGCTCCGTTCATCATCATCGTCAACAGTACACATCTTCAACAGATCCAAACTCTCGGCGAGCTCCAGGAAATCGTGGGGACAGTCACGAGCTTTTTGCGGTGGATTTTCTCCGTAATATTTCACCAGAATATCTTCATAGTCCACCGCGAATGGCGGACTTTCGCACAAACACTTCACTTCATCTGGACTCAACGGCTCCATGATGCAAACTGAACATTCAGTGAGAGAAGACAGACCGCTATAATCCCCAACACACACACACACGTGAGCGCAGTCGCTGCGCATGCGTCAATTGGATGGAGAGGAGCGAATTGCGTCGCAGGGCCTTGAACCATTTCCAGGAACTCCAGTCATACTGCGCATGAAGAATGACGCAATCAATTGAGTCTACAGATAAAATGCATGGGATATCTGTTGGAGTCATCAGTCGTCTTGCGGAGCACATAGTGAAAATATGGAGGCAATAGTGGATATGCAGGGGTTTCAAGGCGATGGGAATTCCTTTATCTTGAAAGAATTGGCCATGGCTTACATTGACAATTCCCATGAAATTGAGTGCAGGCTCTTCAAACCGCCGTACTCGTGGCAGAATCTCTCACGTGAAGTGAGGCATACAAATACTTGGCTCATCAAGAACTACCATGGGATCACTTGGAATTCTGGCAAAGTACCATACTTTGACATCTACAAGGTGCTCAAGGAGGAATTGCTTGGAAATGTGACTACTGTGTACGTGAAGGGTCTGCAGAAGAAGCAGTGGCTACAAGAGGTTTTGGATGATGATAGACCTGTGGTGAACTTGGAAGACTTGGGGTGTCCAAAATTGTCAGAACTGGAGATTTCTAGATGCTCCAATCATATGATCAGTTTTGCTGCCTCACCATACATTTGTGCTGTTGAGGCAGTTGAGCGTCTGAAACGTTGGTATATGAAGAGACATACTGTTGGTCTCCACAAATCCCTCGACACATTCTGTACACAAAAGAGTCTGCAAGGAATGAGCATGGAAGACATTTCATTCCTACCTAAAAAATTCCTGCTGTTATTTGCTACGTAGAGTATCGAGGACGCTTGGGATCAGTTACCGGTGAACATGCGTGAGGATAGAGATATTGCAGGCTGTCGAAGATGTCAGCTACATCACTCTGCTTGTCAACCTCCACCACTCATAAAAAATTGTTCCGTATGTAAAAGTCTGTGAGAGGCTCTTTGCTCGAAATGTTTACAATTTCAAGCACTCATTTCTCGGAAATGTAGTATTCGAACGCAATTATAAGGACATCGTAGACTAAATTCTACTCATTCGCTACTCAACTATTGACTGGATGCGAGATGGATAAGCGTGATCAGGGCAAGAAGTCTAGCGGGAGCTGTTGGTTGGAGGAGCAGCAGAAACGAACAGCACGATTTCAGCAAGAATTCGAAAAATCAAAGACTCTGGAAAGCAGCAAGTCGTATCATGGAGAAGCTGCTTCAGGAAAATACGGTGCCATTGGGGAAGATCGTTATAAAAAGCAAAAATGAGAGACTGTCATTTGCAATATGAAAATTGTAAAAAAAAAGTTATACTCTTTTGTAAAAAAAAAAAAAAAACAAATAAACACTTGTAATATTCTCAATGTATATCTCCCCTTGCGCAGTTATTTCCACTTCCTACATCGAATATCCTCATTAGAGTAAATATACAATAGCATAATTGAAGGAATTAATAAGCAGAACACAATATATTTTTTTTCTATATTTTTTGTTTCTTTATTCAAAGTACATCATGTTTTTTTTTTATTCCCCGTATCTCTCTAAGCTTTCACTTCCTTGGTAAACTCACAGAAGTGGTATTTTCCTCCCAAGTAGCGGATTGCTAAGATCCCTCTAACAGCATCAGCCTTGAGCTCATCGTATTCAGTCTTCTCCTTCAGGAGTCTCTCGCACACTCGTCCAGGCAAGGAAATGCGCAGGTCGTCCTGCAACATTGCGATAACCTTCTCTCCGTATCGGGTTGTAACTGTCTTCAAATCCTCAACTTTGTACCAGGTGTTGATATCCAACTCTCGCATGCTCTTTGTCTCGTAAATAACCTCCCCACGAGCAAATTTGTTCACATTCTCATATGACGCCATGGCACGGTCACTCATGAAGATTATTTGAAATGTTTAAAACTGAAGATTTTATAGTGCAGAACTCTACAAGTTTTCACTTTATTTTGCACTTCAAACTCTGAGGAAATTTCACATCAACTGCTGGATAAGGCACTTGAGACTCCACAAAATACTGAGCAATGCTTCTCACATCAGAGTATTTATACTGATGGGTCACATGTGTTAATCCCCTTCCCTTCAATCAGACACACCAATCATGAGGAGTGTCTTGCGTGGAAAATTACAGAGGACGGCTCCCACAGTACTTCTGAGAAATGAAATTTAAAACATTTCATGATAACAAAAGTAATTTGAAACTTTTGTTTACGCTACTAACCTGCGCGTGAAGGAAGTACTCGAGATAACTGGAATGCAGTTTTTACATTCGTCAGCATTACCGTCTGGGGGTTCAATTGCCGCTCAAACGGGAGTGTATACAGTCCGGGGTTTGATTCCCGCTCGGACGGTAGTGTATAGAGTCCCGAGTTCGATTCCCGCTCAAACGGTTCACAGATAGGTCCATCATGGAAGGACCTAGTCGGACTGCACCCCAAAATTGACTCGGGCGACTGAGTGGTGAACCGTTCTCTAAATAATGCGCGAGGTGGGGGGTGACGTCACCCACTCAACGCGCATTGCGCTAGCTGTGGCCCCCAATGTACCCCAGATTTTAATTTGGTGGCTGAGGGATGGACCGTTCCCGAAATACCGCGCGGGGTAGGGGGTGACGTCACCCACTGTACGCTCATTACGGTACCTGTGGCCCCCAATGTACCCCAGATTTTAATTTGGAGCCCGAGGGATGGACCGTTCCCGAAATACCGCGCGGGGTAGGGGGTGACGTCACTCACTCAACGCAACTGAAGGCGGCAGTGGGGGGTAGTGTGCTCTGCCAACACCTTGTGGTAGCCATAGGTGGAAAAAAAATTCGGGGGTAGGATCCACCTCGCCTAAAATACTAAAGGGGGTGCAGTGTACCGCAGATTTTAATTTGGAGACCGAGGGATGGGCCGTTCCCGAAATACCGCGCGGGGTAGGGGGTGACGTCATCCACTGTACGCTCATTACGGTACCTGCGGCCTCCAATGTACCCCAGATTTTAATTTGGAGCCCGAGGGATGGACGGTTCCCGAAATACCGCGAGGGGTAGGGGGTGACGTCACCCACTCAATGTGCATTGCGCTACCTGTGGCCCCCCAATGTACCCCAGATTTTAATTTGGAGCCCGAGGGATGGGCCGTTCCCGAAATACCGCGCAGGGTAGGGGGTGACGTCACCCACTCAACGCGCAATGCGGCAACCTGTAGCCCCCCAATGTGCCCCAGATTTTGATTTGATGGTCGAGGGTTGTACCGGAATACCACTCGTTTGGGAAAAAGTGACAATTTCCCTTTTTCACACCCCCCCCCCCCTCCTCCTGACCCACAGCGACGACCTGCGCAGAAGCACATGCGCAGATCCTCACTTTGGAGTCGAACCCCCCTTATTTATCTACTTCGAACTACGGGTATAGAGTGGATTTAAATTGTTTAAGGGAAGTGTACGGTAGTGGTTTTGAAGGACAACCCGTTTATGCCATATTCGTGCGTTTCACGGGCAGAAAAGCTGTTTTTCGCGGTCCTCTCTCTTTTGATGATAGCTCGAGAACGGTCGAATTTTAGCGTTTGCCGTATGTTGCATCGTGTTCAGCGCTTCGAACTACGGGTATACAGTGAATTTGAAGTGTTTAAGGGAAGTGTACGGTAGTGTTTTTAAAGGAAAACCCGATTATTCCATATTTGTGCGTTTCGCGGGCAGAAAAGCACGTTTTTCACAGTCCTCACTCTTTTGATGATAGCTCGAGAACGGTCGAATGTTCGCGTTTGCCGTATGTTGCATCGTGTTCAGTGCTTCGAACTACGGGTATACAGTGAATTCGAAGTGTTTAAGGGAAGTGTACGGTAGTATTTATGAAGGAGACCCCGTTTATGCCATATTCGTGCGTTTCATGGGCAGAAAAGCACGTTTTTCGCAGTCCTCACTCTTTTGATGATAGCTCGAGAACGGTCGAATATTAGCATTTGCCGTATGGTGCGTCGTGTTCAGCGCATCGAATTACCCCTATGCAGTGAGTTTGAAGTGTTTAAGGGGAGTGTACGGCATTGTTTTGACAAAAATGGTTTTTTCGAAAATTGAGCAATTGGATGATAACTCGAGAACGGTCGAATGTTAGCGTTTGCCGTATGTTGCATCGTGTTCAGCGCATCGAGTTACCCCTATACAGTGAATTTGAAGTTTTTAAGGGAAGTGTACGGTAGTGTTTTTGAAGGAAAACCCGTTTATGCCATACTCCTGCGTTTCGCGGGCAGAAAAGCACGTTTTTCACAGTCCTCACTCTTTTGATGATAGCTCGAGAACGGTCGAATGTTCGCGTTTGCCGTATGATGCATCGTGTTCAGCGCATCCAATTACCCTTATACAGTGAGTTTGAAGTGTTTAAGGGAAGTGTACGGTAGCGTTTTGACAAAAACTTGATTTTTTAAAAAATTGTGCAATTCGATGATAACTCGAGAATGGTCGAATGTTAGCGTTTGTCTTATGTTGCATCGTGTTCAGCGCTTCGAACTACGCGTATACAGTGAATTTGAAGTGTTTAAGGGAAGTGTACGGTAGTATTTATGAAGGAAACCCCGTTAATGCCCTATTCGTGCGTTTCACCGGCAGAAAAGCACGTTTTTCGCAGTCCTCACTCTTTTGATGATAGCTCGAGAACGGTCGAATGTTAGCGTTTGCCGTATGTTGCGTCGTGTTCATCGCATCGAATTACCCCTATGCAGTGAATTTGAAGTGTTTAAGGGGAGTGTACGGCATTGTTTTGACAAAAAAATTTTTTTTTTCGAAAATTGAGCAATTCGATGACACCTCTAGAACGGTCCAATGTTCGCGTTTGCCGTATGTTGCTTCGTGTTCAGCGCATCGAACTACGCCTATACAGTGAATTTGAAGTGTTTATGGGGAGTGTACGGCATTGTTTTGACAAAAAATTGATTTTTTCGAAAATTGTGCAATTCGATGATCACTCGAGGACGGTCGAATGTTAGCGTTTGCCGTATGTTGCATCGTGTTCAGCGCATCGAACTACGGGTATACAGTGAATTTAAAGTGTTTAAGGGAAGTGTGCGGTAGTGTTTTTGAAGGAAAACCCGTTTATGCCATATCCGTGCGTTTCGCGGGCAGAAAAGCACGTTTTTCACAGTCCTCACTCTTTTGATGATAGCTCGAGAGCGGTCGAATGTTCGCGTTTGCCGCATGATGCATCGTGTTCAGCGCATCGAATTACCCCTATGCAGTGAATTTGAAGTGTTTAAGGGGAGTGTACGGCATTGTTTTGACAAAAACTGTTTTTTGTTCGAAAATTGAGCAATTCGATGGCACCTCGAGAACGGTCCAATGTTCGCGTTTGCCGTATGATGCATCGTGGTCAGCGCATCGAATTACGGGTATAGAGTGGATTTGAATTGTTTAAGGGAAGTGTACGGGAGTGGTTTTGAAGGAAAACCCGTTTATTCCATATTCGTGCGTTTCGCGGGCAGAAAAGCACGTTTTTCACAGTCCTCACTCTTTTGATGATAGCTCGAGAACGGTCAAATGTTCGCGTTTGCAGTATGTTGCGTCGTGTTCAGCGCATCGAATTACGCCTATGCAGTGAATTTGAAGTGTTTAAGGGGAGTGTACGGCATTGTTTTGACAAAAAATGTTTTTTTTCGAAAATTGAGCAATTCCATGATAACTCGAGAACCGTCGAATGTTAGCGTTTGCCGTATGTTGCGTCGTGTTCAGCGCATCGAACTACGGGGATACAGTGAATTTGAAGTGTTTAAGGGAAGTGTACGGTAGTGTTTTTAAAGGAAAAGCCGTTTATTCCATATTCGTGCGTGTCGCGGGCAGAAAAGCACGTTTTTCACACTCCTCACTCTTTTGATGATAACTCGAGAACGGTCGAATGTTCGTGTTTGCCGTATGTTGCATCGTGTTCAGCGCATCGCATTACCCCTATGCAGTGAATTTGAAGTGTTTAAGGGGAGTGTACGGCATTGTTTTGACAAAAATGTTTTTTTTCGAAAATTGAGCAATTCGATGATACCTCACGAACGGTCCAATGTTCGCGTTTGCCGCATATTGTACCGTGTTCAGTGCATCGAAATACGGGTACAGAGTGGATTTCAATTGTTTAAGGGAAGTGTACGGTAGTGGTTTTGAAGGAAAACCCGTTTATGCCATATTCGTGCGTTTCACGGGCAGAAAATCTGTTTTTCGCAGTCCTCACTCTTTTGATGATAGCTCGAGAACGGTCGAATGTTAGCGTTTGCCGTATGTTGCATCGTGTTCAGCGCTTCGAACTACGGGTATACAGTGAATTTGAAGTGTTCAAGGGAAGTGTACGGTAGTCTTTTGGCAGAAAAGTTGTTCTTTTCGAGGATCCAGGATTTCGATGATAACTCGAGAACGGTCGAATGTTAGCGTTTGCCGTATGTTGCATCAAGTTCAGCGCATCGAGTTACCCCTATACAGTGAATTTGAAGTTATTAAGAGAAGTGTACGGTAGTGTTTTTGAAGGAAAACCCGTTTATGCCATATTCGTGCGTTTCGCGGGCAGAAAAGCACAATTTTCACAGTCCTCACAATTTTGATGATAGCTCGAGAACGGTCGAATATTCGCGTTTGCCGTATGATGCATCGTGTTCAGCGCATCGAGTTACCCCTATACAGTGAATTTGAAGTTTTTAAGGGAAGTGTACGGTATTGTTTTGACACAAATGTTTTTTTTCGAAAATTGTGCAATTCGATGAAAACTCCAGAACAGTCCAATGTTCGCGTTTGCCGTATGTAGCATCGTCTCCAGCGCATCGAAGTACCCCTATACGGTGAATTTGAAGTGTTCAAGGGAAGTGTACGGTAGTCTTTTGGCAGAAAAGTTGTTCTTTTCGAGGATCGAGGATTTCGATGATAACTCGAGAACGGTCGAATGTTAGCGTTTGCCGTGTGTTGCATCATGTTCAGCGCTTCGAACTACGAGTATACAGTGAATTTGAAGTGTTTAAGGGAAGTGTACGGTAGTATTTATGAAGGAAAACCCGTTTATTCCATATTCGTGCGTTTCGCGGGCAGAAAAGCACATTTTTCACAGTCCTCACTCTTTTGATGATCGCTCGAGAACGGTCGAATGTTCGCGTTTGCAGTATGTTGCATCGTGTTCAGCGCATCGAACTACGGGTATACAGTGGATTTCAATTGGTTAAGGGAAGTGTACGGTACTGTTTTTGAAGGAAACCTTGTTTATGCCATATTCGTGCGATTCACGGGCAGAAAAGCACGTTTTTCGCAGTCCTCACTCTTTTGATGATAGCTCGAGAACGGTCGAATGTTAGCATTTGCCGTATGTTGCGTGGTGTTCAGCGCACCGAATTACCCCTATGCAGTGAATTTGAAGTGTTTAAGGGGAGTGCACGGCATTGTTTTGCCAAAAACTTTTTTTTTTCGAAAATTGAGCAATTCGATGATACGTCGAGAACGGTCCAATGTTCGCGTTTGCCGTATGTTGCATCGTGTTCAGCGCTTCGAACTACGGGTATACAGTGAATTTGAAGTGTTTAAGGGAAGTGTACGGTAGTATTTATGAAGGAAAACCCGTTTATTCCATATTCGTGCGTTTCGCGGGCAGAAAAGCACGTTTTTCACAGCCCTCACTCTTTTGATGATCGCTCGAGAACAGTCGAATGTTCGCGTTTGCCGTATGTTGTATCGTGTTCAGCGCATCGAACTACGCGTATAGAGTGGATTTGAATTGTTTAAGGGCAGTGTACGGTAGTGGTTTTGAAGGAAAACCCGTTTATGCCATATTCATGCGTTTCGCGGGCAGAAAAGCACGTTTGTCACAGTCCTCACTCTTTTGATGATAGCTCGAGAACGGTCGAATTTTCGCGTTTGCCGAATGTAGCCTCGTCTTCAGCGCTTCGAAGTACCCCTATACAGTGAATTTGAAATGTTTAAGGGATGTGTATGGCAGTGTTTTGGCAGAGAGTTTTGTTTTTCGAAAATTGAGTAATTCGATGATAGATCGAAAACGAACGAATGTTCGCGTCTGCCGTATGTTGCATCGTGTTCAGCGCATCGAATTATCCCCCTACAGTGAATTTGAAGTGTTTAAGGGAAGTGTATGGTGTTGTTTTGGTAAAAAATAGTTTTTTTTTTCGAAAATTTGCCAATTCGATGATAACTCGAGAACGGTCCAATGTTCACTTTTGCCGTATGTAGCATCGTCTTCAGCGCATCGAGTTACCCCTATATAGTCATTTTGAAGTGTGTAGGGGAAGTGTACGGTATTGGTTTGGTAAAGAATTGTTTTTTTTTCGAAAATTGAGCAATTCGATGATAACTCGAGAACGGTCGAATGTTCGCGTTTGCCGTATGTAGCATCGTCTGTAGTGCATCGAAGTACCCCTATATAGTGAAGTCGAAGTGTTTAAGGGAAGTGTACTGTATTGGTTTGGTAAAAAATTGTTTTTTTTTCGAAAATTGAGCAATTCGATGACAAGTCGAGAACGGTAGAATGTTAGCGTTTGCCGTATGTAGCATCGTCTTCAGCGCATCGAGTTACCCCTATATAGTCATTTTGAAGTGTGTAGGGGAAGTGTACGGTATTGGTTTGGTAAAGAATTGTTTTTTTTTCGAAAATTGAGCAATTCGATGATAACTCGAGAACGGTCGAATGTTCGCGTTTGCCGTATGTAGCATCGTCTTCAGCGCATCGAAGTACCCCTATACAGTGAATTGGAAGTGTTGAAGGGAAGTGTCCGGTATTGTTTTGGTATAAAATTGTTTTTTTTTCGAAAATTGGGCTATTCGATGATAACTCGAGAACGGTCGAATGTTAGCGTTTGCCGTATGTTGCATCATGTTCAGCGCATCGAGGTACCCCTATACAGTGAATTTGAAGTGTTTCAGGGAAGTGTACGGTATTGGTTTGGTAACAAATTGTTTTTTTTCGAAAATTGAGCAATTCGATGATAACTCGAGAACGGTCGAATGTTAGGGTTTGCCGCATGTTGCTTCGTGTTCAGCGCATCGCAGTACCCCTATACAGTGAATTTGAAATATTTAAGGGAAGTGTACGGTAGCCTTTTGGCAGAGAATTTTTTTTTTCGAAAATTGAGCAATTCGATGATATCTCGAGAACGGACGAATGTCCGCGTCTGCCGTAGGTTGCATCGTGTTCAGCGCATCAAGCCACCCGTATACAGTCAATTTGAAGTTTTTAAGGGACGTATACGGTAGTATTTATGAAGGAAAACCCGTTTATGCCATATTCGTGCGTTTCATGGGCAGAAAGGCACGTTTTCACAGTCCTCACTCTTTTGATGATAACTGGAGAACGGTCCAATGTGTGCGTTTGTCGTATGTTGCACCTTGTTCCGCGCATCGAATTACCCCTATACAGTGAATTTGAAGTGTTTAAGGGAAGTGTACGGTAGGGTTTCGACAGAAAAGTTGTTTTTTCGAGAATCGAGCAATTCGATGATAGCTCGAGAACGGTCGAATGTTAGCGTTTGCCGTATGTTGCGTCGTGTTCAGCGCATCGAATTACCCCTATGCAGTGAATTTGAAGTGTTTAAGGGGAGTGTACGGCATTGTTTTGACAACAAATGTTTTTTTTTCGAAAATTGAGCAATTCGATGACACCTCGAGAACGGTCCAATGTTCGCGTTTGCCGTATGATGCATCGTGGTCAGCGCATCGAATTACGGGTATAGAGTGGATTTGAATTGTTTAAGGGAAGTGTACGGGAGTGGTTTTGAAGGAAAACCCGTTTATTCCATATTCGTGCGTTTCGCGGGCAGAAAAGCACGTTTTTCACAGTCCTCACTCTTTTGATGATAGCTCGAGAACGGTCGAATGTTAGCGTTTGCCGTATGTTGCGTCGTGTTCAGCGCATCGAACTACGGGGATACAGTGAATTTCAAGTGTTTAAGGGAAGTGTACGGTAGTGTTTTTGAAGGAAAGCCCGTTTATGCCATATTCGTGCGTTTCACGGGCAGAAAAGCTGTTTTTCGCAGTCCTCACTCTTTTGATGATAGCTCGAGAACGGTCGAATGTTAGCGTTTGCTGTATGTTGCATCGTGTTCAGCGCTTCGAACTACGGGTATACGGTGAATTTGAAGTGTTCAAGGGAAGTGTACGGTAGTCTTTTGGCAGAAAAGTTGTTCTTTTCGAGGATCCAGGATTTCGATGATAACTCGAGAACGGTCGAATGTTAGCGTTTGCCGTATGTTGCATCAAGTTCAGCGCATCGAGTTACCCCTATACAGTGAATTTGAAGTTTTTAAGAGAAGTGTACGGTAGTGTTTTTGAAGGAAAACCCGTTTATGCCATATTCGTGCGTTTCGCGGGCAGAAAAGCACAATTTTCACAGTCCTCACAATTTTGATGATAGCTCGAGAACGGTCCAATGTTCGCGTTTGCCGTATGATGCATCGTGTTCAGCGCATCGAGCTACCCCTATACAGTGAATTTGAAGTTTTTAAGGGAAGTGTACGGTATTGTTTTGACACAAATGTTTTTTTTCGAAAATTGTGCAATTCGATGAAAACTCGAGAACCGTCGAATGTTAGCGTTTGCCGTATGTAGCATCGTGTTCAGCGCATCGAATTATCCCCCTACAGTGAATTTGAAGTGTTTAAGGGAAGTGTACGGTGTTGTTTTGGTAAAAAATAGTTTGTTTTTCGAAAATTTGCCAATTCGATGATAACTCGAGAACGGTCGAATGTTCACGTTTGCCGTATGTAGCATCGTCTGTAGCGCATCGAAGTACCCCTATATAGTGAAGTCGAAGTGTTTAAGGGAAGTGTACGGTATTGGTTTGGTAAAAAATTCTTTTTTTTTCGAAAATTGAGCAATTCGATGACATCTCGAGAACGGACGAATGTTCGCATCTGCCGTATGTTGCATCGTGTTCAGAGCGTCGAATTACCCCCCTACAAAGAATTTGAAGTGCTTAAGGGATGTATACGATAGTGTTTGTGCAGAAAATTTGTTTTTTTCGAAAATTGAGCAATTCGATGATAACGCGAGAACGGTCGAATGTTCGCGTTTGCCGTATGTAGCATCGTCTTCAGCACATCGAAGTACCCCTATACAGTGAATTGGAAGTGTTGAAGGGAAGTGTACGCTGTTGTTTTGGTAAAAAATACTTTCTTTTTTCGAAAATTTGCCAATTCGATGGTAACTCGAGAACGGTCGAATGTTCGCGTTTGCCGTATGTAGCATCGTCTCCAGCGCATCGAAGTACCCCTATACGGTGAATTTGAAATGGTCAAGGGAAGTGTGCGGTAGTGTTTTGACAAAAACATGATTTTTTCAAAAATTGTGCAATTCGATGATAACTCGAGAATGGTCGAATGTTAGCGTTTGCCCCTATGCAGTGAGTTACCCCTATGCAGTGAATTTGAAGTGTTTACGGGGAGCGTACGGCATTGTTTTGACAAAAAATTGATTTTTTCGAAAATTGTGCCATTCGATGATAACCCGAGAACGGTCGAATGTTAGCGTTTGCCGTATGTTGCATCGTGTTCAGCGCTTCGAACTACGGGTATACAGGAAATTTGAAGTATTGAAGGTAATTGTAAGGTAGTGGTTTTGAAGGAAAACCAGTTTATGCCATATTCGTGCGTTTCGCGCGCAGAAAAGCACGTTTTTCATAGTCCTCACTCTTTTGATGATCACTCGAGAACGGTCCAATGTTCGCGTTTGCCGTATGTTGCTTCGTATTCAGCGCATCGAATTACCCCTATACAGTGAGTTTGAAGTGTTTAAGGGAAGTGTACGGTAGCGTTTTGACAAAAACCTGATTTTTTCAAAAATTGTGCAATTCGATGATAACTCGAGAATGGTCGAATGTTCGCGTTTGCCGTATGTTGTATCGTGTTCAGCGCATCGAACTACGGGTCTAGAGTGGATTTGAATTGTTTAAGGGAAGTGTAAGGTAGTGGTTTTGAAACAAAACCAGTTTATGCCATATTCGTGCGTTTCACCGGCAGAAAAGCTGTTTTTCGCAGTCCTCACTCTTTTGATGATAGCTCGAGAACAGTCGAATGTTAGCGTTTGGCCTATGTTGCGTCGTGTTCAGCGCATCGAATTACCCCTATACAGTGAGTTTGAAGTGTTTAAGGGAAGTGTACGGTAGCGTTTTGACAAAAACCTGTTTTTTTCAAAAATTGTGCAATTCGATGATAACTCGAGAACGGTCCAATGTTCGCGTTCGCCGTATGTTGCTTCATGTTCAGCGCATCGAACTAGGCCTATACAGTGAATTTGAATTGTTTAAGGGAAGTGTAAGGTAGTGGTTTTGGAAGAAAACCCGTTTATGCCATATTCGTGCGTTTCACGGCAGAAAAGCACGTTTTTCACAGTCCTCACTCTTTTGATGATAGCTCGAGAACGGTCGAATGTTCGCGTTTGCCGTATGTAGCGTCGTCTTCAACGCATCGAAGTACCCATATACAGTGAATTTAAAGTGTTTAAGGGAAGTGTACGGTATTGTTTTGCTAAAAAATAGTTTTTTTTCGAAAATTGAGCAATTCGATTATAACTCGAGAACGGTCGAATGTTAGCGTTTGCCGTATGTAGCATCGTCTTCAGCGCATCGAGTTACCCCTATATAGTCAGTTTGAAGTGTGTAGGGAAAGTGTACGGTATTGGTTTGGTAAAAATTGTTTTTTTTTCGAAAATAGAGCAATTCGATGATAACTCGAGAACGGTTGAATGTTAGCGTTTGCCGTATGTTGCTTCGTGTTCAGCCCATTGAGGTACCCCTACATAGTGAATTTGATGGGTGTAGGGGAAGTGTACGGTATTGTTTTGGTAAAAAAAATTTTTTTTTCGAAAATTGAGCAATTCGATGATAACTCGAGAACGGACGAATGTTCGCGTCTGCCGTATGGTGCATTGTGTTCAGCGCATCGAATGACCCCCCTACAGTGAAGTTGAAGAGCTTAAGGGATGTGTACGCTAGTGTTTGTGCAGAAAATTTGTTTTTTTCGAAAATTGAGCAATTCGATGATAACTCGAGAACGGTCGAATGATAGCATTTGCCGTATGTTGCATCTTGTTCAGCGCGTCGGATTACCCCTATATAGTGAGTTTGAAGGGTTTACGGGGAGTGTACGGAATTGTTTTGACAAAAAATTATTTTTTTCGAAAATTGTGCAATTCGATGATAACTCGAGAACGGACGAATGTTCGCGTCTGCCGCATGTTGCATCGTGTTCAGCGCATCGAATTACCCCCCTCCAGTGAATTTGAAGTGTTTAAGGGAAGTGTATGGTAGTGTTTTTGAAGGAAAATCCTTGTATGCCATATTCGTGCGTTTCACGGGCCGAAAATCACGGTTTTCACAGTCCTCACTCTTTTGGCGATAGCTCGAGAACGGTCGAATGTTCGCGTTTGCCGTATGTTGCATCGTGTTGAGCCCATCGAGTTACCCCTATACAGTGAATTTGAAGTTTTTAAGGGAAATGTACGGTAGTATTTATGAAGGAAAATCCGTTTATGCCAAATTCGTTTCACGCGCAGAAAATCACGGTTTTCACAGTCCTCACTCTTTTGGCGATAGCTCGAGAACCGTCGAATTTTCGCGTTTGCCGTATGTAGCATGGTCTTCGGCGCATCTAAGCACCCCTATATAGTGAATTTGAAGTGTTTAAGGGAAGTGTACGCTAGTATTTTGCTAAAAAATTCTGTTTTTTGAAAATTGAGCAATTCGATGACAACTCGACAACGGGCGAATGTTAGCGTTTGCCGTATGTAGCGTCGTCTTCAGCGCATCGAAGTACCCATATACAGTGAATTTAAAGTGTTTAAGGGAAGTGTACGGTATTGTTTTGCTAAAAAATAGTTTTTTTCGAAAATTGAGCAATTCGATTATAACTCGAGAACGGTCGAATGTTATCGTTTGCCGTATGTAGCATCGTCTTCAGCGCATCGAGTTACCCCTATATAGTCAGTTTGAAGTGTGTAGGGGAAGTGTACGGTATTGGTTTGGTAAAAAATTGTTTTTTTTTCGAAAATAGAGCAATTCGATGATAACTCGAGAACCGTCGAATGTTATCGTTTGCGGTATGTTGCTTCGTGTTCAGCGCATTGAGGTACCCCTATATAGTGAATTTGATGGGTGTAGGGGAAGTGTACGGTATTGTTTTGGTAAAAAAAATTTTTTTTCGAAAATTGAGCAATGCGATGATAACTCGAGAACGGACGAATGTTTGCGTCTGCCGTATGTTGCATGGTGTTCAGCGGATCGAGCCACCCGTATACAGTCAATTTGAAGTTTTTAAGGGAAGTGTACGGTAGTATTGATGAAGGAAAACCCGTTTATGCCATATTCGTGCGTTTCACGGGCAGAAAGGCACGTTTTCACAGTCCTCACTCTTTTGATGATAGCTCGAAAATGGTCGAATGTTCGCGTTAGCCGTATGTAGCATCGTCTTCAGCGCATCGCAGTACCCCTATACAGTGAATTTGAAATATTTAAGGGAAGTGTACGGTAGCGTTTTGGCAGAGAATTTTTTTTTTACAAAATTGAGCAATTCGATGATATCTCGAGAACGGACGAATGTTCGCGTCTGCCGTAGGTTGCATCGTGTTCAGCGCATCAAGCCACCCGTATACAGTCAGTTTGGAGTTTTTAAGGGAAGTGTACGATAGTATTTATGAAGCAAAACCCGGTTATGCCATATTCGTGCGTTTCACGGGCAGAAAGGCACGTTTTCACAGTCCTCACTCTTTTGATGATAACTTGAGAACGGTCCAATGTGCGCGTTTGTCGTATGTTGCACCTTGTTCAGCGCATCGAATTACCCCTATACAGTGAATTTGAAGTGTTTAAGGGAAGTGTACGGTAGGGTTTCGACAGAAAAGGTGTTTTTTTCGAGAATCGAGCAATTCGATGATAACTCGAGAACGGTCGAATATTAACGTTTGCCGTATGTTGCTTCGTGTTCAGCGCATCGCGTTACCCCTATATAGTGAATTTGAAGTTTTTAGGGGAAGTGCACGGTATTGTTGTGCTAAAACATTTTTTTTTCGAAAATTGAGCAATTCGATGATAACTCGAGAACGGACGAATGTTCGCGTCTGCCGTATGTTGCATCTTGTTCAGCGCATCGAATTACCCCTACATAGTGAGTTTGAAGGATTTAAGGGGACTGTACGGCATTGTTTTGACAAAAAATGTTTTTTTTCGAAAATTGTGCAATTCTATGATAACTCGAGAACGGTCGAATGTTCGCGTTTGCCGTATGATGCATCGTCTTCAGCGCATCGAAGTACCCCTATACAGTGAATTTGAAATGTTTAAGGGAACTGTACGGTACCGGTTTGGCAGAGAATTTTTTTTTTCGAAAATTGAGCAATTCGATGATAACTCGTGAACGGTCGAATGTTCGCGTTTGCCGTATGTTGCATCGTGTTCAGCGCATCGAGCCACCCGTATACAGTCAATTTGAAGTTTTTATGAGAAATGTACGGTAGTATTTATGAAGGAAAACCCGGTTATACCATATTCGTCCGTTTCACGGGCAGAAAGGCACGTTTTCACAGTCCTCACTCTTTTGATGATAACTTGAGAACGGTCCAATGTGCGCGTTTGTCGTATGTTGCATCTTGTTCAGCGCATCGAATTACCCCTATACAGTGAATTTGAAGTGTTTAAGGCAAGTGTACGGTAGGGTTTCGGCAGAAAAGGTGTTTTTCGAGAATCGAGCAATTCGATGATAAATCGAGAACGGTCGAATGTTCGCGTTTGCCGTATATTGCATCTTGTTCAGCGCATCGAATTACTGCTATACAGTGAATTTGAAGTGTTCAAGGGAAGGGTACGGTATTGTTTTGCTAAAAAATTGTGTTTTTTGAAAATTGAGCAATTCGATGATAACTCGGGAACGGTCCAATGTTCGCGTTTGCCGTATGTTCCATCGTGTTCAGCGCATCGAGCCACGCGTATACAGTCAATTTGAAGTTTTTATGGGAACTGTACGGTAGTATTTATGAAGGAAAACCCGGTTATGCCATATTCATGCGTTTCACGGGCAGAAAGGCACGTTTTCACAGTCCTCACTCTTTTGATGATAACTTGAGAAGGCACCAATGTTCGCGTCTGCTGTATGTTGCATCGTATTCAGCGTATCGAATTACCCCCCTACAGTGAATTTGAAGTGCTTAAGGGATGTGTACGCTAGTGTTTGTGCAGAAAATTTGTTTTTTTCGAAAATTGAGCAATTCGATGATTACTCGAGAACGGTCGAATGTTAGCGTTTGCCCTATGTAGCGTCGTCTTCAGCGCTTCGAAGTACCCCTATACAGTGAATTTGAAATGTTTAAGGGAAGTGTACGGTGTTGTTTTGGTAAAAAATAGTTTTTTTTTTCGAAAATTTGCCAATTCGATGATAACTCGAGAACGGTCGAATGTTCGCGTTTGCCGTATGTAGCATCGTCTTCAGCGCATCGAGGTACCCCTACACAGTGAATTTGGATTGTTTAAGGGAAGTGTAAGGTAGTGGTTTTGGAAGAAAACCCGTTTATGCCATATTCGTGCGTTTCACGGCAGAAAAGCACGTTTTTCACAGTCCTCACTCTTTTGATGATAGCTCGAGAACGGTCGAATGTTCGCGTTTGCCGCATGTAACGTCGTCTTCAGCGCATCGAAGTACCCATATACAGTGAATTTGAAGTGTTTAAGGGAAGTGTACGGTATTGTTTTGCTAAAAAATAGTTTTTTTCGAAAATTGAGCAATTCGATTATAACTCGAGAACAGTCGAATGTTAGCGTTTGCCGTATGTAGCATCGTCTTCAGCGCATCGAGTTACCCCTATATAGTCAGTTTGAAGTGTGTAGGGGAAGTGTACGGTATTGGTTTGAGAAAAAATTGTTTTTTTTTCGAAAATAGAGCAATTCGATGATAACTCGAGAACGGTCGAATGTTCGCATCTGCCGTATGTTGCATCGTGTTCAGCGCATCGAATTACCCCCCTCCAGTGAATTTGAAGTGCTTAAGGGAAGTGTACGGTAGGGTTTTGGCAGAAAAGTTGTTTCTTCGATAATCGAGCAATTCGATGATAACTCGAGAAGGGACGAATGTTCGTGTCTGCCGTATGTTGCATCTTGTTCAGCGCATCGGATTACCCCTATATAGTCAGTTTGAAGGGTTCACGGGGAGTGTACGGCATTGTTTTGACAAAAAAATGTTTTTTTCGAAAATTGTGCAATTCGATGATAACTCGAGAACGGACGAATGTTCGCGTCTGCCGTATGTTGCATCGTGTTCAGCGCATCGAGTTACCCCTATACAGTGAATTTGAAGTGTTTAAGGAAAGTGTACGGTATTGTTTTGCTAAAAAAATTTTTTTTTCGAAAGTTGAGCAATTCGATGATAACTCGAGAACGGACGAATGTTCGCGTCTCCCGTATGTTGCATCGTGTTCAGCGCATCGAATTACCCGCCTACAGTGAATTCGAAGTGCTTAAGGGATGTATACGCTAGTGTTTGTGCAGAAAATTTGTTTTTTTCGAAAATTGAGCAATTCGATGATAACTCGAGAACGGTCGAATGTTCACGTTTGCCGTATGTACCATCGTCTTCAGCGCATCGAAGTACCCCTATACAGTGAATTTTAAGCGTTTAAGGGAACTGTACGGTAGCGTTTTAGCAGAGAATTTTGTTTTTCGAAAATTGAGCAATTCGATGAGAAATCGAGACCGGTCGAATGTTCGCGTTTGCCGTATGTTGCATCTTGTTCAGCGCATCGAATTACCCCTATATAGTGAGTTTGAAGGGTTTAAGGGGAGTGTACGGCATTGTTTTGACAAAAAATGTTTTTTTTGGAAAATTGTGCAATTCTATGATAACTCGAGAACGGTCGAATGTTCGCGTTTGCCGTATGATGCATCGTCTTCTGCGCACCGAACTACGCCTATGCAGTGAATTTGAAGTGTTTAAGGGAAGTGGACGGTAGTTTTTTTGAAGGAAAACCCGTTTATGCCATATTCGTGCGTTTCGCCGGCAGACAAGCACGGTTTGCACAGTCCTCACTCTTTTAATGATAGCTCGAGAACGGTCGAATATTCGCGTTTCCCGTATGCTGCATCGTGTTGAGCCCATCGAGTTACCCCTATGCAGTGAATTTGAAGTTTTTAAGGGAAGTGTACGTTAGTCTTTATGAAGCACGGTTTTCACAGTCCTCACTCTTTTGATGATAGCTCGAAAACGGTTGAATGTTCGCGTTTGCCGTATGTAGGATCGTCTTTACCGCATCCAATTACCCACATACAGTGAACTTGAAGCGTTAAGGGAAATGTACGGTAGTGTTTTGGCAGAAAATTGTTTCTTTCGAAAATCGAGCCATTAGACGACAACTCGAGAACGGTCGAATGTTCGCGTTTGCCGTATGTTGCATATTGTGTAGCGCACCGAATTACCCCTATACAGTGAGTTTGAAGTGTTTGAGGGAAGTGTACGGTAGTGTTTGTGCAGAAAATTTGTTTCTTTCGAAAATTGAGCATTTCGATGATAACTCGAGAACGGTCGAATGTTAGCGTTTGCCGTATGTTGCATTGTCTTCAGCGCATCGAGTTACCCCTATACAGTGAATTCGAAGTTTTTAAGGGAAGTGTACGGCAGTATTTATGAAGGAAAACCCGTTTATGCCATTTTCGTGCGTTTCACGGGCAGAAAAGCACGTTTTTCACAGTTCTCACTCTTTTGATGATAACTTGAGAACGATCCAATGTTCGCGTTTGCCGTATGTTGCATCGTGTTCAGTGCATCGAACTACGGGTATACAGTTAATTTGAATTGTTTAAGGGAAGTGTACGGTAGTGTTTTGGCATAAAAGTTGTTTTTTCGAGAATCGAGCAATTCGATGATAACTCTAGAACGGTCGAAAGTTAGCGTTTGCCGTATGTTACATTGTCTTCAGCGCATCGAGTTACCCGTATACACTGAATTTGAAGTGTTTACGGGAAGTGTACGGTAGTGTTTTGACAGAAAATTGTTTTTTTTTTCGAAAATCGAGCATTTCGCTGATAACTCGAGAACTGTCGAATGTTAGCGTTCGCCGTATGTTGCATCGTGTTCAGGACATCGAATTACCCCTATACAGGACATTTTGTAGCATTTAAGAGAAGGATACGGTAGTGTTTTGGCAGAATATTGTTGTTTTCAAAAGTCGAGCAGTTCGATGACAACTACACAACGGCCGAATGTTAGCGTTCGCCGTATGTTGCATCGTGTTGAGCGCATCCAATTCCTCCTATACAGTGAATTTGAAGCGTTTAAGGGAAGTGTACTGTGGTGTTTTGGCAGAAATTTGTTTTTTCGAAAATCGAGCAATTGGGTGATGACTCGAGAACTGTCGAATGTTAGCGTTCACCGCATGCTGCATCGTGCTCAGCACATCAAATTCCCCCTATACAGCGAATTTGAAGCGTTTAAGCAGAAAATTGTTGTTTTTTGGAAAATCGCGCAATTCGGTGATAACTCGAGAACAGTTGAATGTTAGCGGGACGTGTACGGTAGTGTTTTTGGAAGGAAAACTCGTTTATGCTATATTCGTGCTCTTCACGGGCAGAAAAGCACGTTTTTACAGTCCTCCCTCTTTTGTTGATAACTTGAGATCGGTCGAATGTTAGCGTTTCCCGTATGTAGCATCATGTTCAGCGCCTCGCTTTACCCCTATACAATGAATTTCAAGAGTTTAAGGGAACTGTACGGTAGTGTTTTGACAGAAAATTGGTCTTTTCTAAAGTCGAGCAATTCGATGATAACTTGAGAACGGTCGAATGTTAGCGTTCGCCGTATGTTGCATCGTATTCAGTGCATCGAATTATCCGTATACAGTGAAGTTGAAGCGCTTAACGGAAGTGTACGGTAGCGTTTTTGAAGGAAAACCCGGTTCTGCCATATTCGTGGGTTTCACGGGTGGGAAAGCACTTTCCTCACAGTCCTCACTCAAATGTTCGCGCTTGTCAAATCCCAAACTTCATCCTCTTCGACGATTGAGTGGCTTATCATTAGTGGCAACTGTCTAATTAATGAACGCATTTCGCTGGCGGACATGATAATGCATTTTTTTGCAAGGTATGTTTTGGTGATTTCTGCCGGTATATTCTTAATTCCCCCGTAAGCGAAACCCCACAGGCGTTCGTTCAAATTTTCCAGACTGAAATTTTTTTTTATTTTTAACTTCCCGATTTTTCGGTAAGTTATTGTATTGCCCCCCAAATCGAAAGTTTTGTTCCCGCCTAGGAAATGGTGGTTTAAGTATCCCAAAATAATCCCCAGCAAATTCTGAGACGATGTATGTGTGTGTGTGTGTCTGTTTGTCCGTATGTGTACAAATTTTCATCCTGGATTTCTCACGAACGAATATCACGATGAAAGTTATTAAGGTCACAATGGAAGCGTTTCGATGTACCTTAGAGGTGATTAGATTTTGGGTGAAATTCGTGCAGTATATATATTGTTATTAACAATTTCAATTGTTTATAATGTTCTATTGTATAAACTATTAGGGTTAGCGTAAAATTTATATGCGAAAAGTTGTTCCCCATATAAAAATACGTATTTTATGTGGGATGATTTTTTTTGACAATTTGCATAATTAAGGAGTTATGACCGTCTCTGCAATTATGTCTGTAATGAGGGACCGAATGAACACAGGGCTGTCATGACAATTCCACTCGAAGCGTTTCCGCGCAAAATCGAGCGGTTAACACTTTGGATAAGATTCGTGCAGTATATGCAGGGTTATTAACAATTGTAATTGTTTATTCTGTTCCACTGGGTAAAATATTAAAGTTATCGGGAAACTTCTCAAGAGAGAATCATTCCTTGTATGAAAATACACCTTTTATATAGAATGACTTTTTTCCATAATTTGCATAATTAAGGTGGTATGGCCAACATTGCTTCTGTTTTTAGCAGAATTCCGCGAAATGTATCCATTGCAGGCTATGCTGATGACATTGCTTTGTACTCAGCTAGCAAATCGATAAACAAAGCTATTAGAAGAATAGAAAATGCTGCTTGTCTCACAATCAGTGAATTAACGAAATGGAAAATTCAAGTGAATGCTGCTAAAACAGAAGCAATCTTATTTACTAGCTCCAAGGCCAAGCCGACTTTAACTATTCGTAGCGATAAGATCACACCAACCGACTCTGTAAAGTATTTAGGCTTACACATCGACTCCAAACTCCTGTGGAGAAAGCATATATCTGAAATCAAGGTCAAGACTAAAGTTATCTTAGTAAGATTGTATAATTTGCTAAAATCACCCGCGCTCAGTCAATCCCTCAAACTTACTCTCTACAAAGGGTTAATTAGGCCCATTATCACCTATGGTTGTCCTGCCTGGCACAATGCAGCGACAATGCACTTGAATCATCTTCAAGTGATTCAAAATAAATTCCTACGAATAATAGGAAATTTTAAAAGAAAAACGACTATTGTGGAAATACACGAAACGCTCGGCATGACAACCATAGGCGAATTTATCGATAGAATAAATGAGACATTTAAATTTAAGCTACAATCCCATCCTAATCCCCAGCTCCAAAACATCAATATTGACATAAAATCCAATTGGTCCCGCTGACCATCTGTTTTGTCCCACCTTTCCATATATCCTTTTCTCTCCTGCCCCTCATGCACCCATTACTTATAAGGTTTTTTAGAAGTTATTTTTCCTTATATCGAGTCATCATGTAAATAATCACAAATATCTGTAATAATGAAAAATTAGTTTACACTTCTTTCAAATTAGATATAAAGCCAACGGCTGGTAATCTAGAACGTAGCACTTAAGATATTAATACTGTATATAGTATGTATATATGACAAATGTTAATAAACAATTTTCAAGTCAAGTCAAGTGGTATGGCCAGTTGAATAAAGATGTATGCAATCAGTGTTAGGCGAACACAAATGAGAGCGGAACTCCGGTTCGATTCCGGGTACCGTGCTTTTTTTTTCTTTTTTTATATAGAAATCTTTACTTCCCGATTTTGCAGAAGTTATTGTAATGATCCCGAAATCGATTTTCAACTTCCCGATTTCTCGTGAAGTTATTGTAATGCCCCCAAAATCCAAATTTGGCATTTCATTATCAAACTAGGGCTTTAACTCGTACAGGGTGGCCAGATCGGCCAGAGCTCGAAGCCAATATTGCCGAGCTTCTGGGTCGAGATAAGCCGATTTTAGTGGCGAGGCCTTGATGATAATGCCGGTCCGATGCTCGCTATCGATCGTGGCCCAAGTTTACGCCGGGGCTGAATGAGCAAAGATTTAATTTAAATTAATTACAAAAATAAGTTACTAACGCTCGATTTTAACTTGAGCATGCATAATCATAGCCTAATTTTCATCTCCAACTCGAAAAAAAGAATGCCTCGACGAGAATCGATCCCCTGTTCCTCCAATCTCTAATCTCACACCTTAACCACTCCGCCGCCGCACTTGACTTGATTTGAAAATTGGCTATTAACATTTGTCATATATACATACTATATATAGTATTAATATCTTAAATGCTACGCTGTAGATCACCAGCCATTGGCTTTATATCTAATTTGATCGAAGTTTAACTTAATTTTTCATTATTACAGATATTTGTGATTATTTATATGACTCGATATACGGAAAAATGACGTATCAAGAACCCTATAATCGATCGGTGCACGAGGGGCAGGGGAGGGCGGGATATGCGGAAATGTGGGACAAACAGGTGGTCAGCGAGACCAATTTGATTTCTTGTCAATATTGATGTTTTCGAGCTGGGGATTAGGATGGGATTGTAGCTTAAATTTAAATGTCTCGTTGCGTATTATTCGCGAACATTTATTTTGGATAACTTGAAGATGATTCAAGTGGATTTTCGTTGCATTGTGCCAGGCAGGACAACCATATGCGATAATAGATCCGATTAAACGTTTGTATAGACTAAGTTTTAGCGCTTGACTAGGTGCTGGTGATTTTACCTAATTATAAAATCTTACTAAAACAATTTTTGTTTTCATCCTAATTTCAGATATATTTTTTTCCACAGTAGTTTACAATCAATGTGTAAATCTTAATATTTTACAGAATCGGTTGGGGTAATCTTATTGCTACGAATAATTAAAGTCGGTTTGGCCTTGGAGCTAGTAAATAAGACTGCTTCTGTTTTGGCAGTATTCACTTGAATTTTCCATTTCATAAGCTCACTGATTGTAAGAGCAGCTACGTTTTCGACTATTCTGACAGTTTTATTTATCGATTTGCTAGCTGAGTACAGTGCGATGCCATCAGTATAGCCAGCGATAGATACATTTCTAGGAATTCTGCTAAAAACAGAAGCAAAAATGCGCTTTTTTCTTTTTTTTTCCTCCGTCCCTCTCATTTGTACGCCCCCGGTAGCGGCCGTGTAAGCATTCCTTCAGGGGGTGTACCGGACACCCACCCATGCGGCTGGGGCCGACTTTCGCCATTTTTAGGCCATCGTATTTCTAAACACAGGGTAAACCTCCAGAAACCCCTGTACTACGATGGCCGGCGCCTATGACGGAACCCAGCGCCCCCCCCCCTGCGTCGGGTTAGGTTCCCGCTCGGCCGGGAGGTCTCATTTTATGGGTACCGCCGATAGCACCTACGGAAGTTCCTGCATCGGTCGGAACCCATGAGAAAATATTTTGAAAAAATATTCTCCTCCAGCCGAGCGCGAACCTAGGACCTTCGGAGTAGTAGGCAGACACTCTACCCCTAGATTACCACTAGTTTGATTTCCAGATTTCCAGATTCGGGATCGTGGCCGAGTGAGGTACGGCAGGCAAGAGAGGTCTAGCGGGCAATTCCAATGGCGCTATGCTGGGCCTGGCCGACTGTGCTCGTTTTTTTTGGATTTCCATGAATTTTAGGCGCAAGGAACAGTCTCTGTAACTGGCCGCGTGGCCTAGTCCGCAGTTCGCGCACTTGAGAGTTTTCGAAGTGCAGGCTTTGACGTCATGGTTTGATGCACACTTTACACATTTGTTTTTTTTTTTGGTTCTTCCATCGGAGGACTCGTTTTGGCTTTCCTTTTGGGAGCCAAGGGAATTTTGAGGTTTTTCAGATTTGACACTTTTGTGCCAAAACTTTTACTCGATTTATAATTTCAATGTACTAGGAGCACGGTACGTTTGAAATTTGTAATTCGTAGGGAGCGGTAGACATGTGTCCGCACGACACCGACTCAAAACAAATACTGACTGGCCAAAGCCTTGACTTGAAAATTGTTTATTAATATTTGTCATATATACATACTATATACAGTATTAATATCTTAAGTGCTACGCTCTAGATCACCAGCCGTTGGCTTTATATCTGATTTGAACGAAGTTTAACCTAATTTTTCATTATTTCAGATATTTGTGATTATTTACATGATGACTCGATATAAGGAAAAATGACTCGTAAAAAACCTTATAAGTAATGGGCGCATGATGGGCGGGGGAGAAAGGGATATATGGAAAGGTGGGACAAAACAGGTGGTCAGCGGGACCAATTGGATTTTATGTCAATATTGATGCTTTGGAGCTGCGGATTAGGATCGGATTGTAGCTTAAATTTAAATGTCTCATTAATTTTATCGATAAATTCGCCTATGGTTGCCATGCCGAGCGTTTCGTATATTTCCACAATAGTCGTTCTTCTTTTGAAATTTTCTATTATTCGTAGGAATGTATTTTGAATCACTTGAAGATGATTCAAGTGCATTTTCGTTGCATTGTGCCAGGCAGGGCAACCATAGGTGATAATGGGCCTAATTAATCCTTTGCAGAGACTAAGTTTGAGAGATTGACTGAGCGCGGGTGATTTTAGCAAATTATACAATCTTACTAGGATAACTTTAGTCTTGACCTTGATTTCAGATATATGCTTTTTCCACAGGAGTTTGGTATCGATGTGTAAGCCTAAATACTTTACAGAGTCGGTTGGTGTGATCTTATGGCTACGAATAGTTAAAGCCAGCTTGGCCTTGGAGCTAGTAAATAAGATTGCTTCTGTTTTAGCAGCATTCACTTGAATTTTCCATTTCGTTAATTCACTGATTGTGAGAGAAGCAGCATTTTCTATTCTTCTAATAGCTTTGTTGATCGATTTGCTACCTGAGTACAAAGCAATGCCATCAGCATAGCCTGCAATGGATACATTTCTCGGAATTCTACTAAAAACAGAAGCAATGTACAAGTTGAATAAAACGGGCGAGAGAATAGACCCTTGTGGGACTCCCGCCACAATTTCTATTTTATCCGAAAGCGAAGTTTCGACTCGAACCCGGATATATCTATTTGAGAGACATGATAGTAAAATTTTACATAGATATTTAGGGACATTTAATCTTTCGAGTTTATATATAAGGCCTGTGGGCCAAACAGAATCAAAGGCCTTCTCGCTGTCCAGGAGAAGCAGAGCGGTCTTTCGCGGATTTTATATCATTCGTAATTCTAACCAGCTGGTGGCAGGTCGAGTGCTCTGATCGAAAACCAAATTGATTGATAGGCATTAGTTGTAACTCTTCTACGGGTTTTTTGAGACGAGCTAAAATTATTCGCTCAAAAAGTTTAGCCAATACCCGTAGGAGGCTAATAGGCCTAGAGCTCACCGGATGCGAAGGGGGCTTACCGGGCTTTAGAATCGGAATGACCACCGCTCCTTTCCAGAGTTCTGGGAAATATTGTCTGAGGATGCATGCATTGTATATCTTTGTTAGTAAATTTATTGCTTTAATTGGGAGGTTTTCTAGTGCTATATTGGGAATATTATCCACACCCGGGGCTGATTTATTTTTTAGTTTTTTGATAGCGGAAATGATTTCACGGGGAATTGTAAGGAATTTAACGGGAGTTTCTATAGGGGCTTTGAGGATAGTTTTTTTTCACATGACCTGTGACTTGCTGTTCGAACGATTTGTTTCCTCGAGAGGCCGATAGTTCGTGGATATTTGCGTAGTGTTTACAAAGTGTATTAGCCTTATCATGGTCTTCTGTGTGGAGTCTGTTGTTTGACTTTAGCGTGGGGATTTTACTTTTACCGGTGTTATCGAAATATTTTGCTACGCGCCAAATAGAGTGATGTTTTAAGTTTATGTTCCTAAGTTTGTTGTCCCAAGATGATTGTTTTCATTCTGTTAATTTAAGTCTGATTTCTTTTATCAGCTGATTGAGTTCGGATTTAAGGTAGCGATTCCGCTTTTTTTGCCACCTTGACCTAATATAATTTTTGAGTTTTATTAAGGAGGTTATTTCGGGTGGTATAGGAGTATGGGTGGATTTGGATGTGCGGATGGGAGTGGAGGAATCCAGGGCTGTTTGAATGACTTGAGTGAAATGTGTTATGTGTTGATCTATTGCTTCAGTGTTGTTACAAGTAGGGTTTGGTGTAGAAATCTCGTCAGTTAAGATGTCCTTGAGCTTTATCCAGTCAGTTTTCGCGTAGTTTAAAATTTTTGAGGGCTCGGGTGACGTTGGTTGGCCAAATGGGGAGAAAAACAGTGGTAGGTGATCGGATGGGGATTCGGACAGAGTGGTGACATTATGAATGATGGAGATGTCGTTGGTTAATAAGAGGTCAATAGTACTAGGAGTGTTAGAATTATGGGGGTAGTGTGTTGGAACGTTTGGTAAGAGCAGATGGATATTCCGTGCCGTCAAAAAATTTGTGAGAATTTTACCTGATTCGTTCGGCCTTGCAGAGGTCCAAGCGGTATCCTTCGCATTAAAGTCTCCAACAATAATTATTGGAGTACTATCAGAGAGTAGGTGCCTCAATATATTTGTATCTAGTGAGACATCCGGTGGATTATAAATCGAGTAGATCCTCGTTATTCTGTTGTCCACTTGGACCTCTACTCCCACGTATTCGGTGAGCGATAGGAGATCATGGGGAAGAGTTTTATGCCGTAAGCTCTTGTGGATCGCTATCGCAACACCACCATCTGTTTTGGCCGCTCTGTCTTCCCTGATCAGCGAGAAGTCTGGAAAGTTAATTTTCTTCGTTTTGCTGTTTAGTTTAGTCTCTGAAATCAGACAAATTGTAATGTTATTATTATTGACGATGTGTAATAACTCGTCCAGATTGGGCTTGAGCGCAAAAATATTAATTGCTAATATGTTGGTTATGTTTGCGGGGGAATCGTAGGTGTGTCTGAGGAGGGTGAGAACAGGTGAACATAGGATGCGATGGTTGTGATCCTATCAATTGGTGTAAAAGCTGTTTGGAATTTAGAGCTCATCTCTTTAAGCTCTGAAAGGAATGCGGGAAATCTAAGGGATTTTAGCTCGTCAAGGACTTGCTTCGCTGTAATTATATAGTTTTAGTGCTACTTAAATAAGATTCCGGAACAAGTGTTTCCATTGGGATGGTCCTAGGTTCAGCAGTGGGTGCGGCAACGTTCCTTCTCGAGGTTTCCACCGATGGGAAGAACGAAGCGTAGGTGGGCCTGGACGTGTTGGCCGTGGAGATAGGGGTTGGCTCAGGGACTGCAGGAGACTGGAGGAAATGGATGTTCCTTTCCAGATTCTGGATCGTGGCCGAGTGGGGTGTAGCGGGCAATTCCAGTGGCGCTATGCTGGGCCTGGCCGACTGTGCTCGTTTTATCTGCGTTTCCATGAACGTTAGGCGCATGGAACACGCTCTATAACTGGCCGTGTGGGCTAGTCCGCAGTTCGCGCACTTTAGAGTTTTCGAGGTGCAGGCTTTGACGTCATGGTTTGACGCACACTTTACACATCTGAGGTTCAGGTTGCAGTGTTGGCTTGCATGGAGCACTGGGTCGGTTGCTCGGTTTTCACGAACTTTTCTATTTTGTAAGTATGGTAGAAAATAGTTTTAATAGCAGCAAAGCTGCTCAACATTATTTCAGGGCCAACCATGATAGCGAAAATCGGTAGTGGCCTGTTCTCTTTGGTGTCACCGTCTTTGTTTACTTTCACGAACTGGCGAACGGAAAGTACGTTGATGTCGTGTTTTGATAACTCGGCTTGAATTTCGTCTTCTGAGAAACTGCTTGGAAGCCCTTTCAACATATTTTTTCGGTCGCTCACTTTTAAGACCGAAAGGGAAAAATTTGATGTTTTGCCTTTTCAGGATACTTGCATTTTATTGTAGTCCTCGGTCGTTTGTAGATGGACGATCGTGGTACTTCCATTGAATTTCATCTTGAAATTTTTATCTGCGGCGTTGCTCTGCAGAAAATTGATTAATTTTTTGTCTCCAGTTTTTCATTCTCGATGATTAATGGAGGGACAGAAGTTTGTTTTGGAGTCTCTTGAGGTCCATCAGAAGTGTCGGAAGGTTTGGCGAGGCGAGCGGGAATTGAACTCGCAATAGTCGAAGGTTTCGTAACGGTTTTTTTGGGTCTTCCATCGGAGGACTCATTTTGGCTTTCCTTTTTGGAGCCAAGGGAATTTTGAGGTTTTTTAAGTTTGACACTTTTGTGCCAAAACTTTTACTCGATTTAGAATTTCACTGTACTGTAAGCGTTGTACGTTAGAAATTTATATTTCGCAGAGAACGGTAGACATGCCTCCGCACGACACCGACTCAAAACAAATACTCCGCCAAAGCTCCGACTGATGTCTGTGTGCGTGTGTGGCCAAAATTTTGGCACAGGATTTCTCACGAACAAGCGACACGATTCAGGTCATCGATATCGAAATCGAAGCATCTTCATGTCACTTAGAGCCCATTAGATTTTGGATAAAATTGGTTCAGTATATATATTGTTATGAACACTTTCAATTGGTTATAATGTTCTATTTCATAAACTATTGGAGTTAGCGTAAAATTTATATGAGAAAAGTTGTTCCCCATATAAAAATACGTATTTTGTGTAGAATGACTTTTTTCGACAATTTGCATAATTAAGGAGGTATGGCCGTCTCAGCCATTATGTTTGGAATGAGTGAACGAATGAACATAGCGCTGTTATGACAGTCCCAATCGAAGCGTTTCCGCGCAAAATCGGGCGGTTAACAATTTGGATGGGATTCGTGCAGTATATGCAGGATTATGAACAATCGTAATTGTTTATACTGTTCCACTGGGTAAAATATTAAATGTATCGGGAAACTTCTCAAGAGAGAATCATTCCTTATATGACAATACACCTTCTATATAGAATGACTTTTTTCATAATTTGCATAATTAAGGAGGTATGGTTGGCTGAGTAATTCAACATGCGGGAACAATGCATATCACCAGTGTTGTTCCTTATACAAAAATGCACATTCAATGTGACACTTTTCCATATAGGTTAGAACATATCGCGAGTTGAACTAGAATATACATGGCAAATGGATATGTCGATTATTGCGGGAATGATGTGAAAGAGCGTGATAATTAAGAAAGTAGAGAGGTAGGAAGGGTAACTATGCAGATGAATTCCAGTTGAATATTTCTATGGGGCTTAAAAATCAAACTGAATCGATCGCGTGCAGTAATTATTAGATGCGAATTCAATTATTGATATCACTGTTGGGTTTGTTCATCACCATGGTTGCCTTCTTATGTTGTGCTGAAATACCAAATCGGGAAATTTTGTTTGTGCCCCGTACGGGGCACACACATTTGCACACCACTAGTTATTAAATGAATCAAAATGAGAGCAATGTCGTACCGACAAACACCTTCCAAACATCACGAACGACGTCTACATATAATTTTTTTGCGGGATCAAATCCTCCTATTTCTTACAATTTACATCTTCTCATAATTCCAGTACGCGGAGCATCATTTTTACTCAAATGCGCCTCATAGTTGTGTACATTTCTTAATTCACATTAGCTCTCGTGCATTATCTCGTTTATCTCGGTTTTATCCATCAAACAGAAGCGGCAGAATTTCATATGATTGAAACTCTCAGAGAAGCCCAGTAAACTATGCAGCCGGAGATTATAGCCGCTAATGAGTGCCAATCTGAAAAAAATTTGCTTGTAACCAGAGCTAGATTCGACAGTGATACCTGTTTTCTCGAGGAATGTGAGCTCATCTTTAATAGCTGAAAGGAGAACGTTATCGTTGACATATTTCCGGTCTAACGTGTTGAAAAGCAAAAATAAAGGGATATTTTCTAGTTGTGATATGAAGCGTGGGGGCAGGCATGGGACATAGACGTATACTGCGCTACACTTCCCAATACCCCTATGAGAGCCAAGTACGTTCTTATTCTCGTAATCATCATAGTACAATACTAGGGGTAATACTATTCGGTCGCCGTCGTTCATTGATAACGTTCTCCATAATTGTCCCTGTATAAAATTACTAATGATTTTGTCATTATTTTGCAACGACATATTCTAGGGTTGCGTCGAGTATTTCGGGTAATTCGAATAATTTTTTTAATGTTGCTCGAAGCGAAATACATCGAGCTGTTGCAGGAATTCTCTGAAGTTTGCGTGAGGTTTTGTTTTTCGCAGAATAATCATGCTTCTCTGCCATGTTGAAAAGCTAAATGTTCAGTCTTGAAATTATGGAAAAAAATTTTCCGCTCGGCGCATAAATGTTCTACTTTTTGCGTAGTTTCTCCAGAATTGCAGTTTTTATCGATGAATTTAGAAATATCATTCAAAGGAATCCATCCAAGGATTAATTTAATAACAAAGAGGTTTCGTTGATAATCTCACTAGATCTTCATCTGGCGATGTCAGAATAATCCTAAAATTTTGCAGCAAATGTAGCTACCGAGGGAATGTCAGCCGCGGAAGTAATTGGGGTTTCATTATTTCCGTACTCTAATACCATGTTAATTGTTAGAGTGGTACCAGACGTTGAGGGTACACAGGGATTGGTCAAATTAACATTGAATGCTGGTCGATGAGGTGGACGTGTTCATCTCTTTTCTTAAATAAGGGGCTCGGTAATTCGTTCCTTATCCGTAACACGTGAACGTCGAATTGATTCATGTTTCCATAATATGTGGTGTCTGAGGGAATCAAGCGACCTCACAGTGCGGTAACATTCGAGAAACCCGCAATGAAATTTTGTCAGACTAGAATGGCTAATTCTCACATACCCTAAAATCCACACGACCAGTACTTTCAAATTGATAATGCGAACAAACGAACATATTGATTTGGAGATATTAGATAAAACATTGAATTAAATAGCAGGGAAAACTGTTTATTCCGCGTTTGCTAACCACCTCTCAATTTGACCGAGTAACACTTCTATTTCCCTGGGGCATCGATGGTCATCAGGAGTGTGCATATCGAACAGGGCTTTTTGAATCCAAAGCCAGATGGTAAAAACGCTAGCAGGATATTCGCACCGTAAAGCGAAGAAAATTTTGAAAGTCAAATCCACTGCGTGTAATATGGAGTCCACAACGTAAATCGTTGGATTGTCGAGCGAGTCGTATACGGAGACATATGCAGCTTACAAATTATCTAAGGGACCAACAACAACTGGTACAGGTTGCATAGAGAATCCTGCTGCTTGTAAAACCTCTCGATGTCGATTTAACGCTGGTAGAAGATCGGCCGCAGTCTGAAAACAAGTGAAAAAGAAGATTTTATTCATATAGCATGTCACTAGAATTGAGGTTGACATATGATTCATCAGTTATTACGAAACCTGTACGTGAATGATAAATGACGCCTTACGCTCCTCCACGGTTAATCTTCCCTGTGCACGGTGTGGGCCTCGTTTAGCTGTTGGAACATACGGTAACAGTGAAAAGATAACAGCATCGCTGTTATCTGTGGAATATGGGAACAACTATCAATTTCAGAGACTTCTATGAAATGTCCATATCAATACTTCATATATATTTCCAAAAAACTTCCAAAAAACTATCTTATGGAAACGTCATGGTTATTACATCGAAAAGGAAAATACATGGGAATCAAGACTCGTGTGCTGATTTCTAGGATGTGTCTCCTTTTTTCTAGATGTTAGTCCTTGCAGGATCTTGGAAAGGAGGGCAAAGATCTTGGGTTGAACTTTTTAAGTTACAAAATCATGGATTCCAAGCGACATATTTAGAATTTTCAGAGCTTCCGAATTTAATATCTATTTTTAGAGCTTTGAACTATGGAAATGAAAATTTTAAACATCAACTTTATGTCAATGTTGGAAATTTTTTTGGAATATAATCGTGTAAAGGTCTAAAATCTATTTCTTCGGCACTTGTTGAAGTTGAGAAAATTTTGAAACTGATTTTCGTTTCAACGAACTGAAGTTGTCACAAAAAAAATCGTTAACATCATTAAAGAGATTTCAAAACATTGCAAGGAATTCAGATTTGGAAATCAAAGAACTGCAAATACTTTTCCATAATTTTCCGAGAGGATCTCTCAATAATTTTCACAACGATCATTTCAATTTCTTTCAAAATTGAAGAAAATATTGAAACATTTTCACCAAAAAGACAATAATTGGTATAAATCGTCGAAAGGATCCACTGGATTACCAAACATTCTCAATGAATGCGGACATGAATAAAAAAAAAGATCTGGAGACATTGTAAAATAATGTTCGAAAAATCTAAAAAAGTAACAATTTTTGAAGAATTTTTGAAAACTTCCGTATGCGCTCAAAATCTGAACACTTGCATATGTGAACAAAGAAATCGAGATTGTAAAACCATTGAGAAACTGGTTTTTTTTTTAATCTTATGTATTTTTTGCGCATTTTTCTGAATTTTCCGAATCTCGTTCAATCTTTAAATTTGTAGTTACAAATGGTTGGAAAACCTTCATCATTTAATATACATTTTTGTGTATAAATATTTTAAATCATGTTTGCAGTTTTTCAACAAAATTTTCCAGATTTTTTGTTTTAGTAGATGTTTCGAAAGTAAATTGTAAAATGACATAATTTTTACAATAAAAATCCGTGCTATCCAAATGGGCCTGGAAAAACGGCTGTAACAATCACAGAAATATAATCATCAGTTTACTCTATACTGTTAGAATTCTTTTGAAATTTAAGTCCTAGATGCATTTCCATATCCAATATTGTGAACTTGAATCCAATTTCAGACTAAATTCGTTCTGAAATTGCTCATCCATCATTCAATTTTCAAGGACAAATGGAAATTCCAAACCAACCCTAAAAATTGAGTACCACACCCAACTCAATTTTCAATAAATTTAAAATTCAGAATAAAAGTTATGTAAATTTGACCAATTTTTCCAAATTTTCCACGTAATCGGAATCTGAAAATTCAAATCTCTTCAAATATTCAAAAAAATCCACTCATTTGTCAAAAACAATAGACATGAAAATTCTATGTAATTTAGTGTTCGACAAAAATTTCAAGATTTTTGGCGTGAAATTTAACGAGAAATTTCCTTACAATATGTATCAATATTTTCACTCGCAAATTTAATTCAATTAAGATAAATTTTTCCACCATAAACTTACGTGATTTCGTACACCTGGACGATCAAAGTAGCCCACTTCAGCCTTGACAAAAAAAGGGTTCAATTTTCTACCTTAGAAGTAACTAATTTTAGGAACGATTGAGAGTAAAAAAGTAACAGAAGAAAGGCAGTAAGAAAGTGATAGAACAAAAGCAGTAAAACAGTAATAGCAAATGCACACGCTGAAGAACCCTAACAATAATGTTAAGCAGAAGTTAGGAAAAAAAATTGGCAGCAGTCTGAAAATTAATACATAAGAGTGATAAACGCATGCTCTAAAGAGTAGTTCTATGGAAGATATTAACAAGAAGATTATGGGATCCCGGATCAAACGTCAGCGTTGTCTTCTCGTCGATCAACATCCTTCCCATCCTTATACAACAAAAACAAAAAAAAACACTGTAAATGAACTGATAACATGAAAGATAATTGTTAAATTTAGAACGACTTGTAATGGGTGATTACATTTACTTGGATTAGTACTTAGAAATGGCTGATCAATTGTTTTGCACCGGAAAAAATGTTATAATTTTAATTGAATTGTTCCTAACATAGGAGTATTCCAGCATTTTTTCCGTGCACGGCAATTGCCTCTTTTTGCAACCCCCTAACTTTCAACGGAGTGTTACATTTGCAGAAAATTTTGTTTTTTTTTCAGATCCCTGTTATCTCTAATCCTTCCCTACGACATAGGAAAAGTTCATAACGGCTAAAATATACACATTTTTTTATTAATATAGCGCGAAAGGCCGCATATGCATAAGTACAATGATACACTCATTTTTTCGGTTTAAAGTTCCTATTTGGGTTAAAGTAACTCCTGCATGTTGTGATAGAAATTTTATTAAGAAAAAATTGAAATTATCTATAACTTAAAAATCACTGAACAAATAAATCGTGGTAGAATACACGTGTGCCTCATACCCAACACATGCATTTTTGGGTTAGAAAACTTACGAAGTGCTTTTATTTTTTAAGTTAATTGTCAATTATAATTTTTTACCTATAATTATGACAATAATGAATATACTTACGTGTCATGTATTCACGAAGCTCTTCTCAATTTGTTTTCACGGATTTTTTTTTCACTTCGACACGTGTAAAAAACTCTCAAATTTCATCCGTTGGACAATTGCGAAAGTAACCGACGTTTCACGAATGAAGAGGGAGGGGGGTGGGGTAGGGGAATGCGGCGCGCGCTGCGTTTTCGAAATTTTATGGAACACCGATTCGTAAATTGTCACGTCAAACTTTTAGAAAAATTGAGGAGCGTTCAACAATTTTGCCGTCCCGGTCTGGATTTTTTCAGGAAGTTTCCAATACATTTTATATTTTCAGAAAAAACTACGTAACTTCCACGTACTTTTTCCGATATGGACTTGAAAATATTCCTACTATTCCATAATTTTTTACTCAAAGATTCTTATGTTCAACCAGAAATGGTTTTCACTCGCGCATTACGTGATTAGTTAGTCGAGGTTAATTGTTGGAGCGTTGCCTGGGAGGTTACACACAGAACAACAAAGGGGGCCGGTTTGGCGTAGTGGGCTAAAGTGCTCTGCTTACTCCAAATCGATCCTAGGATCATGGGTTCGAATCCGGCTGTGGGCAAAAGTTTTTTCAAAAAAGAATTTTCGTCACGTAGCTCGAATCGAACTTATGAGCCGCGACAATCTACCACTCCAATTGGCGTCATATGACGTCACATATCTACCACGTCCAAATTCAGTAAAGTGCCCCAGAGGGATAACGGCCGATTGGGCTTATGCCACAGAGCCAGAAGAAAGAAGAAGAAGAAGAAGAAGAAGACAGAACAACAACGAGTCGTTCAATACAACGGTGTAGAGCCTGGCTCTACAATCCTATTCCAGCGGCAAACATATCTGGAATATCGCTACTGACATCGCGACATGTACCTTCAATGATGGTTTAACAAGTGTTCTACACATTATGGAGTCTCTGGGAATGGATATTGGTCCTCAAGCATACAATTTTTGCATAGAACATGACGCGAAACACATCGGACTAGCTGAGCGTTCTTTGACTGATGCGGCGAAAGAGGCGCACTCCGGTATCAAATCGGCTAGCAAGGAGTTGGAGAGTGAATATTCCAACTTGGAAGATCAGCTTTATGGTGCTGGGATTGCAGACGAATGGTAAGAATTTTTTTATATGAAAGATTTCGATTGTATCATAATGTAATCACATATAAAAACTTTGAACGCGTTTTACTCGAAACACACCTTTTGAAATTGGGTAATACCATAACTCAAATAATTTTCAACATTTTCGCTTGAAATTTCGGCCGTATCTTGAGACCGCGATTACGCAGAGAATGTCATACGGATTTTTTGTGTAAATTGATTGGGCGATTTCGAATTGACGAAAAAATGTCCTCATTTGAAGAGAAATTTTGACTTTTTTGTTCAAACATTCACCATAATGAGAAAAATGAATATTTTCAGAAATCCGTGCGTGTTTCTCTAACTGCACTCCCTGGCGGTTGAGGTGCCGCGCTATTGCGTGGCTGTTGCGTGGCTGAGTGTGACACTTATTTTTTCGCCGAAAATCGAGGAAATTGGCATGTAAAATAATCAGAATATTATTTGAAAAATAAATAACGGGGAAAAATTGACGATCGCGACCTCGGGATTTATTATTTTTGCAAATTAGAATGACTACATAAATAATGATGCAGACTCGCACCCCCTCGCGACTCTGCGGACAAGTGGGGAATTAATGAGACAATTTGCCCACTGTCGGTAAGGGAATCTCAGATGGGAACGGATGTACAGGACCGTGATGTGATGGAAAATTTGGGGTGCCAAATTGAAAAATATATCATTTAAATTTATAAATATATATATATATATATATTATATATGTATAATAAAAAAACCCCGGGGGCGGGGGGCGTTTTTAGGGTAAGGCGGATACTTGGGGGTATTTCCAGCATTTTTAGGTTAGGGTGGGTACTTGGGGGTTTTTCAGAGATTGTTAGGGTAGGGCGGGTACTTGGCGGGTGTTTCCGGGATTTTTAGGTTAGGGCGAGTACTTTGGGGTATTTCCAGGATTTTTAGGTTAGGGCGGCCACTTGGGGGTATTTCCGGGATTTTTAGGTTAGGGCGGCTACTTAGGTGCATTTCCGGGGTTTTCCAGTTAGGGCGGGTATTTTGGGGTATTTTCGAAATTTTTAGGTTAGGATGGATACTTGGGGATTTTTCAGGCATTTTTAGGTTAGGGCGGGTATTTCCGGGATTTTCGGGTTAGGGCGAGTAATTGGGGGTATTTCCGTGATTTTTAGGTTAGGGTAGGTACTTGGGGGTATTTCCAGGATTTTTGAAGTTTTTTAGGTTAGAACAGGTACTTGTAGGTTTTTCCGGGATTTTTAAGTTAGGGCGGGCACTTGGGGGTATTTCCGGGATTTTTAGGTTAGGGTGAGTACTTGGGAGTATTTCCGGGATTTTTAGGTTAGGGCGGCTACTTGGCGGGTATTTCCGGGATTTTTAGGTTAGGGCGAGTACTTGGCTGGTATTTCCAGGAGTTTTAGGTTAGGGCGGGTACTTGGCGGTATTTCCGGGATTTTTAGGTTAGGGCGGGCACTTGGGGGTATTTCCGGGATTTTTAGGTTAGGGCGGGTACTTAGCGGTATTTTGGGGATTTTTAGGTTAAGGCGAGTACTTGGGGGTATTTCCAGCATTTTTAGGTTAGGGCGGCTACTTGGGGGTATTTCCGGGATTTTTAGGTTAGGGCGGCCACTTGGGGGTATCTGCGGGATTTTTAGGTTAGTGCGGCTACTTAGGTGCATTTCCGGGGTTTTCCAGTTAGTGCAGGTATTTCGGGGTATTTTCGAAATTTTTAGGTTAGGATGGGTACTTGGGGATTTTTCAGGCATTTTTAGGTTAGGGCGGGTAGTTGGCGGGTATTTCCGGGATTTTTGGGTTAGGGCGAGTACTTGGGGGTTATTCCGGGATTTTTCGGTTAGGGCGAGTAATTGGGGGTATTTCCGGGATGTTTAGGTCAGGGCGAGTAATTAGGGGTATTTCCGTGATTTTTAGGTTAGGGCAGGTACATGGGGGTATTTCCAGGATTTTTGAAGTTTTTTAGGTTAGAACAGGTACTTGGGGGTATTTCCGGGATTTTTAGGTTAGGGCGAGTACTTGGGAGTATTTCCAGGATTTTTAGGTTAGGGCGGCTACTTAGGTGCATTTCCGGGGTTTTCCAGTTAGGGCGGGTATTTTGGGGTATTTTCGAAATTTTTAGGTTAGGATGGATACTTGGGGATTTTTCAGGCATTTTTAGGTTAGGGCGGGTATTTCCGGGATTTTTGGATTAGGGCGAGTAATTGGGGGTATTTCCGTGATTTTTAGGTTAGGGTAGGTACTTGAGGGGAATTTCCAGGATTTTTGAAGTTTTTTAGGTTAGAACAGGTACTTGTAGGTTTTTCCGGGATTTTTAAGTTAGGGCGGGCACTTGGGGGTATTTCCGGGATTTTTAGGTTAGGGTCAGTACTTGGGAGTATTTCCGGGATTTTTAGGTTAGGGCGGCTACTTGGCGGGTATGTCCGGGATTTTTAGATTAGGACGAGTACTTGGCTGGTATTTCCAGGATTTTTAGGTTAGGGCGGGTACTTGGCGGTATTTCCGGGATTTTTAGGTTAGGGCGGGCACTTGGGGGTATTTCCGGGATTTTTAGGTTGGGGCGAGTACTTTGGGATATTTCCAGGATTTTTAGGTTAGGGCGGGTACTTAGCGGTATTTTGGGGATTTTTAGGTTAAGGCGAGTACTTGGGGTATTTCCAGCATTTTTAGGTTAGGGCGGCTACTTGGGGGTATTTCCGGGATTTTTAGGTTAGGGCGGGCACTTGGGGGTATTTCCGGGATTTTTAGGTTAGGGCGGCTACTTAGGTGCATTTCCGGGGTCTTCCAGTTAGGGCGGGTATTTTCGAAATTTTTAGGTTAGGATGGGTACTTGGGGATTTTTCAGGCATTTTTAGGTTAGGGCGGGTAGTTGGCGGGTATTTCCGGGATTTTTAGGTTAGGGCGAGTACTTGGGAGTATTTCCGGGATTTGTAGGTTAGGGCAGGTACTTGGGGGTATTTCCAGGATTTTTGAAGTTTTTTACGTTAGAACAAGTACTTGTAGGTATTTCCGGGATTTTTAAGTTAGGGCGGGCACTTGGGGGTATTTCCGGGATTTGTAGGTTAGAGCGGATACTTGGGGGTATTTTCGGGATTTTCAGGTTAGGGCGAGTACTTGGGGGTTATTTACCGGATTTTTTGGAGATTTTCACGTTAGGACAGGTACTTGCAGGTATTTCCGGGATTGTTAGGTTAGCGCGAGTAGTTGGGGTTATTACCAGGATTTTTGAAGTTTTCCTGGTTAGGACGGGTACTTGGGGGTATTTTCGGGTTTTTCAGGTTAGGGCGAGTACTTGGGGGTATTTCCGGGATTTTATATCCAAGATGGCGGACACCATAATAGCAGCCATGGACAGATATAGACAGATCGATTGAGATCGATTCAAGTCATAGAGCAGTTACAGCAGTTATGAAGATTATGAAAGGAGTACACAGTTAAATTGAAAAGAACATCGGAAGCTGAAATCGAATTTTGGACATCTCACAGGTTTCAGAAAATTGTCATTCCAAAAATTGTTCAAATTACATTCCCTTTATTCTCTCATATTACAAGTGATTTCTTCCGCATTTTGCCAGTAGTCTTATTGTTTGTAATGAAATTAAGTTGAAGAGTTGCGCTTGTGAAAAGGAATTCGTAATATGTATAGACGTAGATTCGTATCCCAATTCGTTCTAATTATTTCACAATATAAGAATATTTCATTATTAACTTCCCGATCTAGGGAAGTTATTGTAATGACATCGAAAATGAAGTGTCAAAAATCAAAAATTTTCGCATTTATCCACTTTTGATATCATTCTGAGAAGTTTTGGACAAGGGTTCTGTATGTGTGTGTGTTCGTATGTGAGTGATTTTTTGGCTCACCATATCTAGTGAACAAATCGACCGATTCAACTTTTCTTTTTCAACAATTATGTTTTGCTGCCCTCCAGGCCGGAAGGAAGCATAAACTCGAAGCAGCAATTCCTTTCACTGTTAATAACAAGTTGAATTATTTAAAAAATTTTAGCGCGAGAATAAGTACAGATACAGAAGATAGTGTTGAATGACTATTGTTCCTAATAAAAAAATACACATTGCTGATGGACCACGCTGGCACATAACCTTTGAACTGGCTCTCTTTTCCGCTTAAGCCAATTTTAATCTACATCCCATCGGTTTGGAATTGGTGAAATATATATTTGCCCTAATGATTCCACTAACACTGCTGGAGCATTGATACATGTCAAAGGTAAATAAACTAAACCCAAAGATTGTTCCACGATCTTCATATAACTTGTATCAAACGCTGGTCCTACTGTCGTGAATCGGTATCCAATGACTCTTTCCATTCTGTCACCGCAACGCGGCCAGTTTACTATCGACATTATGCGAATAAATTCAAAAGGATGATCCCTGACAGGTGCAGTTACATGAACAACTGAGTTGTCATACTTTACAGGTCTCTGGTTCTGTGGTTGGTATACAACTCCGTCAATTACGACACGCTGATGTCGAGTAATTGGTAGAAGTTCGTCAATCGTTTCATAACCAGCTTCGAGAAGCGCTACAACTTCCTCCTGATTCAGCATTCCTGGAAGTCCTCTGGAATGGTGGACGAATCTCCCAGTTGCGAATTCCGGCAACTCAACCCATCGTGCTTTATGAAACATTTTTCGTAAGATGTTCAAGACTTCAGGTGCCAAATCCCAATCGAGACACTGTTCAACCATGTGGGCCATCAAAATTCGACAAGCGGCTTGCCTTGATCGATCAGTAGGTCCTGTAATGTAGTTTTTAATTTGTCTATTTAGGGATTCGGACCAGAAACCTGAAGCTACCCACAATGGACCCAATTCCCGAACACAGCAAACTATATGTTTCAGAAGATGTAGGGCGTATGTCTGATGACGATCTGCGAACATATTTTCGGATTGCTGCCGATACCGATGAATGGCATTGTCCACTCCATCCAACTCCGCGGGAAGAATTGAGTCCTTATTAAGAATGTATGATGCCTCCGCAAACAATGAAAAATGTTCAATATGGGCAGGGTTCATATGGTCGTGAGCACAAGGTAACCAATAATACCAGGTCAGATTCCTGTATTCAGTCCCTTTATACTTGGCGAAGTCTTCGAGAGGGCGTGGGTGTCTTGCCAATTTGGTTGGTGGTTTCACTGATAGGATGCGCTTACTTATTGTAGAAATCCGTCTAGGAGGAATATAACTTTCCGTTTCTGGGCTCGTTAGGATTTCGTATAATCGGGTCGTATTCCCCTCCCAAAGGCAATGTAGAGCTTCAACGAGTTGACAGGAACGAAGATCAAGCCTGGGGATGATGCATAACGCTGACATAGCTTTAACGCCATTTTCAGCTATAGCATTGGCTTCAACTATATCAGCATCTCTCCGTATTTCGCCGTCTGTACGATCCGCAGCAAACTCCTCTTGATTGAGAGGATTGCCATCATGGTATCTGTATATAGGGAATTCATGTTGATCTCCGGCTCTTTCACGTGGCGCATAGCAGAATGTGCAGCCGCAATTACCGTTGTGACGCGTCATCCCCATTATCGAATACCTCGCTTCAGAGTCTGCAGAAACAATTAGAGTTGTAAACCGACTTCTCACTGCTGCACCTTCGACAGGTTGCCAGATGATTCCATGTAAATATAAACTGCGTAATTCCATAGTAACTGGTGCCAAGAAAATAGCCATCTGTGGCTTCCGCGGGCCAACATACAGAGTGGCCAGTAAGGAATGCCGCTGTCGTGCTCGGGGGGACAGTTCAAGGACTTGAACGAAAACTGGCCAAATAGTGACAGATGACGAAGTGGCTGGGTTCACTCCATCCGTCCATATGGCAAGTGAATAATTGTTACTTCCTCTGCATAAGAATTCGCCTGCTCCTGATAGTTGTCGATATACAGTACCATCGTACACATCCTCAATAGCATCCGAGTTACGCTTAATTCGCGTCCAAGGGTATTGTAGAGCGGTGGTGATGCCACGTTTACCTAAAAGTTCTTGGAGCTGAGTTGGAAGGCTTAGGTATAGGAATGTACCCAATTGTTTCGTTTTCCCTGGGCCACATTCATGACATCGGCATATTCTATTGGGGGTCTTGGATATGCCCAAGTCGTCCCAGCAGACTGTCCAGACAATACAGTGCTTGAATTTGTCAATTTTACGGTTCACCACTTTCCAAAAAGTCGACATTGATGTGGGAAAGTGTGTATCATATTCGTAATTTGCTATTTCAAACGATGTCAACATTGCAACATATGGAAGCTTGAACCGAAGAGCTTGAGCAATCGTCAGAAGAACCTTATCGAATTTTCGCACGTTATCCCGAGAATGTATAAGTTCAGCCATCCCGGGTTCCTCATCGTCCATGTGGAAGAACTGCTCGAATAGGTCATTTGCATCAGGCCCATCATCATCATCTTCAAGGTCCACATCGTCACCAGAGCTATATTCCATTTCTTCTTCAGGGTCCGTATCGTTGTCAGAGTCATATTCAATTTCGTCTTCAAAATTGAACGCGTGATTAGGTACTTCTGGTTCAGAATCGTATTCCACCTCGTCATCATCGGAATTGGGGCCATGTATCACCTCTCCTTCATTAGGATTGTCATCTCCATCTTCTTAAGGTCGCTGATCCATAACTCACTGAAAATTGAAAAGGAAAAAGTTTCGTGAATATTTTGGGACATATTCTGAGCCAATCGCGTGTTATTCCCCTATGCCATTTAACAAAGAAAAAATCAGGGCCAGTTTAGTCGTCACCACATTTGAATTGAGTAGGGAACAAGTGAGTAGGTACAGTTAATGCTTCATCAGTGTACTATGTTTACTCATAAATACATATGGATAACTCGATAACTGTATCATACATCAGTGACTAACTAAGTTTCTGGAGAAGAGTATAGGTCGATGACTGATTCGAAATCGACACGTACCGAACTATTGACATTTATTTCAGTTTAATGTTACAACTATAACTGGTTAAAATTTGGGATGCAATATAGGTGACTCATTCCCATAGATCGTTGGGTTTAGTTGCTACTGGCTGAATGTTGCCACAAGCAACGGGGTTACTACGAACAACGGTAGGGTAGGTGTATACCTACCCTCTTCGCTGTATCACTTGTTACCTATCCTCCTGAGAGATAAAAACCCCAACCTAGCCTCCTAGGCATTCACTTATCCCGTTTGAGTAACGAAAATATTATTTCTTTTAAATTTTGTTTTTCTATTGTGTTGAAAACATTGTTTTTTCCAACATTGCTTCTAAACTATCTTGAAAACTTTTCCGTAATTTATTTTTCATTTCTGAGGCCCGAAATAGCACCACTTACGCGTCCTCTATCGGGAGCGGGTAAAAGCCAGTTTGCATCACTGAGTGATAAAACATGGCCCATGCCGTAAATATTACCCTTGGGTTGTAAGTCGTCATTTACAACATTTATCACCCTTTGGTTGGAAGTCAGCAAACCGCCGTCTATCGCCCGTATAGCATAAATTACTATTTTGGTATCTCTAACCGTGTGGCAGATATTGGTCGTGCGTATGCGAGCGTTATGAATTGAACGAAATAAGCGCATACGATGACGCTGAAACTAGCAGACGGAGCTAGCAGACGCAGGGCGCCCGTGAGTACACGCTCCTGAGGGGCGCCCAGGGCAAGGCTAGGGCTATCGGAGCACAATTTATTTATGCAAAATGAATTAAATACTCCAAAATTTTATTTATTTTTATTTGTTGTTGATTTTCGGCGGGGTGCGACCCCCTATCTTCAAATTTAGGGAATAAATTTAATTTTTATAAGTTATTTAGTACAAGCGGGGAAAAAAGGGGGTAGCAAGCTAAGGGGGGGTTGAAAATTTTTGTAGTGGTGGGGGTCGCAGTAGACAATAATGAGATATTGCCCTACTTAACATGCGCGGCCATTTTGGCACTTATAAAAATTCGAAAAATATTAATTTCTTAAAATTCATTATTTTTTTTGTATACAAATGTGTCTGCCAGGGGGTGGCAAACTAAGGAGGGGGTTGAAAATTTTTGTAGAGGTGGGGGTGGGGGTAGATAATAGTAAAATATCGCCCTACTTCACATGCGCGGCCATTTTGGGACTTATAAAAATTCGGAAAATATTAATTTCTCAGAATTCATTATTTTTTAGACAAAAATGCGTCTGCCAGGGGGTGGCAAGCTAAGGGGAGGTTGAAAATTTTTGTGGAGGTGGGGTTGGGAGTAGATAATAATAAAATATCGCCCTACTTCACATGTACGGCCATTTTGGGACTTATAAAAATTCGGAAAATATTAATTTCTTAAAATTCATTATTTTTTGAGATAAAAATGCGTCTGCCAGGTCGTGGCAAGCTAAGGGGGGATTGAAATTTTTTATAGAGGTAGGGAGTGGACAATAATAAAGTAATAGCCTACTAAACATATTTTCCGAATTTTTATAAGTCCCAAAATGGCCGCGCATGTGAAGTAGGGTGATATTTTATTATTATTTACCCGCAACCCCACCTCTACAAAAAATTTCAACCCCCCCTTAGCTTGCCACCCTCTGGCAAACGCATTTTTATAAAAAAAAATAATAAATTTGAGGAAATTAATATTTTCCGAATTTTTATCAGTCCCAAAAGGGCCGCGCATATTAAGTAAGGCAATATCTTATTATTCTCTATCCTCACCCCCACCCCTACAAAAATTTTCAACCCCCCCCTTAGCATGCCACCCCCTGGCAGACGCATTTTTATAAAAAAAAATAATAAATTTGAGGAAATTAATATTTTCCGAATTTTTATAAATCCCAAAATGGCCGCGTATGTTAAGTAGGACAATATCTTATTATTGTCTACCCCCACCCCCACCTCTACAAAAATTGTCAACCCCCCCTTAGCTTGGTCTACCCCCCTCAACACCCCCTTTTTTCCCCCTTCTACTAAATAACTTATAAAAATTAAATTTATTCCCTAATTTCGAAGATAGGGGGACGCAACCCTCCGAAAATTAACAACAAATGAAAACAAATAGAATTTTGAACTATTTAATTCATTTTGCATAAATAAATTGTGTTTAGACAGCCCTAACCTTGCCCCGGGCGCCCCTCAGGAGCGTACACTCACGGGCACCCTGCGTCTGCTAGCTCCGTCAAGGCCGTCAGCTGCTTGCACGCCCCATCCTACGTTCCAGCTGCATGTGTCGAGTGAGAGAGATGTATCACATCATCACTCGCCCATAATTTTGGGCCGACTTTATCAAAAAATAGAACCTGCGACATTACCTAATATGGAAATCTCAAAACTCCGCGCGCTAATTAAAAGTTCGTATCGCGTCTTCTAACTGCGATTAAGGAATGAAACAGGGACAGTTTGATCCTTAATGACTCACCACCTTCCCGTGGTTTCCACTGAACAATAAAATGGAACATCCAAATAAGATGAAAAACGACATTCCCCATTATTGACTGAGAGTGAGGAAAATACAGAGGAAAACATTTTGTGTTGGAATTTTTGATTAGAATGCGAAGAATCGAGAATAACATTGAGTACGTCACAGCGCGGCAGTATTTGTCGCAGGTTCTATTTTTTTAATACAAAGATTAAGGGATAAAATGGGGATTGTTTACTGGGATTTTCAATTATCCATTGAATGGTCTTTGTTTCATTTTTTAATCTTAGTTAGAAGGCTAAATACGAATTTTTAATCACCGCGCAGAATTTTCAGATTTCCGTATTAGGTATCTCCCAGCGCGGCAGCATTTGTCGCAGGTTCAATTTTTTTTGATACAGAGATTAAGGGATGAAATGAGGATTGTTCAATGAGAAATTCAATTATCCATTGAACTGTCTTTGTTTCATTTCTTAATCTTAGTTAGAAGGCGAAATACGAATTTTTAATCACCGCGCAAAATTTTCAGATTTCTGTATTAGGTATCTCCCAGCGCGGCAGCATTTGTCGCAGGTTCAATTTTTGTATACGGAGATTAAGGGATGAAATGAGGATTGTTTGATGGGAAGTTCGATTATCCATCGAACAGTCTTTGGTTCATTCCTTAATCTTAGTTAGACGACGAGATACGAATGTTTAATTAACGCACGGAATTTGGAGATTTCCATATTAGGTATCTCCCAGCGCGGCGGCATTTGACGCAGGTTCTATTTTTTTGATACAGAGATTAAGGGATGAAATGGAGATTGTTCGATGAGAAATTCAATTATCCATTGAACTGTCTTTGTTTCATTTCTTAATCTTAGTTAGAAGGCGAAATACGAATTTTTAATCACCGCGCAGAATTTTCAGATTTCCGTATTAGGTATCTCCCACACGGAGAAAAATTCTCATGAAAAAGTACGAATAACTCTTACAAAAAATTGACAAGCCTGTAGTAATGAAAAATAGATAAACGTTGACATGAATTTTTCAAAAGAGTTTCGCTAAAAATTTCCAAGACCGGAGGACAAAATGGCGCTGGCTGCGTCAAAAATTACTGAACCATTCCAACAAAATTTCAAATTTGACCTTCAGTTTTTACTTAGATCTGTTTACTTTTTTGTGTACCTTACGAAATGTCCCGTATTTCGTGGAGAAGTTCAGTACTTTTTAAGAGAAATTTTTCTCCGTGCAGCGCAGCAGCATTTGTCGCAGGTTCAATTTTTTTTTGATACGGAGATTAAGGGATGAAATGGGGATTGTTCGATGGGAAATTCAATTATCCATCGAACAGCCTTTGGTTCATTCCTTAATCTCAGTTAGAAGACGAGATACGAATTTTTAATTAACGCACGGAATTTTGAGATTTCCATATTAGACGTTTCAGAATTTTGGCATTTTTTTCCTTACGTTTCTAAATTTGTTTGCTAATGGTCACAAGAACACGGGTTAAAAGAGTACTTTTCAAAGATTTGTAATAAATAAACCAGGTTTGCGATCAATTTGTGCGCTATCAAACGTGGAGAAAACGTAAAATTGAGACTTTCGATTTTTCAAAATTACTAACTGATCATAACTTCCCTGTACACAATTAAAAATGTGGCACTGAATTTTCTCCATTTTACGGGAATTATTAATAGGTGACAATTCATAAGATCCGGAAGTGAAGAATGGCTAGTTTTCTCGATGCCCCGCCAGCACGCCCAATTATCCTTAGAACTATAGAACAATTTAAATTTCTATAGTACACATTCTACAATTTTTAATGAGGAAAAAATTATGAATGGAATAAAAACTTAATAAGTGAAAATGGAATAGAAATTACCAACCTGTGATCGTTGTTGTGGTCTCACGGGGTTACTTCAGATATAACTTCCAGATAGGTGCCAAGTTAGATTCACTTCCCACCAGGCGTTTCAAACTTCAAATGTTACGAATGTCCACTCTAATACGCCAAAAAAGTTTATATGCGCAGACGTCTGCTAGGCTTATCCACAAACTTTTTACAAACGTGCAGAAGTCACACCACATTAAAATGTCACCCGTAAATACCACACTTTTTAAAAAAATGATGAATAAAAAAATTAAATTAGGGTAATTTGGTTAATGCAGAAATTTACTCCAATCACTGCGCAGAGACACGTGTAGATGCCATGCGAAAGATGACTGAACGAGAATAACGAGCAATGCTCTGAAGTCGGCCGATTGCCCCCTCTTTCTCCCGAGATGTGCCGTTCTCTCTCTCTCTTTCTCTCCAAAGAGAAAGCCCCCATGGACAGAGGAAGTGTGCAGAAGTGAATTACAATAGATGCGTAAGATCTCACACGTCTATCCTCCTGGAAAAAGGAGAAGCCAAAAAAAAATACCTAAAATGTCGATCATGTCTCGATATGTATCGATACTGCGTAGAACTTAAGACCGAAACCGAAGCGCCGTCAGCCATGGCGGCTAAAAAAGGAGATACACGAAAAAAATCAAAGAAATTCAAAACAATCGGAAAAACATCATTAAAAAAATGAAAAATGTATGAAAACTCATTAATAAGAATCCCTATTACGAGCGACATTTCTTTGAGACTATTTTAGCTCCATCATTAACTGTTCTTGCAAAATCTATGTTGAAATGACTAAATCGGTCTAAAAAAGCGACTAAGGGTCAATCGCAACAGACCGATGATGGTATCAATCATAAAAAGAAAAATTCTTCCGATATTTCACCGACTTGATATACGCATGCGCGGCAATCGCAACATAACATTTTTGTTTTCTTAATTTTGTTTTCCTAATAAGTCAAAAAAACGAGGCGCCGATTGCACCGAAGCTTTACTCAGTTGTAAAATTCGAGAAGGCGTATCGACCCCGCAGGAAAACTGTCAATGTCGATCATTTCCCTACGAGAAATCGTTAAATAGCACCCGCAGGGGTAGCAATGGTACATCGTTTCGATATAGGGGAGCTCGGGGCAAAATGAACACCATAAAGAAAAAATTAAATTAGAAACAATTTTTATAGTGGGGAAAAAAGTAGAAGAAAAAGTAATCTCAAAATGTCCAAAACTGTAAAAATATCAATAATTTTCAAATTTGTAAAAATTTCATTATTTTCAAAAATTTCAAAACATTCAAAATTTTGTTGAAAATAAAAAATTCAAAATCTTTAAAAATTTTCAAATTTCTAAAGTTTTAAAATGTTAAAAAAATTCCAACTTGTAGAAAGTTTAAAGCGTTATAAATGTCAGAAATTTTATGAACTTGACAAATTGGGAAAATTTCAAAAATTTCAAAAGTTCAAAAAAAAAATAATTTTGAGAAATTGCAGAAATTACATTTTTTTTTCAATTTTCAAAAAGCTTGATTATTAAAAAATGTGAAACCTTGTGAGTTTGCAAAACTCAAAAGTTTCAAAAATGTCAAAATTTGGAAAAAAAAACTTAAAATTTGAGAAATTGCAGAAACCAAACTTTTAAATTTTCGAAAAATTTGATTATTTAAAAATTTCAAAATTTGTAAATCTATACAACTTTGAAATTTTAAAAAAAGTTAAGAACTAAAAATTTGAAAAAACTCGAAAAATTCCCAAAATTTGGAAATTTTCGAAAATTTTAGAACCCACAAGATTTCAAAATTCAAAATTCAAAAATTTGAAAAATGTTAAAAAATGTCAAAATTTTGTTTAATTAAAAAAAAAAATTAATTCCAAATATGAAAATAAATTAAAATTTGATAATTTTTAGGGGTGTCCATTTAACCCTAGTGCCCGTTTTGCCCCGACCTCCCCTGTATATATCCCCAGCAGGTCCTATACAAGTCAGTTCCTCAAAGACCTGCAACGCCGGCCGGCAAGCTCAACACGTGGCACGTGCCGTAAACAAACCAGAAGTGTTATTGTCGAACGTGTGTATGCTTCTTTCGAAAAGTGCCCTTCGGGCGTTCGACTAAGGCTTCAAATTCCCACTCCATGTTACGAGAATATTAAAAGATACGAATATGGTCGTGGCGGGGGTAGTTCGGCTCCGTGCCGTCTTGTAAGAAGAAGTATATAGTCGGGCTGGAGAGAGAACGGTGTTCGGATTCTAGTGTTCGAGTACTATCCAAATGGTGGGGGCATGCGAACCGATGATTTCCGAAGACCATTCTCTCTTCAGACCATACACAACTGTGGCTATCGGCCGGTTCAACCTCAAAGTAAACAAAACACTCCTGAACGTACCGTAATTTTATCTATATAAGTATTTATTTTTTGGATTTTTTGTGTCAGTGAAAAGTTGTGGAAATGGCAACGAAAGCAGAAACAATTGCAAGTAAGTATTTTAATATAACAATTTCGTTTTTAACTTCCTGATTTTCGAGAAGTTCTCGTAATGACCCCTTTTTGTTTTCTCCTTTTGACGGGTGCTTTCAGTATACTAAAATGATCCCCAACAAATTTTTAACTAGTGTGTGTATGTGTGTGCGTGTGTGTGTGTGTGTGTGCGTGTGTTTTTTTTTTATTTTATTTTTTTTTTAATTTTTTTTTTAAAGAAAAAAGAGAAAGAAGTAAGCCAACATCCTTCCTCACGCTTGCTTCTTTGTCTTTCCTCCCTTTTTTTAAAAAATCTTTATTGAAAACAAACCCAAAAAAAAAAAAACTGACAAATTAAAAGTACAAATACAGAAAAAAAAACAAAAACAAGGGACAATACCCCTTTGCCTACACTAGTAGAAGGATAACCTTCTATATCCCAGTATCCCCAAATCGTGACGGAACATCTGCGGAGCAATACTTCGTTGCGTAGGGGACGACAGCCGCGGCTTCCTCAGTAGCGAATCCTTTCCGGTCGTTCACGGTAAGAAGATCCTCCATTTACTCTGGGTTTTTCCGAAGCTGCTCCTCGCGGTGCAGCTCCTGCAGAACCTCCATTGCGAAGTCGCTTGTCGCGTTCCATGCTGCCTCTGATGACAGCATAACTTCCACAAGATTTCCAACATTAATAGGTTTGTCTACGCTATTTTCCTATATAGACCGTTGGACGTCGAAACGCGGACATGCAAAGAGAACATGTTCCGCGTTTTCCTGAATTCCCTGACACTTTGGGCAATCCGGGGAATTTTCGTGCTTGAATTTGTGAAGATATTCCCGAAAGCACCCGTGTCCTGAGAGCATCTGGGTTAGGTAGTAATTGACTTGTCCGTGTGATCGGTCAAGCCAAACATTCAACTCCGGAATAAGTCGATGAGTCCACCGGCCTTTGCTCGAGGCGTCCCACTGTAGCTGCCATCGCTGGATGCTGTGGTTACGTTCTTCTCCCCTCAGTTCCACTGGGTTCAGCTCAGTTGATCTTTTGCGTGTGTAGAGGCGCCTACGCTCCTCCGCTAGAACTTCGATAGGTATCATCCCAGCAATGACGCACACTGCTTCGTTGGATACTGTCCGGTATGCGCCAGCCAGCCTCAGGGCACTCAGCCTGTAGACTGGAACAACTTGCCGTCGTGCTGCTTGACTTCGTAGGGCATCTGTCCATATGGGGATACCATATGTTAATACCGATGTGACAACTGATGATAACAAGAGTCTTCTCCTCTGTTTTGGCCCTCCAATGTTCGGCATGAGTCTTGCAAGGGCAGTCCTCACTACACCCGCCTTACTGCTTGCATGTTGGGCTTGTTGCCTAAAACTGAGCCGGGCATCAATCATAATTCCTAAGTACCGTCTATAGGGCTGGGAAGTTATTTTGTGCTCGCCGACTTGCAGCGTGATTGTCTCCAATTTCTTTCGGCTCGTGATGAGTAGTGCCTCAGTCTTATGCTCTGCAAGTTGTAGACCAATCGAGTCCATCCATTTCCCTATCTTGTTAAAAACATTATCGGAAATGACCTGAAGCGTGAAGAGATGTTTTTCCACGATGGTTATAGCCACGTCATCTGCAAACGCCACGAGCTTTGCCCCCGTCGGCAGTGCCAGTTTCAGCAATTCGTCGTACACGATATTCCACAGAAGGGGCCCCAACACTGAGCCTTGAGGTACACCCCCAATCACCTTATATGTTTTGGGGCCTACGTCTGTGTCATACTTGAGAACTCTGTGGGTGAAGTAGTTACCTACCATCTTTTGGAGATATGCCGGTACTGATAGCTTCGATAATGCCGCCAAAATGGAATCCCAGCGTACCGAGTTGAAAGCGTTCTTGACGTCCAGAGTAACAACCAAACAATATTGTTTCGTACCTCCTTTCCATCGTCCGCCCTCAATCGCTCTCTTCGCTGTTTTCACCACCAGGTCTATAGCATCCAACGTAGATCGTCGTCGTCTGAAGCCGTATTGGGCTTCGGCCAATAGGGGTTCCACCACTGCCTCAATTCTCTGATGTATAATCCGCTCCAGGATCTTGCCCGCAGTATCCAGCATACAGACTGCACGATATGATGACGGTTTGTCCGGAGGCTTTTTTCCCTTAGGAAGCAGTACGAGTCTCTGTTGCTTCCATCTGCTGGGGAAGATACCTTCCTGAATGCAAGCATTGTACATATCGAGAAAGATTCCAGGTGCTGCATTAATGGCGGCCTTCAGTGCTATGTTTGGCACACCATCGAGACCAGCGGCCTTGTTGTTGCCCACTCTACTACAGGCCTGCAATAGTTCATCAGCTGTAATCGGTGGAATTTCGTCGTTGATACCATTCTTCACATACGTCCCAATAATATTCGTTTGTTGAGGAAATAAGACAGCCACAATCCTCTCCAGGAGCTCAGGGCAGGTCGGTGATGGCATCGGTTGACTCTTAAGTCGCGCCATAACCACCTTGTACGGTCTGCCCCAAGGATCCTTATCCACTTCCTCCAAAAGCTCGTTCCAACAGACTCGTTTGCGAAGCTTTATGGCCTTGATGAGTTTACGCTTAGCGGCTTTAAACTTCACTTCCAGGCTTTCAGGATTGGACTTCTTCCTTGCGCGTTGCCAGGATCTTCTCACTGCGAAACATTCCTTGCGGAGGGTCGCGATTTCATCGCTCCACCAATACACCGGTGGCCGTCGGTTTCCACTAAATTTCCTGGGCATAGTGGCATCGCAGGCGTCGGTGACTCTCCGCATGACTCCGTCTACTTTTTCTGCGGTATTGCTACCGTTTACGGGGTCAGTCTTCAGTGCTACAAGGAAGGTGGTAATGTCGAATTTTCTCACATTCCAGCCGACTCCGTTTGTTCTTTCTGATGTGGGCGCGGACCTCCGGTCAACAGACCCCTCCCAGAGTACCGCTCTATGATCACTGGCAGTATAGATCTCACATACCTCCCATGCACAATTTCCTTTCAGCAGGCTACTGCTGACAAAGGTGAGATCTATAATTGAGCTCGCTTGTCTTCTGCGAAATGTTGGTTCACGTCCATCGTTCAATTGGACAATATCCTAAAGTCGAGAAGGCTTCTAGTAAAGCACGTCCTCGCTGATTCGTTTCCTTGCTACCCCAGTCGACTGCCCAGGAATCTCCCGCAATGGCCACCGGGAAATGCTGTTTCGCATCCATCACGAGTCTATCTAGAAATGCTGTGAAGTCTTCATAACAAAGGCTTGGTGGTGCATAGCAGCTATAGAAATTGATACCATTCACCTTGGCCACCACAAATCCAGAGTGTTCGACACCATCGTATGCGTCAAACGGTAAACCACCGCAGGACCAGATGACGGCTTTATTGCTAGTATCGGTCACCCAGTTTTGGGAATGTAGATTCCTGTAAGGTTCGGAAATGACGGCAACATCAATCTTCAGGTCTCGAACCCTCTGCGTCAGCAGATCGTGTGCTGTTGCGCAGTGAGCAAGGTTCACCTGTAACACTCGCACTATGGCTGTGTACGGATCTTCTGGAGTGCACCCTGGTAGACTGGACATTTGATGCTACCAGTTACATGGGCATGGTCTTTCGTGGGCTCCAGTTCTACGCATAAAACGCATTTCGGCGACGCTTTACAATCGCAGCTTCTGTGTCCTTTTTCGCCGCATTGATCGATCAATGGAGCTCTTGCAATTAACGGCAAGATGCTCGTACTGCCAACACTTGAAGCACTTCATGGGCCTTACCACTGTCACAATACGGGCATATACTAGGCTTATTCGTATTTTACTGCCCTTGCTCAATATGTTCCTTGCCGTAGCTGTAGGAAGTATTACTGTAGCTGCTTGTGTTCCTCTGTATGACTTCCGGAGGGACCTGATGGCACTCAGTGGGATGTCACTATCCGCACCCTCAACTGTTCTCAAGGCATCGAGAATATCCTCTTTGGTTGTGACCTCATCGAGGTCTCTTATTTCCAGTTCTTCTTGTGGTCCTTTATTGAGGACTTTTGCGTCATTTTTGAGGGCTCCAACCAGGGCCTTCTCCAGCTCAATAGTTTGCTGTTTCTTTCCTCTGGCAAGAATTAACCGAACATCTCCTGCGGCTGTTTTGCGTATTTTGTCCACGCATGCGCTAGCCGCATAGACACTCTGGTCTTTCTTTATTTCGCCCAAAATTTCCGAGTACATCTCCGTACCGGTCGGACGAATAATCAGCGCATCCGGTCGGATAGCTGTTTTCTTCTTCGGCTTAGGTTTACTCTGCGTAACTGCTGGGGGGTTTTGGGACGACCTCCGTTTTTCCTCCGTCTCTTGCTCTTGTCCCAAACACTTTCATCATCTTCCATCTCCGGATTGGATACTTCGTCCGTGGCCCTGTTTCCAGTTGGTGAAGTCTCATTACTCACCAGCTCCTCCACATTCATGGGTACTGTTAGAGCACTTTTGAGTTTCTTTCCTGCTGTGTCATTGGGCGGCGTTCTCTCCTTTCTTTTATCCCGTCTTGTTGGCGTAGCTTGGGATGTTCCGGGTCTTTCGATGGGATCATGGCCGCTCCGTTGATTTGCCTGGAACAATCTGGCACCTGGGTGTCTCAGCCATGCCGCTGCTGGCAAGGGTGTTTTGAATCCTCCACTTTCCGTCATGGCTCTTATCCGCTTCGCGGATGTTTGGATCTTTTGAGCAAGATTTCGGATCTCTTCGTTGATCGTTCTTCGATTTTTATCGGTAAGAAAATTCACCAGCGTTGCCAGATCATTTTCCTGCTGATCCCATGTCGTCTTCATCGTTGTTTGTAATCCACTTGTAGCATTTGGGGCCAAGTGGGCCACCCGGGGACAAACAAGTAATGGTCGGCTCTTCCCACAATCCGAGGAGCCAGCGCCGGCCACCAGGGCTTTCACCTCTGTGTGTGTGTGTGTGTGTGTGTGTGTGTATGTGTATGTATATGTCGATAAGTAGGGAGAGGAAATTATGGCGATTTTTTTTTTTTAGAAAATATTCAATTTTTTACGAGGGGATTTAGGGTCGATTGTTATTGCGTTGATTTTGAATGGGATTTTTATGTTTGTGGGTTGACAGGGATTGCTTGTTCGTAAATTATATAAGAGTTGAAAATAATCAATATTTTTGGTAAAAATGTGAAACAAAGTTAATTAAAAAATTTGACGCAGTGATTCACTCGTTGGGAAAAATCGATATTTTTGGTAACACTATTTTAACCAAAAGGGTTTTATTTTTATTTTAATGGAGTAAAAAATAACGCAAATTTTAAACTTGCAAAATTATTCACTCGGTCGAAAAAGTTGATATTTTTGGTAAAAATATTTTAACTGAAAATATGTTTTTTACAAGTTTTGGGCCAATTTTTTTGAAAAAGTGAATACTTGACGCGAAAATTTACTAAATGCAATTCATTACTAAATAAATGGGATGTGGGTATGACCCTCCATGGGTGGAACCAATAGCTTCCCCATGTGTGTGTGTGTGTGTGTGTGTGTGCGCGCAACACTTTGATCCTAGGTTTCTTACAAACAAATGAAGCCATCGAGTTGATTGGAGTCGCAATCGAAGCGTTTTTGTTTAAGTTTGAGAGGATTCGATTTTGGATAAAGTTAACCGCATGCATAGATTGTTCTAAACAATGTGAATTGTTCATTACACTCTAGTGCTAGCCAGCGGAAAATCTAAACGATAATACTTGTTCCCCATGCAAAAACACACATTTTATGTCCAATGACATTTGTGGATAATCTACATAACCTCTATTTTATTTATTTCTACAAAGCTCTATTTTTTTGATGCAGAGATTAAGGGATGAAATGGGGCAAGTTCAATGCGAAATTCAATTGCCTGACGAACTGGCTTCATTTCATTCCTTAATGTTAGTTAGAAGAAGAGATATGATTTTCTTTGTACCGGGCGAACTATAGAGATTATCATTAGGCATCTCACAACGCTGCGACATTCATTGTAGATATAGATATGCTTTATCTCGGCGTCAATGCTTTACCAGCTTACATCTGAGTCGCCAAATCAGACTGTCTGTCGTCAAAAGCCAGTGCTCCAGTCAAGGTATTTCTGTGTGAAGCGATCAGTAGAATGCGATCGTTAAGTGCGCGAACTTTCTACACCGATTGTCGCGCTACAACAATCTTAACTTAGTTTTGGTGAGGTATATTTTGTAATCTTGCAGACCTATTGGGACGAAACAAAAATAAATCTCTTCATTTCCTTATGCTCTTTTTAATTTTTCACGTAATTAGCAGTATCTATCAGTTAAGTTGAAATAAAAAAACACTTATAGCTAACAATATACCCATTTTTGTTTTACGTTGCCAAATCTTATTATAAATATAGATTATTAGAAATTACTATGAATTTGCTTCCGCATTTTTCAGACTATTTGTTGATATAAACTTTTAATAAAAAAGCAAACAATTCTCATTTTTCATTTTTTGACATTGAAAAATTCAATGATTTTGTAAAAAATGTTTTCTTCTGTTATTTTCAATATTTACTGAGATGAATTTATTAAGAGTTACGGAGGAACTACCCCGCACTCCGCACACGTTACCGGCAGTGGAGCGGAAGATAAAGGGCGCGGAGTGGGGGTACTTTCCCTATAAATCTCGAAACAAATAAAAAGCTGAAAAAAATGGAAAAAAACGTCCAATTGTTCAATAACAAACCAAATGGAAAAATTGATTTTTTTTCTTGAAAATTGAAGTTAACAAATAGTCAAAAAAATCCGAAATAATTATAGTATTGATTGTATAATTATAGTATATAGTTTGTTTTCAATTTGCCTGCAAATAACTTTTCAAATATCCAAATAATGGTACAAAAAAAAATGGCAAAATTGAAGAGCATGGAAAAATGAAGAGATTGATCGCAATAGGGCTACTAGATTAAACATTGTATCTCGCCAAAGAGCAGTTAAAAAATGGTAAAACAAAACAATATTTCGAGTGAATAAAAATAAAAAAATGAGTAAATAAAACTGTCACTGGAGACAGTTGAATGATATTATAGTAGTGAAATCGCTTGCAGTAGCTCTCGATGCAATTGCGTGAGCACCTTCAAATTTGGTATTATTGTAGGTCTTGAAAATAGGTTCAATGGGACGATTAGTTGCGGAGATATTCGATTGAGAAATTTGTTGGTATAATATTTTGCGAAGAAACGAACCGATCTTAACTTTTTTTAACTTTTAACAGTCTTTATTGCAAGAAACCTTACAAATGGTCATTGCCCGAAGGCCTTCAGCCAAATATGTACAATATTTACCTTTTAAAATCGGTACTATAAAAGTGAAAAACAGAACTTAACCTAAAACTTAACCTAGTATTTTTCAATTTTGGTCCTAAAAAAACACAAAATAAAAGGCTATGAAGCAATCGGTGAGAGAAAAAAGTATGTAAAGATTAGAATATAGTGGACAGTTTCGGAGGAACATGCACGGAGAAAAATTCTCATGAAAAAGTGCGAATAACTCTTACGGAAAATTGATAAACCTGTAGTAATGAGAAATAGATAAGGGTTGACATGAATTTTTCAAAAGATTTTCCCTAAAGATTGCCAAGACCGGAGGACAAAATGGCGCTGGCTGCGTTAAAAATTACTGAACCATTCCAACAAAATTTCAAATGTGACCTTCAGTTTTTACTTAGATCTGTTCACTTTTTTGTGTACCTTACGAAATGTCCCGTATTTAGTGGAGAAGTTCGGTACTTTTTGAGAGAAATTTTTCTCCGTGTGGGATTTTGGGAAAAAATTATATCGACACTATTTCATGGCCGTTATAAATTTTGTCCAGAATCCCATGATTCTCCTCAAATATAAAAAAACATTCTGGACATGAAAACTCTTCTGAATAGTCGATTATCGTTTAAAAGAGGTTGCACAGTGACCAGTCGCCTTAATTGATAATCTTCATATAATAGATAGGCCACAACGAAAGACGGCGGGCAAGCGTCCCCATCGCTATAGAGATCGAGCCAGCGAAGAGGATTCTGACGAAAATCCCCCGGTACCAAAAAAGAAAAGAATGAGAGTGGATAAGAGTGCTTCCCCTTGTTTGAAGGTTAGTCTACGAAAATGATACAATGGGCGATTAAGTCGTGAGGACTTACAAATGACAAATTCTGGGAAATTTGTCAAAATAATGCTTTCAAGGCCATGTAACGTGGACTATTTTATGTCACCAGATCCACTCTAACCTTGTATTTTTAAAGTCCAAGCCGAATAATAGCAGGCCTAGGCCAATAACACATTACTTATTGGCATAGGTCTCAAAAGTACAAGGCTACAGTGGGCCTAGTAGCATAAACTAATCTTTAGAGGTGACACAAACATCAAATAACTAGCATATTTCCTCAAACAAGATTTCTATGATCATAATGTCCGTGAGGGCTATATTAAGACCGTGAAGGGTCTGGTCGTGAAAGTAAAAACTATTTTACGGACGGGGTGTCAAAATAGTACTTTTTGTCACTCTGTCCGTGAGGAGGGTTTCACGGCCGCTGCCCGGTCGTGACAACACTCCCCGCGGATGGAATGATGAAAATTGCATGAATGTTAATAAACAAGTTATTACTTTATGAGAACCATGATGTTATCGCGGACCTCGACATAGAATAAGGTATGTTAGCCGGCTTTAAAAGTACTATTCTGACATAAGGCATACTCTATCATTGTACTATTCGTCATTTTCTTTAGGCAAAAATCGAGGAATGGAAGAAGGATGCGCAGAAGGGAGCCAGCAAGAAGTTTCGTGTCATCTTAAATGAGGGAGAGGTACTGTATTCCTGTAACAAAATCTTCAAAGTTTAATATCTTAACTCGTCAGCACAAACGTTCCGGGAGAAAGTATGATACTCATTAAAAAAATATGAATACATATGATAACATAAGAAATATGTACGTATGTTAACCTAGCAGTAAACAGTAGCAGAATCGAACTTTTCAATATGCAATATTTAAAGCTCATTTCCAGCTAATTTTATATGCTTTGATTAATTTTCGAGTTTAGACATTAATCAAAAAAACGCATTCGAGCCAGCTTAATTGTAGGCTAGCAGTATAAAGTAGCAGAATCGAACTTTTCAATATGCAACATTTAAAGCTCATTTTCAGCTAATTTTATATGCCTTGATTAATTTTCGAGCTTTAGATATTAATAAAAAAAAACGCATTCGAGCCAGCTTAATTGTAAGCTAGCAGTAAAATGTATCAAATCATACATATATTTAATTTATAAAAATTCACGGGCATTAAGAGCTAAGTAAGAGCTGCCAGTCCAATTTTTATAAATAATTATAGTGAAAAAGATGATTAAAAAAAAAATTATAATTGTTTCAAAAGAATTCTAATAATATACATTGGTTTGTCAGAACCGCATAGCATTGTCAAAAGATATATATATAGGAACATATATAAATGAATAAAAAATTAAATAAATTAAATTCATTAATTAAAAAAAAAATAAAACACATAAATTAAAATTCGAGAGAAGAAAATCCGGATAGTCCCGATATATATATATATATATATATATATATATCTATATCGGGACTATATATATATATATATATATGTCAGTAACGCACCTAAAAATAAAAGGAAAACGAGTCACAAAACAAACCAGTAATTTTTTTTCATGCGTTCCCGGCCCAAAAAATAGTCCCAAGGGCTGTAATCTACATAAATGGAGTGAGGGAAAAATATTTAATTATGCCTAAAATTACCAGCGCTTTACATGCTAAAGGTAATTAAGAAAAGAAAGTATTTTAATCAGCCCAGTGAATTTCATTTTTGTTTTCTGCAGTTCTCTGCTAGAAAAATAATCCCAGGGGCTGTAATCTACATAAATAGAGTGGGGGAAAAATATTGAATTATGCCTAAAATTACCAGCGCTTTACCCGCTAAAGGTAATTAATAAAAGAAAGTATTTCAATCAGCCCAGTGAATTTTATAATCAGCCTAGTAATTTTAGGCATAATTAACTATTTTTCTGCCACTCCATTTATGTAGATTACAGCCCCTGGGATTATTTTTTTAGCAGAGAACTGCAGAAAAAGAAATTCACTGGGCTGATTAAAATACTTTCTTTTATTAATTACCTTTAGCGGATGAAACGCTGGTAATTTTAGGCAGAATTAAGTATTTGTCCCCCACTCCATTTATGTAGATTACAGCCCTTGGGATTTTTTTCTAGCAGGAAACTGCAGAAAAACAAAATAAAATTCACTGGGCTGATTAAAATACTGTCTTTTATTAATTACCTTTAGCGGGTAAAGCGCTCCTAATTTTAGGCATAATTAAATATTTTTCCCCCACTCCATTTATGTAGATTACAGCCCCTGGGATTATTTGTTGAGCCGGGAACGCATGAAAAAAAATTACTGGTTTGTTTTGCGACTCGTTTTCTTTTTATTTTTAGGTGCGTTACTGACATATATATACATATATATATATGTATATATATATATCGGGACTATCCGGATTTTTTTCTCTCGAATTTTAATTTATGTGTTTGATTTTTTTTTAAATTAATGAATTTAATTTAATTAATTTTTTATTTATTTATATATCTTCCTATATATATATCTTTTGACAATGCTATGCGGTTCTGACAAACTAATGTATATTATTAGAATTCTTTTAAAACAATTATAATTTTTTTTTTAATCATCTTTTTCACTATAATTATTTATAAAAATTGGACTGGCATGTCTAAAATGGCAGCTCTTAATTAGCTCTTAATGCCCGTGAATTTTTATAATATTTTAAATATACATGATTTGATACATTTCACTGCTAGCTTAAAATTAAGCTGGCTCGAGTGCGTTTTTTAAATTAATATCTAAAGCTCGAAAATTAATCAAGGCATATAAAATTAGCTGGAAATGAGCTTTAAATGTTGCATATTGAAAAGTTCGATTCTGCTACTTTTTACTGCTAGCCTACAGTTAACCTGGCTCGAATGCGTTTTTTAATTAATGTCTAAAGCTCGAAAATTAATCAAGGCATACAAAATTAGCTGGAAATGAGCTTTAAATGTTGCATATTGAAAAGCTCGATTCTGCTATTTTTACTGCTAGGTTAACATACGTGAAATATGTTCTAAAATGGTATAGATCCTAATGAACCTTTTGAATGCCGTGGTGCACTCTTTCGTATATATATATATATATATAATTCACGCAATAAAATATAATGGAATGACTGACTAGGAGCAGTGTCCTGAGACTCGGCCTGATCGCACGATCCGTCCTGTAAGTGGCGAGGGTGGCTCGGGCTGTAACAACCAAACGATATCTTATGTCAATGAGTCCAACTCCCTGCATGTTCCTCCAAACGCCTTGCAAAGCGACGAAACCCCTGCTGTCCCAGCCGTGTCAGCAAATGCCGATCTTCCTTCACTTACAGATGATAACCATGTGAGACATCGCCAAAGAAATTACGAAACCGAGCAACAAGATTCCTCAATCGAATTCTGTTGGTATGGTAACTTTGCATACAATCCTGAAATTAATTTCTAATCTTTGGTATGTGGCTTTTAGATAAATCGTGAAGAGAATGCGTCTGACGAGGCATTTAATCCCAAGGAATTTGTCAGGCGCAAGGACTTCGATTTAGTCGTGAGAAAATTGGAGGAACTCACTAACATAGTGAACACCCGCACGCTGATAATATCGCCAAATGAGCCTCCCCCAGTCTACTCTCAAACTCCCCAATCTCTGTTAATCCCCTCTTCAGCTCCCCAACCTCGTTCAGTCTCCTCTTCAACCCCGCAGCCTCCCTCAACTTCCTTTCCAACCCCCCAGTCTTCCTCAACCGCCTCTTCAATCCCCCAGCCTCCCTCAACTTCCTTTCCAACCTCTCAGTCTTCCTCAACCGCCTCTTCAACCCCCCAGCCTCCCTCAACTTCCTTTCCAACCACCCAGTCTTCCTCAACCGCCTCTTCAAACCCCCAGCCTAATTCCACCTCCCCTTCAAACGCTCAGCCTACAACAGACTCGTCTTCTGCTTCACAGGTGGGTAAAGCTGGAAGTCAGTAACCGCATGATGAGGCAGTTTTCTATATATAATATCTTCTTCCGAATACGTATTGGATAATGAAAAAAAATCATTTCAGACGAACTCTATGGGCATTTCTGGAAGTTTGCTGTTCTTTACGTCTGCTTTTTTACTAGAACACGAGCTTTCTCTTTTGGATTCTCTCTCATCTTCAGCATGAATAATATATTTTCATTATTCGAAATTAAATACTGATCCCACTATTTTAACTGATACTCATAGGGTAAGTAAATGGGGGAGTCGATTTTATGAAAGTTCTCATTGACATGAATGCCAGAGAACTCATGAATAAAATGCCGATTATCTCTTATTTGCTAAGCAATTCGTTATGGACCCGCCCTAACCTAAAAATGCCTGAAAAACCCCCAAGTATCCACCCTAACCTAAAAATTCCGAAAAATACCCCGAAATACCCGCCCTTACTTGAAAACCCCGGAAATGCACTTAAGTAGCCGCCCTAACCTAAAAATACAGGAAATACCCCCAAGTAGCCGCTCTAACCTAAAAATGCTGGAAATACCCCCAAGTACTCGCCCTAACCTGAAAATACCGCCAAGTACCCGCACGTAACCTAAAAATGCTGGAAATACCCCAAAGTACCCGCCCTAACCTAAAAATTCCTGAAAAACCTCCAAGTACCCACCCTAACCTAAAAATTCCGAAAATACCCCAAAATACCCGCCCTACCTTGAAAACCCCGGAAATGCACCTAAGTAGCCGCCCTAACCTAAAAATCCCGGAAATACCCCCAAGTGCCCGCCCTAACCTAAAAATCCCGGCAATACCCCCAAGTAGCCGCCCTAACCTAAAAATGCTGGAAATACCCCCAAGTACTCGCCCTAACCTAAAAATCCCGAAAATACCGCCAAGTACCCGCCGTAACCTAAAAATCCTGGAAATACCCCAAAGTACTAGCCCTAACCAAAAAATCCCGGAAATACCCCCAAGTACTCGCCCTAACCTAACAATCCCGGAAATACCCGCCAAGTAACCGGCCTAACCTAGAAGATCCTAAAATACCTCCAAGTACCCACCCTAACCTAAAAATCCTGGAAATACCCCCAAGTAGCCGCCCTAACCTAAAAATCCGGGAAATACCCCCAAGTATCTGCCCTACCCTAAAAACGCCCCCCCCCCCGGGATACATATATATAATTATATTATAATATTATATTATAATATAATTTATATATAATATAAATATATACATAAAATAACTTAAAAAAAAAAAATTTAATAAATTTGTATATATGTATATATAAAATATACATGTCCCCCCCGGGATATATATATATATATATAGATATTTATAAATTTAGATGATATATTTTTTTCATTTGGCACCCCAACTTTTGGAACACATCACGGTCCTGTACGTCCGTTACCATCTGAGATTCCCTTACCGACAGTGGGCAAATTGTCTCATTAATTCCCCACTTGTCCGCAGAGTCGCGAAGGGGTGCGAGTCTGCATCATTATTTATGTAGTCATTCTACTTTGCAAAAATAATAAATCCCGAGGTCGCGATCATCAATTTTTCCCCGTTATTTATTTTTCAAATAATATTCTGATTATTTTACATGCCAATTTCCTCGATTTTCGGCGAAAAAATAACTGCCACACTCCGCCACGCAACAGCCACGCAATAGCGCGGCACCTCAACCGCCAGGGGCTGATCTAGATTGAGAGACTTAATTTTTTTCCCCGGAGGCTCAAATTTACGCCACTTGTGCTGCGTGCCGCGGAGGCCTTCCAGCGGAACATGTATCAGTGCGGGGGCCATACCACCGCATTTTTTTTTTTTATGAAAAAAATAATTTGTACTTTTCAATACATGTTTCACAACATACCCACATTTCGTTCATTTACCCCCATTCCTTCTGGTCTAAAAAAATCGCGCAGAAGCGCTCCAAACACAAGGGTTACTGTGGTGCTACCCCTTAAATAAAATAAACGGAATGTGGGTATGACCCTCTACGGGTCGAACCAATAACTTCCCGATCGTTCCGCCGTATATATTATATCCACAATTTCCGTCCTTGTCTCAAATTATAGACTTTATAAAGTTTCTGAAATTTCGAAATATTAAAAAAAATTATAATTCTTCATATGAAGTAGTTGGATAATCAATACAATTTGTTAAGAACAATTAACTATGGGTGTTGGTAAAAAAGTCACGGAACGTCGAATGTGTATTTTTACGTGTGAAACACATTGCATAACTCCCTTTGTTTCGTATCTAGAAGCGTTCTTGCGATAGAACGATCTGAACGATTGAATTTGTTACTAACTATTAACTATCGGTGTTAGCAAAAAAAATTATACAACATGAAATATGTATTTTCGTGTGTGAAACAACTTTCCTTGACTAATTTGTTGCGTATCTTCAACCGTTCTCACGCTGCTGCGATATAAACAATCTTTTTTGTTACTAACAATTAACTACGGGTGTTATCAAAAAAAGTCGTAAAACGTCAAATGTGTATTTCGCGGCGGGGAACAACTTTTAAGCAACACTTTTTTTCGTATCTCAAACCCTTCTTGCGATAAAGCGATCTAAACAATTAAATTTGTTAATAACTATCAACTATCGGTGTTTGCAAAAAAAGTTATACGACATCGAATATGTATTTTCGTTTATGGAACAATTTTCATCAACTAATTTGTTTCGTATCTTCAACCGATCTCACGTCGCTGCGATATAAACAACCTTTTTTGTTATTAACAATTAACTACGGGTGTTATCAAAAAAAGTCACGAAACGTCAAATGTGTATTTCGCGGCGGGGAACAACTTTCATTCAACACTTTTTTTCCTATCTCAAACCGTTCTTGTGATAGAGCGATATGAACAATTTTATTTGTTAGTAACAATTGAACGAATCATTTGTCGCATAAATCGTTCCTTTCAGATCTGGGGGATAGTAAGTAGCGTCGATCAAACAAAAAAAAATGGCTACGTTGGTTTCTTCGTAAACGTTAAAAAAAGGTTGCGATTTGATGGGAGAGAAAGCATTTAAATTACTAATCGATCATTTTTTCACAACATACTGGCAGTTATTCGATGTGATAATTACACTCTTCTCTCAAGACCCAAAAATAATCGAGGGGATGTGGCGTCAACGAATCTCGAACTGAGCCTCTAGCTACACTTTAGTCTATCCTCTTTGTGGCCAGCGATGGGACATCACCTCGCCCCCCTTCCCTGCCACTCTGATTCGACTCGCCGCCGCAGCGTCATGATCCTCATTGGGTTTTTCTTATCTTATGTTAGTTTATCGAATTGATAGACTTCGGCCAAGTGTCTATCAATTTCTATCAAATGATTCTGCGTAGAATGAGCCCAAGTAGAAGTTTCAACCATTAAATTCTAAAAAAAAAGCGGGGCTATCATTTGGACCAATTTTTCTAAAATTCGTGAAAAAAAATTTACGCAATCTAATTGTTTTTAACTTCCCGATCTTACGGAAATAATTGTTATGGGTCGGAAAATCGAAATTGGAAATTTCACTCGATCTCCACGTTTCATGACCCATAGAAACGTTTCCAACCATTTTGAGCGAGATGTTTGTCTGTGTGTGTGTGCGTATGTGAGCAAAATTTTGTCGAACGATTTCTGCCAGACAAATTATGCGATTTGGGGTTTTTTCCACTCATTGGATAGGTTTCGGCCTAACTTAGCCCTGATTAGATTTTGAACATAAGCGACCCAGCGGTTTTATAGTTATCATCAAATGAATTGTTTATATCGCTGCGTCATGAAAACGATTGAAGATTCGACAAAAATTATTCAATTAAATTTGTTCCACACACAAAAATACATATTTAATGTTCTATAACTCTTCTGGCTGCCAACGACTGTTTATTGTTATTAACAAATTCAATTGTTTAGATCGTTATATCGCAAGAACGGTTAGAGATACGCAACAATGTGTCAAATGAATGTCTTTGCAAACGTAAAAATACACATTCGATGTTTAATGACTTTTTCGGCTAACACTCCTAGTCTCAGAAATTGAATTGTATATCTAACTCTATTGCAAGAACGGATATGTTTTTTACGCATCTCTTTATATTGTAAGCATTATAAAATGTCACATATAGAGTGAAATAGACCCCACGTAGAGGGTCAAACCGAAATCTCGTTTGTTATAATCAGTCCTTGTCTATCATTCGCCTATCAATGAATTGTGATGGTCGTAATAATAAATTTTTAACTACACGGAAAGAAAAAAAACATAATTATTAGACCCCTGGTGACTAATCTGAGGACGAAATTTCCGTGAGTCCAAAAATTCATCCCAGTGAGTGTAAAAACTAGCCCGAAACAACAGAAAAAGTCGGCCCAATGCGACTAAATTTTAGACTATAGGAGTCTAATTTTTCGACTCACGGAAATTTCGTCCTCAGATTAGTCACCAGGGGTCTAATAATTATGTTCTTTTTCTTTCCGTGTAGTGACTGGGATCTATTGGTGTCCTCAGTGAGGACACAATGCAAACTTCCCGATTTGGTAACTCGAGTTTTCGAGATCATGTCTGTTTCAAAAATTTACGAGACTTCTCACTTCAATATTTACTGATTTTTTTCGTTTCTCTGTATGTCGCTGCCTTTTATCATTTTTTTCATAATTAAGAGATAACTCCATCTTCCACGTGAAGGCCATTTACTTCTCATTGAAGCCTTTGAGGTTCATTGAAGCATTTTAAAACCACGAGTATACAACAACTACATTGATGAAGTTCAATAAGTCCGTATGTCCGGCTTCACTCAACTTCACGTTCCTGGCAGCATTGATACACAAAAATGATATACAAGTATCATATTCTGAGTCGGTTCATGTTTACCGTAGAGACCAATTTTCGCGATCGCCGACGCCATCCAGTCTCCATTTAGGCACTCATGACATGAATTATTTTTCTCTAACGGCTCTACCAGCTTAATTATGCACATTATGGGAAAAAGTCAAAACACATTAAATGTGCACCTTTGTCTGAGGAACAACTTGTGTTGACAAATCTTTTCCTAACTCCAACCGTTCACCAGATATAGTGTTATGAACAATTGAAATTGTTAATAATAATATACATTCTGAACCAATATCCATCAAAAACTAATCAGGGCTGAGTTACATGAAGACGCGTCGATTGAGACCCTGATGGCTTCGATCGGTGTATCCATTCGTGAGAAATCGTTGACCAAAATTGCGGGCACATACATACGAACGAACACACACACAGACATTGACTCAGAATTTTTCGGGGATCATTTTGGGGCATGTTACTGGTCGAAATGAAAAATTTCGATTTCCGGGGGATTACAATAACTTCCCTATCGGTAAGTTAATAAGAAGGGGCTAACTTCATGGAGCTCCAACAGTTATGGTCGGCGATCCTCACGCCGCCTAAACATTGTAATTTTGATTACAGGTACCTAAGGCAAGCGGGTCACGGCCCCCACTCCCTCCACGCTGCGTGTTACCCCCATCACCTACTTCCGTTACAGAAAAGGTTGCCGATCCAAATTTCAATACACTCTCATAAGAAGTTTCACTTCAAATAAGCGGACGGTCATCGAATGCCCACATTCGAATGCATAACTGCTCTTTTTATTTCGTTTAACGTTGCCATTTTATTTCCACTCATTTCATTGGCGGTATGCTTCCGAATGGTACTGGCTTTGAAATGGTACCAAATGGAACATTTGTGTAACATTTCAAGTCTCTCTGACAAGAACTGCAGGAGGGGACGTGCGAACAAAAAATGAAGTAACTCGAATCTTTTTGGGTACCGGAATATAGTTCCCAATTACATTCCATAGAAACTATTGAGTTGAATGTTTTGAAAAAAAAAATCAAAATCCGTTCATTAGGTTTTGAGATATCGAATAAAATGAATTTCTAGTAAAAGGTGAATATCTCAGAAACTAATGGAAATTTTCGAAAATTCATACATACCATATGTATACAATACATACCAAATGGAACAGTTGTGTAAAATTTCAAGTCTCTCCGACTACAACTGTAGGAGGAGATGCGCGAACAAAAATTTTGCATATTAACCAGAAAAATTGGAATAACTCGAATCTTTATGAGTCTAGCGTTAGATTCCTGAATTCCATTCCATAAATACGATTGAGACAAATCATTTGAAAAAAAAAATTCAAAATGCGTTCATTAGTTTTTGAGATATTGGATAAAATGACTTTCTAGTAAGAATTAAATATCTCAGAAAATAATGAAAATTTTTAAAAATCCAAACGACTTGCACATATAGATACCAAATGGAACATTTGTGTAAAATTTCAAATCTCTATGACAACAAATGTAGAAGGAGATGCGCGAACAAAAATTTTGAGTGAGAAACATCAAAGTTGAAATAACTCGAAAAGTTTCTACGGACTCGTAAGTGTTTTTTGATTCCCTCTTATAGATGGCGTGATGGAGAAGATTAAGAAAAAAATGAATCGGTTCAATATTGAAGGAGATATGGAGCAAAAACCAAAAAAACTAGTGGTGTGAGCATGTGTGTGCCCCATTCGGGGCACAAAAAAAACTTCTCGATTTGGTATTTCAGCACAGCGTACTAAATTTATTTTGTTCCAATATATCCTGGTTCATCAATGTGACCCCTTTTGGTGTCATAATAAACAGCTGCAGATTTGACAATTCGAAACTGACTCATTTATGAACCAGATAACTATGAATATTTGAGTAAACGCATGGTGAGCATGAGGATGCAATTTATGCGGGTCACTTGAGTGGGAGTAAGTTGCCAATAGAGATGCGGCCGCGATACAAACGATGACTTTAATATTTTACCCAGCGGAACAGTATAGACAATTGTTGAGAACATTGTATATAGTGCACGAATGCCATCCAAACTGTAATCCACTCGATGCTGCACGGAAATGCTTCGATTGAGGCCTTCATGATAGCGCTGGGTTCATTCATTCACTCAATACATACATAATTGTTCCGACGGCCATAGCTCTTCAATTACGCAAATTATTGATAAAAGTCATTCCACATAAAATACGTATTTTTGTATGGGGAACAACTTTTCGGATATGAATTTAGTGCTAACTCTAATAGTTCATGCAGTAGAACATTATAAACAATTGAAATAGTTAATAACAATATAAGTACTGGACCAATTTCATCCAAAATCTAATCCGGTCTAAGGTACATGATACCCTTCCGTTCGAGTCATCAACAACTTCGATCCAATGATTCGTTCACGAGAAATCGTTAATCGTAAATATTGACCACATACATACATCGTCACACACACACACACGCACACAGACATACGGACCTGTCATTTTAAATAGTCTAGAATGGTCAGAAATACCATGAAATGCGGAGATCTGATGGAAAATCGATTTTTCGTTTTCGAGGGCAAAACAAGAACTTCCCCTGTCGGGAAGTTAAACTGACTCAAGTTTTCCCAAAAACTTATGCTTCGATCGAGCTAAAATTTGGTAGGGTGCAAGAGGGACTCAATACCAATTATTGAAGAAAATTTGAGATTTTTAAAATCAATCTTACCCGTTTAAATGCTGAAATTAGTAAATCGAGGTGCTAAAAATGAGATGTGCGCGGACAGACGGCGTGCTCAAATTTTGTATTTTTACGTTTCAGACCATTCTAGATAATTTCCACATGAAATTAGCAAATGTGAAAAATGGACCCTCAACAATGCTTGGGGAGTAAAAGGAAGCAAAAAGCACTCAGTTACGGACTGTTAAAACTAACGTTTGCCGAATTTCTACAAGGTGTAGTGCTGGCCTTGTCCAGGCATGGAGTGACACCACATGTGGTTAATTCTTCCGATGTCACCTTTGGTGCTCCCGGCTCGATCAACTCCCTACTCCTTGCTGTCCTTCTCGCGTTCAGCCAGTCGCTGACGGCAATTCAAAAATGCTCCAGCAGGTAGTGTCGCCCAGCGTTTATCACCACAACCATCCAAGCTCGGCAGGAGGCGGGAGAATACTCGGAGTGTTCTACCACTCCGGGCGACTCAAAGCCTCCAAATCTCCTCCACGTCTTTCTTCCAATTGAGGAGGCATTGCTCTTAGTTCCCAGCTCAGCCTTCATCTCCGCCGGTGCACCATAAGAGATCAACACCGGTAGAGGTGGGCAGGCGAGGTTCGAAAGAAAAATTTTGTTAATGACAATTTGCGTTTTTTTTTCTGTAGGCCTTTATTCCGCGAGAGTTATGACTCCTTGCCTAGACATAGTCTACCTTCATCTGGGCCATTGAACGATCGACAAAATTTTAACCCGTTACACCATATAACTTAGAACTGATTAGATTTTGGATGAATTTGGTGCAGCATATATATTGTTATTAACAATTTCGATTGTTCATAATGTTCTGTTGCATAAACTATTAGAGATAGCGTGAAATTTACATGAGAAAAGTTGTTCCCCATCTACAAATATCCCCATCTATTTTATGTAGCATGACTTTTTTCGATATTTTGCATCATTAAGGAGATGTGACCGTCTCAACACTTATGTATCTATGAATGAACGAGTGAACTCGGCGCAGTCATGACGGTCCCAATCGAAACGTTTTCATGCAAAATGCAATGTTATTAACTTCCCGATAAGGAAGTTATTGTAATCACCCCGAAATCGAAGTTTTTAATTTCGGCCTGTAACTGGTGACTTACGGGTACCAAAATGATCCCCGAAAAATTCTGAGTCAATGTCTGTGTGTGTGTTCGTTCGTATATATGTGCCCGCAATTTTGGTCCACGATTTCTCACGAATGGATACACCAATCGAAGCCATCGAAGTCTCAATCGACGCGTCTTCATGTAATTCAGCCATGACTAGTTTTTGATGGATATTGGTTAGTAATATATATTGTTATTAGCAATTTCAATTGTTCATAACGCTATATCTTGTAAACAGTTGGAGTTAGGGAAAAAATTTGTTGACATGTGTTGTTCCTCATACAAGAATCCACATTTAATATTTATAGACTTTTTCCCATCATGTGCCTAATTAAGGTCGTAGAGCCGTTAAAAAAAAATAATGCATGTGATGAGTGCATGAATGGAGACTAGATGACGGCGGCGATCGCAAAACTTGGTCTCTACAGTATACATGGACTGACTCACAATATAATAGTTGTATATCATTTTTGCCCATCAATGCTGCGATGGAACGTGAAGTCGAGTGAAGCCGGAGATACGGACTTATTGAACTTCTTTAACGCAGATGTTGTATTTTCGTGGTTTTAAAATGCTTCAATGTGAAGCAAATGGCCTGTAGTTTACCAGATACTTAATTTTAGTGCGTAAACATAGATTAGAGGAGATTCCGTGCAATACTAAAATGGGAAACAGTCCCCACAAAAACAGACAAAAAAATAAAGCTTAAGACACATATACGATGTGATACTATTCCGCCCAGAGTTCTGTGCAATAATGAATCGGTTAAAAAGTTCTCCCATATTACTTTGGTAGATTGCTCCGCTCGTCTGGCTCAAAAAAAGAAAAAATGTTTTCAAGCTTAAATTATTCTAATAGGTTTAAAATAATTAGTAATGAGATTGACCTTTTGGGGATGGTGGGATAACAATCGGGGACTTTCAGGGTTTAGGGACTCTTGTCACAATTTTAGAGCATCTTTCAAGAAAAGGAAGAGATTGCGGGTTGAATCAGGATCAAATGAATCGAGGAGGTCGATCGTCTGCAGTGCACCACAAATCGCAGAATGAAAATGACTAAAGCGTTTCAAAAGAGACTCCCGCAGGCTTGAGTATGCTGGACACCCCCAAAGCAGATGAGTCAGTGTCTCCAGTTCTCCTTTTTAGGTTAGGGTCGATTCTATGACTAGTTCTCTTGATGACAACGGAGAACATTCGATTATTCGCCAACCTAGCTTGAGCTTTAACTCTTGTCATAGACAGTGGCATACGTTGGGATAAATAAGCTGGGTTACCGGAGGCAGCACGTGGTAGATTGACTTGGCACGTGTATGATTAGTAGCTCGTTCAAAGTCTTCCAATAGTAGGTGGTTCTCAAGCTCTCGTAGGATTCTTTCCGATTCAGTAGACCAGTAAGCAGGATCCGTATTTGTACAGTCAAAGGAGATACCATGGGAATTAAGTAAGTCGCTGAGTTGTAATATTGGGTTGTATCTCAGGTTACGAGTTTTATTTGCTGCTGATGTACGGTAGATATTAGCTTGCTTAGCCAGGGATATAAATCTAAGCAGACAGGCCTTGGTCATGCAAAAATAGCAAGAACAGGGTTGGACTACGACTATCGCCCTTAAGAACGCCCTCCGTAATGTCAATCCTGTCAGAATACTGCCCCCCAGTTCTAACTTTCAGGGTAGCGTGTTCATACATGTTTTGAAGAAGCCTAATGATGTTGGAGCTAACACCCATATTATAGAGTTTCTGCCAAAGCAGAGTGTGGCTAACTGAGTCAAAGGCTCTTTTAAGGTCGACAAAGAGCCCGAAAACCTTTCGCTTTCCAAGCGGCAGCTGGAGTTGTACAGTCGCGTGAGCTACAAAGAGGTTGTCAAGTGTAGATCTACCGCTTCTGAACCCGGCCTGGCATTCGGGATATAGATGTTCTTATTCTGCCCATTTGTCTAGCCTACTACATAGGATTTTAGTTAGTAGTTTAGTAGCAACGTTGACTAACGCAATACTCCTATAATTATCCGGTTTTTCTTTATCTCCTTTTTTGAACATCATGGACAGCACTACGTCGTGCCAGTCTTCTGGTACAACACCAGTATGTAAGATTTTGTTGAAGAGGATTTGAAGTAAAGTCGAGCTAGCAGGTGGCAGTGCTTTATAAAACTCAGCGGGAATACCGTCCGATCATAGTGTAATGTCACCATCGAGACGCGGTTCTATGACGCCATCATAGGAGTTGGGATCGCGGTATCTTGGGGGGTAAATTTGAGAAAAAAGGACTGCCAAACTTGGATGGGCAGAGCGGGCGACATAGATTTGGGGCGACAAGATCTGATGGCCTTCCAAAACTGAGTTGCGTTTTTTGTATCTGCTATTTTCCCCCGAAGCTCGTTATAACATTCTTGTTTTTTCTGGTCCAGCGTTTTAAAGTAGAATTTTTTAGTTTTCAGCAGTGTTGCAGTGTCGGATTTCTTGAAGAGATTCTCACGACAAACGAGAAGTTTTTCCGATGTACTTTTCTTTGCAGCCCGACACTCTTTATCAAATCATGCTCTTTTTGGTTGGTTTGATGACGTTCTAATTGGCCTAACAGTCATATTTGCCTGATTTTCGGCTTCAAGAATGAAATGCTGCATATTGTGCAACAGTTGGTCCGGGTTTGTGTCGAATTTGGATATCGTTGGGAGAGTCTTTGACGGCCTTCCTGTGTATATCTGTATAGAGTACTTATTCCATTTAAGGCGTCGCTGTTCTGGAGCTAATTAGGGAGTACTGAAAGGTGCAGATGGGGGACCAAGTAAGTCGAGGATGACGGGAAAATGGTCAAAAGGAAGGATGGAATGTTCGACAAAAAAGTCATCGATTAAATAGATATTTGCGAGGTCCGAGAATCCAAAATCTATGGTGCTAGTACCCATCTCTTCCACGAAGGTATAGAAAGCTGGGGAGTCACCGGGGGTGCGACCATTTAAGAGGAGCAGATCATTGATCAACATAAGTTCTGAAATCTGGCATCCACGTTGATTTTCGTTCACCTTTATTACATTTCTGGCAGGGGACACAACTGATCCCTCCAGCGCGTCCTCTGAATGGGAAAAATCGTCACCGACGATGTATGCGATAAAATCTCCACCTATTATTAGAGGGTCATCCATCTTCATAGCTGCCACTTCGTCCAGGATGGACTGAAGCTCAATTAGTATGAGACTTATGTCTTGTCAAGTGCTGGTTTGAAATATATCAATCCTACAAAGATATTGGACAGGAAGTCAGAGGGTGCCTTCTTGTGAAGTTTGGTAAATAACCAGTGCTCCGAGGACGCAATGAGTTCTGCATGAAAGTTCTTGTGGTAGAGAAGGGCTAGCCCTCCACTGGGGCGTCCAGGTTCGTTAAGATCTGCTTTTGTTGCTTCAACGGTGAGACACTCATAATCGATAAAGAGAGTAGGGATCATTAAATTAGGACTGAGAAGCCAGGTTTCGGATAACCCCATGATGTCTGGGAGAGGATTGGGAGAATAAAAGGAGAGATTTTTGAAACCGTTAACGTTCCAGAAGGTCAATCTCAAGTTTATGGGTTTTTTGAAACTGTAGAGTGTTTGTTTCAGGTCGACTGATGGACTGCAGCTGAGGGTTATGACGCCGAGGTCTGAATGGCACCACTGCTTTTGACATGGCATCATAGTGATATTGTGTCTTTCCTATATATACTCGCTGCCTATCGAGCTTAACAGTTCGGCCTAGAGCAGTCTGGGTCTTGGCATATTGTCTCAGATTATACCGAGCGTCCTGTTGCACAGACGTTAGGTCGTTTTGTATGTAAATATTCGGTATTTGGACAGCTCTACTTTGTTCGATGAGCTCTTTCTTAGCACCTTGGGAGTCAAGCTTGAGGCAGAACATTTTTCCTGAATGGATCTTACTTCAACTATCTCGCCTTGGAAGTTAGGAAAGGCAGAGAGCAAATAGTTGGCCATTTCTTCCTTGAGATTGCCATTTGGTAGGCTGATGCCTCTTATTATAGAACTAGCCTTCTTCAGCTCTCTTTTATGAGCTTCGAACCTTGACAGAATGTTTTGAAACTCTTTAGACTTATGAGTGTTGGTAGATTCCACCTCAGAAAGCCTGTTAGTCAGCTTGATCCTCTTTTATGATTTTTATTTCATTCTGGATCTCATCTACCTGATTCTCCAGCTCGTGCCTCCAGGATTTCAGTTCAGATCTTTCTTTTGCTGACTCAGTCGCAAGATTCTCGATTCTGCTCATCATAAGAACCATGTAGCGATTAGAAGGGGTGTCCTCAAGACCTGCGTTAAACAGTTGGACTGCCACTGGTAAGATTTGTTGGCTGGGAGGAGTTGGGGAGTCTCCGTGAAGTTTTATTTGTCCACCAGATGTCGCCGGATCCATGTTATAAATAAATTTTCCCGAGAGTGTGTTCGGAAGACAAGAAACTAAAGTAGTTCGCTGCTATTTTGGGTCAATGGTTGCTTCCGTTTTTTGATCGTCCTCGTTCCCTCTTCTTTTCCTGTTTGCCGAAGTATTTATCAGGTGAGAGATAATTGTCGGAGTATTATCCTTATTAAATCCAAGAGTCACGGCCTTGCAAGGTTTCCCTTTTTTAGCGGCAGAGCTCGAGATCCCAGTCGGAGCAATCAATAGTTGCGCGGATCACAGGAGTTTCGGCGATACATGGGAAGTTGCACTGGAAGATGAAGGAGGATTCATGACCTGTGTTGCATAGGGAAAAAAAACTCTTGGGGTTCGGCACATTAAGATGGTCTAAGTACATTCAACTTTTAAGCCTCTAGAAATGAGTTATTATGGATTAATGTTTATTTGTTTAGAAACGAAAAGAATATAGGATAGGCGGATCTGTACGCTAGTTCGGGGTGTGATTCGGAGTGTTTCCCACAACTTTTAAATTACAGTACGCAACAATATACACCTCATTTATAAACTTCCAAATTTCTGCATAATTGCAGAATCTCAGTTGAAACTCCTCTAATTAACACCAACCTTAGTACTTATTTAATTCTCTGTCCATTTTTCCTCTTCTCTTTAACTATCCGCAATAAATAACAAAAAGAAAAAACAAAAAATAAAAGAAGAAAAGGAACGATCAGAGTTGCCACAAAGTCACATACTAATTGTCTGATATTATGTTGCTCAATTTTTTTTACACCGCTCTGCTAGAGTCTCAAAGTATTTTTATTCATCACAGGTTAGATTTTAATTCGAGTGTCTACCAATCAACCTTTCTGGGTACACGAGATTTTTTGGAATGGCAATAGAGAACTTATATATTCGTACTCTTGAGAGACCAAAATTTATTTATGTACATTATTAAATTTTGAAAGTCCATAGATGGACCAAGGTTCATAAAATTTTGCCTTTCCCAATTTCCATATTATAATTCTTCATAAAACAAAGCGATCTACGATTTTTAGGTTACAAAAATGAAATTTTCAACGACTCAAAATACAAATATGGGAATCCTGATTTTTGGGTGTCTAGGTTCGAATTCTTGGTTATAAAATTTGCAATTTTGCATCAGCGTTCTGCGTTACATATTCAATCAATCCTATTTGTCTAAGAAACAATTCTTTTGGACTCTGCTGCGTTGTAAATATATATATGACTTTAAAACTTATTGTCTCAATGCCAATTTTGACTGCAATTGGCAGAATACTGACTACAATTTGGTGCCACTAAAGACTATAACGTCATCGCTGTCATCACTGCAATTGTCGGACTTTAGGATTCCATACTTTGAATCGCTCAAATACCGAAGAAAAGCATACATTTGTTTCAAATAACTACCCAAGATCTCGAAACTTGTCCAGTTTTCCTCCGGATAAGCGCTCAATACACGAATTGGTTCCCACTGGATGGAATCAGCGAAGATGAGCGAAACTAGCCGAATGTGGTTTCACTCAATTCGGCTGATACTGTGGTACAGATTAGTTGAGGTATTGGGTTCTAGTTGGGAGTCTAGTGGTTAGATACGTGAATTGCCTAAGCATCTGACAACCACTGAGGCACCGTTGAAACTAGGCCTGGGTCCGCGGTAATTTGAATCTCCCGCTGAGCGCCAAAACAGTATCGTGCAAACGAGTAAGAGTGCCACCAAGAGTACAAGCATGTGAGTAGATAGGCGTTGAGGTTAAGTTCAGCAGATGATGTACGTTACAGCGATACAACAGTGATAAAGGAACCAACAGCGTCAATTGATACAACGAAATGCTGGTTGCAGAAAGGCGCTTGCAACAAACTGCAAAGAAAAATCGCCCGGAGGCGAACAATATGCAGAAAATTGGTCAAAAGGAGACAGGTTGTAGAAACAGTGTGTGTTTCGTTACAGATGCAGCGCCACCCACCGGGGAAAATATTAAAGATATCGGGAAACTTCTAGCAAGAGAATTATTCCTTATATGAAAATATACCTTCTATGTGCAATAACTTTTTTCCATAATTTGCATAATTAAGGAGGTATGGTCGTCTGAGCAATTTGAAAGATGGGCACAATGTATATCACCCGCATTGTTCCTTATACAAAAATGCACTTTTGATATGACTTCTTTCAATATAGGTTAGAACATATCGCGAGTTAAACTAGAATATACTTGGCGAGTGAATATGTCGACAATTGCTGGAAAAATGTCGAAGAGCGGGATAATTAAGTAAGTACAGAGGTAGATGGGGTAACCAGACGGACGAATTCCAGTTGAGTAGTTTTCTGGGCTTAAAAATCAAACTAAAGTAATCGTGTGCAGCAATTATTAGTCGCAATTCCAATTATGGATATCACTGTTGAGTTGGGTCATCACAATGATTGCGGGTTTATGCTGTACTGAAATACCAAATCGGGAAGTTTTGTTTGTGCCCCGTACGGGGCACACACATTTGCACACAACTAGTTTAATATTTGGAAACTTTGAAAACTTTATAAACTCCATAATTTGAGCGAAATTGTGGATTTAACATGTACGGTGGAACGATCGGGAAGTCATTGGTTCGACCCGTAGAGGGTCATACCCACATCCCGTTTATTGTATAAGGAACAACCCTGGTGATATGCATTGTTCCCGAATTTCAAATTGCACAGACCACCATACCTCCTTAATTAAGCAAATTACGGAAAAAAAATCATTGCACATAAGAGGTGTATTTTCAGATCAGAGAAGGAATCATTCTCTTTTGAGAAGTTTCCCGATAACTTTAATATTTTCCCCAGTGGAACAATATAAACAATTACAATTGTTAATAGCATTGCATATACTGCATGAATCCCATCCGAAGTGTAATCCGCTCGATTGCGACCATCATGACTGCAAGTTCATTCATTCACTCATTACATACATAATTGTTGAGACGGCCATACCGCCTTAATGATGCAAAATATCGAGAAAAGGCATTCTACCTAAAATACGTATTTTCATATGGAGATTTACTTTTCATATATACATTTTACGCTATCTATTATAGTTTATGCACGAGAACCTTATGAACAATTGACATTGTTAATAAGAATATATATACTGCAGCAATTTCATCCAAAATCTAATCAGTTCTAAGTTATATGGAAACGCTTCAAATGCAACCTTGAACACCTCCATAACTTCATTCGTTCCTCAGAAATCCTTGCCCAAAATTTTGGACACAAATATACATGCACACACACGCCAACTTAGAATTTGACGGGCATCATGTTGGTATACTTCAAACCCTACTTCAACTAGTGGGTGGGATGTATTTGTGCCCTCAGTGAGGACACAATGAACTTCCCGATTTGGTAACTCGAGCTTTCGAGATCATGTCTGTTTCAAATATTTACGAGACTTTTCACTTCAGTATTTACCGATTTTTTTTCCATTACTCTATATGTCGCTGCCTTCTGTAATTTTTTTCACAAATGTGATATACAAGTCTTATATTCTGAGGCGGTCCATGTTTACTGTAGAGACCAATTTTTGCGATCGCCGACGCCATCGAGTCTCTATTCATGCACTCATCACATGCATTATTTTTTTCCAACGGCTCTACCACCTTAATTATGCACATTATGGAAAAAAGTCAATACCCATTAAATGTGCATCTTTGTCAGAGGAACAATTTATGTTAATCAATTTTTTCCCTAACTTCAACTGTTTCTGAGATATAGCGTTATGAACAATTGAAATTGTTAATAACAATATATATTCTCAACCAATATCTATCCAAAACTAATCAGGGCTAAGTCACATGAAGACGCGTCGATTGAGACCTCGATGGCTTCGATTGGTGTATCCACTCGTGAGAAATCGTTGACCATAATTTAGGGCACATACATACATACACACACACACACACACACACACACACACACACAGACATAAAGACGGGGCTTTGGTGTAGTGGGTAGAGAGACTATTCTAAAGATCCCGCATTCGATTCCTGCTCGCTGCAAATATTTTTTCTGAAAAATATTTCCTCACGGACTCCGACCGATGGCAGGAACATTCCGTGTGTGCTATCGGCGGTATCCATGAAGAGAGACCGTGAGCCGGGACCGAACGCGACCTGTCGCGCGGGGGGGGGGGGGAGGGAGGGTTCCATCGTAGACGCCCGCCATCGTATCACAGGGGTTTCTGGAGGTTTACCCTGTGATTAGAAATACGATGAGCTGAAATGGCGAAGTCGGCCCCAGCCGCAATGGGTGGGTACTCTGATTCGTAGTATTGCCCATGAAGTAATGCCTACCAGCGGTTACGTGGGTGAATACGAACAGAGAAAGAGTGGAAAAAAAACACACACAGACATTGACTCAGAATGTTCCGGGGATCATTTTGGTACCCTTAAGACACCAGTTACAGGTCGAAATGAAAAAGTTAGATTTCGGGATGGTTACAATAACTTCCCTATCGGGCAGTTAATAATGAAACAACAAATTTGGATTTTGGGTGCATTACAATAACTTCTCGAATAACCGGGAAGTTAAAAATTTTGATTTCTCCTTATGACCATAACTTCCCTATATGGGAAAGTTAAAAATCGGGAAGTTTATAAAGCCGAAACGTTTTTCAATATTAAAGAACAACTACTGTGGCAATCTGTAGCTCATTTAGTTCATAGCTACAGAATAAATGTAATCTCGCTATACCTTTACGCAATCCATAGTAGATGGAATTGATCTCCCATATTTTGTTGGACTTTATCAACACTTTTCTGATAAAACAAAGTACAATAAGGCTTAACAATTTCTGGGGATTCTTTCTTGAAGATAAGAATTGATAATCAGCTGAAGTGAAGTGTTATAATTCGAGAGGTAATTACTCGTTCGTCTTATCCTCTTAATCCAATTCGATGAGAGTGGAGGGCCGCAAATAATTTCGTCCAAACATCAGTGTCATTCAGTTCCTTACAATGATGGAAGAGAAGTTGAGGTCTTCGAGTTCCGCACCAACAGGTTTTTGAATTTGTCGTAACTACTAATTTCGATTAAGTTGGATTGTTATTTAATATTAATTAAAAAATAAGAAATGCCTTATTCTATGACGCTCTAATTTATGGTAGATATTTCTGCAGATGGATCGGAGCGAGCTGAGGCCCAACAGAAGGTAAATACTGACTTTACCTTCAGTTTTTTTGATTCGCAATGGTTTTTATAGCAAAAGCCCTTGCAAATTCTCATAACGCGAGGATCGTTATCCGGGTATTCCCAGTATCTTTCACTATCATAATTACTTAAGTGATATACAATTATCTGGTGCTGTTGAAATGCAATGAAGATGTGAAGAAAATAAATTAGAGAATACAACGAAAACGAAGCAGAACCTTTTAAAAATCGAATCAACCCAAGGAAATTTGCGAGTTACCTCGAGTATATCACAGATTTTTGTATGGACGAAAGATATAGTAAATTGCTAGATGAACTTCTTCACAATTTATACATAAGCTGCGGGATATGGCATCACTTTAAGAAACATGGTGTTTCTACCATTACTGTTGAATCAATTACATAGTGAACTAGTGGTGTGACCCTGAGGATGAGACATATGCGCGTTACTTGAGTGGGAGTGAGACACCAATCGCGGTGCGGCCGCTTGAGGGTTAAAGCCGTCATACCTTCTTAATTATGACTAGTGGTGTGCAAGTGTGTGTGCTCCCGACGGGGCACAAACAAAACTTCCCGATTTGGTATTTCAGTACAGCATCAACACTCAATGATTGTGATGACCAAGCTAACCAGTGATATCAATAATTGAAATTACGATTAATCATTACGGCACACGATCACGTTAGGTTGATTTTTAAGCCAATAAAAGTATTCAACTGAAATTCGTCCGCCTGGTTACCCCATCTACCTCTGTACTTACTTAGTTATCCCCCTCTTCGACATTTTTCCCGCAATTGTCGACATATTCACTCGCCTAGTATATTCTAGTTTAACTCGCGATATGTTCTAACCTATATTGAAACAAGTCATATTGAATGTGCATTTTTAACTTCCCGATCTAGAGAAGTTATTGTAATGACCCCGAAAATTGGAAGTGAAATTTTCATATTTTCACTTTTCTCGATGTGTGTGTGTGTGTGTGTGTGTTTTCGTTTTTCTTTTTTTTTACTATTTTCTATTCCTATTCACCCACGTAACCGCTGTTAGGCATTACTTCGTGGGCAATACTACGGATCAGAGTACCCACCCATTGCGGCTGGGGCCGACTTCGCCATTTCATGTCATCGTATTTCTAATCACAGGGTAAACCTCCAGAACTCCTGTGATACGATGGCGGGCGTCTACGATGGAACCCTCCCTCCCCCCCCCCCGCGCGACGGGTCACGTTCGGTACCGGCTCACGGTCTCACTTCATGGATACCGCCGATAGCACACACGAAATGTTCCTGCCATCGGCCAGAGTCCGTGAGAAAATATTTTTCAGAAAAAATATTTGCAGTGAGCCGCAATCGAACGCGGGACCTTTAGAATAGTAGGTAGACACTCTAGCCACTACACCAAAGCCCCGTCTCCGTGTGTGTGTGTGTGTGTGTGTGTGTGTGACCAAAAACTTTGTTTAACGTTTCCGATGAAACCAACGTAGCCATTTACGTTTTTTTTTTTGATCGACGCGACTTACTATTCTCCAGGTCTGAAAGGAACGATTTATGCGAAAAATGATTCGTTCAATTGTTACTAACAAATTCAATTGTTTTTATCGCTCTATCGCGAGAACGGTTCGAGATACGAAAAAAAATGTTAAATGAAAGTTGTTTCCCGCCACGAAATACACATTTGGCGTTTTATCACTTTTTTTGATAACACCCGTAGTTAATTGTTAGTAACAAAAAAATTGTTTATATGGCAGCGACGTGAGAACGGTTGAAGATACAACCAAATTAGTTGATGAAAATTAGTCCACATACAAAAATATGTATTTGATGTATAACTTTTTTTGCTAACACCGATAGTTAATAGTTCTTTACAAATTCAATTGTTTAGATCGCTCTATCGCCAGTACGGTTGGAGGTGCGAAACAAAGTGTCTAATGAAAGTCGTTCCACACGTAGAAATATACATTTGATGTTTTACGACTTTTTTTTTTTAACAGTCATAGTTAATTATTATAAACAAAAAGGATTGTTTATATCGCTGCATCATGAAAACGGTTGAAGATAGGAAAAAAATTAGTGAATGAAAGTTGTTCCACACACGAAAATGCATATTTCATGTTGTACAATTTTTTTTGCCAACACCGATACTTAATAGTTATTACCAAATTCAATTGTTTAGATCGCTCTATGACAAAACTCTTCGAGATACGAAACAAAGGGTGTAATGCAAGTCGTTGCACACGTAAAAATACATATTTGACGTTCCATGACTTTTTGCCAACACCCATTAATTGTTCTTAACAAATTGTATTGTTTGTCTAACTACTTCATATTACGAATTATAACTTTTTTTTAATATTCAGAAATTTCGACAACTTTATAAAGTCCATAATTTGTGACATGCACGGAAATCGTGGATATAATATATACGGCGGAACGATCGGGAAGTTATTGGTTCGACCCTTAGAGTGCCATACCCACATCCCGTTTATTTCAATTTTCCATCGATAGCTCGTGAAATGTGATGCCTAGCTAAAAACGTAATACAACATGATATATGTAGTATCACGAGGGGAACAAATTTTGTTTGACACTTTTTCTCGTATGTATCACCGTTCTCGAGATACAGCGTTATAAACAATTGAAATTGTTAATAACAATTGAAGGAATTGTTTTTCAACATTGACACTACTTTCCGCCCTGGAGAACAGTCAGAAGTATTTTCTGTCAAAGGAGAACCAAATTGATCAAGCCGTTTACCGGAAACTGTTTCCCAAAAAATCACTCACATACGAACAAACGCCCACCCACACACATACTATGACACGGTCAAGTACCCCCTAAAATTACCCTCCCCTAAGAACCACACAACAGGAAGAAAAGTAGGGGTATATCACCGCTGGTTCCCCAGCCATCCCGATAAGCAGCCTCACCTCTCCCCATTCCCCATGGAGCCAGCCAGCACTGACACTACCACTTCCGACGCCAGCCCAATCACCCCGCCAGTCACACACACACGCAGACACACGCCTAGGAGTGCCCCACTACCGAACAATAAGAGGGATTAAGGACTTCTAAAGTAGGGACACTTGACCATAGCGCGTTATCCCGAGAGGTTCAGAGAGTACTCCTATTATTATATAGTGTGAATCATTGTACGCACGCGAGGGAACAGAGTATCAGGAGCACCTGAGGACCCGTTGCAACTACCAGGACTCCGGAATTAAAGTAAAGGGCCCGGATCAGAAGCAATCCCACGTTAAGGAGGGCCAGAGCTGATTGTCCGTAGCAAGCAGCCACGTGAGTGAAAGCTACTCTTGCATTGCGGTATTTCCCCTACATCAAAATACCCCCGTTGTTGAAATCTCTTCCCCCCAGCGGTGAACGATTCTCGCGTTAACTTGATCTACCCTTAGGAATTAGATCTAACGTATTGCACCTATTCCCCCTGTACTATTGGGCCCCTTTTCTTTTCTCCTATCTAGTGCTAACTTCTCCCCTTCACGTGTAAGAATATAGCCAGGCCTCCCCCCCCCCCCCCCCCGAGAGTTAAGCCGGTAGGCAAAAGAGGCCCTTAATTAAACTGTATGAATACGTGTGAACTTGGGCAACATAATATATATTAGTTCACTCAAAATATACGGGTGTTCGTCAATTTCCTCCTCCGCCCCCTGTGTATTCGTATCATCAGTCCAAGGAGATTTAATTAATAATAACCGTTACAACACACACACACACAAAACCCTCATTTAAAATTTGTCAGCATGATGTGAAACGTCGAGAAAAGTGGAAGTTTTCGATTCCTGAGAGACTTCATTATCGGGGTGATTACAATAACTTAATGATGACAGTGTTTTCATTCGATTACTTAATACAATAATTATTATTCAGACGACTATACCTTGTTTTGTTAAATTCAACACTTTATCTGCTGCCTCGTTTGAGATATGAAAAAAAAGTGTCATATAAGACATTTTTAACTTCCCGATAGGGGAAGTTATTGTTTTGCCCCCGAAAATGTAAAATCGATTTTCCATCAGATCTCCACGTTTCATGATATTTCTGACCATTCTAGACTATTTAAAACGAAAGGTCCGTATGTGTTTGTGTGTGTGTGTGTGCGTGATGGTGACGATGTATGTATGCGGTCAAAATTTATAATTAACGATTTCTCGTAAACGAATCATTCGATCGAAGTTGTTGATGACTCAATCGAAAGGATTTCATGTAACTTAGACAGGATTTGATTTTGGATGGAAGAGGTCCAATATTTATATTGTTATTAACTTCCCGATTTTAGGGAAGTTATTGTGACGGGTCGGAAAATCGAATTTGAAAATTTCACTTGATATCCACGTTTCATGACCCCTACAAACGTTTCCAACCATTTTCAGCGAGATGTTTGTCGGTGTGTGTGTGTGTGTGCGTATGTGAGCAAAATTTTGTCGAACGATTTCTGCCAGACAAATTATGCAATCTGGGTTTTTTTATAGTCATCGGATAGGTTTCCGCCGAACTTAGCCCTGATTAGATTTTGAACATAATTGACCCAGCGGTTTTATAGTCATTAACAAATGGATTGTTTATATCGCTGCATCGTGAGAACGATTGAAGATACGAAAACAATTATTAAATCAAAATTGTTCCATACACAAAAATATTTATTTAATGTTTTATAACTTTTTTGGCTGCCACCCATAGTTTATTGTTATTAACAAATACAATTGTTTAGATCGCCATGTCGCAAAACCAGTTAGAGATACGCAACAATGTGTTAAATCAAAGTTGTTCGACACGTAAAAATAAACATTCGAGGTTTCATGACTTTTTTTGCCAACACCCATATTAATTGTTATTAACAAAATCTATTGTTTATATCGCTCGATCCTGACAACGATTAGAGATACAAAACAAAGTCTCCAATGAAAATCGTTGCACACATAAAAATTCACATTCGATGTTGTATCACTTTTTTGCCAACACCCATAGTTAATTGTTATTAAGAAACTGAATGGTTTATGTCGCTCTATCACGACAATATTTAGAGATACGAAATGAGGTGTTGAATCAAAGTTGTTCCACACATAAAAATACACATTTGAGTTTTTATGCTAACACTAGTTTTTCACAAATTAAATTGTTTATGTAACTCTATCGCGAAAAGGATATATTTTTCAAAAATCTCTTTATAACTTAAGCATTATAAAATTTCACATATTTGGAAATTTTGAAAAGTTTAAAACGTTCACAATTTGAGACACAAACCGAAATTTTGTATATAACATATACGGAGAAACGATCCGGAAGTTATTGGTTCGACCTGTAGAGGGTCTAACCCAAATCCCGTTTATTAACAATTTCAATTGTTTATAATGTTCTACTGCATGAACTATCAGAGTTAGCACAAAATTCATATGAGAAAAGTTGTTCCCCATATAAAAATACGAATTTAAGGTGGAATGACTTTTTTCAATAATTTGCGTAATTAAAGAGCTATGGCCGTCGGAACAATTATGTATGTAATGAGTGAATCAATGAACCTACCGCTGTCATGAAGGCCTCAATCGAAGCATTTCCGTGCAGAATCGAGTGGATTACAGTTTCAATGGCATTCGTGCAGTATATACAACGTTATCAACAATTGTTTATACTGTTCCGCTGGGTAAAATAAAAAAAGTCATCGTTTCTATTCCGGCCGCATCTCTATTGGCAACTCATTCCCACTCAAGGGACCCGCATAAGTCGCATCCTCATGCTCACCATACATCTACTCAAATATTCATAATTATCTGGTTCATAAATGAGTCAGTTTAGAATTGTCAAATCTGCAGCTGTTTATTATGACACCAAACGGGGTCACATTGATGAACCAGGATATATTGGAAAAGAATAAATTTAGAATACCAAATCGGGAAGTTTTTTTTGTGCCCCGAATGAAGCACACACATGCCCATACCACTAATTTTTATTAACTTCCCGATAGGAGAAGTTACTGTAACGACCCCGAAAATCAAAAGTAAAATTTTCACTTTTCTCGATGTTTGACAACATACTGATAAGTTTTGTGAAACATGTTCGTATGTGTGTGTGTGTTTTTTTTTCTTTTAAAGAAAAAAGAGAAAGAAGGAAGCCAACCTCCTTCCTCACGCTTCCTTCTTTCTCTTTCCTCCCTTTTTTTAAAAATCTTTATTGAAAACAAACCAAAAAAACTTACAAATTAAAAGTACAAATACAGAAAAAAAATCAAAAACAAGGGACAATACCCCTCGGCCTACACTAGTAGAAGGACAACCTTCTACATCCTAGTATCCCCAAATAACGACGGAACATCTGCGGAGCAATACTTCGCTGCGTAGGGGACGACAGCCGCGGCTTCCTCAGTAGCGAATCGTTCCCGGTCGTTCACGGTAAGAGGATCCTCCATTTAATCTGGATTTTTCCGAAGCTACTCCTCGCGGCACAGCTCCTGCAGAACCTCCCTAGCGAAATCGCTTGTCGCGTTGCATGCTGCCTCTGATGACAGCATAACTTCCACAAGATTTCCAACATTAATGGGTTTGCCTACGCTATTTTCCGATATAGACCGTTGGACCTCGAAACGCGGACATCCAGAGAGAACATGTTTCGCGTTTTCCTGAATTCCCTGACACTTCGGGCAATCCGGGGAATCTTCATGCTTAAATTTGTGAAGATATTCCCGAAAGCACCCGTGTCCTGAGAGCATCTGGGTTAGGTAGTAATTGACTTGTCCATGTGATTGGTCAAGCCAAACATTCAACTCTGGAATAAGTCGATGAGTCCACTGGCCTTTGCTCGAGGCGTCCCACTGTAGCTGCCATTGCTGGATGCTGTGGTTACGTTCTTCTCTCCTCAGTTCTACTGGGCTCAGCTCAGTTGATGTTTGGCGTGTGTAGAGTCGCCTACGCTCCTCCGCTAGAACTTCGATAGGTATCATCCCAGCAATGACGCACACTGCTTCGTTGGATACTGGCCGGTATGCGCCAGCCACCCTCAGGGCACTCAGCCTGTACTGAAACAACTTGCCGTCGTGCTGCTTGACTTCGTAGGGCATCTGTCCATATGGGGATACCATATGTTAATACCTATGTGACAACTGATGATAACAAAAGTCTTCTTCTCTGTTTTGGCCCTCCAATGTTCGGCATGAGTCTTGGAAGGGCAGTCCTCACTGCACCCGCCTTACTGCTTGCATGTTGGGCTTGTTGTCTAAAACTGAGCCGGGCATCAATCATAATTCCTAATTACCGTATATAGGGCTGGGAAGTTATTTTGTACTCGCCGACTTGCAGCGTGATTGTCTCCAATTTCTTTCAGCTTGTGATGAGTAGTGCCTCAGTCTTATGCTCTGCAAGTTGTAGACCAATCGAGTCCATCCACTTCCGTATCTTGTTAAAAACATTATCGAAAATGAGCTGAAGCGTGAATAGATGTTTTTCCACGATGGTTATAGCCACGTCATCTGCAAACGCCAGGAGCTTTGCCCCCGTCGGTAGTGCCAGTTTCAGGAATTCGTCGTACACGATATTCCACAGAAGGGGCCCCAACACTGAGCCTTGAGGTAGACCCCCAGTCACCTTATATGTTTTGGGGCCTATTTCTGTGTCATACTTGAGAACTCTGTCGGTGAAGTAGTTACCTACCATCTTTTGGAGATATGCCGGTACAGATACCTTCGATAATGCCGCCAAAATGGAATCCCACCGTACCGAGTTGAAAGCGTTCTTGACGTCCAGAGTAACAACCAAACGGTATTGTTTCGTACCTCCTTTCCATCGTCCGCCCTCAATCGCTCTCTTCGCTGTTTTCACCACCAGGTCTATAGCATCCAACGTAGATCGTCGTCGTCTGAGGCCGTATTGGGCTTCGGCCAATAGGGGTTCCACCACTGCCTCAATTCTCTGATGTATACTACGCTCCAGGATCTTGCCCGCAGTATCCAGCATACAGACTGGACGATATGATGACGGTTTGTCCGGAGGCTTTTTTCCCTTAGGAAGCAGTACGAGTCTCTGTTGCTTCCATCTGCTGGCGAAGATACCTTCCTGAATGCAAGCATTGTACATATCGAGAAAGATTCCAGGTGCTGCATTAATGGCGGCCTTCAGTGCTATGTTTGGCACACCATCGAGACCAGGGGCCTTGTTGTTGCCCACTCTACTACAGGCCTGCAATAGTTCATCAGCTGTAATCGGTGGAATTTCGTCGTTGGTACCATTCTTCACATTCGTCCCAGTAATATTGGATTGTTGGGGAAATAAGACAGACGCAATCCTCTCCAGGAGCTCAGGGCAGGACGGTGATGGTGTCGGTTGATTCTTAAGTCGCGCCATAACCACCTTGTACGGTCTGCCCCAAGGATCCTTATCTACTTCCTCCAAAAGCTCGTACCAACGGTCTCGTTTGCGAAGCTTTATGGCCTTGGTGAGTTCACGCTTAGCGGCTTTATACTTCACTTCCAGGCTTTCAGGATTGGACTTCATCCTTGCGCGTTGCCAGGATCTTCGCGCTGCGAAACATTCCCTCCGAAGGGTCGCGATTTCATTGCTCCACCAATACAACGGTGGCCGTCGGTTTCCACTAAATTTCCTGGGCATAGTGGCATCGCAGGCGTCCGTGACTCTCCACATCACTTCGTCTACTTTTCCTCCGGTATTACTACCGTTTATGGGGTCAGTCTTCAGTGCTACAAGGAAGGTGGTAATGTCGAATTTTCTCACATTGCAGCCGACTGCGTTTGTTCTTTCTGATGTGGGCGCGGACCTCCGGTCAACAGACACCTCCCAGAGTACCGCCCAATGATCACTGGGAGTATAGATCTCAGATACCTCCCATGCACAATTTCCTTTGAGCCGGCTACTGCTGACAAAGGTGAGATCGATAATTGAGCTCGCTTGTCTTCTGCGAAATGTTGGTTCACGTCCATCGTTCAATAGGACAATATCCTAAAGCCGAGAAGGCTTCTAGTAAAGCACGTCCTTGCTGAATCGTCTCCTTGCTACCCCAGTCGACTGCCCAGGAATCTCCCGCAATGGCCACCGGGAAATGCTGTTTCGCATCCATCACGAGTCTATCTAGAAATGCTGTGAAGTCTTCATAACAAAGGCTTGGTGGTGCATAGCAGCTATAGAAATTGATACCATTCATCTTGGCCACAACAAATCCAGAGTGTTCGACACCATCGTATGCTTCAAACGGTAAACCACCGCAGGACCAGATGACGGCTTTATTGCTAGTGTTGGTCACCCAGTTTTGGGAATGTAGATTCCTGTAAGGTTCGGAAATGACGGCAACATCAATCTTCAGGTCTCGAACCCTCTGCGTCAGTAGATCGTGTGCTGTTGCGCAGTGAGCAAGGTTCACCTGTAACACTCGCACTATGGCTGTGTACGGATCTTCTGGAGTGCACCCTGGTAGACTGGACATTTGATGCTACCAGTTACATGGGCATGGTCTTTCGTGGGCTCCAGTTCTACGCATAAAACGCATTTCGGCGACGCTTTACAATCGCAGCTTCTGTGTCCTTTTTCGCCGCATTTATAACACAGGCTCAATACGTTCCTTGCCGTAGCTGTAGGAAGCATTACTGTAGCCGTTTGTATTCCTCTGTATGACTTCCGAAGGCTCCTGATGGCACTCAGTGGGACGTCACTATCCGCGCCGTCAGCTCTTCTCAAGGCATCGAGAATATCCTCTTTGGTTATGACCTCATCGAGGTCTCTTATTTCCAGTTCTTCTTGTGGTCCTTTATTGAGGACTTTGGCGTCATTTTTGAGGGCTCCAACCAGGGCCTTCTCCAGCTCAATGGTTTCTCTTATGGTTTGCTCTTTCTTTCCTCTGGCAAGAATTAACAGAACATCTCCTGCGGCTGTTTTGCGTATTTTGTCCACGCATGCGCTAGCCGCATAGACACTCTGGTCTTTCTTTATTTCGCCCAAAATTTCCGAGTACATCTCCGTACCGGTCGGACGAATAATCAGCGCATCCGGTCGGAGAGCTGTTTTGTTCTTCGGCTTAGGTTTACTCTGCGTAACTCCTGGGGGGCTTTGGGGCGGCCTCCGTTTTTTCCTTCGTTCTTTGCTCTTCTCCCAAACACTTTCATCATCTTCCATCTCCGGATTGGATACTTCGTCAGTGGCCCTGTTTCCACTTGGTGAAGTCTCATTACTCACCAGCTCCTCCACATTCATGGGTACTGTTAGAGCACTTTTGAGCTTCTTTCCTGCTGTGTCATTAGGCGGCGTTCTCTCCTTTCTTTTATCCCCTCTTGTCGGCGTAGCTTGGGATGTTCCCGGTCTTTCGATGAGATCATGGCCGCTCCGTTGATTTGCCTGGAACAATCGGGCACCTGGGGGTGTCAGCCATGCCGCTGCCGGCAAGGGTGTTTTGAATCCTCCACTTTCCGTCATGGCTCTTATCGGCTTCGCGGATGTTTGCATCTTCCGAGCCAGATTTCGGATCTCTTCGTTGATCGTTCTTCGATTTTTATCGGTAAGAAAATTCACCAGCTTTGCCAGATCATTTTCCTGCTGATCTCATGTCGTCTTCATCGTAGTTTGTAATCCACCTGTAGCATTTGGGACCAAGTGGGCCACCCGGGGACAATCAAGTAATGGTCGGCTCTTCCCACAATCCGAGGAGCCAGCGCCGGCCACCAGGGCTTTCACCTGATCGGAACCGACGGCGGAATTTCCCTTTTGGGGGTTGTCCGCGTGGGATACAATTGTGTTATCATCACTGTTCATGTTTGCTTCATAGGCTATTATAGGGAGCCCACCTTTGGCACCCTTGGTTTCGGGAGTTAGGTTTCTCCCAGTGTGTGTGTCCGTCTGTGGCATAGAAACTTTGTCGAACGTTTCCGGAAGAACCAATGAACCAATTTGGGTTTTTTTTTCGAGCGATGCGTCCCCATGGCGCCCAAGCTCGGAAGGAGTGTCACAGTGAAATAATAATAATTTCTATTGTTATTAACAATTTCAATTATTCATAATGCTGTATTCGAATGCGTATCGATGGAATATCATAGATACGCAAAACTTTCTCTAATAAATGTTGGTCCTTATAAAAGAATTCATATTTTGTCTCTCTTGACCCTGTTCGTATCTTTAAACGTTTCGGTGTTAGAGCGTTGTAAACAATTGCAATCATTTAGAACGAGAAAAGTGAGAGAGGGGAAACCTTATGGTATCTAATTTAATTGATTGGTATCTAATGGTAAGCTTCTGGAATCTAATTGATTGGTATCTAATCAATGTTGTTCCTGACATAAAAAAAGGTGTCGAGTGTGGGATTTTTCAACTTCCCGATAGGAAGTTATTGTAATGGTCCCGAAAATGAAAAGTGTCAAATCGATGAAATTTTCGCATTGGCATCATCCGGACACGTTTTCAATGAAACGTCTGTGCGTGTGTGTGCGCGCGCGTATGTATGTACGTACATATGTATGTACGTAAAATACACATTTTATGTTATATGTATTATTCATGTAATTTGCATAATTAAGGAGGTACGGCCATTTGAAACATAAACTATTTATGACGTACACGAATGAAGCCATTGACGTCATCAATGCCGGAATTGTGGGTTTTCATGAGTGTGTGTGTGGGTGGGTGGGTGTGTGTGCGTGTGCGTGATGATGTATGTATATGGTCAAATTTTTTTTAGTATTCAGTAAATGTTCTACTGAATAAACTATTAGAGTTAGCACAAAATTCATATCAGAAAAGTTGTTCCCCATACAAAAATACGTGTTTTATGTGGAATGACTTTTATCAATAATTTGCGTAATTGAAGAGCTATGGCCGTCAGAACAATTATGTATGTAATGAGTGAATGAATGAACTCAGCGCTGTCATGAAGGCCTCAATCGAGGCATTTCCGTGCAGAATCGAGTGGATTACAGTTTGGGTGGCAATCGTGCAGTATATACAATGTTATCAACAATTGTTTATACTGTTCCGCTGGGTAAAATATTAAAGTCATCGTTCGTATTGCGGCCGTATCTCTATTGGTAACTTACTCTTACTCAAGTGCCCCGCATAAGTCGCATCCTCCTGCTCACCATACGTTTACTCAAATATTCATAATTATCTGGTTCATAAATGAGTCAGTTTAGAATTGTCAAATCTGCAGCTGTTTATTATGTCACATTGATGAACCAGGATATGTTGAAAAAGAATAAATTTAGTACGCTGCGCTGAAATACCAAATCGGGAAGTTTTTTTTGTGCCCCGAATGGGGCACACACATGCTCTCACCACTAGTTTTTCCAATCTCTCACTTTTCTCGTTCTAAATTATTTCAACCGTTTATAACGCTCTAACGCCGCGAGAGTTAAATATACAAAAAAAGTTAAACGCCATAAAATATGTATTTTTTCATAAGGAACAACATTTACTGGACATATTTTTGGGTATTCATGATATTTCGTGACATACAGCATTATAAACCATTGAAATTGCTAATAATAATAAAGATAATTATTATTTCACTTTAAAACTCCTTTTCGGCCTGGGCATCACGGAGACGCATCGATAAAAAAAAAGAAACCCAAATTGCTTCATTGGTTCTTCATGAAAGGTTCCACAAAGTTTTCATGTCCACAGACACACACACAGATACATAGATCTTGTTAAAACTTGTCTAAGATTGTCAGAAATGTCATGAAACGTGAAGACTGTAACGAGATTTGCTCGTTAGGGTTGAACCCCCGTAAATATGACATGCAAAACTTTAAAGTACGAAAAAAAACTTTGAAGTGCCGTCTGGTGACAGCTGAAATAAGGGTGTGGGAAGATGCTAAGACCAACGAAGGACGTGGGTAAGCAAGTCTGGGTGAGACAGCGCCCCATCGTCTGGAGGACGTTATTACATGATCTGGCGGAGAGTTAAAGGCCGACGTACCGGCATCCCAACCTAGCGGATCCACAGGCCATGGCGGGGTAGACTCGAGACCGAGGGCTAGGTGAGACGACTAGCGCCCCCGTGATCCCGTCGGGTTAATTAGCCGTGGTGGGGTAACGTAGTTCCCACCGCCGCCGAGATATCCAGACTAGGGGGAGAAAGGCTCTAGGAGATCTCGTGAAAGTCGAACGCGGACGCTTGAGCCGATTGGTTGCAAACCTCGGTGAGAGCGGGCTTAGTGGCACTGGCTTGCATAAGGCCAGGAAAATGGCGTCCCTTCGAGTATATCGATCGTGGCGAGTATAGGGAGATGCTCCTACATCTCCCGATTAGAGAAAACGGATTCTTTGAGACGAGAGATACAAACCTCTCGCTTCTCTGAGTTATTTTAGCCCCTATTGAACCCCTGAGTGAGTCGTGATTCGGTCGACGGGAATATGAAGATTCTGGCAGTCAGGACACGCACCGCCATGTTAGTAATAAGAGCAAGTGACTAGCGTTGATAGTGCGGTGATTGATGGTCAAGAGTGTGGGTGGTCGTAAGGAGGTTGGGAGATAACCCCTTGGTCAGATCAGCCTCTTGACGTCGTGGCACTATGCAGTTCGGTGGATTGTCCTGATGAAATCCCCTTACAAAAAATACACAATTTATGTACAATTATTTTTTAACTCCCCGAAAGGATAACTTATTGTAATCACCCCCAAATCGAACTTTTTGGGTTTTCGTCCCACAGGTTTTAAGTATACCGAAATGCTTCCCATCAAATTCTGAGCAAAAGTCTGTGTGTGTACAAAATTTTGCGCAACTATTTCTCATGAACAGATGAAGTTTTCAACGGAAGTTTTCAAGGTCGCATTCGAAGCGTTTCCATATAACTTAGAACTGATTAGATTTTGGTTGAAATAGGTGCAATATATATATTGTTATTAAAAATTCCAATTGTTCATAACGTTCTATTGCATACACTAGTAGAGATATATAGAGAGCGTAAAATGTATATAAGAAAAGTTGTTCCCCATATAAAAATATGTATTGTATATAGCATGACTTTTTTCTATATTTTCATTATTAAAGAGGTATGACCGTCTCAACAATTATGTATGCAATGAGTGAACGAATGAACCCAGCGCAGTCATGACGGTCCCAATCTAAGCGTTTCCGTGCAAAATTGAGCGGATTACACGTTGGATGGGATTCGTGCAGTATATGCCATGTTGTTAAGAATTGCAATTGTTTATACTGTTACAGCGGCGAAAATTTTAAAGTTATCGGAAAACTTCTCACAAGAGAATTATTGAAGTGAAACTTCTTTAGGTCCGGTAGGGTAAGTTGAATGCTAGGAGCGCCAGTGGTCACGAAAATAGTGAAACGCTGGGAGGGGAATGAGTGGAGAGAGCACGGGCTCCTCCACTCCTCATAGCCCCACGGTGGTAGCGTAAGGCGGAGCACGGGCGGCAACGGAACACGTGAAACGCTAGGAGGGGAATCTTTCTCAGATTACTTGATCGATGCGCTGCCTTGTGGAATTGCGTCGGAAGTTGGGACGGTTCAGTTGGCGTGTTAGTTGTTTACCGTAGCTATATGGCAATAACTTCTATACAGCATTTTCTTATAATTATTAAATACTCCTGTGTAATTCTTGTCTTGAGTTTTGATTATTGACAACCGTTTTAATTGGACCTTTTAAGGTGAGTTATTTATGATGAATGTTTAATGTTTGCGGATGATTACAGTGCGGGAACGTGGGGTAGAATGGACAATGAATGACCACATTGCATTGATGATAGAATTCTTTCAAAATCGACTACACTACGTAGAGGATATTTTAATATTTATATGGTGGGTTCAAAAATAATAATAAAGGCATTACATGAGTCAAAAATACCACAATACAAAACTTGGACATCAGCGAGGGCTATGGCGGAGGTTAGAAATGGAGCTGAAGATCAATATTGACCCAAATCTTTGATAACCAACCATCGTAGGGAATTATTTTAAATTTCAAATTGAAGTCGAGTTCATTTCCATTGATTTCGGCTGTGAGTGTCAATTTTCATCACTCATATATTTCTGATGGGGGCTATCCATGATAAATGGGCTGACCTTTAATTATAAATCTGCTTAACCTAGCTACGATGAAAATTTGTCGAAATACCAATTTTCAATTCAATAGAAAGGCAATTTCTTCAATTAATGTCCATTATCCCCACTTTCCATATACTAGGGAATTATTATTAATCGTGGGGACTTATTTCTTCGCAGCAAAATTATGCCAAAGACCAGTACAGAACGTGTTCGAGCATTTCGTAAGAGACAGCGAGCCCAAAAGTTATCGAAGAAATCTAATGAAAACTTAACAAAGAAACCTGCAAAAACTACACTGGAGCGTAAAAGAGTGTCGCGCGCGAGACAAAAATTAATACAAATTGCTGTGAACCCATCCCAGGCATTACCACCAACTCTAACGCCACCAGTCGTTGATGAAGATGATGGCGCTGGTCCCTCGGTTCTCCATGCTAGTCATGATATTCCAAGTGTACCCAATACAAAGTTCAGTGCTAATCGGAGCGCTCACCCAGAATTTAATAAGAAACTCCTGGACAATCCTTTCTGTGCAAACTGTGGAATTTGCGATCGTCTATGGTTCAAAGATGATTTAAAGGAAATTACTGAATAACATCAACAATTACTCGCTACAGAATTTCCAGAAGCAGTTTTTAACAATGTCGTGGCATGCCGGTGGTGTAAACAGTCTCTCCAGCGTGGGCATGTGCCTACATTTGCAAAATTGAACGGATTTACTTATCCTGTGAGACCTGCACATCTCCCACCGTCAAATTTAGTATCAGAAAGACTCATTGCACCACGCATACCATTCATGCAGATAAGACGTTTACGACATGTCCATGGTCAATATGGAATTTACGGTCAGATCATGAATGTTCCCGTATGTGTCAACACAATGGTTCATCATCTTCCTAGAGATATTGAAGATGATCACTGTATCTATGCGCATATCAAGCGGAAAAAGATACATAAGCCCAGTTAAGTGAGTGAATTAGTTAATAAGTGAAACATCAAATCGTGGCTACAGTATTTAATTAACACTCCGTTGTATAAATTCTACAATTTAAACATCAGTCAGTCTTTCTTTGGCAATTCAACTGCAAATGAAGTCCGTAGAGATGAAATCAGCGAAGACATACCTATACAGGGTCTCCCGCAACTGCGCACTCTAAATTTGAGGGTGGGAAGAGGGCAAAATTTGGAGTCGAAAGTTCCTTTTCCACTTTCCTCTCCGAGCCCCCCCCCCCCAAACGAGTTACTCAATTTTTAAATGAGCGAATCAAAGCGTAGCTCCGCCCTCTTGACCAGTGGTTCTCCATTAAATAGTTATGAATTAGTTTTCACATGTTCCACGTCACATGGCCCATGTGTGTACAAATACACATACTCATACACATACACATACTCATACACATACATGTACACATACTCATACACATACATGCACACATACTCATACACATACACATACGCATGCATGTACACATACAATGGGAGAAACCTAACACCCGAAACCGAGTGTGCCAAGGTTGGGCTCCCTATAACAGCCTATGAAGCAAACATGAACAGTGATGATAACACAATTGTATCCCACGCGGACAACTCCCAAAAGGGAAATTCCGCCGTCGGTTCCTACCAGGTGAAAGCCCTGATGGCCGGCGCTGGCTCCTCGGATTGTGGAAAGAGCCAACCATCACTTGATCGTCCCCGGGTGGCCCACTTGGCCCTTAATGCTACAAGTGGAACTGTACCTACTATGCAGAGGACATAGGACCTGTACGAAAATGATCTGGCAACGCTAGTGAATTCTCTTACAGATAAAAACAGGGGAACCATAAATGAAGACATGCGAAAGCTGGCCAAGAAGATCCAAATGGCCGCAAAGCGAATGAGATCCATGACGGAGACAGGGGTAGGCAAAACACCCTTGCCAGCAGTTGGATAGCTCAGCCCTCTAGGTCCTAGATTGTCCCAGCTAAGCCTAGGGAGTAGCCATAAGTCCATGGAGAAATCGAAGACATCTGAGGAGACCCCAACCCGACGGGACAAAAGAAAGGAGAGGACACCGCCTGATGACACAACGGGCAAACAGCTCAAGAGTGCCGACAATGAGGCAGCAGCAACGTCGTCCAGAAATGTGGAGGAGCGCATAAAAAATTGAACCCGGTTAGAGGGGAACAGGGACATGGAAGAAGTATTGGATTCTGAAACAGAAGACGATGAAAGTGCTTGGGAGAAAGCCAAAAGATGAAGAAAAAAACATGAGCCGTCCCAAAGTCTTCGTGGTGCTACGCAGACTAAACGTCGCTCGAAGAATAAAGCAACAATCCGACCTGATGCGCTAATTATTCGCCCGGCGGGGAAAGATACGTACTCGGAAATATTGAGACGAATAAAGAAGGACCAAGGTGTTTGTGCGGCTAGCTCATGCATGGAAAAAATCAGTAAAACAGCTTCCGGAGACGTTCTCCTAATCCTTGCCAGAGGAAAGAAGGACGAAGGTGTTGAGTTAGAGAAGGCGCTAGTTGGAGCCCTCCAAAATGAAGCCAAAGTGTTTAATAAGGGACCTCAAGAGTAACTCGAAATTAAAGACCTCGACGACGCCGCTACGAAAGAAGACATACTCGATGCCCTGAGGAAAGCTGATGGCACAGATAGTGATATCTCATTGAGTGCCATCAAGTCTCTTCGCAAGGCATACAGAGGAACACAATCGGTGACGGTGGTACTCCCTGCCGCTACTGCAAGGAATATACTGAGTAAAGGTAGTAAAATACGAATAGGCCTGGTATATGCCCGCATCGTGGCAGTGGTAAGGCCCTTAAAGTGCTTCAAGTGTTGGCACTACGAGCATCTTGCCGTTAATTGCAAGAGCCCCATTGACCGATCAGACCTGTGCTATAAGTGCGGCGAAAAAGGGCACAAAAGCTCGGATTGTAAAGCGTCTCCGAAATGCGTTCTATGCGTAGAACTGGAGCCCATGAAAGACCATGCCCATGTAACTGGTAGCATCAAATGTCCAGTCTACCAGGGTGCACTCCAGAAGATCCGTACACAGTCATAGTGCGGGTGTTGCAGGTGAACCTGGCTCACTGCGCCACAGCACACGATCTGCTTACGCAGACGGTTCGTGACCTGAAGACTGATGTTGCAGTCATTTCGGAACCTTACAGGAACCTATATACCCAAAACTGGGTTACCGATAGTAGCAATAAAACCGCCATTTGGTCCTGCGGTGCTCTGCCGTTTGAAGCATATAACGGTGACCAACAGTCTGGATTTGTTGTGGCCAAGGTAAATGGTATCTATCTGTATAGCTGCTATGCACCACCAAGTCTTTGTTATGAAGACTTCACAGCATTCCTAGATAGGCTCGTGGTGGATGCGAAACAGCATTTCCCAGTAGCAATCGCAGGAGATTTCAATTCCTGGACAGTTGACTGGGGCAGCAAGGAGACCAATCAGCGAAGACGGGCTTTACTGGAAGCCATGTCGACTCTAGATGTCGTTCTATGGAACGATGGAAATGAACCGACATTTCGCAGAGGACAAGCGAGCTCAATTATAGATCTCACCTTCGTCAGCAGTAGCCTGCTCAAAGGCAATTGTGCATGGGAGGTATCCAAGATTTATACTGCCAGCGATCATCGAGCGGTACTCTGGGACATGTCGGTTGATTGGAGGTCCGCGCCCACATCGACCAAAACAAACGAAACCGGCTGGAATGTGAGAAAATTCGACATCACCAGTTTTCTTGCGGCATTAAAGATCGACTCAGTAGGTGGTAGAAATGCCACCGAAAAAGTGGATGGAGCCATGCAGAGAGTCACCGATGCCTGCGACGCGAGTACACCCCGGAAATTCAGTGGAAACCGACGGCCACGGGTGTATTGGTGGAGCGATGAAATAGCTATGCTTCGCAAGGAATGCTTCGCAGCGAGAAGAACTTGGCAACGTTCAAGGAAGACATCCAATTCCGAAAGCCTTCAACTAAAGTATAAAGCGGCTAAGCGTAAGCTCACCAAGGCCATAAAGCTTCGAAAACGAGACTGCTGGAACGAACTGTTGGAGGAAGTGGAAAAGGATCCTTGGGGCAGGCCGTACAAGGTGGTTATGATCCGACTCAAGAGGCAGCCGATGCCATCACCGACCTGTCCTAGGCTTCTGGAATGAATTGTCTCAGTCTTATTCCCCCAACAAACGAGCGTAGATGAAAAGCAGATGGAGGGCGCTATCATCGACGGAATACCGCCGATTACAGCTGAGGAACTGTTGCAGGCCTGTAGTAGAGTGGGCAACAACAAGGCCCCCGGTCTCGATGGTGTGGCAAATATTGCGTTGAAGGCCGCCATCAATGCAGCACCCCGAATGTTTCTCGAAATGTATAATGCGTGCATCCAGGAAGGTATTTTCCCCAGCAGATGGAAACAACAGAGGCTCGTACTTCTCCCCAAGGGGAAAGAGCCACCGGACGAACCATTACCATATCGTCCACTCTGTATGCTGGATACGGCGGGCAAGATTCTGGAGCGCATAGTACACCAGAGACTTGAGGCAGCGGTAGAACCCCTGTTGGCCGACGCCAATATGGTTTCAGGCGTCGACGATCTACGCTGGATGCTATGGACCTCGTGGTGAGAGCAGCGAAGAGAGCGATTGAAGGCGGACAATGGAAAGGAGGTACGAATTTCAATACTGTTTGGTTGTTACTCTGGACGTCAAGAACGCTTTCAACTCGGTGCGGTGGGATGCCATTTTGGCTGCATTATCGAAGCTATCTGTACTGGCATATCTCCAAAAGATGGTAGGTAACTACTTCACCGACAGAGTTCTCAAGTATGACACAGAAGTAGGCCCCAAAACATATAAGGTGACTGGGGGTGTACCTCAAGGCTCAGTGTTGGGGCCCCTTCTGTGGAATATCGTGTACGACGAATTGCTGAAACTGGCACTGCCGACGGGGGCAAAGCTCGTGGCGTTTGCAGATGACGTGGGTATAACCATCGTGGAAAAACGTCTATTCATGCTTCAGCTCATTTTCGATAATGTTTTTAACAAGATACGGAAGTGGATGGACTCGATTGGTCTACAACTTGCAGAGCATAAGACTGAGGCACTACTCATCACAAGCCGAAAGAAATTGGAGACAATCGGTATACACTGCAAAATATTTTTCTGAAAAATATTTTTTCACGGACTCCGACCGATGGCAGGAACTTTCCGTGTGTGCTATCGGCGGTATCCATGAAGTGAAACCGTGAGCCGGGACCGAACGCGACCCGTCGCGCGGGGGGGGGGGAGGGAGGGTTCCATCGTAGATGCCCGCCATCGTATCACAGGGGTTTCTGGAGGTTTACCCTGTGATTAGAAATACGATGAGCTGAAATGGCGAAGTCGGCCCCAGCCGCAATGGGTGGGTACTCTGATCCGTAGTATTGCCCATGAAGTAATGCCTACCAGCGGTTACGTGGGTGAATACGAATAGAGAAAAAGTGAAAAAAAAACTCATACACACATGGGACATGTGACGTGGAACATGTGAAAACTAATTCATAACTATTCAATGGAGACCCACTGGTCAAAGGGGCGGAGCTACGCTCTGATTCGCTCATTTGAAAATTGAGTAACTCGGTGGGGGGGCCTCGGAGAGCAAAGTGGCAGAGGAACTTTCGACTCCAAATTTTGCCCTCTTCCCACCCTCAAATTTAGGGTGCGTAGTTGCGGGACACCCTGTAGAGGAAAGCCCTACAGCTCAACAACAGACTTTACAATAGAACGAGCAGAAATACCTCAGAATTGCACCCGGTGAGCTGGCTGTGCCGCAGAGCATACTGTTTGATGAACATGCTGAAGAAGGACTGTCCTTCCCCGGCATATATCTTGGGCATTACAGAGTGGTTAAAGATGGCTTACCTGTCACACCGTCCATGATGACTACCAGCGAGTTAAGGCGTTTTGATCGTCGTGGAGTTACATCTTTTATACATGGCTATGAAGATAATGCGAATTCGAGTGCGTGATTCCCTCAGCGTTGCCTTCAAGCATGTCGGACACGATTTAAAGATAACAAGACAGCAAATTGAATCTGAAGACTACATCAACCAATGCATAGAAATCAATCTGGCTTTCTTGAGGTGCATACCTAATTCCAGTTGGTATTGGGGGTATCGTAAAAGAGACTTATTCGCAATGATAAGACAATTGGGTAAACCAACATTGTTTTTAACTATGAGTGCCAATGAAATCGGTTGGATTAATTTACTTCGAACGTTATACAAGCTGAAGAATGGAACAGAGATTTCAAAGGAAACGGCGTCCCGATTGTCCAATATGGAGAAAAGTTCTTTGATAAATGAGGATTCAGTCACGTGTGCAGTCTATTTCAATAAAATTATGAATTCTGTGATGACCCTTCTGCAGTCGACAAAATGTAGCCCATTCGTGTTCTTCATTACTTCAAAAGGATCGAATTCCAACATCGCGGGAGTCCTCATGCGCATATTCCCTTGTGGCTTGAAGATGCACCGAAAGATGCACTTGGTGAGGATAAACAGGCAGCAATCACCATGATTGACAACCTCATTTCCGTTTCGGCGGAGGAATCATCTAGAAACATTAAATTGCAAACTCATAAGGATACTTGCATATGTTTCAAGAGAGTTGCTGCTAATATGCCACAAAAATGTCGCTTTGAAGCTCCATTCATGCCTTGTAGATCGACCGTCATCTTAACACCGATGGAGATAACTCAACCTGGATTTGCTAAATATGCAGGACATTATAAGCAAATAAGAGTTAATTTAGAGCAAGATGAGTACACGGACATGAATGAATTCTATGAGCGAAACGAAATACTTTCAGATGAACACTATCTGGATATTCTCACAGCTGGCATTAAGCGTCCAAAAGTGTTTCTGAAACGGCAACAATCAGAGAAATGGCATAATCCTTCCAACCCCTTCACCTTCAACGTTCTTCAAGCAAATACAGACATACAGTTCATTACAGAAGAATACTCATGTGCAGCGTACGTAGTGGAATATGTCAGCAAAACCAACAGAGGTATCAGCAATTTGCAGCGACAAAAAACACAGATTCCAGATGAACACCCCGATTTTGATATCGTTGAAATTACAAGGAAGATGAGTGTCGATATGCTGAATACCGCTGAGATGACCAGTCAGGAAGCGGCTTAGTATTTACTATCGTGTACATTCCTACTGTATGGCCAGTGGAACGGCAGAGGATAAGGAAAACTGAAGAACAATTAGCACAGATGGATGGGGACGATGATTCAACTCATATCTGGAAGGAAAATTGCTTCGACAAGTACGAGAAGAGACCTCCAGAACTTGATACTATAAGTCTGGCACAATTCGTTGCCAATTACACACGCAATGCTAAGAATGCTTTAGTAGAGAGGAAAGATCCACGTTATCCGTTATAGAAATTATGCCATTGATACAGATTTGAATGAATACAAAAGAGAGATGGTTACTCTGTATTTACCGTTCCGCAATGAAGAGACAGACATACTTTCCGAGGCCAAATTCGTACAGTTGTATCAGCAAAATGCGGAGTGGACAACGGCGTAAAGAATTTCAATCTGATTTAAACATCCAAAAAACCACTGAAATCTGCAGACAATTGTGCCGAGAAGGAGAGCTTGAAGATGGAGACGAAATACGTGATGTGGCTAATCGACAAGCAGAACATGATATACCTCATGAGTTATATAATAATGAAAACTCTGACATGAATCATGACCTTCGAATTGCGATGCTAAATAAACTCGGGGCAATTGCCAAAAGACGGGAGAATTTGATGCCCACCGACAGATACTACGACTTGATGCGGATGGCGAATGAAAAGCAGAGAGCTGCTCATGCATGTTATCTCCATTACATAATCGACAGATCAATTACCATTTCAAATTTTCTTAACTGGACCAGCTGGATGTGGTACCACAGTACCCACAGCTTTGAAAAATACTCTATCCAAATTACTGTCATTATCCGTAGAAGTAGTGCAACAATAGCGAACTCTTTTCAAATTTGTACGAGTAATCATTATCGATGAAATTAGCATCATCAGCGCCGAATTATTATCACAAATAAACGCAACGCTTCAACAGATAACAGGAAATTATGACAGTCGCTTCGGTGGAATGAATTTGATATTGATTGGAGACCTACGACAATTACCACCAGTGAGAGCAAGACCAATCTACAAGCAGATCAAGCAAAGGGTAATAGGTCCTACTTTGTGGCACGACCTCAAATTCTACGAGCTGAATGAAGTGATGCGCCAGTCTCATATTATGTTCTCATCATTATTAACTAAAATTGGGAATGGAGTGCAGTTGGAGGAGGAAGAATTAACGTTCTTGGAATCAAGATTTTACTGCAAAAAAGAGGCAGAGGGACTGTGCCCCAATGGACAGAGAATTTTCTTTTCTAATAATTCAGTCAATCAATATAACCAGTCAGTACTCAATTCCGCAGAAAATCAGGTGATATCTGTGGCGAACGATGTCTACGTTGGTTGCCACTGCGCAGAGCAGGAAGCATTTGTGCATCAGAAATTACACAAAATGTCTGTGATTGATACTGGTGGTCTACCCTACGAGATAACTTTTGTACTACACAAGTCTTACATGATCACAACTAACATTGATGTCGTGGATGGATTAGCCAAAGGTGCAGTGGGGAAATTCATACTCATCGATTATGATGAAGGTGGAGAGGTGAAACGTATATGGCTGGATTTTCGTAGTACACCTAAGGTTGGAGAAAAGTAAGTCCATATATGCAGCAAGAGCACATCAGTCGAACAGCAGTACCGATAGCCCGACGTACATCAAGCATCCCGTTAAATACAAGACGCTAGTGGCTAACTGAAATCATTTTCCTGTGATGGCTGCATGTGCCATTACAATTCACAAATCCCAAGAAGGGTCATTTGAGGAAATTGTCTATGAATATGGCAAGAGTCACACACAGCAGCTTTTGTATGTCGCATTATCACGAGTGACCAGTTTAAATGGATACACTAAATAACGACTTCAGATTTCATCAGGGGCGGAGACCAACTACATCTTTAGAAAGTTTGCAAGCAAAATTTCAACGACTATCTCTCAATCGGTTGCAAACAATTGATGATAAGTTGATGAACTTCATCAACGCCAAAAGGGATTTGCTCATTCAACTGTCAGAGTCTCAGAGCACATGCTGCAGATCTCAATAATCCAATTGTCAATAATTCAAACATTTTACTTCTTTCTGAGACATGCTTGAGGAATGACGAGGGAATGGTAGTGCCAAATTTCCGTTGTGCGGTGCAGTTTAAACGTCCTCATGTAAGAAATGGGGGTGTTGCTATCTACAATAAAACAACCAATAATACATTCATTGCCACTGCTAATATGGACATCAACGTACATCAGACGAGTTCTTTAGTAGTGAATACCGCAAACGTTGGGGACATTTGTGCTGCTCGCTGTGTTCTCGAAAATGGACAATCATCACCGTTGTGATCTACATATCACCAGATCAGTCAATGAAAACTATCATAGATTTCATTCACGAAGTCCTAATCATTTATACGCCTACGGTGTCAGCTATGCTCCGGAAAGACTATGATAAAATGCCAATGATTTTAAGTGGTAATTTCAATGTCAACTTTGCCAGTCCAGAAGCTCAGCCCCTGATTCGATTCTTGAATGAAAAATTCAATTTGAAAATTAATAATGATCCATCAGTACCAACGACAGAAGCAGGAACAACAATTGATGCTGTGTTTCTCAGATATTTAGAGCAATTGAAATCAAGTGTGTATATATCGTATTTCAGTTACCATAAACGCATCGTATCATTTCTGAATTCTATTGAAAATGAATAAAATACAATTTTTACTTTGTTTTAATATATGTGGGCTGTGTATGATGATAATTTCCCCTTTGTCACCACAATTTCCCAAGAAACATCCTTAATCAATTGACCTAAATTTATATGAGATTCGTTTACATTTAAAACTGGGGAAGTTTCACTTCTATCGTGTGTAGTTACTACCCACCGTTTTTTTCGTATATGAAACTATAGGTTATATGTGTAATGATTTTTTCCCATAATTTGCATAATTAAGGAATAATTAAGTGATGGTGTGCAGTAATTATTACTCACAATTTTAATTATTGATATCACTGTTGAGGTTGGTCATCACAATGATTGCGTGTTTACGCTGTACAGAAATACCAAATCGGGAAGTTTTGTTTGTGCCCCGTACGGGGCACACCGTAACATTTGCACACCACTAGTTGTTATCATTATTATTATTAAAGAGGCTGTAGGCCTAGGCCCTTTTGTCTCCCACAGAACAAAAACTCATCGGCAGGGTTATAGGAATATTCCAAGTCCATTAGTGAAGCTTAGAATCTCCCTACATCCCAGTTGTCCACATTCCTCCTCCTCCAAGGACATTTCCCCCCATATCTGGTGTCACTGTACGGGGAGTGCTGGGCATTTGCATAATACCTTGCAGGGAGTTTCCTCTTCCTCCTCACAGAACTGGCATATGGTGGTTTCAGATAGGCTCAGTATATTCATGTGCCTACGCAGTTTGCAGTGGGGTGACATGGCAGCTACTAGCATCCTTACCAGCTTTCTATTAATTTCCATTAACTCGCTGGTCCTCTTCTGGTCTCAGTTGTGGATGAACAGTTTAGATTGGCTGGCACCTGCAGTTGTCATCCACTTCTGGTGTATCTGATCAACAACCCATTCCTGGATACTTAGCTTCACCGCTTGTTTCGGTGGTCCTACGACAAGCCGAGGGAACCGTTCGTTCCCCTCTGCCCCGTTCATAGCTTGCTCGTCAGCTTTTTCGTTGCCCGGTATATCCTAGTGACCCGGTACCCAAATTAGTCTGACCTTGTTCTTGCGTGTCAGCATGTTCAGTGTGTCTCTGTATAGTCCTACAATCGCCGATTTGATGTGTGGATTCTCAAACGCTTTCAGAACTGTATGACTGTCTGAGTATAAGGTGATTCCTTTCTCTGTATAAGCCCGCTGTATGTTAGTTGTCCCACGGCCAACGATTGTAACCACCTCCACCTGAAACACGGTGCAGTGGTCTTGCAGGCGGAAGCTGAATTCCACTTTGTCCGTGTACCAGATCACTTCCCAACCATGGAGAACTTCAGATTCCTTCTCCCACCTGGTCCTGTCCGGGTATATCACCTCATAGTTCTCCGCTGTGGCAATGGTTAATCCATTAAAGTCTTGGGCATCATTGACGCCCGGGGCTATGTGTTCTAGAAGTTTCATCAACTCGGTATGTCCCTTCTCATACCTGTTCCCTCCTCAATCTCCCATCCGCTTTAGCCTGTGGGCTACTGACATCGCCGCCCACCTAACCGCCACCTCAATGTACGGAAGTCCCAGCAGCGTCGCCAGCGCTTCGGAGTGGTTCTCATGATCCCTGTAATGGACTTGAGTGCCATGCCCATGTAGGGTTTACCGATGTAAACAACATGGCCGAACATCGGACCTTGATGAAGATCGGCCCGAACGGTGGATGCCCATCATCGGCACCTGATTGACGGGCCGCTCATCGGGTCTCAGAATACTTGCCGATTATCAGCACCCCATACATTATTTTTTTTCAATTCCCGATCTTAGGGAAGTTATTGGAATGGGTCTGAAAATCGAAATGGGAAATTTCACTTGATCTCCCCTTTTCATGACCCCTAGAAACGTGTACCACCATTTTGAGCGAGATGTTTGTCTCTGTGTTTGTGTGTGTGTGCGTATGTGAGCAAAATTTTTTCGAACGATTGCTCATAGACAAATTATGCGATTTGCGTTTTTCTATACTCATTCAATAGGTTTCCGCCTAACTTAGCCCTGATTAGATTTTGAACATAATCGACCTAGCGGTGTTATAGTTATTAACAAATTAATTGTTTATATCGCTGCGTCGTGAGAACGATTGAAGATACGAAAAAAATTATTAAATCAAATTTGTTCCACACACGAAAATATTTAGTTAATGTTTTATAACTGTTTTGGCTGCCACCCATAGTTTATTGTTATTAACAAATACAATTGTTTAGATCGCCATATCGCAAAAACAGTTAGAGATACGCAAGAATGTGTGAAATGAAAGTCGTTCTACACGTAAAAACGCACATTCGATGTTTTATGACTTTTTTGGCTAACACCCCTAGTTGATTGTTATTAACAAAATCGATTGTTTATATCGCTCCATCGTGAGAATAGTTCGAGATACGAAATAAAGTGTCCAATGAAAGTCGTTCCATACATAAAAATACCCATTCCATGTCGTATAACTTTTTTTGCTAACACCGATAGTTAATAGTTCTTAACAAAATCCATTGTTTAGATCGCTTTATCGCGAGTACGGTTGGAAGTGCGAAACAAAGTGTTGAATGAAAGTTGTTCCATACGTAACAGTATAGATTTGATTGTTTATGACTTTTTATGCTAACACTCATAGTTTTTCACAAATTGAACTGTTTATCTAACTCTATCGCAAGAAAGGATATATTTTTAAAAAATCTCTTTATATTTTACGAATTACCTAATTTCACATATTTGGTAATTTTGAGAACTTCAAAACTTTCACAATTTGAGACACACACCGAAATTTTGTATATAAAATATACGGGGGACCGATCGGGAAGTTATTGGTTCGATCCGTAGAGGGTCAAACCCAAATTCCATTTATTCCTTATATGAAAATACACCTTGTTATGTACCCAAATCCCGTTTTGTAAATTTTGAAGCAGGTGTCAAAGAATCACAAAGCTCCTAGCATTTTGAAAATTTTGGCGTTATTGACGTTATGAAGTCGTCTCCCTTTATACTATTGCGTACTCTATTTCATTCATCCTCCAGTGATGACGGACATGTACTGTGTTATTATTAACTTCCCCATTTTAAGGAAGTTATTGGTAGGGGTCGAAAAATCGAAACTGGAAATTTCACTTGATCTACACGTTTCATGACCCCCAGAAACGTTTCCGACCATTTTGAGCGAGATGTGTGTGTTTTTTTTTTCTACTCTTGCTCTATTCGTATTCACCCACGTAACCGCTGTTAGGCATTACTTCATGGGCAATACTACGGATCAGAGTACCCACGCATTGCGGCTGGGGCCGACTTCGCCATTTCAGCTCATCGTATTTCTAATCACAAGGTAAACCTCCAGAAACCCCTGTGATACGATGGCGGGCGTCTATGATGGAACCCTCCCTCCCCCCCCCCGCGCGACGGGTCGCGTTCGGTCCCGGCTCACGGTCTCACTTCATGGATACCGCCGATAGCACACACGGAATGTTCCTGCCATCGGTCGGAGTCCGTGAGAAAATATTTTTCAGAAAAAATATTTGCAGTGAGCGGGAATCGAATGCGGGACCTTTAAAATAGTAGGCAGACACTCTACCCACTACGCCAAAGCCCCGTCCGGGCGAGATGTGTGTGTGTGTGCGTATGTGAGCAAAATTTTGTCGAACGATTTCTTCTAGACAAATTATGCGATTTGGGTTTTTATATACTTAGTGGATAGCTTTCCGCCTAATTCAGCCCTGATTAGATTTTAAACATAATCAACCCAGCAGTTCTATAGTTATTGACAAATGAATTGTTTATATCGTTCCATCGTGAGAACGATTAAAGATACGCAGAAAATCATGCAATCAAATTCGTTCGACACATAAAAATACATATTTCATGTTCTATAACTTTTTTTGCTGAAACCGATAGTTCATTGTTGTTAACAAATTCAATTGTTTATATCGCTGTATCGCAAGAACGGATAGAGATACGAAAAAATATGTTAAATGGATGTTGTGCCACAGGTAAAAATACACATTCAACACTTTATGACTTTTTTCGCTACCACCCATAGTTAATTATTATTAACAAAATCGATTGTTTATATCCCTTGATCGCGAGAATGATTAGAGATACGGAATAAAGGGTCCAATGAAAGGTATTCCACATGTGACAATACACATTTGATGTTTTATAACTTTTTTTGCTGACACCGATAGTTCATTATTATTAACAAATTCAATTGTTCAGATCGCTCTATCATAAGAACGGTTAGAGATACGAACGCATGTGTTCAATGGAAGTTGTTCCACACGTAAAAATACACACTCGATGTTGTATGACTTTTTTCACTGACACCCATAGTTAATTGTTGTTAACAAAATCAATTGTTTATATCGGTTGATGGCAAGAACAAATAGAGATACGGAACAAAGTGTTCAATAAAAATAATTCTACGCATAACAATACAGATTTAATGTTTTATAACTTTTTTTTCGGACACCGATACGAATTGTTATTAAGAAATTCAATTGTTTAGATCGCTCTATCGCAAAAACGGTTGGAGATACGAAACAAAGTGTCAAATGAAAGTTGTTCTACACGTAAAAATAAACAGTTGATGATTTATGACTTTTTTCCGAACACCCACAGTTAATTGTTATTAATTTCCCGATCTCGAGAAGTTATTGTAATGACCCCGAAAATGAAAAGTGCCAGATCGATAAAATTTTCACGTTTCTCGACGTTTTGCATCATCCTGAAGTGATTTCAGAGAAGTGACTGTGTGTGTGTGTATGTGTGTAAACAAAAAACTTTGTTTAACGTTTCCGGCGGAACCACTCGAGGGATTCCCTTTTTTTTCGATTGACGCGTTTCAGTGGTTTCCAGGTCTGAAACGTGTGATTCTTTCAACAAATTATCCGTTCGCTTGTTATCAACAAATTGAATTGTTTATATCGCTCCATCGCAAGAACGATTTGAGATACGAAAAAAAGTGTTAAATGAAAGTTGTTCTCCGCCAAGAAATACACATTTGATGTTTTATGACTGTTTCTGCCAAACCCATAGTTAATTGTTATTAACAAAATGGATTGTTTATAACGCTCTATCGGAAGAACGTTTAGAGATACGGGACAAAGTGTCCAATGAAAGTCATTTCACACATAAAAATGCACATTTAATGTTAAATGGCTTTTGTGCCAACAACCATAGTTAATTGTTATTAACAAAATAGATTGTTTATATCGCTCTATCGTGAGAACGATTAGAGATACGAAACAGCGTGGCCAATGAAAGTCGTTTCACACATAAAAAAGCACATTTGATGTTTAATGACTTTTTTGCCAACACCCACAGTTAATTTTCATTAAAAAATTAAATGGTTTATGTCGCTCTATGGCGACAATAATTAGAGATACGAAATGAGGTGTTAAATGAAAGTTCTTCCATACGTAAAAGTACACATTTGATTTTGTGACTTTTTATGCTAACCCTCATAGTTTTTCACAAATTGAAGTGTTTATCTAACGCTATGTGGACAATCTCTTTTCCAAATGTTCTCTCTTCTATATTTTAAGAATTATAAAATTTCACATATTTGGTAATTTTGAAAAGCTTGAATCGTTCACAATTTGAGACACAAACCGAAATTTTGTATATAAAATATACGGGGGACCGTCTGAAAGACTACAAACTCGTCAGCATCTGAAAAATGTTTAGTGTGAATCACATCGTTCATTTGAGGCATCACCGCACGGAATTTCTTCGTTCGTGGTATAGTTTTTGCATTGCTGAAGCGATCAGAGAGGAGAATCTTTGTTTCCTCGTATTGAACTTTAGGAAAATATTTCACAGTGATTTTGGGCAAACGTCCTGAAGTTTGGCACCACTCAGCGACCTGTTCTGGCGATGTAAGTTGTTGTTCTGCTTGCATTTGGAGACTTGCGCGAAGACTAGCACGCTTAACCATTCCACCTATGGCATCATACACACTTTTTCCATGTGAGGTTTCGAAGTACTGATGTTCAGCGGGCTTTTCATAATCTTTCAAATGTTAGTAGAGATTGGTGATATATTTAAAATTTTTGTATTGGGATGGAGCCCCATCAGAAATGTAGTAGAACTTTTTAGGTTCAGGACAAATAGTTTTTACGAAGTCATTTATAATGCGTGTATAAACATAAACTGCGATCGCATCATGGATAAGACAATCTGAAACAATGGCCAAACTCCTATACTCCAACGAATCATTTGACTTATAATGAATACCTTCAGTGTAGATTGTTGCTGAATCAATGTTCCAATGAAATCCCCCAATCGAGTTCTGTACCACAAACGAATAATTCTCCACAAAGTCACATATTATGAGACATTCGTCGTGATCCAGAGATTTCTTCACATATTTAAGAAAATTCGCTTGCTTCTTGGCCAAGAATGCGTGAGGCAAAAGAGCCTTCAGCTTTGAGCAGAATTGATGAGTAAATTCGGTTGAATCTTTGATCGTTGTTTCCAGTGTGGATCGAGGAGTTTGCACCCAGTGTTTGTACGTAACTTTCTTCACGTCATTATCTACCAGCATGGAAACTATCAATTTCTGTAAAATATTAACATCTGGACAATTCTCACAAAGACCTCTGTGGCATTCATCTCACGGATTTTCGCATATGATTAGATTGAAACAATCGGTGTACTGGTTTAGAGGCTGGTCTAAGTGCTAAGTGAAGCCCTTCATGTTACAGCTTAGAAGCAGAAAAAAATACTCTGTACTGTACTGAAAAAAATACTCAAATGCGGGGAAAACTTTGCGCCATGAATGATCCGCCAAAATGAATTAAAAAATGTTAACAATGGCTGAAAAAATTGGTTGTTTGCAAAGTCACCGGATGAAACAAATTAAGGGTGGTTTGAAAAGGATCGCTATCGTTGAAAAATGTTTAAATGTACGTCCTGATTGACAGGTCTAGGAGCCGCCATCTTGAAGCTGAGGGAGGGTGTATCCAACCAAGATGGCGGTGCCCGGACTTGTTAATCGGCTAGTGTTTTTAAACATTTTTACAAATTAATTATCCTTTTCAAACCACCCTTAACTCGTGTCATTTGCAAAATTTGGAAATAATCAATTTTTAAAGTCATTGTTCACATTTTCTTAAATGCTTTTTTTGGGGGATAATTTATGGTCCAAAGTTATCCTCGCATGTAAGTAGTTTTTTTATGAACTGCGGCCTCTTCATACAGTGGCAAAGTAGTAAATCATGAAATTTAAGCAATAGAGGAATTTCTCCATAAATCTTTTTTACATAACCTTATAGATTTCTAGATATGTAGCACGAAATTAACTCTTTACTACTTCACTATTCATTTATCTCATATTTTTTTACTGCCACAATAATGACCGCCTACCAATCATCATCAACTTGATATTCTGGTGCATAGGACAAACACAGACAGTATGAGTACCAGGGTCACCAGCTAAAACACACTCCTTGGGCCTCAATGATGCGAAAGTACTGAATCCTGCTTTAATGTCCGGAAATTCTGAACGAAATGCTTCATATAACTCGTTCAGATTTGAGAATATTCATCGCTTTTGCACGGTCCGTTTGCCTTCATCATCACTAATCACGACACAGTCTCGAATCCCCGGCATATTCATGCTATTACGATCAGCATAATAACAGTCATGAACCATTCTTTTTGTACTCTCTATCAAGGGGCGACCTGAAAATTATAATTGTCCTTAATCATAAAGTCAGTTAAAAATAAAGTCAGAAAATTTCGTGATTCCCCAAATTAATTCCCAGCGTTTGTGTAAACTATCAATTTATCCCAGATTAGGTGAGTGTAGGAACCAAAGACAAGAGACCAGTGTTTGTACCTGAAATAATTGTTAGCAATACTAATCCTAGAAAACTTTGAACTAAAATCTTTCATTACTGAAATAATTCAATATTTAACAATGTCTGAAACAAGCGTTGCGTTCTACGACTCATTCATTACTCAATTCATCTCACGTAATTTAGCTGATGGATTCGCCAATATTTCTTCTTTTGACGCTAACTGTTTTGCTTTTCTCACAATGTAGGGTTTCGTACCCATTATGTCAATAATTTTTCGAATACCCCAATCTGGTGGCATCAATGTAAGAATTCGGACGTTCTCTGCATAATTCGTTCGCTCATCATGAAATTTATCCTTCAGTTTATGGATCATAGCATAAAACTCTCGGCTATCCTGCAAGGATGGGCGTTCAGTATTTTCAGAATTATTACGCAATAATTCGGTTAACGTGTTGTGAACCTGATCCACCTTAGTATCGAGCCATTTCTCAGAATATGAATTAAGTTTCTTTGCAGAAATCGGTGATAGATTAAGCAACCCTATTGCTTGATTGATAGCAGGTAACTGAATTTTAAGGCTAAGTCGAGACAAGTGACAAGTGACAAGATCCAACAGAAAGTCCCAAACTACTACTCACCATTGGGTTACAATCAGCAGTACTTCGATGGGATAACGAGCGCTCAATATCAGCCGCTAGAAGGGTCCAATAGATATATATTTCCCTTTTCTTTAGTAAAACAGTAATTATTCAGAATAAATTCTATGCCTTACCTTCATCATGACATTGTTCATCAACACAATCATTCACAGTCTCTGGTGGTTCAGACTTCGATAATAATTTTCGGCACTGGGTGCATAAATAGTCCTTTTCTCCCAATCCCCACTTGTCACACAGTTTTTTAGAAGGAGTACGTAAACTAGATAGTTTCGGATGATCTTTCACTTGCAATGAATTGCAGCATCGGTCGTAATGTGCTGATCGCTCCATATCAGATACAGATTTAATGGAGAGTTCCACTCCAATTCGAATTGATTGAAGTAGAGGTTATATTGACGTATGATTTTTATGCGGTCACTCCATAAACCAATTGAGATAGCAATGCTCAGTCGATAATGTAGTCCTAATTCTGTATTATCGATCCTAGATATTCAATCTGGGCCGTACGTACGGAGAAAATTATTTTTAAGTGAAATAAAATTCTATAATATGTCGATTGAAGTTTTTATGTGGAGATTACTTTATAATCTTCACACCTATAGGTCTACTTTAAGCGTCTAGATAGCAGTTCATATCTGTTTTCAGGAAGTCAATTAACCGCAAGGCAACTAAAAACACACTTGTAATTAATTCATACGGTCCCAATATACCAATTTTAGTAAATACATGTTTTTCATCATTTTACGAAAAAATTAAGTTTTCAAATTTATTTTCCCAGCCAACCAGTGACTTGCCCATGATGGCCAAGGGCTTAAAGTGTTCGTTATTCATTGTAGAATATGTTTAATTTTTATCAGAGGAAAAAAATGGGGCATACTTTCTAAACCATGTATTTATTGTGTTCGGCAGCGCAAAATAATACTTGGGATCAATTATAGATTTTTCGCATAAATCCATCGGAAAGTGCACTTCAAGGTGATGACTTTTCATTGGTGAGTTATGAAGAAATGATAATTCAGTGGGAAGATATGATTGTTTGAAAACATTTCAATTCGTGAATTCTTCGAAATTTCAAATGGCCATAACTCGCGAACCATAGACGGTACGGGAAAACAAAAAAAAGGAAAATTTTTGTAATCAGGAGACCTATACACTCGAAAAATGGCATAAAGAACAAAAAATATGAGGTCGTATGATTTGCTCACTCGGGATGGAATCCCTCAAATACATTGGCATTTTCAACACGCCACGTAACACTCCAACATTGGCCGGTTCATCGGGCGATTTTGCCCCGATGGTAGGCCCCATAGTTCAACCCTACATGGGTGGCCCTCACGTGGTTAAGCTGCGAGTCCGCCGTACTTTGCGTGGCCCTCCTCCACCACACACTGGCTCCGTGCTTCAGTGCCGGCAAAACTACTGACGAATAAATCCTCTTCGCCATGTTGCACATATGTATGAGACTTATGTGCGTTACTTGAGTGGGAGTGAGATACCAATGCGGGTGCGGCCGAAATAAAGCCGATAACTTCAATATTCTGCGCAGTGGAATAGTATAAACGGTTTCATTTGTTAATTATATTACTTATACGGCAGGAATGGCATACAAAATGTAATCCGCTCAATTCTGCACAGAAATGATGCCATTGAGACCTTCATGGCAGCGCTGCGTTCATTCATTCGCTTATTACATACATAATTGTTGAAACGACCATACTGCCTCAATTATGCAAATTATGAAAAAAAAGTTATGTTACATAACATACGTATTTTTATGAAAGCGAACAACTTATTGTATATGTATTTTGCGATAACAGCTTATGCAGTGAAACAGTTTAAACAATTGGAATTATTAATAACAAGATATGTAGTCCACCAACTCCTTTCAAAATCTAATAAACGGGATTTGGGTTTGTGTTGGAACGGAGATTCCCTACCGGTCCACCCGTCAGGTGCTGCCACCTCTCTGCGGCGCCGCCAGCCGAAGTTACCATGGCGCAGACGCCATGCCAGTCAGTCGTGCATAACCACTCGTTAGAGTTACATCCACGTGCTTCACTTAACTTGTACCATTCCACTAATTACGTACTTCATATTAAAATTAGAGTTATCAGAGTTATAATAGGTGTATTATTTATTTCTCAAACCCATCAAGTCCAACAGTTTGACCCTCTACGGGTCGAACCAATCATTTCCCGATCGTTCCCCCGTCTATGTTATATACAAAATTTCGGTTATATTCAGTATAATTTTGGTATACAAAATTGTGAACGGTTTAAAGTTTTCAAAATTACCAAATACCCATATAGGGTTGAATTATGCAACCTAACATCGGGCCAAAATCGCCGCCGAGAAACCGATGAAGAGCCTCGATGATCGCCCTATGGACCGCCTAATGTTGGAGTCTTACGTGGTGTGTTGAAAATGCCAATGTATGCCCACGCTATCGGCCCAACAATGTGACCGACAATCGGACCAAAATTGATGCAGAAAAAATAATAAAAGTGAATAAACTTGTTTGTTTTAACTTCCCGATTATTCGGGAAGTTATTGTAATGACCCAGACATCGATATTTTTTGTTTCATCCGGTGACTGGGGTTTTAAGTATACCAAAATGATACCCGAAAAATTCTGAGTCAATGGGTCTGTGTGCGTGTGTATGTGTGTTTCCGAAATTTTGATCCTAAGTTTCTCACGAACGAATGAAGCTATCGAGACCGTCAATATTGGAATCGAAGCATGTTCATGTGACTTAGAGGGGATTAGATTTAGAGTAAAATTGGTGTAGTATGTATATTGTTATTAACTTCCCGACAGGGAAGTTATTGTAATCACCCCGAAATCGAACAATTTTCATTTCGACTTGTAACTGGTGTCTTAAGAGTACCAAAATGATCCCCGAAAAATTCTGGGACAATGTCTGTGTGTGTGTGTGTGTATGTTTGTATGTATGTGCCCTAAATTTTGGTCAACGATTTCTCACGAACGGATACAGCAATCGGAGCCATCGAGGTCGCAATCGACGCGTCTTAATGTCCTGATCAGTTAGTGCTAGATATTGGTCGAGAATACATATTGTTATTAACAATTTCAATTGTTCATAACCCTATATCTCGTAAACAGTTGAAGTTAGGGAAAATATTTATTAACATAAATTATTCCTCGTACCAAGGTCTACATTTAATGTTTACTGACTTTTTCCTATCATGTGCATCATTAAGGTGGTAGAGCTGTTCGAACTCAATAATTCATGTGATGAGTGCATAAATGGAGACTAGATGGCGGCGGCGTTCGCAAAAATTGGTTTCTACACTTGGTCTCTACAAGTATCCATGGAGCGACTTAGAATTCAAGTTTGAGTCGATCTGTATACTTGAAAATTGGTCGTTTTTTTACCCTTATTCGCTCATTCCAAGATGGCGGCGCCGATCGCGAAAGATAGTTGTATATTCGTGGGTTCAAAATGCTTCAATGAGACTCAAAGCTTCAATGAGAAGTAAATGGCCTTAATGTGAGAGCGGCAGTTATCTGTTGATTATGAAAAAAATCACAAAAGGCAGCGACATATAGAGAAATGAAAAAAAAATCAATAAATACTCAAGTGAGAAGTCTCGTAAATGCTTGAAACAGACATAATCTCTAAAACTCGAGTTACAAAATCGGCAAGTTTACATTGTGTCCTCACTGCGGGCACAAGTACATCCCGCCCACTAGTTAACAATTTTAGTTGTTTATCACGTTCTGTTGCAGAAACTATTAGAGTTAACGCAAAATTTATATGAGAAAAGTTGTTCCCCATATGAAAATGCGTCTTCTATGTAGAATGACTTGTTTCGCAAATTTGCATAATTAAGAAGGTATGACCGTCTAAACAGTGATATCTGTAGTGAGTGAACCAATGAACACAGCGCTGTCATGAAGGTCTCAATCGAAGCGTTTCCGTTCAGAATCGAGCGGATTGCATTTTGGATGACATTCGTGGAGTATATATGCAATGTTATTAACAATTGCAATTGTTTATATGGTTCCACTGGGTAAAATATTAAAGTTAGCGCGAAACTTATTTGAAGCAAAGTATTCCTTATATGAAAATACACATTTTATGTAGAATGACTTTTTTCCATAATTTGCATAATTAAGGAGGTCCGGTCGTCCGAGCAATTTGAAATATGGGAACAATGCATATCACCAGGTTCGTTCCTTATACAACTAGTGGAGTGCAAATGTGTGTGCCCCATACGGGGCACAAAGAAAACTTCCTGATTTGGTATTTCAGCATAGCATAAGAACGCAACCATGGAGATGAGTAAACCCAACAGTGATATCAATAATTAACCTGAAAACTAATGATTACTGTGCGCGATTGATTCAGTTTGATTTTTAAGCCCCATGCAAAAATTCAACTGGAATTCGTCCGCATAGTTACCCTTCCTACCTCTGCACTTTCCTAATTATCATGCTCTTCGACATCATGCCCGCAATTGTCGACATATACATTCGCCAAGTATATTCTAGTTGTATGAGTAACGACCCTGGCGATATGCATTGTCCCCGTATGTTAAATTGCTCAGACGACCACACCTTCTTAATTATGCAAATTATGGAAACAAGTCATTACATATAAAAGGTGCATTTTCATATACGGAATAATTCTCTTTTGAGAAGTTTCCCAATACCTTTAATATTTTATCGAGTGGAACAGTATAAACAATTACAATTATTTATAACGCTGCATATATATTGCACAAATGACATCCAAACTGTAATCCGCTCGATTTTGCACGAAAATGCTTCGATTGGGACTGTCATGACAGCGCTGTGTTCATTCGTTCACTCATTACAGACATAATTGTTTAGACGGTCATACCTCCGTAATTATGCAAATTGTCGACAAAAGTCATTCGGCATAAAATACTTATTTTTATATGGGGAACAACTTTTCTCATATAAATTTTACGCTAACCTCAATAGTTTATGCAATAGAACATTATAAACAATTGAAATTGTTAATAACAATTGTAATCAGATTTTCTCGTTAGGGTGGAAACCCCCGTAAATATGACATTCAATACTTTAAAGTACGAATGAAGTGCCATCTGGCGACAGCTGACGTAAGGCTGTGTGCAGATGCTAAGACCAAAGAAGGACGTGGGTAAGCGAGTCTGGGTGAGACACCGCCCCATCGTCTGGAGGACGTTATTAGATGATCGCCATATGCGGAATCCGCTCTGTTGGGGGAGATTTAAAGGCCGACGTACAGGCATCCCAACCTAGCGGATCCACAGGCCATGGCGGGGTACACTAGAGACCGAGGGCTAGGTGAAACGACTAGCGCCCCCTGTGATCCCGTCGGGTTGATTAGCGGTGGTGGGGTAACGTAGTTCCCACCGCCGCCGAGATATCCAGACTAGTGGGGAGATAGGCTCTAGGGGATCTCGTGAGAGTCGAACGCGGACGCTTGAGCCGAGTGGTTGCAAACCTCGGTGAGAGCAGACTTAGTGGCTATGACTTGCTTAACGCCAGAAAAACGGCGTCTCTTCGAGAATATCGATCGTGGCGAGTATAGGGAGATGCACCTGCATTTCCCGACTAGAGAAAACGGATTCGTTGAGACAAAAGATACAAACCTGTCGCCTCTCAGATTTATCTTAGCCCCCATTGAACCCCTGAGTGAGTCGTGATTCGGTCGACGGGAATAAGCAGATTCTGGCAGTCAGAACACGCACCGCCAGGTTAGTAATAAGGGCAAGTGACTCGCGTTGATAGTGCGGTAATTAGTGGTCAAGAGTGTGGGGGGTCGTAAGGCGGTTAGAAGCTAACCACTTGGTCAGATCAGCCTCTTGACGTCCCAAGCCCTGAGGGTTCCCGAAGGATACGGAAGTGATCCGGACCGACTCCTAGAGTCGAGCTACCTAGGAGAAAAAGGAACCATCATAGAGATAGAACTATCTCCAATGGAAGCACGGGTTATACCCTTAAAAAAGGCTATTATACGTTGTTGCTATGCCACGTCCTGAAAAGGCGCGCGGCACCGACGCATGATGCATTCCAGACTTGGTGGACCTCGCCCCTCTACATGACATGCTGATCTTAGCTCGACACGCTGCGACTAGTTGATAGTTGATAGGTGATAGTTGATTCTCGCCTGGACGATAGGACGGACGAAAATTGTCTTGTGTTCCCTTGGACGTAGAGTACACACGGAGGGGCGTGAAATGGCGGACGAGAAGTTCGGAGAGGAGTGGCAGAAGGCGGTGGAAACCGCTGACGGAGCCATGAAAGGTAGGAAAAACTCTGAAAGAGAGTTGACCAAAATTGAGTCTCCGATAGTACAAGTCGGATACATTAAGTGGGATGAAATTGAGCCGCTGCAAAGCGACGAGACTCCGTCGCTGAAAAGTGACGAAAATCCCACAATGATCATTGATCTGAATTCTTCAGATCCCCTGATGGATATCGACGCCGAGATGATGGCGAACATGCTGGAGGAATGTGGCGGGGCCCAACACCTGCAGGTGACGGACGTGGAAGTTTCGACGACGGTCGAAGCTTCTCCTGCCACGCCGAAAGTTTCTCCCGCCTGAATAAGGGGGTCGAGGTGGAGGAAACAGCCCGGAGATGCGAGAGAGAGAAACTCTTGTTTTTGGAAAAACTCTTGGCCAGGAACCCCTGCGCCAAACCCCCTCGAAATCTAGAGCCCCACCAGCTGCAATGCTGAATCCGGAGTCCTTGCAGAAAATTTTCATTCTGCACCTTGCAGAAAATTCTGCACACCTTCGCCGAGAAGGCGAAGAGGGGAAAGGGGACTCAACTCCTGAACCCCTTTTCGATAGAAAAGGGTGAAGGAAAGGGGAAGAGGAAGAAAACCCCACCAGAGGTAGCCCGGGCAGTACTGAAAGAGGTAGTGCAGCACGGCGGAGAAGAGACACAACGGGCCCTTGGGCATCCCATCCCGAAATGTAAGACCCTTGGAGTCGGCGTGGCGATGACTGCGAAGTCACCTCTCATCGACAACTCTCCTGAGGAAGGACGAGGGAAGCTGCCGACGAGACAGTAACTGAAAATTCCAGCACGACTGTGCTGGAATTGCAAGAAGCCGGGCCACAACGACGGCAACTGCGGGGAGTCACGCACCCTGCATTGCCGTGGATGTGGGCGACCCGGAAAGGACTCCCGTGACTGCATTCCCGACAGTCAGAAGCGGAGGAAAGCAGGTCCATGGGTCCCCAACTTCGGGCAAAACGTGCCCAAGGAAACCCTCAAGACTCTCAGGAAAGGGGAGCAGCTTCAGAAGGAAGGTGCAAAGCTTTCCAGGGGGCAAGGTGCTCCAACCGGCGCTGAAAAACGCGTCGGACCGAACAGGCAGAGGCGCAGGGAGATGTGCAAGCTGCAGAGTGCAGCAAAAGGGCTCTCGCTTGAGCAGTCGACGGAGGTGCAATACCCTCCGAAGATTGGGGATATGCCACCTGCATAAGGTGGGGAAAAATCCCAGCCACCCAGTTTTTTTCACAGTGAATCAGGCATCAGCAGTGCTGAAAAATACACACATGGCGAGAAAAGGGGCTTCGGCTCCGAAAATCTCCTTGCCACAACAAGTGTTTTGCAACCGCAATGTTGCAAAACCCGAATTTTGGGTAGAAGGCGCTTCCTAGCGTCTCCCAAGAAAACGTAGCCCTTCTGACGGAACCATAATTCCGTCAGATGACGCCACTGGACGGATTGAAATCCTACCAGGGCGCCAGAGCGGGCGAAAATTCAGAATCGAACGAACGATTCGATATTGAAATAAGGGACAGTATTTAAATACCGATAGCTAGCGCCACTGGTCGGATTGAAATAACATCCTACCAGAGCGCACGAAAATTCAAAATTGAATGAAAGATTCGAGATTTGAATAAAAGACGGTATTTAAATACCAATAGGCGGCGCCACTGGACGGATTGAAATAACATCCTACCAGAGCGCGCAAAAATTCAAAATCGAAAGAAAAATTCGATGTTGGATTAAAAGGCGGTATTTAATATACCGATAAGCAGCGCCACTGGACGGATTGAAATAAAATCCGACCAGAGCGCGCAAAAATTCAAAATCGAAGGAAAAAATTGAGATTTAAATAAAAGACGGTATTTAAAATATCAATAAGTGGCGCCACTGGACGGATCGAAATAAAATCCGACCAGAGTGCGCAGAAATTCAAAATCGAATGAAAAATTCGAGATTTGAATAAAAGACGGTATTTAAATACCAATAGGCGGCGCCACTGGACGGATTGAAATAACATCCTACCAGAGCGCGCAAAAATTCAAAATCGAAAGAAAAATTCGATGTTGGATTAAAAGGCGGTATATAAAATACCGATAAGCAGCGCCACTGGACGGATCGAAGTAAAATCCAACCAGAGCGTGCAAAAATTCAACATCGAATGAAAAACTCGATATTGGAATGAAAGACGGTATTTAAATACCGGCAGGCGGCGCCACTGGACGGATTGAAATGAAAATCCGACCAGAGCGCGCAAAAATTCAAGATCGAATAAAAAATTCGATATTTGAATAAAGGACGGTATTTAAATACCAATAAACGGAGTCCCGACAACTTGGATCGAAATTTAGGTGGGGAATGGGAAAAACAGCCAGTGACAAAGCACTACTAGGGGCTCGGGACTTTTAGTGGAAACGAAAAGTCCCCGGAAAGACGACACGTCAGTAATGACGAGTAAAGGGAGGGCGCCATTGCCAGCAGATCAAAGTGGGGAGGCCTCACCAGAAAAAGGTCTTTAAGGGGCTGCAGAGCCACAGAAGGCCTTTTCTGCCGAGAGACGTTGAGTGCAATACACTTCTTCCGACCCGCAGAATGTTGCGGAACTCCTCGAAGAGGAAGGGGGACAATAATGCCAAAGAGGCAGGAAAGCGCCTTGCCCAGGAGGAATCGCCCGAAAGCGACGAACGGGACAAAGAGTTACTGAAAACAGGCAACTCCTCGAAAAAAGATAGCGAGAGTGATTACAACAGTCAGCACGACTCGGAAGAAGAGAAGCGGTCGGAGACGAGCAGAAACCGATCATACTGCACAAAAGAGACTATCCCTTTCCGACGGGGACGAGTACCCTCAATGTGGACAGAGAAACTTATTTTTCTCTACTGGGGACACCACGGCCCGTGCTGAGAAAGCGTGAAATTCAGGTAAGTACCCTACAGTCGTTCGCTGCAGAAGTGCAACAACTCGGATAAAGGAGCCCAAAGGGAATTGAAAATTCCGGAGGCTAAAGAGAACGTATCCGAGGAAGTAAGATCTCTGGAAACAAAGAAGCCCGAGTCCCGAAATGACAAAGAGAGTGAAAAACTCTCTTGGGAATCATTGACGGATCTCGTGGCATTGAGGTCGCCAGAAACAATTTCCCCCTGGGAATTTGTGAGGCAGGCGATGAAAAACGGAGTCACTTTTGCCTTCCATGTAGACATTAAAATCCATGGAAGAAAGATTCACGGTCTAGTGGATTCCGGTGCATCTCGAACATTCGCTGGAGAAGCGGGAATCGAGCTGGTATGTTCTTTGGACGTTAGAGCTAAGAGAATATCACCCAGACGAGTTCTAGTGGCGAACGACCAGCTCGAAGTGGTGAAAGAAGCCTCAGAAATACCTCTGGTATTAGGCGGAAGAACAGTCACAGTGGAAACGCTTTGGATGGCTTCGCTGTCCGAAGATTTCATACTAGGTCTGGATTTTTTGAAAGGAGCGAGAATGGTCATCGATTTCTTTGATCACTCGTGGTTCTTTAGAGACAAATCAGAAGATACGTTCAAGTTTTGAAAAAGTCGAAAGAGCATGCCACATCACTGTGTGCAATGGCTTTCGAACGCACGAAGGAAGTCCAGCACACGAAGGAAGTCCTCCGATTTCCAAATTGGCTCCACATAAAATTGATGTGGACGGTCATGAGCCGATCCGGCAACGAGTTCGCAACGTTTCCCGACACATCAAATTATCGATGTGGATGGAGTTAGACGAACTGCTCAGAGATGGAATCATCGTGCCATCCGAAAGCGACTGGAACAGTCCAGTTGTGATGGTAAGAAAGCCCAACGGAAAATATCGATTCTGTATCGATTTCCGACGCGGTAATGAAGCTACCAAAAAAGATGCATACCCAGTCGCAAACATGACTGGCATCCTTGACGAGCTCAGACAAGCCCATTATATCACGACACTGGATTTAAGTGCCGCATATTGGCAGATACCGCTAGCAGAAGACTCGAAAGAGGTGACTGCATTTACAGTGCCTGGAAGGGGTTTCTATCAGTTTGAGCGTATGCCCTACGGACTGACAAATTCCCCGGCAACATTCCAGAGAGCCCTGGACAAATTAATTGGTCCAGGAATGTACCTCCACGTCTTCGTGTACTTGGATGATATCATCATGTAGTCATCTCGAACAGTTCAACAAAATGGAAATGAATAAACAAAACTCGTGTATGTATGGTGCCAGGATAATCATTCGTTTTATTCACTTCATTTCTTACAAAATGAGTCGAATGGTCTATTCCATTCGAGCACACGTGAACGACTGACTATTGATACGTTGCCCAAAATGCTCGGGTGATTAGCAACGTGTACCTGGATAACTTACGGCTGATACACAAACCATATCAGACGTAGTTGAAATTTCAAATATATTACAATCATCATCGCAAGTACATTTGAAGAACATTTAACGTGGTTGGGAAAAGTTCTCGACAAACTGAGAGACAACGGGTTAACCATAAGCCGTGAAAAGAGCGTATTCTGACGATCCGAGGTAAAATACCTGGGCTTCGTCGTGAAAAGCGAAGGTCTCCAAGTTGGCCCTGACAAGACGACGGCGGGCGCGGAGTTCCCAACACCACGGAATCTGAAACAGATTTGGCGATTTCTGGGAATGGTGTCCTAGTATCGACGATTGATAGATCTTAGCGACCATAGATCAACCGCTCACATGTCTGACCAAGACAAAACAGCTGTGGGTATGGAGAGAAGAACAGCAGGAGGCTTTCGAAGCGCTGAACAGGCACTTAACGACAGCTCCGACCCTTGCTTGTTCCGATTTCTCACTGCCTTTCACCCTGCAAAGGGATGCAAGTAGTGTAGGATTGGGTGCAGGCATCACGCAAGTGCAAGATGGGCAAGAACGGGAAATAGCATATGCTAGTCGTTCGTTGTCGAACCCTGAAACAAAATACACGACAACTGAACAGGAATGTTTAGCGGTCGTGTAGGCAGTGATGAAATTCCGATGTTATTTAGAGGGCTATCCCTTTACGGTCATTACGGACGACAGTAGCCTCCGACGGCTAGACAACCTGAAAGATCCCACTGGAAGACTAGCAAGGTGGAATCTCAGGGGGATGGAGTATGATTAGAAAATCATACATAGGAAAGGTGCATTACACCATGTGCCAGACGCGTTGTCACGCGCACCGGAAGGTGCGATGAATTTGCTCAACACGGTAATCGACACGGAAGACAAATGGTATTTACGCCGTTGTCGAGATCTGGAAAGACTGCCCGAGAACTATCCCTTGTGGTTAATTCGGGACGAGATGTTATTTCTCAGAAAACTCAATACCATAGTTTCAGCGGCCAATCAACACGACGACGAGTGGGAGCTAGTTGTTCCTCGCGAATTAAGAGGTTACGCTATCCGAGAGTGTCATGATTTGCCGCAGACTGGACACCAAGGAGTTGATAAAACCTGTCAACGCCTGTCCATAAAATACTATTGGCCAGCGATGTTTGAAGACGCGACGGCGTATGTGAGCACGCGTCACGAATGCCAGCGCTGCAAAGTGCAACAACGGATGCCGGGTGGACAAATGAGTCCTCGTGCAATCGAGAAACCTTGGTCCCGGATCTCGGCAGATATCATGGGGCCGTTTACGCGCAGTAAATCAAGTCACATGTATATCTTAGTGATCCAAGACTTCTTCACGAAGTGGATCGAAATTTGCGCACTGAGCAAAGCGACAGGTGCGACGATACGGAAAGCATTGGAGGAGACGATCAGGTCTCGATGGGGTTCTCCTCGAGAATTGCTAACCAATAACGGTACCGAGTTCATAAATAGGGACTCGAATGATTTGGCAGCTTGAACTAACATGAAGCATCGGGCGATGCCCCGGTATCGTCCGCAAGCAAACCCCACCGAAAGGGTGAATCGCTCGCTGAAAGCAATGATACGAGCGTACGTAGAATCAGATTACTGTGAGTGGGATTGTCACTTGGATGCGTTTCGCTTCGCACACAATACAGCCCAGCACATGTCTCGGAAAGCGATGCCCGCTTTCGTCAATTTTGGACGAGAGCCACAGCCAGGGAATTCGCTAAAACTAAAGCTGGAAGGCGATGTGGAAGTTGAAGAAACTCCAACGAAGGCATGGGTTGCACGCATGCAGCGTCATGATGCCTTGAGGTTGGCTTTTCGCCACGCATGAGCTCAAGCTAATGATAAGCAGGCGCAAGCATACAACTTGCGTCGCCGAGCCGGAGAGTACCAAGTCGGCGAACTAGTTCTAGTTCGCAGCCACGAGCTATCGAATGCTGCAAAGCATCGGTCAGCGTCCTTGAATAAACCATTCAATAGACCCTTCCCTCGACATCCGTAAGACGCAGCTATAGCGGATATGAAGCCCTATACGCTAGCCCCAGATAGGACTTCGACGGAAGAGTCGGAGACGGAGGATGAGTTACTCCAGGAAGTTTTAACTTGAACGCTTAGGTTTCGGGTCGAAACCTTTCCTAAGGAGGGAGGTGTGTAACGAGATATTCTCGTTAGGGTTGAAACAAGATGACATTCAAAACTTTAAAGTACGAATGAAGTGTCATCTAGTGACAGCTGAAATAAGGCTGTGCGAATATGCTAAGACCAAAGAAGGCCGTGGGTAAGCGAGTCTGGGTGAGACAGCGCCCCATCGTCTGGAGGACGTTATTAGATGATCGCCATATAGGGATCCCGCTCTGTTGGCGGAGCGTTAAAGGCCAACGTACATGCATCCCAACCGAGCGGATCCACAGGCCAAGGCGGGGTAGACTAGAGGCCGAGGGCTAGGTGAAACGACTGGCGCCACCTGTCATCCCGTCGGGTTGATTAGCCGGGGGGGGGGGGTAACGTAGTTCCCACCGTCGCCGAGATATCCAGACTAGGGGGGAGAAAGGCTCTAGGGGATCTCGTGACAGTGGAACGCGGACGCTTGAGCCGAGTGGTTGCAAACTTCCGTGAGAGCATACTTAGTGGCACTGGCTTGCATAAGGCCAGGAAAGTGGCGTCCCTTCGAGAATATGATCGTAGCAAGCATAGGGAGATGCACCTGCATCTCCTGACTAGAGAAAACGGATTCTTTGAGATGAGAGATACAAACCTCTCGCTTCTCAGGGTTATCTTATAGCTTCCATCGAAACCCTGAGTGAGTCGTGATTCGGTCGACGGGAATAAGCAGACTCTGGTACTCAGAACACGCACCACCAGGTTCGTAATAAGGGCAAGTGACTCGCGTTGATAGTGCGGTAATTGGTGGTCAAGAGTATGGGTGGTAGTAAGGCGGTTGCGAGATAACCCCTTCTGTCAGATCTGGCTCTTGACGTCCCACGCCCTGAGGAATCCCGAAGGATACGCAATTGATACGCAAGAAATATCTCTAATGGAAGCACGGGTTATATCCGTAAAAAAGGCTATTATCCTTTGTTGCTATGTCACGTCCTGAAAAGGCGCGCGGCACCGACGCATGATACACTCCAGACCTGGTGGGCCTCGCCTCTCTACCGTCACATGCTGATGTTAGCTGGGCATTGCGAGAGGCCACGTCGCAAGTCCTCTGGGTAGATAATTTTCCCCAGAGGCCGGTTTTCGTCTAACTCCGGAAAAGTTGGACTGGCGCCCAATTATGTGCGTTAGAGACAGCACTACGTAGTTCGGTGGATTGTCCTGGTGAAACACCGGGGAATATTCCCTTACACAATATATATACTGCACCAATTCCACCCAAAATCTAAACCCCTCTAAGTTCCATGAAAATGCTTGGATTCCCATATTGACGGTCTCGATAGCTTCATTCGTTCGTGAGAAAATTAGAATCAAAATTCCGGAAACCGACATACATACAGACATACCCACACACACACACAGACATCGATTCAAAAATTGTTGGGCATCATTTTGGTGCACTTAAAACCCCAGTAAGAGGATGAAAAGAAAAATATCGATTTCGGGGTCATTACAATATTCGATTTTCGGGAAGTTAAAAACTGAACATTCAGTATGACTTTTTTCAATATAGGTTAAAACATATTCCGAGTTGAACTAGAATATACTTGGCGAATGAATATGTCGACAATTACGGGAAGGATGTCAAAGGGCGGGATAATTAGGAACGTACAGAGGTAGAGAGGGTAACTAGAAGGACGAATTCCAGTTGAATATTTTTATGCGGCTTAAAAATCAAACTAAATCGATCGCGTACAGTAATTATTAGTCACAAGTTCAATTAATGTTATCACTGTTGAATTTGCTCATCACCATGGTTGCATGCTTATGCTGTGGTGAAATACCAAATCAGGAAGTTTTGTTTGTCCCCCGTATGGGGCACACACATTTGCACACCACCAGTCAATTATCAATTTTATCGTCGCCGATTCGTAAGGGGGCATGAAGCCGATACATTCCACTGAATACGTTCATCAGGCAATTAAAAAAAATTCTCAACATGTCGGGATTTGAACTCAGGAACCCAAGGGGCAGCGCTAAGAATGTGCGCTTAGCCCACTCGGGGATTCTAACTTGACTTAAAAATTGTTTATTAATATTTGTCATATATACATACTATATACAGTATTAATATCTCAAATGCTACGCTCTAGATGAACAGCCATTGGCTTTATATCTAATTCGATCAAAGTGTAACCTAATTTTTCAGTATTACAAATATTTGTGATTTTTCAGCATGACTCGATATAATGAAAAGTGACTTATAAAAAACGTTATAAGTAATTGGTGCATGAGGGGCGGGGGAGGGCGGGATATACGGAAAAGTGGGCCAAACAGGTGGTCCGCGGGACCAATTTGATTTCTTGTCAATATTGATGTTTTGGAGCTGGGGATTAGGATGGGATTGTAGCTTAAATTTAAATGTCTCGTTTGTTCTATCGATAAATTCACCCATAGTTGCGATGTCCAGCGTATCGTATATTTCCAAAATCGTGGTTCTTCTTCTGAAATTGGCTATTATTCGCAAAAATTTATTTTGGATAACTTGAAGTGCGTAAGTGATAATAGGTCTAATTAACCCTTTGTATAAAGTGAGTTTTAGGGATTGGCAAAGATGGCAGGAGATTTTAGCAGATCATATAATCTTATTTGAAGAATTTTTTTTTTCAGCTTAACTTCGTCTATGTGTTTTTTCCACAGGAGTTTGGAATCAATATGTAAACCTAACAGAGTTCACAGAAGTGATTTTATCGCCACGAATACTCAAGGTGCGGTCAAGGCCTTGGAGCTATTAAATATGATTGCTTCTGTTTTGGCAGTATTCACTTGAATTTTCCATTTCATAAGATCACTGATTGTAAGAGCAGCTACGTTTTCGACTCTTCTAACAGCTTTATTTATCGATGCACAGAGTGATGTCATCAGCAGGGCCAGCGATAGATACAGTTTTATGGGTTTTTTGAGACGCGCTAAAAAGATTCGCTCAAAAAGTTTAGCCAATACCGGTAGGAGGCTAATAGACCTGTAGCTCACCGGATGCGGAGAGGGCTTACCAGGCTTGAGAATCGGTATGACCACCGCTCCTTTCCAGAGTTCCGGGAATTATTGTTTGAGAAGGCATACATTATATATCTTTGTTAGTAAACTTATTGCTTTAATCGGGAGGTTTTTTGGTGCTATGTTGCTATGTTGGCTGAAAAATTAAGTACCAATGCCGATGCCTTGAGGCGTATAAATATTGTAACTCGAGCACAAGTTAAGACAGAGAAAGAAGAATCCGAGAATGTGTCAATGAACAGTGAGGTCATTAGACGAGCTGACGAAGACATTTCTACGATACTACGGGAGTATCATGACACACCGATTACACGTCCAGAAGTACGACGGATGTGCGCAAAACGGAAACTAAAATACTCCTGGAAGGGCATGAAGGCCCATGTGGAGAACTATGTTAAAGGCTGCAAGGAGTGCCAAATGAACAAATAGGGTAAAATTACCAAAGTACCAATGGTAATTGGACAAAGTCCTGAAACAGCTTCTGAGCAGTGTGACATTGATATAGTTGGGCCTTTAGTTGTCTCAGAGTCAGGCAATAAATATATTTTGACTTTCCAAGACTGCACTCACCAAATTCAGCCGGGCCGTACCTACTCCGGATCAAGAGGCCAATACAGTTGGAAGTGCCCTTGCAGAAACATTGTGTTGGAGTTCGCAACACCGCAGAGACTTCTTACGGACCAAGGGAGGAATTTTATTACTGACATCTTAAAAAATGTGCGCAAGCTGCTGAAAATTAAGAAGATTCAGACAACAGCATACCATCCACAAACGAATGGGATTGTGGAAAGGTCGCAAAAACGTTGACAAAATTTCGGGATAGATTCCATCTGGGAGGACCAGACCGATTGGGATTCAACATTTGCATATAATACCACGACAAACAAGACACCATTCGAGTTGCTTTTTGGCAGACGTGCCGAGTTAGACGTGCAGCAGCAGTCAAACAGGCACCACGGCTCACCTATTCTTATGATTTCTCAAGAGGTTACGTGCAGCTCATGAAGAGGCAAAGAGGGCTTTGGACAGAGAGAAGGAGAAAAATTTAATATGGCAAGGATCCAGAAGCCATGATCCAGCAAGGATCCAGAGTATGATATCGGAGACAATGTTCTCCTTTGAAATGAAGTTCTGCGTCGAGGACGTTCGAAGAAACGTATATAGCCCTGGATCGGCCCTTACGAGGTTATTGAAAAGAACAGCGATGTCAACTACCCCATCAGGTATGAACATAAACAAAAAACAGAGTGTGTCTACGGACACGCCTGAGGAACGTAGTTCCTTACGCATGTGTACTGTTTACGCATGTGTGGGTTATAATGCCCACCACAGTACATGTGCACGCAAAGCCAATCCACTAACACATTATATTTCAGATGTACTGTATCACATATACTGCTATTCCATTCCACCGTTTCCCATGAACTTCAAATATATAATAAATGGGATGTGAGTGTGACCCTCGACGGGTCGCGTCTATAGCTTCCCGATAGTCTGTGTGTGTGTGTGACGATACACGTATGAAGTCAAGTTGTATATCAGTAACTCAAATTCAACTATTAATCGATTATTACGATTTCTTATCGATATGTCGTAAAATATGATGCCTAGCAAAAAAAATAATACATCCTGAAATATGTAGTTTCACGAGCGGAACAACTTTTGTTTGATAATTTTTCTCGTATCTGTCATCGTTCTCGAAATACAGCGTTATAAACAACGAAAATTGTTAATTAGGCGATATCTCGTAAATTTGCGCAATCAAGGAAAAAAGTCATTCAACATAAAATATGTATCTTCATGTTGGGAACAACATTCGTTGGAAACTTTTTCCTGTATCTCCCACGGTTTTTGTAATACAACGTCTTAAACAATTGAAATTGTTAATAACAATTGAAGGAATTCTGTTTTAGAGTTGACACTCCTTTCCGCTCTCTGCAACGGCTATATGTAATTTTTGAAAGAAAAAAATTCAAATCGGTCCAGCTGTTCAGGAGCAACCGTGTCACAAAGAAATGCTCACATACGTACACACATGCGCACCACACACACACACACACACACACACATTTCATTGCAAACGTCTGAGTATGATGCCAAACGTCGAGAAATGTAAAAATTTCATGGATCTGACAGTTTTCATTCTCGGGGTCATTACAATAACTTTCCCTATCGGGACGTTAATATATATGATTATGATAATATTTCAAAATTAAAAGGGGTTGGATTTGAATTTAAGGGTAAAGACGCTTCACGTGTACGAAAACTCCACGGAATTTAGCTATAGGCACACTCGACGCAATGAGTCTGCCGTAGTGGGGGCTGGGGAGCATGAACTGGCAGGGAGCGCTCGACTACACAGGAGGCACAGAGTGTGCACGGCATGGTGGAGGGGGGCGTTAAACGGTGTTACGTTACGGTTTACTCCGTCGAGCCCGCCTGCGCCATACCGTGTGATAAGGAACTTTGTTCCAAAAACTCAACAGGTTCATATAAGCAGGTTTCGACCATTCATTGAAGCATGACTGTATGGACCCTAGCCTTGGAAAAATAATCCTTCGAAAAATTTCCTGTTGATTGTGAACCAATGCATCAGCAGACTATTTGTGGGTTATTGAAAAATAGCAGAACTTCTAAAGTCCGCCGTGGTCTCATAGATGGCTTGGGAACAATTTTCAGGCCAGTGCCATGGATGCCGAAGACGCGCGAATTATCAATGACAGACTCTCACGACTGGAAACTGATGCAGAAGGAACTTTAGGTAGTTCACGGAAGCAGTTCGAAATCCTTAACCCTACCCTTATGCAGTTTGAGAATACTGAAAAGGCGATTAAGAAGACAGGATTTAATGGTCCGAAATGGCACCATCGTCGTCGGGGAAATGCTCAACAAAGTTGAGTAGGATGAACATTTCATGATTATGGAGATGCTATACAGAGGGGTCATCTAGGATGCTGCGCGGATTAAAAACTTACTTACTAATACGAGACCATCATCATTCGATACCAGAATATTTAGAGAGGCAGGGTTAGTCACCCTCTTGAAATCAGATAATTTACCAAAGGGTTTTAGCTGCCCCTATGAGCTGGACATAAGCGGAATGTATCACCTGCAGGAGGTATCCACCATCGGCGTGCACATTATAGGATTAGAAGTGGTCACTATGGTGAAGTGGTCACTATGGCAATACCACTGGTCAATTTTCAAGTATTCAACATTATGCGGACACGTGAAATTCCTGTCCGAACGACGACCGAGTATCATTCATATTTGGAGCGAACAAACGAATTCATGGTTCATGGAGGCACCCAGCACTACGTGCCAATGACTGAGGAACAACTAGGTAAATATAAGCTGTTTCGCCGACAGTGCCTGTGTACGAATTCTTCCTCAATTCAGAAGGTCAAAAGTACGAGCCCTTGCGAAGTAGACATGTACATGAATCCAGAGAAAACTCCAAATATCTGCAAGATAAAGCACGTACGGCAAGGACTGCTCCTTATAAAGATTCGAAAAGAAAATGCATGGTTCTTTATAGCTCCAGAGCCTGAGGCAATAGTGGGCAACTGCAGAAATCGGGAAAACTGAGCAGCGCTTCAAGGATCAGGATTTCTGCGAGTCGAAGATTTCTGTGGAGTAGTAGCTTCGAATTTCACTAGCAAAAGCCGGAAAACTCATTGGATACAGTCCGATACTCACGTACATTCAATGTTGAACTTGCCATTGGATGAGGACATGGCACCTAAAACAACAGCCTGTCAAACCAGATGGAGTTCAGCTGATCAATGTCGTAGGAAACATGGAGGACTTAAGCAAACTCCATGTAGAGTTGACCGCTGCGAAAGAGAATTTGCAGGATCTCCATAAGCATTTCCATTCTCGGAAATGTTTGCTGCACCCCTCATCGATTTTCACCGTCGTGATGACACCCTTGCGATGATCCTGGGACTGTTCCTTTATTGCTGGTGTCGCATACCATGGTCAGCGTCTGAAAGAGGGTCTTGATTCCGGAGTACCCCCATCATCAGAGTGAGAGTCTTGATTCCGGAGTACCGCCTTCATCAGTTTTATTATTAGTATTGATTGGAATCTGTGAAATTTTGGAATTAAAAAATTGTACCGTTCAATAAATAATGTCAGAAGAGAACATGCCTAGAGATAGTAAGATTCTTCCGTAGCCGGAAGCCATGTTATGCCCTAAAAAAGTGGGACTTAATATCCAAACACACATTTGAAAATAAAATGTGACTAGTGGTGTGCAAATGTGTGTGCCCCATACGGAGCACAAACAAAACTTCCCGATTTGGTATTTCAGCACAGCATGCAACCATGGTGATGAGCAAACTCAACAATGATATCAATAATTGAACTTGTGACTAATAATTACTCCACGCGATGGATTTAGTTTGATTTTTAAGCCACATAGAAATATTCAACTGGAATTCGTTCTCCTAGTTACCCTCTCTACCTCTGTACGTTCCTAATTATCCCGCTCTTTGACATCCTGCCCGCAATTATCGACATATTCATTCGCCAAGTATATTCTAGTTTAACTCGCGATATGTCTTAACCTATATTGAAGGAAGTCATACTGAATGTGCATTTTTGTATAAGGAACGACCCTGGCGATATGCATTGTTCCCGTATTTGAAATTGCTCGGACGACCATACCTCCTTAATTATGCCAATTATGGAAAAAAGTTATTTCATGTGGAAGGCGGCATTTTACCGCATAAAATATTTTTCTCTTAAATGTTCGGTCTATCTTCGATTTAGTTTCATAAATGCCTTCAGACGGGGAGACGGTGGTTACTGATCGAATTTGAGAATGGAAAGTCTCTATATGGCCGGTAGTTTAGTTGGAAAAGTGCCCGGCGCGGTACTGGGAGTCTCGAGGTCGAATCCTGACTGGGCCTGTCGGGATTTTTTTCTCTTAAAGTTTCGATCTATCTTCAATTTTCATATAAGAAATCGTTTTCTTGAGATAAGTTTCCCGCTAACTTTCATATTTGGCCCAGTGGAACCGTATAAACAATTGCAATTGTTAATAACATAGCATATACACTCCACGAATGTCATCCAAAATGCAATCCGCTCGATTCTGAACGGAAATGCTTCGATTCAGACCTTCATGACAGCGCTGTGTTCATTCGTTCACTCACTACAGACATAATTGTTGAGACGGTCATACCTCCTTAATTATGCAAATTTGCGAAAAAAATCATCCTACATAAAATACGCATTTTTATATGGGGAACAACTTTTCTCATATAAATTTTGCGCTACCTCTAATAGTTTATGCAATAGAACGCGATAAACAATTAAAATTGTTAATAACAATATACATACTACACCAATTTCACCCAAAATCTAATCCCCTCTAAGTTACATGCAAATGCCTCGATTCCAATATTGACGGTCTCGATAGCTTGATTCGTTCGTGAGAAACCTAGGATCAACATTTCGGAAACACACATGCATACAGACATACACACAGACTTCGATTTAAAACTTGTTGGGCATCATTTTGGTATACTTAAAACCCCAGTCACAGGATGAAAGGAAAAATATCGATTTCGGGGTCATTACAATAACTTCCCGAATAATCGGAAAGTTAATAAGAAACGCAATCATACATAACATACAGTGGATTACAAGCTTGCAGCGTCAGCATTCCGAGGCTTGCTCGAGGTTGTAACCATAGACCCGCTACGCGGTGTATGGCCTCTTGCAATCAGAGGTAAGTAGTTTGAATACTCAGCCCTGGAATACCTCGAAGCCTTTTAGTTCGACAAGTTTTGACAGTCAAGTTCTCCTGATACTTTCCGTAGTAAACAGAACTTTAGTTTATTTAATTATTGTTGAATTTAGATTTTTAATAAAGATTATCTTTGTTTAACCGTGTAGGATTGATGCAAAATTAATAAGAACCCATCTTTCACTCGGGTATATAACGTACCGAATACCAATCATTGATAATTTTTTCAGATTTTTTTTGTTTGGTTTGTTATTATCGACGGCTCTAGAAAGGTTCTTAGCGCCGGCTCTGGACTTATTATAGTCGTTAAACGCTCACAACATGTTCCTCACAGTTACGGATGTTATTCGTTCAGAATGAGGGTAGGAACATTCAGTTGTACACAGTTTTTGGTACTCGTTTTTGGAACTTTTTGCGGTGAACTGTTTTTACTTTTTTTTCTGTTTTTTCATATTTTATTCGTAAGATTTAGTCCTGTTTATGTTAAATGTTGTAAGCGAGGACTTTCGAAAAAAATTGATACAAACAGACACTATGCTCAAACTTCGTATTTTTACTTTTCAAACCATTATATATCATTCACAAGCAACATTAGCGGAAGTGAAAATCGAAGGATTGTAATGTTTCCATTCGGAAGCAAAAAGACGCCAAGCTCGCAGAATATCCTGCGTCCAATCTTGAACTCGCTAAACTGGATAAAATATTAATGATAAATAATATGAAACTATGAAAAATTGATCCAAAAAAAAAATGGTTAAAAAACAGCGTCAGAACCAACGGACTTGGCGCGGTTTTTCTAACATGTCAAAAAGAACGGAGAGTGATTCGTCGTGCGGCGAGCATAAGTCTTTGTATCCTACTTGCTCCCTTCTATTAACCCCTCAAGTTCGCCGCTCGTAGCGCGCTATGTGTCTGCATCCGCCGGCGGCCTCCCGTCGACTTTAATGCGCTCTTCAATACACGATAACGTCTATACATAGCATCAGAAAATTATGAAGTATAATTTACTGATGATCTTGACCCTTCACCAAAAAGTTGTTTAAAGTACGATATTTTTTTGAATCCCCTATGTAGGGAAATTATTGTAATCACCCCCAAAATTGAAAATTGGGTTTCCACCATATCTCCACGTTTCAAAGCCATCCCAATTGTTTTGGACCACTGTTGGAAAAATGTCTGTATGTATGGGGTGTGGGTGTGTTCGTACGTATGTGCACAAATTTTCCGTTAACGATTTCTTAAAAACTAATGGGCCGATTCGATTATTTTTTTTTTTTGACAGATGAGCCTTCATGTAACTTAATTCTAATTAGATTCTGGAACGAATCCATTCAGCAGTTTTCAATAAATTCCAGAAAATAGAAAGGCCAACAATCGCAAATCGGGTTAATTAACGGTCATCCATAAACTATTAAAGATAGCAGAAAATTTATACTAGAAAAGTTGTTCCCCAGATAAAAACATGTATTTTATGTAGGATTACTTTTTTCGATAATTTCCATAATTAAGGAGGTATGGCCGTCTCAACAATTATGTATATAATAACTGAATGAATGAACCCAGCGCTGTCATGAAGGTCTCAGTCGCAGGATTTCCGTTCAGAATCGGGCGGATTGCTTTTTGGATCACATTCGTGGAGTATATATGCAATGTTATTAACAATCGCAATTGTTTGTACGGTTCCACTGGGTTAAATATTAAAGTTAGCGGGAAACTTATCTCAAGAACATTATTTCTCATATGAAAATACATCTTCTACATGAGATGCCTTTTTTCCATAATTGGCATAATTATGGACGTATGGTCGCCCGAGCAATTTGAAATACGGAAACAATGCATATCACCAGGGTCGTTCCTTATACAAAAATGCACATTCAGTATGACTTTTTTCAATATAGGTTAAAACATATCGCGAGTTGAACTTGAATATACTTGGCGAATGAATATGTCGACAATTGCGGGCAGGATGTCAAAGAGCGGGATAATCAGGAACTTACAGAGGTAGAGAGGGTAACTAGGCGAACGAATTCCAGTTGAATATTTCTATGCGTCTCAAAAATCAAACTAAATCGGTCGCGTGCAGTAATTATGAGTCACAAGTTCAATTATTGATATCACTGTTGAGTTTGCTCATCAGTATGGTTGCATGCTTATGCTGTGCTGAAATACCAAATCGGGAAGTTTTGTTTGTGCCCCGCATGGGGCACACACATATGCACACCACTAGTTACGTCTGAAACGACTTCCATTACACCCTTTGTTTCATATCTCGAAGCGTTGTTGTGATAGAGCCATCTAAAAAATTGAATTTGTTAATAACTATTGACTATCGGTGTTAGCAAAAAAAGTTATACAACATGAAATATGTATTTTTGTGTGTGGAACAATTTTCATCCACTAATTTGTTTCGTATCTTCAACCGTTCTCACGTCGCTGCGATATAAACAATATTTTTTGTTACTCACAATTAACTGCGCGTGTTATCAGAAAAAGTCATAAAACGTCCAAACTGTATTTCGTGGTGGGGAACAACTTTCATTTAACGTTTTGTTTCGTATCTCAAACCGTTCTTGCGATAGAGCGATATAAACAATTGAATTTGTTAGTAACAATTGAACGAATCATTTTCCGCATAAATCGTTCCTTTCAGACCTGAAGAATAGTAAGTCGCGTCGATCAAAAAAAAAAACGTAAATCGCTACGTTGGTTCCTTCGGAAACGTTAAACACAATTTTTTGGTCACATACACACACACACCCACACACACACACACGCATACGAACACTTTTCGGAAAACAACTCAGGATGATGGGAAGCGCTGAGAAAAGTGAAAATATCATGAAAATTTCCCTTTCGATTTTCGGGGTCAGTACACTAACGTCTCTATATCGGGAAGTTAATAAGTTATTCCCCATATAAAAATACACATTTTGTGTCGAATTACCTTTTTTCATAATCTGCATAATTCAGGAGGTATAGCCGCCGGAACACTAATTCATGTAATACCTGAATGAATAAAGTTAGCGCTGTTCGGGATTTCTCAATCGAAGTGTTTTCATGCACAATAGAGCGGTATTCAATGAATATGACATTCGTGCAGTGCATATATTGTTATTAACAATTTAAATTGTTTATAACCCTCTGCTGCACAAACGAATCAAATTAGCGGAATATTTATATAAGATAAGTTATTCTCCATATAAAACTTTTTACTTTTTTTCACAATTTGCATAATTAAGGATGTATAGCTGCCGGAACATTAATTCATGGAGTAACTCAATGAATAAAGTAAGCGCTGTTTGGAATCTCTCAATCGAAGTGTTGCCACTCACATTTATTCGTGTACATTTTTTGCCCGATAGGGGAAGCTACGGAAATGATTCGATTTACGAAAATCGATTTTCTAAGATATCTCCACGTTTCATGACATTTCTGACCATTTTTCGCAAGATGTATGTGTGTTCTGTCACGATGTATGTATGTAGTCAAAGTCGTTCTCCGGTGATTCCCCACTATCTAATTATGGGATGGAGATGCTGTATGGCGCAATCGAAGTGTCTTGGTGATCTTCGAAGCTAATTAGATTTTGGATGGAATTGATCCAGTACATATATTGCTATCAACAATTTCAATGGTTTATCATGGTCTACTGCATAAACTATTAGAGCTAGCGCAAAATTCATATGAGAGAAGTTGGTCCCCATATAAAAATACGTATGTTAGGTACGATGACTTTTTTTTTGAGAATTTTCGTAATTAGGGAGATATGGCCGTCTCAATAATTATATATGTAATAAGGGAATAAATGAACCCAGCGCTATAGAGACGGTCCCAATCGACGCGTTTCCATGCCAAATCGAACGGATTACATTTTGGACGGCATTCGTGCAGTGTATGCAATGTTATTCATAATTGCAATTGTTTATACTGTTTCACTGCATAATAGTACTTTTCGTAACAAGGGCATAAAAAACTTTTTTGGCGATTGTGATGTTGCAGTCCGAGGCGAAGCCGAGGATTGCATTCACAATCGCCGAGAAAGTTTTTTTGCCCGAGTAACGAACATTGTTTTTTGACAGGACGAGCGTGGGCGGGTTTTCGCGCACGCGAAGCGTGCGTGGAAACAGGCTTCACGCACTGAGTGTCAAAAAATATTAATGTTATCGGGAAACTTATCTGAAGAAAATCATTCCCTATATGAAAACACACATTTCATGTGGGATGACTTTTGCGAATAATTTCCATGATTAAGGAGGTATGGCCGTCTGAACAATTATGTATGTAATAAGTGAATGAATGAACCCAACGCTGTTATGAAGATCTCAATCGGAGCATATCTGTGCAGAATCGAGCGGATTACATTTTGGATGGTATTCATGCAGTATATTCAATGTTATTAACAGTTGCAATTCTTTATACTGTGCCACTGCGTAAAATATTAACGTTATCTTTTTTATTGCGGCCGCACCCCTATTGGCGTCTCACTCTCACTCAAGCAACGCGCATAAGTCTCATCCAGCGCTCACCATGCGTATACTTAGATACTCATCATTATCGGCTTGGTAAATGAGTCACAATAGAATTCTCAAATCTGCCAGTTTTCATTCTGACACTATCAGGGGTTACACTGATTAACTGGGGTCTTTGGAGAAGAATAAAGTACGTACGCTGTGCTGAAATACCAAATCGGAAAGTTTTGTTTGTGCACCGACTGGGGCACACACATCCTCGCACCACTAGTTAACTTTCCGATGGTGAGGGAAGTTTTGAAGTGAAACTTCTTATGGGAGGGTTTTGAAATTTGGATCGGCAACTTTTTCTGTGACGGAAGTAGGTGGTGGGGGTAACACATAGTGTCAAGAGAGTGGGGGCCGTGACTCGCTTGCCTTAGGTACCTGTAGTTAAAATTACAATGTTTAGGCGGCGTGACGATCGCCGAACACAGCTGTTGGAGCTCCATGAAGTTAGCCCCTGCTTATTAAAAATTTATTATTACGACCATCAGAATTCATTGATCGGCGAATGATAGACAATGATTGATTATAACAACAATTTGATTGACTAAATTTTTTTGTTAATGCATTTTCAAAAAATTGCCCCAAAAGATAGCCCCCCTTTTTTTGTAGAATTTAATGACACCTACTTCTACCGCTCATTCTACGCAGAATCATTTGATAGAAATTGATAGACACTTGGCCGAAGTCTATTAATTCGATAAACTAACGTAAAGTAAGAAAAACCTAATGAGGATCATGACGCAGCGGCGGCGAGTCGAATCAAAGCTGCAGTGAAGGGGGGCGGGGTGATCTCCCATCGCTGGCCAGAAAGAGGATCGACTAAATTAGAGCTAGAGGCTCAGATCTCCGGGATTGCTTGACGCCACATGAGTGACAATACCGACGCTAGTTATCACCCCGTGTGAGGCAGTACGCCACTGACACTTGGGAGGCCGTCAGGCTGAGCGAGAAGCTCAAAAACAGCCTATTTCGAGCATTCCATAGTCAGTAATATAGTACTCCCATCAAACCGAAAAGTCGAATTATTATTTCAGCTACTCCCTATGAAGTTTCGCTTCTGTCGCGTGTCTTCATGACACACCGTATTTTTTGTTTTGGGTCCGAAAATCGCAATCCGCAATTTTACCTGATCTCCACGTTTCATGACCCTTAGAAACGTTTCCGACCATTTTTAGCGCGATGTTTGTCTGTGTGTGCGTATGTGAGTAAGATTTCGTCGACCGATTTCAACAAATGATCCGATTTGGATTTTCTTATACTCATTAGATAGGTTGCCTCTTACCTTGGACCTGATTAGATTTTGAACATAATCGACCCAGCGGTTTTTCAGTTATTAACAGATTGAATAGTTTATATCGTTGCAGCGTTTGGACGATTAAAGATACGAAACAAATTGTTTAATGAAAGTTGTTCCACCCACAAAAATACACATTTGATGAGGTATAACTTTTTTTGCTAGTTTAATGTTACATTTGTAGGATCTACACATGAACTACTCAATTACATGCAATTAAAGCATAGTTGCAACATCAGTTAATGCATGCAATACATGTTTAGCAAGGTATAAAATCCGCAAAGATGAAACGAGTAGCGTATACATAGCTCGTGAAAATTATGTTCACAAGACATACTATTTGAGGGTTTTAGCATGTATAAGTCGCTATCGTCCTGTATGGCCAATGGACTTGCATGCTCAAAATAATTCATTAATAGTATGAATTACTGCTTAATACGCCTTTTAAATGGAATCGTCATCGGACGACTGTGGAATCAGACCAGGAACTCATTGGCCGTATGGTCAAAGTAGACGTAACGTGATATTAGAAAAACTACGCACCTGTTCGAAAGTTGTTATGACAGCAGAGTTTGGGTTATTAACTTCCTGATCTAGGGAAGTTATTGTAATGACCCCGAAAATGAAAAGTGCCAAATCGATGAAATTTTCACGTTTCTCAACGTTGTGCATCATGCTGAAGTGATTTCAGAAAAGTTTCTGTATGTGTGTGTGTGTGTTCGTCCGTATGTGGCAAAATTTTTCGTTTACGTTTTCTCGGAAACGGATCGTGCGATTTGGGTAATTTTTTTTTCAATCGTTGCGTCCCCGTGTAACTTAGAGCTGATTGTAGTTTCGATGGAATCCATCGAGTAGTTCAGATGTTTTCGAGAAATTCATGTTGAGAAAGAATCGAAAATAGTGATAATGAGCGTTCATTCACACAAAAATGATGTAATCCAGGTCCTCAATGTCACAGTTGAAATATATAATCATATTTTCGAACTGATTAAATTTTGAGTAAAAGTGGTCCAGTACTTACATTATTATTAAGAATGTCAATTCTTTGTAATGTTCTACTGCATAATCTATGCAACAATGCCGACTCTCAAATATTTATTAATACTATCGACTAATCTAGTATAAAGGAAAAAGTGGGGAAGGGAATACTTTCGAGTCAAACTAGTATAAAAAAATAAGAGAATATATTACCATTAATAATACACGTTTCCTGCACAACTCTCATTTGGAGCCTTTTCTGCCTACTGGCTGAAATCTCGGGGAAACAACGGGTAAGGCCTGGCTTATAATAAATAAAGCCGTACACATTACGGATAAGGCCGTACACATTAAGGGGTGTCGCGAATACTTTAAGAAAATCGGGGCAAAAGTACCCGAGGTTGTTTAAGTGGCTCGTTGGCCTACAGATAGTCATACAAAAGTGACATAGTGATTAGTACGGGGTATAAAGACTGTAACTTAATACACGCTGGCTCACCGCTGGTGGGAAGGGACATGAGATGAAAGGCGGAAATCTTCTAGGGGGAATAATGGCCTGGCACAAACACCGGTACTCACAGTAAGTAGAGACTCAATTCCACCTCTTTTATTATTAGGGAAGTCTTGTCCTGGGCTCGTACCTCCACTCCTGCCTCCGGGGCAGTTTCTAGGGGTCCTCGAATTCTACCGATGCTTCTTTCCCACCGTATTTCAGTATATGGTTAATAGTTGTTATGTTAGCTAACCGTTCGGGACACTGTTCTTCACTCAAGTGTTGTTTCCCCTTCTGGGGGCCTTCATTCGGGACTCCTCGGCCTTCTCCGCGAGGAGAGGGGCGCGGTACGGGACGTCAGTATGTACGGGCTCGGTGTGCTTATCTATGTATGCGTGAAGGTTCCATGGGCGAAGGGCGGTGTAAAGGGGGTTTTTCCGTAGTATTTTGGGAAGCCAGCGGTGGCAGTTTAATTTATATTATTTTAGGGGGAACTCGACCTCGTCACAACGTCCCGGGGGTAGAGAATACACAGGGCTTACACAGCCCTGGGTTGAACGAGGTAACCATACATATCTAAATGAAAAATGAAAAGAGGGAAGAAGAGAAGAAAAAATGAAATTTCACTCACCAGGATCCAGGATAATGTGAAGTAAAAGCCCGTAACCCTGTTCATCTCTTGAAATAATTTATTTTCAAGTAATTTTTAAATCATAATGTGAACAAAACAATAAAACAACAAAACAAAAAAAAGTTCGAGTCCCACCACTGATGTCCCTCAATATTAAAATGCCAGCAGGCTTCGCATCCATCCCCACAATGTCACGAGAACCTCGCCGCCCTAAACTCTGTCCTCAAAATGCCCCTATCCCCCCACAAAAAGTTTGAGTCGGAAATCAGAAGAGAAGAGAAAAAGAGCTAAATCATATTTGGCGTGGTCCCTTATGTCTGAGTGGCGCTCCTGCGAGGCCCTCCCAGGGTATTCCCCACTACTGTTCTCCCAAAATCTATCCCGGACAGCATGGTTATTCTCAATATCTATTGTATGTCTAAGTTTGGCTATCATGTGACATCTCTCCCTTTTTCCCGGTTTTTTTTTCTTTTACTGTAGCACGCGACAATTGGAGCATGATTTCACGTCTACGTTCCATCGGCCACAAAAGACACCTCGGCGTGTCTTACGTACAGGGCATTCCACAACCTGGTGGCCCAGTCTACCGCATTTGTGGCATCCTAGTGACCAAACGGGGGATTGTGGGGGGATAGGGGCATTTTGAGGACAGGGTTTAGGGCGGCGAGGTTCTCGTGACATTGTGGGGATGGATGCGAAGCCTGGTGGCATTTTAATATTGAGGGACGTCAGTGGTGGAATGGGGGGTTTTGGAACGGAGGCGAAGTGCAATGGGAAATTGGTCACGGGGATCTGTGGGGGCTGGGGTAGGGATTTTCCAGGGGCGGCCTGTACGACGGCGAGGTGGGTTTTCGTGACTCCGAGGTGGATCATGGGGGGGGGGGGGGGCGGTGCGCTGACTTGGTGTTTCATCTTGGGGCACAGCGCTGGGGGGCTGCTCGGTGGAAGGTTGTCCGGGGTTGCGCTCTCTCCTCCCGGTCTCTCCAGTTTTCGACTCACCTTCTCCGGTTCGTAGATCGCTGGGAGGCGATCGGGCTCGTTCGGGGCTTGGAGGGCAGTGCAGCAATCTCCAGCTGCCGATCTCGCCCATTGGTCGTTGATAAGGGGGGCGCCCGTAACGGATTTTCTTGTTCGGCATCGTCGTTTGGGGACCCTGTGGGATCACGGGAGTAAAAGGGCTTAAGGTCGTTTATGTGAACTTTCGGGGCTCGAGTGCCATCTGGGGCTTCAAGGTCATACATAACAGGCGAAATAACATTGACTATTAAATATGGTCCGTCGTATTTCGGTGCTACCTTCGCCGCAAAGTAGGTCGCTGCCTGAGAGAGGGGTCGGTCTCTACGTAAAACTAGGTCGCCTATAGAGTAGGTTTTATCTGATCGCCCTTTATCGTAGCGTTCAGCTTGGAGGGAAAATGCTACTCCGATAAATTTGCGTGCCAAATCATAGAAGTGGGTCGTTTTTTCAAGTCGCGTTTTCCATAATCCCGGGTGTATTGCCTGTACAGGGGTGTCAGTTTTAGGGGGTCCGACTAGGTCGCTTGGGTGGCGGGGGGGGGGGGGGGGGGGGGGGTGGATTGCGGCCCATGTTTAAAAATGCGGGGGATACTTCGAGTGATGTATGGAATGACGTGTCAATTGCGGATGCAAATTCTTGGGTATGTTCGTCCCAGTCTCGGTGATTTTCCTCTGCGTAAATGCCCATCATGGGCTTTAAGGATCGGTTCACACGCTCAACAGGGTTAGCTTGGGGGTGATAGGGGGGGGGGTGGTAATGTGTGTTATACCGAGATGGGTGAGGGGTTTGGCGAGGTCTTTCCCAACGAATGCCGTTCCGTTGTCACTTAGGAAGAAGTGTGGTTTTCCCCAACGTAGTTGAATCAATTACCGATTCATATAATGTTTTCCAGATATTCTTGACTGTAGCTCGTCGTGAGGGCTTCATTTCCACGTATCGAGAGACGATGTCCTGTAGTTCGAGTAAGTTTCGATGTTGCGTTAGACTAGGGGGAAATGGACCCATAATATCTCCGGCCACTATGGACCAGGGGCCCGCGGGGGTTTTTTCTCTCATCAGTCCTTGGGGTCCAGTCTGGGGGGATTTGTACCGTTGGCAATGGGGACAGGATCGGAAGAATTTGGCAACATCTGGGTAAATCCCAGGCCAAAAGAAATAGAGAGACACTCGGTGGTACGTTTTCTCAGTGCCCCCATGGGCTGCGTATGCACTATCATGTGCATTGCGTATGACAGCCTGTCTCAGTCCCGGGGGTAGAATTATCTTCCACTGGTTCAGGTCGGGCATTGTAGAGTCAATCTGGGAACAGGGGCGTAGGTCGTAGAGGATATCAACCAACCAATCAGGGTATTTCGACGGGGTTACTAGGACGTCGCATTTCTCCTTTTGGTACCATCGGTCTGGTGAGGACTTGACGATGTCCATCGCCGCAAAAGTAGACGGACAAACTCGGGACAGGGCGTCTGCTACCACGTGAAGTGCTCCTTTCCGATGTATTATAGTGGGCTTACAATTTTGGAGTTCCAATGCCCATCGAGCCACCCGTCCTGTGGGGTTCTTGAAGTTCAGCAGCCATTTGAGATTAGCATGATCTGTGATGACCCTGAACTCTCCCCCTTCAATGTATCGGCGGAATTTCCTGGTGGCCCATCATACGGCAAGACCATTACCGTTCCATTACCGCATAGTTGCGGTCCGCAGGGGTTAGTACGTGACTAGCAAAATAAATAGGTCGGTCTGCTCTCACACGGCCATTTTCTTGTTGGCAGTCTGAGCTGAATTCGGATTCGTGTGTTAATACGGCACCAATTGCCATATAACTTGCATCAGTTTGGAGTGTAAACGGTTTAGAAAAGTCGGGCCGGGCTAGTATAGGGGTTTTAGTGAGGGATTTGCGGAGTTTTTCGAAGGCTGCCTAATGTTCAACGGTCCAGTTCCAGATGCGATCCTTTTGTAGTAATACAAGGGATCTTGTCGTCAGACAGGGTGGGGAGAAATCGAGCATACCAGCCGACCATACCGAGGAAACGCTGGAGTTCTTTGACGTTCTTGGGCGCGGGGTAATTCATGATAGGTACCACCTTTTCGGAGTCCGCTGCGAGCCCTTCCGGTGCTAGTAAATACCCGAGGAACTCCAGCTTGTCGCAGAGGAATTCATATTTCTCAGCGTTCAGGGTCAAGTATTTGTCTTGCAACCGCTTGATTAATTAGGCCACGAACCACTTATATTCCTCCAGGGTTTGTGTGAATACGAGAAAGTCGTCTGCATATTTTCTCACGTGCGTGGACCATTCTGCTGGTATTATCATGTCCGTCAGCAGCTGGAAGGTCGCGGAGCCGTTTTTTACTCCGAAGGGCATCCGGGTATATGGAAACAATCCTGGTGGGAGGCCTGGAACTCCGAAGGCTGTATTGTCTCCGCTCTCGTTGTCCAGTGCGATGTGGTGGAAAGCTTGGCTGACGTCTATCTTGGAGACGTATACAGCTCCATGCGCGCAGTCGAGAAGGTCCTCTCGATTCTGCATGGGTAGGGCGAGGTTTTTTGTCACAGCGTTCAGGGGGCGGTAATCTATGCACAGGTGACAACTATGGTCGGGCTTCTTAACAAGCACTGGTCAGCTGCACCAGTCACTCTGAGAAGGTTCGACGATTCCTACTTTCAAGAGTTGTTTCGTTTTCTTTTGAGCGGCCTTCAGCAGTTTGGGGACGTATCGTCGCGTAGCGCCACGAATAGGGGGGTGTCCTTGGGTGTCGATATGCATAGTGAGGTGGGGGCATACCTTAGCGATTTCGGGGACAGGTGCGATCAAGCTCTTAAACTCCTTCCGTAATTTGTCTCGCTCATCGGGACAAATTACTGCTAATTGAGCCAGTGTACAGGGGGGCAGGTTATCAAAGGATATGGGTGTGGTCGGGGAGCTGGGTTTTTTCCAAACCCTGAGGGGTTGAGTAGTGATCGAGGCGATAGGCCGGTCCAGGTCATCGGTGTGGGGTTGCCTACATTCTAGGCTTAATCCTAAGTTCTGGAGGGCGTCGATTCCTAGAATCCCATCGTAAGGCGGAAAGAGGTCATACACACGTGGTCCCCGGATGTGAGTCTCATCGCAACACATCCTCCCAGGGGCTTTAGACTTCCGTCCCCTAGAGTCACGTGTTCGACAATGGGACACGCGAAGGTTTTTAAATCTGGTCCAATGTTAGTGCTGAGGAATGATTTGCTCGCACCAGTATCCAGCAATGTTCGGTACATTCGTCCACCAATGTCGAGAGTAACAAAATACCTCTGATCCTGGGGGATCTCAAAGGTGAGTCTTAAGCAATCCTCGTATGAAATAAAGTCGGGATTATCACTGTCGTAAACTGTAATGGTCATTAGTTGAGGGGGGTGACTAATTAATCTGTCGAGGACTCCTAGGATAGTCTGTTCCGCTGTAGCAGCCTGGGGAGCGTTCGTAGACTTTTTGCGTGTAATCGTTGCGGGAGTGGGGGGCTGGAGGTTGCATGGGCAAATCTGACTAAGGGTGGTTATAGGTAGGTTTATTGGGCTGGGTTGGGTTTGGTTTTTGGTCTTTGGGTGGTAATTTGGGGTTTTGGGTGGGTAAAGGGCTATAATGCGGGTCTGTCTTGCATCGGGGTTTGTTTTCGGGTTTCCCCGACCTTATAATGGTTTCTTCTAGTTCGTGCTGGCGGGGGGGATCGTTTGTAGGTCCCCCCGTTTCTTAGTTTTCGTGGACGGCCTCGTCCACCTAGTAGCCTTGATGCGGTTGCGTATGTAGGATCTCGTGCTGTTCGTTCACCGTAGTCTCCTGCGCATGAAGTTGTGGGTTCTTTTGTCGGTTGTATTGTAAAGGTGTAGATTGCCATTGATTTTGGGAGTACGATGTACGTGATGAGAACACTGACCAGTCCCGGGCAAAATGACCTGGTTGTCTACAACGATAGCAACCGGTGTACCTTGTCTGACCTTCGTGGTCTACTCTATACTGGGGGGTGGTAGTACGGGAGTACTCATGAGGGGTGGAATAGTCTTGCGGACGGCTACTGAGCCGCGGTGTGGTGTAGCGGCTAGTGGTCGTGGTTTCTGCGCTATCGCGTGAGCTGGGGGTGGTGCATAAGAGTTTATGACAAACTGTTCCGGGGGGGACTTCGGTAGCCCGTGCGGCGATGGCACCTAGAGCATTATTCCTTGGGGAAGTTTTCTGGTATTTTCCATTCCTGTCACTAGGGGGGGGGGGGGGGGGGGGGGGGGGGGGGGGGGCACAAACGCAGGGGCAAAGCTTTCTTCAGGAGTGGGGGGTGGACTTCGGTGTGCACGATATTCAATTGGGTTTCGAGCGGAGGAGGGGGGGGGGGTGAAGGCTCGTGAAAAGTCCACGCATGACAATGATGTACGCACGACCCGATTCTTCTGGACTTTGTATGCGTCGGAGAATATCCTGCCATAAACTTTCCTCTTGACCGAGGGGGCAGAATGTTTTACGAAAAGCGTTGACGAATTCGTTGAACGTTCTGATGTATGGTTGTTCCGTCCTGCACCACGTCTGGGCTATGCCTTTGAACGCCGAGGACAGGGCTCGTACTGCCTCAGCATCGCTCAGATTATTTCCTAGACTAGAGTCTTTCAATCGATCAAGGAACTCATACGCTGGTGATTCCGGAGAACATGATTCCTTCGCGTTTGACAATCGCACTGATTTTCAATTCGCGGGCGCTAGGTTCTGCCGATGAATTCTCGCGGAACGTTATACGGAAGTCATCAGGGTGGGTTGTCTGTTGGGCATAGGAGTAGTAATGGGTCCTTGTATGGAGGGTCCGGGGACTTGTTGGCTTGGCGTGTGCAAGGGGGGATCAGCGGAACAGGATTGGGGGGTTGGTTGCCTTGACCTTCAGGAGTCGGTGGTGGTTGGGGAAGGGCAGAGAGTGGTCGTGGATGGGGTGTTAGGGGCGCGAAAGTTTGCATTGGGTGGGAAGGTGTCGTGGTTATAGTTTGGCTCGGTGCTATGAATAGGGGATTTTCACGTTGATACGTAGAGTGGGCATTGGGTGCGGGGTGTCTGGTATACGGGATAGGTTCTGGTAGGAGCGGTAGGGGGTTTGCGACAGGGTAGTGTGGAGTTGCTGTTGCATACAGGGAGAAAGGGGTCCTTTGGTATAGGGGCTGGACTCTGATCCTGCGGAAAGGTGGGTCTGGCAGGGTTGGGGGTCTGTATGGTCATGGGGGGATCCTGGAATGTTACGCGGGGTTCACCGCGTTGTAACGGCTCTGTGTTAAGGGGCTCTCTGGATAGGTGAAATGTTGAGTTGAAGGCTTATTGGATCTGAGAACGGCCCAAAGGTTTTGCCGGTTCGCAACATTGTGATGAGAGGAACTCCCATGTCGTCCACTGCCGAATCCCATTCAGCTACACCAGGACCGAACTTTACCAATAATTCATGACGCACGAATCGATCGCATACGATGGCAACGTCGCCGTCTGGGTTGATCCCGATGGCGTCGCATAAAACACTTTGCCCCCGGAGGATTGAAGATTTCAATTGATTTTCTAACCTCATACGATGGGGTGCCAAATCGACGGCAGCGGGTACTCGGGGGTTAGGGGGTACTGGGGTCGCCGATGCAGTTGATAGTGCACCGGTGGTAGACTGACTGGGCGTGGTTACGGTACTGGACGAAAGATTTGTTGTCGCGATGGTGACGGTACTCGTAGTGGGGCGGTCCATTGACAGGCGTGTACCGGTGCTCACCGGGGTTCTCGTATTATCTTCGGTAGGTTGGTCGTTCATTTTCCTAAAAGCGGATGCAGCTAACGATCGCCGAAATACGAGGGAGGGGCGCTCAATTTGGCCCTATTCGGACGGCAAAGAAATATGCCATGTGCAAAAAGAAGAACTTAGCAAAACATCAAATACCTAAGAAAAAAACTCGAGAGAAAAAGAAACGGAAATTTTTTTTTTTTAAATTCCCGATTTTTCGGGAAGTTATTGTAATGACCCCGAAATCAAACTTTTTTGTTTCGTCCCATGACTGGTGTTGAAAGTATACCAAAATGCTTCCCAACGAATGTCGAGTCGATGTCTGTGTGTGTGTGTGTGTGTGTGTGTGTGTATGTATTTTGTGTCATCAAAATTTTGATCCTAGGTTTCTCACGAACGAATGAAGCTATCGAGACCATCAATATTGGAATCGAAGCATTTTCATGTAACTTAGAGGGGATTAGATTTTGGGTGAAATTGGTGTAGTATGCATATTGTTATTAATAATTTTAATTGTTTAGCATGTTCTATTGCATAAACTATTAGATTGAGCGCAAAATTTATACGAGAAAAGTGGTTTCCCATATAAAAATGCGTATTTTATCTAGAATGATTTTTTTTCACAAATTTGCATAATTAAGGACGTATGACCGTCTCAGCAATTATGTCTGTAGTGAGTGAACGAATGAACACAGCGCTGTCATGAAGGTCTCAATCGAAGCATTACCGTTCAGAATCGAGCGCATTGCATTTTTTATGACATTCGTACAGTATATATGCAATGTTATTAACAATTGCAATTGTTTATACGGTTCAACTGGGTAAAATATTACAGTTAGCGGGAAACTTATCTGAAGAAAACTATTCCTTATATGAAAATACACATTTTATGTAGAATGACTTTTTTCCATAATTTGCATAATTAAGGAGGTATGGTCGTCCGAGTAATTTGAAATATGGGAACAATGCATATCACCAGGGTCGTTCCTTTTACAAAAATGCAGATGCAGTATGACTTCTTTCAATATAGGTTAAAACATATTGCAAGTTGAACTAGAATATACTTGGCGAATGAATATGTCGACCATTGCGGGAACGATGTCAAGGAGCGGGATACTTAGGAACGTACAGAGGTAGAGAGGGTAACTAGGCGGACGAATTCCAGTTGAATATTTTTATGGGGCTTAAAAATCAAACTAAATCGATCGCGTACAGTAATTATGAGTCACAAGTTCAATTATTGATATCACTGTTGAGTTTGCCCATCACCGTGGTTGCATGCTTATGCTGTGCTGAAATACCAAATCAGGAGGCTTTGTTTGTGCCCCGCATGGGGCATACATATTTGCACACCACTAGTTTTTTTTCATTCACCGCTGGCTATTTCTTTATTTTTATTATCTTTGTCCCGTTAAACTAGTCCGATTTTTGCCATTCAACGTTTTTTATGGGGTAGGGGGTAGTTTACCGATGGGTATATACCATAAATTCGGGGGAGAAATAATTTAAAAACTGGAAAAGTTAATATTAATTATTAATTTCGAAACCCGAAATTCAAAAGTAGTTGGGGATTAGGATGGGAGAATGGGATAATCCGCGATAAATTGACCGGGAATGGGAGAGAGTCCGATAACTCGACAAAAATAAAATTGAGAAATAACAATTCGGGAAATACTACCTCAAGGTCAAACGTTGGGAGAAATAAGTGACTCTCCCCCCAGGAGCGAGCTTATATATACCACTTGAGCGAAATAAATGGGACTTGAGTGAAACCAGACTTGGGTGAAATAAAATTTAGCGGGGGGGGGGGGGGGGGAATTTTATATAGGAATCGATATGATCTATTAGGGGGGGGGGGTGGAAACGATTCCTTAATGCTCGTGTTTCTACGCCAGGCCCCACGTTGGGCGCCAATTTGCAACAATGCCGACTCTCAAATATTTATTAATACTATCGTTAATACTTTAATACTATATTTAAAGAAAAAAGTGGGGAAGGGAATACTTTCGAGTCAAAATAGTATAAAAAAATAAGAAAATATATTATCAACTATAATACATGTTTTCTGCACAACTGTCATTTGAAGCCTTTTATGCCTACTGGCTGAAATCTCGGGGAAACAACGGGTAAGGCCCGGTTGTATTTTTACACATTAAGGGGTGTCTCGAATACTTTAAGAAAATGGGGGCAAAAGTACTCGGGGTTGTTTAAGTGGCTCGTTGGCCTACAGATAGTCATACATAAATGACATACTGATCAGTACGGGGTATAAAGACTTTAATACACGCTGGCCCACCGCTGGTGAGAAGGGACACGAGGTGAAGGGGGGATATCTTCTAGGGGGGATAATAGCCTGGCACAAACGCCGGTACTCACAAACGCTTTTTTCCCACCGTATTTCAGTATATGGTCAATAGTTGTTGTTAGCTATCCGTTCGGGACACTGTTCTTCACTCAAGTGTTGTTTCCCCTTCTGCGGGCGTTCATTCAGGACTCCTCGGCGTTCTCCGCCCGGAGAGGGGCGCGCTTCGTGTCGTCAGTGTGTACGGGCTCGGTGTGCTTATCTATGAATGCGTGTTGGACCCGTGTATGCGTGAAGGTTCCATGGGCGAAAGGCTGCGTAAAGGGGGTTTTTCCGTAGTATTTTGGGAAGCCAGCGGTGGCAGTTTAATTTATATTATTTTAGGGGGAACTCGACCTCGTCACAACTATTATAGTTAGCCCAAAATTCATATAGGAAAAACTGTTTGCGATATAATATTACGTATTTTATGTAGAATGCCTTTCTTCGATAATTTGCATAATTAAGGAGGTATAGTACAATCCACAATTATGCATGTAATAAGTGAACGAATGGATCCAGCGCTATCATGACGGTCCCGGTCGAAGCGTTTTCATGCAGAATCGAGCGGCTCACATTTGTGCAGTATATGCAATGTTATTAGCAATTGAACTTGTTTATACTGTTCCACTGTGTAAAATATTATCGTTTTGGGTTTGCAGCCGCACCCTTATTGGCGTCTCACTCCCACTGAAGTAACACGCATAAGTCTCATCTTCATGCTCACCATGCGTCTACTCAAGTATTCATAATTATCTGCTTCACAAATGAGTCAGATTGGAATTCTCAAATAGGCATGTTTTCGTTATGATAATAACAAGGATCACACTGATTAAGCGTAGTATTTTGAAGAAGCATAAATTTAGTCGGTTGTGCTGAAAAACCAAATCGGGAAGTTTTGTTTGTGCCCCGAGTGGGGCACACACATAAACACACCACTAGTAGCCATACACATTGGCCCGATCCTATACACTTTAAGTCGTGATGAATTTATCAGCTGCTACATAGAGGATTACGGCCCTAGGCTAGAAAGTCTGATTTCCTGGCGTACGTGATATAGACTTCATATCAGGTACTGTAAGATATCAAACTTATCTGGCTGTGGGTCGTATACTAGTTTTCTCTTTCCCCACCCGAAAGTACGTGCAACAATAAATCTATCAATATTAAGTAAATGGCAATAAATTAGACGATGAATACTTGTGTGATTTGCACGTGCACGCCGTTTCTCGGCCACCTAGCGAACTACATGTCCACCCGGCTTAAGGCTATAGATTGCTACGAATTTTACACATGGTGAATTTGAAGTATTACTATCATAAAGTCGACATACAGCAAATCCATTGAAAAATTATGAATTAAGGCACGACTCAATATCCTTCATTGGTTGTTCGGGATAGTAGCGGAAAATTTGCTAATATACATAGTTTTGAAAGGTAGCAATATATATCTAGAAGATGTGTATACCACCAATTACAAATAGGCATTACGAATTCCTCTACTCTGCAGTATTGGTAGCATAAATTTCGGAATTTATTCAACATCAAACTGTATTTATGTCGAAATTATTATGGAAAATAGTTATTCTACACCTTCCTTACAAAAGTGTGAAAATGAAGGCTGGAGCTCCGAAATTTCTGACCATCCACAAAATCTGACCATTTAGCAGTCGGATTCTACAAGAAGTACTTTGTATCTGTGATGCTACCCAACATCTGAGAAATTTTCCAAGCCTAATATTTTTAGTGATATGTTGCTCCGATAACAATTAACTATCGGTGTTAGCCAAAACGGCGTGGAACAACTCTCATTGACTAATTTGTTTCGTATCTTTAACCGTTCTGACGATGCAGAGATAGAAACCATCCATTTTGTTAATAACAATTAACCATCGGTGAATTTGAAAAAATCGAAACCATAATTAGAGAAGGAATATGGGGATCAGCTGAACGGATCTACGATATGAATCAAAATACATACACATGTGGCTTGACAGTTTGGACTCATAGGTTATGTTTGACCGCCTCTCCAATGGCATACACAGAATTGTTCTCGGGGATTGCTAAGTGTGTACTGGATGATTCAATAGGGGCGTATCTGAACATCCGTATATGCGACAAGCCACTTTAGACTTCAACATTCTTCTGTAAATTGTCTAAATATAATTTTTTCGTGCGATGGCAACTTTCCACTGTGTGCATTGACACCATGTTCCACAAGTGCCGGGTTCTATTCGAATGCATAGGACCTATACCTATAATGCTCCAGCCTCTTCGATTGTGCCCGCGGCGTTATTGGCAGCCGGGCGAGGAGGGGGGGGGGAAATGATAAAAAATAATTTGTGTTCATTAATCAGTTCCATTTTTACCTCACGTAGACACTCTGAATTTGCGTCTGGCGAAGAAAGGTGCAGAAATAATGTATATTAATTTTTGGAAAGTTTTTTCTTTGACCGTGAAGATGAATTCAATGGAAAAATTGGCCTATTCGGTCGATGCAATGAAGCATTGTGACATACTTCAATTAAATAAAGTAACGAGTTGGCAAGCTCAACGTTTCGAACACCCTATGCGGCGTCATCTTTAGGAGCAATTTATTTCTGCGACAAAAGAGAGAAAAAACTGGTGATATAAATGTCAATTGGCAGACATAATTAAATCATCCAAATAACTGAATAAATACCTAAATACCTATTTTTTCACAAATTCTAGATCAATATTAATGAACAGAGTGTTTAAAAATATTACCTTGGAGGAGAGAGTAAAAATTAATCATATTTAAATCTTGCCGTCATTGTGTATAGGTATGATCTATTATTTGAAGAACATGATGTAAACAAACACCCGTAGTCTTCAAGACGTCATTTGAGACTGAATTTGAATCTCAAATTGATAATAGACCTCTGTTGCCATGGAGGCAATCTTTCTGTGAAACTTTTTGAAATTATTGAATTTTTTTCTTGAAATTTGTTTAAACTTATTGAAGTTTCCGGAATTGTTTGAAACTTTTGAAATTTTTAGGTTTTTTAATTTTTTAAATTTTGCATGTTTTTTTTGAATTCTTGAAATTTTTAAAAGTGTTAACAGAGTTTTGGAAAAGACCTCTTGCTGTGATGGAGGTGACCTCTCAGTGAAGCTTTCTCGTCATATTTCGAAACTTGCTTGAAAATTAAATAATTACGTAGATTTATAAATGAATAAATAAAGAACTAAGTACAAAAACAAGAAGACTGTTTCGTAACGGTTTTCCTACCTAAACCTACCCAAAACCCAACATCTCAAAATTCCTAACCACAAATCTGTAGGCGAACCATTACCTTCGTCCTCGATGCCCTAAATTCCTGGAAACTCCATGAGCTAACAAACCTCAAAAACGACTCCCCAACCGACCAGAGGCTCAATCCAAGCATAAAAGTGCTTTTAGGGCGCCAGGCGATTTTTAGTTCGATGGAATCGGCAAACCACTATCTTAACCGTAACCAAAAATGAATAAAATTCGCTGGTCAGCCAGGAGAGAAAACCTAAACTTACCAAAACCTCCGAGAACATAGGACCCCAGGGTACGGAATTACCCAGTTGCTCAGTGTGCGGGTCGTGGAGAGAGGGGTGGATTCGGGGTGTAAGGAGACGCAACAAAAACCAAACAACTCAACGAAAATCTAATGACTAAACCCTTAAAATTAGCTGGAATGGATCAGGATCTTATCTTTAGAAAGTACTAGACGTGAATCACCTCACTGATCGATTTTCCCATTTATTCGACGCTTAGACTAATTCTACATCTTATAGTTAGCTTAAACTCTAGCCCCTATCTAGGATCCTAGAAGACTCCGTTAGGTAGCTGGAAAACTCAAGATTAGGTAGCGTGAGGGAGAGAAAACTAGTCTTAGCTTATCAATAAGGACGATTTCATGGAATTACGTAGCGGAAGCTCGTCGAAATGATAGTCGGACTCGGATTTCGCCGGAAACACGTCAATGCTAGCTATGAGCTAAACGGTACCGGTTCGTACGCTCATCCCCGTGGTTAGGGAGCAACTGTACCAGATCGCGGGCCCGTGGAGGGCACGAGTAGCCCTGATACCGGGTGGTATCAATAACAGCAAAGCGAGGAAGCACTGGTACCAGGGGACACCGGCACCAGCCGACCTAGGCAACGATGGTACCAGGCGGTGGTAGCACAAGGCCAGGGAAGCCTGGTATCAAGTGGTAGCATCATCAGCAAACCTAGGGAGCACTGGTACCAGATGGTTTCCTCACCAATAAGGTCAGGGAAGCTTGGTACCAGCTGGTAGCAGCAGCAGCGAGGTTAGGGAGCGTCGGTACCAAGCAGTTCCTTTACCACAAAGGCCAGGAATGCTCGGTACCAGGTGGTAACCGCACCAGGGAGCTTAGGGAGCGCTGGTACCAAGTGGTTTCGCCATCGGTCAGCACGGAAGGACTTGGTACCAGGTGGTAACACCCTCAAGGAGGTCAGGGAGCATCGGTTTCAAGTGTCTTCTTGGTCAGGATCAGCCAGAAGCCTTAGTACCAGATGGTAACACCCTCAGGTAGCGTAGGGAGCACTGGTACCCACGGATACCACCATCCACTAAGCCTGGAAGTCATGGTACCAGAGTCTAGCGCTGGCACCATGGGATTGGCTAGTGATGGTGCTAGAAGTTAGATAGCGTGGGTACCAAAGTCCAGGCAATCATGGTCTAGGCCTTGGACGGTGGTCCCAAGAGATAGCAACCCCGAAAGGTAGCACCAGAGCTCAGGAGGCAGCTCGATAGCCTGGAGATGCAAAACCCGATTTTGGATCAAGAGTTAGGTAGCATGGTGCCAAAATCCAAGTTCAGGTAGCACCGACTGGTGATTGTCGGTAATGTTTTTTATAGGGAGCTTGGATTGCAACCATTTTACAATTTAATTAGCATCGATTCATCACCCATACCCAAGCGGAATCTAAAATTTCATCATAACGCGTCCACCATTTTGTCGCGTGTACGCCCATTTGTACCCATTTTCCATGAGTTTATGTAAAATGGAATGCTATAAGTCGGAATTTTTGAGTACAGCCGACCCTCAGAATTGCCTCCGCGTTCGCGTGTTATCAAAATCGGAAGGTTGCAAATTACTATTTTCGTAATGTCAAAAGTCACGATTTTATTTTACGGATTTTAAGCGAGGGCCCAACAGCAATCACGAGTGCAAGCGAGAGCGGTAGCGCCGCACACGAGAGTGAGTAAGAGGGAGATATACCAGTGTGGCATTCGTCAATACTCCAGAAACTGAACTTCTCGCGCACTTCCCAGGTCAGTTTCATGCCGAACTACAACAATTATTCTCCAATTAGTAATAGAACGCATCCGCTAGCGATAATTGGGGATATTCGGCACATTCTGGGTCATTATCATGATAATTGTGCGTGGCGCGTCATGTGGTGATTTTCCGACGGAACAACCACATAGTTTCCTTAATTCTTACACATTCGGGGACACTCGCGGGTCTAATTACGTTAATTATCCATATTTCTGCTTACCATGTAGAAGTACGAGGTAGTCCCACGTAATTGCCACATAAAACCCGCGGAAACTGCACAACGAAAGAATTTGGCTGCGTAGCACGCGGTGGGTTAACAGCGACTGCCTAAAATGGCTGCAAGTTCGCCCGTTCTTCCGTCGCAACCTGTTGCTATGGAGGGGGAAGTCATGTGTTTTTTCTCCGTAGCGTGGCGCCATCGGGCTACTGAGGTAGCCGCAAGTACACGTTCGTTGGACGAATAGGGAGCGCGGGAAATTTTAAGTGTTCCCGTTTAGTCTGATCGTATTTTCTCCTATTTCGGTGACATTTATTTAACGGGGATCCGAATCCCAAGCCTAACGGGATGAGGGAATAGATGGTTTCCCCCCTTTTATTGACCGAGGGTGATTCAGAGACTTTATCTCTGGGGAAAGGGATTTGAAACTCGAACCTTATATGAAAACCCAAAAACCTTACTGGAATTTCCCAAACCCCTTTCTCACGCGGGGAAGCGCGATTTTCATCGACTTTTGCTGATTTTCCGAGGGACAACTCTTAATTATAAATGAAGAGCACCGGCTGCTCGTTAATATTTTGGCAATGTTCATCTCGGTACTGTCCCTATTTATTTAACCTAAATCCCGTCACTAACATCCCTCAAAATCCCAAAACTTTAACTCATTAATTCGTTAATTATTTAATATTTCCTTGTTAACCCGACCTTGGTGCTTAGGAGACAAAACTTTACACTATTTGTTAAACGCTCGTTTGACTGCCGATAGCTAGCTTTTATAGACTTTCCTTAACCTACCTATAATTAACGAAGGGAGCGTTCGCGATATTTGTTCTTTTCCTCTTTCTGGTCAATTATTTACATTACCCGGGGTAAGGAAACGGAATTTCGTCACAGTTTTTACCCATATTATATTATGATAGTATACTATTCTATCAGTCGAGAAATTGTTTACGTCAGTCCTGAAATTTACAGTGTTGTCTAATGCTTTCCTAATGCTGAACATTTCTAGAATAATCCCCTTTATTCTGTTGTTTTCTGAATCTGAAACTTTAACTGAATAAAAATCCAAGGTGTCGTTTAAGTCTTGACAATGTTTCGTCAGAGCTGTTAAATCACATTTTTTGTTTAAATTAACGCTACGTTTGTAGTCGTACGTTCTAGTTGTTGAATATCAGCTAGTTTGTTCAATATAGAACATATTACAATCATTGTATTCCAACTGATATATCACATTCAACCAGAGGTCAGGGTTAATCTTGTCTTTACTTGGTAATAAACTCTTTGAGAGTTTATTCGCAGCTGGATGGATCAACTTAAGTTCATGCTTATTCACTAATTTTCTCAGTTTTTCCGATAAACCACGTCCGTATGGAAACACTAGGGTCTTATGAGAATCTAATCCTACGCTGTTATTCTTAACGGCGTTAGGGATTGTTCATTCGTAATCTCCGTAATCTCTTGCTAATGTAACAATTAAGAAACTCTCGTAGGTAGCCATTGATTTCAAAGAACATGTGTAAAAACCGCAAATTGTTAGGGCAGAATCTTTTATCCGCGAGATCGAAGATCCTATCTATGAAACTATAAATAGCTGCAATCTTTTGGTTCATGGAGTGGTTAAAGGAGAAATTTAAAATCTGGCCAGAAAAGGTTGGCTTTCTGTACAAATCAAAGATTAATCTACCTCTTTCTCTGATTAAACATAAATCCAAACATGGAATTACACCATTGTTTTCGATTTCATGCGTAAACTGTAACCATGGATGGAAAGAATTGAAAACATCAATTAAAACTTGAGTTTCGTCAGACGGCAGACATACCAAAATATCATCGACATATCTGTAATAAAAATGCGGTTCCAGATTTGATTTCTTCGGACAATGTAATTTGCCCCAAAATTCTGCAGGAGTTACGCAAAGTAATCTTCAGTTAAAGAAGAAAACAGCCAGACCGGATGCGCTGATTATTCGACCGACGGCTAATAATATGTACTCTGAAATTTTAGGCCCAATCAAGAAAGACGAGAACGTTTATTCGGCTAGCACATGCCTAGATAAAATCCGCAAAACAGCCTCAGCAGTGAAGACTGCCCTTGTAAGACTTATGCCAAACATTGAAGGGCCAAAGCAGAGGAGAAGGCTGCTGCTATCATCAGTTGTTACGTCGATATTAACATATGGTATTCCTATGTGGACTGATGCATTACGAAGCCAAGCATCTCGGCGGCAAATTGTTCCAGTCTACAGGCTGAGTGCGCTTAGAGTGGTTAGCGCATACCGCACAGTATCTAACGACGATGTGTGTCATTGCTGGGATGGTACCTATCGAAGTGGTAGCGGAAGAGCGTCGGTGCCTTTATACGCGCAGAAGATCAACCAACCTGAGCCAAGCGGAATTGAGAACAGAAGAACGCAACCACAGGATTGAGCGATGGCAGCTACTGTGGGACGCCTCAAGCAAAAGCCGGTGGACTCATCGAGTAATACCGAAGGTGGATGTTTGGCTTGACCGATCACATGGGCAAGTTGACTATTAACTAGCCCAGATGCTCTCAGGACACGGATGCTTTCGGGAATATCTTCACAAATTCAAAGATGAAGATTCCCCGGATTGCCCAAAGTGTCAGAGAACATATGAAAATGCAGAACATGTTTTCTTTGCATGTCCGGGTTTCGACTTGCAACGATGTATATGGGAAACTACTGCAAGCAAACCCATAAATGTTGAAAATATTGTGGAAGTCATGCTGTCATCAAAGGCAGCATGGAACGCGACCAGTGTGTTTGCAATGGAGGTTCTGACGGATTAGCGCCGCGAGGAGCAGCTACGGAAAAATACAGAGTAAACGGAGGATGTTCTTGCCGTGGAAGACCGGAAAGGATTGTCTACTGAGGAAGCCACGGCTATCGCCCCCTACCCAACGAAGTATTGCTTCGCAAGATGTTCCATCGTGGTCTCGGGGGAACGAACTGTGTTGTATGTGCCAAAGTTTGTTATTATTTATTTGTTAATTTTGTAAGTTTGTTTAATAAAGGAGAAAGTATGGAAAAGAGGAAGGAAAGAGAAAGAAGGAAGCGTGAGGAAGGCGGTTGGCTTCCTTCTTTCTCTTTTTTTTTTGAAAAAAAAAAACAAAGAAAAACGCACACACACAGACAAACATCTCGTTCAAAATGGTTGGAAACGTTTCTAGGGGTCATGAACCGTGGAGCTCAAGTGAAATTTTCAATTGCGATTTTCCGACCCATAACAATAACTTCCCTAAGATGATATATAGAGATGCGGCCGCAATACAAACGATGACTTTAATATTTTACCCAGCGGAACAATATGAACTGTTGTTGATAACATTGTATATACTGCACAAATGCCATCCGAAAGTGTAATCCAGTCGATTCTGCACGGAAATACTCCGATTGAGGCCTTCATGACAGCGCTGGGTCCATTCATTCACTCATTACATACATAATTGTTCCGACGGCCATAGCTCTTCAATTACGCAGATTATTGAAAAAAGTCATTCCACATAAACTACGTATTTTTGTATGGAGAACAACTTTTCTCATATCAATTTTGCGCTAATTCTGATAGTTAATACAGTAGCACATTATAAACAATTGAGGTTATTAATAACAATATATATCCTGGACCAATTCCATCCAAAATCTGATCCGGACTAAGTTACAAGAAACCCTTCTGTTTGAGTCGTAAACAACTTCGATCCAATGATTCGTTCACAAGAAATCATTCACCAACAATTTTGACCATATACATACATCGTCACACACGCACACACACACACACACATACGGACCTTTTGTTTTAAATAGGCTAGAATGGTCAGAAATAGCATGAAACGTGGAGATCTGATGGAAACTCGATTTTTCCTTTTCGGGGGTAAAACAATAACTTCCCCTATCGGGAAGTTAAAAAACTCCAAAATAGCCCAATCAATTCGATCCAAAATCTAATCCGCTCTAAGTTACATGAAACCTTTCGATTGAGTTATCAACAACCTCGATCGAATGGTTTTTGCACAAGAAATCCTTGACCATAAATTTGTGACCACATACAGACATAGTCACACACGCACGCACACACACACACACACACACATGAAAACCCAAAATTTCGGCATTGATAACGTCAATGGCTTCATGCGTAAACTTTATAAATAGATTATTGTTAAAATGGCCGTACCTCCTTAATTATGCAAATTACATGAAAAATACATACAACATAAAATGTGTATTTTGGCATGGGCAATAACTTTTGTTATATACATTTTCCGCTAACACCAATAATTCATGCATTATAGCGTTACAAACAATCGAAATTGTTAATAACAATATAAGTACTGGACCATTTCCATCTAAGTTACATAAAACCCTTTCGATTGAGTCATCAACCACTTCGATCCAATGATTCGTTCACGATAAATCGTTAATCATATATTTTGACCATATACATACATCGTCACACACACACACACACTGCAACGGGGCTTTGGCGTAGTGGGTAGAGTGTCTGCCTACTATTCTAAAGGTCCCGCGTTCGATTCCCGCTCACTGCAAATATTTTTTCTGAAAAATATTTTCTCACGGACTCCGACCAATGGCAGGAACATTCCGTGTGTGCTATCGGCGGTATCCATGAAGTGAAGTCAAACCAATTTTCTTTCCATATGATTGTTGCATCATTATCAGCATCCATTTCATTGAGTTCTTTCTGAGTTTTTCGAATTCTTTGTCTTTCGATCGGCCATATTGTTGAAATATAGGTAACAACTGAAGAAGACTTTGATATCGGTTCACGCAGAAGGTACCATGCAGCTTCCTGACTGGTAATTTCGACAGTATTTAGCATGTCAACGCTCATTTTCCTAGTAATTTCGACAATATCGAACTCTGGATGTTCATCCATTATTTCAGTGATGTTACGTTGGAGATTGCTAATTCCACGGTTCGTTTTATTGACGTATTCCACTACGTATGCAGCACATGAGTATTCTTCGGTGATAAATTGCACATCCATGTTTGATTTCAAAATATTGAAAATGAATGGGTTGAATGGATTATGCCACTTTTCCATGGGTTGACGTTTAAGAAATACTCTGGGACGATTGATGCCAGCTCGAAGCACATTCATGTAGTAATCATCTGATAGTATTCCATTTCCCTGATAGAAACTATCAATATCAGCATAGTCATTGTTCTCTAAGTTTGTTCTTATCGTGTTGTAATGTTGTTTATACGTGTGGAATCCTGGTTCTTCTTTCTGCATTGGTGTCAGTATAGTTGTGTATCTGCATGGCATGAATGGAGCTTCAAATCTGCATTTTTGATGAGCGTTCGCAGCTATTTTTTTGTAACATGTGAACGTGTGCTTATGTGTCTGTAGTTTGATGTTCCCCGACAATTCCGAAGTGGCCACTGATATCAATGTATCAACTAGTTCAATAGCTTTTAGTCGGTCAGCACCTAGTGGATCCGCTGGAGCATTCTCAAGCCATAGCAGAATGTGTGCATGGGGGCTCCCACGTCGCTGGAATTCAATTCTTTTAAAATAATGGACAACACGATATTTCCCGAAGGGAGAAGACTTTTTGGACTGAAGTATGTTCATTATAACATTGATGAGCTTATTAAAATAGATGGCACATGTTACAGCATCTTCATTGATGAGTGTGCTCTTTTCAATATAATGGAGTTCCTGAACATCTTGTTCTGTAATTTCTGCTCCATTATTCTTCAATTTATATAATAATTGTACTAATGAGGGCCAACCAACTTCATTAGCACTCATAGTTAGGAATAACGTGGGTTTTCCGAGTTGTCTGATCATTGCGAATAAGTCTCTCTTTCTTTCAGCCCAATACCAAGTCGAGTTAGGGATACAACGTAGAAAAGCCAAGTTGTGTCTTTACCTACGTGTTTAAAAGCAATGGTTAGACTGTCACGGACTCTAAACCCCCTTATTTTTCATTGCCATATAGAGTAAATGATGAGGTGTAACCCCACGTCGATCAGATCTCCTTAGCTCACTGGTAGCCATCATGAATGGAGTCACATTGAGATCTTCACTAAAGCGCCGGAATTGCCCGAGATAGATAGTAGGGAAAGATAACTCTTCTGCATGCTCATCAAATAATAGACTGTGAGGGACATTCATTTCTCCAGGAGCAATATAAAAAAATATTTATCGTCATTCCAGAGTAATGTGTGTTGCTGTGCGAACAGGCTCTCCTCCATGGGGATGTCTTCACTCAGTTCATCTATAGGTATCTGCTGAACGACACAATCCTCATTAAAGAAAGATTCATCAACTTTGACGTCGTACAGTTGATACAATGGACTCGGTACTAAGCATCTTAGCCATATTTTAATATTTCCCTTGTTTATTAAACCTGTCAAGTAGCTTGATCGATGAATTTTTTTTCTCTTGATATGAACGTAAACACAGTGATCGTCGTCAATGTTCCTGGGCAAGTGATTGACCATTGTATTGACATCCACTAGAACATTGATCACCTGCCCCAAAATTCCAAATTGTCCATGCACATGACGCAATCTGCGAATTTGCATAAATGGAATTCTAGGAGAAATGAGTCTCTCGGACGCTAAATCTAATTTCGGAAGATGTGCAGGGATCGGGGGATATACAAAGCCATTCAATTTCGACAATGTTGGAATTTTGTCTCTCCTCAAAGCCTGGCGACAGCTGGTGCATGCCAGCTCATTATTACTTCTGAATTCTGCAAATTTTTGTTGAATACGAATTTCATTTTCAACGGATAGAGTCTTCAAGTCATTTTTAAACCATAATCTATCACATACACAACACGTATAACCGAATGGATTATTTATAAAATCACGGTGAAAGTTCTTATGTGCAGTTTTAAACTCATTAAAGTCTGAATATTGTAATCGATCACCACTATGTACATCACAATCAGGAGGAGGATGAGTCGAAGTCGTTGCTAATAGTTCATTCTCTGGATTATTTACACTATCGTCCACACTGTCACATAAGAGGTTAGCACATGTTTGCCTCCGTTCCCTGCTATCTCGTTCAATTTCAGTTCTACTTTTTTTCCGTTTTCTATTCTGATCAATTCCTTCACTCGCCCGTTTTTTCTCCCGCCAAGTTTTTGTCCTTTCTGCACCCGACTTCGGCATATTTGCACAAAACTCTCGATTTAAGTAATGAAGACACGCACAAAAACAACATACGTTGCTAATGATCACTGCGTTAGAAACCAACTGCTGTTTTCCGCGATCGCGACGCCGCCTGAACGCAGAGAATGACATGAAAGACAGAAAGTCTTCTGTCTCATTCTCGCACGATACACCAAGGCCTCTCACTCTCGCCCGATAGAAGAGACGTAAGGTAGTCCGTCTCACTCTCGCTCGATTCCCGGGGGCCTCTCACTCTTACTTACTACGTTAGAGCGAGCGTCACCAAATAGGTTGCCGATCGAGATTTCAAAACCCTCCCATAAGAAGTTTCACTTCAAAAAAAAAAAAAACACACACACACAGTCGGGGCTTTGGCGTAGTGGTAGAGTATCTGCCTACTACTCTGAAGGCCCTAGGCCCCGGCCTAGGTTCGCGCCCGGCCGCCGGAGAATATTTGTTCAAAATATTTTCTCATGGATTCCGACCGATGCAGGAACTTCCGTGTGTGCTATCGGCGGTACCCATAAAATGAGACCCCCCGGCCGAGCGGGAACCTAACCCGACGCAGGGGGGGGGGGTGCGTTTCACAATAGGCGCCGGCCATCGTAGCACAGGGGTTTCTGGAGGTTTGCCCTGTGTTTAGAAATACGATGGCCTAAAAATGGCGAAAGTCGGCCCCAGCCGCATGGGTCCAGTACGCCCCCTGAAGGAATGCTTACACGGCCTCTACCGGGGGCGTACAAATGAGAGGGACGGAGGAAAAAAAAACACACACGCACATACGCATACGCACCTCTCGTTTTAAATAGTGTAGAATGGTCAGAAATACCATAAAACGTGGAGATCTGATGGAAAATCGATTTTTCATGTTCGGGGGCAAAACAATAACTTCCCCTATCGGGAAGTTAATAACCGTTATGCATTCGCATGTGGGCATTCGATGACCGTTTGCTTGGTTGTGTATGTGTAAGTTCTATTTAAAGGCGTACGGCACGAGCTCGCAATCGACCAAAGATAAGAAAGTATTTAATGATTATGAGTAGTGTTTGCAATTATGCAATGGTAATGAACCATTTTTACGGCGATAGTTGACAGTGGATGAGATATGGCTGCATGATTCCACACCAGCGTCTAATCGATAGGCAGCCAAGTCGACGCACGTGATAGCTGACATAGAAACGTGGAAAAACGCAAAAGTCGGCAGGCAAGGTTATTGTATCAGTATTTTGGGATGCGTATGGATAAAATATTTATCTACCGTATTCAAACGAGGGAAATCACGAACAGCGACTAGTACGTAGCGTCATTAGAGCGTGTCAAGGCTCAAAAGTTCAAAACACTGGAACTTTCAGATTATCCTATTGCATATGTCCCCTTAACAATTTGATTATCCATCACCGAGGAAGACCGTGTTTCAGCCTCACGATATTTGTATGCACAGGCTACTACAGGTCCCCTCCCACTTTTTAAAAAGTGAAGTCTTGTCCTTCGTCGTGTCGATCGAGTGGAATGCAGCGTTCCAAATACCCACATTGTGATACCCAACGTCAGTCGCGTTTCCAGCTGTCAGTGGAGACTTTGAATTAAGAGACAAATTCGCATGTGATGAGTCAATAGTCCGAACATTATAATGGTGAAGAAAACAGGGGAGCAGAAACAGGTACTAATTATTCAGTTTACCGCGTGCCCAAATAATATTAGAAGAAATATGCTACCAACGGTGCTTCTCCCGTCTTGTCAGAGAATAGATAAAATGCATGGACTTTAAAGATGCGTATCTCAATGGTGAGCTCTTCAATTCATTACATAAGTTAAGGTATTTCGGGCGTGATATGAGGCTAATGGAGTTCAGCAGCCCATTTTTAACTTCCCGATCTAGGGAAGTTATTGTAATGACCCCGAAAATGAAAAGTGCCAGATCGATGAAATTTTCACGTTTCTCGACGTTTTGCATCATCCTGAAGTGATTCCAAAGAAGTGTCTGTATGTGTGTGTGTTCGTCCGTATGTGGCAAAATGTTTCGTTTACGTTTTCTCGGAAACGTATGGTGCGATTCGATTAATTTTCTTAGAGCTGATTAGATTTTTGATCGAATCCATCGAGTAGTTCCCCTGTTTTTGAAAAATTCATGTTGAGCAAAAATCGAAAATAGTAATAAGGAACGTTCATTCACACAAAAATGTTGTAATCCGGGTACTCAATGTCACAGTTGAAAGGTATAAGCATATTTTATAACTGATAAAATTTTGAGTAAAAGTGGTCCAGTACTTACATTGTTATTAACAATGTCAATTGTTTACAATGTTCGACTGCATAAACCATTAGAGTTACCTCAAAATTCACATAAGAAAAGTTGGGTGCCATATAAAAATACGTATTTTATGTAGAATGCCTTTCTTCGATAATTTGTATAATAGTCTAGTCAATCTAGACGATTTTCATATGTAAAGTCAGAAATAAAATTTCTGCCGATGGGAAAAGTACTGATATTTTCAGAAAATTCCACTGAAAAACATATCTAAAAATTCAAGCTGAAAATTGCCAGGAAATAATTCAAATTAATTAAAAATTGTTGATTATTTAGGTATCAATGCCTAAATCACATCCCGCTTTAGTTACAATTGTGCAATTCAGACCAAAATAATATTATTTTACAGAGAAAATAATTCTGTACAAACCGGATCTAGGAAATTATACTCCACGACTTCTATTTTTTGCGTAACAACATGTTTAATTAATGTCCACGCCAATTACCCCAATAAATCAGCTGTTCCATCGCTGTGGCCGCCATGACAGTACGCCCCACCCACTTCTGAACGCGCGATGCGCAGTAGATTCAACCCAGCGCTGTATTAGATAATGATCAAAAATTAAGTTATCTTTTTTTTTCTTCATTAATTAATAGCAATTATTCTTCATTTTCCTCTTCCCGGAAAGATACCTGTGAACAATCTGAAGTTTTTTTGGCCCAGGGAATGTGGAGAATAGTGTCTGGTGGAATTGTCAGTATTAATAGGGACTAGAAGGGCATCGAAATAATTCACTTATAAGTTTTCACAGTAACGAAATCATTTATTGGCATTGCTAAAAGTTACATTAATTCAATCGTCAACTGATTTATTATTTTATTCAATTCTATACATCTATTACTCCATTATCAAATTATAGTGATGGCTCCAGTAATTCTATCTTAACATCAGACTAATTCCTGATGAAAGAATCCCTTGGAGCCAGTAGTTGTTCCTGTAGGCTCATTTCCGTCCAATCATCGAATGATTGAGATATAGAGAATCCATTTTATCTAGAAGAGAAACATACAAAGATGAATTGTTAAATTAATGTCCAATTTATATGATATGGATATATATTTATGAATTATTGTACCTATAACTTTACCTCCATTCAAGCTATGCAGTCAGTCTAAACGTCGTCGTTTGCTCGTAATTACCTCATCCAAGGATTCAGGATCATCATTTCCATCTCCATCTATCGTCAGAGCCTGGTTCTGTGACAAGTTTGTGTCTTCAGTGCCCTCCTCCCCATCTGGTGTTTCATAACCAGAATTGCAGAAATGAAACACCTTGGTCATGCTATTGAAATGATTGAATGAGCAATGCTGTCACGTTTTTTTGGTTAATTGGTTAATCTGCAATTCTGGTACACCTGGATAGCCGAAAACGCAGAATTCTCTCGCATCAAACCGAAAAGTCGAATTATTATTTCAGCTACTCCCTATGAAGTTTCACTTCTGTGGCGTGGCTTCATGACACACCGTATTTTTTGATGTTATGCCTACCCCCAACCAGCAGCACTTGCTTCGCTCCTGCTGCAAATGTCGGGGCCGGCATCAGTATCTATAACGCAAATTACCAATTTTTGTACTTTCGACCGGCTATAAAGAAAAATAGTATACACCACACGGGCAGAAGTTTGAAAGCCCTGAACTGCGCGCCATGACGCCCAAGGCGAAGCCTAGGGCATCATGGCGCGCAATGCAGGAATTTGAACCTTTCTGCCCTTATGGTGTAATATACTATTTTTCATGGATTCCGACCGATGCAGGAACGTTCCGTGTATGCTATCGTCGGTACCCGTGAAATGAGATCGCTCTGCCGAGCGGCAACCTACCCCGTTGCAGGGGGGAAGGGGACGGGTGGGTTCCATCATAGGCACCGGCCCTCGTAGCACAGGGATTTCTGGAAGTTTACACCTCGTTTAGAAATACGATAGCCTAACCAGTGGTGTGCAAATGTGTGTGCCCCATACAGGGCACAAACAAAACTTCCCGATTTGGTACTTCAGCAGAGCATAAGAACGCAACCATGGTGATGAGCAAACCCAACAGTGATATCAATAATTGAACTTGCGACTAATCACTACTGCACGCGATCGATTTAGTTTGAGTTTTAAGTCCCATAAAAATATTCAACTGGAATTCGTGCGCCTAGTTACGTTCTTAATTATCCCACTCTTTTACATCCTTCCCGCACTTGTCGACATATTCTTTCGCTAAGTATATTCGAGCTCAACTCGCGATATGTGCTAACCTATATTGAAAAAAGTCATATTGAATGTGCATTTTTGTAGGAACAACCCTGGTGATATGCATTGTTCCCGTATTTCAAATTGCTCAGACGACCATACCTCCTTAATTATGCAAATTATGGAAACAAGCTAAATGACGGCCCCACCACGTATGGCGCCATTATGGATGCCTAGGGCCGTGAGCTGAGACCAAAAAACGGTCTTGCCAAGTAGATCTCAATCGCCTCCAAATCGAATTCTGAGTCGATTGGTGCATACGAATTTTGACACTTTTTTCGAGCCCCTACTAAAAATTTCCAAGATGGCGGACGGGGTTTTCAAAAAGTATTCATTCGGCTATAACATGAATTAGTGTTCCGGCGGCTATACCTCCTTAATTATGCAAAGTATGAAAAAAAGTAATTCGACATAAAATGTGTATTTTTATATGGGGAATAACTGATCTCACATAAATTTTCGGCTAACTTGAATAGTTTGTGAAGTAGAGTGTTATAAACAATTGAAATTGTTAATAACAATATATGCGCTGCGCGAATGTCATCTCCATTGAATACCGCTCTATTCTGCGTCGAAACACTCCGATTGAGACATTCCGAACAGCGCTAACTTTATTCATTCACTTATTACATGAATTAGTGTTCCGGCGGCTCTACCTCCTTAGTTATGCAAATTATGAGAAACCGTAATTGGACATAAAATCTGTATTTTTATATGGGGAATAACTTATGTTGTATAAATTTTCGACTTACCTAAATAGTTTAGGCAGTAGAGCCTTATAAACAATTGAAATTGTTATTAACAATATATACGCTGGACCGATTATAGCCAAAAACTAATCAGATCTAAGTGGCTGGGAAACGCTTCGAACGCGATCTTAACAACTTCAGTAACTTCAACCGTTTCTGAAAAAGTTGAGCGCGAAATTTTGTCCACAGACAGACCTCCACACACACACACACACACGCACAGGCTGTTACTCAGAATTTGATGGCAAGCATTTCGGTATACTTGAAGCCCCTGTAGGACGAAAAGCAAATAAATGGGATGTGGGTATGACCCTCTAGGGGTCGAACCAATAACTTCCCGATCGTTTCGCCATATATATTATATCCACAATTTCCGTCCATGTCTCAAATTATAGGCTTTATAAAGTTTGTGACATTTCTAAATATTAAAAAAAATTATAATTCTTAATATGAAGTAGTTGGATAAACAATACAATTTGTTACGAACAATTAACTATGGGTGTTGGCAAAACGTCACGGAACGTCAAATGTGTATTTTTACGTGTGAAAGGACTTGCATAACACCCTTTGTTTCGTATCTCGAAGCGTTCTTGCGATAGAACGATCTGAACAATTGAATTTGTTAATGACTCTTAAATATCGGTGTTAGCAACAATAGTTATGCAACATGAAATTAGTATATTTCGATACAAGTGCGATGGGGTGTTCACGAGTGCGAAGTTGCCAATCGCACGAGCTGAAACATCCTATCGAACGTGTGTCGAACGATAGTTTTTGACAGTGTTGTTACGTTCAACGAGTGCCGAAATAGTTACTTTTCGTTTACTAGGTAACGACAAGTAACTTTTTGGCACGAGCTGAACGTAGCAGCAACGTCGAAAATGTATTTTTGTGTGTGGAACAACGTAATTGACTAATTTGTGTCGTATCTTTAACCGTTTTCATGATGCACCGTTATAAACAATCTTTTTCTTACTAACAATTAACTACGGGTGTTATAAAAAAAAGTCATAAACCGCCAAATGTGTATTTCGCGGCGGGGAACAACTTTTATGTAACACTTTTTTTGTATCTCAAACCGTTCTTGCGATAAAGCGATCTAAAGAATTCAATTTGTTAATAACTATTAACTATCGGTGTTAGCAAAAAAGGTTATACGACATCGAATATGTATTTTCGTTTGTGGAACAATTTTCATTAACTAATTTCTTTCGTATCTGCAACCGTTCTGACGCCGCTGCGATATAAACAATATTTTTTGTTACTCACAATTAACTGCGCGTGTTATCAGAAAAAGTCATAAAACGTCAAATGTGTATTTCGTGGCGGGGAACAACTTTCATTAAACACTTTTTTTCGTATCTCAAACCCTTCTTGTGATAGAGCGATATAAACAACTGAATTTGTTAGTAACAATTGAACGAATCATTTGTCGCATAAATCGTTCCTTTGAGACCTGGAGAATAGTAAGTAGTGTCGATCAAAAAAAAAAACGTAAATCGCTACATTGGTTTCTTCGGAAACGTTAAAAAAAGTTTTTGGTCAGACACACACGCACACACACATACACACACACACACATTCGTCGGGGCTTTGGCGTAGTGGTAGAGTATCTGCCTGCTACTCCGAAGGTCCTAGGTTCGCGCCCGGCCGCCGGAGAATATTTTTTCAAAATATTTTCTCATGGATTCCGACCGATGCAGGAACTTCCGTGTGTGTTATCGGCGGTCCTCATAAAATGAGACCGCCCGGCCGAGCGGGAACGTAAACCGACGGGGGGGGGGGGTTCCATCATAGGCGCCGACTATCGTAGCACAGGGGTTTCTGGAGGTTTACTCTGTGTTTAGAAATACGATGGCCTAAAAAATGGCGAAAGTCGGCCCCAGCCGCATGGGTGGGTGTCCGGTACGCCCCCTGAAGGAATGCTTACACGGCCGCTACCGGTGGCGTACAAATGAGAAGGACGGAGGAAAATAAACACACACACACACACATACAAACACTTTTCGGAAAACGACTCAGCATGATGTGGAACGTAGAGAAAAGTGAAAATATCATGAAAATTTCACTTTCGATTTTCGGGGTCATTACAATAACTTCCCTATATGGGGAAGTTAAAAAGTTCGATTTCGGGGTGATTACATTAACTTCTCCTATCGGGAAGTTAAAAATGGCGAAAGTCGGCCCCAGCCGCATAGGTGGGTGTCCGGTACGCCCCCTGAAGGATTGCTTAAACGACCGCTACCCGGGGCAGACAAATGACAGGGACGGAGAAAAAAAACACACTAACACACACACACAGACATTTGTCCAGAATTGGATCAGAAGCATTTTGCTAAGTTTCCAACCCTAGTTACGAGTGGAAATGAATGCAATCGATCTAGGAGTCATTTCAATGACTTTAGGAAAAATTGGGAAGTTAATAAACGGGATTTGGGTTTGACCCTCTACGGGTAAAACCAATAACTTCCCCATCGTTCCCCCATATATGTTATATACAAAATTTCGGTTTGTGTCTCAAATTGTGAACGTTTTAAACGTTTCAAAATGACCAAACATGCGAAATTTTATAATTCTTAAAATATAAAGAGATTTTTAACAAATATATCCCTTCTTGCGATAGAGTTAGAGACACAATTCATTTTGTACACAACTAGTGGTGTGCAAATGTGTGTGTCCCATGCGGGGCACAAACAAAACTTCTCGATTTGGTATTTCAGCACAGCATAAGAATGCAACTTTGGTGATAGCAAAGCCAACACTGATATCAATAACTGAACTTGCGACTAATAATTACTGCACGCGATCGATTTAGTTTGATTTTTAAGCCCCATACAAATATTCAACTGGAATTCGTCCACCTAGTTACCCTCTGTTCCTCTGTACTTTCTTAATTATCCCGCTGTTTGACATCCTTCCCACAATTGTCGACATATTCATTTACCAAGTATATTCTGGTTCAACTTGCGATATGTTCTAACCTTTATTGAAAAAAGTCATATTAAATGTGCACTTTTGTATAAGGAACAACCCTGGTGATATGCATTGTTCCCGTATTTGAAATTGCTCAGACGACCATACCTCCTTAATTATGGAAATTATGGAAAAAAGTCATTATACATAAAAAGTGTCCTTTCAAATAAGGAATAATTCTTGTTACAGAAGTTTCCTGATAACTTTAATATTTTACCCGGTGGAACAGTATAAACAATTACAATTGTTAATAACATTCCATATACTTGCGAATCCCATCCAAAGTGTAATACGCTCGATTTTGCACAGAAACACTTCGAGTAGGACCGTCAGGACAGCACTGAGTTCAGTCATTCACTCATTGCATACATAATTGTTGAGATGGTCATACCTCCTTAATTATGCAAATTGTCGAAAAAAGGCATCCTACATAAAACACGTATTTTTATATGGGGAATAACTTCTCTGATATAAATTTTCCGCTCACTCTAATAGTTTATGCAATAGAACATTATAATCAATTGAAATTGTTATTAACAATATGTATACTGCACCAATTGCATCCAAAATCTAATCAGTTCTAAGTTGTAGGAAAGCGCTTCGAACGCGACCTTGAGAACTTCCAGAACTTCATTCGTTCATGAGAGATCGTTGCGCAAAATTTTGTACACATACACACACACATACCGTCGGGGCTTTGGCGTAGTGATAGAGTATCGGGATAGTACTCCAAAGGTCCTAGGTTCGCGCCCGGCCGCCGGAGAATATTTTTCCAAAATATTTTCTCATGGATTCCGACCGATGCAGGAACTTCCGTGTGTGCTATGGGCGGTACCCATAAAATGAGACCGCTCGGCCGAGCGGGAACCTAACCCGACGCAGGGGGGGGGGTGGGTTCCATCATAGGCGCCCGCCATCGTAGCACAGGGGTTTCTGGAGGTTTACCCTGTGTTTAGAAATACGATGGCCTAAAAATGGCGAAAGTCGGCCCCAGCCGCATGGGTGGGTGTCCGGTACGCCCCCTGAAGGAATGCTCATACGGCCGCTACCGGGGCGTACAAATGAGAGGGACGGAGGGGAAAAAAACACACACACACAGACGCCAACTTAGAATTTGACGGGGATCATTTTGGTATACTTAAAACCCTAGTTAGATAAGGAAACCACAACTTTAGATTTTGGGTACATTTACGAATTGTCGGGAAGTTAATTATGAGTGTTAGCTTAAAGACTCATAATAAACGGGATTTGACTTTGACCCTCTACGGGCCAAACCAATAACTTCCCGATCGTTCCCTCGCATATGTTATATACAAATTTTCGGTTTGTGTCTCAAAATGTAAACGTTTTAAAGTTTTCAAAATTCCCAAATATGTGAAATTTTATAATTCTTAAAATATAAAAACATTTTTAAAACCATCGTTTCTTGGGATAGAGTTAGATAAACAATGCAATTTGTGAAAAACTATTGGTGTTAGCATAAAAAGTCATATAAACTGAAATGTGTGCTTTTACGTGTGGAACAACTTTCAGCCATCACCTCATTTCGTATCTCTCATTATTGTCGTGATAGAGCGATATAAACCATTCAATTTGTTAATAACAATTAACTATGGGTGTTGGCAAAACAGTCATAGAACAGCAAATGTGCATTTTTATGCGTGGAACGGCTTTCATTGGACACATTGTTTCGTATCGCTAGTCGTTTTCAGGATCGAGCGATAGAAACAATCCATTTTGTTAATAATAATTAACCATGGGTGTTGGCAAAAAAAATCACAACACATCGAATGTGTATTATTATGTGTATTTTACAACTAATGGTCCGATTCGATTAATTAACTTCCCGATCTAGGGAAGTTATTGTAATGACCAATTCATATATAAATATTGCACTAACTCTAATAGTTTATGGATGACCGTTGATTAACCCGAGTTGCGATTTTTGGCCTTTGGATTTTGTGTAAATTATTGAAAACTGCTGAATGGATTCCTCCCAGAATCTAATCAGCACTAAGTTACATGAAGACTCATCGATGAAAAAAAAAACTAGTGGTGTGTGCCCCACTCGGAGCACAAACAAAACTTCCCGATTTGCTATTTCAGTACAGCGCAAACACACAATTATTGTGATGACTAAACTCAACAGCGATATCAATCATTGAAATTGTGATTAATAATTACTGCACACGCTCACTTAATTATCCCTTAATTATGCAAATTATGGAAAAAACTCTGTTGAAAATGTTGTTAGTTCTGATGATTTTCGATGATCCGGCTGGTCGGGAGCGGGACGATTTCTTTGGATTTTATGAATAAAAACGCGCTGAGTTTAAGGCCTGAGCCAGTCAAATTTAATATAAAACAATGTGCGTTAATTTACAAAGGTTTGACGAGTCTCGTCGAGTTGCGATATAGTCTTTACTACTTCACTAAAATTCACTGATAATTTACGGAGATGAATTACAAAGATGATTTACTATGATTGAAAATCCGCGATGAAAAACCACTGACTCGAATTAATAATACGAGAAAATAATTGTAAGTTAAATACGCGCACTATTAATCGAGAAGATGAAGATCGATGGACCACAATGAAAACTGTTGACGTCTAATCATTGAGAATGCCGATGGATAACTGAGCAATTTCCCAAAAAAAGGAGGAGGGTATGAAGCCACCCTCGGCTGCCCTCGGGAATCTCCGGTAGGCCCGACATGTGGCCCAATACATGCGGGATACGTCAGGGGGAAATATGATGACCTTGAGGATTTTATACAAAGTCATTACACATAAACGGTGCATTTTCCTGTACGGAATAAGTCTCTGCTGAGAAGTTGCCCGATAAATTTAATATTTTCACCGGCGGAACAGTATAAACAATTACAATTGTTAATAAGATTGCATAGACTGCACGAATCCCATCCAAAGTGTAATCCGCTCAATTTTGCATGGAAACGCTTAGATTGGGACCATCATGACTGCGCTGGGTTCATTTGTTCACTCATTGCATACATAATTGTTGAGACGGTCATACCTCCTTAATGATGAAAATATCGAAGAAGTCATTCTATATAAAATACGTATTTTTATATGGGGAACAACTTTTCTTATATGAATTTTGGGCTATCTCTAATAGTGTATGCAATAGAACATTATGAACAATTGAAATTGTTAATAACCATATATATGCTAGACCAATTTCGTTCAAAATCTAATTTTGTTCTAAGTTATATGGTAACACTTCGAACGCGACCTTGAAAACTTCCATAACTTCATTTGTTCATGAGAAATCGTTGCGCCAACTTTTGTACACATGCATACATACACACACACACACACACAGATTTTTGCTCAGAATTTGATGGGAGGCATTTCGGTATACTTAAACCCCCTGTAGGACGAAAAACAAAAAAATTCGATTTCGGGGTGATTACAATAACTTCTCCTATCGGGAAGTTAAAAATTGTCACTCAGAACTTGGCAATGCAGAGTTATGAAAAAGAACCACTAAGAATTGAAACTTGGAAATTAAAAATCGACTATTGAGAATTGAAGACTGAAAATTGACAATTAGAATTAACAATTTGAAATTGAATGCTTGTAATGCACAATGGATGATTAAACGTTGCTAGATATAATTAATTGACAATTAAAAATCGATATTTGATAATTGACCGTTCATACCTAACAATTAAAAATTTACCAATAAACCTTAGCAACTGATAACTACGATTCAAAATTAACAATTGAACATTGTCAGTGGAAAGTTGCAGCATTGTTAATTCTCAGTGCTCAGTTAAATCTCAATCGCCAGTTTCAATTACCGATTTTACATTCTCAATTTACCATTGTCAACTTTGAATTCTTCATAAACTCTGGAAATACTCGACACATGTAAATTTTGTCTTCCATCACTCAACCAAATTTTTGTTTTTTTATTTTTTTCACTGTTTCCTTTTTCACAACCATATTTGGAATTTTTTTTAGTTGTAAGAATTATACAAATTGTTCTGATAATACCGTACTATCATGATTATATTTTTTTTACTTCCGGGTGGAAAAATCATTCTATTTTCTAACGGTCCATGTAATTAGTACGATTACGTGGAATTTTGCATTAAGAAAATTAGCCAAAATTGATATCTTTGACCAAATTAACGTATTACGTAGAAAATAAGATGTGAAATGGGTATTAGTCCTGTAGATTAATCTTGCCAATTTTCATGACATGGAATTAATTTTTCTGACACAAGTTACAACATCTAACTATACAACATGAATTATCACAGCATTTCTAAATTTATACAGAGTTTATCATATTCATTTGATTGTTGGATTTTTGAAATAATTTTCTTATCTCGTTTTCAGGTAATTGCGCCGACAAATTCTGTTTTATACATGGCTATATTTGTTTTGTGCTTAGTTAAAAAAATTACTCAAATGTTCATGAATAAGATATAATTCACAAGGTGGATTACTTGAATTTTTTTCAAATATACACTGTCAAATGAGGGTAATAAACCTTCTCTGGCAATCATAAAGTGTCATAATTTACGTAGTCCTCATTAAATCCATTAATTGACCATTCAATATAGTGAATAATTGTTAAAAAATGAAATTAGTCGACTCGATCGTTTTATCCTATCGTTGATTCAACGCTTCAGTTATGTTTGACAAAACTGTTAACAATAACAAACAAGCAGGCGGTCCGCGCCCCCCCCCCCCCCCCCCCCCCATTCGAATGTGTCAAATATGTCACCGTTTCTTTTATTTCCCCCAACTTCATTGGGGGTAAGCTTCCGAATGGTCCAATTGCACACAAAATACAAATGTTCCAGTATTGAAAAAGCTTTTTCCAGGCGAACGGAATCAAGAACAGGAATAGCTCATATTACCCAAAGTAATTGACTCAATGTTATTCGGCCAGTTCATAGATAACGTTAAAGCTCACATTTTGGACAAAAAATGGGATGAATACTTATCGAGGAATGAAGTAATGAAACAACCGTAAAAATGAAAAAATTGAAATCAATAAAATCAATGATGCGATTGAATCGCTATTTAACAGGGTTCTTCACCATAATAACAGGAACCTCTATTCCAAATTTCAAGTTTTTATGTCAATTCTCGCGGTCGCTAGAGTGCGAACAAAAACAGAAAGTAAAACCAAAGTCAAAAGTTTTAAAACAGGAATATCTTATATTACCCAACCTAATTGACTCAATGCTTTTCAACCATATCATAGATCTCGTTAAGGCCCACATTTTGAAAAAAAAACAGCAAAATCGATTGAATAATTATCGAGAAATGAAATAAAAACCGTGAATACGAACAAATTAAAATCTAGAACACCAATGATGCGATTAAATCGCCATTCAACAGGATTCGTGACTACAACAAAAGGAACCTTTGCTCCAAATTTCAAGTTCTTATTTCAATTTTTGCGGACGCTAGAGTGCCAACAAACACAAAAAGTAAAACCAAAGTCAAAAGTTAAAAAATAGGAATATCTCATTGTGCCCAAACTAAGTGACTGAATGTTTTGCAACGATATTATAGATCTCGTTAAGGCACACACTTTGAAAAAAAACAATAAAATCGGTTGAATTATTATCGAGAAATAAAATAAAAACCGTAAAAACGAAAAAATTCAAATCTAGAAAACTAATGATATGATCAAATCGCTATTCAACAGGGATCTTCATCATAATAAAAGGAATTTTTGCTTCAAATTTCAAGTTTTTATCTTAATTTTTCGACACGCTAGAGTGCATACAAACGCAAAAAGCGAAAAAAACAGAAAAATTGACATATCTTCAATTTCTTGTGAGCAACGTACTAGATGTTATTCAACAATTTTTTGGAGCGCGTCGATTAATAGAATGGTCTTTTGAAGGTCGACCCATTTTTCCGAGTTTTGTCACATTCAAAAAGGCCACCATCATCTTAGATAACAATTCAAATTGTTAATTAACTAATCATGATTTCCTTTCCCTCCTTCCGCGCGTGTATTCCATTGAATACATATGCAAAAATGAAGTTATTGTAATGACCCCGAAAATGAAAATTGCCAGATCCATGAAATTTTCACATTTCTCGACGTTTCCGTCATTCTGAAGTGATTGCAGAGGGGTGTCTGTATGTGTGTGTAAACAAAAACTTTATTTAACGTTTCCGGCGGAACCACCGGAGGGATTTCCTTTTTGCTTCCGCATGGAAGCATTGCAATCGGTCAATTTTCACTTTCGCTAATTATGCTTGTAAATTATATATAATGCTTTGAAACGTAAAAATACGAAGTTTGAGCATAGTGTCTGTATGTATCATTTGTTTTCGAAAATCTTCACTTACAAAATTGAACATAAAAAGGTCTAAATTTTGAGGATAAAATCTGAAAAAATTGTCAGTTATTGGTATTGAGTACGTCTAGCTGTGGGCGCAATTTCAGTGAAATATGCCGGTAAGCTTCTTAGAAATCGATTTTTTCCTTTTTTTCTTCGATTGTTCATATCTCTGAAACTAATGAATATTTTTTAATTTTTTTTTATCAAAATGTGCGTCTCAACAAGATCCTGGGAATGGCTGAAAAACATCTAGTAGGTTGCTCACAAGAAATCGGAGATATTTCAATTTTTCTGTTTTTTACAGTTATCTTTGCTGTTTGCACTCTAGCGTTTGCAAAAATTGAGATAAAAACTTGAACTTTGAACCAGAGGTTACTTTTGTTGTGGTGAAGAACCCTGTTAAATCGCGATTTGATGGTGCCATTAGTTTTCTAGATTTCAATTTTTTTCATTTTCACGGTTTTCATTTTATTTCTCGATAATTATTGAACCGATTTTGTTGTTTTTTTTTTTCAAAATGTGTGCCTTACCGATATTCCTGTTTTTGTTTCCGCTCGTCCGGAAAAAGGTCTTTCAATAGTGGAACATTTTGATTTTGGGTGCAATCGGACCATTCGGCAGCTTACCACCAATGAAATTGGGGGAAATAAACAAAAACGGTGACATATTTGACACAGTCGAATGTGGGACCCGAGGACCGCCGGCTTGTTTTTTGTTTTTGATTGATGCGCTTCAGTGGTGTCCAGGTCTGAACGGGGTGATTTTTTCAACAAATAATTCGTTCACTTGTTATTAACAAATTTAATTGTTTATATCACCCTATCGCAAGAACGGTTTGAGATACGAAAAAAAGTGTCTAATGAAAGTTGTTCCCCGTCACGAAATACACATTTGACGGCTTATAACTTTTTTTCCTAACACCGATAGTTAGGTGTTATTAACAAATTCAGTTCTTTAGATCGCTCTATCGCAAGTACGGTTGGAGATACGAAACAAAGTGTCTAATGAAAGTCGTTTCACATGTAAAAATACACACTTGATGTTCAATGACTTTTTTTACCAACACCCTTAGTTAATTGTTAGTAACCAATGGTATTGTTTATTTAACTATTGCATATTAAGAATTATACATTTTTTTAATATTTAGAAATTTCGAAAACTTTATAAACACCATAATTTGAGACATCGACGGAAATTATGAATATAACATATACGGCGGAACGACCCGTAGAGGGTCACGCCCACATCCCGTTTATTGGTTGACGCATCAAACTCAAAATTTGGAGTTCATTTTGACAGCTAACCTCGGTCACTAGAGCGCATTTTCCGATTTCGGTCTCTGTTAGTTGGCCCACGTGGCCTTACCCCCACTCCTCGTTCAGCATGGACTCTCGAACTGTAGAACCCATCATTAACAATTGCACTTGACCATAGTTAACAAATTATTTTAGCGTTAATAATTTTTCCCATTGAATTCTCTACCCAACTAATTTTTTCATATTTTTTGCACCAATTATCAGGTCCTTTTTTATAATTTGTTTTTGCGAAAACTACGCATACGAAAATGATATAAATAACGTACCATTGTTCACCATTGAAAAAGGAAGCGATACCAATATGATTGTCAATTATCTTCCAATCCCCCGCTAACTATGGTTCACTTAGCCGTGGAAATGAACTGCGGCGCCATACCGTGGCCGAGTCATCTAGCGGTTTGGGGGTCGGCCAAACGCCGAGAACTGAGCCTTTACTTTATTCGGTCAATCCTCTTTGCCGCGTACAACCTGACGTGACTGCCAACTTCAGGTTACAGGCAACTTGCAAACTCGATTCTGTGTGAGGAACTTGTGAATCGCCAAAAATGTAAATAAGAAAAATCCAGTGGTGATCATATTTTGTAGGAAATCAGCAAAGGCTTCCCAACCTGTAGTACTATGATTTTTGGGGTTACAATTACATCTTGTACCACGTCAACGATATTCGCACCCAGAAGTGCTTGACCATCCAGAAAAACTTTCCCCTGTGAATCCCAATTCAGACGTTTTCCACCATCGACCGTGACAATGCATGCAACAATACCCAATGCTTTCCTCTAGAATGTCTTAGGTACCGTAGCTGCAATAGAGTTAGAGTCGTACCGTTCTCGGTGACTCGGAGTATCACTCTCTTGAGGGGTTATTGGCTCACTTTTATTTTGATTTGTGTGAAATAAATAACGTCTTAAAACATCATTATATAATTTCCACTTTTCATGCTCCTCCTTAGGCTCTTTAGAGTTTAATATTTCCAATAATTGAGAGTTTAAACGACTTTCAACAGTCGCAGGTGTTTGTGCTGGAGGTTGAATGTCTTTCGTCACCTCCGTAAGACCTTTTTGTATCGATTGTTGTAATTTTTCAATACATCCTCAATCAGAATAATCTCTCTTGCGTGCTCTATGATTCAATAAGAGCATTCATGAGAGCACCCAATAATATCGGTAGAAATGTTCCACCTCTTCAATTTAGGACTTTTTTCTTATTCGCTAAACTGTATTTTCTATCCGCCGGTTTTCTCAAAATTTTCTTATGTTTGCACAACTTAGATTTGTCACAATCTGTCAACGGAATATTACCGTGCAACAAGTGCGAAGCACACTCACATATACACCGAATTAGATCTTTATCAGCGTGTTGTATCAACGCTTTACGAAGTCTCGGAGATGCGTGGATGAGAGCCTACAGCAACGCTCTATTTTTATGGCCAAATGCTTTGCGAACAGAGCCGCTTCTTGAGCGACTTGATTAAGCCATTACAAACGTACAACAGGTATACCCCATAATGCACCACCTCCTTTCATATTCAAATCTTTGCGTGGCACATAAACATAGTGGTAGATGCCGCTAGGGAAGACTTTGATACGAATTCGACAATTTTTTGGTGTCGATTGCTCCAAAGCAAGTAATAAATACCCGTGAGCCTCGGACTTTGCACCAATATATGCCTCCTGTAGGAATTTCGGATCTTCAGGGAATATTTGACGAGCTAAACGGGAAATTTGGGCACGATCACGGGGGTTTTTAAACACGACAATACAGATGGTATTTAATGAGATATCTCGCTGACCTTTTCCTTGTTGACATCAATTTTGAGGTATAAACATAATACCTAGATTTTTATGATGACTTCCTTTTGTACACAAATCTACGATTGCACTGTTTAAGGATTCATGCATTAAATCGTCAACTATGACTAGTTTTGCCTTATTATCGTCAAAATCATCAGACTTTCGTAATCCCTCACTAAATTCCACGAAATTTTGATCGAAGTCCGAATATCCATTCTGCCACTCCGCATAATGAAAAATGGCTATTTCAATTCTTGTATCGCACATTGATTCAATTTCTTTTGAGCCCGGTGGACCGCAGATCATTGCGGCGAAGGGATGCTTCCTGTGCAGGAATGTTAATTGGCAGTCATCATTGAATCTATACGCTTCAAGACATTGAAGCTAATGCACCCACACTTCCACAGATAACATCTATTTGTATCCATATCTCCTGAAAAGATGTCTACCTGCGAAAGATACCAAACCCCCCCCCCCCCTTCGATTTTCCTGAACAGGCTAAAAGAACATTTTCTTTTGGGGAAAACCTACACTCTTATATACGATTCCCCGAAAACAAGATCAATACAATCTATCCGGCTCTCAAGGTTTGAGAGTTCTGAGCGGCATATCACACCTGGAGGAATCCATACCTACACTGGAGAGTGAATTCGACTGGAGTTACTTCGATCGAAATCATTTTCCTCTTGTTCTATCAGACGGCTAATTACAAGCAGACATGATGGATGCCGATAAACTACTTTAAGATGGACAGAGTGAAAGACCTTTCAACATTCAGGAAAGTGATGTCATTAATGACATTGGCTTGAGATTCGGCGGTCCAACCGCTATTGACCAGTCATCTGATGGTATGTAGAGAGGTATTCATAACAATTATTCCCATAATAATAATAATAATATGAGTTTTCTCTACTTTATATATCATTTCCTCCAATTGCAGAAATACGGCAAGCAAATATCACTGCAGATCCATCATCGCCCTTGAGAATGATACGCAGATTGAAGGAAAGGCTGCCCCGCTTCAAACTTGATACACATCTAATGGAATTCAACATTAACCCAGTACCACAAGATTTTGATCCTATAAACTCGGTTGAGCAGGCTTTTCGCGAGGTGTACTTTAACGTCATAGAGGCAGGAGGGTCTGGAATTAACCGTATGTACTTATTGTTCAATTTCGCAAACAGAACAATGCGTGGATCAGCCTTCGTACCATTAATGGTTACGAATTTCAAGATCTGTGGAATCTCGTCAGCTCTATCGCTCAAACTGTCAAGGGGTTCGAGTGTGCTGATATATTTTGGATCAAGCTTCATGTAGCTGAAGCGCCAATGGGTCTGCAAGTTATCTCCACATCACCTCGAGATGGAATCTGAGTTCAAAATCTGTCATTAACATTGATAATGATGATGGATTATGCTTGCCTCAATCACTCGTTGTCGCTCGGGCATATGCTAGAAAAATCGAAGCCCTAGCTGTTGGTGGTTATTTAGACAGAATGTGGAAGTCAATGATACATCGTAAAAGGGCCAGACAGGTTTCGGAGGCAGAACAGCTGACCTGAATGCTGTCCTGAATGTACCTGTTGATGGCTGTTGATTTGGGCATATCAGAGGTATTTGGCAAGAGAAGGGTGTATGATCAAAGTCTATTCCCTCATGCAGAATGGTAAAGATCAGCTGGTCCTCTACGACGGAACATCCGAGCTAAGTAATAATAATATACCTTCTCACTTTACACTATCCATTGTTTACTATGATGAACATAAGCATTATGAGCCAATTCTGTGTTTATCGTCATTCTTTAGATGCAAATATTATTGTGTACCCTGCCAAAAACCATACAGTTCGGCGCCCCATCGTTGTGATAGAACCTGCGACCGATGTTTGAAGAACCCTCCATGTGATGATAGATGCCTCCATAAAGTGGTGTGCAATAACTGTAGACACGAATTTCACGGTCAATTATAGTTCGATGAATACAAACGAGTGGGCTGCTATAGTGATGAAAACCCAACCGTTTGTAAAAATGCAAACGTGTAAAGGCTGTAATGTATTCATCAATTCTGGAAAGTATCATAAGTGTCAAACGTACTACTGTACGATATGCCAAAAACAAAGAGACTTCGGACATTTGTGTTACATGCCTGAGGTGAAACCTACGAAAACCGCAGTGAATGAGCCCGAAAAGCGCGTACCGTTTGTTTTTTACGATTTTGAAATACGACAGGATCATCAAATGGTAGGGAACAACGAACTTTATATACACGAGCCGATACTGTGTATTCTCCATACTGTTTGTGACAAATGTGCGTATGTGAGCCATGAAAATATTGAAGGGAATGTTGCTCACATCAAAAATCCTTGTTGCCATTGCAAGCATAGGGAACATGTTTTCGACGAAAACCCTGTTAGAAGGTGGGGCCTACGATGGCTCGGTTGGTTACGGCGACGGATTTGAACTCAGAGTTCGAATCCTAGCCGTGCTGATTGACACGAGCACCAATGTAATTTATTTATAAGTACTTTGTTTACAAACAAATCGGAGAGCTTCGTCGCTGGTTAGCACTCCGGTAGACAGCATAAATATAGCAACGTTAAATAAAAATAAAAAAAAAACCCCTGTCAGAACGTTTATGGAGTACATCACTTTAATGGTAAGGTATATAAAAAAGTTATATGTCTAGCACATAATGCAAAAGGTTATAACGCACAATTGATCTTAAGAAACGCTCTGAGGAGCAGTAATAGTCAAATTAATATGATTATTAATGGTACAAATATACTTTTAATGGATTTCGGGGATATCAAATTCATTGATAGTTCAAAATATTTTCAAATGGCACGTGCCAAGTTACCAAAAGGTTTGGAACTAGGAGATATTATGAAGGTTCTCAATCGAAGTGACACCCAAAAGTATGTAAAGGCCCTATGCTTGATGCAAAATACTTTGGTGCAGATACAATGAGTGTGGAGGCTCGAGAGAAGTGCTTTGAGTGGTATAACGCTCGTGTTAATGCAAATTGCATATTTGATTTCCGAAAAGAAATTCTTCATGATTGCAGACTTCATGTTACAATTGTGAGGAAAGCGGGTGTGCAATCCCGCCGATTAATGATGAATGCTGGAAAAAAATGTCCTTTTCATCAATGCGTGACCATACTCTCCACCTGTATGCGTATCTTTCAAAAAAAAAATTTCAAAAGAAAAACAAATTGGAATCATACCACAACGAGAGTACCGTCTCAGTAAACACAGTGAAAAGTAGCTGAATGGTTATTATTGCGACTGTGATAATCATGCAATACTGCATGCGGGGCGAACTCGTGAGTGTAGAACTGAATCGGGTGTGCGTTTGGATGGTTATTGGGAAGATGTAGCAAAAAAAAGTATGCTTGTCCATTCCATGGCTGGTACTGGCATGGTTGTCCATCTTGTTTCAGATTGAATAGAAACGAAAAGCCACACCGAAACATTATGAAGTCGATTGCAGGGAACGTGTTTTACCACAGCCAAACTGAAAGGTTTGGAATATGAAGTCATTTAGATGTGGGAGTGTGAATACAATCGTCTAAAACGCGCTGATCCATTGATTGCACCCTTCGTTGCTGAAATTCCTCAACAAATGTTCATGGCTTTTGATCCGAGGGATGCATTTTGCGGTGGCCATACCGGTATTACAGTAACTCACTATGAAGTTAAAGAAAATGAAAAAAATAATTATGGTGATGTTTGTTCGTGATACCCATATGTTTTTAAAACTCGAACTTTTCCAACTGGCCATTCTTCGGTTCACATCGATGATGATTGCAGAGTTTTATGTCATAATAATGATATTTCCCCTATAGAAGACCTCATTGAATGTCTAGTCTTGCCACAATGTTAATTATTCCATCCTGTTCTACCCATGAAAGCCCATGGAAACGTCATGTTTCGTTTATGTCGCTCATGTTGTATCGATTTGGTCCAAGGAGATTGCCCTCATAACGATTCATTTGATCGTGAATTGTTAGGTATTTGGACTGCCCCGGAGCTTCGTGAAGCCATTCAAAAGGACTATACAATTTTTGAAATTAGTGACATTTGGGCATGTCAAGAAACCACACGGTATGATCCCACAACAAGAATATATTGATACATTTCTGAAAATTAAACAGAAAGCTTTGGGGTGGCCGCCAGATTGTATAGATGATATTTCGAGAGACAAATATATTGAGGAATATGAAGCTCAAGAGGGTATAAAGTTGGACAAAACAAAAATTGAGAAGAACGAAGGATCGAGAGCGGTGGGTAAACTTTGCGTAATTGTCTCTGGGGTATATTTTGCGAAAGAGACAACGTGTATAAAAAATGTATTATTCGATCCTATGGGGAATTCGCGAATATGATATCCAACCCTGATATCGAAATTACGGGTCTGATACCAGTTGAGGACAATGCCCTTTTCATGTCCCGGAAACATTTACACGAGACTATCGAGCTATCGACACAAGCAAATATGGTTATTGCTGCGTACACGGTAGCACATGCTGGTTTTAAATTATATTCCTATTTAGATTATATTATGATACAGACACTGTGATTTACGTCAGCGACGCGAGTAATAAAATGCCTATTGGAAATTTTCTAGGAGATTTGACAGATGTAATAACCAAAGATCATCGCTTTGTAGCTTTATTTTTTCATTTGTTTCCGTTGGTCCAAACTTTTATACTTACCTTGTACAGAGACCAGACGCGTCTGTAAAGGTTACCACTAAAATCAAAGAGGTGAGATTAAATTATCAAGCAGTTAACAACATCAACTATGATTCGATCCACGCTCCTGTTGTCAACAGATCGACCCCTTTGAAAGTGAATATAAGGATATACGTCGCACGATGTATCATCACGTCGTAACAAAAATAAAAAAGAAGACAATACGAGCTTCGGGTCCGCAACAGCGCGTTGATACAACTGGGAATATACTGCGCATATAAAAAACCACGTGTGGTATGATTTCGATTGTTTTTTTAATGAAAAATTATTTGAAAATGTGCGGTTCTGTAAGAAATGTTTTGTAATCGCAATTGTACAGAAATTATTTTTCTGATATGAGAAAATGATTTCTTTTGTGTGGAAAAATAAGTACGTCATTTTTGACGTAAAAAGAAAAAAAGTAGAGGTAAGATTTTTGTAAATCTTTATTTTGTAGGATTGTTCGCAAATGTATTGTATATATATTTATTGTATAAATTAGATTAGATTGCATATATTTATTCCGTTTTAGGGACTTCTTCCAGGGCTTCCGCTCCCTTTACATTTTACTTACATAATACATTCTTAACCTAAACTCAACCTCTACTTTACAAGCCACTCCTCTTATCAACCTATCTGTAGCTCGACCCAGATCCAGAACCAGGGGGGCCTCCGTTTCCGTGCTGTTGGTGTGCCTTTATCACATCATCCCCTACAAATCCCATCCGCACGCACCTCTAGCCCCTCCAACGTTCACCTTCTCCCTCAATTTCTCTAGCCTCCTAATCCATCCCATTCCTCATTCACTCTCATCCAGAATCTCACTCACTCTGTCCACATTCGATTCCAACCTTCCATATCCATCCACATTTCACACATCATCACCCCAACCCATCCATTGACATACCTCCAAAAACTGTCATCCTTATTACCAATCCCTACCACATTCCAAACCAATACCTTGCATTCCCCTTGCCCCTCCACGGCAACTCTCCTTTTTACTTCCCGCACCTCCCAAACCCTGTCTCACCGCCGCTCTTTCGTAATTGTCTGCGTTTCTCCTCCTCCCCTACCTCTACGGAGTCGTTCCTGACCCCCCCATCCACACTTACTATTCTCCCTTCTTTATCTCCCTCCATCCCCACTTGCTGTCCTTCATTAACGAAACACCCTTTCATTTCGCACCACATCCACAGTTCCACGTCAATCCATACTCTCCCACCTTAATGACCTACCACTTTTCCTTTAGCTCTCCCTTCCCTCGCTTTACTTTCTATTGCTCACTGGATTCTCCTCTGCTTGGATGTTAGGTCGTTTTCAATCCTTTCCTTTCTTCCCTTCAATTTTTTCTTGTTCAACATTACATCTCTCTTCGCATCCATATCCTTTAAACTCACCCACACTAACTTCCTCTCATTCCTTCCATCCCCATTCCCTATCACTCTTGATCCCTCACTAACTCCCTCCACCCCTAAGGAAGTCAACAACCCCTGCACCTCCTTCCTCCCATTCATACTCACCATGATCATTCCTATCACTATCACGTTCCTCTTCCTCTTATCTCTGTCCTTCTTCTGCTGTTCATCTTGCAACGCCCACACTCTCTTTGTCCACTCCATATGACTTTGGGAGTCCCCTTCATCTCCTCCAACCTTCTCATACATACGTATCACCAATCTCCCTAGCCTCTCTTTAATCTCTTTTATTACTTCTCTTCTCTCTTCTTCCTTCATCCTGGCATTCCCATCCATCTCTCCTATCTTCGCCCACATCCTCTTATTCTTCTCCTTCCATTAGTTTCCCCATTCATTCAACTTCTCGCTCATTCCTCTTACCTCACCTCTCGTTTCCCCTCCTTGTTCTTTCACCTCACTCAAACGCCCCATCATCTCCTTTTTCAATGAGATGTTCAACGATGCCAAATCTTCTATACCTATTTTATCTTTTTTTTTTTTCTTTTTCCTTCTTCCTCATAGCCTCCGGTGTTCTATTTGCCTTTTTACTGCTCTCAAACCGTACTCTCACTTCTCCCTCCCCCTCCTAACCACTCCCTTTCTCTCTTCTTTTTCTCCTGCACTCAAGACCCTCCATCGCTTCCTGATCCGCCTGCTGTCCATGCTGTAAGATCTGACATCGACGACCACGTCGCCTCGTTCAATTTCAACTTTTCTACATTTGCTTTTCTCCCTCTCCTAGTCATACACTCATTCCCCCCCCCCCCCCCCCCCCGACTCTCTCAAACTTTCATCCGTCCCATCCGCCATCCCCTCTCCGATCACACGTCACTTACTCCTAATCACTCAAATTTACCCTGCCCAACCTGGCTTGAAACTTATACTCTCCGTGTTTCTCACCTACTTCCGATGTCGCCTCTTATTCCACACGCACCCACTCACTTACACGCACACTCTCCCGTTCCTCACTTACACACCACACTCCCTCTGATCTTTCTAAATTCACTTTTCTCTCACCACCTATTTCACTCTTCACAGTTTTCTATCCTACCTTTACTCCCGCTCTCCTCAACAATACCACCCACGCCCTTCCCTTACCTCCCTTCACCTTTTCCCTGATTTTTTCTGCATGAAAAATCCGAAACATCTAGCCTTCTTATCCTCACGCTTTTAAAAAAATTTCGAAAATTATTCTTTTTCCTTTTTGTGAGATTTTTTCGATAAAGAAAAGCATGACACAATGTTTATTTCCCAAACAAAAAGTTGAGAAAGTTTTTTACTGTTTCCAATAAATTTTTTTTTGTAAAAATGAACATGATGTTTTCTTTTATTTCTTGACCTCGTTCTTGAATTCAAATAATTACTGTTTTGTTTTAGGTGGAAAGTTATCGAGGGGGAAGAAAACACACTTTGATGTCATACTGAAATGTATCGCTTATTTATTTATATGTACGTTCTAAAAAAGGTATGAGGTATGATACAAGTTTTTTTTCTCGCAAAAAATGGATTCAATTTTGAAAATATAGTTTTCCTTGCATTCTGGGGGTAAGTGCAATATAGTCTAGGGCCTCCATTGCCTCCACGTGCCTACGTTCTGCGAGTTCGCATTCCTCAGTGATATCTAGTAAATCCTCCAGTAGTTGTTGTGTACAGGCTCCGGAGAATATCGTGGCCTGGTGATTCTATCTCTTCAACTGTGAACAGGAAGGGGAAGAAAAATCAATAATTTTATTGACAATTTGCATATACGTTAACTATTTTTCGCATACTAAGTGAAGAAGCTTACCGGACATTGGGAAATCTTCATCGTAGAATGCGGCTACAGCTTGTATCTCTCGGGATAGCTTCTCCTGCTGATATCGCTCCTGGCGTAGCCGAAACTTATGCTGCTTCCCGCGAGAGGCTTCCAATCGAAGTGCACGTATCACACTTTTTTTCAACACACGACCTGCAAATTCCTGCTTCTTTTGTCTGGCTTTCTCCAGACGCTTCACACGATCTTATTTTCTTCGCAGATCTGCATGGTATGCTTTCTGCCTTCTTCTTGTCTCCTCCATGCGTTTTTTAACAATGTAGTAGTCGAGTCCACAAGATCGAATAAAAGGTGATCTAAACCGTCTTCTAACATACTTTGTACATCACCGCTGTACATCCTTTCCACACGGGTCTGGACCGTTTTCAGCAGCAATTATGCCTTATATTCGCCCGTTACTCTATTCTTTTCAATCATTATGTCACTTACAATTTTGATGTTATTATTCATCTTTGAAAAGTGAGACCGTTGAACATTTCGGATTTTCACGGGGCTAGACTGTGGCAAGATATTGACTTGTAGCAACCTTATGTACCATTTTCCGCTCAGTTCGTAAGTTTTCGGAAAACGCCGAGATGATAATCGCAGGTCTGCATACCTGCCAAAGGGTCGTTCTGGATACGTTTGGTTTATTGCCTCGAGAACAAAGCGAGTTTATCACCTCCTAATACAACAGTATTTTTCCTCGACCGATAGCATCCGCTGTGTTACGATGGAAATTTTCTCCCACGAATGCTTCTCTTAGACTTATTTTTGTTATTGACGGTATTATACTCTCACACTTCCTTTAACGAAAAGGGTTGTTGCCAGTCGAGTGACACCTTCCTTTGTCTACTTTCCTTAGGCCAATTAGGGATTGGTTTTTGTTCATAATATACAACGTACTCCCCCGCTACGAAATCGAGGTCGCGTTCCAACTTTTCACTGCCGTAATAAAAAAAATCACCAATGAAAGCGGCTCTCAGTTTGACTTCATCCATTCCATAGCGGTACTCGCACAGCATGTTGAACATGACTTTGTACAATAGTGTATCTTGGTCGTACATTATAGCTTTTTTCACGAGCTTGAGAGTCCACTCGTTTTTTGCGTAGCGAAGGCTGCTTACTGAAGTAGCTATACTTTTCAGTGTTGGAGGATTTCGGCGGATCTCAATATTTTTCATAATATCCTCAGGAGGTATGTCCGGTTCTGTATCATACTATATGTCATACACCTTGTTTGCAGTTACGGTTTTTTTTCTTGGTTCAAAAGTCGCGAAGGCTTTTTTACTTTCGAGGTGTACCCCTCTTATCCTATACGGACCTTTCGCCAATACGGTATTTGTCCATAAAATGATGCACAATACCATTCGTTATCCTTTTTATCTGGTGTGCTTCCGTTTCAAGGGTTCCAAATCCCTCGTTAGGGGTCTTCTTATTACGGCGGTTGCCAGTTGTTCGCTCACACTCCCGTTTCGATAAGCATGGATATGGTATACACCGAGTACTTAGTTCTTCGCTTGGATAAGCCATGAATTCATTAAGGTAACGCTCAACTCCTCGACACGGTTCCATCTTTCAATGTTTTTTTCACAAATGACGAAAACTTGCAAGTATCACTCAGAGAAAATGAGAGGAAGACGATTCATACTAAATAGTTGGAGGGGGTGGGCGCGGTTCTCGCCACTCCCATAATCTGGGCCGGTTAAAAAACAGGGAGATTGAGTCACTTGGATCAGTAAATTGTTAACTGTGCAACTACCTCTACCAAAACGGGAGTCGATAAAAAGAATACTCGTGGGTGCGTCGAAAATACGTACTGTTATCTCAAAATGGTTTCCTAAATAAATCGGAGACGAGACAAATACGTGTCGGGGTGTAGTTGAACGATTATTATCAATTTGTTCTCGTCATATAAATTATGTCCGTACGTCCTAATCGAGTGATTACTGAAATGTGTCGAGAGGAATGGCGCCTGCTGTATGAAAATTTAGACGCAGTCATGCGGTACTTCACTGATGAAGAAAATCCTGCACCAATTAATATCACGCATCCGTCGAAACACTAGGCCCATGTAGCACTACATTCTACGAGAGTTTTCGAGAGCCTCGCTGTGCTTTTCTGCCATGACATTACTAAGCATTTGGTTATTTTACCAGTGGTGAGCATCTCTACACTCAAACACAACGCTGTACAGATCAACCAGTGATTGGGTTTACTGAACACACTACCTCTCGTTGAGTGCAGGGACGCCATTGTCACGATTATTACAAGGATTGTAATGAGGAATCCAGATCAGAGCAGAGTACCTTCATCGGTGTATATTTACCGAGTTTAAATTTTTTTTGGAGAAAACAAGTTTCGGAAATTCAAATTGTATCGTGTTGCGCCGACTCGCGGTGCAAAGAAAATACTCTCGAACCGGAGAGCCCATATAGTCGAGTGGGTAGACCCCGGAGGCCATGCGAATGGTCATGCGTCGTTGGGGTTATATACAACCGACAGTCCTCGTAAAGCTCACTGTGTACGTATGTATTACGAACACGTTCTATGGTGATTAAACTTGGTGACTTTTAAAATTGCTCAACTTTAGTGAAACATTGCCTTGCTCTAATTGTGATAAATCTATCACGAAAAATATTGAACTGCTCAAATCAAAATTGATAGATTGCATCGCTCTAAGTGTATACTTCTATTGATGAATCTAGTGAATTTAGACTGCTCAAACTTCATAAAGTGCCCTGCTCTGAGTGTGACCTTCGATTAATATTAATAGTTAACATGAAGACCGCTCAATTTTAATTTAACGAACTAGTGCCCTGCTCTTAGTATGTGAAGACATTACGAAATTCTCGTTGAATTTATGTTGAAACTGCTCTAACCTAATATAAACTTTGTGAACTCCGATCTAGTGTTTGTTTCAACTATTCTTTTTTATTTGCTTATCCTTTGGGGTACTCAGCCAAAGTGTTTTCAACTAAACTTACTTTAATTCTGTAACTTTGTGAAAATTACAGTGACTTTGAACTATACAAAAGTGAGTGCTCATTATATGAAATCCCACCAATGCCGAACCACTCCTTGTTAACGACATCTCAAAACAACAAGTGACGAACTAAAACGGTTGATTCCTCATCGTAATGTAGGAGGTTTAAATTGGTTATTCGGAGAATTATGTAATTTCTATTTGCAACACTTAGATGATATGGTTAGTGGAATCTATCGGATGCCTACCTTTTATGAACCTTATGATGCAGATGAGGTTGGTTATTAATTAAGATAATTTGTGTGCTTGTTTGAGTCGTTGCGAGAGACTTTATGTTGTAATTGTATATTTGACGCAAAAAAATGAATTGAAAAAAATTGTCTGTAACCCTGTGTAATTTGTCACTATTTTGTCCTCTATTCTCTCGAAAAAACTTGGTCGAAGAAAAGTTAGCACTATTTTTTCCTCTATTCTCTCGAAAAAACTTGGTCGAAGAAAAGTTAGTACGTCGAAGAGGGGGGGGGGGGGGGGGGGGGTAAACGGATATAAAGCTGAGATGAGATCCATGATAAGAAGGGCATCGTGTTTACCAGTTAGGCGTGTTTGTACAGGTGATTTTCCACAGACCATTTGTATCACGATCTGTCGGCCGCTTTCCAAAATTTTCACAAGGGCGCCACACATCTTGGAGCCCTACCCTGTGACGTCAATCGCACCTCCCCAGGAAAAAGGGCGGGATGGGGGAGGGCATCGTCTCCAAACCGGGATGCCCCCCCCCCCTGCTAAGCATGGCCCACGACATAGACGTGTTCCGACAAATCCTTTTCCTTGTTTATCTTTTGAGGGGGGGGGGGCATCAGTCCCTATAACGATACCATATGTTAATACCGACGTGACAACTGATGATAACAAGAGCCTTCTCCTTTTTCTTGGCGCTCCAATGTTCAGCATGAGTCTTGCAAGGGCAGTCTTCACTGCACCCGCCTCACTGCTTGCATGTTGGGCTTGCTGTCTAAAACTGAGCGAGCATCAATCACAGTTCCTAGGTACCGTATCTAGCGCTGGACAGTTATTTCGTGTTCGCCGACTTGCAGCGTGATTGTCTCCAGTTTCTGAAGCGTGAATAGGTATTTTTCCACCATGACAATAGCCACGTCACCTGCAAAAGCCACGAGCTTTGCCCCCGTCGGCAATGCGAGTTTCAGCAATTCGTCGTACACGTTATTCCACCGGCGGGACCCCAACACTGAGACTTGAGGTACACCTCCAGTCACCTTATATGTTTTGGGGCCTACTTCTGTGTCATACTTGAGAATTCTGTCGGTGAAGTAATTACCTACTATCTGTTGGAGATGTGCCGGTACTGATAGCTTCGATAATGACGCCAAGATGGAATCCCACCGTACCGAGTTGAAAGCGTTCTTGACGTCCACAGTAACAACCAGGCAGTATATTTTTTAGAAACATTCCAGGTGCTGCATTGATGGCGGCCTTCAACGCTCTATTAGGTACATCATCAAGACCGTTGGCCTTGATGTTGCCCACTCGACTACAGGCCTGCAGTAGTTCCTCAGCTGTAATCGGCGGTATGTCCTCAATGATATCAGTCCCACCTGCCTTTCAGTCACAGTCGTTTGTTGGGGGAATAAGACTGAGACAATTTCTCCAGGAGCCTAGGAGAGATCGGGGATGGCATTGGCTGGCTCTTGAATAAACACCTTGTACGGTCTGCCGTAAGGATGCTTTTCCACTTCCTCCAACAACTCGTTCCAGCAGTCTCGTTGCCGAATGTTTATGTGTGTGTGCGTATGTTAGCAAAATTTTGTCGAACAGTTTCTCTTGAACAAGTTACTGGTCAGGTCATCTTAGATTAGATTTTGCACATAATCCAGACCGTGGTTTTTTAGTTATTAACAAACTGAATAGTTTATATCGTTGCATCATGAGCACAGTTGAAGGGGCGAAACAAGTTGTTAAATGGAAGGTGTTCCACATACAAAAATACATAGCTAATGTGGTATAATTTTTTTGCCAACACCGATAATTAATTGTTCCTAACAAAATCAAGTGTTTACATCGCTCCAGTGTGAAAAATACGGATTTGATGTTTCATGACTTTTTCGTCATCACCCATAGTTAATTGTTATCATTATTATTATTATTATCATTAAAGGGGCTGTTAATCGTTATTAACAAATTGCATTGGTTATCTAACTACCTACCTATTAAGTATTATGAACTTTCTCAAGATTTAGGAATTTTGAAAACTTTAAGGAATGGGACGCGAGTGTGACCCTCGACGGGTCGCATCTATAATGTCCCGATAGTGTGTTTGTGTGACGATACACGTATGAAGTCAATTTGTATATCAGTAAAGCAAATTCAACTATTAATCGATTATTACTATTTTTTATCGATATCTCGTACAATAGAATGCCTAGCAAAAAAAGCCATGTGTGTCAGCTTTGACGCGCAACTGGAATTTATACCTGCAGAATAATTATGTTGGAATATATACAATAGGGCCTTGGGAGGGTAAATGCGCTGAAATCCATGAAAGTATATACTTTAATCCATATCTATTTACCATCATCGTTAGTGAATACTTTTATTTTACTTTATTTTTTTTCCGAATATTTTTATCGACAGAAGGGGAACTTAGACAGTACATTTTAATTATAAACTTTTTTATTTCACAGTTTTTTTTAAACATCCAGAAATTAGTGACGCATAAATTAGTACTACCTAGTAACTGCATCCACTTGTTATTCTTATTTTTTTCATCATCACTTGAATTATTTACGTCCATATGTTACGCTATTTCATTAACTTTTTTGACTAACTTTACTTACTTGCTCAGTATAAATATGAATAAATATCAGAATAGTTCTCTACATGAGAATAAAACACCAAATATCTGAAATTTCATCAACTGATACTGTCGATATTCAACACATATATTGAAAACAGCCTAACCTTCCCCGTGAGAACGTATGCGCATCACAGCCTGAGTTGCGCAAATACTGTGCGCAGAAGACAATGTAACGAGTTCACTTTTAGTTAACACTCGATTTCACTGCTCATCTTTTTTTCGTACCGCGGGCTATTAATCCATAGGGGTTTCGATTTATCAGTTTTTGTTGTTTAATTTAAACCCGATTTTATATTAATTGATATTTATTAAGTGTTCAAATTACTAGGAGTGTGATACCTTGACAACAGGTGGTTAACGACTGAGAGAGAATAAGGGGGGCGATGGTGCGTCCATAGCGCCGACGCCTACGGAAAGGCCCGACTATCGCCGAGGATAATCGATTCTATTTCGGTTAAGTTTTATGGGTGAATTTCCATGAAACTTTGGTTTTTGAATATGTGGGTCGCCACATCACTCCCCTTTGTTCTTAAAAAAAAGGTATTAAGTTTCAGAATATGAAAAAGAAGATAAGAAAAATAAAAATAATAACAATAAAAATATGCAAAAAAAACATTACGTCCTAGATTTTTACAAGAGCGTTACTTAAAAAAAAGTTTAAACTTTTGTTGTAAAAAAAAATATTAGTTTCGGTCGAACCTTTGTTTCCCCAGATTTGGCACAGATTCAGGTACTTCAGGAGAGTGTTTGGGTGTAGCTTTTGGCTCATAATCCCGATTCTCCAATTTGTAAAAAGGCTTCAAGCGATCAGTGGAAACCGAGACATCTTTCCCTCTTACTTCCAAGACAAAATGCTTCGAGTGGCGGGATTTCACCAGGAATGGTCCTTTGTAGGGAGGTTCCAAAGACTTTCTGACAGCATCACGTCGAATAAATACATGCGAGCACAACAAAACAACAATACATGCTCTGAAACAAAAAGCGGAACGTTTCCCATGGCGAGATATGGGTTTTGGTGCGAGTGTCAGAAAATATCGACGTAATTGAGTTACAGCGGTTTCAGGGTCAGCAGAAAATTTCTTAGAGGGATGAAGAAACTCCCCAGGTAATCTGATTGTCTCTCCATACACCATCTCCGAAGGGGTCGATTTTACATCTTCCTTCCAAACAGCACGGAACCCAAGTAAGACTGCCGGTAACGAATCAACCCAAGAGTCATTAGCATGACACATGATGGCCGCTTTCAACGGACGCTGCATTCGTTCCACTAAGCCATTGCCCTCTGGATTGTAAGCAGTAGTTCGCAAGTGATCCACAGGTACGTGCCAAGGCGTTGAAAAGGTCCGACTCGAATTGTCGTCCACGATCCGTGGTAATTCTCAAAGGAACTCCATGCCTCGCAATCCATCCAACGAAAAGAGCTCGTGCTATCGTGTCCGCGGTAATATCATGAATTGGAATCGCCTCTGGGTACCTAGTGAACCTGTCAACAATGGTCAAGCAGTAATTAAAATCTCTTGACGAAAGCAGTGGTCCAACTAAATCAACGTGGATGTGATCCAAACAACCTTCAGGAGATTGAAAAGACCCAATCGGCGTTGAAACATGACGAGAAACCTTGGATTTCTGGCAGGCCAAACACGAACGAGCCCATTCCCTACAGTCCTTGGAAATTAATGGCCAAATGAAACGCTGTGAGAGCAACTTCGTCGACGCTTTTGCTCCAGGATGCGCCAGGGAATGAAGTGAATGAAAGACACGCAAACGTAACGGTTCCGGAATAAATGGACGAATTGAGCCAGATGAAACATCACATAGCACAGGAACATCAGAATCAGAAGAGAAAAATTTGTTAAATTCACGAGATCCTGGCTCTTCAATTAGTTTCCGTAACTCTGAATCGTCTCTTTGTGATTCGATTATTTCGGAGGTTGACACAGCTACAGGAATTGCCTCAACCCTTGACAAAGTATCTGCAACGACGTTATCTTGACCACCCACATGCCTAATGTCAGATGTGAACTGACCAACCAAATCAAGATGTCTAAATTGCCAGGGAGATGCCTTATCCAAATTTTGTTGGAATGCGTGTACCAAAGATTTGTGATCCATAAATATGGTAATGTGTCGACGCTCAAAAATATGACGAAAGTGTCTGACTGACTCATAAACGGCATCAAGTTCTCCATCATACGGACAAAGTTTCTTGTTATTGAGAGGAAGTTGACGACTGAAAAAGCTGAGTGGTTGCCAAACTCCTCCAATCAGTTGCTGTAAAACTCCCCCGAGAGCAAATTCAGAAGCGCCAGTAAAAATTGCCCACGGTGCTTTGATATTCGGATGTGCTAAAAGTGCTGCTTGCGCAATAAACTCCTTACAATTATCGAAAGCTGTAGTCAACTCAGGAGTCGAATGTACTGGATGAGAACCGCGAACCTTTGGTCCTTGCAAACAGTCATTTAGTGGTGCTTGGTAAGTAGCTGCATTGCGAGTGAATTTTCGATAAAAATTTAGCATTCCTAAAAATCGTCTTAATTGTTTGACGGTTTTTGGTTCAGGGAATTTACGAATCGCAATAACTTTATCTGGCAGTAGTACAATGGCAGCAGCAGAGACGAGGTAACCGAGAAACTTGACTTCAGGTTTTCCAAAAACACATTTCGCAACATTAATTACGAGACCATTCTCAGCTAAGTTCGCAAAAATCAGTTTAAGGTGGTCTAGATGTTCATTTTCATTTTTCGATGCAATTAGCAACTCATGAATATATGAAAAAATGAAATCAAAATTTCGAGTTCTTTCTTCCATAAATCGTTGGAAAGTTTGAGCAGCATTCTTAAGACTAAATGTCATGAATGGGAACTCAAATAGCCCAAATGGCGTAACAATTGCGGTTGTTTTAATGTCACAAGTCGCTACCAGAATTTGGTTGAATGCTCTTACCAAATCAATTGTTGAAAAAAATGTTTTTCCATGTAAGTTGGCTCCAAAATCTTCCAAAAAACGAACAGGATATCGGTCAGGAACTGTTCTCGAGTTGAGAGCCCTGTAGTCACCACACGGACGCCAATCTCCGCTTGTTTTCGGTGCTAGATGTAGTGGAGATGACCAGGGACTATGTGATTGACGACAAAGGCCGAGCGCCAACATCTTGTTGAATTCCTGTTTAACAATGGTCGAAGACGTCACACTTTACAATAAATCGGAGGACCTGGAGTGGTAACAAGGTGATGAAACGTATTATGTTTGCAATGACCTAACGTTCCTTCGGGTTTCATGATTTCTGGAAAATCCGAGAGAAGTTTTAGAAAAGGCGAAGTGCCCAGTACTACCTTTACTGAAGTGACATTGGCACCTATACGACTCGAGCAGTAATTCCAGTAATACAATCTAGCAAACGACTATTTCGTAGATCTGGTAGTAGTCCAAAGTATGTCAGAAAATCTGCCCCAATTATAGGCTCTGAGACGTCGGCAACTACGAAGCGCCGTGACAATTCGCCTCTTAAACCAAGATTGAGAGATAAAAATATGCAGCGATATGTCGGAATCCACGAACCATTTGCAGCGAACAAAGAATACACCTTGTAACATTGGCTTTCAAAAGTTTTCGAGGGAAAACACACAAATCAGAACCAGTATCAACCAAGTATTTTATGCAGGACTCACAGTCCGAGATGAAAAGACGGTTCGACAAAGGACGAGGGACATTTTCCGCGTCTAACGCCCCTGATGAGAGTTTTCCTGATTATCTCGAGCATCTCTACCAGTCCAATCGCAAGGTTCATTGCACCTAGTTGCTTTTACTCCAATTTTTTTATGGTACCAGCAAAGGTGACGCTGTTGTTGGCTGTTAGCGTTCCCAGAGTGTCCAAGCGACTGTGAGCGAGCTCTTCGGTTATTGTTGTTCATTCTCTGGTCCAAGCGTGAAGTCAAAGCTGCAATTTGATTAGAAAGTTTTTCATACCGATGATCTTCTGGAGGTCTCTGGGTAGCACTTTGTGATCCTGTAACAGCAGCAAGTTTAACACTGCCAAGAATTTCGTAAATGCTATCAGCCATCTTCCCTAGTTGATCAAGAGAAAGATTCAATTGAGTTACTACAGATTCTTTAATTTGTTCTCGGAGATGATCCAACCAGACAGATTTGAAAATTTCATCAGATAAGGTCGCATCATAAGCTCTCACGTGGTGTAAAACTTGAGAAGGAGTTCTGTCACCTAATTCCTCACCGGCCAATAATTTATGCCATCGGACCTGGCGAGAATCCGTTAATCTCTCAATGAGAGCTGTACGAATAGTTGTATATGGATTTTCTGTAGGAACTTGCTCAATAAATTCATAAACTTCATTAGCATACCTTGCCTCCAAATTACCTACCACCCATCGGTATTTGGTGAGTTCTGGTGTAATTCTTGATAGTTCAAATTGGGCATCCAGCTGACGAAACCAAATCTCAGGACGTTCAGGCCAAATTTTGGTAATTTTGGCAGTAATGCGACCCAAAGCAGCTGAACGTAGTTCACAATCATCCTGTTGGTCAAGTCGCGCATGAAGAGTCTGTTGTTGCTCCACCAATTGCTTGACCTGGTCTTCAATCGGCAACGTTAAATTAATATTTGGTGTTGGAAATGCCATTGTTGTATTTAATGAATTATTTTTGTTTTATTATTTTAAACGCGTCACTTCAGAAAAATTCCTTCTGTCTTTGATAAATATTAAAACAAATATTTATCACCTAACCTCACTGCGGCATACGTCCAGATGCCCTGCAATGCACTCTGGGGAAATGACACTTTTTATTTATAATAAAAAAATGACGAAAATTGTCACGAAATATTTTTAAACTAAAAAATTTTTTCCCCGTGCCAAAATGTCTCGTAGTAAATGCACACGAGGTACTACGGGGTTCACCCGGCTCGTGACAAAAACAATTTTACTCCGGCGTCGATACGCTTCACGGTAAAATTTTTTAAATAAAAAACGCAAAATTGTTTGCAACAAAAAAAATATGTGCAAAAAGCTCAGCCGTTTTTGTTTTAGTATCATTTTTTTTAGTTCCCAATTTTAGATTGAACGAAAATTACCGTAAATATTTCCAGTGTAATTCAACCGCATGTTTAATTTAAGCGGATGAACAGAAAAAACACTAAAAAATCGGTCACGGCATATAAATTCAACGTTCGAAGGTCACCACTTTATAGGGGTTTCGATTTATTAGTTTTAGTTGATTAATTTAAACCCGATTTTATATTAATTGATATTTATAAAATGTTCAAATTACTAGGAGTGTGATACCTTGACAACAGACGGTTAACGACTGAGAGAGAATAAGGGGGCGATGGTGCGTCCATAGCGCGGAACGGCCCGAATATCCCCGAGGATAATCGATTCTTTTTCGGTTGAGTTTTATGGGTGAATTTCCATCAAACTTTGGTTTTTGAATATGTTGGTCGCCACAAATCAATTCTAACGGAGTAAACTCCAAAAGTAATAAAATATGAAATATGTAGTTTCACGAGCGGAACATCTTTTGTTTGATACTTTTTCTCGTATATGTCATCGTTCTCGAAATACAGCGTTATTAACAATTAAAATGGTTAATTAAGCGATATATCTTACATTAACGCAATTATGAAAAAAAGTAATTGCACAGTGTTATAAGTTGGATGTTGATTTTTTGAATAGTGTCCATTGAGTTCTGCAGGGTTGATGAAGGGGGACGAATAAAGGAGCTGGGAAGTGTGGAAATAAATTGCAGTTAAACACGTTAATTAAGCCGCCAGGCGAACCGTTAATATATTGGGATAAATCCCTTGTCTAAATTATTTACACTTTATACAACGTTTATCGGTGGTTGCATGCGATGAATTAAACACGGCAATTGTCTGGTGAAATACGCTGGGATACGGTTTGTGTTGCGTTGGTGTACTGTGAAAAGGTGACGATTGCGAAATAATGACGTGTATCGGTGAATTCAGCCTGGTTGAATTTAATAATCGATTGAACACTACGTTGAATCGCGTTGAAAACTCTTATTAGACAATTCAAGCCCTGAGGCGTAAATTCAGAACTCGAATCTCTAACACAGAAGTGAAGCGATAAAATTTTGTCACTTAAACCTAAGTTGGTTGGCGTTGACAAGCGGTTAAAACTCAAAAACGTTGCTCTTCAACAGGAACAGACCGAGCTAATGCGTCGACGTTACTCACCTCGGCTCAATCCGAGCAAACTCGAATGTTGCCGAAATGCGTCAGTTATACATTTTGATTTTTGGCATGAAAATTAATGTCAACTTTAAACATCCCGCCCGTATTCATCATACATGGTGAATAAACTTTTTAAATTAATTTTCCGTTGGAGTTGTTTCTCAGCGTTGGATCAGCTGTTGGAGATGCTGATTCTGACGTTGGTTGGTTGCCAGCCGAATTGACAGCTGACCTCGATTTGGACGTAGTCATCTCTCAGATGAGCTTTCTGACGATTCAAGAGAGTCGGAAATTCGCCTGGTCGTCTTCTGCTTCGATGATGGCAATTCTTGACGTTGGATGGCCTGAGAGAATAATCACAGGGTGAGAGCCGTATCATTACCAAAAGGTTAATGCAAAATATGATACTTAGCTCAACTCCTGTTGTTCCCGTCTCTCAGCAATGATGATGATGTTGATAGACCCCTGCAATGTCGGCTACTCGACCCACCTTCATTGCAGGAAGACTCCGTCGGGTTTTGAAGTTAACTCTACTCGGACTCGTTGCGAACGTTGTCTGGTTGTTCAGCTAGTGGTGGATCCGTTGGTAGTAGGAAGAGCTCGGCAATCGGTCTAGTGAAGTTTAGACGTTTTATCCTAATGTTCTGTGGAGCTGGTGTCCCATTTGGATTCGTTGGTACCTCAGCCGGTATCGTTAACAATTCAGCGACTCTTACGAGTCCATCAGCGCCAGGTATAACGTTGAGCACTCTAGCGAGTGGCCATCTAGCAAGAGGAGCGTCATCGTCGATCATCAAGACCATGTCTCCTTTTTGGATGTTGCGCTGTCGTTGGTTCCATTTGTACTGGCCAAGTTAGCGTTGTAGGCATTCCGTGGACCATCTGGTCCAGAATTGTTGGACTTTATGCGTTAATAAGTTCCATCGTCATGGATTCTCGTTGGTGCTAAGACTGGAGAATCTGGCTTTGGTTGTCTTTTGAACCGTTTAATGGCTCGATTCATCGTTCCGGTGACTTGAAGCACCTTTGAGAGCGTTGAATAGCGTTCAAGGAGCCCAGCCAGCTCGTGAATTCTAGCAGCGAGTCGATGAGCTGTTGACGGTTTCTCTTCAAGTGACACCTCCGTTGATGAGATTGTTGGTTGTTGCGGCCAAAATGTTGAAGGCTGACTTAGCGATTCCGGATCATGCCACCACAGTTTATGGTCTGTTAATTGGCTGGGTGAAATGCCACGTGAGGCCCAGTCAGCTGGATTCTCGATTCTACTGACGTGTTGCCAGGTAGCCGTTGGCAAGTCTTGTTGAATTTTCAAGACTCGGTTGGAGACAAATTCTGTTCATCGAATGATTGCTGTTGATCCATGTTAAGGTGACTCTTGAGTCAGACCATAAATGAACTTCAGCGTTGAATTCCAACATTTTTGCCTCCAGACGACCAATTTCGTCAGGAAACATACTGTGGTGAGGTCCAATCGTGGAATAGTACGTTTTTTCAGTGGTGCTACTCGAGTTTTAGCACATACAATCGTTGTTATTATTTACTCGTTGGACTCGTACACATACAACTGCTCCCATAGCAGCTGTTGATGCGGCAGCAAATCCGTGGATTTGCACGTTGGTCACATCCGTTGATAATCTCAACCATCGTGGGATTGAAAGTTGATTGAGCTGTTGGAGGTCATCTCAGAATTCTCTCCATCGTTGTTTATATTGAATTGGGAGCTGATCATCCCAGTTTAATTTGAGGAGCCAAAGTTCCTAGATGAGAATCTTTCCGCGAACGATGACTGGTGCGATGAATCGCGGCGGGTCGGAAATCTGAGCAATTTCCGATAACAAAACTCTTTTGGTGAAATTCGTTGAATTAAATACCTTTGATGGGTAGTTGAAGGTGTCTGTTGACGTACGCCAACACAATCCAAGAATTTTCACAATTGATTCTTCAAATTGCACAGACGTTGAGGACTCTGTTGACAGGCTGAGTTGTGTGAGCAGGTCTGGGCGGTTGCTGCTCCATTTTTTGAAGGGGGAGTCCACTCACGTGGCAACTCTCTCGCAGTTGAATCACGATTTCGTTGAATTCCTCCTCCGAGTCTACTCCACCATAAATGTCCTCAACATATCGACCTTGTGTGACGGATGCAACAGCCTTTGGGACTCGGTGGCCTTCATCGTTGACAAGTTGTTGCATGACTCTCAAGGAGAGCCATGGAGAACCATTAAGTCCGTATGTAACTGTTCTCAGTTGGTAAGTTACGACTCGTTGGTTCCCGTCGATCCACAAAATACGTTGTAAATCCCAGTCATCTGGGTGCACGTTGATTTGGCGGAACATCTTGACAATATCTGTGCCAAATACAAATTAGTGTCTTCTCCACCAGGTGAGAACATCCATAGCGTCCACCTGAAGCTTCCCGCCTGCGTCGAGAATGTCGTTGAGTGAGACGTTGGATGATGTTTTACTCGAACAGTTGAACACCACTCGGACCTTTGTTGTTATTGCATCTTCTCTAAGTACCCCATGATGCGGCAAATAATACGTCGTTGGTGGCTCCGATGTGTGTCGTGCACGTCGCATGTGATCAAATGCTTCGTACTCGTTGATGAAGTCAGTATACAACTTTTTGTAATCTGGATTAGCATTTAATCTTCGTTTTACTGACTGCAATTGGCGAAGTGCTATATTCTTTCATTCGCCCAGGACCGACGTCGATGTGCGCCGTGGCAAGCACAGAATGTAACGCCCTGTTTCATCTCGTTGGGGAGTACGCTGAAAATGCTTCGCGCATTCTACCTCATCGTTGGTGAGCTCGCTGGTTGGAGTTGATTTGGTGGATCTTCCTGGACCCAAAATCGTTGTAAAAGCTCCGTTAATTGCCCATTCGAAAATCTTAATTAGAATTAACTCGAAGGAAACCTTAATTGAACAATCATTACACCAGATTAGACCTGATATGATCCATCCAAATTTGATTAGTTGGCCAACTAATTTATTGTCGTTGGATTTCATCACTTGATCTCCGATGATTTCTTCATAATTGTCAGCTCCGATGATTATGTCGATTGGGCCAGGTTCTAAATAGTTGTCGTCTGCAGGTTGTAGCTGCTGGAGGGATCCGATGGATGCAGACGTACAGGAGAACGTTGGTATACAATATGTTAACTTTTTCAGGATATGTGCCGCTATTATCACCTGTTTTTTGCGGTTCAGTCATCCACTGAAGCATTATTGACACAATCCCTCTCGTTTTACATGCGGCAATTCCACCGATGCTGATAAGATCACTTGTAGATGATCTTCGGTGGAGTTTCAGAAGGAAACTAAATCTTCTGAGATGAATGACAGTTCAGATCCTTGATCAATGAGGATGCGTGCACGAACCGTTGATCCGTGGGGCAATCTATTGGTTGATGCCCATGATAGGCAACCACTTCGTTGACTGGGTATTTTGTTGTTGCATTGCTATGTGTCGTTGTTGAATTGTCGTTGGGTTTCGTTGTTGGCAACTGATCTGTTGGAAAACGAGTGAGAATCAGGGTTCTGAGTCATAAAAATAATTGAAAATAATTTAAACACTCGAATCTGAATTTTCCGTCGTTGATGATCTCGTTGAGTTGTTCAGCGATGGCGATTTCTCAGCCGGCGTTGGCTTGTCTCCCAGATGGAGTAATGTGTGATGCTCCTTCTGGCACAGACGATAAGGCTACATTTGCACTTGAATGTGTGCCGAAACAATTCTAGCATAACCGTTGAGCCTGGCCGTGCTCCAACCTCTTTCGGGGTGTGAAGCCTAGGAAGCTGGGACATTTCCCGATGTAGTGCTTGGCCTTACAGAATGCGCAACAATCGGTAGGCTTTGGACGTTGAGTCTCGTTGTATGGCTCCGTTGTTTGAGACGTGCGGTATATTCAAAATCGTTGTGAGGCTCGTGGTGGGCTGCTCATCACCTTGCCAGTCGTGGCCTTGGATATCTCCAGGTGATTCTCGTTGGTCATTCCATGCACCGTGGATTGGAGAAATTCCACCAAGTCCTGAAGTGGGACAAACTCGGTGGATGATCCAAGTCGTTGCTCCCAAGTTGTTTGGAGCTCCGCATTGAGGGAGCGTTTGAACAGGTGAAAGACGACTTGTTCGCCCAAATCCTCTCGTTGGATGTCCGCAGTGTTGATGAGTCGATCAATTGTCTCCTGGGCAATATGTGCGTTGGATGACATCGAGTTGGGATCCCCTAAGGTCATGGGTTTCAGGTTGAGAACTCTGTTGAAAAGCCTTGATGCAATAATACGAGGCTTCTCGTAATTCCTCTTCAGCTTATCCCATGCCTTCTCATAGTTGGCATCAGTTGCGGAGAAACTCGTCAAAAGGTCCGGTACTGGACCCTCAAGGGCTTCTTTGAGCCTTACCAATTTCTCGGCAAGCGCCAAGTTATGTCGTCTTCCAACGAGATTTTGGAAGATGTCAGCGAACTCCTTCCAATAAGAAAACATGCCGTTGAATTTCTTCAGTTGGCTTCTCTGAAGTTCTTTGGAAGATGTTAAGCTCGTTGGTGTTCGACCACGTAAATCGTTGGTAATTTGGCCTTTAATTTTCCAAATTTTATTCAAACATTCCCTGTTAATATGAGAGGCGTTGTAGATCAAATTTTCCTGTTTATAAGGATGATCCTCAGCTACTCTAATAATCATTGACCCAGAGAGTTCAACCAAATCACTCCACTCCTCCTTAATGTACGTCTCGTTACGCGTCAATTCTTCAATCGTTGTGTTCGTTGAAGTTAATTCTAATAATTCAGCATGAATTATTTTCAGCTCAGCAATCTTGTTGTAAACCATCTCCATGTCGTTTATGGTTGACGCTGAGATTGTTGGAGAATCATTAGGGACGTTTATTGATAGATTGACGAGAGCCTCAGTCCTCCTAGTTTTAATGATGATGTTGGCGTCGAAAGGAGGAGATTTGTTGTCTTGATGATCGATTGTGTCCAAATCGTCGTTGACTGGATCGGTTTTGTTGGGGTCGATTGTTGTTCTCTCAGGAGTTTCCATTGTTGACTCCTTGAGGGACTTCTCATCGTCGGGCATCTTAAATTAGCTCGTTGTGGGTAACTGACCAACCGCGACATGTACCGACCGTTGGGTTTATCGACTTGGTTGCTCCACCTGCTGGTGAACCGAGGTAACTCTTATCCCGAATTGTTCGGCATAGTTCGTTGGATTCGCACTGAACCGAAGATTTCCAAATAATCGCGTTGAAAATTCCGAATGTCTGCGCGCAACCGTAACGGAATGTCAACAATCCCGAAAGCACTATGTCCAATTGCCTACTGCCCTTGGCAACACTGCTGATACTGAAGGTTGTTACTGTACGAAATCAAATTTAGTTTTGTCCGTTGGAAACACTTTACCCGCACCACTTATATTCACGCACGAAAAGCCGCCCGATCCGGCTCGAACCATGTCATAAGTTGGATGTTGATTTTCTGAATATTGTCCGTTGAGTTTTGTAGGGTGGATCGACAGGGATGAATAAAGGAGCTGGGAAGTGTGGAAATAAATTCCAGTTAAACACGTGAATTAAGCCGCAAGGCAAACCGTTAATATATTGGGATAAATCCGTTGTCTAAATTATTTACACTTTGTGCAAAGTTTATCGGTGGTTGTATGCGATGAATTAAACACGGCAATTTTCTGGTGAAATACGATGGGATACGGTTTGTGTCGCATTGTTGTACTGTGAAAAGGCGACGTTCGGGAAATAATCACGTGTATCGGTGAATTTAGCTTGGTCGAATTTAATAATCGATTGAACACTACGTTGAATCGCGTTGAAAACTCTTATTAGACAATTCAAGCCCTGAGGCGTAAATTCAGAACTCGCATCTCTAACACATAAGTGAAAAGAATTTAGTCACTTGAACGGAAGTTGGTTGGCATTGATAAACGGTTGGAACTCAAAAACGTTGCGAACACGTTGACTCTTGAACAGGAACAGACAGAGCTAATGCCTCGGCGTTAGTCACCTCAGCTCATTCCGAGCAAACCCGAATATTGCCTAAATGCGGCGGTTATACATTTGGATTTTTGGCAACAAAATTAATGTCAACTTTAAGCACACAGAATATATGTATCTTCATGTGGGGAACAATATTCGTTGGAAACGTTTTCCTCTATCTCCCACGGTTTTTGTAATACAACGTTTTAAGCAGATGAAATTGTTCAAAACAATTGAAGGGATTGTTATTTCAGTTCAATATCCTTTTGGACCTGGACACCATGGAGATGCGTCGATAAAAGAAAACATAAAATTGACCCATAAGTTCCTGAGAAACCGTGAACACAAAATTTTGTCCACATGCATACACACACACACACACACATACGTACATGTCTCTGAAACGGTGTCAGGAGGAGGTACAACGTCGAGAAAAGTGAACATATCATGAAAATTTCACTTTCGATCTTCGGGGTCATTACAATAACTTCCCTATATCGGGAAGTTAATGAGTCAAGTTTTCTTATGCCTTGATCGAGCTGAAATTTGGTATGGTGTTAAGAGTGACTCAATACCAATTATTGGAAAGAATTTGAGATTTTATAAATCAATTTTACCGGTGTAAATGTTCAAATTAGTAAATCGAGGTGCCAAAAATGAGATGTTCACAGACCGACGGCGGCCTCACATTTTGTATTTTTACGTTTCCGACCGTTCTAGATCATTTCCACATGGAATCAGAAAATGTGAAAATCGACCCTTGACAAAGCTTCCATTCGAAAGAAAAAAAAAACAAAAAATGAAGAATTCGACAAAATTGAGGGCATATGTCAAGAATCAGACAGATTTTCGAAAAATGATAAGATACCATTTTTGTAGACTTCAAAATTTGCTATACGAAATGTGCTATAGTTTCGGTCCCAACATTATTCAGTCACGAAATATTTAGACAAAATAATTTTTTAACGAAAATTCCAACATTTTGAGCAACTGTCACAGTAGTACTATGGGGAATACACAAGATCGATAATATTATCGTCAAAGTATTATATTATATTCCAATTTCCAATGGTAGCAGAATTTTTACCGAGAAAACTGTAAAAAGAAAAAAATGAAATATGCTGATTTGGCGAAAACCCGTGTATTTCTTATGGAAAAGAAGATGCTCTGTGGGGGCGTATTAGAGTGGAGGTTAAGAGCTCATATTCTAAGGAGATATTTTTTCACTTATCTGGAGTCAATCTAAACAGAAAAATTTTAAAAAGTGGTCCTAACTGGCGCCCTAGTGTGCAAATGTGTGTGCTCCATACGGGGTACAAACAAAACTTCTCAATTTGGTATTTCGCACAGCATAAAAACGCAACCATTCTGATGAGCAAACCCAACAGTGATATCAATAATTGAACTTGCGACTAATAATTACTGCACTCGAGCGATTTACTTTGATTTTTACGCCACATAAAAATATTCAACTGGATTTCGTCCGCCTAGCTACCCAGTCTACCTCTGTACTTTCTTAATTAGGCCGCTCTTTGACATCCTTCCGCAATTGTTGACATATTCATTCGCCACCTATATTCTAGTTCGACTCGCGATATGTTCTAACCTATATTGAGAAAACTCATACGGAATGTGTATTTTTGTATAAGGAACAACTCTGTTGATATGCGTTGTTCCCGTATTTCGAATTGCTCAGACAACCATACCTCCTTAATTATGCAAGTTATACAAAAAACTCATTACATATAAAAGGTGTATTTTCATATGAGGAAATAATGCTCTTTTACGAAGTTTCCCGATAACTTGAATATTTTACCCAGTGGAATAGTATAAACAATTACGATTGTTAATAACATTGCGTATACTACCCGATTCCCATCCAAAGTGTAATCCGCTCGATTTTGCATGGAAACGCTCCGATTCGGACCGTCATGATTGCGCTGAGTTCATTTGTTCACTCAATACATACATAATTCTTGAGACGGTCATACCTCCTTAATGACGCGAAATATCGAAAAAAGTAATTACATATGAAATACGTATTCTTATATGGGGACCAACTTTTCTCATATAAATTTCACGCCATCACTAATAGTTTATGCAATAGAACATTATGAACAATTGAGATTGTTAATAACAATACATATACTGCATCAATTTAATCCAAAATCTAACCAGTTCTAAGTTATATGGAAACGTTTTGAACGCGACCTTGAGAACTTCCATAACTTAATTCGTGCATGAGAAATCGTTGCGCAAAATTTTGTACACATACATACATACATACATATATACATGCATACACACATGCATACACACATACACATACACACACACACAAACGTCAACTTAGAATTTGACGGGGATCATTTTGGTATACTTAAAACTCTAGGTAGATAATGCAACAACACCTTTGAATTTTGAGTGCATTACAATAACTTCCCGAATAATCGGGAAGTTAATAATTGTTGTTTCACTTTGACAGTCCTTTCCGCCCTGGGCACCACGGAGACGCATCGATCAAAAAAAAAAAACTTAACTTGGTCCATTGGTTCTTCCGGAAACGTTCAACAAAGTTTCTATGTCCACAGACGGACACACACACCCACAGTGTCGGGGCTTTGGCGTAGTGGTAGAGTATCTGCCTACTACGCCGAAGGTCCTAGGTTCGCGCCCGGCCGCCGGAGAATATTTTTTCAAAATATTTTCTCATGGATTCCGACCGATGCAAGAACTTCCGTGTGTGCTATCGGCGGTACCCATAAAATGAGACCGCCCGGCCGAGCCGGAACCTAACCCGACGCAGGGGGGGAGGGTGGGTTCCATCATAGGCGCCGGCCATCGTAGCACAGGGGTTTCTGGAGGTTTACCCTGTGTTTAGAAATACGATGGCCTAAAAATGGCGAAAGTCGGCCGCAGCCGCATGGGTGGGTGTCCGGTACGCCAACTGAAGGAATGCTTACACGGCCGCTATCGGGGGCGTACAAATGAGAGGGACGGAGGGGGAAAAACACACACACACACACACACACACACACACATACGAACATATTTCAGAAGACTTGTCAGCATGTCGTCAAACGTCGAGAAGAGTGAAAAATTCGCGAAAATTTCACGTTCGATTTTCAAGGTGATTACAATAACTTTCCCTAGATCGAGAAGTTAAAAGGGTCATAATTTGAAACATGGACCAAAATTGTGGATATAACGGCGCAACGGACAAGAAGTTATTGGTTCGACCCGTAGAGGGGCATACCCACATGCCGTTTATCGATTTTTTTTATGATCCATTTTCACGATCGACCAAGGGAATGAACATTATCAACTTTTCCTACCGTCCACCGGGTAGTTATTCTCCATCATGGATCTTACTCAGACCCTCTTTACCATTTTAGTGAATGATAACTTAACTCTTTGTTATTTATTTTCTTCTAGAAACTGAAGTATCCAAAGTCTGTGTTCTTTATTGTCACCAATGAGTTCTGCGAAAGGTTCTCTTACTATGGAATGCGAAGTAAGTAATATGAAATGGAATGTGGATGATACAATTATGAATACTATGGTATGCTAAGTTATCATCAATGTTTATGTTTCTAGCAATTTTGGCATTGTATCTTAAACAGAAATTGGACTACAATGATGACACAGCCACTGTCATATACCACACTTTCACAATGTTTGTGTATTTTTGCCCATTATTCGGTGCAATGTTGGCTGATTCGCTGCTTGGCAAATTTAGAACTGTACTTTACTTGAGCATAGTTTATGCTCTAGGTCAACTGCTCCTTTCCGCCAGTGCCGTTCCAACATTTGGACTACCAATCAGGTGAAAGATTATTCCCAACGTAGTGTAACCAATTTCGATTTAGCAGTCCTTTCATATATGTTTCTATAGTATATGTAATAATTCATCATATCTGTGCGTGAATGGAACAAGAATGGTTCATAAAAGGACCATATATCGCATCAGGAATAGGGGACATCTTATTCGCGTGGAGTTTGTGCTCGACGGAATCGCTGAAGATACTGGAACCAGGGCTAGTAACACGCCCCATACTCTATGCAGCATCGTATTTTGCCATAGTGATTTTGGTCTGTATACGTTTCCGAACTATCAATTACTAATTTCCAGATGAAGAGTCACGTAAACCAGAACAATAAAATAAACTAGTGGGATAAAAGGGTGCGTGGCCCGCTGGGGACACAAACAAAACTTGCCGATTTGTAATTTTCGTTTGCCATTCCTAATGTTTTTGATATGTCAATTAAATGTTTAAAGAGGGGTTTCAGAGAACACATTAGTGTAGGTAAATCAGCGTGGCCCGTGGCCACGCGGCAGGGTGGAACCCTGAGGTTCACAATGAAAATTTGCAGACCTGAGAAGTTTAAACCATTCTGTTTATCATGTGGTTTCTAACTTCCCGATATAGGGAAATTATTGTAATCACCCCGAAAATCGAAAATCGGATTTTCACCAGATCTCCACGTTTCGAGGTCTCCCGAATCATTCTACACCATTTTTGGAAAAATATCTGTACGTGTGTGTGTGTGTGTGTGTGTGTGTTCGTATGTATGTACCCAAATTTCTCGTCAACGATTTCTTGAAAACTAATGGTCCGATTCCATTAATTTTTTTTTTCGATCGACGAGTTTTCATGTAACTTAGTACTGATTAGATTCTGGAAGGAATCCAGTGAGCAGTTTTCAATAATTTCCAGAAAATCGAAAGGCCAAAAATCGCAAATTGGGTTAATCAACGGTCATCCATAAACTATGAGAGGTAGCGCAAAATTTATATAAGAAAAGTTGTTCCCCATATAAAAATGCACATTTTATGGACAATGACGTTTTCCCACAATTTGCATAATTAAGGGGGTATGGCCGTCTCAACAATTATCTATGTAATAAGTAAATGAATGAACCCAGCGCTGTCATGAAGGTCTCAATCGAAACCTTTCTGTTCAGAATGGATCCGATTACATTTTGGATGGCATTCGTGCAGTACATGCAGTGTTATTAACAATTGCAATTGTTTATACGATTCCACTGGGTAAAATATTAAAGTTAGCGGGAAACTTATCTGAAGAAAACTATTCCTTATATGAAAATACAGTTTTTACGTGAAATGACTTTTTTCTATAATTTGAATAATTAAGGAGGTATGGTCGTCCGAGCAATTTGAAATACGGGAGCAATGCATATCACCAGGGTCGTTCCTTACACAACAATGCACATTCAGTATGACTTTTTTCAATATAGGTTAAAACATATCGCGAGTTGAACTAGAATATACTTGCCGAATGAATATGTCGACAGTTGCGGGAAGGATGTCATAGAGCGGGATAATTAGGAACGTACGGAGGTAGAGAGGATAGCCTATACCAGGCCTGGAATGAAACATGGGGCCAAGCTAGGACTGAGGTATCCCTCAGTCTTGAGACTAGCCTGGTAGTTTAGCCTGGCCCACGGCTGGCATTTAGCTAGAACCAGGATATACGCTTAACAAAAAAAAATAATTAATTCAATTAAACTTGCACCAATGTTTTGTTAAAAGGGTGATGAGTATGTTAATCTCATTGGCTCATCGAGTGTAGAATAGTAAAAAAATAAAAAAACAATTTCGACTATTAGTTTCCGAAATAGGAATATCCAGATCGTTAGGTGTTTCTTGTCGGTCACCCATCCTCCTACGGTCCATACTCGTTGGTGCTTAACTTCAGTGATGGCTGGATATTCTAGTTGTTCCTGGGCTGTGTGGCTTGACTTGACTTGAAAATTGTTTATTAACATTTGTCATATATACATACTATATACAGTATTAATATCTTAAGTGCTACGTTCTAGATCACCAGCCGTTGGCTTTATATCTAATTTGAAAGAAGTGTAAACTAATTTTTCATTATTACAGATAGTTGTGATTATTTACATGATGACTCGATGTAAGGAAAAATAACTTCTAAAAAACCTTATAAGTAATGGGTGCATGAGGGGCAGGAGAGAAAAGGATATATGGAAAGGTGGGACAAAACAGATGGTCAGCGGGACCAATTGGATTTTATGTCAATATTGATGTTTTGGAGCTGGGGATTAGGATGGGATTGTAGCTTAAATTTAAATGTCTCATTTATTCTATCGATAAATTGGCCTATGGTTGTCATGCCGAGCGTTTCGTGTATTTCCACAATAGTCGTTCTTCTTTTAAAATTTCCTATTATTCGTAGGAATTTATTTTGAATCACTTGAAGATGATTCAAGTGCATTTTCGCTGCATTGTGCCAGGCAGGACAACCATAGGTGATAATGGGCCTAATTAACCCTTTGTAGAGAGTAAGTTTGAGGGATTGACTGAGCGCGGGTGATTTTAGCAAATTATACAATCTTACTAAGATAACTTTAGTCTTGACCTTGATTTCAGATATATGCTTTCTCCACAGGAGTTTGGAATCGATGTGTAAGCCTAAATACTTTACAGAGTCGGTTGGTGTGATCTTATCGCTACGAATAGGTAAAGTCGGCTTGGCCTTGGAGCTAGTAAATAAGATTGCTTCTGTTTTAGCAGCATTCACTTGAATTTTCCATTTCGTTAATTCACTGATTGTGAGAGAAGCAGCATTTTCTATTCTTCTAATAGCTTTGTTTATCGATTTGCTAGCTGAGTACAAAGCAATGTCATCAGCATAGCCTGCAATGGATACATTTCTCGGAATTCTGCTAAAAACAGAAGCAATGTACAAGTTGAATAAAACAGGCGAGAGAATAGACCCTTGTGGGACTCCCGCGACAATTTCTATTTTATTCGAAAGCGAAGTTTCGACTCGAACTCGGATATATCTATTTGAGAGATATGATCTAAGTAAAATTTTACATAGATATTTAGGGACATTTAATCCTTCGAGTTTGTACATAAGGCCTGTGGGCCAAACAGAATCAAAGGCCTTCTCGCTGTCCAGGAGAAGAAGAACGGTATCTTCTTTCCGGTCTTTGGCGGATTTTATATCATTCGTAATTCTAATGAGCTGGTGGCAGGTCGAGTGTTCTGATCGAAAACCAAATTGATTGATAGGCATTAGTTGTAATTCTTCTATGGGTTTTTTGAGACGAGCTAAAATTATTCGCTCAAAAAGTTTAGCCAATACCGGTAGGAGGCTAATAGGCCTATAGCTCACCGGATGCGAAGGGGGCTTACCGGGCTAATTGCGTTAATTGGGAGGTTTTTTAGTGCTATATTGGGAATATTATCCACACCCGGGGTTGATTTATTTTTTAGTTTTCTGATAGCGGAAATGCTTGCACGGGGATTAGTAAGGAATTTAATGGGAGTTTCGATAGGGGCTTTGAGGATAGTTTGTCTCACATGGCCTGTGACTTGTTGTTCAAAAGATTTGTTGCCTCGGGAGGCCGATAATTCGTGTATTTTTGCGTAGTGTTTGCAAAGTGTATTAGCCTTATCCTGGTCTTCTGTGTGGAGTGTGTTGTTTGACTTTAGTGTGGGGATTTTTCTTTTACCGGTGTTATTAAAATATTTTGCTACGCGCCAAATAGAGTGATCTTTTAAGTTTATGTTTTTGCATTTGTTCTCCCAAGATGATTGTTTCCATTCGGTTAATTTAAGTCTGATTTCTTTTATCAGCTGATTGAGTTCGGATTTAAGGTAGCGATTTCGCGTTTTTTGCCATCTTGATCTAATGTAATTTTTTCGTTTTATTAATGAGGCTATTTCGGGTGGGATAGGAGTGTGGGTGGATTTCGTTGAGCGGATGGGAGTGGAGGAATCCAGGGCTGTTTGAATGACTTGAGTGAAATGTGTTATGTGTTGATCTATTGCTTCAGTGTTGTTACAAGTAGGGTTTGGTGTAGAAATCTCATCATTTAAGATATCCTTGAACTTATTCCAGTCGGTTTTTGCGTAGTTTAAAATTTTTGATGATTCTGGTGAGGTTGGTCTGCCAAATAGGGAGAAAAACAATGGTAGGTGATCGGATGGGGATTCGGAAAGTGTGGTGAAACTTGTAATGATAGAGATGTTGTTAGTTAATAGAAGGTCAATAGTAGTAGGAGTGTTTCAATTACGAGGGTAGTGTGTGTGAACGTCTGGAAAGAGCAGATTAATTTTTTGTTCCGTCAAAAAATTTGAGAGAATCTTACCTGATTCGTTTGGCCTAGCAAAGGTCCAAGCAGTGTCCTTCGCATTGAAGTCTCCAACAATAATTGTTGGAGTACTACCGGAAAGTAGGTGCCTCAATAGGTTTGTAGCTATTGAGACATCCGGTGGATTGTAGATCGAGTAGATCTTCGTTTTTTTATTGTTTACTTGGACCTCTACTCCCACGTATTCGGTGAGCGACAGGAGATCATGCGGAAGAGTTCTATGTGACAAGGTTCTGTGGATCGCCACCGCAACACCACCACCTGCTTTGGCCGCTCTGTCTTCCCTGATCAGCGAGAAGTCTGGGAAGTTAATTTTCTTCGTTTTGTTGTTTAACTTAGTTTCTGAAATGAGACAAATTTTGATGTTATATCTATGGACGATGTGTAATAACTCGTCCAGATTAGGCTTGAGCGCAAAAATATTAATTGTTAATATGTTGGTTAAGTTTGCTGGGGAATCGTAGGTGTGTTTGAGGAGGGTGAGAACAGGTGGACATAGGATGCGATGATTGTGATCTTATCAATTGGTGTAAGGGCTGTTTGGAGTTTAGAGCTCATCTCTTTAAGCTCTGAAACGATTTCGGGAATTCTAAGGGTCGTTAGCTCGTCAAGGACTTGCTCGGCTGTAATTATATAGTTTTTAGTTCTACTTAAATGAGATTCGGGAACATGTGTTTTCATTGGGATGGTCCTAGGTTCAGCAGTGGGTGCGATAAGATTCCTTCTCGAGGTTTCCACCGTCAGGAAGAAGGAAGCGTAGGTGGGCTTGGACGTGTTAGCAGTAGAACTCGGAGTTGGCACTGGGACTGCAGGCGACTGGAGGAACTGGATGTTCCTTTCCAGATTCTGCATCGTGGCCGAGTGAGGTGCGGCAGGCAAGAGAGATGCAGCGGGCAATTCCAATGGGGCTATGCTGGGCCTGGCCGACTGTGCTCGTTTTTTTTGGGTTTCCATGAATTTTAGGCGCATGGAACACTCTGTAACTGGCCGTGTGGGCTAGTCCGCAGTTCGCGCACTTGAGAGTTTTCGAAGTGCAGGCTTTGACGTCATGGTTTGACGCACACTTTACGCATCTGGGGTTCAGGTTGCAGTATTGGCTTGCATGGCCGAACCGTTGGCACCTGAAACACTGGGTCGGTTGCTCGGATTTCACAAATTTTTCTATCTTGTATGTGTGATAGAAAATAGTTTTAATAGCAGCAAAGCTGCTCAAGGCTACTTCAGGGCCAACCGTGATTGCGAAGATCAGGAGAGGCCTGTTTTCTTTAATATTTCCGTCTTTATTTACTTTCACGAACTGGCGAACGGAAAGTACGTTAATGCCGTGATTTGATAATTCGGCTTGTATTTCGGCTTCCGAGAAACTGCTGGGAAGCCCTTTCAAAATAAATTTCTTCGGTCTTTCACTTTTAAGGCCGTAGGTGAAAAAATTAAGGTTTTGCCTTTTCAGGATACTTGCGATTTTGTTGTAATCCTCGGTCGTTTGTAGGTGGACGATCGTGGTACTTCCATTAAACTTCATCCTGAAGTTTTTATCCGAGGCATTGACTTGCAGGAAATTTATTAACTTTTTGGTCTCCAATTTGTCGTTTTCAACGATGATTGGAGGCACTGAGGTTTTTGAAGTGAAACTTCTTATGGGAGGGTTTTGAAATCTCGATCGGCAACCTTTTTGGTTACGCTCGCTCTAACGTAGTAAGTAAGAGTGAGAGGCCTCCGGGAATCGAGCGAGAGTGAGACGGACTACCTTACGTATCGTCTATCGGGCGAGAGTGAGAGGCCTTCGTGTATCGTGCGAGAATGAGACGGAAGACTTTCTGTCTTTCATGTCATTCTCTGCGTTCAGGCGGCGTCGCGATCGCGGAAAACAGCTGTTGGTTTCTAACACAGTGATCATAAGCAACGTATTTTGTTTTTGTGCGTGTCTTCATAACTTAAATCGAGAGTTGTGTGCGAATATGCCGAAGACGGGTGCAGAAAAGACAAAAACGTGGCGGGAGAAAAAACGGGCGAGTGAAGGAATTGATCAGAATAGAAAACGGAAAAAAAGTAGAACTGAAATTGAACGAGATAGCAGGGAACGCAGGCAAACACGTGCTAACCTCTTACGTGACAGTGTGGACGATAGTGTAAATAATCCAGAGAATGAACTATTAGCAACGACTTCGACTCATCCTCCTCCTGATTGTGATGTACATAGTGGTGATCGATTACAATATTCAGACTTTAATGAGTTTAAAACTGCACATAAGAACTTTCACCGTGATTTTATAAATAATCCATTCGGTTTTACGTGTTGTGTATGTGATAGATTATGGTTTAAAAGTGACTTGAAGACTCTATCCGTTGAAAATGAAATTCGTATTCAACAAAAATTTCCAGAATTCAGAAGGAATAATGAGCTGGCATGCACCAGCTGTCGCCAGGCTTTGAGGAGAGACAAAATTCCAACATTGTCGAAATTGAATGGCTTTGTATATCCCCCGATCCCTGCATATCTTCCGAAGTTAGATTTAGTGTCCGAGAGACTCATTTCTCCTAGAATTCCATTTATGCAAATTCGCAGATTGCGTCATGTGCATGGACAATTTGGAATTTTGGGGCAGGTGATCAATGTTCCAGTGGATGTCAATACAATGGTCAATCACTTGCCCAGGAATATTGACGACGAAGACTGTGTTTACGTTCATATCAAGAGAAAAAAAATTCATCGATCAAGCTACTTGACAGGTTTAATAAACAAGAGAAATATTAAAATATGGCTAAGATGCTTGGGTACCGAGTCCATTGTATCAACTGTACGACATCAAAGTTGATGAATCTTTCTTTGATGAGGATTGTGTCGTTCATCAGTTACCTATAGATGAACTGAGTGAAGACATCCCCATGGAGGAGAGCCTGTTCGCTCAGCAACACACATTACTCTGGAATGACGATAAATATTTTTTTATATTGCTCCTGGAGAAATGAATGTCCCTCACAGTCTATTATTTGATGAGCATGCAGAAGAGTTATCTTTCCCTACTATCTATCTCGGGCAATTCCGGCGCTTTAGTGAAGATCTCAATGTGACTCCATTCATGATGGCTACCAGTGAGCTAAGGAGATCTGATCGACGCGGGGTTACACCTCATCATTTACTCTATACGGCAATGAAAATTATGAGGTATAGAGTCCGTGACAGTCTATCCATTGCTTTTAAACACGTAGGTAAAGACACAAAAATTACACGTGAACAAATTCAATCAGATGAGTATATAAATCGTTGTATAGAAAGCAACTTGGCTTTTCTACGTTGTATCCCTAACTCGACTTGGTATTGGGCTGAAAGAAAGAGAGACTTATTCGCAATGATCAGACAACTCGGAAAACAAACGTTATTCCTAACTATGAGTGCTAATGAAGTTGGTCGGCCCTCATTATTACAATTATTATATAAATTGAAGAATAATGGAGCAGAAATTACAGAACAAGATGTTCAGGAACTCCATTATATTGAAAAGAGCACACTCATCAATGAAGATGCTGTAACATGTGCCATCTATTTTAATAAGCTCATCAATGTTATAATGAACATACTTCAGTCCAAAAAGTCTTCTCCCTTCGGGAAATATCGTGTTGTCCATTATTTTAAAAGAATTGAATTCCAGCATCGTGGGAGCCCCCACGCACACATTCTGCTATGGCTTGAGAATGCTCCAGCGGATCCACTAGGTGCTGACCGACTAAAAGCTATTGAACTAGTTGATACATTGATATCAGTGGCCACTTCAGAATCGTCGGGGAACATCAAATTACAGACACATAAGCAGACGTTCACATGTTACAAAAAAATAGCTGCGAACGCTCATCAAAAATGCAGATTTGAAGCTCCATTCATGCCATGCAGATACACAACTATACTGACACCAATGCAGAAAGAAGAACCAGGATTCCACACGTATAAACAACATTACAACACGATAAGAACAAACTTAGAGAACAATCACTATGCTGATATTGATAGTTTCTATCAGGGAAATGGAATACTATCAGATGATTACTACATGAATGTGCTTCGAGCTGGCATCAATCGTCCCAGAGTATTTCTTAAACGTCAACCCATGGAAAAGTGGCATAATCCATTCAACCCATTCATTTTCAATATTTTGAAATCAAACATGGATGTGCAATTTATCACCGAAGAATACTCATGTGCTGCATACGTAGTGGAATACGTCAATAAAACGAACCGTGAAATTAGCAATCTCCAACGTAACATCACTGAAATAATGGATGAACATCCAGAGTTCGATATTGTCGAAATTACTAGGAAAATGAGCGTTGACATACTAAATACTGTCGAAATTACCAGTCAGGAAGCTGCATGGTACCTTCTGCGGAAACCGATGTCAAAGTCTTCTTCAGTTGTTACCTATATTTCAACAATATGGCCGATCGAAAGACAAAGAATTCGAAAAACTCAGAAAGAACTCAATGAAATGGATGCTGATGATGATGCAACAATCATATGGAAAGAAAATTGGTTTGACAAGTACGAAAAGGGACCTGAAGAGCTAGAAGATGTCAATTTGGCCCGGTTTGTTGCTCATTACACACTGAATAATCAGGGGAATTGGACACGAAGGAAAGAACCTCGGATTATTCGGTACAGGAACTACGACATGGCTGATGATTTCAATGAATACAAACGAGAAATGGTGACTTTGTATATTCCATTCCGAGACGAAGAAAATGAAATTCTTGCAGAAACTAGATTCATACAGATTTACGACGACAACGAAATATTGATTTTGAAGCGACATAAAGAATTCTCATCGAATTTAGATATCCAGAAAACCATCGAGATATGCCGAGAGTTGTGTCGTGAAGATGAATTAAATCAAGATGATGATGCTGAAGGAGACAACGTAGGTCGCCTTTTTCCTGAAGCAAATCCTTTTCAAGAATTGTATAACGCTGACCACATAATGAACGACGATCTGCGGTTAGCAACACTTAACAAACTGGGTGCTATCGCAAAGAAGAGGGATAATTTAATGTCTAATGAACTAATGAGAATGGCCAATCAGAGGCAGAAAGCACTCCTGATGCATGTGATTGCTAATCTCCTCTCATCAAACCGATCACCACTCCAAGTTTTCTTCACTGGGCCAGCAGGATGTGGGAAGATATTCCTCATTAGACTCCTCATGGAAATTTACAACCGCGTCACAGATAATGATGGTTTTTGCAATGCTTACATGGCATGTGCATCAGCAGGAAAGGCTGCAATAGCAATTGATCGTACGACAATCCACACTGCATTGAAAATATCCCTTTCCAAACTATTACCATTATCAATTGAAGTGGCTCAACAGTACAGAATGCTCTTCAAATACGTCCAAGTTATACTCATCGATGAGGTCAGTATGGTAGGAGCGGAATTGCTGTCTCAAATTGACGCACGGTTAAAACAAATAACAGGAAATTTCCAAGATAATTTTGGAGGAATGGATATCATTTTCATAGGTGATTTGCGTCAGTTACCTCCAGTGCGTGCTACACCCATCTATCAAGCAACAAAACGACGCATAGCAGCACCAACACTTTGGCGTGACTTGAAGTTCTATGAATTGTGTAAAGCCATGAGACAAGCGAATGCTGATTTCTCCTCTTTATTAACTAAAATTGGAAATGACGAAGAATTGGATCAAGAACAGATGCACCTAATCGAATCTCGTTTTTATACAAAAGAGGAAGCAGATCGTCTTTGTCCACATGGAATTCGGCTATATTTGACAAATAATGCTGTAAACGAATACAATTTGACAATTCTTAATTCTGCAGAGAATAAAACAGTCTCAATAGCTACTGATGTATTCACCGGCGGCCATAATGCTGAGCAACAATCATTTGTACGACAAAAATTGCATAAAAAAACGGTAATAGACACTGGAGGTCTGCCCTACGAGATAATACTGGTGTTAGATAAATGGTATATAATAACAACCAATCTGGATGTCTCGGATGCTTTAGCAAACGGCGCAGTTGGTAAACTAGTTCATATCGAAACTGATGAGGTAAGGGCAGTAACTCGTGTGTGGCTGGAATTTCCAGATTCACCAAAGACGGGGCAGAAGATCCGGAGAACAGCTGCTGCGTTCATCCAAGCAAACAACATCAGCCACACGGCAGTTCCCATTGCACGAAGAACTTCTACGATATATATGAACAATAATAAAACGATTTTCGTCAAAAGAAATCATCTGCCATTGGTATCAGCGTGTGCTATTACTATCCACAAGTCTCAAGGTGGTACGTTTAATCAAATCGTCTATGAATACGAAGACACATTCACAACAACTCCTTTACGTAGCCTTGTCCCATGTCCCAAGTATACAGGGATTGTACATCGTTGCGAAGGATGGAAAGAACAAATTTTATCATGGACGGAAAAAAGCTCAATCAATGGACAAGCTACAATCAGAATTTAGAAGATTATCAACGAATCCATTGATAACTTTGACTGACATTCTCCGAGAGTTCATCAGCAGACCAGGCTTATCAATAACAACCCTCAATTGCCAAAGCTTAGGAGCTCATAGCGGAGATTTCAATGATCCGGTGATTCTACGGTCTAATCTATTGATACTTTCAGAGACGTGGAAGGAAAACGATCAAGAAATTGATGTTCCCAATTTTAATTGTGTCGTACAGTTCAAAAGACATAATGTGAGAGCAGGGGGTGTCGCAATACTTTGCAATGCTGCTCATGGAACGAACATCATGACACCCAATATGGACCTGAACTTGAAACAACTAGAATCGCTTTCAATTGGGTTGTCATCTGTTGGAGAAATGTGTGCAGCTGAATGTCGCACAGAAAGCGGACAGCGGATTATGCTTATAGCACTCTATATTTCACCAAATCAGAAGATGGCGAAAATAATAGAGTTTATTCACCTTCACTTGCTGCCGTATACTCCAGTGGGGGTTGCAGAAGTTGGAGTAGAGCTGGACAAAATACCTATGATTCTAGGTGGAGATTTTAATGTTAATTTTGCTTCAGAGGATTCCAAGCCATTAATTCAGTTCTTGCAACAGAAATTGTTATTGGAAATGAACAATTCACCAATTGAATCGACTACACGCCATGGTACCACGATCGATGCAGTTTTCTCACGTTACATCGAAAATTTGGAGTCAAGAGTCTTCATTACCTATTTTAGTTACCACAAACCTACCATTTCGTTCATGAAGAGTCTACCAGAGAATGAAGGTGAAGCTGATTGAGATTTAATTCATCATATTCATACTAATATTATTGTATCTTGAAAAAAGTATAATTATTATGATGAATAAATTAATATTTACTATCAAGAAGTGTTTGACACGTGATTAAAATGATTCCTCTCCCTCTAAACATAGAAAATTAAATAATCCTTGCCGATCCAATCATTCAGTTTGACTTCTATCGCGTGTCTTCATGACATACCATTTTTTTTTGAGCGTCTTGAGGCCCATCAGAAAAGTTCGGAGGATTATTGGGGCGTGCTGGTTCAGAGCTCGCGCTGTTTGACCGTTTCATAACGGTTTTTTTTGTTTTTTTTGGGTCTTCCATCGGAGGACTCGTTTTGGCTTTGCTTTTGGGAGCCAAGGGAATTTTGAGGTTTTTTAGTTTTGACACTTTTGTGCCAAAACTTTTACTCAATTTAAAATTTCAATGTACTAGGAGCACGGTACGTTTGAAATTTGTAATTCGTAGGGAGCGGTAGACATGCGTCCACACGACACCGACTCAAAACAAATACTCGGGCTGTGTGGTTTGACTTGACTTGACTTGAAAATTGTTTATTAACATTTGTCATATATACATACTATATAGAGTATTAATATCTTAAGTGCTGCACTCTAGATCACCAGCCGTTGGCTTTATATGTAATTTGAAAGAAGTGTAACCTAATTTTTCATTATTACAGATATTTGTGATTATTTACATGATGACTCGATATAAGGAAAAATGACTTCTAAAAAACCTTATAAGTAATGGGTGCATGAGGGGGGGGGGGAGAGAAAGCGATATATGGAAAGGTGGAACAAAACAGGTGGTCAGCGGGACCAATTGGATTTTATGTCAATATTGATGTTCTGGAGCTGGGGATTAAGATGGGATTGTAGCTTAAATTTGAATGTCTCATTAATTCTAGCGATAAATTCGCCTATGGTTGTCATGCCGAGCGTTTCGTGTATTTCCACAATAGTCGTTCTTCTTTTAAAATTTCCTATTATTCGTAGGAATTTATTTTGAATCACTTGAAGATGATTCAAGTGCGTTTTCGCTGCATTGTGTCGGGCAGGACAACCATAGGTGATAATGGGCCTAATTAACCCTTTGTAGAGAGTAAATTTGAGGGATTGACTGAGCGCGGGTGATTTTAGCAAATTATACAATCTTACTAGGATAACTTTAGTCTTGACCTTGATTTCATATATATGCTTTTTCCACAGGAGTTTGGAATCGATGTGTAAGCCTAAATACTTTACAGACTCTGTTGGTCTGATCTTATCGCTACGAATAGTTAAAGTCGGCTTGGCCTTGGGGCTAGTAAATAAGATTGCTTCTGTTTTAGCAGCATTCACTTGAATTTTCCATTTCGTTAATTTACTGATTGTGAGAGAAGCAGCAATTTCTATTCTTCTAATAGCTTTGTTGATCGATTTGCTAGTTGAGTACAAAGCAATGTCATCAGCATAGCCTGCAATGGATACATTTCTCGGAATTCTGCTAAAAACAGAAGCAATGTACAAGTTGAATAGTACAAGGGAGGAAATAGACCCTTGCCGGACTCCCGCGACAATTTGAGCTTTAACGGAAAGTAGTGATTTGACACTAACTTGAATATATCTATTTGAAAGATATAATAGTAGAATTTTACATAAATATGTAGGTACATTTCAGCTGTCGAGTTTATATATAAGGCCTGTGGGCCATACAGAGTTGAAGGGTCTTTCGTGGATTTTATGTCATTTTTTATTCTGACCAATTGGTGGCGGGTCGAGTGTTCTGAACGGAAACCGAATTGGTTTGTAGGTATTACGTGTAACTACTAATACATTTTATGAGGCGTATTAGAATTATTCGCTCAAAGTGTTTTGGGGGTACCGGTATCAGACTGAGTTTGAGCGCAAAAAGGTTAATGGCTAAGATATTTATTATGTTTGTAGGGGGATCGTGGGTGGTTCAGCGGTGGATTCGAACAGGTATGCATAACGATGCGATGATTGTGATTCTATCAAGGGTTGTGTCAGCTCTTTGGATTTTAGAGATCATGTTCTTACTCTCTGATAGGTTTTCGATAATTCTAAGGGATTTTAGGTCATCGAGGACTTGTTTCGCTGTATTAATAAAGTTTTTAGTTGTACTTAAATGTAATTTCGGATCATGAATCTTCATCGTAATGGTCCTAGGTTCATTGGTGGGTGCGCCAACATTCGTTTTTAAGGTTTCCATCGTTGGAAAACAGGAAGCGTAGGATGGCCTGGACATCTTCGTGGCAGTAGAGATTGGCGTAGGCTCGAGGACTGCAGGAGACTGGAGGAAATGGATGTTGCTTCCCAGGTTGTGCATCGTAGCCGAGTGTCGGGTAGCGGGCAGTTTCCGCTCGGCTCTTTTTGTTGCTGGTGGTTGGACTCTTTTTTCATGAGTCTCCACAAATTTGGTTCGTGAGGTGCACGATAGCTCGCTGTGTGAGCTAGACCACAATTTGCGCACTTCAGGGAGTTGCTGGTGCAGGTTTTGATGTCGTGATTGCCTACGCATTTCACACATCTGGGATTTACATTACAGTGGTGACTGGCGTGTCAAAATTTTTGGCGCCGGTAGCACTGTGTTGGTTATTGGGTTTTGATGTATTTTTCTATCTTAAATGTATGATAGAAAATGGTTTTAATAGCAGCGAGGCTGCTCAAGGTTACAACAGGCCCAACCGTAATTGGAAACACCGGTAGTGGCCTACTCTCTTTGCTGTCTCCGTCCTTGTTTGTTTTCACAAACTGCCGGACTGATAATACCTTTATGCCGTGTTTGGATATTTCCGTTTCAATCTCGTGCTCAGTAAAACTGGCGGGAAGACCTTTTATGATAAATTTCTTCGGCCGCTCACTTTTTAGACCGAAGGTGTAAAGATGTAAATTTTGCCTTTTCAGGATACTTGCGATTTTATTATAATCCTCCGTGGATTGTAGATGGACGATGGTGGTACTACCATTGAATTTCATCCTGAAGTTTTTATCCGAGGCGTTGACTTGCAGGAAGTTGATTGATTTTTTGGTCTCCAATTTGTCATTTTCAATCACTATTGGAGGCACTGATGTCTGTTTTTGAGCCTGTTGTGGCCCGACAGGAGTGTTCGAAGGTTTGTTGAGGCGAGCGGCTTCACAGCTCGCACTAGTTGACGGTTTCATAACGGTTTTTTAAAAGTTTTTTTTGGGTCTTCCACAGGAGGAGTCATTTTGGCTTTCCTTTTGGGAGCCAGAGAAAGTTTGAGATTTTTGAAGTTTGACACTTTAGTTTAATTAGTTAGAAGATTAATTAGTTAGGTTCTCTTAGTTAGATTTATAAATTCACTGTAATATAAGCGCCATACGTTTGGAATTTATATTTTGTAGAGAGCGGTAGACATGCGTCCGCACGACACCGACTCAAAACAAATACTGACTTGACCATACGACCGGCTCAGTTGAAATTGCTAAGAACAATATTTGTACTGCACCAATTGAATCCGAAATAGAATCAGTTCTAAGTTATATGGAAACGCTTCGACTTTTATAACTTCCACAACTTCATTCGTTCATGAGAAACCACGCCACAAAATTATGTACACACACACACACACAGACGCCATGTCAGGCTTTGTCGGGGATCCTTCTGGTATACTGGAAACTCTGGTCATGGGAAGAAACAACTAAATTTGACTTCGGGAGCATTACAATAACTTCCCGAAAAGTTGACAAGTTAAGGAGCATACAATCATAGGTATCACATTATTTACTACCCATTAGGCTGAGTTGAGCGATCGGTACGCCGCCTGCCCCAAACTGTGGGGAACAGCAGCCCCCCAGTCCGTTTCATCACCGCAAAGGTTGTCGATCCGGATTTTAAGAGTCTCACAAAAGAAGTTCACTTCAAAAAAATTCTCATAGTTCTTTTCTTTCGACGCCAATTAGGTTGTCTGAACGTACGATCAGATACGACTTCAGAAGCGTTGCACTCTGAAGCGAGATCTAAGATTTATATTAGTTAGAATGTCAGACATTACACATTTCAGGTAAAAGAACGAGTATATTCGGTAGTTTAGGAGGGGTATCGTTTCGTATCTCACGTTGCCGCCATAGTTACCGTTTGCCCTCATACATCGTATGAGTGAGAGTTACCGTTCCCGATCTACGATCGGGATAGTGACCGTTTCTCCTTATATATAGTATGAGTGAGAGCTACCGATCCCGATATATTGTCGGGATGATTACCGATTCCTCTCATACATAGTATGAGTGAGAGTTACCGATCCCGATCTCTGACCTGGATAGTTACCGTTTCTCCTCGTACATAGCATGAGTGAGAGTTGCGATCCCGATATGTCATCGGGATAGCTACCGTTTCTCCTCATACATAGTATGAGCGAGAGTTACCGAGCCCGATATATAATCGTGATAGTTACCATTTCTCCTCATACAGAGTATGAGTGAGAGTTATTGATGCCGATCCTATCAGCGGGATAGCTACCGTTTCGCGAATAGTACGAGTGAGAGTTACCGATCCCGATGCGTCATCGGGATAGTTACCGTTTCTCCTCATACGTAGTACACTGAGAAAAATATTCAGCGCAACCAACTCAAAACGCGCTGAGCCAACTCCATCCTGGAGTTCACTACATGCGAGACCTTTTTAGTCATCAGGGCTCCTAAAATGCATTGAATTTCAGCCGTTACGCGGTTTGAATGTGCAGGTAAAAGAATGAAAGTAAAGAGCATTCGGACCGTTTCAGTGGTTGGAATAACTCGCCCTGCGTCCCTTTTAAATCCTTTTAGAGCCCCAATCGTTTATACTGTAGTTCTTTCAAGAAAAAAAATTGTCATTACAGTATAAGGGCGGTCCTCTGGTCTCCTTTATTGACCTGAAGAAAATGCGGTTTATTACCATGGAACGCAGGTAGATGTTACTCGGGTCACAAATACGGCCCCGTCAACTCCACAAATGATTGTCGCAAATGTTTCCAGATTTTAAACAACTCATTTTTCTACCGAAGGGTCACTACCTGCAGTTGGATCCACTAAAATTAGCCTCAATGGATACTCTATGTACAATGTGCGGATCATTCATGTCGTCCGTTCAACAATACGTTATATTGCCAGAATCGTTTTTTGGATCGCCCAGACCACATGTTCAGTTCAAGTAACTCCGTACTCAGTTAGAGTAACCACCATTTAGTTGGATTAAATACAAATTCAATTGGTACAACTGAGAAATGAATTTGAGGTAATCACCGACGGATTTCCATTGGCTATATCACGGTTAGATGAATTACAATGAAAATTTGATTGAGTCATAAATCGATCTTAATGCAACTATGAGGAAAAATTCAATAAATTCAATATATTTATAAAATTATATTTATTCAAACTCATATGAAAAATCAATACAATGCCGAAGTATCTACAGATAAAATGACATCGCTTTGGTTGCCTACATACCTCATTAAGCATTAAAAAGTCGGTCAGATTATATTATGCTACCGGGTTTGGGACGGGGAACGTTGAGTGTATTCTATTTGTTTAATGCACTCAAGAATCGACGCACCATAATCATAAAAAGTTCTAAAATAAAAAGAGGTTTGGATGTTTTTCATTGCTTCCCCGAATCCATATTTCATATTTATATCTATAATTAACTTATCAGTCTAAATTTATATACAAAATTTATATATTAAATTATATGCTATGAGAACTAAATTACATAGGAATTACATCCCATATGTATTAGTGGTTAAAAAATTCATCGGCACGGTACATATTTCTTCCCGTTAGCCATAGTGTACACGTTGTATGGTTTGTAATTGTCCAATTTTGTCGAATTTGTAAATCCCCACTGTGTTGACTCTTCAAAACCAAATCCATGTATGTGTTCAACGAAATCATGTATATTCAATTTCAGATATATAAAAGATACTTCTCGATCATCATTCAATAATATATGCTTGATTTTTCCATAATGTTTTTCTTCAGCTGAATTCCGTACATTTACAGCCATATCGTTTCGATATCTTGTACCATTTATTTTCACCCAAGGGGTAACGTTATGGTAAGTTCCAAGGTCGTTTTGAGAAATGTAATTTTTGAATGAGTCATGATCAGTTAAATTTCTAACATCAATAACACAAGGAGGGCCAAAATCTAATCGAGGACTAAGTCCTTCCTTCCCCTGGAATCGTTCTGCATGACCTAATTGATTTGTTAATGCTAAGGAGTAGCATATGTTTTTCCTTGATCGCATAACGTTAGCCCTTTCTTTCAAATCTTTGTGTTTTCCCTCGGAACGCATAGTTGATAACGGATAGACCGGTCCATTTCGAAGAAGAATTAGAGGATAATGGATAAGAAAGTGGAATTTCGGGTTCAAATGTTCATTAAACAACTTTTGATATAAGCGATGATGTTTTGCTATCAAAGTTCGTAGCATTACCATGTTTTCCGCAGTTATTGTTGCATTCAAAAGCATGCAATGAATTTCTCGCAATAAAATCTATAATTGCCACGTCTCATTTCTGTCTGGTATCAAATCACCAATTATAAAACTCAAAGTCTCAAGTAAAAATTTCATCTCTGAAGCTGAACAAATGAAATTTCCATTTTTCAAAGCTGATTCCGTAACAGTGGGAACATATTTAGATCTTTTTTGACTTCCATAATCAAAAAATTTGATCCGATTGTTCAAATGATCTAAAGCGAACAGTTTTTGTACATAAATTAGGATGTACAATACCTTTGGAATGACGTATCGACAAATTCCCTCTAGAAAGTCATGCATAACATCACAATAGAAGTTAGAAGCAATATGATACGTAAGAAGATTGTGAAAAATGCTGTCTTGCTTTAGGCCATGGGAAAAATTCTTCAAATCTTCTGTAAAATTTTCTTTTGTTCTCAAAAAAGCTTCATCGTCTACTACGGCGTGTTGTAAGATACTTTTCTCGGCACGGCATATATGACAATAATGATTGGAACTGAAACTTTCGTGAAATCCGAATAATGTATGAATCCCTAGATTATCGCCTCCAAACAAAGCTAGTACGAAATGAACTTGACGGGTGCCCGCGCTGGTTTCCACATTAATACCTTTCTGCTCTAGGTTTACAAGTTCGTTGTGAAGAGCCGCAAAAACATTATGATTCCCAAAAGTCTGCAAATCGTTCGAAGTGTGCAACTGTATCAAAAAAATATTTTCCAACATTCAATTGAACTCAGGAGGTATCCCCAGCATTCGACAATATGCTGCACCGATTTTGTTAATTCCTTTATGAGAACCAAGGGGGTTATTAATTTCTACATCGTCTAGCAATTCTTCAAAAAACTTCCTACAGGAATCAACTGACCTGTTACATCTTTCAAATCTGCAAATGAATTTCCATTCATGGTGCGGGGCTTGATGCTTGTCCCTATCGAAAATGCTTGGGGTGGTACAAAATGTCCTGATACTTCAAAATGCTTCTGCCTTTTGTACTTAGTTTCTAAGGCCTTGAATGGAATCTTTAGAATATCCATCATTGAATCAAATAGAATATTATTATCCGTCGAAGAGCTTTTAGCATGTATTTCCTTCAAAATTCGTACAATTTCTACACCGAAAAGTTCATTGGTGTGATCTACGATATCTTGAATAACTGAACGTGTGATTTTTGTATTGCAATATAATTTAGCAAGAAAAGCCAACGCACCGTCCGTCACCAGTGTTTGAAATGCGACTAAGCTTGGGCTTCGGGAAGTTGATTCGTTAGAATCTGTTTCCATTGCATCTATAGTAGCGAACGATTGTGAAAAATCATCGATACTATCAGAATTTTTGGAGTATTGTATAACTGGGGCTATTCCAACCTCCATGGTAGGGTTTGAATGTGCTGTCCTTAAGTGTTTTTTGTAATCGTATAAATGTTTGTATTCTAGAATACATTCGGGTTGACGACAACGCACTGACTCGTAACGAGTAAAGTTATGTTTTAATTTGATATGGTACCACGGAATAATTGAGATTCCATAGTTTCTGAACACCTCGGACAGATATAAGACATGATGGATACTAAAATTAATGAGCTCTAATCTATATAAAACAGTCGATAACCAAATCCCTGAATTTTACAATGTGCTCACGGACGGATTAAGCTATCTAGTTTTTCAATGTATTAATGATATGACTTACAAAAGCAGCTGGACGGTCCCACTGCGTTTCAATACCGTATAAAGCCCTCTGTATGATGAACCACAATTGCTCACTCTCACAGGAATAGACAGCACTACAAACATGGAAGATTTGAAAACAAACATGAAGTGTTTTAGAGGAGAATCAAACGCATATAGGATCTTATCAACAATTACGTAATATCCTGCCACTTCCTGCAAAGTTGGTCCAACGGCGATTAAATACGGCTGGACGGTCAACCCTTTGCTTTGCATCCAGGAACTTCGCTCGTCGATAGTTTTTGAATGTCCCCCGGAACCTATAAAACAGATAACAACATTGATCAGTCAATTCAATTTTCATACATGAAAAATAAATCAATTGGTGTGGAGGTGATAATTCCGTTAATAGGTGAATTGAACACTTACTGTGGCGTGAATGATGATGCTGGACTGACATTCCTTAACACTGGGTTTCCATTGTTGTTTTCCCTGAGATGTTTTCACCGTTTTTCTTGTTCTTGGTGGTACCAAGTAGGGCAAAATCCAAATTTGAAGAAGAATCCTATAATCTGTATCCAATTTCATCGTATAATTATAAAATAAACTTACCTCAAAACTTACGGGTTGTGATTGAGACGGTGTACACGGCACTTTAGATTGAACTTTATCTTCGAACTCAGTTCGCCAATGGACTAAGAATTCTTTTGCTAATCTAGGATGTCCGATGATTTTTTCAATTTCAGACGGAGATAGCTTTCTCAATACTTCTATTCCAATTTTTGGCCTAGAACAAAGCAGTCATAAATGACCGAGCTAAAATGAAAGTAGTTAAAAAAAATCAATACCAAACAATTACTTTCTCAACATAAAAATAATGTCGAAAATCCAATTATGCTTTCGATTATAACTGCTGTATAGTCGAACGCAATTGTAGTATTCACATTATAAAAAATGCTATGTATTATTTCTAGCGAAAAGATGAATATATTTCATATTTTTCTTACTTTGAAACTCTGGTAGAATCAATTGCAGTCCCCAGCGCGTAAATAGTTCCATCATTGTTTCACTCATGATTGAATGATATGCATTCGCTGCAAGTTATAATTAATCGAAAATTTAGAAAAACTACTATAACCCGAATTTCACTAACACTTCAAAACGATTTCAAAACAACCTATGCGGTCGAACATCAAAGTTCAAACGCACCCAGGGACGCTTCCGCTTGCGACTATTTTACCGCCCGCACAGATCTAATAATCGAAAAACCTTCGTTGGGGGTTCTCTTGTACCTTTACCATTGGTGTTCCGTGGCCGCCAAAATTTTCCTGGAAAGACATTGGCTGGAAGACTTGGGAATTCCCCTGACGTCAGAAGGTTTGAAACCCTCGGTTTATTACCGGCAAGTATATATAGTACCTAGGTTGTATTTTAAACCAGGGGGGCGGGGGCGGGTGCAAACATTGCAAATAGGTGGAAAATCTTTTCATGTACATTTTCCATCATCATCGATGTTACTATAGGACACCCACATGTTCATGACCCTAGCCGAAAGTATCCGTGGTCATCATATTATATATTACCATATATTGCGCAAATACTCAAATGACACATCATTCCTGCATGGAAAAAAGTTTATTTGATAATTTTGAGAATAACTTTTTTTCGAACATGATCAAGAACAAAATGCAAAAAAATATTTAAAAATTGTAAAAATTCTGGAAATTTTTACAATTTTCAAATTTTTCTAAGTTTGTTAAATCAATAAAAAGTTGGAAATTATCTAATTACAAATTCCGTATCACTTGAAGAGCTGGAGTATAAAAACTTATTAATTTATTAGTTTACTCGCTTCTTCTGCTATTCATTAAACTATTTATTAATCAATTAAGTAATTAATTCATTCATTGATTATTTATTTGTTTCTTTATTTATTTAGAAAAAATGATCTGAATTCGTGTCAAAAGGTAGAAACCTAATAACGCATATTGTTTTGATTGATTTGTAATATTATAATGTTGATTTGAATATGGGGCGAACATTGGACATATTCAACCGTTAGATTGAATCTATAAGTTGGTCTATCAACTGCATAGAAGCGTGTGCTCTAGCAACCGCAAGGATCTAAACAATTCAAATGTTTCCATTGGAGGATTCGTAGGTATTCTACGAAAGAGCCACATAATATTTCTCATCGAACCAACTTATGGAGTTGAAGGTGTGTACCTCACCCAACTACATTTGTTTTATGACCCAACCATTATAGTATTGCTTTGAGTCGATATTCAGTCGAGGGTTCAATGCATTTTGGGAGTTGGATAGAGGAAGCCATTAACGGTAAACCAGCTAATCATTAGCAGGTATGACTACGATGGAGTCCCCGAGGCCCGTTTTTCTTCAACTCACTTTTAGGAGTTGGCTGCCCCGAACGTTTTTCTCAGTGTATGAGTAAAGAATTACCGTTCCCGATCTATAATCGGGAAAGTTACCAGTTCTCCTCATACATAGTATGAGTGCAAGTTACCGCTCACGATATATTATGGGGATAGTTACCGTTTCTCCTCATACATCGTATGAGTGAGAGTTACCGATCCCGATGTGTCATGGGGATAGCTACCGTTCCTGCTTATACAGAGTATTAGTGAGAGTTACCGATCCCGATATAGTATCGGGATAGCTCCCGTTCCTCCTTATACATAGTAGGAGTGCGAGTTACCGATCCCGATCTATGATCGGGATAGGCACTATTTCCCCTCATACAGAGTATGAGTGAGAGTTACCGATCCCGATGCGTCATCGGGAAAGTTGCCGTTTCTCCTCATACATAGTATGAGTGTGAGTTACCGTTCCCGATCTATAATCGGGATAGTTACCGCTTCTCCTCATACATGGTATGAGTGAAAGTTACCACTCACGATATGTCATCAGGATAGGAACCGTTCCTCCTTACACACAGTATTAAAAGACAGTTACCGCTCCCGATGTAGTATCGGGATAGCTCCCGTCCCTCCTTATATATAGTAGGAGTGAGAGTTACCGATCCCGATCTATGATCGGGATAGGCACTATTTCTCCTCTACAGAGTATGAGTGAGAGTTACCGATCCCGATGCATCATCGGGATGGCTACCGTTCTCCTCATACACAGTATGAGTAAGAGTTACCGATCCCGATATATTATCGAGATACTTACCGTTTCCCTTCATACATACGTGTAGTATGTGTGAAAGTCACAGATTCCAATGTGTCTTCGGGATAGCTACCGTTCCTGCCTCATATATAGTAGAGCGACAGTTATCGATCCCGATACATTATCGTGATAGTTACCGTTCCTCCTCATACAGAGTATGAGCGCGAGTTACCTATCTCGATCTATGATCGGGATAGTTACCGTTTCTCCTCATACATAGTATGAGTGAGAGTTACCGATCCCGATGCATCATCGGCATGGCTACCGTTCTCCTCATACACAATATGTGTAAGGGTTACCGATCCCGATATATTATCGAGATAGTTACCGTTTCTCTTCATACATACGTGTAGTATGTGTGAAAGTCACCGATCCCAACGTGTCTTCGGGATAGCTACCGTTCCTTCCTCATATATAGTATGAGCGACAGTTACCGATCTCGATATATTATCGCGATAGTTACCGTTCCTCCTCATACATAATAGGAGGTAACTTTACCAATCCCGATGCGTCACCGGGATAGCTACCGTTTCTCTTGATACATAGTGCGGGTGAGGAATATCGATCCCGTTGTATCAACGGGATATCTACCGTTTTTCCCCATACATAGTAGGAGTGGGAGTTACTCATCCCGACATATGATCGGGAGAGTTACCGTTTGTCCTCATACATAGTATGAGTGAGAGTCACCAATCCCGATGTGTCATCGGGATACCTACCGTTCCTCCGCATACATAGTATGGGTGAGAGTTACCAATCGCGACATATCATCCGGATAGTTACCTCTTCTCCTCATACAGAGTATGAGTGAGAGTTACCGATCCCGATGCATCATCGGGATGGCTACCGTTCTCCTCATACACAATATGAGTAAGCGTAACCGATCCCGATATATGATCGGGATAGTTACCGTACTTCCTCATGCATAGTAGGAGGTAACTTTACCAATCCGATGCGTCACCGGGATAGCTACCGTTTTCCTTATGCATAATATGAGTGAGAGCTACCGATCCCGTTTAATTATCGGGGTAGTACCCGTTTCTTCTCATAAATATTATGAGGAAGAGTTACCGATCCCGATATATTATCGGCATAGTTACCGTTTCTCCTCATACATACTATGAGTGAGAGTTAAGGATCCCGATTTGTCATCGGGATAGCTACCGTTCTCCTCCTACATAGTATGAGTGAGAGTTACCGATCCCGATTGATGATCAGGATAGTTATCGGTTCTACTCATACATAGTATGAGAGGATGCTACCTATTGCGACATGTACCGATATAACTACCGTTTCTCCTATATTTAACTTCTCGATTTTCGGGAAGTTATAGTAATCACCCCGAAACGGAAGTTTTTGGTTTCGTCCTGTGACTGCTGTTTTAAGTACAAATTCGGCAGCGCGTGCTGCTCACGCGTATTTCCTTCTTCCGCAACACTGACTGGTGGCGCGTCGGTTCCATCGTTACGGTAATATCGATATCGCTCTCATACGTTAATATGGATATAAAATCTAGATTTTTCGATAGGTTTTTTTCGTTTCTCCTTTTTTACTATAGGATACCAAAGTGAGACCCAAGGACTTCTGAGTCGAAGTATGTGTGTGTGTGTGTGTATGGACGTGTGTCGCCGAAGTTTCATGCTAAGTTTCTCACGAACAAATGCTGCCATCGAAATTGTTGAGGTCGGCATGGAAGCGTGTCCATAGCTGATTAGTTTTTGGATGAAATTGGTACAGTATAGACAATGATTTCAATTGTTTATAATGTTCTCTTGCACAAACTATCAGAGTTACGGTCAAATTTATAAAAGAAAAGTTGTTCCGCATATGAAAATACGTAGTTTATGTTGAATTACTTTTTTCGACAAGTTGGATAATTAAGGAGATATGAGCGTCTCAACAATTATATCTGTAATGAGTGTACGAATGAACACACTGCTGTCATAACGGTCCCAATCGAAGCGTTTCCATGCGACATCGAGCGGATTGTACTTTGATTGGGGTTCGTGCCGTGTATGCAATGTTTCGCTAGTTTTCCGCTAGTTAAAATATTAAAGTTATCGGGAAATTTCTCAAAAGAGAATTATTCCTGATATGCAAATACACCTTTTATGTGCAATGAATTTTTCCATAATTTGCATAATTAAGGAGGTATGGTTGTCTGAGCAATTTGAAATACGGGAACAATTCATATAACCAGGGTTGTTGCGTATACGAAACTGCACATTCAGAATGACTTTTTCAATATACGTTAGAATATATGCTGAGTTGACCTAGAATATAGTTTTTTTTTTTTTTTTTCCTCCGTCCCTCTCATTTGTACGCCCCCGGTAGCGGCCGTGTAAGCATTCCTTCAGGGGGCGTACCGGACACCCACCCATGCGGCTGGGGCCGACTTTCGCCATTTTTAGGCCATCGTATTTCTAAACACAGGGCAAACCTCCAGAAACCCCTGTGCTACGATGGCCGGCGCCTATGATGGAACCCGCCCCCCCCCCTGCGTCGGGTTAGGTTCCCGCTCGGCCGGGCGGTCTCATTTTATGGGTACCGCCGATAGCACACACGGAAGTTCCTGCATCGGTCGGAATCCATGAGAAAATATTTTGAAAAAATATTCTCCGGCGGCCGGGCGCGAACCTAGGACCTTCGGAGTAGTAGGCAGATACTCTACCACTACGCCAAAGCCCCGACTGACCTAGAATATAGTTGGCGAATGAATATGTCGACAATTGCGGGAAGGATGTCAAAGAGCGGAAAGTACAGAGGTAGAGAGGGTCACTAGGTGGACGAATTCCGGTTGAATATATTTATGGGCCTTGAAAAGCAAACTAAATGGATCGCGTGCAGTAATTATTAGTCGCAAGTTCAACCATTCATATCACTGTTGGGTTTACTCATCACCATGGTTGCGTGCTTATGCTGTGCTGAAATACCAAATCACGAAGTTTTGTTTGTGCCCCGTATGGGGCACATCCCTTTGTCCACCACTGGTTTTCGGGGGAATTACAATAACTTCCCTCTGCGATCGGGAATCAAAAATCAGTGCTCTAAAAAAGATCATTTGTAAATACTTTCAAATAGAATCTCCGAACAGTGATTCTGCCTGTATAGTCATGCGGTAGGCCGTTGTCCAGAGTAAGTCGGTGGCGGTAAAGTGGGGAAGGGACGTTGAACGGATACGTCCTCGTCGAAGAGACACTACCGCATCTCCTGATATTCAACACTCGACACAATATGTCAAACACTCGACCTTAATAACGTAACAGCATGTCAAAAATTATTCGGTGCATATGATTTTTATGTCACAGTTTTCGAGATAGTTTGGTTCTAATGATGTTCATTTAATAAATGCCTTCAGACGGGGAGGTGGTGGTTACTGATCGAATTTGAGAATGGAAAGTCTCTATATGCCCGGGAGCTTAGTTGGAAAAGTGCCCGGCGCGTAACTGGGAGTCTCGGGTTCGAATCCCGACTGGGACTATCGGGATTTTTTCTCTTAAATTTTCGATCTATCTTTAAATTAATTTTTTTTTTAAATCATTATAAAATTTTTGATCTATCTTTAATTTAATTTAATAAATGCTTTCAGACGGGGAGGTGATGGTTACTGATCGAATTTGAGAATGGAAAGTCTCTATATGGCCGGTAGCTTAGTTGGAAGAGTGCCCGGCGCGTAACTGGGAGTCTCGGGTTCGAATCCCGACTGGGACTATCGGGATTTTTTCTCTTAAATTTTCGATCAATCTTTAATTTTTTCTTTATATATATGCACTTTTGGGCCTCGTAGGGTGAGACCTGGGCTACACAACAGTCCGCTGTTAACAACGAGCTGTTAATGCCAAACAGGCTAGAAAATAGGCGTTTGTCAAACTTGGTTATTTTCTAGCCAAAGGGAAAAATTATTAATCGGAAATGCGGAGATACTTCTTAGGTGGGGACTTTACCGTTTGTTCGGAATTGGAGACCAAACTGAGGGATGGTTAGGCCCTCGGTGTCGAAACCAACTGAGAATTAGTTCATTAAGCCGTCGGCGGATTATTCTTTCAATCCTTTCCTTATTTAGTTATGTAACTTTTTATTTGGTTATTTCTTTAATTTTTTAGTAAAAAATTATATACATTTATTTATTATTGTATTAACTTACTGATGGGAAATTATTGTAATCACCCACAAGATGAAAACTCCTAGAATCGGGCAGATTTTAGGTTTCTCGTCGTTTCACATGCTCCTGATACATTTCTACTGCGGGTTATGTGTAAGTTTTTTTTTTTTCCTCCGTCCCTCTCATTTGTACGGCCCCGGTAGCGGCCGTGTAAGCATTCCTTCAGGGGGCGTACCGGACACCCACCCGTGCGGCTGGGGCCGACTTTCGCCATTTTTAGGCCATCGTATTTCTAAACACAGGGTAAACCTCCAGAAACCCCTGTGCTGCGATGGCCGGCGCCTATGATGGAACCCACCCCCCCCCCCCTGCGTCGGGTTAGGTTCCCGCTCGGCCGGGCGGTCTCATTTTATGGGTACCGCCGATAGCACACACGGAAGTTCCTGCATCGGCCGGAATCCATGAGAAAATATTTTCAAAAAATATTCTCCGGCGGCCGGGCGCGAACCTAGGACCTTCGGAGTAGTAGGCAGATACTCTACCACTACGCCAAAGCCCCGACAACAGGGTTATGTGTAAGTGTGTATGCGCGTCTGTATCCTTTTCTTTGGCGAACGGTTCCGGCAGAAGTGCTGAACTGATCGGAACTTTTTTCTTTGACCGACGTGACTTACTGGTTTTCAACTCTGAAAGGGATGTTTTTGCAATTGTCACCATCCGTTCAATGGTTTTTTACAATTTTAGTTGTTTATAACGCCGCACCTCGAGAACGGTGACCGATGCGAGAACTAGTGGTGTGGGCATGTGTATGCCCCATGCGGGGCACAAACAAAACTTCCCGATTTGGTATTTCAGCACAGCGTAAGAAATTTATTCTTCTCCAATATGTCCTGGTTAAACAGTGTGACCCCTATTGGTATCATAATCAACACTTACACATTTGAGAATTCCAAACTAATTCATTTATGAAGTCGATAATTATGAATATTTGAGTAGACATATGGTGAGCATGAGAATGCGACTTATGCCTGTCACTTTAGTGAGAGTGTGTCGCTAATAGAGGTGCGACCGTGAGACACAATAACGATGACTTTACCATTTTACCCAGTGGAACAGTATAAACAATTGAAATTATTAATAACATTAATTACATATACTGCACGAATGCCATTACAAATGAGACGTTCATGACAGCGCTGAGTTCATTCACTCATTTATTACATACATAATTGTTCAGACAGCCATAGCTCCTTAATTATACAAATTATCGAAAAAAGTCGTTCTACATCAAATACGTATGTTTTTATGGGGAACAACGTTTTTTTATCAATTTTGCGCTAACTCTAGGAGTTTATGCAGTAGAACATTATAAACAAGCAGACGGTCATCGAATGCTAACATTCGAATGCAGAACGCCTATTTTTATTTCCTTTAACGTTGCTTTTTGATTTCCACCCATTTCATTGGTGGTATGCTTCCAAATGATGCCGGCTTTGGAATGGTACCAAATGGAACATTTGTGTAACATTTCAAGTAGCTGTGACAAGAACTGTAGGAGGGGACGTGCGAACAAAAATTTTGCATGTTAACCAGAAAAATTGAAGTAACTCGAATCTTTTTGGGTACCGGAATACCAATTACATTCCATAGACGCTATTGAGCAGAATGTTTTGAAAAAAGAAAAACAAAATCCGTTCATTAATTTTTGAGATATCGAATTAAATGTATTTCTAGCAAAAATTGAATACCTGAGAAACTAATGAAAATTGTCAAAAATTCAAACCACTCACTCATATAGATACGAAATGGAACAGTTGTGTAAAATTTTAAGTCTCGGTTGCAACAACTGTAGGAGGAGATGCGCGAAGAACAATTTTGCATATTAACCAGAAAAATTGGAATAACTCGAATCTTTATGAGTGCAGCTTCATATTTCTCACTTGCATTCCATCGATAACATTGAGACAAATCTTTTGAAAAAAAAAAATCAAAATCCGTTCATTAGTTTTTGTAATATTAAATAAAAGAATGTCTATTAAAAATTAAATATGTCAGAAAATAATGAAAATTTTCAAAAATCCAAACCACTTGCACATATATAGATACCAAATGGAACTTTCGTGTAAAGTTTCAAGTCTCGATGACAACAACTGTAGGAGGAGATGCGCGAACAAAAATTTTAAGTGAAAAACATACTTTTTCCGCGAGAATCACGACAAAACTGCACCGCCTTTTCAAAAAAATTAACCTAAAACTGATATCCAAAAACCAAAATAAGACCAAAATGTTCATCCCCTCCACCAAAGACAAAATACACCCATATCAAAAATCTCACCTCATCTACAAAATCGATTGCACAAACTGCAGGTTATCCTACATCGGCAAAACAAAAAACTACCTGGAAAAAATAATAAAGCAACACAAATACAGCACCGTCAGCAACAACAACTACAACAACACCGCTCTAAAGCAAGATGCCCCAAAACTCAACCACATCTTCGACTTTAACCAAACAAAAATATTAGATTTCGAAAGATCAAACTACAAACTCTCTATCTTGGAAATGTATCACCTTACAAAACATCTTCACGACACAGTGAACTTTAGAACAGACGTCAACAACCTATCACAGAGCTACAACACAATCATTTACAACTAAAAACGAAAAGAAAGCTTAACATCAACATTCAAACCGAACTCAAAAGAGCCGCCGGAACTAGAATACCGACCGACCGAATACACAATGGATTCAAAAATAGCCCGCTAGGGGACCACGCATCCGTCTCTTCTCATACCCATCAACTCACATTTGACCAACCACAACATGCACTAACTAACTCACTCAATGCCGAAAAATTTTTGGACATGTAACCACGTGCAAAGTGACAGGTTAAACCCGTCACTCCACATGAAAAATCACCAGACGAAAACAATTCTACAACAACAACAACGTAAGCTAGAAAACGCATTTCAATAGAAAAATAACGAAAAACCTCCTGTAGAACCATACAATAGACATAAATTAATACCAAAAATATTTGTAACCTAGATGCGAAATGTACTACTGATGATGGTCACAAACAAGGACCGTGTGGCGACCGATTCATACCACATTTGAAAGTACGCGCGTTTATAAGTCGCGTAACTCCGACTCTATTCGAGGATGTCCGTTCGATCGGAAGGTCCCGGTAATCCTCGGCAATCTCCGGTTACTCACGCCCGTTCGGCAGTTCTCGGGTAGACCCGAACATACCCGAGGTGCCACCTAACCTCCCTGATCTCACTCTCATTCATGGAAGAGTCTTTTAGCGAGTAGCATGTTCCAGAGCAGTTAACCAACAAGTAATCCAAATAAATGGTACTAAAGTTAAATGTGAGGAATTCGAATCTTGATATGAATAGACCTACTCCATATTGGTGACCCCGTACGCTGAATATTTTTTTCCGAATTTGACTATTTTTATGGATTTTCTGGGACTTCGAAAAATCCATCAATCAGGTGGAATCCACATGTTTCTGACGAGAAGTATTAATTTTTGAATCTAATCGGTCAGCAAATACAGGACAGTGGATGTGAGTACTAATAGTTTGTATTACAATCACGGATTGATAAAACTTTACCACCGGGTGATGGTAAAAGGGTGACAGAGGTAAAACGTAAATAAAGGCAAAACGTTAACATAGTAAATGAGTAAAACAAAGTCAACCTCGTCGTAATCACAAATTGTTGCTAATTGCTGATTGCCGGAAGTGAATGAGCGGTACGTAATTTTCTCCAAGTGCTTCTGTTATAATTTTTTCGTTTGGCATAAAGTTTCGCATAAAATTTGCATAAATTTTTCTAGAGATGCCGCAGCGCGTCGGCCCAGTCAATTGTTTTCGGAGAAAGGAGCTAAAACTCGAAAATTGATCGAACTAATTGAATTTAAAATTAAATAAATTCCGGTGTAAACTCTAATAATTTTCCAAAATTTAATATTTGGTGTGTTTTTCGGAGCTGTTGCCTGATAATTTCGAGTTTTTTTTACTGCAAATTTGTGCACTGTTCTCTCATGTATTGCGGGGCACCCCCTTTTAAATGGACGCTGTGTCACATGAGGGATCTTGAGTCAGAGACTGTAGCGGTATGTGTAGGTTAGGCTCAATTCAAGTGCGGTAGTGAACGTTCGCAGTATAAGCAGGCGGTTGTAAAAGTTCCGATAAATTTTGTTTTTGTGCACCACAATGAGTAATCCAGAATTACCCATCATAAATATTAATGGGCACGGGCGGGACGCGCAGCCACAACAAACCCAGCAGCATAGCCTGGGGGATAATCTGGGAGACCTGCAGGGCCTCTCCGGCGATGGAGACCAGTACGCACAAGCAAATTTAGGCAGGATTCAGGCTCGCATACCAACCTTTTGGCCTGACTCTCCCGAACTGTGGTTTCACCAGGTGGAAGCACAGCTGGCGCTAGATAATGTGAGGGCTGAGACGACTAAGTACAGATGGGTCATTGCTAATTTGGAGACTAAGTATGCATCGGAGGTGATAGATATAATAAATTCGATTCAAAATAATCCTTCACCTAACCCATATACCTTGCTTCGTACAGCGCTAATTGAGCGATTAACTCAGTCTCGTCAGGCTAGGTTGCACCAGTTGTTAGCCGGAGAGGAGTTGGGTGATAGACGTCCCTCGCAGGTTCTGAGGCATCTGCGTGCTCTCGATCCTCTCGTTTCCGAGGATATTGTAAAGACTGTGTGGCTCGATCATTTACCGGTCGTTGTCAAATCAGCATTGATTACACAAATTGCTCTCCCGTTGGATCAACTGGGTCAGATGGCCGACACTATTCATGAGATTGTCGGTACCGTCTCTGTTGCAGCCGTGCAGAGAACCGGAGTGATTCCCCAGCAATCATCAGCCCTTGAGAGGCAAGTCGAGGAGCTTTCTAAACAGGTGGCCATGCTGAATTCCCGATTTGGTCGGAATTTCCCTCGAAACTTTCGTTCTCGTTCCCGATCTCGCAATAACCCGCCAGGTGTGAATAGAAGAGACCGTTGCTGGTACCATGATCGTTTCAAGCAGAGGGAGCTTAAGGGTATCTCACCTTGTTCCTGGGTAGGTTCAGATCAGCGCAATCAGGGAAACGGGCAACAGGGGAATTAGCGGCGCTTAATAACCGTCCTCCAGTTTAAAGCCGCCTATTTATCACAGATCGTACTTCGAACCTCCGGTACTTAGTGGATACTGGCTCTGATCTCTGCGTTTTTCCGAACAGTCAGCTGCGAGGGCGAATTCAGAAGTGCAGTTACACGTTATCAGCGGCCAATGGTCCGTCAATTGGCACTTATGGCTGTGTGGTTCTTTCCCTCAATTTCGGACTACGACGTGACTTTACGTGGCGTTTCGTCGTTGCGGATGTCTCAACACCGATAATTGGAGCGGACTTTTTGGCCCACTTTAGGTTGTTTCCTGATTTGGCTAATGGTAGGCTGGTCGATTCACACACTGGATTCAAGGCTACGGCTCAATTGCAGAGGAGCAGTTTTGTGGTTTCGGTCAAAGCCATTGTTGGTGATTCGCCTTTCCATGGGTTGCTCTCACAGTTTCCCCAGATCACAAAACCTGAGGGAGTGCTGGGTCATTCGAAACGTGATACCGTCCATCACATCCTCACCACCCCAGGACCAGCAGTTTCCTGCAAGACACGGCGACTTCTGCCTGACAAACTAGCAGTAGCTAAGGAAGAGTTCAAAAAAATGGTGAAGCTGGGTTTATGTCGGCGTTCTTCCAGTCCATGGTCTGCTCCATTGCATTTGGTTGCGAAAAAGAGTGGAGATTGGCGACCTTGTGGGGACTATCGCTCCCCGAACGCCAGAACAATCCCGGATAGGTATCCTATTCGTATGCTGGAGGACTTTGCAGCGGATTTGAGTGGCAAACAAATTTTTTCTACGCTGGATTTAGTCCGTGCCTTCAACCAAATCCCGGTAGCTCCCGACGACATTCCGAAAACTGCAATCTCAACTCCTTTCGGTCTTTTTGAGTTCCCGTTTATGACTTTTGGCCTAAGGAACGCAGCGCAGCAATCGGTTCAGGGAGACTGGCAGCCATTGGGTTTCTTTAGCAAGAAAAGCGAAAATTGTGCCCATATGATCGTGAGTTGCATGCGATCTATGAAGCTGTTCCCCATCTGCAATACGTTTTTGAAGGCAGGCATGTCACCATCTTTACAGATCACAAACCTCTGGGGCATGCTTTCCAACAAAATTTGCATAGGGCGTCGCCTTGGCAGCTCCGCCGGTTAAGTTTGATCAGCCAATTCACCACGGATATCCAGCACGTTTCCGGTCAAGAGAATGTTGTTGCTGACACATTGTCCCGAGTTAAAGCCATCTCACCCGCCGTTTCGACAGAGGAATTGATAGAGGCGCAGAAGACCGACGCGGAGTCGACCTGTTTCTCACAGAGCCCGGAGTTCTAAAACTTCAAACGTTTCACTTCCCTGATCAAAAGTCTCCCGTACTATGTGATGTTTCCACCGGAGCCGTTCGGCCCTTTGTTCCACAGCAATTGCGGTTTCGAGTTTTCCAGTCGCTGCATAGCCTCGCACAACCAGGTGCCCGAGCTACGGTGAAGCTAGTTTCTGATCGTTATGTGCGGCCGGCGATTTCTAAAGACTGCAGAAGTTGGGCTAAAGCTTGCTTGGCTTGTCAGAAGTCCAAAGTCACCCGTCACGTCTCCACGGCAATTGGTTCCTTTCAGCCTCCACAAGGTCGTTTTCATCACATCAAAGTTGACCTGGTTGGGCCTTTGCCCGTTTCTAGATGTTTCACATACTGCCTCACTATTATTGACAGATTTTCGAGGTTTCCGGAGGCATGGCCTATTGCAGATATAACAGCTGACACGGTGGCCCGCACGTGTTTTGCAGTTTGGATCGCACGCTATGGAGTCCCTCTCCGTATTACCACGGACCGCGGCCGACACTTTGAGTCAGGCCTTTTTAACGCACTAGCACGTCTTTGTGGATCTGATCATTTGCGGACGACCTCGTAAAATCCTGAAGCTAACGGACTAGTAGAACGATTTCATCGCCCATTGAAGGCTGCGATTATGTGTCACGCGACTGATTCGTGGGTGGATGCTCTACCGGGCATTTTGTTCGGTCTTAGAGGAGTTTGGAGGAGCGATCTTGGAGCTTCCTGTTCAGAGCTGGTCATCGGTCAAACGATTCGGTTGCCTGGAGAATTTTTGCATCCCTCAACGAAGTTCTCTGCGGATCCGACTACAATGGTTACTGAGTTACGTAAACTGTTCAGTGATCTTTCGCCGAAACCCATGTCTCGGCACGGAAGTAGGTCTGTTTTTTTTCAGGGACCTAAAAACGTGTTCACACGTTGTCATTCGACGTGACGCTATTCGGAAAGCTTTGGAACCTCCTTATGAAGGACCGTTCCCTGTAATTTTGAGGAAAGACAAGTATTTCGTTGTCAAGGTGAGGGGCAAGGAGGACACAGTTTCCATTGACCGATTGAAACCCTGCTACCAAGTAAACCCTGAGTTCGAAGGCCCCGATGACGTTAAGGCCCCTATTGAGAAGCCGTGCGAGGTGTCTAGACCTGTTCCACCAGTGACTACTCGCTCTGGGCGACGAGTATCCATGAAAAATGAGATTACTCATTATTTAGTTTTTTTTTATTTATCGTTACGATTGCTAGCGAAAAGTTTATAGTTTTCATTACATAGATATCGCTATTAAAATTGCTGTTAATTTTTTTTTTTAGAGAAAAGGGAGTGAATGTTACGACCGATTCATCCCACATTTGAAAGTACGCGCGTTTATAAGTCGCGTAACTCCGACTCTATTCGAGGATTTCCGTTCGATCGGAAGATCCCGGTAATCCTCGGCAATCCCCGGTTACTCAGGCCCGTTCGGCAATTCTCGGGTAGACCCGAACACCCCCGAGGTGCCACCTAACCTCCTTGATCTCACTCTCATTCATAGAAGAGTCTCCTAGCGAGTAGCACGTTCCAGAGCAGTTAACCAACAAGTAATCCAAATAAATCATACTAAAGTTAAATGTGAGGAATTCGAATCTTGATATAAATAGACCTACTCCATAACCGAAACGTAGAGTCAAAAATAAACACTCAATAAGCACTAAGATGCAAATGTAGGTCCCGGTAGCTTAGCGGTCCAAAGCAACCACCCGGATAGTGGGAAGACCCGGGCTCGAATCCCGGTCGATCGTTTCGAGCATTCCTTTTTTCTGATTTGTGCATATTGGATTATTTTCATTAATTATTAATTATTTGGAAAGTTTTCAATTACTAAAAAACTGGCAGCGAAACATTACGCAATAGTAATGCTCTCTCAGGAGACATACTGTACAAGTGTATCTATGATAAACCTCACACTTGTGAGGTGCGGACCGTAACCAGCCAAATAATCAATCGAAATAAACATCAGCGGTCGAAACGAAGATTCCAGAATACACTAAGATCCTCGCTTATTACCAACATACAAAACCGAAAAGGCCAACAAAAAACAATACAAAACCACACCGGCCAACAAAAAATTAACAAATACGAGGAACATAAAAGTTGAAACAACTCGAATACTTTCTACGGACGCATATGTGTTTTTTGATTCCCTCTTATAGATGGCGTGATGGGGAAGATTAAAAAAAAATGAATCGGTTCAATATTGAAGGAGATTTGGAGCAAAAACCAAAAAAGTGTGAGAACGGTTGAAGATACGAAACTCATTAGTTGATGAAAATTGTTCCACACACAAAACCACATATTTGATGTCGCATAACTTCTTTGGCTAATACCCATAGTTAATAGTCATTAACGAATTCAATTGTTTAGATCGCAAGAACGCTTCGAGATACGAAACAGGGGGTGTAATGCAAATCGTTTCCCACGTAAAAATACACATTTGCAGTTCCATGACATTTTTGCCAGCACCCATAGTTCATTGGTATTAATAAATTGTATTGTGTATCTAATTACTTCATACTAAGAATTATAAATGTTTTAATATTTAGAAATTTCGAAAACTTTATAAAGTCCATAATTTGAGACATGGACGGAAATGGTGGATATAATATATATGGCAGAGCGATCGGGAAGTTATTGGTTCGACCCGTAGAGGGTCATACCCACATCCCGTTTATTGCATATAGTGTTAAAATAAACCGTTCCCAGATTCTTCTTCCTCACGAAGACGTTTTTAATGGCGGTTCCAGACACTGGGTCAATAAGAATGCAATGCATAATTTGTTCTATTCAGTAATATTCAGTGTTTCATAATAAACAGAGATCTGGAATTTTTCCCATAAATCGGCTATGACAAAGCCGGTACCATTCGGAAGCATACCACCAATGAAATTGGTTGAAATAGAAAGGTAACGTTGAACGAAATAAAAATAACCGTTATCTATTCGAATGTTGGCATTCGATGACCGCCTGCTTGTTTCTTTTGAGACATAAATTTCTCATTTATTAATCATTTGCGATTTTGTTCCGCCGAAAATCATGCGAAAACCTATCTGACAAATTTTTGAAGTGAAACTTCTTATGGGAGGGTATTGAAATTCGGATCGGCAACCTTTTCTCTGACAGATTGATTGATTGATTGATTGAACGGTTCATTACTGTACATTATGTTGTACAAAAGATTAGGACCAAGATCCACAGATTTTCAACAGCGAGAAACAGCTTCTCTCACGCATACATAACAAAATAGCTTGAGTAATAAATAGCTTTAATCAAACAAAACAGTAGAAGAAAAAATTTAAAAAAAATAATAATAAGACTAATAAAAATAGAAACGTAGAAAAAGTAAGACTACCGCGCCCTCAAGTCAAGCACACCAGACTGTTCCTATTACCACTCAGGAACGTACTGGCAGGAGCAGGTACAGGATCACGTGGATTGGGGACAAAAGGAGGAGAGTCAAGAGGAAGAGAATGAAGAGGAGGGGACCAAGAGGAAGAGGATTAAGAGGAAGGGGATGCGGGCGAAGAGGATCATGAGGGAGAAGAACAGGAAACTATTTATCACGGGTTGTCTCTGAGGAAAGTCCGCAGTGCAACTTTGAAGGCTGGGAAGGAGGGGATATCTCGGACAGATGAAGCTAGTGCATTCCACTGGTAAGCTGCCGTGACGCGGAAGGAGTTACGTAGAGCTTCCGTCCTGAATGGCTTAATATGAAGAGCGAGCAACTCACCCCTCATCGGTCTCACCCTCTGGTTGGTAACAAAGAAAGCCGCAAGGCGGCCGGGTTCATGGTTGCGCAGAATACCATAGGTAGCGCAGCCTCGAAAATAGCTCCTGCGATCCTCCGGTGTTAACCAGCCCAGCTGCTCACGATAAGGTGTGATATGCTCATCTCTCCTAGCCCCTGTAACATACGTAACTCCAACATTGATGAGCCGCTGAATCTTAGTGGCCAACTCCTCAGATACCCTGCCATACACGAGACAGCAGTAATCAACGACTGGAAAAACAAGTGCCTGGACGAGGTGTTTGCATAGTTCAAATGTAGTGCTAGCTAAAAAATCTCAGTCGATACATTACAGAGTGAACCCTCTGAGCAATCAAGGCCACATGGCTCCTCCAAGTAACTTTGTTATCAAGCACCACACCTAGACTATGCACCGTAGTCTCGAACGGCACCACCTGCCCCTCAATTGTGAGTGAGAGCCCAGGCAAAGAGTAGACATCGTTTACATACGCCTGAGAATCAAAAATAATTGCTTTAGTTTTAGCAATATTGAGCTTCAAACGGTTGCATCGAGCCCACTCAACAATGCCGTCAGCCATATCACTCATTACCGAGAGAGCAGACTAAAGCTTACTTCGCGGGAAGCGAAGATATACCTGCAGGTCGACAGCATAAATCAGGTGCATAATTGACAAATTGACAATTGACAAATTGACAATTGACAAATTGACAATTGACCAATTGACAAATTGACAAATTGACAAATTGACAAATTGACAATTGACAAATTGACAATTGACAAATTGACAATTGACAAATTGACAATTGACAAATTGACAATTGACAATTGACAATTGACAATTGACAAACTGACAATTGACAAATTGACAATTGACAATTGACAAATTGACAAATTGACAATTGACAAATTGACAATTGACAATTGACAAATTGACAATTGACAATTGACAAATTGACAATTGACAAATTGACAATTGACAAATTGACAAATTGACAAATTGACAAATTGACAATTGACAAATTGACAATTGACAATTGACAATTGACAAATTGACAATTGACAAATTGACAATTGACAAATTGACAATTGACAAATTGACAATTGACAAATTGACAATTGACAAATTGACAAATTGACAATTGACAATTGACAAATTGACAATTGACAATTGACAAATTGACAATTGACAAATTGACAATTGACAAATTGACAATTGACAAATTGACAATTGACAAATTGACAATTGACAAATTGACAATTGACAAATTGACACATTGACAATTGACAAATTGACAATTGACCAATTGACAAATTGACAAATTGACAAATTGACAAATTGACAATTGACAAATTGACAATTGACAAATTGACAATTGACAAATTGACAATTGACAAATTGACAATTGACAATTGACAAATTGACAATTGACAAATTGACAATTGACAATTGACAAATTGACAATTGACAAATTGACAATTGACAAATTGACAATTGACAAATTGACAATTGACAAATTGACAATTGACAAATTGACAATTGACAAATTGACAATTGACAAATTGACAATTGACAAATTGACAATTGACAAATTGACAATTGACAATTGACAAATTGACAATTGACAAATTGACAATTGACAAATTGACAAACTGACAATTGACAAATTGACAATTGACAATTGACAATTGACAAATTGACAAATTGACAATTGACAAATTGACAATTGACAAATTGACAATTGACAATTGACAAATTGACAATTGACAAATTGACAATTGACAAATTGACAATTGACAAATTGACAATTGACAAATTGACAATTGACAAATTGACAATTGACAAATTGACAAATTGACAAATTGACAAATTGACAATTGACAAATTAACAATTGACAAATTGACAATTGACAAATTGACAATTCACAAATTGACAATTGACAAATTGACAATTGACAATTGACAAATTGACAATTGACAAATTGACAATTGACAAATTGACAATTGACAAATTGACAATTGACAAATTGACAATTGACAAATTGACAAATTGACAATTGACAAATTGACAATTGACAAATTGACAATTGACAAATTGACAATTGACAAATTGACAAATTGACAATAGACAATTGACAAATTGACAATTGACAAATTGACAAATTGACAAATTGACAAATTGACAAAATGAGAATTGACAAATTGACAATTGACGAATTGACAATTGACAAATTGACAATTGGCAAATTGACAATTGACAAATTGACAAATTGACAAATTGACAATTGACAAATTGACAAATTGACAATTGACAAATTGACAATTGACAAATTGACAATTGACAAATTGACAATTGACAAATTGACAATTGACAAATTGACAATTGACAAATTGACAAATTGACAATTGACAAATTGACAAGACAATTGACAAATTGACAATTGACAAATTGACAATTGACAAATTGACAATTGACAAATTGACAAATTGACAATTGACAAATTGACAATTGACAAATTGACAATTGACAAATTGACAATTGACAAATTGACAATTGACAATTGACAAATTGACAATTGACAAATTGACAATTGACAAATTGACAATTGACAAATTGACAATTGACAAATTGACAATTGACAAATTGACAATTGACAAATTGACAATTGACAAATTGACAATTGACAAATTGACAATTGACAAATTGACAATTGACAAATTGACAATTGACAAATTGACAATTGACAAATTGACAATTGACAAATTGACAATTGACAAATTGACAATTGACAATTGACAAATTGACAATTGACAAATTGACAATTGACAATTGACAATTGACAATTGACAAATTGACAATTGACAAATTGACAATTGACAAATTGACAATTGACAAATTGACAATTGACAAATTGACAATTGACAAATTGACAAATTGACAATTGACAAATTGACAATTGACAAATTGACAATTGACAAATTGACAATTGACAAATTGACAATTGACAAATTGACAATTGACAAATTGACAATTGACAAATTGACAATTGACAAATTGACAATTGACAAATTGACAATTGACAAATTGACAATTGACAAATTGACAATTGACAAATTGACAATTGACAAATTGACAATTGACAAATTGACAATTGACAAATTGACAATTGACAAATTGACAATTGACAAATTGACAATTGACAAATTGACAATTGACAAATTGACAATTGACAAATTGACAATTGACAAATTGACAATTGACAAATTGACAATTGACAAATTGACAATTGACAAATTGACAATTGACAAATTGACAATTGACAAATTGACAATTGACAAATTGACAATTGACAAATTGACAATTGACAAATTGACAATTGACAAATTGACAATTGACAAATTGACAATTGACAAATTGACAATTGACAAATTGACAATTGACAAATTGACAATTGACAAATTGACAATTGACAAATTGACAAATTGACAATTGACAAATTGACAATTGACAAATTGACAATTGACAAATTGACAATTGACAAATTGACAATTGACAAATTGACAATTGACAAATTGACAATTGACAAATTGACAATTGACAAATTGACAATTGACAAATTGACAATTGACAAATTGACAATTGACAAATTGACAATTGACAAATTGACAATTGACAAATTGACAATTGACAAATTGACAATTGACAAATTGACAAATTGACAATTGACAAATTGACAATTGACAAATTGACAATTGACAAATTGACAATTGACAAATTGACAATTTGACAATTGACAAATTGACAATTGACAAATTGACAATTGACAAATTGACAATTGACAAATTGACAATTTGACAATTGACAAATTGACAATTGACAAATTGACAATTGACAAATTGACAATTGACAAATTGACAATTGACAATTGACAATTGACAAATTGACAAATTGACAATTGACAATTGACAAATTGACAATTGTCAAATTGACAATTGACAAATTGACAAATTGACAATTGACAAATTGACAATTGACAAATTGACAACTGACAATTGATATCCATGCACCCATGGCACACATGGCACCACCCATGGTACCCATGGCACCGACATGTAAATTTCGATTTAAAAAAAAGAAGGGGGACGGCTGAGTTTCTACCTACTGCGCCAGGAGAAATGGAGGGGAATAATTTCCAGCGCTACCATAAACATAAAACGAAAACGGGTTGGTATTGCAACTTGCACTCAACCAAATAAAAGTGGTGGGGACGGCCTAAGTTTCACCCCCCTGAGTGAAACGTGGACAACTGTGGGTTTGGGCAACTGTGGTAGACTGAACGGACGCCCCCCCCCCCCGACTGGAGTACTGGGCATCGATATCTTTCGATTAATTTGGAGAGAAATTCGATTCGACTTGTATGAGCCTTTTACGACAGGAAAATTAGTCAAAGAAATTTCTCAATCAAAATACCTTCAATATAAATCTGCTTGAATTCATAGCTTCTGCACGTGTGAATCTATGTACTTATACAGGGTGCCCCATTTGAAACGATGCACTGAAATATCTGTTAAGGGAGGTAGGTCACAAAAATATATGTTCAAGAAAAGTTGCATCATCTTGAGCGGGATAGATAGATAGATAAACGTTTATTGTTTAGAAGTTTAAACAAAGTAGGCATCCAATATATGCGTTATTGTGAGTTTGCAAGCTCCCCCTTGCAAGCTGCAAGCACAAAGCTCTTTTTTTTTAATGGCGACCCCGTTTTTGACCACTATGAAACTTCTTACTCTGAATAAGTCGTTTTCGAACACCTCATCATCGCTCAGGTGGATCATTTCGTACGGGACACCCTGAATGATTCGATCGTTTTAAAGAATAATCCCCGGCGGACCGATCGATTATATCATCGACTTAAGCAGTATGTCGGTTGGTTTTCGAGTACAAGTCGATTCTGACGTAGAACCAGTGGTCTGCAAATGTGTGTGCCATACGCGGCACAAACAAAACTTCGCGATTTTTATAGTTCAGCACAGCATAAGAACGCAACTATGGTGATGAGCGAACCCAACATGATATCCATAACTGAACTTGCGACTAATAATTACTGCACGCGATCGACTTAGTTTGATTTTCAAGCCCCATAAAAATATTCGACTGGAATCCGTCCGCCTAGTTACCTTCTCCACCTCTGTACTTTCTTATCTAGCCCGCTCTTTGACATCGTTCCCGCAATTGTCGACATATGCATTCGCCAAGTATATTCTCGTTCAACTCGCGATATGGTGTAACCTATATTGAAAAAAGTGAAATTGAATGTGCATTTTTGTATAAGGAACCACCCTGGTGATATCCATTGTTCCCGTATTTTAAATTGCTCAGACCACCTTACTTCTTTAATTATGCAAAGTATCGAAAAAAAGCATTTTACATAAAATCCGTATTTTTATATGGGGAACAACTTTTCTTATATGCATTGGGCTAACTTCAATAGTTTATGGATCACCGCTGATTAACACGATTTGCGTTTTTTAGCCTTTCAATTTTCTGGAAATTATTGAAAACTGCTGGATGGATTGCTTCCAGAATCTAAGCAGCACTAAGGATAAAAAAAAAATAATCGAATCGCACGATTAGTTTTCAAGAAATCGTTAACGGGAAATTCGGGCACATACGTACGAACACACACACACATACATACAGACTTTTTCCAAACGTGGTCCCGAACAATTGGCGAGCTTTTGAAACGTGGCGATATGGTGGAAATCCAATTTTCAATTTTAGGGGTGATTACAACTTCCCTAGATCGGGAGAGTAATAATTGACCCGGTAATAAGTACCGGGTCGATTGCCGGTCAACTAAAATTTATTTTTTCTCCCAACCAACTAACGATCGACCTAACACGAAGTCGATGGTCCAAAAAAAAAAGATTCATTTTGTTTTTAGAATTAAATCCAGTTTAACGGCAATCGGCTCGGTATTTGGTGGATCGTGGATTGGTAATTCCAAAACTTGAATCGATCTGTACTCGAAACGTAATCGACATTTTGCAGAAGTCGATTCCACAATCGACCGAGGCTGGAATGGCAATCGACCGGTCCGCCAGGTATATTTCATTCATATCGTTATATGTCTCATATCAAGATAAATTATTGTATTTTCAGAGGATTTTCAATGCTCGGCCTCCTTTTAATTGCCGTTGGTACGGGTGGTATAAAGCCTTGTGTAGCAGCATTTGGAGGGGACCAGTTTGTTCTGCCACAACAAGAGAAATACCTTGTCATGTATTTCTCAGTATTCTATTTCGCTATAAACTCTGGGTCTCTCATTTCCACATTCTTAACCCCGGAACTCCGTAACAGCAAGTGTTTCGGAGATCAAGAATGTTTCTCTATGGCATTTCTAGTTCCTGCTATATTGATGATTATTTCGATTGGTATATAACACCATTGTAACTATCCAAAAATCTTGACTATAGTTACCTTGAGCATTGACTAACCGCTATATTGACTTGCAGTAATATTCCTCATCGGTAAGCCGCTATACAGGATGAAAGAACCAGAAGGCAACGTGGTCATGAATGTCGTCACGTGTATGTCGGTGAGATGTGAAAAATGACGTAATAATTTGGAGGCATTTCATGTAGTACAACCAAATGATGATTTTTCTGTTTATAAGTATGCCGTTTATAGGAAATACAAGACCAAGATGAATGGACAGCGCATACATTGGCTTGATTACGCTGATGATAAATACGCTTCTACATTAATTGCGGACATTAAATCAGCTCTACAAGTTCTGACCTTATTCATTCCTTTGCCATTTTTCTGGGCACTATTTGATCAGCAAGGTTCACGATGGACATTTCAAGCCACACAAATGGATGGCAAAATCGGAAGTTTTCTCCTAAAGCCGGATCAAATGCAAGTTGTGAATCCACTATTCATTGTTATTTTCATCCCAATATTTGAGACATGTATTTACCCTATAATGGCAAAGATTAAATGCATCAATACGCCACTGAAGAAATTGACAATGGGGGGAGTTTTAGCTGCTGTTGCATTCCTTCTCTCAGCCCTTGTAGAATTGAAGTTGGAGGTGGGTATATTTATGAACTATTTTTCCGTTTATATATCAAGGGTAGAAGATTCATATATAGTATGTTATATTATCTAGACGACTTATCCTATTCTACCAACGAATGGTATGGCGCAATTGCGGATTTTGAATCCTAGAGACTGTACTTTGTCAGTTGTGATAAATAATGAAACGATAGTAATCGAACAGTTTGGTATTTGGGGAGATAGTAATATCAGATTGACTGGAAATAAATCCATACCATACATAGCTGATTTCTCGCAATGTGGTGGGGAAAACGATGTTCACGGAAATATCACTGTAATAGAAAGTAAAGCCACTTCCTATGTACTGGAAGCACTACATCCCTATGTGTACGAGGATTATGTCGATAAGAGTAGAAGTGGAAACCCCGTAATTCGGGTACTAAGTTATAATACTTTGAATACTCATACAATGACCAGAGTCGAGTTATCAAAGGTGAACTATATATTCAAAACTAAAAGGACAGCAAAAAATGCAGCGCAAATAACGCCAGTTGCTGATTTCAACCCAGGAGAATACGATGTAACAGTTAACGAAAAATACGCAGGATCAATAGCCATAGACCTTGGTGCTGTTTACACTCTGCAGACCTACGTTACTGCCAATAAGACGATAATTGGCCTCACTACCATTACTCCACCCAATTCTGTTCATATCTTGTGGCTCCTTCCACAGTATATCATTATTACGATGGGCGAAGTTATGTTCTCCGTTACTGGATTGGAATTCGCATTTACACAAGCTCCAATAACCATGAAATCTCTTCTTCAAGCTGCTTGGTTGATGACCGTCGCATTCGGCAATCTTATTGTCGTGATTATTGCTGAAGCTAAGATATTCAGACGACAGGTAAAGACCATTACTTCACATATCTACATTTAGAATTCGTTCCTGAATAGGTACATTGAATTTTCGATTTCCAGGCATTAGAGTTCTTTCTCTTCGCCGGATTAATGGCTGTGGATATGTTGATTTTCGCAATAATTGCCAAATTCTATAAATATCGAATTTACAAGGATGATAAGGATTCATTGGAAGCAAGTAATGAGTGCATACCATTGGAAGAAAGCAATGGTAATCTTAATAAATCCTTTTCGACCAATGAGGACGACGTGAGAGTATGAAACCAGCATCGTAATATTTGTTCTTAGTTTATTTGAATAATGATACCCCAATAAGTGTTATTGTAGTTGGGACCGATGTTGCTTACCAATTGTTGTTTTTTAGGGGTCATGTTTTACGGTCAATATTCACAATATGAAATGACCGAATGTCGAACTGGATGCAAATTGAAAATTTGTATACATACATGAATAAATACATGAATGAAAGATGATTGAAGAACTTCAATTTCTCAAAAATATTTTAGTGCATACGTTTCGGATATTTTGTTCATGCCTCTTCTTGTGCACCTTTTCATTCTATAACATTGAAACTAAAAACGATCATAAATAAATGGGATGTGGGTTTGACCCCCCACGTGCCAAAATTATAACTTGCAGATGTCTGCGTGCGTGTGTGTGTTGTTTTTTCTACTCTTTCTCTATTCGTATTTACCCACGTAACCGCTGGTAGGGATTACTTCATGGGCAATACTACGGATCAGAGTACCCACCCATTGCGGCTGGGGCCGACTTCGCCATTTCAGCTCATCGTATTTCTAATCACAGGGTAAACCTCCAGAAACCCCTGTGATACGATGGCGGGCGTCTACGATGGAACCCTCCCCCACCCCCCGCACGACGGGTCGCGTTCGGTCCCGGCTCACGGTTCACTTCCTGGATACCGCCGATAGCACACACGGAATGTTCCTGCCATCGGTCGGAGTCCGTGAGAAAATATTTTTCAAAAAAAATATTTGCAGTGAGCGGGAATCGAACGCGGGACCTTTAGAATAGTAGGCAGACACTCTACCCACTACACCAAAGCCCCTTGACTTAACTTGAAAATTGTTTATTAACATTTGTCATATATACATACTATATACAGTATTAATATCTTAAGTGCTACGTTCTAGATCACCAGCCGTTGGCTTTATATCTAATTTGAAAGAAGTGTAAACTAATTTTTCATTATTACAGATATTTGTGATTATTTACATGATGACTCGATATAAGGAAAAATAACTTCTAAAAAACCTTACAAGTAATGGGTGCATGAGGGGCAGGAGAGAAAAGGATATATGGAAAGGTGGGACAAAACAGGTAGTCAGCGGGACCAATTGGATTTTATGTCAATATTGATGTTTGGGAGCTGGGGATTAGGATGGGATTGTAGCTTAAATTTAAATGTCTCATTTATTCTATCGATAAATTCGCCTATGGTTGTCATGCCGAGCGTTTCGTGTATTTCCACAATAGTCGTTCTTCTTTTAAAATTTCCTATTATTCGTAGGAATTTATTTTGAATCACTTGAAGATGATTCAAGTGCATTTTCGCTGCATTGTGCCAGGCAGGACAACCATAGGTGATAATGGGCCTAATTAACCCTTTGTAGAGAGTAAGTTTGAGGGATTGACTGAGCGCGGGTGATTTTAGCAAATTATACAATCTTACTAGGATAACTTTAGTCTTGACCTTGATTTCAGATATATGCTTTTTCCACAGGAGTTTGGAATCTATGTGTAAGCCTAAATACTTTACAGAGTCGGTTGGTGTGATCTTATCGCTACGAATAGTTAAAGTCGGCTTGGCCTTGGAGCTAGTAAATAAGATTGCTTCTGTTTTAGCAGCATTCACTTGAATTTTCCATTTCGTTAATTCACTGATTGTGAGAGAAGCAGCATTTTCTATTCTTCTAATAGCTTTGTTTATCGATTTGCTAGTAAAGCAATGTCATCAGCATAGCCTGCAATGGATACATTTCTCGGAATTCTGCTAAAAACAGAAGCAATGTACAAATTGAATAAAACAGGCGAGAGAATAGACCCTTGTGGAACTCCCGCGACAATTTCTATTTTATCCGAAAGCGAAGTTTCGACTCGAACTCGGATATATCTATTTGAGAGATATGATAATAAAATTTTGTATATATATTTAGGGACATTTAATCCTTCGAGTTTGTATATAAGGCCTGTGGGCCAGACAGAATCAAAGGCCTTCTCGCTGTCCAGGAGAAGAAGAACGGTATCTTCTTTCCGGTCTTTCGCGGATTTTATATCATTCGTAATTCTAACCAGCTGGTGGCAGGTCGAGTGTTCTGATCGAAAACCAAATTGATTGATAGGCATTAGTTGTAACTCTTCTATGGGTTTTTTGAGACGAGCTAAAATTATTCGCTCAAAGAGCTTAGCCAATACCGGCAGGAGGCTAATAGGCCTATAGCTCACCGGATGCGAAGAGGGCTTACCGGGCTTTAGAATCGGAATGACCACCGCACCTTTCCAGAGTTCCGGGAAATATTGTCTGAGGAGGCATGCATTGTATATCTTTGTTAGTAAACTTATTGCTTTAATTGGGAGGTTTTTTAGTGCTATATTGGGAATATTATCCACACCCGGGGCAGATTTATTTTTTAATTTTTTGATAGCGGAAGTGATTTCACGGGGATTCGTCAGGGATTTAATGGGAGTTTCGATGCGGGCTTTGAGGATAGTTTTTCTCACATGACCTGTGACTTGTTGTTCAAAAGATTTGTTGCCTCGGGAGGCCGATATTTCGTGTATTGCTGCATAGTGTATGCAGAGTGTATTCGCCTTGTCGTGATCTTCTGTGTGGAGTGTGTTGTTTGACTTCAGTGTGGGGATTTTTGTTTTAGCGGTGTTATTAAAATATTTTGCTACGCGCCAAATAGAGTGATCTTTTAAGTTTATGTTTCTGAGTTTGTTGTCCCAAGCTGATTGTTTCCATTCGGTTAGTTTAAGTCTGATTTCTTTTATCAGCTGATTGAGTTCGGATTTAAGGTAGCGATTTCGCGTTTTTTGCCATCTTGACCTAATGTAATTTTTTAGCTTTATTAATGAGGCTATTTCGGGTGGGATAGGAGTGTGGGTGGATTTGGTTGAGCGTTTGGGAGTGGAGGAATCCAGGGCTGTTTGAATGACTTGGGTGAAATGTGTTATGTGTTGATCTATTGCTTCAGTGTTGTTACAAGTAGGGTTTGGTGTAGGAATCTCATCATTTAAGATATCCTTGAACGTATTCCAGTCGGTTTTTGCGTAGTTTAAAATTTTTGATGATTCTGGTGAGGTTGGTCTGCCAAATAGGGAGAAAAACAATGGTAGGTGATCGGATGGGGATTCGGAAAGTGTGGTGAAATTTTTAATGATAAAGATGTTGTTAGTTACTAAAAGGTCAATAGTACTAGGAGTGTTTGAATTATGAGGGTAGTGTGTGGGAACATCTGGAAAGAGCAGATTAATTTTTTGTTCCGTCAAAAAATTTGAGAGAATCTTACCTGATTCGTTTGGCCTAGCAGAGGTCCAAGCAGTGTCCTTCGCATTTAGGTCTCCAACAATAATTGTTCGAGTACTATCGGAAAGTAGGTGCCTCAATAGGTTTGTATCTATTGAGACATCCGGTGGATTGTAGATCGAGTAGATCTTCGTTTTTTTATTGTTTACTTGGACCTCTACTCCCACGTATTCGGTGAGCGACAGGAGATCATCCGGAAGAGTTCTATGTGACAAGGTTTTGTGGATCGCCACCGCAACACCACCACTTGGTTTGGCCGTTCTGTCTTCCCTGATCAGCGAGAAGTCTGGGAAGTTAATTTTCTTCGTTTTGCTGCTTAACTTAGTCTCTGAAATCAGACAAATTTTGAGGTTATTTCTGTGGACGATATGTAATAACTCGTCCAGATTAGGCTTGAGCGCAAAAATATTAATTGCTAATATGTTGGTTATGTTTGCTGGGGAATCGTAGGTGTGTTTGAGGAGGGTAAGAACAGGTGGACATAGGATGCGATGATTGTGATCCTATCGATTGGTGTAAGGGCTGTTTGGAGTTTAGAGCTCATCTCTTTTAGCTCTGAAAGGATTTCGGGAATTCTAAGGGTTGTTAGCTCGTCCAGGACTTGCTTTGCTGTAATTACATAGTTTATAGTTCTACTTAAATGAGATTCGGGAACATGTGCTTCCATTGGGATGGTCCTAGGTTCAGCAGTGGGTGCGATAAGATTCCTTCTCGAGGTTTCCACCGTCCGGAAGAAGGAAGCGTAGGTGGGCCTGGACGTGTTGGCAGTAGAACTCGGAGTTGGCACTGGGACTGCAGGAGACTGGAGGGACTGGATGTTCCTTTCCAGATTCTGGATCGTGGCCGAGTGAGGTGTAGTGGGCAATTCCAACGGCGCTATGCTGGGCCTGGCCGATTGAGCTCGTTTTTTCTGAGTTTCCATGAATTTTAGGCGCATGGAACACTCTCTATAGCTGGCCGTGTGGGCTAGTCCGCAGTTCGCGCACTTGAGAGTTTTCGAAGTGCAGGCTTTGACGTCATGATTTGACGCACACTTTACACATCTGGGGTTCAGGTTGCAGTGTTGGCTTGTATGGCCGAACCGTTGGCACCTGAAACACTGGGTCGGTTGCTCGGATTTCACAAATTCATCTTGTATGTGTGATAGAAACTAGTTTTAATAGCAGCAAAGCTGCTCAAGGTTACTTCAGGGCCAACCGTGATTGCGAAGATCGGGAGATGCCTGTTTTCTTTAATATTTCCGTCTTTATTTACTTTCACGAACTGGCGAACGGAAAGTACGTTAATGCCTTGATTTGATAATTCGGCTTGAATTTCGGCTTCCGAGCAACTGCTGGGAAGCCCTTTCAAAATAAATTTCTTCGGTCTTTCACTTTTAAGGCCGTAGGTGAAAAAATTAAGGTTTTGCCTTTTCAGGATACTTGCGATTTTGTTGTAATCCTCGGTCGTTTGTAGGTGGACGATCGTGGTACTTCCATTAAACTTCATCCTGAAGTTTTTATCCGAGGCATTAAGTTGCAGGAAATTTATTAACTTTTTGGTCTCCAATTTGTCGTTTTCAACGATGATTGGAGGCACTGAGGTTTTTTTTTGAGCGTCTTGAGGCCCATCAGAAGAGTTCGGAGGATTGTTGGGGCGGGCTGGTTCAGAGCTCGCGCTGTTTGACCGTTTCATAACGGTTTTTTTTTTTTTTTTGGGTCTTCCATCGGAGGACTCGTTTTGGCTTTCCTTTTGGGAGCCAAGGGAATTTTGAGGTTTTTTAGATTTGACACTTTTGTGCCAAAACTTTTACTCGATTTAAAATTTCAATGTACTAGGAGCACGGTACGTTTGAAATTTGTAATTCGTAGGGAGCGGTAGACATGCGTCCGCACGACACCGACTCAAAACAAATACTGACACCAAAGCCCCGTCCGTGCGTGTGTGTGTCTGTGAAACTAAGACTTTGTCTCTTAAACCGTTACTTTTTCAAATTCAACACTTTATCTCCTAAACCGTTCAAGATATGAAGCCAAAGTCTCTCATTAGACATATTTTTTTAGCTAAGGAACATTATTTATTAGATACTTTCTTTCCGATCTCTCATTTTCCTCACGATAGAGCGTTCCAAATTATTTCCGTTGTTTATAACGCTCTAACGCTGTAATGGTTAAAGATACGAAACTAGTGGTGCGCGCGTGGGTGTGCCCCTTTCGGGGCACAAACTAAATTTTCCGAGTTGGTATTTCAGCACAGGTAACTAAATTTATTCCTTTTCAATATACCCTGGTTAATCAGCGTGACCCCTATTAGTGCCATATGGGTCATAATGTCAATGGGGGTGCGACCGTAATAAAAACGATAACTTCAACATTTTACCCAGTGTAACGGCATAAACAATTGCAATATACTGTACGAATACCCTCAAAAATATAATCCGCTCGATTCTGCACGGAAATGCTGCGATTGAGACGTTCATGACAGCACCTGGGTTCATTCGCACATTTATTACACTAGTGCATGCGGTGGCCGCTACGCGGCCACATACCATCAAGATACACGGTAGTGTATCGGGTCAAGTCACTTTTAAATTCAAATCTCGCGCCCTCTTGCCCCTCCGCAGCTGACCCGTTTTCGCTATGTGTATCTATACAGTGAGAAACTACCCCCTCCACTGCCCCCGCTACAATAATTCGAAAAGAATATAATGGAAACATGCTGGATAAAACCATGCTTGGTTACATTATACATAATGTATATGAGTAATCTAAATATATCCTTCTTTGAGTTTTCATCAACGATTACATGGAAAACTGGACCATAGCAACGGTCTCTTTGCGTAATTTTCGGGATTTCGATTTATCATTATGATTATATAAGACATATTTCGCGGTATGTTTGCAGCCCTGTCGGCTCACTTCACGTGTATATAACATACATAATGCTAACGATCATTGTATGCGCTGTTGTAATTATGACTATGTGGTGTTTATTGTGAGATGTGAAATCGGCATTAATTAACTAGGATAAAATAATAAAACTAAAGTGAGTGTAATCTCTAAGCAAATTTCAAACTATATCATGGCAAAATCTGCATTTGTTAGTTTGTATTCCATATAGCTCGTGGGTAATCGTTAGTAGTTCACTGATCAATTTGTGAGAAGTATCAAGACTGAGTAATTTAAAAATAATAATGCAACCAATCCCTCCATACAATGCGCGAGTTCCTGGGTCACGTGATGCATCATGTTTTCTCCCTCACAGCATTTATCCCTCTATCTGAGGAGCATCAAGTACTCTAAACTGTGTTTCTAGTGCAAAATTAATTAACAAGTCGGCGATTACAGGGATTACAATCATACTCCGAGATAAATAAAACGTCATTAAAGTTTTCATTTTGTTTTCAATAGAAACAAAAGTCACTTCAGTTGGGTCAATGTTAGAGGTAAAGATCTGTCAAAATATTCATCTTATTAAACGCTACATACGTCTTGAGAAAGATACAAAAAAAAAGTGAAATGTGAATTTCACCCTCGAGTATGGTCATACTTAGAAAGGCGATACAATTAATTCACCAATCATGGCCCCCCGTGTCACCAAGAGTTATTAGCTGCAGTGTCGAAGTCCCTCGGTTACTAATTAACAATAATTGTTTAGTTAATCTTTTCAGCTGCCTGAAGGGTGACCGAACTCGAGGGAGATCTTTTGAACATGCACATACTTTTTTAAAATTTTGTCATCCTCAGGAAAAAAATTCTCAGCTGAAATATCAAAGTCCCTCGTTTGCTAATCAACAATAATTTCTTAATTAATCATTTCACCTATCTGAAGGGTGACAAAGCTGGAGAGTGTTTTTTTCCAGGTGTATTTGCTTCCTGCCTGGAACTTTTCGTGTTTCAGACGATTGAGATGAATGAGATTATGAGTAATCATTGATGTTGATTTGTTGATTATAAAACAATCACAAGTTGTGGATATTTTGTATCACGAGTTTCATCACCATTCAGAAAGACGAAAAAGTGATCCCCACCCTTCAATCTCAATGGCTGTGCCAGCTTAATAGAAACTTGACACACCCATAAAAAACGAACAAAAACCAGTGGGTGGGATGTATTTGTGCCCTCAGGGAGGACACAATGCAAACTTCCCGATTTTGTAACTAGAGTTTTCGAGATCATGTCTGTTTCAAAAATTTACGAGAGTTCTCACTTGAGTATTTACTGATTTTTTTTCATTTCTCTATATGTCGTTTCCTATTGTATTTTTTTCCATAATCAAGACATAACTCCCTTTTCCACGTGAAGGCCATTTACTTCTCATTGAAGCATTCTAAAACCACGAATATACAACAACTACGTTGAAGAAGTTCAATAAGTGAGTATGTCCGGCTTCCCTCGACGTCACGTTCCTGGCAGCATTGATACACAAAAATGATATACAAGTATTATATTCTGAGTCGGTTTATGTTTAGTGTAGAGACCAATTTTTGTGAGCCCCGACGCCATCCAGTCTCCATTCACGCACTCATCACATGAATTATTTTTTTCTAACGGCTCTACCACCTTAATTATGTACATTATGGGAAGAAGGCAATAAACATTAAATGTGCATCTTTGTCTGAAGAATGACTGATATTAACAAATTTGTCGCCTAACTCCAACGCTTTACGGAATATAGCGCTATGAACAATTGAATTTGTTAATAACAATATATATTCTGAACCAACATCCATCAAAAACTAATCAAGGATGAGTTACATGAAGATGCGTCGATTGAGACCTCGGTGGCTTTGTTTGGTGTATCCATTCGTGAGAAATCGTTGAACAAAATGTAGGGCACATACATACAAACATAGACACACACATGGACTCAGAATTTTTCGGGGATCATTTTGGTACCCTTAAGACACCAGTTACAGGTCGAAATGGAGAGTTTCATTTCGGGGTGATTACAAGAATTTCCCTATTTTTTTCAATCAGAATAACTTTCTAAAAAATTAGAAGTTTTGAGTCCTAACTGCAAATTTTGATTGCGATACTTTGGCTATGTCAGGTTTAAGTACCTGAGGAAAGGAGTCAGCGTGTTCGTATACTTTCCAACATCAGCATCATGAATCTGACATTTCAGAAATGAAAATATGCAAATTATTTTTGTTTTTTTTTATATATATTTTTCGTATATGGGGTTTACTAATATGACTATTTTGACAGATCATAACCTATAACCCTGAATGAAATGAAGTGAATTTTGTTTGTATTGAAAACCAAATGGAATTTTATTTATCGTGGTATGATTGTAATCCCTCTAATCGTCGATCTTTTTATTGATTTTTACCTGGAGTAATCAATGCGCCCCCCGATAGAGAGATAAATATGGTGAGGCAGAAAACATGATGCATCACGTGCATCATTACTCACTCTTGGTAATTATCACAAATTGATTAATGAACTACTAACGATTACCTATCAGCTATATGAAATACTAACTACAAAATGCAAGTAAACATTGTTTACTTTGTTCCAGCTAATGTCTAATCGATCCCGTGAGTGACGATTGTTACAAACAGTTAATATTATTATAAATAAACTATATACTCTTAATGAATATTACAATAATTGTAAAGAACCAACTAATATGTCTCAAATGACGAAAATTAGTAATTTTAATGAGGTATTGGTTATCAAACTTGATATTTTCTCACTTGACAAGAACATTATAAGAGAGAAGACGGGGAAATGGAATCTCAAGACCGTTCCGACAAGTAAATTTTTAATTTGTGGAAACTCGTATATTGTGAACAGTAGTGTGGTACATAACAGATTCCAGTGCAATGATCACTGAACTATATTTAGAGGTGAAAAAAGCGACTGGGCGCATGTTGATAATCTGGCGGTTACCAAGACACGATGGCCAAGGAATTCTAAGGACGCTTACATTTCCTTCTTGAAGAAAATTAAAGTTAACTAGTTTGAATCTATTAAAGCATCCATCACTTTCAAGTGACATTGCCGAGTATGTGCAGGTATACTATACGAGATTATTATATATAGTATACGTGGTATATTATACGGAACAATGGGATCCGAAAAAAATGAAAAAGCATTTGGAACCAAGCAGGCTGTCCTCGGGTCCCCCCATTCGAATGTGTCGAATATGTCACTGTTTTTTTTCATTTCCCCCAATTTCATTGGTGGTAAACTTCCGAATGGTCCGATTGCACAAAAATGAAAATGTTCCAGTATTGAAAAACCTTCTTGCAATTTTGCCATTACAAACCAATATTTTCATTTTTCTTCACATACGACCGAGCGAACATATACACACTTACACACACACACACACACACACACACACACATATACGGGGGACGGGGCTTTGGTGTAGTGGGTAGAGTGTCTACCTACTATTCTAAAGGTCCCGCATTCGATTCCGGCTCACTGCAAATATTTTTTCTGAAAAATATTTTCTCACGGACTCCGACCGACGGCAGGAACATTCCGTGTGTGCTATCGACGGTATCCATGAAGTGAGACCGTGAGCCGGGACCGAACGCGACCCGTCGTGCGGGGGGTGGGGGAGGGTTCCATCGTAGACGCCCGCCATCGTATCACAGGAGTTTCTGGAGGTTTACCCTGTGATTAGAAATACGATGACCTGAAATGGCGAAGTCGGCTCCAGCCGCAATGGGTGGGTACTCTGATCCGTAGTATTGCCCACGAAGTAATGCCTAACAGGGGTTACGTGGGTGAATACGAATAGAGACGAGTAGAAAAAAACAAAAAAAAATACACACGCACATACACACACACATACACACACACACCCACACACATAGAGATGAATTTAATATCATTAATTTCGTTTCTTGTAAAGACTTTTTAGGGTAATTATTCAACTTAGTAAAATCATTATACATTATATTGATTTTATATTATTTCATTACTTTAGTTTATAATTTTCTTCATGATTGAGTTCAATTTACAGCCATTAGCACAATGGATCTTTTTATGGTTTACCGGAAATTATCTGATGATTTGTTGCATGTTTATTTTTAATCAATGCTTCAATGTGTAATAAATTCATTGACATAAAATTTTGACTCATCCTAATAAAGTTTTCATTAATCTTGAGTCCTTTCGAAGCCTCCTATGACTTAAAAACGATGGAGGTCACGTGATGCACAGAGCGCCTCCATGCTCATTTTTTCATTCATCTTACATTTTGATTGGTTTTGGAGCGCCGCCATTACTCATTTTACATTTTGATTGATTGTGAAGCGCCGTCATTTCTCATTTTACATTTTGATTGGTTTTGGAGCGTCGTCACTGTTCATTTTGTTCATTTTATATTTTGATTGGCCAGACTATATTCTCATTGGTCTGTCATACAGCGCGCGCTCATCGTTCATCGTTCAAATAAAACAAGACAAAAAGACATCAAATCAAATTAATGGAAATCAAACTCAAGAAGAGAAGAAACGAATAAAATAAAAACAAGGAGACAAGAAATCAAATTGAAATAAAAAAAACAATAGAAACAAGAACACGAAAAATCAAATGAAATTAAAAAATAATTTTTTTTTTTAATGGATATGATAAAAAAATGAAAACTTGTTTTGTTTCATGATGGAAATCAATCAAACAATTAAAAATTTTCATCAACAAATCAATTACAAGAGAGCCGAAAAAGAAAACTTTTTTAATCATTCACACAGCGCGCGCTCATCGTTCAATTGCAAAACATTACAATCAAATAATGAAAAATCAAAAAGAAGAAGATAAAAAGAACTTTGCAATTGTTCATATTGTTCGCAAACACACAATCAAAAACTCAATTTAAAACAAGAAAATATTCGAGAAAAAAAACGCAGTAGGTTATGGATTTTTTTGTGTTTTTCTTTTGGAAAAAATTTTTATGTTTCAAGGAAGAACTTGATTGGAAAAAAATGAAATTATAAGCATAGGAATTAAAATTTGGAAACCAAGAATACTAAAATGGAAAAATGTTTGCAAAATACGAAATTGAACACTCAAATGTCGGTTCTCATGAATGCGACGCGTCTGCGCAATAATGTGCATCGGTCTTGCGCGTCGGTTAACGCCGCAATATCGGTCTTTCCGTTCCCCAGCTCGATGTGGTCACGCTACCGTCCCTTTTTTTGAGTGGTGAATCTATGAAAATCCACCATGGAGGAAACCATCCCTCCATTGGAACACCTCCACTGACGAACTTGAAAATCTCTAGCCCGGGGATAATTCAGCGTAAGTTATTTTTTTGATAAAATTACGTGTTCTATTTTACAATGTATATACAATTATATAATTAATTAATGTATATAATTATTTACAATAATTATCTTTTACAATGTAAGATATTAACAAATTTTTTTTATTTTTCCTAATCTTTCATATTGCAGGAATTTTAAATTTCAAAAAACTTGAAAGGTACTATTTTTCTTAATTGGGAATTATTTTCCTCCGTGTTCTAGTCGGTGGGGTTACAAGGATGATCGAGCCTAGGCGTCGTCTGAATGCGGGCCACCCAGATTCAAACTTTTTAAATGTATATTGTTTGTTTATTTGTTTAGCATTTTATTAAGTCTTGGGCAAAAAGCTAGGACTATACATAGAGTACAACAATATAAGAATACAAAGTAGAATCAGTTCAATTTCAACATTTAAAATAGGTCATTTCAATATAGGCGTATGTCGTGGTCAGAACCACATTGATTAAAACAAATTATGATAGAGTACAATTCAAACACCAAAAGAAACACATCACAGTTATTACAAATCTTTAACCTCACGGGATAAGCTCAATTCATCGCTAGATCCTTATAATAATACTAACAAAATATCAATAAAATGACCTAACAAAGATTGAGCATTAACGTGACCTAGTGTGAGAATTCCTCTGGAGTTACTGGGAGTCACAGCTGACAATACTGGTTGCCATGCTTCCTTCTCAGGCACCTTCACCACTTTAGTTGGACGACCTCTCCTGGTTTTCAAGGTGTGGGGTTCACCATCTTCTGACCATTTTCTCTTGAAACTAGCCGATCTGGGAAGTGCAGCCGGTTTGGTAGTCGACGAGGTGGCATTGATAGAATCTCTATCTTTTGTATCAGAAATAGGTAACCCACTACTATTGCAAGGGCGATATAAATATCATCAGTGGTATTGAATATAAGAAGGGGAGAAGAATCTTCAACTCTAGCGTGAACAGTACCATTTCTAGTCCGGACATATTAAATCATTTTAGTAATTCTACATGTACGCGCTTCCAAGAAAAATTTTGGTACGAAGTTCCTTATCGCGCGTCTCGCGCCGGGGCTGGGACAACAATTTCGTCCGTAGCGGAAGAGCGTTAAACCCCCTCCACAAGCTCTCCATGCTACGTCATACGTAGTATAGCGGACCGTCTGCCACTGCAGCCCATGTACTGCGCATGCGTCTGCCACTACAGTACATAAACTTTATTTATTTGATTCTTTCATTCGATATTGTTAGATAATTATTCGTTTTATTTCGTCAAACTTTTGAGAGAAAACACAAGGAAGTGATTCAACAAAAGAGAATAGTGTGCTTTGTGGAGTGATTAGCGTCGTTTACGCGCTCGTGTGAAGGGGTTATTCTAACCTCCAAATAGATGTTTTGTTTTTCATAAAAATTTAAAGTGACATATAGTGATAAACGATGGAAGCAGAAGCTAATGATTCAACTGAAGAACAGAAGCAGGATTCTGCCTCACATTCGACTCCGAAAAACATATCACGTAAGCTGAAACAAAAATCAACAAACATTAATTTAAAAAACATGTAACAAGTGTCCTTTCACTAGAGTTTTACCGAATGTTTTATCAGAATTTACTCAAACATTGAAAAAATCGCGGAATCTGAAATGAAATATTAAAATTTATCATAAAAAATGTTGATAAGAAAAAAAAAGTTGATTAAGGAGACCGTAACATAAAACGTATATGAATGAAAAAAATTTTTTTTTGTATAATGTAGAAATCAATATGGTGAAAATATCGAGCACAAATTAAATATCGATTGCCGGACAAAAAATGATGAATTATCATTTGAAAATATTGGAACAAAATGACAACACGACTTCACCGAAATAATAGGAAGTGTTTTTATTTATTCTTTAACGAACGGTCCATAATTCAGTACTGTTCTAATCACTTTGGCAATTTCGAATGCTAGATAAACAATTATAAAGCTTTTTATTAATCAAGTGGTACGGTCTCGTTAAATGAATACACATACTCAGAAAAAAATCAAAAAACTTTTTGAAAAAAATTGGCCAAGTACATACCAATAACTGACAATTTTTTCAGATTTTATTCTCAAAATTTAGTCCTTTTAATGGTTTGAAACGTAAAAATACGAAGTTTGAGCATAGTGTCTGTATGTATCAATTTTTTTCGAAAATCTTTACTTACAAAATTCAACATAAAAAGGACTAAATTTTCAGAATGAAATCTGGAAAAAAAAGCGGTTATTGGTATTGAGTGTAGCTAGCAGTGGGCGTAATTGCAGTGAAATCTGCCGGTAAGTTTCTTAGAAATCCACTTTTTTTGTTTTTTCTTCGATCGTTCGTATCTCTGAAACTAATGAATATTTTTTAATTTCTTTTTTATCAAAATGTGCGTCTCAACGAGCTCCAAAAAATGGTTGAATAATATCTAGTACGTTGCTCACAAGAAATTGAAGATATCTCAATTTTTCTGTTTTTTTTCGCTTTTTGCTTTTGTACGCACTCTAGCGTGTCGACAAATTGAGATAAAAACTTGAAATTTGAAGAACTTGATTGTGAAGAACCCTGTTCAATAGCGATTTGATCATATCATTAGTTTTCTAGATTTGAATTGTTTGGTTTTTAAGGTTTTTATTTTATTTCTCGATAATTATTCAACCGATTTTTTTGTTTTTTTTTTTCAAAGTGTGGGCCTTAACGAGATTAATAATATGGTTGCAAAACATTCAGTCACTTAGTTTGCGTACAGTGAGATATTGATATTTTTTAACTTTTGACTTTGGTTTTACTTTCTGTTTTTGTTCGCGCTCTAGCGACCGCACAAATTGGCATAAAAACTTGAAATTTGAAACAGAAGTTCCTTTTATTATGGTGAAGAACCCTATTGAATAGCGATTCAATCGCATCATTAATTTTATAGATTTCAATTTTTTCATTTTTACGGTTGTTTCATTACTTCATTTCGCGATAAGTATTCATCCCATTTTTTTTTTAATGTGAGCTTTAATGTTATCTATGAACTGGTCGAATAACATTGAGTCAATTACTTTGGGTAATATGAGCTATTCCTGTTTTTGATTCCGTTCTCCTGGAAAAAGCTATTTCAATACTGGAACATTTTTATTTTGTGTGCAATTGGACCATTCGGAAGCTTACCACCAATGAAATTGGGAGAAATAAAAAAAACGGGGACATATTTGATACAGTCGAATGGGGGACCCGAGGACCGCCTGCTTGTTATGTTAAATTTTGTAAGTGAAGATGTTTGAAAAAAATTGATACATACAGACACTATGCTCAAACTTCGTATTTTTACGTTTCAAACCATTATATATCGTTTACAAGCATAATTAGCAAAAGTCAAAATTGACCGATTGCAATGCTTCCATTCGGAAGCGAAAAACAGAAAAATCGATGCAGAAAAAAAAGACGTTGGTCCTGACGTCATTTTGCCACCATTTTTTTTTCTGCATCGATTTTTCTGTTTTTTTTTACTCGTATGGTATGTCCAAATTAAGTACTTTATCAGGGAATGCTATGCAATTTATCCGCTTGGCGCTTCTTTTTAATTTGTTTTTCAACTTCCCGACGAGGGAAGTTATTGCAATCATGTCGAAAATGAAAATTGAAATTGGCATGATATAAACAGGTTTCATGTGTGCCAGAATCATCTTCAGACGTTTTAGGAAGATGTTCGTGTGTGTGTGACAAAACTTTATCGAACGGTTGCTCAAAAACGAATGAAGCGATTCACCTTTTTTTCCGTAGACGCGTCTTAGTGGTGGCCAGATCTGAAAGAAGTTTCAACCCGATCATCCGTGCGGTTTTAAAGTTATTTAGAAAAAACTTGTAAAAAATCGCAAATTTTTATCGAACGGTTTCTCAAAAACAAATGGCGCGATTCAACTTTTTTTTTTTCGTCAACGCGTCTTAATGGTGTTCAGGTCTGAAGAAAGGGTCAACTCAATCGCATTTGCAGTTTTGAAGTTATTTAATTAAAACTTGTGAAAGAATCCTAAAAACTGACTTTTTTATCATTTTTGCTATTTTTTATAGGAAAACGATAAAATTTAATATTTTTTCATGTCATTCGATACATCTCTGTGTAATACATGCTTGACAAGAATTTGACTGATATTAACTCAGCGGTTATCAAAATATTGCAACGCAAAGTTATGCAAATTATAAATGAACATGCGGGTGTGACTCTTGATGGGTCGAACCAATAACTTCAATATTAGATTCTCATTATGCAATTTTTTACGGTAAAATACGAGTTATAACCATAAGGATCGTGCACATTTACGTTTTTACATAAATGGTAAAGTCGAATAGAATGTGCACAATAAAATTTTATTGTACAGATTAAATTCGCGCACAAACTTGAATAATTTTTTATTAAAAATGTACACAGTGTCCTTTTGCTCTGTGCACATATTATAAATGGTGTACAAAAAATTGTACACTATAAGAAAAAATGTTTCGTCCAAATATCGTGCACATAAATGAATTTAAATGAAAATATTGTGCAAATATATTTTTTTTTTATAATTAGTGAATTTCATTAAAGAGTTAAGGACGTTCACAAAAATAATATGCCGATTATTTTTGTGTATGCAATTAATTAAATAATGAATATCGTATGCATAATTAATTGAATCCCGGACTTTGGAATCATGGGTGTTCTTGTTATGCTCATAAACGCACATTTTGTTGTATAAATGATACAACTTTACGATAAACAAACTCATGTGCCGATTGCTGAACGTGACAGCTCTGTGAGGAATCGACAGAAGTAAGTAAATTAATTAGTCCCTTTATTAATTATTTGTCATGATTTTTTATTTCTCGCAGATAAATTATACATTTATGGGCAATTTCAAAATATTTTTCCCACACTAGTACTCCCCGGTCCCAGTGACTTTCTCGATGATTTGAAAGTGCATCAAAAAGGCAGAAGGAATACCTGGAATAACAGGTAAATGACAATTATCTATTAATCGACGGTCATTTACATTTAGAAATGAAAAAAAAAAATAAGCAATTTTTATTAACAATTAAGAGCGTTATGAGTTATTTTGTGGAAAACACATTTTCACTCGTAACTTGTGTATTTTTTTATTAAAAAAAAATTATCAGGTATTTAATAGATGGAAAATGATCTCAGCTTTCATTACAGACTAGATTTGGGATGATCGGGCTCATAGTTTTGGAGTTATACGTGTTTATGTAATTTGCTGAAAAAACTGAAGGATTCTCATTCCGGTTTTTCACATATTTTGTTGAAAATGTGTTTGTTTAATATCTCTCGAATTACTGGTGCGATGGTGACCAATCAAATTGCATTGGAAATGGGATAAAATTCTCATCGATTTAGTTATTGGCAGGGTCAGAGAGGTGATTTTATAAAAAAGCTGATTGAACTTAAGTTAGACACTGACTGCGACTCGGACTTCAATAAATGTTGAAATGTAAATAAATTGAATTGCAAACAGTCCGAGTTACAATCAGTGTCCAAGTGAAAAGTGTAATCACAGTCCGAGTAAGAGTCAATGTCGACAGCGCAGTTGATATCCAAGTCAGAGTTCAAGTCGCTGTTGCAATTAGAGTCATAGTTAAATTCAAGTCAGTGTCAATGTCCGAGTCATCGTCAATGTACAAGTCGAATGTGCAGTCAAAGTCCGAGTCGCAATCAGTATCCAAATTCCGTTCACTTAAAATTTTCAGAAAATGAACTCTCCGGCGATTGTTATTGGGGAATCTATTCTTATGTAAAATTAATGAATTCCTGATCTTTTTTGGGAAAAACACATTTACACTCATAAATTGTGTTATTTTTAACTTACAAAATTTCTCTGGTATGCAATAGATGGAAAGTGTTCTTAGCTTTCATTTGAGAATGGATTTGTCATGATCGTATTGAAATTTCCAGAGTTATTCGTGTTTTCGTGATTTTTTTTTAACGTAAGTATTATCCCTCTGGTTTTTTTCAAATATCGTGTTAAAAATTGGTTTTCTTGAGAATTTTTCTTGAACTATTAGTCCGATCTAAAAGAATATAATGGCATTGAAAATGTCGGTGAAAATTTAAAAAAGAGAATTATATATTGTTGAACACCTGTCTGCTGATCTGCTGATACGATCAAAATGTTTATAGTGTTGTAAAATATTCGTCTAACAAAGGCAATTAAATTTTCAGACTAATATCAAAACTGTCTTATGAAGGCGATAAAATATTCGCAATATCAATAACAAAGACTTTGTATAAGGTGACAGAAGGAATTTCAGGCACATAAACTCGATAAGTACCTCATTGCTACATAGTACTCCATATCATTATGAGATCAAAACGCCAGTCGTCAAAAACATTGCGTGCAAAAATGAAAAAAAATGGTGATGAAAAAAAAAAGTTGAAAATGGCGGTTAAAGAGGTGGAGACTGCAAAGTTGTCTGAGAAAAAAAAGCCCCAATTGAGTTCACTTCAAAACAAATACAAGGATCGACAGAGGATATGCATGCAACGATTAAGATTTAATCCAGAGCATCAAGAGTTTGAAAGACAGAAAAATAGAGTGATAATGCAAAAACTGAGAAGAATGAGAGAAGCAATGGAACTATAAAACGATAAAAAAAAAATAAGAAGAGAAGAAATCCTGCGCGGAAAGAAGACGAAAAAAAAACAGAAAAAGGATGAAATACATCTTTATGTATTAAGGAAAAAGACAGAATACAAGCAAAAGGAAATAGAAAAAAATGCAACGAGGATGAAAAAAATTAGTCAGAACAAACAATATGTGATGAGTGAGTCCGTAAGAAATATTGTAAGAAACAGGATTCTGAGGCAGAGACAACAGTATATTAAGAAGGAAATTGCTAAGAATATACAAAGAAACCGAGTTCTGAGGCAGGATCCAATGTATAGAGGAAAAGAAAAAAGTATGAATATCATACGTAATCGAATGTTGAGGATGAGCTTAGTTTACACAACTAATGAGATGCAAAGAAATATACAACGCAATAATAAATTGCGAAGAATTCAATGTTATAAGATGCGCGCTAATGAACAAAATGCTAAAAATATGAAGATTCTCAGAAAACTCAAGAAATATTGGAAGCAGGAAAATTTGAAAAATAAACACAGGATGAAACATAGAAGACAAAATGCACGGATTCAATCTGAAGAGTCAAAAGGACGGGCAAAAGCAAAACGGAAGAAGAGAGAAATGAATACATTTCAGTGGAGAAATACTCTTTACAATAAATTGATAAAAATAAAAGATCCAAAGGCAAAGCTAATGCTGAAATTCATTGAGTATCGCGCAGAAACACCATCATACGCATGTTGTTGTTGCGAAGGCATCTTTTTCAAGAATTCAATTGTGAAATTAAATGAAACAAGAAGTGTAAAAGCCAGCGGAGAAGAATTTTTAAATCAATTGAATAACTTTGCGTCAGGGTTTATTTGCCAAGCATGCCAAAGATCGGCATATAAGGGGGAAATACATAGACTATCAACCAGTAATGGCTTACAATTCAAGAAAATTCCGACCTCAGTTCCAGAATTGACGGATCAATTTTATACAGATTCGGGGTCTGAAACCTTACGCATTGAATCCACAATTAGGTTTAAAAGGAAGTGTCGTGAATATTCCAATTGAAATAAATGATGTACTGCATGTATTACCTCGTAACTTCAATGAAATGCACACAACACTATAAGACCTCAGAAAGTGTGTGAGGCATTGAAATATTTACTTACTACGCCACTTTATAAAAAGTAGGAAATTAACATACACAAAAACTACATTCAAAGTTATGAAAATGATGATGATGCCGTAATAGATTTCAGAGTTGATCATAATGATCACAATATTGGACAAGATTAAGAAAAATCAAACCAATGTAAAGAGGAACAAATTGTGAATGATAAAATAGATTCACAAACAATCATTGATTTAAATCAAATTAATAATGATGAGGTTTTGCTCGTGGACAACAACGCTGAAGCAGCCGCTGGCTACGCACCGATGGTAAATATAATCGCCCCAGGTCAACATAAATACCCATTACCATGCCATAAACTTTATGATTTGGACGAGTTATGTTTTCCAAGGATATTTGCCGGACACGCATTCGAGTTACCTAAAGGTACCAGTTATTCTGATAGGATAAGATCAGAGGCAAGGTGTCATGATCGGAGATACCTTCAAGAGTGTTATTCATGGCAAAAAAAATCTAGAGATGTCATGTGTATCTAGTGTAAATATATGTTTAAGACGCACAAAAAGAAATGCCAACATGAAAATTACTGCTAAAGATGTTTTGAATGAAAATTTCAAACACGAATTGAGTGAGTTTGATGATGGATACCGTATGCTGAAACACATTCAATCGGCTCCTGCGTATTGGGAAAGTAAGAAGAAAGAATTATTGGCAATGATTCGACAATTGGGAAAACCAACTTTTTCAAGTGAAACTTCTTATGGGAGGGTTTTGAAATCTCGATCGGCAACCTTTTTGGTGACGCTCGCTCTAACGTAGTAAGTAAGAGTGAGAGGCCTCCGGGAATCGAGCGAGAGTGAGACGGACTACCTTACGTCTCGTCTATCGGGCGAGACTGAGAGGCCTTCGTGTATCGTGCGAGAATGAGACGGAAGACTACCTGTCTTTCATGTCATTCTCTGCGTTCAGGCGGCGTCGCGATCGCGGAAAACAGCTGTTGGTTTCTAACACAGTGATCATAAGCAACGTAGTTTGTTTTTGTGCGTGTCTTCATTACTTAAATCGAGAGTTTTGTGCAAATATGCCGAAGTCGGGTGCAGAAAGGACAAAAACGTGGCGGGAGAAAAAACGGGCGAGTGAAGGAATTGATCAGAATAGAAAACGGAAAAAAAGTAGAACTGAAATTGAACGAGATAGCAGGGAACGGAGGCAAACACGTGCTAACCTCTTACGTGACAGTATGGACGATAGTGTAAATAATCCAGAGAATGAACTATTAGCAACGACTTCGACTCATCCTCCTCCTGATTGTGATGTACATAGTGGTGATCGATTACAATATTCAGACTTTAATGAGTTTAAAACTGCACATAAGAACTTTCACCGTGATTTTATAAATAATCCATTCGGTTTTTCGTGTTGTGTATGTGACAGATTATGGTTTAAAAATGACTTGAAGACTCTATCCGTTGAAAATGAAATTCGTATTCAACAAAAATTTCCAGAATTCAGAAGTAATAATGAGCTGGCATGCACCAGCTGTCGCCAGGCCTTGAGGAGAGACAAAATTCCAACATTGTCGAAATTGAATGGCTTCGCATATCCCCCGATCCCTGCACATCTTCCGAAGTTATTTAGTGTCCGAGAGACTCATTTCTCCTAGAATTCCATTTATGCAAATTCGCAGATTGCGTCATGTGCATGGACAATTTGGAATTTTGGGGCAGGTGATCAATGTTCCAGTGGATGTCAATACAATGGTCAATCACTTGCCCAGGAACATTGACGACGATCACTGTGTTTACGTTCATATCAAGAGAAAAAAAAATCGTCGATCAAGCTACTTGACAGGTTTAATAAACAAGAGAAAAATTAAAATATGGCTAAGATGCTTAGTACCGAGTCCACTGTATCAACTGTACGACATCAAAGTTGATGAATCTTTCTTTAATGAGGATTGTGTCGTTCATCAGATACCTATAGATGAACTGAGTGAAGACATCCCCATGGAGGAGAGCCTGTTCGCTCAGCAACACACATTACTCTGGACTGACGATAAATATTTGAGGATTGCTCCTGGAGAAATGAATGTCCCTCACAGTCTATTATTTGATGAGCATGCAGAAGAGTTATCTTTCCCTACTATCTATCTCGGACAATCCCGGCGCTTTAGTGAAGATCTCAATGTGACTCCATTCATGATGGCTACCAGTGAGCTAAGGAGATCTGATCGACGTGGGGTTACACCTCATCATTTACTCTATATGGCAATGAAAATTATGAGGTTTAGAGTCCGTGACAGTCTATCCATTGCTTTTAAATACGTAGGTAAAGACACAAAAATTACACGTGAACAAATTCAATCACAGGAGTATATAAATCATTGTATAGAAAGCAACTTGGCTTTTCTACGTTGTATCCCTAACTCGACTTGGTATTGGGCTGAAAGAAAGAGAGACTTATTCGCAATGATCAGACAACTCGGAAAACCCACGTTATTCCTAACTATGAGTGCTAATGAAGTTGGTTGGCCCTCATTATTACAATTATTATATAAATTGAAGAATAATGGAGCAGAAATTACAGAACAAGATGTTCAGGAACTCCATTATATTGAAAAGAGCACACTCATCAATGAAGATGCTGTAACATGTGCCATCTATTTTAATAAGCTCATCAATGTTATAATGAACATACTTCAGTCCAAAAAGTCTTCTCCCTTCGGGAAATATCGTGTTGTCCATTATTGTAAGAGAATTGAATTCCAGCATCGTGGGAGCCCCCATGCACACATTCTGCTATGGCTTGAGAATGCTCCAGCGGATCCACTAGGTGCTGACCGACTAAAAGCTATTGAACTAGTTGGTACATTGATATCAGTGGCCACTTCAGAATCGTCGGGGAACATCAAACTACAGACACATAAGCACACGTTCACATGTTACAAAAAAATAGCTGCGAACGCTCATCAAAAATGCAGATTTGAAGCTCCATTCATGCCATGCAGATACACAACTATACTGACACCAATGCAGAAAGAAGAACCAGGATTCCACGCGTATAAACAACATTACAACACGATAAGAACAAACTTAGAGAACAATGACTATGCTGATATTGATAGTTTCTATCAGGGAAATGGAATACTATCAGATGATTACTACATGAATGTGCTTCGAGCTGACATCAATCGTCCCAGAGTATTTCTTAAACGTCAACCCATGGAAAAGTGGCATAATCCATTCAACCCATTCATTTTCAATATTCTGAAATCAAACATGGATGTGCAATTTATCACCGAAGAATACTCATGTGTTGCATACGTAGTGGAATACGTCAATAAAACGAACCGTGGAATTAGCAATCTCCAACGTAACATCACTGAAATAATGGATGAACATCCAGAGTTCGATATTGTCGAAATTACTAGGAAAATGAGCGTTGACATGCTAAATACTGTCGAAATTACCAGTCAGAAAGCTGCATGGTACGTTCTGCGTGAACCGATGTCAAAGTCTTCTTCAGTTGTTACCTATGGTTCAACAATATGGCCGATCGAAAGACAAAGAATTCGAAAAACTCAGAAGGAACTCAATGAAATGGATGCTGATGATGATGCAACAAACATATGGAAAGAAAATTGGTTTGACAAGTACGAAAAGAGCCTGAAGAGCTAGAAGATGTCAATTTGGCCCAGTTTGTTGCTCATTACACACTGAATAATCAGGGGAATTGGACACGAAGGAAAGAACCTCGGATTATTCGGTACAGAAACTACGACATGGCTGATGATTTCAATGAATACAAACGGGAAATGATGACTTTGTATATTCCATTCCGAGACGAAGAAAATTAAATTCTTACAGAAACTAGATTCATACAGATTTACGACGACAACGAAATATTGATTTTGGAGCGACATAAAGAATTCTCATCGAATTTACATATCCAGAAAACCATCGAGATATGCCGAGAGTTGTGTCGTGAAGATGAATTAAATCAAGATGATGACGCTGACGGAGACAACGTAGGTCGCCTTTTTCCTGAAGCAAATCCTTTTCAAGAATTGTATAACGCTGACCACATAATGAACGACGATCTGCGGTTAGCAACACTTAACAAACTGGGTGCCATGGCAAAGAAGAGGGATAACTTAATTGCTGTCTCAAATTGACGCACGGTTAAAACAAATAACAGGAAATTTCCAAGATAATTTTGGAGGAATGGATATTATTTTCATAGGTGATTTGCGTCATTTACCTCCAGTGCGTGCTACACCCATCTATCAAGCAACAAAACGACGCATAGCAGCACCAACATTTTGGCGTGACTTGAAGTTCTATGAATTGGATAAAGTCATGAGACAAGCGACTGCTGATTTCTCCTCTTTATTAACTAAAATTGGAAATGACGAAGAATTGGATCAAGAACAGATGCACCTAATCGAATCTCGTTTTTATACAAAAGAGGAAGCAGATCGTCTTTGTCCACATGGAATTCGGCTATATTTGACAAATAATGCTGTAAACGAATACAATTTGACAATTCTTAATTCTGCAGAGAATAAAACAGTCTCAATAGCTACTGATGTATTCACCGGCTGCCATAATGCTGAGCAACAATCATTTGTGCGACAAAAATTGCATAAAAAAACGGTAATAGACACTGGAGGTCTGCCCTACGAGATAATACTGGTGTTAGATAAATGGTATATAATAACAACCAATCTGGATGTCTCGGATGGTTTAGCAAACGGCGCAGTTGGTAAACTAGTTCATATCGAAACTGATGAGGCAGGGGCAGTAACTCGTGTGTGGCTGGAATTTCCAGATTCACCAAAGACGGGGCAGAAGATCCGGAGAAAAGCTGCTGCGTTCATCCAAGCAAACAACATCAGCCACACGGCAGTTCCCATTGCACGAAGAACTTCTACGATATATATGAACAATAATAAAACGATTTTCGTCAAAAGAAATCATCTGCCATTGGTATCAGCGTGTGCTATTACTATCCACAAGTCTCAAGGTGGTACGTTTAATCAAATCGTCTATGAATACGAAAAGACACATTCACAACAACTCCTTTACGTAGCCTTGTCCCGTGTCACAAGTATACAGGGATTGTACATCGTTGCGAAGGATGGAAAGAACAAATTTTATCATGGGCGGAAAAAAGCTCAATCAATGGACAAGCTACAATCAGAATTTAGAAGATTATCAACAAATCCATTGATAACTTTGACTGACATTCTCCGAGAGTTCATCAGCAGACCAGGCTTATCAATAACAATCCTCAATTGCCAAAGCTTAGGAGCTCATAGCGGAGATTTCAATGATCCGGTGATTCTACGGTCTAATATATTGATACTTTCAGAGACGTGGAAGGAAAACGATCAAGAAATTGATGTTCCCAATTTTAATTGTGTCGTACAGTTCAAAAGACATAATGTGAGAGCAGGGGGTGTCGCAATACTTTGCAATACTGCTCATGGAACGAACATCATGACACCCAATATGGACCTGAACTTGAAACAACTAGAATCGCTTTCAATTGGGTTGTCATCTGTTGGAGAAATGTGTGCAGCTGAATGTCGCACAGAAAGCGGACAGCGGATTATGCTTATAGCACTCTATATTTCACCAAATCAGAAGATGGCGAAAATAATAGAGTTTATTCACCTTCACTTGCTGCCGTATACTCCCGTGGGGGCTGCAGAAGTTGGAGTAGAGCTGGACAAAATACCTATGATTCTAGGTGGAGATTTTAATGTTAATTTTGCTTCAGAGAATTCCAACCCATTAATTCAGTTCTTGCAACAGAAATTGTCATTGGAAATGAACAATTCACCAATTGAATCGACTACACGCCATGGTACCACGGTCGATGCAGTTTTCTCACTTTACATCAAAAATTTGGAGTCAATAGTCTTCATTACCTATTTTAGTTACCACAAACCTATCATTTCGTTCATGAAGAGTCTACCAGAGAATGAAGGTGAAGCTGATTGACATTTAATTCATCATATTCATACTAATATTATTGTATCTTGAAAAGAGTATAATTATTATGATGAATAAATTAATATTTACTATCAAGAAGTGTCTGACACGTGATTAAAATGATTTCTCTCCCTCTAAACATAGAAAATTGAATAATCCTTGCCGATCCAATCATTCAGTTTCACTTCTATCGCGTGTCTTCATGACACACCATTTTTTTTTGACATTATCAGCAGCGGAAAGTTATTGGCCTGAATTAATACAAAGTCTAATGAAATGCAGCGAACAAGGGCATACGTTGTCTTTTTCAGAAGCATACAATTTGGATTATGATATTAAAACTAATTTGATAAGAAATGATCTAGTCACATGTGCTCGATATTTCGCAGCATATTCGGTAAATACATTCTCGAAGATAGTTATGAACGCGTTGAATTCCAACCACGTGGTAGTCCACATGAGCATATACTTTTGTGGTTGAAAGATACACCGACAATCCTGAGGCAAAGAAATTTACCGACTTTATTGACCAGTTCATTACTTGCAAGTATGATCCTGATAACCCTTATGTTCAATTACAAAAACATAACCATAGTCATACTTGCTATAAAGGGCAAAAGAATAAACAATGTAGGTTTGCAATTCCCTACCCCCTGATGAGACAAATAATGATTCTAAAACCGTTAGCAGAGAACGAATTGGTGCCTAAAGAACCTATTGGTTCCTTGATGAATGAATTCCATGCTCAGAGAATATCAATGGATTATGATGATATTCTTAAAAACTTGAATATGACTGAGGAAGAATTTATTCTAGCAATTCGAAGTACCTTACAACGCACACGTGTCTTTTTGAAGAGATCAAGCCTTGAAGTGAGCATTAATCCTTACAATGAGGAAATCATACAATTATTTGAATCAAATATGGATTTGATTCAAATGTGGACCGACGTCAGAATAGCCGAGTGGACTAAGCGCGCAGTCTTAGCGCTGCCGCTTCGGTACCTGGTTCAAATCCCCCATATAGGGCGAGAATTTTTTCGGAATATCTGATGAGCGGGAGGTTACTCATAGAGTAGCCGCCTGTACCGACACAGGTTTTCTGTGGTTTCCTGTGTCTTATCATGCGAATGCGGTGCAGCGTATGGACCACACGCCCATATATCCATAAGGGATCGAAGGCGTTAAAGATAAAAAAAAAAAAAAAAAAAAAAAAAAAAAATATGGATTTACAAATTGTCATCGATCAATATGTGCTATTAAGTTATGTAACTAACTATATCAGTAAAATTGAAGGCGGATTGTCAAAACTACTGAGAGAGGCTGCTATAGATTGCGACAATGAAAATAAGAGTATCAAAGAAAAATTTTGCAAAATTGCTAATGTATTTTTGAACAGTAATGTAATGTCGGCCCAGGAAGCAGCTTATCATGTGCTATCATTGTCCTTATCTAAATCAAGTAGAAAAACTGTATTTATTAATAGTGGACCAACAACTGAACGTGTTCTAATGTTGAAAAGTGATGAAACATTAAGAAAATTAGACCCAGACTCAACCGCATTATACATGGATGATGCATTTGAAAAATATGATACGAGGGACGCGGAATTAGAGAGTATATGTTTGGCAGATTATGCAGCCAATTATCAACCGCACAAAAATAAATGGTCGAAAGATGCTTCTGTTAATGACGAGAATTTTGAAAACGATGATGAAAAGACTACCTACACATGCAGAAAACAAGCAGCAATAATTCGTTACCGAAGATATCGACTTAAACAGGATCCAGGAAACTATTACCGAGAAAGAATATTATTGTTCATGCCTTGGTGGAATGAGAAACTCGAAGTTGAGGATGTCGATCATTAGCAAGTATATCTAAGAAACCGACAAGTTATAGAAGATAATCAAGCCAAATTTGCAATTATAAGTGATGAAGTGATAGATGCTGCACTCTATTACTTTGAAGAAGACAATAAGGAAGAGAAGCAAGGAGATGAAGATCATTACATTGCCGATGAAAATTCAATTTCCAAAAACATTGATATCGTACAGTAAGGTAGTACAGAAGATAATATGATAAGAAACCCAATAAACACAGTTCAAAAAATCAGATATACGTCCCCAACGAGGGTAAATGAAGATGTACTTCTTGATATGATGAAGGCATTGAATTGCAAGCAGAAAGAATTTGTGATGCATGTATTACACTGCTTTAAAAGTGGTCAAATACCCATCAAAATCTTCCTTAGGGGCTCAGCGGGTGTAGGAAAGAGTACAGTGATCAACACACTGTATCAACTGATAACTAACTATTTTGATAACTTGCCCGGTGGAAATTCAGATAAAATTATAGTATTGCTTTGCGCCCCATCAGGAAAAGCAGCGTTTCTCATCAACGGAGTCACATTACATTCTGCATTTGTATTACCATGCAATCAATATGGCGTACAGATATCGGAATTGTCTAGTGACTTAGCGAATAATATTCGAGATAAATTATCCAAGTTGCAACTATTAATCATTGATGAAATTTCAATGGTAGGCTCAAAGATACTTGGTCATGTTGATACGCGATTGAGGCAAATAAAGGGTATCAATGAACCTTTTGGAGGTATCTCAGTAATAACAGTAGGAGATTTGAATCAATTACCTCCTGTTAAAGATAAGCCTGTACATCAAGTCTCCAGGACTCATCAAATGGCTGCTTTCATAGATGTAAATCCTTTATGGGATAACTTTCAATTCTATGAATTGATCGAGATAATGCGTCAAAAAAATGATGGTGAGTTTATAAATGCAGTGAATAATCTAGCAAGTAGTAAAATGACAGAAGATGACATCAAGTTGATTCAATCGAGAGAAATATCGCATGACAGTCATGTGCCTACTACAGCGATGAGATTATACGCCACTAATAAAAATGTGGAAAATTATAATGCCAAAAAGATTGCCAAGAGTACCAGTGAATTAATTATATCCCATGCAGAAAATACATTTGCAAAAAATGTAGATAAACGGGGGCTCAAAAACATGATTGGGCGTGACAAAAATTCGTATGAATTACCAGACAAGATCTCACTGAAAATAGACATCAAATATATGATTATTAATAATATCGATGTAGAAGATGGGCTAGTGAATGGAGCATGTGGGATGTTGAAATTCATAACATTCAAGGAGAATATGAAAATACCTTCAATTCTATGGTTAGATTTCGAACTTCCAAGAGTTGGTTTGAAAGCAAGAACGCGTTTTCACGATTATATGAAAAGCAAGAATATTGACAAAAAATTGACGCCGATCGAGAAAGCTTCAACTCGTGTTGATATGGCAGATAGTCAAAAATATCAACTCATTCGAAAGCAATTCCCCATCACCCCGGTTGAAGCTATAACAATTCATAAAAGCCGAGGCCAAACATACAATGAAGTATGTTTAGATTTTACGAAGCAAGAAAGACGTTCCACGCAATTGCTATACGTCGCGTTAAGCAGAGTGACGAAATTGAGTGGCTTGTACATTTTAGGAAAGTTCTAAGTCCCTGCGGTAAATAAGCTGGCTTACAACTCCGGTTTTGAGTGAATTATTTCGTCTAAGGAATACGAGACAGTTACAATTATCTTATAATAATTTGGAGCACGGAAACGGATTAAAATTCATTTATCAAAATGTTGGCACCCTACAAAATAAATTGAGCCATATTACCGAAGATCTGTGGTATCAACGTGGAGATGTACTGATTTTTAGTGAAACATTAACCAAAACGAAGGATGAATTGGATATTGAAAATTATCAAATTGCGTTCCGTTCCAATTATGATAAGACTAGTCGTGGATTGATTTGCTATGTTAAAAACCACCTGGAAATTGAAAATGTAATAGACATATGTGAATTCAGTTCATCAGCGAACGTGCAATTATTTGTTCTAACAATAGCGGAATATTATTTGATATCCGGCTATAAAGCCCCGAAAACGACATGAACAATGTTCACAAAAAGTATAGAAAAAGTGATCAATCACATTCCCAGTGGGAGTAAAAAAGTTATCATGGGAGACTTCAATTACAATGTCTACAATAGTAATAACGATCCAAACAACTATTTGGTAAATCATTTGAAGACGTATCAGTTGCAATCGAAATTGCCAACAGATAGTGTAACAACCAATTTGAATACCCAAATTGACGTAATGTTCACAAATTTTGATGATCTTGTTGCTGGGGTTTATGAAACTGATTTCAGTTACCATAAACCAATCTATGCCCTTCTTCAAGAAGAACCGCCCACCAAAACACAGTCAGAATATATGGACAATATTGATATGAAAGATGTTCAAATAATGAAGTCTAATCAAAAAAGGAATCAATTAATAAATGTTGATCGTCATGATAGGAAGAACCCCCAATCAAGAAATCTTGAAGCAGATGCTTGTATAATAATCGAGGATGAAAACACTCACAGAAATAATTATACCCATGTTTCCTCTGTCAGAGCCGATCGAAACAATGATTATCAGTACGCTCCGCCCATACAAATATGTAGAAATGCAGCGAGAGTAGATTGCGAGTTAACATGTAGTCACATAAATGTCTTCCAAGAAATACTGAACAAATCATCAGATGCTGGCGGCATATTCAATTTCACCCAGGATACTGCTTTTGTCCAGTACTTCCAACCAATTCCTAACAATGCAAATAATATTCAGATAGTTTATAGTGGGAAAGTCGGAGGAAATAAAGCTGGTGAAAAACCGCGGGCTGGTCATTGGACTTGTACGAAATATGATGGAAATGGAAATGTATCTATGACAGTATGAATTCGAAACAGTTACATAAAGATCAAATGGACTATTTGAAGACGTTATATCCATTCCCGATCAAATCTATCTTTCATCAAGTTCTGCCTCAGCCGGATATAATTTCTTGTGGAGTGTTCGCTGTATATTTCGCAACATTACTGTATTACGGTGAAGACCCAAGTAGACAGGCATATTATGATGAACGGATAATGAGAAACCATGGTACTTCAATTTTGCTGCAACGACAATTATCGTGTTTCCCGGCTGAAGGATATCGAGCTTGATAATAAAAGAACAAACTAGAACAAACGAATAAACATGTAATTTATCAATCAGAGTGCTACATGAAGAGATAAAAATTAATTAATTTATTATACATTTCTTTATTAGGTATCAAAGAATGAGGCAAATGGAGCAGATATTACGAAGAGATCAGATATACAGGATGTAACTTCATTAGTAGAGTTTGGCAACGCTACTGTAGTACGGTGAAGACCCAAGTGGACAGGCATATTATGATGAACGGATACTGAGAAATTATGTTACTTCAATTTTGCTGCAACGACAATTATCGTGTTTCCCGGCTGAAGGATATCGAGCCTGATAATAAAAGGACAAACGAGAAAACAGACTAAAGATGTAATGTATCATCAGAATGCTAGATGACCAGATGAAAATTAATTCATTTATTATACATTTCTTTATTAGGTATCAAAGAAGAAGGCAAACGGATTAGATATTACGGAGAGATACGATATACAGGCTATAACTTTATTAGTAGAAAACCTCCCATCCTACACTGTAAAATGAACTTAGTAATATGACGAAAATGAACAAAATCCTTATTCAGCCAATTTTACAATAATTGAATAATTAACGGCTGCAAATGACAGGATCGGGTTATAGCGCGCAGTGGTAATTGGGAAAAATCGAAGAATGAATAACTGCACTGCGTTGAAGTCATGTACTCAGTACGAGCGCGAAGTGAAGTCTATGGTCGGGTATGAGTACGAATATAAGTCCCAGTGTAAGTTAGAATATTAATTTAATTACGAATTCGAGTATAAGTCTCAAAATTAGTTGGAGTGTAAAATGGAGTATAAATCTAAGTGCGCTCTGTAGTATAAATCTAAGTGCGCTCTGTAGTATAAATCCAAGTGCAAGGTGGATAAATTAGAGCGCGAGCTGTTTTCAAATGTTTTTCAGTATGACTTTAAAGCAGTGCAGTTAATTCTTCGATTTTTTCCACTTATCACTGCGCAATATAATCCGATCCTCTCATTTGCATCCGCTAATTATTAAATTATTTTAAAATTGGCTAAATAAATATTTTTAAAAATTTGACTTGTATTGGGAAGTAAATTTTACTGTGGGAAACGGGCGGTTCTCCACAAATAGAGTTACACATGGTATAAGGTTGTGTCTCACGCTCATGGGCGAGATTGGGACCGATGAGAATTGGTAGTAATCAAGAATGAGAATATTGCCAATATAAAATCACGGAGCGACATAAACGGAAACGGCGTTTCCACCTCATCGCCACTCAATGGCTCTTCCTTCTTGCTGTTTATCTGAGATACACGTCAATTCTAGATTTGCAATAGTTGTAAGAAATTTTTGGTTTTGCATGGGATTAAGTCCGTTAAAGAGGGGGGGGGGTATGGCATTTTTCGTGATTTTTAAAAAATTTTATCATTGCCTAATTCGATTGTATATATCTTGAAGATCCACTCCATGCGACTAAAATTGACGGAGATGCAGACAATCATCGAAGTAACGAGGCGAATTGAAAAGCTGAAAAAGAGAGTAAAGAAGCCAGAGTTTTGCGAAGACAACAGTAACAAAGATGCTCTGGACATCATCGCTGATGGCCCTTCATTGTATGAACCTGGTATTGACGATTCTATGGAAGTACAAAAAAGAATATTTATTTCATACGTATATTTCATCTTTAAACGCGTTTCACGAAAAATGACTTTTTCGGATGTGGTGTACATCAAATTCAAAAAATAATGAATCAATCGTTATGAAATTTTGTATACTTCTTTCAAAGAACAGCTTCAATCCGTCATGTAGTCTATCTTTCATTTCCGTACTGAGGTTTCTCGAGACCTCAATGATGTCAGGCAGACCATGACAACTCTCCAGACGGCCATGGATACAAACAACGATCTGCACCGACAGGATTTACGTAAATTGGTGTCAGTCGGTGAGCTAAAAGACCAGCTATCTTTAGTCAACACATCCCAAGCTTCGAGCCTGAGTGGATCAGCACTTGACCAACGTCTATCGGAGGTTGATGATCGTTTGTCTCGGAGACAGAATGCCATTGTGTGCGGAGTTCCTGAATCAAGCCTCAAGGAATCCGATCTGAGAAAGCAGGATGACCATGTTGCCATGAGAATCAGATCAGTGAAAATGTAGAGTCTATTAGCAACTTCCGACTAGGTGAATACTCGGATAGCCTCGCACATCCCAGGCCTATCAAGCTAATTTTATCGTCTGCTGCTAATGTCCCATCCCTCATACGAAGTCACTTACGCCTGAAGAAGTCTCCAAATACCTCTACGCTTATGAAGCAGATCTCGATCTACCCAGATCAGACCGAACATCGACGGTCTGAAAGCTGAAAGAAAAGCTTGCGGTGAAAAACTTAGCCCAGAGTAATGAGCACCTTCGCATTGTCACTCTAAATGGAGTGGCCAGCATTGTATCGGCTCCACCTCGTCAACCTCGTCAGCCCAATCAATCCACCATATCTGCTCCACCTCCTCAAACTCGCCAGCCCAATTAGTTCACCGTACCTGCCAGCCAAATTGCTTCACAAGGGCGGTAAGCGCTGTCCTTGAATCTCATTGTCCTGGTGGCGGGCGGCAGCTGTGCCTCAGTGTTCGCTATCAAAACGCCAGTGCTCTCAACTCTGAACATGTGTGCATTTGGGTGCAATCTTCTATGAAATCATCTGCGATAATTGTGGAGAATATTAATGCGCGGTTTACGCTTATAGATGTGATTGGTGCCGATGTATCTCTTGACTTTTGTAATTTTGAACTATTTGTGATATTGATTCCACCTCTAATGACTGTAGAACTGTTAACTGACTTTCTCCACTACTTATCTTTAAATGTGTGTAGTGATAACAAAGTTTGTGGTCAAATCTTACATTATCATCACCTCTGTACAGATTTTGCAATTGTATCAATGAGTTAGTGTACTTTAGAGAACGAGGGGTTGACATTATGTCCACTACTACGTCTGTGATCATGAACTATGCTACAAATTTTGTTGAATCACTTGAATGATATGAAAGAATCTACTGTACATATCACTTTATATTACTTTACATTAAGACATTCAATTTTCATAACTCTACCATCTTATTCTGTATCTCATTTATAGTTAACTATTTTTATGGATCTCAATGTATAGACTCTTTTTGACCCTGTTATTGGCCTTTAGGCTGTTGGGTCTAAATAAACAAATATCAAATATTTATACACTATTTCACTACGTAGGGACGTGGACTTTTTCCGGATTTTTTGAATACTTTTTTATAAACATTTTTACGGTCATACAACACAGGTTTTTCGTTGTTTTGACTTCAGAATCATGTCAAAAATTTGAATATCATTTTTAAAAAATCGACGTGACTTCCTCAAGAAACTCCTAAACTAACAAAATATATTTTTTTTTATTTTTCAGACGATTGTACCTCTAGACATCGTGTACACCGCAAATACTCTTTTTTTGGGATCGTCTCCTATAAAACTTATGCCAACGGCTCATTTATTTATATTTTTCAATACAAATTCAACAGAATACTCTTGAAATGTTGTTCTTTAAGATATGTTCTCACAAATTCAATTTATCCTTACCAAATCGCGGAAAATAAATCTTAAAAAATTGCACAATTAACCAAGAACCCCCTTAATAGATAAAGAAATTGCATCATGAGAATCTAGTCGGGAAGTTATTGGTTCGACCCGTGAAGGGTCACACCCGCCTGTTTATTTTTTCAATGAATGAAATCGAAGACATGCCGATCAATGTCGTCATTGAAATGGTCTATTCTGGTGGCCGGTACGCCACATCAAAAAGTGTACTTGGCCCATTTTTTTCAAAAAGTTTTTTGATTTTTTTCTGATTTCACTATTTTTTTTATTTATTTATTTTAACGCCAATCGGCTTTATACAAACGGAAATATTAGAATTCATGTATTTCTTTGTAGATTTTTATATAATTGTTACTGATAGTGTACGATATAACAAAGTTTGAGAAGTAACTTTATAATAATTGCACATGAGTCACTTCAGCTTATCACAGTCGCTGATCTGAGATTCAACATGCGACGCAAAAGTTTGATATGATAGCCCAAAAAGATTTAGTGACATACAATAACCATTTACTGATCCAGCGATTCTATTACCCGGGCGTTTTTGGATATAATTTTTACTGGTTTTTACAGTATTAAGTAAGCGGTTATTATTATTTCTTAATCCAGGCCTTGGACAGCAGGAACCCACACTCTGAAGTATCTCAGGAGATTCGATCAGTCCTTTTACCACTTTGTAGCAAAACGACAGATCATTTCGTAGACGTCGACAAGTTAGGCTATTCAGTTGAAGATCATGAAGTAACTCTCCCTTAGATGACTCTTGTCCTCTTCGTCGAAGCCACGAAAGCAGATAATGGCAGAATTTGTTCTGTACTTTCTCGAGTCTCTTGATAATGACAGGAGTATAGGGACTCCACACAATCGTCCAATATTCGAAGATCGGTCTAATGAGGGTCGAGTAAAGGTGAACTAGTGTGGGGGATTGGTGAACTCTTCCTTCCAGAGCGAAGAACTAGACCAAGTATACGATACGCTTTAGTGATAGTCTTACCAATATATTCAGCGAATTTGAGTTTGTTGTCTATAACAATCCCCAAATCGTTGATATTCTCAACAATTAGGAGAGGTTGGTCTCGTACGAAATACTCAGCAGGCCTGGAAGATCGCGAGAAACACACACTGGCACATTTATTGATGTCCAGATTAAGACTAGAAGCTAAGCACCAATTATGCAGCTCATTCAGGTCTGATTGCAATATACGGCCATCTTCTTCTCTTGCAATTTCCCGATAGATTTTCAAATCATCAGCATACATGAAAAGTATGGGTCCTAGGTGTGACCCTTGCGGCACGCCAGATGTGATCTCAAACTCTTCAGAGACATAAGCATTTGACCTAAGTTGATGTCTTCTGTCAGACAAATATGATTTTTCTGAAGGACCACCTATTTTTTTCAAGTTTTGTCACATTCGAAAAGGTCACCATTACCTCATATGGCAATTGAAATTGTCAATTAATTAATCATGACTATGTAATTCACTTTTGTGCACTTCTAGGTGGTGACAAAACTCCAGAGTGGCCTTTTGAATGACCACCGATTTTTTTCCAAGTTTTGATACATTCAGAAAGGCCACCATCATCTCAGACAAATTTTTTAAGCGTTAATAATATTTTAGCATTGTGTACCATTGAATTGTCTACACAACTAACTTATTTCAAATTTTTTGCATCAATCCCCCCTCTAACTATACGTCATTTTTTCATAAATGGTTTTGCACAAATTGAAGTGTACAAAAGTTAATTAAAAAATCATGAATTAATTGACCATTTCCATTATCATCTGAGGTGATGGTGGCCTTTCTGAATGCGACAAAACTTGGAAAAAATAGGTGGAACTTCAGAAAGGCCACTCTGTACTTTTCCTCACGACATAGAAGTACACAAAAGTTGATTAACTAACCATAATTAATTAATTACCAATTATTATTGTCATCTGAGGTGATGATTCGTCTCTCGAGTGTGACAAAACTTCTAAAAACTGGGTGGACCTTCATTGAAAATCATCATTAATTAATTAACAATTCCCATTGTCATCTAAGGTGATGATTGGTTTCCTGAATGTGACAATTTTTCCAAGTTTTGTCACATTCAGAAAGGCCACCATCTGCTCAGAGGACACTAATAATTGTTGATTAATTAATTGTGGTTTGTTAATCAACGTTTGTGCACTCCTAGGTGGTGACGAAACTCCAGAGGGGCCTTCTAAAAGTCCACCTATGTTTCCATGGTCGATCATATTCAGAAATGCTATCGTCACCTCAGATAACAATTCAAATTGGTAACTAATTATTCATGATTTGCTAATTAACTTTTGTGCACTTCCAGGTGGTGACAAAACTCCTGAGTGGCCCTTTGAATGACCACCGATTTTTTCCGAGTTTCGTTACATTCAGAAAGGCTACCATCATCTCAGATGATGATTAAAATTGTTAAATAATTAATCATGATTTTCTAATTAACTTTTATGCACTTGTAGGTGCATAGTAAAAACAAAACTTTAGAGAGCTCTTCTAAAGGTCCACCTATCGTGTCCAAGTTTTGTTACATTTAAAACGGCCACCATCACCTCAGATGACAATAACAATTGTTGATTAATTAATTATGGTTTGTTAATAAACTTTTGTGTACTTCTACGTCGTGACAAAACTCTAGAGTGCCCTTTTTGAAGGCCCACCCATTTTTTCCAAGTTTTGTGACATTCAGAAATGCTACCATCACCTCAGATAATGATTAAAATTGTTAATTAACTAATCCTGATTTCTTCTCCTCCCCTTCCACGCGTATATTCCATTCAATCGGTAAAAATGGTCCAACCTTATCTCGGATTTGAATGTGAATATCGTATTTATTGTTTAACGCATCAAACTCAAAATTTGGAGTCGGTTTTGACAGCTAACCTCTGTCGCTCGAGCGCATTTTCAGATTTCCGCCTCTCTCACTTGGCCTTACCCGCACTCCTCGTTCAGCATAGACACCGGAACTGTAAAACCCATCAGTAAAAATTGCACTTGACCATAGTTAACAAATTTCTTTAGCGTCAATAATATTTTACCACTGTGTGCCTTGAATTTTCTACAGAACTAATTTTTTTCAGATTTTTTGCATCAATCCCCCCCCCCCCCTAATTATAGGTCAGTTTTTCATAAATTGTTTTTGCAAAAACTACGCATACCAAAAATTTATAAATAATATACCATTGTGCACCATCGAAATAGGAAGAGATACCAATATGATTGTTTTAATTATCTTCCAACCCTTCCGCTAACTATGGTGAAGTTTGTTTGTCGGCTAACTACATACGAATGGATCCCGGGGCTTGCCTGACTCCAAATATCTCGGGGAAAGAATATGTTTATTATTATTAATTTTTTATTATTATAATAATGCACTCCCAAATTCTAAAAATGATTTTCCTATGACCACTAAATTCTCCTTCATCGAAGGCATTTTTTAAAAATATTTGAATGATGACTTCTGCTAAAATTGTCAATTTTGCAAAATAAAAAAGAAAAAAATTTCTTCCAAGTGCGCAGTGCCGTTTGTTTTAATTCCTTGCTCACAATTTATTTAATTTCACTGAACCGTAATTTTGTAATATAACGTTTTCAGTTAAATTCACTTGACCTTAATGATAATTTTATAATATACTGTGATGTGATGTCACCAAACCCGCTCAGGTCAGTACTGCCAACGTGACACATTAAGTGTGGACGTATTACATATATATATACTTTTGAGATAATAAATCTCGACAATTGACCCGAGCAAAGCACCTGTTTTAACCGAAATAGGGCACTATAAATTTTAAAAAGCGTGCCATTACAAAGCTGATAGCTACCTTATATGATAATAGTCGGGTTAGTTTTGCAGGAGGTGGTCGGAATGTAATTTATTTGGATTAATCCTTTGGCGGTGGTGGAAGGGGTATTTGCTTCCTGTATATGATACGTGTAGCGACCGGGCAGGCGGTAGATTTAGATTAGAGGGGCGATAGAGCGGGAGATTTGGTTTGAATTTGAATCAAAAAGTGAGCTTGGTCCGCTACACTACCGCGTGTCTTGATTTTATAATTCTTTACTTTAAATGTACAGCGTTGAGAAAATACCGCAACAAGCAGGGGAAGAAAAGGAGGCACAACGTGGAACGAAAATGCAATCGGTGGCATCGAAGCTGGATACTCAAGACACCCTGGGAGATAGAAGGAGAAGAAAAAAAAAGAATCAGATACATTAAACCCTATTAATCAGAGAATACCTAAACATGAGGAACCGAAATCGAACGTGCAACACCAGAAGGACTTGACACATCCACAAAAAAACAAAACAAAAATGAAGCGCAACTATCTCATTTAGAATCAGGAGAACAAAATGGAGAAGTTTTGCGAAAGAGTATATCGAGATAGATTAAAAGGCAGCGTTCTGATCTACATGAAATATTAGTATTGGAAAAAAATAACACTGTTTCACATACAGACAAGAGAAGGAAGTTGAACATTACGGGAGAAGAATCATGTGGAGACGTCAGACTAAATGTGCAATTATTGAATACTGAAGTTGGCGAAGAATATCACGAACGATGGACCTTGCAAAATTCACTCGGTCAAGAAGTAGCCGAAAATGTGGGATTTGAAGCCTCATGTCGACAATAATCCAATTTGGAGATATGGATTGTATAGAAATTTTCGAAAAACGAAAATTCCGATTTTTATAATCGGAATATTTGTGTTCATAACCACTACGTTAACGCTGTAAACAAAAGACAGGAACGACAGTTTCTACATTTCACAGTTGATAATTCGCACACTTTCATCCATTTACATCTTCGTAATGTACATTTCACACCATTAATTGAAGTGGAAGACATTTTAGCTGATAATGTACCGGTAAATCAACATGATGATAATACGGCAGTTGCAATAAATGCAGACAACACTGACGATGAAAATAGCGACGAGAATAATTATAACAACGCTTATTCTCACGTAGTCATTAATGCCGTGAATGGTTCAAGCCATTCACACCTTACAGTAATCATTATGGACATGCAAAAAGTCATATACGATTTCACAATTCGTTCAAAAAAACTACATTCGGACATTCTTGTGCTGTCTGTGATAGACTTTGGTGGAAACAGGACTGGAAAAACACTAAATGCATACATGATGATCTCCTATAGGAACTGACACCAAATTATGTTCGTGGTAGTACGGTGGAAGTATGCTCCACATGCAAAAAGTCGCTAGACACAGGGAAAATATTACTATCGTCATACAATGGTTTCAAATATCCAATTATTCCCTCGGATTTACCCAAATTATCCATGTTCCTGTCGATGTAAATACAACGGTCAAGCATTTACCAAGAAATATTGAAGAAGATCACTGTGTTTATGGGTACATAAAAGAGAAATTGATCCATAAAACTAGTCATGTTCATGGACTCATTGAAAAACAAAATCTTAAAAAATGGTTACAGTATGTAGTTATACACCACTTTATATGCACGAACAGACTAAACTAAATGAAGAATTTTTAAATAGTTATGAAGATTTACGATAGATGAGATCAGTGAACATGTCCCTATCGGAGATAACGTCACAGCTCTACAGCAAACTCTCATGTGGAATGAGGATAAAATGTTGCATATTGCACCACGAGAGAAGAACGTTCCACGTAGGATCTTCTTTGATGAGTATGCTGAAGAGCTTTCATTTCCTAGAATCTACGGCGGACAATTTCGGACATATAGAGAGGGACGGCTCTAAAAATTTCGATTTTCAAATTCCTACCTTGAAGATCAGAAATGTTGCATCTGTATAGGTTTCTTTTCCGTTACGTTAGGGTACTGATTATAGATGAAATCAGAATGATCAGTGCAGAAATGTAAGTAAAAATTGATTTTCGTTTAAAACAAATTACCAGAAACCATTCTGAAGTTTTTGGCGGTATTGACGTCACTTTTATCGGAGCTTTACGCCAAGCACCACTCGTAAGAGCAACGTTAATATACAAGCCAATCAGAACATTCATGGTGAGTTCTCATTTGTAGCGAAGTCTACAGTTCTTTCAACTCCTTCAAGTCATGAGACAGGCGAATACTATATTTTCCTCAATACTAACAAAAGTACGCCAGGCAGACATTTTAACACCATCTGAATTTGAAATTATTGAATCTCGATTTTACACGATGCTCAAATATGGTGCCCCAACTTGGTTCGTTTATTTTACACTAATCACGCAGTAGATACCTACAATAACAAAATTTTGGAAAGAGATCCAGCCAAAGTAATTTCAACAGCCAAGGATATCATTACAAGAGCTAAAACTGCTGAACAAGAAGCTGCTTTTCGTTTAAAATTACACACAAAAAGTATCATTGATACCGGCTCCTTGCCATATCAAATAACTTTTGTAAACGGAAAATACTATATGATTACGAACAATGTCGATGTCACTGATGGAATAGTAAACGGTGCAGTTAGAAAATTGGTTCATCTAGACTTCGATGAAGACGGTAGACTGTGTCATCTGGAGACGTTCCTCTTTTTTCTCTTCACCCACCCCTTAGATTTGTAGTGTTGGTGAAAAAAAATGATCCGCGAAGAGCAGGCACGGAGAAATGATTCTAAGGGGTGACGCAAAGGCTTTCTTATTTCCTGTTTAATTAACATAGGAAAAAATCCTTTTTCGTGTTAATTCATTGAAGTCCTAGTGTCTTTTAGTTCCAGAAACGTATAAACTTGTAAGTGGTTGAAAGATATATCAAACTATGTTTTACATGTTTTCAATAATTGATTTATTCAATAATCCGTGTTCCACAGCCACATTAATATCACCATACATATACCACTATTCTATTCCTATTGTAATCTGTTTCAGCTATCGTGGTAACATTATCCCTCCCTCAACCTTATCTTCCTCTGAGTTTCTCACATCGAATTGTCCTGAACAGACGTAGTATTGATAATTTAAAAATGATTCCAAACAATTCCGGAAATTCAATCCCCTTCGTCCAGAGTAGAATTTAAAAACGTTTTCTTGTTGCAATCAGAGTACTTTTTTCGATGTTTTCCTACAACTTGGACCAAATATTGGTACTCCTCCTCACTTTTAGTGATAAAACCGTTGTACTATTCGGCTAGTGCAACACGTCGCTCAGCTACATCATTAACCACCCTCAGATGTTTGAATACTTGTCGACACTCCTTGCAACTCTCATTTGATTCCCAAGTATCGGGGCTCTCAAGGAGGAAATCGTAAGGCAAGTTGCAATTCTTGAACAAATCCAATGACTTACGGTTGATGAAGTAACTGACATCAAGATCTTGTACCTGTCACTCATCATCATTCAACTTGATCCGAGTCACTCTTTCCGGCTTGTTCCGGTCTTTTGTCAATGCTTGTACCATCTTTTGCTTCACATCACATGAAAAAGAAGGATCGAAGAATGCCAAGGCAGCCAATTCTGGACAAAGATACCATAGATGAGCCCTGAGCTTGTTACTCGCAACCTTTGCTACTTCAGCATTGACCTCTCGAAATTTTTCCAAATTTTGCAGCAGAGTCAAATCATTATTAGGGGCATTGATTGCTACTTGGGCCGTGAACCACGCTCTCACATAAAAGCGCACAGAAAATGCAAATTTGACAAAGAGCTTTGACGTCGCGAGAAATTTCCGATTTCTTGAAAAATTGATCCTTGAACAAAAACATCTTCAACGATTTTGTCAAGCCAGCGAGCATGATGATTGGCACCAGGCTTCTTAAATGAGAATCCCTGCGGCGGTATCCCTCCGAAGAAAATGTATGCCAATAGCAAAAACTCCTTGTAATCATTCCTAGGTTGAAACACCTATGATATAAAACAATGAAATGAGTTATCTGTTGAGTTACTTATTCACCACTGAAAGTATTGGGAAATTTGCGGTACCTCGAGCTGATTCGCAATGAATTCCAGAAGAGCGTCTTTCTGTCCTTTAAGAATTTCCGATGCCAAATCATCCTCCATTCCACTTTTGAAGTCGGTTTTGTCAATCTCATCCCATTGTTTCTTGAAACGTTCAAAAATTATCATATTAGGCCCACTGGTAACTTTCCAGTAAACTTCAACGACGGCTTTGAAGAGTAATTCAAGCACATGACGACGGTAAGCAAGGTAGAGGAATTCTTTCCCAAATTTCTTTTCCAATAACGCACATGCTCCCTTCTGATGTAAATTACCTGTAAATTAATTGATAGAAAATGAGAAGATTGATCCGATGTGAAAGTTGAACTCAGTTATCAATGAACATCGCAGAATCTGTATCTTAATTAACAATCTGTATTTTGAATAATCATGTTCTGAATTTGAATTCAATTTGAGACTAAAGTGCTCATGAAATTCTTATTGATAGTCAAAATTGAGCATTACATTCGATTTTGATTGTCGTATGGGACTGAGAATTCAATCTCATTGACCATCGAAGATAATTGACTGATTTATCAATAACAAGATCAATGGAAATTCTATGGAAATTAGTATTTGTTGAATATTCCAACCTTTTTCAATTCAAATCAAATCATCAAATTTTGAGAGTAATTTTCTAACAGTGCTACACGGTCAAAAATTTTTGACTCAATTTTCCGGCAGACTTCCGGAAATTGTTCACACATTTAATTTCCACTGAAATTCCAGGTTTTTTGTAATTGAACATTCTAAATTATCTGGAGAATCGGTAATGACTATAAATTCAAGGTACATTTTTCCCTGAAAATTAATGGAAAACCAGGAAATTTTGGTGAATATGTACTGGAATTTTCTGGAAAGTCACCCTGAATGCAAGTTAGGGGAAAAAAATCATGGAATTTCAGATTTCACTGAAATTTCAATGTTACTCGGCACTGGATATTCAAATTCCATAGAAAATTTCAATGAACTAAAGAATCTTCGTCTTTGTGCTACTTCAAATTCTGAAACCTCACAGAATTTTCAGTGAAATCTGAAATTTCATGATTTTTTTCTCCTAAATAGCAATCCATGCCACAGCTCTCAAAATTGAAGGTCAAATGTCCATGAAAATTCTTTTTTTTTTTAACAGAGAAGTTTTCAAAAAAATTGTGGAATATTTTTCAAGAGATCCCAACTTCAAGGAACTTTGAGTCGTCGACTCTCCACACCGATTTCTGTTATTAAACTCGAATATTCAAAGCGAAATATACACAATTTTGATAGTGCAGTTGTTATTAAGGATCAATGAGTTCAACTAAACTGACCTGTGTTACTACTCGTTGTGTCGAAACACAATGCTTTAATATTAGCTGACAGCCCCAATCTTCGGCAGCTGACATGATAGCATTCGCACAATTCTCCCCCGTTCCAGAACTTAATTTTGGTATACCGAGTAATTGCTCGGTACCAAGCCCAGTTACAATAATTGGGAGACGCTCTATCTTCCCTGAGATTTCATTATCGGGCAGTAACTTTCCATCCCAATGCAGAACCAAGACTTTTGCTGCTCGGAGACCGGATTTCAATTGAGTCGTTAGTTGTTTTCGTTCATTCTCTCGTGCTCTATGAACGGTTCTGTGACTCAGATTGACTTCGTTCAAATTGAACCCGGAAGCTTCAGTGGCAGCAGCTAGAATGTGAGTTGCGTTTCGCGCAGAAATGCCTGTTCTATCGAGAGCAGCAACGACCTTGGGAGTCATGATGTTGAGTTTCGGTTTCTTTTGAGGTACAGGAAGTTCATTTTCGAAATTAGAAGGGACTCTCTCTAGTCCGTAGCCATCAGTAGATTTCGTCGAGCTAGTGCTAGACACTGAAAGACCACTCAGTGTCTGACTCAGAGCTGCACAATAAATTACGCGATGAGTACAGTCGATATGTAGGATATAGGATATCAATAGAGAGCTTCATCGAGATAACCTCGGTCGAAAATTCAAAGAAGATTTAAATTATGCAGAGAACGGAAATTTTAGCGGGGAATCGAACGCAGGACTTTCTCGTATTATGCGCGTACTCATCCAACTGAGCTAGCGAGAACTACGAACACTTTCCCCCTCAAGATTCACTCTACGAGACCGCCTCACTCCATGGAGCATCAAAATCAATCTCAAGAGAATTAGAATTGAAATTCCCAATAACTATAAATCTATAGAAATTATCCTTTTCAAAGCAATAAGAAATTGACGAAATACCTTCAGGTTCGGGATAAATGTTGGCATCTTCTAGATGATTCACATTTGACTCGGGTAGCATCGGCTCTGAAGGAAGCAAACCACGGCGTTTTTGGATCCGTTGTGATGATAAAAATTGTTTTTGATCTTCGGTCATCACTTCCATCGCGTCATGTCGTGCGATGTCAAAAATCATGTTTAAATCCTCCTTGAATTCATTTTCTTTGTCCTGCTGTGTCATCGATTTCTTCCGAGTTCGACTCTTTTGGAGACTCTTCCAGACTAGATGAAGCTTCTTCAATTTACTAATGGCATGTTTTGTTTCACGTACGTGTATTCCAGCTTTGCACCAAATTCCTTCTAATTCTTCAATAGTTCATGTGGCAGTCTCATAGATCGTTTTTCGATCAACATAGTGTTTGTGGAAAAAAATCTGAAGCACGTTACGTCGCGTTGGTAACTTTCGTCCTTCAAAACATCTCTTGCTTGGACCAATCAAGTAAATATCATCTGTTTCAGGACTTGAAGACATCATTCAAATTTCCACAATACCACATAACACAATAATTCACTGTTTTCTTTTGAATTCGGAGTTATTCGCGCTCAATGAATGGGAAGAAATATCAAAACTCGAGGTAGTTAGCCACGGACTATACACATACCTACATGGAAGTATGCCATATAGCCCTATCAAGGAATGAGCGCTAGTGGCGCCATCTGTGGTTCATCATGTGAGTGAGATGATTTTGACCTCGATCGATCAATTGAAATGTCGAAAAAGGCTTAAAAAAGTGAAATTGTGGGAAAAGTGAAAAAAATAATAATTGTCATAGTTATTAAACCCTTATTGTTGGATAAATGAACTATTTGGAACATGTAAAACATAGTTCGATATATCTTCCAACCACTCACAAATTCATATGTTTCTGGAACTAAAAGAGAATACGACTTCAATGAATTGACACGAAGAAGTCTTTTTTCCTATGTTAATTAAACGGGAAATGAAAAATCCCTTTGCGTCACCCCTTAGAATCATTTCTCCGCGCCAGCTGTTCGCGAATCGTTTTTTGTCCACCAATACGACAAATCTAAGGGGTGGGTGAAAAGAAAAAAAAGGAACACCTCCCGATCACACAGTCTATGAAGACGGTCACGTTTGCAGAATCGGGTTGAAATTTTGTTGTTCACCAAAAAGTTGGTCGAAAAGTGAGAAAAAAAGCTGCCAGGCTGGCTATTCAAAGCAAAGCTAGCAATCCTGCTGTTCCTATTGAACTGAGGACATCGACTATCAATCTGACAATGGGCAAGAAAGTGACAGTTAAACGAAAATACTTCCCAATAATTTCAGCTTGTGCATTAACAATCCATAAATCCCAGGGTGTTACATTCGAGGAAATTGTCTACGAGTACGATAAGACACATCCACAACAGCTTGTTTATGTTGCGCTCTCTTGTGTAACTAGCATTGAAGGTTTGTTCATTGTTACACCCGACGATGATAAAACCAAATTCCGATTTCATCATGACAGAGCACAAGCATCATCAACTTTATCGTTGTTACAAGTGTGAGGAATTCTTGGCGGAATTCCTCCAGTTGCCATAGAGTCCGTGAGGACCACCAGAGATCAATTGCGGTGAGTCAAAGACTCTAAAAGTGCCAACAATTTAAAAATTTATGGAATACACAAGACCGAAACTAAAGATTTTGAATTGCTCGCGAAACCCTCCCCCCCCCCCCCCCTCCCATTATAAAATTTCACACCTAATGTGTAACCCCTAAACACCACCTCCCCATAAAGATAACGGTGGTAAAAACCCCAGAAAACCGTCGTACCGCCGCGGAACAGGACCGAAGTACCGAGCCACCCGACGATGGAACGGACCCCCCCCCCCCCCCCTTTAGCGGGAGATTCGCGGTAAAACATATAGGACCCTAAAAAGGCGCTGAGATACGTGGGTCCACGAGATTGGATATTTTACCTTTTTGTTGGAGGGCTATAGGTTTTGAATTCAACCACCGAAATCTATAGATCGCCTGGTTGAAAAATTAAAAATGAGGTCGATATTTTCTTTTATATATACGAGTTCCTGTTTTTTATATACTCAATTGCGTTATACCCGAGAATTGTTTTTCCCACCGACTTCCCTGGGTAAGAAGTAATCCACACGAGGCCTGAAAAGGGCCCAACCCCTTTTTAAACCCTACCACCCCAACTACCTTAACCCAAGGCCCCGATACACCCACCCGAAAACCCCTCCTCTTCCCCACAAGCCGCCCGACCTTGCTCGAGGACGGCAGTCCAATCCCGGGATCTACGCTCCGAGAATAGGTATGAGTATGGCTCTCTCGCACTTGTGCATATCCCCTATGGAGAATCCTCTCCCTCTTACTCACACACACACTAACCGACGCTATCGCGTGATCCCAAGTGCCCCTCTCACCCGCGCCATGCCGCAATCCCCCCAAACTACACGCACTCGAAACCCGCACACCTCTACAGCCTACTATGTCCACTCACTCACTATCCATCGTTCCCACGTCTCTTCTACCCGCGCTCCCCGTGAACCCCTACGAACCGACAATCGGAGAATCTCGCTCGCACCCATACCGATACCCCAAGACCCGGCAATTAGAGCGTCTCGCTCGCACCTATGAATTTTACCGATACCCCATAAAAGGAGTGTCTCACTCGCACCCATCTGATATCATAGAAGCCAAAAATACCTACTCAGTTACTCTACCCCGTAAACATGCCTAGATAGCCTCCCGCTATGATAACGTCCTTCTCTCGCCCCATCTCACTCTACCCCGACCCGATAAAATCCCCAAATAACCCCCCATGGCAATTTTCTGAGCTCCCAATGGAAGCTATTCATAGAAATGATTCTACTCCTGTTTATTAAACGATTAGATGATGGCACATCTTTGGGTTCTTTGGCTCACTTAGAAAATAACTTGATTTGAACAAAACTACAAACCTCTCACTTTCAGTACTGATTAATCGTACTGCTAAACTCGTACTAGATGAGTACGTTCGATTACGATCCTGTTTCTATCCTTCTTTTTATATACAAAGCTCCCCTATATATAACTATATACTTTACGTGATGTGAAGTTTTTTTTTCGTTGTATAAAGTTAGCAGAATATATCGAATAATTAACAGGTACATTTGTGTCGCGTGGAATTTCGTACTGCCGTTAGGCTTGACTTCTCCATCCGAACCCCTCCCTCTCCCCCTGAGCAAGCCCGAACATCTGTTACCTTTCTTCCCCCTTGCCTGATCCAAGCCTCCCCCCTATCAGATTTAAAATGAGTTTTAATTTTATTATAATAGTTATTGATCGACCCGAAGGTTGCTGCTACTTTTTTGGAAGTTCTATCTCAGTTGTCGGTTTGCTGGTTCCGCGGACAAAACCTGCTGGCGCCCACTATTTTTTTTGGATCAGGTCGGATGGGGGAGAAACGGGCCAAGGAAAAACTCGTTTTTCCACCCCCATAGGAAAAATCGTCTTACAAAGAATTCAAGAGACGGTCGTTGAATACCCTAAAAACTAGAACGAAAACTATTATCAATTTTATTAGTGATAAACAATGTATCTCGTTGTTTACTTTCAACGTACAAAGTAACAAAAGTCATCGCCTGGATTCGAATGAGTCGGTTATTCTAAAAAGCAACATCTTATTGCTCTCCGAAACGTGATTGTCCAATAATGAGGAATGCGATATACCACATTTCAAGTGCATCGTTCATTTTAAACGAGATATTCTTCGTGTAGGGGGTGTAGCAATATACCAGAATAAAAGTGATACAGCTAATATTGTAACACCGAACATGGAGTTGATCTTCGCCAATGTTCAGGACTTTCTTGTTCGACGAACAGCTGTTGGGGACCTTTGTGCAGCTCAATGTGTGATGGAAAACGGTATAACGCTACTCATGGCAGTCATCTACGTTTCGCCAAATCAAAAAATTTTGGACATTCAGAAGTTTATTCATAGAGTACTGTTAGAATATATGGAAGAAGGCTCGCGTGCACTTAAAAGATATGACAAAGATTTATCTAAACTCCCATTAATTTTGGCTGGAGATTTCAACATAAACTTCGCAGACAAAAATTCAGAGTCCCTCACTCAATTTCTTCTTGAGGAATTTAATTTGGAAATGAATAGCTACAACAAAATACAATACATCAATTGATGCAGTTTTTCTAGATACTTAGACAAAATTGAATCTAAAACATTTGTATCCTACTCCAGCTACCACAAGCCACTGATTTTTATTATTCAATCATCAAATTGCACAAATGTAATAGAAATAGATGATTAAACAATTATTGAATGATCGAATCGTAAAAATGTACTATAAATAAATAATTAAATAGTTTTCATTTTTCATATAATAATGTGTTCTATTATTATTACGAAATTCACCCATATCTACCTTAACGACATTAAGGTCGCTATGTGTCGGACTACACGTATAAACGACATGTGTCGGACTACACGTATAATTTTTTTATTATGGTGTGTAGAACACTCGTTTATATAGATTTTACTGCATACCATGTCCGTTAAGCGAAGGTCTGCTGAGGTGATGGTTTTTGTTTGCACCTGCTGATCTGAGTAATGTATCCTTATTTTGTTCATGCATAAATTCGACAATAATCGAGGGGTAAAATAGGTCCCCATTTGCATTTTTCTTAATAGCCATGCGGAAAATAGAGCCAATACCATTGAAGGCCATTTCACATCCTAAGACCTCTCGGATACCAATAATGACATTCTCTTGATACAGTTGACGTCAAAGTTGAACATTTCACATGGGCCATACTCGAAACGCTTGACAAGCATACACCCTTAACTAGTGTACGGGCCAAAAAACAACCGGCTCCCTGGCTTTCAAATCCCATAACAGAATTAATGCGAAAACGTGATAGCACTAGATCTAAGTACAGGAAAACTGGTAATCTGATCGACAAATTTGAGTTTTTAAACGATCTGGGCACGATCTGAATATTACATTAATCTTTTTGGCGGAATCTCAGATTTCAAAAGGATCTGGTCCAACTGGCATTGGGCATTGAAAAAGAAAGCAAAACAGTTGTAAAGTTTGCGGTTGATCTAGAGAAATTGGGAGATTACTTTGGTGAATTTGGAAAATCATCCTTATGTACTATCACTCCACATGTTACTGACACATCCTCCGGTGGAGCGCACAATGAGAGTAAGGGTGCAGAGAATGAAGAATTGGTTATCTCGACGGTCACAATGCAAGAGCTCTGGGTCGGCTTGAAACGTTCAGGATCTGGCTCTGCGGGACCCGACTCTCTCTCACGCGATATCATCCGCCTGCGTCTACCGCTGTGCGCTGATTTCATCAAGTTGGAAGGATTCGCTCATTCGGCCTATACCTAAGGTTAAAAATCCAGTACATTGGCGTGACTATAGGCCGATTGCTTTTACATGCTTTCTAGCTAAAAGAAAATTTGAAAGGAAAGTCTATAATAAAATGTCGGTGTATCTTGAGAGATCTAATAGACTGAACGACTATCAATCGGGTTTTCGGGAATATAGGAGTACACAGTCTGCAATGTTGAGTCTTGTGAACGATATTAAGTTGGCACTACATGAGGGAATGATGACACTGTTGGTACTCTTCGATTTCTCAGAGGCGTTTGATATGGTTGAGCATAATCTCTTAATTGAAAATCTAACTGTTCTGGGTTTTAACCGGGCGGCCTGCGACTGGATTAGATCCTACCTTATAGGAGTAGCTTATGCCCCAGTATCAGAGACTATTTTTTCCGGGGAAACTCACTTATGATGTATTACGATTAAAGTCACCGCAGTACCCTTTCAATAAACTCATTTATAAAGCCAGTATCAAGGATAGAGTTACAAGAGGATCGGCACTTGATGTATGTTTTCGCAGTCATAAAACCAATTATGGAGCTGGCTCTTTCGTGGTTTCAGCAGCCTCCTTTTGGAATTCAATCCCTGAGTGTATACGCTCTGTTGACTCTCCTATTGTTTTTGGTGCAAACATTCGTATTTATCTATTACAACAATCAGGAATCAAGAGAGTAAATCAGAAACTATAAACTACAATTTAATGTTCTGTCTTAACGTAATGGATTTATCTTAATTTTATAATTTTATAATTTCCGAAGCAAATTGGATGTACATAAATTTTTAACTATGAAACTAATCATTGATGGTTTTGACCATTGTCGATAAATTAGTCATAATCATTCGGAGAAATGTAATTTGTTGTGTTGTATATATATATATATGTATATATTTGTATCTTCTTCCTCTATATTGGTCCGTAGGGGGCTTCCTGCCCTATGACCTAAATAAACCCTCTGAATACATGCATACATACATTCTCAAACTCTTCATTTTCCGTAACGGGAACACCCGCGATATCAATGTTTTTTTTTATAGAGCCGGTGCTTTAGAATTTCAATTTCTCTAAAAGAATTGTCCTCAATCACTTTGATGCGTTTGTCATGATTTTTTATGTCAACCATCTAATGCCGCCGGTGGGCTCGGAAAAAATTGCTCTCGGCACAGGCAACTTTGCGTGAAAAAAATATATAGATACAAGCTGACCCGGTTAACTTTGTACACGCTTAACTTGATATGATCTATACTTGCTATCCTCTCCAATTTGAGCTGCTCTATAGTACGACGAAGATAAAAAAAAAAAATAATGCAAATCGGTCAAGTAAAACATCATGATAATTCTGATCAATTCAATATGTTCTATTTACACATTAGCTAAATCACATGAACATTCAATGTAAAGCTTTCTCGTAAACTACGTTTTTGGTTTTGTTTTTCGGCGCATAGCCCAATAAAAATGATGGTTTTCCAATACGTGAACATGCGACATACAGTTGCCCATGCGCAAAACAGGGAAGTTCCAGGTTGATCCCACAAATTTCTAATGAGTGGCCTTGCGATTTATTGATTGCCATAGCAAAGGCTAGACGCACGGGGAATTGCAGCCGCTTGAAGTCAAACGGTAAGTCTGTGGGAATCATTGGGATCCGCGGAATCAAAACAATCTTTCCTTTGTACTTTCCCTTGACAATCGTCGCCTCGATGATTGTTCATCAACTTATTCACATCCAATCTTGTTCCATTGCATAGTCGAGGTTGATTGATGTTTCGTAACATAATGATTACTGAGCCTACTTTCAATTGCAAATTATGAGGTGGTAATCGACATAACTCCAGCGAATTCAAGAATTCTGTGGGATAGTTAACTACTTCATCTGGATTGATAACCGCGTCAACTGATTTGAGCGAAAACAACTGTCTCGTAATTAAATTTTGGATACTCGTGTTGATATCATCAACATCTTTGTTTTTTGCCGCCAATATTGCTCTGTCACTCAGCCACTGGTGATTTTTGTAATTCTGCGAAATACACAGTTAATGAGGCCTTGTTTTGAGTCAGTCAGCTGGCAAAAATCACTGGACAATGTAATGAGTCCGGTCAACGTATCAACTGCAATTTTGCCATTACCAACATTCAGCAATTGGTTCAAAAATACAGCTGCAGTCTGATCTTGTTGCAAAAATACTCTCATGTTCGTCGTTAATCGGAGTATCTTCACATGTCGCCACAAATTTGATGATTTTAAGCACGCCTTTAGTTCATCAGCTGCAGTTGATCGTGGGATAACCGGAGGAGTCTGACGAAAATCACCGGACAAAAGAATCATTGCTCCACCAAAAATCTTTCGGGTACCACGAAGATCTTTCAGTGTTCTATGAAGTGCTTCTAGCGACCTCTCATGGGCCATTGTGCATTCGTCCCAAACAATCAATTTACATTTTTGTCGAACCTTTGCCATTGCGCTGTTTTTGGAAATATTGCAAGTTGGTGTCTCGTTGATTTGCATATTTAGTGGCAATTTCAATGCAGAATGTGCAGTTCGTATGCCTTCCAATACAGTCGCTGCTATTCCAGATGAAGCCAATGCTAGGGCAACTTCATTATGTTATCTAATCTGCGCCAAAAGCAATGAAATCAAAGAAGTTTTTCCAGTCCCTCCAGGAGCATCCACAAAGTAAATGCCACCTGTTCCATTGTTCACAGCTTCCATCAGAGATTCGTATGTCGTAATTTGTTGTGGATTCAACTTCGGAACATTTCTACGTTCTTCTTCAGTCAGTGATTTAGTATCGTATTACTGTTGTCTTCGTAATTCGTGGTTGAATCCATCATGCATTGGGCTATTAGGTGATATGAGACGCAAATGTGACAACAATTTATTCCCCATCAATAAACACATATCTTCGATCATGATCAATGTCTCGTTGTGTATTTCTGCTGTCATTGCTAATGTCGGATTTGACTTTTCTTGTCGCACACGAAGCAAAATATCCTCAAACATATGGTCTTTATATGTGGCCCATGAATATTGTGGATTAGAAGAAAAACATGTACATATAATGATTGCGAATAATGTGCGAATTTGATTTGGTGATGATGATATGACTGAATCTTTGAGCGTGTTATCCCAACGAGAATCGTTCTCAAGCAACTGTAAGAGTTGACATGCCTCATGATAAGTTGCACATAGATGTCCATTAACGGTTCTCAGGTGTTGAGCCGACATCGGACCATGAACGTTTACTAACAGTAATCGAAGATAATAACATTCATCGTTATTTGGATGCACAGTGTATATGCGACCCAGAGCGTCCGAAGCAAATACACCCGGATAACCTTCAACTGGTTTTCCTTGTTTCCGTCGTTGAAATGATTTTGATGATGCATTCCATGTATAGTACCGTGGCATTGCAGCATATAGTAAAGTGCGAGCGAATGGATCTGTTTCGCAAATGAAGAAGAAATTTGTCAACATTGTCGAAGGTGCCTGTGCTGCTCGATTCAGTGCATTTTGTGCATTGAAATACACTCTTTGTCCATTTTCGAGATGTACTGACAAATGGTGAACTGCAGAATATCTTTCGTGGATTGCAAATGCAAAAATACGCCAAATTGCCTCATTGCTGCTCACATAGCGACCCATCTGATACTGAGATACCTCGTCATTCTGATTTTTACTCCAAGAACGGCCATATGGCTACCCTTATTTACATATTTACATATATACTTGATCGATTTATGGAGTTACAGTATTCAACATTTATATGAGCTTCAAAGGTTTTCGACAATATCGGCGAATATGGCACAATCCACCGATTGTCCACATCAACATTTCGTCCTTTGACTTTCACAACCGTAGACCACCCATTGTCTGTAATTGACCGCCGACGATACAACGGGTATCCATCATTGCCTGTCATGGTTACTGAATTCAGATCTCTGGGATATCATTTGGAACACTTGCCATTAACCATACACGGCGAGTCATTGTTGACAATTTACGATCTATCTTTAATTGATTGGTAAATTTTCGATCTATCTTTACTTTAATTTAATAAATGCCTTCAGACGGGGAAGGTGGTAGTTATTGATCGAATTGAGAATGGAGAGTCTCTATATGCCCGGTAGCTTAGAGTATTTGTTTTGAGTCGGTGTCGTGCGGACGCATGTCTACCGCTCTCTGCGAAATATAAATTTCTAACGTACAGCGCTTATAGTACAGTGAAATTCTAAATCGAGTAAAAGTTTGGGCACAAAAGTGTCAAACTTAAAAAACCTCAAAATTCCCTTGGCTCCAAAAAGGAAAGCCAAAATGAGTCCTCCGATGGAAGACCCAAAGAAAACGAAAAAAACCGTTACGAAACCTTCGACTAGTGCGAGTTCAGTTCCCGCTCGCCTCGCCAAACCCTCCGACACTTCTGATGGACCTCAAGAGACTCCAAAACAAATTTCTGTCCCTCCATTAATCATCGAGAATGAAAAAATGGAGACAAAAAAATTAATCAATTTTCTGCAGAGCAACGCCACAGACAAAAATTTCAAGATGAAATTTAATGGAAGTACCACGATCGTCCATCTACGAACGCTCGAGGACTACAACAAAATCGCAAGTGTCCTGAAAAGGCAAGATATAAATTTTTTCACTTTCGGTCTTAAAAGTGAACGACCGAAAAAATATATTCTGAAAGGGCTTCCAAGCAGTTTTTCACAAAATTCAAGCCGAGTTATCAAAACACGGCATCAACGTACTTTCCGTTCGCCAGTTCGTGAAAGTAAACAAAGACGGAGACACCAAAGAAAACAGGCCATTACCGATCTTCGCTATCACGGTTGGCCCGGAAACAACCTTGAGCAGCTTTGCTGAAATCAAAACGATTTTCTACCATACATATAAGGTAGAAAAATATGTACAATCCCAGCAACCTACCCAATGCTTCAGGTGCCAGAGATTTGGCCACGCAAGCCAACATTGCAACCTGAACCCGAGATGCGTCAAGTGTGCGTCAAACCACGACGTAAAAGTCTGCACTTCCAAAACCCTGAAGTGTGCAAACTGCGGACTCGCCCACACAGCCAGCTCCAGAGAGTGTTCCATGCACCTAAAATTCATGGAAACTCAGAAAAATCGAGCCCAATCGGCCAGGCCCAGCATGGCGCCATTGGAATTGCCCGCTACACCTCACTCGGCCACGATCCAGAATCTGGAAAGGAACATCCAGTTCCTCCAGTCTCCTGCAGTCCCAGTGCCAACTCCGAGTTCTACTGCCAACACGTCCAGGCCCACCTACGCTTCCTTCTTCCCGACGGCGGAAACCTCGAGAAGGAATCTTATTACACCCACTGCTGAACCTAGGACCATCCCAATGGAAACACATGCTCCCGAATCTCATTTAAGTAGAACTAAAAACTATGTAATTACAGCGAAGCAAGTCCTTGACGAGCTAACAACCCTTAGAATCCCCGAAATCCTTTCAGAGCTTAAAGAGATGAGCTCTAAACTCCAAACAGCCCTTACACCAATTGATAGGATCACAATCATCGCATCCTATGTCCACCTGTTCTTACCCTCCCCAAACACACCTACGCTTCTCCAGCAAACATAACCAACATATTAGCAATTAATATTTTTGCGCTCAAGCCTAATCTGGACGAGTTATTACACATCGTCCACAGAAATAACATCAAAATTTGTCTGATTTCAGAGACTAAGTTAAACAGCAAAACGAAGAAAATTAACTTCCCAGACTTCTCGCTGATCAGGGAAGACAGAACGGCCAAAGCAGGTGGTGGTGTTGCGGTGGCGATCCACAAAACCTTGTCACATAGAACTCTTCCGCATGATCTCCTGTCGCTCACCGAATACGTGGGAGTAGAGGTCCAAGTAAACAATAAAAAAACGAAGATCTACTCGATCTACAATCCACCGGATGTCTCAATAGATACAAACCTATTGAGGCACCTATTTTCGGATAGTACTCCAACAATTATTGTTGGAGACTTCAATGCGAAGGACACTGCTTGGACCTCTGCTAGGCCAAACGAATCAGGTAAGATTCTCTCAAATTTTTTGACGGAACAAAAAATTAATCTGCTCTTTCCAGACGTTCCTACACACTACCCTCATAATTCAAACACTCCTAGTACTATTGACCTGTTATTAACAAACAACATCTCTATCATTAATAATTTCACCACACTTTCCGAATCCCCATCCGATCACCTACCATTGTTTTTCTCCCTATTTGGCCGACCGACCTCACCAGAATCATCAAAAATTTGAAACTACGCGAAAACCGACTGGAATAAATTCAAGGATACCTTAAATGATGAGATTTCTACACCAAACCCTACTTGCAACAACACTGAAGCAATAGAGCAACACATAACACATTTCACCCAAGTCATTCAAACAGCCCTGGATTCCTCCACCCCCATCCGCTCAACGAAATCCACCCACACTCCTATCCCACCCGAAATAGCCTCATTAATAAAGCTAAAAAATTACATTAGGTCAAGATGGCAAAAAACCCGAAATCGCTACCTTAAATCCGAACTCAATCAGCTGATAAAAGAAATCAGACTTAAATTAACCGAATGGAAACAATCATCGTGGGACAACAAACTCAGAAACATAAACTTAAAAGATCACTCTATTTGGCGCGTAGCAAAATATTTTAATAATACAGGTAAAAGAAAAATCCCCACACTAAAGTCAAACAACACACTCCACACAGAAGACCACGACAAGGCAAATACACTCTGCATACACTACGCACAAATACACGAAATATCGGCCTCCCGAGGCAACAAATCCTTTGAACAACAAGTCACAGGTCATGTGAGAAAAACTATCCTCAAAGCCCCTATCGAAACTCCCATAAAATTCCTCACGAATCCCCGTGAAATCACTTCCGCTATCAAAAAACTAAAAAATAAATCTGCCCCGGGTGTGGATAATATTCCCAATATAGCACTAAAACCCTCCCAATTAAAGCAATAAGTTTACTAACAAAGATATACAATGCATGCCTCCTCAGACAATATTTCCCGGAACTCTGGAAAGGAGCGGTGGTCATTCCGATTCTAAAGCCCGGTAAGCCCCCTTCGCATCCGGTGAGCTATAGGCCTATTAGCCTCCTACCGGTATTGGCTAAACTCTTTGAGCGTATAATTTTAGCTCGTCTCAAAAAACCCATAGAAGAGTTACAACTAATGCCTATCAACCAATTTGGTTTTCGATCAGAACACTCGACCTGCCACCAGCTGGTTAGAATTACGAATGATATAAAATCCGCGAAAGACCGGAAAGAAGATACCGTTCTTCTTCTCCTGGACAGCGAGAAGGCCTTTGATTCTGTTTGGCCCACAGGCCTTATATACAAACTCGAAGGATTAAATGTCCCTAAATATCTATGTAAAATTTTACTATCATATCTCTCAAATAGATATATCCGAGTTCGAGTCGAAACTTCGCTTTCGAATAAAATAGAAATTGTCGCGGGAGTCCCACAAGGGTCTATTCTCTCGCCTGTTTTATTCAACTTGTACATTGCTTCTGTTTTTAGCAGAATTCCGAGAAATGTATCCATTGCAGGCTATGCTGATGACATTGCTTTGTACTCAGCTAGCAAATCGATAAACAAAGCTATTAGAAGAATAGAAAATGCTGCTTCTCTCACAATCAGTGAATTAACGAAATGAAAAATTCAAGTGAATGCTGCTAAAACAGAAGCAATCTTATTTACTAGCTCCAAGGCCAAGCCGACTTTAACTATTCGTAGCGATAAGATCACACCAACCGACTCTGTAAAGTATTTAGGCTTACACATCGATTCCAAACTCCTGTGGAGAAAGCATATATCTGAAATCAAGGTCAAGACTAAAGTTATCTTAGTAAGACTGTATAATTTGCTAAAATCACCCGCGCTCAGTCAATCCCTCAAACTTACTCTCTACAAAGGGTTAATTAGGCCCATTATCACCTATGGTTGTCCTGCCTGGCACAATGCAGCGAAAATGCACTTGAATCATCTTCAAGTGATTCAAAATAAATTCCTACGAATAATAGGAAATTTTAAAAGAAAACGACTATTGTGGAAATACACGAAACGCTCGGCATGACAACCATAGGCGAATTTATCGATAGAATAAATGAGACATTTAAATTTCAGCTACAATCCCATCCTAATCCCCAGCTCCAAAACATCAATATTGACATAAAATCCAATTGGTCCCGCTGACCATCTGTTTTGTCCCACCTTTCCATATATCCTTTTCTCTCCTGCCCCTCATGCACCCATTACTTATAAGGTTTTTTAGAAGTTATTTTTCCTTATATCGAGTCATCATGTAAATAATCACAAATATCTGTAATAATGAAAAATTAGTTTACACTTCTTTCAAATTAGATATAAAGCCAACGGCTGGTGATCTAGAACGTAGCACTCAAGATATTAATACTGTATATAGTATGTATATATGACAAATGTTAATAAACAATTTTCAAGTCAAGTCAAGCCCGGTAGCTTAGTTGGAAAAGTGCCCGGCGCGTAACTGGGAGTCTCGGGTTCGAATCCCGACTGAGACTATCGGGATTTTTTTCTCTTAAATTTTCGATTCATCTTTAATTTAATTTAATAAATGCGTTCAGACGGGGAAGGTGGTGGTTATTGATCGAATTGAGAATGGAAAGTCTCTATATGCCCGGTAGCTTAGTTCGAAAAGTGCCCGGCGCGTAACTGGGAGTCTCGGGTTCGAATCCCGACTGGGACTATCGGGATTTTTTTCTCTTAAATTTTCAAGCTATCTTTAATTTAATTTTTTTTTTGAGTCATTGTTAAAAATTCCGCAAGGCCCATGCATCATATTCTTCGTAACCACTGCATGTAATTTCGGATCAACAACTTCATCGGGTATTTCAGCTGAGATAATCGAATCGATTTCATCCGGTCTGATTTTGTCCATCAACCAAATCAAAATGTGCGCATGAGGCAAACCACGCTTTTGCCATTCAACGGAGTACCTCCAACAACGAACTTGTCCATACATACGATGTTTAATAATGAAGCCCATTAGAGATTTCAATTTTTCTTTGAAAACTCTGGCAATGATGCCTGTCAACTGATTTTTCGTCGGTGAGTAATTCTCTCGTCATGGCGAGGACTTCCGATGTAAGTGGCTGGCAAAATTTTCATCCTTTCCACATTAGTGGGATCGCGGTCAGCATTGATTGCATCGTGGAGATGAATGTATTCTTCAGATCGAAGTAGCTTTTGGTTCAAACGAATATATGTCAATCGTTCAGTCTCAATGTTGACATACATGTCAACTGCGAACTGATGGAAGAGACTGCTGCACTTCAAACTGTGATTGACGTCCCCTTCACGGATCATAAGTCTGTATGAACAGTATTTCATAGCACTTACTTTTCTATTGGTTTCAGCTCCTGTGAAAATCGAAAGTCTGACAATGAGTCAAAAAGAAAATAATGCAATAAAATTGATTTATATGTTTTTTATACCTTCAGAATTTGCAAAATATTCACCATTTTTTAAATTTCATTATTCGAAATCTCCCCCTTTGACTAAGAATCATTACACCAAGACCAATTATTCCCAATCATTTTCTATCAAAACTAATAAACTGAAAAATGAAACCAATGGGAAAAATGAAGGAAATAAAATCTAATTTATAGAATTAATAATAATAATCAGTTAAGCTGTCATATATACCTGTTAGCGGATTAATCATTTTGATGTTGAAATGATAACCATGCTCGCCTTGCCAAAATAGCAATGGGTATTGTAGCGCATCGTAGCTCCTGTGTGTTTCAGATACGCGTTTCAGTGCATTTTTGCCACGATGAAGCACGATGTCTCTAGATTACACATTTTCTCCACAGACACTTCATCGATGGTCGGCCGGTGGAGTTTTGTCGGCCCTGATAACGATATTATGGCTATTCGTTGGCATCCGATCCAATGCTATTTTGAACGATTTAACCAATTCGTTGTTCTGATGAAGAAACGTTTGTAGTTCTGCGATAATCTCTCGTTTCGTTGTTGGATTATGAACGCGACGTTGATTGACTCCACCATCCGAATGACCCATGAAATAGATTTGTAAGAACTGATGGTCCACATCAAGTGATGGCAACAACGCTCTTACTAAATGATATATATGCTCTTGAATCTGTAATGGTGTTATGAAATTTACCATGTCTTTTTGCTTCCGAATGGAAGCATTGAAATCGGTCAATTTTGAGTTTTGCTAATTATGTTTGTAAACGATATATAATGGTTTGAAACGTAAAAATACGAAGTTTGAGCATAGTGTCTGTATGTATCAATTTTTTTCAAAGATCTTCACTTACAAAATTTAACATACAAAGAACTACATTTTGAAAATAAAATCTGAAAAAATTGTCAGTTTTTTAGAAATCGCCTTTTTCGTTTTTTCCTCCGCTCGTTCATATCTTAGAAAATAATCAATATTTTTTAATTTTTTTTTTTACCAAATGTGCGTCTCAACTAGATCTAGGGAATGGTGGAAGACAATCTAGTAGGTTCCTCACAAGAAATTGGAGATATTTCAATTTTTCTGTTTTTTCTGCTTTCTGCCTTTGTACGTACTCTAGCGTCCCCAAAAATTGATATAAAAACTTAAAATTTGAAACGAAGACTCCTTTCGTTATAGTGAAGAACCCTGTTAAACAGCGATATGATCGTATGATTAGTTTTCCAGATTTTAATTTTTTCGTTTCCACGGTTTTTGTTTTATTTCTCGATAATTATTCAACCGATTTTGTTCTTTTTTTTCAAAATGTGAGTCTCAAGGAGATCTATAATATGCTTGCAAAACATTGAGTCAATTAGTTTGTGTACAATGAGATATTCCTATTTTTTAACTTTTGATTTTGGTTCTACTTTTTGTACTTGTACGCACGCTAGCGTCCGCAAAAATTGAGATAAGAACTTGAAATTTGGAACAAAGGTTCCTTTTGTTGTGGTGAAGAACGCTATTGAATGGTGATTTGATCGGTTCATTAGTTTTCTAGATATCGATTTTTTCGTTTTCACGGTTTTTATTTTATTTCTCGATATCTATTCAATCGATTTTGTTGTTTGTTTCAAACTGTGTGCCTTAACGAGATCTATAATATGGCGAAAACTATTGAGTCAATTAGTATGGGTACAATGACATATTCCTATTTTTGCTTCCGAATGGAAGCATTGCAATCGTTCAATTTTCACTTTCGCTAATTATGCTTGTAACCGATATATAGTGTCTGAAACGTAAAAATACGAAGTTTGAGCATAGTGTCTGTATGTATCAATTTTTTCGAAAATCTTTATTTACAAAATTCAATATAAAAAGGACTAACTTTTCAGAATAAAATCTGAAAAAATTGTCAGTTATTGGTATTGAGTGTAGCTAGCTGTGGGCGCAATTTCAGTAAAATCTGCCGGTAAGTTTCTTAGAGATCCACTTTTTTTGTTTTTTCTTCGATCGTGCGTATCTCTGACACTAATGAATATTTTTTAATTTCTTTTTTATCAAAATGTGCGACTCAACGAGCTCCAAAGAATGGGTGAATAATATCTAGTACGTTGCTCACAAGAAATTGAAAATATTTCAATTTTTCTGTATTTTTCGCTTTTTGCTTTTGTACTCACTCTAGCGTGTCGACAAATTGAGATAAAAACTTGAAATTTGAAGAACTTGATTGTGAAGAACCCTGTTCAATAGCGATTTGATCATATCATTAGTTTTCTAGATTTGAATTGTTTGGTTTTTAAGGTTTTTATTTTATTTCTCGATAATTATTCAACCGATTTTTTTGTTTTTTCTTTTCAAAGTGTGGGCCTTAACGAGATTAATAATATGGTTGCAAAACATTCAGTCACTTAGTTTGCGTACAGTGAGATATTGATATTTTTTAACTTTTGGCTTTGGTTTTACTTTTTGTGTTTGTTCGCACTCTAGCGTCCGCAAAAATTGAAATAAGAACTTGAAATTTGGAACAAAGGTTCCTTTTGTTGTGGTGGAGAACCCTATTGAATGGCGATCTAATAGCATCATTAGTTTTCTAAATTTTAATTTTTTCGTAGTCACGGTTTATATTTTATTTCTCGATAATTATTCAAACGATTTTGTTGTTTTTTTTTTTCAAAATGTGTCCCTTAACGACATCTATGATATTGTTGAAAAGCATTGAGTCAATTACGTTGGGTAATATAAGATATTCCTGTTTTATAACTTTTGACTTTGGTTTTACTTTCTGTTTTTGTTCGCACTCTAGCGACCGCAAAAATTGGGATAAAAACTTGAAACTTGGAACAGAGGTTCCTTTCATTATGGTAAAGAACCCTATTGAATAGCGAGTCAATCGCATCATTAATTTTATAGGTTTCATTTTTTCATTTTTAGGGTTGTTTCATTACTTCATTTCTCGATAAGTATTCATCCCATTTTTTTTCCAAAATGTGAGCTTTAACGTTATCTATGAACTGGTCGAATAACATTGAGTTAATTACTTTGGGTAATATGAGCTATTCCTGTTTTTGATTCCGTTCGCTTGGAAAAAGCTTTTTCAATACTGGAACGTTTTTATGTTGTGTGCAATTGGACCATTCGGAAGCTTACCACCAATGAAATTGGGGGAAATAAAAAAAAACGTTGACATATTTGACACAGTCGAATGGGGGGACCCGAGGATCGCCTGCTTGTTTTTGAATGCAATTGTGAACGACATGCAAAAGGTTTCAGTTGCGATGATTACCTTAAAAGTGGGCATAAAGGTGTCCTGTACAATATGCGAAGCGCCGACGGACGTCATTTGGAAGCAGTTGTTGTATTTTTGGATGTTTGTGGAAAAATGGGTGGAGTTTTGACTTGTTCCTGAAATCAATCCATGTAATGGCTTTGGTGGCGGCACCAATTGCGGCAATTTCACTTTTCCTTCTCCGCAACATACTCCAGGAGCTTCTCTGTTGCATCTCAACGCATTACAGTTCCGATGACGGAGACAGACGATTGACATTTGTCCAATCATAACTGATTTTTCTGCACTGTAATCAATTTCCGGATCGTAATGCAATCCCCCCCGTTCCAGGTTTACCGGAACATTACATCGTCGCAATCGTTCCTTGTGTCGTGCTTTGTGACGTTGGGTGTGACTTGCACGAACTTGTAGCATTCTAATTCTATTTACTTCTCGTTCATCATCGGGCACTCTTGTGTGCGATCTCAATATAGCGACCCGGCCATTTTCATTGCCCTTTTCTCGGTGTTCATCCGTTTGATTCCCACGAAACCTTGCTTGAAACTTGTTTGCATGACTGCAACGATCTATGTCGGCTCGTCGCTTTTTTGGGATTTGTAATGGACACTAAAACGATACGGGATTATTTCTAAAGTCACAATTAAGAAAAATAAATCATACTTATCTCATCAACTCAATTTCGGTACCAAGCTCAATGTACTTGCGTATCGCTGTTATAAACATTCACAAAAATTTACTAAAATCTTTGTACGCCAATACGGATGTGGCTATGAAAATAAACATAAAACACTGAAACCTCAAAATGATGTTTGAAAAATCGGAACAATTGTTAGTGGGTATTGATCAGCATTTCGATTTGTAATGCCTTCGAATTCGCTTACAACTAATGGTGCCCAAAAGCTGTGTCACGCAAGAATTCATAATTTCTATTCAAAATAAATTTCTTATTTCGAGGAAAAAGTATTGTAATTTATAAGAAAAGCTGTCATATTTCATGACCTTATAATAGTATTATAATAGAAGGGGTGGCGTGTTCCTTCAATTGATTTTTTTTTCAATTTGTTTCATAAAATGCACAAATTCACCATCGCAGATATATCTGGTGTGCTTCGGTGTTTTCCGTTCTTCTTAATTAAAAAAAAAATGTCCAAATGAATGGCATATATATATATATATATATATATAGATAATAATAAAGATTATTGCATTAGTACCTGAAATGACATGAAATTATATTATATGAAATGACACAACGTCATTCATCTACTGTTCCTTCGCGGTTTTCGGTATTCTCTATCATTTCTGACCTCATCTGCAGTACAACGAGGATACCAAAAAAAAATTATTCAAATCGGTCAAGTCATTCTCGAGTTTTAGTGTTGCACACGCACAGCAATTCATTTTTATATATATATGGGGCATTCCAGGCCAAATTTACCATTTTGAAACCTGACCTTGTCTAATTCAGTTCATATATTTTTTTCTGGATGCTAGACGATGAAAAATGTACTCTAATTTTTTTTTAGATTTTTTTGTTAATTAACGTTTTTTAAATAATTTTTTTTAGCCAATTTCCACCTGCCATAATGTAAAAATCTGAAAAAATTCACAAAAATTGACAATTCAAAAATAAAATTTTTGAGCCATATTAAAAAATGGCGTTCGACATAGATCATCCGTTATGGCCAAAAAACCGTTTTTTGTATATTTTTCTCCATGAAGTCCCAGAGAAATGAACAAGTTTGCATGATGACATGATATTTTTGAGATTTCTGATGATGATTCTTGCAATTATCTTTGGAATAAAATGATCCTTACAATTCTCATTAGCAATTCTAATGGTTTATAGCACTTTATGGCAAGAACGGTTATAGGCAGAAAAAAAGTCTTAAACGGATGTTATTCCTTATGTAAAAATACACATTTTATGTGGTATGAATTTTTTTTCTAGCTGTGATAATCTAAAAGATATTGCCAATTAAAGCTGCGAAGGATCAAGAAACGAAGGATACTCCTGTGGTTCGATTTTTATAGTTTCTTTTTCTTCACAATACTCGGATAAGTACAATTATTAGAACTAGAATAAGGTTTCACACATAGTCGACCATCCACATTAGGAATCACGGAATGAATTTTTTGTGTGCCTGGAATCGTCTTTCCTAGTTCAAAGCGACTTTTCAGAAATTCTTTTGCTGCATCGTACTGTTCTTGAGGACAATATTTCACAGTAATGTTTGGCAGGTGGTTAGGGTGATCGGCCCATTCGAATAGTTGCTCTGGTTTTGTTATCTGGCAATCAAGAGGAAGTTGTAAACTAGCTCGTGCTGCTTCTCTCTTCAATGTTCCTCCGACTCCATCGCAGGGCCCTTTACCATGTGCAGTGGCGAAGTAGTGATGTTCAGCATCAATCCCGTAATCATCTTTGTGATGATACAAGTTTAGAAGATATTTCCAGTTTTTGAACTGTTGTGGTGCTCCGTCGGAGAAATAGTGAACCTTCGTGGCGTTCTTGTTGAGAGTTCTCATAAAATCAATTACAACTTTTGAAAAAGCATACACTGCAGTTGCATCGTGATTCAAGCAATTGGATATAATTACCAAACTTCGATGATTAATCACCTCGTTTTCCCTAAAATAGAGCACAACTGGATAGACTGTGGCTGCATCATTATTCCAATGAAATCCTGGTGCAGCTTCTTGCACTACGAATGCATAGTTTTCTGCATAGTCACAAACAGCCAAGAATTCATTGGCTTGAAGTGACTCTTTTGTCTCCTTCATGAAGGATGCCTGTTGCTTAGCGATAAAATTGTGAGGCACAAGATTTTGAATCGTTTCGCAAAAAGTGTCGATAAAGTCATCAGATTTCTTGATGAATTCTTCTAGATTAGCACGCGTAGTGGATACCCAATTCTTATAGACTACATTCGAAATGTTATTCTCCTCAAAAATGGTCTCCAGTAAATCATGCAAAACTGATGTACCAGGACAATCAGGACATTGACCAAGATAACAGTTTGGTGATGGATTGGAACATACGACTAACTTAATACAGTCACGATAATCATCCAGAGGGTGAGGTGCATCTTCCGACAACCCTTTCAAATTAGCTCCTAAAAAAACCAGAAAAGAACAAAAATTGTAAAATAAAAGGTTGGTGAGACACAATCTTGATTTGAGGGATTTTAATTTAAAAGGGAGAAATTTAAATCACCTATCATCATAAGCTTCACATTTTGGTGAATAGAACACACACACACCGTATGTGTGCCACTTCCACCTGCCAAAACACAATGTTTGGGTCTTAGTGAAGCAAAAATGGAGAAGCCAACTTTAGCCTCGGGATATTGCGTGCGGTAGTCCTCATAAAACTCCTTCAAACTGGATAAAATTAGCCGTTTCTGCACATGGATACGTGTGTTCTCCTCAGTTCTAACCGACACAAAATCTTTCATGCCTGGCATAAGCGTAGTCCCTCGATCGTCATTATAGAATGCCAGTACCATGGTCCTCGTATTTTCAGAGACAGCTCGACCTGCAGTGATCATCATTGAAATGATGACATAATAGAATAATATAGGGACATTCCATGCCAAATTTGTTGTTTTAATGCCTGACCTTTTCGGAATGGTTTGATTTTCTTTTGTATGACTCTCTATGCTGAAAAAAGCTCTGACGTTGAATTTTTGTGATTTTTTTCAGTATTTTCTGAAAAAAATCTAGAAAAAATTCTGGACATTCATCATACAGTCATAGAAAAAAAAGTAAAACCATTCCGAGAAGGTCAGTGTTTAAAACACTAAATTTGGCATGGAATGTTCTAATTATAATGAGATAATATTCATACTGAAAAAAAAATCAATATGAAAATGATAAATTAAAAATACTATACATTTCATGAGTCTTTCAGCCTCTATTCTTATAGCACTTCATTACCTAGTTTTTTATCTGGCATAGCCAAAACTCCCCTACATTCAGCAAGCTCCTTCGCTTTCTTTGCCATATATTTCGTCGCACCCATTGCCTTTGCCATTTCTCCTGCACTCCAATGTGATGGTAAAATTGTGAGGATTTGAATTTTTTCAGAATTCGTAGTCGCCGCATCATGATATTTTTTCATTAATCTGTCAAGGATATCTTGAAGATCACGAGTACTACTGTTGGCCATTGCATCACAATCGACGCCCAATGATGATCTCAAGTTGGTAGCTATTTTCTCCACCTTCTTATGTATCCATGATTCATCGCTCAATTTTTTCTTTGGAATTGGAGACTGATCTAATATTCCCAGAGCGTCATTCATTGCAGGTAGTCGCGTATTAATACTCAATGGAGTTGCATGTAGAGTTTCTGATGAAGTAGCTCCTGAACCTAAATCATAGAAATTGATATAGAGTCAGTTATAAGCAAGGCCCGGAAGTTGATCTATTTAAAAATCCTTCCTCTAAATTTTGTATTTTGTAAATAAGAGAATTTCAGAAAAAATTAGGGAAATGTGCCAGAGTAAGAGTCGAATCTATATCTCCAGATTGCCGGTCTGGCGCTCTCCCTATTAAACTATCTGGAATTTCTATAATTTCCATTAAATTTCACTTTCTTTTATTCTTTTTCAAATACTAAATTCCGACCCTTCATAGGCATGTCAAATAATCGTACTAATAATTTTTTTAGTATTAATTTTTCAATTAAATCAACTTCCTGGCGCTGGTTATAAGAGTATAAGAGAAAATATGGAAATTTCAAGATCTTACTTAATGAACTCAAAACATTCGACGGTCCACTGCTCGCAAACGATTTTAGAATTTCTTGAGGATACAGTTCCTCAACATTCATATCATTGTCAATCTGCGCTTCTTCATGTTCATCGTCGCTATTTGCAGCAGGCGCTGGTGGTGGATCTGTGTTTGCGAGTTCATCATCGGCATTTGAAACAGACGTTGATGGTGGTTCTGCGTATAGTAACTCCATCCTGCAATCCACACATAGCCTATCCATATTTCCCAAATTCCAGGTCGTGCACAATCTTTTTGAAGGTGGCCGCAACCCTTTTTTCTTGGTGTGATTCGGCTTGTTTAATGGATTGCAGCAACGATCACCATGTTTCACGGGGCCCATGTTATGTCTATCAACAGTGCAACGACACAACCGGAAAAAATATTGACATTGTATTTTTAAGGGAACATTGAGTGTTATGATGGGAAAGCATGTTGTTGAATTTGGTGGCTTACCACTGAAAATCTCCCGAAAAACTGCGTCCGTTGTGTCTTTTGACAACAATTTCTAAAATCGAGAAGTATATAACGTAGGCCGCCTCCACGAATTTCACTTTGTTATTTCGTCGTAACTCAGGAACTATGTAAACCTCTTTTAGTTATTGAACACCTTAATTGATTCAATTCAATTTTTTTATTTTCCGAGGGGAGCACATGCGTCCATTTTGTTGAGTTTTGGAGCACTGCGATGGAAGGGGGAAACGATTAATAAGGTGGAACTGGTTATTGTATTTCCGCAACGGTAACCCTCTGGCGGGCATTACCGGATTTTCTTGTGTGCGTCGGTAAAGAAGGAAATGTGACACGTAGGAATTGAAGCACAAATTGGGTATCTTTGCTATTTTCTTTCAAATACTTTGATTCTAATCTAATCAATAATTAGATTTCGCTATCTGCTGAGCTTCGATCCGCAATATCTTCTAGAATATCACAACTAGAAAGGAAATATATAAACTGTGTATTTTTACATAAGGAACAACATCCGTTAAAGACTTTTTTCTGTCTATAATCGTTCTTGCGATAAAGTACTATAGACAATTAGGATTGCTAATGAGAAGTGTAAGGATCGTTTTATTGCAAAAATAATTGCAAGATTCATCATCAGGTATCTTAAAAATATCATGTCATCATAAGAACTTGTTTATTTCTATGACACTTCTTGGTGAAAAATATACAAAAAATGGTTTTTTGGCCATAACAGATGATCTATGTCGAACGCCATTTTTTAATATGGCTCAAAAATTTTATTTTTGAATTGTCAATTTTTGTGAATTTTTTCAGATTTTTACATTATGGCAGGTGGAAATTGGCTAAAAAAAAATATTTAAAAAACGTTAATTAACAAAAAAATCTAAAAAAAAATTAGGATACATTTTTCGTCATCTAGCATCCAGAAAAAAATATAGGAACTGAATTAGACAAGGTCAGGTTTCAAAATGGTAAATTTGGCCTGGAATGCCCCATATATATAGAAGAAGATAGAAGATACTCCACTGCTTACCGATAGCCCCCTCTCTCCCCTCGACGCAAAGGCGATGCGCACAAGTTGTATGTACATATCGAGAAATGCCGCAGCGTTTCAAAAAAATTTGAACAGAATTGCAATTTTTTTTTAACAAATTAGAAAATTTTTGAAACAATTCCTCAAAAATATTGAAGAAATTGGAAAAATGTTTCGCAAAGATTTTTTTTGAAAAAAAATTGGGAAAAAGATCTAATAATTTCAAAAAACTGTGGAAAAATTTAGAAAAAATTTGGAACAATTTTCAAACAATTTGCAATTTTTTTCAAAATTTGAGAACGTTTTGTGAAGATTTAGAGAACCTATTCTAACATTTAAAGAAACTGAGTATTTTAACATTTCCAATATCTCACCAAAAATCGTCAAAAATTTTGAATCAGTTTAGATCCAAAATAAGTGCTTCCATGTTTCACATCTACCAGGTGTCCCATGACGCCTCACGTTTTTTGTCGCCTCTGTTAGGTTATTTAGATGATTATACATTTTTTTAAGTTTACCAGAATTTTTATTCAGGTGGGATGTGTTTTTTTCAAGTTCATTAGCATTTTTTTAATGTGAAATATCTATTGCGGCGCTAGAGTTGGCAAAAAAATCTGGATGGAACAGGTATTTCCAGTACAAATGTATATATAGATAGACTCTACTGGTTACCCATCGCCTGCCCCTCCTATCTGCCATCGACGCAAAGAGATGCGCACAAGTTGTATATACATATATATTAGGGTGGCCCAAATAAAATCTTTTTTCCCCTCTGCCTAACGACTTATCCGGTAGTTTCCATCCAAAAAATGAGATTCGCGCAGGGCTAGCGCAGAGAAAAATCTCTAAGGGGCTCCGCAAAGGATTTGTATATTTTCAGATGTAATATTTTAATTAACACGTGAAAATTGACCTTCTCGAGTGGATTTTTACACAGCTGCTTAAACGTTACGTGGGAGACTTTCTACGTTGGTGAGCCATTCTAGTACATCACATAGACCTTTTATAATTTCTTTGGGCATTTCTAAAATAAAGAATTACTTTTTGAGAGATGCAATAAAATGAATTTTCAACATTTTTGTCCGTTACGACCTTTTCTCCACCGACAGCGAAGATTCATGAGAAATAACGTTCTCTCTCATCATTACCAGTACTCTTCTACTACCCACACGGTTCAATTATAAATTCGCAAGATTTTCAATAGAATCTTTACAAAAGAATTTTCAATAGAAAAAATGTGACATTGTGCATTCCTCGCCGCAAATAACAATCCAATTAAGTAACACGATACAATTTCTTTTCATATCAGAAATAGCAGTTTGGAGCCGAAAACTCACATATATAAATCCGAAATAATTATTGAATCATTTCCCAGAAGTATGGATAAGTCAAAGCAATAGTTAATAAAAAAAAATTGTGGAAAAAAACTCTATTTCTGAAAAAAAAATTTCTCTTACACGTCCGTTGCATGTCAAACACTCCCTTCTGATATATGAATAACAAATGACTCTAGAAGTCGTCCATAATTGTGTGTCAAACTGGACAAGACAATAAAAAATTAATGGTCATTTTCATTGTTTATATGAACAATGAAAAACTCATTTTGTCTATTTTATCCGCCATTTCGGAGATTGATTATGTAACAATACTAGAAGGTCAATCGCCCCCGAATGAGACCAGCAGATTCCTAATGATATGTACTTTTATCGACGAATCATTTCCTATTGTGTTGTGAGAAATCTACTCGTAAACATTATACTGAGAAACACTCGTGGCTGGGGGAAAGCACTGGTGGTTGATATCAGTATTAGTATATTAGTGCCCTTGACTACCAGCAAGAGGGGGAGACTGAGGGGGCCATGATGGCATTTAGCACAAAAGTACATCTCAGTGTGTGTATTGACATGAAGTGTTGGAGATAGTCATACCTCTCGAGTTATTATAGTCCAATATATCATGATTACATCCGTTGAGATTGAATTCCGTTCTGCGTTTATCAAAAATAATTGCAATAATGTCAACCACTGCGTGAAAGAACAAATATTTATTTGATTGGGCCATATAAAGAGAATTTTGCTGGCCGAAAATTACGGACAACGCATCACTCTTGCAGGTTTTTGCTTCCGAATGGAAGCATTGTCGAGGGTCCATTTTTCACATTTGCTAAATGGGGAAATGATCTAGAATGGTCTGAACCGTAAAAATACAAAATTTGAGCATGCCGTGTGTCCGTGAACATCTCATTTTGGGCACCTCGATTCACTAATTTGAACATTTAAACGGGTAAAATTGATTTAAAAAATCTCAAACGTTCTCCAATAATTCGTATTGACTCCCTCTTGCACCATACCAAATTTCAGCTCGATCGAAGCATAAGTTTTTGAGAAAACTTGATTCATTTTTTTTTTGTTTTTGCTCCATACCTCCTTCAATATTGAACCGATTTTTTTTGAAAGCTTCCCCATCTATAAGAGCGAATCAAAAAGCACATATGCGTCCGTAGAAAGTTTTCGAGTTATTTCAACTTTTATGTTGTTCACTTGAAATTTTCTGTTCGCGCATCTCCTCCTACAGTTGTTGGCATAGAGACTTGAAATTTCACACAAATGTTCCACTTGGTATGTATATGGGCAAGTAGTTTGGATTTTTGAAAATTTTCATTATTTTTTGAGATATTTAATTTTTACTAGAAATTCATTTTATTCAATATCTCAAAAACTAATTAACGGATTTTTGTTTTTTCAAAACATTTGCCACAGTGGTATGTATGGAATGCAATTGAGAAATATGAAAGTGGACTCAAAAAAGATTTGAGTTATTCCAATTTTTCTGGTTAATATGCAAAATTTTTGGTCACGCATCCCCTCCTACAGTTGTTGTCATAGAGACTTGAAATTTTACACAAATGTTCCATTTGGTATCTCTAATGAGTAAGTGGTTTCAATTTTTGACAATTTTCATTAGTTTCTGAGGTAATAAACGTTTGCTAGAAATCCAGTTTATTCAATATCTCAAAAATTAATGAACGGATTTTGATTTTTTTTTCAACACATTCGGCTCAATAGTGTCTATGGAATGTAATTGGGAACTATCTTCCGGTACCCAAAAAGATTCGAGTTACTTCAATTTTTCAGGTTAGCATGCAAAATTTTGAAGTGAAACTTCTTATGGGAGGGTTTTGAAATCTCGATCGGCAACCTTTTTGGTGACGCTCGCTCTAACGTAGTAAGTAAGAATGAGAGGCCTCCGGGAATCGAGCGAGAGTGAGACGGAAGACTTTCTGTCTTTCATGTCATTCTCTGCGTTCAGGCGGCGTCGCGATCGCGGAAAACAGCTGTTGGTTTCTAACACAGTGATCATAAGCAACGTATTTTGTTTTTGTGCGTGTCTTCATTACTTAAATCGAGAGTTTTGTGCAAATATGCCGAAGTCGGGTGCAGAAAGGACAAAAACGTGGCGGGAGAAAAAACGGGCGAGTGAAGGAATTGATCAGAATAGAAAACGGAAAAAAAGTAGAACTGAAATTGAACGAGATAGTAGGGAACGGAGGCAAACACGTGCTAACCTATTACGTGACAGTGTGGACGATAGTGTAAATAATCCAGAGAATGAACTATTAACAACGACTTCGACTCATCCTCCTCCTGATTGTGATGTATATAGTGGTGATCGATTACAATATTCAGACTTTAATGAGTTTAAAACTGCACATAAGAACTTTCACCGTGATTTTATAAATAATCCATTCGGTTTCACGTGTTGTGTATGTGATAGATTCTGGTTTAAAAATGACTTGAAGGCTCTATCCGTTGAAAATGAAATTCGTATTCAACAAAAATTTCCAGAATTCAGAAGTAATAATGAGCTGGCATGCACCAGCTGTCGCCAGGCTTTGAGGAGAGACAAAATTCCAACATTGTCGAAATTGAATGGCTTTGTATATCCCCCGATCCCAGCACATCTTCCGAAGTTAGCTTTTAGAACATCATGACACCCAATATGGACCTGAACTTGAAACAACTAGAATCGCTTTCAATTGGGTTGTCATCTGTTGGAGAAATGTGTGCAGCTGAATGTCGCACAGAAAGCGGACAGCGGATTATGCTTATAGCACTCTATATTTCACCAAATCAGGAGTTGGCGAAAATAATAGAGTTTATTCACCTTCACTTGCTGCCGTATACTCCAGTGGGGGCTGCAGAAGTTGGAGTAGAACTGGACAAAATACCTATGATTCTAGGTGGAGATTTTAATGTTAATTTTGCTTCAGAGGATTCCAAGCCATTAATTCAGTTCTTGCAACAGAAATTGTCATTGGAAATGAACAATTCACCAATTGAATCGACTACACGCCATGGTACCACGATCGATGCAGTTTTCTCACGGTACATCGAAAATTTGGAGTCAAGAGTCTTCATTACCTATTTTAGTTACCACAAACCTATCATTTCGTTCATGAAGAGTCTACCAGAGAATGAAGGTGAAGCTGATTGAGATTTAATTCATCATATTCATACTAATATTATTGTATCTTGAAAAAAGTATAATTATTATGATGAATAAATTAATATTTACTATCAAGAAGTGTTTGACACGTGATTAAAATGATTCCTCTCCCTCTAAACATAGAAAATTAAATAATCCTTGCCGATCCAATCATTCAGTTTCACTTCTATCGCGTGTCTTCATGACACACCATTTTTTTGTTTGCACGTCCCCTCCTACAGTTCTTGTCATAGAGACTTGAAATGTTACACAAATGTTTCATTTGGTACGATTTCAAAGCCGGTACCATTCGGAAGGATACCACCAATGAAATAGGTGGAAATAAAAAGGCAACGTTAAATGAAATAAAAATAGCCGTTATGCATTCGAATGTGGGCATTCGACAACCGTCTGCTCGTTTTGTTATTATCATACGGTTGTTCTCACCACTATTGATGTGAGTCCAAACTGATTATTGAAGAATTGGAAAAAATTTGGGATATAACTGCAATACCGATTCGTGCAACGAAAAATTCCATTACGCGATTGAAGAAGCTGTATCAACTCTGGCAGAATCTTCAACGAAGTCAGTATGGTACCAAATCTAACACCCAAAAGAAGACGGAAAATAAGTTTGCAGAACATTCACGGAAGCTGTTCGATATTGCCTGACCCGACGCTATGGAAACAATGCCTCAGAGTCAGTCTCAATTTCTGTTGTCACAACGACCCCTACATCGGCGTGGTATTATTTCTGCAGATTCGATCAAGCATGAAATTAACCCGAATCTTTCAGATCTTTTGGGTAATTGCTCTCAGCCTGAAGGTATGTTGCCAATGTCAGCTATATTGGAATTATATCTATTGATCAGTTCTGAAATTATTCAAAATATGTCGCGTCATGGAAGGAAAAAGGTCACATATTGAAGTGTTGTTCTGTCGTCATTTAACATCTGATGATCTGATCGAAAATGTATTGGAAAAGTCGACTGTAAATCGTTCTAATTCACTAATTAGTTGTTGAAATTCACGAAATATTTTTCTCCGTGTATGTCTCCATTCTCAAAAAATTGTTCATACGACCTTTTTCCCCTCGAAGTCCCTCAAGTTTGAAAATTGGTTCATACGACCTTTTCCCTTTGACGACGCGATGTAGTTCATGGAAATATTTATTACTTTTCAGCTTTGAGTCACACATCAAGTGATCTCTCCGTATCCACGGTAACTAGCTCGACGCAATGCAGCAATTGCCACGATTTAGAGAGAATGCCCTCTAACTTCGAAAATGAACTACCTCCACCGGTAAAGAAAGCAAAACTCGCAAGCTTATTGCCGCGCTCGATCGAACATGCACGACTTCTCGGGACGCAGCCTACATTTTAAGTGCTGCCGCCGAAGCTCTTGGTGTCGATGTGAATGACGTGAATTTGAACCGAAATACACTATAGAGAGTTGACATGAGAGAAACCATTGCCGCGCAGTTGAAAGCCGACCTCAAAATCGCGATAATTCTGGTGTTGCATTGGGACGGCACGTTGTTGTCTGATAATGAAAAATCAGGGAAAATCGAACGGCTTCCAATTGTCGTTACTGGTTTCGATACAGAACAGCTCATAGCTATACCAAAGCTGCCTTCTCCTACAGGGGACAATTGCGCGAACGCTATCATAACTGAAATAAATGCGATTTGAGTTTGACCCTCTACGGGTCGAACCAATAACTTCCCGATCGTTCCCCCGTATATGTTATATACAAAATTTCGGTTTGTGTCTTAAATTGTGAACGTTTTAAACTTTTCAAAATTATCAAATACGTGAAATTTTATAATTCTTGAAATATAAAGAGACTTTGAAAAAATATATCCTTTCTTGCGATAGAGTTAGAGATAAACAACTCGATTAGTGAAAAACCATGAGTGTTAGCATAAAAAGTTATAAAAAATCGAATGTGTACTTTTACGTGTGGAACGACTTTCATTGGACACTTTATCCCGTATCTCGAATTATTCTCACGATCGAGCGATATAAACAATCGATTTTCTTAATAACCATTAACTATGGGTATTAGCCAAAAAAGGCTAAAACATCGAATGTGTATTTTTACGTGTGGAACGACTTTCATTGGACACTTTGTTACGTATCTCTAATCGTGTTCAGGATCGAGCGGTGTAAACAATCCATTTTGTGAATACCAATTAACTATGGATGTTGGCAAAAAAGTCATGATGGATCCAATGTGTATTTTCATGTGTGGAACGACTTTCATTGGACAGTTGATTACCATATCTCGAATTACTATCACGATCTAGCGATATAAACAATCGATTTTGTTAATAATAATGGGTGTTAGCCAAAAAAGGCTAAAACATCGAATCTATATTTTTACGTGTGGAACTACGTTCATTTCACACATTGTTGCGTATGTCTAACCGTTCTTACTATACAGCGATCTAAACAATTGGATTTGATAATAATAATAAACTATCGGTGGCAGCCAAAAAAGGTAAAAAACATTAAATATGTATTTTTGTGCGTGGAACAAAATTGATTGAATAATTTTTTCGTATCTCCTCTCGTTCTAATGACGGAGCGATATGAACAATTCATTTGTTAATAACTGTAAAATCGCTGGGTCGATTATGTTCAAAATCTAATCAGGGCTAAGTTAGGCGGAAACCTATGAAATGAGTATAAAAAAAATCCAAATCGCATAATTTGTATAGGAGCAATCGTTCGACAAAAATTTGCTGACATGCACACACAAACACACACACACACAGACAAACATCTCGCTCAAAATCGTCGGAAACGTTTCTAGGGGTCATGAAACGTGGAGATTAAGTGAAATTTCCAATTTCGATTTTCCGCCCCATAACAATAACCCTAAGATCGGGAAGTTAATAAACCAATGAAAAATTTCAAATCGTGTCAAAGCCTTGTGTTTCGATACAACAAGCAGCAACACAGGTTAATCGATCAGAAGTTGAACCACGACAACTCAATGAATTGAAAATATTTTCTTTCTAAACTACTTCATAGTTTCGGCATTTTTAACTTCCCGATTATTCGGGAAGTTATTGTAATGACCCTGAAATCGATGTTTTTCCTTTCATCCTGTGGCTGGTTGTAAGAATACCAAAATGATGCCCAACAAATTTTGAATCGACGTCTGTGTGTGTGTGTGTGTATGTCTGTATGTATGTGTGTTTTCGAAATTTTGATCCTAGGTTTCTCACGAACGAATGAAGCTATCGATACCGACAATATTGGAATCGAAGCATTTTCATGTGACTTAGAGGGGTTAGATTTTGGGTGAAATTGGGATAGTATGGATATTGTTATTAACAATTTTAATTGTTTATTACGTTCTATTGCATAAACTATTAGAGATAGCGCAAAATTTATATGAGAAAAGTTGTTTCCCATATTTTATGTAGAATGACTTTTTTCGCAAATTTGCATAATTAAGGAGGTATGACCGTCTCAACAATTATGTCTGCAGTAAGTGAACGAATGAACACAGCGCTGTCATGAAGGTGTCAATCCAAGCATTTCCATTCAGAATCGAGCGGATTGCATTTTGGATGACATTCGTGGAGTATATAGGCAATGTTATTAACAATTGCAATTGTTTATACGGTTCCACTGGATAAAATATTAATAATAATATTTCTTATATGAAAATACATCTTTTACGTGAAATTACTTTTTTACATAATTTGCATAATTAAGGAGGTGTGGTCGTCCGAGCATTTTGAAATACGGGAACAATGCATATCACCAGGGTCGTTCCTGATACAAAAATGCACATGAGTATGACTTTTTTCAATGTAGGTTAAAAGATATCGCGAGTGGAACTAGAATATACTTGGCGAATGAATATGTCGACAATTGCGGGAAGGATATCAAAGAGCGGGATAATTAGGAACGTACAGAGGTGGATAGGATAACTAGGCGGACGAATCCCAGTTGAATATTTTTATGTGGCTTGAAAATCAAACTAAATCGATCGCGTGCAGTAATCATTAGCCACAAGTGCAATTATTGATATCACTGTTGAGTTTGCTCATCACCATGCTTGCATGCTTATGCTGTGCTGAAATACCAAATCGGGAAGTTTTCTTTGTGCCCCGAATGGGGGACACACATTTGCACACCACTAGTTCTTCTTGAAATCATTCATCAGTTCGAATTTTATTAATGTCTAATGAAGATAGCCGGTCCAAATATTTCATTTTGAGAGAAAACGTTCGCTTACCCAGTAGCTTAGTCGGAAAAGTAAAACTATCGCTATTTTTTTTTTTAAATTATCGATTAATTTGAATTTCTTTTACATTCTATTCCGTGCGTAGGTAACAAAAATGAAACATGCGCGATTTGGAAGAGGAAATTGGATAGGAAAGGTCCGCACTTCTCTTGTCGACACCGTGTACTGGAATTAATTCTTAGGAGCGTCGTTGAAATCCATTGGAAAGTAACCAGTGGACCCGAAATGGCGATATTTCATCGTTTCCAAAACCAATGGGATGAAATCGATAAAAGTAACTATAAAGTTGGAATGGGAGATGAATGAAGAATGCTCACAAATCTTAGCAGAACAGACCGACGATTTGTTAGAGTTCATTTCAACACAGCTCAAGGTACCACTATCTATTGAAGTTAAGAATGATGTTGATAATAACGTAGTCTGATCGACTAAGTCCTTGCTACTGAGCCATTGTTTTTATTATTTGTGAATACTATTACGAAGTCGGAGAAAACTGCTGTCCGTGTATTGTTTAATGCACTCGTAGCAGTTCTTGCAATGTTCAGCACAATTGTTGCTACATATCATAATGACAAGTATTCGTAAAATTACATTACTTGCGCGAAACTGCGGGATAGTCTTTACTGTCTTCCGATATTTAGAATTCATTTAACACTGAAATGGTAATCATTATTCCCTATATTTCCAGGTATACCAACCTAGGAACGATTACAACGAGTTTTAGTGTTGGCATACATTTTCGTGGGAGGTACACAGCCACATCCATTTTCATTCAAGAAGCCCGGGGCTAATCATCATGCACGTTGGCTTGCACAGGCAATCTATTGCTTGAAGATTTTTTTATTCAAAGATTGATTCTTTAAAAGCCCTGAAATTTCTCGCGATGTCGAGGCTCTGAAGCAAATTTGATTTTGTATGTGCTTTTCTAAGAGGAAGCGCGGTTCACCGCTCCAGTTGCCGATAATGCCCCCAATCACGATTTGAGCCTATTACAAAATTTGATGAAATTTCAAGACGTGTATGATGCAGTGGCAAAGGTTGCAATTAAGAAACTGAAAGCTCATTTGTGGTATCTTTGTCCAGAGCTGGCTGCTCTAGCTTTTTTTGACGCAGCTGTTGCATTAGATATGAGGAGAAAAATGATATAGACCTGGAGCGGACGTGAAGGAACCCAGGAACAAGTAAGTCGAATTTCATTAACTGATGTACAATGTCAGACACTCCAATTTCTAGACGTCAGTCATTTTATCACTCATAAATCGCTGGACTTATTCACAAAATACAGCTTGCCCTATGATTTTCTTCTTGAGAGTCCAGATTCATGGGAATCTAATGAAAGCTCCAATGAGTGTCGGCAAGTCTTCAAACATTTAAATGTGGTTAATGACGTTGCGGAGCGAGGAGTAGCACTGGCTGAAGAGTACAGCAATTTGATAACAAAAAATGAAGAGCAGTTCCAATTCCTAGTGAAAGTTGTAGCTAAGCACTGTAAAGAATATTCAAACTGTCATAAAAGAACATTTTTGAATTATACCCTTGATTCAGAGCCATGAAGTTTCCAATATCATGAGCACAAAATTTATCCAATCACATTGAGGCGAAGGGGAGGCTACCTTCCAACTCCATGTATTGAGGAAGGAGTGTAGAATTGAAGAATCTGTACTATTATTATTTGATCAGTGAAATAGAAGTCATAAATGTGACAGACTGTGCAAAAATCCCTTTGTTCTGATATACTTATAACAGAATAATGATTCAATTAAAAATTTCCAAAAAGTTTATTCAAAATGTTTGTGATGTACTTCAATCTCTCATCAACGTATAAAGTCTTCCATGTAAGGTTAAAGCAGTCGCGCAAAAATCCCTTACAGGTCAGTTTCCGCGTGTTAATTAAATGGAAAATATACAAAACTTTTGCGGAACCTCTTTGAATATTTTCTCTGCGTTAGCCCTGCGCGAATCTCATTTTTTCGATAAAAACTACCCGATAAGTAGTTAGGCAGAGTGAAAAAAAAATGGAGCTTTTATTTGGGCCACCCTAATATATATGTATATATAGAATGAGAGTTGGGGAGATGAAAATAGACGTGGTCTGTTGGTGATTATTTTATTTATATTGGCAAAAATGATAAATTCTCTAACGCTTCAGCGTTTGAAAAAAAAATTGAAAAGAATTGGAATTTTTTAAAAACAAATTACAAAGTTTTTGAAACAATTTCTCTAAAATTTTGACAAAGTTTGGACAAATTTTGAAATTTTCAATAAACTTTGAGAAATGTTGGAAATGTTTGGGAAACTTGAGGTGTGTAACTGCTCAATCACACTCGGTCTGATACAGCTGTTACCCAGGATCTAATAGTAATAAAGGCGCCGCCAAATCAGTTACAATAAGTAGTCACAAATTTGATTATCAGTCAATTTTCACTGATTTGCGGCAGTCGGTAATAAGAAAACCCGTGTGTGTGGGTATCACGGCCTCGACAATAATAATAAAAGTAACGAAGCACTTGGTTACAAAGTTAGCTTGAGAAAAAGTTTCTGAGAGATGTCAGGTCGAGACACTATCGGACAATCCGTATTAACCACAATGACACGACAAATTTCACGTAAATATCTTTAACTTCCCGATTTTCGGGCAGTTATTGTAATGACCCCGAAATCGATTTTTTGCTTCTGGTCATGTGACTGGTATTTTAAGTGTACCAAAATGACGCGCAACAAATTTTCAGTCAATGTCTGTGTGTGTGTCTTTTTTTTTCCTCCGTCCCTCTCATTTTGTACGCCCCCGGTAGCGGCCGTGTAAGTATTCCTTCAGGGGGCGTACCGGACACCCACCCATGCGGCTGGGGCCGACGTTCGCCATTTTTTAGGCCATCGTATTTCTAAACACAGGGTAAACCTCCAGAAACCCCTGTACTACGATGGGCCGCGCCTATGATGGAACCCACCCCCCCCCCTGCGTCGGGTTAGGTTCCCGCTCGGGCGGGCGGTCTCATTTTATGGGTACCGCCGATAGCACACACGGAAGTTCCTGCATTGGTCGGAATCCATGAGAAAATATTTTGAAAAAATATTCTCCGGCGGCCGGGCGCGAACCTAGGACCTTCGGAGTAGTAGTGTGTGTGTGTGTGTGTGTGTGTGTGTATGTATGTGGCCACAAATTTCGGCCCCGGATTGCTTATGAACGAATAACGTCATCGAAATTATGAAGATCGCAATCGAAGCGTCTTTATGTAACTTTTGATACATTTTGTTGATTACAGTTGATTACATCTTGGAGAAAATCGGTGGAGCCTATGTATTATTCTAAACAATTTCAATTGTTTATAACGCTCTACCTCATGAACGGTTGGAGCGAGCGGCAAAATTCTATAAAAAAAGTTATTCCACATGCAGAAATACACATATTCTGTAGAATGACTTGTTTTCATAATTTGCATAATTAAGGAGGTATGGCCAGGTGAATAAAGATGTATGGAATCAGTGTTCGGCGAAGAGAAATGAGAGTGGATCATTGGAAAACGCAGTATATATATATATATATCTACTATATAAAAATAAGTCGGGTTTTCCTTCCTGACGCTATAACTCCAAAACGCACGAACCGATTCCCACGGTTTTGCATTCGTTGGAAAGGTCTCGGGCTCCGTGAGGTTTATAGCAAAGAAAATTCAGGAAAAATTTCAACAGAAAAGCGGGAAAATCATTTTTCACATTACAGCGCCATCTCTGATACATAACATGTACTACACACCAATATTTTAAGAAGATGGCGCCGGTGATATCTGTTTGACAGCTACTCATTGTTCTCTGCTCAGTTAATTTCATGCAGGGGGTGGAAACTCAGGATTCTCCCTCCACTTTTATTTGACCAAGTGCGGTTCCGTTACCAACCAACTTTCATTTTTTTTCAGTGGCAACCATTACCCCCCACCCTACTGTGTATAACTAGGCGCCAGCCCGGCAATATTTGGTTTCCCCCAATCTGTCGACGTCTGTAAGGTCTGATATAGGGAGGCAGGGATGGGCATTTTCGACAAATTCGAGTTTTTTACCGGTATATGGTAGAAACCCGGTAATTTAGCTCTAAATGGTAGAAAACACCCATGGTGCACCCATGCCAATAAAAATTGTAAACTCGAAATACAGAGGTTGTTTTTTTACGATAAAAAAGTAAAACGTACCATATCAGTAACGTCTCAAAGCTTCGGTTTCACTTCAATTCTAGAAACCACAAGATTGTTTCACGATTTGTTGGGTTTCATTTACTATTACGTGTATTCCAACCAAATTCAAAAACGGGTTTCAATTTTTTAAATAGGCCGCGTCGTTCCCTGATTATGCCAACCTAACTTTCTAGAAAATTTAGTCAATGGATTGGCAGCAATGGCGGGCACCTCTGTCAAATAACTACATAGGCACTATGCATTGAGTTTGCACCCCCTGCTTTCATGTGACAAACCGGTATTGCGTTCACTGTGAAATTGTGAAAAAAAAGTAAAAAAAATAAGTTATTCGTTGCCTAACATTTCAATTGGAAACCATCAAATCAATCACGTGTATTGTGCAAATTTTTATTCAATTTCAACAGCAGGCATTTGTCTTTAAGGTGGTAAGTTGAACTGTGTAAATTATGTGGATCGTGCATTTGAGGTTAAATTCACCACTCTGTCCATAGTCCAAAATGCCTAGAGGACGACGTGCGAACATCGGGCGCCGCATAAGACATGCAAGCCAGCAACATATGTATTCACAGAACTTAAGCGAAGAAAGACAAAATATAATAAGAGAAAATGCCTGACTGAGACAACGCGTGAGCACACGAAGATCATTGGCATCATACAATCACTTGGCATTCCAATATGATCCCACTGCGAACTCCAATGATGATGAAAATTTAGATATTGGACCAATGACAACTATATGCCGACATTGCAATACGTTAAAGTTGAAAGAGAAACGGCTGGATTGTGCTGCGCAACTGGAAAAGTCAAACTGGATCCATTACACCACCACAGCCACTGAAACCATTGTTCGATGGAAGTGATCCCGATTCCAGCCATTTTCTTCAACACATCCTTGAATACAATAACTGCTTTCGTATGACTTCCTTTGGAGCTAATATCATTCGAGAAGGCGGCTTCATGCCGACTTGCAAGGTATAAGATACAACACACATAACCAATCACTCACACCAACACAATGAATTGCAACACATAACAACTACATATACACCACACACTACACCATCACACGATCAGAAGTTACACTGTATTCTTCAATAAATGGTTGGTTGCAATTACAGATACAAGGACAAATATATCATTTGCATGGTTCAATGGTGCCAACACCAGATGAACCGCATCAATTTCTGCAAATATATTTCATTTCGTCAATGGTGGATCAGCTAATTGTGCGGTGCAATATACAGGGAACACAACAGTTAAAGAGACGAATTATTGAACAGTTGCAAGCATTTTTCCACGCTAATAATGCTGTGGTTAATATGTTCAAAACAGCATCGGAACGAATGCCATCGGATACGCACAAATTTGTCATAACAGCGGATTGTACCCCAACAGGTGAACATGTGCGAAGATTCAATGCACCCACTGTTAATGATGTTGCTGCAATTATTGTTGGCGATCCATCTAAATCGTGAGACATTGTCGTTCAGCGAAGAAGCAATATCATGCATCGTGTAAACGAGACACATCGTTTGTACGATGCGTTACAATATCCAATCATCTATTGGCAAGGGCAAGACGGATACGACAACACGTTGAAGATGGTCCATCCAATTACAGGTACAATATTCATACACTAATTCTTGAAATTATTGGTTGTCATTAACAATTCATTTACTTTTGCATTTTCAGGCGTATCAACGAATAAAAATCTAAGCGCAATGAATTACTACGCGTATCGTATGATGATTCGTACACATGAGGAGAATGTCATTCTGAAGTGCCGTCGGCGATTCCAGCAATTCGCTGTCGACATGTATGTCAAAGTTGCGACCGAACGTTTAGGGTTCATTCGATTCAATCAGGCAAAGCTACGATCTGAGGACTATATACACTTGGGTGATGGTATTCATTCAGATGGTGATGTTCACAATATTGAACGTCTGACGATCCTCCCATCATCTTATATCGGAAGCCCACGCCACATGCACGAATACGCTCAAGACGCTATGACATACGTGCGAAATTATGGAACTCCGGATTTATTTATTATGTTCACATGCAATCCGAAGTGGACGGAAATTGAACGTGAGTGGAACCGGGCCAAAAACCGCAAGATCGCCATGACATAATCGCCAGAGTATTTCAGCAAAAACTCAAGGTTATGATGGATGTGCTTACTAAGTATCGACTTTTTGGTGACACGTTGTTATATGTACTCGGTGGAATGGCAGAAGCGTGAACTACCCCATGCTCATATCTTAATTTGGTTGCTTAACAAATTACATTCAAATGAAGTGGATGACATCATATCAGCTGAAATTCCTGATCCCCATCTACACGACATTGTGACGACACAGATGGTGCATGGACCGTGCGATGCATTAAATCCATTATCGCCTTGCATGGCTGATGGCAAGTGCACAAAACGATATCCGCGACCGTTAGTTGCTGAAACAGTCACAGGGAACGATGGATATCCAGTTTATCGACGGCGTTCAAAAGAAGATAATGGTCGAACTATCAAAGTTAAGGTTCAAAATCAGGAGATTGAGATCGGAAATGAATTCATTGTACCATATTGCCCGCTGCTATCACGAATTTTCGAAACACATGCAAACGTTGAGACTTGTCATTCGGCCAAATCAATTAAATATTTCTGGAAGTACGTCACAAAAGGCAGCGACATGGCTGTATTTGGTATTGCGTCGGAAAATGCGAATTACGAAATCAGCTTCCAAATGGGCAGATACGTCAGTACTAATGAAGCACTGTGGCGATTATTGTCATTTAAAATTCATGAAAGATATCCCACAGTTGTACATTTAGCAGTGCATTTGGAAAATGGCCAAAGAGTTTACTTTACTGAGGCTAATGCGGCACAACGAGCTGAGAGACCACCATCGACAACATTGACTTGCTTCTTTGCAATGTGTGAAGTAGATCCATTCGCAGCCACGCTGAAGTACGTTGAAATGCCCAAGTATTACACTTGGAATCAATCAACAAAGAAATTCCAACGTCGCAAACAAGCGCTTAAGTTGCCACTCAATTTAAACACAATTGATACTCCAACATGCAATATTTCCCGATCCAGTGCAATGGGAAAATCGTTGATGCAAAGCAAGCTCATTGTTTGGGATGAGTACACAATGGCACATAAGAAATCACTTGAAGCACTTAACTTCACACTGAAGGATCATCGGCAAAATAACAACATGTTTGGCGACTTGATGATATTGTTGGCAGGCGATTTCAGGCAGACGTTGCCAGTAATTCCCCGTGGAACGCCTGCAGATGAATTGAATGCTTGCCTGAAGGCATTACCTTTATGGGATAACGTAGAAACATTATCGCTAACCACTAATATGAGAGTTCAACTTTGATGATCAAAGTGCTGCACAATTTTCCAAACAATTGTTAGCTGTTGGAAATGGAAAAGTCCCAGTTCTTGCGACATCTGGATTAATTACTCTTACCAACGACTTTCACCGATTTGTAGACTCTCAATTAGCTGTTATTGAAAATGTTTTCCCAAACATTAGTGAGAATTATCAGAATTATGCTTGGTTAAGTCAACGAGCAATTCTTGCCGCAAAGAATAATGATGTACACGCACTGAATTTCACGTAATTTGAATTCACCGCGACTTTCGGTAAGAAGACTTATGCCGAATTTGACTGAGGCAACCATTATTAACGAAAAGTATGCAGGTGAATGTATTCCTCGAATAGCAATGATTCCGACTGATCTTCCGTTTGACTTCAAACGATTGCAATTTCCAGTTCGCCTTGCGTTCGTAATGACAATTAACAAGTCGCAAGGCTAATCGCTTAGTGTTTGCCGGATAAATTTAGAAAATCATTGTTTTCCACATGGGCAGTTATACGTTGCGTGTTCACGAGTTGGGAAACCATCCGCTTTGTTTGTGTTAACGTCAGACCAAAAAACAAAAAATGTGTTTCACCAAACAGCACTTCAATGAAACGGATAATTTGCGGACACGTATAACGCTTCGATTCAGTATTTACTTTAGATTCCATTTCATTTACTTAGAGAAGTTCAACTAAATAACACTTCATTTTTGTAATCGAAATGAATTCATTACTGTTGTAAAATACAATAAAATTTTTCCTTTTCAAATATAAAACAAAAAGAAATTTTCTCCATCTTTTAGTCACCAAACGAAATGTTACATAAACCGAAGCCATCTGGTGGCGAAACGGAGTTCGCCGGCTTTGCTAGTATATATATATATAAAAATAAGATAAAAAATTCAGGCGACGCCAGGGTTACGTCACGCAAGGGGGAGGGTGGTTTATAAACGGGGAGGAGTGGGGGATATAAAGCATCGGTGGGAGATAACACACGGAATGCAGGGCGGCGGAGGGGGCATACACGGGCCGTAACACAGGGAATGCAAGTGGCATGTGCAAAAGCTAAGGCAACGCTAGAATTTAAATTGAGAAATGAGTAATTTATGTTCATGATATTTTTGATTTGTTGGATAATTCTATCGCTGATACTTGCCTATCGGAGACCAACAAAACAATAGTGATGGTATCCGTAGCAATTTGTAATTAATACACTGGAAACGATCCTGATTATATTCAAGCGCAATGGATAATTTTAAAGATCGTAAGTTCAACAAATTCTGTAATGTTTGCTTTCAAAAACGGCACGATTAAGTGTTCTTGATAAAATGTTGATTTTTTTGTTGATGAAGGATATCGTAACCTAATTAACTGTACATTTCTAGTGATCACAAATGAACCTCGATGTGCATCTATTTTACTCAATAGTTCTCAATGACGGTTGGGATGATGTTTTGATTGAGGCAATGGAGAAATTGGAAGGAAATTGGCAAAAAGAGTAGGTATTTTTTTTTAATAGAAAAATATTTCCGTTTGCAATATAACTGCTGATATCGCTGGAAATACTAAATATTGGATAAAAACTATATGATTTTTCCATCTAGGAAATATGAACAACCAGAGGGGGTGAAAAGGACACAAACAGAAAAAAGGAAATGGAAATTCAAAAGCTACGCAATGATTACTATGATGAATATTTTGGGGTCCGTCACTCACGGATGAAATCGACCGCACATTGCGGAAATTAACATCTCAAAATTATTGGTCAAAATAGAAATGTCGGCAAATATTTTAGATGGCTTTGTAATTTTAATAAAAGATAATTCCTATTGATTCATCTTGTTTTGATTCAACGGTGCACCATTATATTCTTTTTTTTCAGGGGTTATATTTCTGACTTCACATTCTTGATAGTCTTCTGAAATCTGGTCAGAGATCATCATTTTGGCTTAGATTTCGTTTGGCGTTTTTGGAGATCATCCTCCGGATCATCCTTCTCAATTTGGAACTTTCACAGGTAAATTTTACCAAAAAATTACAAAAAAAATTGCCATAACGTGGTGATTGGAAATTTTTTTGATTGGTTTTTTATTTTTTTTATAGTTCAAAAATTTTTACTATGAAGCCGTTATGCGGCATATTGAATGATTGAATTAGCATTGTTGTTTAGTTTGTCTGGATTCGAAATTGAATTCAATTACAAGAATAGACGGACATTACTAGAATAAACGAAAAAAATTTCAGTATGGAACCTAAAAATTCCAGACTAGAACAGTACAAATTTTACATAACTTCCCGTAATTGTTACGTGAATTCAGTCTATAGATCTAATTGAGTACTAACTTTATGGTAACTACATTAACTGGTTTACGCCAGACTGCGGCAAAAAGCGTTAAACCATTTTTTTATTTTAATTTTAACCCATTTTTATTCGAAGAACAACGCAAAACCTAAATAATCTAAATTTAAAAAAATATTTTATATGAAGAATTTTTTTTTGTTTCACATTTCCAGATTTATGGATTCATCTGCTGGTTATTTGCTTTGAAAAAGCAAATGGTTTGTTGTTCGATATTCGAAACTTTTTGTTCCAAGTATTACAATATGGATTTCGACATAGAAGATTGGACGTGGCATTGGCTTGTGGTTTTTAAAAAAAGGACAGTAATTCAAACCTTCTTTAACCCTTCATGGAAATGGAATCTTCATGCCAAGTATTGTGCACAGCATCAGAAACGAAATGAGTGTACTATAATAATGGTTCATTTTTTAATTGAACTTTTGAGGGACGTAATTTTTTCCAGTTTTTTTAATTAATTGATAAAATTCTGAATATGGGTGATTCACACTAATCCAGTCAGTTTCATGAAATGTCATTGGATGAGAGGAAGCGGAGGTCATGGAGAGAACGTCAAAGGTGATGCAGGGAACGTGGTAATGCCGACAGGCGGAAAAATTGCAAATAACCTTATCTTTTTCCACATAATATTCAAACTGGATTATCTTCCAGTGACGTCCGAGTGATGACTGTAAGGAGGAGTAATCAACAATGTAAATCTACAAAGTGGTCTGATTGTGATTGTTATGTCTGGAGAGTATCTCCCGTGTCATGACATGTGAGGTTTCTCAAATTTCATAATCTCACTTGCTAAAAATGTAGATTTTAATTTTGACACTATTGGTTGTATGTTTTTTTAAAATTTGTTTCTTATCTTTTGTAGCTAAATAAAAATTCACCATTATATATCTCTTTAAAGATTAAACTAAATTCCATTTAACTAAATCAGGTTTAGAGGTTTGAAACAGTTTATTTAATGGTTATGCAAATCGTTATGGCTATTGCAATACTAATAGATTTTTGCTCTTACTTTGTGGAATGTTTATAGGATACAGCTTTTATCTTGCGTAGATCCTTAGCTGTCCCTTCTATTTTGCCACCAGCTGAGTTGTTAAGCCCTTATGGTGACTTTATTCAGGACACGTTCTTCCACTTTTTTTTTTGAAATTGTGGAGTTCGTAATGTTTGATTGATTATTTTTGTTTAATGTATTGATATAACGTATGAAATCTATTTATTCGAAAGGTTGTGAGACTGTCTGTATTTGCACAAAAGTAACGATGATTCCTTTTAGATTTGGATAAGGCCCTACTATCGAGTGAAGGAAATGGTATCCCTGATCGGTTCTGACTGGCCGTTTTCTACCGTTTAGTTCGACACACCCAGGTTCGAAATCATATTTTAAATAAGATTTTTCCCGAGGTTGGAAACGTTATATCGAGTCCGTGATCTTATTCCACCAGGTTGTTACTCAGTGTATCACTTGATTAAGTCTGAAGTTTTTGGAGATATGGGTGGTTTTTAAAGTCTACTGAGTTCTTTCATAATAAGTCTGATTGGTGGAAAAGTAGCTTGCTTCGTTGGCAAGTGCTCTCGATTTGATTATTTCTCAATTTTTTTGGTTGGTTAATTGCTGTTTGGTATGGTCAAACAGTGCTGACTTGGTTTAATTTCCCAATTTTCGTAATTGGGTTCATGATTGATTGCAGTTTCAATCTGGGTGCTCTTATTTCATCATTTGGTATTTCACGGTGTCAGGGAATTTTGTTTTAAAATAATATTTTAAGGTTGCCCTGTCATGCGAGTTGTAGTGCCTTTTGTTGTTCTAATATTTATAGAAAATGTGGATGATAATATACTATAATTATTTTTAACAGAATTGTGTGTTATATTATTTGAACGGTGATGAAAAGGAATCGTCATGTAATGCGTTCACAGGTCGAGCGTGTGAATTCCATACATAAAGCGTCATATTACCACGTCATGTTACCACTTCTCTTCTTTATTCGGGCATTCGCGCTCGACCTGTGTGTCTTTGTCGCACTCGTTTGAGTGATATGGAAGGAAAATTTTTTATATATAATAAGTTACTATGATGACTGATTGGAATGATTTCATCGATTTCAATGTCGACAATTTGGACATTACATGATCAAAACTTATCGGCAACCAGTTCTGAAATATCGGTTGAAGCAACTGTGACGGAATCCGCGCGGGAATTCCGTCGTGAAAACCGGACCGCCATTTGAACTCTGGGAGCCAATAGGGAGCTGCCACCTGCCGGACAAATGCGGCGCGTCCGGTGATCAGCCGCGTGGACATTTCAGTTGTCCACGGATCACCACTCGGATGGCATCTCCGCTCCATATTCCTTCGGTAAGTACCCATGTATACTAACCTGCGTGAAAACATGTGACCCTCGTGGCCCCGGGGCCACGCATACCTATTCGGGAACAACCATTTGTTAATTTCGGGGATAATTCCGAACAATTATCCCTGTGTAAGATCACAGAGTTTCGGGGATAATTTCGAACAATTATCCCTGTGTAGGCTAATAAGTTTCGGGGATAATTTCGAACAGCTACCCCTGTGAAAATAATGAAGTTTCGGGGATAATTTCCGACAATTATCCCTGCATAAAATAATGGAGTTTCGGGATAATTTCGAGCAGTCATCCCAGTGTAGAATAATAAAGTTTCGGGGGTAATTCCAGATAAGTACCCCCGAGTAAATTAATAAGAGTTCCGGGACTATTTCGGGTGATCATCCCTGTTTCGCGCGAATATTGATCGGTCGAAGTATTAGGCTGCGGAAATCGGGCGACATTAGGACAGCATTGGCAGACAATGACGTCACTCTCAGGACAATGCCGATTGTCCCGAGTGTTGTTGGATGATGTCACCTACGGCGACAAACATCCAACAATTCGATCGCGAATTTTGGTGAAAGTTCATGGAAGATTGGGGAATTATATATTCTCCTCTTTCGTTGTTATATAATAAAACCAATTTCGGAGATAATTCGGAATAATCATCCCTGCATAATAAAATAGAATTTCGGGGATAATTCGGAAAAATTATCCCCGCGTAATAAAATAGAATTTCGGGGATAATTCGGAATAACTATCCCAGCGTAATAAAATAGAATTTCGGGGATAATTCGGAATAATTATCCCCGCGTAATAAAATAGAATTTCGGGGATAATTCGGAATAATTATCGCTGCATAATAAAATAGAATTGCGGGGATAATTCGGAATAATTATCCCTGCGTAATAAAATAGAATTTCGGGGATAATTCGCAATAGTTAGTTACGGTCCCAATCCTGAACCCGACTCTTTCTACCACCATAACCCTCATCCTGAGCAGCATGGGACATGCCGCTCCTCCTTCCCTATCGCTCATCCTTCCCTGACCATCTTTCCCGTTTTCTTTATGTGGCGATAAGAAATAGGTATATTTTACGTTAAGTTTAAGTTAAGTTCCGTTTAGTTGCGTAAGAAGCTCTCGGTTTGTACATTTCCCATAAAAAAGTACTGGCGCCCAATTCGAGTTAGAAGGGGAAGAATCGGGAGTTGTGGGGAAGAAAGGCCGAAGGTGCGAATATTTCCTTCCCCCCGGAAATGTCACGTCACACAACACCTGAACTGAACGAAAAAAAAATAGGGATAAAAGAAGAAATATTGATGATGATGTACCACACAAAAGAAAGCAACAAGAACGATATAGAAGAAAGGAAAGAAATGAGATGCCTTCAAAAAATCGGCATTATTACCAGAGAAGGAAGAAAAGGAAAGAAATTCCTTGGAGAAAAATGGTCCGAAGACATGACAATTGCTTTAATAGGGGATTTAGATCAGGAATGTGTATTTTGTGGTGCATTATCGCTTCGATCAAAACGTGGAAGAGTAAAACACAATTGTTGTCATAAAGGAAAAATTAATTTAGATTCTCCACCAATATTTCCAAATAAATGACGAAGATTATTTATGGCAAATAGTAAACGAGGGTGAAAGTTCAGGAAAAATATTCGATTCTATAATAACTCTTTCGCGATGGCTTCATTTTGTTCGAAAGAAGAAATTCATCATGCTGGAGTAGGCTCGATGAAAGTTAGAGGTCATGTTGATGCTATGGTTACCAGTCTTCTTCCAAACAAGGGACAAATTCCTCGAATTGCTCAAATTTATTTATGCGAACCAGATGAAGCATTGAAATTAAGAAATATTGAAGATAGTAGCAAAAAGGGCGTGAAAATCATTCAAAAGATAATGGCGGATAATCAGTATGTCAGAGCATATCAAAATTTGTTTGATATGTATACTCAAAGTAGCATTTCAGCTCGATATTCTCGATATTCTTCGATATTCTTCTACCACGAGCAAAGATGGAAAGCGGTATCAGCTTCCATCCGGACTAGGCGCAAGATCTGAAGTGGGCGACATATTAATAACAGGAATGGATGGAAATATTCCACAGAACATTGACTTCCGAGGTTAACCCGGAAATACTATGCAGTGTCAACGCATGCATAAATTATCGAAGTATGATGAACCGATGTTGTTTCCTTTACTGTTTCCAAACGCACAAGATGATTATTCAATTAAGATAAAAAATAATGTGAATATCAATGATCGAAGAGTCACATCAGTTCAGTATTTTGGATGGCAGTTGAGAGTTTTACGAAATAACTCATTCATCCCTTTTACTATGGCTGGAAAATTAACTCAACAATATATTTTGTATGCTTACATCGTAACCGAGTGCAACAGATTAAATTATATCCAAGCAAATCCGCATCAATTCCGTAGAGAAACTCTTCAAGGTTCGACAGACCATATCAAAGGAAGTTTCATGAATATTTCAAATGGTGTACGGCTCGGTCAAGCAATCATTCTTCCATCATCATTTGATGGTGGGCCTAGAGCAAAATATCAACATTGCCAAGATTCCATGGCAGTATCAAACGTAATTGGCAGACCAGATTTGTAACATTCATAACATTAACAGCAAATCCTAAATGGCGTGAGATTGTAAAATATTTGAAAACACTATAAAGAGAGTTTTCTACATCAGATATAGCCCATATTGTTTGTCGAATTTTTTATGTAAAAGTGCTTCAGTTTCTAGATGAGATGAAATCTGGTCGAGTGTTTGTCAATATTCTGAGTTATACGGCTAGTATTGAATTTCAAAAACGAGGATTGCCGCATGCACATTGTGTATTCATTCTGTCTAAGAAGACGAAAAGCTTACTCCAAAGCAATTGATGGGTTTATAAGTGCTGACATTCCCGATGAAGGTAAATATCCACATTTGCATGATTTGGTAATGCAACATATGCTGCATGGTCCCCATAGTAAGAAAACACTTTGTTGGAATTTGAAAGAGAAGAAGTGCTCAAAAAATTTCCCAGAACAATCCATATCTGAGACTAGAATTGAATCAGAAGGATTTCCAAAATATAAACGATCGTACAATCGACATAAATGTTATGGCTATGAATAAGCCGCATGACAGAAAGAAAGTCCAAATTAGTCAAGGCTAAGCGATTAGAAATGAAATTGACAATGATGTAGATTCACGATATCTCACCTTAATGGAAGCTGCTTGGAGGCTCATGGAATCACCAACACGATTCATAAGGGATGCAGTCATTTGGTTACCAGTACATCTTCCAGGACAGCAATATATCCGATTCGAAGAAGGCCATGAAGAAGAAGCGTTAAATTCTAATCAACATATAACGAAATTAACGGCGTATTTTGACTTAAACCGCCTAGACGAAACTGCTCGATATTACACTTTGTAACGATCAGGTGGGGCTGCTCGTTAGGAAGTAGGAGTATGATAGGACCAGAGGAAAATCCGGGAATCAGGAGTCCAATAAGGAAGAAGGAGAAAGATTCGCGTCCACTTTCGGGTGGTTATAGTTTAAATGTTTTCATTAATTTTAAGGGAATAATCGAGAGGAAAGAGAATTTTGGGGTTACCTGTTCTATTATTGAGGGGCCCATAGGGCATCGCGAAGAAGGGCCGAGTTACGAGTCGTCCGATGACTCTATGGGACAACCCCTTAATGTTAATCTCGCGGAAATGATATAAGTCCGATTGAAATGTCGGCGCTCAAATCTATTAGGGTTGGAAGAAGTCCGTTGGGTTAGGTGGAAGGTCGTTTTGAACAAAGGCAACCATTGTTCAAACGAATTGCCAGGTTGCAATCGGGTCTGCGAAATTTACGCGTTTTGAGAATTTAGAGTCTCCGAACTTCGAAAAATCTCTGAGAAATCACCCGCGAGAAGCGCCAAAATCCCGGTAATCAAAATAATCCCTACTTATTCGGTTAAAACCGAAAATTTTGAGTTATTATGAAGTAACAGTCTAAGTCATGCAAAACTCCATGTTTAAAATTTTGGTTATTTCGCGCGCTAAAAATCCCGAATCTATCCGTGCCCTTTCGGTACGATTCGGCAAAAGGGGGGGTGTGTTGCGATTTTTCACACCTTTGCCCAATTATATACGCGCGGGGAAGGTCAGTCGATCTTAGATCGAGTAAGGTGACACAAGTGTCAACAAACACAAAAGAAAAAGAGGCAAAATAGTAAGGAAAGCTGCGTTGGTGAGTTATTTCTTACGATTTTATAAATGAATTCTCATGGCTTATTCCAATGAACTTTCATTGGCCCTCATTTTGAGATTTTCGCATGTACTTATGGGTTTTTTTAGTGAAATTCATTGGCTTTTGATCACTGTAAGTTATAGAACTCAGTAGGTATTCCAATGAGTTTTCATTGGTTCTAATTTCTAAGGATTTTTCTACCTGTTTGTGGCCCCATTCCAATGAACTATTTTGGCTCTGAGTGGATGAATTTTTGGGTTTTTATTCCAATGAAATTTCATTGGCCCTCATGTTTGAGGTTTTCCCATGTACTTTGTGGGTTTTTTTTCAATGAACTTTCATTGGCTTTTGAGCCGTATATTTATAAATGTTAGTAAATATTCCAGTGAGGTATCGTTGGTTCTAAAATTTATAAGAATTCCCACCTGTTTGTGGGCCCATTCCAATGGACTTTCATTGGTTCTGACATAATTAGTGAATTTGTGGTTATAAATGAAGGAACTTTTCCAGTCAATTCTCACTGGTCTCTAATGAGTGACTTTTTGGTTCTAAGTTAGGGGATTTTTCCAGTAAATTCTTACCGGTTTTTATAAAGTGAATTTCTGAATATAATTTGGGGAATTTTTCCAGTGAATTCTCACTGGCTTCTATCTAATGAATTCTTGGCTATAAACTTTTACCGAGACATTAAATGAGAAATATTTCCATTGAATTCTCACTGGTATAATTTGGGGATTTTCTCCAGTGAATTCTCACTGGTTTTTAATGAGTGAAATTTTAGTTAGAATTTGGGGAATTTCTCGAGTGAATTCTCACTGGTTTTTAATGAGTGAATTTTTCAATTTACATTGGGGAATTCTTCCAGTAAATTCCAACTGGTTTTGATGGGATGAATTTTTGGAGATAAATTAAGGAATTTTTCCAGTGAACTCTCACTTGTTTTTTTATTGCATGGATTTTTGGGATAAAAATGAAGGAACTGCTGCAGTGAATTCTCACTGGGTTTTTATTTAGTGAATTCCTGGGCATAATTTGAGGAATTCTTCCAGTGAATTCTCACTGGTTTTTCTTTAGGGAATTCTTGAGTTTAAGTTACGGAATTCCTCCAGTGAATTCTAACTGTTTTTTATTGAGTGAATATTTAGGTATAAATTACGGAATTGCTCCAGTGAATTCTCACTGGTTTTGATATAGAGAGTTTTGGGTATAAATTAAGGGGCTCTTCCCGTAAATTCCCACTGTTTCATTTTTATTTTTTTTATTATTATGATATTTTATTCATTTTTTTTGTTGCTCCCCAATTATTGTTGGTGCGAATTTAGAGTAAGTTTTCCGTCATGGAGGATGATGCGTAAAAATATATCAGTAATTCCCTGAAAATTGGGATTTGTTCCGATTTCCCGTCCGGCTCCAAACTCATACGGGTTTGGTAAATTGTATTTTTTTTGTATTATTGTATCATCAGAGATGATGATTTACGCTTAGATTTAAGTCTCCCCCCTGAATGGCGGGGCTATTTTTATAAAGTTAGAGTAATTTTCCAGTGTCCTTTTCACTGGCTCCGGATTCATAGGAATCTGGCGAAATTAGGATAGGAAATTTACCGTTTACCATCCAACTCCGCTAGAAAGTAGCGTAAGTCGAGGAGATTTTATCCAAAACTCGCGGTTTTGGTTTTGTTACTTTCATTAGGGTTTTCAGGAGGATTTTGATCCCCGGCCCGGTGTTTTTCCGCGGAACGATCTTCGCGTTAGAGCGGTCCGAAATTAAAATCATTTCTAAGTTTTCCCCAGGGTAATAAATTTCCACGCAATGAGTTTTTCGTGTATCTCTCTTCCTCACGTAGGACCAGTGGTCTCCTTTTAGAGCAAATTTATTTCGTTTCCATCGGATTCGTACAATCCGATATTTAGGGATTGTTATTGTCGATCCTTCTCAGGCATGACGTAATGCTTGAGAAAGTATTGTTCCCCTTATTTTCGAAATAAGGTATGGGAGAGAAATATTGCGTGAATAAAGTCCCCTCGGGTTTCCGATTCACATATTCGGAGTATTATTATTATTTCTTTTATTTTCTTGGAATTAGTATTATTATTTTGTCCATTTCGCCTGTAGAGATATGTAACTACTGCGGAATGAATGATTTTTGATTAATTAGTTTTCAAAAATAAAAATTTGGTTATTCGATTATCTTTATTGAAGGCTTACTTTCATTTCGAGTTTTTACTTTCCTTTTTTTTTATTTTTGTGTGTTTACCTTTAGTTGCCTGATGAGCCTAATGGCCCCATTTCCACCCGAAATCCACCCCTCTCTCCACAACCTAGCACACTGAGCAAACCAGGTCCCGTTACCTTTCCCCGAAGATCAAGTTTTTCGCATTCTCTGTTGTTTGGTATGAGCATTCCAAACATTCTTGGATTTTGTTGTTCGTTTTGAGTTTGGGGTTTGATAATTCCGGTAAAAATTATCTGGCGCCCATCTTTTTTTGTTCTTGTTGTGACGAAATTCCTTGATGTAGGGAAAGTAGGGCGAAGGTGACGGGCTTTTCTGCCCCACTAGAAAAGTCACGTTACAACTTGTTTATCACCAGACCGAAATACATTGAAGAGGTGATGGATGAATGCTCCGCTACGATGATGCCAAGATCACTTCGAAGTTTCTTTGCTTATCTTTTACTGACTTGTGATAATCTTGACGTGACAAGGCTTTGGTTCAAATATCGAGATCATTGATGTGATCGAACTACAGAACGCACTCACAGAGATTGAACGATTATTAAATAGTGAAGATAAATCTTTATTATCGTTTGGATTTGGAGAAAGTCAATTAACATCGTCTTTCAATGAATTCGAAGATAATCAGACAAGTGACCAGCAGTCTATCGTAGCTTCCGAATTAAAATAAAAATTGAATCAGGATCAATTAGAAGTATTTTTGAATGTAATTGACCGTTTCGGAAGAGGAGCGCAAACACGGTTTTTTGTAGATGGTCCAGGCGGAACTGGAAAAACCTTTCTGTTTAAATGTCTGTACCATTATTGGCGAAGTGCGGAAACAAATATTGGTTCTATAGCTGGGACCGGTATTGCCGCTATTTTATTGCCTAACGGAAGAACGGAGACCATGCATTACATGTTGCATTACCAAATCATGCAAATATGGATAGTTATCTTTATGGGGAATTTCAGCACTTATACACCCATCAATTGCTGCTGGAGTAAGCATTTTCGTCTTCTTAGACAGAATGAATACACAATGTGCATGCGGCAATCCTCGTTTTTGAAATTCAATACTAGCCGTATAACCCAGAATATTTACAAACACTCGACCACATTTCATCTCATCTAGAAACTGAAGCACTTTTACATAAAAAAATGGACAATCAATATGGGCTATATTTGATGTAGAAAACCCTCTTGATAGTGCTTTCAAATGTTTTACAATCGCACGCCATTTAGGATCTGCTGTTAATGTTATGAACAAATGTGGTCTGCCAATTACGTTTGATACTGCCATGGAAACTTGGAAATGTTGACATTTTGCTCTAGGCCCACCATCAAATGATGATGGACGAATGATTGGTTGACCGAGCTGCACACTATTTGAAGTATTCATGAAACTTGCTTCGATATGATCTGTCAAACCTTGAAGAGTTTCTCTACGGAATTCATGCAGATTTGCTTGGATATAATTTAATCTGTTGCACTCGGTTACGATGAAAGCATACAAAATATATTGTTGAGTTAATTTTCCAGCCATAGTAAAAGGTTGAATGAGTTATTTCGTGAAACTCTCAACTGCCATCCAAAATACTGAACTGATGTGACTCGTCGATCATTGGTATTCACATTATTTTTTATGTTAATTGAATAACCATCTTATGCGTTTGGAAACAGTAAAGGAAACAACATCGGTTCAGCATGTTTCGATAATTTATGCATGCGTTGACACTGCATAGCATTTCGGGGATAAACTCGGAACTCTATGTTCTGAGGAATATTTCCACCCTTTCCTGTTATTAATATGGCGCCCACTTCAGATCTTGCGCCTAGTCCAGATGGAAGCTGATACTGCTTTCCATCTTTGCTCATGGAAGAAGAATATCGAAAATAAAGTGTTGGAGCTGAAATGCTACTTTGAATATACATATGAAACAAGTTTTGATATGCTCTGACATTTTTATTATTCGCCATTATTTTTTGAATCATGTTCATGACCTTTTTACTGCTATCTTCAAAACTTCTTAATTTCAATGCTTCATCTGGTTCGCATAACTAAATTTGAGCATTTCGGGGAATTCGTCCCTTGTTTCGAAGAAGACTGCTAACCATAGCACCAACATGACATCTAACTTTCATCGAGCCTACTCCAGCATGATGGATTTCTTCTTTCGAACAAAATGAAGCCATCGCGAAAGAGTTATTTATAGAATCGCATATTTTTCCGGAACTTTCTCCCTCGTTTGCTATTTGCCATAAATAATCTTCGTAATTTACTTAGAAATATTGGTGGAGCATCTCAATTGATTTTTCCTTTATGACAACAATTGTGTTTTACTCTTCCACGTTTTGATCGAAACGATAATGCCCCACAAAATTCACATTCCTGATCTAAATCTCCTATTCAAGCAATTGTCATGTCTTCGGACCATTTTTCTTCTAGGAATTTGTTTCCTTTCTTCCTTCTCTGATAATAATGCCGGTTCCTTGAAGAAATCTCATTTTTTTTCATTCTTCTATATCGTTCTTGTCGCTTCCTTTTGCGTGTTACATCATCATCAATATTTGTTCTTTTATCCCAATTTTTTTTCTTTTCAGGTCATGTGTTGCTTCAACCGATATTTCAGAATTGGTTGCCGATAAGTTTTGATCACAATGAGACCACTTTGTAGATTTACATTTTTGATTACTCCTCCTTACAGTCATTATTCGGACATCACTGGAAGATAATCCAGTTTGAATATTATGTGGAAAAAAATAAGGATATTTATCTGTCGGCATTACGACGTTCCCTGCATCGTCTTTGACGTTCTCTCCATAACCTCCGCTTCCTCTCATCCACTGACATTTCATGAAACTGGCTGGATTTGCGTGAATCACTCATATTCACAATTTTATCAATTAATTAAAAAAACTGGCAAAAATTATATCCCTCAAAATTTCAATTAAAAAATGAACCATTATTATAGTATACTCATTTCGTTGCTGATTCTGTGCACAATACTTGGCATGAAAAGAACATTCCATTTCCATTAAGCGTTGAAGAAGCTTTGAATTACTGTCCTTTTTTTAAATCCACAATCCAATGCCACATCCAATCTTCTATGTCGAAATACATATTGTAATACTTGGAACAAGAAGTTTCGACTATCGAACAACAAACCATTTGCGTTTTCAAAACAAATGATCAGCAGATGAATCCATAAATCTGGAAATGTGAAACAAAAAAAAATTCTTCATATAAAATATTTTTCTCAATTTAGATTATTTAGATGTTACGTTGTCTTAGAATAAAAATGAGTCAAAATTGAAATAATAAAATGTTTTAACGCTTTGCGTCGCAGTCTGGCGTAAACCAGTTAACGTAGTTACCATAAAGTTAGTAGTTAATTAGATATATAGACTGAATTCACGTAACAATTACGGGCAATTATGTAAAATTTGTACTGTTCTAATCTGAAATTTTTAGGTCCCATTCTGAATTTTTTTTCGTTTATTGTAGTAATGTCCGTTTATTCTTGTAATTGAATTTAATTTCGAATCCAGACAGAGTAAACTAAACAACAGTGCTAATTCAATCATTCAATATGCCGCATAATGGCTTCATAGTAAAAAATTTTGAACTATAAAAAAAATAAAAAACCAATTAAACAGATTTGCAATTGTTATTGCACGTTATGTCAATTTTTTTTTGTAATTTTTTGGTGAAATTTACCTGTGAAAGTTCCAAATTGAAAAGGATGAACCGGAGTTAACTACACCATAAAGTACTTACAGTTAAAAGGCACCGAAATATTAATATAAAAAATAAAAATAACCTCCAAAAACGCCAGTCTAAATCTAAGCCAAGATGATGATCGCGGGCCAGATTTCAAAAGCCCATATAGCTTTTCACGATCAAGAACGTGAATTCAGAAATATAACCCCTGAAAAAAAAATGTAATGGTGCACCGTTGTATCACAACAACATGAATCAATAGGAGTTATCTTTTATTAAAATTGCAAAGCCATCTAAAATATTCGCCGACATTTCTATTTCGACCAATAATTTTAACATGTTAATTTCCTCAATGAGCGGTTGATTTCATCCGTGAGTGACGGACCCCAAAATATTCATCATAGTAATCATTGCGTAGCTTTTGAATTTCCATTTCCTTTTTTCTGTTTGTGTCCTTTTGACCTCCTCTGCTTTTGTTGTTCATGTTTCCTAGATAGAAAAATTATATAGTTTTCATGAAATATTCAGTATTTCGAGCGATATCAGCAATTATATTGCAAACTGAAATATTTTTCTATTAAAAAAAATACCTACCCGTTTTGGCAATTTCTCCATTGCCTCAATCACAGCATCATCCCACCCGTCACTGAGAACTATCGAGTAAAATAGATGGACATAAAGGTTCATTTTTCATCAGTAGAAATGTACAGTTAATTAGGTCAAGACATTCTTCATCAACAAAAAAATCAAAATTTTATCCAAAACACTTGATCGTGCCGTTTTTGAAAGCACAGATTACAGAATTTGTTGTACTTACGATCTTTAAAATTATCCATTGCGCTTGAATATAATCAGGATCCTTTCCAGTGTATTAATTACAAATTGCTACGGATACCATCACTGTTGTTTTGTTGGTCTCCTATCTTTGGATAGAATTCTCCAACAAATCAAAAATGTCATGAACATAAATTACTCATTTCTCAATATTGAGCATCTCCCGGTTGCACCCCCACCCCGTCCGCCCTGCGTTGGGAATAATTGATTCACGGTTTATATTTTATTTCTCGATAATTATTCAATCGATTTTGTTGTTTTTTTTTCAAAATGTGTGCCTTAACGAGATCTATGATATGGTTGGAAAGCATTGAGCCAATTAGGTTGGGTAATATAAGATATTCCTGTTTTATAACTTTTGACTGTGGTTTTACTTTCTGTTTTTGTTCGCACTCTAGCGAGCGCAAAAATTGAGATAAAAACTTCAGATTTGGAACAGAGGCTTCTTTTATTATGGTGAAGAACCTTATTGAATAGCGATTCAATCGCACCATTAATTTTATAGATTTCAATTTTTCGGTTGTTTCATTACTTCATTTCTCGATAAGGATTCATATCATTTTTTTTCCAAAATGTGAGCTTTAACCTTATCGATGAACTCGTCGAATAACATTGAGTTAATTACTTTGGGTTATATGAGCTATTCCTGTTTTTGATTCTGTTCGCCTGGAAAAAGTTTTTTCAATACTGGAACATTTTTATTTTGTGTGCAATTGGAGCATTCGGAAGCTTACCACCAATGAAATTTGCGGAAATAAAAAAAAAACGGTGACATATTTGACACATTCGAATGGGGGGACCCGAGGACCGCCTGCTCGTTTTTTGTTTGTGGTTTTTTTGTGTTTTTTTTATTTGTCTTATTTAGACCTAGAACCGTGTGAGTATGTGTTTCTTTCAGATGAGTTGTCTAGGAGATGAGTTGTCTATTAGATTAATTATCAAGATGAGATGAATCGTCTTAGGGATGAAACGCCATGGAACCTGTTTCTGTTTGTTAAAAAATTAAAAAAGTGTTTTTTTTTATTTTTTATTTTTTGGTATTTGGAAATTTATTTATCGGATATTTTTGATTTGCATATTTTATTTTTGGATATTTTGGATTTGGATGTTTTTGTATTGGAAATTTTTTTTTGGACATTTTTGACTGGATATTTAAACCGGAAACCGTATGAGCACAACGTCCATGCACGGCTACTCACGGCTTCACATACAATTAGTTTTGGGAGGGGTTGATTTCTTTTATTTTTAACTTCCCGATCTTAGGGAAGTTATTGTTATCGGTCGGAAAATCGAAATTGGAAATTCCACTTGATTTCCACGTTTCATGCCCCGTAGAACCGTTTCCAACCGTTTTGAGCAAGATGTTTGGCTGTGTGTGTGTGTGTGCGTATGTGAGCAAAATTTGGTCAAACGATTTCTCCCAGCCAAATTATGTGATTTGGGCTTTTGTATATTTATTGGATAGGTTTCCCCCCAACTCACCCCTGATTAGATTTTGCACATAATCGATCCAGCGATTTCATAGTTATTAACACATGAATTGTTTATATCGCTGGGTCGTAAGACCGATTGAAGATACGAAAAAAATTATTCGATCAAATTTGTTCCACACACAAAAATCCATATTTAATGCTATATAAATTTTGGATGCCACCGATAGTTTATTGTTATTAACAAATTCAATTGTTTAGATCGCTATATCGCAAGAACGGTTAGAGATATGCAACAATATGTCGAATGAAGGTCGTTGCACGCATAAAAATACACATTGGCTTTTTTATGACTTTTTTTACCAACACCCATAGTTAATTGCTATTAACAAAATGGATTGTTTAAATGGCTCGATTCTGAAAAGGATTAGAGATAGAAACAAAGTCTCCAATGAAAGCCGTTTCACATATAAAACTGCACACTTGATGTTATATCCCTTTTTTTGCCAACACCCATAGTTAATTGTGATTACCAAATTGAATGGTTTATGTTGCTCTATCACGACAATAATCAAAGATACGAAATGAGTTTTTGGATGAAAGTTGTTCCACACGCAAAAGGACACATTTGATTTTTTATGGCTGTTTATGCTAACACTCATAGTTTTTCATAAATTGAATTATTTATCTAATTCTGTCGCAAGAACGAACACATTTTTAAAAAATCTCTCCAGATTTTAAGCATTATAAAATTTCACATATTTGATAATTATGGAAAGTTTAAAACGTTCATAATTTGAGACACAAACCGAAATTTCGTATCTAACATACTCGGCGGAAGCGACCGGGAAGTTATTGGTTCGACCCGTAGAGGGTCAGACCCCAATCCCGTTTATTTAATGTCCTTTACCCTATGCACGTTCGGTAAAATACGATACGGTATTTTTTTTTATCACCGCTTCTGATTACGCGCTTGAAAACTAGTTACAATTATTTTTTTGCATGTGAAAACAAAATGTTTCTACTTGGCCACCTCTTTTTTCTCCGTTTTCTCTATTTTCTCCGCTAAATGTGGCATTTTGTCCTTATGTGAATATAAGACAAAACAGAGGTGGGACTGTTTTGTTTTGAGGTTGGCAACACTTTCAAGCCGAGGAAATATACGGTTATCTGAGCGACAGGAAGTTGACTACTCATATTAACAAATCAATAAATTGAACTATTCAGTTCCAATTCAGCCTTAATTTATAATTAGTGCATCGGAGAAGACTGGGACTCATCTATGAATCACCTTCAAACGATTCTGCATTAGGGCATTTCATATTTCGGCGAAGTATTTTTTTTCTAGCTCCCTGTGCGTCAGAAGTTACGTTACTAGGTCAAGAACTCGGCCTATAAGTTTGGGTTCAATCGGACAATTATTGGGGCTGCTCATCGCGATAATGTTTCTTCCATTTAATTTACACAGTAAAATATCACTTTCTAGGTAAAATGTTACCTGGGACTCCAGAGAATGAAGTTATATTCCTGAGTATTTTTTAACTTACAAGATTATAACTAAGTTGAAGATGTTTGAAAGAAAAAAAGTTGAAAAAAGAATAAATCATATTGTTCAAGCAATAATGAAAAGTTGATATTTCGCTTTTTCGTCATTTAGACACGGTAAATTACTAAAACTCCTCGGAAAAATCAGAAAAAAATTAGGTTCACTCGAAAATTGATGAAATTTATTACGCTATCAAAATAGTTGTTTTTCCTTGATTCCAACAACAACAAAAGACGTGTGTCATTAAGAAATTCTTAATGAATCAATTTTTTTACAAAGTAATTTTTTACAAAATTATATTTTCTCATTCAATTTTTGGCAGAAAAATTAAGGCTCGTCCATAGTTTATATCTTCTGCATTTGAGAAAAATTTGCTTAACTTGTTTCTTCTCTGAGCTACGATTTCTTAGCGCCATCTTGACAAAATCTTTGAACTTGAAAATTCCACTGCGGTTTCCCTTCTAATTTTACATGAACTCCTTTCGTGTCGCAATTATTATGAAACTAAACAATACGATCAAGAATGGGATGATAGTGAAGCTTTCGAGAAAATTGGATAGTTTTTCCTGTGCTCTTGAACAACTTGCAATACGTATTGCATCTGGCTTTCGTCTTTTGTTAAGCATCGATTAAAATTTTCCATCAACGCTACCCCACGCTCTGCTACATCATTTACGACTTTCAAATTTTTCAAGATCTTTCGGGTCTCAATGAACGTTTCATTATTATCCCATTCTGTGGGAGGAAGCTGCAAGAAATCATATGAAAAAGGGAGTGCCGTGAATAACGTCAAAGATTTTTTCGATGCGAAATCACTTAGATCTTCCAAGTTCACAATCTTACGATTTTTCGCCTTCAACACTAATTGCTTTGAATCATTTCCCACCTTGGGTCGTTCATTCATTGCCTGAACAATTTTCAGTTTACATCTGATAGAAACTCTCTCATCAAACAAGGCTAGACCTACAAGCTCCTGCGATAAATACCACAAATGATTTAGTAACTTGGATTGTGCCTGTTTAGCAACAGCCTTATTTATCTTCTCGAAGTTGATCAAATCGACGATTAATCGCAAATCATTGTGAGGAGCCTGAATAGTGAGTGGCGCCCTAAACCACGATTTGATATAAACCTTCAGAATGAAAATACACGTGTCCCTGATAGCTTTCTCCTCGTGCAATTCGAGCTGGAATTCGTGTCGAAACAGGAAAATCTTCAAGGAGTAAATTGCCTTAGACATAAATCGTGCATGATGCGTTGGGCCTGGAATTCTGAATTTAATTCCTCCAGGTGGAACATTGCCCAGAAAAAAGATTGCTAGCTCCGACATCTCCTTGTAATCATCACGTGGCTGGGTTACCTAGCAGAAGGAAAAATTACAAGATCAATATCTAATTCGAATAGCCGTGAAAGCTTAAACATGACTATCTGATTTGAATATCAAACAAAACTTTTCTCATTTTTGAATCAATCAATACATACTTTTAGTTCATCCAATAGAAAATTCATGATTGAACGTTCATCTTCTGCTATGGTCGACATCACAAATTCATCTCTCAAGCCATGTTCAAAGTTTTTTTGATCAATGCTGGCCCAAGATTTTGCAAATCGTTCAAAAATAGCCACATTGGGACCAGACGTTTTACCGAAATGAATCTCAAATACAAGATTATCTCAAGATACATCTCAAGATTATTTCATGAATGTGGTGTCGGCAGGGTAACCGCAATAAATTCCTCCCCAGTTTCGCCTCTAACAGAGTACACGTTCCATTGTGGATTCCTAAAAACATGTGCGACGTGATTATTCTCTTAATGGTAATAAATAATTGTCATTAATTAGAAATAAAAAATGAAATTAACTGAGTCGATCTTACTTTTCAATCGATAGTTTTGAATGTACAGGAGATGTACAGAAAGTGAGCGTTCTAACTGAGCGAAACAAGACAGAATATCGTGGTCAACCCTCGGGATGACAAAACAGACAAACATTACGTACGTGCTTGTCACCTTCGCCTTGGGCTCGGGTGGTAATCGTGCACGTGGGGAATATTTATCTGCTTTTCCTCTTATGGTGAGAAATGTACTGTTCTCATTATCATTTTCCCACCTGGATTAGACTCAATGATATTGTTGAAACCCTCAAACTCGCATGAAAGTTAGTATCGACATTTATAGTAAAATTTTCACGAAAATACCGTACCGGTGTTGGTAGATGTGGTATCAAAGCACATTGCCCCGATCTTGTCTTGTAACCCCCATTCTGAAAGAATGTCAATCTCAGCGTCCGCTTGATTCACACCAGTTCCGTTGGAGAGCTTCGGAACTCCAAGAAGATGACTTGTATCCACTCCTGTTACCACTACCGGAAATCGGTCTACCTTCTCCTTTCCAACAATATCTTGCAAGCTTTTTCCGTCAAAATGTACTTCAGAAATCTCCGCTGATTGAAGCTCTTTTCTCACCCTCAACGGAACCTTGATTCGATGTTCTTCTCGTTTTCTCCAAATGGTACTCGTACTCATTACAATGTCATCTAATTTATGACCTAACCCCACTGCAGTTTCTGCGATTATATAAGCAGCTGATTCACTTGTGGTTCCTGTCCTATCGAGCGCGGACAGAAGACCTGAAGTGAGTACTTTTTTTTTTTACGGCGAGGCTCAGCAATTTCAAATTCAGTTATGTTTGAGGAAGTGTTCGTTTCAAGACGACAGTCATCAATATTGTAGGAGTCAACACTTGACATGCTCCCCATCCGTTGGATCACATCATCTATTTCTTCATCCATAGGCACTATAATGAATTAATTATAATTCAATCAACAATGAAAAACATAAATAAGACATTCGAATTTTTCTGAATGAAAATTGAAAAGCGGGCATCTACCACCACCACCACCACCGTCCCCACCATTCTCATTCGTGTCCGCAAGGAGATTAGTGAAGCTTTTATTTGGGCTCTTTTCATCATCTGATGTGTTTTGTATCCCACTGGACGTTGAAGGAGTACTTGGCGCTCCATTATTATCTACCAAAAAACTCGAATTATTTTAGACAATTGAGAGATTTATCTAGCCTTTTAGTTCTTTGCTTGAGAAGTATTCTCACCATTCAATAATTCTATAGCGTAGAGGTCAACTAGGTTAAATAAAAAAGGAGCCTTAAGGGTATTTCAAAAAAATTTCTCATCACTTCTGCAGTCAATTTGAATGATACTCTCGACAAAAAAGTCGACTTGGGGGGCATTCCGCCCTGAAATTTGTGTATCTTGTGCTCGTGTGGGGACTGTTTGAGCAACTTGCAATATTTATGGGGGCATATGAAAAAGGAACATGCACACTTTGGTTTTCCTTTTTTGTTTAAGATCTCTTCCAGTGTGTAGGTGCCTCAATTCTCAACCGATTTCAAGTTTTTTTCCTAATATTCAATAAATTCTTTTCTTTTTACTGTTAGTTTGATTACATAAATTTATTCATTTTGTATTTCTATCGCATGGATTGTGATTAGGTGACTTAACTTTCTTGATCAGAGTGTAACGAATATTTTAACAGAAAAAAATTGAAATCAGTTGAAAATTCAGATACCGGGACATTTTTTAAAGTACGTGAAAAACGGTATCATTGCACGTACACATGGGGCAAAACCGGTGTTTCGGTTACCTTTTCATACTGCGTCATGAATATTAAAACTTGTTCAAACAATCCTGACACGAACTGGAGACCTTCCATCATCAGGACGGTACCCCCTTAACGGGGGTTGACCTATTTGGTACCGAGTTGCACTCACCTATTACATTTCCGTGTTTTTCTTCATCATTGATATTATGAAGAATGTTCCGCGATTGATAAATGAAGCCACGACGAGTACTCCTTTGTGATAGCAAGAATTGACGTCTTTCTTCAGTTAAACTCATCACAGCATCATGGTGAGCAATATCAAAGAGCTGTTTTATCTTTACAATAAAATTTTTCTCTTTAAAGTTTTGGGATGGAGAATTTTTTCTTGAAGCATTTTTCCGTATTTTTTCCCACTCATTAGAATATTCCTTCAATTTTTCCAGAATATGATCCTTCCTTCGAATTAGTCTTCGGGCCACATTGCATAAAGTTGTCACATCATTAATCGTTTCATCAAAGCTTTCTGGTTTAGGGAGATTCAGAGTTGAGTGTTTGTGGAAAAAAACACTTAAAACTTCCTGAACTGTAGGCAATTTAGAACCGCGGAACCTGTCTTGCACATGTCCGATTAAATGAGTGACACTAGTACTTTTGTTACACATGCTAGAACGAGCAAACCTTACGATGGCCCGGTCGGTTAGACAATGGATTAGTAACCCGAAATTCTGGAGTTTAAATCCAAGTCCCGCCAATGTAATTGAATTAGCTGAGCTTTGTATACAAACACATCAGTGAGCCTCGTCGGTGATTAGCACTGACAGTAGCACAAATACAAGGACGTTGAGTAATAATCGAAAATAATATCATCGTAACGTATACTTCATAATATTCTCCGTTAAAAAAGAGATAATCAATTCATATATGAAATAAATAGATAGTATAATAGTCCCGAAAACCCCATTGAATACTGGAATGACTGGGTTTCCTTGTAATTAACACTATCAAAATGATTGGCAACAATTGAACCAGAAAGGAAAATCGTAATAAAAATACTTTTTAAAAAAAATATATTTATTAAGAATTTTGAATGATACACGTCTTTCGTTATTGTTGGAATCAAGGAAAAAGAACAATTTCGATCACATAAATAAATTCAATCAATTTTCGAGTGAACAAGATTTTTTTCCAATTTTTCAAGTGAGTTTTCGTAATTTACCGTGTCTTATTGTCGAAAAAGCAAAAAAAATCAACTTCTCGTTATTGCTTCAACAATATGATTTATTCTTTTTTCAACTTTTTTCATTTCAAACATCTTCAACTTAGTTATAATCGGGTAAGTTAAAAAATACTCAGGATTATAACTTCATTCTCTAGAGTCCCAGGTAACATTTTACCTAGAAAGTGATATTTTACTGTGTAAATTAAATGGAACAAACATCATTGCGATGAGCAGCCCCAATAAATGTCCGATTGAACCCAAACTTATAGGCCGAGTTTTTGACCTAGTGACATAACTTCTGACGTACAGGGAGCCAGAAAAAAAAATACTTTGCCGAAATATGAAATGCCCTATTCTGCATCGTGTGAGCGGTCATTGAATGGTTTTCAGCAAAATTCCAACAACTATAGATGCCAACATCTGTGCTTTTTTAAAATAAATAATTTCAAAAAATAAACCTCTATCAAATGTCAATTTTCACCTATCATTCACCTGCAAACACCCTACTAACGATTCTGATAGTTCGCATATTTATTTGGACCAAAATACACATAACTTGTCGGCGTTTTGGGGCATGTCGACATGAAATGTCGCACCAAATCTCACCTGTATTATCATTATTATTATTATTATTGCATATAATCTCTTCCACGCGCACGGCAAAATGGCGAGTGACGGTGCTTTGCTTTTCAGCAAGCATAATAAGCAGGTAACTCGATGATAATACATGCCTTAATGTTAAAAATTAGTTCTTGAAAAAATTGATTGTTTTTTTCAATAATTAATTAGTTTTTATGAAATCCCTGGTGGAAATCGGGCGGCCAGGTTTTGTCAGAAAATGTCATACTATTACAAATAATTACATAAAGTGACAAATTTGACAGAATATGACATATTCCGACATAATATATCAAATTACATCAGTAACAGATTTGACATACTCTGACAAATTCTGTAAGAGTATGTCAAATTGGTGATATGACATATATTATGTCAGATTTTGTCCTAAAAATATGTCACATTCTGTCTTAATATGTCATTATAATTTGTCATATTATGACACAATCTGTTCAAAAATGTATGTCATATTCCTACCGCATCTGACAAATGAAGGCAAACCATAAACTAATCTACAAAATTACAAAATTACAAAACATGAATAAGTGGAACATCTAAGCAGTAGTACAACACAACCTGAACACAAAAATCTGCCATATTATGGCATAATATGTTCAAAAATGTATGCCATATTCTGACCGCCCCTGAGAAATGAAGGAAAAACATGAAATAACCTAGAAAATTAACAAATTCAGAAAAACAAAAAAAAATATATAAAATGCGTGAAAACCTTTAAACAAGACTGGCGATTCGAGAAAAAACTGAAAAGAAATAGGTGGAATGTCTAAAAAATAAGTAAAACAGAACCTAAACACAGACAACGCAAATCCTAACGAAACAAAACACGTAAAAGAAACTGAAAAACAGAACTGGAAATTCAACAAAAACTCAAAAACAAAAAAATCGGGCAATTGTCTAATTCATTGGGATATTATCATCTTTTATTCGGCCAGTCATCCTTTCATTATACAGTCCACTAGAGAAGTTTATCTGTGTTTCATCGTATTATTTATGTGAAACAATCATCGAGTGACCGTGAAGGTAGTGTGGCATTATACGGCCAAATTAACGGACTCAGTGTTCTCCTTTATTTGGCCAATTATCCCGACAGCAACCCTTTCTCCCGACCAGGCGGCTTTCGAAATCGCGTAAGATTTTAAATATTGGTCCTTCGAGCCGGATCTGTGGAGTGAACAAGTGGTTACTGAGTGCGTTCGACAATTATCGGGTAAAAAAAACGGACGCCTTCCGACACGTGGCAGTTTGGGGTTCACACATCTCGGGCGAGGGACTTCATCGATCGAGTAAAATTCGAACATGTGATTGATTTCATCAGTGACGGCAGCGCGGAGAATCAACAAGTACTATATGGTACAGTTCTCGGTGTACAATAACACAGCCGGCTAATTTCATCGCACGGGCCTTCAAATTCTCCTCATGCTGGTTTACAAGACAACACAGTCATTATCTTGGGCCGACCAAGTGGAGGAAGATCACGAGGATTTCATCAGAGGATTGATTCTGGACGTAATGGAGCAGGCAAATCATGTGAGAAACCATCCCCTACCCCCTCGGCTCAATGATCGGCGAGTGGAAAATGCGCCATCTGCGGTGCAGCCCATTGCATTTTCCCTGGATGTGGTAAATTCATGGCAATGGCAGCACATGAGACGAAGGCGTTCCTGGAGACCCAAGGGCTCTGCTACAACTGCCTGGGGCCCCACCGGGCATTGAAATGCAAGAGGGACAGGAGATACAAAACCTGTTAGGGATTGCATCACAGTCTGATCCACGACGCATGAAGGACAGCATCACAGGCAAATAACAAAAAACAACACCAGCGGAGACATCCAGGCAATCATCAAGAAACGAACATCCCTGAAGCGGACTGCTGTCAACAAGTCATCTGGAAAACTATCTCGCCACGACATCATATCGTAAGTCCAATCACCTGGGGGGACTTTCATCGACAATTATCATGGAGGTAGTGATCATCGAGAAAATCATCAAATTGCACATCAACCCCAAATCAAGACCAAGCATCACGGAGGCCATCATCAAGCGGACAGCATACGGGATGCTCAACTACCTCCACCGGAAGCATCTCATCTGGTAATTTTGGCGACAGCAAGGGTGATCATCGTCAATCAGCACGGATACACCAAGCCAGCACGAATCTTCATCGATCAAGGCTCGGAGGTAACTCTGATCTCGGAGCGCTTAGTCAATCAATTTCATTTGAAGCGGAGATCCTCATCATTGTGCATCATCGGTATTGGGGAAACATCATCAGGGAGTACGCGTGGAGTCGTGTCCGTCGCCTTACAACCGAGGCACGAACCCCGTACTCAAATCAACATCGAACCCCACATACTGAGCAAGTTGACGGCGAAAATACCGCCATTCACTTGCGAATCATCGATACCCAAAACATTACAAGAACTTCAACTGGCGCATCAGCATTTCTTGCAACCTGGGCCCATCGACGCCATCATCGGATCCGACCATTACGGGAGAATCATTGGCGAGAAGATCATCAGGTTCAAAGAAACGAAGCTCATCGCCCAACTAACTATTTTTGGTTGGGTTGTTTCGGGACCAATCTGCTGTACGAACTGTGCCTTCAAATTATATTTGAAGGTGACAAAGAAGACCGCGAATCAAGAACTTCTCCAACTGCTGCAGAAATTCTGGGTCCAGGAAGAATTACCGGATACAGCATCATCAGTTTTGGCTGGACGCGAAGCTGAGTGTGAGCAGCACTTTATCGAGACTCATCAGCGGGACTCTACGCGGCATTACATTGACGCCTCGCATTCACATCTTCACCAGCAGTCCTGGGGGATACAGCATCAACGGCCAAGCTGAAGCTGCAGAAACTCATCAAACGACTCTAATCAAAGCCAGAGACTCACATACTCTACAAGAAATTCATCGAGGAGTATGCGGGTCCGGGTCACATGCAGAAAGCATCATCGGTTGCAGAGCCACAATAAATATATTATCTACCCCATCATGGTGTGTTTAACCCGGACAGCACAAGCACGAAACTCAGAGTGGTGTTCGACGCTTGGCATCGCAGTTCACCGGGGGTGTCATTGAATGACGTCTTTCATCCAGGACTGAACCTACAGGTTAACAGTTCCGACATACTCATCTGGCTGCAACGACATCGTCTTGTATTTGGCTCAGACATTGTAAAAATGTTCTGCCAAGCGCAAGTTCATCAGGAGGACTGGGATTACAAACGGATTTTCTGGTCAGACGATGATGGCAAAATCATCAAATATCAACTGACCACAGTCGCATACGGTACCAGTTGGGCACCGTGGCTGTCTCTACGGGTACTTCAACAGCTGGCTATTGACGAAGGCCACCGGTTCCCTTTGGCGTTGCCGACATTCATCAAGGGACGATACATTGACGACATATATGGAGGCGCCGAAGAAGAACTTAAGCTCACAGAAACTATCAAGCCGCTCATCGATCTTTGCACGGTGGGCGGCACGCCCTTGCAAAAGTGGTGCAGCAATGTACGTCTGGCACTCTCCTCAGCATCAGCTCCAGCAATCGAATTTGAGAAAAAAGTGGTGAAAGTATTGGGACTATGCTGGCAACTTCATGCAAATACTTTTCACTACAAGTCAAGGACCTTCAACCAGGGCATCATCACGAAGCGCGTTATCCTGTCCGAGATCGCGCAGATTTATGATCCATTGGGCCTCATCGCGCCGGTGGTGGTCTCGCCGAAGATACTCATCTAAGAACTATGGCTGCTATCGTCAAGGTCCCCTGGGACGATACACTACCAATGACCTTCAGCAAAAGTTGGCAACTCTTCAGAGAGGAACTTCAGCAGCTGAGTAACCTCTCAGTTTCACGATGGGTTCAACTATCACCCACTACGACAGAAATTCAACTCCACGGATTTGCGGACGCATCAAATCTGGCAATGGGTGCATTGGTCTATCTTCGAACATCATCAGCGGCTCTTGGGAAGAAAGTCACTCTGGTTTGCGCCAAAAGCAAGGTGGCACCATTGAAGAAGATGAACATACCAATTCTAGAGCTCTTAGCAGCTCTTCTGGTCACAAATCTGGTAGCCTACGTGAAACAGATTCTAGAGCTGGAGGACGTAGAAATATTCCTCTGGAGCGACTTATCAGTGGCCATTGCGTGAATAACCGGAGAACCATGAAGATGGAAGGACTTCGTGCAGAACAGGGTTTTTAAAATATGAGACACTCTGCCTTCTGCAATCTGGAGAGATATCAGCGGAAACGAGAGTCCGGCGGATTGTGCATCAAGGGGTCTAGCACTGAAACAACTGGCGGAGCATCAGTTGTGGTGGGCAGGGCCGCAATGGCTTGCCCTGCCACCAAATCATTGGCTAGCACCATCAAGGGACTTATCATCACCTTGAGAAGTATCATCAGAAGCGGCTCAGGAGGTGAAACCACCTATCATTAGCTCACATGCAGTGCGAATCGTTGAGGCGAACGCACTACTCAACAGATATTCATCATTGACTAGGCTCTTACGCGCCTTCGCCTGTGTTAGACGAGCGGTAAGGGCCTTTCAACATCACCCACCACCGGAAGCTCCCCAACTAGCAGCAAATCATCGAATGGCCATGCTGAGGCCATACCTGCAGGATGACGTCATGGGTTTGGGCGGACGTCGAAGAAAATCAACATGAAATCCGGAAGAGAAAAATCCCATCATTCTTCCACGTTACTTATCGCCGTCATCGCTCATTATAGTAGACGCTCATCAATGGAGGTTCGACGGAGGCACTCAACTTACACTTGCACACGTTCGGTAAAGATTTTGGATCATCGAGGGAAGAGCGCCAGTTCGCTCTCACACCATCAAGTGTGTAATCTGTGCAGGTCATCGAGCACTGAGGGCTCAACAGCTGATGGGACACCTACCAGCACGACGAGTAACACCATCGAGAGTATTCCTTCACTTAGGGGTGGACTCCGCTGGCCCAATCAACCGCCTGAGATGGAGGGGCTCTGGAGCAGGCAAATCCCTGTATAAGGCATACATATGTGTATTTGTGTGCTTCGCCACATCAACGACCTATTTGGAATGGGTAACGGATCTAGCGGCACAGGACTTCATCGCAGCGTATTAACGCTTCGTATCAAGACAGGTCATCTGTGAGACCCTGACTAGCGACAGGTGTCTCAACTTCATCCGAGCAGAGAGAACTCCAGAACCTCATCAACCAGGCATCTAGCGAATCGGCTATCATCAGGAATCAGCTAGAATTGGACGGAACCCGATGGAAATTCAACCTCCTCCCCCTCGCGCGACATCGGAGGCAAGTGGGAGGCCGCGGTAAAGTCGATTAAACATCATCTGAGAAGAATCATCGGCACCTTGACTCTGACTTACGAGGTATTTACGACTCTTCTGACCCAAATCGAGGCCATACTCAACTGAAGGCCGCTGTGTCCGTTGACCAATGACCTACAAGACACAGCGGCCTTCACACCAGGACACTTCATCATCGGGCAAGCCCTCACAGCGGTCCCTGAACCATCAGTTCACGAAACCAACACGTCGAGACACAACAGATGGCAAATCATCTCCCAGAAGCTTCAAAATTTCTGGGAGCATTGGGCACGGGAGTGCATTCATCGCTACCAGCAAATCTACAGGTGGAGAAGACAAACAAACCACCTCAAACTTGGTTCGTTGGTCCTCATCACGGACGAGCGAGAGCCACCAGCTAAATGGCCTCTCGCTCGAATCATCGAGATGCAGCCAGGCCAGGACCACCTGACAAGGATTGTCAAACTGAGGGAAGGACATCAGGAAGTTCAGCGGGCAATCCATAGACTTGTACCATTGCCCATTGTCTCAGCTCTTCTGGAAAATCAACAGTAAAGGACTTTCATCTACACTTGATCACCAGGAGGTGACGCAGGGCGGGTGGGATGTTCAAATTACTGTCACCGCCCGGCACCCACGAGCTTGGTCGCAAGTACCGGCATGGCCAGCACACCATCGAACCTCAATGGGCAATTATCTAATTCATCGGAATATTATCATTTTTTATTTGGTCAGTCATCCTTTCATTATACAGTCCACTAGAGAACTTTCTCTGCGTTTTGATGTATTATTTATTCGAGACAATCATCGAGTGATCGTGCAATCAGGGTGACATTATACGGCCAAATTATCCAGACTCAGTGATCTCTTTTATTTGGCCAATTATCCCAACACCAACCCTTTCTCCCGACCAGCCGGCTCTCAAAATTGCGTAAGATTTTAAGCACTGATCATTAGGGGAATGGCTGGCCGGACTAATTTAATCTTGATTTTCAAAAACAAGGTGGGAATGCAAAGAAGAACGCAAAGAGGGGCTCAGGAATACAAAATGAGGACAGTAAGGGAGAGGAAACTGGTCAGACTCGGAACAGACGAGGAGTGCGTCAATCGAAAGGCGATGTGGTGACCGATTTCTTCATTTTTCATCGACGTTCTATAAAGGATCTAGGTTATTCTCCCAGTAATAACTCCAGTACTTACTAGTAGAAAATTACGTATAAAGGTTGTGGCATTCCAAATTTCGACGTATTTCAGGTTCTGGAAGAGTGAATATGAGAGCCTGAAGGGGATGATGGAGGGAGAAGGGGCGGAAAGCGAGAAAGACGACGGAATTGCGTCTAGCACGTTTTCAGAATATGTGGTAGAAACAGGAAGTTAGATGGCGAGGTAGCAGGGGACGTGGTAAATTTTCAGGATCAAATCAAGAGGAGTCTTATTCAGGCAGAGATCGAGGATTTCAAGGACGAGGTAATCAAAAACGCAGAGGATGGCAACGAGTCTAAAGAGGGAGAGTAGGGGAAGGATTCCAAAGAGCAAGAAGAGGGCAAGGATACCAAAGCGGAAGAGGAGAGCACCGATATCAAAGAGGACGGGGAGGGCAAGGATATCAAAGCGAGAGGGGAGGGCAAAGATATGAAAGCGGAAGGGGAGAGCAAGGATATCAACGTGGAAGAGGAGGGCAAGGATATCAAAGAGGTCAATGGAGACACGGAAACAAAAGGAAATTCGCTATGATAAACATAAACTAAATAAGTCAAATGTAAAACGTAAAAAAACACACCATAAACAACTAAAAACTATGAGGGCCAGAAAGAAATGAAAGGCTCAAATATGACCACAAAAAGGTACTAATTCTGAAAACAGTGAAGCACTCGAAACAAAAAACAATTTCTACCGAATAAAACTAATTAATAATTAAGAATTTATAACGAAACGACAGGCTGAAAGAATACTGCATAAGGCTGCCTTAGTTGGTGTCCTTACTAAGTATTAATAAATAAAACCGTATGCTAATATAAAATGCAATATCTAAAAAATACATAGTAAAAACTAAGGGCTTATAGGGAAGAAACATTGAAAAACAGTATTTTTATATAAAAAAAAATATTTCTTGTTAGTCTCAAGCATTATTTGATAATGTGAATTTCAGTACCCTAAATACGTTTAAGAAAACATATGTCACTAAATGTAATGAAGAATACATCAAAAGGTGTTTATTTTTGATGACTAGATAAACGAGTCATCACATTATTGCCGATCTCGGCTTCGCCTCGGCCAACAACTAAATGTGATCTGAGCCATTCCTTACTTTGCTGGCCTAGGTATGTAATCTACTATTGCAATCACACTTATGTTCTGCCAAAAATCTGAGCTCGTTAAACATGATCATTTTCTGATGCGCAATATACTTATGCACAATATATGAAACGGGTCAATTACTCCATTCTCCCATTGTTCAACATCGTAATGTTCATTATAGCCAGACGGTCACCGAATACCCACATTCGAATGCATAACGGTTATTTGTATTTCGTTTAACGTTGTCTTTTCATTTCTACCAATTTCATTGGCGGTATGCTTCCGAATGGTATCGGCTTTGTCATCGCCGATTTGTGGGAAATATTGCATATCTCCGTTTATTATGAAACACTGAATATCACTGAATGGAACAAATTATGTATTGTATTCTTATTGAGCCATTGTCTGGACCCGCCATTACAAACTTCTTCGTGAGGAATAAGAACCTGGGAACGGTTTATTTTAACACTATATGCAATAAGTTGCTCATTGATTTATATTGAATCAATATCATGCCTTCCCGATGTAGGGAAATATACAACTCATTTAAAAAGGTTCCTCATTACAATTGAAGTCCTATTTCTTCTTTTTCCATTTAGTACTCAACTTCATAATAGTGAGCGTTGATCTTTGTCGAACATAGGTTCTTTCATACAGGTCAGCTGAAATGCAGTAACTATGTATTTACTGTAAGTGTCATCAATTCCACGTGCACATATAAGTACCAAATGGAACATTTATGTAAAATTTCAAGTCTCTATGACAAGAACTGTCGAGGAGATGTGCGAACAAAAATTTTGCATGTTAACCACAAAAGTAGAAGTAACTGGAATCTTTTCAGGTATATATATCCGGAATATAGTTCCCAATTACATTTCATAGACACTATTGAGCTGTATGTTTTCCAAAAAAAAATTAAAATCCCTTCATTAGTTTTTGAGATATTGAATAAAATGAATTTCTAGTAAAAATTGAATATCTCAGAAACTAATGAAAATTTTCAAAAATCCAAACAACTTGCACATATAGATACCAAATGGATCATTTGTGGAAAATTTCAAGGCTCTATGACAACAACTGTAGGAGGAGATGCGCGAACAAAAATTTTAAGTGAAAAACATCAAAGTTGAAATAACTCGAAAACTTTTTACGGACGCATATGTGTTTTTTGGTTGCCTCTTATAGATGGTGTGATGAGGAAGATTAACAAAAAAAAAGAAATTAATCGGTTCAATATTGTAGGAAATCTGGAGCAAAAACCAAAAAAAAATGAATGAAGTTTTCTCAAAAACATGCTTTCATCGAGCTGACAGTTGGAACGGTGTGAGGGGCACTCAAGACCAATTATTGGAGAGAATTTGAGATTTTATAAATCAATTTTACCCATGTAAGTGTTCAAATTAGTAAATCGAGGTGCCAAAAATGACATGTTCGCAGACCAACGGCGGCCTCAAATTTTGTATTTTTACATTCCAGACCATTCTAGATCATTTCCACATGAAATTAGAAAATATGAAAATCGACGCATGACGAAGCTGCCATTCGGAAGCAAAAACCAAAAGCATAGACTTGTCGCGAATTTTGTCGAATTCAACACGACGACACCATTATAAATAGAATTACTAGAAAATTTGTAATCTCTAAAATTATTGAAATTTCAAAAAACTTTCGGTGATTTTAAACAAAAATTTCATCAAGGAAATAAGTTAGGGCATGTAAGTACCTGTTGTATTCATAGATCTTGTGGCAATGCATATTTTAGCACACTCCAATTATTGTCACCGCCCTTTCCAGGTGTAAAATATTTTAAAGACTTGATGTACCGACTAAATGCCCTATTTTCGCAATTGAATGTTCTTGATAAGGCGTTGGATGCATCTTATGTTGATGCATTACACGCCATTGCAGAGAATATTAAATCAAAAGGTCATCAACTTTGTCATGAAGATAATAAACTATGTTTGGAGGGAGACTACTTGCAGGTGAAATTTCGAAGTACCTTTATCGCTTGCAATCGGAAGTCTTTAGATACTCCATCACATACTTGTGTTTCGTGTCAAAAGTGATGTCACGAACGAGACATACAAAGGTTATCGACTTTGCAAGTTCCACTCGATGTAGTCAATCCAAATTGGACAAATTTAATTCTATATTATGCTGCTAATCATGAAGACGGAATTGTGACTGGAAAACGAATACTTGAGCATGATTCCATTTATGAATATTGTTTGACAAATGTTCGATAAAAACAATTGCCCCCAACCTGTGTACTAAATAAATAAAATGCTGGTGATGTTCCTGAAGAACTTGAAAATTCAAATGATTATGAAAAACGTTTAATTCCCAGAGCGAAATCATTTCCAGTAGTTCAACGCGCAGGAACGATTGCGAATAAAAATCTACCTCATGCATGTCGTGTGCAAAAATGAAAGGGCAAACGTTTCTTTTTCCATTACCTCTCGAGCAGACAAAAAAAATTTCCCCTCAAAATGACCCGATAAACAAGGATCACGAATCATATATTTTAGTGCGTGGGATACCCGCAAATGCTAACATTGTGTGGGAAAGTTTAGTTGATATTAATAAAGTCTTGAAAGCTTTAATAAAATTGAAAGAGATCAATCCGTTGTATGGTGAAATCCAACTACCGGCCTGCGACAGCGATTTATTGACGTTCACATCGATTAATCGGATCGAGTACCAGGTAGAACCTGATATTGGTGAACAAAGTGGACCGTTAGAACAGTGTATATTCGATCCAAGCACATCAAACAATGTTGATTTTCGCAGTCCACAGGCAAAACGCGCTCTTTTAACATTAGTGCATGATGAAAATTTAACATATACAAAATATACAATCCAACCTTTACATTATCAGAGAATGTATCCATCATCGACAAAACTTTATCAAATACTGAAAGGTCAAGATAATTCTTTAGAATTTCACTTAAAAAATTTAGACTTGTTATGTTTTCCAGACTTGTACCCTTACGGTCGAACTGGTCTCCACGAAGTGAGGTTACACAGACTCACTGATAACACATAAATTAAAACACGCTTGTGTTTAGTCGATCCACGCTTTCGACTGAATCAACCGTATCTGTTTTTCCTCCAGCATGATGCGTTCATAAGACAAATTAATAGTGGAATGTACCATTTGCTTAATGTTACGAATCCCAAGTAACGCATTAATGTCAAAGAATGCTTAAAAATTAGATTCAGGTGAATTAGAAGGTCGAATGGAGACAATATTTGAACGTGTTCGGCATTCTGAACAATATTGGCGGATTCCACGAAATAATCTTAATTGTATGATTCAGCATTACGGACCAGCAATGTGGTTTCTAACAGTAAGCCCTGCGGAAGGGTTATGGGATGATTTCATACATTATTTGCCAAATATTCACCCAGATTCAGAAAAATTATCCTGGGGAGAACTGATTGCATCAGATCCTGTTTCAGTGGCTAGATTTATTGATGACAAATTTCAGCCATACTTGATTTCATGCTATCTGATTCCGATCCAATAGGGAAGGTTAAGCGTTATTTTTGGCGTCGTGAATACCAAAGTCGCGGAATGCCGCAATTCCATATGATAATCTGGATCGATACTGCTCCAATTTTAGGAGTAAATTGAAATGAGGAAGTTGAAGAATTTATTATGAAATATGTCAGCTGTGACATTCCTTCCAAATCACGGGCACCGCATTTGTACTGGCGAGTGATAAGTCAGCACACCCTTCGTCATACAGAATATTGTCAACGAGAAAGAAAATGCCCAGCAGGGTCAACCAAGGTTTGTCGGTTTGGTTTTTCCCGAAATGTGACAAACGAATTCGTACTAAGAAATACCGCTGTATCAGTTCCTAATTGAAAAAAATTGAGGACTAAATGCCGCCTATATGATTTGCCTCGAACGAAAGAAGGAAAAAATATCAATGATTATAATCCAGCTATTGTGACAGCATGGGAAAATAATATGGACATCCAATTTATCGGAAAAAATTCCGGATTATTGACGTTTTACTGTACAAAGTACGCATGTAAACCAGAAGTTGCTAGTTCAGTTGCGCAAGCACTGAAAGAAATGAATCAAACAAAATCGGCATGCCAAGTGTTATGGGACATTGAATTTCGTAGTTGAAATCATCGAGAAGTGGGAGCAATTGAAACCGCCAATACTCTGATGGGGTTCACATTATATAGAACTGATCCAAAAACTGTTATCAGGTGGCTAGATGTTCGATAGATTCGACATAAAAGACTCAAGTCCCGTGAAGTAATCGAGACATTAGATTCGGAGTCCACTACCATTTTTTATACTTCTCTAATTGATGATGATTATCCATCACGACCGAGACAATCAGACTCTTTATCCTTCTACGATTTTGCCGAACCGTTCGATATGATTAAAACCAAAACCGTTTATAAACATGTTGAATATTATGAAATGCCAGAGAAGAGATATCTAAGAAAACGAAGAAGTGGCTATATGATAAATCATTACAAAAACGATCCTGAAAAAATATTATTACCGCTTGTTGCTATTGTTCAAGCCGTGGAAAGATACTGATGAGTTGAAAGGATACTTTCGAACATTTACCGAATCCTTAAGTTACCATCAACACGACTTGTTGAGGGCTTATCAGTATCATGAGCGTTTGGAGAAAATTCAAAAAGCACTTGAGAATATTAAACAGAAAATTGACAAAGAAATGAATGGAGCTAATAACGATACACCATCCGATGATGACGATGACATTTTATTAGGATGTGACCCGGCAGAAGCAGCCGTGCAAGAGTTTCATAATTTAATGGATAAGGGTAAAGAAGTGCCTGAAGTTTTGAATGATTTGACAGGTAGAATGAATGGAGATCAAACTTGTGTTTTTGAGAGAGTGAAAAATGCGATCATGTCTGGGAATCATGAAATTTTACGACTATATGTTAGTGGAGAAGGTGGCAGAGGTAAAAGTTGCTTGAAACGCCTTACGATGTAGCCACGGCTGCTCCTACGGGACTGGCTGCATTTAATATCAACGGCATAACGTTACATAAGTTATTGCAATTATCAGTTGAACAGGGTTCGGAAATTTTAAAATATCAGCAACTGTCAGATTCAGCATTGAAAGTTTTACGTGAAAATCTAAAAAATGTGTAATCGATCATAATTGATGAAATATCAATGGTTTCCGATATTAACTTCTTGTTCGCAAATTTTCGATAGCATGCAATTTTTAATTCTGGTACTCAAGGAGATGATGGTTGGTTTGGTGGTAAACATATTCTTTCGTTTAGCGATTTGCTCCAGCTGCCACCCGTACGTACAAATCCTGCGTCTATCATGTTATCTGAGCATAAAATGGCGAAGCATATGGGGTTATTAGCTACATTTAATCTTTGGTCCAACTTATTCTCCTATGATGAACTAACTATGAAAATGAGGCAACAATCAGACACAACTTACGGTGATATACTTTCTCGTCTGAGAATTGGGCAACTTACCTCAAACGATATCGCGATATTGGAAACAAGAAAAATGAACCATAATTACACATTAAATTACGATGGAAGATTGAATGTAATATGTCAATACATCAACAGTATGTCACCAGGTACTGTATGTTTGTTTGCAACACGTCGGCAATGTAACATTCAAAATGATCAAATGTTACATCAACTACAATCCGATGACATCATTCTTATCGCTATTGATGAGTACAGTGGGGGCTAAATTATTCCAGAAAAGAGCTTTCAAATTACTCGAGAATTATGAAGATGATGCAAGCGAAACTGCTGGACTATCTAAGACCATAAAGGTAAAATTGGTACTAAAATCGTCATAAAAAGGAACATTGATGTAACGAAAGGTTTAGTTAATGGAACGATTGCTACGGTGCAAGCTGTTTCAAAATTTTCGAACTCTCCAGAAATAGAATTTGTAACCGTAAAGTTACATTCTGGACAACATTCCAAGATTAAACGAGCCATTGCTAAAATCCAAGTGATGGATGCAACTTTTATAGATCGTGGCCAATTCCTGATATGCCTTAGTTGGGGGATAACACTTCATAACAAGTGGGACGATGTTTTTGCTGACCCATTAGCAAAATGCTTCCGAATGGCTTTCATCTTCCAGGTGCCGACTGAATCCGTTGCTTTTCAGGGCTATAATTCGCGAACGAATAATGGAATCGTTACTATTAGCGACCTCGGTGAAGATGGCATTGAGCCGAATCTTATTAACCCTAATGAATACAGTTCCAATCAGTAGCTTTTGGGTAATTGTCGAACAAATCGGGATTTTTTAAAAATCAATATCAAAAAGTATACCGCCGACCGAAATTTGATTAACGCCAAATGATATGGCCTTCTGAACTCCATATTCCCCGTAAAAATCACCAAATTCGATGGTTGAGGAGAAAATTACCAAAAGTTAACAAAAATCACATGTTCTGCTTAAAGTTGATGTACTTGAGAACGAATGATGCAATCGTTACTATCACCGAACTCGGTCAAGCATTGACACCAATCTTTGAAGCACCTATTCAATGAATTCGGACAATTAGTTTTTGAGTAATCGTCGAAAAGTAGAATTTCAGAAAGCCTCAATATCTTTCAAATGAGACGACCGATCAAAGTGTAATTGTCGCCAAATGATAGCGCTCATGAAACTCGACATCCCTTGAAAATATCATGAAATTTGATCGGGCGGTTATTCAGGAAATAACTAAAATGGCTAGTCACATACACACACACATACATACATGCATATATAGGTACGGACAAGGCTTGAAAACTATGGTTTCTAACTAGCCAACGTGGCTTTCAAGGTTAAAATTGCCATTTTTTGAGGGAATCCTAGTGCTATGTCTAAGGCCGAAACACCAACAAATGGACAATAAAAATCGAGCGATTACAATGCTTCCATTCGGACGCAAAAGTCAAGGATTAAGTTTAGATAGTGCAGTTATTGATGTAGGCAATACTATATTGACCTGTGGGTAGACTTATGTTGCACTCTCACGACTAAAAACATTGAATGGCCTGCATTTAATCAATTGTGATCCTCACGCAATGAAAGTTAATACTTACGGAAGCAATCAGTATAGTCGATTGCGAGTGACTTATAGATCAGACTTACCTCAGTATGAAATTCCGACCAAAAAGTGGAAGAAAGTTTTTCATTTCCAGTGGACAGTTCAAGAAATCGATCTTAATGACAATTGGGCCTCGAACCAATACAAAACTCTGATAAATGGGCAATACGCGGTTTTGACAAATCAAATGGCGCTGGCCGTTACGCTAATGCTACAATAGAAGCATTATTCGATTGTAATACGATCTGTACAGAATTGCAAGATAATGGAAATTCAATCGCGACCAAATTATCAAAGTTACTAGGCCAATCCCCTTTATACTATCATTGTCCGTGACTCACCCATATTTTGACGTTTTCGTAGGTGCATCTGTTTTACTAATAGCTAAACCATTATGATGCAAGCTTTCATCCGCTCCATAATTCGTCTCTATATTTTGGTTTTTCGCTGAGTTATGGCGCTTTTAAGAGCCAATTGAATTTTTTGATTGATACTTTGATATACTTGGTGGGGGCTTCGTATAGGTCATATTGACGATCTCAATAAGATCTTGAAAATGATACGCCATATGTCCAATTTGATGTACTTGTTTGAAAGTTATCAGCGATTAAGTGCCCATTTTTGCATGCGACAAAATGAAACAAGCCGGCGGTCCTCCGGTCCCCCCATTCGAATGTGTCAAATATGTCACCGTTTTTTTTTATTTCCCGCAATTTCATTGGTGGTAAGCTTCCGAATGGCCCGATTGCACACAAAATGAAAATGTTTCAGTGTTGAAAAACCATATCATAGATCCCGTTAAGGTACACATTTTGAAAAAAAAAACAACAGAATCAGTTCAGTTCAGTTCAGTTATCATTTTATTGCTCATTATTAGGTACAACCTTTTTGAGCATCACGGGCTCATGTTTTAAAATTTACAAAATAAATAAGTATTGCATGCCGATTGGAGTGTACACCTTCATTTGCTTGAATAGTAGTTACGTTGAAACACAAGGCTTATTATAAATAATACTGGAACATCTGTAGATGGATAACATCGAATATATACATAGGTACAGTAATGATGAATATTTTTGTAAATTATTTTCGGGATTTCAGTGGTATCTAAAGAATGATACTTAAGACTAGAGAGACTAGTGAGATACTCTAGACTAAAATTAAACTTAATACTAAGAGGGGGGAACAGTCTCAACATTACGAGAATTACGTTAACAGGAATAAAAATAAGGCGTGTAAGGCAACTGAATAATTGCAAAGTTCTGGTAGCGAAAGATAACCAAACCGGACCAGAGTAATCTGCCATTTCGAAAGGGAAAAGTAATTAGCCTAGAAAATTTATCCTACTCTTCTGTGTGTAAAACTCGATTTTCAAATCGAAGTAGGCCTAATTGGTTAAAATAATTAGTAATGAGATTGACCTTGCCGGATTGATTGGAACGTAAACGGGGAATATCAGGGTCTAGGGAATGTTGTCTTAATTTGAGAGCACATTTTAAGAAAACGAAGAGATTGCGAGTTGAACCAGGGTCAGAGGAATCAGGAAGATCTATCAGCTGCAGCAGGCCATCATCTGTGGAGACGTCGAGGGGGATGAAGTTCCTCAGGAGAAACACACGCAGGCTTGTATATCTTGGGCAAAACACAAGCAGGTGGGACAACGTCTCCATTGCTCCATTGTTACAAAGCAGGCAAGTTTGGTTGGGGTCGATTTTGTCATTGCTTCTTCTGCTAACGAAGGAAAGTATACGGTTGTACGCCAGCCGCGATTGAGATTTGACTCGCGTCATAGACAGGGGCGAACGCTGTGATAGGTAGCAAGCTGGTAGACCAGTGGCTGCTCTTGGCAGTGACACTTGACAGAAAGACATAAAAATAGCTCGGGAGTGGTCTGCTTCAAGGAGGCGTGCCTTAAGCTCACGCAGGACTCTTTCAGCTTCAGATGACCAGTAGGCAGGTTCCGTATTAGTGCAGTCAAAGGAGATGCCATGGTATTCTAGTAGATCCTTAACTTGTAAGACTAGGTTGTATCTCAGTTTGCGCTTTTTGTTTTCCATAGAACTGGGGCAGCTCAATTCAAAGGCAGCTAAAGACTGAGTAAACAGACTTTGGGCAGTCTGTCATCGTCTTGCTGGCGTACTTTACCGTACCAGTTAAGCGTCTGCTTGAGAACTACGAGTAGTAGCTTCACGGTTCCAACCTTATTTCGTAAGACGCGACCTGGTGTACTGGCAGGGAGGTGCAGTAGCCGTTTAAAGAAAAAAACCTGAACAGATTCTGAAGAGCCTACGTAGGAGAAGCGTATAGCAGAATTGAAGTGACTATACTCTCCTGCAACTTGATGGTAGCGTCCCAGGAGTCAGAACTGGCCTTAGCCGGAATGGACAAGACTGATTCAACGACCAACCTGGCTTTGTCTCGAAAGGCAAGAGTTGCTTGACGTCCTAGAGATGATGACGAAATGGGTACTCCTAAATAGGTGTATGAAGGCACTGTTTCCAATTTATCCCTGTAGATTTCTAGAGGGTCGCTAAATAGTAGCGAAACTCTACCACCAGCGCGGAAGACAACAAGTTTCGTCTTGTCGACATTGATGGTTAACTGGTTGATGCTGAAGTACGTCTCTAAGTCTCCCAATAGGTGGTACATATGAATTTGAAATGAAGAGGAAAGCACCAGCTCATCTGCAAACAGAAGTGCCCGGACGTCCTTCGAGGAATCGATGTTCGGACCCTTGTGCCCTCTGCTCCTGAGAAAAGATTCGATGTCATGGAGAAATAGAAGGAATAGAGTTGGGCTGAGGCTTTCAGCTTGGAGAACGCCCTTTGTAATGTCGATTTTATGCGAGTATAATGCCCCACTTCTCACTCTCAGTGTAGCATACTCGTACAGGTTGAAGCAGTCCGATGACTTCGGAGCTAATACCAATGTAGAAAAGTTTCTGCCAGAATAAAGTGTGGCTGCCTGAGTCGAAGGCTCTTTTGAGATTGACGGAAAGCCCAAAAGCCTCACGGTTACCGAGTCTGAGCTGGAGTTGAACGGTCGAATGAGCTACGAAAAGATTATGGAGAGTAGATCTGCCTCTTCTGAAGCCGGCCTGGCATTCGGGGTATAAATGTTCTTCTTCAGCCCATTTATCGAGTCTGCTACACAGAATTTTGATTAGAACATTGGTTACTACGTTGACCACGGCTATACCCCTGTAGTTTTCTGGTTTGCCTTTGTCCCCTTTTTTGTAAATCATACACATTACAATGTCCTGCCAGTTCTCAGGGACCTGACCAGTGTGTAGGATTCACACTGTGCCATCAGGTGGCTTTGTAGAACTCGGCAGAGATACCGTCTGAGCACAGTCTCAATTTCGCCGAGAGTAATGGCTCCATCAAGGCGTGGTTCTAAAATGCCGTCGTATGGATTCAAATCACGGTTTCTCAGAGGAGTAAAACATCATTGGAGTAGAAAATCTGCCAGACTTCGACGGAGAGGGCGGGCGAGACAGCGTTAGACCGACATGCGAACTAAGACAAGGTACCACGCGACTACTCTGGTTGGCGGTTCGGACGAATCCCCAAAAGCAACAAAATTGTGAAAACGAAAAAATGGAAAGCTAGAAAACTAGCTTTCCATTTGATACGATCAAATCGCTATTCAATAGGGTTCTTCAACACAACAAAAGGGACCATTGTTCCAAATTTCAAGTTTGTATCACAATTTTTGCGGAGGCTAGAGTGCGTATAGAAGCAAAAAGCAAAGAAAATTGTAAAAACAGAAAAATTGGGATATCTCTAATTTCTTGTGAGCAGCCCACTACATATTTTTCAACCATTCCCGGGATCCGGTTGAAACGCACATTTTGATAAAAAAAAATCAAAAAATATCCATTAGTTTCTGAGATATGAACGATCGGAGAAAGAACAAAAAAGGGCGATTTCTAAGAAACTTACCGACAGATTTCACTGAAATTGCGCTCACAGCTAGATGTACTCAATACCAACAATTTTTAATTTTTCCACATCTTATTCTCAAAATTTAGTCCGTTTCATGTTAAATTTTGTAAGTGAACATTTTTTTATTATGTTGACTTTTTTCCCAATAGTATTTTTTCATGATGATGATTCACTAACAGAGGATAAAGCTTAACAGTATCTGAAAAGAATTGAATGATTTATAATATTAACGAAGATTGAAAGATTTTTCAAAGATTTAAAGATTTTCCAAGCATTATATCAGACTTAATCAACAAAAATGTAAAAAAAACTAAATCGCTCGAAGTACCATCAGAAGCTACGGAAGATGATTTGGATAGTACCGTAGAACGTTATAACTTACGGAAGTATTATAGAGAGCGGAAACAAGTATTGAATATTAAAAAATCTACAGCAAGGGAACGAATGAAACTGTGTAGGGAGAAAAAACAAGCCTTGAGAATGGAAAAAACTGCAAAAGCAACGCAACGACAGAAACAATGTAGAGAAAAAAAACGGGTATTGCAGATAGAAAAAACGATGGTGAAAAGAGAAAAATGTGTTGAAAAAGAAAGAAACTGCCATAAACGAAAGTTTGAGAAAATTATCAGACACATTGAAGACGAAAAAAGAAAGAGAGAGAATCATGCACGCAATGAGACTAATTATGGATTGAGACATAGAGCTACTGTAGCTAAGCAAAAAAATGTTTATAGATCAAAATTGAAACATTCTTCAAATGCAAATATGGAAAATGTGAATGGTGGAATAATTCGGAACTTCTGGGACCAATGAGCGCTGATTGTAGGCATTGTAATGCTAAAGATTTTGGCATACATAGTTATAGACAACTATTCATGATAGATGCGGAAGCAGCAAATGAGACTCGAGTTTCATCATGGAATAATTTGAATAAATCTATTTAAGATACAGTTGACAAAGTTTTGCGAAGAGATAACAAATTTGTTGAAGGTTATTTTAGGATGGAGGGAATAATTGAAATCGAAACAAAAAAATGTGCTCAACTTGGTAATCCGATACCTTAAGTTAAAATGATATTTGTCCTAAAAAAATTTACCCCAAGCGGTTGATGGGTCCTTGGATTAATCACCTACGATTCACCTAAGATAATCTTTATTGAAAATCTAACTTCAACAATAATTAAATGAACTAAAGTTCTGATTGATACGAAAAGTATCAGGAGAACATAACTGTCAAGAGTTGTGGAATTAAAAGGCCTCGATGTATTCCAGAGCTGACTATTTAAACTACTCAGCTCTGATTGCAACAGGCCTTACACCTTGTAGCGGGTGTATGGTTACAACGTCGAGCAAGCCTCAAAATGCAGACGCTACAACCTTGTAATCCTCTGTATGTTATGTATGATTACGTTTCTCATAACATCTTATTTCCAAACGTGTGCCACTTCCTTGTTATCATAATATCTGAATTACATTGGGAAATGATTTTTTTAGGGCGTACCAGAGAGATTCCGGAAACTTACGTGACAGTAGTCAACAGAACTGATAAAAATGTAAAATTCATTAGTTCTATGCATCCCTTTATCGATCCTTGGATTTATCTAGTGTTTTATCCATCAGGCTTAGGTAGTTATGATAGTGAAAGCACTCGTTTCAATAGTAAGAAACTAGTTTCACGATCAGCTTACGTTAAAAATTTATTAGCCATTAGGGATTAATTTAATCCTATTTTAAAGGGTCGAAAACTGTTTCAACAATGGATAGCTGACAATTATGTCAAAGTAGAAAGAGATCGCACTACTTACATTCGAACAAATCAAGATAAATTGAGATGTGATACTTATGAAGGTCTTAAAGATTATCTACAAAATGGTGGAGATGAAAATCATCTGGGCGTTGGAACACAGGTAATTTTACCATCGATATGTGTCGATTCACCACGTTATATGTTTCAAAGTTTTCAGGATGCCCTGGCAATTACAGGTAAAACACTTAAACGGGGTGTGTTGGTGACTCTGACAACTAATCCTAAATGGGTAGAAATTGTTGAAGACCTTGGTCTTGGAGAACAGCCGTGCGTCTATTTGTGCAAAAAAAAATTTTTTAGTTGATTTGATTGCAAAGCAACAATTATTTGGGAAAGTTGCGCTGTGGGCTTACGTAATAGAATTCCAAAAACGTAGATTGCCACATATACATAGGTTGGTTAATTTGGAACGAGACTCAAAGATGACTCGTCCATCTACAGTCTATAAATTTATTAGTGCTGAAATACCTGATAAAGATGAACAAGCAGATCGATACAGCATAGTAATGAGAAATATGATTCATAAGCCTGGTGGCGATTGATATCTTGTAAATAATCGATGCTCTAAATATTTTCCGAAAGAATTTGAAAAAAAACAACACTGAATGATGATGGATATACTATCGTAGAAGGGATACCGGCGAATATCACGAAAAACTAGACGGGTATGTTGTTGATAACAGATATGTTGTAGCATATTGTCCTGAAATTTTACGACGACTCAATTGCCATTGTAATTTGGAGGTAGTTTCGAACATTAAAGTTGTGAAATATTTTTATAAATATATCTATAAATCACATGATGCCGCCAATGTTACAATAGAAGAACCAGATGATGAAATAAAACAACATCTCGATAGTCGTTATGTCGGTCCCGTTGAAGCATGTGGGCATTTGTTAGGAAAGAAATTGCATGATAAAAGTCATTCAGTTATGCGATTACCAAGACATTTACCAAATCAGCAAATTATAATGATGCTCCACGTAATCCAAATACAATGATAAATCCACGTAATCAGAGTAATCCACGTAATTTAGAAAATGTACTGGAACAAACAAATATGCTGCTACATTATTTTGCATCGAATGCTCGAAATGGAAGTGCCAAGCGTTATCTATATACTGATATTCCAACATATTACACATTCAATAAAAAAAAATTGACAATCAAATAATAGGATGGCAAAAGTCCAAATCAAATTGTAAAGCTATTGGCAGAATGTATTCCGTGAGTCCATCAGAAGTAGAACTCTTGCATTTGCGATTATTATTATGCAATGTTAGAGGTGCTTAAAGTTTTGATGATTTACAGACAGTTAATGATAATTTCTGTTCAACTTTCACTGAAGCATGCCAAGAAAGGGGATTGATTCAGGATGATCATGAGTGGAATACCGCCATGGAAGAAGGCAAGTTATGGATTATTTGCTTGTATTTTGGTTCATTGTCAAGCATTTCATCCTGATAACTTATGGAATAAGTTCAAAGTTTCCACGTCTGAAGATTTTGCAAGACAAATGACGCCTACTGTAGCAGAAAATCGTGAATTATTAGAAATTCAAAAAATATTAAATGTAGAAGATATATCTCTAACTGATTATGATAACATGCCCGAAATATTGAATATGGGTTTGGATATGGGTGAAGAATTGAATATACAACATCGATTAGCAAGCTGAACAGAACAATACCGAAAACTGAACGGAGAACAACAAAGTATTGTTGATACTATAATAATGAACATTGAAAACTTAGCGGAAATCGCTGCACATGTTTTTATATCAATGGCCCTGGAGGATCTGGTAAAACTTTCAGTTACGATACTTTATGGCATTTATTAATTAGTGAAGAGAAAAAAACTTAACAACAGCCTGTACTGGAATTGCAACAAGATTGCTGCCTAAAGGTAAAACTGTCCACAAAACATTGGGTTTGCCAGTTCCGCTCCATCAGGATTCAACATCAAGTATCAAGTTGAATTCCAAAAAGGCAAGAGAACTACGTGGAATCGATGCATGTATTTGGGATGAAGTCGCAATGGCTGCAAAATATTGTTTAGATGTCATTGATCGTCTGTTGAAAGACATCATGAATAATGATAAACCATTTCGAGGCAAAGTAATGATTTTAGGTGGTGATTTACCGGCAATTACTTCCGGTTTTGGAAGGGGGCGCACGGTCGGAAACAGTCACTCTATCAATAAAATATAGCCATTTATGGAAGTTTTTCCAACACTTTACCTAGACACAAAATATGAGAACGTTAGCATCTGAAAAAACGTTCTCGAATTATTTACTGGAGCTTGGGAGCGAAACTTTGAATGATGATAAGGACATGTTAGAAGTACCTGAAAATTATGTTGCGAGTGGTGAAGATGATATAATAAAGTGGTGTAATCGATATATATGACGAATTATTAAAGCAAACAAAATATAAGACAGCTTCTACCGTCGCAATTTTGTCTGCAAGAAGTTTAAATGTAGAGGAAATTAATCAACGAGTATTTGATTTATGATATATCGATACGGAAAAAATGTACACAAGTGTCCATACTGCAGAACTCTGCAATGACAGTAAGGAAGAAATTAATCAATATTTGTTACCGGAAGATTTGAACACATTAAAGCCTCGATCTTTTCCACCGCATGAGTGGCGACTCAGAAAATTGGGTATAGTAATGGTAATTAGGAATTTGAATATTCAACAAGGACTATGCAACGGGAGACTATTGCTGATTCTGGAAATGAAAAATAATGTATTGAAATGTGAACTATTGACAGGGGATAAAAAGAATGAAATTGTCTTCATACATCGGATAATTTTTGTATATCAAAATAAATATCCATTCGCTTTTACACGTAGATAGTTTCCAATCAAATTAGCTTTTGCTATGACCATCAATAAGTCACAAGATCAAACATTTGAAAGTATTGCTCTTGATTTAAGAAGAGAAGTTTTTACTCATGGACAGTTGTACGTGGCCATGTCACGTGTCCGTTCAGGATCAAATTCGAAAATATATTCAGGCGATCATGTTGAAAACAGAATGATTGACAATGATATTTTCGAAGAATTATTTAAATAATACATTAATGAGTCCTCAATGAAATACACTCAATGAATATAAAAATCAATACCTTGAAATGTATCTGCATGATGTATAATGTTGTTTCTGTACATAATTAAAAGCGGATTTTTTCTTATATCAAAAAATTTGAACGATGCAACAAAATCAACAGACATATTGAAGAGATACTTTTCACTTCTTAACTTTCGAGGATACAAGGTGATTGGACGAACAACTGCAGAGAGTCGGAACACAAAATAACGAAAGAGCAATTGACGGAAAGAAGAAGAAATTGGGAATCCAAGGAGGCAACCGCAATGGAATCCAAGCTAAAGTTACAACTTACCTTTTAATTATCTACCATCAAGGATTAACATAAAAAATGAAATAAAATTGAAGTGATTAATCAACTAATGTTTCCTAAATTTATTTCTCTGTCATTTTTCTTCTGCAAGAAATCATTGAATCGGATTTTTGCTAGATCACATAATATTTAATGAAGAAATAATTATTGACGATACATGCAACTTATCCTCACGTTATCGATGATAATTCAGCCGAAGAATCCGCAGTAAGTAATCATCTCCAGCGTCAATCAAAAACTTTAAATGCAGACCTAGGGTTATAGTAATATCCGGTGTGAAATTTAAATGAATTATATTCCGCTAAGAATAAAATAAAAACCCAGCGGCCGGACTGGTGCATATCAGTAATTTTTAGGGAAAAATACAATTAGGGTGCGGTAGATACTAAGGACAAAATATACAGAATATATCAATTATGTGTTTTCTATCGATATTTATTAAAACACTTGAAATGAAAGGAGTTTGCAATGAAAGGAGTTTATAAAATTAGAAAGAATAATGAAGTCATATAATGAGGTTTTTGAAAAGCAAACTTAATCGTGGCCTTATATATACTTTTAGAGTTTAGTTAAAACGTAAATTTTCAAAAGTCAATATTGTTTATTGGTGATATTTTAGAATAGTTAATATTATTCAAAAATTGGAAGAATCGGTAATATCCAAATTTAAAACCAATAATATTGGATAATTTAAAATTGTACACTTGGAATTTTTGCAATTTGAAATGGTAGAACGTTAAGTTAACCATCTTATCCTAAAGAAAGATGATACGAAATGAAGATAGGTAGAGGGTTTATTTCTAAATTTTCGAAGATTTCAATTATGCAAAATTAGAACATCTATTCAAAATGATTTCCTGAAACTTAACAGTTTTGTTCCTAATCAAGTTAGTTAATTTCAATGGTAAAGTGTGGTTATTTGTCGAATCCGTTGTAGATGATTTCAATAATCAATATTCATCATAAAGACTCAATAACCATTGCGGAGCCAAAAAAATTAAGCAAGCATAAGTTCTAAGAGAAGAAAGTTGAAGACCAATTTGAGATGATTTCTGACATCTAAATATTTTTATAGTCATGGTTTTGACTAATATAATAAGTTCAAACATTGTCGAAGAAGAAGTGCCGCAATCAGCATTTTTCAATTCTGGAAAGAAAATTATACATTAATATAATGTTAACGAATTAACATTTATATGAAGAAGGAAAAGTGAAGAAAATAAGAAAGATAAAATAGAAAGAATGGGAAAAAATGTCCAATAAATATATGAACGTTGACGTTAAATTACTTTTAAGTTGACTGTGAGAATAGAGGAAGAATTAGTAAATACTTTTTTGGCGAATTTTCTCTGGAGAATGTCTGAAATTTTGATTTTTTCGCATGAAGTAGGACCAGTTTCTTTGTCCTCGCCAGAGGGTAATGGTGTGCACAGTAATAGTTCCTTTAGACCAACCGTTTTTTCGTCGACCGATGTTATCGAAGGTGGAGATAGAATACAAAAGACAGCTGAAGAACCTGTGAATCTTAATTAACAATTGAATATAAACAAGACGATAATAGTACTTTGAAAGTCGAACCGACGGTTGTGGCCGTGCGGGTTAAAGCACTGGAATTGGGGGGAGCGATTGAGATTCTGAGATCGCTGGTTCAAAACCGGCAGCGGCGGTATTTGGGGTTTTTTTCAGGCTTCAACTCACACGACACAACCGAGCGGGAGTTTCGTAAAAGAAACGAGCTGTACAAATCTGAGGTTTTTTCCAATGGTTTTCCCTCGATTCCAGTGACAACCTGGGCGAATGCTGTGCAGTGGGGTTAAAGGGGGGTGGGATGGGAACAAATCGTAAAGACCCGAAAGGGTATACGAATAGAGTGGAGTTTAGTACTTGGAAAGTCCCACTATGTAACCACCGCTAAAAATCATATTAAGCGATAGTTAACACACAAGTTAAGAAAAATGCACAAAAAGCAGCATTCCTATTAAAACATATATTAGATGTTTTTTACAATCTTGATTTACATAACGTAGATATAGTGATTTTCAGGTATATAGATACTGAGGTTGCGATCGTATATTAGGGCATTATTAAGGAGAAAACATCGAATAAATATAAATTATGTACTTTAGAAATGATTTAAAAAAGTCGACATTTTGATATATTTTTGGAGAGACTGCAAGCATGTATTCCCCTAACGAGGATCTCCCAGGCATCTTTATATTTGAGATATGACTTTTTAAAAAATTGAAGTTTCATAGTTCTAAATTTTGAAAATAATTTCTGCATATTACCAATATATCTGAGATATAAACATATTGCATACTTGTAGGGAAAATGTTGAACTCTTCAGATAAAATATAATGTTTAAGTTCCATGCATTATTATTATTTTTAGTAAATGGCGTCTGCGCGTTACAAAATTGAGTTTACTGAAAAATGCCAAATGTAATTTCTTTTTCATATTTCCATTCCAAAGTGCATATTTCTCCCCGTTTGTCAATCAGTTCTCAAATCAGAAACTTGGAATTTGAAAAGTTAAAGTATTTTTAAATAAAAAATAACTTACTACGCATTGAACATGCTGGCCCTTTTTAAATTGACATTGATAGTCTTCTGGGAAATCAGCAATTTTTACATACAGAAAATACTTGTCAGCTGCGATAGATCCATAACAAGTGTTGCGTTTTAATGATTTTAAGTTTCAAAAATGCACAATTTAAAAAATGTCAAAGTACAAACTTTTGAAACTTCAAATTTTCCATTTCAAAAATTCAAAAGTTTCAAAATATCAAATTTCAAAATATCAAAATTTAGAGAGTTAAAATTCCGAAAATGACCATTTTGAATTTCCAAAAGTTCACATTCTAAAATCGTTATTTTACAGACTAACAGTATTGATAGAGAACGAATCAAAATAATGGCGAAATACAATAATTAAATTCTGTAAATTCTGATTCTATTACATTTTGCACAGCTAATTCGTCGAGTATTTTCAGAATCGTGTCACCCCACATCACGCACTGTACTGTTAAATCATCGAAGTTAGTCATGTAGAAATTGCAGAATCAATTTTGACTTCCGTCTTTGCATTGGACTTTTTCGGGAGCCTTGATCAGATGAACAATCCCAATAATTTCACTAAAACATATTACACGATTATCAAAATACATTGCAAACAAAAAATTTATACAAATCAAGTAATGCAAAAATCCCAAGTTCAAAAACTTGAGCTCTACATCTCAACTCCAAAATCCCAACCCTCGAGTTCTAATTCCAAACGTAATCCGAAAGTCCAACTTCCAAAATTAACCACATCCGTACTTACACTTATTTGGTTTTCGTCGGCAAAATGTTTAATGAATACTCTGCAGAAGTTATTAGATCGTACTCTGTGAAAGCCTGCTCTTCATCTTTCAATTGACCTTGTCATCCTCATTTTGAACTTCACCAATTTTCGACAACTCCAATGTTCCGGCTCGTAGTTCAGCACGTCGTATCTGAGAAAAAGAAGTGCAACTTACTTGTTCTTCTTCGGACTCTGACATGATAAATTGGAAAATCGAAATGAAAAAATTAGACACAAATGCCCAAATCGTTCGCAATAATCTGAAGTTAATGGCAAAACCGACATTCTTTTGTTAATACGAAAGATTAAAAAAAAATATTCCATTATGACACAAATGTAAAAAAACTTATTTGTGAAAATTATTTTAAAAAATGATTTTTGGAGAAATAAGTTTACTTGAAAATAAATTTACTTAATCTGAAGTTAATGCAATAATCTAACGTTAATGGCAAAACCGCCATTCTTTTGTTAATACGAAAGATTAAAAAAAAATATTCCATTATTACACAAATGCAAAAAAACTTATTTGTGAAAATTATTTTAAAAAATGATTTTTGGAAAAATAAGTTTGCTTGAAAATAAATTTACTTAATCTGAAGTTAATGCAATAATCTGAAGTTAATGGCAAAACCGACATTCTTTTGTTAATACGAAAGATTTTAAAAAAATATTCCATTATTACACAAATGCAAAAAAACTTATTTGTGAAAATTATTTTAAATAATGATTTTTGGAAAAATAAGTGTACTTGAAAATAAATTTACTTAGCAGAATAGTAAACATGAATTTACTTACCGGAACCGTAGAAACAAGTTTACTTATCTAAATAGGTCAAACCAAGTTGTTCACTAAACTAAAAACAATAACAAATGTAATATTTTGTTAGATCAAGCAGCCTGGCTGGCGCGCGCAGACCGCGCGTCGGCCCTAGGATATTCAACGCTCAGACTGCTCTCGATGTGATAATGCCGGAAAATTTGCAGGTAGTCCTTTGGATTCGGATGATGCTCACGACCCAATTCCTTTCATCGAAACTATACAGGGTGTCCGTAAACTACGGACTTTCCTTTGGGGTCTGAGTAGAGGATGAAATTTGGAGTCGAAAGTTCTTTTGCGATTTTGCCGTCCAACACACCCACGCGGAGTTATTCACCTTTTTTTGTCGGCCAACCAGAGCATTGCTTCCACTTTGGGCGCATGTGAGTGTGTTTCAACGGCGTTGAGACCTTCATGACAGCGCTGGGTTCATTCATTCACGTATTTTACATACATAATTGTTGAGACGGCCATACCTCCTTAATTATGCAAATCATGGCAAAAAGTCACTCTACATAAAATGTGTGTTTTCATATAAGGAATAGCTTTTAACTTCCCGATCTAGGGAAGTTATTGTAATCACCCCGAAAATGAAAAATGCCAGATCAATGAAATTTTCACGTTTCTCGATGTTTTGCATCATCCTGAAGTGATTTCCGAAGGGGTTCTGTATGTGTGTGTGTGTGTGTGTAGGCCGAAAATTTGTTTAACGTTTCTGGCGGAATCACTGAAGGGATTTCCTTTTTTTTTTGAAGTGAAACTTCTTATGGGGGGGTTTTGAAATCTCGATCGGCAACCTTTTTGGTGACGCACGCTCTAGCGTAGTAAGTAAGAGTGAGAGGCCTCCGGGAATCGAGCGAGAGTGAGACGGACTACCTTACGTCTCGTCTATCGGGCGAGAGTGAGACGGACTACCTTACGTCTCGTCTATCGGGCGAGAGTGAGAGGCTTTCGTGTATCGTGCGAGAATGAGGCGGAAGACTTTCTGTCTTTCATGTCATTCTCTGCGTTCAGGCGGCGTCGCGATCGCGGAAAACAGCTGTTGGTTTCTAACACAGTGATCATAAGCAACGTATTTTGTTTTTGTGCGTGTCTTCATCACGCACTACTTAAATCGAGAGTTTTGTGCAAATATGCCGAAGTCGGGTGCAGAAAGGACAAAAACGTGGCGGGAGAAAAAACGGGCGAGTGAAGGAATTGATCAGAATAGAAAACGGACAAAAAGTAGAACTGAAATTGAACGAGATCGCAGGGAACGGAGGCGAACACGTGCTAACCTCTTACGTGACAGTGTGGACGATAGTGTAAATAATCCAGAGAATGAACTATTAGCAACGACTTCGACTCATCCTCCTCCTGATTGTGATGTACATAGTGGTGATCGATTACAATATTCAGACTTTAATGAGTTTAAAACTGCACATAAGAACTTTCACCGTGATTTTATAAATAATCCATTCGGTTATACGTGTTGTGTATGTGATAGATTATGGTTTAAAAATGACTGAAAGACTCTATCCGTTGAAAATGAAATTCGTATTCAACAAAAATTTCCAGAATTCAGAAGTAATAATGAGCTGGCATGCACCAGCTGTCGCCAGGGTTTGAGGAGAGACAAAATTCCAACATTGTCGAAATTGAATGGCTTTGTATATCCCCCGATCCCTGCACATCTTCCGAAGTTAGATTTAGCGTCCGAGAGACTCATTTCTCCTAGAATTCCATTTATGCAAATTCGCAGATTGCGTCATGTGCATGGACAATTTGGAATTTTGGGGCAGGTGATCAATGTTCCAGTGGATGTCAATACAATGGTCAATTACTTGCCCAGGAACATTGACGACGATCACTGTGTTTACGTTCATATCAAGAGAAAAAAAATTCATCGATCAAGCTACTTGACAGGTTTAATAAACAAGAGAAATATTAAAATATGGCTAAGATGCTTAGTACCGAGTCCATTGTATCAACTGTACGACATCAAAGTTGATGAATCTTTCTTTAATAAGGATTGTGTCGTTCATCAGATACCTATAGATGAACTGAGTGAAGACATCCCCATGGAGGAGAGCCTGTTCGCTCAGCAACACACATTACTCTGGAATGACGATAAATATTTGAGGATTGCTCCTGGAGAAATGAATGTCCCTCACAGTCTATTATTTGATGAGCATGCAGAAGAGTTATCTTTCCCTACTATCTATCTCGGACAATTCCGGCGCTTTAGTGAAGATCTCAACGTGACTCCATTCATGATGGCTACCAGTGATCTAAGGAGATCTGATCGACGTGGGGTTACACCTCATCATTTACTCTATATGGCAATGAAAATTATGAGGTTTAGAGTCCGTGACAGTCTAACCATTGCTTTTAAACACGTACGTAAAGACACAAAAATTACACGTGAACCAATTCAATCAGAGGAGTATATAAATCATTGTATAGAAAGCAACTTGGCTTTTCTACGTTGTATCCCTAACTCGACTTGGTATTGGGCTGAAAGAAAGAGAGACTTATTCGCCATGATCAGACAACTCGGAAAACCCACGTTATTCCTAACTATGAGTGCTAATGAAGTTGGTTGGCCCTCATTATTACAATTATTATATAAATTGAAGAATAATGGAGCAGAAATTACAGAACAAGATGTTCAGGAACTCCATTATATTGAAAAGAGCACACTCATCAATGAAGATGCTGTAACATGTGCCATCTATTTTAATAAGCTCATCAATGTTATAATGAACATACTTCAGTCCAAAAAGTCTTCTCCCTTCGGGAAATATCGTGTTGTCCATTATTTTAAAAGAATTGAATTCCAGCGACGTGGGAGCCCCCATGGACACATTCTGCTATGGCTTGAGAATGCTCCAGCGGATCCACTAGGTGCTGACCGACTAAAAGCTATTGAACTAGTTGATACATTGATATCAGTGGCCACTTCAGAATCGTCGGGGAACATCAAACTACAGACACATAAGCACACGTTCACATGTTACAAAAAAATAGCTGCGAACGCTCATCAAAAATGCAGATTTGAAGCTCCATTCATGCCATGCAGATACACAACTATACTGACACCAATGCAGAAAGAAGGACCAGGATTCCACACGTATAAACAACATTACAACACGATAGGAACAAACTTAGAGAACAATGACTATGCTGATATTGATAGTTTCTATCAGGGAAATGGAATACTATCAGATGCTTACTACATGAATGTGCTTCGAGCTGGCATCAATCATCCCAGAGTATTTCTTAAACGTCAACCCATGGAAAAGTGGCATAATCCATTCAACCCATTCATTTTCAATATTTTGAAATCAAACATGGATGTGCAATTTATCACCGAAGAATACTCATGTGCTGCATACGTAGTGGAATACGTCAATAAAACGAACCGCGGAATTAGCAATCTCCAACGTAACATCACTGAAATAATGGATGAACATCCAGAGTTCGATATTGTCGAAATTACTAGGAAAATGAGCGTTGACATGCTAAATACTGTCGAAATTACCAGTCAGGAAGCTGCATGGTACCTTCTGCGTGAACCGATGTCAAAGTCTTCTTCAGTTGTTACCTATATTTCAACAATATGGCCGATCGAAAGACAGAATTCGAAAAACTCAGAAAGAACTCAATGAAATGGATGCTGATGATGATGCAACAAACATATGGAAAGAAAATTGGTTTGACAAGTACGAAAAGAGACCTGAAGAGCTAGAAGATGTCAATTTGGCCCAGTTTGTTGCTCATTATACACTGAATAATCAGGGGAATTGGACACGAAGGAAAGAACCTCGGATTATTCGGCACAGAAACTACGACATGGCTGATGATTTCAATGAATACAAACGGGAAATGGTGACTTTGTATATTCCATTGCGAGACGAAGAAAATGAAATTCTTGCAGAAACTAAATTCATACAGATTTACGACGACAACGAAATATTGATTTTGGAGCGACATAAAGAATTCTCATCGAATTTAGATATCCAGAAAACCATCGAGATATGCCGAGAGTTGTGTCATGAAGATGAATTAAATCAAGATGATGATGCTGAAGGAGACAACGTAGGTCGCCTTTTTCCTGAAGCAAATCCTTTTCAAGAATTGTATAACGCTGACCACATAATAAACGACGATCTGCGGTTAGCAACACTTAACAAACTGGGTGCTATCGCAAAGAAGAGGGATAATTTAATGTCTAATGAACAATTTTATGAACTAATGAGAATGGCCAATCAGAGGCAGAAAGCACTCCTGATGCATGTGATTGCTAATCTACTCTCATCAAACCAATCACCACTCCAAGTTTTCTTCACTGGGCCAGCAGGATGTGGGAAGACATTCCTCATTAGACTCCTCATGGAAATTTACAACCGCTTCACAGATAATGATGGTTTTTGCAATGCTTACATGGCATGTGCATCAACAGGAAAGGCTGCAATAGCAATTGATGGTACGACAATCCACACTGCATTGAAAATATCCCTTTCCAACCTATTACCATTATCAATTGAAGTGGCTCAACAGTACAGAATGCTCTTCAAATACGTCCAAGTTATACTCATCGATGAGGTCAGTATGGTAGGAGCGGAATTGCTGTCTCAAATTGACGCACGGTTAAAAGAAATAACAGGAAATTTCCAAGATAATTTTGGAGGAATGGATATCATTTTCATAGGTGATTTGCGTCAGTTACCTCCAGTGCGTGCTACACCCATCTATCAAGCAACAAAACGGCGCATAGCAGCACCAACACTTTGACGTGACTTGAAGTTCTATGAATTGGATAAAGTCATGAGACAAGCGAATGCTAATTTCTCCTCTTTATTAACTAAAATTGGAAATGGCGAAGAATTGGATCAAGAATAGATACACCTAATCGAATCTCGTTTTTATACAAGAGAGGAAGCAGATCGTCTTTGTCCACATGGAATTCGGCTATATTTGACAAATAATGCTGTAAAAGAATACAATTTGACAATTCTTAATTCTGCAGAGAATAAAACAGTCTCAATAGCTACTGATGTATTCACCGGCTGCCATAATGCTGAGCAACAATCATTTGTACGACAAAAATTGCATAAAAAAACGGTAATAGACACTGGAGGTCTGCCCTACGAGATAATACTGGTGTTAGATAAATCTTATATAATAACAACCAATCTAGATGTCTCCGATGGTTTAGCAAAGGGCGCAGTTGGTAAACTAGTTTATATCGAAACTGATGAGGCAGGGGCAGTAACTCGTGTGTGGCTGGAATTTCCAGATTCACCAAAGACGGGGCAGAAGATCCGGAGAAAAGCTGCTGCGTTCATCCAAGCAAACAACATCAGCCACACGGCAGTTCCCATTGCACGAAGAACTTCTACGATATATATGAACAATAATAAAACGATTTTCGTCAAAAGAAATCATCTGCCATTGGTATCAGCGTGTGCTATTACTATCCACAAGTCTCAAGGTGGTGCGTTTAATCAAATCGTCTATGAATACGAAAAGACACATTCACAACAACTCCTTTACGTAGCCTTGTCCCGTGTCACAAGTATACAGGGATTGTACATCGTTGCGAAGGATGGAAAGAACAAATTTTATCATGGACGGAAAAAAGCTCAATCAATGGACAAGCTACAATCAGAATTTAGAAGATTATCAACAAATCCATTGATAAGTTTGAGTGACATTCTCCGAGAGTTCATCAGCAGACCAGGCTTATCAATAACAACCCTCAATTCCCAAAGCTTAGGAGCTCATAGCGGAGATTTCAATGATCCGGTGATTCTACGGTCTAATATATTGATACTTTCAGAGACGTGGAAGGAAAACGATCAAGAAATTGTTGTTCCCAATTTTAATTGTGTCGTACAGTTCAAAAGACATAATGTGAGAGCAGGGGGTGTCGCAATACTTTGCAATACTGCTCATGGAACGAACATCATGACACCCAATATGGACCTGAACTTGAAAAAACTAGAATCGCTTTCAATTGGGTTGTCATCTGTTGGAGAAATGTGTGCAGCTGAATGTCGCACAGAAAGCGGACAGCGGATTATGCTTATAGCACTCTATATTTCACCAAATCAGAAAATGGCGAAAATAATAGAGTTTATTCACCTTCACTTGCTGCCGTATACTCCAGTGGGGGCTGCAGAAGTTGGAGTAGAGCTGGACAAAATACCTATGATTCTAGGTAGAGATTTTAATCTTAATTTTGCTTCAGAGGATTCCAAGCCATTAATTCAGTTCTTGCAACAGAAATTGTTATTGTAAATGAACAATTCACCAATTGAATCGACTACACGCCATGGTACCACGATCGATGCAGTTTTCTCACGTTACATCGAAAATTTGGAGTCAAGAGTCTTCACTACCTATTTTAGTTACCACAAACCTATCATTTCGTTCATGAAGGGTCTACCAGAGAATGAAGGTGAAGCTGATTGAGATTTAATTCATCATATTCATACTAATATTATTGTATCTTGAAAAAAGTATAATTATTATGATGAATAAATTAATATTTACTATCAAGAAGTGTTTGACACGTGATTAAAATGATTCCTCTCCCTCTAAACATAGAAAATTAAATAATCCTTGCCGATCCAATCATTCAGTTTCACTTCTATCGCGTGTCTTCATGACACACCATTTTTTTTCTGCCTCTAAGAACGTACTGATTCAAACGTACTGATAAAAATCTGCTCTTCATATATGTATACATCTCCCAAGAACTGCAAATAATGTTAAGAATGAACTGTATACAAATAATCACTCATGTACAAGTAATTCTTGGCAGGTTATATTTTATCCATTTAAATTTGACACTATCCTAGTTGATCTATTCATGTTCACCCAAAGATAATTCAAATAAGTGCCTATATTGGTTATACGTTGAAAAGAGAAAGACAATATTGATGTTTAACCAATGAATGTTCAGTTAATGTTTATAATACATGTAGAGCTATACGAAATAAAGTTTTCATCAATTTAGAAAAAACAGAACATTCCAAGGTAATCGGTAAATGCTTTAAGAAAATTATAATTATACCCCTTTCATACGATAAGGACGTCCAGCAAATAAATTTAGATCTGGCAGATTAGAAAAATTTGCAATTTTTGCTGCAATATTCCAGTAGTGAAGTGGTAAAAAGAGATTAGTTAACTTATCTCCAGTTTGAGCTTTCAATGAAAATCCTCAACTCTAGAGAAGTTGGGGAAAGTGTCATAAGGACTTTTTTTGTAGGACTAATTTTCGAAATCTCAAAAATAGTCACATTTAATTGAATCCAAAAATCATAATGATAATTCTGGGCTGTTAGAATATTGTAAATTAATAACTGAACGTATATTTTGATTTTTTTTCCTCAAAATCAAAAAAATATACGGGTTGCGACGCTCACCATGCGACCGATTACGTTCGGTGGAGAGGCGCGACCTCTTAAGAGTTAAAAAAACTTTTAGGGGGACATTTTTGTAGAGAAAACCTAGTTCAAAAAATCCATATCCCATTTTTGCAACTACTGTATATTACGAGATTTTCAATGAATACTTAAGCTGGAGATAAGTTAAATTATCGTTTTTACCACTTCACTACTGAAACCATCTCTGTGTGGTCGAACAGCAGTGTAATTTGCTACAATGTCATAATAGTGACCAGCAATAGCTGTTGAACAATTTTTAGATTTCACAGAACAAAGGATGAATAAAAATTCGATCAAAAATTACGCGCCCCACGTCCGGAAAAATAGTATGTGCGCCACCTGGAAAACTGTGTTTTTCCCGGTTAGCTGCACAATGTAGTTCTTCACAATCACCCTTAATTCCTAAGTGGTATATAGTCTAACAAAAGAAGGTAATAAGGGTATTCTAACCCACGTGCTTACCGCGGTTCATCTCGGAAGTTGTTGGAAGTTGCATTGTATTGCCTATTTTTTATTCCTGATGAAAATTCTATGTACTAAATTTTTCCAAATCATCCTGGCCGACTCCCACCACAACCGCTACGTGCTGGAATGGTCGTTTTTTCAGAAGGCTTACGAGGTATGTACCTTAAAGTCGGTGGTAAAAAATTTGGGTTTGGCATTACTGACAGCAGAAGAGAGATCGATGGCCCTCTTCCGCCGCAGGACAGACGAAGATCCGCGGATGGAACCGAAGTTAATTGACAAACTGCAAGGTATGCCCAATTTCTTCACTTTATAAATCTCTAACATGCACTTACACATAATATGAACATTATGAAGAATTGTTTAATTACCAAAATGTATTTTTTATTGGAGAAAATTGAAATGCATATGATATTACACTGAATATCAATAGTGTCATATTATGGTAATTTCCTGCAGCTACATATGTTACAACAGTATTCTGTGGCAAATTATTAGTACTTATCTCGAATGTAAAAATAGTCGATGATTCCAGTCACAAAATGAACGACTTTAGTGAATTGATAAACAGTTCTGAACGAACAGATTATGACATAAATGGATCAGTATTTTCCTTGATAGGAAGATGAGCTTTAAATGGAAGCTCTTGAATGTGATATTAGATTCTCTTTAATATTTTCCAACTAGTTTTTGTCAAATTACGGGCCTTCATATGTAATGGAAATGTGCGCAACTGGTCCTATTTCACAATATGTAACCACAATATGTAACCTCAAAGTTGGTTCAATTATCGACTTCGGTGAAGTTAAGGTTTCATTTTTCGGATTTCCGAAACTGCGAAGTTGTTTTCTGCCAATTTCATGGGATTAGCTGTGAATAATTAGATGAATCTTCAACCCTCATCATTAAAACTTCAACAATTTTCAGTTGTTACCCGGTTGGCCATTAGGAGAGGGGATCAAAAATCGGGCCATCCATCCCTGAGGATCGTGGGGAAGGGAGAAAGTACAGAATAAAAATGAAGGGGAGAAACCAGAGAATGGAGATAGTGCAGCTATGACTGTAGAGGAGAGGAAGAAATATTTTTCGACTTGGGCATCGAGTGGGTTCCGGGGTTATAGGAGAGCCTTGAAGCAAAAATAAAGTGTGATTAAATAAGAATGATGCTCGAGTTGTTTATTCCTAGCCCTAATCCCGAAAAATGGAAACTTTGCATTCATTTTTTGAAATTTGTGCTAGGCGAAAGTCTACACTTTTTCACTTTTCGACTATGGATGTTTTTGTAAGGATGCCGAAAATGTAAAGTAGCAGAACGAAAAAAAATTCACGTTTTTGAACCTGTGACATCCCCAACATAAGTTTTTCGATAAGATGGGTGTGTGTGCATATGGGACATTTTTGTTTTCTCCTACTCTCTTTTATTACGATACCGGTGGCGCGTGCTTCGCTCGCGCATTTCTTTTTCCACCACACTGACTGGCGTGGCGTTAGTTTCGGTCTTACGTTTTCCAGTAATTTTGATATATATTGATAGTTTCTTTCGTCTCTCCTGTTTACTATAGGATATTTAGCCACAGCATCGCCATGAGGCCCTACTTCGCGGGCAATCCTTCGGAGAGCAATACCCCCCCTTGCGGCCGGGTAATTTGCGTCGATTAGACTCCACATGTCAAGACCACTTTTTGAAATAGCGCATCCGACATTTTGTAAATTGTCCAGGTGGCTCAAAAAGAGGGTCAAAATATGTAGGCCCCAGTCCACTCAGGATCCTACTTTGAATCGACGGGGCTCCACTGGTCAAGACCATTGTTGAAAAAGCGCATCCGCCATTTTATCAATCGTAAAGGTGGGTCAAAAAGAGGGTCAAGTTATGTAGGTGCCAGTCGACTCAGGACCCGGCTTTGAGTTGACTGGGCTCCACTTGTCAAGACCATTTTTTGAGAAAGCGTATCCGCCATTTTGCAAGAATTTGAATGTGGGTCAAAAAGAGGGTGAACTTATGTAGGTCCCAGTCAACTCAGAATCCGATTTTGGGTCGATTGGGTTCCACTTGTCAAGACCATTTTTTGAAAAAGCGCATCCGCCATTTGGTGAATTGTCAGGGTGGGTTGAAATATATAGGTCCCAGTCGACTTAGAATTCGATTTTGGGTCGATTGGGGTTCCCTTGTCGTGATTACTTCTTCAAAAGGCCGTCCGCCATCTTGGAAATTTTGGGCGAAAACACTCCCCTTCGGACCTAGCAGGCGGCTGACCGGCGACTGCCGTGGAGTTGCCAGAGCAACCGTCTAAGTGATTACCGGCGCCACTAGCCCGATTCCCCCACCCCAACTTCAATGGCCGTCCACGAGTCAATGTTGTAATTTTCATTAATTTCATAAAAATAATTATATCTAGGGCGCCATTTATCTGTAATTACTCACCTCTCACCTGTTTTAAATATTAAAGGACCATATTTCATGTTTTTCAGCCGTTTTACGAAAAAAACACATCCACGCTATTGCGTGGATATTACTTTGCCAGGGATATATAATATTATAATATAATTATAATATTATAACTTTTATGAAATATAAATAATTAATTTTGTTAATAACTCAAAAACCTATCGTATGATTATTAGAAAACCCCAATCGGATAATTTGTTCAAGAGAAATCGTTCGACAAAATTTCGCTCACACACACAAACATCTCGCTCAAAATGGTCGGAAACGCCTCTAAGTGTCATGAAAGGTGGAGACCAAGTGAAATTTTCGATTTCTATTTTCGAACCCATTACAATAACTTCCCTCAAGATCGGGAAGTTAAAAAGAAGAGAATATGGACAGAAATGGCTATTATTACAATAACTAACATCTGACAATAATCACAAGCGTCATAAACTTGGAAAACAGTTTACCTATTCACCTATCGAAATGAATGTATAAGTGATCCCTCGAGGCAAGTGCACTGTTGCAGCAAACAGGTTTGACCTATGAACGAGTTAGCTATGCTAAGTACGAGGCGTAACTGAATGAGTGACCGTTGAGGGAGTCCCACGAAAAAAAGGTTTCAAACACGAAAGCTAAGAGAAAGGCTTAGATATCAAATGTGACCTAGGGCGGCTACAACAGAGAGAATAGTAGGTGAAGTGAAAGGAGAGGCAGGCCATATACACAAACGGCAAATTTTTATCGAACAAAATCCAAATGCTGAACAAAGACACTTGAACTATTTGAAAGACTGCGACAACTCAAAGACCGTGACTGCCTATAAATTTGTCTGTTCAGGGACTATTAATTCAATTGCTTCAATTTTTTTGTTTATAAAACAATTATTAATAATAACCGTTTTTTTTTGGAATTCATACAAAATTTCAAAATTGTTACTGCAACTACTTTAACGAGACGCCCATCCCATTGATCCAGCCAACGATCCGTCCATCGTCCATTGCTTGAATAATTATTTGTTATAAAAAACTTCGGTTAAGTAGATTATTTCAGGTGCTGAGGGTCTGAACATCTTGGAATGGATCTTGAAGATAACTTGAATCAATATTTATTCTTTGTACTTGAGTTGAGTAGTACTTAAATAAAATACCAGACTACCCAAAATAGCCGTATTTAGCTACGGACTAATTGTCAAATTTTTTACGTATAATTGACTCACTCCTATATGCCAAAAATCTATGACTCGAATATAAATCTATAAAACGAAGAACTCAATTCAGTGGCTTCGTCTCCTTTTGGTATGTTTATGTTTGGTATCGATGCAATACTTTCCTCAATTGCTTATTGCACACAGTACATTTTCATACAAGTCAATAATTTAAATTTAAATTCCAACTCATAATCGAAAGCTATGGTCAAAGTCATTTCAATAGTAGGCATTGGGTTCCAGCGGGCTTCACAAAATATACAAATGCCAGGTCGCTAACACACTTCTAATTTTGGACAGAGAAATTGCCTCGGATCTGCTCGACTGAAATTTGAAAGTTCCTGAATGACGTGGATAGTGATTACTCACTTTGTACGTGATGAGACATTTCAAAAAGCGGAAAGAAGTTGACACTACCCCATATCGTTTGGTAGGTTAGGACAGAAATTCATTCATTATTGACTGGAAGAAAATGTAAAGTGTGATGCTTAAAGCAAATTTTCTTTTTCACTAGGTCATTTCAGAGTTGCATTGTTAAATTTTTAAATTACACAATAGTCCACGTTTCGAAAATCACAAACTACTGATAACTAAGCATTGTTATTTAATCCATCCCCATAGCTTATTTATAATTTTTTTTATATACATACTAGATACAGTAATGATAAATTGAATCTTTAGTGCTAGATCACCAGCCATCGGCTTTATATCTAATTTGAACAAATATTTTCAGTTAATTTTTCATTATTACAGATGTTGATGTATATTTACTGTATGAATCGATAAAAGGAAAAATGACTTCTAAAAAACCTTATCATTAATGGGTAAATGGGTTGATTTCTTGACAATATTGATGTTTCAGAGGTGAGGATTAGGATGGAATTGGAGCGTGATTTCAAATGTATCATCGATTTTATCAATACATTCGCCTATGGTTGCTATGCCTAGCGTATTGTGCAGATCGAGCATTGAAATTCCTCATTCTGTAATTTCCTATTATTCGTAAAAATGTATTTTGGATAATATTATGTTGGATTGCTTCTGTTTTAGTAGCATTCACTTGAATTTTCCATTTCAACAGGTCACTGATAATAAGAGAAGCTGAATTTTCGAGTCTTCCGACAGTTTTATTCATTGATTTACTAGGTGAGTATAACGCAATGTCACCAAAACAGGTTGAATAAGACAGACGAGAGAATAGACCCTTGCGGGACTCCCGCGACAATTTCAATTTTATCCGAAAGGGATGTTTCTGTAGTATATCTGTTTGTAAGATATGATAAGACAATTTTACATAAATATGTGGGGACAGTTAGATCACTGAGTTTGTGATTAGGCCAGTGGGCCACACAGAGTCAAAGGCTTTCTCGCTGCCCAGGAGAAGAAGTACGGTATTTTCTTTTCGGTCTTTCACCGATTTTATGTCATTTAGAATTCTGACCAGCTGGTGGCAGGTTGACTATTCTAATCGGAAGCCCAATTGATTTGTAGGCATTAGTTGTAACTCCTCTACGGATTTTTTGAGACGAGCTAAAATGATTCGTTCAAAAGCTGTAGCGAATACCGGTAAGATGCTAATAGGCCTGCTGCGTATGCAAGATGCAAAGACAATTTAATTTAATATCAATATTCCTAACGATTCATTAGTTGATTTTGTTGTCTAGACATACGTACTTTTCCTTCTTTTGTATTCCCAAATTCTAAATCGATTTTTCAAACAGTATTTGTATATACCCTGAATTATCCAGTGTATCACTCATTCCTCACGATAATTGGACCTCTCGCAAGCTGGGTGAAGGGCCAACACTGATTCCACTTCTCCAATTACGAAATTGAACCTCCCATCTCAAATCCTACTAACTAATCTTTTTGCAACATTAAAGCAAGTACACAACTCCCTCAAGGCCCATCCCTTTCTTTGAACTTTCCCAACTTCCCTCAAATTTCCAGTTTCCCAAATTAGTTCCCTAAAAGCATCGAACCGTATCACATACGAGAAGCATCTCGTCGGAGATATTATCAGATCGCGTAACAGTATTTACTTTTCATACAACCCCAAACCAAATTGTTATTAACATAAACATTGTGTTACAATTCGTGAATGATCATTTCGGCTCCGCTCATTCAACATCCTCACACCTCTACAAGTGCTCATTCCCCCTTATCATTATAACTAGCAGTATAAAAAATTAAATCTGCATGTAGTAAATCTTGCAAATATTGTTCTGCGCAGGTCAGATTTCTGGAATTTACAACTCCAGATAACTCAAGAACGAACGCAATCTTGGTCCTTTGAGCCGGATCTCATTGCGTAGAACTCTCACGATTTATCATAACCGACGATTCTCTCCGTCAATTATCCTCACCGGGGGAGATAAGATATCGTATATGATCTCACACGGTCCACCTCGAACACATTGCAAATATGGCTCAAATCGAGAGTTTAAAATCGGCACGCACAGCCTTCAAGTCACGCCTCGGAAAATGCTGAAGAGAAGTATGCATTGATATCAGCCAAATTGGAAAACTTAGTAAAGGAAAAAAACCAACCTGTACCACAGATGGCATCATCTCCACATCTTCAAACTCCTAACCTCAACATAAAAGAGCCTGAGCTCTACCAATATTTTTTGGACGATTCGGAACGTACAGACCGTTCCGGGATACGTTTAACGCTCGTATTCCCTCTCACCTCAACAAGGTCTTCAAGCTCCAATATCTCTCTAAACGTGCTGCAAGGGAGAAGCCCATGAAACTATCAAAGCTCTGGACGATATAGAAGAAAACTACGATGCAACATGGGCTCTTCTCGATAAGAAGTTCGACATCCCGAACTGAATGGTCTCATATGCACTATCCTCCTCAAGCAACTCGACGAAGGCATCGTTTTTCAATGGGAAACCCTCATTGAGGGCAAGGACATGCCAAAATATTAAAATTCCTCGAGAAAACGTGGGATTTGTGCGAAAAATGCCGACTCATCAAGGAGCTGGCAGCAAACACCGAGCAAAAGATCTTTACAAAAAGCGTCGCACTCCAAGGAACAAGCCAGTGATAGATTTGGGCCCTCAGAAACATCAAGAGCCTAAAACTGCATAAGTAATACACGCACAAGATGTCCAGTCTGTGCTGAGCAGCACAAGATATCCAAATGTTCTACACTCCTCGAAATCGACGTTGATAAACTTGGCTCAAAAAGCATCTTCAGCCAAGACCGGCGTCCCATGGGGTGAAGAATTTCTAATCAAAAGGCTATTGCGGCACTTGAACCAAGCACCACTCTCTTTTCAATCACGTCCAAAATCCTCCAACGTCATCAGCAGAGAGTACTGCATGACTAGCCACTCCAATATCTCCAACTTCATCAGCCATTGGACTCTTCAGGGCAAGACATTCTCCCCACGGCCATCATAAATGTGCTAGATAGAAATCATCAATCAGTTCAATGTCGTGCTCTAATTGATACCGCCTCTACAAAGAATTTCATCAATCAAGAATTGGCCGATGAATTGGGCATCACCAAACAAACCTGCTCAATCTCCATCGGCGCTCTGAATGAGGTCTCCACAACTATACATGACAGGGTTCAGACAACAATCTCACGTTTGATAAACTTCAAAAAGGTATTATTAACTTTTTCATTTCGGCCTGTAACTGGTGTCTTAAGGGTACTAAAATGATCCCCGAAGAATTCTGAGTCAATGTCTGTGTGTGTGTGTGTATGTTTGTATGTATGTGTCCTAAATTTTGGTCAACGATTTCTCACGAATAGATACACCAATCGGAGCCATCAAGGTGTCAATCGACGCATCTTCATGTAACTCAGCCCTGATTAGTTTTATATGCAATTAACAATTCCAATTGTTCATAACGCTTGTAACGAGATTTTCTCGTTATCGTTGAAACCCCCGTAAATGACATTCAAAACTGTAAAATACCAATGAAGTGCCATCTGGGAACAGCTGAAATAAGGCTGTGGGAAGATGCTAAGACCAAAGAAGGACGTGGGTAAGCGAATCTGGGTGAGACAGCGCCCCATCGTCTGGAGGACGCTATTAGATGATCGCCATATGTGGATTCCGCTCTGTTGGCGGAGAGTTAAAGGCCGACGTACAGGCATCCCACCCTAGCGCATCCAAAGGCCATGGCGGGGTAGACTAGAGACCGAGAGCTAGGTGAAACGACTAGCGCCCCCGTGATCCCGTCGGGTTGATTAGCCGTGGTGGGTAACGTAGTTCCCACCGCCGCCGAGATATCCAGACTAGGGGGAGAAAGGCTCTAGGAGATTTCGTGAGTCGAACGCGGACGCTTGAGCCGAGTGGTTGCAAACCTCGGTGAGAGCGGGCTTAGTGGCACTGGCTTGCATAAGGCCAGGAAAATGGCGTCCCTTCGAGTATATCGATCGTGGCGAGCATAGGGAGATGCACGTGCATCTCCCCATTAGAGAAAACGGATTCTTTGAGACGAGAAATACAAACCTCTCGCTTCTCGGAGTTATCTTAGCCCCATTGAACCCCTGAGTGATCCGTGATTCGGTCGACGGGAATAAGGAGATTTTGGCAGTCAGAACACGCACCACCAGGTTAGTAATAAGGGCAAGTGACTCGCATTGATAGTGCGGTAATTGGTGGTCAAGAGTGTGGGTGGCCGTAAGGAGGTTAGGATAACCCCTTGGTCAAATCAGCCTCTTGACGTCCCAAGCCCTGAGGGGTCCCGAAGGATACGCAAGCTATCCGGGCCTTCTCCTAGAGTCGAGCTATCTAGGAGAAGAAAGAACCATCCTAGAGATAGAAATATCTCTAATTGAAAGCACGGGTAATACCCGTAAAAAAGGTTATTATACGTTGTTGCTATACCACGTCCTGAAAAGGCACGTGGCACCGACGCATGATACACTCTGGACTTGGTGGACCTCGCCCCTCTACCGTGACAAGCTGATGCGAGTTCGACATTGCGAGAGGCCACGTCGCAAGTATTCTGGGTAGATAATTTTCCCCTTTTCTATCTAAAAGGGTTCTGTCCGGAGAAGTTGGACTAGCGCCCAACTATGGGCGTTAGAGACGGCACTATATAGTTCGGTGGATTGTCCTGGTGAAACACCCGGAAAAATTCCCTTACACGCTATATCTCGTAAACGGTTAGAGTTTGGGAAAAAATTGATTCACATCAGTTGTTCCTCATACAAAGATCCACATTTAGTGTCTGTTTGAGGAATAGCTATTAAATTTGCCGAGATTAGGGGAAGTGAAAGAATTGGTGGTAGAAAATAATAAGTGCACAAAACTCAACTGAACCTATGGATGATGTACTTTATTACTCGTGGAATTCATCACGTTGCGTATCTCGAATGACTCGCTGAAGTTCTAATACTCCGGTGATTTTACAAAATACAGTCTCAATCGATGATGTACTCGAAAAACCGTTGAACTTCTAATTCTCTCACACTATATTGAAGCGCTCGATTTTAACTCTCGATACACACCCTAGACTCAAACTATGGATATGAACTGCTCTGGTTTAGTTATTGATGCAGACTAGAAAAATACATGTTACGGATTTTCCACGTGATGTGGCCCCAAATCCGACTGACCCCTAGGTCGCCCGAAATTACTCGATTGATACGAATCTTAATATGGTGATTTTCTTACTACATTTCAAACATCCCGAGGGCATTCATCATCAGGGATGATGAATTTCTTTGTTAATTTTCTCAATACGTTTTGATGAATGTTCATAAATATTTGTTTTGCTGATGTTCACTCGTTGATTGGCTCTGGCTCTGGCTCATAGTCTGGAGGGGTTTTCGCTGGTGGTGGATCTGTCGGTAAGAGACGGAGCTTGGCGATAGGTCTCTTAAACATCACACTCGTGCTGCTAACTCTCTCGATGATGAGTGGGCCCTTCTGATCTGTTGGCACGATTGCTCTTGATGTTCTGATAGTTGCTACTCTTGTTAAGCTGTCAGCACCTGGATGAACTGCTATGACCCTTGCTATTGGCTATTGTGCGGGTGGATAGGCCTCGTCTACCATGAGAACCATGTCCCCAATCTCGATGTTTTCTCTCCGTTGATTGCACTTGTAGATAGCCTGATGCCTTTGGAGACATTCTCTGGACCACCTGGTCCAGAATTGTTGAATCTTCTGCGTGACTAGGTTCCATCTCTGTAGCTTGATAGGATTCTCACTAGTGATGGCTCACCGATCAGGAAGTGTCCTGGGGTGAGAACTTGGAGATCTTCTGGGTCATCCGACATTGGAGTGATTGGCCTGGAGTTCCGAGAGGCCTCTATCTGAAACAGGACACTATTGAGTTCCTCGTGAGTCAATGGCCCGAGGACTCTCTTCAGGTGATACTTGGTCGATTTGACAGCTGCTTCCCATTTTCCACCAAAATGGGGTGCTTTAGGCGGTGAAAAGCTCCACTGGGTCCCATTCGTGGCAAGGGCGGCTTGGATTTGTTGATTTTCTTCGGTCTGCTGATTGTACAGCTTGTTGAGGATTTTGGACGTTCCAGTAAACGTTGATGCGTAGTCACTGTACATGACCTGTGGTATACCTCTCCTCCCGGTGAATCGCTTATAAGCTCCGATGAATGCCTCTACTGTTTCCATGGTAACCAACTCCAAATGCACTGCTGATGTACTGAAACACACGAATACTGCAATATGTACACGTGAGGGTTGGGCATTTGTGGGTCACCATTTGAGGATGGGTACGGGGACCTGCGTAGTCCACTGCAGTGTGGAGAAACGCTGTCGTCGGTGATATTCTTACGGCTGGTAGCTGGCCCATCTGTTGCTGTGCCCTTCTCGCTCGGTGCCTTGTACAGATGACGCAGCGTAGCATATACGCGGGTACAGTTCCTCGTCCTCCAATGATCCAATATTTCTGGCGGGTGTAGGATAGGGTCAGCTGAGTGCCGCCATGCAGAGTTCTTCGATGACCAAGGTGGTGTGCCGAGACTGACGAGGTAAAATAGCTGGATGAATCTCGTCAGGATCTAATAGAGAGTTTTTGAGACGACCACCAAGCCTGATGATAGCCTCTTCATCTATTATTGGCGTCAGCTTAGATGATTTCTTGGCAGTTGTTGGTCTCTCACAAGTGTCCTGCAATCAGAGGCAAAATATTGAGATTGCCTTAACTTTACCCAGAATGTCCTGGCTTCGTTAAGCTCCTGAGTTGTAAGGACAGCTGTCTGGGGAACCTCTGCTCTTCTAAATCTGTTCATTGCCCTGCTTATTGTGGCTGATACTTGTAGGACCTTTCCTAGCGTTCCATATCTGTTGAGGATTGCTGCGATTTCTTTAACCTGAGTCGCTGTTGCTGGATGTGCTGGAGTTGCCCTTGCTTCTGTTGTTGCTTCCTCTGTTCTCAGGGTGTAACTCAGGGTGTCTCCTGAGTTAGCCACTCGGGTGCTGACCACCATAGTTGATGCTCTGATAATTCCCTCGATGTTATTCCCCTAGATGCACAGTCGGCTGGATTGTCTTTCCCACTGATGTGCCTCCAGCTAGCGTTGGGAAGGGAGATCTGGATTTTATTTACACGATTCTGAACGAAGCCCTTCCATCGTGAAGAGTGGCTCCTGATCCAAGCCAGTGCTACTGCTGAATCAGACCACAGATGAATTTTCTCGTCTGTTAATTCCAGCATCTTCTGCGTTGTGACCACTAGTTGAGTGAGCATTACAGCTGCTGTTAGCTCGAGTCTGGGTCATATGTTTGAGAGGCACCAGCTTTGTTTTGGCACAGACCATTGTTACTGATGCTGATTCGTTGATCTTCTTGGAACGGATATACACCACTGCACTCATTGCAACGGTTGATGCGTTTGCAAATCCGTGAATCTAGATGCCAGACGTGTTTGATGTTATTCTCAGTCATCTGGGCACAGATACCTTCTCTAGCTCGTTGATATTCTCTCTGGAGCTCCTCCATTTTCGAACGTACTCCTGAGGAAGTGGTTCATCCCAATTGATTTTGAGTCTCTATAGATCCTGGATGATCATCTTGCCTCGTACGACGACTGGAGATCGACATCTTAGAGGATCGAACAGTTGGGCTATCTCTGATAGCACTGATCTCTTGGTGAATGTTTCTGAGGTGAACTCCTTGGATTTATAACGGAATGCGTCACTCCATTGGTGCCAACACAGTCCGAGCACTTTAGTGATGGATTCCTCGAACTAGATAGGTGATGAACTAGTTGATAAGCCTAAATCTTCCAGTGCTGATCGGCAGTTGGTGCTCCACTTCCGTAAAGGAAAGCCTCCCGCTTTGCAGACCTTGTAGCTGCCAAGCCATTGCTTTAAGTTGATGCACTGCGTCTGCTCCCCCGTAAATGGTATCTACCTAACGGCCTATGGTGAAAGTCTCGATTGCGGCTGGATAGCGATGACCTTCGTCTTCGGCTAATTGTTAAAGGACTCGTAGTGAGAGCCATGGAGAACATCTGAGCCCATAGGTTACTATGGTCAGTCTGTAGGTGATGAGCTGATGATTCTCGTTAAGCCACAGAATCCGTTGTAGATTCGAATCGTCTTCATGTACTGCTATTTGTCTGATCATCTTCACGCTGTCCGTTCCAAAGACGAACCGATGTCTTCTAAGCCAGGTCAGGACGTCCATTGTGTCCAGCTGAAGTTTTTCACCAGGGGAGAGGATATCGTTCAGCGTTAATCCCGATCAACTTGGACTTGATCCATTGAACACGACTCTTAATTTTGTTGTGATTGCCTCTGTGCGTAGAACTCCATGATGCGGTAGATAAGAGGCTATTGCGGATTCTGCGCTCTCTATTGATTTCCTCATGTATCCAAGTGACCCGTACTTCTCAATAAATTCTCTGTAGAATTTGGCGTAGTCCTCGTTTGATTTGAGGCGCCTCGTGACTGATTGCAGTTACCTTGAGGCAATAAATCTCGAATCTCCTAGCTCCTTTGCTGATATCCTTAAGGGCAGTCTCACTATGTACCGTCCTTTTATATCTCTGGTGGCTCTTAAAGAATTTTTCACACTCGATTTCCTGTGGTGATAGTTCTTGATATTAGTTATATCGTAACTCCTGCTGGGTCCAGAATTTTTGCAGTAATTCTAATAGTTGCTCGTTCCATGAGTTCCTTACGGCCGTTAGAGATACTCTCGGAGAACAACCTGGATTCTCGATTGGCCCTGTTATTATCCAACCGAAAATCGTTTGTTGGCTAACTAGGTGAGGTTGTCTGGGCTTGACGACTGTATTTTCGATGATCCGCCCTTAGATGTCAGCCCCTATGATGATGTGTATTGGACCAGGTGTAAGATAGCCGGGATCGGCTAGATGAAGTTCTTGGAAGTGATTGATCCCGGTTGTCGGATACGAGAACGATGGCAGTCTCACGATGGGCTTTTTCAAGATATGTGCAGAGATCTGAATTTGTTGAGTTGTGTGGACTGCCTGGAGTAGTATTGAAACGACTCCTCTCGTACGACCTGAGTTGATTCCTCCTATTCCTGCTATTTCTATTCTCGATGACCTCCGCTGAAGTTGAAGTTGATGGACTAGAGAGTCAGAGACAAATGATAGCTCTGAGCCTTGATCGATTAATATCCTTGCTAGGAGTGAATAGCCCCTCGCTGAATAGGCTATAGCTGATGCTGTGCCGAGCAGTACGTTCTGATGATCTCCTGAAGAATGATGACTGCTCTGCTGGCTGATTTCCTGATTGTCGATCCCTTCCTCGTTGATTTCCTCCGTTGCCTCATTGATCTTCCGATGATTGATGTTGGCGAATTTCCTCGTGCTACTGAGATCTGACTAGATGCGATCAATGAGTGCTCGAATGAATTATGAATGTGAATTTGTACTCACTTTCATTTCACGAGGGTCCGACGATTGGTTAGTCTCCTGCTGTAGAAGGCCTTCGTGCAGCCTTTCCACCTCCAGTGTAGGAGCTTCCGCCGTAAATGAGAGTGTGATGTTTCCTCTTGCAGGTGTAACAAGTCTTGCTGCTCTTACATTTGGAGAATAAATGTGATTCAAGACAGTTGAAACATAGCTTTTTGCTGACCCCAAACTCATTCCTCTTCTCTGGTACTAGGTCGATAAATTCAGGATAGCTGGATACGAAGTGTGCCTCCTTGCAGAAGGCACAGTTGTCCCTAGGAAAATCCTTTGTGGCTTGACGTGACACTCTCTGAGCACTCGCTACGACAAGAGCGCTCTTCTTCCCGTGATGCGCTGCTGAGGAACTCTAGTGATGATTCTCTGCACTTGAGTGTAGTTTAGAGCCAGCGTTGATACCTCTACCACAAGAATCAACGAAGCTAGTAAATTCTTGCAAGGTAGGGAAGTCCTTAGATTTGCCCACATTTAGCTCCTAGGCTCTCAATGTCTCAGTGTCCAGCGACTTCCTGAGTAAATGTACAATCATTTGTTCGATGAGTTGCTCCTTGGGTAGACCATTGTCATGGCGACAAGCTGGTCCATTGTCTCTAGAGCGGCTGCTGAATTGGCGCTGATGCACTCTTCAGTTGCCTTGGTGATTTTCGGAAGGTTAAGGATTTGATTAAAAAGAGCTTGAGCCATCAATCTGGGATCCTCGTACTTCCTCACAAGCTTCGCCCAAGCCTTCTCGTAATTTTCATCAGTAACTGTGAAGGTAGATATAAGACTAGCGGCTTGTCCTCTCAGAGCTTCTTGCAGTCGAACCAGTTTCTACACTGGCGGGATGGATTGATCCTTTCCTACCAATGACTGAAACAGGTCACTGAATTGTTTCCAGTCCGAGTACTTCCCATCGAATGGATGTAAGCTGATGCGCTTTAGTTGATATAGCTGACTTGGTGGGGGTGACTTGCTCTGGCTTGACTTTCTCTGCAACTCTCCATTTAGACGAAAGATCATCCTAAGACAATTTCTCTTCAGGACTGTTGCTCTCTGGAAAGTCTCCTTGATGAGGTACTCTTGAGTTGGAGTCAACTCGTCACTTAAACTCGTGTGAGGGCCGAGCATCTCCTTCCAATCAGCGTTGATGGTTCGTTCCATCCCATTCAACTCCTCGAGTGTGAATGGGAAAAAACTTGGACTCTCCCGTGCTTGGTGAAGTTTTTGGTTGGTGTAGTTGAGTCGATCTGTTGCAATTTGAATCGATGAGATCCATTCAATTGTCCTAGCGCAGGTTTCTCAGACCGCCTTGTCTTGATCGGAACTTCTAACTCTCGATGATATTCTGGCATAGGTTGCGAAATTTCGCTACTAGCATATGAGTTTTGAGATAAGTCAGCTACTGAAATGGTTGGAATAATATTTTGAATGGACTCATCTGATTGTTGATCGTCTTGCGGGTCACTGCTGCCGCGCTCCTCGCTAAATTGATTGTCCATGGTAGCTGACTGTTGTATGGGATTATCGATCGACTGCGCTCTTCGCTGCGTCCGTGCGTCGGTGTGTCTTACGTCAGTTGTACTCGGTTAAGTCCGCTCGGCCTTGCGTCGGCTGTGCTCGGGTGGGCTCGCTCGCCAGTTCGAAGCAGTTCAGGGTTTAACTGGCGATGTATACAACGAGCCGTGTTTACTTTAAATTTAGCTCTACAAATTCGACACTGACTCTAATAAACCACGAATATCGCCCCGAAATCTCTGTCCGTTGATTTACTTGTGGGAATCCCGATAATTTGCTAACCGTCGTGGTGTCGCCTTTCCACAAGGTTTTCTACCACTCTAATTATTCACTATGCCCCTATCCGGCTCGAAGGACCAATGTTTCAGCAAGAGCTATTAAATTTGTCGGGATTAGGGGAAGTGAAAGAATTGGTGGTAGAAAATAATTAATGCACAAAACTCAACTGAACCTATGGATGATGTACTTCATTAGGCGTGAGCCTTGTGTCTTCGTTATACAAAATTATCACTCGTGGAATTGATCACGTTGCGTATCTCAAATAACTCGTTGATGTTCTAACAATCCGGTGATTTTACAAAAAATTAATGTCTCAATAGATGATGTACTCGAAAAACCATTGAACTTCTAATTCTCTCACACTATGTTGAAGCGCTCGATTTTAACTCTCGATACAGACCCTACTACTACTCTCGATACAGACCCTACCTCTTACTGATACAGACTAGAAAAATACATGTTGCGGATTTTCTACGTGATGTGGCCCCAAATCCGGCTGACCCCGAAGTCGCCCGAAATTACCCGATTGATTTGAATCTTAATATGGTGATTTTCTTACTACATTTCAAACAGTGTCTATTGACTTTTTCCTATAATGTGCATAATTAAGGTGGTACAGCCGTTAGAAATAGAATGGCGGCAGCGATCGCAAAAATTGGTCTCTACAGTATACATGGACAGACTTCAGAATATAATACGTGTATATCATTTTTGTGTATCAATACTGCCAGAAGAGTGAAGTTGAATGACGCCAGAGATGCTGACTTATTGAACTTCTTCAACGTAGTTGTATATTCGTGGGTTTGAAATTCGTCAATGAGACTCAAAGGCTTCAATAAGAAGTAAATGGCCTTCACGTGGAAGAGGGAGTTATCTCTTGATGATGAAAAAAATCACAAAACGTAGCGACATATAGAGAAACGAAAAACAAAATTCAGTAAATACTCAAGTGAGAAATCTCGTAAATTTTTGAAACACACATGATCTCGCAAAGTCGAGTCACCAAATCCGGAAGTTTGCATTGTGTCCTCACTGAGGTCACAAATACATCCCACCCAGAACTTAAGTTTTTTAATCATCCCTAGAATCTCATCTCTTAAAGTCAGTGATTACTCTTGCAAAGATGATCCAGCAGGAACTCTGGAGGCTAAAACTGAACAGGGATGACTCCACGCCAGCAGAAATCCATACCAAGTGAAATGAATTTGCATCATAGCTGCCTCTCTTCAATCAGATGCCGTTTTAGTTTTATGCAGATCTAGAGGTGCATGGCGACGGCAAGGAGCGTATCGAGCCTGTATCTACCTTAAAACAATAGAAGACAAAGGGCAAGTCCAGGTCAATCTCTATTGCGCAAAATCCGGAATCACTCCTCTCAAGGACACACACGCCATTCTTCGCCTCGAACGCCGTGCCATGGAACTCCTCGCCAATTTGTATGACATTGTAAGAAAGTCAACGAACATCACATCGGAACGGGAAATCTTCTGGTGTGACTCTGGTGTTGGTCTCCATTGGGTCAAGACATGTCCTCATCTTCTCCAACGATTTGTAGCCAACAAGGTGGCTCGAATCCAAGGAAGCTCCAAAAACATGAGTGCAAACCCATGACAACCCCGCAGGCGCAGCATCTGGAGGTCAATTGTCATCTGAATTTCTAAAGTATCACCTCTGGCTACATGGACCCCGAAGGCTTCAACTCCCTGAAGGACATTGGTCCTACCCATTCGTCGAACGACCCTCAGAGTTACCCAAACTCACACGGGTAATCTATGTCCTCACCACCAAAGCTGTCAGTAATCCTTTCCTATCAAAATAATCCCCATTTGATTACTGGAAACGGCTCACAGTACGATGTCTGAGATGGCGCAGAAAACTCCCAGATCAGCACCTAACTCTCCAAGAACTGAACGCGGCATAAACCCGAATCCTCCAGTTGGTTCATCAAGAAGTATTCTCCACTGGACTTTCCGTTCTCCAACATGGCAAATCTCTTCCTCGCAACTTCCCTCTGGATGGGAAGCATCCACTATTTCTACCCAAAGGACACCACATCACTCATCTTATCAGAAGGACACACTTGGCTAATTTACACCTGGGGATACAGACAACTATTCATTTACTCAGGCAGCGGTACTAGCCCATAGATGGACGTAGCCACATAAGACTCATCATCCACACGTGCATCAACTGTGTCAGGGTTCATCCACCCTCAGTGAACTATCCTATGGCAGATCTTCAGAGCCCACGCATCATACAGTCCAAGCCATTCACCCACAATGGTGTGGATTATTGTGGTCCATTTTCCATTAAAGGGAGAAAACATCGAAACTTCAAAAAACTCAAAATTTGGATTGCATCTTCGTCTGGTTCACCACCAAGGCAGTCCATCGAGCTCGTCAATGGGGTTTAGGGCTAAATTCCTCCCCAAAATTACTGTACCGAAATTCCTCCGCCAAAATTTCTCTAAACAAAAATTTCTCCCCCTAAAATTTCTCATCCCAAAAATTTTCTTGGGAAGAGAAATTTTGGAAAGAAAATTTTTGGTAAGTGAATTTTTGGTAAAACAAATTATTGTTAGAAGAATTTTTGGAATAGGAATTTTTGGGAGAAGTTTCGGGAGGAGAAATTTAGCCCGGATACCTGGTCAATGACTTGACCAGGGAGAATTTTTGGCAACTCTCAGCAGATTCATCTCGAAACACCCATCATGCAGAGCCCTCCACTCAGACAATGCAACTACCTGTGTTGGTGCCAACAGAATGCTGCAAGAGGTTTATGCACTCCTCAACAACAACAGACACCGTGACTTCATCAATCGACATCTAGCTGAGCAGTACATAGAATGTCATTTCATTCCCCCTGTTTCTCCTCATTGCGGTGGTATCTGGGAAACTGCCGTCAAATTCTGCAAGCAGGACGTGAACAAGGTCATCGGAAATGAATTGTTGACATACCAACGATTCAATACTTTGTGCACCAAAATAGAAGGAATCCTCAATTCTCGTCAACTGACCCCACTATCTGCTGATCCTACTGATTTTGCCGCTCTCACCTCTGCTCACTTCCTGCATGGAGATGTCTCCAATGATCTCCCTGCACCTGACTGAACAGAAACCCCCAACAATCGTCTCTCTTACTAGCAACATCTCGAAAGGATTAAACAACACTTCTTGCACCGATGGCATAAGAAATATTTATCGGAACTTAATATCCGTCATGAATGGACTCCAGGTCATCATGATATCAATGTTGGGACATAGGTGCTCCTACATGATGACAACCTGCCTCCTCTCAAATAGCCTATGAGTCGCGTTATCCAGACCTATCCATCAGAGGACAATATCATCAGGAAGGTCAATGTCCACACATCTACTGGTGTTACGTCCTCAAATATTTACTCGCGGTCTCTGTTGTGGCTCAATGCAAAAAATATGCACTTTACACCGGGTACCGAGACCAACGTCAATGTCCTGTTGATCATCCAGTTCAGCCAAGGGTTATTTTAGGTTTACTTATCAGAAAATGAGAAAACTGACAAGCCAGATATTACAAATTTATTCACCATAAAAACGGTTCAATAGAATGGCATTCCAAACATAACTCTCTTCAATGCGTACGTTGACAAACGCTTTACTCATCGACAATTAATTCGATTTTCTCAATCCACACGTTTTTAGAATTTATTCAATATTGTTCGTATTTTCTTTTTAAGTATTTTTAAATTTAGAGTAGTGTGGAATTTTTATATGCACTACGAAGCGCATGCAAGTATTGAAACTATTCAATTTTTATGAAGAATAGTAAATTTTTAATTAATAGTTGAATAATAATAAATAAAACAAGCAGGCGGTCCTCGGGTCCCCCCATTCGACTGTGTCAAATATGTCACCGTTTTTTTTTTATTTCCCCCAATTTCATTCGAAATTTCATTCTTCCGAATGGTCCAATTGCACACAAAATAAAAATGTTTCAGTATTGAAAAAGCTTTTTCCACGCGAACGGAATCAAAAACAGGAATAGCTCATATTACCCAAAGTAATTGACTCAATGTTATTCGACCAGTTCATAGATAACGTTAAAGCTCACATTTTGGAAAAAAATGGGATGAATACTTATCGAGAAACGAAGTAACGAAACAACCGTAAAAATGAAAAAATTGAAATCTATCAAATTAATGATGCAATTGAATCGCTATTCAATAGGGTTCTTCACCATAATAAAAGGAACCTCTGTTCCCAATTTCAAGTTTTTATCCCAATTTTTGCAGTCGCTAGAGTGCGAACAAAAACAGAAAGTAAAACCAAAGTCAAAAGGTATAAAACAGGAATATCTTATATTATCCAACCTAATTGACTCAATGTTTTGCAATCATATTATAGATCTCGTTAAGACACACATTTTGAAAAAAAAAACAAAATCGGTTGAATAATTATCGAGAAATAAAACAAAAACCGTGGAAACGAGAAAAATAAAATCTGGAAAACTCATCATACGATCAAATCGCTGTTTAACAGGGTTCTCCACTATAACAAAAGGAATCTTAAGTTTTTATATCAATTTTTAGGGACGCTAGAGTGCGTACAAAGGCAGAAAGCAGAAAAAAACAGAAAAATTGAAATATCTCCAATTTCTTGTAAGGAACCTACTAGATGCTCTTCCACCATTCCCTAGATCTAGTTGAGATGCACATTTTGAAGAAAAAAAATTAAAAAATATTCATTATTTTCTGAGATATGAACCATCGAAGGAAAAAACGAAAAAAGCGATTTCTAAGAAACTTACCAGCCGACTTCAATGAACTTGCGCCCACAGATAGATGCATTCAATACCAATAACTGACAATTTTTTCAGATTTTATTCTCAAAATTTAGTCCTTTTTATGTTAAATTTTGTAAGTGAAGATTTTTGAAAAAAATTGATACATACAGACACTATGCTCAAACTTCGTATTTTTACGTTTCAAACTATTATATATCGTTTACAACCATAATTAGAAAAAGTCAGAATTGACCGATTGCAATACTTCCATTCGGAAGCAAAAACAGTTGAATCAGCCGGGATGTCGAATAACAATATTTTTCTTGGCCAAATATTGTTGAATATGACCACACGGATTTGAACTTCTACCGAGATTAAGTTACAGCAATACGCCCGAATTGCGAGTAAGCGCCCAAAATCTGTGCTCCCCCTTTTATAGTCACCGTGGCTAGCAATCTTCCATATGAAGAAAGGCAACAGGTCTATGTATGCATAAGTAAAAAAACAACTCACTTATACACAGAATTTATATTTCTCATTATACACAAGTTGTTCACTTAACAAAAATTTAACATGATAAAAACTTAGAAAAGTGATTGGATAGGAACTGCAAGGATATAAATTTCTAACTGTTCTCCATGAACTTAAGATTCGAACTGAAGATAGGAAATTGTGGAAAAATTCAAGAAATAAAAAAAAAAGGAAAGGATAGGTTGAAGAATCAGGATTGGTTACTTACAAATTGAAGAACATACTTCTATTGGACAATTTGTAGTAAGAGGGGGAAGAGGAGGTCCTCACTTTCCGAAAGAGGCAAAAAGCTTCGGAGGGTCGAGAGGTCAGGTACATGGTTGACCATCAAGCGCGGCGGCAAAAAGGTGGACCGTAAAGGACATGTGGGATTGAGGATTGAAGCAAAAAAAAATGGGAAAATAAAATTTCGGGTTTATGGGAGCAGAAAAATGGGAAAATAAAATTTTGGGTTTATGGGAGCAAAAAAAATGGGAAAGTACAATTTGGGTTTTAGTGAGCAAAAAAGGTGGGAAAGTACAATTTGGGAGGTTCGAAAGGAAATTTATTGTGAAAGGACGGGGAAAATTTGAAATAGGATTTTTGTTTGACGGGGAAAGTCTGAATGGGGAATCCCCAGGTTTGTGGGTGCACACGACTTACATTCCGCGACGGAACACGAATGATGCAAATTTTCGGTCCATATTCAGTAATCGAGGCCACAGCATTATTATTTCCGGACCACCTGTGAGAGTCATCGCAGAAAGCATTGACGATGTATGTGCATACTATTTTAAGCTACATTTCTTGTTTTTTCTCGTGACCTTCTAAAAGTATTGACGATGTATGTGCATACTATTTTAAGCTACATTTCTTGTTTTTTCTCGTGACCTTCTAGTCCGCGCGGGTGGCTGCGCGACGCACTAATCGATCACTACTTTCTTTCATAATTTCTCGGGTTTCAGGTCCCTAATTTCTACGCATTAAATCAGGTAACTTAGTAAGCAAAATCTAAATATTCTTGGCAATAATAATAATCATGATAATGATAATAATAATCATAATAAATAGGAAGGTGGCGGTCCCATCGCCCGATAGGGAGCTACACCTTGGGATGATAATACTCGGGGTAAAGAATCCTTGTCGCAATAGCCATGGTTATCCTGGGTTAACCACCCGGGATATCGTATACCCGGTTCCAAGAAAGAATCGCGGCAGAGATTCCCACAACCGGTCCCTTTCGGATGGGGACCATAGATCAGTTGGGAGAGGCTATAGATCCGGATCCAATGGCAACAACTTGGCTAATTCGAGATTCAGGTGGACGGAGGAGCTCAAGGAGGATCTCATAGTGTGCTGGCAGGATAGTGAACCAACGCGGAGAGGATATATGGCAAGAATGCGCGATTTGTGGTGTGCAATGCATCCCGAATATGCTCATTTTTGCGCTCAACATCTGAGGGATCAAGGCAGCTACTTGCGTCGGCAGGGATACGACTTGCTGCTGGTTCCGCGGCGGCTGTCAGTTGCTCGTTTGTCGAGAATTTCAGCGAGAAGCGACAACTCTGTGCCGGAACAGCCTGCTCAGCAACATCGTGAGCTGCCTGAGAGGACTCCAAGAGATGTGGACACACGAAGGGCAAAATCGTAGGTAAATTTCGAATTCGGCGTGAAAAACTGGCATTAGCGAATGAGGAATTAGCTGCAATACTCCCCGCAAACGCTGATTTGCTCAACCTGAACTGGGCTGTATATGAAACGGCCCTCCACTTGAAACCTCAAGGTCCCAGAATCGGCTCATATGAGGTGAAAATGAGGAGACGTATCACACAGCTCCAAGGAAAGATCGAAGAGGCTCGGACACATGCGTCGCAAATTCAATGTGTGATTGATTTTATCACGAGTGGTAGGAGCTTCACAGTTCGAATTCGCAGAATAACTGCGAACCTGTGCTACCATCATCACACATTGAATCAGACAACTCTTCTTGTCATTACGGCGAGATTTGTCGAAAGAGTGCGAGTTCTGGGGACCGCGAAGCGGTCGTTGGAAAAACGATTGAGGCGAGTGGTTAAGAATACACTTTTCCACTCTGATCCCAATCGTTGGTTTGAACCGCCAACGCCAATGCCCGACAAGATGCCTTCGGTTGAGCAAGTTGAGGAGTTTTGGGGAGAATTGTATGGTCATGTCCCTGACCTCGTGAGAGACACTCCAGCCCTCAGGAAGTTCCGCGAAGCCTGTCAAGAACATCATAGACAGCACGCGGAAGTTGCCCCGGTCACTCAGGAAGAAATTAAGAATGTGCTGCGAGGTATAAAGAACCACGCCGCTCCGGGTCCCGATTGTATCAACGCCTTCTGGTGGAAGAGGTTTTCCTCTGTGTATGGACATCTGGCTCGAATATTTACATCGTACATCGATGGTAGCACTCCGATTCCTGAATGGCTAGTGATGGGAAGAACTGTGCTGATACCAACGAAAGGAGATTTGTCCAATCCAACGAATTACCGCCCAATTACGTGCCTAAATATGCTCTACAAGCTCTTCACCGGTCTTGAATGAGCGCACTTTGCTCAATATACAGCCAATGTGGAATAGCATTTATGTACAGCGAGGGGCAAAACGGGCGCTGTCAGGCTGCAAGGAAAGTTTACTAGTCGATCGCGGCGTCTTACGCGATTCGATACAGTATCATCGTAACCTATCAGTGGCCTGGGTTGACTATCAAAAGGCATTTGATAGCACGAGCCATGAGCTCATATTTCTGCTATTGAAGTGTCTTGAGGTAGAAGAAAATGTAGTGAGGTGCCTTAAAGATCTCGCGCCACTGTGGAGAACGCGCTTCACCATAAAATCGGGTGAGGGCAAGCTGACTTCAGGTGTGGTGCAATATAGGAGAGGAGTTTTCCAAGGTGATACCTTGAGTCCTCTCTTGTTTTGCATTTCGCTAATGCCCATCTCTGTTGCGCTAAACCATGTTGGTGGATACAAGGCTGGAAAACCTATGCCGGGCGATATAGATCATCGGAAGCATAAGATTAGCCATATATTTTATATGAATGATCTTAAACTCTTTGCTTCAGATCCGCGACAACTCAAGCTTATGCTAGATGTGGTTGCTGTATATTCGCGAGCGGTGGGCATGAGTTTTGGTTTGGACAAATGTGCAGTTCTCCATATGAACCGAGGTAAGATTGGCGATGGGATGGAAGACATGCAGTTAGTGGATGGAGGCGTCATCAGACATCTTGGCGCCGAAGAGCCCTAGAAATAGCTTGGCTTCAATGAACGGATAATGATAGAGTCAAAGAGACACTTCGGGAGGAGTCTCGTCGGCGACTGCGGAAGGTCTGGAAATCCGAACTTTCCGGCAAGAACAAAGTTGCCGCAACCAACATGTTTGCTGTGCCTGTTCTTCTCTATTCATTTGGCGTGCTCAAATGGAACAGAGATGAATTGAGGCAGCTGGATAGAGATACTAGTAAACTCATCAACATTCATAGGAGTCTTCACCCAAGATCTTCATCCCCCCGTCTGTATATTGCGCGGGATAACGGAGGTCAGGGCCTTCTTAGCTTGGAATGCTTCCATGAACATCTTGTGCTTGGAGTGGCTTGTGATGTATTGAATGGCACGGATCCCCTCATGGAGTTTGTTCATGATAACGAACTCCATCGGCTCCAGGCCTTTCTATATAAGGCAGCGGACACGGCAGCTGGAAACCTCGGTTTGGACTTTCTGTGTCGAGATGGCATTTTGGCTGATGATTTTTTAAACCAAATGATGATGAGCTTTTAAACCAAAGTCTCGACGCAGAGCAATTATCAAGAAGGCGGAGCAGTCCATCTTGCTCCGACAACATGTTGATAGACCCATGCATGGCGTGTTTTTCCGTCATGTGGAAGAACAGGGTTGCAGCATGCAGCTGACTTTCTCCTTCTTGAAGTCAGCTGGCTTGATATCTGAAACTGAAGGTTTCATCTGTGCCTGTCAAGATGGTGTCATAAACACCATAGTCTATCGAAGTCGCGTTATGGGGACGCAAGTTCCAGACACCAGATGTCGGGCTTGCAAAAGATCCCCAGAAACTCTGATGCATTTCTTGTCGGCTTGTCCCGCATATGCAATCACTGGTTATATCCATCGTCATAACGCGGCTCTGAGAATGCTATATTATCATCTGCAGGATGATATAGACGAGACGCCGGTACTGCCTTATATCCCAGGAGATACTGAGACCGTTGTCGCCAATGAGAGGTGCAAGATTTATTGGAACTACTCGTTCGCGACTACTCATCTTATTCAGACAACGAAGCCTGATATCGTCCTCTTTGATTTCATAGATAGCATTATCCATGTCATAGAGTTCTCGGCCCCTGCTGAGACAAATATCACCATTAAAGAGGACGAAGAACGGCAAAAATATCAGCCTCTCCTGTTTGAGCTGCGTAAGTTGAACCCAAGGTTCAGAGTCAGGAAAGTTGTCCTCATCATCGGTTCTCTTGGCGGAATGAAGCAGTCATTTGTATCTGAAGTGGAGACCATCCCAGCGTGTAGGCGTAATGCCATAATGTTAGCTGGCCAGATGCAAAAGGCTGTCATTCTTGGATCACTCCGTCTACTTAGGCAACACAATTCTGGACTACAGTAGTGCTCACCCTCCGGTAGGAGGGAGTGCTATTGTAGAGCGATTAGGAAAATTTTGTATCGCTTCGCTTACCAAGTGGCCTCCGAGGTGAAATCGGAACCCTCGAAGACCGTCTAGTGATCATATTTTTGTATGAATAATAATAATCATAATAAGGAGGTGGAAAATTCATATTTTTGTATGAATAATAATAATCATAACAAGGAGGTGGAAAAACGGCTGAAGTACCAACCACTCCTGTTCGCGTTACCTCAGCTGAACTGAGGATACACAATCAAAATCGTCGTTCTCATCATCGGTTCTCTTGGGGGAATGAAACAGTCTTTCGCATCTGAGCTTGAAACCATCCCAGCATGCAGGCGTAATGCCTACATATTAGCTGGCCAGATGCAAAAGGCTGTCATCCTTGGATCCCTCCGTTTACTTAGACAACATAATTCTGGACTGCAATAGAACTCACCTTCTGGTTAGAGGAAGCACTATTGTAGAGCGATTAGGAAAAGATTGCATCGCTTCGCTTACTGGGTGGCCTCCGAGTTCGAAGTCGGAACCCTCGAAGACCATTCAGTGACCTTATTTAAAACATCCATAATAATAATAATAATAATAAAGTTGCCGCAACCAACATGTTTGCTGTGCCTGTTCTTCTCTATTCGTTTGGCGTGCTCAAATGGAGCAGAGATGAATTGAGGCAGCTGAATAGAGATACTCGCAAACTCATCAACATCCATGGGAGTCTTCACCCACGATCTTCATCCCCCCGTTTGTTTATTGCGCGGGATAATGGAGGTTGGGGCCTTCTTAGCTTGGAGTGCCTCCACGAACGTCTTGTCCTTGGATTGGCTTGTGACGTATTGAACGGCACGGATCCCCTCATGAAGTTTGTTCACGATTACGAACTCCATGGGCTGCAGGCCTTTCTATATAAGGCAGCGGATACGGCGGTCTACTTAGACAACACGATTCTGCATTGCAATAGAGCTCACCCTCTGGTTAGAGGGAGCACTATTGTAGAGCGATTAGGAAAAGATTGCATCGCTTCGCTTACTGGGTGGCCTTCGAAGTGAACTCGGAACCCTCGAAGACCATTCAGTGACCTTATTTAGGAAAATAATAATAATAATTATTATTATTATTATTATATAACTAGCTGTACCCTGCCACGCTTCGCTGTGGCATATGGTGGTTGCATGCAGAAATAATGAATACACAAAGCATAAGTTAAATATCCATTTAATTTTGTAACACTTGTGGGTATACAATGTTTTATATTTTGAGTACGACGACCCAAATTCGACTTCTTGGGTGGCATGACTCCGTCTATTACTGAAACTGAAGGAAGAGACAAAATTGAAATCTCCCATTTTTGATTCCAATACGTTTCGGGAAATCTCTCATGGTTCTGAGTGTACAGCTGTGAGAACCATGAGAGATAGGTAAAAAGTGGTAAAATTATTTTTTTTTGTCTTTTTGAGACGACAATTTTTGATACTAACACTTTTTGGTCTATCTCTCATAGTTTTCACTCTAGAACTCTGAGAACCATGAGAGATAGGTAAAAAGTGGTGAAATGAATTTTTTTTTGTCTTTTTAAGACGAAAGTCGTTGATAATAACACTTTTTGTTCTATTTCTCATACTTTTCACTCTAGAACTCTGAGAACCATGAGAGATAGGTAAAAAGTGGTGAAATGAATTTTTGTTTGTCTTTTTAAGACAAAAAAATTCATAATAACACGTTTTGTCCTATCTCTCATAGTTCTCACTGTAGAACTCTGAGAACCATGAGAGATAGGTAAACAGTGGTAAATTTAATTTTTTTTTTGTCTTTTTGAGACGAAAATTTTTGATAATAACATTTTTTGTTCTATCTCTCATAGTTTTCACTCTAAAACTCTGAGAAGCATGAAAGATAGGTAAACAGTGGTCCAATTAATTTTTTTTGGTCTTTCAGAGACAAAAATTTTTACCGAAAGCACTTTTAGTTATATCTCTCATGGTTTCTAACCTAACATCATAGAAACCATGAGAGATACGTAAAAAGTGTTATATTTATTTTTTTCGTCTTTTAGAGAGAAAATTTTTTACTGAAAGCACTTTTAGTTATATCTCTCATGGTTTCTAACCTAATATTATGGAAACTATGAGAGAGACGTAAAAAGTGTTGGAATGATTTTTTTTCGCTTTTTCAGGACGAAAATTTTCACTCTAAACACTTTTTGTTACATCCCTCATGGTTTTCAATTACGATTACCTTTCACGGCTGAAATAGAATAAACTGAACTTACATTTAGAAAACAGCACAACGCGATCCCAATGCGACCAGGAATGACTGCTTCATAAACGTTTTACCTGTTGAGGATAAAATAAATTAGTGACAAATTAAAAATGGAGTAAATTTAATGTTAGATGTTTATACAAATGCGTAATAGATACCTACTTCTCGGCGAATATTGATGATGGATCACCCCAAAAAATTTGAAAACCGAATATGAATCACTGCCCTTTTAAATAAAGTCTTGTTTATTTTAAATGAGCAATATAACCTCTAGGACAAATGCGATCGGGAGCACGTGATGCCTCGTGCCACGTGGTTCACATGCGACTGCGGTTGCCCTTGGCAACTGGCGCGAGAGTTGAGCTGGCTGCATGTAGAAAAAAAACTGATATATGCGCAAATTCAGATATGCTATCGACATGAAAAGCAGCTAAAAACCGAGTTCGAAGCTCAACACATGTTGTGTCAAAATTTGGGCTTAAACGGTTCAGAACTTTTCGAGTCTATAAGCCTTGGATATACGAACAGAGCATTTTTATATATATAGATAATAATAATAATAATAATTATTATTATTGCTAATAATCGACGTAATTTTTAATAAGCAAAAAAAAAATTATCAATTGTAGGAAGTTACACTGGCGATGTAGATCGAAACGTTCGACGCTTGGCACCACTTCCAATGGAGTGTAGCAACTCCAAGGATTAATTGATCGCAACGCTCTCAATGGGGGAGTATGTTGCGTATGGAAGGTGCAAAAACAATTTAATTTAATCTCAATTTTCCTAACAAGTCATTAGTTGATTTTATTGTCTAGGCATACCTACTTTTCCTTCTTTTATATTGCCCAATTCTAAATAGATTTTTGAGACTTCTAGACATTGTAAAGTTCATTGATAATGTTTCGCACAAAATTCTATTCGACGGTATAATTTCTTTTCAATTTTAGTTAATTCCTTTATTTCTATATACCCTGAATTATCCATTGTATCACTCATTCCCAGGGTTGGGCACGTAAATTACGTTGATAAATTACACAGTTTATTACTGACGTAATTTACGTAATTTACGCAGAGCAGTTTATGACATTTATGACGTCATAGTTTTTGGGATTTCGAATGACGTAACATGTAGTTTTCATTCTGAACGATACAACGACACATTCAATTTGCGCTCAAACACGCTAAACCCATACGCGGCATAATTGATTTAATTTATCTTCAACCAAAAAGTGGGACGATCTCGTCATGATCCTTACCAGGAATTAAAATTTGAACCACTCGGACACGGAAACGGGAAATGTTTAGTGTGTGGTAAAACGTATGCCAGTAAATTGGTGGAAAGGTTAGAAAAGCACAGGTAAATAAGAAGTCCTTCCAATATAAATAATATCTCAACACATTCAATGAAAATGAATCATTGCCAATATAACCCTCTTTTTTCGTTTCCAGAGCTGTATGTCCTGACTCGTCAAAAAAGGCACACGTTACTGGTTTTGGACCATCGATCGTGCCAAACGTTCTTTTTATGCATTCGAGAGGAAGTGGAATGAACACCCCCCCCCCCCCCCCAAATTGTCGATTTTTTATTTACATGAATGTCAAGTTTTCGACAAATTTTTGGAACATTTGACATTTAAAATTTTTTGAAACATTCAAAAATTGAAGTTTTTCTATTATTCAAATAAAAAAGGAGTTTCTAAATTTTTTTTGGTTTTAAATTTCAGCAATGTTTGAAAATTTATAAAGTTTGAACATGTTTAAATTTTTCTATTTGTTTTCACATATTTTTGTCATTACAGTAAATTTTTATCATTGATGTTTTGTTTAAAGTGTCAATTTCGCCCCCACTTCCGCAGTGCACCAACCTAGTTTAAGTGAAAAAAAGTTATTTTTTGTTTTAGAATTTGGCAATGAAGCATCATCAAGTCCTGCTTCAGGGTCTCATGATCAATCAACAGATTCGAAAGCAATAGCGACTACCCCTCGTCCTCGCAAGCGTAGAGCGCAGACTCTTGGTGATTACGTTGAAATTACAGATGGAGAAACGAAAGCTAAATTTGATCTTTTGCTGGCCAAAATGATGTATGCCAATAATATCCCTTTCAAGACCATCGATTCTGAATATTTCATTCGCATCTTTTCTGCTCTGAGACCATCTTATCCCTTGCCCTCGCTAGATCAATTGGCGACCATTTTACTCGACGAAGTCCTTCAAAGTTGTGATACAAAGCTTGGAATATCATCTGAAAATGGTGCGTTGGTGCTAGGAATATCTAAGAGCATCGAAGGCTTCCCTCAAAAAGTAATCCCGGTCATTCAGACCAGCAACATGCAAACCTTCTATGTAGGATCGACAGACGGACAATTATTTGAATCTCTGGAGACCTCGATAATAAAATGAACGAGAAGATGAAGAACGAATATAACATGAAATTGTACGGAGTGGTGCTGGAAAGTTTCTCCATGGAGTCAAGTGTTGCAAAAGAGTATGATGTCTGGTACTTCGTGGACCAAAAAGCATTAATTAAATCCGCTGCGAGTAAAATCGACGATTGAGTGATGACGAAAACCTTAGAACAACTGCTGCAGGTGTTCCAATCGCCTATAATCAGAAGAAAAAGAAACGAGCGAGGGGGTTCTCCATTCGATTGGGGTTCAATTGATTCCTGGGAGGGAGAGTATAAGATGTATATTTTGTATATGCAACATGCGACCGTTTTCAGGCAGCTAGTAGCTGACCGGGAGGTTGATGTCGGGAAAAAAGTGGCAACCTTGTTTGATCAGGAATGGGAAACAGCCATCGAAAAAGTTATCCAAATCCTTGTTGCTTTCGACAAGTTGAGCACGTTGTGTGATGGTCCAGAGACGACCTTGGCGGACGTCACAGAAAGTTGGTTGCGCCTGGAAAAATTATGCCAACTGCTGGACGTCGATGACATCGATTTTGATGGAATACTTTCTCCCTGGATGTCGGCCGCCAACTATTTTCATCACAAGCATCTCGGCCTCAATTTCAAAGAAGATATGCCAAGGATGAAGAAATTAGGTACATATCTTCTTCAAGAATTGAGTGTTCAAGGTTTGAATGTGTATACGGCGTATAAAAAGAAGTTAGAACCATTCGATGAATTGTTGCACAAAGACATTCCAGGGTCTCTTTTGGGAATTAGCAGGGAATTTCTATCCGGATTTGAGCAGGTTCGTCTTGAATTTACTTCGCATTCCTGTGACCACCTTTAAAATGAACTTCTCCGAAATACCGACAAATCATTTGACGCCAAATTCGCACCAAAAGCTGGTAGACATCCATCACCATCTCAGAATGAAGGAAGAGCTACGACGTAAAAAAACATAAAAAGTTCGATATGAAACCTGTGTTTCCTGCTATAACAAAGAAATAAGTTCGTTATCCGTAGGCTAAGAATATTCGAGTGCAATCTCTGACCTCGTACTTATTCATCGCCAGTATTCATTGTCTTTAAAAACATTATTCAATATGTTTGAACAATTCTTCTAGATGGGGAACATATTGATTAACCAAAAACGTTTATAACGAGGTGAGTCATCGACTATTCACCTCTATTAGTGTATGTCTCCTAAGTCAGTTACATTAAGCACTTAGAACTGGAATGGATAGCTGTGATTAATAGTTATCAAATAATATTAAGAAGTGAGTCATATAATAATTAAGCGAAATGATCGTCAATAATTTGTCGTGAAAAAACTTATTATTTATTCAAAGTTCGAAGATGTTTTGTCAATTAAGAGATACGTTATGGTTCATACAAATTTCTACCTATAAAAGGAGCATCAAAAGCATACAATGTTCTATCACAAAATTACATTTGTCATATATTTTTGTTAGTTTCATTTGATATCTATTTATTTCTTTCTCAATCATCGCCATCGTGTAGATGTCTCAAATTCATAATAAATGCATACAAGCTTCGTTGATTTTTCCACGTTTAAGCGATTTCGTAAGTCTGAGTGAATGAACGCCGAATTCGAAAACAATCGCTCGATTTGGGCGGTTGGACTAGGAATACTCAATAATCTTCCAGCTAATTTAGACAGTGCAGGCTAGTGCTCTTCGATGATACACCAAAAAGATTCAGGAGATGTCAATTTTTTCTGGAAGACCAATGCAAAAATGCCTTTTTTATCCAGATACTTCTGTAAACTTTCCAACTCCTTGGGATCTTGGTTGGCTAGTTCTTCTTCGAGGAATCTTTGAACTTAAGAATTAAAAGATTGCCTATGGGCGAACGGTTTGCCTTGATACACCGGCTGTGATAAGTTTGCTGCTAAAGCAATGGTTTGCAACACTTTATCAAGGCGTTCATCTAGTGTCTCGTCAACCTTATCATCTACTACCGGAATATTCAATTTTAGCCAGAGCTCGGCAGCATCAGCAATCGTTCGGTTAGTCTCTTGACATGTATTGATGAGTTGATAGACAGGATCAAAAAGCACAAGAGTGTGCTGCAATTGCATCGATAACGATTCGTCATTCAGCAGAGTTTCACTGTCTTCTTTTAGCACCATGATTCCTTCCTTTACCAACTGACGCATCAGGTGTAGATTTTTCAAACAACAACGAAACGTATCTCTGTACGTACAGCAGCGTGTTTCACATGCTAACATCATTTTAGTTCCGTTACGCCTTTTCAGCTCACGCTCTGCTTTCGATGTACGCAATTATCGTAGCAACTTGTGTAAGGACTCGGTGAATTTGGAACTAACCAGTGACTTCAAAAACAAGTTTGCACTATGGGAGTGACAGGTTGTGTGCCACATACTCGCTAAACGACCCATCCGCATCATGGGTGAGGCATTATCAGAGACAACTGTATGAATATTGACGTTATATTCTTCTTTCGTCATAACAACAGCTTCATCGATAACAAGAGCCAATTGATCGCCAGTCTCTCTGAGCTCGCTAAGATCCCACGAATGGAGGAACAGACTCGTTTGGTTCTACTTGTGAATTGTGCAAACAACATTCTTGGTATTTACAGATGAGTTCCTCCAGCCATCTATGAGCAAGACATCCTCCAACTTTGTCCAGTAAGGTAGTGGATAGTTTTTTTCTGGATGAGACGAAATATGATGGATTTCACCTATCAACAAATTTTATGAATAATTCTGCTTCTACTACGTTAAAAGATATATTACACCCGAAGAAAAACTCAGCCAAATCTATGTCTATGCTCTCAAGATCTTGAGACGACAGAGTAGGTGCTTTTCGAAGCTTCCGGGATTTCAAAATCTACCTTCGTGCGCTTCATGGCAGTATTGGTACTAGAAGCGGTAATCTGCGAGACCTGGAAGCTCAAAAAATACTTTACCGCTTCACGTATGTCACAACCTTGTAATTTTGTTTTTTCTTCGATTGAATTGAATACTCACCTTCTCCACACGTTAACGTTTAGAATTTATTGGACTTCTTGATCTTTTTCCTGGAACCTTTTTTTCAAAGTCACTTATTCATCTAATTAAACTACTATTGATTATTTTCGTCAATTCCAACCTTCTCCAGCAAAGCAATAGTATAAATTTCCTACTATTTACCTCACGGTGTACGAAGTTACCACATAAAGTGAGGTTATATAGGTTTATTACATTTATTACATATATTACATTTATTACGTAAATTACGTGTTTATGACAATGTCACGTAATAAACTGCTATTACCGACCGATGCCCAACCCTGCTCATTCCTCACGATGATTAGACCTCCCGCAAGCTGAATAAAGGCCCAACACTGATGACACCTTACCCCACCTACTTCCCATATCTTGACACCTTCATTTCACTTCGCCAATCACGAAATTGACCCACCCATTTCAAATCCTACGAACCAATCTTTTTGCAACATTAGAACATGTACACACCTTCCTCAAGGCCCATCCCTCCTGTTGAACTTTCCGAACTTCCCTCAAATTTCCATTTTCTCAAATTAGTTGCGTAAAAGCCTCCAACCGCATCACATACGAGAAGCATCTTGTCGGAGATATTCTCAAATCACATAACAGTATTCACTTTTCGTATAACCTCAAACCAAATTATTATTAAAATAAACATTGTGTTGAAGTGCCCTCACACCTCATCAAGTGCTCATTCCCCCTTTTTTTTATAACTAGCTGTATAAGGATTAAATCTTCATGTAGCAAAGTATGTATTGTAAATATTGTTCTGTGCAGGTCAGATTTCTGGTATTTACAACTCCAGAAAGTTAAAAAACGAACGCAATATTATTCAAGGCCTGTAGCTCACCGGATACGAAAGGGGCTTACCAGGCTTGAGAATCGGTACCACCGCTCCTTTCCAGAGTTCCGGGAAACACTGTTTGAGGGGGCATGCATTGTATATTTTTGTTGGTGAACTTATTGCTTTAATAGGGAAGTTTTTTAAAGCTATATTTGGAGTGTTATGCACACCAGGAGCTGGTTTCTGTTTCAGTAATTTTACGGCCGAAATGATTTCTCGAAGATTGGTGAAGATCTTAGTCGATGTTTCAATTGGCGCATTGACAATACTTTTTTCACATTGGCTGTGACTTGTTATTAACAGGATCTATTCCCTCGAGGTGCAGATAGTTCATGGATGTTCGCGTAATGTGAGCAAAGTGTATTTGCCGTGTCATAGGCTTCTGTGTATATTTGATTATTTACCTTCAGGGTGGGAATAGCGGTGTTATTGAAATACTTCGCAATGCCCCATATACAGTGATCTTGAATGTTAATATTTCGGAGTTTGTTACTCAAGTTGTTTGTTTCCGTTCTGTTATTTTGAGCCTGATTTCCTTAATCAACTGACTGAGTTCGGATTTCAAGTAGTGGTTTCGTGCTTTTTGCCATCTAGACCTAATATGGTTATTGATTTTCATTAAGATGGCTATTTCCGGGGGGGGGAGAGGGGTGTGTATGGATTTGGATGAGCGAATACAAGTGGATAAATCCATGGCTGTTGGAATGATGTTAGTGGAATTTCTTCTGTGTATATCAGAGGGGGTTAGATTTCCTGCTTTACGATGTCCTTGAATTTTTTCCAGGCGGTTTTTGCAGGGTTTAGTATTTTAGAAGGTTTTGGTGAGGCTGTTTTGCCGAACAGGGAGAAAAACAAGGTGATCTGAAGGGGATTCGGGAACAGTGGTGAAATTTTTTCGATAGAGATATTGTCAGTTAACAGGAGGTCAATAGTGCTCGGAGTGTTAGAGTTATGGGGCTAGTTTTTTTGTACTGTCAAAAAAATTGTGATAATGTTACCTGATTCGTTCGGCCTAGCAGATGTCAAAGTAGTGTCTTTTGCAGTGAAATTTCCAGCGATAATTGTTGGAGTATTTTCAGAAAATATGTGACTCAATAGGTTAGTATCCAATGAGACGTCGGGTGGAGTGTAAAATAAGTAGGTTCTCGTTAGTTTGTTCACTCCTTGGACCTCTACCCCTACGTATTCGGTGAGTGACAGGAGACCACGCGAAAGAGTTTTGTACTTCAGGGACTTATGTATCGCCACTGCAACTCCACCACCTGCGTTAAGCGTTCGGTCTTCCTTGATCAGCGAGAAGTTTGATATGTTCCTTTCTTGGTTTTTCTGTTTAATTTAGTTTCTGAGATCAGGATAATTTTAATGTTATTTCTATGGGTAATATGCATTAATTCTTCTACGCTCGGTCTGAGAACGAAAATATTCATCGCTAAGATATGTATATGGTTGCTTGAGGTTGATGGTAGCAGCTTCGAAGGTGGAAGTGAAGAAGTGTGCATAGGATGTAATTATGTAACTCTTGTCTATGGTATCTGAAGTGTTTAACTTGGCAATCATTTCCTTGATATCAGAAAGGATTTCGGGAATTTTCAGGGTTCCAAGGTCTTCTACCATTTGCTTAGCTGAGATAATATAAGTTTTTGTGGTACTTAAATCAGTTTCGGGACGTGGGTTTCGCATGGGATAGTCCTGGTACGGCTGCGGATACGTCGGGTTTCGTTCCCGGCGTTTTCGTAGTTGGACAGAAAGCAGCGTATGGGGCCTGGACATTATCGTGGCAGTAGAGATTGAGGTTGGCTCAGGAACTGCATGAAACGGGAGGAAATCGATACTCCTTTCCAAATTTTGGATGGTTGCTAAGTGAGAAGCAAAGCGCACTTCCATCTCGAGTCTTCTGGGCGCTAGTGGTTGGGCCCTTCTCTTTTGAGCCTCCCTGTATTTTGTGTGAGACAAACATTTCCGAAAGCATGCTGTGTGAGCTTGATCACAGTTGGCGCACTTAAGTGATTTGCTGATACAGGCTTCAATGTCATGTTCGCCAGCACACTTGACCCATCGGAGGTTAAGATTGCAGTGCTGGCTAGCATGTCCCAACTTTTGGCATCTAAGACACTGCATTGGTTCCTCATTTTTCAAACATTTTCCGATGTTATAAGTATGATAGAAGATAGTTTTTATGGCAGCAAAGCTGCTCAATGTGACTTCAGCGCCAACTGTGACCGAAAATATCGGTAGTGGCCTATTTTCTCTTGTGTTTTCGTCTCTGTTTACTTTCATAAACTGATGAATGGAGAGCACCTTGCTTGCAAGTTGATAACTTACTTTAAGATTTCCCCTTGAATCTCGCTTTGGGTAAAGCTACCGGGAAGACCTTTTATAATAAATTTCTTTGGTCGCACACTTTTCAGGCCACATGTGTAGAAATTGTAATTTTGCCATTTTAGAATACCGGCAATTTTGCTGTAATTCTCCGTCTTTTGCAGGTAGACGATTGTGGTGCCTTCACTAAATTTTATGTTGAAATTATTGTCTACAGCATTGAGTTGCAGGAAATTGATGAGTTTTTTCATCTCCGGATCCCCGTTTTCGATAATCAGCCGAGGCACTTATGTTTGTTTACGAACCTCTGGAGGTCCATCAGGATTGTTAAAAAGTGCGTTGGGAAGCGGGGGATCCAAGCTCGTCCTGCTTGATGATTTGATAACTGTTTTTTTTTCGTCTTTTTGGCATCTACCACAGGTGGGCTCATTTTGGCTTTCCGTTCGAGAGCCTGAGAAAGTTTTAGAAATTTCAAGTTCGACTTTTTAGACTTTACAAGACGTTTAAATTCAGTGCGCTATAAGCGTGGTACGTTGGAATTTTTATTTCGAAGAGAGTGATAGACATGCGTCGACACAGCACCGACTCAAAACAAATACTCCCGAGCCATCGCAGGCCTCTCTTATTTATAACTTGATCTTCAATTTCTAAATTCTTTGATCAAAGCTCAAGACATCATAAGTTATTTCTATGTGTAAAGAATATTTTACGATTTTATGTGTTTACCATCTTCATTTTTATCTGAACCGTCTGACGGAAGTCGTGTTCTGTTGTTTTCTAACCTCCCGATCATAGAAGTTGACAGAGAATGAAGTCGAATGTTCATGAAATCTCCACGTTTAAGGTAATTGCAACGGTTTTGAGTGTTCCATTGGGAGTTAATGTCACTATATCCATTCTGTTTTGAGTACCAATCAACGACGGAGGTCCACGATGTGGTTATAACTAAATAAGCATTCGTAAATAAATTTCTTACGTGCTTGCATCACTCAGCGCCAGGGTTGGACAAATTGGTCAGTTTTAGGGTTTTGTACTTTATACGTACAATACATGTAAATTATTTAAAAAACGTCAAAAACGTAATATACATTTTTTTGCATTCAGCTCTATTTTGAGTGTGTGTATTTTATGTTAACCAGGTCTGAAGACGTATAAAACATAGAAAAATATGAGAAAAATTTTGATGTTGGTTTGGTATCTGAAAGTTACGGAAGTGTTCCAAGGTGAAAAATGAGAAAATTACTGATGTGTTTGATAGTGTGTTACTATGTTACTGATAGTGTGATTTAGAAATTGATATCATTATTGGCGTTTTGGGCGGAAATAAAAAATCTTAATTTGAGTTATATTTACAATTAATGTTGTTTTCTAGCCAATTGTTTGATCAATTACGAATTGGCCTCAAGGGATTGTGCAGTATTTTATTAGTCCAGTCAATAGAGATGAAATAAATCGAAATTCTGTTGTTGGGGAATACACGCATTTTTTTGGATCGTCTCCGGAACGATATTTTAAAAAGATTGTAGGGGGTGCGGAAAACAGCGACCCGGGGCGTTGCGCTGTAAAAATCATTTTGTAAAAAAATTAGCGGTTTTTCCTGAATATCTCATTAAATATGAGTCTGAGGACAAAAATACCTATATGAAAAAGTGTTCAGCGGGGAATTTGCCATCGCAATAGTCTGTGAATTTTTTTTTCTCGAAATCAATGTTTTTTTAAGAAAAATGACCATTTTTGAAAAAGTTTATACAACTTTTTCAAAATCCATTTTATTGATTCTGAAAAGTTGATTGCAAGAAGCATTGGAAGCATAGCTTAATGACTGGAGTGGAAAAAATGATCTTCTCTCATGAAGCTATATCGAATTAAAACAAAAAAGGTCGAAGAAGCTTGCATACAAAGGGATATATATCACGTTCTTCACTCCGCGCTTCCATTTGAAGATCGTCGGCCGAAAAATCGCCGCACGAGATGCCAGTCTCCCCACCCCTGTAGCTCCGACATTATCAATTACTTTGAGGGTGAAAGGATCAAGCGAGCCCCCCGAAATTTGACGAAGGATAACTCAATGTGTTACGACTAATTTATTTTTTTTTAATTCTCGCTACGATGACTAGTCTTCTTGTGAGGGAGCCTCACAGTTTTTGTACGATATCTGAAAGACTATTCATCGGAATTGCTTCAAATTTCGTCAGAGTGTTTTTATTAGTTGCTCCTTCAAGCTTTTGCTTTTTGCATTTTTATTCTAAAGTGAAAATTGTCGCTGTTATTTCATTTGTTATGTAAAAAAACATGAAAATTTCACTTTAGAAATTCTAGGGGCCAAAAAAACAAACGTTTCGACACAAAATCGATTGATTATTAAAATATAGACCCACTCATGTTATAAAAAAAATTGAGACATGTATGTCTCCCTAGGTTTCATTTAATTGTTAATCAGGCGCGTAGATCGCTAATTGTGCAAAAGCTATCCAGCCGATCGGGCTGAAATTTTGCGCACACGTTTGGGGCTGGCCAATGCATATTTCCTGAGTGTTCGGCAGCAATAAAATTGATTTTGAAAAAGTTGAATAAACGTTTTCAAAAATGGTCATTTTTGTTGAAAGACATTGATTTCGAGAAAAAAAAAATTTTCACAGATTATTTCGATGGCAAATTTCCCGCTGAACACTTTTTCATGTATGTATTTTTGTCCTGAGACTCATATTTAACGAGATATTTAGGAAAAACCGCTCATTTTTTTACAAAATGATTTATACAGCGCAACGCCCCGGGTCGCTGTTTTCCGCACCCCCTACAATCTTTTTAAAATGTTGTTCCGGAGCCGATCCAAAAAAAAATCGTTTATTCCCCAACAATACTCATTTCTCGAATTTGACTGGACTATATAGTTTTTGTTGTATTGTGAGATCATTGGATTTTTTACAATAAAAAATTGTACAGTTATCACGTCTCGAAAGATTTTATTGCTGTGATCATTTTAAAACAGGAAATTTCTGGGGACAGGAGGTGCCTAACCTTGATTCCATCTATCGGTAATCGCCAATGTCATGAACAGATGATTTATACACATACTCGCACACAGTTCTCCATAGACCGAAATGTAAAAAGTGTACGCAGTTTGGCATATGGAAAACATGGCAAACATCAATTTTTCGATGAACTGTAACCATGTAAGTAACAAATAATCCCTTATTGAAATTTTATGATTCGCGGTGGGGAGGGGGGGGGGGGGGGGGGGGAGGAAGGTAAAATGGACACCTGCCAAAAAATCTCAGTTTCCCATTTTGTTGTTTTTCTGCTTGAATGTTAAGAGGGTATGTCACTTCTGCCGCTCGCGTCGCGCGCGAGCTCAATTTTCAATCCAATTAATTTTTAGGGTGTCCTAAGAATTTGCACCCACAAAAAAAAAGTGGTGAGTGCGAAATGCAATAATCTAGTCACTCTGAATTTCCTTTTTGTAAAACAATGAAAAAAAAAGTAGATTTGCGTACCGGTAGAAATCTGCACTAGAAAAAAGATTAATAGATATTATTTCCTCACCTTTATCCGCCAAACCCAAATTCAGAGTGTCTGCAGGACGGAAAAATATAACTGATTAATGATTAAAAATCATTCTTCATCATTGACACCCTTGAAAGTTTTTGGATGGAAAAAAATGCCGGTACTGATGGTAATAGACAATTTGCCCCCCCCCCCCTTTGGCTCCTTTGCCAGACAATGGCTGCCGATCACGCACCAGTGCAGTGCCCATAAACAACAAAATGTAAGTAAATTATGAATTTTAACCATTTCTCCCATTATTATATAGACAAAACAGATTTTTTATCTCATCTCAAATAGCCAAAATATGCTTAGAATTGAAAAATCCCTGTGTCGAAACTAGGAAACCAAAAATCACACGATATCCGGGTAAATACGCTAGGCAAGTATCTCTGGTGGCGCCGGTTAGTGAGAAAAAGTCGCAACTCTCGGGTGACACATTACTCCAACCTCGTATGACACCTGTAGAATGGAGCCTATAAATAAACGCTCCAATAAAAAAACAAAACTGTCTAATCCTAATTGTTGTGTTATGGGTTGTGGAAGCGTTGAACGAGAAAGTAAAGGCATTTTTATACATTTCCGAACCGTCCATGGGAGTTTGAACGAAAACATAAGTGGATCAAAGCTGTGCGTCGAACTAATTAAGTAGCTTTCATATTTTTTCGGTTCTGTATCGTTTATTACCACGCAAAAACACCAGTAATTAATAATAATTATGATTAATTAATAAATTAAAAAATAGATAATACATAACAATACTCAGATTACTTGAATAGACGCTGTTATAATTCAGTAGCGGAGTGGCAAAGGGAGATAAGTGCATTTTACCCCCGATGAAATATCAATCAATACATTCTAAATGAAAAGAGATTCCAAAATTTTCATTAAGACCTTTTTTGTGAAGAAGAATGCGAACTACAAAAAAGATTCTTATGAAAAATTCGCTATTGCCCTTCTTTCACAAGATATTCACCGAGAACTTCGGAATTTTCTTCCAGTTTAGACGGCAATCCATGGCAGCCCACTGCAAATTCCAGGATTTGCAGCCTACACTTTTGTGGAGGAGAAAAATCCAATAACCCTTTGAAGGATGCATACAATCCGACACTTTACCTGGCAGTCTATAAAAAAAAAACTCCGGATTCGAAAAGAACAGCCAGGCTTTTCAATAGACGGAGTAAAGCAGATGTCAGTGTGTCAATCACGAGTTCTTGTGGTAAGTTGGGTTTGGAATAACGAGAAAACTGAGTAAATGCGTAAATCCTAAAATCTCAATTATTCTAGATATTATGGACGTCCTAACAGTTGACACAGATGAGATGACAGTCGATGAAACTCCAAAATGTCATGAAATGGCTACTCAAACAGACCCAATACTGAGTGAAGCCGAATCAGCAACTAGTTCTGGCTTATCCACATTATATTGTTGGCAAGATAGTGCAACAAGGGAAGCTTCTACTCAAACAGACATTGTTGTGGCAACAAAATCCAAGGAAAAGCTGACACTTCTCTACCTAAACCAAGTCGGAGCATTCGAGTGGGGCCAGACTCTCAACCAAGAATGGAATTTTTAGGCATAGATGATATCATAGATGATATGATAACGAAACAGCTCGGAGGAATCACATTATCATTGTTCAATATTTTACTCCCATTTATTCAACCAAAAACAATGGGACAACCAGCTTATTATAGAACCCTAGATGCACCATACAGACTGCTGTTATTTTTGATGAAAATGAAGCTCGGATTGAATTTTGGAGCAATTGGATGCTTTTTCAAAATTTCTAAAACCAGCGCTTCCACCATATTTCATAATGTGCTAGAAACGCTGTATGAAAATACGAAGACGTGGATCCTCTGGCCATCCAAAGAAGCAATCAAAGAAACACTGCCTGCAACTTTTAAAAATTATCCGCATTGCCGGGCTATCATAGATTGTACTGAAGTCCCCTGTGATACTCCACCCACTGTCGAGCAACGAGTTTAGATGTATTCATCTCATAAGTCCGGTTTTACTGTAAAATTTCTGATTGGTATCAGTCCTTCAGGGATGATTACATTCATTTCGAAAGCCTATGGTGGGCGATCTACTGATGGATTCATTGTGGATCACTCTGGATTCGTAGCACTGGTGGAGCCCGGTGATCAAATAATAGCAGATAAAGGATTTCCTCAAATCAAGACTGCCCTCTTGGAACGCCAATGTATCCTGGTTATGCCACCGTTTGCTACTAATCCGCAATTCACAGCGGAGAAAGTCCGGGAAGGTTACTCGATAGCTTCAGTGAAAATTCACGTCGAGAGAGCCATTCAACGTGTGAAGATCTTTGGAATTTTTCGACACATTTCTATTGAATTGTTGAATTATATAGATAAAGTTATGTACATATGTCCTTGCAAATAACAAAGAGCCCCTTATTCGTATTGAAGATGAGAGCTGTTAAAAAAACGTCAAATTTTACTTTCATGTCTAGAAAGGTAACACATACTTTATTTTTATAAAATTATAATTAAAATTGAACGATCAATAGAAAACAAATACAACTAGTGACTGTTCTTTTTGTTTCTTATTTTATGATATTAGAGATAAGTATTATATCACTTGAGCTCCTCTTTGGTCCCGTTTCTTTCAACTCGTCCTTGTTACTGTTCATCAATTTCCGCTGCGATTAATGGAATAAAATGAGTAAAATAGAACTGCTCAATCTTCGGGATGAGTCTACTTAAAAATTCGGGGCTGCATGCCAGGAAAGGTTGCTGGAGAGAAATGATCAAGCCTGTTTCATATACTTTTAGCTGACAGAGAGTAGAGAAAATATTTCTTGCGATGGGTTCCATCATTAAAGCATACTGCATAGCCTTGTGTGTTGTGACACTCGTACTTAGTTTCTTAAACTTGAGGGCCAAACTTTTGAAATCTTTTCGTCTGGTTTTGATTTGATGGACCTTCTGGCTGCAAGTAATTCTGAGTGATCGCTCCTTGAACCATGAAGATGTTTCAGATTGATGCAACGAGTTGAAGCAAACATCAATCAATTTTTCTTCGTTGACCTCAATTGCAGTGGAGTAAAACCTGTAGTATTGGGCAGGGCATTCGAGTTTCACCAATTGACGTTGGCCATCTGCTAGTGTAATGTACTTGTGAGCATTATACAGTTTGAAAGTGTTTGTTTTTTGTAACTCCAATAACTTGGAAAATAATTCTCTACACGATTTTTCATGCTCTTCTCTCAGTCTTCCCCTCTCCTCTTTGTCATTCATGCAAGTTTCCTCCGCTTTTACCATGTTGAACATCGATCAATTCTCTCGACGATGAATTTCTGACATGTGTTGAAGATCCTTGAACGTATAATTTTTTTTATTTTTAATATTCCCTTGTTCTGATGGAAAGAGAGAATCAATCGTGCATCCTTTCCTATATTTTTCCAGCTGTTGTGCTGGTGGACGATTCCAAAGCATTGGTAAAACTGTCTTGGATAATGTGTGCTCTGTATTTACCCAAATACATAATGCAGCAGCATGTTTACATTGAAGGAGCCCAGCTTTACAGGTGCAATTGGTAGCGATTATTGAACGCCCGTTTCTCTGATCTATCTGTGGAAAAGAAAATTGGATTAGTTTTTCAATAGAGAAATTTTAGATTATTCATAAGAATTTATTGATGGTGAGAAGTGAAAAGGTATTACCTCAATTTTAGGTGTATACACATTTTCTTTTTTTCTAGTACTTTGAGCGTCAGGCGTTTCTCTCAATACCGAGCCACTTATTTCCCGATGATTTCCATCGATTCTCTCCCTGACATTGCTGACTGATAGCTAGCAACTAATGTTTGACCTTTCGAAATACTTTTTGGTCGGAAACTGTTCACATGTACTTCCTCAAATCCGTTTGTAATTAGATGGCTCATTCTGTGGTAATACAAATTGCATTTGCCCAGATAATTCAAACGGAGAACGCGAACTTCACAGCTTTCAGCACTGCGCCAACTGTCACTCGTCCGCCAAGAATTGCGGGTGGTTGCCACGAGGCAGCGTGGCGAACACCGACAGCCGATGCTTGTCTAGCGTATTGGCACAGATTTTTTCCGATTTCCCATAACCTCAACTGTCAAATATTTTGTATTACAAGTTGAATAAATCATGACTTCGATAGAAATAGGTAATGATAACAAATATTATAAGAAACAAATCCAGACTTTTCTCGTTGAATTTTTTAATACGCGAAATAACCTAAATTTAAATTATGCATTTTTCAGCAAAACAGCCATTGATTTTTTATTTACAAATTTTTCAATTCAAATAGAAAATTTTTCACGTTGATTCTATACATTTTGAATATTCAAGTTTGTAATTATAAATTTCGCATTCTCAATGTTGAAATCATTTTTAGATTTTGAATTTCAAATTATTAACTTGAGTGGTTTTTTGTATCCATTGTAAAGATCAACCTTACTCACGTCTGCTCAAATTCTTGGAGAATTTTTTTGCTTAATTAAAAAGAAATCAGTACATGATGAGAGGGGAGCGGAGCAAAAATCGCGATTTTTCACCGGAAGTTACTTGCCTATAAAAAAGCCAGACGTTCAATCTGCTGAAAAAAAAATGCCAATAGGAAGAATAATCTTTCATTTATGTCTCATTGAAGAATTGACTCAATTTGCCTAGGAATTAGTTATGATAACCGTTCGCGAATGTTTGTCGAATCATTGAATTGATAAGTGGCATGGGGGTTCATAGCTGTCAAAACAGTGCGAGTTGTGGAATTCAAAGTTTAAGGTAACAACAAGGTTGCACTGTTGTAATTTTCCAAACCACGGGAAGTTTTTCTAAGTCGTTCAAGCTGGGATTTTTCAATAAATGCCCCATTCAAACGCAGTCTTTCCGTGGGTTGCGCCATTGTTGAGGTTATGTATTCATAAATATCGCCATGTTCGTGTGTTATGTTGATTGGCCTAGTGACAACTAGGGTCTTCAAAATAGTTTCCATGTAAACAATTCATAATAACAAAATTTTGAATAAGAGCGCAAATGTATCGTCACAGTCGTTACATTATTTTTTCATTTAATTTGCCTGGCAAAAAATTTTCCTGAGAGTATTAAAAAAAAAGGGTAATTGGAAAATGGGTGTGCTATGTGTTCACCCTGATTTCCAATTGAAAATAAGGCAACAACAATTGGAATAAACGGGATGTGGGTCGGGGAGGGTCACTCGACGGGTCCAACCAATCACTTCCCGATCGTTGACCCGTATAGGTTATATGCAAAATTTCGGTGCATATCTGAAGTTATGGACGTTTTAAGCTTCGCAAAATTTCCAAATATTGAAAGTTTTTATAATTATCAATATGTAATGGTTAGATAAATAATGCAATTTTGTAACAACAATCAACTATGGGTGTTATCAAAAAAAGTCATAAAACGTAGAATGTGTATTTTTACGGTTGGAACGACTTTCAGTAAGCACATCGTTTCATATACCCAACCGTTTTTGCCATAGAGCTATCTGAACAATGGCATTTGTTAATAATTATTTAATATGTATCTTCCTGTGTGGAACAACTTTCATTAAACAACTTGTTTCGTCTCTTTAACCGTTCTGACGATGCAACGATATAAACTATTCAATTTGTCAATAACTAAAAAACCGCTGGGTCAATTATGTTCAAAACCTAATCAGGTCTAAGTTAGGCTGAAACCTATAGAATGAGTATAAGTAAACCCAAATCGGATAAGTTGTACCAGAGAAATCGTTCGACAAATTTTTTCTCATATACGCACACACACACAGACAAACAGCGCGCTAAAATAGGTCGGAAAAGTTTCTAAGGATCATGAAACGTGGAGGTCAGGTAAAATTTCCGATTTCCATTTTCGGACCCAAAACAATAACTTCCCTCAAAATCGGGAAGCTAAAAAAGGGTGAACGACCATTTCCCAATTGTCCTTTTTTTAAAAAATAATATCTAAGAAGAATTTTTGCGCCAGGGTTGATTGTTCAAAAACGTATTTCGCAGCAAAAAAAAAATCTTAAATCGTGAACCTGACTTGAGGCCTACTTCCGCAACGAAGCTTAATTAGAAAGTACCTTAAAGTTGGGTCTTATTAATATTAGATATTTTGCATTTAAATTAATAACTTTTCAATTTTCTTTTTTTCATTTTTTTTAGATTTTCCATGTTCATTCCTGCTATTCACGATTTTCCAATCATTTTACTTTCAATTTCATCTATTTCAATTTTTAATGAAGAAAGATATGTTTGCATTGACCGCCACGATGCCATATTATACCGATACTGGCACATTCGACTATCATGTTGACGTACAAAATTGAACATGAAGAGGACAAAATTTTTAGAATAAAATCTGAAAAAAATGGCAATTACTTGTATCAGGAGATTGGAGATATTTCAATTTTTCTGTTTTTTACAGTTTTTTCAAATAGAAACTTGAAATTTGGAACAAAGGTTCTTTTTCTTGTGAAGAACCCTATTAAGTGGTGATTTGAATCATTAGTTTTCCTGATTCAAATTTTTTCTTTTTCACGGTTTGTATTAGATTTTTTGATAATTATTCAACCGATTTTCTTTGTTGTTTGTTTTCAAAATGTGCGCCTCAACGAGATTGATAATGAGGTTGAAAAATATTGAGTCAATTAGTTCGGGTAATATGAGAGATTCCTGTTTTTTAACTTTTTACTTTGGTTTTACTTTTTGTGTTTGTACCTCTTTCTACAGGTTTTTTATCTGCAATTTCCTGGCTGGCAGAGGAATATATGCTAATCGTGGCTCCCGAAATAAAAAATTAACTTTTCATCAGATCTCCACGTTTCATGGTATTTCTGACGATGTCTGGATGGCATTTGTGCAGTATTTGCAATGTTATTAGTCACTGCAATTATTTATAGTATTCCATTGGGTAAAATATTAAAGTTAGCGGCAAACTTATTAGAAGAAAATTATTCTTTACATGAAAGTACACATTTTATGTGGCATGCTTTTTCCATAATTTGCATAATTAAGGAGATATGGCCGTCTCAACAATTATGTATGTAATAAGTGAATAAATGAACCCGGCGCTGTCATGAAGGTCTCAATCGAAGCATTTCTGTGCAGAATCGAGCGGATTGGATTTTGGATGATATTCGTGTAGTATATGAAATGTCTTCCCTGGCGGACTAAGTAGCGTGTCGATTGCCGGTCGACTAGAATTTATTTTTTCCCCACATCCGACTCACGATCCGCGTAACACCACGTTGTCCAAAAACAAAGAGAAAAAGAAGATAGATTTTTTTTTTTTTTAGTTAAGACCAGTCGACCGGCAACCGACTCAGTATTTAGTCGATCGTGCAGAAATCTGGATCGATATGTACTCGAAACGTAATCGACATACTTCACAAGTCGATTACACAATCGACAGAGGCTCGAATGGCAATCGACCGATCCGCCAGGGTTGCTTTGCGAGTTTCATATTTGCCACGTATAACGTCATTTTTCAATTCTGATTTCTGTGCTTAGAATGGATGCCAGGAAAAGAGGTAAACGGAGAATATATATTTAAGACCTTGAATGATATTCATTTATTCATTATGTTTTTTTGGCAACATGGGAACGAATCATAAGAAAACAAATTTTATAAGCTCATAAATTTATCATTACTCAAAATGTATAGGATTAGAGCAACGTGTATGGGTTTAACCCGAGCTCTCCTCCCGTAACAACCCTCCAACAGGTGCGTAGTTTTTTTCTAATATCACAGCACGTATGATTTGACCATACGATCAATGAGTTACTGTTGTAATCCCACTGTCGAAATTGTCGTCTGATGACGATTCCATTTAAACGACGTATTAAACAGTAATCCATACTATTAATGAGTTGTTTTAAGCATGGAAGTTCATTGGCCATCAAAGAGGTTAGAACACTATACATGCTAAAATCCTCAAATAGTATGTCTTGTGAATATAATTGTCACGACCTGTATGTACGCTGCTTGCTTTATCTTTGTAGAATTGATAACTCACGCAATATGTATTGCACGCATTAACGGGTATTGCAACTATGCTTCAATTGCATGTAATTGAGTAGTTCATATGTAGATGCTAGAAATGTTCAGTGAAACTGAGACCTATCACTTTTCCTGATACAAATCAGACAGGTGACAGGTTCATTCAATGACAGCTCATGGTTGTATATCGATACTCAACAGTATCAGAATTTTACCTGGGCACCGTCAGAGGGATGAAAATGGAACTTATCAGTTTATACCATACGCTAATGTATGTTTTGCAATCGCTGAATATTTTGTAATTTTTTCCCTGACGAAACCTGTCGATAGAGGTACAACTGTCGAAAATTTGCACGGATCGATTGTTCGTCGAGAGTCCTAAGTATGCTTTTGCCCTGAATTATCAAGTCATAGCCTGCCCCCCCCCCCTCCCCTTGGCCTCTCATTTTTCAAACTCTCGATGGTCTGTCGACTAACTCTCGATTCTTGGGAATTTTCGATTTTCAGAAATCGCCGAACTATCGACGTTCCGTCGAATGGTAACGTTCGTGATGAATCATACTTTTGCCGTCTTCTGCATGGAAAAGAAAAAAGTGAGAAAAACATGATTAAAAAAAAATAAGTCTAGTCGAGCGACAACCGACTCGGCATTTGGTCGATCGTGGATCGATTATTTCAAAATGACGTTCGATCTGTCTTTACCGGCTTGTCTTCGACATTATCCGTCCAAAAAGACGTAGAAAAAATGTCAGTTTCTGTCGACATTTTTAGTCATTCTATGATTTGACATAAAATTATGTACTTCGTCAGCAAATCATGCAATATTTATACATCTCAAACATATTATGCCATAATTTGTACACATTTCCCAAAAAATGGCGAAATTCGACATTCGTTGTCATTCTATGATCTGACGTAATATGATATATTTTGTTAGAAAACGGGATAAAGAACTGCTCAGAATAGGTTGTACTCTGTCATAATCTGTACCAATTCGCAAAAAATGTCGAAATTTGACATTTTGTGTCATTTTATGGGCTTACAAAATATTATCTATTTTGTCGGGAAATGACATGAAAAAATTCGTCAAAATCGGTCATGTCATAATCGGTACGAATTTGTCAAAAAATATCGAAATTCGACATTCGTTGTCATTCCATCATCTGACATAATAAAATCTATTTTGTCAGAAAATGCCATACGAAATTTGTCAGAATCGGTCGTACTATGTCATAATCTGTACGAATTTACAAAAAATGTCTAAATTTGCCATTTTATGTCATTCCATGGGCTTACAAAATATTATCTATTTTGTCGGGAAATGACATGAAAAAATTCGTCAAAATCGGTCATGTCATAATCGGTACGAACTTGTTAAAAAATGTCGAAATTCGACATTCGTTGTGATTCCATGATCTGACATAATATGATATATTTTGTCAGAAAATGTCATACAACATTCGTCAGAATCGGTCGTACTATGTCATAATCGGTACGAATTTACCAAAAAAATTCGGAATTTGACATTTTATGTCGCTCCATAGGCTTACAACATATCATATATTTTGCTGGAAAACGACAAAAAATAGTCGACAAAATGCGTCTGTATTGTAATCTGTCGAAATTTGTCAGGATCTCTAAAATTTATCATTGTCATTATTCGTCATTTGATGACATTTTTCGACACAATCTGTCGGCCGATTTTTCACGAGGGCATCTTATCCCTTCCACTATAACATATTTTTTGCTCATGCAAATGTACCTTGTCTACCTGAAAAACACGAGTTTAAGCGAATTTCGATTGGCCTTGATAGAAAAAAAAAATAAAAAATTGATTTTTGTAATCAAAAACTCACTAGATACCGATCCCAGGATAGTCTAGTATTTTTTCCTGAAAGGGAAGTATGAAAAAAATAGACCCGTATTTTTTGTTTCTCAAATTGCATGCACCACTCGTGTGTTATAATTTTTTAAAGATTTTTTGTTTAATATCGATTATCTCGAGAAGTATCAATAGTAACGGTCGATGGAGGAAATTTTTTTTTAATGGGCATATGGATGGCTTCTTTACCGACCCAAATTTTACCGGCTGGTCAATAATGAGTCGACTCTCGACTCATAGATGGCATTTTCAGTGGCGCCATTTCGGAGAACTGAAGAGTCCTAGAGGGGATTTAGAAGTACCATAGCCTCTTAAAATTATGAAATTAGCAAATGAACCAAATGAGCGTGGCCCATGGGGGTCCCCGGTTTGTAATTTCTGCCCAAGATTATATGTTCAACAACATTGACCTCAAAAGCCAAATATCTTGTCAATATATAGTTTTGAGAAAAAATCTCATAAAACATTTTTGTCGAGAATTTAATTTCCAAAAAAAAAATTTTTGTCATTTCTCCGTACACTGACGCATTGTTGCGATAATCTCAAAATAAAATAATTAAAATTCCTTATAACGTCGTTGTTAAAAAAAAGGTCGTTAAGAGAATTTCCACGGACGTTGTGTTTGAGATAGTCAGAAACTCCTCTAGCGTAATTCCACCAAGATACCTTGGTTTTTTCCTTAAGGTGTGCACTTCCCCCCGTCCTCCCCTATTGCTATTAATAGCCACTGAATACATATACTTTTCCACAGCTGAAGTCATCATTTATGAACCCTTCAACAACTCCAAATTCAACAAACGATAAAATCGACTTTGCTCTAGCAAGGTTTTTTTTGGATGTAACATCTCATTGAATGTTGTTGAATCACAGTATTTTAAAGACTTTGTTGGTCTCTTGCGGCCGTCCTACAATACCCCAAATAGGAAAAAAACTATCCACGAAATTACTGGATAGGGACCCTGAAAGTATTGTAGAAGAGCGGGTGTCATTACGCGGTTCTGAAAGGGTTTTGCTCATCGACGGATAGAAGAATTCAGCAGCCACTACCAAAAATGTGGTCTGTATCCTTCACACAGTGCATTCGAAAAGTATGTTTTTGAAATCTTGGGACTTAACTGGAGTTAAGTAAACATGCGCAGAATTGAGAAAACCCGTTGATAAGGGCAAGTGCCTGGCACAAGACAAATTTAATAGTAGTGTTTATGCAGTCGTCTCAGATGATGTATCATCCATGATGTTGATGGGGGAAAAAGTTGATATTTGGCATACTACGTGTCAGAGTCACAGTGGCAACTTATTTCCAAAAGTTTTCGTTCCTGAGACATTCATAAAAACTGTGAGTAGGGCAGACGGGCATTGTACCGACAGGCTAAGGGAAACCATAGAGATTTCCAACTTCTAACTCAAATAAGCACCAATGAACTATTGAATTAGTTTCATTGAACCCTTTTCTACAATATATTGAAAAACCAAGAATTGTTTAACACTCAAAATATTTAAATATGCAATGTATTAAAAATTTACGATTTATCGGTACTGCGCGCAGTGGTGTGGTGTACCGATAATGCCGTTTTTCGTACCGATAAGTTGGTAATTTCTCTGGTTAGCCACTTCTCCCACGAGGTGTTTAATAAATAATGTTTTGTCAACGGCGTTTATCACTTAATTATATTAAATACAAAAAGCCCAACTTAGCTATTAGACTAATTCTACATCTTATAGTTAGCTTAAATTCTAACCCGTATCCTTGGATTCTGGGACCAATACACGTCCTGGGGTTGGGATCCTAGAAGACTCCATCGGGTAGCTGGAAAACTCAATATTAGGTAGCGTGAGGGAGAGAGAACGAGCCTTATCTTATCAGTTAGCACGATTTCATGTAATTACGTAGCGGAAACTCGTCGAAACGATAGACGGATTCGGATTTAGCCGGAACCGCATCGCTGCTAGCTATGAGCTAAACGATACCGGCTCGTACGTTCATCTCCGTAGTTAGGCAGCAACGATACCAGGTCGCGGGGACCGTGGAGGACACGAGTAGCCCTGATACCGGGTGGTATCAGTAACGGCGAAGCGAGGAAGCAGGGGTACCAGGTGATACCAGCGCCAGCCACGCTAGGGAACGATGGTACCAGGCGGAGGTAGTATCCACAAGACCAGGGAAGCCTGGTATCAAGTGGTAACATCACCAGCGAATCTAGGGAGCACTGGTACCAGATGGTTTCCTCACCAATAAGGTCAGGAAAGCTGGGTACCAGGTGGTAGCAGCACCAACGAGGTTAGGGAGCGTTGGTACCAAGCGGGTTCTTCGCCACTAAGGCCAGGAATGCTCGGTACCAGTTGGTAACGGCACCAGGGAGCTTAGGGAGCGTTGGTACCAAGTGGTTCCGCCCTCGGTCTGCGCGGGAAGACTTAGTACCAGGTGGTAACATCGTCAACGAGGTCAGGGGGCAATGGTACCACGTGTCTTCTTGGTCAGGATCAGCCAGAAGTCATGGTACCAGGGTCTAGCTAGTGCTAGCACCATGAAATTGGCTAGTGATGGTGCTAGAATTTAGGTAGCGTGGGCACCGATGTCCAGGCAATCATGGTCTAGCCTTGGACGGTGGTCCCAAGAGGCAGCAACCCAGAAAGGTAGCACTAGAGCTCAAGAGTTGGGTAGCTCAATAGCCTAGGGATAGGAAATCCGATTTTGGACCAAGAGTTAGGGAGCATGATACCAAAATCCAATTTCAGGTAGCGCCGACTGGTGATTGTCGGTAATGAGTCATAGAGGTAGCTTGGATTCCAACCATTTTCTTCAATATAATTAGCGTCATTTCATCACCCATACCCAACCGGAATCCACCAAAAAAAACTCATCCTAACGCGTCCGCCATTTTGTCGCGTGTACGCCAATTATACCCATTTTACACTAGATTATCCGATTATCCCAAAAAGCGCATGAATTTCCCGAGTCCGGTTGATTACGTAACTCTCGAGAAATTCGTCCAGAGCGGCGTCATTTTGTAATGGAAAGTTGCAAGTCGAAATTGTTGAGGGAATCCGACCCTAAAAATTTCTTTCGCGTCCATATTTTATGCAAAATCGGAAGCATGCAAATTACTAATTGCATAATTTTCCAATTGCCGATTTTATTATACGGGTTTGAAGCAGATACCCATAAGCAACCATGAGTGCAAGTGAGAGCGGTAGCGCCGCACACAGGAGTGAGCGAGAGGGAGGTATGCCAATATGGCATTCTCCATTACTCATGAAACGGAACTTCTCACGCACTTCCCGGGTCGAATTTTTCACCGAATACCTCCAATTATTACCCAATTATTCAATTGGATACATTCGGAACGATAATTGGGGAATATTTGGCCCATTCTGGGTCATTATATTTCTAATTATGCGCGGCGCGTCATGTGGTGATTTGTGGACGGAACTACCACATATTTTCCCTAGTTTTTGTTCATTTGGGGACACTCGCGGGCCTAATTACTTTAATTGTTCATGCTTCTACTTACCATGTAGAAGTCCGAGATAGTCCCAAGTCGTTTTTGCACAAAAACCACGCGAAAAACTGCAGAAAAAAAAGGTTGCTGTGTAGCACGCGGCGGGGTAACAGCGACTGACTAAAATGGCTGCCAACTCGCCCGTTCTGACTCGGCAACCTGTTGCGACGGAGGGGGAAGTCACGTGTTTCTTCCCCGTAGCGCGGCGCCATCGGGCGGCTGGGGTAGCCGTTACTAGATGAATAGGGAGCGCGGGAACATTTAAAATGTTCCCGTTTCGTCTTATCGTGTTTTTCTGTTTCTATATTTTTTTTTAATTTTCACGGGGATCCGAATCCCAAACCTAAAGAGATGGGGATTGATGGTTTAGGGAGCTTATCCCTGGGGAATGGTTTCGTCGGGGAAAGAGATTTGAAACTCCAAACTTATTGAACCCAAAAACCGTACCGGGAATTTCCCAAATCCCTTTCCCACGCGGGGAAGCGCGATTTTCCTCGACTTTTCCTAGCTTCCCCAGGAACAGTTTTTCCCAAATGAATGGAGAGCACCGGCTGCTCGGTAATATTGTTGGCAATGTCTAACTCGCTACTCTCTAGGTTCACTTAACCTAAATCCCGTCACTACATGCCTCAACACCCTAAAACTTTTACTCATTAATTTACTAATTATTTAAATTTTTCCTTGTTAGCCCGAACTTTGTGCTTATAATACAAAACTTCCCACTGTTTGTTAAACGCGCGTTTGAGTGCCGATAGGTAGCGTTATAAATATTTATTAACCTACTTATAATTAACGAAGGGAGCATTCGCGGTAATTGTTCTCTCTCTGTCTCCGATTATAACTTGTTTACGTTACCCGGGGTGGCGAAATGAAATTTCGTCACAGTCCTCCCTCCTTCGACGTTCCCTATTGGTTGTTGCGTCGGCATCGTCCTTCGGCGAGTCCTCGGGTTGGCTGGGCTCTGGGTTGTCCGGTCCAATGGCGCTTCGCCTGGAATAAGGCTAAGGAAAAGGAACCCACGCCCTGAGATCTCCCAAGGCAATCAGATACTACAAAACAAACTTTATTACCGTAAACTTGGGTAGCAAATTGACAAAAAAAAACCAAAAGAGAAAAGAAAAGGAAAAGGCCGATAACTTGCTCGGATTAGATTTTAACTCAACAGAAAACAAAGAAAACCAAGTTAATGGGACTAGATGCGCTTCGGTGAGGCCATTGTGGGCTGACCACTATTAGTGGGTTGAGGAAGCGACGAGGTAGCAAGGGGCTTCCGGGGCATCAGATCGTAGGCAGGGGAGCTGTCTGATACCTCAGCCGTAGGTTAGGTAGCTTGTCGGACTTACGGAGACCAGGTCACCAGTCAGGGAGCTATCTGGTCCTCCGGCCGTATGGTTAGGTAGCGAAGCCGTAGCTTGTCGGACTTACGGAGACCAGATGGTCAGTCAGGGAGCTATCTGGTCCTCCGGCCGTAATACTGATTCACCAGGGTCCACGTGGTGGTGGCCCATACCCTCTGGGTGACTGCTCGACTGGTGGATGGCAGGGGTATGGCCGGTAGTCCTCCTCTCTGCTCGTTGATGGACCTGGTGTGTATAGGTCGTAGGGAGCTAGGGGTTGGTAGTCTCTTCTGGGTCCCCAGTAGGTCGGTGGGTAGGCTGACCAGGACCTCTGGCTTGGTGGTGGGTAATAACCCTGCTGCGGTGGGTACGCATAGCCCAGGGCGTAGCCAGGAGCTGTGGCTTGGTGGTATCGGGGGCCTAGGTGTTGGTCCGGAGCTGGCGACGAAGCACGTGGGAGCTGGGCTGAGTTGTAGTCCCACCGCTCATTGTCCGGGGGTGGAGTCTCTGGCGGTCCTCCTCTACTGGTGTGGTTGGGCTGCTGGTGGTGAGGTCCCTGGGCAGCCTTCTTTAGCCGCTGGACGGCCTTCGAGGGCTTAGAAGCCTTGGACGACTTCGATGCCTTGGAAGGTCTGGGTACCTTGGCCGTCGAGGGTGCAAGGGTCGTCTAGCCTAACTTGGCCTTTTTGTTCCTCCCCTGGGACTGGAGTTTCTCACGAGGCACGTTCTTCCCCATGTGTGGAATGAACGGTCCAGCTGCCCTCCATTGGGCCGAACAGTCGGGGCAATTTTTCTGGGTCACGCCCTTTTCCCCGCACTTGAAGCAGACGACGATGGGTTCTCCAGGGCACTCCTGACGCCGATGGTCCGTTGCGTCACAGTAGAAGCACCGTGGTACAAAATCCCAGTCTCCGGGCTTCGGCAATTTCACGGTGGCCCTGGGTACTGGTGGGTCGTCGTCGAGGGTAATCACTGGGGGTGTTGGAGTTGGTCTCGAGGGTGTCGTCGGTGAGGGAGTTGGAGGTGAGGCTAGGTTTGAGGAGAGAAGAGCTGGGATGGGACTCTGGAGCATGGGGAGTAGTGAAAGAATGGGACATGGGAGCTTGGTCTTTTCGGGGGTAGAGGTAGCTATTGGGGTGGTGGGATAGGCAACAACTGGAGTGGAGGAAAGGAGGTTGTGCCGGATTGGTGTCGTGGTAGGAGCTGGAGGGAGCGTCACAAGGCGAGGGAGTGATTCCAGGGACACCCCCAGCCGGGTATCTTCCGCCGTCAGATCTAGGCACAGGATGTCCGGGTCGTCCCCCGTTGACTGGGATGTGATGGAGAAGTCCCGGGGGCGGACGGTGGCCACTGGGGAACGGATGATGGTGACGTGGCAGGGACGATCCTCGACAACCGTTGGTATGGGGCGTCTCGGAGGCGTCAGTGGCTCGGTGGAGGGGGCGTAGCGGGTGTCCTTGGTGGCCTCTAGATGGATCCCACTATCCTCGGTTGGTTTGGGGTCCTTCCCATCCCCAAGGTTGGTGGTATCCAGCGACATCATTTGGTCCACCAGAAGGTCTCCAACTGGATCGTGGCAGAATTCGATGCCGTCGTCCATGAGAGCACTCGCCTCACTGGCAGTCCGGCTGCGGCCCGCCCCAGAGGACTGACTGCTAGTCAGGGGGTCAGACGTAGCGATTCTGGCCGCGTTGGCGGCGAGGTGGGTGGAGGCGCGCACCATGGCTCTCAGTAGGCCCTCCATCAATCCTGGGTTCATTACCTCGAGGGCTTGGAGCTGAGTGTCGAAGGGAGCGAGCTCCGCCCTGATGGCGTCGACCGGGCTGGGTACTACCACCGATGGTGGGGTCATCGAAGGTGGGCTGGATAACCCTCCGATCATAACATCTCTGGGTCCCCCTGGCTGTGGCTCAGGTGGGGTCGTTGATGGACTGGTTGGGTGAAGACAACGGTCCCACAACTCCTTTGCCTCTTCTGGGGTTGGGGTAGCTCCTCGAGAGCGTATTAGAGGGGCTCCCTCCAGGGTGGCTGACTCCACGGGCGTTTCCATCCTCTCCATCCTCTCCAGAACAACCACTGGGATCCAATTTAATTTGTGATCAGGCCGAAGTGAATTCTGTAACCGAAAGTAAGTAGTGAGGTAGCTGGTTAGAGGAAGGGTGATAGGTAGCGCATAAGCATGACCAGATAGGACAGGTAGCATCATGTATATGGTATGTTTTGCAGTCTAGCATAGGTTAGAGATAGCGAGGGTAGGAGTAAGCATTCCTAGAACATCTAGGCGGATATAAGCAGGTGGGTTCCTTGGGGAACCTTGGTGTAAGAGTCGCGAGAGGGTGTGATAGCGGAGATGCACACGATAGCTACACATCTATTGTATCCCACTTACTGTGCCGCAGGTAAGCAGGTAACCAGTAGTCCAATGGGGTAGGTAGCTCTGGTTGTGGCTGATGTCTCCAGGTGTCTTCGCTATCCCTGGTGCTTTCCTATGTTCACTTACCATTCTGAGAGCTAAGTTAGGGGACTATGGGACTTACGGACCTGTGAGTAAGGGAGCGAGAAGATTTCAGTAGTCCTGCCAGGGAGAAACGGAGCAGTTGGGCTTACAGAACCTGGGTGCAAGGTAGCTAAGAAGTATTCTTCAGGTTCCTGCCATTATTTTGAGGGAGCGATCGGGCTTACGGAAGGCGGAGCGTCAGGGAGCGGTTAGGGCCTCAGCTTCCGGCCGATTAGCGAGCCTCCTCATCTATAGGGGGTCGGAAGCGCTTCAAATCTTGGATGGACACTTCCCCTTTGGGTCGTCCAACCATATTGGTGAGGTGATAGCGCGTTGGGGAAAGCTTTTTCGCTATCACGAACGGTCCTTCATACGGCGGAACCAGCGCAGCGGAGAATTGTTTCGCGGCGTTAGAGAGCGGGTGAGATCGACGGAGCACCAGGTCGCCTACTTCGAACTCTCGGTCTCGATGGCGCAAATTATAATAATGCGCTTGCTTATCTTGAGCCTCACTTAACGCATGGGAGATCACTCCCCTGAGAGACTCTAAACGCTTCATCCGCTCGGTCCATTCGTCAGGTTCGCGAGGGATTATTTCGGCTCCCCCTTCAATTTCACGCCTCATCGAGATAGCGGCCTTCGGCTCGCGACCAAAGTTGACGAAGGCAGGGCTGTGTCGAAGGGAGCTATGCAACGCCGTATTATACGCATACTGGAACTCGTGTAGGTGGACGTCCCAACTCTGCTGATCCTCATTAGTATACGCGCGCAGCATTGTCTTTAGGACGCGGTTAACCCTCTCGACGGGGTTTGCTTGCGGGTGGTAGGCTGGAGTTGTTCGGTGCTCCATGCCGGTTAGCTGGGCTAACGCCCGGAGGTCCTTATTGACGAACTCGGTCCCGTTGTCCGTCAATAAAAGCGGGGAGTACCCCAACGAGAGATAATTCGCCTCTCAATTACGTCTCGGATAATTTTCCCAGTTGCAGTACTCAAGGGAACGGCCTCGATCCACTTACTAAATAATGGATTATGAGGATGTACTTCGAGCCGGATTTGCTGCGCGTTATGGAACCCATGATGTCGGCGGCGATGGTGACCCATGGTTCCTCTATCACGCGGCGCCCCATGAGTCCCATCGGGGATGCTTGCTCCACTTTGCATAACTGGCAGGTGACGCAGCGACTGATGTAGAGAGTAACGTCGTTGAGCATCGACGGCCAATAATAACTGAGTGTCAGCCGACGATACGTCTTATCGATACCTTGGTGGCCGGCTTGAGGGAGCTCGTGAGCCTCAGACATGGCTCGGTGACGCAGTTCCCTGGGAAGCACTAGCTTCCAAGCGTCGAGATCCTCGACCTCAAGGTCTACGTTTCGATTCGGACGATGGAGGTACATCCTGCCCTCCTCGAGACGGTAGTCAGGGAACTTATCGGGAGCGTGGCGGATGTCGCGGTACCGCCGCTGGTACCACTTGCCCTTCGTCTCATTGAAGGGAGCTGGATCGTCACGCAAGTGAGCTATGGATTCACCATCAGAGGGTTCCAACCCTTCTGGAGCTCGAGAGAGCGCGTCGGGCACGTGGTGTAGAGCACCCTTCCGGTGGATGATGGTATAATCGTATTCCATCAACGCCAGGGCCCAACGAGCGAGTCTTCCAGTCGGGTTGCTCAGGTGGTTCGGCCAGCGCAGGCTGCTGTGATCCGTGATCACGGTGAACGCGTATCCCTCTAGGTAGCAACGGAACTTTTTGATGGCCCAGATCACGGCGAGGCATTCTTGTTCCGTAACGGTATAATTTTTCTCTGGCCCAGTTACGGAGCGGCTAGCGAAAGCTATGACCCGTTCATCCCCACTGATCTCCTGCGTGAGGACGGCTCCTAGGCCGACTCCGCTGACATCAGTTTGGAGAACGAAAGCTTTGTCAAAGTCAGGGCACGCTAGCGTGGGCGGTGAGGTTAAGTGAGCTTTTAACGTAGCGAACGCAACTTCCTGGTCGCTAATCCATTCCCAAGCTTGGTTGGTTTTCAGCAGTTTAGTGAGCGGCTGGGCGATGGAGGCGAAGTCGGGTACGATCGCCGGTACCAGGAAGCCATACCAAGGAAGCGGCGTAGTTGCTTCAGGTTTTTGGGTGCGGGGTAGTTCAGCACTGGATCGACCTTTTCCGGATCGATTTGCAGTCCCGAACTATTCACCAGGAAACCTAGGTGGCGAACCTGAGAGCAACAGAATTCACTTTTCTCCCTATTCACGATTAACGAAGCATTTCGCAGAGCTTTGAGGACCTTTTCCAACCATACGAGATGTTCCTCAAAGGTACGAGTAACGATGATGATATCATCGAGGTACACAAAGACATTCGGGTACATGGAGATTCCTACGACCCTATCAATTAGGCGTTGGAAGGTAGCTGGGGCGTTCGTAAGTCCGAACGGCATGCGCTTAAATTGTAGGAGTACTCGGCCAGGGACCACGAATGCTGGGATTTCGCGTGATGACGGAGCTAGAGGGATCTGGAAATATGCCTGGCTCAAGTCTAAGGTAGTAATGTAGTGAGCTTGTCGCAATTCGTCCAGTATGCCGGACATATTCGGAATGGGATACGCATCTCGCTTGGTTACCGCGTTAACCTTACGAAAATCTATACAAAATCGGTATTTTCCATTCGATTTCTTAACCATGACTACGGGGCTGGACCAGTCACTTTTCGACGGCTCTATAATGTCCGTCGCCAACATGGTGTCTACCTCCTTCCACATCGCTTCTCGCAACTTTGGAGTCACGTGATACGGGCGTTGCGAGATCGGCGGACTGTTACCAACATCGATGTGGTGCGACGTGAGGGAGGTAACCCCGAATGCACCTTCGGGTGGCGCGTCGATGTTCTTATCGAGAACGTCGTATAAGCGCTCGGTCTCTGTATCTTCTAATGTGCGTAATCCGCAACACATGATCACCCGATAGGCACTCTCAACAGGAGTGAAAGGGAGCTTATCCTCGGGCTTATCACGGTAATACCACGTCTGGTCATAAAAGTCAATGACCATACGGGCGGCTAAGAGGAAGTCCATCCCGGGTATGAAATCCTCCGCTAGTTTAGGGAACAGATATGCTGACGCAGAGGTTGTTCGCCCTCCCAGGGTTCCACCAAATTTGACCATCGAGTCAACGTATTCCACCTGGCCAGCGGCGCAGATGATACGCTTCGGTGCGACAGGTAGCGAGGGGAGTTTGGCCCTTGAGAATACCTCGATTCCCGCAGGGCCGGCGAAAGTCCGGGAAGCACCGCAATCAATCAGGGCTCGGACCTTTTCTCCGCATATCTCCATGTCAAGTCTGAAGGATAACGGCTTGTTATCAGAGGTAGCATTGACATGGACACTTTCTTCAGGTAGCGTTTCTGGGGCCGTGAGGTCCTTTGGATCGGTCCCCAGTTGAGCCAATTCCGTAGGTGGAGGGAGCGTTGGCTCTAGGTAGTTTCCGCTTGTGAGTTTCCTGCTGGTCATGGCACCTAAGCCACCGCAGGTACCACTCGGGATAGAGAGCTGAGCGGCGGCCGGATTTATGGCGGGTGGAGGTACCTTCACCGGTGTGGGGCACCTCTCTACGCGTTTCCCGCTTTGGCCTTTTCTACCTTCGGGTTGGGGTTGCAATGCTCGCAAGTCAGCTTGGTGACTCCGGATTTTCCGCACAGGTGGCAGAATAACCTCCGGGCGGCCGTGCATTGGCGATGACGATGTCCGTTCTTGTTGCAATTCCAACAGAACAGCTCCCCTAGCTGGAGGCCAGCTAGAGGGTCAGCGAGGTCATCATCATCGCTTGGTTCCACCTCTTGTTCCTCCACTTGATGGACTTGAGCTGGAGATGAGGTAGCGGAAGTGGAAGGTTTCGCCTGATTGTAGGTAGCGGGCGACACGGGTTTAGCTGGTCGATATGGGGTAGCTGCTAAACCCGAGGCTGTCTTTCCTGGAGGCTTTCGAGAAGGGAGCGAGCTGGCTCGGCCCAGGTTTTCGCGAGGTAGCTCCCGGGCGAGCTCCAGGGTTTCCTCATCGGAAGCTCCTGCTTCAGCGGGGGGTTCATCCCCTCGTCTCCTAGGAGATAAACTCGAGGTCCACGAGGCGAGTGAGAGAACCCACGGGTCCTCGGCGTTTTGGAGTACGGGCGCGGCGGCCGATAAGCGGAACTTGCACAGAGCGAGTCCTCGGGTTTCGGGGGTGGCCGGCGAGTAGCAGCCCTCTCGAGTGTCTTCTCGAGTATCGTAACTCGTCGCTCGAGTTCATCTACGGTTCCCATATGTTGTGGGATGTAGCGTTTGTACTCCGTACGTAAGTTCCAGTGGGCGTATCGCACCCGCTCGTTTTCGGGCCACGGTGGCCAAGTACGCTGGAATAAACCTTTCATGCACGCAAAGTAATCTCGGACACGCTCTTTGTCGCCTTGCGTGCGTTCGGTTATCTCATTACGCAACGCAATCTGATACTCTGGATCAGCGAAAAAAGTGCGGAGCGCGTCCCGCATTTCATGCCAGGTTTTCCCAACATGATTATGGCCTCGGTACCATACGAGGGCTGGACCTTCGAGGAAGAAAGGGAGCGCCTGGAGCAGAGTTCCCTCGGCAACGGACATGAATCGGGCACCTTCATCTACTCTGTTGATGAAGGCCTCGACATCCTCACCAGGGCGCCCGCTGAACTGAATGTTCCATCGGCGCATAGCATTCAACAAGACATGGTTAGGTAGCGGTCTCTCTCGGCGGGGGCTAGGCCCGTCAGAATCATCGTCGAATGCTTCCCAATCCCCTAGGTTAGGGCGAATCTTCCTATGGGGTCGCGAATTCCGACGAGGTCGATCAAATTGGTCGTAGTGAGCAGATGCCTCGTCGGGATGACCGTACCCTGGCTCAGTTGGATGGTGATAGGGAGCATGCTGCTTAGGCTCAGGCTGGGTCGGTGGATAGGCCTCCTGTGAGTGATAGGGAGCGGGGTTAGGCCGATCCGATTGATGATACGTAGCGTGGACCGGTGGCGACAGATAGGGAGCTGGTCTCCCGTTAGGATAACCGTAGGCGGGTCCATATGGTGGTTGATACGGAGCTTGAGGCTGATAGGGAGCCGGCCCTCTGCGATCAGCCTCATACGGAGCGGGATTGGGTTGATCGTACCCATGCATATCGGACCTCATCACCGAATTCCACACGTCATGATAATGTGTCGGGGGTGGTGGAGCCGATGGGCGTCCCCTATCGACCTCCGTAGTTACGGTTTTTCGTGGGCTTCGATTCTTTACGTAGCGGCCCGCGAGTTCCTCCCCCGTGAGATAACTCGCGGAGGAGATGGACTGCCGACCATCCTCGGAAGGGATGTCCGAGTCGGCAGGGAGGATGGCATCCTCATCGGCAGGAGGGACCTTTTTCTTCACGGATGTCTTCCGCGTTTTAACGATCTTCCCGGGCGGAGGTACTTTCAGCCGAGTACTCTCGACCTCCGTCTGGGCAGCTTGGCTGACCTGGGTACTCCTTTGCCCGTGGTTCGTTTCCCGGTCGCCTCCTACGACTTTAATCCTTGGGATCAGCGGTTCTGGGGGTGGTATGGTAGAGACAGGGTTTACAAGCGACGGATCCCCAGGGATGAGACCTGGGTCAGTCAGGCTCCCACTGGTCTTCGTCCGCCGTTTGCGGCCCGTGTCGGACTCATCAGCCGATTGCGACATGTCGGATTACCCTGGACTCAGGTAGCGGGGTAATCGACGTGAGGAAGTCTTAGGTAACTTCGGGATGAGTCCTAATCGCTTGATTTTCCTGCCCTGGATTAGGTGTACGGAACGGCAGGTGCGTCAGGTGATTTGAGCGAGGATGTTAAGTAGCGTCGCAAGTGTGCGAATTTTTACGAGAAATTAATTAATATCACTTCCCGATTAATTTCGAAAGTTTACGGAGCGTCGCGGTTATGCGAGTGTAGCGAAATTGTAATTAGCGTCGCAATTGTTAGCTCCGCCAGACGGAACGGCTCGCGTTGTTCCGTTTTTCTGAAAACGAAGAGAATGTCGCGGCGCGTCCCGAAGTTTGGGAAGGGCCACAGGTTCCTATAATAGTAGGATCAACTTACCCACTTCCAGCGGAAGTTGGAAGTGATGCTATTCCTATTACACGCTGTCACACAGAAATGCTACTTGGCTGATTGAGTCGCGCACTGCGTAATCTATGTGTTGCCCGGTTGGCTACTCAAAACGAAGTGAGCGCTTGAGGTGGCTCCCGGGCAGACGAGACCCTTCCTGCGCACGGCAATGGTGCAGGAGTGGGGGTACCCATTGGCTAAGAGGGAGCATGGGTGAGTCACCCCGCGATATTACGTAACGTAGCAATCGCGTGAAGTGGCCTAGCAACACGAGTACTGGGCGATGACTCATCGCCCAGAAATTTTATTTTTCAAGTTGGGTGATCTCATCGGCTGAGAATGCTGATGAGGTCACCCTACGGAGCGTCCCCTTTGTCCCGAAGTTCACGGGTATTGGGCGATGACTCAACGCTCAGGATTTTTGTTTTGCAAGTTAGATGATCTCATCGGCTGCGAATGCCGATGAGGTCATCCTAGGGAGCGTCTCCTTTGTCCTGACGGTTCTTGGGACAAAGGGTTCTTATCGCCATCCTATTTCGCTAATGGATGAGCCTTTTTTTTTTTGAGAACGTTTCCTCACCAGGACAGATCTTTTACCGTGGGTAGTTAGGGAGCAGGATCTGCCCTAGTGAGATAATTATGTGTGTGTTATTAATTCGGTCTTGGTAGCAAACAAACATAATTTTACAGAATTTTCTTAGGTAGCTAATCTCTAAGCGGATAATCAAGGTAACGATCCTTACAGCTAGTTTTTCCGATCTTATATGGTAACGTCATTCAACGGGTCGCCTCTTGAGGAGGTCCCCACGTTGGGCGCCATTTGTAACAGCTTTCCTACCAAATATTACCCAAATCCCAACATTTCATAATTACCAACCATAAATCTGTAGGCGAACCATTACCTTCGTCCTGGGTGCCCTACATTCCCGGAAACCCCATGAGCTAACAAATAAAAAAAAAACGACTCCCGACCAACCAGAGGCTCAATCCAACCAGAAAACGTTTTTAGGGCGCCACCCGATCTTTAGGTCGGTGGAATCGGCAAACCACTAACTTAACCGCAACCAAAATAAATAAACTTCTCTGATCGGGGGCGACAACCTAAACTTACCAAAAACCTCCGAGAAAGTAGGACCCCAGGGTACGGAATTACCCAGTTGCTCAGTGTCGTGGTTATGGAGAGGGGGGTGGATTCGTGGTGTACGTGGAGACGCAACGAAACTCAACCGAATCAACGAAAATGACTAAAGCCTTAAAATTAGCTGAAATAGATCAGGATCTTAACTCTAGAAATTACTAGACAGGAAGGACCTTCCAAATCGATTTTCCCATTTATTTAGCGCTTAGACTAATTCTACATCTTATAGTTAGCTTAAATTCTAACCCGTATCCTTGGATTCTGGGACCAATACACGTCCTGGGGTTGGGATCCTAGAAGACTCCATCGGGTAGCTGGAAAACTCAATATTAGGTAGCGTGAGGGAGAGAGAACGAGCCTTATCTTATCAGTTAGCACGATTTCATGTAATTACGTAGCGGAAACTCGTCGAAACGATAGACGGATTCGGATTTAGCCGGAACCGCATCGCTGCTAGCTATGAGCTAAACGATACCGGCTCGTACGTTCATCTCCGTAGTTAGGCAGCAACGATACCAGGTCGCGGGGACCGTGGAGGACACGAGTAGCCCTGATACCGGGTGGTATCAGTAACGGCGAAGCGAGGAAGCAGGGGTACCAGGTGATACCAGCGCCAGCCACGCTAGGGAACGATGGTACCAGGCGGAGGTAGCATCCACAAGACCAGGGAAGCCTGGTATCAAGTGGTCACATCACCAGCGAATCTAGGGAGCACTGGTACCAGATGGTTTCCTCACCAATAAGGTCAGGAAAGCTGGGTACCCGGTGGTAGCAGCACCAACGAGGTTAGGGAGCGTTGGTACCAAGCGGGTTCTTCACCACTAAGGCCAGGAATGCTCGGTACCAGTTGGTAACGGCACCAGGGAGCTTAGGGAGCGTTGGTACCAAGTGGTTCCGCCCTCGGTCTGCGCGGGAAGACTTAGTACCAGGTGGTAACATCGTCAACGAGGTCAGGGGGCAATGGTACCACGTGTCTTCTTGGTCAGGATCAGCCAGAAGTCATGGTACCAGGGTCTAGCTAGTGCTAGCACCATGAAATTGGCTAGTGATGGTGCTAGAATTTAGGTAGCATGGGCACCGATGTCCAGGCAATCATGGTCTAGCCTTGGACGGTGGTCCCAAGAGGCAGCAACCCAGAAAGGTAGCACTAGAGCTCAAGAGTTGGGTAGCTCAATAGCCTAGGGATAGGAAATCCGATTTTGGACCAAGAGTTTGGAGCATGATACCAAAATCCAATTTCAGGTAGCGCCGACTGGTGATTGTCGGTAATGAGTCATAGAGGTAGCTTGGATTCCAACCATTTTCTTCAATATAATTAGCGTCATTTCATCACCCATACCCAACCGGAATCCACCAAAAAAAACTCATCCTAACGCGTCCGTCATTTTGTCGCGTGTACGCCAATTATACCCATTTTACACTAGATTATCCGATTATCCCAAAAAGCGCATGAATTTCCCGAGTCCGGTTGATTACGTAACTCTCGAGAAATTCGTCCAGAGCGGCGTCATTTTGTAATGGAAAGTTGCAAGTCGAAATTGTTGAGGGAATCCGACCCTAAAAATTTCTTTCGCGTCCATATTTTATGCAAAATCGGAAGCATGCAAATTACTAATTGCATAATTTTCCAATTGCCGATTTTATTATACGGGTTTGAAGCAGATACCCATAAGCAACCATGAGTGCAAGTGAGAACGGTAGCGCCGCACACGGGAGTGAGCGAGAGGGAGGTATGCCAATATGGCATTCTCCATTACTCATGAAACGGAACTTCTCACGCACTTCCCGGGTCGAATTTTTCACCGAATACCTCCAATTATTACCCAATTATTTAATTGGATACATTCGGAACGATAATTGGGGAATATTTGGCCCATTCTGGGTCATTATATTTCTAATTATGCGCGGCGCGTGATGTGGTGATTTGTGGACGGAACTACCACATATTTTCCCTAGTTTTTGTTCATTTGGGGACACTCGCGGGCCTAATTACTTTAATTGTTCATGCTTCTACTTACCATGTAGAAGTCCGAGATAGTCCCAAGTCGTTTTTGCACAAAAACCACGCGAAAAACTGCAGAAAAAAAAGGTTGCTGTGTAGCACGCGGCGGGGTAACAGCGACTGACTAAAATGGCTGCCAACTCGCCCGTTCTGACTCGGCAACCTGTTGCGACGGAGGGGGAAGTCACGTGTTTCTTCCCCGTAGCGCGGCGCCATCGGGCGGCTGGGGTAGCCGTTACTAGAGGAATAGGGAGCGCGGGAACATTTAAAATGTTCCCGTTTCGTCTTATCGTGTTTTTCTGTTTCTATATTTTTTTTTTAATTTTCACGGGGATCCGAATCCCAAACCTAAAGAGATGGGGATTGATGGTTTAGGGAGCTTATCCCTGGGGAATGGTTCTTCGGGGAAAGAGATTTGAAACTCCAAACTTATTGAACCCAAAAACCGTACCGGGAATTTCTCAAATCCCTTTCCCACGCGGGGAAGCGCGATTTTCCTCGACTTTTCCTAGCTTCCCCAGGAACAGTTTTTCCCAAATGAATGGAGAGCACCGGCTGCTCGGTAATATTGTTGGCAATGTCTAACTCGGTACTCTCTAGGTTCACTTAACCTAAATCCCGTCACTACATGTCTCAACACCCTAAAACTTTTACTCATTAATTTACTAATTATTTAAATTTTTCCTTGTTAGCCCGAACTTTGTGCTTATAATACAAAACTTCCCACTGTTTGTTAAACGCGCGTTTGAGTGCCGATAGGTAGCGTTATAAATATTTATTAACCTACTTATAATTAACGAAGGGAGCATTCGTGGTAATTGTTCTCTCTCTGTCTCCGATTATAACTTGTTTACGTTACCCGGGGTGGCGAAATGAAATTTCGTCACAATTGTTTATCTAGCTACTACATATTAAGAATTATGATTTTTTTTAATATTCGCAACATTTGAATAGTTCAAAAGTCCATAATTAGAGACATCAACCGAAATTTTGAATATAACATATACGGGGCAACGATCGGGAAGTTATTGGTTCAAGCCGTAGAGGGTCAGACTCACATCCCGTTTATTTTTTTGAAGTGATACTTCTTATGGCACTAACTGACGGCGGTACGCTGCCTGGGCACTCACGGGGGGTGGGGGTGAGGGTCAAGTGCGAGAGCGGGGGCGAGGGTAGAATGCGGAGGGGCGAGAGTGGAATGCGGGGACGGCGAGGGTCGAGTGGGGGGGGGGTGACCATTGAGGGTGGAAAGGCGCGGGCGTTCTTCTACAATAGTAAAATAAAATCAAATGTTCTAACCTCCTCCTGTCCTACAAATGTTTGACCATTCTACACTTTCATCATTTTACCAAAAGTATTATTGCAAATGGATAAGAATTTCATATTCCTCTTCTGAAGTTTCACTTCTCTGGCGCGTCAGGAACTACACACGTCAATTTTTTTTATTTTATTTACCGTGGCTCTATTTACGCTCTTTACCTAAGTACCAATCAGCGATCGATTTACGATGTGGTTGGAAACAAAGCACTTATGAATAAATTACATTGGTGCTCGTATCAATCATCACGGCTAGGATTTGAACTCAGGACCTGAGTTACGAATCCGTGAATTATGATTTCGGTTCAATGACTTAGAAATATCTTTATCGTGATGATAAATAAATCCATGGCCTCTACCCTCAAACATCTCGAACTTAGCCTGGATCAGGCTTGTACCAACCCTTGTTTACCTAGGCTTCCTAAATTGAATAAACATTCATTAATTAATCAGTTCGAGATTCAATGATTCATTAAAACTTCATCCTCGAATGAATAAATAATAATAAATAATGATAATGCTAATCATAATTTGAATACTTGTAATTGAAATAGAAGTCCAGCTCAAAAAATACCCCAACGCTTTTATACTCTAAAACACTAATCTTCCACGGCAATGTTTCGATAGTTCAGTATTTGTTTTGAGTTGGTGCTGTGCGGACGCATATCTACCGCTCTGAAATATAAATGAATTAAATGTAATTATGAAATATATCATTATGAAATATAATGAATGAAATATAAATTCCAACGTACCGCGCTTACAGTACAGTGAATTTAAAAGTCTTGCAAAAATTCTGGCACTAAAGTGTCGAACTTAAAAACTCTCAAACTTCCTCCGGCTCGGAAAAAGAAAGCCAAACTGGCTCCTCCTTTGGAAGACCCAATGAAACAAAAAAAAACGTTATGAAACCGTCAACTAGTGCGAGCACAGAGCCCACTCGCCTCAACAAATCTGCCCACACTCCTGGCGGGCTTCAAGAGGCGCAAAAACAAACTTCAGTGCTTCCAATAATTATTGAAAATCACAAGTTGGAGCCCAAAAATTGATCCATTTCATGCGCCATTTCATTGATCCAGTCAACGCCTCGGATGAATACCTCAAGATAGAATTCAATGAGATTGAAGCGGAAATATCCAAACACGGCATAAAGGTGTTATCAGTCCGGCAGTTTGCGAAAACAAACAAGGACGGCGATAGCAAGAGAGTCATGTTCCTGAATCTTATTTAAGTAGCACAAAAAATTACATGATTTCAGCTAAACAAATCCTCGAAGAGCTAAAAACCCTCCGAATTCCCGAAATCCTCTCAGAGATAGAGAGGATGATCTCAAAACTCCAAAGACCCGACACCCCCATTGATGGGAGCACAATCATCGCATTCTATACATATCTTTTTGCATCCACCTATGAACCACCTACGATCCCCCTACAGGGCTAATAAATATCTTAGCCATAAACATTTTTGCTCTCAAACCTCACCCAGACAAATTGATTCATATTATCTACGGAAATAACATTAATAGTTTGCTCATTTCAGAAACTAAGGTAAACAGTAAACTAAGAAACTTAAAACCAGACTTCTCGCTGATCAAAGAAGACAGAACGGTCAACGCAGGTGGTGCTGTTGCAGTGGCAATCCACAAGCCCTTGAAGTACAAAACTCTTCCGCATAATCTCCTGTCGCTCACCGAATTACGTGGGAGTAGAGGTCCAAGTAGAATTTGAGAGTAGAGGTCCAAATAAAAAAACAAGAAGAAATTAAATATGCATTTCGACTTACAGAACAAGTTCCATTGAATACTTTCTGCCGTATCTCTCACGGTTTTCGCTATAGAGCGTTATGGACAATTGAATTTGTTATTAGCAATGTATACACTGCTGCACTTTTTACCTAAAATCTTGGAGCCTCCATTCTCCATAGAAATACTGCGATTGCGACCTCAATAACCACCGTGATTTCGTTCGCCTATTACAATAATGATTGTTCAAACGACTATACCTCCTTATTTATGCAAATTATGGCAAAAAGTAAGACAAATAGATTTGTCGATAACTTTAACATTTAACCCAGTGGAACGATATAAACAATTGCAATTGTTAATCACATTAATCACTCCCTAGGTTAGTTGCAAATAACTAAATAAAAAAGTTTAAGCCCATCTGTAAGCCTTTATTGAAGTTACAACCCTAGCCTGTGATGTAGAACTATTTCCCGTTTAAATGCCATTGAATTTATAATTATGCTGACTCTCAAATTTTTTGGTCATTAAATCATGGTGTGAAAAATCATTCAGATATGGCAATTGACTATCCATATACATGTTCACTTGAGAAAAAATCTACAGCATTGCACCATATATATTCTACATTTCATAAGCCCTCAAACTTATAGTTTCACAATTACAGGTAATGTTAATTTCAACGCCAAGAACACTTTCAGCTATATTGAGGTATATAGAAAAGTTCATGGCTGGAGTTTAGGTTTAGAGGATGCTGATTATAAATGCCATAACAGTGGAACGCCATGAATCGATACACAGTGTATTTGTTTATAACAATTTCATTGTTCAAAAGGAAATATCACCAAAACGGTAAAAGATGAGTAAAAACTTGTTATACAAAAACTGTTTCTTATGAGTTCACAAATATCTTATATCATGCGATTATTTTTCACTGCCATGATTCCAATTTTATGATGGACAGAAGTTGAATTACCGATATGCCAGTACTTTTCGGTGGCAAGTACGCACTATGAATTATTTGCTGACGAGAAAGTGAAACATATTTTGTCAAATATTCCCGTTTTGTCGTAGATATTTATATTCGGTCACTCCCATGATTCAAGATATATCGCAAATACAAGTGCACTCTGCACAATTTGTGGAAAGATGTCATAACAAATATCACATATTTGTTTCTAACTAAATTGCTGAATTTCTTCAAATCAGATTTAGCGCTTCCAAATGAATACTAAATAGATTGTTTTGGCATACCTTATTTGCTCCTTAGATGGCGTTGACCACATATTTCGCCACACAGCATCAGGTAAAGCGATCGAAATGTGAAGAGGCGTGTATTAACTAGAAAAACCGTTGATCATCGACTCTCCAAATCGTGGTTGCAATATTACCATGTCGTGCGTATTGTCTATCTATGCTTTTCAATTGAATAATGCGTAATGCTTCAATTATTCAGGTCTTTATTGGCTATCAATAGAAAGTATAAAAGAAAAATGGATGCATGAAAATGTTTTCCGCAGGAGCTGCCATGACTGGAAAATATGGGAAGCTCATACCTGACACGCCCACCACTAATTTTTGGTTTTCAAGAAACAAACAATTTTTAAATAATACAAAGTGTTACACATTTCCGGAAACTGTTGATTTTCGCGCATCAGGATATTTTTGACGGTATTCAGTAATAATTTGAAGAATAAATTGCTTCTGATCTTCATTTCTTGTAAATATATTGTTGTACTGTTCCATCCAACTTACAGCTCTCTCGGCACAATCATTGACCACTCTGAGCTGTGAAACGATTCCTAGCCCATAGTTAAACTCATCATTCTCATGCCAAAGGGAAGGAGCAATACTTAAGAATTCTTTCCGGATGCCAAATCGATCAAAAAGATTCTTTGACTGTGGTGTGATGAAATGATCCATTTCTTTATCACATAGTTGATACATGTCTCTAGCATTGCTTTCATAGGGTTTTGGATAGCCTAGAATCATCTCTTCTTCGTCGTCTTCCATTGCTCTAACCATATTTTGCTTGACAGTATTTGGTACACGTGCATCGAAAAAAGATATTGCCGCCGTTTCCGGGTTCAAGTACCATCAATGTTTTGAAAGCTTCTTCAATGTAACTTCTGATACCTTGGGATCAATCGACTGGAATGCATGAAGTTTTTTCACAAGCAATAAATCATTGTAACGGGCTTCATGAGGAATGGGGGCTGCAAACCAAACACCAATGTAGATACCTACCACAAAAATACAAATATCTAACAGGCCCGCTTCTTCCTTATCAGTTAATTTGAAATTGTCTTGAAGTAAATACATTTTCAAACTGTATATGCCCTTCGCCATCCAGCGAGCATGGTGAACACTCCCTGGATAACGAAATTCTGCACCCCCACATGGACCAAATCCGAGGAAGCGCTGACACAGTTCCAAAAACTCTTTGTGATCATCTCTTGGCTGTTTCTCGATGAGTGTTTGATTCAGAAAATTGTTGATGATATCGGATCGATTTCCCAATACACTTCTCACGTATTCATTTTGAACTCCGCTGTTATAGGTAGAATGGTCGATGTTTGGCCAGGAATCACGAAATCTTTTAAATAGTGCTACATCTGGATCACTGGAAGCTGCAGTTTTTGACTCGAAGACACTTCGCAGGAGTATCTCACAAATGTGATGTCGGCAGGGCAACCAAAGAAGATCCCTTTGCAACTTTTTCTCCAGTACGGCAGCCGCTCCTTTCCCTTCACGCACTTTCTCCCTATAATTAGAAAATGATGATTTGTTCAAAATAAAAGTACTTAAATCATGGCCCAATGCCGCAATCAAATGCACAGAATCTCGAAGACTTAATTTGCACTTACCGAGAGCAGCGACCACTCTTTCAGTCAGTAGATTTTTTCTACCCCGAGGTTGTTTTGCTTGCGATGGACCTGCTCCATCGTCATTATCCGCAGAAAAAAAAGCGTTCAAATCTTCGTAAGAGAAATTCGGATAAGATCCGGTGCTTTTCTGACTCAGGACTTTTGGGGTTCCTTCCTCACTTGACTCCAATTCAATCAGCTCACCTGCAGCAAACAAAATTGAATGAATAACATTGATATTTACTTTGTTTAATTTAATTATTTTTAATTAAGAAATCATTTTTAAAGTTATTTCTAACATGTAAGGTAATATTTTTACTTTAATTCATTTCATTATTCGTCTTCAATATCCATTTCGAACAATTCAATTCAATTTGAGCGGCCTCGAGGCAAAAAAGTTCAAAAAGCGGGAAAAACTTGCCATGAATTCTCAGCGGAAAGAGCGTAGAAAAATCGGAAAGGTACCTTGAAAAGTTCCTCATTTTTATGACTTCGGAATGTACATCTTAAATATTATGAATAAAACAATAAATATGTACAAAAAGTGACACCTGTTAACTCCCCATTCCTCTCTTACAATCACACATGGCGCCATCTAGCGACTTGAAAATTTCAATTTTTTTTAAATTTAGAAGTTTTGGAATTTCAAATTTCAAAAATTTCGAATTTTGCAAAAAAACAAATTTCAAAAATTCAACCTTCAGAATCTTCATTTTTCGAGCAATCTTCTTGATTTTTTTGTGCCCTTTTCGCTGAGAATTCATGAAGGTAAGTTTCCCCGGTTTTCGATCATCTTTTTTTGCTTTCAAGGCCCCTTAGTTATTACATTATAGGAACACTTACCGAGTAAATCCTTTTCCACTTCACTCTTTTTTAAACGCTTCAAGTATTGTTTTTCAACTTCCAATTGGGCTGATTCTTGAAAATCGTAGAAGGTTTCGATGTCGTTTATATGGCCAACTCGGCCAGGTAGTCTCGGATTAGTCAGAAATGTTTTCCCTGCGTCATCAATTTGATCAAATATATTGCCGTGGGCTATATCTAATAAATTATGGAAGTCAGCCACAAATGCCTCTTCCTTTGGAATATTGAACGGCTTGCCGGTGTTTTTCTGTAGATTTCTCCAATCGTTGTATAACTCTTCCACTGTGTCGACTCACCGATGCAATTGATTTGTTGGAAGTCGAGCTTTCTCCCAAAAAATTTGCACTTCTTGAACTACCAAAGTCGCTGCTTTTCTTATACTCAACTTTATCACACGAATATTGTAAAATAGTACTTTCAATACTTGTAGAATCGAAGGCGATTTGTTACCTAGAATTTGAGTATCAATATCGCCAATGAGAACAATTCTTTAAGTTAAGGCCCGGCCTGCACGCTTAGTAACTTTTTGTGTGACTTTTACCCCCCCACGATTGGCGGCCAAATCGGGAACCTGTATATGCCAAACTGCGCTGTCGGTAGCACGGAAAACGGCAGAAAATGATAATGATTCAGGGGCGTATATGAATTGCCTTTTCGGGGCGCTTCTTTGTCCCCCACCGAACTCATAGAAAATTTCAAAGTGAAACATTTGAAAATTGAAAACTTCGAAATGGAAAATTTGAAAACTAGACTATCTAAAAATGAACAAATTGAAAAATTCATATTTCAAAATTTCCGAATCCAGAACTTCAAAACCGCAAAATTTGAAAATTCGAAATTCGAACATTATAAAACTGACCATTGAAAAATAGGCAATTGCAAAATTGACCATGGCAAAATGGACCATTGAAAAATTGATCATTCCAAAATTGACGATTGAAAAACTGACCATTGCAAAATTGACCATTGCAAAATTGACAATTGCAAAATTGGCAATTGCAAAATTGGCAATTGGAAAATTGACAAAGCCAAATTGACCATTGCAAAATTGACAATTGAAAACTTGAGCAAGGGAAAATTGGCAAACAAAACATTGACTATTAAAAAATTCACCATTGAAAAATTGGCCATTGCAAAATTGTCAATTGAAAAATTGGCCATTGCAAAATTGACCATGGCAACATTGACAATTGAAAAATTGACCATTGACAAATTGAGCATGGCAAAATTGACTATTGCAAAATTGACAATTGAAAAATTGGCCATTGCAAAATTGACAATTGACAAATTGACAATTGCAAAATTGGCAATTGAAAAATTGACCATGGCAAAATTGACCATTGAAAAATTGACCATTGCAAACTTGACAATTGATAAATGGACCATGGCAAAATTGACAATTGAAGAATTGGCCATTGTTAAATTGACAAATTGGCAATTGACAATTGACAAATTGACAATTGACAAATTGACAATTGACAAATTGACAATTGACAAATTGACAATTGACAAATTGACAATTGACAAATTGACAATTGACAATTGACAAATTGACAATTGACAAATTGACAATTGACAAATTGACAATTGACAAATTGACAATTGACAAATTGACAATTGACAAATTGACAATTGACAAATTGACAATTGACAAATTGACAATTGACAAATTGACAATTGACAAATTGACAATTGACAAATTGACAATTGACAAATTGACAATTGACAAATTGACAATTGACAAATTGACAATTGACAAATTGACAATTGACAAATTGACAATTGCAAAATTGGCAATAGACAAATTGACAATTGAAAAATTGACAATTGACAAATTGACAATTGACAATTGACAAATTGACAAATTGACAATTGACAAATTGACAATTGACAAATTGACAATTGACAAATTGACAATTGACAAATTGACAATTGACAAATTGACAATTGACAATTGACAAATTGACAATTGACAAATTGACAATTGACAAATTGACAATTGACAAATTGACAATTGACTAATTGACAATTGCAAAATTGGCAATAGACAAATTGACAATTGACAAATTGACAATTGACAAATTGACAATTGACAATTGACAAATTGACAATTGACAAATTGACAATTGACAAATTGACAATTGACAAATTGACAATTGACAAATTGACAATGGACAAATTGACAATTGACAAATTGACAATTCATAAATTGACAATTGATGAAATGGCAGGTGCAAAATTGACAATAGAAAAATTGACTATTGAAAAATAATTGAACATTGGATTGAAGGCTTCACCATTAAAAAATTGACAATTGCAATACTGGCAATTGAAAAATTAACCATGGCAAAATTGACCACTAAATAATTGGCAATTGAAAAAATGACAATTGAAAATCTGAAAATTGAAAAAATGACAATTGTCAATTGAAAATTTCAAAGTTGAAAATTTCAAAGTTGAAAATTTGAAAATTTGAAAATTTGAAAATGGAAAATTTCAAAATTGAAAATTTGAAAACGTGAAAATTGAAAATTTGAGAATTTGAAAATAGAAATTTTCAAAATTGAAAATTTCAAAATTGCAAATTTGAAAATTGAAAATTTGAAAATTGAAAATTGAAAATTTGAAAATTGAAAATTTGAAAATTTGAAAATTGATAATTTGAAAATTGAAAATTTGAAAATTGAAAATTTGAAAATTGAAAATTTGAAAATTGAAAATTTGAAAATTGAAAATTTGAAAATTGAAAATTTGAAAATTGAAAATTTGAAAACTGAAAATTTGAAAATTGAAAATTTGAAAATTGAAAATTTGAAAATTGAAAATTTGAAAATTTAAAATTTGAAAATTTAAAATTTGAACATTGAAAATTTGAACATTGAAAATTTGAAAATTGAAAATTTGAAAATTGAAAATTTGAAAATTGAAAATTTGAAAATTGAAAATTTGAAAATTTAAAATTTGAAAATTTAAAATTTGAACATTGAAAATTTGAAAATTTAAAATTTGAAAATTTAAAATTTGAACATTGAAAAATTGAAAATTTCAAAATTGGGGGAAAAAATAAATTCTAGTCGACCGGTAATGAACCCGGTACTTACTTGATCCTGGATCGATTATTTCACATCATAATCGACTTGTACCTGAAAACTAATCGAGATACTGCACAAGTTGTGTTGTAATCGATCCGTCCCCCAGCGGAAATTTTCTCTTTTCTCGGGCGCGAATATATATATAAATATGTGTGTTTTCTTTTTTTGTTCCTCGTCCGTCTCACTTGTACGCCCCCGGTAGCGGCCGTGTAAGCATTCCTTCAGGGTGCGTACCGGACACCCACCCATGTGGCTGGGGCCGACTTTCGCCATTTTTAGGCGATCGTATTTCTAAACACAGGGTAAACCTCCAGAAACCCCTGTGCTACGATGGCCGGCGCCAATGATGGAACCCCCCCCCCCCTGTTGCGTTAGGTTCCCGCTCGGCCGGGCGGTCTCATTTTATGGGTACCGCCGATAGCACACACGGAAGTTCCTGTATCGGTCGGAATCCATGAGCAAATATTTTGAGAAAATATTCTCCGGCGGCCGGGCGCGAACCTAGGACCTTCGGAGTAGTGGGCAGATACTCTACCACTACGCCAAAGCCCCGACAATATATATATATATATGTGTGTGTGTGTGTGTATATCTTCAAAATTTCAAATATTTCTAAATTTCAACAATCCTATCTTGTAAAAATGTCAAATTCCGAAGTCTTTGAATTTGAAAAAATTCTAAAAATTCAACAATTTCCAAAACTTAAAAATTTCAAAATTTTCACAATTGTCAAGATTTTCAGAATTCTCAAATGACGAATTTTTCAATTATTTCGAAGTTAAGCCATTCCAAATGTCTCTGTCATATAAAAAAAAAATTTAATTGCGAAGTTTTTAAATATCAAACGTTTCCAAATTTCCGAAATCGCAAAGTTCTAAAAATATTATGAAAATTTAAAAAATTTTAAAAATCTGAAAATTTGAAAGTTTTAAAATATATTATTTTCAACATTGGAACATTTTGGAATTGGAATTTTTTTGACTATGAAATTGTGGAAATTTTGAAAATATTTCGAAGTTTTGGGAATGTGGGAAATTTCGAGAGTTTTGCAATGTTTGAAATTTTGAAATACGATATTTGAAAAATTTGAAATTCTGGAAATTTTGAGACTTGGAAATTTGAAATCTTGGGAATGTTGGAAATTTCGAAAATTTTGGGAATTTTGAACATTTTGGAAATTTAAAAAATTTTGAAAATTTTGGAAATTTTGCAAAATTTCAAAATTTTGGGATTTTTTGAAAATTTTGCAAATATCGGAAATTTTGCAAATTTTAGAATTGTTGAAATATTTAAAATTTCAAAATTTTCAAATTCCAAAACTTTGGAAATTGAAATCTTTAAAATAAAAAATTGTTGAAGTTTGAAATGGTTCGCAAAATGGAATCTTCCCAAAATTCGGTTCGTCGAAAGTAAACAAAACGCGACCAATAGTAACCGGCATGTATTTTGGCGAGTCAGTCGCGCGAGAGGGGGGGGGGGGAGTAGCGCCGCGGTGCTTGGAAAAAACATGTGAGGCAAATATTGTAACTAACGACGGCCCACTGCATATCTAATTCGATCAATGGTGCGAGACCAAGCTGGTTTATTAACTTTCCGTGGGGAAAGTTATTATGTATGCATATGTTTATTGATCCCCTAAGGGTTACAATGACTTCCGCCCCCTCTCTCATCTTCTTTACACATCAATCCTGAACATGCGGACTTTTAGGGCTTCCGTCCCCTTTACAAAACTCTTACAAAGGGGAACCTTAACCTAACCTTAACCTAAAGTTAACCTTCACTTTACCTTCTAATACATTCATCTTACCCAACTAAATTAACCATAATCAAACCAGAGCAATGAGTCATGGAATCAGGGGGGCCTCCGTTTCCGTGCTCCTCATGTTCTTTTTTGCACAATCGTCCCCTTCGAGTCCCACCCACACGCCGCTCTAACCCCCCAACCCTTGCCTGCTCTCCTTAACCCTCCAGCCTCCTATTCTACCCCATTCCTCTTCAGCCCCCTACCACTATCGGTTCCTTTCTCACTCCCCCATTCTCACCTGCTATTCTCCCTCCTCTCTCCCCTTCCATCCCCACTTTCAAAAGGGAAAGTTTCAAGACAGGATGGGTAGGGTAAGGTTGAGGGATTAGAAGTAAGTAAGGCAATATAGGAGAGTGGGGATGGCAGGTGGGAAGGATGAAAGTTCGAGAGAGCCGGGGGGGAGATGGAGTGTGCGGTTAGGGAAGGGGGAAAATCAAATGGAGAAGATATAATGGGTATCGGAAATTTGGTTTTGTTGTTCGAGAAGATGAGAAAGGAGATGAGGGGGCAGCGTGAAGAGATGGTAGAGCAGTAGAGAGGTGATGTAAGGGGAATGAGTGAGGAGTTGAGTGAAGGGGGAAAGAAATGTGAGGAGGAGAATGAGAGGATGCGGGCAAAGATAGGGGAGATAGGTGATAAGGACAAAATGAAGGAAGATGATAAGAGAGAGGAAGTAAGGGTGATTGAAGAAAGGAGAGAAAGGTTGGAGGGGAGCTTGGGTGAGAAGGTTGGAGGAGATGAGATAGAAAAAGAAAGGGGTGAAATAGACATGGAAGTGGTGGTATCGATGATCAGTTCGCTGAAACAGGAGGTGATGGGATGTTTGAGAGAGATGCAAGAGGTAAGAGAGGAAATTAAAGATGGTTTAAGGGGAGTGAGTGAGGAGTTGAGTAAATGGGGGAAAGTATGGAAGGAGGAGAAGAAGGGGATATGGAGGAAGTTAAGGGAGAAGGGTGCAAATGACAGGATGATGGAAGAAGAGAGGAGAGAGGAAGTGAAAGAGATTGGAGAGAGGGTAGGAAGGTTGGAGGTACGTTTGGATGAGAAGGTGGGTGGAGATGAAGGGGGCTCTCAAAGGCGGGAGGTTGCGGTGGAATGGAGAAAGAGAGTGGGGGTGTTGGAGGATACACAGGAGAAGGAAGAGAGAGATAAGAGGAAGAGGAAGAGGAACGTGATGATAAGGGGTATGTCTGTGTTGAGTATGAGTGGTAGGGAAGAGGCGCAGGGGCTGTAGAGCTCGTTAGGGGTGGAGGGAGTGATTGAGGACACAAGAGTATTAGGGAGTGGGGATGGGAGGAATGAGAGGAAGTTAGTGTGGGTGAGTTTGAAAGATATGGATGCGAAGAGGGAAGTGATGGTAGAAAAGAGAAAGCTGAAGGGGAGAAGAGAAAGGATTGAAAACGACCTGACATGGAGGGAGAGAAGAAGTAAGTGGGCAATAGAAAGGAAAGCGAGGGAAGGGAGAGCTAAAGGTAAAGGGGTAAGGTATACAAGGGAGAGAGTATGGATTGAGGAGGAAGTATGGACATGGTGCGAATTAAAAGGGTGCTTAGTTAAGGGAGGAGAGTTATTATAATCCCCATGAAAATGAAAAATCAATTTGAAGATTTCAAAAATTCCAAACTTTTTCACAAATTTCAAAATTCTCAAAATTTTTAAAATTATCCAAATTTTTCAAAGATTTGGAAAGACGAATTTTTCCAAAATTTTGAATGTGAACCATTTCCAATTTCCCTAACTCCATATTTCAAAAAATTCAAATTCCAAAGTTTTTGAACATCAAACGTTTCCAAATTCCAAATTTCCAAAAATATTATATTTCAAATATTTAAAGAAATTCAAAATTTGAGAAATTTCAAAATTATCAAAAGAGTTTTGAGAATTTTGAAATTTCTGATTTTTGAATTTTTCTAAATCTTTGAAATATAATATTTTTGGAAATTTGGAATTTTGGAAGTTGAGGATTTTGGAAATTTGGAAACGATTGATATTCCAAAACTTTAGAATTTGAATTTTTTTTAATATAACATTAGGGAAATTTGAAATGACTCCAATTCGAAATTTTCGAAAAATTTGTCATTTGAGAATTTTGAAAATTTTGCAAATTTTAAAAAATTTGAAAGTTTTGAAAATTTTGAAAATTTCAGAAATTTTGAAAAATTTGAAATATTTTGAAAATTTCGAAAAATTTTGCAAATTTTGAAAAATTTGACATATTTTGAAAATTTGCAAAATTTTTGAAAATTTTGAGAACCTGGAAATTTCTGAATTTTTGTTTTTTTTTAAATCTTCGAAATATAATATTTTTGGAAATTTGGAAGTTTTTCAATTTGGGATTTTGGAAATTTGGAAACGATTGATATTTAAAAACTTGGGAATTTGAATTTTCTGAAATATGGAATTGGGGAAATTGGAGCTGGTTCACATTCGAAGTTTTGAAAAATTTGAACAATTTTCGAAAAATTTTGGAATTTTGGAAATCTTGAAATTCACTTTTCATTTTCATGGTGATTATAATAACTTTCCTGGCGGAAAGTTAATAAAACAGCTTTGTCTCGCATCATTGATCAAATTAGATATACAGTGGACCGTCGTTAGTTGCAATATTCCTCTCACATGTTTTTTCCAATCGCCGCGGCGCTGTTCCCCCCTGTCCCCCTGCGACTGATTCGCCAAAACATGTGCGGGTTACCGTTGGTCACGTTTTGTTAACTTTCGACGTACCGAAGTTTGGGGAGATTCCATTTTGCGAACTATTTCAAACTTCAACAATTTTTAATTTTAAAGATTTCAATTTCCAAAGTTTTGGAATTTGAAAATTTTGAAATTTTAAATATTTCAATAATTCTAAAATTTGCCAAATTTCCGATATTTGCAAATTTTTCAAAAAATCCCAAAATTTTGAAATTTTTCGAAATTTTCAATTTTTTTTAAATTTCCAAAATGTTCAAAATTCCCAAAATTTTTAAAATTCCGAAAATTCTCAAGATGTCAAATTTCCAAGTCTCAAAATTTCCAAAATTTCCAATTTTCCAAATATCGTATTTCAAAATTTCAAACATTGCAAAACTCTCGAAATTTCCCACATTTCCAAAACTTCGAAAAATTTTCAAAATTTGCGGAATTTCCAAAATTTCCACAATTGTATATTTAAAAACATTCCAAAATGTTCCAATTTTAAAAATAATATATTTTAAAATTTCCAAATTTTCAGATTTTTAGAATTTTTACAATTTTCATAATTTTCAAAATTTGCGGAATTCTGAAAATTTCAACCAGTTTATATTTAAAAAATTTTCAATTCCAAAATGTTCCATTTTAAAATTCCAAAGTTTTCTGATTTTCAAAATTTTCAGATTTTCAAATTTTCAAAATTTTTCAACTTTTAATAATTTTCAAAATTCAAAATTTGCGAAATTTCCAAAATCTTCAAAATATCCGAATTTTCCAAAATTCTCAGAATTTCCGAAATTTCCCAAATTTCCAAAAAATTTCAAAAATTCTATAGTTTCCGAAATCTCCGCATTTCCCGAAATTTACGGAATTTGCAAAATTTCCAATTCCCAAAATTTTAAATTTTCAAGATTTTCAAAATTTCTACCATTTACTAACTTTCCAACATTTCTAATATTTCCAAAATTTCCCAAATTCCCAAAATTTACGCAGTTTCCGAAATTTCCAAATTCTCCCAAATTACCAATTCCCAAAATTTGAAATTTTCAAAATTTCCAAATTACCAAAACTCCCCAAATTTCCACACTTCCCAAAATTTCAAATTCCCAGAATTTCCAAAATGCCCAAAATTTCCAAAATTTACGGTATTTGAAAATTTCCAAATGCTCCAGATTTCCAAAATTGCTAAAATTTCTAAAATTTCCTGTTTCCTAAATTACGTAAATTTCCAAAATTTCCAACATTTCCACAATTTTCACAGTGTTCGAAATTTCCGAAATTCCCAAAATTTCCAACATTTCCAAATTAGCAAAATGTACTAAATTTCCAACATTTCCACTATTTTCCAAAAAGAATTTGGAAAGTTTTCGAAATTTCCAAAATTCCCACAATTTCCAATTCCCAGAATTCCCAACATTTACGGTATTTGCAACATTTCCAAATTTTCAAAATGTATAAAATTTCCAAAACTTCGGATTCCTAAAATTTGAAATTTTCAAAATTTCCAAATTACCAAAATTTCCCAAATTTCCAATTCCCAGAATTTCCAAAATTTCAATTTCCCAGAATGTTCAAAATTACCGGTATTTGCAAAATTTCCAAATTTTCAAAATGTCCACAATTTTCGAAATTTACGAAATTCGCAACATTTCAAAAATTTGTAAAGTTTTCGAAATCTACAAAATTCCCAAAATTCCCAGAATTTCCAAAGTTTCGAAAATTGCCGATTCCCAAAATTTTGAATTTTAGAAGCTCCCTAAATTTCCTATATTTCCAAAATTTCTAATTCCCAAAATTTCAAAAATTTCCAAAATTTCCACTGTTGGGGCATGTAGTGGGACACAAATAGCAGCGAAAAAACGGCGAGAAAAATTCGGTTTCAAAAAAAAAACTCATTACAACCCACATGAAGGTGATTAGGTATCCAATCCCAAAAATACTAATTATTAGTATTTTATTTTGCAATCACAATCCACGCAGAAAATCCCCATATTTTTCGGACAGATTCCACAATATGGCGGCTAAATTAGAGTTATACAAAGACGAATAATAATTAGCATATACACATGACACATTTGACACCTTTTCACCCTCATGTAGAACCTTGTAACCTTTCGTTTTTTTCCAAAAACACAATTTTTTACCCATTATTTCGGCCGTTATTCGTAACCCAGAAACGGAGGTGACAGGCTGTCAATTTTAGAACCGCGGAAATTGACCAGATGGCGGCACCGTAGACCTGAAAACGAACTGAATTTTTTCTGAAATAGCCCTCACAACCGAACGGCGGGGGCAGGGGGGCTGCGCGAGTGCTTTGGACATGAGAATTCCGACTGTCGCGGGGGGGGGGGGGCGGTGGGTTCAAATGCACAAAATCAACCCATGTAGGGAAATTTTTGAAAATTTGCAATTTCGGAAATTTGAAATTTTGGAACATTGACATTTTGCAAATTTGATATTTTAGAAGTCCGAAATTTTGGAAACTTTGGGAATTTAGAAACTTTTGTAAATTTGGGAAAGTTTGAAAAATTTGGAAATCGTGGGAATTTCAGAAATTTTGGGAGTTTTGGATACTTTGGAAATTTTGGAAATTGTGGGAATTTTTGAAATTTTGGAAGTTTTGGGAATTTTTGATATTTTGGAAATTTTGGAAATTTTGGAAATTGTGGGAATTTAGAAAATTTTGGAAATTTGGGAAAGTTTGAAAATTCTGGAAATCGTGGGAATTTTGGAAGTTTTGGGAATTTTCGATATTTCGGAAATTTTGCAAAATTAGAAATTCCGGAAATTTGGGAAATGTGGGAAATTTTCGAATTTTGGCAGTTTGGAATTTTGGAAAATTTGAAAATTTTGGAATTTTAGAAATTTTGAAAATTTGGAATTTTGGAAATTTTGGAAATTTGGGACTTTTGAAAATTTTGAAAATATTGGAAAATTTAGAAATTTTGGAATTTTGGAAATCGCGCCAATTTAGGAAATTTTGGGAGTTTCGGGAATTTTTGAAATTTTGGGAGTTTTGGAAATTTTGAAAATTTTGGAAATCGCGGGAATTTTGGAAATTTTGGAAATTTTTGATATTTCGGAAATCTTGCAAAATTGGAAATTCCGGAAATTTTGGAAATTTGGGAAATGTGGGAAATTTTGAAAATATTGGAAATTTGGGAAATTTGGGAAATTTTGGAAATGACGGAGATTTGGGAAATTTTGGAAATTTGGAAATGGCGGGAATTTTGGAAATTTTGGGGATTTTGGAAATTATGGAAATTTTGGAAATTATGAAAATTTTGGAAATATTAGAAATTTGGGAAATTTTGAAAATTTTGGAAATGACGGAGATTTGGGAAATTTTGGAGATGGCGGAAATTTTGGGAATTTTGGAAATTTTGGAAATTATGGAAATTTTGGAATTTTGGAAATATTGGAAATTTGGGAAATTTGGGAAATTTTGGAAATGGCGGGGATTTGGGAAATTTTGGAAATTTGGAAATTTTGGAAATTTTGGGAATTTTGGAAATTTTTGGAAATTATGGAAATTTTGGAATTTTGGAAATTTTGGAAACATTGGAAATTTGGGAAAAGTTGGAATTTTGTAAATGGCGGAAATTTGGGAAAGTTTGGGAATTTTGGAAATTCGGGAAAATTTGAAAACATGGGTTGATTTTGTGCATTTGACCCCCCCCCCCCTTCGCGGCCACGCCGCGACGCCGTGAATGAGGTACTCCAAAATAATCCGTTAAGTTCCTGATAGGGGAAGTTCTAGTAATGACCCCGAAAATGAAAAGTGTAATAAGTACCGAGATATAAAGGGTTAAACTCGCGGCACTGCGAATTTCCCGCTTATTTCGGGAACAGGTTGATCTAGCGGAAAATTGATTTAAAATTACCAAAAATATTTAGTAAAAAAACCATTGGTTAAAGAGAAAATAGACTTTGTGTGATCTACTTTAATATGTAGAGTTGCTATCGGGAAGTTATACAGTCGTTCACTAAAATTCGTAAACTCGTTGAGGTTGGCCGCGAAATCGATTTGCAAACGTGTGTTCAATCAGTACTTAACCTCCACCTCTGGGTACTGAGCCGACAAAGTACACAAAGTATGAACAGTACTTGATGTAGTCGAGTGTACATTATTGTACATTGTTTAATTTTTTTTGTACATCTCCTGTTTATTTATAAAAAAATAATGAAATTTTTGGGTGTTTTAGCCGACACATCATATGACATAAGTTAAGCGAAGTAAATTCCCCATGGGCTTTGTAGGAAATCGTTTGTACATGCAAAAAATAGAATTTGTTTGTTTGTACATACGTTGTTACCTCTGTACAAAAAAAATTTTTTTTTTTCATAAATCCCCCCCCGTAACTCGATCCGCGCGTGTGCAGTGGCCAATCAGCTGTTCATTACTTCGAATTATGTCTAAAACATATGGCTCTTGTTGGATTTCACATAACCAGCAATCACCCCGGTTATTTCTCTAATCCAAATTAATGTTTCTAATATTATTTAAAAACTAATCACCTTTTCATGGCGTGCCTGGAACTGTTTGTTCTAGTCGAGCACTAAAATGGTGGTTTTCTCCTTCCTGACCAGAAAATGAATGTTTTTTTTACATTAAATAATGCGTTAATTTTTAAATAATTAGAAGAATTGTGTGAGTAGTGCAGTGCAAGTGACTTAACGAAAAATCTGAAATGTAACTTCTTACGAACAAATTGAATTTGAAATTAACAATCTTCAATTTCCGGTTGTCGATTTGTAATTATCGATTAAGAATGATAAATTGTCAATCAAACATTATGAAAAAGAACTACTAAAAATTGAAAATGAAAAATCGACAATTGAAAATTTTCAATGCACATGCCGAACTCTGAATATACCCTTCCCTACTTCCCTACTTTTCACATTTTTGAAAGTACAGCTAGAATTCGGGATGTGTGATTGAGATTAGATGCTGCAAATTGCAATTGAAATATAAAATTTGAAATTTATGATTTAGGATCTGAAATTTGGAACTTGGGATTGGGGAATTCAGATTTTGAGATTCGAGATTTTTAATTGGATTAGCAGATGGTGGAGTTAAGATTTCACTTTTGGAATTTTGGATTTGCCTTTGAATGCGGAATTTACCTCAGAATTTTTCGTGCATGGTGATTGAACTTCACCACAATTGTTTAAAAAAAATCTTTTCTGAAGATTTTCGCCGTAACAATTTATTGGTCATGGCAGGAGAGTACGTGAAAAGAATATTATTCCAACTTTTTGTTGGATATGTTCAATTTTTTAAAATAATGATTGAATGTTATTCCGACGTCAAAAAACGTTATAAATTGCACTAAGTCAGTACTCTCGTTGCTTAGAGTAGTATTGATTGCTATCAAAGATATGGAGAGTATGATCGAGTTGCCCTCCATGTTCATATTTGTTATATAAATTTGTTGCCTGTGAGTAAAACTCTCCATATCTTTGATAGCAATCAATACTGCTCTAAGCAACGAGAGTACTGACTTAGTGCAATTTATGACGTCTTTGACGTCAAAACAACATTCAGTCATTATTTTAGAAAATTGAACATATCCAACAAAAAGTTGGAATAATATCCTTTTCACTTGTTCTCCTGCCATCAACAATTAATTGTTACTGCGAATATCTTCAATTAACATTAAGTGTCAATTAACATAATGTTTGTAATGACTAAAAAATGAACTCTTCAACGTCAAAAATGGTCGATTTGTCTACTACAAGCAATTTCCTACCGATTGCATGAACAAACTATAGCTATAAATTCATTTTGAATAAAAGTGCGGCTGATCCTCAGTACAATTAGTTTTTATTTTTTGATAATTAATTAAGCAACTCTCTGATCTTAGAAAATGAATTACAATATTCAATAATTTATTATAATAAATGGATTTCATTATAATGAAATAATTAATTTTTTTTTCAAACAAGATTCCTTTTTTTCTCCTACTTTGTAGCAATTTTAGTCATTAGATTGAGGGTTACGGTCATTAGTTGCAGCATGTCCTCGAGGCTACTCCTTAGGTCAGTGCACTCCGATTGGCACCCCAAAATGCGGGATTTAGGGCGACCCATTTCCTCCATGCACCTCCGAACGTGATCTGGCATTCTAGCCAGATTCCCTACACCCATAAATGAATTACCACATTAGAAACATTCTATCTTTAGAAACACAAATGCATATAACAAATGGTCACAACTTTCGGATATGCACGAGGTGACCATTGTTGCCAGGGATGTGTATGAATTCGTTTCATTTACCTTTGGGACAGTTGCCCTGTTCGTAACCGGGACAAAAAAGACAGTTGTCTACTTGTGGATCTGTAGGAATAACAAAATGGAATCAATGAATTGGTGAGCAAGGTAATTAAGGTGAGTAAATGAATGAGTGAGTCAGCAAGTAGTAAGTAAGTAAGTATAAGTAAGTACGTAAGTAAGTAATTAAGTACGTAAGCAAGTAAGTGAGAAAACAAGTAAGTAATTGAGTGAGTAAGAAAATGAGATAGATCGACAGATTGATTCATTGATAGACAGACAGACAGACATATATGGAAACACGAGGCAAAGAGGACAAAATCCGAAAAAAAAATAAAATTTGAGATCTATTAAAGGGATATTGAAAGAAATCCGAAAATTTTGGATTTGGAAAAAACAACAAATTTCACAAACTTTAAGGTTCAACAATGAGATTTTTTAAATTTGAGTCTTTAGTTATTCAATGTTTTCTCCATAATTCGAAAATTACAAAATTTTGCAATAATCAAATTTTTTGCTCTTCCCGTTGAAAAATTTTAAATGCTCAAAACGTGGAAATTATGGAATTCTAGCCGTTCAAAATTGCGAAATGGCCGAATTTCATAGAATCGGAAGGTATTCGAACGATGTTTTTTGTGGGGTCTGAAACATTGGTTTGGAATATCCAAGATGAGAGATGTTCAATTGTCCGAATTTGTAATTTTTAAAATTTAAAATTCAAAAATGTAGGGTGAACCACCCAGTGTTCGGAGGATTAGTAGCCACGCGAACTTTGAAACCTTGGAAAAAATATAACAGACAGGAAATTTGTTGTGAAAATAATTATAACGTCACTATAGAGCCCATAAATAAATACAAAAATGACAAAGAGCAATAATTTACCTTTGAAATTAAAGATATTAATATATAAAGACAGAAATATGGAAAATCCCAGTATGTATACCTAGCAGTAAAAAATAGCAGAATCAAATTTTTCCGATTGCAACATTAAAAGCTCATTTCCAGCTAATTTTATATGCATTCATTAATTTTCCTGCTGGAGACGTTAATGAGAAAAACGCGTTCAAACTAGCTTAACTGGAAGCTAGCAGTAGAATATATCAAATAATTTTTTATTCATCACCAAAAGCTCAGGGAATTTGGGACTAATTGAGAGCTCACGTTTAACCTATCCAAAATAATAAAAAAAAAAAAATAAATAAATAAATGGTAATAATTTTTTTGTCTCAAAGAAAAAAAAATTATGGGGAAATGTTTTTTTAAGCTGAGCGTCACACTGGCCATACTGCCGTGGCTTTTAATTATTTTTTTAAATGTCGTTTTCTGCTAGAAAAGTTATTATAACAGCTGTAAATTACCTGACAGGAGTGAGGGTGGAAATATTTATCAGGCTCAGAATTACCAGCGCTTTATCTGCTTCTGATAATTGCTGATGATGAGTGAAATCATCCACCACCCACTCCACCAGCAGAGATCTTTGCCTCCCCCAACGGCCCAGCGTTACACTGACCATGTCACGTATGTATACCTGGCCGCACCAAGTAGCAGAATGCAATTTTCAATGTTGCATAATTTAAAGCTCATTCAGAGCTAATTCAATATGTTAAAAAAAAATTCCGCTGACAGGGTTGAGGAAGAAAAATGAGTTGAGGCTAGCTTCCATGTAAGCTGGCAGAACAATGGCTAAAAAATGAAGAATGAAATGTTCAATTTTCTAAAATAATGACTGAATGTTGTTTTGAAATGTTCCATTTTGTTATTCCTACAGATCCACAAGCAGACCACTGTCTTTTTTGTTCCGGTTACGAACAGGACAACTGTCCCAAAGGTAAATGAAACGAATTCATACACATCCCTGGCAACAATGGTCACCTCGTGCATATCCGAAAGTTGTGACCATTTGTTATATGCATTTGTGTTTCTAAAGATAGAATGTTTCTAATGTGGTAATTCATTTATGGGTGTAGGGAATCTGGCTAGAATGCCAGATCACGTTCGGAGGTGCATGGAGGAAATGGGTCGCCCTAAATCCCGCATTTTGAGGTGCCAATCGGAGTGCACTGACCTGGGAGTAGCCTCGAGGACATGCTGCAACTAATGACCGTAACCCTCAATCTAATGACTAAAATTACTACAAAGTAGGAGAAAAAAAGGAATCTTGTTTGAAAAAAAATTAATTATTTCATTATAATAAAATCCATTTATTATAATAAATTATTGAATATTGTAATTCATTTTCTAAGATCAGAGAGTTGCTTAATTAATTATTAAAAAATAAAAACTAATTGTACTGAGGATCAGCCGCACTTTTATTCAAAATGAATTTATAGCTATAGTTTGTTCATGCAATCGGTAGGAAATTGTTTGTAGTAGACAAATCGACCATTTTTGACGTTGAAGAGTTCATTTTTTAGTCATTACAAACATTATGTTAATTGACACTTAATGTTAATTGAAGATATTCGCAGTAACAATTAATTGTTGATGGCAGGAGAACAAGTGAAAAGGATATTATTCCAACTTTTTGTTGGATATGTTCAATTTTCTAAAATAATGACTGAATGTTGTTTTGACGTCAAAGACGTCATAAATTGCACTAAGTCAGTACTCTCGTTGCTTAGAGCAGTATTGATTGCTATCAAAGATATGGAGAGTTTTACTCACAGGCAACAAATTTATATAACAAATATGAACATGGAGGGCAACTCGATCATACTCTCCATATCTTTGATAGCAATCAATACTACTCTAAGCAACGAGAGTACTGACTTAGTGCAATTTATAACGTTTTTTGACGTCGGAATAACATTCAATCATTATTTTAAAAAATTGAACATATCCAACAAAAAGTTGGAATAATATTCTTTTCACGTACTCTCCTGCCATGACCAATAAATTGTTACGGCGAAAATCTTCAGAAAAGATTTTTTTTAAACAATTGTGGTGAAGTTCAATCACCATGCACGAAAAATTCTGAGGTAAATTCCGCATTCAAAGGCAAATCCAAAATTCCAAAAGTGAAATCTTAACTCCACCATCTGCTAATCCAATTAAAAATCTCGAATCTCAAAATCTGAATTCCCCAATCCCAAGTTCCAAATTTCAGATCCTAAATCATAAATTTCAAATTTTATATTTCAATTGCAATTTGCAGCATCTAATCTCAATCACACATCCCGAATTCTAGCTGTACTTTCAAAAATGTGAAAAGTAGGGAAGTAGGGAAGGGTATATTCAGAGTTCGGCATGTGCATTGAAAATTTTCAATTGTCGATTTTTCATTTTCAATTTTTAGTAGTTCTTTTTCATAATGTTTGATTGACAATTTATCATTCTTAATCGATAATTACAAATCGACAACTGGAAATTGAAGATTGTTAATTTCAAATTCAATTTGTTCGTAAGAAGTTACATTTCAGATTTTTCGTTAAGTCACTTGCACTGCACTACTCACACAATTCTTCTAATTATTTAAAAATTAACGCATTATTTAATGTAAAAAAAACATTCATTTTCTGGTCAGGAAGGAGAAAACCACCATTTTAGTGCTCGACTAGAACAAACAGTTCCAGGCACGCCATGAAAAGGTGATTAGTTTTTAAATAATATTAGAAACATTAATTTGGATTAGAGAAATAACCGGGGTGATTGCTGGTTATGTGAAATCCAACAAGAGCCATATGTTTTAGACATAATTCGAAGTAATGAACAGCTGATTGGCCACTGCACACGCGCGGATCGAGTTACGGGGGGGGATTTATGAAAAAAAAATATTTTTTTGTACAGATGTAACAACGTATGTACAAACAAACAAATTATATTTTTTGCAATGTAGAAACGATTTCCTACAAAGCCCATGGGGAATTTACTTCGCTTAACTTATGTCATATGATGTGTCGGCTAAAACACACAAAAATTTCATTATTTTTTTATAAATAAACAGGAGATGTACAAAAAAAATTAAACAATGTACAATAATGTACACTCGACTACATCAAGTACTGTTCATACTTTGTGTACTTTGTCGGCTAAGTACCCAGAGGTGGAGGTTAAGTACTGATTGACATTTATCAAACTATAGCACAAAGAATCCACGATTCGAAATCGTTCCTCCAATTTACTCCGAAGATACAAGGTACAGTTACCGGTAATGAAGAAACTAGTTTTACGCTGTGAAATATAAAGTTTCAGTAGAGTTGAACACACGTTTGCAAATCGATTTCGCGGCCAACTTCAACGAGTTTACGAACTTTAGTGAACGACTGTATATGTGGCCTAACTGGGGGTCACATTGCTGCCCGTTTCTCGTTCAATATATATTCAACTGACATGCACCGCCAAATTTGGTTGAAATAAATTCAGCAATTCAGTAAGAGAAAAATCGCAAAAAAATGTATCTAGAATTCCTGATCGATGCAGATAATATGAAATATCTAATATATGTTATGAGACCGTTGCTGATAAATTCTGTAGAGTATACTCGTATCTGCGATATCTCTTGAATTATGGGAGTTATTGAATATAAATATATGACGTAGAATGTGTATGAGGATTTAATTGACACTATGTTTCACTTTCTCGTCGGAAAATAATTCATAATGCGTACTTGTCACCGAAAAGTACTGGCGTACTGGTAATTTAGCTTCTGTCCATCATAGAATTGAGACCATCACAGATGAAGTTACAGTGAGAGAAGAAATCGTAGTACAAAATATTTCTGAGTGCATAAGTTACACTTTTTGTATAAATTGGTATTATCCATTGTTCACAAAATGGTGTTTTATTTTCTATTTTGCTGATATTTGGTTTTAAACAATAAAATTGTTATAAACAAATACACTGTGCATTGATTCACGCCCGTCTTTACCAGATTTGTAATTAACACCCTCTCAAACCTAAATTTCTGCCATCAAATCTTACGCATACCTCGGTGTAGCGGAAAGTGTTCTTGGCGTTGAAATTAACATTACCTGTAGTTGCGAAACTATAAGTTTGAGGGCTTATGAAATGTAAAATATGTACGATACAATGCTGTAGATTTTTTCACAAGTAAATATGTATATCGATAGTCAATTCCCATATCTGAATGATTTTTCACACCATGATTTAATGGTCTAAAAATTTGGGAGTCAGCGTAATGATAAATTCAATGTTATTTAAACGGGAAATCGTTTTACATCACAGGCTAGGGTTTTAACTTCAATAAAGGCTTACAGATGGGCTTAAACTTTTTTTTTTATTTATTTGCAACTAACCTAGGGGGTGCGTGAAGCAAAATTCGAAAATAGGGTATTTAACGGACACCCTATTGCATATACTGCGCGAATGGCATCCAAAATGTAATCTGCTCGATTCTGCACGAAAATGCTTCGATTAGAACCTTCATGATAGCACTGCTTTCATTCGTGCACTTATTAAGTACATACTTGTTGAGGTGTCCATACGTCCTTAATTATGCAAATTATCGAAAAAAGTATTTCTACATAAAATACGTATTTTTATATGGGAACCACACACACACATACAGGTGTCAACTCAGAATTTGAGGGGGATCAGTTTGGTATACTTAAACCCCTAGTTACATGATGAAACAAAACATCTGCATTTCGGGGGTCATTCCAACAACGTCCCGAAAAATGTTAAAAATAAAAAAATTATAGTGTGTAAATAAGTTTGTACATATCAAGACATTGTAAGTTAAATATGTGCGTAGTAAGTGCATGAAACGGCATCGATGTCACTCGAAAGGAAATTGATAATACCATTTTTGAAATATACAATCTCCAACCAATTGAATAATCATAATTACGATCGTTGAAATTATAAAAAAAGTTCTAAATTTTCCGAATGGGCTCATTAGGTTTCTTGAAATTCTTAGAATATGGTTTTTCAGTGCGCTAAACGCATTGACGTTTTATATCTTTGGGCATTCCGAAATTTTGCACACACTGAGGGAAAAATATACTTCGGCCCAATATTACCATGTTTCAGAGAAATAGATATTTATAAAAAAATGAATTTTATTGTTTTAGTGAAACCCAAGTGACATTAATTAACTACCAATGATGTTAATGATACAACTCTACGTGATACTTATGAGACAGAGGATCTTAGGTAAATTGTACAGTAATAATTAAGAATCCCGAATTAATTAATTTTTCATTTTCAAATTAATAAAAATTAATAAAAATAATGTTCAACCCAGGTCAGTTGTCATATAGTTGTTTGGAGTTAAGCGATTCACATCTTTACATTTAATTGTAATTGTCAGAGATTGAATGCAACGACAAAATTTCATTTTTTAGGAATGCCTATTACTCTGAAAAATGAAATTGTTGGGCCGAAGTATATTTTTCCCTCAGTGCATATTTTGACGCCAATTATTTCGTAACTTCTCCACATATATTCATTTGCTTGCATAGTTTATTAAAGATTTCGTCTCTAGACTGTGTTTACCAATGTGTCATCTTTATTCCGTGTTCATGTGATTCAATCCGCTTCGTTTTTTCTTAACGCAGTAGGTTCTCTTGCCCCCTTAATTTTCAGTGTTTGGAATTGTGCTGAAGTACACATATCAAGTCATAGGAAATAATAAATAATCAAGTTATAAATATATAGAAGAGTGACGAAATAAATGAAGAAACTAATTGCCTAAATGACTGGGGGCCTGGATCGGTACCATAAAAGAAGCACTTGCCGATTTCCATCCAAAATTTCTTTCAAATATTTCGAAACGATGCATTCGAAATAATATATTATAAGGCCTAAAAATCGCAAGAAGAAAACAAATAGCAGAAAATTACGAAAATTCAAACAAATTTGGTGAATTGGAAATACGAAAGTCGAAACATTTGCACAAGGAAGAGTTGTGAAATATCCGTGTTCCATCGGTTGTCGACCTATTCACTTATCACACACATAATTTGGCAAATGTCCATATTTCTCTAGTGATGCGAATGACGAAAAAAGTTATCAACCCTACAATGCATATCTTCACATGGGGAATAACCTCTGGTAACCTTTTCGCTAGCTCTAATTGTTCATGCAGTAGAACGTCTTTAAATACAACAAAACGTCGTGATTGCAATTGTCGAAAAATTCTCCACGACCTAGTGAGGAAATGGATATTGAAAACCTTTTCTGCCGAGTGGATGTTTACATACTCAGCCTTTGCCTGGGTCTTTAAGCAGAGACTTACCAGAAAAGTTTTTTCTACGACTATGTGGCGTAGAAAACTTTTCTGCATTCTGTTCATACGACAGAACGCCGCCGTATGACGATCATTTTTTGCTTGTTACATGACTTTGCTATGTTTTCAACAATATTCACTAGGATAACGATATCCGAAAATCACGCGGGTATGTGATTAGAAGGTCGATATTCACCACATCTTAAAAACAAAGAATTAAATACGTGAAATTAATAATACGTGAATACCTAATTAATGAAAATCTGGAACCAAAAGTCTGAAGGTGAATCGTCATTGGATCATTGATCTCAAAAATTAACCCTGTCATCATATGAACTCATTCCCCACAACTTCCGAGTTTATTCTTTACCGGTCACCCCGTATAAGCACCTGACAATCCTCACCGTACTCTTGCCCCTCTCCTCCCGCCGCTACTCAATTCCGAAGAACAGTGGGGGAGAAGACACGATACCGTCGACTTCATTCTTACCCGATGCCACTCATGCACAGTTTTATAGAGTTTCTGTTCAGCTGAGACTCTCCACGCTCCTTTGCTCTTCCCTCACACATTTTCTAGTCGACCCTCCCTCCATCGTTCAACCACAGGAAAAAAAACACCTGAAACCTCAAAATTCTTTCTAACCACAAGCTGGGAATTTAAAAATTCCTCAAGCACCATAAATTGAATCCACTTATGGTTTCATTTATTCGTTACAAAATGGAAATGTAGAAAATGAAAACAAGAATAATTGTGCGCAGAAATGCCCTATAGAAGGAAGACTTCTATTGAAATTGAAAAGTTCCTAGAAAAGGTTAATGCTCCACAAATACTTCTTTAAACTTATAAACTTATTAACTTATAAATGATAAATTTGTAATCGGTGACGGGTATATTTTGAACGTTACGAATATTTGGTGGGAGATAGATACTTTCCTCATGTCCCCCAGTTAACGAAGAGAAATGGAGGGTAGAATTAAAATTAGAAATTTGCACAATAATACAAATTATATAAAATTAGTAGTACATATCGACAAGTTCCAGTCAATCTTTCGGAAAGTTATTGTAATGACCCCTAAATCGATATTGTTTATTAAGGTTTTTGAGCGCGTCGCTCTTCTAATCAATCGTGCCAGAAGTTTTCTTCTAACAACTGAGAAATCCAGATGAACCATTGAGGAATAAAAAAAAAAGTTATTAGTTAAAAAGGTGCAGTAAGGTGTGGCGAGAGTGAGAGAATAAACTTCACTTCTCCTCCCTTCTCTCGTCCACCACCGTGACCATTCCCTCTCTCACTCCTTAGAGCGCTCTCCCCACCTCATTTTACCTTGTGCCTTTCCCTCGCGCCGTAATTCCGAGTGGAGTCGACTTGACTTCGGTCCATTTTGGTGTTTCGTGCCGTGCGGTAAACAACACCAACGTCAATATCATTTCAAATTATCGTGGAAAACAATTGTCATTGAAGTTCCAAGAGAAAAATCAAGAAATGCATATGATCATTCTTATTGTGTACAATGTGATGTTAGTTTACTCATGATAATCTGTCTAAGTGTCAGTGATCCCAAGTGAATCAGGTGTTTTAATTTTTTTTTCTGCACTCCAATACGCCGTTGTATTTACTCAATTATTCTCCGTTGTTTAACGTCTCATCTTTCAACTTCTCCCCTGGATATTGATGTTCATACTGCATTTATACCTTGGTGCTTGAGTATCGTGCGCACGGAGCATACTGTATTATTATTTTCTGGTTGAAAAGGGAAGGAGAAACGAAAGAGAGAAAAGAAGAGAAGTGCATTCTCCGTACCGGGCATTTCAGGTGAGTTGCGTGCAGATCGACTTCTTGAGTGTTTTTTTGTTTTTTGTTTTCCCTCTTTTTTTTAACATTCTTTTTTTGTCTTCTCTGCCCCTACTTCGGTAACATCTACCGAGTGAATCATTCCCCTTTGGTGATTTGGTGTTCACTGTTTTTTATTGGTCTCGCAACTTGCTTGAGGTTTCTTTTCGATAACAAATTATTTTGGATGTATATATCGTTAAGCTACTTAGCGCGCATTCAACTCTTCACATCTCTGGGACTTTTTTGAAAATGAGAAAAAATGTGAGAATTTACACGAAGGGTAATCACTGGTTTTTACTTGGGGAGACAAGGCTATGGTGAAGTCGATTGGGCGAATTGTGTGGGAACCAAACGTAAAAGTCGATGGGTACGTAGGAAAAGGCTATTCCTCGGTGAGATGGATAACATGAAAACGGGTTTAAGCGTGAAAGTAATTGAGGAAGTTGGACGGGTGCTCACGAACTACCTCGAGGTACGTTAGAATGGGCGATCAGGGTTTTGTGATTATGTTGGTTCTAGAGGTTTTTTAACCTGCAAAAATTATCTATGAACAAAATTTGAGAAAAATTCCTCCGGCAATTTTCATATTTAGTTACAACATGTATTCCGCTACTTTTACCCACATTCCTAGATAATCAGGCTTCATGAGATATTTCATCAAAAATAAAGAATGGATGAAAGTGATCCAGCGGGGGCACACAAAAAAGTTTTTGTTTTGTAATTGCTCAAGATTATGTGTTTTTCGAAGATTCAATACGAAAATGGTTATGAAGAAAAATCAACATTTTCTGTAAAGAATACTCATATAGATGAGAAAAGTTTTCTATGATTCTGCTATGGACCCACTTATTCTCGAGATACGCCGAAAGATTCCATGTTGGAACGTTAACAAAATATATAAACTATGGAGCCTATTATTTGGAGTAAACTGTAATCAGATCTAAACTATGTGGAGACGCGTCGATTGTCAACGAAAAATCTGCACACGTACACATACGGACGTACGGATATGGAAATGGACAATCTATCAAAAATTAGGGCCAAAGTTTATAACTGCACAAATTAGTTTCGTCTGTCAGATACAAACTTAATTCCTAAATTTTACGATCTCCAATAATCTGGTGTTTCAGGAGGAAACTACTAAAAAAGTTATCTATTTATGAACCCTAACAAAGTGATTCTGTGAGACAAGCAATCAATACGGCGTAATATGCTAAATACTGAATCGGTGGTTCATTTCAATATATATGATAATTTTTACAATTTATATTTGTTTATAAATGTTCAAATAAGAAAATGACTAATAGAATCAAATAAACCGTGATGAAACTGATGCGCATTAGCGTTTAAAATACGTTCAAAAATATTCCTTCCTTTTAGGGAGTGAAGAGATTTTGCCGTCATTATTAAGTATTATAAGTAAATAATTCAGCAGCAAAGTGATAAATTGGATTAAGTCTATTTTCGCTCAGCCCGAGATTTTCGCGAGTATCTCAATATCCAAGGCAGCTAGCAGAACCACTATTTCTATCATATTTATGAGTTTATTGAAAATTGTCGTGGATTAAGAAAAAGATGGATTATGTTGAAGTAGTATGAAAGCAAATTGAAATTGAAGATAAGAAGGAACCGTGATGAATTTGCATTAAAGTACGCATTGGTAGAAATTTCTTCATGGAATCTGCGGTCAATGGGCCGAATCGTATGTTTAATATAAATTGTTTGACAATTATAAGTCAACCCAAAGTCTTACGTGCAGATGACATTCTTGGGTAGTTGTTGCAGTAGGTCCAACATCGAAATACTAGAAATTCCCCAAATGAGGAACGGAAGTAACAAACTTTTCGATACCGCATACAAAGTTATAGGCTGTTTTTTACAACTATTCGTAGTATTTATTTATAAAACAGAGACATTTTTAAATGAATACATGTTGCCAAAATGATGTTACTGATTGTATATAATTTGGTTTGAATATTTTTATGCAATTTGATTGAAAATTTAAATGGGATGGTTCCATCGCTAAATACCAGAATACGAAAATGACGCATAACCGAAATGACACGAAAGAAAAGTCACAGACAACAAAAAATGATAACAACTATAACACAAGATAAACAAAAATTGGATCTAATTCATATAGCTGATCATAAAGTCGCAGTTTCGAAATTTCACACTACATTATTTTTGTGACATATAATTCGTAGAAAAGGAAAATAGCCATAATATTGTTTTTTCGAAATTTGTAGAAACGGCGTAGTGAAGGTACGTGGAAGTTTGAGATTGGTTTTGAAATGTATCAAGGTACATATCCAAATTTCCGTAAATAGTGAAATTTCTGAAATAGAGCTTGCAGATGAGTTACTGCGGAAGCTCCCCCATTACAATAGGAGAACTATTGGTGTGTGCATGTGTGTGCCCCACTCGGGGCACAAACAAAACTTTCCGAATTGGTTTTTCAGCCCAACTTACTAAATTTATTTTTCTCCAATATATTACGGTTAATCAGTGTGACCCCTGTTATTATCATACCGAAAACATGCCTATTTGAGAATTCCAAACTGAGTCATTTATGAAGCAGATAATTATGAATACTTGAGTAGACGCATGGTGAGCATGAGGATGAGACTTATGCGTAATACTTGACTGAGAGTGAGACGCCAATAAGGATGTGGCTGCAAAACAAAAACTTTAATATTTTACCCAGTGGAACAGTATAAACAATTGCAATCGTTAATAACATTGCATATACTGCACAAATGCCATCCAAAATGTGATCCACTCGATTTCGCATGGAAACCCTTCGATTGAGACCGTCATGAGAGCGCTGGATCCATTCGTTCACTTATTACATACATAATTGTGGGGACTGCTATACCTCCTTAATGATGCAAATTATCGAAAAAAGGCATTTTACGTAAAATACGTATTTTTATATGGCAAACAACTTTTCTCATATAAATTTTGCGCTAACTCTAATAGTTTATGCAGTAGGACATTATAAACAATTGGCATTGTTAATAACAGTATAAGTACTGGACCACTTTTACTCAAAATTTAATCATTTATAAAATATGCTTATATCTTTCAACTGTGACATTGAGTACCTGGTGACAACATTTTTGTGTGAATGAACGTTATCACTATTTTCGATTTTTGCTCAACATGAATTTCTCAAAAACAGGGCAACTACTTGATCGATTCGATGGAAAATCTAATCAGCTCTAAGTTACACGGAGACGCAACGATTGAAAAAAAAAGAATCGAATCGCACGATCCGTTTCCGAGAAAACGTAAACGAAAAATTTTGCCACATACGGACGAACACACACACACGCACATACACTTCTCTAAAATCACTTCAGGATGATGCAAAACGTCGAGAAACGTGAAAATTTCATCGATCTGGTCCTTTTCATTTTCGGGGTCATTACAATAACTTCCCTAGATCGGGAAGTTAAAAAAAAGATTCTGGAGAATTTTGAATGCATATTATATAATACGTGAAAAATAGTTCCGACAAAATTCATAGAAGTTGTACACTTTTAAGAACGTCACAATTCTAACGAAAAAGTTGTATGTACCGAAAACCGACATTAGACAAAAAGACATTTATCTCCTTAGACCACTTCACTAATGATTTTTCATTTATAACATTCCTATAACAAAAGCCTAAGGGGCTCGTTTGTTTCACTATGTAAACTAATTCATGACGAATATCCATATACACCAAATATCAGGCAGTTTAAAGTGGCCTACACTTTTCGGTGAAATGGCGTAAACGACAGTAATCGATGGACTCTCAACCGAAATACTGTACTCAATTTTGTGATGAGTTCCGCGTGTAAATTTCGGTTGTTTATTGAGTCATTAATTTTTATTATGATTCTTGGACGATGATTATAAGGATTTTCTGTTGGTTTTTATTACTCTCATAATTTTCATGAATAAGTGATTCATTGTCAATTTAATAGATGTTTTAACACTGTTCTATTACCAGTGGTTACATCGAATGATGCGTAGTCGAAAAATTGTCAATAAATGTCTCTGTAGCTCACCTATCAGCCGTAAATGAACTCAAGTGGGAAACTTAATTAATTAATTAATTAATGATCTTACACGGAAAATCGAACTTGAACTTTTCAGTTTTGTCATCCATGCCTTTCCATGGTGACCAAGCCGGACAGGAGTGTCAAAGTGGAATAACAATTATTTCTATTGTTATTAACAATTCGATTGTTTATAACGTTGTATCTCATGAAATATTGTAGATAGGCAAAAACATGTTGAATAAATGTTGTTTTTTATCAAAAATACATATTTTGTGTCTTCCGACTTTTAGCGTATCTTCAACCGTTCCGGCGTTAGAGCGTTATAAACAAGTGGAATCATTTACAACGCTCTATGGTGAGAAAAATGAGAGATCGGATACTTACTTATAAAAAAATATGTATAATGTAACACTGTTTTTCATATCTCAAACGATTTAGGAGGCAGAGTGTTAAGTTTTAAAACGTGCCGGTTTAAGAGATAAAGTTGAACTTTTATGGACACACACACACACACACACAGACATCGGTAAGATAGAATTTTAGCCCGCAGAGGGTTAAACCCACACCCCATCTATTTTTATTGCTTTAATGGGGAATTCCATATGCGCGGAAATTTTAAATAATGAAAATAGCGATTAATTAATTGGCAATTAAATATTTTGTACGACTGCTTGGAAAATGACTCGAAAAGCGAAGTCACGTGACTATACGGTGTCGCCCCTCCCACCAACATTACCATAGGTAGAGAGTATGAACGGGTTAGGTTAAGGTCGTTCTGTGATTGGTTCTCTACGTTTGGATTTAAGTCTTAATGAAAAGAAACGGTTTCGAGACAAAATCTTTGTCAAAAAAATAGATTGCTAATGTGAATGTTCGTTGGGAGGTAGACATGATTTAATACATGAATTATGGTGAACTGGAGGAGTGCAAATCATGAGCATATGGAGGAAAACATGCTTAGCCGTGGGAAAAGTGAGTCGCCCACGGATGGAATAAAAACATACTCGATTTGACATCATAAACATAACGATACTCGATATTCGATAATAAATTCTAGTTATCACTATATTGATTATAGTATAACAGGATCCTTGATGCTATTATGTTAAGGCTTTGATTCTTAGATATTTTATATTACATTCGTGTATATTCTACATATATTGCCATGACATTGTCAGAAATTCGGAAATACGTTCCAAGCCTGAAACACCCAGAATATTTTTAAAGCGTGATGCGCGAGTGAAATTAAACTCAATGAGAACTACAGAGCGAAATTTAATTTCTACGTTTATTGGTGAAAATGTTACAAGCTGTCCGTTCCAAATTCTCCTGAGCCGAGGAATGGTGGAACGGAGGAATTTTCATGCTTTACTGAGTAATTTTGTCCTTGTATTTTCCAATTTTTTCCCACTAACGAGAACATTGGAAATTATATATTTGACTCCCCCCCCCCCCGAACAGCAAAACAAAGTAGAATTTTATATTGAGGATTTTCATAATCTTTATCAGCAAGTCAATAGCTTCATTCGGAAAAATGAACGCGAGTAATTCAGGTACATGTCGTTCAGAGCGGGCCTTTAAACATGACGCTGCAGTTACGGACCCGTCGTTTGCATTGCTGAGCTCATTAAATGTGACACTGGATGCTCGATTTGATGAACCCCTTGGTAGACTCTCATCTCCAACAGCAGGACATGCAGGTCTACTCAAGGATCTAAATGATAAAATCGAAGCACTAGAAGCTACATTGAAGCACCAGAGTTCTTTGCTGGAGAACATCACACTGGAGCTTCATGAGCTCAGAAAGATAAACTGTGGTCTATCCGGGGAGTTAACTCGCCTGCGCTCAACAGAGGCTCGTCCTGAAATTTTAGCTTCCAATAGTAGTATTATTTTTAATAACGATATAAGCGAACAGGGTAACGTGCTCCAACCCCCTACCCCAGCTTCGCCCTACCACTCTTCACCCTCGCCCCCCTCTATAGTATCACATGCTCCCCAAATGTCGGTGACGGATGGGTCCCGGGTGGCTAATGACGGCGAATTAATTCTTACGAATTATATAGAGGGTAATACTGGTATGTACCACCAGATTGCCTTTGCTGCATCGGCCACCGTGGACTCATCTGTCACAATGACTGACATTGTCTCGGCCCGTCCGCTCTCAACGGTATCTACCTCCGTAGATTCCAACAAATCGGTGAGCAGAATTGCTGTCTCGCTCTCCACCCCATCTTTGGTTAGCAGGGTATTGAAGTCGAAATCCAGGTTTACTCTTTTTTCGAGTGGAGACTTGAAACCGGAGCTGCTCTGTGATGAGCTTTCAGCACGAGTCAGGCAGTGCAAAATTTTCGTGAACGAAGCTCTGTCAAAGGAGAAGTTCCGTAAATTTTGTCAACTCAAAGTTTTAGCAAAAAAACTTGGGTTTAAGTTTGTCTGGCATCGTTGGCGGTAAGTTCATGGTCAGAGTAGATGCAAAGGACAAGCATGCTCATGTGTTTGAGTCGGCTTCGGATCTTCAGACGATACTCCTTGCTTCTCAAAACATTAAAATCGCGCAGAACCATGGCGCTTCTCCGGGGCCGCAGGAGGGTGCTCACGGTGCGGACACTCGTGATCGTGATCGTTGGTGCTTGAACGTGGCCACGGATAAGTGACATAAGAGGGTGGAGAGGGAGACAGCGACTAAAGCTGGTGGGTACCTGAGGGTGGGTTTCCTGAACGTAAACTCCCTGAAATTGCATATTGAGGAGTTCCGGCAATTTTTAAAAGATGACCCCACCTACCATCTCTTTGGGATCGCGGAGAGCAAACTGGGCCCGGTAGTGGAAGACAATCTTGTTCGCGTTGATGGCTTCACTATTATCCGTCAGGATCGCAATACTCAAGGTGGTGGAGTTGCTCTGTATGTGCGTAACAATCTCAAGGTAAAAATCCTGGGTACATCAGACACCACTGGTCTGGTGAAACCAGGCGTACCGGAGTACCTGATGTGTTCCGTACAACAGGGTAACTCAGTCCCCGTATTTGTTGCTGTGGTATATCGACCACCCCATATTGGTCTCTATGCCAACGGCAGCACACTAAATGAACAATTGCGATCTTGCGGTGAGGAGTTAGCCACCGAATTTTTATGGGAGACTTCAACGCTGACTTGATAAGACCCATGACTGAGCCCAGTGCTACGAGGGATGCCCTGCTCAGTTTTATGGAGCAGCACTCCCTCAAGTACATTGAGCACGGGGCAACTCACCACACCAGACATATTAACTCAACTGCTGATACACATATAGACGTAATTTTAGTAGACAGACAAGACACAGTACTGACCTTCGACAAACAACCAGCCCCATATGGCAAAAATGGACATGAGGCAATATCGGCCAAGATAAAGCTGTTTGTGGCCAAGCCTGACATGAAACCGTTCACATATAGGGACTACAAGAGCATTGAACCAGAGGCGTTGATGAATGCACTTTCTGCGTGTGACTGGTCTCATTTTCACTGTGATAGTTTCAATTTGGACACCGCATTGAGATGTCTAAGCGGAAACATTGCAGGGGTAATGGATAGTCTAGCACCAGTCAAGACTATCAGACCTAGAAAGGGCTTTGATCCTTGGATGGACACTGACCTGATTGACCTGCGGCGCAAGCGTGATGCGACGTTAAGACGATATCTTCGCACGAGGATAGAACGGTTCCGTAATGAGTATACTCAGTTACGAGATCAGTTTAACGTGCGTGCCGAAGAGGCTCGGAATACCTTCATGCAGGCCAAGATTTCACGGGCGTTGGACACTGACCCCAACTGTGTCTGGCGCGAGCTGCGTCAGCTTGGCCTGCTGCCGCGAAAAAGCGAGGATTTACACGGAATTGAGCCGAATGACCTCAATCTTCACTTTGCTACGGTGTCAACTACTAATGCAGAGGTGGAGAGAGAGTGCTCTGAGGTAATAGCAAACGCTAGTGGCAGAGGGTTCCGACTCTCGGAAATTAACATCAATGATGTAGTCTTGGCTGTGGCTCATTTTTCGACGCAGGCCAGAGGTTGTGACGGCATCCCACAAAGTGTGATTGCTAGGGCTCTGCCATTTCTGGGCCCGTATCTTCTGCAGCTCATCAATGCCTCTCTGGCAGCCAGTGTTTTTCCGGGACCTTGGACGGAATCACTGTTGATCGCCCTCAAAAAAACTACGGCTCCATCAGTGCCGTCGGACTTCCGTCCGATTGCACTGTTGTGCTTTCTCTCCAAGGTTCTGGAAAGGATCGTATACGATCAGATCCAGGGCTATCTGGTGAGTCGGAAAATATTGAACCCCAGGCAGGCTGGCTTCAAGCAGTACAATAGTACTCAAACCGCCTTAATCAGGTTGACTGATGACATACGTGACAACATTGACAACAAAAAACTAACTATACTCCTGCTCTTCGATTTTTCGAAGGCGTTTGATACTATCTCGGCCAGCAGATTATTGAAGGTTATGGAGGGCATGGGATTCTCGAGGCATATGCTACGCTGGATTTCCTCCTATATCAATGGAAGGAAGCAGAAAGTTGTAACGAATTCTGCGGGTGAATCTGACTGGTTATGTACCAATCTAGGTGTACCGCAGGGTTCGGTTCTCGGGCCTCTCTTGTTCTCTCTATACATTAACGATTTGCAAAATATTCTGACAATTGAGGGGGGAGACGACATTGCAACAGACCCCAAGGACAGACTTCGACACTTTTTTTACGCCGACGACCTACAGGTCTACCTGCGAGTGGACAGGGATGGATTAGAGCGTGGCATCGCTGCTCTGTCGTGCGTGGCCAATAGGGTGCTCGAGTGGGCTGAGAGCGCGGCTCTCAAACTCAATGCAAATTAGACTCAGGCTATTTTGTTTGGCTCAAGTTCATACATTAATAGTATTCCAACAAGATTATCTAGCATTGAGGTGGGTGGTGTTCCCATCCCATTCGTTGACGAAGTGAAAAACCTGGGGTAATGTTTGACTCAAAAATGACGTGGAAACCCCAGGTCAATACAGTGGCAAAGAGAGTCAATCGTGCACTGTATAGTCTGCGATCCTTTCGCCACTGCACCTCATATGGTCTACGCAAGCGGCTGGTGTCTGCGTAGGCCCTGTCCCATCTCGATTACTGCTCGGTAGTCTATCTGGACATTACAAATGAACAAAAACTACGGCTCCAACGACTACAGAATTCGTGTATCAGATATGTGGTCGGTCTTCGAAAAGACGAACATGTCTCTCCTTCTAGACGTGAACTCGGCTGGCTCACAACGGACATGCGACGCAAATATTTCTCTGCCATTTTTATATATAAGGCGCGTCGCATGGGTCAACCACCATACCTGGCAGAGCTTTTTGAGGAGCATCAGTCGAGGAATCCTAGAAGGGGGGACGCTGCCCCAGAGCTCAAGGTTCCGTTCGCAAGGACGGAAATAGCTGCGCGATCTTTCAGAGTTCAGGGAGCTGCTTTCTGGAATTCCCTACCCATCAGAGTGCGTGCCGCTCCTTCTTTGGCTCGCTTTAAAGTTTTGCTCTTCACGCATCTCTTCGAGCCTGACCTACCCACTTCTGGATAAACTACCCAGGTGGTTTATCTTGCACGACCCACCCCACTCCTAACGTTACCACATTCGTCTTCTTCACTTGCATTTTAATTAGGGTTGCAGTTCCCAGACACTAATGCCAGAATTGCTCGTACAAATCTAGTCAAATTTTATACGTACATCTGTTTGTGATTTTCTGTTGCCTACTTGTGTATATTTATTATATTTATTTACCCGTGCAATTTTGAAATTTTGACTGATAAGTACCTGAGGCAGTATTAGTATTAACACCACAAATTGTGAATTGAATATTTTCGTGATTCAGTCTCTGTATCAATTATTTTAGCATTTATCTTCAACCATATATTTTGTAGCGTAGTTATTAATGGATAATCTGACTATGAGACTGTGATTACGAATCGAAAACTTGACTGTGATATATCTGTGATATTATCACTAAATAATACATCGGAACATATAGTAACTATGACATAATACTGTAACAGTCGGGGCTTTGGCGTAGTGGTAGAGTATCTGCCTACTACTCCGAAGGTCCTAGGTTCGCGCCCGGCCGCCGGAGAATATTTTTTCAAAATATTTTCTCATGGATTCCGACCGATGCAGGAACTTCCGTGTGTGCTATCGGCGGTACCCATAAAATGAGACCGCCCGGCCGAGCGGGAACCTAACCCGACGCAGGGGGGGGGGGCGGGTTCCATCATAGGCGCCGGCCATCGTAGCACAGGGGTTTCTGGAGGTTTGCCCTGTGTTTAGAAATACGATGGCCTAAAAATGGCGAAAGTCGGCCCCAGCCGCATGGGTGGGTGTCCGGTACGCCCCCTGAAGGAATGCTTACACGGCCGCTACCGGGGGCGTACAAATGAGAGGGACGGAGGAAAAAAAAAAAAAAAAAAAAAAAAATACTGTAACACATGAGATTTTTAAATATTTATTTGAATAAACGGTATCTTATCTTATCTTATCTTCATGGTAAATTGTAACAAGCAAGCTGTTCCCTAGTAGAAATCAGGCAGCGTTCTGCGGCATTGAGTGCCGCGGCGACGTTGCAACTGCGGACGCGCTGCGCCTTGGCGCAGCGGAGCCGCTACGCCTTGGCGCAGAGGAGCCGCTACGCCAAGTCGCGGGGGAGTCGCTGCGCCAGGCTGCGGGGACTTTCCCGCGCCAGTGCGCGATAATTCCAGCGCAATAATTCATCCGTGCGCGTTCGGTATCATGTCCAGAGGTTATGTTTTGTTGTTAGTGAAAGTTTTACAGTGAACTTAATAAAAATTAAATACAAACAATATCAAGCATTAAAAACAATGGAATCTTCTTATACAGACATAATTATTGAACTGCGTTTGTGGGCGATAGAATGCCAAATCGCCAATACCCATCTGGATAAGTTATTAAAAATTTTGAAAACCATAATGATGATATTACCATGGTAATTTCATTACCATCTGCTCCAAGAGATGAAGGTGCTGATGAAGACATTATGAAGTCATACTCTGTCCATTCTTCCTGCAGGGATCTCTGCGTCAGAGCAATTGGAGAATTCCAAGATAATTATGGAGGATTCAATATATAGTACTTCAGCATCCAGTACCTCTCACTCTGTGACACCATCCACTGCCTCTGATGACCATGAAACTACTCTAATTGCTAACATTCCCAATCTTGAGGAGACTTTTGTTTCTCAATCACGTGAGAAAATTAATTTTTGTAATGACTATAGTTCCGCCTTATATATTTAGGCATTTGCAAATTACGTAATTTTTAATTTATTCTCAGAGTTCAATGCTTTCCAAGTAGCAACTGGCAAACAACTGGATTCGATGTCCAGTAAATTAGACGCAATTCTACAAATTCTAGAAGCTCAAGCATTGGCGAGAGGAGAGTTCAAACAGTCATTTTGCGAGAAATATCACCTCCAGTTTCCTCTCCCCAATTTGGCGAAATTGGAAGAATTCAATACCATGCTTGAAGAAAATCAAAATTGCAGAACTGAGTTTGTGCGTAAAAATTCCACCTTTTTTTTTATTACTTCTAACCATTTTTGTGGAAAATGCGATTAATAACTTACTCATTTTCAGCATAAACTATTGCAGTTTTACTGGAATTCGACGGAAACGACAGTGCTACACAAAATTCTGAGTCGAGAGTTGGCAATGAAGTTGTGTGCTGTGAAACAAGTCTCAGGAGAGGTCGTCGTGAAGAACTTCAAACAATTGTGGGCCTGTCTCATGGGTGGGATTTTTTTATTGATGATAAGGATGTGTCGGGCAAAATGACAAGCTGAGCAAAACAAGACATCCAGACAAAATGGTAATAAATTCGCAATATTATCGCCATTTTAACTTGACGTTCTATTTTACTCAGCTATCCCATTTTGTCCGAATAGCCCTAAAATTCCTGAAATTCGTTCTGGCATTTATAATTTCAAAATTACAGGAGTATGTGAAGTCATGGGAAATGCAACCTACGCCATCATCGAGACAACTATGGGCCGGAGTCTTACCCGATCCGTCGATTGGGACGGCAACAGACCAGATGGAACTAAAAAATCTATGACGCCTTGAAAAGGATCTTTGTGTTTACTCTTGCGTTTGAAAGTCAGTGATGTTCTCATTCTATGTATCCTATACCTAATTACTTAATAACAAAAATAAATAAATATTAATTCGGTTTATTGAATATTTCATTTTTCATTCTTCATCACAAATTCCGTAGTGAAGTAGTAAATTAGGATGAGTGCTTTTTTTTGCACTTTTTACAATTTATCATTTCAGTAAAAAATGTATATAATATCTAATGATTTAACGTGTCCCCGGGTCTATATTTATAATCTATATCCCCGAATTGCCGCGGAGACGGAGCCCGGCGGTACCACTGCGCCTCTGAAAGTGAGTGGCGCGGCGACGTCCAATGCCGCAGCGCGACGGCGCAGCGGCGTCTCCGCGGCATTGGATTTCTACTAGGGTTGCGCGATTGAGTTGTTGAGGTTATACACGCGCGGTCTTTAGTTAGGAAGGCGAGTAATAGAGCTTTATAACTCAAAATGTTGTTTTTTGATTGCTTAAGACGTAGATTCCGTGTAAGAATAAATTGACAATTGTTGGACAGGGTGCAGTACATTTTGCTCTTTATAGTAGATGCCATCCTTTGTACGAAACCTCTGTTTTTCCGTCGCCGAACTATTCCGACCATCTCCGATGAGAAAAATTACAGAACCTCCGCACAAAAATTGGTATCAACTTCGTAAAGATCTTAATATGTCCGACATGTTTTTCTGGATTGGAACTTTTGCGGTTTTGTGTTCACTATAAACATCAATAGAGAATGAATTTCAGTGGCTAGTGACTTTCCGTGTCTTTGTAAAAAAAAAAATAATAATACTCCAACAATATGTGGCAAAATCAGCTCTGTTCAATTTTTTATGTGAAATTTAATATATTCATTGACCAGTTTACAAGATACCTGAAAGGTAGATTATATCAAATTGGAAATACTTAACTTGCAGAATAGTCGTAGATTTTGAATTAATTCTGGTAATTACAGTTTTCATGAGACATTGGACAAGAAAAAAATTTGCAACATGAATGTTACCATGGGTAAGAGATGTTTTGACACTTTCTCTTAGAAGCACTTATTCTGGACATATTTGCATAACTAATAACACAGGCACGTTCACCTTGACACAACTTCAATTAATTAATTTTAATTAATGTTCTCCCTCCTTATGAGATTCAGTACACATATCATCTTCATTCAATCACCTAAATTGCCTTCCACTCCTCCACAATTCATTAAATTGTCAGGAGAACTCAAGCCAAGAAGTCAAACAGCGTTTTCACGTCTATTATCAAACTGTTAAAATATAATATATTTACTCCTCTCCCTAATTATGTATTTATTTCGATAATTACAGTGTCAACATGGTACAAACCTTAATGAAAATCTTCTGAGAAAATTCTTCTTACGAGTTATTTCATTTCGTGTCGCTGTTAAGATCAAATCTCGCGGTATATAGACCATCCCTCTTTCTGATATTTTTTCTTGCAGCTTTTTAGGACCAATTTGTACACAATTGATGGAACGGTCGTGTTTGCCTTGACACGAGTTAACTGTTTTACCACTTCATTACCCAATCAATTGTTATTTTCTTTTCCCCTCCTTAATTCCCATATTAATACCTCCAAACTGTAGTTACATCTAAAAAAACAGCAAAGGAAAACATGAGAATAAACATAGGCGAAGGCAACATGAACTTCTCGAAACTAAAAAAAGCAATGCTACGAATTGCAAAACTAAACCAAAATGATGAATTTTGGACAGTCTAAATAACTTCAAGGCTTTAATCATTTGATACTTCTCATAAAAATTTGTTTGCAGGAGTTCAATTTGAAGAAAAACCCGATTTTTTGAAATTTTCTACATACATGTATGTTAATGACCCATAAGTATTGAACGGAATCGCAATTTTGAAAAATTTACTAATTTCTAAAATTTAAGAAGAATTGAAATTGGAAAATTAGAACCTATACATTCCTCATTAACGAAAATTTCATTGCTTTGGCTTTATGTGAGCTGTTCTTTGCAAATATTTTCGTGCATGTCAAGAGAAGTTACATTCAAAAACTTCATACGTTGGGTATCTTTCATGAGCTAATGTTTTGCGGTTTGACAGTTTAAAATGTACATGGGCGATGTTTCAAAAAATATTTCACACACTAAACATTTATTGAAAAATTTCTTGCATCGATACAGAATTTTCCCCATTGCCTTGTTCGGGAATTGGTATGAGTCCTTTTCCAAACTCGGAAAAGCAAAAGTCACTACGGAAAAATCTTATCCAGGCTGTGGTTCTGGGGATTTTTTGCTCCCGCCTGTATTTGCTCTCGGCTTCGCCTCACGCGCAAACTCTGCGCGAGCCAAAAACCCCAGAATGACAACATGGAAATATACTATTTCCATGAAGAATGGATAAATTTCCCAAGTTCTGGACAAACTGCATAATTGATATGGATATTTCCCGCCACAGATTTGAAGTGACAAACCTTTACTTTAGGTTGAAGCACTAAAGATTTTGCTGGAGGTTCATTTTGTCGGGCGGTTCATCTCGGGCCGTCGGTACGATTCGCCGGGCTAATCAAGTATATTTTTTTTCGTGCAATGACTTGTAATGATTTATTGCAGTAATTGCTTTCCTCCACTATTTTCATAAGAAGAGTGCCTATTTTATTATCTTAGAAATTTCTGCTAGGACATGACACAGGCCCTCAAAAGTTATAAATTTAAGGTCGAACTCCAAACCTGCCCTAAAGCGAGCAGGACATTCCATAGATATTGTTGCGATGTACTACTCATGTATTGCTAAAAACTGTTCAGTAATTTTAAGCTACTGATGATTTATAATTTTGATTGCTTAATTTTTCTTAATGTGCTCCGATTTCAATATTTTACTAACGGAATGTAAATATTGTTGCATAAAGAAAAGTGTTAGGTACAAATCTTTCAGACAATAACTGTTCAATATTTTAAAAAAAACCACAGTTCGACTAGAGTCAAGTTCTTCAAATTTGGGTCTCCATATTTCTGACTAACACGGAAAACACTCAAATGCACAAGCCGATGCATTGCATCTCTTTTTGCAATGGTAATGGATATTTTCGTATTTAGCTTTCTGATGTATATGTTTGTAAAATTTTTTTCTTTATATTGTTTCAAGTGGACAATGAGAATTTTGGGTTTAATGACGAGTTGCTAAGCAAGAAGCGTTTAACACCCGAGCAGTTGTAGACTTCACTATTCTTCTCCACATATAAAATTGAATTTGGATAAATAATGTTAAAAATAAATTAGATAATGCCATCTCAAAATGTAACGATCAATGTATCCTCTAAATAATTGAAAGTACCAAAATAACGAACGATAAAATACTTCCTTAAGTTAGTTAAAGGGCAAAACATAAAAACTTTCTTCAGAGTTTTTCATTTTCCATAAAAAAAGTATTGTATGGATTTGACGGTCATCCATATTTTATTGACATGGTTGACGATCTTTTTGCCGATGGCCATCGCATAGAGAAAAAAAATAGTGACGGAATTGTTGGGTTTCGATTAATTCTCCATCAACTGACCGTCATTTTGCATCTTCACTCCATATATACATATATAAGCGCATAGCCCACATGCAATGGACCCTTTTTGGTGCGCCGATGGAACGACTACAATAAAAATTAATGAACAAAAAAAAACATTTTTTTTTACAGTTGAGCGATGGCCTTGAGGCTTCGCACCAGCAAAGATGTCAAAAAAAGTTCTTACTACGTATGGTACCTGGGCGCTCGTGAAGCTAAAGGGGTGGATGCAATGCCCGGTGCCATAGCATATCTTCTCGAGCGTGAACGACTTCAAGAGCCTTTCAAGGTCACACTCCAGGTAAGACAGTTATCATTATGCCCACAAATGGCGAACCACCGAATAAAGGTTCACCAGTGTTATTTTTAGAGTGCACATTTGCGCACCCTTGGGCCATTAAAAAGCGAAGTAGAGCCGGTTTTCCTATGGAATCAATTCGCACGTTGCCTGCTTCCCATAAGTACAATAAACTTATCGTCTTTATGGCAGGGGATCCCTTCTAATGCCTCTCTTATCGTATTCTAATTTTGTCGCCAGTGAATTCTACGTTATTTTGAGCATTGAGGTGCTTCAAAACGTGTAGAATGTCCAATCGAAAGTTCCTGTATTCCATTGATATTATTCATGCTTGGCGCAGATATTGTAAGAAGTTCAAACGAGTTTTACCCAATTTATTTTATCTCTATGACTGAAACTCTGTATTCATGAAGTATTTTTCATATTTTTTTTTCAACTTTTGTGATATTTTTAGGGAAATAATGTTAATGTATACGATCCATACCTATCGGACAACATTCGATGCATCCACCCCAGATGAAAAATCTAGAGTCTTTCTTAGTACGAAATACTCTTCGTCTGCGTCTCTCTCTGCGCCACTGCAAAGACTATTCGCGAGACGCGGAGCCCAGCGCTCGCAGTCTTCAGCGGAGAGACGATCGTCGCCGGATGGTCTTCTGAATCTCTAGCTGAAAGACCGCTCCCCTGGTCTTTAGGCCAGAGACTTCGCAGATTAGCGTTATTCAGATAGATAATTAATTAATTAAGCCATTGAATTTTGATACTTAAATATATGATTTATTATTATTATTATTATTATTATTATTATCTTCATCATTACTAAACAACGACAATTTTGTTTTTAGAAGAGTTGTTTTCATATTGTTAATTGAACAAAAATAATGATATGAATATTTTACTTTACCATATGTTGAGATTTAAGTAAAAGTTATCAATACGTGATGAGCGTTTTCTCTAAGTCCGCGTCTTTCATTCAGAGATTTAGAAAATGAAATGAACTATCAAAAACTCGAGTCGCGCAGCGAAGACTGCCAGAGACTAGGGGAGACCTCCAATTCCACTCAGAGACTGAAAATGACTAATTGCAGTCTCTGGCCGCCTCCAGAGACTGGAAAATTTCATCTCGGGCGGGACTTCCATTTCTTCGAATCAGTTGTCTCTTGTAGATTACCCTTTCCACCGGGTCCAGAATTAGTTGGTGATTCATTACTGGTGATATGTTACGTTTGCGTCATTTGTCATGAAATCATGAAACATTGTATTGATTTCGTATTTGGATGTTGTCGCGCAATTTCGATTATGATTAAAAAATTGAAGATGTATCTGACGTATAGATATCTCATAGAGAGAATTGAAAACAGGGACACTCAAATTTCTTGTACCAGATTAAAAAGTACTAATTCTGAAAATGAAGATCTGATAACTAAAAGAGCTCTGAAAAAATCGCAGGTGTGTCAGAAAAATAATTGTCCAAATATTTTCAGTATATACCTAATTGAGTTCAGTGGTTGTCCACAATGAGACATTAAACGATTTTTTTTCAAGCGCAGACAATTTGTGGATTGAGAATGGTCAACACGTTGATGATGTCATAAAACAACTAACAACATCCGCATTTTTGACCTGAACAACATTCCTCAAATAACATGTTTGAATTCATGAATTTGATCGACTGGGAGATAGAAGTGAGTGCTTTGAAAGTAGTTGGCAGGCGTGAAATTCAACGAAAACCATAAATGGAGGAAAGTAGGTACATTTGGAGGATTTAGGTTGTAGAAATGTTCAATTACATTCCTGAAATTCTCCTCTTGACCTTTAATGTACTACAAATTTCTCAGATGCTAGATAATTTATGGTCGATACACTACAATAAAATCAACAACACTGTAATTGGTACATCAACACCCATAAATTATTTCTATAGTACCTCAGTGCCTTGTTAGATATTTGAATAGATCTATTATTCGAATTTCAGCCAGTCAAATTAACAGTGAATTATGGCCGAACAATTTTCTCTTTCGAGTACAACTTCGTGCTATGCCTTTAGCTTTTTTGATACTCCTCAAATATTACTTAACTAAGTTATATCTTTCCAGTTTAATAAAGAAGCAACGATTTAAGAGCTTTAGGTTTTGGCGAGACAGATAACTTGATATAAATCTACGTGATTGCAGATGCGAAACAAAACGATATAAACTATCATCGTAAAAAAATTAGAGCATAGTTTTTTATATCACTTCATTTATTGAAAACAATATGACGCAAAATCCGTTGAAGTTACGAATAACATTCTAAAATGTAAAATATAGGCCACGTCAAAATGAATAAATTAAACAGTAAATTTTTTTGTCTTGCTATCATGGATTAAGAGCTAGCTTGGGTAAAAGATGAGCGCGTTAACGGTGGCCGCTCGGTCCAGTTCCACCAACACTCTATTCCCACAAAAACTCCGAAATTATGACACATATAAGAAAATGTTATATCACCTAATTTATCTATTTTTACATGAGCCATATCTTTTCTTTAAAACGTTTTCCTCTATCTTGAAACTGTTTTGCAGCACTTCATTTGAAGTAAATAAATTTGTTAACAATACCCCCAAAATAGTCTTTTTCGCAATTATAATCATCACTTTGAAAACCCGCACCCTTGACAACAATATTCGATAATAACATCGTATATACCACTCGAGGCATACCAGAACATCTTGTGTCAGACATTTAAATTCGTGTCGATAAACGAAAAATGCGAGAAAATATTTCTAGGGCAGTGGGTATCCTGTTGTTAGCCCTGAAAAAAATGTTCCAAGTGTCCGACTATCTCACAAAATCGAAAATGAAAATCCAAGAGGGTATAAGTTTAAAGGTAGCTCGTACGAATAAGGCAATATTTTCCCCGAGGCGGCAGGAAAATGTTACTTTGCGGGCGCGGGACGGAAGTGATAATTTAGTAAGGAGGAAAAAAAACTATTTTCGCATGTAGCCGCTACAATGCACGTAGAAACACTTAAAAATGATCAAATCATTCGTCAATTCGTCAATTCTCTCCCGAAAACAGGTCTTTTACTTATTACTAAAAATCCCTCATTTCGTACATTATCACCCAATTAACAAACAATTTATTTGGCTAAAGCACCGAGATTTTTCTCACTCTGTTGTTAATTCAATTTCGACCTCGGTACAGAGAGAGGAGAGTGATAGAGGAAAATGCATGAGAAATAGAACGAAGAAATAACAAACTATCTAAAAATAATGAGTAATGAAAGGTAATGGTTGTTTGATGTTGTTAAACCTGAGCAATTAGGAGCCATCTCTAATTTCGTCTTTCTTAAAAATTCAACGAATCGTGCAAACTATCCGCTTTACTTACCTCAATGTAGGCCTCAGAATCTATTTGAGAAGTCCAAATATTCAGTGATTGCAAAATAACCCTGGGATTTTTTCCGCTTCTTTCATGGGTTGGGAAATGAAAATAATTGAATGACCTTATCCATTGGGCAAATGGCGAATACGCCGAGTACACGGAGGAAAGACGGGAGGGTAAAAGAGAGTGCATAAATGTATTTGGTGTTTCGATGCCACCAGCCCAGTGAACTTGTTTTCTATAGATGTATACTGGGCATTCATGAAAGAGGGAAGAGGTGCGGAGCATGAATGCCAGTGGTTAGTATTGGAATCTGGAAACGGAGATAGTAGTCTGACTAGGCCAATTGCTTGAGTATCATACTTAATGAGTAGAGAGCACAAGATGACTCATTTGTCTCTCATAGAGAATACACGATATTCATTTTGATGCACTGAGGGAAAAATATACTTCGGCGCAATATTACCATGTTTCAGAGAAATAGATATTTATAAAAAAATGAATTTTATTGTTTTAGTGAAACCCAAGTGACATTAATTAACTACCAATGATGTTAATCATATAACTCTACGTGATAATTAGAGACAGAGGATCTTAGGTGAATTTGTACAGTAATAATTAAGCATCCCGAACTAATTAATTTTTTATTTTCAAATTAATAAAAATAATGTTCAACCCAGGTCAGTTGTCATATAATTGTTTGGAGTTAAGCGATTCACATGATTACATTTAATTGTAATTGTCAGAGATTAAATGCAACGACGAAATTTCATTTTTTAGGAATGCCTATTACTCTGAAAAATGAAATTGTTGGGCCGAAGTATATTTTTCCCTCAGTGTGACAATGTTCCTGAATTCACTGTATACTAACTACAATTCAATTAAAAATATGGTGAATAAAAATTAAGTTTATATTATTTGTCAATTATGATTCACGAATTTCGTATTTGACGGTATGATGCACAAGAACCCGAGTAGAAATTTCGTCAGGGTTAAGTGGGCCCTTAAAAAATTCCCTGATAGGGTATGTCCTATTGGAATTAATTCGTTTCTTCATTTTTGAATTCCACTTTTAAATTACGCTGGTCTCACTAAGTATTGATAAGTTCAATAAGGCAGAGTTTCCTAAGAGTTGAAAACTATAGGGCCATCTCTACGTCCGATACGGATTATGGATGGCATTATGGGCTATCCCGCACCATAAGGTTAGCCTAATGATGTCCTGATGAGGGACTCATAAAGGGATCCCACGTTATAACTAGCCAACGACAGGCTGTTGATGCCCTGACTTAAGTTTGTGTGTAAATACAATTTACCATTTTTACTTAGCCAAACACTGCCTTGGTCGAGATTAGTCTGACACAACTCAGTCATTCCTCCGCCAGGATTTGGCCCAGAGTACCAATATAAAAGTCTAGAAGTCAATATTGACGTTCGAACCGGAGTATTATAATGCCTACCACAATAATATTCGAAATTCCACAAGGTTGTTCGTACAGTTATCCATTAGGACCTGGTCGGTGCACACTTTTTTAGCAAAATTGAAATAAGTTGCCCATTCACTTGCTGTAAGATCTTTTTCAACAACCTCAATTTCTTCATTGGAAGAACATTTAGTTTTGGCCTAATGTTCAGAAGGTCCTCACCGATTGAAAGTCGTGAAAAATGATGAACTACTTGGCATGATTATAACATGTGTATACACCCAGGAGTACGAGCATTTGGAACAAACGTTCTAGTCTTTTCGACCCATGAACCCTCATTATCTACTTTTCCCACATGTTTATAACGCATTTAAGCTGCCAACATGGGACTCAAAATGACAATTGTATAAAATTCTTGTGAATGAATTTCCACGCTTATTTACTCTAGCATTGCGCCAACAGCTGACTTTCGCTGGATTGCGCCGCGATGATTGTTCGAGCATTACACGCTCATGATCAGATAAGAGAATGGTTTGTTACGCACGTGGGAATCATACCCATAGTTCTGCACAGTCTGGAAATTTTGATGATCATGTTTGGCAAGAAGAAGAAAAAGATCCATATTACTCTCGGCTTTCTTCCAACGACAATTTTTATATTTTCTCATTTGTCGAGAATTTCTCCTTCGTGTTCGAGTCATCCGATGAACGTAACCACGTACCACCGCATGCTCAACTGGCCATCAACCAGCGGATCTACATTCTAGATCGTGATCAGTTTCATTTCTTTTGTCGTGTGTAATACGATGGAAAATTGTGCGTGACCTGTGCATGAATTCTATCCGCATCCGTCATGCGAAAGAAAATTATCTATAAATTGATGGAATTTGATTGCAACCTGATGGTAACATGTGAATGAACAATTTATAGAATTTTTTCCAACATGAATATTTTTTTATCTATCGTAAGGTCATATTTCTTGTTAAAAAAAGAGACTTAGACTGTGGCCATCGAATGGGCCACGCCAGATAATATACTATTATAGCAGACGGCGGATAAGCTGGTTCGACCCCAGAATTGCCCAGTCCCCTCCACTATTGCTGGATTATATATGATAGAAAAATTGGGGGGGCTGAGATTTTGGGACTCGACGATTGTGTCGGTAACATAACGGAGAAACCGTAACGTTTTTATTCGTCTAAATAATTACATTAATATAATCAGTTTGATAGGTACGAGTATGGTCAAGTTTAATAATAGTAAATAAAAACTCTAAAACGAAAGTACTAGGTTGTATATTCAGCGCACTTGTCAAGGGGTTATACATGACAGTATTTTTTAGTTCCCAAGTTACCTTCGAACAGTACCAGGTGTTATACATTGTACTATCCAGCAGTACTGAATCATATGAATGAACAGCCTGTTTTGTTTAAATCTGAGTGAGAAACAAACTTGATCTTCCACACCATTTGTTGAATTTCGTTCATTTTTGTACAATTACAAAGTTATTTGATTGTGTTCTTGACACTGGCACGCTCCTTTCATGTACAGAGAAAATATACCTAATTTTACTATATTTGCTACATGATTCTAGTACATCACGGTATTAAAATACTAGATTCTAGTGTGTGAATATACCTACTTCTAGTTCATTTCATATTTGATTCTATAGTATATTCTACTGGGAAGAGAAAATTGAATAATTAAATCATTTCAATTCCCGAAATTTCTTTCACGTCGTTCACTGGAATTTTTTCCCGTATCTTTTCAATATACGTTGTTTCTTTTCGGGTATTTTTTATTATCGTGGCTGAGTCAGTGGTCATCAGAATTATCAACTTCCCAATTATTTGGAAAACTACTTCTGAGTAAATGTGTGTGTGTGTATGCTGTAGGTGTGGAATCGAAATTTTGGTCAACGATTTCTCACGAACGGATCGGTCAATCCGGGCTAGTGAGGTCGTAATCTGAACATCTTCATGGAACTTACATCTAATTAGGTTTTGGTTTGAATCGATCTAGCAGTTTCTTTGTTATTAACATATGGATTGTTCACAGCGCTCGATTGCAAAGACTGTGAGAGATACGGTAAAAAGTACTCAACGGAACTTGTTTTGTAAGTGGAAATGGATATTTATTTGTTTACAACTTTTTTCTATAATTGTCATAATTAAGGAAGTATGACGGGTTTAACCCTCGAGCCTTCACACCCCTATTGTCGTCTCACTCCCACTCAGGTAATGCGCATAAGTCTCATCCTCATGCTCACCATCTACTCAAATATTCATGATTATCTACTTGATAAATGGGATAGTTTAAAATTCTCAAACCTGCAAGTTTGCGTTGTGAACCGCACGTGTCACACTGATGTACAAACATTAGGGTCTCCTCTGAAACCCAGCTTTACACATTTAATTGACGTGTCGGGAAATCTAGGGATGCAAACAGAAATCACAAACCGAGAAGTTTTGTTTGTGTTTCCAAAACATGGGGCTCTGTTTTTTCATTTGTCCTCATTCTTCATCACAAAAGTTAGTGTTGCAACTGAATACTTTTCATTAATTTGTCGATCAGGCGAGGCGCCGGAAGGTAACGAACAGATGTCCGCTACCACGGACCAATCGCTAGCGACACAGACCGCCTTGGATTATGCCTCAACCAATTGAGAGTCATAATCTATTGTCCTTTGTATTGTTCACTATTTTCATCATAATTTTTGAAGTGAAACTTCTTATGGGAGGGTTTTGAAATCTCGATCGGCAACCTTTTTGGTGACGCTCGCTCTAACGTAGTAAGTAAGAGTGAGAGGCCTCCGGGAATCGAGCGAGAGTGAGACGGACTACCTTACGTCTCCTCTATCGGGCGAGAGTGAGAGGCCTTCGTGTATCGTGCGAGAATGAGACGGAAGACTTTCTGTCTTTCATGTCATTCTCTGCGTTCAGGCGGCGTCGCGATCGCAGAAAACAGCTGTTGGTTTCTAACACAGTGATCATAAGCAACGTATTTTGTTTTTGTGCGTGTCTTCATTACTTAAATCGAGAGTTTTGTGCAAATATGCCGAAGTCGGGTGCAGAAAGGACAAAAACGTGGCGGGAGAAAAAACGGGCGAGTGAAGAAATTGATCAGAATAGAAAACGGAAAAAAAGTAGAACTGAAATTGGACGAGATAGTAGGGAACGGAGGCAAACACGTGCTAACCTCTTACGTGACAGTGTGGACGATAGTGTAAATAATCCAGAGAATGAACTATTAGCAACGACTTCGACTCATCCTCCTCCTGATTGTGATGTACATAGTGGTGATCGATTACAATATTCAGACTTTAATGAGTTTAAAACTGCACATAAGAACTTTCACCGTGATTTTATAAATAATCCATTCGGTTTTACGTGTTGTGTATGTGATAGATTATGGTTTAAAAATGACTTGAAGACTCTATCCGTTGAAAATGAAATTCGTATTCAACAAAAATTTCCAGAATTCAGAAGTAATAATGAGCTGGCATGCACCAGCTGTCGCCAGGCTTTGAGGAGAGACAAAATTCCAACATTGTCGAAATTGAATGGCTTTCTATATCCCCCGATCCCTGCACATCTTCCGAAGTTAGATTTTAGAACATCATGACACCCAATATGGACCTGAACTTGAAACAACTAAAATCGCTTTCAATTGGGTTGTCATCTGTTCGAGAAATGTGTGCAGCTGAATGTCGCACAGAAAGCGGACAGGGGATTATGCTTATAGCACTCTATATTTCACCAAATCAGGAGATGGCGAAAATAATAGAGTTTATTCACCTTCACTTGCTGCCGTATACTCCAGTGGGGGCTGCAGAAGTTGGAGTAGAGCTGGACAAAAAACCTATGATTCTAGGTGGAGATTTTAATGTTAATTTTGCTTCAGAGGATTCCAAGCTATTAATTCAGTTCTTGCAACAGAAATTCTCATTGGAAATGAACAATTCACCAATTGAATCGACTACACGCCATGGTACCACGATCGATGCAGTTTTCTCACGTTACATCGAAAATTTGGAGTCATGAGTCTTCATTACCTATTTTAGTTACCACAAACCTATCATTTCGTTCATGAAGAGTCTACCAGAGAATGAAGGTGAAGCTGATTGAGATTTAATTCATCATATTCATACTAATATTATTGTATCTTGAAAAAAGTATAATTATTATGATGAATAAATTAATATTTACTATCAAGAAGTGTTTGACACGTCATTAAACTGATTCCTCTCCCTCTAAACATAGAAAATTAAATAATCCTTGCCGATCCAATCATTCAGTTTCACTTCTATCGCGTGTCTTCATGACACACCATTTTTTTTTTATTTGTATTCTCCTTTTTGTTAGTTTGGTTCTTATCAGCATCGTATGAGGGTACGCTGAGAGAACGATTTGCTTATATCTACCTGATGGATTCGGTTGAAGGTTTTTTTACGATTAGGTTCACATAACCGTACATTCATTAATAGCTACAGCTAATGGTGGTACACTCAACTGCTAGTTGATTTTGACACCATTTGGTTGTACTGAATTTTTCAGTTGACGCAAACCGACACCCGATTAATACAACCGAGCGTTTGGTAATAGTTACCGAATGGAGGCTAATTCAACGCGCCCTCTAGTTATAACAGTGCCCGGTGAAGAAGCCATGACGTGTGTGAACGCCGGCCGGGTCGGGTCAATTTTTGTGATAAAAAATTAGTGATAAAGATCGAAGAACAAATAGAAAGTGTAAATAAAATGGAAGAATTGTTCAAGAAATATGTCTATAGACAACCCGTATTTTGACATTTTTATATGGCAATCAATGCTTAATAATAAATAACAGAGAGGTTATGCCAAATAGCGATTCGGTAACTATTACCAAATCCTCCAGTTGGCTCAACCTTAACCTCTTAATTGAGCCATTCGGTAACTATCACCGGGCCATTCAATTGTTCTTATTTAACCGCGCTATGAGGTAACAGTTACCGAGCCTATGTAGTATTAACTAAATCGTTCTCTCAGTGTAATGAATGTCAGATGCAATGCTAATCGGGCAATGACCTGTAATCATTTCTCTTGTTTTTTTCTGAAGAAATTTATGATAATTTTAATCGAATTAAAAATAATTAAGAGGATTATTTTTTACCCTCTGATTTCGACCAATCAGAGCGCAGTATTCGTGGTCACATGACACCTTCACGTTGGTTTTATTTTGGTAAATCACCGAGCCACAGGGGTTTTATCAAACTGATAAAACCCCGGTAGATCCTCAATTGTTATTCCGGATTTTGACATTTCGTTGTGATTAAAACTTCTATTAGAGGTTCTGTCCATTTCCAAAACTTGTGCAAAATGAGTCGGTTCGACAAGGAGTCACTGCCTGAAATTGATCACTGTAAAATAAATATATTCAATTTGAAAAATTTTCCCTTTTGAATGCTCGGAAATACTACATTTCGTGTGAAGTGCCATGTAACCTCGATCATTGTGCTCTGATTAGTCAAAATCAGGGGGTGAAAAATAATCCGCCGAATACCCCTCGACCTTTAAAATTTATAGGACAATTCCCTCAAGCTTTCTTGTGTAGCAATGATCAGGATAAGTTTGGCAGAAAAATTTTTAACCTGCCAAACTTTTCCCTCTCGTTGCTACGCAACGGAGCTATCGGGAATTATCCGATAAATTTTAAGGTCTCGGGGTATTACAACCGATGAATAAATAGTGATTTTTACGATGCCCTTAAGGAGGGAAAAGATATAGCGTACGCACAATTCCGGTCGATGAAGGACACAAGAATCTGAGGAATGTTTCTTCCTTCTCCTTTTCCGCAATCCTACGGCAATGGCAACACAAGTCACATGGGTAATTCTGCTAGTAGAAAATGCAAGAGTACGATGGATGCAGTCGAGTTAAAATTGCGCAATTATAATTGCAACGCTCTCCAACCATCCAACTACGATAACAACTTGGTGCCACTACTGCGCGAGAAAGTCTAATACGTATACCTGATGGCTGTCAGTCAGACGCCTTCTGAATTTTAAGAGACAGAGAATAATGTTGGGGATGATTTAGACTTATTGACTTATTTTTTCTATTTATTATAAAAAGGAAAACATTTTACCTTATTTTTCACAAATTATTTTTGAAAGTCAAAAACTGATTTAGAAAAATTTTACCATAAATTTTGCGCTTGCAATGATCGTCGAATGAGCCACTAGATCTGGTGTATTATTATATATTTTATTTTCATGCCCACAGATAGATCAACGTGAGACTCAAATTTTTTTTACTGAATTTTACAGGCCGTCTTGATTCGTCTTTCTCGTTCATAGGCAAACATGATGCAATTTTCACTATGTTCCAGCATCGTAAACTTATGCGACTATATTGGAAAAATTAGTTTATTATTAACTACTGTGGCTCACGCCACATAAGATATTTACTGCCTTGACATAGTAGTAATAGAGATGTGTAGTATGTCTGATATCTCGTGGTATCATAACACTGAGAATGGAGATTTGTTTTGAAAATTATAGCAAAACTGATTAGTGAAGTACTGCAAAGTAAAGAAACACTGATAGAAACATTTCCGAAGATACATCACGTTCAAGACGCCTTAGTATAACAGAAATGGCGAAATATGGTTTTCGACATTGCTGCTACGTTCAGCTCGTGCCGAAATAGTACTTTTCGTAACAAGGGCCTTAAAAACTTTTTTGGCTTAAAAACTTTTTCAGTGCGTGAAGCCTGTTTTCACGCACGCTTCGCGTGCGCGAAAACCCGCCCACGCCCTTCCTGTCAAAAAACAATGTTCGTTACTCGGGCAAAAAAACTTTTCCGGCGATTGTAAATGCAATCCTCGGCTTCGCCTCGGACTGCAACATCGCAATCGCCAAAAAAGTTTTTAATGCCCTTGTTACGAAAAGTACTATTGCCCGAGTAACGAACATTGTTTTTCGACAGGAAGGGTGTGGGCGGGTTTTCGCGCACGCGAAGCGTGCGTGAAAACAGGCTTCACGCACTGAGTGTCAAAAAGTTACTTTTCGGCACTCGTAGAACGTGACATCACTGTCAAAAACTATCGTTCGACACACGTGCGATGGGGTGTTTCAGCTCGTGCGATTGGCAGGCTGAACTTCGCACTCGTGAACACCCCATCGCACTTGTATCGAAATATACTATTTTTAAATCGAGGTTCTTCTCTCAAGCACATGGCGTTGTGATCTTAGAAAATATTTCTAAACCTGAAGGAATAAATATTATGAAATAGTTGATATGTCCCATAGGACAAACGTAGTTGTCCGTGTTTACGCGTGACTATGTTTTTTTTTCTTTTTTTTTTCCTCCGTCCCTCTCATTTGTACGCCCCCGGTAGCGGCCGTGTAAGCATTCCTTCAGGGGGCGTACCGGACACCCACCCATGCGGCTGGGGCCGACTTTCGCCATTTTTAGGCCATCGTATTTCTAAACACAGGGCAAACCTCCAGAAACCCCTGTGCTACGATGGCCGGCGCCTATGATGGAACCCGCCCCCCCCCCCCTGCGTCGGGTTAGGTTCCCGCTCGGCCGGGCGGTCTCATTTTATGGGTACCGCCGATAGCACACACGGGAGTTCCTGCATCGGTCGGAATCCATGAGAAAATATTCTCCGGCGGCCGGGCGCGAACCTAGGACCTTCGGAGTAGTAGGCAGATACTCTACCACTACGCCAAAGCCTCGACACGCGTGACTTGACTTGACTTGAAAATTGTTTATTAACATTTGTCATATATACATACTATATACAGTATTAATATCTTAAGTGCTACGCTCTAGATCACCAGCCATTGGCTTTATATCTAATATGATTAAAGTTTAACCTAATTTTACACGCCTGACTATGTGGGTGTGTACGTATGTCTGCATTGACATTTCGAGTATACACCGGAAAGTCAAATTATCTTTGTAGAACAAAAATATTTTTATTTAAAAACATAAACTTCCGAGATTATTCACGAAAATCATAAAACGTTAGGAAAACTCGGGAAATTTCGAATTTACCTGAAGAAGTGATTAGTTGGAACGGAAATGAAGAATAGTTTTCTTGGTATTAGGCAGAAATGACGGATCTAGAAGTTTTCATTGGGTCACACTTAATTATATCCTCTGGAATAGCCCAAAAAGGCTTGCTCCATTTTTTTTCACATTTTCATTGATAAAAAATTCCTTTTTGTCACTCGGCCCGCCTAACCTCGTTCTTTGCGAGGCCTAGGCCGATAAGTGGCACTTATCAGGCCTACGCCTCGCGAAGAACGAGGTTAGGCGGGCCGAGTGACAAAAAGCATAGTATGTCATATGGCCTTTAAAGCATTTTTCTAACAAATATGATCATAATCTGGGCCGAAGGCCCCTTATGACATAATATACTGTTGTGGTTATTCATCATCCTTGGGTTCTGTAAACCACGGCTGCGCAACATTTAGACATGAAAAACTCGTCGTAACACACACTCCAAGATCATCCACTGTAGTGAACGGTTGATCAGTGACTTCTTCGATCCCTTTTTCAACCTCCATTCCGTATAGTGCACTGTGAATCGGTAATCGGCTCTCTCGAATGAATCGTTAAGACATCCATCGGTCACGAGCCATATTGCGACACACTAAGTGCCCGCGGGGTACAGAGAGTAAAAAAAATTGAGGCGAGAGGCTAAAAAAACAAAATGATGAGAAACGTGCGAGTTTTACGTGTCTGCGATATTGAAGGCTGATCAGCGAGGGCGCGGTAAGGTCAAGCCCTGTAGGCTAAAGAAGTGCGTTTCTGTTAGAAAAAACTGATGTTACGACTTTTCGATTTTTTCTTATGTGTCGATGTTCGAAGGTATTCCTAGATAATTTTTGAGAAAATCTATGTGTGAATGGGTATTTTGTTTTTCTTTATTTGACACGTTCTGCCTTGGTCTTTGCCCACAGAATTTGCCGCGAGAACTTGCTTTGGAGATAATACTGTAGAAACATATGCGGTCGATTTCCACCATTGAAGCAATCATACTTTTTAATGACAGAATTAAACACTTATAAACGGCCTTGTGAAACGTTAACGGACGCCAATGATGACCCCCCCCCCCCTTCGTGGCAGGTTGGGTTCCCGTCCGCCCTTGCGATCTCATTTTGTAGATACTGTCGATAACACATACGGAATATTCCTGCTATCAATCGGAATCCATGAAAAAATTCACAGAAAAACAATATTCGAAGGCCGAACGCGAACCCAGGACCTACTGTAAGCCAGTAGACATACTAGAGCCATAATTTGTATGCATGTGTCTGTAAAGTGAAATATTTCGACAAAGATTTTGCTCACGAACAAATTATGCGATTGCAGTTACATATGGCGCAATTGAAGCATCTCCATATAATTGAGGTCTGATTAGATTTTTATGCTAATTTGATGCCTACGACGTTACATCCATTCACCATATGTTTGACTGAAGTATTCTCAGTGTTAGTTTCACCTTTTTCAAACCCCTTCTGAAATTTTAATATTCAACTAGTGGGTGGGATGTATTTGTGCCCTCAGTGAGGACACAATGCAAACTTCCCGATTTGGTAACTCGAGGTGACTTTTCACTTCAGTATTTACTGATTTTTTTTTCATTTCTCTATATGTCGTTGCCTTTTGTAATTTTTTTCATAATCACGAGATAACTCCCTCTTCCACGTGAAGGTCATTTACTTCTCATTAAGGCCGTTAAGTCTCATTGGAGCATTTTAAAACCACGAATATACAACAACTATGTTGAAGAAGTTCAATAAGTCTGTATCTCTGGCTTCACTCGACTTCACGTTCCATGGCAGCATTGATACACGAAAGTGATATACAAGTATTATATTCTGGGTCGGCCCATGTTTACTGTAGAGAACAATTTTTGCGATCGCCGACGCCATCTAGTCTCCATTCATGCACACATCATATGAATAACTTTTTTCTAACGGCTCTACCACCTTAATTATGCACATTATGGGAAAAAGACTATACACATTAAATGTGCATCTTTTCCTGCGGAACAATTTATGTTAATAAATTTTTCCCCTAACTCCAACCGTTTACGAGATATAACGTTATGAACAATTGAAATTGTTAATAACAATATATATTCTGAACCAATATCTGTCAAAAACTAATCAGGGCTAAGTTACATGAAGACGCGTCGATTGAGACCTCGATGGCTTCGATTGGTGTATCCATTCGTGAGAAATCGTTTACCAAAATTTAGGGCACATATATACAAATATACACACACAGACATTGACTCAGAATTCTTCGAAGATCATTTTGGTACCCTTAAGACACCAGTTACAGGCCGAAATGAAAAAGTTCGATTCCGGGGTGATTACAATAACTTCCCTATCGGGAAGTTAAAAATTTTGGAAGATTTCCAAAAAGTTTTAAAATTGACGAACCGTGAAGTATTGAATATATGAGAAATTGAGTGAAACTTCCAAACTTTGTGTCGGAATATCAATGCCGGTCAGATAATGATCTTCTCGAGCGGCGAGATGGAGTATCTCGCAGTGCTTTACTAAATTTATCTGCAATTTTTGTATTTGAAGAAAATCAATATGCAGCATCGATTTCAAAAATTGTAGAAAATATGATGATTTCGGTTTTTGCTTCCGAATGGAAGCATTGCAATCGTTCAATCTTGCCTTTCGCTAATTATGCTCGTAAACGATCTATAATGGTTTGGCCTTTTTTCCTTCGATCGTTCATATCTCAGACACTAACGGATAAGTATTTTTCAATTTTTTCTTATCAAAATCAGCGACTCAATGGGATCCAGGGAATGGTTGAAGAACATCTAGTAGAATGCGGATTTCATGGTATCACCAGTTTTCTAGATTTCAATTTTTTCGTTTTCAGGGTTTTTATTTTATTTCTCCATAATTATTCAACCGATTTGCTTCTTTTTTCAAAATGTGGGCTTTGACGAGATCTATGATATGGTTGAAAAACATTGAGTCAATTAGTTCGGGTAATATGAGATATTCCTATTTTTTAACTTTTGACTTTGGTTTTACTTTTTGTGTTTGTTCGCACTCTAGGGTCCGCAAAAATTGTGATAAAAACCTGAAATTTGGAACACAGGTTCCTCTTGTTGTGGTGAGGAACCCTATTGAATGGCGATTGAATCATTAGTATCATTAGTTTTCTAGCTTTCAATTTTTTCGTTTTCACGATTTTGTTGTTTTTTTTTTCAAAATGTGTGCCTTAACGAAATCTATGATATGGTTTTTGAAAAAACGTTTTTCAATACTAGAACATGTTCATTTTTTGTGCAATCGGACTATTCGGAAGTTTACCACCAATGAAATTGGGGGAAATAAGAAAAACGTCGACATGCTTGACACATTCGAATGGGGGGACCCGAGGACCGCCTGCTTGTTTTTATTTGATAACGCATGATATTACTGAAACTTGTTGAAACTTAATCGCATTGTTGAAACTTATGATGATAATGCTAGTTTTTTGAATATTTACATACATTACCACACAATGAGCTTCATTTTATTTGAATATCGTAGAACGAAGAGTTGTCGATATTCTCATATTTGTGACATAATTTCTAATTATTTTATCAATATTCTAGGTTATTTTATCAATATTCTAGGAGTTTTTAAACGATTTTTGATCATTATTTTGCTGCCAATTTTTTTCTTAATGAACATTTTATCATATAAAGTATGTAACGATCAGGTGGGGCTGCTCGTTCGGAAGTAGGAGTATACTAGGACGAGAGGAAAATCCGGGAATCAGGAGTCCAATAAGGAAGAAGGAAAAAGATTCGCGTCCACTTTCGGGTGGTTATAGTTTAAAAGTTAGCATTAATGTTAAGGGAATAATCGAGAGGAAAGGGAATTTTGGGGTTACCAGTTCTATTTTTGAGGGGCCCATAGGGCATCGCGAAGAAGGGCCGAGGTACGAGTCATCCGATGACTCTATGGGAAAAACCCCTAATGTTAATCTGGCGGAAATGATATAATTCCGATTGAAATGTCGGCGCTCAAATCTATTAGGGTTGGAAGAAGTCCGTTGGTTTAGGTGGAAGGTCGTTTTGAACAAAGGCAACCATTGTTCAAACGAATTGCCAGGTTGCAATCGGGTCTGCGAAATTTACGCGTTTTGAGAATTTAGAGTCTCCGAACTTCGAAAAATCCCTGAGAAATCACCCGCGAGCAGCGTCAAAAATCCCGGTAATCAAAATAATCCCTACCTATTCGGGTAAAAACGAAAATTTTGAGTTATTATGATGTAAGAGTCTAAGTCCTGCAAAACTCCATGTTTAAAATTTTGGTTATTTCGCGCGCTAAAAGTCCCGAATCTATCCGTGCCCTTTTGGTACGATTCGGCAAAAGGGGGAGGGAGGGGTGTGTTGCGATTTTTCACACCTTTGCCCAATTATATACGCGCGGGGAAGGTCAGTCGATCTTAGATCGAGTAAGGTGACACAAGTGTGAACAAACACAAAAGGACCAAGCCATTGTACGCCTTTCGGGAAGTGCCGGCTAAACCATGGCAAGAAAAAGAGGCAAAATAGTAAGGAAAGCTGCGTTGGTGAGTTATTTCTTACGATTTTATGAATGAATTCTCATGGCTTATTCCACTGAATTTTCATTGGCCCTCATTTTAAGGTTTTCCCATGTACTTATGGGTTTTTTCAGTGAAAATTCATTGGCTTTTGATCAGTGTAGTTTATAGAACTCAGTAGGTATTCAAATGAGTTTTCATTGGTTCTAATTTCTAAGGATTTTTCCACCTGTTTGTGGCCCCATTCCAATGAACCATCATTGGCTCTGAGTGGATGAGTTTTTGGGTTTTTATTCCAATGAAATTTCATTGGCCCTCATGTTTGAGGTTTTCCCATGTACTTATGGGTTTTTCCAGCGAAAATTCATTGGCTTTTGATCAGTGTAGTTTATAGATGTTAGTAATTATTCCAATGAGTTCTCATTCGTCCTAAAATTTATAAGAATTCCCACCTGTTTATGGACCCATTCCAATGGACTTTCATTGGCTGTGACATAATTAGTGAATTTGTGGTTATAAATGAAGGAAATTTTCCAGTGAATTCTCAGTGATCTCTAATGAGTGACTTTTTGGTTCTAAGGTAGGGAATTTTTCCAGTGAATTCTCACTGATTTTTATAAAGTGAATTTATGAATATAATTTGGGGAATTTTTCCAGAGAATTCTCACTGGCTTCTATCTAATGAATTCTTGGCTATAAAATTTTACCGAGACATTAAATGAGAAATCTTTCCATGGCATTCTCACTGGTTTTCAGTGAATGAAAATTTTGTATAGGAACTAAGGAATTTTTCCAGTGAATTTTCACTGGTTTTTCACTGAGTGAATTTTTGGTGATAATTTGGGGATTTTCTCCAGTGAATTCTCACTGTTTTTTTTATTGCATGCATTTTTGGGATAAAAATGAAGGAACTGCTCCAGTGAATTCTCACTGGGTTTTTATTTAGTGAATTCCTGGACATAATTTGAGGAATTCTTCCAGTGAATTCTCACTGGTTTATCTTTAGGGAATTCTTGAGTATAAATTACGGAATTCCTCCAGTGAAGTCTCACGGGTTTTTATTGAGTGAATTTTTAGGTATAAATTACGGAATTGCTCCAGTGAATTCTCACTGGTTTTTATATAGAGTTTTGGGTATAAATTAAGGGGCTCTTCCCGTAAATTCCCACTGTTTTCTTTTTATTTTTTTTATTATTATGATATTTTATTCATTTTTTTTGTTGCTCCCCAATTATTGTTGGTGCGGATTTAGAGTAAGTTATCCGTCATGGAGGATGATGCGTAAAAATATATGAGTAATTCCCTGAAAATTGGGATTTGTTCCGATTTCCCGACCGGCTCCAAACTCATACGGGTTTGGTAAATTGTATTTTTTTTTGTATTATTGTATCATCAGAGATGATGATTTACGCTTAGATTTAAGTCTCCCCCCTGAATAGCGGGGCTATTTTTATAAAGTTAGAGTAATTTTCCAGTGTCCTTTTCATGGGCTCCGGATTCATAGGAATCTGGCGAAATTAGGATAGAAAGCCTGCCGTTCACCATCCGACTCCGCTAAAAAGTAGCGTAAGTCGAGGCGATTTTATCCAAAACTCGCGGTTGTGGTTTTGTTACTTTCGTTAGCATTTTCCGGAGGATTTTTATCCCCGGCCCGGTGTTTTTCCGCGGAACGGTCTTCGCGTCAAAGCGGTCCGAAATTAAAATCATTTGTAAGTTTTCCCCCGGGAAATAAATTTCCACGCAATGAGTTTTCATCTATTTCTCTTCCTCACGTAGGACCAGTGGTCTCCTTTTAGAGAAAATTTATTTCGTTTCTATCGGATTCGTACAATCCGATCGTTAGGGATTAACTTGTTATTGTCGATCCTTCTCAGGCATGACGTAATGCTTGAAAAAGTATTGTTCCCTTTATTTTCGAAATAAGGTATGGGAAAGAAATATTGCGTGAATAAAGTCACCTCGGGTTTCCGATTCACATGTTCGGAGTATTATTATTATTTTTTTATTTTCTTGGAATTAGTATTATTATTTTGTCCTTTTCGCCTGTAGAGATATGTCACTACTGCGGAATGAATAATTTTTGATTAATTAGTTTTCAAAAATAAAAATTTGGTTATTGGATTATCTTTATTGGAGGCTTACTTTCATTTTGAGTTTTTACTTTCCTTTTTTTTTGTTTTTGTGTGTTTACCTTTAGTTGCCTAATGAGCCTAATGCCCCCATTTCCACCCGAAATCCACCCCTCTCGCGGGATAAGCACTGACAAGTGACGTGAGATGAAAACCGACTAAACTCGATTGACCACTTAGCTACCCAATTGTATGTGGAATGCGCCCTAATGCTGTGATTAAGAGGCATGTAATAGAGAAGAAGGCAACCGTAATAATAATGAATGTGAATGTAATAAAGGTGCAAATTCGATCATTAAGCGAAAACATGATGATTCAAACCGAGGTTCTTCTCTCAAACGCATGTTCTTGTAATGTTGGTCAAAATTTTGTATGGTTTAAACCGAATGAATTTGAGTGCGAACAATATCCAGTAGGAATTAATTTATTTAAAAATCTGTGAAGAAATTGCGCAAATCAATTTACCAGTGCTGCAGAGATTATTCCACTCTTCGATTCTATTTCACAGTGAAACTTGAATAAAATATCTGAAGCCACAGTAGTAAACGTAACCAGTCAATTCGTTACGCCTTATTAACGTAAAATTATATCAATAATAAGTGACCGTGGAAGCTACTGTCATAAGTTTTTTTCCGGTAGTTTGTAAACTAAAAAAAGCTTCTTCAGTATTGTCGGCTAAAGGTATTCGTTTCCGGGATGAACGCGTAGTTATCGTGAATCTCGACGTTGACTTATTATAGTGTATAAATTTTACACTAAAATTTAGTTGGTTGTGAGGTATTTTCTGCTATGTTCATGGTTCCCTGATTCACAGAATTCAAGAAACGACGAGAAAGCAATCATGCCCGTTCCAATATTTTTGTGTGGAACTTTACGAATACAAATCGTTTGTGATAGGGATTCCTTCTGACGACAAGTTTGTTAATAATTTAGACAAGAGGATTCGCCCCAGAAATTTTCATCTCAGTATACAGTTTTTTTAGACTATATTTTTTTATATTTTTTCCCCCAGCAGGAGTTATCGTTTGAGTATTCTTTCAATCATTTCGAATGAATATCCGGGTATTTCTAAACAAACCGTCAATGGAAAAATATGATTTTTTTTCAAACGACTGCTTTTTGTTAATAAAATTTCGAAATGCCCGACCTAAAGTTGATAATGGTGCAAATAAGTACGATTAATAATTTCAAGAATAGTAATAATAATAGTAATAATAGCTTTTTATTCAAGTCACTAGGGCAAAAGAGCCCCCTAAGGACTATTAAGGGCATATATACATAGTATTAGTTTACAATCATTCGGGAATCAATAAATCATGCAATATATACAATGAATAATCATATTAATAATCTTATTCCTCCTTGTTGTTACATTATATGACATTGCTATCAATACATTAAATGTGTATGCGACAAATAAAGAACCATTTATATTAACTGAAACATAATTCAAAGCTTGAACTATATCAATCAATGACGTAGACCAATTGGGTTTTTGAATAAAATATGACTTTTACACCATCGATTTTATAATAATTCCATGAAGAGTCTGCACCCTTTACAAATTTAGTTGAGTTAGTAAATAATGCAAACTTATATCCAATTTATAATTTGAACATTTCCAGCTTATATACGGAATGTAGCAGATTCAGGAAATGGATCTCTAAACATTATGTGAAGAGAATTATTTTGCAATCATATATAGGATTACATTTGGCATATATCTATAGTATCCTAGATATATATTGACATACATATAGATTATATGTACTCAGTACATTATATATTCTTGGTAAATATGGCAACATATATGTCGAAAAATAAGTTGGCTTATATCTGAGGCATTTTTGACTTAGTATACATTTTGCCGCATTATAACCCGTATGACTGGGGTATATATGGCTGATGAGTCCATATATATATTTTTTCCATGCGCGTACGAAACCTGTTGCAATTTTCTGCCGGAACAGTATCCCTTTGATGGACATCGAAAGCCGGGAAATCAATGGCAAATAGCTCCGACGTTATGTTTGTTTCTTCATGATACAATTTCAGTTTGTTCACTCTGCATTTCTCAGTTTTCGTTATAGACCGCTTAGCAGATATTGGGGAGATATGCGTTAGGCCCGTCGAGGGGTACAGCCTTGTACAGTTCATTATTTTGTAAAATGGTAGCATTCAGAGTTATGCATATAAGGAAAAAATATACAATTATGATGCAACATCGAATGTCTATTGTCAGGGCCTGAACAATATTTCACAGCATCGCGCAGTCTAAAAAATGGTGTATGTGAGTCGTTGACATGGAATGTTTTATATATCGACATATTTCTGTTTGTGGCTAATGTTTAATAAATTTGTTCATAGACTGTGGCGTGGTTGTTAAAGGTAAAAAATCCAGTTTTATTCTCGTGTATGGATCTTACATGTGAGGGCTTAAGCTAATAGACTTCATTGATCATTCCTTGTTCTGAAAGTCTGAAATTTCTATGCTGACTGGGTAACCTCAATTCACCATTATTTAACAAGACCCAGTACACAGCACTATGTTCCATTTCTTGTTCGTATTCAACAATCAAGAATTGAAAGACCCCAATTGTTAGCCGGCATTCACAGTTACTCTATTATTAAAATTTTACCGTTTATCAAATCGTCGAATCAATCCGTTCATAGTGCTTTCATCATTGATATTCAAACAGGTAAGCAGCAAGGGTCTCAAGATCATCCAGACAGTTCATCCGGGCGCATCGACGAGGTCTGCGGTGAAGCATCTTGTGCCAGGTCATGCAGTTCTTGCTGCTGTACAACGGGAGGACGTTGTCGCCGCTACTCTTCTTCTTCCCAATCCAGCCACCAATAATCCTGTTCACGTTCACGCTTACAGGTTTGCTTCTTTTTTCTTATAAGATTTGTTGCGTGTAAATTTGTTTCTCCACTTCATTCACCATTTTATGCGCCCTGTATTGCAGACAACGAAAAAGACGATAAGAAAATGTATGATAAAAAACTGTGGTAAAAATACCGTTGAGAATGGTAACCACGAGCAGTCTCAAGTTTTATGAAGTCATGCAGAAATGGAAGGAAAAAGCTAGTTCACCACAGAATATTGCAAACTATTTACGAAGAGAACGCATAGTTTTGTTAAAGATTATACTCATATAATCGAAGTTGGAGAAGCATTTTTTGTGCATGTTACGGTTGTCGAAAATAGCGTTTGAAAATTAGAATGGTTAAATACAGGGTATTTTAAAAACATATCTGCATGCATATTATTGCTGTGTGAAATATTTATTGGATATATAGACATTTTCGAATGTTCATCATCTCATATATCTGGAATATATATCCAACATAAAATTGCCAGGTGCGTGATAGATATATTTCCGTTGAAAGAAATATCTCACTTATAATGCTCGCCTTATATTTCTCTTCATACGAATCACTACCGGTCTTACCCGGCACGCATACCCTCAATGACATAGTTCAAGGGAACTTCAGACCCCTACAAATTGCGGTGGCGTAATGGTAAACTGAACTACATGGAATAAGGGGATTTGGAAAATAATAAATAGGATGTAGGTTTGATCCTCCGCGAGCTAAAACTATAACTTCCCGATATCTGTGTGTGTGTGTGTGTGTGCCCTTTCTTTCCAATCTCTCATTGTTCTCACGATAGAGCGTTCTGAATTATTTCAATTGTTTACAACGCTTTAATGCTGAAACGGTTGAAGATACGAAAAAAGTCGAAAAACACAAAATATGTATTTTTTCATAAGGAACAACAGTTATTGAGGGCATTTTTGCATATCTATAATATTTTGTGAGATACAGCGTTATAAATAATTGTAATTGCTAATAACAATAGAAATAATTGTTATTTCGGTTAGGCACTCCTTTTCGACCTGGTCATCTTGGAGAAGCATGCATAAAAAAAAGACCCAAATTGGTCCATTGATTCTTCAGGAAACGTTTGACAAAGTTTTCATGTCCACAGACATGCACACACACACACACATACCGTCGGGACTTTGGCGTAGTGGTAGAGTATCGGGATACTACTCCAAAGGTCCTAGGTTGGCGCCCGGCCGCCGGAGAATATGTTTCAAAAATATTTTCTCATGGATTCCGACCGATGCAGGAACGTTCCGTGTGTGCTATCGGCGGTACCCATAAAATGAGACCGCCCGGCCGACCAAAAATTAACTTTTTTCGTGAATCCTTAGAGCCGGAAGTGAATAACACCGCTTATCTGATTGTTAAATGATGCAACGTTATAGTAAGAGTGTGCTATAGTCATTTTCGTCACTGGAGTGTGAAGAATTTTTTCGGCCATTGAAAGCCTGTAATTACTGCAAAAGTTCTGTTTTTTTTTTCTATCCAAAAAAACCTTCCGAACTGGGTTCTGGTATTCATTTCAATTTCTCACGTTTCTTCAATTCCTAACAAGGTATGGATTATCTCACGTGAGATAATTTCTCCATCACATAAATATTGCAAAACGAAAGTAGAACCTAGTTTATCCGATCCTGGAATTATCCGTTGGACGTATTATCCGAGGCGATAATGGACTACATTCGTTGGAATTACCTCTTGAACTTGTTCAGCTAGAGTAAAAAAGTAATACCAGTAATTGCTTATCGATGAAACCATGACAACTTCAGTGAGAAATCCCCAAGTGCGTGTCTATGCAAGTGTTCGATGCACATCAGCGCGAGGGGAATGCTGCCCCCACTACTACTCCATCCACCTCATATCCCTTATATTTTCAATATCTAATGTGCTTTCTTCAATGAGCATCACTGCGTGTGAATACTTGGCACATCCTCGTGACGATGGAGTTGTTTACCCGGTAATTCGATCTTCGTTTCATACTGAAATACATATGACGAAGATGGAATGAAATCAGGGTGTCGGCCCTCACGGCTGCCGCTCTCTGTTGCACTGGCTGAGAGGGGGTTTCCGTAACTGCACGTTTCAAGAAGCCAGAGCCCTGGCGGCGCGCGCTGAAGAAGTTATAATTAGTGTATTGCAACTACTGAATTTAACAGGGAGGTTGATGCAAAACAGTTATAAACAATTGAAATTGTAAATAACAATATAGATATACTGCACCAATTTAATCCAAAATCTAGTCAGGTCAAAGTTAAGGATGATAGGGCATCACGTCAAAAAAAGTGATAAAAATCTGAAAAAAATAATTTGTATTAAGTTTCCCCTAAAAAAAAAATTCAGTAAAAATTTCAAGTACTTTAGAAAGCTTTTGTAGGAGATAAGCAAGTTTGAAATCAACATAGGTTCTTATGGGGAAAGGCGTTTAAAAAAATCTGTAGGCTTTAAAAAAAGTGATAAAAGTCTGAAACTTTTTGGGTGTACTCGCAAAAGTTATTGAGATTTTTTAAAAAAATTTCTAAAAACATTAGGAAGCTTTGCGATTTTTAAATGAATTATTTCACTCGTCTAGTTACAAAAATTCTTCCTCTCGTTCAAGCCGCAGCGGCAAATTCAAGTGTCTATCGATGGTATACTGGTTTACCACACATGAAGGCATAGGATCAGTGAATTTATGAAACCAAAGATGAACTTTTATCAAACCACCTTTATTTGTGTTAATTTTTGGTAGTCACAGCATACAAATGACAAAAATGTCTGGGGACATAATAAATTTCTAACCTCTTTATAGCCATTGCATGGTTCTCAAACCTCAAACAACTCGTAAACTTCAATTTAAATATAGAATTATATGTCTCCAGGAAATTTCTTCAAAAAATCACCAATGCTTTGGATAATTTTTTTGCTCTTTGTAACTCTTACAACCCCATTCTCATCAATACCGAGAAGTGTTTTTATGCCATTCTCTTGATGAGTTCCAAATGTATCACAAATCATTTCAAAACTTATGCCCGACTCAGCCATTTTCTTCCTCATCTGTACACTCACACAATCCTTACTACTTTAACCGACTTGCACCTGGATTAATCTCTGTTGATAAATTTTTCGACACATGTTTTCGCTTCCATATGAAGAGTTTTTTTGTCATTTTTATCAAATACAATTTCACCCGGAAGGGGCCGGTTTGGCGTAGTGGGCTAAAGTGCTCTGCTTACTCCAAATCGATCCTAGGATCATGGGTTCGAATCCCGCTGTGAGCGAAAATTCTTCAAAAAAAGAATTTTCGTCACGTCGCTCGAATCGAACCCACGAACCGAAAAAAAAGTGAACAACAAGAGTGCATCCCAAGAGTCTAACAATAAATAGTACAACAACAGTTTACAATCGAATGATCCTACCCTCAATGTAAACAATGACATCCATAACTTTGAGTTACACAGGAAAAAGTCGTGAGCATCTAACGACTATAATAAGTCCAGAGCCGTCGCTTATGACCCTGGCAGTTCCACAGCGACGTTAAATAACAAATAAACAAATTTCACCCGGATCATTTGACGCCATGACGTTTCGACTTACACACATAGATATCCTCGTATACGCTGAGGGGCCCATGATTGGACGCTACTTGCAACGTTGTCAAGATGAGAGAGTTACTGCTAGTGATAATTCTCTAGCCTGGGGAATAGCGATGTCAGCTTAGACGCACCATATTTTTTGTTAGCCACAGTGGACTGTAATGCCCTATCATCCTTAAGTGATCAACCTGTCCATCATCGCGCACCTCGATCGCAGTATTCGTCCACGAGAAATCGCTGGATACAATTTTTAACTACATATGTACCTAGTAACACATACACACATATATACAGACATCTTGTTACAAATGGTCTAAAAATGTTAGGAACACCTTGAAACGTAGAAATATAATGAAAAATCGATTTTCCAGTTTCAGAAACAAAACAATAACTGCCCTATATCGAGACGCTTAAAATACTTAACATTTCCCAGTCTTCAGATATCGTCAATTTTCAATTTATGTTCAGGATAAAATTAAAAGAGGTTTTCAATTACTTGATTGATATTTGATGTTAGTCATGTTCTGAATGATTAAATTGGGACATAAAGAGAAATACATATAATATCCGAAGCGTGTGTATAGTCACTGGTATATGCGCCTCAAGTTACTTATTTTCAATCTTCTTTCCCCGTGTTGACCGAGAAAGATGGCGCAAATATCATGTCAATTTTCAAATCTAATATAATTTCAACAACTTTCATTTTTTTACATCATAAATAATTACTGTAAACACGTTGAAGCAATGGAAGAAAACATACATGTAAATCTCCCGTTCAACGATATCATGTTCTGTTGGTTCAAGTTGACTGCGCGTTACATTCTGCAGAAATGAAAGACGAAATAGATTGAGGTATTTGAGATGGCAAGAATAAAATTTTAGCACTGCTAAATGTACCTCTAGGAAGCATCTTGGAAAATACAGTTGTGTTGATTATGTAAATATTACGAGAATGAATGATTCGAAGAAATGATGTCCAACGTTTATTTCGTCTGAAAATTTCTTCAACTATAATAATAGTTCTGTGATGCTGTTTCTTAGAATGGATACTCATGAAAGTAATGACACCATTGAGGGGACTCATCTCACCGTACAGTTGTTATTTATGTGAATATCTAAGAAGCGGTTATTTTCACCTGAAAATGTGAAAGATGATTGGTTGTGGCCGGAGAAATTTTACCAGAAAAACCTTACGTATTACGACCAATAAATTTCATGATTGCAAATTCATAAAAGTTTAGATTTTAATAATATTTTCGAAATAACGATAAACTGGTGAAGTTATTTAAGCAAAAAGAAACATGCTGACACCATTCTGATATCATATTTACAGTATTCGTTAGTTCCTTGATTTTCGCCCATTGCAGCAATTATGATACTCAGGGCCCGGACTCGGTCAAGTTAACCGCGGTTAATCAGGGGTTAAAGTTAACGTTAAGTGAGAGAAAAAATAGAAATTTCTTTGATAACTAATAGAAAATTATCTATTGGTTTTTGTATTTGCAATATTTATTTACGAAAGACAAATACAAAATAATGCATGTTGGGAAAATAATCTGAACGATACCGATTGCGTATGATTTTCGTATACTCATGGAAATTAATTGAAGAGTTTAATGGCTGAATGTCTCAAATTGTCCGATAAACTATGGAAATTACTCCTTCACCGCTCAAACGTTCTGAGGAAATAGAACATTCTAAACGTTACAAATAGTGATTTAATGAATCATGTTTCAGATCAAGGTGAATTAAGCTCTAAATTGATGTCCCTGTGCATTGCGTAATCATATTTTGCTTTTGTAAAAAAAAATTGAATGATGTTGGTCGGGAGAACAATCTCTGTAGTAAAAAGGAGAAATCGAAGAAAATGCGGAGTCATATCGAAAAGTATAAGATCGTAACCAACGCGATACCAGGGGGCCTATTCCCGAGTTCGAGTGAAGGGAATTTGTGAACGGAAGTCGCCGTTCACGCCTCACTTTGGTGAGGGCAAGTTTTCACGAACGGATCGTACATCTACACGTGAAGCAATTCCGTTCACGGACGTCAGCTCACGAATCAAAACTGACATTCGTCAACGGAACTGCTTCACGTGTGGATGTACGATCTGTGCGTGAAAACTTGCCCTCACCAAAGCGATGTGTGAACGGAGCCACTTTCGTTCACAAATTGCCTTCACTCAAACTCGAGAATAGGCCCCCAGTTTTTGCGGTGGAACAAGGAAATGCCCGTGAAAAGCGCATAGTTAAAAGCGCACTCGTTAATTCTAGTGAAGAATGCAATGAGTTATCTGATCGCACCACATCAACTTATTAACTTCCCGATATAGGGAAGTTATTATGATGCCCCCGAAAATAAAAAAAAAACTTTTCATCGGATGTTCACGTTTCAAAGTTTTTCTGATATTTGAAGACTATTTTAAACAAAATGTCTGTGTGTGTGTGTGTGTGTGTGTGTGTGTGTAGCTAGGTATGTAAGTGGTCAATTTTTTCGCCCACGATTTCTTGCGACTGAATTATGCGATCGAGGTTCTGAATGATTCCACCGAAGCATCTTCACGTAACTTAGACCTGATTAGATTTTGGATGGAATTGGTCTAGTGCACATATTGTTATTAACAATTTCTATTGTTTATGATGTTCTACTACAAAAACTGTTAGAGTAAGCGCGAAATTCATATAAGAAAAGTTGTTCCCCATACAACAATACGTATTTCATGTAGGATGACTTTTCTAATAATTTGCATAATTAAGAAGGTGTGGCTGTCTCAACAATATGTATATAATAAGTGAACGAATGGACCCAGCGCAGTTATGACGATCCCAATCGAAGCATTTCCGTGCAGAATCAAGCGGATCACATTTTGGATGGCATTCGTGCAGTATATGCAATGTTATTAACAATTGTAATTGTTTATACTGTTCTACTGGGTAAAATGTTAAAGTTATCGTCTTTATTGCGGCCACACCCCTATCGATGTCTCACTCCCACTCAAGTAACGCGCATAAATTTCATCCTCATGCTCACCATGCTTGTACTTAAAAATTTATAATTATCTGTTTCATAAATGAGTCAGTTTAGAATTCTCAAATCTGCAAGGCTTCATTATCAAACTAATAGGGGTCATACTGATTAACCGGGTGTATTGGAGATGAATAAATTTAGTACGTTGTGCTGAAATACCAACCTGGGAAGTTTTGTTTGTGCCCCGCATGGGCACCACTAGTGTTTTTTAAAATTATCAACAATGTGTTATGTACACCATCTTCGATTTTTTACACGTAGCCATAGGGTGTCTTCAGTCATTGAACATTGATTGAACTCTAAAAATTGAAAATGAATCTATATAGCCCTTAGGGCAATAGAATTATTTATGTGATACCTGCCAATACTTATAAAAATGTTTTCTCCCAAACATAAATTCAATTGGCAATTGTGTTTCCTAAATTTATCATTTCGATACGAAATGATTGGTATTGAGAAAGGAGCAGTCGTAACTTACTTCACTACTAGTAATATGTTGTTAAGATGTAATGTGTCTTAAAAAAAAAAAAATCAAAACTTCAGTTTTTCCTACTAGGTTCAAACATGCATGTGACGTTTAATAGGATTTCGAAATGACTGCAAGTTTATGCATCTATTTCGTCAATGACTCGATTTCGAGAAATATGATATAAATGTTTTAACGAATCCGATTTAATACATGAAATATCCTACAAAATTTGTCCGCAAGTCTATCTGTTTAGTTTCAAAAAATAACAGTGATTTTTCTCAAATTGCACTCGCAACGTAACTCGTGCGGAGCAATTCCAAAGACAAAATACATTGAAGATTATTCATTGGAAATAAAATTCTCTATAAAAATAATTTCACAGTGACTAAAATACGAAAGTTAGTATATTCGTCCGTGACTGTGTTTTGCTCGTTTCGTGTGTTTTTCCTCGTCCCTCTCATTTGTACTCCCCACGGTAACTGCTTTTGAGCATTCCTTTAGAAGGGCGTACTGGAGAAACACGGGGTAAACCTCCAGAAATACCGGTGCTATGGCTGTGTTCGTCTGTGGACGAACCCCCCCCCCCCCCCCCTCGGACCCTGCGCGTGGAGTTGCCGTCTAGATTACCGTTCTGTTTTTATGGGCACCGCTGGTAGCACACACTCAATGTTTCTGCTATTGGTTGGAATCCATGAGGGAATATTTCATCATGAGGAACATTCTCGGAAGCCCGAGTGCAAACCCAAGACTATGTGTGTGTATGTGTATAATGACAAAAAAATATTAGAGTAATTTTACATCTTTTTCACTGGCAGATAGCCGCGTTCGGAAGGAGCATAGATTGGAAATACCCATTTTTTTCTATGGTTATTAAACGTTCAAATTGTTTTTGATGCTGTATCAGGAGAACTGACAGAGATCGAAAAGAGAGTATCGAACAAATCTTGTACTACTCATAAAATTATACATTTTTCGTTGTACGACTTTTATAGACAGCATGCATCATTAAGCAGATATTATATGTTGGGAGTATTATTCGTATTTTATTTATCTCGTAAGTCGTTCGATTTAGAACAAAACTAGTGGTGTGCAAATGTGTGTGCCCCATATGGGGCACAAACAAAACTTCCCGATTTGGTATTTTAGCACAGCATAAGCATGCAACCATGGTGATGAGCAAACTCAACAGTGATATCAATAATTGAACTTGTGACTATTAATTACTGCACGTGATCGATTTAGTTTGATTTTTAAGCCGCATAAAAATATTCAACTGGAATTCGGCCGCCTAGTTACCCTCTCTACCTCTGTACGTTCCTAATTATCCCGCTCTTTGACATCCTTGCCGCAATTGCCGACATATTCATTCGCCAAGTATATTATAGTTCAACTCGCGATATGTTTTAACCTACATTGAAAAAAGCCATACTGAATGTGCATTTTTGTATAAGGAACGACCCTGGTGATAAGCATTGTTCCCGTATTTCAAATTGCTCGGACTACCATACCTCCTATGCAAATTATGGAAAAAAGTCATTCTACATAAAATGTGTATTTTCATATAAGGAATAGTTTTCTTTATATAAGTTTCCCGCTAACTTTAATATTTTACCCAGTGGAACCGTATAAACAATTGCAATTGTTAATAACATTGCATATATACTCCACGAATGTCATCCAAAATGCAATCCGCTCGATTCTGAACGGAAATGCTTCGGTTGAGACCTTCATGACAGCGCTGTGTTCATTCGTTCACTCACTACAGACATAATTGTTGAGACGGTCATACCTCCTTAATTATGCAAATTTGCGAAAAAAATCATTCTACATAAATTATGCATTTTTATATGGGGCACAACTTTTCTCGTATAAATTTTGTGCTAACTCTAATAGTTTGTGCAATAGAACGTGATAAACAATTAAAATTGTTAATAACAATATACATACTGCACTAATTTCACCTAAAATCTAATCCCCTCTAAGTTACATGAAAACACTTCGATTCCAATATTGACGGTCTCGATAGCTTCATTCGTTCGTGAGAAACCTAGGATCAAAATTTCGGAAACACACATACATACAAACAGACACACACAGACATCGATTCAAAATTTGTTGGGCATCATTTTGGTATACTTAAAACCCCAGTCACAGGATGAAAGGAAAAATGTCGATTTCGGGGTCATTACAATAACTTCCCGAATAATCGGCAAGTTAATAATATAAAAATGTTTCGTGAAGAATCAAATTTAACACATAAAATACTTTGAGAATTTATTTAGTAAGGTCGTTCATTCAGTTATTCGACACAAGCAGCGCTTGTCCAAAGTTTTTTGTTTAAAAAAAATACACCATATTTTTGTTGGAAATCGAAATCCTTATGAAAAGTATGTTATAACATTTCTAGTTAGTGTCACTAATTGAGGAGGTAGACAAGTGTTTAAGACAATCCTGCGTATCACATTACTATAACACGGAAGTTAGGGTTGCGACCCCACTGCTGATACTCACATCCCTCCCTCATAAATTATCCGGCACTTCCTAGTAAACTCCCGAAGTCACTCAGTTGATTCGCAATCACTCCGCACTGACTGCGTCGTAGAACTTAGAGCGTCACGTAATTCAATACCTGCATGTCTAGACCGGAACGAAATGAAGACATTTCATGTGTCACACATAGATGGATGTAAAACTTCCATTAATTTCCTTGAAGCCCAATAAATGAACAAGAAAATCATGTTAAAAACAAATAGATTTGCATCGAGGAATATTGTGAAAGTAATTTCTTCATGAATGGGATTAATTTATTGGATGAAACAGGAAGGAGTTTTCTATTTGTTAATGATCAGTTGAAATCGATGGGAATTAACAGAGAATTGATGGTTGAGAGAGTTAGAAAGGCCAGTCGAGGTCATCCCAGTGTATGAACATAATTTCTTTATGCGCAATCATTTGACCGTTGAATCTAGTGAAATGCAATTTTTGCGACAGGATACACTTAAATACAATGGTTGATATATGGTACAGTAACAGAGAATTTCATTAAACTAGAATTGAGTAATACTGGAACACGAGTGACTAACGTAAAAATTCGCAACGATACGTGGAGTACAATGGTTGAAGTTACTCGGCGTTCTAAATCTAAATTTGTTTTCACACTGATTACCGCAATTCTGAATGGAAGTAACTCTGGAAATATGTGAACAGTCTATTCACAATGAAACATAGAACTCTTTTACACGGAATTGGTGAAGTATAAAACATGAGAGATCAAATAAAGAAATCCAAAGGATGGGATGAGATGAAAAACTTGAGGAGTAAGAAGATGATAAAGAATTAAACGTTGTTACGTTGGAGTTTATCCAGGAACTTGTTTAATTGGGACTAATCGTTCTAGAAATGCCATTCGCAAACAAAAAGCCAAAGAGTAGGGACAGCAGAAAACAATTAATTCTACCTAAGAAACAATTTTTGAAACAATTATGCCGTGAGAAATAGTGTAAAAGAAATTTAATACATCAATTCATTTAATTTCATCATTCCAAACACCTGACGTTGGTGAAAATACCTATCGAGTTTGTAATGAAGAGATCTACAAGAAGTTTTAAAGTTCTATTAGTAGGCTGATTGATATTGTGCTGATTATTCAATGTGGCCTGGAGTTTGAGAGATAATAAGAAATTTTAAAATGGTACCACTTCGTAACTGCGTGACGATATTTTTTTCGGATTGAGAAGTTGCGAACCAGATTTCCTGGTTCAATTCAACAATATTGAATGTCTCGGCCATGAACTTGTTTCACGAAATATAAAACTCATTCGGAATTTCCTTCCAATGTACGACTTACTTGATGCAAAATTGTCATCATTGGAATCATGGGTGTCGTGGTATGTAAGTGGTCTTTTACCTCACGGTTTCTTCTCACCGGATAGACCGCATTGATTTCTTCCTTCAAAACTTGCCTTCCGGTATTTGTAACAATTTCAATTGTTGAAAAAGCTCTATCGCGAGGACAGTTAGAGATAGGATAAAAAGTGTTGTACGAATGTTATTCCGTGCATAAAAATCTACATATAATGTTTTATGATGTTTTTTCAGAACTCTTATAATTGTGATAAAACCTACGTATCATTGGTTGAAACTCGTGGTGCATATTTACGAGCCTTTTGCACAACATACACACTCACACACATCCACACACACGTGTCGGGGCTTTTTTCTCACGGACTCCGACCGATCGCAGGAACATTCCGTGTGTGCTATCGGCGGTATCCATGAAGTGAGACCGTGAGCCGGGACCGAACGCGACCCGTCGCGCGGGGGGGGGGGGGGGAGGGAGGGTTCCATCGTAGACGCCCGCCATCGCATCACAGGGGTTTCTGGAGGTTTACCCTGTGATTAGAAATACGATGAGCTGAAATGGCGAAGTCGGCCCCAGCCGCAATAGGTGGGTACTCTGATCCGTAGTATTGCCCATGAAGTAATGCCTAACAGCGGTTACGTGGGTGAATACGAATAGAGAAAGAGTAGAAAAAAAAAAAAACGTGTCGGGGCTTTGGCGTAGTGGTAGAGTATCTGCCTACTACTCCGAAGGTCCTAGGTTTGCGCCCGGCCGCCGGAGAATATTTTTTCAACATATTTTCTCATGGATTCCGACCGATGCAGGAACTGCCGTGTGTGCTATCGGCGGTACCCATAAAATGAGCCCGCCCGGCCGAGCGGGAACCTAACCCGAGGCAGGGGGGGGGGGTGGGTTCCATCATAGGCGCCGGCCATCGTAGCACAGGGGTTTCTGGAGGTTTACCCTGTGTTTAGAAATACGATGGCCTAAAAATGGCGAAAGTCGGCCCCAGCCGCATGGGTGGGTGTCCGGTACGCCCCCTGAAGGAATGCTTACACGGCCGCTACCGGGGGCTTACAAATGAGAGGGACGGAGAAAAAAAAAACATCCACACACACGGACGCACCGATATACCGATATCAGGAAGTTAACGATGAGGCCCGTCGAGGGCAACTCGCACATCCCATTTAGTATTTTCTGTTCCGGCCTGAATGGCATATGATTAAATCTAAGAACGATCGCGTCCAGTACTATCACACGATTCCTTCATGCGGGAAACTTCTATATATATACGTTATTCCTCTGCTATTCAGCATTACGGATTCCACATTTGGAAATTATCAACAAACACATTTCTTCTCATACGGGAAACTCACTCGGCAGAATTATTTCTTTTCGTCACTATATCAATCTAGTTAAGACGGAATATAATCTTTGAACTCTTAACGTGAGTCTAAAAAGGAAAAAGATAGCGACAAAAATTATATAATGATCAAAATCATTGAATGCCGATGAAACCAAAAATTATATCTTTTGATTTGAAGAAAGATGGAAATTAGCTGGAAGGATGTGCGAAGCATCCTTAAACTTCTCATTGGTCGTTTCGAGAACGTTATTGCACATACTGACCGGAATTGTTTATAGCTGGAGGAAATTTACGTAGAAATCATCTCCTGATGATGGCATCCAAAAATATTCATTAACGAGGTAATTCCATGGCTAATTGCATGTAATATACCCGCTTCAATCATTTTATACTGACGTGGTTTTGAAGTTAATGGGAGAAAGTTACATCTGCTCCGCTTCAGGATAAATTTATGCTTCATGTCCTGAAAAGTGATTTGAGAGTATTTTAAAAAGAAACTCATCAGCAAAATATTCCGCAATATAAGAATATGTTATATTATTTGAGGGGTTATTCAAGGAAGTGTAGACAGCAAAAACATACGCGATTCCATTACAATCGATGTTAAGGTCTAGTATATCAAAGTAGTAGGCAAAGGGAATGCTAAAAGCCTGTAATATCCTTTGGAGTGGTCAAAAAGTGCAGAATCAGGTTTATATAAAAATGTTCCTCATCATGTTATGCTCATATGCCTAATTTTTGCTTCTATCGGACTTCAATCTGATATTAGAAGCTTCCCGCGCAGTTCCGCCCTGGAATTGTTCAATTTTATCGCCTCAAAAGATGCCAGAATCGTATTCTAATATTACTACTTTGAAATATATTTCGATTGTGATCACGATTCCAAGCTCGCACTGATTGAAAAATATACTTCGGCCCAATATTACCATGTTTCAGAGAAATAGATATTTATAAAAAAATGAATTTTATTGTTTTAGTGAAACCCAGGTGACATTAATTAACTACCAATGATGTTAATCATATAACTCTACGTGATACTTATGAGACAGAGGATCTTAGGTGAATTTGTACAGTAATAATTAAGAATCCCGAATTAATTAATTTTTTATTTTCAAATTAATAAAAATAATGTTCAACCCAGGTCAGTTGTCATATAATTGTTTGGAGTTAAGCAATTCACAAGATTACATTTAATTGTAATTGTCAGAGATTAAATGCAACGACGAAATTTCATTTTTTAGGAATGCCTATTACTCTGAAAAATTAAATTGTTGGGCCGAAGCATATTTTTCCCTCAGTGCGGGTATATTCAATTCTTAGCCCCCAGACAGATGAGAGATAAATTGAGAAACTGGTTCATTCGACCTTTTGCCCCAATTACAGTTCAAGGCATAACCAATATGCCTTGAAGATTTGAAAACCAAATCAGTGTCAAAATTGAAATGATGTTGAACTTTTCAGCTGCTCTATGAAAACAATAAATGAAAGCAGTAACATCGCAATTCTCTGTCAGATCTTCACGTCTTCATATGAAGATGTATTAATACGTCATGATGAAGGAATAATCATTTTGAACAACATGCACATGTTTTTGCCCCACTCTTTTTCAATTGGAATTCACCCGCGAGTTCGTCACCGTAGATTTTGGATGAATTTTCTAATCACAGAATAAAACACTCACAAAATTTCCGTGATATGAGAGTGGGTGCCGATGAGTAAACTTCTTCCCCCCTTCCATTGCGCGTCAGGTGGGGTTGTTGTCCGACCTAGCCGAGTCTCTTTATGGGTACTGTACCTAAAATCAAATGATCTACCAACAAACCCTAATGAGTTTTTTCTCATCAATAAAAAAAATCAAAACATGTGATTTTCTTCAAAACCATTTATTATCGATTGATTCTCTCGATTGGCTTTTTCGGTCCCTACCTGACAAGTGTGAAGTTTATCATATATAGATACTTGAAGAGTATATCTATTTTCAAGAAATACTGAGAGAGCATTACTATTCCGCAATGTTTCGCTCTCAGTTATTTTGTAATTGAAAAATTTTCAATTAATCAATAATTAATGAAAAAAATTCAATATGCACAAATCAGAAAAAAGGAATGCTCAGAGCGAATTATTAATTAATTGCAAATTTTTCAATTACAAAAAAAACTGAGAGCGAAACATTGCAGAATAGTAATGCTCTCTCAGTATTATTTGAAAATAGATATACTCTTCAAGTATATCTATATATGATAAACTTCACACTTGTGAGCTAGGGACCGAAAAAGCCAAGGATCAATCAATAATAAACACCACCGGTCAAAACAAAAATTCCAAAAAAACCATTTATTAACAAGATATTTGACTTTTGAAGAAGATTTTTGGAGAAAATAATCTTCAGCGAAAACTTCAATTAGGAAAGGTTGAAAGGTTGAAAAGGTGAAGCCACAATTCAATGGATCACACTTATTTCGCCGCCTAGTCTAATTTGCCTTCCCGTCAACTTTACATCAACGTAATGCGTATTTTGGAATGCCAATATGATGGTAATTTCTCATCTGTATGCATGCATCAATTTTCCTCTATGACCGTCACAAGGTATAAACATTTCAAGACCATCATTACGCATATATATGAATGGTTAGAAACTAATTTGTTCAAGAATTCTTGCATCATAATTTGCAGTTATGAAATTTGAGATGTTAGAACGACCATCATCATTCGGTAATATGACACGATGTTGAAAATGACGTTGATTTTGCATGTAACAATGAAGCTCCTTAGTGTCGAGTGTGAGAATATTTCTTTTTTTTATTCTTTTCACATGCGTGCAATAATTCGTGATACAACAAGGCCAACCAGTTCATCATAAGATCTTTCTCGCTTGTTTGGGGTCGTTCGTTTTACATGACCTCGCCTATCTGCTTAATTAACGATTTTGCACGATTGTAACGGTACTGGCGCGTGATTCTGACGATGCCCAATGCATATCCATGTGATTTTCATAGTTTCAGGAGTTACTAAGAGGGATGTAGGCGGGAATATGATAATAATGGATAGAGCACATGATTGTGCATGGGGTGCTCATTTTCTAAGTGAACAAGTACCACTATACACAATTTCCCCACACTTTGTTGACCTACCACTTGGCAGTTAATGTGCCAGTGCAATAGATCCGCTGAATTACTTTGAGGGTTTCTATACATGGATTCTTATGGTTACTCGCGACGAGGAAAAGGCACGGCGGTGGGAGGAAGCAGAGCAGCGGCGCGGGGCGGGGCGGGGAACGGTTGCTCTGAAAATGAGGAAATTGCGCGTCTTGTTGTGAGAGAATCGAGCCATTCACATTTTATCGTCTTATTCAGATGCTTAGAGAGTTGAAGATGTTATTTATGAGAATTTGAATTATTTATGAGACGCATGACCATATGTTTTTGTTCAGTTATTTTAGTGAGAGAGCACCGAGGGATTCAAAGGGCTTCAAGAGGTTTATCAGGTTTATGCTCTGAGGGAGTTGAGACGGCTGGTAGTAGGTCGATTATTCCTATACTCGAGATGCTTTTTATTTGTTCAGGCAGATAAGTAGTTGTATAAATTTTCGGCGGCGATTATTTTTCTTTTAAGTAGGAAATTATCTTTTCAACTTCTCAATATGCAAGTGATTGTAATCACACCGTAAATGAAATGGGTAAGATCTATGAAATGTTTCCTTCTCTCGACGTTTTATGACCTCCTAACCCTTTTCACATACGACCTATATGTACGTGTATGCATGTGTGTGTGTGCGAGCTCATGCACATATATATGTGTGTGTGTATGTATACTTTTTCTAGACGAGAATTATGCCATAACTGTTAAATAAATTTCAAAATGTGTTTGGAGAGTTATGGAACAATATGAAACATTTTTTGTGCAGTATCTCATTTTTGATAGGAAAAGTTTATTATGATTTTGCTATAAATCCAGTCATCCTGAACGTGCACTGAGAGAAATCGTGAGAGAAATCGAAGTGTTCGAAACATGAATCTGACTTTAGAAAAAATTGGAAGTTTTTTCGAAGGTTTGAACGTCGTGTTGATATTTTAAGTATTTAATTTTATATCGACGGTTTGTTTAATATTTATGGGTCCAAATACAATATCTCGAAATTAGAACCGAAGTTTTGACGTACCACAATCTTATTATTCCTGCCAGTCCGGTTCGCTTTTGGAACGCGGTATGGACCTTTTTCACGATAAGTTTGTAACTTTTCGACAGTTTACAAGAAAATTGAAAACTCCCGTCCTCTTCAACTTTCCGATAGGACGTTATTGTATCGACCTCGAAAATGAAATATTTCAGAATCATGAAATTTTTACCTTTCTCAACGTTTCACATGCTCCTGATGATACATTTTCAGCGCGGGTTATGTGTGTTTTTTTTTTCTACTCTTTCTCTATTCGTATTCACCCACGTAACCGCTGGTAGGCATTACTTCATGGGCAATACTACGGATCAGAGTACCCATCCATTGCGGCTGGGGCCGACTTCGCCATTTCAGCTCATCGTATTTCTAATCACAGGGTAATCCTCCAGAAACCCCTGTGATGCGATGGCCGGCGTCTACGATGGAAGCCTCCCTCCCCCCCCCCGCGCGACGGGTCGCGTTCGGTCCCGGCTCACGGTCTCACTTCATGGATACCGCCCATAGCACACACGGAATGTTCCTGCGATCGGTCGGAGTCCGTGAGAAAATATTTTTCAGAAAAAATATTTGCAGTGAGCGGGAATCTAACGCGGGACCTTTAGAATAGTAGGCAGACACTCTACCCACTACATCAAAGCCCCGTACGCGGGTTATGTGTGTGTGTGAGTGTATGTGCATCCGTATTCTCTTGTTTGGCACACAGGTCAAATTATTCTGCGATTTAACTTTTTTTTTAATCGAAGCGTTTCCTGAGTCTCCAGGTCTGAAAGGAGTATTTTCGCAATTGTACCATACGTTCAATTGTTATTAACAATTTTCATAACGCTGTATCTCGAGAACGGTGCTAGATTGAGCACCATTCCCCATTAGTACTCACGACCCATTTATTCGAAAATATCATGATATGCACGTTATGAGACGCTGAATCTCATTCAGAATGAATCGATTATCCCATATTGGATGCTAATCGCATAATTGCTTTGTGAGACATTTTGAATGACAAAATCGCGTATAGGCGCACAGGTGTCGCGTATATGACACCTGTGCACACATACGGTCATCCTGTTAAAAATGGTCTAATATTTGAGAAATCCTATGAAGCAACGAGATTCAAGGGAGAAAAAAAATTATAACCACAACAATGATTTTCCTTACTGGGAAGTAAAAATGAAACTAGAGGACCGATTTGTAATGCTTGTCTACAAGTTTTTTTTTCAAAGTTCTTCAAAACTTGAAGTACCTGTGGGCGATCTAGCGGAGTGCGCGTTCAAAACGGGGAAAATGGGAAGTGAAAGAGCAATTTTCAAATTCGAGGTCATTACGGTAACTTCCGGAGATTGAGAAGTTAATTAAAAATTAAGTGTGCAAAATCATAATGTGGTCCTAATTCTGAATTCTTAATTGCAGATGTGATTCGGTGGAAACAGCCGAACTCCTGGGTGGCCAATTAAAAGCCCTTGCCTCACATTCGGACAATTCAACGAAAGTCAATGGGACGGATACCAGAGTCCGTAGTAATATGGGTAGCGATGGAAGAAGTACACGCGAATCTGAATCATCAGAAGGCAGTGGTGAACACAGGCACATACCACCTCAAAGCGCAACTATATACGAGTCACTTGCTGCTGAATTGCGAGCTAAACTAGGTTTGTCCTGGTCCAATTGCATTTTATATTTACAAGGGGAACGTCGGATACTGTCCTACATAATTTTACAGTTTTTTTTTTTCATATTGAGGCAAATTGTGGAATAAACATTGGCCTTGTGCATTCAGAAGTAAGAGAGGACGTACAAAATCATGGAAACATGAAGAGTGATGAAATTTTGTTTTTCTAGTATAATTTTTTGCTCAACGATTTGCACAAATTGTAGAGGATGAAATAGGGAGTTTCACGGGCTGCAATTTTCCTTTTTTTATTACCTAAATTCCTCACTGGAAGAAAATGAGAGAAGTAGAATCTTTGAGATAAATCGACAATTACCAATATTTTCAGAATCACTGGTGCAGAGAATCGGCTTTTATTATTTGATTCCAGGGCTTTCTCAGTTTTCAAATCTACTCGAAATTGCTGGAATCGTAAGGGAACTTAAAAACCGTTCGCACTTTGCCAGAGGCAAGTTTAGTACCTCTTGAGAGGGTTTGAAAGTTGATGGAACAGGTTTCACGTACAATCCGAGAAATTCTGGATTGTATTTGGGGGGATACACGGACCTATATATTTATATATAAGACGCTGGCGGTTTTTTCGACACGTCCTAGATTACGTTATTATTTCACTAAGTAGCTCGTTCCGCATTACGGTTTATTAACTCCGTTAATTGATTCATGTATCTGACGTGTTTATTATGTATACAGGTCGAGGTAACGCAGGCGATAACGATGTAGGACCAATTCTTCTTCCGCCCCGTGATTATGATACGGTCCATCGACACCGCGGAAATTTAGCGGGAATTGAATTTCGCCGCTGTTTGAATCAAACAATTGTGGGTGGGAATACTGCCATTGACAGAGGTGGTACGCGAAGCGCAGCGAGCAGCGGTATCGGCTCCGACAGCGCAGCGACACCGCCCCCCTACCAGTCACATCATCCACTTGGTCCACGACCTTCTCGACCATCCAGGGACACCTCCTCGGGTGAGTAAACTCGTCACACACATTTTTTTCTCCGCTCCAACAGCACTCGACCAAATAAAAATCTAACGGAACATTTGCAATTATTCATTCATGCTTCCTCTACTCCGGGATCAGTGGTGAGTTATCGAGTGGAAGAATTGTGGTATCACGATAGATTGTTTTTTCAGCTCAACACGACTAGACTGTTATTTGCATATCCTTGGGAGCATATTGAAAAAAATGGCGGCCACGAACAGCGCGGGGACACTTCGAGGCGATATGTTGATAGAGTTTTTGAAATTTTGCCAATTTCGTGAACTTTGTAAAGTTTGTGGATTTAGTTCATTTCGAAGAATTTGATTTTTTTTTTTTTATTTTCAAAAACTGTAAGATTTATAATTGGAAATGGAACCCACCTCCCCCTCTCCCGAAACGGGTTACCTTCGCGCCCGTCTATGGGGTACCATTTCGTGAGTACCATCAATAGCACACATGGGATATTCCTGGTATTCGTCGGAATCCATGAGAAAATTTTTCATGATGAAACTATGGTTCAGAGGCCGGGTGCGAAGCCATGACCTTTGATGTAGAAGGTTTACATTCTACCTACTACACCTATATTCCAACTTGTGCGTGTGTGTGCGTAATAATATGTACATAAATTTTTATTCACCAATTTTTCCGGGACCATTAATGCAATTGAGATGTTGTATTCGAGACTAGCCAAAGGATCATCACCTAACTTAGATCTTATCACATTTTGGGTGTAAATGTTTACTGTAATTTCGAATTTATCTCGAGAGTAAGTCAGTGATAAGGTTTTTCATACACATCGTACACGTTCAAAATCTAACCCCCTACAAAAACCGTCTTTCAAAAATGTCTTATAAAAAGAACATTTTCTTTGCAAACTACTTAGTGAGAAGATAACTGCATTCTTAAGAAACATTGATAAAAAAGGGTAGAGGTTTCAAATTAGGCAGCTCTTTCGGTGGTTCCAATGCAATACTAATTCGGCACGAATGGCAATCGAGTTTTCCCTCCATATAGATCAAAGTAAATCTCGTGGAGAAAAAGTAACGCCGGCGGAAAAAAATTCTGATTCATATTTATAATCTAAACCAAATATTTTTGAATCTAGAAGTAATTTTCAAATCACGTCTTTATTGTAGTGAAGTGCGCGCTTGATCTTTTCAAAATCGATTTAATGAGCGAACATATTGGCCGTGCGGTGTAAAATTTAGAATCTCAAGAGGAGATACCTCGTCGACCACAATTTTCCCATCGTGAACCAGGTGTTTTCATTAAATACGAAAGTGATCTTTAGAGTTCTAGGAAATGAGAAATGAGAAACTTATAGAATAAAATCGGTATCGTTTTTTGCCCGAGACAAACACACGTGTGAAATTGAGCGGCGAAGGTACTATTGAAAACAAAAAACGTCGAAAGAACAGTTTAACAGATCAGAGACAAAAAGAAATTACAGGGCTCTCGGATGAAAGAATGATGGTCACTCGGATTACACATCGGGCGTCGACCGAATAAGGAATTTGGACACTTTCTACTCGTGGAACAGGTGTGCGCTTTTACGCATACCGGTATTACACACGATGAAAAAGTGTTTTTTTTCCTTTACTGGGTGTGTGACAGAACATAAAATGAAAATAAAAATGTACATGTGGGGTCGGATAGTGGTCTTCTTCCTCAATATAGAAAACTTGTCCCGTTAACCCAGTTCGGAACATATGTTTGATTTTTGGCAGTGGAAAAGAGCCGGGAATTCCAGGAAAGAGAGAGGTGCGATGTGTGATTTTCCATTCATTCGTCATTCACTAATAAGAGGGTAACCATAAAATATCCAGTTTTTCAGTTGTTAAACAGGGAATTATTGCAATGTTTAGTGGGTGTGGAAGTACAGTGCAATAGTCTTTCCGTTACGCAAATTTAGTATGTCAGCAGACATACCCTAAGTGGTTTAAAATTATGGATCTTTGGAAATATTTCAATTTAACTTTGAATGACCACTTCATACACTGAGGGAAAAATATACTTCGACCCAATATTACCATGTTTCAGAGGAATAGATATTTATAAAAAAATGAATTTTATTGTTTTAGTGAAACCCAAGTGACATTAATTAACTAGCAATGATGTTAATCATATAACTCTACGTGATACTTATGAGACACAGGATCTTAGGTGAATTTGTACAGTAATAATTAAGAATCCCAAATTAATTATTTTTTTATTTTCAAATTAATAAAAATTAATAAAAATAATGTTCAACCCAGGTTAGTTGTCATATAATTGTTTGGAGTTAAGCGATTCACATGATTACATTTAATTGTAATTGTCAGAGATTAAATGCAACGACGAAATTTCATTTTTTAGGAATGCCTATTACTCTGAAAAATGAAATTGTTGGGGCGAAGTATATTTTTCCCTCAGTGTAAAAATGGAAACTTTAACTTAGGAATTACCACTTCGTTATATCATGTATATTGAATTTTTCTCAAGAAAATCACAGAGAAAAATGGAGGTTTTCCCTTCCAAAAAACGAATTGTGTTAAACATCAAGCGGTCACATTAAGATCATTAACATAATTAGGGAAACAAATTTTCCTCCAAACTTTCAGCTCTTTTTACAGAGTTTTCATAACAAGATGTTGATCGGAATGCCATTATATGTCATATACAAAAACTACTATTTTTTTATTAATTGAAGTTCATTATTTGCCGTCTCAAATCTGTAATACAAAAAGCCGGTCAGTTTGTAATTTTTCGTTTCAAACATTATCTATTCGATACTTAAATATTCACTTATCACCTTTCGCCAATAGCATTAGTCGATTTCTTTCTCTTTCACTCGAAAAAAGCGCATAATTTCGGTTTGCGGGCGTTACAATGGTGGTACCCTTCAAGGGACTTCAATATCAGAAAATATATTGTACGATGCTTTTATTTCCTTACTTCAGTCAACTATCAGAAGCCTTTATGACGTTGTTCGCTGCAAGTGAATATGAATGACCAATTAGTAAAAATTGTGAAAGTTGACTTAGCATTTACGACAATAGGAAGGGAGGTAGAATGGGACATGAGTGGAAAATAGGCCATATCATTATGCTCCACGACTCAGTTGGAGCCCGCGTCCCGTCACACTCCCTGGGCCATTATACCCACCCCTTTCCTAGTCGAAAAGAACTCGCATTTTAGTTAGCAAATGTTATGTAAAAGACAAATGGTAAACAAACGCAGTTATACCCATAGATGATTCCTTCACACCATTCAAATAAAACTTAAGGAGTCGAGTTACGTAGTAATACCCTATCATTAACAATTCAATGTTCAAACCGTGTTCACCGATAATAGTAAGCATTTGAAATAAGAGGAAGAGCTTATCTGCACGACACAATAATAGGATAGTGTTCTGTGTACAGGTGCACCGGAGTGTTTCATAGAGGACAACTTACGCAATTAGTTGCGATTACGAAGCAAAGAAAAACGTCCAGAATAGAGCGACGATGTTGAGTATTTTCACCTTGCTTGGTGAATAGAAAATTATGTTTATTATTAATTCAAACATTCACGATTTCACGATTCATTACTCTCAAAACATGATAGATCGTTGTAATATTCACAAGATAACATCCTCAATCAAATGGATTCCATTTACCTCCTTTCCAAGATGTCTTCCCTGAACTTTCCTGAACAATAAAAATCATTAACAATTAAGGTCTGCGATTTCACACCTGGTGAAAAAATACATAAATCTTTTCTTTATTGCATGTGCGATGTTGTAGGAAATCGACCGGAACCGTTTAGTCCTTCATTATAAATGCGTATGGTTAAGAATTTTTTAGTAGATACACATAGCTCCATAGAACCGTTATTTGTTATAATACAATTTTTATGGAAAACGAACGATCGCAATTTCCATAATCACCCTTTACAAAGCCAGTAGTCAAGTACTAAACCAAAATTTTGCGATTTCACTTGTCTATCCATAGTTATAAGACCACATGCGCCAGTGGAGGAGCGGATGATACCGGTCAACGGCTCATTCCGATTTCTCAAACATTCATGTTTTTTCCAAAAAAACTTTCTGCTTTAAATCATCAAAGTACAGGATGATTTGAAGGTGCAACTCTGCATTCGTAACAATCGCGTATAAGCAAGTGAAAAAAATTTGTGGGGTCTCTATGTAAAACGTGTGAGGTTGCAATTAAGGTTTTTTCATGTACTTTTGTTTTTAATCAAATATCGGAATTATTTCAGTTTCGACATTAACTTTCATGGTCAATTTTCATGTTCAAAGAGTCTCATTTATCTATTATGATAAATAAAACACTTAATTTTGCATCAGCACAAAAATTATATTTACAGCTATTGCCGCCTAATCGGTTACTTTTTTTTCTTTTAATTTACATGATAATTAGGATAGAGATTTAATGAAAACCGTAAGTGTAGTTCATAACTACATAATAATAGATTTTTCATTCATTTATGAAGAATGATTGATAAAAAATAAATAGAATCAACTATATTTAGCCGCCCGAAGGCCGGCGATACCCGCTGTAGTGTTCAATTCCGGTCGAAACTCCTTCATTGGAAGAAAAAATCAATGTGAAACATTGACTCCATTTACGTTCGTTTCTTATCAAATTATGTAAGCGGAATAAATGTAATATAATTTGTGGGTGTACGGCAGGGAGGGGGGTGGGGGAAAGGTCCATCATAGATGTGCGCTATGGTATCACAAAGCTTTTCTTTCTGATCAGAAAATATCATAGCCTGGATAACGCATTTCGACTTCAGTGGAAGTGGAGGCGTACATGTCTGCACAATATTGCCACGACCCCGCTTCGGGGGTGAATTTAAATACAGAAGGAGTAAGACGAAAAAACAAACACACATGTGCACAGACGTCATCTGTACATTTGTTTGGGAATTTTTTAAAGGGATTTGGTACAACTCCGCCAAGTTAATAAATCCTGCTAATAGTGAATATACCGACCGCACGAGACAGTTACCGCCCTTCATTCATCGTTAAACTTGAATACTAATATTGTATATGCAGTAAGGGTTGACAATTGGGTGAATTTCATTGTTGCACGCTTCCTCGTGTGTATAAGGGTTATTAAACTGTAAGGATAGGCTGAAAATCGATAAAATAATCATAACCGTTATGTCCTAAAGGTGTCGATTTGATGACAGACCCATCCCCACTCCTTTTCAAGAGAGAAGCATGAGGTATGTGTGGATCAATGTACAATTCGGTCGAGAGTTCGGCGTAAGCCGCGGTTGCAATCACCCCCTCTTTAAGTTGTAGTAATTAAAGTCTTCATTTACATTAACCGTCTTCGGTTTAATTTATTTAACGCAAGTTTGACTTCTGAAGCTTTTAAAAGCAACTAACGCTTACAAAACTATGGGAAAAGATTCTTCAAAACCTTACCTCTGATATGTCAGAACAACAAAATTTTAACTACTCTTAAAATATTTATTCATCGAATACATTACAAATCGACGGTTTAGACGAACTATCTTCTAATGCGGTAAGCACACTGTTCGGGATGTTCGCCGCCCAGTTGATAAATCCTATATTTAACGCTCATGACAATGTACTTCTCATAATGGAATGTTGAATTGTGGTGACTGTATTTATATTAAGTTTAAAATACTAATATATTGCATGTTTCTTTCTTCTAGGTAAATGTTTTTGGCATACAAAAACTTTGGCATGAATGGATTTTAAGTCTCATAATTTTTGTTTTTTATTCCACAAATTTGCATCCCTCATCTTTTTTTTTAGGAATGTATTTATCAACTTCAATAATTTAGATAACCTTGAATTCGTTGGGTTGATGCATTTTCTAAGGACTCATGAATACTTGAATTAAATTATCAAGTCCAATTTCTTCTATGTATTTTATGACCATTGATGATATAATACTGCGAGCTTATCTGATTTCGCATAGGTGCTAAACGACTTACGGGTATTAGCAATGACTTAGCAAAGGATACTGTGCATAGAGTAAGTGGTATTAGAGATAGTGTCCGAGCAATCCTACCCACAATCGTGGAACTCGGAAAAAAATTAATGATCGATTGCCCATCAGGATTTCAATTCAAAACTACTTTATGGAACATTAAACAAATGTATCTAAAACTGAAAATCACTTTGTAATTTCTAAGTTCTTCAAAGCATAAACGCCCCAGGAATGTAGGTGCGATTCCGGCATCTAAAATATGGGAAATATATTTTTTCGACATTGCTGCTACGTTCAGCTCGTGCCGAGAAGTAACTATTTCGGCACTCGTAGAACGTAACATCACTGTTAAAAACTATCGTTCGACACACGTGCGACGGGGTGTTTCAGCTCGTGCGATTGACAACTTCGCACTCGTGAACACCCCATCGCACTTGTATCGAAATATACTATTTTTTTGCTTACCTGTCAGCAGCCCTGAGGTCGAAATATTCATCGAATTAGATTTTCGTACTTAACATTTTCATTTACCGGAAACATAAATCTTAAACAACTTAAGTGAGCAATATTCCCCGCTTAGTGGTATAACCGCTCCGTTTTCCTTAGCCATTAAGAGCCCTCCAAATCGAGTCATTTCGTCCTATCCCACTCCCCTAAAAATTCCCTGGTAAGCATCTCCATTGAATTCACTCGCATAAAGCATAACTAAGAGTCCGTCGATCTCACCATCATTGCGGTCACACAATTTTAATGGGCTACTGACCCACAGGAGGTGAAAAATGAAGCGGACAAGGAAGAAGTGAAGTGTTTTAAAAAAATGAGATACAAGTAACAACACAAAAAGCAATTAAACGAAAAAGAAAAAAAAATAATGTGAGCAAGAGGCAGAAGTGAGGTACATGCTCTGCACTGGAATTAATGATGAGGAAAATGGAATGCGTTAAAGGCAAGTCGGGAGTTTTATCCTCGCAAAAGTCAGTGAGGTGGATCCAAACATTGAAGTAAGGAGGATGGAGATAAACCAAGAGTATTGGGCACCTGGTGCGTTGGGAAGGTGTATACTGAGGCTTGATTTTACCGTTAGGACGTCGTAGCAGGCGACAGGTAGCACACACCATCATTTCTTTATTTGTGTATGTGTGATTCTTGCGTTTGTATATATGGCTTTGGCTGTGTCCTCGTAAAGTTACTTTAATGCTCAGCCTTTTGCCTACTTTGGATATGCGGGCATCACAGGCACATGGCATACTTTATCAAGCTCTACAATATATTTGCGTAACTTGCGGTCGTGTGTTTTTCACTGTCTGGAGTTATCGTGAGAGTAACGAGGAATTACCACCTAGTTCTAGGTATTTTTATTCTATATTGTTCTAGATTAATTTTTTGCTACTTTTGCGCCACAGTATCATTAATTCCTCCATACTAAGATACTTCCTCCTTAAGAGAAAAAAAAGGTGGGCTACGTCCTGTCCAACTCAATAAATTTACTTGAAAATATCATCTAATATCGGATGTACATTTTATATGTAGCGGGTTTAAAGGGAAAAACATACATTCCATATCTCTATGCAGTTTTTTATCTTGTACCATATTTCTCACTTTACACAGGTTGAATTTTGATTTGATGAATTATTGGTCGGTGATCAAGGAAGTACGATATAACAGCGTAAGGGTACGCATGCGCACCGAGAGGCCATACGCAACCACACGCATTGATTTGAAGGGTAGGATTAATTTACTACTTTTACTGATGTTTATAATTTTTGCCAATAGGGGAAGTTACTGTAATGCTTCCGATTCCTAATTGAAAGATTCCTAATTCATATCTTCAGGTTTCATGACCCCCTTGAATATTTGTGGTTGAAATTATGAGTTTCTTTACGAACAGAGCGTACGATTGAAACGGTTAAGGTCGCAATCGAAGCATCCTCACTAACTCTCGTGCTGATTCGATTTTGGTTGAAATGGGTACATCGCCTTAGTTGTTAAACAATCAAAATTGTTCATAATACTCTTCCGGAAGAATCGTTGGAGTCACGGAAAAATATGTACAACAGAAGTTGCTTCATGTGGGAAAATCCCCATTTTAGGTCATCTACGTTTTTCTGCTAGGTCGTATAGTTAATGGGATATTGTAACTGTTTGTAAAAAATTCAAAAAAATAAACGGGATTTGGGTTTGACCCTCTACGGGTCGAACCAATAACTTCTCGATCGTTCCCCCGTATATGTGATATACAAAATTCAGGTTTGTGTCTCAAATTGTGAATTTATAATTTATAATTTTATAATTCTTAAAATATAAAGCGATTTTTAAAAATTATATCCTTTCTTGCGATAGAGTTAGATAACCAATTCAATTTGTGAAAAACTATGAATGTTAGTATAAAAAGTCATAAAAAATCAAATGTGTACTTTTACGTGTGGAACATCTTCATTCAACACCTCATTTCATATCTCTAATTATTGTCGTGATAGAGCGACATAAACCATCCAATTTCTCAATAACAATTAACTACACGGAAAGAAAAAAAACATAATTATTAGACCCCTGGTGACTAATCTGAGGACGAAATTTCCGTGAGTCCAAAAATTCATCCCAGTGAGTATAGAAACTATCCCGAAACAACAGAAAAAGTCGGCCCAATGCGACTAAATTTTAGACTATAGGAGTCTAATTTTTAGACTCACGGAAATTTCGTCCTCAGATTAGTCACCAGGGGTCTAATAATTATGTTCTTTTTCTTTCCGTGTATGGGTGTTGGCGAAAAAAGTTATACAACATCAAATGTGCATTTTTATGTGTGGAACGACTCTCATTGAACACTTTGTTCCGTACGTCTAATGGTTTTCAGGATCGAGCGATAGAAACAATCCATTTTGTTAATAACAATTAACAATGCGTGTTGGCATAAAAGTCATAAAACATCCAATGTGCATTTTCATGTGTGGAACGACTTTCATTGCACACCCTATTTCGTATCTCGAATTATTCTCACCATCGAGTGATCTAAACAATCGATTTTGTTAATAACAATTAACTATGGGTGTCAGCCAAAAAAGTCATAAAACATCGAATGTGTATTTTTACGTGTGCAACCACTTTCATTGGACACTTTATTCCGTATTTCGAATCATTCTCACGATCGAGCGATATAAACAATCGATTTTGTTCCCAACAATTAACTATGGGTGTTAGCCAAAAAAGTCTAAAACATCGAATGTCTAGATTTACGTGAGGAACGACTTTCATTTCACACATTATTGCGTATCTCTAACCGCTCTTGCGAGATAGCGATCTAAGCAATTAAATTTGTTAATAACAATAAACTATCAGTGGCAGCCAAAAAAGTTATATAACATTAAATGTGTTTATATGTGTGTGGAACAAATTTGATTGGATAATTTTTTTCGTATCTTCAATCGTTCTCACGACGCAGCGATATAAACAATTCATTTGTTAATAACTATAAAACCGCTGGGTCGATTATGTTCAAAATCTAATCAGGGCTAAGTTAGGAGGAAACCTATCCAATGAGTATAAAAATACCCAAATCGCATAATTTGTATAGGAGACATCGTTCGACAAAATTTTGCTCACATACGCACACACACACACATACACATACTCACAGAAATCGTCGGGGCTTTGGCGTAGTGGTAGAGTATCTGCCTACTACTCCGAAGGTCCTAGGTTCGCGCCCGGCCGCCGGAGAATATTTTTTCAAAATATTTTCTCATGGATTCCGACCGATGCAGGAACTTCCGTGTGTGCTATCGGCGGTACCCATAAAATGAGACCGCCCGGCCGAGCGGGAACCTAACCCGACGCAGGGGGGGGGGTGGGTTCCATCATAGGCGCCTGCCATCGTAGCACAGAGATTTCTGGAGGTTTACCCTGTGTTTAGAAATACGATGGCCTAAAAATGGCGAAAGTCGGCCCCAGCCGCATGGGTGGGTGTCCGGTACGCCCCCTGAAGGAATGCTTACACGGCCACTACCGGGGGCGTACAAATGAGAGGGACGGAGGAAAAAAAAACATATAAACACACATAAAAGTTTGATACAAAAGTTGGAGCAGCATAAAGCATATAGATCTAGTAGAAAGGTTCCTGTTGGAACGCGAATGCAATCATTTTTCAATGAATATAAATTATTTAATTCCATGGTGCATTGTGGTAATTGGAGACTTAGGCCTTGGTGGGAATTTTAGGTCGATATAAAAAGCGAAAATTACCCTGACACTGATCATCATGAGTGTCTGATTATGAAAATTACCTCATGAGAAAGTCGAGGCAACTTCCGATTCCGTAACCTAGTTAGGGATTAGTGCTTTATTATACGAATACAGTACTGACTCAATCAAATTATCTGGACAGGAATTTTTGACGTTGATAAAATACAGCTTATTAATGATCGGTAGATAATTCAATTAAGTCATGAGATTATTAAACGTGATCGGAAAATGACGGAAGCAGATTAAGTTCCTTAAATTTCCTTGATGTCCTTGTTATGGCAAAAAAGCAATTCTGAAAACATCAGTCATGGAGACTTCTTTATCTATCTGGTATCGCGAGCAAACGAGAAAAATTAAATCAACCGATATTGAGTTATCTCGTTCTACAACTTTACTACTGGAATGGGATCACTCATGGAATTATGAGATTATCTCTAGAATTAATTATCTTTAATAGCGATAGATTGAGGGAATTGCTGGCCCAGAAAATTCCATCGTGATATATCTTTACTATGAAGCGCTACTGATACCATTTGTTTGATTCAAATCCTTCTGATATGTTGTTTTGATAAGATGAATATGTGTATACTGTGTGTGTGCATAAAACGAGATGGGTAGAAATTGGCCCAACAGTTTTTATTGTACCGTAAAAACCACACACACACACACCTAAAATAAATAGTAATAATGTTTTATAATGTTCACTATAAATAGTTGCAGCGTGTTGCGTTTTTGCAGAATTAGCACTTTCGTGTACAACTGTTTGTGTCATAGGAAGAGTCCAACTTTGTTGAGGTGTTCTACTTGAGCACTGAATCATCTTATACCAACTTTTTACTTCGTGCTCAGTCTCTGTAGCTCACCTGTTTTGCATAAAACTGTACTCTTAATCTTCTTGACTTTCCAAGGCGTCTGGAAATCAACAATACTGTGGAATGCAGGTAAAATGTCGTTCCAAAGCATCTGGCCTCAGGTAGAATTGATTTCACGGAACACTTCCAAATATTCCAAAGCGGGTACATCGAGAAAAAAGCCGCTGGTTTTTGGAAAATAAATGAATATTCCAAAGTCGAAATGTATTTTGTTTACTTGACCGAAAAATCAACTTAATTGAAAATTCTTAACCCATGACTGTGTGTGACATGCATGGAATTTCTAGTCATTGATTTTATTCGTTTCCTTCATATTATCCAGATTAATGAAAAAAATGACGGTTCTTGTAGAGTACAGCACAGTTTTAGCAGAACTATTTTATCTAAATTTATCTAAACATTATGTGTGTATGTGAAAATTGAATTCTTCATGGAATGGCCATAAATTTCTAATACATTATGTTATTTATTTCATCGATATAACATGTTAGAGGCACATATATTATGAAGTTAGAGTGAAGAGAATGAGGTTTAATAGTTTTCTATTAAAGCGCCAATTATGTCGAGAGCAATAAAAAAGAAACGATAATTGCATCAATATTTTGGTGAACTGAGAATATGTGTGGATCGATGGGGGCTGATTCCATGCGGACTATACTCTACTGTATATATAATCAAATGGAAAAATACGTTCACGAGTCAGACATAGTATGTCAAAGAAGTTACACAAAATATTGGACGCTTGACATTAAACGTGATCTGAAATAGTAAAATAAGGATTGAGCTACAAAATGCCTCCTGGCTTTTAATTCTCTCTCAGCAGATGAAGTTTTTTAAATCTGTTTTCATCCGAAGACTTGTCACCAGAGCTTCCAACTAAACCTCATACTATCTTCCTCTGATCTCCGCATATCTTTTAAGAACTGAAATTACAGTTGTTGCGTCTCAACCTTTCACGAATGAATTAATCGTAGAAGTCATCTCAGTCTATTCATCTTCATGGGAAGACACAAGCCGATAAATGTCAGCAGTCTGGATAGTCAAAGATTTACCATTCCGTCGTTACCCTCAACTCTTGTTGGATAACACTTTTTCATTTGATTAATCTTGATGGATTCATTCAGGAAGTAATTTCCAATGGTTACGATGGTGACATTTTTTTAATTTCTCCGTGCATGGAGAGAAAAAGTCGATACCAAGTGAGGTGGCATGCGTATTTGGGGCCATACGGAAAGCTTTGTAATTTGTTTTTACTAAAAAATGTTATAAAACATGTTTTGTAGCGAATTTAATTTTTGCTAAAAAATGTGTAGTTTAAATTTTTGTATATGCGCCCCCTTCCGGAGGCGCGAGTGGGATCCAACTTTCCCCGAAACTGTACAATTTTCAGCTAATCTACTCGAGCCACCACCATGCCCATTGGGCATTATATTCCTTGGATTAACCAGGACCTGCAGGAAACCCAGGGAAAACCCTGGCAATTTGAACAGCCGTTCGGCTATGAAGTCGTAGGAATTAGAGCCTGGATAATCCCATACTATTACACTGAAAGGAGACTCCCCGTAAGATTTGATTTTTGGAGCTCGTGTACCAAAGGCCAGAGCTCTAACCACACGGGCATCAGCGTCGATGCCCACGGGTTCGTAACTAGTGAAACAACACTCCTTCATGCACTCAAGTGTCGCAATGTTGGATGTAACCAAGTCGAGAGTCATCCCTTTTTCGTCGAAACCTATTCTCACTGAACCCAAAAAACATTTTGCTAGTATTACTTCTCGTTGTGGAATACATTTTGTGGAAGAATAAGATTTGTGGAAGAAGAAGATTAAAAAAGGATTTTGCCATTTGATATAAAATACCCATCGAATCGATAAATGCCCGATGTGTCAATGCGTATGTGATGGCGCGCGCGCGCATATGTATATGTGTGTTTTCGTAACGGATCAGTGGATCGATACCATTGATTGAAGAAAAAAATTTCAAAAAGAAAAAAATTCCTTGGTAATGTTTCACTTCGCACAATAACTTTGGCCTCTTTGTCGGATGTTCTAAAAATCTCTTCATCTGCAGAATTCTTGGATGAAGAATCGCTCATTTTTGACGCTAACTCTCTTGACATGCCGGCAAACGACAGTTTCACTTCACTCGACTTTTTTTAAACACAAGGTTCGTCAGCATCAAGTTAACTTTTTAAGGGACAAAAAATCAATAATAAATTCAGTAAAAAATCAATAATGTATAATTTCACAAAATGTAATTCCACAGGAGCACTGCATAAAATGATATGACTCTTGTATGTATGTATATATATATATATATATGTAATTGGTCGTTTGACGCATGCGTGCGCACTTCCAGCCACACAAGTTTTGTGGCCAGTCACAACGCTTCTGACATTGAGGCACTGAACAAAAACCGTAATTTCTGGCGTAAGAGACCCCGGTGGAGAGCGTACTTTCGGGTCGCGGAGAAACAAAAATCATATTACATAAGACGCTTATTTGCATGTGGGAACCTTTTTTGGAGATTTTTTTTTCGTAATTGAATTTGCTAATTTCCATTGAGAAGATATATATGTGTCCAAAAGGGGGGGTCACACCTCGGCCACAGCTTGTTTTTATTTGGGGTCATAGTGTCCCGAGACATATATAAAAGTGCTCCCCGCAGAGAAGCGGATATCACATTTTGTATGGGGTGAGGATCACAAAAACCCGAAAGCTCAAGCCCCCATTACAGGGAACCACTTTTCTTAGATACACGATGAAGCTCACTTCGCGGCTATAAAATCCTGGTTTGGGACACCAAACGAAAGAATCGTTTATCACTCGGCTGCAAAGTAATTTGCTTGCTACGGTGTTTATGATCGTCCGCTTCGCCTCGAACTATAAACTTCCAATAGCAAGAAAGTTTTCGTTTCAGCCTAGTGACAAAATTTACTGTTATGGTGGCGGTAACATGTCTTCCATTGACGGTGAAATTTTTCGGATGTATGTAAAAAATTGGCATAAACCGTTCGAGAATTTGGACATTCAATAAGCGGGGAAGCCGTAGGGTTTTTTCTATTTTTTTTTTTCAAAATATGTACTCCAAAAGAATTTTTTCCACGGCTTCATTTCTGAATTATCAAATAGTCAAACCAATTTTTTTTCAAAACCGCTTGGAAACAACGTTGACATCACGAATGTGCCTCGGTTCGCGGGAGCCAATCACAGACCGTCTTTAAAACAATTTCAGCGGACGCATCCAATAGGAAATTAGAGACGTCAGTGCGACTCTTGCGACATCATTCGCGATTTTAGTTGACGAGTTTTCGATTAGTAATTGAAGAATATTGAGGAAAGATTGACATGAATTGCATGTCAAGCAGTACCTGATTGATTGTAATGAATCTCTTAATGGGGTTATTGCGTAAGGCTGAGAGCTACATGCAAGTGCCAAATTGGTAATTAGGAGTAATATTAAAGAACCAATTTTAGATATCATTTCGTACTTCAAAATTCTACAATAGGACATAAATAAGAATTTATAAAATAAGGAGAGAAAATCTTTTTCGATCCGAAGGTCAAAGAATATTTTATAGTACTTTACCGAGAAATCGCGATGAAATCGAGGGAAGGGATTGTTGCGGTTTCCGTATCCAAGTGACACGGAATTGATAATAACAACAGGATAAGTTAATTGCAATATAATTTTGGATGGCTTCACACGTTGGAAAGGAATTATTGGTTTAAATTTATCGCCATATGTGTACAAGTACGCGAAAAAAGCGTGCCCCACTCGAATGCCCCAAAATATTTTTTCTTCCTCCCCTACCCGAAAGTACGCTCTCCACCGTGGTCTGAAACGCCAGAAACAACGGCTTTTCCGGAGTTTCTCGACGGAGAATCGTTGTGATTGGCCACAAAACTTTTGTGGCTCGCGTTTGCAGATGAGAGTTGCTAACGAAAGAGTAAACTTCGGATCTCCACCGGAAGCTGCCGACTCTTGCTTACGCATGCGCATGATATATTTCAGTGCCCAAATCGCGACCGAACGTGTCAAATTCTGAAGCCATTTTTTCTCTGTATAATATATACACATAAAAGGTTCATGTCGCCAGTGCTCCTGTGGAACAAAATTTCTTTAAATTATGCATTAATTTCTTTAGTGGATAAAATAATTTTGGATAAAAAAGGAGTTGATTTTGAAAGAGTAGAGTAAATTAAAACTGTCCCCCGCCGGCGAATGAAGAGACTGACCTAACCTGAAAAATGAGCGATTCTTCATCGGGATGTTTAGAAATTTCGACAAAGAGGTCAAAGTTGGAAGGAAAATATGCTTATAAAAAGTAATTTCGGCATTCTAATTTTTTTTTCGACGTTATTATGTTTTTTCATGCATTTTTACTGTTTGCCCGCCCCGACCAGCAAAAACCTCGGCTTCGCCTCGGTTTTTCAAAAGTCGGGCGGGCATGTAGTTCGCAAGGTGACCGACGAGAGGCGTGCGCGGGCAGGCCACAAAAGTATTCATCGTTGGATTGATCGTCAACATTTCAAAATTGATACATTTATTGTTGAACGTACTTTCGGGTGGGGAGAAAGAAAAATAGCATACGACACACGGCCAGAATAGCATATTGTACCCCTAGGGAGTAAAGGTACTTGCTCGCCAAATGTGAATTACACCCGAGACGAAGCCGGGGGTAGTAATGACATTTGGCGAGCAAGTACCTTTACTCTCAAGGAGTACACGATATTGTATGCATGGAGGAAGCGAAATGCGATTCCATCGAGCGAAGCGAGGTTAGAATCGCGCACTTTGCTCCCTAGATGCATAAAGTTTGAGTTCTGGCCTTGGGTCGTAATATACTATTACGTAAATTTGTCGGCTTCAATTCTGTTGAGTCTACCTCCTTTCTACAAAAACTTTTTGCTCCCTGTACGAAAAACTTCACGGTGAAATTTTCAGTCAGTCCAGTCGGTAGATTCATCCACGTCGGAAAAAATGAATCACCTTCCACGGAGTATTGTGAAGGTACCGTTTGAGAATAATTCGATCTCTTACTCCATCCCAAATGGGTTTCTTGACACGGTTTTTTATTCCACTGAATCTGCTTTTTTTCATTCAACTGACCACACCGAAAACTGATCCTTTCGACGGCTTAACGACTCGGCGTACCAGCACATGGGATTTTTTTTTTGCTGCATCTTCGTTACAATTTGTTTTTTTCTTTACTTTGAAGAGTCGTGCTTGAGATGGCCGGGGATTGCTGGTGGAAAGGTGACGAGGAAGAGGGAGCTGAATGAAAAAGAAAGGCGGAGCAGTGAAAATCCTGGGGTTCGTTAGGGGCATCGATTAGTCTGGAGAGTCGACAATTGGAGAGAAAGTTGAGATGAAATTATTGCACTGAAGTTAGAGACATTGTAATTATCAACTTTTTAATTAAATGTCATGCAATTATTCTATTCAATTTCATCATTGAACGTGAAGGCGTAATGCGATACATTATGAAATTAGTAGTAATGTGAAATCGCTCGAGTTCAACGTGATCTGTTTATCAATTATAATGATTATGGTGATTGATTGTAACCCTTTTTTTCTGAAAGTTATGTATTCACGAAAAACATTACGAACATTAATGAAGTTTAACAACTAGTGTAATGCGCAGTTCATTTTGACAAATAGGCCAATAACTAACAAATGATAAGTCTCTTCGTGTCAAGAATATTTTCAGCACATAGTTGAAAATTTTTAAGCGAATTTTTTTGAATAAATCTTGAACATATATTACAATGAATATTGCTCATAAAGGAGGGGAGGGGGCGTTACACCAAGTATTTGCGGAAAACTAACAGGCTGAACGAGAATATTGTTCGCTCTGTGATTTCTGTCTAATATCTCCGCTCAGATATTTTGAAATGATTCCATTGTTATAAGAAATTTTAATATTTTATAAATTGAAGAAAGTTATCGGAATTTTTGAAAGAATCGCAAATTCTTTTCTCTTAAATTTTCGATCTATCTTTAATTTAATTTAATAAATGCCTTCAGACGCGGACGTGGTGGTTACTGATCGAATTTGAGAATGGAAAGTCTCTAGAGGCCCGGTAGCTTACAGTATTTGTTTTGAGTCGGTGTCGTGCGGACGCATGTCTACCGCTCTCTGCGAAATATAAATTTCTAACGTACAGCGCTTATAGTACAGTGAAATTCAAAATCGAGTAAAAGTTTTGGCACAAAAGTGTCAAACTTAAAAAACCTCAAAATTCCCTTGGCTCCAAAAAGGAAAGCCAAAATGAGTCCTCGGATGGAAGACGTAAAAAAAAACGAAAAAAACCGTTACGAAACCTTCGACTAGTGCGAGTTCAGTTCCCGCTCGCCTCGCCAAACCCTCCGACACTTCTGATGGACCTCAAGAGACTCCAAAACAAACTTCTGTCCCTCCATTAATCATCGAGAATGAAAAAATGGAGACAAAAAAATTAATCAATTTTCTGCAGAGCAACGCCACAGATAAAAATTTCAAGATGAAATTTAATGGAAGTACCACGATCGTCCATCTACGAACGCTCAAGGACTACAACAAAATCGCAAGTATCCTGAAAAGGCAAGATATCAATTTTTTCACTTTCGGTCGTAAAAGTGAGCGACCGAAAAAATATATTCTGAAAGGGCTTCCAAGCAGTTTTTCACAAGACGAAATTCAAGCCGAGTTATCAAAACACGGCATCAACGTACTTTCCGTTCGCCAGTTCGTGAAAGTAAACAAAGCCGGAGACACCAAAGAAAACAGGCCATTACCGATCTTCGCTATCACGGTTGGCCCGGAAACAACCTTGAGCAGCTTCGCTGAAATCAAAACGATTTTCTACCATACATATAAGGTAGAAAAATATGTAAAATCCCAGCAACCTACCCAATGCTTCAGGTGCCAGAGATTTGGCCACGCAAGCCAACATTGCAACCTGAACCTGAGATGCGTCAAGTGTGCGTCAAACCACGACGTAAAAGTCTGCACTTCCAAAACCCTGAAGTGGGCAAACTGCGGACTCGCCCACACAACCAGCTATAGAGAGTGTTCCATGCGCCTAAAATTCATGGAAACTCAGAAAAAACGAGCCCAATCGGCCAGGCCCAGCATAGCGCCATTGGAATTGCACCTCACTCGGCCACGATCCAGAATCTGGAAAGGAACATCCAGTTCCTCCAGTCTCCTGCAGTCCCAGTGCCAACTCCGAGTTCTACTGCCAACACGTCCAGGCCCACCTACGCTTCCTTCTTCCCGACGGTGGAAACCTCGAGAAGGAATCTTATTGCACCCACTGCTGAACCTAGGACCATCCCAATGGAAACACATGTTCCCGAATCTCATTTAAGTAGAACAAAAAACTATGTAATTACAGCGAAGCAAGTCCTTGACGAGCTAACAACCCTTAGAATTCCCGAAATCCTTTCAGAGCTTGAAGAGATGAGCTCTAAACTCGAAACAGCCCTTACACCAATTGATAGGATCACAATCATCGCATCCTATGTCCACCTGTTCTTACCCTCCTCAAACACACCTACGATTCCCCAGCAAACATAACCAACATATTAGCAATTAATATTTTTGCGCTCAAGCCTAATCTGGACGAGTTATTACACATCGTCCACAGAAATAACATCAAAATTTGTCTGATTTCAGAGACTAATTTAAACAGCAAAACGAAGAAAATTAACTTCCCAGACTTCTCGCTGATCAGGGAAGACAGAACGGCCAAAGCAGGTGGTGGTGTTGCGGTGGCGATCCATAAAACCTTGTCACATAGAACTCTTCCGCATGATCTCCTGTCACTCACTGAATACGTGGGAGTAGAGGTCCAAGTAAACAATAAAAAAACGAAGATCTACTCGATCTACAATCCACCGGATGTCTCAATAGATACAAACCTATTGAGGCTCCTACTTTCCGATAGTACTCCAACAATTATTGTTGGAGACTTAAATGCGAAGGACACTGCTTGGACCTCTGCTAGGCCAAACGAATCAGGTAAGATTCTCTCAAATTTTTTGACGGAACAAAAAATTAAACTGCTCTTTCCAGACGTTCCCACACATTACCCTCATAATTCAAACACTCCTAGTACTATTGACCTTTTATTAACTAACGACATCTCTATCATTAAAAATTTCACCACACTTTCCGAATCCCCATCCGATCACCTACCATTGTTTTTCTCCCTATTTGGCAGACCAACCTCACCAGAATCATCAAACATTTTAAACTACGCAAAAACCGACTGGAATAAGTTCAAGGATATCTTAAATGATGAGATTTCTACACCAAACCCTACTTGTAACAACACTGAAGCAATAGATCAACACATAACACATTTCACCCAAGTCATTCAAACAGCCCTGGATTCCTACACTCCCATCCGCTCATCCGCCCACACTCCTATCCCACCCGCAATAGCCTCATTAATAAAACTAAAAAATTACATTAGGTCAAGATGGCAAAAAACCCGAAATCGCTACCTTAAATCCGAACTCAATCAGCTGATAAAAGAAATCAGACTAAAATTAACCAAATGGAAACAATCATCTTGGGACAACAAACTCAGAAACATAAACTTAAAAGATCACTCTATTTGGCGCGTAGCAAAATATTTTAATAACACCGGTAAAAGAAAAATCCCCACACTAAAGTCAAACAACACAATCCACACAGAAGACCACGACAAGGCAAATACACTCTGCATACACTACGCAAAAATACACGAAATATCGGCCTCCCGAGGCAACAAATCTTTTGAACAAGTCACAGGTCATGTGAGAAAAACTATCCTCAAAACCCCTATCGAAACTCCCATTAAATTCCTTACGAATCCCCGTGAAATCACTTCCGCTGTCAAAAAACTAAAAAATAAAAAACCTCCCAATTAAAGCAATAAGTTTACTAACAAAGATATACAATGCATGCCTCCTCAGACAATATTTCCCGGAACTCTGGAAAGGAGCGGTGGTCATTCCGATTCTAAAGCCCGGTAAGCCCCCTTCGCATCCGGTGAGCTATAGGCCTATTAGCCTCCTACCGGTATTGGCTAAACTCTTTGAGCGAATAATTTTAGCTCGTCTCAAAAAACCCATAGAAGAGTTACAACTAATGCCTATCAATCAATTTGGTTTTCGATCAGAACACTCGACCTGCCACCAGCTGGTTAGAATTACGAATGATATAAAATCCGCGAAATACCGGAAAGAAGATACCGTTCTTCTTCTCCTGGACAGCGAGAAGGCCTTTGATTCTGTTTGGTCCGCAGGCCTTATATACAAACTCGAAGGATTAAATGTCCCTAAATATCTATGTAAAATTTTACTATCATATCTCTCAAATAGATATATCCGAGTTCGAGTCGAAACTTCGCTTTCGGATAAAATAGAAATTGTCGCGGGAGTCCCACAAGGGTCTATTCTCTCGCCTGTTTTATTCAATTTGTACATTGCTTCTGTATTCCGCAGAATTCCGAGAAATGTATCCATTGCAGGCTATGCTGATGACATTGCTTTGTACTCAGCTAGCAAATCGATCAACAAAGCTATTAGAAGAATAGAAAATGCTGCTTCTCTCACAATCAGTGAATTAACGAAATGGAAAATTCAAGTGAATGCTGCTAAAACAGAAGCAATCTTATTTACTAGCTCCAAGGCCAAGCCGACTTTAACTATTCGTAGCGATAAGATCACACCAACCGACTCTGTAAAGTATTTAGGCTTACATATCGATTCCAAACTCCTGTGGAAAAAGCACATATCTGAAATCAAGGTCAAGACTAAAGTTATCCTAGTAAGACTGTATAATTTGCTAAAATCACCCGCGCTCAGTCAATCCCTCAAACTTACTCTCTACAAAGGGTTAATTAGGCCCATTATCACCTATGGTTGTCCTGACTGGCACAATGCAGCGAAAAAGCACTTGAATCATCTTCAAGTGATTCAAAATAAATTCCTACGAATAATAGGAAATTTTAAAAGAAGAACGACTATTGTGGAAATACACGAAACGCTCGGCATGACAACCATAGGCGAATTTATCGATAGAATAAATGAGACATTTAAATTTAAGCTACAATCCCATCCTAATCCCCAGCTCCAAAACTTCAATATTGACATAAAATCCAATTGGTCCCGCTGACCACCTGTTTTGTCCCACCTTTCCATATATCCTTTTCTCTCCCGCCCCTCATGCACCCATTACTTATAAGGTTTTTTAGAAGTCATTTTTCCTCTATCCATTTTCCTATATCGAGTCATCATGTAAATAATCACAAATATCTGTAATAATGAAAAATTAGGTTACACTTCTTTCAAATTAGATATAAAGCCAACGGCTGGTGATCGAGAACGTAGCACTTAAGATATTAATACTGTATATAGTATGTATATATGACAAATGTTAATAAACAATTTTCAAGTCAAGTCAAGCCCGGTAGCTTAGTTGGAAAAGTGCCCGGCGCGTAACTGGGAGTCTCGGGTTCGAATCCCGACTGGGACTATCGGGATTTGTTTCTCTTAAATTTTCGATCTATCTTTAATTTAATTTAATAAATGCCTTCAGACGGGGAGGTGGTGGTTACTGATCGAAGTTGAGAATGGAAAGTCTCTATATGCCCGGTAGCTTAGTTGGAAAAGTGCCCGGCGCGTAACTGGGAGTCTCGGGTTCGAATCCCGACTGGGACTATCGGTATTTTTTTTCTCTTAAATTTTCGATCTATCTTTAATTTTTTTTTCTGTGTGCCCCCGAATGCTCACAAGCATTAAAAAAATTCACCGAAACTCGGAATTTCTAAACATTGGCTATAATAGTGGGTAATTATTCAACATTGAGGTTATATCTAAAACGTCGATCTCATAAATTTTGTAACATCCAATAATCATCAATTGTTGTTCGTCTCTATGAATCATAATAACCGTCCCGATATTGTAATACCGTTGTATATTTCTTCATTTATTCAACCAATATAGTATTTCTGGGATACAACGACTTCTAAATAAAATTGGACGGAATTTTGGTGGATGGTAAGGGACTGTATGCTTCGAGAACACTTAAAATTTACATAGTTTCTGAGGATCTGAGATGGAAAAAACAGAGCAAAGTCGACTTTTCCTGCCCGTTACGGTCTGTTCTTCGGTGTGACATAAGTGTTCAATATTGTTCTGCACGAAAACAGACGTGGCAGAGGGACTGCTTCCCAAATACTTGAAAAATGAATTGATCCGCCTCTGCTGTATCATTTGAAAATTATTTATCGCAACTGATGATCTCAAAAGAACTCAGAGCTGTTTTATGTAAAAAATTAGTTTTCCAAAAAAAAAAATCAAAACATTATGTGAGAAATAACACAATCATGTTGACTGAAATCAACAACTCCGAAATAAATCAACGTCGTTTCGTTCAATATCTCGATAGAAACTTGGTAACAGTTTCTTAGGTGTTATCATAATTGTTGGAAAATATACGCATTTCGTGTCCAAATTTGGACTTAATGGAGAACCTACAAAGTTCAACAACCACTGGTGTTGATGTCGTATCATTGCGCGAAATGTCTCCTCTCTACCCTGCACACAGATATCTTCACACGTTTTTTGTATTTATCTTTAAACAGGTAGGCATCGTAAATTCGTGTGTGAATCAACATGTTGAACTCCACCGGCATCTCCGTGAGAAGGTTCCGCATTCTCGGCCCACAGCCTCAGGCCGTCCTATCCCCGACCAGACTCCATACACACCATTCGATTCCCAACAATTCAAAAAGTATTCCAGTAGTTGCGAAGGTGCCCTCGACCCCCAAACCCACAAAAAACAACTATTAAGATCCATGATGTTGCATTTTTAAAGTAGCGCAATAGTTTCGGCAATTTCAAGACTTGTAATATAAGTAGTGAATTTGATCAGGCTCAAAAGTACTTTCATTCTCAACTTATTGATCCTCTCAAAATCGGAAAAAAATCTTGGAAATTATGGTTTCAATGGTCGGATTTCATGTACATAAACATAACTTTCCGAAAGTAGGATGTTAAAAGAAATGGAGGCAATTCTGTATACTCCATAGAAGGGAAACTTCATTGTGGAAATACGGAGTTGGCTATGCGCATGCTTCTCCACTGAACGACGCAGGTACACCCTATATTCTTACTCCATCCACGTATTTGAACTATGACGTAATCATTAAATACAAGTGTCCTCATGAAAACGACCATTTTGTCGACTCTATTTTCTGTCGAATGCGATTGTGATTTTAGGAACTACTAATCTGTATTAACAACCATAAATATTTCTTGAAATAGATTTATTTGCCAATTTTTAGAGTATTAAATACACTCCTCATCAGGTTAATATGTGCGGAGGACCGGCATACAACAAAGTAACAATTATTTGTTTGAAAATTACCCTCAATCTTCATACGATATGATTCTGAAAATATTTATATTTGTAATGAGCATATGCTGGATCTATCGATGTTTCCTCGATCGATATGGACAATAGTGGTCGCGACTTCCTCATGCAGGTCGTTATTTGCGATATCTGAATGCTATTGCCCTAAAGATGTGTGCAATGCATAAACTGAATGAAGTACAAAATCGACTAGAATCAAAAGTATACTATTATACTAGAAAATAGTATTTACCATACTTGAGCCCCTAGTATACCAGAATCAAGTGCTTTTCGAGGAATAGTATATTACACCATAAGGGCAGAAAGTATGAAATTCCTGCACTGCGCGCGATGATGCCCGAGGCGAAGCCGACGGCATCATGGCGCGCAGTTCAGGGCTTTCAAACTTCTGCCCGTGTGGTGTATACTATTTTTCTTTATAGCCGGTCGAAAGTACGAAAATTCATAATTTGTGTTATAGATACTGATGCCTGCCCCGACAATTGCAGCACGAGCGAAGCGAGTGCTGCTGGTCGGGGGCAGGCATAACATAAAAAAGAAATGTCATCCCATTTGAACACTGCAGATTTTTTCGGCTTGTAACCTTTGGAATTATTTTTTATCATAATTTTCAAATTTTGAAATTTGCTAATATCGACATTATCTCTCGTGTTCAATGTTTTTTTCAGCATCGACCAAATGCTCCACAGTGTTGAAGGTCTCAGCTTCTTACTCAAGTCTTTGAAATATATCACTAAATTAGCTTCATCTGACTGTGACAAAGAATTTTGATGTTCCATTTGCTATTTTTTATAAGTATCGTAAACTAATTTATAGCGATCAGCTGACTTCTTTGGCAATGTTTCTGTCTCGATTATCAATCGTGCTTCTGCATCAAAATCCCTCAGAAGCTCCTCCTCGTCCATCGACTCATCACTGGACGTCATTGCCTTAATTAATATTTTTTTTTATATTTCATTAATTGCAAAGAAGTCGTTTTGAGGTTACATTTTACATTATCGTAGATAGAGGTGATGACTAGTGACTGACAGCAGTCCCACGCACCGATGCGCGGAAAAAAAAATTTCGTCCCGCTGTTGTAGATGGCGTACGCGTCGTTTCATCGATGCACGAATCTTAGACTTTCTGCTTCGAAATCGATGACGAATATACGTACTTTCGACCGAGGTATAAAGAAAAAATATTGAGCGTTAACGAAGTGGTCCCTTTTCACGAGAACTTCTATAAATGGTTGCGTAAGTCCTAAAAGACAATAAAAGCTTATGTTATAGTGGTACCACTCGTTATAAGCCAATGGAATGGCCCAAGAGATCAAGATTTAACATACAGTGATTCCCAAATCTGGTACTCAGATAATGCAGTATGAGCGACAGCTAAATTACCGAGTTTGTGACATACAGAATAAAAAATCAGGTTTGGTCTACAATTGATCGCGACTTCAAGATTACAGTTCACTTCTCAGTAATAAATAACTTGGCAAAAAATATTTTTGTCATTACTTCCCTAAACACTTCGCCGCCATAACACCCTGTATACGGATACTATCACAGAAAAATAATTGTGCGCTACTCAGCTAGAAATTAATTTCATGATTGTGAGATTATAAACACAATCGCAAAGAACATTTTAGTTTGCCCGAGTGGCGAAATTTGCTATTCCATGCCTTTTTTAATACCCACAAAAAATAATTCTGTTGTATACACGCAGGGAGATATAGTCAATGGATATTACTGTTTCAGAAGAATCACCCATACATAGTCTCTCACAAGCAGTCTACTCCTAATCAATATATAAGCTCCATATAAATTCCAAAGTAATCAAAAACAAATAAAATTATAATTCTTCATATACTATTTTCAATCTAGAAGATTATTCCATTAGCCCCAACGTTTTTTTCTATTCTCTATTATAGGAGTTGACCATAATAATGCTCGAGATTGCTACTCATTGGAAAACATACTCCGCAAAATGTCAGTTGCATGACACGTACACGCATGTACCAAAACTTACACACACGCACGCATGCTTCCGTATGCAGTGGGACCTACACCCACACATATAATATTATCTGTCCTCCGAAGAATATTTCCCAGGATGAAACATTTTCTCGTAAATTTTGATCGATAGCAAGATCATTTTGTGTGTGCTATTGGCGGTACTCGTAAAATGAGACGGTAGGGCCGGGTAGGAACCCAACCCGGCGCAAGTGGGGAAGGGTGGGTTCACAGGTGCCCGCCATGGAGGTTTACCCTATGTTCAGGACAACGCATGCGTTCAGTACTCCCTTTCGAAAGAATGTTCAGTAGTAGCCATTATAAGGAGTAGAGAGAGAAGGCCGCTGGTAGAAAAAACACATATACAAACGTTTCCAGTCAGGCCCAACAAAACAGAGGAGGGGGCACACAGAATCCAGAATTATGCGGGATATTGCCTCATAAATTTTGACGATATCACATGTCAAATGCTTTCATGTTATGTCCTTGCTTTCATATATTAAGAGAGAAATGTCTGGGCTCTAGAAGTGCAGCTTTTCAACAAGATTCGCCTAAGACCCGAAGAAGATTATAGAATTTCACTCTGATTTACTCAACGAAAAAAAAAAAAACTCTACGGCACTCTGCTCAGTGCGTGATCTTTCGAACATCATTTGTTACTTTTTTTCAAACGTACATGATACGAAAATTAGAGGAATATTGTATTAATGAAACCAATTTAGTTTTCTGGAAATGCATTACCGTTTTCAAACGATGTTTCCTCTACAAAAGGATAGAGCTTAAATAGTCGAGGCCTTTTCGCCGATCACCACTGAATCTCTCCCTCCGAGTAACAACAATTTTAACCGACTGGAAATGAGAGGGAGAAAGGTATTTACGGGAAACCTCGTGGCCTCCTTGCATCAACGATATTGCCCGCATGAGTGCCCATTTTACCTTATCCTTGATCAGTGGAGATTTACCCTCGGGGGCTTTCTTCTTTTTTTAATTTTTTTCTTTCGGGGTCCCAAGATTGTGTCGACATGAATTCACATTTGTTGGGGGAGTTCAATGAGAAGAAGAGTCGATAGCAATTGATTGTCATCGTGCTCAATGGGATATTCAACCTTCTCGGCTTCTTTATTCTCCTTTGCGGCACCAAAGAAAGCGATCAATGCTTTCTTGTGGAAAGTCGTTATTCAAATTTGACTCGCTATTAGTAATTTTAGCAATATATTCTGAATCGCGAATTTACATTTTGATGGCCAATAATTTTCAAACTACGCCGCAAACGACAAGAATGTATCGACTTTGAAATCTTGAATTACCATCGATTGTCGGAGTAAATAAACTCCAGCTCTTTCACAACATATTTTGGACCCCTTTCTTTTTAAAGTAATTTAAATTATTAGCTGGTCAATGTGTTTTTGGTTCCACCAGAGATAAATGAGAAACTTCCAGATTTGTAATTCTTTTGCTGGCATGTGTTGTCCCCAAGATTTTACAGAATTATATCTATATAATTACATGATTATATCGATGAGACGCCCTGGAGAAATTCATGTGTATACACACACACGTCGGGAACTTTCGCTTTTAAGCGATCTAGAGAAAGGCCAAATTAAGGATATTTATATCCCCAGATGGTGGATAAAAATATCCCCGAAGTGAAAATAGTAATATAGTCGAATTGGCTACTTTTCTCCATATCATCCAAAACATATCGTTTAAAGGAATTCTTACTTAAATTTCTACGCATGAGAAACTTTGGAGTATTCCGAAACAGCTAAAACCACTAAACACTTTAGCCTAGCGGTAAATGTGGGATGACTCAACGGACGTCCGGAGGACATGTCCCTGTGACGTCCCTAGGATGATGTCATGTTCATAGACAAATATCTTCAGAAGTCTAATTTATTCGGGCTTCATATGCATAAAAATGACGGGAAATATCTTGAACACTTTCTATAGTGCTCTATGAGGATTTCCTCCGGCAAACATCAAATTAGTGGGAATAAAACATAAAAGCAAGAATGTATGTCATGGGATGACAAACCAAAAATTAGAGAGTACAATGGGCACATTCGATGGGGATTGCTTGTCAAAATGTCGCCACAAATACAGAACTTTGATTGATTGATCATTTTTTTTATTAGTGAATAAATTTCCAATAAAAAATCCTTATCAGAGGAACAATGAAAAACGCCACATGAACATTTTAATTTCTCCGTATACCTCCGTCCATAAATTCAATTTCAAATGCAATAAAAAAAAAGTTAATGCCCACTGTTCATTTTGAATGCCTCAATTGGTATTCAACATATTTTTTTATTGAGAAAAAATGTTGTAACGGTGCATCCTTTTCCTGAATAGTGAGCATAGATCTCCAGGATTTCTCGATGATGAGCCGGCGTGATGTCACGTACCACAAACTACACAGGACAACCCACGTTGGGGTGTACAATTTTATTTATCCGGTTGACCTGAGCGCATCATAGTCCTTACAAGTTTCGTGGATTTTATGTGTTCTTTGAATGTGGGCGCGTGTCCATGGCGCTTGAATTTTCGGGTTTCGTCATTTGACCACGGTTATGGGTGCTATTCAGGATGTTACGCCGAGGTCGTTCGACTCGACTATTTCATTTAGGGCCTTCCATTATTGTGGTCCAAGTTTACCATGTTTAGCATGTGATCATAGCATATACTTCTTTCCCTAGTTTTTATCAACAGTTGTATGGTAAAAAATTGCGGAGGTTGGATCCAAATGAGCCCCTCTCGTTGTTAAAAGTGTACCATTAACTTCAGATAGAATTTTTCTACAATTGAGGCGTTTTTACATGTGTCCAAAGGAAATTTTGTAGATTACAATTTTTTTTAATAAAATTATGGTTGCATATTTGTTAAAATAACGCAGTGTAGTTATAGGCACAGGATTTACTATTATAACTAAGAAAATGAAATCAAATTCATATTTGTAACGAATATCTGCCATTTGTAAGGCAAAAAGATTTATCAAACATATTACGAAATATACTTTGCATGATACTGATTACGGATGATATTGGATTATGGGGTTAAAATAAGAAACACTTTATTTTCTCAATACTAATTTTAATAGAATTCTTCGAAAGACTCTAGACAGTCAAGAGGTACTACTTCGTATAAGTATCCGCATAAGACTAAAATGGCATTCGCCTATAAGACCCAACCATGGCTTAGAGTAATATAATTTCCACGCCCTGAAGTTTTCCTTTTTCCTTCCTGACCCTCGATGGTCACCATATGCACATTTTGGGAAAACCAGGTAATAGTAAAACTAATGTAGAAAAAGTTCTACCGAAACACTTCATTCGCTTTTACAAGCAAATGAAGGTCCCAAAATAATGAAGTGATAAATCTAGCCATTTCCAAATGGCACAAATAAAACTTACAAGAGGAATGAATTTTGTACCTGGGCAAGCCCTGCAAACCAACAGATGACTTTTTTGGAACTTCTTTGATGAAAGGTAGTTGCCAATATTAATAATTGAAAGTTTCTAAATCCATAGGGTACCACGATAAACTGAGCTATGCGAGAAAAATGTTCCATGGAATTCGAATATTTTTCTGTGACTGAAGAAAAACTGTGAGGTGACACCGTGGGAATGGTCTTCAATCCTTTTAATTCACTATTCAGGCAATATTGCATGACAATGACAATTGAAAACAAATTCATTTACCACATGTGTGTAATTACTTCAAGTTAATAGGCAATCGCTAGACTAGATGAAAAGTGAATTTTGAACGGCATTGGAGAGATAAGTTTCAGCTGTAACGGTTTAAGAACTTTTTCTCTGATTAAGTTCCCAATTCGTAGGAAGTCATTGTTATGGACCCGACAGCGATGGCATTTGTGCCTGTGACTGGTTTTAAGTATATCAAATAAAGCCCAAACACAAGTCGCAGTCGACATGTGTGTGTGTGTGTGTGTGTGTGTGCGGGAGGGGGTCGTTTGCGTCTTTTTCCTTACGTTAGCTGTTCGTGAGCCTTTGTTCGGAAGGGATTACTGAACATTTACGGATTCAACTGGGCCGGCTTTCTCTATTCAGGTTATCAGATTTCTAAACATAGGGTAAATCTCCAGAAATCCATTTCGTACGATAGCGCGCAGCTATGATGAAACCTCATCCTCCTGGAGAATATTCGTTGTGCCTTTCACGGGTCATATTGATTCACCCGGTTTTATGATATTCGATTCACTGGTTTTTTAAGAAACTCTTTTTATATTCATCTAAATTGGGAAATTAAATAGTCAATATTTCTCCACTCTCCATTTCGTTGAAATATCAGTTTTATTTCAGTGACATGAATGCAAATAAATAGTTACGAGTGGGTTGACCAAAGAAGCTGATATGTAACTATATATCGCCAATTTGAATAACCCGCAATTCGAATAGTATTTCTATTAAATTTTCACTGGTACATTATTGAACTGGATTTCAAAAATTGGATTATATATACTGCATATCAGGTACAGTGCGAAGAATATTTCTGCGGCGAGTCTTGAGAACTCGACATTCCTCGAAAACGGAATCCATTACGATATACTCGTTACTATTGTCGATTACGACGGGCAGTAGCTGAGTGGAGACGTTGCCCAAAATGGACATGGTATTGGAAACTTACTGGCGATTCGAGAATACATGAAAAGTTTGTCTAATGCTATCTCGAAAGGCGACAAGTCAACGCATCTCGGCATATTTTAGAAGAATTCATCGCGGTTGGTTCTTTCGGTTTTTATCGTGTTTGTATATATGTGTTGTCCCCTCTCTGAGTTCATCTCTTTTATGAGAAAACTCGAAAAAACCAAAAATGCATGAAAGTCAGATTTTCTGGTAATCGTGCCAAGATGTCTCGCGGTTTGCCATCTTGCGAGATTATACCGTTACCACACCTTTCGTGTTTAATGGACAGTGGCGATCTTGCTAATATTATGTGGACGGCATCCGTACAAGCTATTCCACAATAAACACGTCGTGAGATTGTTTTTAACACCTGCGAGTGCTTAAGTAATGCCACGTAGCCTGCATTGTGAAGTCCTCTTAAGGCTGCTGCTGTAATGAATGTAACGCAAGTCATGTACAGTTCGTGCAGAAAACATTTAGCTGTTGTTAGAACTGTAGTTGAAGTATTGAATCCATTTGTGCTACTATCGCATGTTGAAAAGAAACGGTTCGATCTTTTCAGTTTGGTATGCGTACTCAAGTTTGGACTATATCTTTGATTTTGCCCGTTTAATTACATCCCTATACTTGAATGTTGTGTAGCTCGGTTCCCTCAAACATGTTCCTGGCATTATAATTCCACCGTCCCCACGAAAAGTAGATTCTACAATGAATGTAGCACACAATTACTGCAATGTCTTGCCCTGCATTCATATCACAATTATCGTTAGTTTTGTAAGCTGTGAGCATTGCGGAAATCTTTTGCGGCTCTCATTATAGCATCACGGTTAAGCTGAGATATTCAAACTCTGAAAAAGATATCCAAAAATATATCTCCCAATATTTTCTGACCGGACGCACATCGTTTATATATGCTATTTATATGTTCATTATGTATAAAACAACTGCATATATATGTTACGAGTACATATCAACAGTATATTCAGATATATCTGGATATCATTCATATGTTCTGATTGATTCATCATATATATGTACATACATAACAGAAAGCACAGATGAGTCCAATACTAGTTTCTAATTTTTCCTGCAAATTACAGACGAAGACTGGGGTAATACTCCTGAGGATCCAGAGTACCTGCAGGAAACAACCAGTGTTGCCCTGCCACGTCTTCCAAGAAGTCCAGAGCGACCAGTGGGTTTAACAAGAGGAGTTTCACCAAATTCTCACAATCGCACGCGACGCGCTCCGGAGCACCGGCAGCGCTCTCCTAGCCCGCAGTACCAACCAAAAGTTGATCCAATTGAGGTGACAAGCCCACGGGAAAGATTTCAAGATGCCAAGGAAATGTTCAAGGCCATGGAGCGGGAGAACCTCTCGAGGGGAATAATTACAAGGCCCAGAGATCAGAACGATAACCATGGAATGCACAGGTGGGTCTAACATATATTATTTTCCGGGGCTGTTGAATTCCATCACGAGATTTCGCGGGACCTCTTTACCTGGAAATGTCTAGTTTAATTCATAAATAAATTTTTGAACGATATTTGGAAAATCCATAGCAAGGTTATTATAGATCGCCCACTTTTAACTTCCGGATGAGCTACCTTAGGGAAACCGATGTCGAGATTTTACGCTTGCGAATAACTAGAAATCATTGGAATTGCCCAGTGGGTTATTAAAGCTAGTTATTATCTATCGATCATCTGTGAGTTATACGTGACTGGGAATTATTCAAGTGAGCTATTTGCCGTGTTATTATGGCTGTTAAATATTTAATAACTCCGGAGGGGAGTGATGAAGCATACTAATTCAATTTTTCACCTTGTAATATTTGAAATTATATTGGCATTGCATAATTTTACTTCAAAATGTTACGAAATTATCACCTGTCATTTCATTCGACAATTTTACGTTTTCAAAATGAATCAATGATAAACAAAAATGTTTTCTCCAGTCACGTATAAAAAAAAACGAAGTATGTCGGAAAAAATTCCATAAATTGATGATTTAATGGATGGTAGTTAAAACACATGAAACGAATGAACAGTATGGTTTAATGTGAAAATACGAGAAGATAATTATCGTTTATTATTGATTAGTACTCAATGATTACTGAATGTTACATCAATGAGAATTATTAACGTTGATTATTTCCTTGGTTATTGACGGCAGCGGATAATTAAGTAGATGAATGGAAAAATTGATTTTTTCCGATTCATTACACTTAACCCGTTTAGAGTCGCATTATGAAACTTTCTCTCACCAAAATAGTCATATTATCGAAATTATGTGAGAAAATTGAAATAGTTAGGTGCAGCTGTTTTAAAGACTCAAGGAGCTCCTACAATTTATTGTGGAGATAGTAATCATTGATAACGCACGCAGAACTCGGAATTTTTATTCGTCAACTCGATTAAAATTAGTTAGGCGTTTTGTTCCGTGTAGCCTAGAAAACTCGATAAATTTTCGCACTTAAAAAAATATATAAACAAATATAAACAAATCTTTCAATTTACGACTGTATCCCTCATTACAATAGGTTCTGATAGAAACAAGTTCAATAATTATGATGAGACGTTCATTTCCAAGTTTACGGATTACCTCGAGTGATCACCGGGGTAAGGAACTCCAGTTAAAAAAGAAGCATGAAAACCCGTTGCGCAGCGCGAATAATGACAGTGACACTGTCCAAGCGCATGTCGACAGAATTATCAGTTAACTTGGGATTTTCTGCATTTTTTAACATTAGGCAAGAATAATTGCGGAATGCAGACGTTTATTTTCTCGTGTGTCTTTAGATGCTTGAAGAATTCCTACATGGGGCTATTAACAATTCTGAAATTGCTAATGAAGCCTGAGGGAAATGAAAAAAAAATGACAATGAAAATTAATAAAAGAATTTGTAACAGTAAAAGTTGATTGTAGCTATCAATAACTGTAAAACCATTCCATAAGTCATCTGCTTTATTGTTGAATTATCTTAGTCGTGAGTGACGTTACCAATCTCTGTTTCCATAAATGCATAATATTTCTTAACACTTTGATGGAATCGCGCGTGTGTGATGCAATTGTACAATTTCAAAGCCATTATTTTATTTGCTATGAGATGATTGTTCCCGTTTGAATTATGTAGATTACTATTTCTGTTGAAAATCATTATTATTTAACGATTTCCGCACGGAATTTTATGGCTATAAAAAATATGGCGTACTATAGATATTAATTAGTAAAAAAGTTTATGAAAAGTCATATGTACTCAATGGATTCCATTTTATTGCAGCTGATAGAGCAGGTTTCACATTTGTCAGTTTGATTACGTCAATCATGGGATTCTTAATCAAGCAATTATTATTCAATATTACAATTTCAAACCTCTTTTATGAATTATATTATAACAATGCGAGTTGCTCATCATTTGATGGTGAGTCATTGAACTATTGGTCCGAGTGTATTTGGGTCCTATCGGAGACTTTCCGATTTGTCATTTTTCGGTGACATTGTGAACCTTCTCCCCACCTCCAGCGTCGGGGTTCTGGCAAGATGTTTTAACTTTTCGGTTCAACAATCTATTTCCTGAACAGATGGATTTAAAGGCAAGCGCTATACAAGATTTTGTTGTTGGTCATCTGAATTCTCTATACAAATTAGTATATAAAATTTTTGTGTCAAGTCACTTGTTGCTAAGTTCATCATTTGTAATAGGAAATGATAGAAATCAATTCCTCTTCTATCGAGAGTGGAACATATTCAACCCATCAACAGTCACAGAAACACACATACACACATACACACACGCACACACGTCCTGCTATTCCAAAGGTTCCGCGTTCGATTCCCGCTCACTGCAAATATTTTTTCTGAAAAATATTTTCTCACGGACTACGACCGATGGCAGGAACATTCCGTGTGTGCTATCGGCGGTATCCATGAAGTGAGACCGTGAGCCGGGACCGAACGCGACCCGTCGCGCGGGGGGGGGGGAGGGTTCCATCGTAGACGCCCGCCATCGTATCACAGGGGTTTCTGGAGGTTTACCCTGTGATCAGAAATACGATGAGCTGAAACGGCGAAGTCGGCCCCAGCCGCAATGGGTGGGTACTCTGATCCGTAGTATTGCCCATGTAGTAATGCTTACCAGCGGGGACGTGGGTGAATACAAATAGAGAAAGAGTGGAAAAAAAAAAAAACACACGTCCTGATTATTATAATTCACAATAAATACTGATTTCATATAACATCTTTGGTAGTTGTAGATCCATCTTCGCAATAATTTCGTGGCGAAAAATATGGCTGATAAAAATTATGAATTAGGAAGTATCTTGTGCGACCCATTGAGGCGCTCACTGAGCACTACTTGCCGCTAAAACCTTTGCCTCCATTATTAAATTCTCCCTTCCTGAACCCATCACCCACTATACTTGATTGGACCAAAAAAAATACAGTGCACTTGCTATTGCCCATTCCACGTTATGGCAATGATTTTCATCGGTAAAGTGCACATTCCTTCATCAGATTTTAGAAATGCTGAAATAAATCACTCCGCCAAAAAAAAAAATAAATCACTCCGCCCATTAAAATCCATAGTTGGATCTGTCTGCGATGAAAATCTGCGGTAGCTAGATCAGAAAGTTGTATCTTGTGTTTGTGGTAGAAAGGGAGTCTGGTGCGAGTGAAATTATTGCCTTTGGGCGCTGGATTATTTATCGTTTCTTGCCTCAACCAATAAAGTTTCATTATTTCCAATGCATAAATTTATTGAGCTCGATGGTCAATGGTTAACGTAAATATTGGATTGGATGAATGAAATATACGTGATTGAATCGATCAATCCAAACATTTAATTCACCGTAATTCACTGTATGTCATTATTTCGTCATCATATTTCTGAAGAGCAGTTTGTTTTATCTAGAGCGGACCAAGCGCGCTTAATCTATGAGGACCGCACAAGTCGGCATACATCCTCAAATCATTCCTTATCGACTCAAGTGCCCCATGAGCATATGGTTCGGAGGAGTCATCCTGAGGTGGAACGTGAAAAAGAACGTGAGAGGAGTGATTATAGAAATAGGCCGAGGGTCAGAGGACAGCATTACTCATCGGATCGTCCGGCTGAACCAGAGGTCACGTCTAGACCCAGACCTAGGAGTTTCTACGATAATTCGTCGAGTGGAAGGGAACCCAGAGAACAGAGACACATGATTGATCACAGAGAGGTAGAATATTAGAGATATATAATAAAATATTGTCACGGTGCTCTTCTATTTGAAGTGCTGACGACAGACGCGAAACTTTGGGATGGTATGACGATAAAGTTTTTGAACACTAATTGCAGTTGTGACGAGTTTTACTGAGTGTGCCCTGCTGGAAAGTTCTGGCATTTATGTTTTTTCTTTCTTTTCTGAAACTGTTGATGTTTTTAATATGATTGAAATTGCAAAATTTTCCTGTTTTTTAAATTTTATAGTATTTTTTAATTTTTTAAATTTCTGAGATTTTGAAATACTCTAATTTTGGAACGGTGTTTTTTTCGTGATTTTTTTTTACATTTGTATCATTTTTGGAATTACTGAAAGTTTTGTAAATGTTTTGAAATATTTGAGTACAGAATTTCCATTGTTTTTTGATTTTGTATGTTAGTTGACTAATTCTGGGAGTTTCCAAATGTAAAAAAAGGTAAATCTTCGAGATTTTCGAAATTTTTGGTGATCATAGGGAAAGCCTCGAAAGATCGTATATCTAATTGATCACAGAGATGCACAATAATAAATATATGAAATTCAACATTGTCCGGGTACACTCTTAAGACAAATTTTTTTTTTGAAATTCTTAACATTGAACTTATTAGTTCTTAATTTATCGTCACAATTACAAAAAAAAAACTGTGTTTCTAATTTGAGTTTTTTGAATTTGTGAAAACTTTGAAATTTTTTTTTCTATGTATTCTATAGCTAGAAACATTGTGTATTTCTTGTCTGAAGTTCCCGGAATTTCTCCAATTAGTAAAAGATATGGAAACTCTAGATTCTTTAATTCTTTAACCCTCCTGAACTGTCTCCGTAAGTTGTTCGACACCTTTCTTCAATGTTTGGATTTCCAAAGGGATCATAGTCGAAAAAATGCCTACTCTCAACAACAATCATTGATATTTTTTTTGCTAGCTACGAGTATCGATTAAACTTTGAATTCCATAAATTCGTAAAAACACGAATCGATTTCTTCAATGGTGTAGTTAACACTTTACTTCTCTGTCATAATGCGTTGAGCAGAAGAACCCGACGAGAAACTGTTTGATCAGAGAGAGAAAAATGAACATATATGAAAGATAAATTTTGCGAGGATTTGTCCTATATGAATTACAGTCGTTACACATGAAACTTGAGTATAGAATGAGACTAGAATTTTCGGAATCAATTGTTTCATTTTTTACTAGGCTTGAAAAGTTTGCCATTTTTGAATTTTTTTAAGTTATAGAGGCTAGAGGGAATGATCCAATAAATAACGAAATTCAGTGCATCCAGTTGTAAGATATCCGATGATAATTTTTCAGGCCCTACGAATTGCATCACTATATGCGCGATATTATCTAGTAATAAGAATCAAAATACGCGGACTGCATGGCAATACCCGAACAAAACATTAAATCTCGATGGAGTCAATTATGCAGCTAGTACGATTCTCTCTCTGAGAACAATTTCAATAAAAACTCTTTGATTTCCGTTAAATTTGCCGTTAGATCAGATGATAATCAAAGAACTTAACTCATAACGAATCTCTAAATGTCCTCTTTTCGTTTCAGACTCGAGAGGCACGGGATCGGCACTCTCGTGACCTGCGAGAGAAGCAGAGGGTCCGTCCAGTCTATCAAGACATTCCTAGGCATGAGAAGTATATTGAGCATGAGACAAGACAGACCATGGAGATCCTCCCAACTCCTGGACGTTATCGTCACAGCTACGCCGAGCCCCCAAGATTGGGTCTCGCTGCGCTGGATCCCTATTGAAGCTCAATCCGAATTGTATGAAGAAGCAAGAGCGATCGCGATCGAAGTGAAACTTTCTTGATCATTCTGAGAGGTGATACAACTTACAACGAATTTTCAAGGAATTCACAAGATTTTCAATTTTATTTTTTGTTTCCCTACTTTTGAGGGTTGAAATTTTCAGAAAATTTAGCAATTTTTTTTATATAATTTTTTTTATTTAAACAAATTAGGTTTTTTCTCAATCTTCAATTTAAATCTCCCTTTTCGAACTTTGGTTTTGTTTTCTAATTTTTAATTTGTTGAATCCTCCAGAAAACAATCATGAGCATAGGAAATTCTGGGAAAGGCAAATTCTTTGGATTCTTCTAAAATTTCAAAGCTGATGTTCTATTTCAACTTCCATGCCGGTCTGCATTTTTTGAAAATTTCGGAATTTTTTTTACAAGTTTAGCGTTTTCTAAAATTTTTGAAGGTTAGAAATTTTCAAATTCTTCCAGGTTCAAAATAAGAAAGAAACCGAGTTTTTTGAAATCGTCATCGTTGTTAATCTGTCCTAAAATACTTGCAATATTTCCAAGAAAGTTTCACTTCAAACCCCGACGAAACAAGAAATGAGCGATGAAAAAATGGCCACAAATTGAACAAAATGAAGGACGGAAGCAAGTAGAAAATGTCCGAGGTTATAAAAATGATACGAAGATGCAAGTTCTGCCTTCGTTGATTAATGGATTAATGAAGTATTTAATTAACCGGCATATCGTTGAAACATTGATTTATCGTTATTATTATCAGCGTTTGCGTCTCGCCATGCCGTTTCATTATCGGCTAGTCTGATACTTCTTCTTCTGCCCCCCCCCCCCTCTTTCTCTCACTCCTCCAAATCGTAAACTTCTCTCCCTCGCCCCCCACTTCTTGAACATTTTGTTTTTGATTACTTTATTTATTTCTCTGGGCGAATTATTCTCGTTGGTCAGATGAATAAAAACGACAGGAATCGTGAACAACTCACATGCGAGCTTTTAAACGAACTATCTATGGCAAAATGTTGTTGAGTCATGTTGTAAATTACGAGTTTATTTTTCATTTAGAATGTGTTTTACTATTATTATTATTTTTGAAGAATCTTCCGAAACCTCTTTACTGAACGATTTGTTCAACCCTTCTGAACTCGCGTGTCGTTCCCATGTAACTCTACGCACATGGCGAACAGTGCGCCGCCGCCGCTAATTCTGAATTCCAACAACTTGTTATGCCACATATACCTTTGGCGGTGGACATTGGAAGGTTCGAGATGGACACAGTCCGTTCCGCTCAGGTTTCAAATTCAATGTTTGTAGAAAAAAAATATTTTTTGGAGGCAATTAGACGCTACGGTTGGTACAAATAGTTTCCAATGAGCACTCAATGTTTTCAGCTTTTTATTGCTTTCTAATTGTCGTTGAATTAAAATATTCAAGAAAAGCGGCATCGCGCTCATTATGCGTGTTCAGAAGGATTGAGCGATCTTGATGAACGATAAAATTTTCTACAGGTTTACTTGAAAAGGTGCGCCATTGTATCATTTTCATGAAAATAATTGGGATGTAAGGAAATAATTGGGGAAAATACGTTCTATATTTTGGCACTAGGTTTCATTGAGAATTTGGACAGAGGAAAAAAATTATTTTTTTAGTTTTTGGAATGTTTTGGAGTTGACTTCTTTTTGATCACTGAGAGAAATGTCTCTTCTATTACAAATGAAAATTATTTGGTTCGTCGAGCATAAGAAATCCAGAAAAATCCAAACACAGGTGCGTGTGTTTTCCAGAAATCGGATTTTGTTTTTTTTTTCGACCAAATCCGAAATACTGTGAGTTTTGAGGGTCTCATACATCATATGTTAAAATCGATAAATTACTTATGAATTCAAAAAATTCGGAAGTGTAATTTTGACTATTGACAAACAGAGATGGAGGAAAAAACTGTAAATATAAAACATTTTTTGGTTTATGTGGAATCATTCAGATTTTATGAATCTAATGTCCATCTATAATAATTTCTGAAGACATGGGAGTTGAATTTCATACCTTCGGTACTTTTTTTGTAAAATTTCGGGAACAAAAATTAATGACCGTTGGTGAAAAGTGGGTGCACAGGAAAGCTTTTTGTCATAGACAAATTTTCATTTTGTTTATACTTTTTATTGATATTTCATCTAGTCTCACCATATCATGTATATCACACGATAATGCGAAATTTTTTAAAACTCACAGTAGTGTCCTCTTAAATCGAAAAATCAATTTACTGAACGTCGCCAGTGTACGAACTTCTGCGAAGTACTGAAAAATTGCAGATTCATTTCAATTTTCCAGTATTCAGTTATGCATTTTTTTTTTAACATTTCAATCAGGCACTATATTTAACTCAAAATTGAATTGAGTCGAACATAATTCGGAGGTGGCTCTCAAAACGTTTCCACCACATTTCTGATGCGATGTGAGTTTCAAATTGTATTTTGGCATACATTATGCCTTAAAAATATGAAAGATATGTTCAGATCGGAAATCCGTTTCGAATTGTTCAATTAGTGCAAGTCGGTTCTCGTCTCGCGCCACTTTTTAGTAACCCAGGTGAAACTGGGCAAAGCCGCATATTTATCGAAACCTCGTATGGTGAGCATGATGAAAGCTCCAAATTTCTATAATGCAAATATCCCTTAGAGATCTTCAGATATTTAACGAAAACTAATAGCAATTGAAAACAGACTCCACTCGATTAACCACTTCGCCATTGAAATGCGTTACAAAAAATCGTATCGGAATTTTTAATTTTCGAAAAAATCACAGTTTACATTTTCTTTCCTTTCTCAAAAAGTTTTTCTTCCTCGCATATATCTCTCTCAATGCTACTTTTTTTTTTATAGTTTTTTATGCAAGTATTTTGACAGATTATTTGCGTTTATTCCACCATGCTGGTCACTCAATGGATATATAAAACTATAAATGATACGAAAATGATAAATACACATGTAATTTTGATCATGGAGTGTTAATGAAGAAATAAGTAGGACAAATTTATGTATTGAAAAAAAACGAAAAATTATGGAGAGACGATTACTTGTAGAGTTAAATTATTGAACTAGACTTAAGTTAACAAAAAACATAAATTTCTTCTCTATTCGTTTTCTCAAATATGAACATAATGTTATCCCATTCGTACTGTATTAAGTGATTAAAATAACTTTATTTTCTAATTGTTTGTTATTCGAATTGAGCGTGAGTGCTTCGTTCGTGATGAGAAGATAATATTCTTAATTTTTTTATCTATATATTATTAATTTGTGTTTTTAAGCATTACCCTATTGTAATATTCAATTGTTACGCGAGTGAAGCATCACTAACGATAATAATAATAGGCCTTTGTACTAAAATTCAAAAAGTTTTGTTTCATTTATTTCACTCAACACCTGCATGGCCTGTTTGTGAGAAATATAGAGGCAGATTGGGAATTGCCATTTTCGGAATGTCAACCACAACACGATTTCACAATTACGGAATAATATCAGTATAAAATTTTCATTCCTTACCTTGGCGTGCTTGAGACGCTCTTAAGATAATGATCAAGTTATTCTCGTTCAAGTGATTTGAATACCGGAACAATGTCTCTAGTTCGTGACAGAAGGATGCGTATTCATGAAGAGTACGCTGAGTTGAATATTTGGGCACATTCGAGTCCCCTAGTGACTCGTTACGCTTGTGTAATACTATTCAATTCCGTGAAGTAAAAAGAGTGTTTGAAGTAAAGTTGATTCCATCGGGCCGTGATTAAAAAAAAATTGAATCCGGGATAATCCTAACACCTTACGATGATCCTCAGAACAACTACACAGGGCTTTGGCTTCTTATCAGATGCTATCGACTTGTCACACTCATTCAGTTTCGTAATCATTTGAAAAATTTCAATTTTGTGCAACTTTAAAATTTTCCAAATGTGTCAAATTCGCTAAAATTCTAGATACAAGTGTTGCGAATTTGCGGGAATTTTCGAATGTTATAAATTTAGAAAAACTGGATAATTTGGCAAATCGATTATAGATTTGTTTCTTAAATATTTAGAAATATGAACAAAAAACGAAAATCGGGACATATTAACCCCTGAAGTACGGGGTCTGTACCACATATAGACCGCAGAGCTTGTCCTATCGGCCGGGGTCTATGTGTCATATAGACTCTTCCCGTGATTCATAAAAAATTATTTTCTCCCTTACTATGATAGATATCGAAATTCTGAAAATCATCCCATGAAGCACATGAGTTTATCAATACAATGCAAGTTGATTTTTTTTAAAATCATTTTTGATATTTTTTTCTAATACATCAACATTACGGAACTAAATTTCATGCCGGACCCCACTCGGAAAACTATATAAAACAAAATATATAAATGGGCCAAATTCCTATATCCTGCAGAAAATATATAAGAGATATATAAAAATGATGTTTTATATATTTTTTATATAAAAAATGTGCCAATTCAGTATGTAGTATATATAAATCTACTTATATCTTCAGAATATATATTTTTCCATGTGGGATGCATTCAAACCTCTCGTTTATCGGGAAAATTTTACCAAACATACTTTGTAAGTCCCTCTGTCAGACGACGTGATTCAAATTTGGATTTAATGAATCAGTGATTTATTGTTTTAAAAAATCTGACAATCGCCGATCTCGGTAACCAGTTGGAGTATTTAATTCAAAAAGGTCTTAAAAATTCTAGAAAAATATGAGTAAAAAAATACCGCACTTTGAACAACTTCTTAGTGAAGGGTCAAGATCATCATTAAATTTTACTTCATCATTTTCTGATGTTATGTACAGAAGTTATCGTGTATTAAAGAGCGCATACGAGTCGACGGGAGGTCGTCGGCCGATGCGGACATATCCCCCGGTATGAGCGCCGTACTTGAGGGGTTAAAGTTGCTGAAGGTTCAAAACGCAAAAATTATCTTCGAAATATATTTATGTGAGGAAAAACAATAATAATGTGGTGCCTAATAAGAGCTCCCAACCAGAAAAAGAGATCCGTTCAATGTAAAAATTGAGAAGATCGGTCGATAAACCCTGAGAATTTTAATTTTGCCAACTACGTTATCACTTTTTTTTGTAGTACTAATACATTTCAAGTTTTATGTTTTTCTCTCTCGAAGATAATCGTTTTTGACAATCATCAATTCGTTAAATCAAGTAGATAGCAATCGGAATAATTCATTTTTTTATACGAAAACAAAAATGAATACGGTTGAAAAATGTAAAAAAAAAACATAAATAATACACTTGGTTCATTTTGTTCATTCGTTCATTTTAACATTTTCAATCAAATATCCCCTAACGGACCGACTGTAGAGTTGGGTGAAAGTCGAGTAAACTCTAACATTTTTCCAAGATTTTAGAGTTCGGTGAGAGTTGAGTGAGAGTTGGTCAATTCTTTCCCAAATTCGCATTATGTAAAAGTTGAGAGTTGAACTTGGATCTCATGAACAATTCTACAGTGAGTAAAACTAAATATTTGATTTTTGTTTTCTTTTTCTTCAATTAAGCACTTTTCGGTAAAGCACTTATGGCGAACTCTATCCCAACTCTACACGCGATTAAAGTTGAGAGTTGATCTTTGTTCTTATGCCTAACTTTATCCCAACTCTACACGAAATTAGAGTTGAGAGTGAAACTTTTGCATTTTTGAAAATTTTATTTAATAACATTGAGGTTTTGCCCAACTCTATCTCAACTTTACACACGGTTAGAGTTGAAAGTTGAACTTTAGGATTTGGACCCAACTCTATCCGAACTTTATACCGGAATATAGCTGAATGTCGGACTTTAGGATTACTTTCCCCCAACTCTATCCGAACTTCATACCGGGTTAAAGTTGAAAGTTGGACTTTGGGGTTACTTTCCCCCAACTCTATCCGAACTTTATACCGGGATAGAGTTCAATGTTGGACTTTGGGGTTACTTTCCCCCAACTCTGTCCGAACTTTACACCGGAATAGAGTTGAATGTTCGACTTTGGGGTTACTTTCCCCCAACTCTATCCGAACTTTATACCGGGATAGAGGTGAATGTTGGACTTTGCGGTGACTTTGCCCCAACTCTATCCGAACTTTGTTTCGGAATAGAGTTGAAAGTGGAACTTTAGGGTAACTTTCCCCCACTCTATCAGAACTTTATACCGGGATAGAGTTGAATGTTCGACTTTGGGGGTACTTTCCCCCAACTCTATCCGAACTTTATACCGGGATAGAGTTGAAAGTCAAATTTTAGGGTTACTTTGCCCCAACTCTATCCGAACTTTATACCGGGTTAGAGTTGAAAGTTAAACTTTAGGGTTACTTTGCCCGAACGCTTTCCGAACTTAATACCGAGTTGTAGTTGAGAATTGATCTTTGGGTTTATAAAAATTTTATTAGTTTTTTGCAAATTTATTTAAGAACATTGAGGTTTTGGTCAACTCTATTCCAACTATCAACACGGTTAGAGTTGAAAGTTGAACTTTGGGTTACTTTACCGCAACTCTATCCGATCTTTATACCCGGATAGAGTTGAGAGTTGACCTTTGGGGTTACTTTACCCCAACTGTATCCGAACTTTATACCGGAATAGAGTTGAATGTTGGACATTGGGGTTACTTTGCCCCAACTCTATCCGAACTTTATACCGGATTAGACTTGAGAATTGATCTTTGGGTTATTAAAAATGTTATTAATTTTTTTTCAAATTCATTTAACAACATTGAGGTTTTAGTCAACTCTATCCCAACTCTACACACGGTTAAAGTTGACAGTTGAACTTTGGGGTCACTTTGCCCCTCCTCTATCCGAACTTTATACTGGGATAGAGTTACATGTTGGACTTTGGGGTTACTTTACCCCAACTTTATCCGAACTTTATACCCGGATAGAGTTGAGATTGGAGCCTAGGGGTTTTAAAAATTTCATTCTATTTTTAAAAATTTAATTCAAGAACATTGTGGATTCGGCCAACTCTATCCCGACTTTATCACAATTCAACACAGTGTTAGAGTTGGAAGTTAAACATCAGAGTTACTTTACCTTAACTCTATCCGATCTTTATACCAGGTTAGAATTGAAAGTTGAACTTTAGAGTTACTTTGCCCCAACTCTATCCAAACTTTATACCGGCATAGAGTGGAATGTTGGACTTTGGGTTTACTTCACCCGAACTCTATCTGAACTTTATACCGGGTTAAAGTTGAGAATTGATCTTTGGGTTTTTAAAAATTTTGTTGAATTTTTTTTCAATGCATTCAAAAACATTTGGCTTTCAGTCAACTCTATCTCAACTCTACAAACGGTTAGAATTGAAAGATGAACTTTGAGGTTCCTTTGCCCCAACTCTATCCCAATTTTATACCCGGATAGATTTGAATGTTAAATCTTGAGGTTACTTTGCCCCAACTCTATCCGAACTTTATACCGGGTGAAAGTTGAGAATTGATCTTTCGGTTTCTAAAAATTTTATTGAATTTTTTTTTTTAATTCATTTAAGAACATTGAGGTTTTGGTCAACTCTATCCTAACTCTACACACGGTTAGAGTTGAAAGTTGAACTATGGGTTTACTTTGCTCCAACTCTATGCAAACTTTATACCGGGATAGAGTTGAAAGTCAAACGTTGGAGTTACTTTACCCCAACTCTATCCGAACTTTATACCGGGATAGAGTTGAATGTTGAACTTTGGGGTTACTTGGCCTCAACTCTATCTTAACTTTATAACAGGATAGAGTTGGATGTTAAACTTCGGGGTTACTTCTCTCAAACTCTATCCTAATTTTATACTGGGTTAAAGTTGAGAGTTGAGAATTGATCTTTAGGTTTTTAAAAAGTTTATTGAATTTTTTTGAAATTCATTTAAGAACATTGAGGTTTTGGTCAACGCTATCCCAACTCAAAACACGGTTAGAGTTGCAAGTTGAACTTTGGGATTACTTTACCCCAACTCTATCCGAACTTTATACCGGAATAGAGTTGAAAGTTGGACTTTGCCCCAACTCTATCCGAACTTTATACCGGGATAGAGTTGAAAGTTAAACGTTGGAGTTACTTTACCCAAACTCTATCCAAACTTTATACCGGGATAGAGTTGAATGTTGAACTTCGGGTTTACTTTTCCCCAACTCTATCCGAACTTTATATCGGATTAGAGTTGAGAATTGATCTTTGGGTTATTAAAAATGTTATTAAATTTTTTTCAAATTCATTTAACAACATTGAGGTTTTAGTCAACTCTATCCCAACTCTACACACGGTTAAAGTTGAAAGTTGAACTTTGGGGTCACTTTGCCCCTACTCTATCCGAACTTTATACTGGGATAGAGTTACATGCTGGACTTTGGGGTTACTCTACCCCAACTTTATCCGAACTTTATACCCGGATAGAGTTGAGATTGGAACCTAGGGGTTTTAAAAATTTCATTCTATTTTTAAAAATTTAATTCAAGAACATTGTGGATTCGGCCAACTCTATCCCGACTTTATCACAATTCAACACAGTGTTAGAGTTGAAAGTTAAACATCAGAGTTACTTTACCTTAACTCTATCCGATCTTTATACCAGGTTAGAATTGAAAGTTGAACTTTAGAGTTACTTTGCCCCAACTCTATCCAAACTTTATACCGGCATAGAGTGGAATGTTGAACTTTGGGGTTACTTTACCCCAACTCTATCCGAACTTTATACCGGAATAGAGTTGAAAGTTGGACTTCGGGTTTACTTTTCCCCAACTCTATCCGAACTTTATACCGGGTTAGAGTTGAGAGTTGACCTTTCGGGTTACTTTACCCCAACTATATCCGAACTTTATACCGGAATAGAGATGAAAGTCAAACGTTGCAGTTACTTTACCCCAACTCTATCCGAACTTTATACCGGGATAGAGTTGAATGTTGAACTTTGGGGTTACTTGGCCTCAACTCTATCTCAACTTTATAGCAGGATAGAGTTGGATATTAAACTTCGGGGTTACTTCTCTCCAACTCTATCCTAATTTTATACCGGGTTAAAGTTGAGAGTTGAGAATTGATCTTTAGGTTTTTAAAAAGTTTATTGAATTTTTTTGAAATTCATTTAAGAACGTTCAGGTTTTGGTCAACTCTATCCCAACAAAAACACGGTTAGAGTTGAAAGTTGAACTTTGGGGTTACTTTACCCCAACTCTATCCGAACTTTATATCGGAATAGAGTTGAATGTTGGACTTTGGGGTTACTTTTCCCCAACTCTATCCGAACTTTATACCGGGTTAGAGTTGAGAAGTTGAACTTTGGGGTTACTTTGCCCCAATTCTATCCGCACTTTATACCGGGATATAGTGGAGAGTTGAACTTTGGGGTTACTTTACCCCAACTCTGTTCGAACTTTATACCGGGATAGAGTTGAAAGTCAAACTTTGTGGTTACTTTGCCCCAAGTCTATCCGAACTTTATACCGGGATAGAGTTGAATGTTGAACTTTGGGGTTACTTGGCCTCAACTCTATCTCAACTTTATAGCAGGATAGAGTTGGATGTTAAACTTCGGGGTTACTTCTCTCCAACTCTATCCTAATTTTATACCGGGTTAAAGTTGAGAGTTGAGAATTGATCTTTAGGTTTTTAAAAAGTTTATTGAATTTTTTTGAAATTCATTTAAGAACGTTGAGGTTTTGGTCAACTCTATCCCAACAAAAACACGGTTAGAGTTGAAAGTTGAACTATGGGGTTACTTTACCCCAACTCTATCCGAACTTTATATCGGAATAGAGTTGAATGTTGGACTTTGGGGTTACTTTTCCCCAACTCTATCCGAACTTTATACCGGGTTAGAGTTGAGAAGTTGAACTTTGGGGTTACTTTGCCCCAATTCTAGCCGCACTTTATACCGGGATATAGTGGACAGTTGAACTTTGGGGTTACTTTACCCCAACTCTGTTCGAACTTTATACCGGGATAGAGTTGAAAGTCAAAGTTTGTGGTTACTTTGCCCCAACTCTATCCGAACTTTATACCGGGATAGAGTTGAATGTTGAATTTTGGGGTTACTTGGCCCCAACTCTATCCCAACTTGACACGCGGTTAACGTTGAGAATTGTTATTATCAACTCTCACCCAACCCTATCCGGACTTCATACTGGGTTAGAGTATCGAGTCCATTTTTGGGTTTTCTAGAATTTTATCGAATTTATTCTCAAATTTATTTAAGAACATTGAGTTTCCGGTCAACTCAAATTCCAACTCTGTCTCAACTCTACACACGGTTAGAGTTGAAAGTTGACCTTCAGGGTTACTTCATTCCAACTCTATCCGAAGTTTATACCGGGTTAGAGTTGATAGTTGAACTTTAGGGTTACGTTGCTCCAACTCTATCCGAACTTTATAAAAGGATCGAGTTGAGAGTTGAAGTTTGGGGTTACTTTTCTTCAACTCTATCCGAACTGTATAACCGGATAGAGTAGAATGTTGAAATTTGGGCTCACGTTACATCAACTCTATCGGAACTTTATAACGGGTTAGAGTAGAGAAAATTAACCTTTGAGTTTTTAAAAATTTCATTGAATTTTTAACAAAAATTATTCAAGAACATTGAGGTTTAGGGCAAATCTATTCCAACTCTACACACGGTTAGATCTGAAAGTGGAATTTTGGAGTTACTTGGCCGCAACTCTATCAGAACTTTAGAACAGAATAATTGAATGTCGAACTTCGGGGTTACTTTGCCTCAACTCTATCCGAACTTTATACCGGGTTAGAGTAGAGAATTGATCGTTGGGTTTTTAAACATTTTATTGAATTTTTTAAAAATTCATTCAAGAACATTGAGGTTTTGGTGAACTCTATCCCAACTCTAAACACGGTTAGAGTTGAAAGTTGAACCTTGGGGTTACTTTATCCCAACTCTATCCGAACTCTATATCCGGGTATAGAGTTCGGATAGAGTTGGGGCAAAGTAACCCCAAAGTCCAACATTCAACTCTCTCCCGGTATAAAGTTCGGATAGAGTTGGGGTAAAGTAACCCCAAAGTTCCACTTTCAACTCTAACCCGGTATAACGTTCGGATAGAGTTCGGGCAAAGTAACCCCAACATTCAACTTTCAACTCTACCTGTGTGTAGAGTTGAGATAGAATTGATCAAATCCTCAATGTTCTTAAATGAATTTTAAACAAATTCAATAAAATTTTTAAAAACCCAACGATCAATTCTCAACGTTAACCCCGTATAAAGTTCGGATAGAGTTGGGGTAAAGTAACCCCAAAGTCCAACATTCCGTTCTATCTCGGTATAAAGTTCGGATAGAGTTGGAGCAAAGTAAACCGACAGTTTAACTTTCAACTCTAACCGTGTGTAGAGTTAGGATAGAAATGACCAAAACCTCAATGTTCTTAAATTAATTTTTTAAAAATTCAAGAAAATTTTGACAAACGCAAAGTTTGATTCTCAACTTTAACCCGGTATAAAGTTCAGATAGAGTTCGGGTGAAGTAAACCCAGAGTCCAACATTCAACTCTATGCCGGTATAAAGTTTGCATAGAGTTGGGGCAAAGTAACCCTAAAGTTCCACTTTCAACTCTAACCTGGTATAGAGATCGGATAGAGTTAAGGTAAAGTAACTTCCAACTCTAACCGTGTGTTGAATTGTGATAAAGTCGGGATAGAGTTGGCCGAATCCACAATATTCTTGAATGAAATTTTTAAAAATAGAATTAAATTTTTAAAAACCCTAGATTCCAATCTCAACTCTATCCGGGTATACAGTTCGGATAGAGTTGGGGTAAAGTAACCCCAAAGTCCAACATGTAACTCTATCCCAGGATAAAGTTCGGATAGAGTAGGGGCAAAGTGACCCCAAAGTTCAACTTTCAACTCTAACCGTGTGTAGAGTTGGGATAGAGTCGACTAAAACCTCAATGTTGTTAAATGAATTTGAAAAAAAATTAATAACATTTTTAATAACCCAAAGATCAATTCTCAACTCTAATCGTGTTGATAGTTGGAATAGAGTTGACCAAAACCTCAATGTTCTTAAATAAATTTTCAAAAAACTAATAAAATTTTCAAAAACCCAAAGATCAATTCTCAACTACAACCCGGTATTAAGTTCGGAAAGAGTTCGGGCAAAGTAACCCTAAAGTTTAACTTTCAACTCTAACCCGGTATAAAGTTCGGATAGAGTTGGGGCAAAGTTACCCTAAAGTTCAATTTTGAACTCTATCCCGGTATAAAGTTCGGATAGAGTTGGGGGAAAGTAACCCCAAATTCCAACACTGAACTATATCCCGGTATAAAGTTCTGATAGAGTTGGGGGAAAGTTACCCTAAAGTTCAACTTTCAACTCTATTCCGAAACAAAGTTCGGATAGAGTTGGGGCAAAGTCCAACGTTCAACTCTATCCCGGTATAAAGTTCGGATAGAGTTGGGGGAAGTAACCCCAAATTCCAACACTCAACTCTATCCTGGTATAAAGTTCGGATAGAGTTGGAGGAAAGTTACCCTAAAATTTAACTTTCAACTCTATTCCGAAACAAAGTTCGGATAGAGTTGGGGCAAAGTAACCGCAAAGTCCAACATTCAACTCTATCCCGGTATAAAGTTCGGATAGAGTTGGGGGAAAGTAACCCCAAATTCCAACACTCAACTATATCCCGGTATAAAGTTCTGATAGAGTTGGGGGAAAGTTACCCTAAAGTTCAACTTTCAACTCTATTCCGAAACAAAGTTCGGATAGAGTTGGGGCAAAGTCCAACTTTCAACTCTATCCCGGTATAAAGTTCGGATAGAGTTGGGGGAAAGTAACCCCAAATTCCAACACTCAACTCTATCCTGGTATAAAGTTCGAATAGAGTTGGAGGAAAGTTACCCTAAAATTTAACTTTCAACTCTATTCCGAAACAAAGTTCGGATAGAGTTGGGGCAAAGTAACCGCAAAGTCCAACATTCAACTCTATCCCGGTATAAAGTTCGGATAGAGTTGGGGGAAAGTAACCCCAAATTCCAACACTCAACTGTATCCCGGTATAAAGTTCTGATAGAGTTGGGGGAAAGTTACCCTAAAGTTCAACTTTCAACTCTATTCCGAAACAAAGTTCGGATAGAGTTGGGGCAAAGTCCAACGTTCAACTCTATCCCGGTATAAAGTTCGGATAGAGTTGGGGGAAAGTAACCCCAAATTCCAACACTCAACTATATCCCGGTATAAAGTTCTGATAGAGTTGGAGGAAAGTTACCCTAAATTTCAATTTTCAACTCTATTCCGAAACAAAATTCGAATAGAGTTGGGGCAAAGTAACAGCAAAGTCCAACATTCAACTCTATCCCGGTATAAAGTTGAGATAGAGTTGGCATAATACCAAAATTCAGAAAAACATTCAACTCTTAACTTTGAAAAGCATTAAATGTTGAGAAAACGATGATGACATCTCAAAACCTCATTTCGTTATTCATTAAGTGTTAAGAATTGATAAAAAACACGAACTCTCACTCAACTCTATCCCAACTCTAAAATTTTGGAAATATTGTAGAGTTGAACTTTACACTTGGTCCGCTAGGGTAACCTGAAAAATGAGCGATTCTTCATCGCGATGTTTAGAAATTTCGACAAAGATGTCAAAGTTGGAAGGAAAATATGCTTATAAAAAGTGATTTCGGCATTCTAATTTTTTTTTGACGTTTTTATGTTTTTTCATGCATTTTTACTGTTTGCCCGCCCCGACCAGCAAAAACCTCGGCTTCGCCTCGGTTTTTCAAAAGTCGGGCGGGCATGTAGTTCGCACGGTGACCGACGAGAGGCGTGCGCGGGCAGGCCACACAAAAGTATTCATCGTCAACATTTCAAAATTGATACAGTTATTGTTGAACGTACTTTCGGGTGGGGAGAAAGAAAAATAGCATACGACACACGGCCAGAAAGTTTGATTTCTTGCCGTACGTGATATGAGGCCTCGGCCTACATATCACGCACGCCAGGAAATCAAACTTTCTGGTCTTGGGTCGTAATATACTAAAATTGTCTTCTCCGTTTAAATTCTGGAAATTTTCGACACACTATGAAAATTACTACTTTACCATCTACTTTAAATATGCGCACATTTACTGAAATAAGAGAATCACAGAAAATATCGCAATGCAATCAGAATTTTGTAATCACGATTTGTATGCTGGTATGTTCGCAATCATTTTTCTAATATGCTTTTCTGAGTGTATTTGTTATTTTTGGTTTCAATTCATGCAAATTTTGAATTTTGTATTGAACACTATACCAATATTTTCCAAGGTAAGCATCGACATTTCATTTACAATTTATTTATATCCCAATAACTTGATACATATATACAATAGCGAATATCCATAAATTTTCAACTTCCCGATTATTCGGGAAGTTATTGTAATGACCCCGAAATCGATATTTTTCCTTTCATCCTGTGACTGGGGTTTTAAGTATACCAAAATGATGCCCAACAAATTTTGAATCGATGTCTGTGTGTGTGTGTGTGTGTGTGTGTATGTCTGTATGTATGTGTGTTTCCGAAATTTTGATCCTAGGTTTCTCACGAACGAATGAAGCTATCGAGAGCGTCAATATTGGAATCGAAGCGTTTTCATGTAACTTAGAGGGGATTAGATTTTGGGTGAAATTGGTAGAGTATCTATATTGTTATTAACAATTTTAATTGTTTATCACGTTCTATTGCCTAGACTATTAGAGTTAGCGCAAAAATTATATGAGAAAAGTTGTTCCCCATATAAAAATACGTATTTTATGTAGAATGATTTTTTTCGCAAATTTGCATAATTAAGGAGGTATGACCGTCTCAACAATTATGTATGTAATGAGTGAATGAATGAATCCCGAGCTGTCATGGAGGTCTCAATCGAAGCGTCTCCGTGCAAAACGGAGCGGATTACATTTTGGATGGCATTCGTGCAGTACATGCAATGTTATTAACAATTGCAATTGTTTATACGATTCGACTGGGTAAAATATTCAATTGAGCGGGGCACTTATCTTGGGAAAATTATTTCTTATATGAAAATACATCGTTTACGTGAAATGACTTTTTTCCATAATTTGCATAATTAAGGACGTATGGTCGTCCGAGCAATTTGAAATACGGGAACAATGCATATCACCAGGATCGTTCATTATACAAAAGTGCACATTCAGTATAACTTTTTTCAATACTCAGGTAGGAATTGACAACCGGCCCAGGCCTGTTTCAAGCCTGGCAAAGCCTGGCCAAGGCCGGGTAAACTAGCCTATACCAGGCCTGGAATGAAACATGGGGCCAGGCTAGGACTGAGGTATCCCTCAGTCTTGAGACTAGCATGGTAGTTTAGCCTGCCCCACGGCTGGCATTTAGCTAGAACCAGGATATACGCTTAACATAAAAAAATAATTAATTCAATTAAGCTTGCACAAATGTTTTGTTAAAAGAGTGATGAGTATGTTAATCTCATTGGCTCATCGAGTGTAGAATAGTAAAAAAAATAAAAAAACAATTTCGACTATTAGTTTGCGAAATAGGAATATCCAGATCGCTAGGTGTTTCTTGTCGGTCACCCATCCTCCTACGGTCCATACTCGGTGGTGCTTAACTTCAGTGATCGCTGGATATTCTAGTTGTTCCTGGGCTGTGCTTGACTTGACTTGACTTGAAAATTGTTTATTAACATTTGTCATATATACATACTATATACAGTATTAATATCTTAAGTGCTACGTTCTAGATCACCAGCCGTTGGCTTTATATCTAATTTGAAAGAAGTGTAACCTAATTTTTCATTATTACAGATATTTGTGATTATTTACATGATGACTCGATATAAGGAAAAATGACTTCTAAAAAACCTTATAAGTAATGGGTGCATGAGGGGCGGGAGAGAAAAGGATATATGGAAAGGTGGGACAAAACAGGTGGTCAGCGGGACCAATTCGATTTTATGTCAATATTGATGTTTTGGAGCTGGGGATTAGGATGGGATTGTAGCTTAAATTTAAATGTCTCATTTATTCTATCGATAAATCCGCCTATGGTTGTCATGCCGAGCGTTTCGTGTATTTCCACAATAGTCGTTTTTCTTTTAAAATTTCCTATTATTCGTAGGAATTTATTTTGAATCACTTGAAGATGATTCAAGTGCATTTTCGCTGCATTGTGCCAGGCAGGACAACCATAGGTGATAATGGGCCTAATTAACCCTTTGTAGAGAGTAAGTTTGAGGGATTGACTGAGCGCGGGTGATTTTAGCAAATTATACAATCTTACTAGGATAACTTTGGTCTTGACCTTGATTTCAGATATATGCTTTTTCCACAGGAGTTTGGAATCGATGTGTAAGCCTAAATACTTTACAGAGTCGGTTGGTGTGATCTTATCGCTACGAATAGTTAAGGTCGGCTTGGCCTTGGAGCTAGTAAATAAGATTGCTTCTGTTTTAGCAGCATTCACTTGAATTTTCCATTTCGTTAATTCACTGATTGTGAGAGAAGCAGCATTTTCTATTCTTCTAATAGCTTTGTTTATCGATTTGCTAGCTGAGTACAAGGCAATGTCATCAGCATAGCCTGCAATGGATACATTTCTCGGAATTCTACTAAAAACAGAAGCAATGTACAAGTTGAATAAGACAGGCGAGAGAATAGACCCTTGTGGGACTCCCGCGACAATTTCTATTTTATTCGAAAGCGAAGTTTCGACTCGAACTCGGATATATCTATTTGAGAGATATGATAGTAAAATTTTACATAGATATTTAGGGACATTTAATCCTTCGAGTTTGTATATAAGGCCTGTGGGCCAAACAGAATCAAAGGCCTTCTCGCTGTCCAGGAGAAGAAGAACGGTATCTTCTTTCCGGTCTTTCGCGGATTTATATCATTCGTAATTCTAACCAGCTGGTGGTAGGTCGAGTGTGCTGATCGAAAACCAAATTGATTGATAGGCATTAGTTGTAACTCTTCTATGGGTTTTTTGAGACGAGCTAAAATTATTCGCTCAAAGAGTTTAGCCAATACCGGTAGGAGGCTGATAGGCCTATAGCTCACCGGATGCGAAGGGGGCTTACCGGGCTTTAGAATCGGAATGACCACCGCTCCTTTCCAGAGTTCCGGGAAATATTGTCTGAGGAGGCATGCATTGTATATCTTTGTTAGTAAACTTATTGCTTTAATTGGGAGGTTTTTTAGTGCTATATTGGGAATATTATCCACACCCGGGGCAGATTTATTTTTTAGTTTTTTGATAGCGGAAGTGATTTCACGGGGATTCGTGAGAAATTTTATGGGAGTTTCGAGAGGGGGTTTGAGGATAGTCTTTCTCACATGACCTGTGACTTGTTGTTCAAAGGATTTGTTGCCTCGGGAGGCCGATGTTTCGTGTATTTGTGCGTAGTGTCTGCAGAGTGTATTTGCCTTGTCGTGGTCTTCTGTGTGGAGTGTGTTGTTTGACTTTAGTGTGGGGATTTTTCGTTTACCGGTATTATTAAAATATTTTGCTACGCGCCAAATAGAGTGATCTTTTAAGTTTATGTTTCTGAGTTTGTTGTCCCAAGATGATTGTTTCCATTCGGTTAATTTAAGTCTGATTTCTTTTATCAGCTGATTGAGTTCGGATTTAAGGTAGCGATTTCGGGTTTTTTGCCATCTTGACCTAATGTAATTTTTTAACTTGATTAATGAGGCTATTTCGGGTGGGATAGGAGTGTGGGTGGATTTGGTTGAGCGTTTGGGAGTGGAGGAATCCAGGGCTGTTTGAATGACTTGGGTGAAATGTGTTATGTGTTGATCTATTGCTTCAGTGTTGTTACAAGTAGGGTTTGGTGTAGAAATCTCATCATTTAAGGTATCCTTGAATTTTTTCCAGTCGGTTTTCGCGTAGTTTAAAATTTTTGATGATTCTGGTGAGGTCGGTCGGCCAAATAGGGAGAAAAACAATGGTAGGTGATCGGATGGGGATTCGGAAAGTGTGGTGAAATTATTAATGATAGAGATGTTGTTTGTTAATAAAAGGTCAATAGTACTAGGAGTGTTTGAATTATGAGGGTAGTGTGTAGGAACGTCTGGAAAGAGCAGATTAATTTTTTGTTCCGTCAAAAAATTTGAGAGAATCTTACCTGATTCGTTTGGCCTAGCAGAGGTCCAAGCAGTGTCCTTCGCATTGAAGTCTCCAACAATAATTGTTGGAGTACTATCCGAAAATAGGTGCCTCAGTAGGTTTGTATCTATTGAGACATCCGGTGGATTGTAGATCGAGTAGATCTTCGTTTTTTTATTGTTTACTTGCACCTCTACTCCCACGTATTCGGTGAGCGACAGGAGATCATGCGGAAGAGTTCTAAGTGACAAGGTTTTGTGGATCGCCACCGCAACACCACCACCTGCTTTGGCCGTTCTGTCTTCCCTGATCAGCGAGAAGTCTGGGAAGTTAATTTTCTTCGTTTTGCTGTTTAACTTAGTCTCTGAAATCAGACAAATTTTGATGTTATTTCTGTGGACGATGTGTAATAACTCGTCCAGATTAGGCTTGAGCGCAAAAATATTAATTGCTAATATGTTGGTTATGTTTGCTGGAGAATCGTAGGTGTGTTTGGGGAGGGTAAGAACAGGTGGACATAGGATGCGATGATTGTGATCCTATCAATTGGTGTAAGGGCTGTTTGGAGTTTAGAGCTCATCTCTTTAAGCTCTGAAAGGATTTCGGGGATTCTAAGGGTTGTTAGCTCATCAAGGACTTGCTTCGCTGTAATTACATAGTTTTTAGTTCTACTTAAAAGAGATTCGGGAGCATGTGTTTCCATTGGGATGGTCCTAGGTTCAGCAGTGGGTGTAATAAGATTCCTTCTCGAGGTTTCCGCCGTCGCGAAGAAGGAAGCGTAGGTGGGCCTGGACGTGTTGGCAGTAGAACTCGGAGTTGGCACTGGGACTGCAGGAGACTGGAGGGACTGGATGTTCCTTTCCAGATTCTGGATCGTGGCCGAGTGAGGTGTAGTGGGCAATTCCAGTGGCGCTATGCTGGGCCTGGCCGATTGAGCTCGTTTTTTCTGAGTTTCCATGAATTTTAGGCGCATGGAACACTCTCTATAGCTGGCCGTGTGGGCTAGTCCGCAGTTCGCGCACTTGAGAGTTTTCGAAGTGCAGGCTTTGACGTCATGATTTGACGCACACTTTACACATCTGGGGTTCAGGTTGCAGTGTTGGCTTGCATGGCCGAACCGTTGGCACCTGAAACACTGGGTCGGTTGCTCGGATTTCACAAATTTTTCTATCTTGTATGTGTGATAGAAAATAGTTTTAATAGCAGCAAAGCTGCTCAAGGTTGTTTCCGGGCCAACCGTGATAGCGAAGATCGGTAATGGCCTGTTTTCTTTGGTGTCTCCGTCTTTGTTTACTTTCACGAACTGGCGAACGGAAAGTACGTTGATGCCGTGTTTTGATAACTCGGCTTGAATTTCGTCTTGTGAAAAACTGCTTGGAAGCCCTTTCAGAATATATTTTTTCGGTCGTTCACTTTTAAGACCGGAAGTGAAAAAATTTATATCTTGCCTTTTCAGGATACTTGCGATTTTGTTGTAGTCCTCGAGCGAATTTCATCTTGAAATTTTTGTCTGTGGCGTTGCTCTGCAGAAAATCCATTAATTTTTTTGTCTCCATTTTTTCATTCTCGATGATTAATGGAGGGACAGAAATTTGTTTTGGAGTCTCTTGAGGTCCATCAGAAGTGTCGGAGGGTTTGGCGAGGCGAGCGGGAACTGAACTCGCACTAGTCGAAGGTTTCGTAACGGTTTTTTTCGTTTTCTTTGGGTCTTCCATCGGAGGACTCATTTTGGCTTTCCTTTTTGGAGCCAAGGGAATTTTGAGGTTTTTTAAGTTTGACACTTTTGTGCCAAAACTTTTACTCGATTTAGAATTTCACTGTACTATAAGCGCTGTACGTTAGAAATTTATATTTCGCAGAGAGCGGTAGACATGCTTCCGCACGACACCGACTCAAAACAAATACTCGCTGTGCTTGACTTGACTTGAAAATTGTTTATTAACATTTGTCATATATACATACTATATACAGTATTAATATCTTAAGTGCTACGTTCTAGATCACCAGCCGTTTGCTTTATATCTAATTTGAAAGAAGTGTAACCTAATTTTTCATTATTACAGATATTTGTGATTATTTACATGCTGACTCGATATAAGGAAAAATGACTTCTAAAAAACCTTATAAGTAATGGGTGCATGAGGGGCGGGAGAGAAAAGGATATATGGAAAGGTGGGACAAAACAGGTGGTCAGCGGGACCAATTCGATTTTATGTCAATATTGATGTTTTGGAGCTGGGGATTAGGATGGGATTGTAGCTTAAATTTAAATGTCTCATTTATTCTATCGATAAATTCGCCTATGGTTGTCATGCCGAGCGTTTCGTGTATTTCCACAATAGTCGTTTTTCTTTTAAAATTTCCTATTATTCGTAGGAATTTATTTTGAATCACTTGAAGATGATTCAAGTGCATTTTCGCTGCATTGTGCCAGGCAGGACAACCATAGGTGATAATGGGCCTAATTAACCCTTTGTAGAGAGTAAGTTTGAGGGATTGACTGAGCGCGGGTGATTTTAGCAAATTATATAATCTTACTAGGATAACTTTAGTCTTGACCTTGATTTCAGATATATGCTTTTTCCACAGGAGTTTGGAATCGATGTGTAAGCAAAAATACTTTACAGAGTCGGTTGGTGTGATCTTATCGCTACGAATAGTTAAGGTCGGCTTGGCCTTGGAGCTAGTAAATAAGATTGCTTCTGTTTTAGCAGCATTCACTTGAATTTTCCATTTCGTTAATTCACTGATTGTGAGAGAAGCAGCATTTTCTATTCTTCTAATAGCTTTGTTTATCGATTTGCTAGCTGAGTACAAGGCAATGTCATCAGCATAGCCTGCAATGGATACATTTCTCGGAATTCTACTAAAAACAGAAGCAATGTACAAGTTGAATAAGACAGGCGAGAGAATAGACCCTTGTGGGACTCCCGCGACAATTTCTATTTTATTCGAAAGCGAAGTTTCGACTCGAACTCGGATATATCTATTTGAGAGATATGATAGTAAAATTTTACATAGATATTTAGGGACATTTAATCCTTCGAGTTTGTATATAAGGCCTGTGGGCCAAACAGAATCAAAGGCCTTCTCGCTGTCCAGGAGAAGAAGAACGGTATCTTCTTTCCGGTCTATCGCGGATTTTATATCATTTGTAATTCTAACCAGCTGGTGGCAGGTCGAGTGTTCTGATCGAAAACCAAATTGATTGATAGGCATTAGTTGTAACTCTTCTATGGGTTTTTTGAGACGAGTGTGTTGTTTGACTTTAGTGTGGGGATTTTCGTTTACCGGTATTATTAAAATATTTTGCTACGCGCCAAATAGAGTGATCTTTTAAGTTTATGTTTCTGAGTTTGTTGTCCCAAGATGATTGTTTCCATTCGGTTAATTTAAGTCTGATTTCTTTTATCAGCTGATTGAGTTCGGATCCTGGGCTGTGCGGCTTGACTTGACTTGAAAATTGTTTATTAACATTTGTCATATATACATACTGTATGCAGTATTAATATCTTAAGTGCTACACTCTAGATCACCAGCCATTGGCTTTATATCTAATATGATTAAAGTTTAACCTAATTTTTCATTTTTATAATGTTTGTGAATTTTTACATGATGACTCGATATAAGGAAAAATGACTTCTAAAAAACCTTATAAGTAATGGGCGCATGAGGGGCGGGGGAGAAAGGGATATATGGAAAGGTGGGACAAAAACAGGTGGTCAGTGAGACCAATTTGCTTTCTTATCAATGTTGATGTTTTGGAGCTGGGGATTAGGATCGGATTGTAGTTTAAATTTAAATGTCAAATTTATTCTATCGATAAATTTACCTATGGTTGCCATGCCCAGCGTATTGTGCATGCCGACCATTTTATTATCCATAAAAATTTATTTTGGACAAATTGAGGATGATTTAAGTAGTTTGTGCTGCATCGTGCCAGGCAGGACAACCATAAGAGATAGGTCTGATTAACCCTTTGTATAAAGTAAGTTTCAGAGATTGACTGAGCGTTGGAGATTTCAGCAAATTATACAATCGTACTAGAATAATTTTAGTCTTGACCTTGATATCAGATATAAGTTTTTTCCACAGGAGGTTGGAATCAGGGTGTAAACCTAAATATTTCACAGAAACGGTTGAGGTAATCTTATTGCTACGCAAAGTTAAAGTCGGTTTGGCCTTGAAGCTAGTAAATAAGGTTGCTACTGATTTAGTAGCATTCACTTGAATTTTCCGTTTATTTAAATCGCTAATTTTAAGAGAAGCAGAATTTTCTATTCTTCTAACAGCTTTATTGATCGATTTGCTAGGTAAGTACAGAGCAATGTGATCAGCATAGCCTGCAATGAATACATTTCTAGGTATTCTGTTAAAAACAGAAGCGATGTATAGGTTGAATAGTACACGGGAGAGGATATCCCCTTGCGGGACTCCCGCGACAATTTGAGTTTTAACGGAAAGTAGTGATTTGACTCTAACTTGAATATATCTATTTGAATTTCTGATTCTGACCAATTCGTGGCGGGTCGAGTGTTCTGAACGGAAACCGAATTGGTTTGTAAGTATTAAGTGTAGCTCATCGATAGATTTTATGAGACGTAATAGGATTATTCGCTCAAAGTGTTTTGCGGGTACCGGTATCAGACTGAGTTTGAGCGCAAAAATGTTAATGGCTAAGATATTTATTATGTTTGTAGGAGGATCGTGGGTGGTTCAGCGGTGGATTCGAACAGGTATGCATAGGATGCGATGATTGTGATTTTATCAAGGGGGGTGTCAGCTCTTTGGATTTTAGAGATCATCTTCTTAATCTCTGAGAGGTTTTCGAGAATTCTAAGGGATTTTAGGTCATCAAGGACTTGTGTCACTGTATTAATAAAAATTTTACTTGTACTTAAATGTAATGGCGGATCGTCAGTCTCCATCGGAATTGTCCTAGGTTCAGCGGTGGGTACGTCAACATTCGTTCTTAAGGTTTCCATCGTTGGAAAACAAGAAGCGTAGGATGGCCTGGACATCTTCGTGGCAGTAGAGATTGGCGGAGGCTCGAGGACTGGAGGAGACTGGAGAAAATGGATGTGGCTTTCCAGGTTTTGCATCGTAGCCGAGTGTGGGGTAGCGGGCAGTTCCCGCTCTGCTCTTTTTGGTGCTGGTGGTTGGACTCTTTTTTCATGAGTCTCCACAAATTTGGTTCGTGAGGCGCACTCACGATAGCTCGCTGTGTGAGCTAGACCACAATTTGCGAACTTCAGGGAGTTACTGGTGCAGGTTTTGATGTCGTGATTGCCTGCGCATTTCACACATCTGGGATTTAAATTACAGTGCTGACTTGCGTGTCCAAATTTTTGGCACCGGTAGCACTGTGTTGGTTGTTGGGTATTGATATATTTTTCTATCTTAAATGTATGATAGAAAATGGTTTTAATAGCAGCGAGGCTGCTCAAGGTTACATCAGGCCCAACCGTAATTGCAAACACCGGTAGTGGCCTACTCTCTTTGCTGTCTCCGTCCTTGTTTGTTTTCACAAACTGCCGGACTGATAATACCTTTATGCCGTGTTTGGATATTTCCGCTTCAATCTCCTGCTCAGTAAAACTGGCGGGAAGACCTTTTATGATAAATTTCTTCGGACGCTCACTTTTTAGACCGAAGGTGTAAAAATGTAATTTTGCTTTTTCAGGATACTTGCGATTTTATTATAATTCTCCGTCGATTGTAGATGGACGATGGTGGTACTACCATTGAATTTCAATCTGAAGTTTTTGTCCGAGGCGTTGACTTGCAGGAAGTTGATTAATTTTTTGGTCTCCAATTTGTCATTTTCAATAACTATTGGAGGCACTGATGTTTGTTTTTGAGCCTGTTGTGGCCCGACAGGAGTGTTTGAAGGTTTGTTGAGGCGAGCGGGTTTACAGCTCGCACTAGTTGACGGTTTAATAACGGTTTTTTTAGTTATTTTTGGGTCTTCCACAGGAGGAGTCATTTTGGATTTCCTTTTGGGAGCCAGAGGAAGTTTGAGATTTTTGAAGTTTGACACTTTAGTGCCAAAACTTTAACAAGATTTATAAATTCACTGTACTGTAAGCTCGGTACGTTTGGAATTTATATTTTGTAGAGAGCGGTAGACATGCGTCCGCACGACACCGACTCAAAACAAATAGGCTGTGCGGCTGCTTACACGAGAGGATACTTTTCTTGGGTTTATATGGGGAATCAATGGGAGGGAAGATAATGGGGTAGGAGGATGAGAGACAATAAACCAATGAAAAAGCGGGATAGAATGGGATGATATACTTTGATAGTGGGGCAAAATGGGATAGCGAGACAAAATGGAATAGTAGTGCAAAAGAGGATAACGGGATAAAATGGGATAGAGGGAGATAAATAAGGGCGGGATGGGGCACAATGGGAACAGGGGCATAATGAGAAGCGGGGCATAATGGAATGGCAAGCATAATGGAGAGCGGGGGATGATCTCAAAGAGGAAGTACCAAGCTTCGACAAATGGGGCGAGCTTGGGATGGCCCGTGCTTGTACGGATGGCGTTGTCACCCTGTTTCCAGGGCTCGTAGCCCAGTTCCTGGCGACCAACTCTGTACCAGTCTAGGCACAGAAGTGGTAACCAAGGCTCGGTGTTGCCATACGTGGGCCAGGTTATTGCCAGGACTGGTCTGAAACCTTGGTAAAACCCAGATTTTCAATTTATATTGAGGCTAGGCGACCAAATTTGGCCCAGTCTATGCACGAAACTTCTAACCAGGGCTTGGCATCGCCTAGCATGAGCCAACCTATTTCCAGGACTGCTCTAGAATCTTGGTAAAACCCAGATTTATAACTTCTATTGAGACATGGCAACCAGGTTCGGCCCATTCTACAACCAGCACTGGTATCCAAAGGCGGATTTAAGCGATCTTGGTGGTAGATTGGCCCAAGACTGGTTACCAAATCTCAATGTAATTGGTAAATCGGGGTATCCCCCAGACTTGGGGCTAGTCGTGGATTCAGTCTGGTCCAAGTCCGGTATATCCAGCTCTGAGGTACCAGCCATGGCTGTAGATTGTCCCAAGAGTGGTTGTTATATCCCAATGTGACTTGTTAATCAGGGTATTGCCGAGACTTGAGGCCTGTCCTGGCTACAGCTTGTTCCTAGCTGGGTTCAATCGACCCTTGGATACCAGTCCTAATTGTACACTGGAACAAGCTTAGTCGCCAAGCCTCAATGTAAATTACAATCTGAGTTTTACCAAGGCTCTAGACAAGTTTTGGAAATAGCCTGGCCCACGCTTGGCAATCCGATATCCTGGTTACCAATTCTGTGCCTAGGCTGGCCCAAGGCTGGTCGCCAGGGACTGGTCTACAAGCCCTGGATACCGGGTGGCAACACCGTCGGTCAAAGCAAGGGCCAAGCTAGGTGTGCCAAGGCTTGGTATCCGAGGCTGTCCCAAGCTTGTCCCGGTTGTCAAAGCTTGGCACTTCCCACCTGGGTATAGGTTAAAACATATCGCGAGTTGAACTAGAATATACTTGGCGAATGAATATGTCGGCAATTGCGGCAAGGATGTCAAAGAGCGGGATAATTAGGAACATACAGAGGTAGAGAGGGTGACTAGACGGACGAATTCCAGTTGAATATTTTTATGGGGCTTAAAAAATCGCAAGTTCAATTATTGATATCACTGATCGGGAAGTTTTGTTTATGCCCCGTATGGGGCACACACATTTGCACACCACTAGGTATTTTCGATTTGCTCACTTTAATCAATCATAGGCAATCAATACGAAGCGATCTGTATTGTTTTCAATTATTATAACCTTTAATTGTGCAATTGATTGCATGCACAAATAAGATGTCCATGTGACCCTCGCCGGGTCGCAACAATAACTCTTCGATATGTCTTCATTTGCAACTATATGTGTGTTATGTATGTATATATCGGTGTCCCTGTATGTGTCATGTATAAATCATGAAAAGATGTCAAAAAATCCCAAGCCATTAATAAAATATGAAAAATAAAAAAAATCACAAAGGGCCTTGAATATTAGACTTCGTAAAGTAGATTATGTTGCTAAGAAGGAGTTTTATGGGAAAAGTCGAGGACGTAGTTTTGTCGGTAAATGAATTTCTCACAAACGATATTTTTAATTTTTGCACACTACTGTTTTGTTTCTGAATTAAATAAATGAATCGTAGTTTTTTCGAATAAAAGGAACACCGCTGTGCAGATCTCCGCCAAACTGCTTTCTTTATTCCGCGACGGTGATCGAAATTTTTTTTCGAAAAAACAAGTTCAAATGAGTCGACATACATACAGACACAGAACCCTTATTGAAGATGTAAAAGCATGTCCCACGGTGAGAATTTCCTGGTTCTGAGACATTTCACTTTCAGGGTAGTTACAATAACCAGCCCTATCGGCGACTTCGAAAGTGCTGAATGTTTGAACACTTCCATCCGGTAGTGAGGTATAACTGTTACCAGTTGTAGCGTCCATATAAATATATTTATTATCAACAAATCATTTCTGGTAAAATGATTCAATTCTCAATAATTTATGATGAAGTAACGATTCATTCATTTTCATGTGTATGGATGCATGCGCTCATTGGGAGTATTCTATATCTGATACTTGTTCTATGTCTGATTTATCCAGCGTTAATTTCTCTATTTAAATGATAAATTACCATGTCAATCAAATGCCTGGTTATATTTTTGATAATCTTGCTGTACGAACGTACTAGAAATACTCGATATTTATTTGAGTTTAGTGTTCGTAAGTACATTGATTCAATTACAAATTACAGTGGAAGATTTTTCGGGAGAATCGCATCAATTTGATCTGAATAATTATTTGTTCATTTGGAAATCCATAATGTACATTTGGTGTTGCCCAATAGATTCTTACGATCACAATTACTTGACAATTATTTCGCCACGTTCGATACAAAGAAGCACGCCCATCATTCAAACAAAATAAGTCCATCAATCATATCGATGCGATTTGTTCCAAATGATGGTGGCTTGAAGCAATGGTGAAACTTCACAAGCATGCTTTCGTTAGGAGGTAAATTTATTTTTTGAAAAGGAATGCACATTACAATCTCTTCTGAAGAATAGGTGATACTTCGCAATGATTTCTCACGTCGGGTTGGCAAATGTTTGATAAACGTATTTTTTATAAAGTAAAAGTTGTGCCGTGTATAATAGTATATTACGTTACAAGTGTGAAAAAGGGGGAATATTAATACGAGTGGTTTAATGTTTTTAGCGACAATCGTAGGCCATGCGCAGCCGAGTGATAGACTCATCGATGCAAGGGGTGGGGAACCAGCACCGGAGGGGTTTAATGTTCCCCCTTTTTCACACGTATAACGTACACTATTTTTTGCCATTAGTTGTTGGAAAAGTTTTTTTTATAAAAAAACAAAAGCACAAGTTAAAATAGGTATATATCCCCTAAATCTACTGGGAAATATCACGCATGCTACCAAAATTTTTTGAAGTGGAGGAACAACAAAAAAATTGACGTTTTCACAGAGCAAGTTTTCTTTGTTTATTTTGACGAAATCTCGAAAATATATAAGACTTTTACGTTGTGGAGTCGTTCGTCTATACTGAAATCCGTAATGGACATCAATCATAACATTAAGCTTGCGTCTTATACAAAATTGAAAACCTTCGTGAAGAAAATGAGCAAAGGATTTCGCCCCAAAAAATCGAAAGTTTTGACTGCAACCCAAATTAATCAGTTCTTGCTTGTTTGTGTATGTGTGTGTTTTGCTATCGCTTCTCTCTCTTGTGCTCACCTTGGTACTTGCTCTTGTTCATATAGTCTGGCGCCGACTTTGGAACTCTATATCATGGTCTTTCTAACAACAGGGTAAACTTGCTTGTGTGTGTGTAAAATAAGAAACGGGAAGGCACAAGTTCCTCCTGAATTTACAAAAGCTTTGTAATTTTTCATTCTATCGAACATCAAGATCGTTTTTTTCATAACCTATGAACTATTAACTTCCCGATCTAGGGAAGTTATTGTAATGACCCGGAAAATGAAAAGTACCAGATCGATGAAATTTTGACGTTTTTCGATGTTTTTTGAATCATCCTGACTTGATTTTAGAGAAGTATCTATATGTGTTTTTTTTTCCTCCGTCCCTCTTATTTGTACGCCCCCGGTAGAGGCCGTGTAAGCATTCCTTCCGGGGGCGTACCGGACACCCGCCCATGCGGCTGGGGCCGACTTTCGCCATTTTTAGGCCATGGTATTTCTACGCACAGGGTGGCCCCTGTGCTACTATGACCGGCGCCTCTGATGGAACCCACCCCCCCCCCCCTGCATCGGGTTAGGTTCCCGCTCGGCCGGGCGGTCTCATTTTATGGGCACAGTATCTGTATGTGTGTATGTGGGTGTGTGCGTATGTGAGCAGGATTTTGTCGAACGATTTCTCTTCAATAAATTATCCGATTTGGGTTTTCTTATACTCATTCGATAGGTTTCCGCCTAAGTTAGAACTGATGAGATTTTGAACATAATCAAGCGGTTTTTTTAGTTATTAACAAATTGAATAGTTTATATCGTTGCATCGCGAGAACGATTAAAGATACGAAACAAATTGATTAATGAAAGTGGTTCAACACACAAAAATACATGTTTGATGTTGTATAACTTTCTTTTCTAACACCGATAGTTAATTGTTTAAATCGCTCTATCGCAAGAACGGTTCGAGATACTAAACGCAGGGTATAATGCAAGTCGTTCCACTTGTAAAAATACACATTTGATGTTCCGTGACCCATAGTTAATTGTGATCAATAAATGCTATCATTTATCTAACTACTACATATTAAGAATTATAAAATTTGTTAATATTCAGAAATTTTGAAAACTTTAAAAAGTTTATAATTTGAGACATGAGCCGAAATTGTGGATGTAACATATACAGCGCAACGATCGGGAAGTTATTGGTTCGATCCGTAGAGGGTCATACCCACATCCCGTTTATTGGAATTGTTATTGATATGGAAAAACATCGTTTCGAACTATCTTGAAAAAAATGTTAGACGAAAATGGAAAAGTCAAATGGAAATTTCTTTATCCCGATGAGAGCACAGACTTGTCGAATCCACTAATCTTCAGTAACCTCATGTACTGTTACTAAAAAACGCTCATTTCCCAGAGATATTCCTGACTATTAAAATAATGAAACGATCAAATAAATCGAAGTACGTTACCTATTGAAGAACTTTCATGCGCAACTTCTATTAACTCCACTCCCCTAAAAATCTCTAATTTTGCGGATGAATTCACAGCTAACAAAATGCCCAGACTCAACAATTACACTCTAACAACCTCAATTAAAAAGTAATGAATAATCTCTCAAGGAATTCCACTTATTCATGCAAACCCATTCTCAGAGGAAAGTTTCAGTTAATAATTTTTAAGCGCTGATTTCCGAGGTGAGCCATTGATTTCCAGACAGATATTGAAATTTTCTTAGTTGTTTCCCAACAATGGTTTCCTCATGCAAATAATGCAATGACGCGGAATAACTATTCAATAGTAATCCTTCCCCCGAACCTGCATAACCGCGATTTCTCATTCACTTTCTTCTCATTATTTTCTCAGACCTTAGTACAAGGTTGGAGCATAATTTTTACACTTGACGTACTTCTGCGGTAAATCGTCGAGTAGAAAGAAGAAACATGCAATATGGTCGAAAAACAACTTTCGATGACATATGCGACGTTCTGGATCAACTCACACTGGATTTTTTCGTGTTTCTTGAATGGGAATTGATGCACTTGTAATGAACTACCATGTAAATGGAATTTCTGATTTCTTTTTTCTCAGACGTAACCCTTTACCTGATAAGCGAGGAAGAAGTTTGGCATTTCGAAAAACCATATCTCGTGATCTGCTGAACCGTGATTGATGAATAGAAGAACGTATTTTATCGCCTGCACGTAGCATTTGAAAAAATACGTGACCATTGTGAATTGAATAGAACAAAGGTTTGGAGTTTGGTGCTCAGTATATTTTTTGAGCGATTTCCTCTTAACTTACAAGGGACACAGTAGTGTCGATATCCCTTGTCATATATCTATTTACTACAACTTACGATGAGGACAGGCGAACATTCCCACCAACAAAATTTCTAGGTTGAAATTTCCGTGGTTATTAACTTATTGCAATGCCCCCAAAGCCAAATTTGTTATTTCATTATCTAACTAGGGTTTTAGGTATAGCAAAATGATCCCCGTCAAATTCTCAGTGGGCGTCTATGTGTGTGCGTGTGTGTGTATGATGTGTACAAAATTCTGCGCAACGATTTCTGATGAACGAATGAAGTTATGGAAGTCATCAAGGTCGCGTTCGAAGCGTTCCCCTATAAGTTAGGGTCAACGCGGGGATGGGAACCATGAACCTCTTTACTACCCTAATTCTCTCACCCCTGAGATAGCCAATATTTTTCAAAATTATATATCATTCGCGTACACACACATACATCTGAGCATAAATACTCGTTTTTCAATTATGCCAAAAAAAGGAATCCGTTTACACATATTTTGAAACTATCTCCAAGATTGGTCCAGGTGCAGTCAATACCGATTACAGATTTCCGCGTCAATACCGATTACCAAGATTTCCCTTCAACCAAGTAGAAATCTTAACCCGAAAGTCAATAATGGCGCTACATCTGGTTAACTTTACTTAATGCTCGCCCTTATATTTTTAACAATATTAAGCGTCAACCTACAGCAGTTTGATTTATGTTCGGAGAAAGTTTAGTACCTATCAGGATTAACATATATCAAAAATTGTAACAAATAATGAACCTAATCCTAAGTATTTCTACATCATTGCCAAATTACCTAAATTGAGTTAATTACATCAATGATTGTTCCTATATGCTAGATATATGCCCGTCCCGTCCATTTCGCGAAAAGACTTCACCATAGTTAGCGGGGGTTAAAAGGTGATTAAAACAATCATATGGGTATCGCTTCCTTTTTCAATGGTGAACCACGGTACGTTATTTATAAAATTTTGGTATGCGAAGTTTTTTGCAAAAACAAATTATGAAATAAGGGGTTATAATTGACGGGGGGGGGGGGGGGGGGGAGGGGAATTGATGCAAAAAATTAATTGTATAGAGAATTCAATGGTAAAATATAAGTTCCCAAATCTACGCTGAACGAGGAGTGGGGGTAAGGCCAAGTGGGCCAAGTGAGAGAGACGCGAAAATCGGAAAATGCGTTCGAGTGACTGAAATTAACTGTCAAAATCAACTCCAAATTTTGAGTGCAATTGCGAAATAACCTTGGATCATTTTTACATGTTCAATGGAATACACACGCGAGAGGGGGGAGAGGAAATCATGATTAGTTAATTAACAATTTTAATTGTTATCTGAGCTGATGGTGGCCATTCTGAATGTGACAAAACTTGGAAAAAATGGGTGGACCTTTGGAAGACCACTCTCGAGTTTTGTCACCACCTAGAAGTGCACAAAAGTTAATTAACAAATTATGAGTGATGAAACTCCAGAGTGGTCTTTTGAAGGTCCACACATTTTTTCCAAGTTTTGTCAGACTCAAGAGACCAATCATCACCTCTGATGACACTAATAATTTGTTTAGAATAGATTGTTTAGAATTGTTGAATTATTAGGAATTAATCATGGATTGCTAATTAACGTTTTTGCACTTCTAGGTGGTGACGAAACTCCAGAGTGGTCTTCTTTTATTTTGATTTATTTGACGGCAATCAGCTTGATACAAATATTAATATTATGATACAGGTCTACAAGGCCTGTATCAACACCGTACAACGACCGTGTACTTGGAACCGTCTCTGAACGTGAAATAGCGACCGCAACAGTTCTTGAACCGGCATGATTGCCTGGAACATGGGTCTGTTCCTGGAACAGCTGCCAGAAACGACCGTGTACTTACAACCGTCTCTGAACGTGAAATCGCGACCGGAACAGTTCTGGAACCGGCATAACCGCGTGAAACAGTTCTGGAAGCAGCATAGTCAGCTAGAACAGTTGTTATAACCGACCACGTACCCGGAACCGTTTATGAACTCAAAAGGGCTTCTGGAACCGTAACGGAACAGGCAAGTTCTCTTGGAACAACTCGTGAACCTATGCATAGAACTGAACACCTACCTTTCCCTGAGTATACCCCTGACTTTTCCCTGAGCAAAAAAATCACAAAAGACCATTTTTCTAATCCAAAAATCATCGGGCGAGATGAGCTCTGCGGAGGTCCGTCTGACAGCAAAGTGGAAGGGGAACTTTCAACTCCAAATTTCATCCCCTATTCACCCTCAAAATTAAAGTCACCAGTGGTGGGACACCCTGTATCAGGAGTAACATTCATGATAAAGGTTTTTTTCTATTTTTAACCGTTCTCGCAACAGAGCGATATAAACAATTGACGTTGTTAACCAGTGATATGTCCTGACCTATGAACGTTATGAAAAAAAAACGCCCTCGCCGTCCCGCCTTCAACCCCCGGCCTTTACTGCCCCCCCCCCGCCCACGACCCTCATCCCCACCCCCGTAAGTGTCCGGACAGCGTGACACCTTCAGATAGCCCCATAAGAAGTTTCACTTCAATATATACAATGAATCTGCTTTGCCTTGTCCTGACAGCTGACTCTCAGCAAGACATAACTGAGCTCCTAAAAAACATAACTATGATGGATGTTCTGAACTTCGTTAGTTACTCGTGGCGTCAACTATCAGAGCTTAATATCAGGAACGCCTGGAAAACTCTTCCCTCTTGATTTTTCAAATATTTTTTAATTCAAAGCTATCGATTCAAGTTTTATTTTCTTTTTTATGGTGCGTCGGTTTCCAAACCTCATCTTCATGAACCCACATTGGAATTTGTGTAATCGGTTAGAATTCATTTTTGAACTCATAGACTTCGAGTTAGCAGACTGATGCCCAACCGATTACGACCCTGTGAGAACTGTCCGATAAATTTGGCTTTCAAAAGATTATACTAAAATTTCGATGTGAAAGTTCCGATATTATATCAACTTACTTTCCACTGGTTCGTCCTCCACATTACGTCTGTCATCAGATCCAACATTATGTTGTGGAATTTCATCTGAATCCGAAACTTCACCCGACAAAATTTCATTCGGTACTTCTGTGGATGAATCTTCCTGTGTGACTAATTCCGATTCATTGGTTAGAGGAGCAAAACCTCAACGACTCGAACCTCGTTGAAATGTAAATAAGAGTCGTTGGGCATCAGTCAAATCATCCAAAATATTTTTCTTCGAAATATCAAATAATTTATCCAAGAATTTTTGAAAAAGTCGTTCCTTTTTCATCTGAGTAGGGGAATGCACTTGCTTTTGACTCTTTTGTACATTTTTCCCGTACAACGCAATACTGTAGTCGACTCGTAGGGATTCCTACTCGATCCCAATTTATTATCACTTCTGGCAGTGCCTCGGATGCACTGGCGTTAATCGTCTTCTTCAATTAAAAAGGATTGTAAAAGAAAACTTGCAAGACTTGCCTATTGGTCGGTAGGTTACGCCCACCCACTTGTGACTTCATTTGTCCTATTAAATTCACTAATTCTCCTTTATTTTTCATCTTTCTTACTTTCAAAATGACTGCAGCACGCTTAGCAGATTCCCAAAGTTTCACTGTCCGTCAAACTGAATGTGTTTACTTATGCCGGTATACCACTGACTGTCAATACGTCAAATATTGATAAAAGAGGAATTTTCGTCGGTGAGGAGGGGGTAGCGCGAATTTAGAGTGTTCGGGTATTGTTTCCTCAACTTGATAATAAGTCAACACATCGCGATACACCGTACTTCTGTGTTCATAATAAGCATAGTCATTGTTTACCTCCAGACAGTGTCTCTAAATATTTTGGCATTAACTAAAAACCTCGAGGATACTTCGGATATGGACATAAGCACATGCATAAATTACATTGGTGCTCGTATCAATCGCTGACGCTTGGGCTCGAACTCTGGCTTTCAGAATTACAGACCCTACGCCTGAGACGATTGAGCCACCGGTGTCAATAACTATGGGAGTCAATTCCAGGAATATCAGATGACACAGTGTGGGATTTACTCGAATCACCAATCGCTTAATTCGGCCAATGGTTTCTGCAGAAATAAAGAATTCCAGGTTTTGACGATTAGGTCAACATATCGAATCTGTTGAGCAGCCGCAAACATAATTCATAGCACTCACCCATTCCCTGATGCAATATGCTTTATTTTCGAAGAAATGAGAAAAAAAGCCGATATAGAAATAGAGACATTTTTATCATACAGATAGATATCATCATCATAGAGCTATAATACACCCAATTTGCAGATACTTACTGCTACATGGTGGAAAGTTATTTTAAGTTTTCGAAAATTGATTTTTTTTCGCGCGTATTTTAAATAGGAAAAAAACAAGATCGATGCGCAGCCTTTTGAAATTTCGGGATAATACTGCGGTTGTGGTCACCTCTTTGTACCACTAAGTACTCGCAAAAAACGGTATGTAAACAAGGAAGAAAACAATTTTTTTTTTGAAATGGTCTACTACACACACAGAATTCGAAGGGAAGCATTTTGGTATACTTGAAACACTTGTTATGAAGCGAAGAGAACACTAGTGGTGTGTAAATGTGTGTGCCCGATACGGGGCACAAACAAAACTTCCCGATTTGGCATTTCAGCGCAGCATAAGAAGGCAACCATGGTGATGAGCAAACCCAACAGTGATATCAATAATTGAACTTGCGACTGATCATTACTGCACGCGATCGATTTAGTTTGATTGTTAAGCCCCATAAAAATATTCAACTGAAATTCGTCCGCCTAGTTACCCTCTCTACCTCTGTACTTCGTGAATTCGCTTTGACATCCTTCCTGCAATTGTCGACATATTCATTCGGCAAGTATATTCTAGTTCAACTCGGGATATGTTCTAATCTATATTGAAAGAAGGCATATTGAATGTGCGTTTTTTGTATAAGGAGCAACCCTGGCGATATGTTTTGTTCTCGTATTTCAAAGTGCTCAGACGACCATACCTCCTTAATTATGCAAATTATGGAAAAAAGTCATTACATATAAAAGGTGTATTTTCATATAAGGAATAATTCTCTTTTAAGAAGTTTCCGGATAACTTTCATATTTTACCCAGTGGAACAGTATAAACAATTACAATTGTTAATAACATTGTATATACTGCGGGAATCACATCCAAAGTCTCCTCTGCTCGATTTGGCACGGAAATGCTTCGATTAGGACCATCATGACAGCGCTGTGATCATTCGTTCACTCATTACCGACATAATTTTTGAGACGGTCATACCTCCTTAAGTACAGTCAACTCCCCCACCAGTGCACTTCCCACAAGTTGAGGAATCCCCATAGTCACTATCGTCATGACCGCACTACTCACCATCTCCTCAAGCGCCGCCTCCCCACCACTGTGCAAACAGTCCCGCGTGACTTTGAAAGCTACCTCACTGCGCTTACTAGCGTCCCCCCCCCCCCCCCCACTAGGGAGTGGGAGAAGTAGGGGAAGGTTACTTGTGGGACAGGGCGGTGCAGCGTCCGGTCCCGCGCAGTGCACTAGTGGGAGAATCGACTGTATGTAAATGATCAAGAAAAGTTATTCTACTGTCGACTTTCCCCTAAGTTAAGTGCTCGGGACCGAGCCACTTCTCAGCTCTCCGTTTAGGTTGAGCTCCCTAGTTTCCCCACTCTCGCATGTCACGTGGCTCTTGCTGCAAGCAGTATCGTGTCTCGCGCTGCAAGGAAAACTAGCGCGCAACCATATGTATTGGAATCCATCATTTAAAAAAATTAATTTTGTTGACAAAAAAATCATTTTCGTGCGACATGCTTCCATGTAAATTGTGGGTGAGGAAAAACGTCTTTTCTAAAAATAGACAATAACTTTTTTCCCTGAAATCATTCTCAAACGATTTATCCTTTTATAGAATACAAAGAAAGCACGTTGACAATATATTTATCCTTTAATCGATTTCTTCGCACCATTTATTTTTACTGATATATTTTGTTTCAGTTGGAATACATTTTTAAGTACTTTTTCGAGTTTTTAAATGTTCTTATAAATTACATAAATGTGTAAAACTGTCTGCAATTTTGGACTTTTTGTTTTTTGTTTATGAAAATTTCAATAATTTTGCAAAAAATGCTTTCAAATTTCTCCATACCTTCCGAAACGATTTGACCATCATAGAGTACTTAGAATAACACGAAAGAATTATGAGCACTTGGACTATCAGAAGTAGAATATTTAGTAGAATGAAATGAGTTCAATTTGTTTACAAATTTCATCAATAAAAAATGTTCAAACACTAGATTTCCAAAAATGAGTTTGAAAATATCAAAACGTATGTCTTTCAGAATTGGCATAACATCAGTGGAACCAATTGGGCGAATTGCTATTGTGATCACTGGTTTGAGGTGAGGGATACCCTTGAAAACATTGAAATCGTTGAAAAATAAGTAAACCCTCGGAAAAAGTTCAAGAAGAAATTCTTACAATATTTAGTGCATTCGTAACAAAGCAGTATTTGGTTCCTTAATGGTTATAATCATATAAATGTCAATAATCGTCGAACATTGAATAATACTGCATTAAACTTCGAAAAATCAGAATAACCTTAGCCTGACAAACTGTACCATCCTGGACTAAAAGACTAGAGATCATAGATTTTGAGAATGTCAAATAATGTTTCTAATCGCACATGAGATTCTGCTCAAATGAATTATTTTTCAACAATTTTCATTCATAACTTGGAGGTTGAATTCATTAATTTTCCCCACTGCTCTGTATTTAGGAGCGTTACTTAGCAGAATGGTTTGGATGATAATCTCTCGTACATCTTGAAGAGATTCCATCTATTCTGGAGTGCAATCCCACGATGTCTAACAAAAGTTCATAACTACATCCATGGCTTCAAGAGATTCCCGATCACTGACATGCTCTTCATGTTCGGGTTCTTTGCCTTGGTCTTCGTAGTCACTGTCGTCATCTTCACCTTCGTAATACTCATCTTTTTCTTGTTTGAGAATGTCAGTTGATGATAGCTGTCGCCAACCTGGATCATGGGCATCATAATTCAACCAATTTTCAGCATCTTATACTGTCGCTTCAGCACAATCTGGGAAATATTGAAGCCAGTACAGAATATCCTGATCAGTTGACATTTGAGCAGTGGGCAATTGATCGGTACTCGAAGAACCAAGGGGGAAGAGTTTTTTCCTGGCATTCCTGATATAAAGCTCTGATACTTGACGCCACGAGTAACTAACAAAGTTCAGAACATCCATCATAGTCATGTTTTTGAGGGGCTCAGTTATACCTTGCTGAGAATCAGCTGTGAGGACAAAGCGAAGAAAATTCGTTTTATATATTTTTTTCATTTTCTCGATGATTCCCTGATCCATCGATTGCAGTAGGGCTATGAGGTTTCAAGGGAGATACATAACTTGGCACATATCACTGATTTTTTCGAAATGTCCTATCGGAGGATGACTGAGAGCATTATCCAGCAGCAATAACAATTTTCGATCAATTCCATGGTGTTCTTTAACAGCTGGGACGAAAACATGATCATACCATTCAAGTGTCAGCTGCTTGGTCATCCACGCGCTCTTCTGCCCCATGTATTGTACAGGCAGAACTTTTTCGTTCTTGAAACATCTCAGCTTTTGAAATTTTCCTACAACTAACAGTGGAATCCGATGGGTTCCGCTAGCATTCGTGCAAACCATGACGGTGACTCGATCTTTCGGCACTTTCCGACCCGCAGCTTGCCGTTCTTCTGGTTTTACCAACATATAATTTGCTAGCATTTTCCCGTACAATCCCGTTTCGTCTGCGTTGTAAATATGATCTAATGAATAACCGAATTTTGGCTGAACTCATTGCTGGCTGCAGTATTCAATGACAGTTTTTCTTCCTGGATTGACAGAACTCTCAGTGAATGGCGCTTCTTGAACTTACTCAAGTAACCAGAGCTTGCTTTAAATCCAGGTGATCAGCAATGCCTGTTCGGAGAAAATGGGTCCTGTTACCGGGCCACCAATGTCACGCTTCTGACTCATCCAAGTGAACGGGGAGTGTTCTCTAATAGTATTTTCGACGCCTATCCATCTTTTACATTTTGTACTTGATCCGCATTACTGTAACACTCGTTTTTGGTAAAAGATCGTTGTTCACATTTAATGAAATCAAAAAAACTCCCACCCCGGAAATGCTCGGCTTCGCAACTGTAGTGCGCCGGCCGAAAAGACTTGCTCCTATTGGCTGAAGAAAGGTGGGAGATCATGCGCTATATACGAAAAAAAACCACACGAGGTTATGGCTCTCACACGCGACACGGCATATGTAGTGAAGTGATCAAAAGTTATAAAAAAAAGATTGCCATCACCGACCACAACGTCAATCGGCTCATCTCATCAACAGCACCGAAAAATTAACATCAAAGTTATGTTTATGGAAAAGTCATTTTTGTTATGTATCAAATCAAGCATTGCCCGATGAGAGATCGATTGAATTACATTTAATGGGAAATTCCAATTCGGAGTAGCCAGAAGCAAATTGCGAAGCTTGGACAGTAATTTTCGATCTTTTATATTAACGAGGGAGTTTGAATAACATAGATTTAGTGATACATACAAATAAAGAAAAAATAAAGAAAGAAAAAAAAACTTTTGTAATTTGATGCGCAGCTTAGCCAAGTACCTTGTATTCAAATCAACCAAGGCTAGACCAAGTCGACAACTGCGAGCCATCCCAGCACATGGTTATTATGTCCTGGGTTGACCGGGGAGCCATCGAGAAGTTATTTAATCTCTGCCATTTTATGCGACAGAGTTTATCCTGATCGTACGCGTTACCTCTGCTTATTCAATAACCAAATACGACAGAAGCCTATTCTCTAGCCTATATGACATAAACAGTTTGACTATTGTGTACCCAAGCTCTCATTCCACGAGGCCCTTTAGTGATACATACTTGCGTTAGCGACGTTTTTGTTGCTTCGCCAATCGATTTGTTTTCAACGATGTATGTATGTATCGCCGAACTATTCACAAAGGTAGACAAAGTAAAGGTATTCCTGTGAAAACATTGACGGTTGGTTGCGCAATGACGTGGCGTTCAAAATGACGCGCAAGAATTTTTCAATGGGGTGGGGACAGAGCATTTGAGGGGGCTCCACCTAAAAGGAGCGCGCGTCAGTGGACTAATGGAACCATCAACTAACGGGGTGTAAACTTATGCGAGAGCCGACTGTATTCACTGCATTTATGATAAATTAAAGACCATTGGTCTTACCTTGTCACCCCAGCAAACAAAATTGATGCACTTTCATAGAAAAAGGAGAAACCCCAGTATCTCAATCATCCTTAAGAATTATGAAACAAATCAATATGATAAAATAGTGTGTTCCCCTCAAGTAAGTTTTTTGGGTGTTATTTTCAATTCCAAGCTTTGACAAAACCATCAGTCAAGCTTTTAGATCCCTCAACATGGTCAAATTCCTTAGGGAGGTTGGGGAACCCATTTCGAAACACTATTGTTTAATTACAAATCCTTTGTTTAATCCCGAGTTGACTACGGTTCCTTCATCTACTTCACCCTTAAAGACTCCCTCATACTCAAGCTTGAACGACTTCAATATGCCGCCATCCGGTATGACATGGGATATCGGTGTTCAACTCCCACCAACACTGTCATCACCGAAAGTAAATTTCCGTGTATTGGGGACGCTAAAGAAGAATGCGATACCCCGCGGGGTTAACAGCAACTAACAAACATGGCTGCCAACGAGGTACTGTTTACATATGCGTGTAGCCTATGTGTATATTTACTGGTTTTACTTCGACTTTTCTGTTGCGTTCATATTTTTGTGATTATTTAATTGACCATTTTCATGTATTAAATGGAGGAAGTGCAATTTGAGAAGGTAATTCACCCCAGGAAAAAAATATTCAAGTGCAACGTGAAATGTTGTGACTCCAAATCCTCGAACGATAATAAATTGAGTTATCATTGCTTTCCAAAAAGAAATCGTTTTTTTATGAAAAAATTGAGTACTGGTGAAATAGTTAAGGTTGATCGATGGGAATCCTGGAGATTGCAGTCTAAAATTGACAACATCAACTCATCAACGAGGATTTGCGGTTTGCATTTTACACGAGACGATTTCTCGTTACCAGGTATGTCATAAGTGATATTTAAATCCCAGTCATTTTTGGAAGTTTGTCAGATTTGATAGAGTTAATTGTCTTGATAATAGTCACATTATAATCATCATGTTGATATGATTACAGATTTAGAAAGCAAGCAGTGCACGTTGAATGCTCGTGCATTACCAGGTCGCAATTTACCGCCAAGTGATGGGATTTTACATGCAAATCAAATATCCCCCATTGCAAACATCGGAGTTAACGGAGATACAAGGAAGAATGATTATCAATCTCCTGGAAGTGAAGGGAGTACCACAAAACTCCAGGTTAGAATTGAATTTTTTGTTCTAAGGTGTAAAATATTCCAATTCAATTAAGTAGTGGAATGAGACAGTATGTATACAAAAAATTGGGAGCTTATCGATTTTAAATGTTTTATGAAATATGAAATAATCTTCATACTTCATAATCAGTACCACAGGATTTTTCGACTCTTCCTTTTTTCCTTCGGTCGACTTGGAAGTAAATGCGTCTTAATTAATCATGCTGGGTTTGACTTGGCACGATGCTGGTTTGACAAACCTTACTCTCATGGTTCACGCCTGGGGTTAATCCAGAGTGGAATTTAGAGTAACATTTTACCACCGTCAATTGAATGATGTGTAATTAAACAACATATGAGGTTGTTGAACGTCACGTCAGCCGCTTTCCGACGTCACTTTCATGCTGGTTGATACAATTCAAATATTTTTGATAGGAGATAACAATGGTGCACTTATGAGTTGTTCTTTATTCTCTGTTTTTTGCCTATTCAATTATCTCGTACCCGGAGCATGTGAGCAGGTATTTGTATTCTGCCTTTTCAATATCAATTCTTTGAAACTATATAAAAATAAAATATTTTGAAACTCCACCGATCACCAATCACTCGAAAAAATAATTTTGAATATATCAAATTTAGCTTTTTTTCGATTATGACAGATTCTACCACTCTCGGAATTTTCGATGGTAATGTAACAGAAAGATTGGAACGAATTTGCTATTTCCGGTTTGACAAAATGCTCACAAATTGTCAGTAAATATTTGGAGAGTACCACCTTATTTCGAAGTGAGATCTGGAGGTGGTCGAGCTGACACATAATATTGGATACAAATTGTTCCCGAATATATATGTTCTGAATTTATTTGCAGGTGGAAACTCTAATTGTAGAAAATTACAACGTGAAGAAAAATCTATGGAAATTATTAGAAGAAGAAGAAAGTCCTCTCGAATTCGGCACTATTGTTGGAAATAGTTTTTGTGGAAAGGAAAATTGTTCTGACCGTCAACCAGGAGCATCACCAGAGGATGACATTAGAGAAGAGGGGTTAGTAGCTGGAGATTTACGAATTCTTAAATCAGTGTCAGATCCGATGTCCACATTTCAAGATGAATCTACCCAGACCTTACCAGAATGGATAAAAACGTCGACTCAGGATAACAGTATACAGACATCCCCCACATCATGCTCAGATAAAAGTGTGCAGGTTCAAAGTGGAGATTTGATGAAACCATTCACGATGTGCATAACAACTGATCGTCGGTTGCATGTAATGTGTGGTGTTAGAAATCATGCGATTCTCTCAAAATTAGTCTCATTAGTGGCTGAATTATACTCGGAAGTTAGAAGCCGCAAAATTGTCTTGAAAGATCGCCTAATCTTAACATTAATGAAGCTTAAACTAAATTTGACATTTTCTGCCCTGGCTATTATGTTTGACTGTGTCGATAAATCGACCTGTCGATACATTTTTCCAAAATTGTTGCCAAAATTGGCTCAGATACTTCGATGTGCAATTCGATGGGTCTCTAAAGAGGAAATTCAAAGGAATATACCCAAATGTTTCAAAAAATTTCGAAACACTGTAGTAGTCGTCGATTGCACTGAATTTAAAGTTCAAAAGCCAAAATGTCTACAATGTCGAATAAAGCTATATTCGCAATACAAGGCTAATTTAACGGCAAAGTTCATGACAGCAGTATCTCCAGGAGGCATGTTGACTTTCCTCAGCAAAGGATACAGAGGTCGAGCATCTGATAAAGCGATATTTGAACAAAGTGCTATTATAAATCTATTAGAGAAAGGTGATGCCCTAATGACTGACAAGGAATTTTATATTGAAGATATTTGTATCAAGCATGGCGTCAAATTGTTTATACCGCCATATTTAAGACAACAAAAGCAGTTATCTTCAGCTGAAGCTATTTAAACTCGATTCATCGCTGCAGCCAGAGTTCACGTGGAACGAATGAATCAGAGAATTAGAGATTTTGCAATACTCCAAAGTACTATTCCATGGAATTTAGCCGCAGATGCAGATGATATTATCAGTGTGTGTGCAGGGTTAGCTAATTTAGGAACACCTATAATGGCCTTTGATAAATTTATTTGAAATTAGAACGAAAAAACAATATGAAATGTTTGAGAGGAACATTAGAAATCAATACATTTTTTGAACAATACACAGCTATATAAATTTTGCATTTTTTTACCCTACATTTGTCACCTCATATTTGCAACTTTCCTTCAACTGATTGTACAACGTTTGATCCTCCAAATATACTTGAATAAATCTTTGTAAATTTTACATCACCTTTTAGGAACAAACTAGATTTGTTTCTACATTTTTCTACCGGTTTCCCTACTATTTACTGTATAATTGACAACATATGCCGCAATTCTCATTACAGTTGCCTGAGCTACACTTAACAAGTCTTCAAATTTCGCCTATGTGCATAATACGTGTAACATTTTTGTAAAATATACATCCTTCAATTTAACAAGCATTTTGCGTATGAATGCCTCATCATATTTCACAGCAATAATTTTGATACCATGATTTTTTTACAATAAATTGCGAGGTGGCATACAGGCAAATTGAGCAAGGCCATTCCCAATTGGACTTGTCCATTGTAAGCATGTTTTTCTCTCAAAATAATTTTCTTCGAAGACTTCGACAATGTCAAACATGTACAATGCTTCAGTAAAGCTGCATCTGATAAATCAGGTAAATCAAAAACACATTTAATTTCTATTAATATCGAAGGGATGTGTTTCCTAAAAACGACCCCGTCAGGGCTGTATGCCAGCCAGGGATTTTGCTCGGAAATTATGAGATCAAATTGTTGAACCACTGTACATTTCTTTTGTTCATACAATTCACGAGCCCGAGGCTCATTCTGAATTCCAAATTTCGTATATTTATTGGAGAATGGGGGGGGGGGCAAAAATAGTTGTGTGCTTTCAAGTCGCACTCGTTTTTCGAATAAGTGTAGAGTGAGTAACATCTACTACCTGTTACTCGAAACTGTCTTGCCTCATGCCACAGTATTGAATTAGATGCAGTAGAAGTTGCAATATCGAGAACATTACAAAGAGCAATTTTAGTTTCATACGTTGCCGAGCAACATTGATTCAGTGTTGTAGGCAAGAAATTGATGTAAGCCATAGGTTTAGAATGCATGGATTTAAATAGTAGAGCTTTTGTTAATTGAAAATTTTGAGACATGCTGGAATGTGCAGGTGTTGCTGGCGAGGGATTCCAAGCACTAGGTCCTGTGGAGTCTGAATGAAGATTGCGAATTTTATGTTCATGAATTATACTGTGATTATCGGATATCAGTAGCTCATCAAAAACATAATCTTGCTTTTCACTCGGCAATGGTAACAGCGTTTTTTAGAGTAGCAACAAAAAGTGGATAGAGGCAGAGGTTTGTAGCGTTCGATATTTTTACCCTTCAATTTTTTCCACATGCATTTCATGTCCGTGCTTGTCACTGATTCCAAGTTACAAATATCATTCCTGTGATAAAAGAAAACCCAGATTAAACTGAAATAACAAATGTGCAATCGATTCACTGACTGCAGTGAAGCAACACTGCAACGATATGCTTACAGGTTTCCCCTAAACCCGCTTTGCAACTCCATGACATTTTTTTAATGTCCACATCATCGCCATTGGGGTTCTTCACTACCAGGACACCTCCAATTTCATGGGGCTCATTGTTCAATGCACTTGTTTGCATGCACAGGCCATACAAAGTGAATTCCGTCTGGGTTTTTTCGGACACTCCACATAATACCAAATTGCCCGAATTCAACACAGCTTGACCTTCTCGCATATTATTAGAATCTAATGTAGCTTTAGCGTAGCGATAAATTTTTTTCAACAAAATTGTCTTCATTTTGTTAAAATATTTTTCTCACGACTACCGGCTTGAACTTGTCCCCTACTCACGTGACGTGTTTGAAAAGTGCGCCATCGGCCGTACCTTCTTGGCGGCCATATTGGAACTGGTAACAGCGCCGCCATCGGTATTTCGTGCCCCCAATTCAATAGAGAATCGAAATCGTGTATAAAAACTACCTTTTCAAAATATTATCACACCAATCCTCTCTCATTTATTCTTTGATTTTCAGAATTATGAATGGGAACGACTGTTTGCATCATACAAAGCAGTTATTTTAAAGAAGCATATTCGATGTCACACCGATGATATCTCAAACCCCTAACTTCCATCTTTTGCAGAACTCTTTCCTAACCATTATGGCTACCCCCGCCATTGGAGAAGGATCTTAGGGAATCGATGTCAGGAGTGAAGACATCAGGGCTCATGTCTATTAAGACCTATACAGACGGGAGCAAGAGGTCCGCCGGTCTACGAGTCGGCGTTTCCTACTACTCTCTGGAGCTTAAGGTTTGTTTAACCTTCAGGCTTCTGTTTTCACTGCAGAATGCTTGGCAATCAATGAAGTCAGAAAAATTGCCCTTGATTCTCCTCATCATAACCATTAAATCATCACTGATTCTTAAGCGCCACTCGTGCGTAGTGAGAGAGAACCCTTTTATTATTAAAGCCAAAAGGAATTACTTGAGATTTAAAGGAATTAATAACGGGGAGAATTTCATAAAATTTAAGTGGGTTCCCTCCCACACTGGAATAGCCAGGAACGAGGAGGCAGATAGACCTGCAGGAAAAGCCACCCGATTACCGCCGGATCCATCTTCAAGGGCTCCCTTCACAGATTTTAGAGAACAATTTCGACAAAATGCGTTTGAGACCTCTAACGCAATTTGCTTCAGGGAAAGTCCCGAGAAAGGAAAAATTTAGTTTGAACATTATTTCTAGCATAAACGAAAACCTTGGTGTTAAAGGAACAAATTGTCTAGAAGGGCTGTTGTATGGGTTAACAGGGCTCGATCAAACCACTATCACCTTTCGTCCCGTCTCAAAAAGAAAGGTTTGGTTGATTCGGCTGAATGTGGAGGTGGTTTCCCGGCTGAGACCCTTTATCATACCCTCTGGTACTACCGTTTGTATGATCAGATCAGACCTATCATGCTGGGTCACCTCGCGAACATTGGAGTCTCCCCCCCCCCCCGTTTGACCGCCATTCCATGCGTAAAGATTTAGATACCAAATGTATTCGGATTGCCACAGATTTCCTTATTCGATGTAAAGTAGATATCTAATCGGAACATAAGGGGTGCCTGATCGACAAAATTCTAGTAACGGGATCGAATAATATCAATGTTTTCAATATAATCTATGGTAAATATGTCGTCTTTGCGAAACTAGTCATATAACTCTCGAGTCAAAGAAGCCCGAACTTTTGAACCTCTTTATACAGCAATGCGTACATATGTGTATAATTGCATGTATATGTACATATAGCACGAATCTAGATATAAGCAACATAAACTTGTACAACTTTCGAGCTCAAATAAAAAGAAAATTTTGAGTCCGAAAGTTTTTGGCAATTAAAACTTGTCATTTTGGTAAGAACTAACCCTTTAAATCCCTATTTTTGCGAGATAAATCTCTGAATAGTGGAACGATACTGGAGCCCGGTCGATTTAATTTGAAAAAGAAGAGCATTTATTTTGACCACTGCATAATTATCCAGTAGAAATAACTACAAGTGAGATCGAGATTAAGTTCCTGACTTAGTCCATAAATTCCGATGGCATTAGGACTGCCTCAAGATAGGCTTAAAGACTACTCAACTCGTGAGATCGGTGTATATAATGATTAAGCATTTCACTTTACATGCGATATCAATGTTTCAAGGGGAATGCTGATATAGTCAGTACGTTAAGTGCATTAAGGATATTCGAATCCTATTTCTCACTTTTGTCAATTTTTTGCTAATTTATCCGAACTTTTGGTTTCATAAGCAGGAAAAAATGTCTACTTTTCTGTAGCTTTATTCTCTATTGATTCCTAAAATTTCATTGTCGCAGACCCATTTTTCAGAGTTTTTGCTTCCGAATGGAAGCATTGGAATCAGTCACTTGTCACTTTCATTAATTATGCTTCTAAACGATATATAATGGTTTGAAACGTAAAAATACGAAGTTTGAGCATAGTATCTCTATGTATCAATTTTTTTCGAAAATCTTCACTTACAAAATTTAACAGCCGGTCGTATGGCGAGAAGTATTTGTTTTGAGTCGGTGTCGTGCGGACGCATGTCTACCGCTCTCTACAAAATATAAATTCCAAACGTACCCCACTTACAGTACAGTGAATTTATAAATCTTGTCAAAGTTCTGGCACTAAAGTGTCAAACTTCAAAAATCTCAAACTTTCTCTGGCTCCCAAAAGGAAAGCCAAAATGACTCGTCCTGTGGAAGACCCAAAAAAAAACGAGAAAAACTGTTATGAAACCGTCAACTAGTGCGAGCTGTGAACCCGCTAGCCTCAACAAACCTTCGAACACTCCTGTCGGGCCACAACAGGCTCAAAAACAAACTTCAGTGCCTTCAATAGTTATTGAAAATGACAAATTGGAGACCAAAAAATTAATTAACTTCCTGCAAGTCAACGCTTCGGACAAAAACTTCAGGATGAAATTCAATGGTAGTACCACCATCGTCCATCTACAATCGACGGAGGATTATAATAAAATCGCAAGTATCCTGAAAAGGCAAAATTTACATTTTTACACCTTCGGTCTAAAAAGTGAGCGTCCGAAGAAATTTATCATAAAAGGTCTTCCCGCCAGTTTTACTGAGCACGAGATTGAAGCGGAAATATCCAAACACGGCATAAAGGTATTATCAGTCCGGCAGTTTGTGAAAACAAACAAGGACGGAGACAGCAAAGTGAGTAGGCCACTACCGGTGTTTGCAATTACGGTTGGGCCTGATGTAACCTTGAGCAGCCTCGCTGCTATTAAAACCATTTTCTATCATACATTTAAGATAGAAAAATACATCAAAACCCAACAACCAACACAAAAACTTTATTAATACAGCGAAACAAGTCCTTGATGACCTAAAATCCCTTAGAATTCTCGAAAACCTCTCAGAGATTAAGAACATGATCTCTAAAATCCAAAGAGCAGACACCCCCTTGATAGAATCACAATCATCGCATCCTATGCATACCTGTTCGAATCCTCCGCTGAACCACCCACGAACCTCCTTCAAACATAATAAATATCTTAGTCATTAACATTTTTGCGCTCAAACGCAGTCTGATACCGGTACCCGTAAAACACTTTGAGCGAATAATTCTAATACGTCTCATAAAATCTATCGATGAGTTACGCTTAATACCTACAAACCAATTCGGTTTCCGTTCAGAACACTCGACCCGCCACGAATTGGTCAGAATCAAAAATGACATAAAATCCGCCAAAGACCGGATAGAAGATACCGTTCGTCTCCTCGACAGCGAGAAGGCCTTCAACTCTGTATGGCCCACAGGCCTTGTATATAAACTCGACAGCTCAAATGTACCTAAATATTTATGTAAAATTCTACTATCATATTTTTCAAATAGATATATTCAAGTTAGAGTCAAATCACTACTTTCCGTTAAAACCCAAATTGTCGCGGGAGTCCCGCAAGGGGATATCATCTCCCCTGTACTATTTAACCTATACATCGCTTCTGTTTTTAATGGAATACCTAGAAATGTATTCATTGCAGGCTATGCTGATCACATTGCTCTGTACTTACCTAGTAAATCGATCAATAAAGCTGTTAGAAGAATAGAAAATTCTGCTTCCCTTACAATCAGCGATTTAAATAAACGGAAAATTTAAGTGAATGCTGCTAAATCAGTAGCAACCTTATTTACTAGCTCCAAGGCCAAACCGACTTTAACTTTCCGTAGCAATAAGATTACCCCAACCGTTTTTGTGAAACATTGAGGTTTACACCTTGATTACAACCTCCTGTGGAAAAAACTTATATCTGATATCAAGGTCAAGACTAAAATTATCCTAGTACGATTGTATAATTTGCTGAAATCTCCAACGCTCAGGTAATGTCTGAAACTTACTTTATACAAAGGGTTAATCAGACCTATCTCTTATGGTCGTCCTGCCTGGCACGATGCAGCACAAACCCACTTAAATCATCCTCAATTTGTCCAAAATAAATTTTTATGAATAATGAAATGGTCGGCATGCATAATACGCTGGGCATGGCAACCATAGGTAAATTTATCGATAGAATAAATTCGACATTTAAATTCAAACTACAATCCGATCCTAATCCCCAGCTCCAAAACATCAATATTGATAAGAAAGCAAATTGGTCTCGCTGACCACCTGTTTTGTCCCACCTTTCCATATATCCCTTTCTCCCCCGCCCCTCATGCACCCATTACTTATAAGGTTTTTTAGAAGTCATTTTTCCTTATATCGAGTCATCATGTAAATAATCACAAATATCTGAAATAATGAAAAATTAGGTTAAACTTTGTTCAAATTAGATATAAAGCCAACGGCTGGTGATCTAGAGCGTAGCACTTAAGATATTAATACTGTATATAGTATGTATATATGAGAAATGTTAATAAACAATTTTCAAGTCAAGTCGGTCGTATGGTGAAGTAGGTAAGGTGCCCGCCTACGGATCTGGAGTTCCTGGGTTCAAGCCCAGGTACCGGTGGATTTTTTCTGGATTATTTGATTTAGTCAAATAATGGACACGGCAAAAGTACAAAACAGCTCACCCCCAAAAGTTATAAGACGAGTACCAAAAGCTGTTTACAACTAAATGTTCCTACTCTCATTGTGAACGAATAACATCCGTAACTGTGTTACAAAGGAAAAAGTCGTGAGCGTCTAACGACTATAATAAGTGCAGAGCCGGCGCTAAGAACCATTGTAGTTGATGCGTCGATAACAACAAACCGATCAATCAAAATTTAACATAAATCGGACTAAATTTTAAGAATAAAATCGGAAAAAATATCAATTATTGGTATTGAGTACATACAGCTGTGGGCGCAATTTCAGTGAAATCTTCTTATCGACTTTTTTTGTTTTTTCTTCGATCCCTCATATCCCAGAAACTAATGGATATTTTTCAATTTCTTTTTTATAAAAATGTGCGTCTCAATGAGATCCAAGGAATGGTTGAAGAACATCTAATAGGTTGCTCACAAGAAATTGGAGATATTTCAATTTTTCTGTTTTTTACAGTTTTCTTTGCTGTTTGCTTTTGTACGCACGCTAGCGTCCCCAAAAATTGAGATAAAAACTTGAAACGAAGGTTCCGTTTGTTGTGATGAAGAACCGTACTGAATCGCGATTTGATTGTATCATTAGTTTTCTAGATTTTAATTTTTTTGTTTTCACGGTTTTTATTTTATTTTTTCATAATTATTCAACCAATTTTGTTGTTTTTGTTTTTTGTCAAAATGTGTGCCTTAACGATATCTATGATATGGTTGAAAAATATTGAGTCAATTAGTTCAGGTAATAGGAGATATTCTTTTTTTTTACCTTTTGACTTTGGTTTTACTTTTTGTGTTTGTTCGCACTCTAGCGTCCGCAAAAATTGTGATAACTTCAAATTTGGAACAGAGGTTCCTTTTATTACGGCGAAGAACCCTATTGAATGGCGATTCAATCGCATCATTAATTTTCTAGATTTCAGTCTTTTCATTTTTACGGTTTTTTCATTACTTCATTTCTTGAAACGTATTCATCCGATTTTTTTCCAAAATATGAGCCTTAACAAGATCTATGAACTGGTTGAACAACATTGAGACAATTACTTTGTGTAATATGAGATATTCCTGTTTTGCTGCCGTTCGCCTGGAAAAAGCTTCTTCAATACTGGAACATTTTCATTTTGTATGCAATCGGACCATTCGGAAGTTTACCACCAATGAAATTGGGGGAAATAAAAAAAAATGTGACATATTTGACACATTCGATTGGAGGGCCCCGAGGACTGCCTACTTGTTTCTAAAGTTTTATGAATTTTCATACAAACGTAGAGAAAAGACTAAAAAATATGTTTACGGTGATAAAATTCCGAGAGTCAATAAATGCTAGGGACAAATCGTACATTTTTTCCCGCCAATTCAACCAAAAATTTGGGGTAAATCGTCAAGAATTTTTTTAAAACATGACGAATAGAGATCGAACATATTTTGCACTCCTTCACTCTTTATTATAACGCGTCCTTCCTCGCGTGCTTTGCTCGCGCATTTCCTGTTCATTCTGTGCTGCCTGGTGTTGCATTCGATTCGGTCGTACATCTTTCCATAATTTCGATAACAATCGATATCTTGTTCGGTCTATCCTTTTTACTATCGATAGATAGATAGATATTGCAGTTCATTGTTTAGATAGTTAAACAAACCGAAAGAGATAGAGAGAGGCAGAATAAACTACGAATGTAAATGAAGGCGCGATTGTAAATGAAAGCTTCGAGATTTTCTTTTTTTTTATTCAAAGCATTCAAACCAACAAGTTTACTTTGCTGTGTGGAAATCGAATACATATGGATTTTTACATGATATGGTCAAATTTTGTTTTTCATTACACTTTTATATTAATCGATTTAAGAAATAAGTCTATGGCCATCAACACACGTATGTTCAATGTGCTGAGGAAGACTCTGGCATCATGGGGGGGGGGGGATACATTTTTTCTTGTTGTAGTTTTTTCAACAATTCAGGGCGCTTATCAGAGTATAAAGAACATTGCCACAGAATATGATTCAAGTATTCCTCAGGATAGTGACACTCACACTCAGTGGAATCAATCACTTTCATTGTAACTAATGAACCTTTCAAGCTATGGTGATTTGCTCTGGCGCGGTTTATCCATGTGATTGTTCTTCTCGGAAGATTGCATTTATTAAACCATGGTAACCTTTTTTGTTTATAGTACCATTCAAAATATTCTTTACTCAATTCTTTTAGTTCTTCATTGAATCTGACTTCATCTACGTTTTGTTTTGTGATAGTGTATAATTCATCCTTAAAAATTTTTGACAGATCAGTAAATGGTATTTTGTGGTTTGCACTTGGATTTAGGTCGGTTGCTTCATTTGCTAAGCGGTCTGCTTCCTCATTCCCACTAACACCTTCGTGCGATGGAACCCATTAGCATTTTATATCATTGATTTTGTTGGCTAATAATTCTTTGATATGCAGGATGTAGTCACTAGCTGGAATATTGAATACTGGAGATGATAAGTATTGGAGTGCACTCAGGGAGTTAGAGAGTATAAGGAAGTTATAATCTGTATTGGTAACCGCTATTTCGACAGCTTCATGTAGTGCGATAGGCTCGGCTGTGAAGACGGAGGCTTTACCACTAATACCAATTCAAAGCTTAATTTGCAGTTCTGGACAGCTGCATGCTAAGCCTATTCGAATGTTTTCATACTGATCGTGTATGATAATGTTAGGATCAAGCCCAATTGTTGCAGCTGTCTTAGCAATTTGACCATTCTCCTCACCGAGGAAGGGAGTATCTATCAATGTGCTATACTGTTTTTTATATATATTAAAGTGGTTGTCAATACTGAGGTACGGTAATATAGGTTTTACACTCATGATACAAACTTTAAAAACTCTTGGTCTTTTTTTAAATTATGGTTGTTTAGATATATAATTGGTTAACTTGTTTTGATACTTGTATATTTGCGTTTGATAGTACTTTTACAAAGTATTTTTTACATAAGAAAATTGCTCGGGAATAGATAATTGTGAGTTTGCTTTCCGCGAGTAAAATACCAATGGGCTTGGAATTTCTATAGCCCATTGCTATTCTAATGGCGGAATACTGGAGTTTTTCTAATTTGTTCAGGTTTGTTTTTCTGTAAGGTATGTATATAAAGATTCCATATTCCAATATCGATCTGACGAATGCTTTGGAGAGCATGATGAGAGTTTGGGGATCTGTTTTCCATCACGTACCTCTTATGTACTTTATTATGTTCATTGATTTCAGAGCTAGTTTCAAGACTTTATCTAGCCGGGCTTTGAAGTTCAACTTCTCATCTAATATAATTCCTAAAAACCGAGCTTGGGGACTTGATTTAATTTTGCACGTGTCGACAGTAATCGAGGAGTCTGTGGGTGGAACTCGTCCCTTGTGGAACTGTACGAGTTCCGTTTTGTGTGGGGCGCGGGAAAGGCCGAGGTTTCGCAAATTTTTGTCAATAACTCCAACTGATTTCTCAACAATATCGCTCCTTCTCTGAACTCGATTGAAGCTGTAATAAATAGCGATGTCATCCGCAAAGTGTGAATCTTGCACACCTTTGGCGATGCCATCAGTGATTTCTGAGACTTAGATATTGTAAACTCAAGGCGAGAGTACCCCCCCCCCCCCGCTTGAAGAACGTCCTTACAGACCTCTCTTGCAATCTTGGATTATAAGTTGATACTATTTCGCGTTCATACATAAGAAGTGGACGAATTTTACGACATTGATGGGGCAGCCGATAGAGGCCAGTTTTTTCAGCAAGATAGAAGTATCAATGTTGTCTGCGTATCATACGATGTTACTCAAATTATCATGGCATGATCTTCCGTTTCTGAATCCACTTTGGGATATAAGGCGGTAGTGTACATTAAGTGAAATATGTCTAGGAGAAGCAGTTTGTATTGTACCGGACGTCCTCTTATTGTTTCATAGTCTATTCCGTCTAGTCCAGGGGAGCATTTGTTTTTACGCGTGCGGAGAGCATACTTAGATTCAACAAAGTTGAATGTATCGTTTAAAGTGTCGTTATGTATGCACTCTGGAATAGAGTCGGGATCATTTGAACACCAGGGGGGGACTGAGTGTGTTGAGAGCGTCAGGGATTTGAGTTTCAAATTGTAGATGGGAGACTGTATTGAGTGAATCGCTAGTGACCCAAGCCTTCTTACGTATTTTGCGTGAGTTCCACGTATATGTCATATTTTTTCGTACGTCAATGGATTCAGCGAAGTGGAGTTTTCTTTTCATTTTCAGGCAATTTTTTTATTTTTTAGATGCACAATTCGAAGAATTATCCCCTGATAGCAAATACGACTTCCTTCTAGACCACATATCTTCAGTAATCAAGTTGTTCACTCCTCACAGAAAAATCCTTCCCTCTGAGAAACATCGAAATCCAGTAGCTTGGTGGGATTCTGAATGTGACCGCTCGGTTAGACTGAGGCGAGTATCACTGAAAAAATGGTCTCACACTAAAGTCCACAATGACTACGAAACATACCTGACTAGAATCAAAGAAACTTCGAGATATTGCGAGATAATCGATATGTTCTGCGGTTGTCCTGTTTACGATAGGGCAAGCCCGAACGCGCGCTGCATTACCAATCAACTCATAAATAAAGTATTGGGGTATAACAATATTTTAGAAAATATTTGTAGCGTATGAAATTTTCCAGATAGAAGATTGGTAAAATTGAAAATTTCGGAATTGCTAAAAGTATTGTATTCTACATTTCTCAGAACGCAGATCTGTATGTTTTTCGTACGTATTTCAGTTTTCAGGCAGTTTCAAAATTTTAGAGATAAGAAAAGCATTGCAAGTATCTTTTTTAATAAATTTTAGTAGGAGCTTCATTGGGTTTTTTGTCGCAAGACCATTTCATAATAGGAATTTTACTTCGTAGATTCTGGTAGTGGGCCTTTTAGCAAACGAATTTTACAAAATGAACATGCTATTTGTGGAACATTCAAGATCATTTCGCATTTTGACAAATTCTATAAAGTGATTATTCGTGAGAAAATTTCGTTCTCTTTCTGTCTTGCATTAATGCATAATATATATAGCGCAATAAAAGCATCAAGTACTATCCTCACTCATTGATATTAACATCGAGAAATTCAATATACGAATTAAAATCAATCGTTTTCACAATCAATAAAAGCATGGAAATTATTTGTTATGAGAATCTCGATTAGAATTATTAGTTTTAATTCGTATGCTGGATTTCACTTTATTGATATTAAAGAATGCGGATAGCAATCATCGGCATCTATAATGCGCGAGTGCATATGGGATTGCAATATACAGCAAAAATACGGAGAAAAAATGCCGTGGAAAATGCTGGTGTTATCATGGGAAAAGAGTCGCAAATATGCACACAGGAGAAAATTATTGTACTAATACAGGAAATCTTGTGGGCGCCACATGAATTCTGATGAGCATTCCATAAAATGTTGACAAGAATTCCCGTAATATAACCTTAATACAACTCGATTTTTCCAGTACTCCTATTAGAATTTTCCGACAAATTGCCCACTGTCATGCGAAGCAATGACCGCGAAGTCTATAAATTATCTTCTCATTGATGTATCGATCATTCCATATCAACTCAGCCACCCTGATCATTTTCTGAATGAAATTCAATTTTATGAAGTTCAATAGATATGTTAAAAATTAAGCCCTATGAACCTGCAAAAATGGTGAATAGTTTGGACGCCCTATAATCACTCGTTCATCTAATATTCGCGATGAAAACTCAAATTTTCAAAAATCCATGACGTGAACTCATAAATCGAATGAAACAGCTAACCAGTAACTTCACTCCGAAGAAATACCTCTCAAAACTCATATCCAAATATTGTATGTTCAAATTGATTGTTATTTTTTTTTTATTTTCACTAGTAAAATCTTCCGTTTCATAACTAAATCCTTATTCTGCATGCAAAAACTTACATTGAAAATAACTTACTTTTCTAGAGTCAGAGAATATTGTGCAGTCATGCTAAAACAGCAAAGCTCATCGAATTCGCGGATCTGGGAATTAAAAACAAATTACGGGAAAACCTGAATCGAGTGACCCATATTGTTAATAATCTGCAAAGATTTACGTGAGATACTGTAATGGAAATGATCATTTTATTTCTCACCATAAAAGGATGATCATTTGATTCACCAGAGCCCGCGGTGTATTGTTATGCGATATGGAGAAACAATAAATGGAAGAAATTGATAATTGGCTTGAAGATGAGTCCATTGGTTTCAACGTGGCTATCATATTCTTACTTTGTATGTTTGTGAGTCTAGATGTTTTTTTTTCCTCCGTCCCTCTCATTTGTACGCCCCCGGTAGCGGCCGTGTAAGCATTCCTTCAGGGGGCGTACCGGACACCCACCCATGCGGCTGGGGCCGACTTTCGTCATTTTTAGGGCATCGTATTTCTAAACACAGGGTAAACCTCCAGAAATCCCTGTGCTACGATGGCCGGCGCCTATGATGGAATCCCCCCCCCCCTGCGTCGGGTTAGGTTCCCGCTCGGCCGGGCGGTCTCATTTTATGGGTACCGCCGATAGCACACACGGAAGTTCCTGCATCGGTCGGAATCCATGAGAAAATATTTTGAAAAAATATTCTCCGGCGGCCGGGCGCGAACCTAAGACCTTCGGAATAGTAGGCAGATACTCTACCACTACGCCAAAGCCCCGACCAACTGTGAGTCTAGATGTGTGCGTCTACATACGTATGTGAGTAAAAGAAAGGTGAAAATCGAAACAGCATCGGTATAAGGCGAATGATCTCTCTGCTTTCCAAGAAGGCGTTGCCATCATCACTATTTCATTTTTTTATGTCATTAATTTTTCTGCACCATTCACTCAATTGACTTTATCTAAAATTGAAAACATCACGATAAGCAGCCGCGAATTTGCTACATGGGTTTTACGAGCTAGTCATTTTAAATGATTCTGAATAAGTAGTGATTTTAGTTTTATTAAGTAATGCTAATGAATGTTCTGATGATTGAATCAATGATTTATTCTCTTTACTTTTTCTGTTCATTTGCGTAGATTTATGGTAGTAGGACTCAACAACATTATACAGCACTAATACATGAGCATCTTCCCATCTACTCAATACAAAACGCGTTTCAATTCAGTTTTTTTTATCAATTATTTTTTAGTAAAAGGATTGGTTCCTTTTTTGTTGGTAACATGTAGGTCATAGAAGTTTGGGTGATTCCCTGTAGTATATCGATAAGTTCATACTAAAATCCGTAGTATTGAAATGAAAACAACTTAGTGGGCAGAATAATTGTATGTCCCTCTCGGGACATGGGAGCAGTGCCCGATGGATAATGTTCTTATGGCCAATATTTGTCTTATTATTGAAGATTTTGAAAAGCTGGACGAAAGGTTAAAAATAGAAGATAATCCGAATGACCTAAAAGATATTCGGATTTTGAAATGTCAAAGTTTTACACCGTTTGAATACAACGGATAGTTCTGAAACATAAATAGAACAGGGAACATCACAAAAACTATAGACGTTAGTTCCTGACGCGCCAGAGAAGTGAAACTTCAGAAGAGGAATAGAATTTTTTTTCAAGTTTAGGAAATCGGAAAAATTGTACAATGTGTGACTCCGAAAAACGTCCCCGCCGTCACCCCCCCCCCCCCCCCCCGGCGTAACTGTCCTGAAAGCATGACACCTTCAGAAAGTCCCATAAGAAGTTTCATTTCAAAAAAATTTAATGTCTTTTGTTCGAAGATTTGTTAAAAACTTAATCACAGAATCACAGCACCCCCATGCACCTTAGAGTAGCACCATGCTGATTAGATTTTGGTTTAAATCGGTTAAAGTTGGTTTGAAGCCACATGCGTTGTTAGGATCAATTTCCACATTTATAACGCGCTGCTGCCTAAACGATTAGAGATAGCGAAAGAATCATGAAAACCAAAAATGTTCCTCATACAAAAACACACTTTTTATGTTAAATGAGTTTTCACGTAATTCGCATAATTAAGGAGGTATCGTACCGTCAACCCTGGCGCGATCGCACTGCGATTGGCGTCTCGCTTCCGCTCCCATAACGCGTTTGAGTCTGCCGACGTCACGCTCCCAGTGCGATGACAATGGTCACCAATGATCTACGTGTGTGTGTAACACACAAAATTTGTAGAAATTAAATTTCTATCAAGTCCGCATGTATAACCTCCAAATTTTGCAATTCCTTAGTAAATCAGATCGATTTTGTGAATGAGCTTTATAGCTTGAGTTAGCATTTCCTTCTCCATTTTCATGAGTTCTAAATTTCCCGTCAGCCGAAAATTATTTTTCTAAAAATATTTCATTTTGAAGCATAGAAGACACGGGGGCGAGGCAGCGCTCATATTCGAGTGTCTTCGAAGATCGTGCCCCAGTTCAGAAGGGTGCGTGGAGAACATTGAAATGACTTCAGTCTTAGATGTATTAATAATGAGATATTATAGAAGCAAGTGTAAAGAGATTAGATGAAATTGATCCATGGATAAGGAGATTATTGAGCAATTTATGTAAACGAGATGCTGTTGCGAGACTAATGAAGCAAGTGATGAAATGAATCCCTTCTATTCTTGCATTAAGATTACAGTAATAGAAATTGTGAATTGTTGAGGTTTAAATTACAGGTTTACTTCGCCTTCTTGGAGTACCGAATTGATGGGTGATTTTGTAATTTTGACTTGAGCACAGAGGATTGAAATTACAGACTTGCGGTACTTTGAAAAATTGTTCCGTTTGATCGTTGATTATTTTCGTGAATTTCGTGGGAATCACAAACTTTCTCATGGATTTTTATTGTAACATTCGGCCAGTTCCAGTGCAACGAGATCGCCCAAAAGAATTATCGATTTGCATAATTGTCCAAATATCTAACTCAAAGAAAATTATTATTTCCACATTGTTTATCAATATGTTACACGCGTAAGATTATGTGATGATTTATGGAACGAGTAAATTTCACCACTTTCCTAGTTATTGACATTTTTGGCTAATGAGCACCTGGAGGAATCTTGAAACATTAGTAACTTCCCGATACGGGAGTTATAGTAATGACGCCTATAATGAAGAATGTATGTGAATATGTGCACATATTTGTGATCAATGGTTTTTCATAATATAAATAGCTCAACCAGGTTCATTTTTTTTCAAAATTTTCGTCTGGTGGAGGTAGAGGTCGAAATGATGTTCCAGTATTGGCTGGCTAGTGTTCTAGTAATGCATGCGAAACATGGATTTTTCTACTGATTTCGCGAACGTCGGGTTGATTCATGACAAAGTGATGAATTTTCCTTTTCTATGAACATCGTTTTTATCGTTTCTTCATAAAAGCAGTGCTTACAAAAGTCCTGTGTGTATGTCTGCTTCATTATCGCTTATCGATTTCTGTCAGGAACTTATATATGTCCGGTAAGAATTGCCATAAGCCTTGCTTTGAGTAGTAGGGTTTAATCCCAGTTAGGAAGCCATGCCATTCTAAGACGGGCCAGTATAGATACCAGGTCTTGAAATAAGCTTCGCTAAACTTGGTCCTAAGGTGGGCCAAGCTTAACTCTTCTGTTATTCCCCACCTGGAATGTGACGCGCTGAGGGTCACATTCACGTTCCGCTTATTTTGATATGAAATTCAGTCAGATTCTTCGAGCAATTAGCAGATTAACAGAAATATATTATTTGGTTTGGCTTATATCAATGGCTAATGATCGAGTTCAGTTCATTACGGGTGATTCTAACAGGAACAGGTAGTATTATTGAACATTTCTTGCGAAGAATTTTTCTCAGGTTCAAACGTATTTTTTTATGTTGTGTTAGCAGAACTCGTTCCCATGGTAATCGCCTAATTAGCAAAGAAATTCATATTTGACTTGACTTATTTAAGCAGAAATCCCAGCGAAATTTTATTACCTGGGCAGGAGGAAAGGTATTTGTCAATATATGGCAAGTAACAGTTAATTTTGAACCGTTATTTTTTTTAATTTTATCAAATAATGCTTAAAATAAACCTTTGTTGAATTCTCGATCTACATAAGTTATTGTCATAACCCTGACCAGCTGAATGAGATTTTCAAGACATTTTCGCTTATCTCAATCTGTGTTTGTGTGGTTTTTTTCGTCGATCGCTCTTTCTTGTGGTCCCCATATTAGCTACTCTTGAATATTCCTTCGAAAACGAGCACTGGACACTCACTCGTGCAGTTGGGGCTGACTTTCATCATTTAAGCTATCATATTTGTAAACCTCCAAAAACCCTTGCCACGATTCTAGGCGCTTGTAGAGGAACACCCCCCCCCCCTCTGTCCTCTATCCTATCATTTTGTATCCCATTAATGGAGAGGCCTTGTCATATTAAAGGTTATGTTGACCTCTCTAAAAGCATTCTACATCCTGATATTCATCTGCAGAGCAGTAATTACGAAGAAAAATTAACGAAAATAAGGAGTTATCATCAAAAGTTATAGAATTTCAATCACACAATTACCTGTTTTCGTCATACAAAAAAACGACGAAAGGGACACTACATTACGCAAAAGGGAACATTCAAAAGACCGCATTTACTTGTCACAAGGAACAGGAAGCTCACACAAAATTTGCTCCTAAATGAATACAATTCAATACTTCTCCGATAACCAATCATAATTATGGTGTGTTTTTGTAGAGTTCGTAGAAATAGAAAAATGAATGGCAGGTGGAAATGATATTTATCGTAGCTAAAGATATCGTTGCTTTGTCTAGCATATGAATTTGTTCGTTGTTGCATTACATGACTATTGGATTATTGATATTACTTGTGAAGGAAAGACCTTCATTGTTTATCCGGGGGGAATAAGAACTAATGAGTAGCTTCTAGTTCTAAAGTGCCAGATGTTTGTCAGCAGTATCATTCCATTCATTGCATTTTGGCATAAATGGTATATCATAATCAAATGGTATATATATAATCAAAAAACGTTCACGCCCAATATAATTCCACAATTCCTTGAGAAAAGAAACTTCTACTCCACTCCGCTAGTCTTTAGTATGAAGCATCTCACACGTGAAGATGATCAAGAAGCGGTTTCCTTGTGATAGATAAGGATTAATTCGTTATTTTCATAATTAAACGTTCCTTTCTTCGAATTTGTTCCTCGAACTATATTCAATGTCACGTAATTGAATAATTCATTCTTGGGGTCTTTGGAGTTTCTCCCATAATTTGTCTCCCCTTAAAATTGGTTATACCTACTGATTTCGTTTCCATACATATTTCCATTAGCCTATGCAAAATACAGAACTCACAAAACTGAATGAAGACTTTGGCAATACAACCAATTTTCGATAATTGGCACCCGGTTTCAATTACATTTCTCCTGTTTATCGATGTGAAAATAACACCGATAAACCGGTTAAGACTTATGATGCAAATACCACAGAACGTTGTATTGTGGTTGCCAAAAGAAATGGAAATAAAACGAGAATTTCGCTTCGCTCGAGTTCCTTGGAGAGTGTTGTCGCCATCTCACTTTACTCGCTGATGAACATCATCGCAACCGAGCGGAACATTATTACTTCATGCACATCGCAATTGCATTAATGGACTTGGCGATCAAAATGTATTTAAGGTGATGATAGCGCTGACAACATTCTCATAATGACCACATTGAATTCATACGGAGTTGCTAGAGGAGAGCATCCTGAATGCTCCAACTTATTCGATTAACCCTCTATCTACGTTATCATTTTATCCACGAAATTGGGCCTTCAAATTTGTATAGGTGTTATCAGTATATTCTACATTTTCCACTCCCCCTATATGAGCCATTCCTCTATCGTTTCCTGTAATTAAGAACTCATGAAATTATTCAATTAGAATTTGTAATATAAGGGATGGCAGTCTGATGAACACGTGTTACTATGCTCTTCTGACACGTTCTGCATTACCTTGGGTCTGGTAGAATTGGATCTTTCAGCTGCAGTCTATGATTGGTAGAATTTGGTCTTTCGACTTGGAGCTCGTATGCTGCACGACTGAATTATATGAACTGAGCCAGCAAATGTTCTAGTCTGAATATGATTGGGCTAACACCGAGAAGTGACTCAAATCTTCCCTTCAGCTATATTCCTCCCTCCATGTAACAGAGCGGACTGAAGCTGATTTGAATATACCTTTAGATACCCTTTAGATGGTTTTAAAACCGTCGCACAGTGTCGTTCTCTCAGTCATATAAAAATGCGATTGTGAGGTTCAACATCAATGACTCATGTCCCATTCCGTTCATCCTGAATGATAATAACCTGCATCATTTTTTTGGATCCGGTGTTTGAGTGGAGATTCAGAGGAAACTAATTCCTATGTGTATAGTATCTTTATCAAAGTCATTACAATAGGTACATTGTTATGGTGAAGCTTGTGTCTTATATCACTGAATGCCTTCAAGATTTATCTCTATAATGTGTGTATGTATGCACAAACAGGAATTAAATCCGTAGACATCCTTAATCATGTCCTCTCTAACTATCCTTGAATTTCCTATGGTACAGTAGATTGGTAAATAACAATGCACTTTTCGCGGCATAAATAAAGCCAGGTGACTTTGTATCGCTTGAGTAAACTCGAGTATAGAAGATACTAGATCCCTTTCTCCCATAAAGGACGAACTTGCTTGGGCTCTCGATGGCAGTGATGCTCCCCCACCCACATGCAGTCATCATACTCATTGAAACTGTATACTAACAGTTGTTGAGCGTACGGCGATAAACACTGTACATTACACACACACGATATATTATATATCGAGGACAAACTACTTAAGTCCAATGTATTACAAAATCCGATTTGGATATTTTTGTATCTCCACTTTCGGAATATGTTATCCTCGAATGAATAATTTGCTTCTTGAATTCGATATAATAAAACCATCGGGGATGTATCAATATTTCCGCGTCTTCAGTTATAACGCCCCGAGAGCCTGGAAATATTCAATTAACTTTTTAAGGCGAATATCCGGCCGTGTATTTTTTCCCGCGAATTTTACCTAATAGGAGCGAGGTATTTTTGTAGGGACCAGACAGTTTTGTGATAGTTTCACTTATTAGGTTGTCCCTAAGTTGTTATTCAGCATTTTCAATGGTCATTTCAAGTCGCAATCGTTGTGCTACTTTGTGTGCTAATTAACAACGAAGGTCTACTATGTGGTTGTATATTTGTTAGAGCATTCAATGTAGCTAAGGAGCGATAATTAACGATGCTATTTTGAAGTACCCGAGATTTATCAGATCCCACCAGTTGTAGGCAAGCTTAAAACGCGGAGCAAGTCACGCCGGCACAAACACTTAACACTAAGTGCATGTATGACAATATGAATTTAGTGCTCTATTTGGTGTTTGTCAAACGCAAAAAGGACAAATTAACCGGATGTGGACACAATGTTCGACGAGGCGCACCGATAACAGTCCCATATATGTACATGCGTGTGTGACGTAAATATTTATGTATGTTGTATATGGGCGGCAAGAAGTTGAAAATTTGATTCGCACGGTTTTCTTGATAAGGTGTTTATCTTCATAACAGGTGGTTTCACCTACAAATAGCATAAAACACTTTCCATAAAGATTAGGATTCCCGTCAAAGGAGGGAGTGTCATCATCCTCTAACTCAACTTATTCCCATATGTTGTAGCCCAGGCTAATAACTGAACAAATAAACCTTTTGGCTAACAATTGTTACTACGGTAAAATGTCCCAAAACATTTTTTGCTAAATTGAATCGCTTACAAGATAAACAAGATAGCGTAATACATTCAACCTTCAATTTCTACTTAATGCTGTGCGCTAGCCACACACTATATGCCATGTAGTATAATCCACACATACATATCCACACGAACATGTTTCAGAAAACCTGTTGCAACAAACGTCGCGAAACTAAAAGTTTTTCATTGGTAAATATCTGTTTAAATTTTTCCCTAAATTTAGAAATATTATTTTCCTAAAAAGTATGCTTATATATCTGTTCTAGTATTTTATTTTTAGTATTTAACGTTCTTTATTGCAAAAAAAGCCTTACAATTGGCCATTGCCCGTAGGCCTTCAGCCAGGTATAAACAGTATTTACATTGTGCTATAATAATTAAAACAGAAGTACAAATAACGATATAGAGAAAAATAAACAAAATACAGGTATTTCTAAGGTTTTCAAGAGTTGCGACGAAAAAAAAACAGAAAGAATTGAACTTCACGTTGGTTTTACATAATTATTAATGGGGCGGAAATAATACATTTGGAGATGATGCAAATATTTAGGAGGAAATACAGAGCAATTATCAGTATTATGTATCAGTTTGTCCTCCCCAGGAGTCGTTGCCGTATTGTTCAACTCGGATTGCCTTCAAATTTTCGAGAAGGGTTTGCCCGAGAAGGGGGGTATTTATAACGTGATTTGATATTCGGATCTCGTTTATGGCAGAGGTCAAGAATATTTTCCAACTTATTTAGCGCAAAGTTTGTTGTCAAGTGCTTGAATCTGTCGAGGGCTCAATTTGGGTGCGTTCGTATAGTAGTGTGTTCGAAGGATTGTCAGGATGACGGATTTTAGTCATTTTGCGGAGAGTGGTCCTTTCGGCTACACCGATGATGTGTTGGGTCCCGGGTCTTGCAAAAAGGAGAAGGATATGGGCGTAGTCGAGTACCGGGCGGCATATTGCTTTATAAATTCTGATAACGTGTCTTATGTCAAGGCCTTTGTTTTGGTATGTTAAACCTCGAAACTTGGCACCTCTAGAGATGCATTTTTTTTTAATGGTATTAGCATGGTATTTGAAATTGAGGTTGTAGTCGACTTCAACACCGAGGTATCTGGTCTGGGAGCATGGAAGAATTTGTGTGTTTTGGAGGGTAATGCCGGAGCTGGATGTTTGGGGGTTCATATAGAATTGGTCCTGGGATTTGGATGGGTTAAGTTGGAGTCTCCATTTGTTGAACCATTCTTGTATTTGGTCAGCCAGGTCCTGGAGATTTTGAGTAGCTGTGTCCCATGTGTTGCCGTGGGCTAAAAGAGCTGTATCGGCAGCGAATTGAACAAGATATTTATGGGGGTTGGGACTTACAAAGGGATTGTTGAGTATATCGTGACAGAAAATATTGTATAATAGGGGTGAGAGGGGAGAGCGTTGTGGGACTCCTTATTGGGGAACGAAATGTTCGGAGTGACTATTTTTTATTTTTATGGACAGATTTCTATTGGAAAGAAATTGTTGGATGATTTTGATAAGGTATGGGGGGCACTTTGCTTTGTGGAGTTTAAAGAGTAGGCCTTTGTGCCATACGCTGTCGAACGCTTTTTGCACATTTAGGAATAGTGTGTTGGTTTTGAGGTTGTTATGTTTGGCAGTTTGGATATTTGAGGTGAGGATTGTTAGAGGGTGGAGGGCGGATTTTTTCTCCCGGAAACCGAATTGATAGATGGGAATGTTGGTAGTGGTGGCGTTGTTAAGGCGTTCTTTGATGATTTTTTCAAACATCTTGCCTACGGAGGGGAGGAGTGTGATAGGTCTGTCTATCTATTTGGTGGGTGTCTTTGTTGGCTTTGGGAATTATAATTATAATTCCTCTCTTCCATTCAGGGGGGAAGTGAGAATTTTGGAGACAAAAGGTAAAAATTTTTCGGATGTGAATGTGGATGGGGCTAGAATGTTTTTTCAAGGTGCACCGACGGATTTTGTCATGACCTGGGGCCGTGTTTTTGCCATTTAAAAGAGCTGTCTTGTATTCGTGGGGGGATATGGGAGGGATAGTGTCTCGGAATAACTTAGGTTCGTGCAGAAAATCGTCAAACTAGTCGGTAACGTGTTCGTAAGTGATGTCGTCAAATATGTCTGATTCGGTGTACTTGTATGGGTTTTCAAAATAAGAGGCAAAGGTATTTGCTTTGTCAGAGTCGGACGTAAGTGTTTGTTTATTGGAGGTAATGTCAGGGATTGCCATGTCGGGTCTATACCGTGTGAGTTTTTTAATAGTGGACCAATATTCTTTACCTTTTTTCTGCTGGATTCCTTTACAGGCTTCCAACCATTGATAAGCCCTGAACTCCTGGGAGAGCTTGTGAATATTTTTATTTAATGCACTGATCTCTGCTTTCGCGAGCTGATTGGACGCTGGTGTGTTATGGGATTTTGCAGTTTGATATGCTCTGTATTTCTTCCTTCTGGTTTTGATGAGATGGATAATGAACGGTGATAACGTATAGTTGGAGTAGTTGTAATTGGAGGTCGGTGTGTGTTTTATTATTGTTTCGGCGAGGAAAACGTTGAATGGTTCTCAATAAATTGCGATATTTCAGTGTTAGCTTTCTCCATGCCCGTCTTCTTGAAGTTTGGGACAGGAGTGTGAGGCTCGAATATGGGCAGATTAGGGCCCTTTCTTGATTGACAATTTTATTGCCAGCCTAGGGGGCTACGCAACCTGCTCGCTTCGCTCGCCAACCATGGGGGGGCTTCGCCCCCACCCCCCCGCTCACTTCGCTCGCTCCCCCCCTCCTATTTAACCATGCGGGGATGACCGTAGAAGTTTTTCTATTTGGAGACAAAATAACACATTCGTTGGTCATTGAATAGAATAATGTATTCCAATCATTTAAAGCTTCTACAGGTTTCTCCCCCCTAAAGGGGAGAGGATCAGGCTCCATCCAACGCCTGTCCAGTGAGGGACAACCACTCAATACTTTTCATTCATTCATATATATCCAAAAATTATATATAGAGTAGATATTAAATTTTATCAAATTGTAATATGTAATGTATATGGAAGAAGATGTATTTGTATGAATGGGAAATATGATTTTTTGCCCCCCCCCCCTTGCCGGAAAAAAGAAAACATGAATAAAACATTGTTTGTTGCGATTATATGTGGAAATTATTACCTTTCCAAATGGGTCGGAAATTCCGATTTTACCCCCTGCGGTTCTCGTTCATCGTTTCGACAGAATCTGTGAACAATTCTTCCTGAGTATGTATTGCATTTTCAATAGATAGATTTTCAATAGATTTCACATGAATAATTGATATCAACCTTGATATTTCTGAATCCGCAATTTGTAATGGAGGGTGGCTAATGGTCAAGGAACATGCCTCAACGCGGTCCATCAAGTCATTTACAATACGATCATCACACCTTCATTATAATATTGTAAATTTCTCTCCCAATGTTCCAAATGATCTGACAACACTGTGTCCAAACCGTCATCTAGTACTGATACATACATATGAAATTTAAATTTTCACCAATTTCTATATCAGTTTCAGTAACGTTATTCCGGAAAATAATTATTGCGATAAGTATTTACAGCTTTTGGTATTGTTAGATTCCATGCCTCGTAATTTCAATCCAGATAATGTGTTGATATATAGATCTTCGACTTTAATGATGCTCAACTGTCGTGCTATTCTGAAGAACTGGGTTGAAAAGGGAAGAATGTGTTAAATTTCCATAATAGTAATTGTTTCTTAATTCTATCTTCAGAAGATCGAGCGCTAATAAATGTGTGTTTTTTGTTACTAACCACTGATAGATGTGTACTCATTGTTATGGAAAAAAGGTATACAAAGAATATACGGGATATCATTTTAAATTAATTTTCGACCGATTAATTCATGAATTAAGATCAAATGGAAACCACCGACGTTTGTCATGGGAGTTGAATGCCGTATGTAATATCAAAGAGGAAATATCCAAACCCGCAGCGGTTAGGCCAACTTACTGTGTTCATTTATCGTTCATAAAGTTGTTCAACGGCAGCCAAAACGCCAGCCTCCAGGTTTTTTCACGGAGTCCCGTTAGATTAACCGTCAATTCGAACTCCATTTATGGAAAATTTCTTTGTAGACAATATTCTGAACATACTTCTGCTCTTCTTTCGCACTTCCACCGATTAATTTCACCGATAAGCCGGACAATGTGCTGCAGCGTGACAGAGCCACATATAAATGTCCGCGACTGAAGATTGGGGATGTTTCATCCAAATCAATACCAACACCGTTGAAAGAAAGCCCTTGAGCCTTATTGATAGTCATTGCGAAGGCTAATCGAATTGGAAACTGAGTTCGGTGTAAAATGAAAGGTAATTCCTTATTATCTTTAGTATTCAATGTTATTATCGGGATAGTTACGGCATCGCCAATTTTATCTCCCGTTAATATTGTAGAATACAAAACTTTGTTGATTATTTTTCGGACGATCAGCCTGCTTCCGTTACAAAGACCATCTGCTATGCATATTTCGAATCAGCATGATGACTGCTCCAATTTTCAATTTGATTCTGAATTTAGGTAGACTTGTGATATTCAATTTGTTCAAATACTCCGATTGGAAACGTAACATGATGTCTCCTCCGTGAGACGCACCCGTATCACATGCAGTGGCTGTATCTTGTCCTATTGATTCTATTATTTCTCCGAGAAATTGGTTCAGCACTTGGTCATTTAACATATCCACTTGATTATTCAGAGCAGCTAGAATTATTGATTCCGCTAAATCAGCTTCAGTAGTGATACTTTCATATCCTTCCTGCACCACATTATGGCAAATGATAGTGTTGGGAAAAACCACCTTATCAATGTTGCCATCCCCAATATCGAGTCACCACTCATTGAACTCTTCTCCATGAATGCGCATATTTTTCCTCAAAGTATAATTCATCATGGAATTCTAAAAAGGCAATTTGGTTGCGCATGCATCGACGATTTGCTTCCGTCTAGCACGTTTCACAATCGGTAAAATTTGCCGAAAATCACGGCCGAATAAGAAACATTTCCCACCGAACAATTCTTCGGACTTCATCAAATCTTTCAGAGTAATGTCAATCATCCTCAGCACTACACCAGATATCATAGAAGCTTCATCCCATATTATGATATCTACTCCAGTCAAATTCAGTTTAGCACGTTCAGTGACAAATATGGGAGTGCTTTCTTCATCAGATTCAGGTAAATTAATTGGAAGCTTGAAGAATCGATGCGCAGTACGACCATTGGGTAACAAAATAGGTGCTATACCTGTCCAAGCTATTGATACGATATTTTTCCCCAAACTTCGCCAGTGATGATACAGACATTTATAAAGAAACGTTTTCCTAGTTCCTCCAGGGCCGTCGACGAAGTATAGTTTTTGTATTCCAGTTTGCAATGAATTTACAATATGTAGAAATATTTGTAATTGATCAGTATTCAATTTGGCTTTCATTTCATTCGTAATTGATGAATGTTCAGTGACAGTATGATTATCTCCAAATTCATTGAACGATAATTCTAAATTATTGGCTTCAAATCCGAACATTAACAATGATTTATCTTCGCTGGTTAGTAACCGCTCGATATCGATGAGTGCTTCTCTTTCAGTAGATTTATCACAAAGATGTTCTTTATATTTATGTCAGCCCACCTTGAACGTCAATATTATCACACGTGAGAAGCAAATACGCAAAAAGTTTCCTCAATGATTTTGGCATTGTTATTGCACAACACTCTTCCATCATCTCTTCGATATGCTTAGGTTTGCTAATGAATCCTAGTTCATAGGCTGCCTCGTGGAATGTTGTACATATTTTATCACCAATAGTTTTGAGTGCATTGAAAGATGTGGGCGCCTTTCTGTGTAGTAATAACATTTTCAAGAAGAATCGTTCCACATCTTTAGGGGATACAGAATACATTCTCGTAATTGATCTGTCAGCTCCTTGCCTCCGTTTTTGCCAACTATGTTTCTTCTGATTCCAGGTAAAATGTTTGGGGATTTGTGAATACGTATATGGTCGTGCAGATGCCTCAGTTGCATTTAAGTTGAAAAATGCTGTTAATGTAGTGACATCTTGGTCAGAATTAATTGCCGCCTCCTCCTGACCTTCCTCAAAGCGAATGTACTGATGTCCCAGGAGATGAACAGGTAACCTGGTAACACTATGGCTCATGAAACGGGTCGGCAATTCTAACAGTCACCATGCAGCTTCCATAGAACTCACATATCGATAATCAATATAATCTTCAATTTCATCCGTGATTAGTCCTTTAATCCGGACTTTCATCCGATCATGAGGTTTATTGATGTATTTATATAAATACTTGATTACCATTACGGATCCACAATATTCTACATTGATGTGACATCCATATTTTCCAAGCAAATATGGATTGTAAGGTACCACCATAGAATTATCAACAAAGACCAATTTTTTGTTGATGCTTCTGGTATATGTATAGCATTCATGTCTATTATCCGATCGTTTACACACTGGGAATCCATCACCTTCAATTTTGGTTTCACTTGTAAACTTTTTCGGGAATTTTTTAGAACACTTGTTTTTCTTCATTCCAACAAGGCGTCTTTCTGCTATGTAGCCCATGCAGCATGTGCTTCATCACTAACTCATGCAAAATCGGGTGTTGTTCTTGATTAAGTATTTCAGCGCTAATGAATCTGTCAATAACCTCTGGTTTCAACATTTTATCTTTCTTACACAGCACGAATATACAATGTGCATGTGGTAATCCTCGCTTTTGAAATTCAATGGTGCACGGCTTTCATCTCGTCGATGAATTGACATAATTTAATGTAGAAAACTCGGCAAATAATGTGGGGAATGTCTGATGGTGTATAGCCAACAGGTAACATCCTCAAAAAATTAACGATTTCGACCCATTTCGGATTGGCAGTCAAAGTTATGCATAAATCTGGCCTTCCGATGTCCCTACACATAGCCATAGCATCTTGATAGTGTTGATGTTTTGCTCTCAGCCCGTCATCGAACGATGATGGGAGAATCATGGCTTGACCTAGTCGGACATGATCTGAGGTATTCATTGCACTGCGTTCTATATCGTCCATCAAACCTTGCAGAGTCTCTCTACGGAACTGACGTGGATTCAAACGGAAATAATTCAGTCGATTCCATTCATTAACAATATAGCCATGAAGAATGTATTGTTGAGTCAATTTTCCAGCCATAATGAAGGCATTGAACTGATTATTTTTACAAATTTTCAGTTGCCATCCAAAATATTGGACAGCTGTCATTCGACGACTATTTCCTTTGGCATTATTATTCATGTAGATTGAATATCCATTTTGACCATGAGGAAACAATAGAGGGAAGAGCATTGGTTCAGCATGTCTGGAGAGTTTATGCATTCTTTGACATTGCATGTCACTTTTGGGATAGACTTGGAATTCTACATCCTGAGGCACATTCCCCTCTTTACCAGTGATGGGGATGGTGCCCACTTCAGATCTTGCTCCCAATCCAGATGGCAAATCATACCTTTTTTGCTCATTTTTTGTACCTGAGGCTTGTCGAAAACAAAGCACCGTTTCTCGAATTGATTGATTTTGACGATGCACTTCTAATACATCTTCACGTATTTATTTTCTCTCATAATTTTATGGATCAATTTCAAAGTATTTGAACTGGAATTCTCGAATTTCCGCAATTTCAATGCTTCCTCAAATTCACACAAATAAATTTGCGCATTCCGAGGTATTTGTCCGTCCTTAGGAAGGAAACTGGTTGTTACTATTGCATTGACTTCCCCACCAATTTTCATAGACCCCACTCCTTGATGGTTAACCTCTTCTTTAGGGCAAAATGAAGGCATGGCGAACGAATTATTATAGAATCGAATGTTTTTCCGAAATCGTATTCCTCTTTGATTGTTTACTGTGAACAATCTACGTAATTTTTTTGGGAAAACAGGAGCAGTACCCAATTGAATTTTTACATTGTGACAGCAATTATGTTTCACCCTCCCTCGTTCTAATGGAAAATGCAATGCACCACATGACGAACACTCGTAGTCTAAACTACCCACTTTGGATACTTCAATATCTTCTGACCATTTTTCGCCTAGGTAGTTCTTCTTAAATTTACGATTATAGTAATTTCGATTTTTCCGAGAAAGTCTGGCCGAATTCTTCCGTCTATATCTTTGGTGCCGATCGAAATACTTGCTCTTTTTCCGCTGTACTACTACATCTTCGGATCTCGAAGCTCCAGGTTTCCTTCTCTGATTTTTCCATTCTCCTTCACGAACATCATCTTCCCCATTTTGTTCTTGATTTCCTCCAGATATTTCAGGCCTCGGTTTCGCTCGATTTTCCAGTTTTCGACCAACATTTTCATTCACTCCTAGCACAGGCCTTTCAGGTGCCAACGATGAATATGGCCTCTCGCGGGAACTTCTCTCATCACTCCGATCATTTCGGTCGGTCAATTTTATACGCTTTTCCCCTTTATGACGTGTATAATATTCTTGATTCTTCTGGGAAATGAGAGTTCTATGTGATTCTCGATATCTTCGTTTTCTTTGTGTACTACTTTGCGGGTCTGAACATTCCTCGAGTTTTCGTTGGATATTCCCCACAGATTTTTTTCTACGAGCATAATAATGTCGATTTTGTCTGGATATTTCAGAACGATGTGATAGACGATATTTCCGTTTTTGATCAGAACTTAGGTTCTTCTCCGACATCGATCTCTCAGAATTAGACGATGCCAACTCTTCGTTACTTCTTTCACTCATAATTTCCAAACATTTTTAAAAAAGCATTGAAAATGTAATATCCACTCAAAATGATATTAAAAAAAAAAAAAAAAAAAAAAGCTATAGCGCGTGGTAGCACGAACGGCAGAAGTGAAACTTCCCAATCGCAGCCGTACAATAGTTATCCGAAACTTCAGGAGGACAGATACACTCAATTTTGTACGATCTGTCGACTTGATTTTTCGTCCTGAAGAGCCCCCCTGCCCCCCAATGTTTCATCAAAAAATGACTATCTCTCATAGTTCCAGATAGCCCTCAAGCCCCCCCCCCTTTTTCATCAGAAAATCGCTATCTCTCATAGTTTCAGAGATAGCCCTATAGCCTCCTTCCCGCCAATTTTTCATGAGAAAATTGCTGTCTGCAATAGTTCCGGAGATAGCCCTCACGCCCCCTTCTCGCCAATTTTTCACCAGAAAATTGCTATCTCTCATGGTTTCAGAAATAGCCCTATGCCCCCCCCCCCCAATTTTCTGTCAAAAACTCGCTAGCTCTCATGACATTCATTTTTATAACAAAATTTGACAGAATATATCAACCGATTTCCACAAGGAGAGGCACTACATTCAAAAGATCATCTTCCCTCTCCTCTCGCTTTTCACTCATAACCTCAATTAAATCGAAAATAGAATGTACCCTTTCCTCCCATTTACAACAGTATTCCCTAAAAAACTTTTCCCAATAGAAATAAATTCATTTGAAAAGATTAACATCTAGTAGAAATATTGAGAGCACTAAAAACAAAGCAAAAATCGAACCAATACCTTACCAGCCTACACCGAAAAAAAATTTCTTTGTGTACATACACGAAAACAGCCCCGCCTGACACGAAATAACCCCGCCTGATACAAAAAAAAATTTTGTTCGGCTGTCCTCGATTCACCCGAAAACTCAAAAAAGAAAGAAGAAAAGAAAATTCACCGGTGAAATTAATGGACAACTCACTAATGGGAAGGTACCGGTGGAAGACAGAAACTATTAAATGCTCCGGATAACAAATTCAGCCGTCGACATTTATTATCTTTTGACTTATTTGCAGGCCCCGGAGACAGGAACAAAATGAACCTGAGGAAAGAAATAAAATAATGAATAAATATTGTGACGTGACATTTCCGGGGGGGAGGAAATGTCCGCTCCTTCGGCCTCGCTTCCCCACAACTCCCGATTTTTCCCCTTCTAACTCGAATTGGGCGCCAATACATTTTTTACGGGAGATGTACAAACCAAGAGCTTCTAACGCTACTAAACTGAACTTATCGTAAACTTATACCTATTTCTTATTTCCACCCAAAGAAAACGGGAAAAGAGGGTCAGGGAAGGATGAGAGATAGGGAAGGAGGAACGGCATGTCCCACGCTGCTCAGGATGTGGGTTATGGTAGAGGGGGTCGGGTTCAGGATTGGGACCGTCACTAACTCAAAAAGTCAGGCAATCAATATAGAAGAATTCCATTAGTTTTATTCCGCAAACATACGTAACGGTAACTACAATTTCCCTAATCGTCTGGCTGGAGTTCTCCCCGAACACTAGAAACCATAACTCTTTCGGAGAGAGGAACTAATTACACCTCCAGTAGAGGCGAGAGTTAACCCAATCAAGGGAGCTATTCAATACATCCGAAACGAACGAGGGTAGGACGTATGAGTAAAAGTCGCGATAAGGGTACTGACGAAACCCACAAACCGACAGCGGAATTATTCCCTAACTCGTACGCAAATGGGTGTTCGAAAACAGGGAATAATTTCCGACCATTCTCACAGTCACGCATCCCGACATCGGAACCGAGAACTCATTTCTGATTTTCCAAGAATCCCGCGTAATAGCCCCAATAATAATATAAAAATGAACGGGGAAATATTCCTGAAATATCCCCAACTCCCATAATAATAACAAAATGACAGGGAAAGTATTCCCGAAATATCCACAAAATCCCATGATAATAATAAAATGACAGGGAAACTATTCTCGAAATATCCCCAAAATCCCATAACAACAACCAAATCACAGGGAAAGTATTCCCGAAATATCCCCAAAATTCCATAATTTTATGCAGGGATAATTATCTCGGAATTATCCCCGAAACTCTATTTTATTACCCGTAGGGATAATTATTCCGAATTATCCCCGAAATTCTATTTTATTATGCAGGGATAACTATTCCGAATTACCCCCGACATTCTATTTTATTACGCGGGGATAATTATTCCGAATTATCCCCGAAATTCTATTTTATTACGCAGGGATAATTATCCCGAATTATCCCCGAAATTCTCTTTTATTACGCAGGGATAATTATTTCAGAATTATCCCCGAATCTCTATTTTATTATGCGGGGATAGTTATTCCGAATTATCCCCGACATTCTATTTTATTACGCGGGGATAATTATTCCGAATTATCCCCGAAATTCTTTTTTATTACGCAGGGATAATTATTTCGGAATCATCCCCGAAACTCTATTTTATTATGCGGGGATAATTATTCCGAATTATCCCCGAAATTGGTTATAATATATAACAACGAAAGAGGAGAATATATAATTCCTGAATCTTCCGTGAAATTTCACCAAAATTCGCGATCGAATTGTTGGATGTTTGTCGCCGTAGATGACATCATCCAACAACACTCGGGACAATCAGCATTGTCCTAAGAGTGATGTCATTGTCAGGACAATGCCGTCCTAATGTCGCCCGATTTCCGAAGCCTAATACTTCGACCGAATAACATTCGCGCGAAACAGGGATGATCACCCGAAATAGTCCCCGAACCCTTATTAATTTACGCGGGGTAATTATTCGGGATTACCCCCGAAACTTTATTATTCTGCACTGGGATAAGTGTTCGAAATTATCGCGAAACTCCATTATTTTAGGCAGGGATAATTGTCCGGAATTATCCCCGAAACTTCATTATTTTCAGGGGTGTAGCGGTTCGAAATTAGCCCCGAAACTTATTAGCCTACCCAGGGATAATTGTTCGAAATTATTCCCGAAAGTCTGTGATTTTACACAGGGATAATTTTTCGGAATTATCCCCGAAACCCCGTGATTTTACACAGGGATAATTGGTCGGAATTATCCCGACGCTCCCTTATGTTACGCAGGGATAATTGTCCGGAATTATCCCCGAAATTTACAGATTATTGTTCCCGAATAGGTATGCGTGGCCGCGGGGCCACGAGGGTCAACTTTTTCACTCCGGTTAGTATACATAGGTACTTACCGAAGGAATATGGAGCGGAGATGCTATCCGAGTGGTGACCCGTGGACAACTTAAACGTCCACGCGGCTGATCACCGGACGCGCCGCATTTGTCCGGCAGGTGGCAGCTCCCTATTGACTTCCAGAGTTCATTAGGGAGCCGTACTTCCGCCGTTCAAATGGCGGTCGGATTTTCACTACGGAATTCCCGCGCGGATTCCGTCACAATATTTAAACGGATGAAACTGACAATTTTTTTATCTTAATAGTAAAATACTTACAAGAATTTCCAGATGATTTACGAAACACCACCACAAATAACCACAATTGATAAGTTATACAGTCAATTATTTCACAAACACAATGAACTTGGCATTGCGTGCAACAGCGTCGACATGAATAGAATAGGTTCGAGTGATAGAAGCATGTAAGTTTGGACTCGAAAGTTTTCGCTCGTATGTAAATTGCTGAAAAATACTCAAAAAGACCCTTATATATGGGAGACCCTTGCGACCCTTAGCTTATATATGACCTTTGTGACCCTTACGACCTTTCCAGACCCTTCCATTGAGCCGACCTTAAACCGACATTGGGCTGACCTTCAGCCAACCTTAAGTCGACCTTGAGCCGACATTGGGCCGACCCTGGGCCGACTGTCCCCTGAATTGTCACCTGAATTTCCACACGAATTCTTTTATTATATAGAGATGATCGGCACCTAGATCTGGAACCAGCTCGAGGTCGTGAATTCTGTCGGCGATATTTTTGGTACAGAAGATCATGTCGGGAGTTGTATCTGCATTAAGCGGCATGATGAAGGGGGGATCAGTGGGGATTTGTGTGTATTGACCGGATGACAGGAAATCCTTGATTTATTTCTTCTCATGTGTATCCGTATTGAAGTCTCCTATGATGAGACCGTATTTACATCGAGTTGCCATGATAAACAAGGAGTTCTCCAGTTTGACTGTATGGTGGGAGTATATGAGGAAGATATGAAGGGGTTCATCTCTGAATGGGAGGGCTAGGTGGAGGACTTCATTCAAGGACTGGATGATGCATTGTGTCTTTTGGGGAGGAGATGTGGGTGAACTTGAAACAATGGACCTCCTCTGGTTTTGCCGTTGCTGATTTTCCCTGGTTTGCCCATACAGAACCAGTCTGTTAATGTTTGTGTCCTTCCTGATTTTTGCTTCAACAAACAGGTTACAGTTGAGATTGTTGTTTTCAACGTAGTTGTAGATGAGTGGCTTTTTGTTGTTGTAACTGTTGATGTTGGAGTACAGGATGTTAATGTCGGCCATTTTCAATGACAACGCTTTGGCCTGTGGTGGGTTCGGTAGGGGATGCTTCTTCAGGGGCATTGAGATTGAACATCAGGATGTATGCTTTGGTACCAGAGAAGACTACCACTGTGTCGATTTTGAAGTTGTCGATGAAACGTTTTTTCAGCTTACTGATGAGTTCTTGCCTGTTTGTTATTTTGGGGTTGTTGAGCTTGGAGATGTAGGTGTTGATAATGAAATCGTGGGTGGTGATGGGTGCATGGATAGGATTATTATCGGTGATTTTTTGTCCATTTCTGTAGACTTTTTGTTGATGGATTTGATGAGGGCATTGGGAACACCAGGAATGGGGGTGGTTGGTCTGTTGGGGCATTTGTAGGACCAAGCTGCATGTTCTGTGGAGCCGCATGAATTAGACTTAATGGACTGGTCACTCGCCCACGTGTTGGTCAAGTGTTCGCCTTGGCACTTCTGGCACGTAATTTTGTTGGGGCAGTTCTCCGATGCATGGGAAAATTGGGCGCATTTAAAACATGGCGATGGACTTGGGGGAGGGGGAGGACTAGGGCAGACTGGATAATGCTTGCTGTAAAGAAAAATCCCTTCATTCATTAGCTTGTGGAAGGATTTTTCGCCGCCAGTTGAACCTGATTTTTCGCAGCCCTGATGAGCGTCGTAGGTTTGCCTGTTGCTCTGGAAGTGATGCGTTTACAGTACCTATGTTCAATGAGATTATCTGACAGATGTTGTTTAATTGTGTCGTCGTCGCTCTCGTATTCCATTGCGGCGATGACAACAGCGAATGTGACAGTTTGGGAAGGGTTTGGCTGTGTTGTGTTTTGGTGAGTCTGTTTATAGTCAGAAATGGTACCTTCAGTTCGGAGCTCATTAAGGGTATTGGTGAGGGCCCATTTAGCTGTGTTGGATTTGATAAGGAAGCCTTGCCTCGTCTGGATGATGACATCATTGTTGTTGTTGGTTCGTTTCGCATACCACACTTTTACGAAATCGATGCGACTGGAGATATTAGTGTTGACTTAAATTAATTTGGCAAACGGCTTCTGGATGATTTCTCGGAATCTTTTGGAGGTGTTTGATGTTCTATTGGATGCAGTGGATGCTGGTGTTGTATGATTGGTGTTTGACTGAGATAGTATGTTTGATATCGGAGGGTTGTTGAGTTCCGTGCCCATGTCGTCCGTCTCGTCGCGGACTAAACTACCTGAATCGGAACGGTCTCCTGTTCTAGCTTTTTTATTTTTCTGGGATGACCTAGGTCCGTTTTCCTGGCTCCCGTTGCTGTCGAGTGAGTTGTCCTTTTTGCGAGTTTTCCTGTATCTCCCCATGGATGATCACTTGAATATAACACTACTGCGCTATTTATTTACACTAGCTCTACGGGGAGCTGTTTACGCGTCGATGTTTCGAGCAAGACTTTGTATCTGTTTTAAATTGTTTTCGGAAGCTGAAAAAGGTCACAGATGGTCAAATTGCCGGAGAAGTCCCGGCATTTGAGTAAATAAGATGATTGAAGGAATCTGACTTAAATAAAACGATCGGAGAAAAAGAGAAACCACCCAAGTTCAGCTAAGAGGGCGGGGGGGTACAGTTTTTGTCTTTTTTTTAATTGTTTTTTTTTCTCAATGCACAACATCTCCAAATTATTGGGTTCAAATTTTAGATCGACCCGAGTAAAACTTCCGAAGTTATGGGCGTTTTATATTCGACTTTTGGGTGTCCAAAATTTTAAAACACTGTCCTGAAGAGTTACCATTTTCAAAGTCGGTGTACATCAGGTACACGATCCTGCAAAATCTACTGGACGAATCGTTTTGAAATTTTGCACAGTACTTCTTTACTATGTCGACTTTTTTTTTTATTATTTCTACAACAATAAATAACTTTGAAGTGCATTTAAAAATTGAAAAATAAAAACAAGACAGCGTTACCTGGGGAATTTTCTCCTTCAACTAATGCAATTTCAGTTTTTCATCGCAGATAATTCTGTGACCCGTCACGATGTCAGCCCCAAACCCCCTAGTAGAAATTGGATGTGATTCTGCGGCGTTGAGCCCCGGGGTGAGTATCCAAGTGTACCACAGGGCGCACGGCGTTGGACGGCGGCGCGTCTGCCGCGCTGAATGGCGGGGCTACCGGCGCAACGCCACGTGCGCATGTTCGAGTACATTTAGTCGTTGAGGTTAGGTCCATTCGTTGACAGGCGTGTGTATCAACCCCGGAAAACAAAAGTTACAAAGAGAACAGATACGAACGGACTTATAAAAGTGAAAATAATAAAAGTGAATGAAATGGAGCCAGATTATACGGAAATAATCATTGAACTCCGTTCATGGGCGATTGAGTCGGGAATCCCAGATGTGCACCTGGACAAATTATTGAACATTTTAAATAGAATAATACAAAAACTACCACTATGTGCTAAAACATTCCTAAAAACAGCCTCAGTTAAATTTGATGTCGTGTCAATTCCGGATGCTGATGGCAAAACTGAGGGAGATATTGTTTGTTTTTTTTTCAATGAAATTTGTGGGAGTGAATTTCAGCATTATTACCCTTATTAATATTAATTTTTGACTTAATCGAAGAAAATTAGATAACGAAAACATAGCTCAATATTCGGTCAATTATCATACAATTGCACTTGAATGAAAATAAATGTTCACCCTTTTCCCCACTCCGCCCTGACTAACGCCTTTTTCATTGAATACACATTAAATATTGCACACTCCATCACTAAATGGAATTTGAACATAATAAACGGGTTATGATCTAGATTAGGAGGTTAGAAACCACTGGTTTCACTGTGTCGCGCGTCAGCACCACGGTATGGTCCAGCAGCGCGCCTACCGCGCTGAAGTACCTAGGCGCCGCGAGAGAAGCGCATGGCGGATCAGCGCCGGTTCTCATAGTGAGACGCGCCGCGGTGCCCAGAGCCGCAGGGCAAGACTGGCGCAGCGCCCATGCGGCTTTAAATTTCTACTCGGGCCACCTTTCTTTCAAGGTGCCGCCGGAGATTGCCTATATCTCACTCAATTTTCAATATTTTTGGATGAAAATTTTCACACAGATTGTTTAAATGGTGTCTTATAACATGGGAACACAAAAATTGAACTGAGACTATCGGTATCGCTAATAAAAATTCGTAAAAAATTACCGATTTTGCACCGAATTCACTATACCTCCCCCCCCCCCCCCCGTAATTGGTGAAAATTATTGTTAACTCTTATTTAGCTGAATTGACAAACTAAACAAATTTAAGGTATACAAATTTCAACTGAATAAGCTAAACTACACATTAACCTACATAGGTAAATGTATAATTCAGTCGTCTCACCTTATTCTCAATGAATTTCAAAGAAATACAATTACAAATGCAGAGGAAAAAAAACGAGATGTCCAGCCTAGGTTTTCATTCCGAACCTACAGATTACATGTTTCAAAATAATGGAGTCTGCCTGGAACATAAATAATACAAAGTAGCAATCTAGAGAAAGTTATCTACATCTTACAGTATTAATTTACGTACGTGCTGTACTACTTGATGTATCTGTTTAAAGTGTATCATTTGCGCTTACGAGATGCGCTCGTCGATGCGTTCAAGAAGTATACAGAATGGAGATGATTACGAAGAACGATCGATCTATACGAGAGCAATATATAATACAATCCGTGTATCAATTTTCCATGGTCAAGATAACATCCAGCCACTTTTATTCTATAATACAATTAATGGTATAGTAGATTGGCCTATCAGAGAAGTTAGAATAATATCTATCTTCTATGTATACCAGAACAGGAATAACATTTGTTTCAAATGGTTGGTTCCGTTAGTATTGCCCAGAAGCTGAAAAATTAGACGAAGGGTACCTAACGCAGAGCCCACGACGTGGCTTCAGAACCACTAAAACTATGTCCATATGTGGCCGTCTGCATGAAACCAGCCCTTGGTGTCGCTCCTAGTTTCCGCGATATTGGCATTTGACTGAAAACTCGACACAAATGCCATTTTTTTGGTCAGCCCATTCATAACTAGCACTCCTCCCGCGTCGAATGAGACCTATTGAATCTTATTGTCATAAGTATACGTCAGAAATTTTCTCTTGGAAAGAAAAGGGGAAAACCAGCCTTTGTTGTCGCTCGCTTCGAACAATTAACTTCTTGAATTATTATCCCGCATTTAGTGGCTCTCGCAGTTATTACAGGCACAAATATTAGTTCCATAGTGTATATCGATCTTCAATTACATCTAAAGTTTTGTTCATTGATGTTGAAAATGAATTCAAAATAGATAAAACTGACTATAGATAAATATGAACATAAAGACCTGAAATACCAGTTCGTTCATGTCTTTCAATTATTATGTACCTCAAAATGATACTAGAATAGCAAATAATGTCATATCATTATCAAAACTCTTCAAAACTGGAAATTAAAAAAGTAGCGTTGCACAACGCTATGTCTATAATACAGCAAACTTTTTATTACTGTGTATGTTAAATGATGGCCGTCAGTTTTGTTGAATCTACATGACCGTCCCAATCAATTAAGACCGAAATCCTAGTAAGTGTCAACTAGAATGCTTATAAATACAATTTGCAACTTTCATTTTTCGCAAAGCTGTGTTTTTTGGGTTTCCGACACTGATAGAAAAAGTCTCTGACACCAAAAATCCATTCTCTTGAGACAAGAGATTTGTTTTCGAATGCTCAAATCTGAGCGGTATTTGGACCTCGTACCGTCTATTATAATTCGTATGTTTTACGATAGTGAGATATTTGAGAATGAGTATGCTACATATCAGTTTATTGAATGTCTCTTTCTAAAATTATATTTTTGTTATCAATTTAAATTTTCCCTCTTTTCTGTATAAACTTAGCACATGTCGATATATGACGTATTTACCGCGTAATGTAAAGTTCGAGTAACATTTGGAACTCATTCAAACATCCTCATGTGGAGGATTTCCCGCCAAATCGGAGAATTTTCAATTTCATTGTTTTCTACTCGAACTGTTGAATGCATATCGTAGCTGCTACTCTCTTCCTTATTAAGATGTTGAGAGATAACCTTGACTGTTCTAGTTTCTTGGAACAGTTCCCTTTCAGAGTTCCAGCTCGCAAGACACGCTATCAGGTCCCTTTTCATCTACTACTTCATCATTCTTCAATATTACCCGATTCTCCTTTCTACAGAAGTTGTTACTTGATCAACTAGCTATGACCAAATTATTGTGAAGATAGTCTAAATATTTTTTCACTATATGTCAGTAGGTCAACGGATGATTACATAAAATCTATAAGACCGAAATGACTGGCCCTCCAGAGTACGTTTGTAAGAGGTGTGAGCGTGTGATTATCAGGTATGACCGTGACCCTGAAATTGGCGACAGCCCGACATTAGCCGTTAAAACCGAAGGCTGTAATAAGTGATTCCCCAATAAATTATTCGACTATGAGTTCCCGATTAGTTACTTTGAGTAAATTCAATCCCCCCCAATATTCCTGACAATCCCAGTAAAATCTCTTACATAACTGAATTTGTGTAGTTGACAAACTATAATCCTTTCCACTTTAACGCACCATATCATGGAAGCTATTCATATATATATATATATATATATATATATATATATATATATATACTAATTAAAAGCCCTAGGTAATCTGGCAGCATTTAATGGATCATTTGATTTGATCCTGTAATTACCTTCAGTTATTAGGTCTAAATAAAGAATATAGAAATAATAATAATTGGCCCTGTCAATGTGGAATTGGAAATAATTTTATTTATTGTTAGTTCCGTCTGTTAACTTCAATTTTTTTTCAATAAATACTGAAACACAAGGATACGTGCCCGAACTACAGGTATGAGTTTCGCTGTCTTCCTTCAATAAGCAACAGTGTAAAAGTAATGCCATGACCCCGTGTCTATCTACAGACAGCGGTACGTGATGGAAAAACGGATTCCCCTTGTCGGAAGTTCCCGTTGCTCTCGATCAACGGAGAATTTTCATCATATTTGTCATTGCAACTGCGGCGAGTTAATTTTTGGTTTCCCAAGAATTACAAATCTATACTCCATGAAATTAACACGCCTGATGGGATTGTGTGTGTGTGTATGTGTTTTTTTCCTTTTTCTTCTCCTTTCCTCTCTATTACACTTCCGTCGATACCTGCTCTTCAGCATTTCTTCAAAATAGTACTGGACAGCAACCCATGTGGCTAGGACCAGCTCTCGTCATTTAGCCCATCGTATTTCTAAAAACAGGATAAACGTCCAGAAACCCTTATACTACGATGCTAACCGCCTATAATGGAGCCTCCCCCCTCCCCCGCATCGTGTTGGATTCTCATACGGCCCAGCGTTCTCATTTTATGGGTACTGACAGTTGCAATCTATAACAAAATATTTTATCCTCGGCTGCACCCGAAGTTGTTATTGAGCCGCGCTGACTCGGCTCAACCTCCGCTTGTCGGCCGGGCCATTTGAGTGGGTAATCTTGCATTGGGCGTGTTGTCTAGGAAAAGTTTATGATTTTTTTGCGTTTCGTATTAATTGATATTATTATTACGCGATCAAAATTGGAAATGGATGGAATTTCCTAAAATTTCGACACATCTAGCCGAGGTGCTACTCACTCCCCGACGGAGTGACACCATGACTTCAAAATGAAGTCGACTTCGGATGACTTCGGCTCTGACTTCAGTGACTACGATAAATTACTAAAGTCAATGACTTCGGTCATCAAATCCAGTGACTTCATGACTACAAATGACTTCGAATGATTTCATAATTTTGAAAACGTAAAATATGCACACAAACCGACATACCCTCGCTTTTGTTTTGAACCCATGACACCCATGGCACCTACACCTTTGGCGATAAATCGCCACGTCTGGCAACCCTGCATGTAATTTCAGATTTTGAATTCATTGACTTTTTTTTATTTAACTTAATTGACTTTGAACGACTACAAACGACTTCGACAAGCCGAATTCACCTGACTTCAGTGACTTCACTGATTTCGATTGACTTCAGTATGACTTCCGATTGACTTCATCGCGGAGTTGACACCATGACTACGGGAGTGAGTAGCCTCTCGCATCTAGCAAATATTACAGAATAATGGTTTAAAATATACAGTAGAAGAAATTTTTTAAAACAGAAATTTTGCAGGCGTTTAATTTTCAAAGCATCCACTAGCTTAAGGATATTTTTATGAGTTTTTGGTGGGGGTTAAAAAAGCCACATGGGTTAAGCGCAATTTTTTTATAACTTACCGGAGATGGCACCTCCGCAGAAATTTCTCCACGGGACTCCGATAGTGTACCGAAGACCCGACATATATATTAATTATTCCTAGTCATTATTCACTAGAATTAACTTCCATTCTTTGAGACCTTCAATAACGAAATATATCGCTATATATCGAGAGCTGCAAAAATCATACTCATCATATTGTAAGTAACTGATATTGAAATAACGTCGAACTCATTTAGAAGTAGCCATCATTAACTTCCCGATCTTAGGGAAGTTATTGTTATGCGTCGGAAAATCGAAATTGGAAATTTCACTTGATCTCCACGTTTCATGACCCCTAGAAACGTTTCCAACTATTTTGAGCGAGATGTTTGTCTGCGTGTGTGTGTGTGTATGCGTATGTGAGCAAAATTTTGTCGAACAATTTCTCTGAAACAAATTATGCGATTTGGGTTTTTTGATACTCATTGCATAGGTTTCCGCCTAACTTAGCCCTGATTGGATTTTGAACGTAATCGACCCAGCGATTTTAGAGTTATTAACAAATGAATTGTTTATATCGCTGCGTCGTGAGAACGATTCAAGATACGAAAAAAATTATTCAATCAAATTTGTTCCACACATAAAAATACATATTTAATGTTATATGACTTTTTTGGCTGCCACCGATAGTTTATGGTTATTAACAAATTCAATTGTTTAGATCGCTATATCGCAAGCACGGTTAGAGATACGCAACAATATGTCAAAGGAAAGTCGTTCCACACGTAAAAATACACATTCGATGTTTTAGACTTTTTTGGCTAACACCCATAGTTAATTGTTATTGACTAAATCGATTGTGTATATCGCTTGATCGTGAGAATAATTCGAGTTACGGAATAAAGTGTTCAATGAAAGTCGTTCCACACGTCAAAATACACATTCGATGTTTTATGACTTTTTTGGCTAACACCCATAGTTAATTGTCATTGACAAAATCGATTGTTTATATCGCTCGATCGTGAGAATAATTTGAGATACGGAATAAAGTGTGCAATGAAAGTCGGTCCACACATAAAAATGCACATTTGATGTTGTATGACTTTTTTTGCCAACAGCCATAGTTAATTGTTATTAACAAATTGAATGGTTTATGTCGCTCTATCACGACAATAATTAGAGATACGAAATGAAGTGTTGAATGAAAGTTGTTCTACACGTAAAAGTACACATTTAATTTTTTATGACGTTTCATGCTAACACTCATAGTTTTTTCACAAATTGAATAGTTTATCTAACCCTATCGCAAGAAAAGATATATTTCTTAAAAATCTCTGTATATTTTAAGAATTATAAAATTTCGCATATTGGGTAATTTTGAAAAGTTTAAAACGTCCACAATTGGAGACACAAACCAAAATTTTGTATATAATATAGACAGAGAACGATCGGGAAGTTATTGGTTCGACCCGTAGAGGGTCAAACCCCAATCCCTTTTATTTCTAATTAAGTAGTAAGGAAAAATTTGTGTTTCTCTAGAAAATACCGGAGTTTCTGTCTGGAAATATTAAGTGAATTTTATTATATTATGTCGGGGGCAGAATCCGGCAAGGAGACAGACGATGATGAAAACGAATACTGGTCATTATATAATCGCGGGATTTTTTTATAAACAACTCAAGAATAGAACCTCCTATAAAATGTGTGTGTTTGTAACTGTGAATATATATAAATTTAGTGACCGGAAATTGCAAGCTCAATCAAAATTTCCGCGAAAATAAATGTCTTTGGAAAGATTTCACCGGCGAATGAATCCCTCACACTAATAACTTTTGACAGTACTTTTGAGCTTCATCATTGTTTGGTAACCCTTTAGACTAGAAGTAGATAATTCGACAAATGTGGCAAATAACACCATCTATTATATGTCACTCTTTTGGTCTCCTTTACAAGAATACTTTTTGCTAATTAATTAATTTACTAATTTAATTTTTTAATTTTGTTACGGAAAATGCTTTTTGTAAGCCAAAGTCCGTCAATGCGTCATTGTTATCACCGCTTTCTCCTGAATCGATTATGTAATTGATGTAAATTGACGCAATTAATGCGAGACCACGTGAGACCGAATTAAATTTTAATTAAAACTGACTCTATGGAGCTTTGAAATATTTTGAGTATTTCCAAAAAATGGAAATTTTGGATTTACCTCGAAAACAATTGTCTTATATATATATATTCGTCGGTATATAGACGAATTATGAAAAAACTTAAATTGAATTATGAAATCTCTAAAATTAAATTGAAAGCAAAAAATATTTAACCACTTTCTTCCTGCAAACCATTCCGTAACCAGATGTTCGATGTTCCGAAATTACTGAAAATTATTCAGAAAAAAATGAACTTGCGTGAAAATTAAAAATCAGAAAATTTGTGCTTTGCAGCCCTCAATAGATCTCACTTGTTGTTCTTTTTTACTAGTTGCAAAGAGATGGGACCGAATCGTTTTGGGCGTGTTGAACTGTCTAAATGGAACGTTGGAATGCAGAAGGTTAATTGTTGACGGTGAAAAGAGTTAGTGGAAAGCCAGTGAAATCCCCATTTCTAAATGCTAAAGAAAGTGTACCTATTGATGACATTTCTCGAAACATTGAGAGACAAATTTAGTATGCAACTGGAAAAGAAGGTCAATGGCGGCAATTGAAAAGCCCTTTCAGTAACTTCATTTAGTTTCTAATAAACAACTGACATACCTTTTTTTTTCACTTATTCCCAATTTATCCTCAACGCAATTAGGTGCAAATTAACTAAAACCAGAATTTATTACTTTCACTAAAACCTACAGAGCGGTTTTTCCTTTTGCTAAGGAGAAAAAACGAAAACCTATGCTTTGAATGGGTTCTTTACAATAGGTAATTAAATTTTTTTTTATTTAAATTGGAAAACCCTTCGTTGAAATATTTCGTATGGATTTGATGTGATGGTCATTCTGTCAAATAGTTTAAATGATATGAGCAAACTAATTCATTTTTGATTATAAAAAAAATCGAAATGTTTTTTGTTTCTTGGAATGTCACTGTTTAATTTTTTTTTTTAATTTTAAACGTTTGGGATTATTTGAATTCTCTACAATATTTCCTACAAGCTTCAAATTTCTTGACAATGGTAAAGTTTCGCCTGTTTAATTTTTCCAAAATCCTGAATTTTGGAACTTTCCCAAATCTTTACAATTTCCGAAAATGCCTTAAGTTCTGAAAAATTCTAAAAAATGTTAAAATATTTAACCAAAATTGTTAAAATATTGACACCTTCAACAAATTTTCATAACTTATGCTTACTATATAATGATTTTGAGAATCGATGCCCGGCAATTTTATTTGCGGATAATCCCAATTTTTCATGAACAAAAACCTTTGTTACCTTTACCTCTAAGCCGATCAGAAATTGGGTTTTCACGGTTTCGGTCAAACGAATTGAGCACCTCGAGGCGCAATATTCTGACACGTTTTAAGTACGTTGTCTCAAAGTGCGCTGCTTAAAAAAAGTTTTATTGCACCTGTCGTTGCGCGCATACCATGTCTAACATATAACCATGTCTAACATAACCAACACGCGTAACATAACTTCATACTCAAATCAATCGATTAATTTTTTAAATTTGAGAAGAAAAACGGATCAAAAAAACCCTTTCTTCATTTGAATGAAATACTTGATGAATTTCAGGAAAATATTTTGTAGATTAAGAACAAATTTTCTTGCTCAGTTTGATTCGAAACAAATTCTTGATTTGAGAAATTCAACTAAATTATGTGTGTGTTTAGAATGCTTACAGTCTTTATTTGGAGGTTTTTACGGTTGCTGCATATCTAAGTATCTGACGGAGCTGTTAAGTTCTCCTTTTTTTTGGAAAAAGTTAAATCGTTTCCTAATTTTCAAAATTTCGTTCGCATGCACACGATTCGTTTCCGAGAACGTTACAAAATGGTGTAAAACATGGTGAAATATACAAATTTTATGAAAATCTCACTTTTGAGGACATTTCAAAAACATTTCCACTCGGCACATTATATCGTAAATATTGTACATGGTTGTGCGTATAAATACCATATACTTGGCTATAGGATACTATACTAGATTCTAGTGTATTCGACCTTAAAGTAGTTACCACATACTCAACTCACTCCAAATCCCGAAATTTCCGAATTTGTGCGCTTGCAATTCAGGATCCAGAAAATAACTCAAAAAATTCGTTTAAAAAAAATTCGAAAAATAAAACCATGATAAGAAAAGATCAATAAAAACGTGAAAACTTCTCGTCTTTGAACAAACTACAATAAAATTATCTATAGAACAGAGCAATTATCAACTAAGCGATATTACAGATACCCGAACAATGTGACCCTCATGCTACGGTAGTATCGGTTAATCGCTAATTTGTCATAAATTACATGATTTAAAATTCTGAAGTATTACTAAAATTTTACTCTAATTTATATATATATATATATATTAGAAAATACAAATGTCTAATATTGTCTGTAAGTGAGAGGTACGACCTCCTCTGCTCCTACCTTCACTATCACTGATGCAAGCCCCTCAGAACCCTCAGTTATTTTTGAGACCAATAAGTAACGTTACCTTACCTTATAATTTTTTACCACGACGGCTCTTTGGGTGGTCAAATTCGATTAACCGCTTCAATTTCAAGAAGAATCATGTTTGGCACGCGCTTTCACTGATCGATTGGTGCGGTCCGCAAAAAAAGGATTGCGAAAAAAAATTTTAAATCAATTTGGTTTTTTTTTCTTTTATTTACATCCTCTGAATTTATTGAAAACAGCTTCAAACTAAACGTGATTCATGTATCTGACATTTAAATGAAACAGTTTAATCGGAAAAAAAAGGTAAAAAATTAAGAGAGCCGATGAGTTGAGAGTTGGTGGCTTTCACGCTCACGGCAAAATCACCGTAAGCGACATTGCTTCCCAAGCGTTTGTCTCTCCCGTTATTCTAATCGCGCCTGTATATATATATACATATCGTGTTTATATATATGCTACTCGGTTTGGTAGCATGAGACGCAGTTACCCCAGTGCATCGTTCAAGCCGCAACGTAGTCAACCTCAAAATAATGCCGGATTAATGCACCATAAAGTTCAATAACTGGAAATTTTGTCCTCGAAATTTATATTCATATGAAAAAAACTGTAATTCATGAGTGTTGAAGCTCTCTTCAAATTGCTGTCAACATGCATTACAAAAAGGGGTAATAAATTTTTTGGGAAGAGCTGTAAAGAATATATATGCATCGTGTTGTGCTGTAAAGTTTTGAGACTAACAAAACTAATTAAAGGAGAATTTTTTATCTGACATTAGAAGAAATTAATGGCGCCTTAAAAGGCGATTGACGAGCGACATAAAACGCCTTCACATGACCATTGGGAAATAGTGACTGAGTAGCGCTTGAGGTACTTCCGTATTAATTCTTCGGGATGAAAAATTTTGACAATTGCTATATAGTCACAATTGTAAATTTGAATATATAACTAGTCTGTATCAATCGTGAGTGTACTATTTTTGGGGCATAACTAAATTTTCAGGATATTGTGAATTTTGTTACATCATGTGTTGTCATTTTTCATCATTTGTCGTGATTTTTCATACTTTCGACCTGAAAAATACCAGGACATGTGTGCACACATACACTGTCGAATGAGACGGGGCTTTGGCCAGTCAGTATTTGTTTTGAGTCGGTGTCGTGCGGACGCATGTCTACCGCTCCCTACGAATTACAAATTTCAAACGTACCGTGCTTCTAGTACATTGAAATTTTAAATCGAGTAAAAGTTTTGGCACAAAAGTGTCAAATCTAAAAAACCTAAAAATTCCCTTGGCTCCCAAAAGGAAAGCCAAAACGAGTCCTCCGATGGAAGACCCAAAAAAAACCGTTATGAAACGGTCAAACAGCGCGAGCTCTGAACCAGCCCGCCCCAACAATCCTCCGACCTCTTCTGATGGGCCTCAAGACGCTCAAAAAAAAACCTCAGTGCCTCCAATCATCGTTGAAAACGACAAATTGGAGACCAAAAAGTTAATAAATTTCCTGCAAGTCAATGCCTCGGATAAAAACTTCAGGATGAAGTTTAATGGAAGTACCACGATCGTCCACCTACAAACGACCGACGATTACAACAAAATCGCAAGTATCCTGAAAAGGCAAAACCTTAATTTTTTCACCTATGGCCTTAAAAGTGAAAGACCGAAGAAATTTATTTTGAAAGGCCTTCCCAGCAGATTCTCGGAAGCCGAAATTCAAGCCGAACTATCAAATCAAGGCATTAACGTACTTTCCGTTCGCCAGTTCGTGAAAGTAAATAAAGACGGAAATATTAAAGAAAACAGGCCTCTCCCGATCTTCGCAATCACGGTTGGCCCTGAAGTAACCTTGAGCAGCTTTGCTGCTATTAAAACTATTTTCTATCACACATACAAGATAGAAAAATTTGTGAAATCCGAGCAACCGACCCAGTGTTTCAGGTGCCAACGGTTCGGCCATGCAAGCCAACACTGCAACCTGAACCCCAGATGTGTAAAGTGTGCGTCAAATCATGACGTCAAAGCCTGCACTTCGAAAACTCTCAAGTGCGCGAACTGCGGACTAGCCCACACGGCCAGCTATAGAGAGTGTTCCATGCGCCTAAAATTCATGGAAACTCAGAAAAAACGAGCTCAATCGGCCAGGCCCAGCATAGCGCCACTGGAATTGCCCACTACACCTCACTCGGCCACGATCCAGAATCTGGAAAGGAACATCCAGTCCCTCCAGTCTCGTGCAGTCCCAGTGCCAACTCCGAGTTCTACTGCCAACACGTCCAGGCCCACCTACGCTTCCTTCTTCCCGACGGTGGAAACCTCGAGAAGGAATCTTATCGCACCCACTGCTGAACCTAGGGGCAACCCAATGGAAACACATGTTCCCGAATCTCATTTAAGTAGAACTATAAACTATGTAATTACAGCAAAGCAAGTCCTTGACGAGCTAACAACCCTTAGAATTCCCGAAATCCTTTCAGAGCTAAAAGAGATGAGCTCTAAACTCCAAACAGCCCTTACACCAATTGATAGGATCACAATCATCGCATCCTATGTCCACCTGTTCTTACCCTCCTCAAACATACCTACGATTCCCCAGCAAACATAACCAACATATTAGCAATTAATATTTATGCGCTCAAGCCTAATCTGGACGAGTTATTACACATCGTCCACAGAAATAACATCAAAATTTGTTTGATTTCAGAGACTAAGTTAAACAGCAAAACGAAGAAAATTAACTTCCCAGACTTCTCGCTGATCAGGGAAGACAGAACGGCCAAAGCAGGTGGTGGTGTTGCGGTTGGCGATCCACAAAACCTTGTCACATAGAACTCTTCCGCATGATCTCCTGTCGCTCACCGAATACGTGGGAGTAGAGGTCCAAGTACACAATAAAAAAACGAAGATCTACTCGATCTACAATCCACCGGATGTCTCAATAGATACAAACCTATTGAGGCACCTATTTTCCGATAGTACTCCAACAATTATTGTTGGAGACTTCAATGCGAAGGACACTGCTTGGACCTCTGCTAGGCCAAACGAATCAGGTAAGATTCTCTCAAATTTTTTGACGGAACAAAAAATTAATCTGCTCTTTCCAGACGTTCCTACACACTATCCTCATAATTCAAACACTCCTAGTACTATTGACCTTTTATTAACAAACAACGTCTCTATCATTAAAAATTTCACCACACTTTCCGAATCCCCATCCGATCACCTACCATTGTTTTTCTCCCTATTTGGCAGACCAACCTCACCAGAATCATCAAAAATTTTAAACTACGCAAAAACCGACTGGAATAAGTTCAAGGATATCTTAAATGATGAGATTTCTACACCAAACCCTACTTGTAACAACACTGAAGCAATAGATCAGAAACATAAACTTAAAAGATCACTCTATTTAGCGCGTAGCAAAATATTTTAATAACACCGCTAAAACAAAAATCCCCACACTAAAGTCAAACAACACACTCCACACAGAAGACCACGACAAGGCGAATACACTCTGCATACACTATGCAGCAATACACGAAATATCGGCCTCCCGAGGCAACAAATCTTTTGAACAACAAATCACAGGTCATGTGAGAAAAACTATCCTCAAAGCCCGCATCGAAACTCCCATTAAATCCCTGACAAATCCCCGTGAAATCTCTTCCGCTATCAAAAAATTAAAAAATAAATCTGCCCCGGGTGTGGATAATATTCCCAATATAGCACTAAAAAACCTCCCAATTAAAGCAATAAGTTTACTAACAAAGATATACAATGCATGCCTCCTCAGACAATATTTCCCGGAACTCTGGAAAGGAGCGGTGGTCATTCCGATTCTAAAGCCCGGTAAGCCCCCTTCGCATCCGGTGAGCTATAGGCCTATTAGCCTCCTACCGGTATTGGCTAAACCCTTTGAGCGAATAATTTTAGCTCGTCTCAAAAAACCCATAGAAGAGTTACAACTAATGCCTATCAATCAATTTGGTTTTCGATCAGAACACTCGACCTGCCACCAGCTGGTTAGAATTACGAATGATATAAAATCCGCGAAAGACCGGAAAGAAGATACCGTTCTTCTTCTCCTGGACAGCGAGAAGGCCTTTGATTCTGTTTGGCCCACAGGCCTTATATACAAACTCGAAGGATTAAATGTCCCTAAATATATATGTAAAATTTTATTATCATATCTCTCAAATAGATATATCCGAGTTCGAGTCGAAACTTCGCTTTCGGATAAAATAAAAATTGTCGCGGGAGTCCCACAAGGCTCTATTCTCTCGCCTGTTTTATTCAACTTGTACATTGCTTCTGTTTTTAGCAGAATTCCGAGAAATGTATCCATTGCAGGCTATGCTGATGACATTGCTTTGCTAGCAAATCGATAAACAAAGCTATTAGAAGAATAGAAAATGCTGCTTCTCTCACAATCAGTGAATTAACGAAATGGAAAATTCAAGTGAATGCTGCTAAAACAGAAGCAATCTTATTTACTAGCTCCAAGGCCAAGCCGACTTTAACTATTCGTAGCGATAAGATCACACCAACCGACTCTGTAAAGTATTTAGGCTTACACATCGGTTCCAAACTCCTGTGGAAAAAGCATATATCTGAAATCAAGGTCAAGACTAAAGTTTTCCTAGTAAGATTGTATAATTTGCTAAAATCACCCGCGCTCAGTCAATCCCTCAAACTTACTCTCTACAAAGGGTTAATTAGGCCCATTATCACCTATGGTTGTCCGGCCTGGCACAATGCAGCGAAAATGCACTTGAATCATCTTCAAGTGATTCAAAATAAACTCCTACGAATAATAGTAAATTTTAAAAGAAGAACGACCATTGTGGAAATACACGAAATGCTCGGCATGACAACCATAGGCGAATTTATCGATAGAATAAATGAGACATTTAAATTTAAGCTACAATCTCATCCTAATCCCCACCTCCAAAACATCAATATTGACATAAAATCCACTTGGTCCCGCTGACCACCTGTTTTGTCCCACCTTTCCATATATCCTTTCCTCTCCTGCCCCTCATGCACCCATTACTTATAAGGTTTTTTAGAAGTCATTTTTCCTTATATCGAGTCATCATGTAAATAATCACAAATATCTGTAATAATGAAAAATTAGGTTACACTTCTTTCAAATTAGATATAACGCCAACGGCTAGTGATCTAGAGCGTAGCACTTAAGATATTAATACTGTATATAGTATGTATACATGATAAATGTTAATAAACAATTTTCAAGTCAAGTCAAGTCAAGCTTTGGTGTAGTGGGTAGAGTCTCTGCCTACTATTCTAAAGGTCCCGCGTTCGATTCCCGCTCACTGCAAATATTTTTTCTGAAAAATATTTTCTCACGGACTCCGACCGATGGCAGGAACATTCCGTGTGTGCTATCGGCGGTATCCATGAAGTGAGACCGTGAGCCGGGACCGAACGCGACCCGTCGCGCGGGGGGGGGGGAGGGAGGGTTCCATCTTAGACGCCCGCCATCGCATCACAGGGGTTTCTGGAGGTTTACCCTGTGATTAGAAATACGATGAGCTGAAATGGCGAAGTCGGCCTCAGCCGCAATGGGTGGGTACTCTGATCCGTAGTATTGCCCATGAAGTAATGCCTAACAGCGGTTACGTGGGTGAATACGAATAGAGAAAGAGTAAAAAAAAAAACACACCCACGAGGTCAGGCCTTTGTTTCAGTGGGTGGAGTGCTTGGCTACTACGTTAGCGGTTCCCGGATCGCGCGCAGCCGCCGTATAGTATTTGTCATGGTGACGTATGTTCTTATGGATTTCGACCAATGGCAGGACCATTACGTGTGTGCTATCCGCGGTACACTTGATATGAGCAATCTTAACCGGACAATAATCCGCCTCGACGCGGGTGGGATGCACCCGCTCACGTAGCAGAGGGGTTTCAGGAGGTGCGCAACGCAGTTCCGGCCATAGGGGTGGATCTTGTCCATAGTACTCTCTTCAAAAGGAATATTTCGGAACGAAGGTAATTACACAGACACATACTAAGAGTACATCTGCAGAAACTCGTTAGGGTGATGTGAGACGTAAAGATAAGGGGCAATCTCTTGAAAACTCCACTTGTCATTTTCAACTTGATACAACAACTATTGTATGTAGGAAAGTTTATTAAATGCGACATAATTTAAAAACTTTATTGGTGTATCCTCGAAGCAATAATGTAATTTTCGTTTTGATTTTCAATTATTGCGAGATTGTGCGACATGACTTCCTTGATGATGAATTGCAGAACATTTTTTATGGTGTCATAAATTTTTCTCATTGTATTGCATGATGTCATTGTGAATAATTAAATATGAATTTTCAAATAAAAATCCAATTTAATGTTTCACGAAAATTTGTTGTTATATATAAATTATCGATCTATTTAATGCCTACATTTAGATGACTATTCGTGATATATTTCGCCGCCGATTTCAGAGCAAAAGTTGAAGCGATGATTTATCGCACTTTCAAAAAATTAGATACATCAGTACAATCAATATTGTTTTGTAACATTAAGCAAGGCAAATAATGAAAACTATTACAAGAAATGAGTGCGCGCTATTTTTATAAAATTGAAAAAAGGGGTTATGACACAATAACTTAATTAAGATTGTTACAGTAACCGATCGCTAGCAAAACCCACAAAAAATTGACACAATAGCTAATTGCCCGAGAGTGTTAGCCAGTTATTATATATTTATATGAATAGGCCTCACTCCACTCGAGTAAATCACGCTTTTCGAGCCTGAGGATATAAACTCGATTATGTCACTCGGTTTAAAAATTATTCTGTAATCTTCGTCGCCGCTGGCTTACCCTATTCTCCACAACATGATTATATAATTTAATTCTATACTACAGTGGAAAGAAATTATGTTTGTGTGAAATCCTTCGAAGGGAATTTATAAGTATGCTAAGTTAAGTTGTTAGCTAAAGCCAAGTCGGTAGAGTGTAGTGTGCCTTGTCGAAATGTAGAATGGTGGAAATGTTCGTGATCTGATATCTTTGAATTTTCTCTTTCGAAATTTCTTGAGCGATTTCATAATTTTTGGGCCGGGTCAATAATAACAATTTCCATATTTGAAAAAAAAGCTCAAAAGACTTCCGTGTGTGTGTGTCGCTTTGGGTCAGCGGCAGGCTTGCCAGATTGTGGCTATAAATAGCCCCGGAAGTACGTATTGGCGGTTTGGCTCTTGAAATATCTGGCAAGCCTGCTCAGCGGATGCATAATTAGTTTTTACATTCATTTGTTCCGTACAAAAATTCCGTAAAGAGAAAGTAAGTAGCCATTTTGCCGCGATATTGATTATTTGGGTATTTACAAAGAAAACAATTAAATGAAGGCAGTGCCAACTCATAAATGGTTACGAAACAAGAAATGGTACACGCAAGACTAAGATGGTTGGGGGTGTTGCCAAAATGAACCAACATGAATCCTTGTCGCTAAACTCCTTAATGCTGGGTGATGCTCCGCAATTATCTTTGATAATCCAAAAACAACCGCGCAAAAGACCTCGGTCTCACATGTAGCAATTATTTTCTCGGAAGCATTTCTGACTCCGCGCTTCATGCATTTAGAGAAGTTATTGTAATGTCCCTGATAATGAAGGGTCGAAGAAATGGAAAATTCTCACTTTTCTCGACGTTTTACATCATTCTGACAAATTTCAGATGAGGGTTGTGTGTGTGTGTGTTCGTATGTAAGTGATGTTTTAGCCAACGATTCTGCGTAAACGGCTCAATCGACTTGTTTCTCCTTCGCCAAACCCCTCTCACTAATGTCCAGGCAGGGAAAGAGTGTCAATCTTGACAAACAATTCCTTCAGTTGTTATTAACCATTTTAATTATTTGGGACTCTCTATAGCAAGAGCAGTTAGAGATAGGAGTAAAAGTATATAATGAATGTTATCCCTTATAAATGAATACATATATAATGTTTTATGACTTTTTTTCAGAACTGTTTTTTTATCTTTAACCCCTTGAATCCATTATGGATATGTGGGTTTGTGGGCCATTCGCTACACCGCCTTCGCATGATAAGACACAGGAACCCACGGAAAACCTATGTCGATATAGGCGGCTCTACTCTATGAGCAACCTCCCGCTCATCAGGCATTCCGAAAAAAATTCTCATTATCTCATAACTGCCATAGCTCAGGACTTATCACCGGTTAACAATTTCAATTGCTGATATGGCTCTAATACACAAACGATAAGACTGGGATGGAAAAGTTTTAAATAAACGTTGTTCCCCATATAGAAACAAGCAGTTTTTGTTTGATGAATTTTTTGGTAACATTCATAATTAGGCGTTCATCACACTTGCAAACACACACAGACGCAGGCTAACACAAGGGGTGGTTCATGATGCGATCCGTCGGGGGTCACACATACATCTCGTTTATTCATATTCATATTATATCTCTGTGATTTATATTCGCTTTTCTAATGGTTGAGATCAGGAATATAATCGATTGCTCGGTTCCATTAATGTGCGTTTACTTCTACATTATTTAGTTCAGCGCATCTTCAAATGTATTTTAAGATATATATGGCATGTTTGTGAAATTCACAATAAATGCATAAAATATTTCAAATATTATAAATGCAAATATGTTCTGCTTGATATACATTTCGCCGCTTTATAAGTTATATGATCCAAATGTATTTTACTTGTAAGTCTGTGTATATAGTTTTTTCATGCGGAAAATCGCTGGGAACTGAACGAGATGAACAAGCGACACGTATTTATGCACACAAATATTGTTGACAATTGCCAGCGTCCCAGAGGCAGTGTTTAGTCACGGCCAAACGGTAGACACTTTTCACGATGGTTATTTAAAAGCCATCACTCTCAACTCCAATGTAAGCCGTGAAAAGTCTTGAGAATGCTCTCCCCACTTGTTCTTCTCAACTCGTGCATTCAGTGAGAAGAACATAGACAAAAAAGGCGTAAGCCGTTTTTCACGTTGTAAAAGGTGCGAGAGATTGCAATGCAAAGTATTACACAGTCGTGCTGTGGTTTTCTGATGATTTTATACTTTTTGAAGACTTTTATATCGAGAAAAACGCTGGAAACGAATGGCCAGCTTCCGCAAGTCAATTAAGAAAATTAAAAACGTTCAGTTCTTGTATTGAATGCTTGATAGTTTTCGTATGTACATACCTTACACAGAGAGGACCATTCTGTAATTGCGAAATTCATTTTCAGCCAATTTGCAGTCGTAATCAACTCAAGTAATGATGACCAGGGAATTATATAATTTGATTGGTTTATGAGTCCTGAAATAAATGTCTAAAAGGAAAAGGTCGCGTATACCAAGTAGGGGATTCCCCGCAAAAAGGTAATTTACCAAGCTCAAATGATGGTTTGCTATTATTAAATCTTATAACGTGTTACAAATAGAGAACAATCTACTATGGGAATTTTGACCATCTAACAACGATAGATGGATATTTTCGTGAATTTCAGGGTTTTATGAAAGTTCATGCTTGTTCGGTAATTTTTTTACCCAAGAAAACTTCGTTTGGCAATGAAGTAACTCTTGTCGTCATTTATAGTGGACTTTTCTCTCCGAGAAGAGACGAAGAAGGCGTGACTGTGGAAAATTTCGCCCAACAAATCAATATATTTGCAATACGTCCCTCCATATGTGGTTATCACATTATATATCTCGTGATATCGATATACCTAATTCTGATATGTTGTGGATATTTTTCCCGAATGTTCTCCCAAAAACCTACCAAATTCCGGTATGCTTAGGGGTCCTTACATTCCAATCAAACTCCATAATTTTCTCTTTTATTTTTAAGAGTTTGAAATTTCTCAGGCTGTAATAATATCTCGGAAGACTCTGAAGGTTCGCGGAATTTCCGTATATTGATGATTATTCGACTTAGGCCGAATTTCATGAGAACCCTAACTTGAAATCCCTTTGCTAATGCCATTGAAGAAAAATAATTTTTACCGGCATTATGTTTCGAAGTCTAACATACAAATACGGAGGTCTCAATCTGAAGCACATTGGCGAAATTTACAGTTTACTATTATATCGTCTGATACTTTATGCCGTCATCGCCTACTCTTTTTCACTAGACCGGAGATTCAACAAATTATTGGAGTCTCGGAAAAGACAACTCTGTGTAAAATGACCAAATTGCCATCTCAAAACTCCTCTTCATAATCGTTTCAATACCGTATTATTGGAATATGGGTGATAGTGAAATAAGTAAATGTAATGCAAGAAAATTTTTCAAATTGAACTATTTAGTTTTGCACGACGGAGGCACGACTATCTCTCAAGGCCGAAGTCCAAAGATTAACTAACAAGAGAGTAAAAAATCCATAACTAGGTATACTAAGAGACGAATAAAAATACAGGAAAAGCTTGACTTAAGACAATACACAGGGCCTTCCTTCAAATTTCGTCATTTAGTTTATTCTAAGGAGTTCTTAAATTTGGTAAGTTCCTTATTTTTCGGGACGTTATTGTAATGGCCGCCAGATTAATGTTTTTCTTTTCGATTCGTAACTGGTGTTTTAACCAAAATGCTTCCCGTCGAATTCTGAACAAATGTCTGTGTGTGTGTGTGGGGAATCACAGATTTTGGTTAACGATTTCTCACGAACGGGTCGAACGATCTGTGTCATCGAGGTCGTAATCGGAGTGTCTTCATGAAACTTAGATCGGATTAGTTTTTGGTTGGTTTCACAACGCTGTATTGCAAAATCGGTGATAGATACGATAAAAAGTATGAAGTGGAACTTGCTCTATAAACGGGAATGTATATTTAATTTCTAATGAGTTTTTTCCATAGTTGTTATAATTAATGAGGTATGATGGGTTCAACCTCTATTGGTCGCACCCTTATTAGCGTCTCACTTCCACCCGAGTGACGCGCATAATTCTATCCCTCCCGCTCACTCTGCGCCTACTCAAATATTCATAATTTTCTGATTGATAAATGGGATACTTCAAAATTCTGAAATCTGCAAGTTGTCATTGTGAACCTGACGGGTCACACTAGGGTTTCTCCTGAAACCCGTCTTGAACCATTTAATGAAGTGTCGGAAAATGTAGGAATGGCAAACAGAAATTACACATCGGGAAGTTTCGTTTGTGTTCCCAAAGGGGGCACACACACTCTTATCCCACTAGTTTTGTTTTTGATGGCATAAATATTACTTTCTTGAATATTCTGAGGAATTTTCCGTCTAGGCTCACAACTAGAATAGAGCGAAATAAATTGCATTTACCAAAATTCTGATAGCTAGTTTCGCTCTATTCTAGTTGTAATGGATGTCAGAGATGGAGTGGTTTCAGGAATTAATAAATACTGATTACTTCACATTCCATGGATAATAAAATATATATATTATCAAAAGGTTGTACACGTTAGCCATATTTCGTAGAAACGCAAGGAGCGTCGGCAAGAAAAGAAACACATTAACCACACATCATTCGGTACATTACATCCCTCCACACTTAATTCTAAGAATTTCTCTTATGGAGAATTACCGTAACGCAATATCACTCCAATCACATTACAATAACTAAAACTATAATGACAGTCTAACGAAAAGACAGGAAGGTAATACTTTAAAGATTAAGTCGTTGCACCGGCTTAACCATTCGGGTGGATTGGTGCAATGTAGTAACTTCGGGTACTGTTTTATGACTTTGTTCCATGGGCTTCGGAAGAAACGGAACATCGCTTTGACAGATATTCTCGGGAGTCACAGGAGCTCGTTCTTTGCTATCTGGTGATGTGGGTTCTAGGAGCTTTGAATTAATCACATCAGCAGTGATCGGATTATCCCCGAGTGGGATAATTCAGTGTTTCCATTATCCACATCTGGCAGTGAGATCAGGGAATGATTCTTCAATTCACTTCTATCTCCAATAGATGTAATAAGAATCTTCTCTGCATCAGCACCAACATTTGTTGTGATTCCCGGTACATTTGGCAAATCACAGCCCTTTATCTGATCCACGTGTCTCTTCCAGTTACGACCATCTGTAGTACGAACCATGTAGGTTACTGGAGATTCTTGGTGAACAATCTCCCCTTGAAGCCATTTCTTTTGCATGAAATCCTTAGCCATTACCGATTCTTCAATCTGGAACGATCGACTTGTAGAACCCGGTGCATAAAATCTCTGTTTGGCCTGCTGTTGTAAAACATGGCTCTTCAGGTTAGGCTTCAATAAATCCAATTTGATACGCATCGGTCTACCCAAATGCAGTTCCGCCGGCGCACAGCCCGTAGTGCAATGAGGGGTAGAACGATAGCTGAACAGAAAACGACTCAACGCACTCTCTATTGACTAATAATTTAAAATGCTTTTTAAACGTCTTCACTGCATTCTCGGCAGCACCATTTGATGCTGGGTGATAGGGAGCAGTCCTGACGTGGAGAATTCCAAAACTCTTCAAAAATGATTCAAAATCCTCGGAAACCAAACTCGGTCCGTTATCGCTTACCAAAATAATAGGGAGTCCCCACGTTACGAAATACTCCATTAAACTCGAAATTGTTTCTTTGGTGGTTATGTTTTTCATAATTTTCACGTCAATCCATTTGGAAAAAGCCTCGACAATTATCAAAAACATCTGATCATCAATCTGTAAGAAATCTATGTGAATTCTTATGTTGGGGCCTTCGGGCCATTTCCAAGAATGCAGTTCGGATCTCGGTGGGTTATTTGAGTTTTCCAAACAATATTTGCATTGTTTAGTGATTTTCTCGATATCTGCATCTATACCCGGCCACCACACATACGATCTTGCTAAACTTTTCATTTTAATTATACCCAAGTGCGTTGAATGGAGTTCCCTCAACATCATTCCTCGTAACGCCCCAGGCACCACAATTCTCGACCCAATCATTAAACACTCTCCCTCCAGATACAGTTTATTTTCTTTTCTCTTAAAACAGACTAGAGAATCATCTACTAATCTAGGCCATCCATACTTAACATACTCAATAATCTTACATAAAATACTGTCACGTTTTGTTTCCGCAATCACAAGTTTTACGTCCATTACAGGAACCTCGCTCTGGATAAAATTCAAATATGAATAGTCATCTCTTTTCTTCATTCCCTCCTCAAGTAAAATCGGAGCTCTTGACAGGCAATCTGCTGTCACGTTCTTCTTTCCTTCAATGTGCTGCAAATCAAAGTCATACGCGGACAAAAATACCGCCCACCTCTGCACTCTTCCAGCTACCATCGTTGGCAAGCTGCGATTTGGGTCGAAAATGTACTTGAGTGGTTTATGATCCGTTTCCAACAAGAATTTTCTCCCCCAAACAAATTGATGACATAACTTGACACCAAACACTAACGCTAAAGCTTCTCTATCTAGCTGTGAATAATTTTTTTCAGCCTGAGTTAACGACCTTGAGAAAAAAGCAATCGGCTTTGAATCATTCTTATCAATATGAGACAAAACCGCCCCAATCCCATTGGGTGAAGCATCACATGTGAATTTGGTTGGTAATTTCGGATCATAATGCACCAGTACATCACTCGATATCAATTTATTTTTCATTGCACGAAAAGCTTGTTCATGCTTATCCAACCATGACCATTCAGCTCCTTTCTTGAGAAGAGAATACAGAGGTGCAGCGGTCTGAGCGTAATTTGCAATGAACTTGGCATAATAATTTGCCATACCTAAAAATCTTTTCAGCTCAGTAACATTTCCTGGAGACGACATAGCAACAATAGCTTTAACCTTGTCCTGCAGCACATGAATTCCCGTTCCATCAATCTTGAAACCTAAGAATCTGACTTCGTTTTTAAAAAAATTACATTTTCCTGCTTTAGCCGTTAAACCCGAATCTTTCAACTTATTCATTACCAAGAACAGTCTTTTGTCATGCTCTTCCCAGGTAGATCCGGAAACTAGAATATCATCAAAAAATATGATGACTTCCGGAATATCTACGAACCATTTTTCCATCAGCCTCTGGAATAACCCCGGAGCTGATGAAACCCCAAAACACAACCTTTTGTACGCAAAAAGACCCTTGTGAGTGGAAATTGTGGTTAGTAATTTCGACTCTTCGTCTAATTCGACCTGTTGATAAGCATGGCTCAAGTCTATTTGGCTAAGACATTTTCCTTCATTCATTACTTTGATAGTAAATCAGAAACTCTCGGAATCGGATGTCTGTCAATCTCCATGAATTTGTTCAATGTCATTTTGTAATCTCCGCATATGCGAATCTCCCCATTTGACTTGAGAATTGGAACGATAGGTGTTGCCCACTCATTTGATTTAACCGAAAAAATTATGTCTTCCTTTAATAATCTATTAATTTAATTTTCGACTTTTGGCATCATGGCGTAGGGCAGACCCCTAGGTTTAGCAAAAACGGGTTTCGCACCCTCTTTCAAATTTAACTTAAAAGACCCGTGTCTGTACAATCCTAATTTATCTGTCAACACTGATGGAAATTTCTCTTTCAAGATTTCCTCAGTCAAATTACTTACAGGTGATACGCTCTTTATTTCATTAAAATGCTGACCAACCACGGGTACCCCCAACGCCCTGATCCACTGTCGTCCAATAATTGGTTCACTCGCTCCAGGTAAGACAAATAGATCCAAGTTCTTCTCCTGACCTTGATAGACGACATCCAACTTCAAAATTCCCAATGGGATTATCGGAGAACCTGTGTAGGATTTGAACTTACGATCAGTCTCTTGTAATGATAATCCATAGAAAATAGAATTTTTATTACTGAATTCGCAACTTGATATTGCTGAAATGGGCGACCCTGTGTCCAACTCCCATTCAACATTTTTCCCATAAACCTCAATATTCATCTTGATTGGTTTCGAACTTGAACACAACGCAACTTTTTCCTCTTTGGGATTTTCTTCATCAATCGCAAACAACTCATCAAAACTCTCATCCAAATCCATAATTTCTTCAACATAGTTGTGACTCGACCGACTCTCGCGTACATTTTTATGCACATTACTCTTATTTCCTCTGAAATTTGAACCGTTTGTCTCTTGCACATTATCATTGACTCTACTTCTATTTTCTTTATCGTTTTTCGAATGACAAACTGCGGCCAAATGCCCTTTTGTTTTACAAATATCACAAGAAAATTCTTGAAAACGACAAACATTTTTCCAATGGCCATTTCTACCACAGCACAGACAATTTTTCTTGTTAAATGACTTATTACTCCCCTGATTTGTTACGAAGTTGATCGCTCCCACTGGTCTCTGGTGGTCCATCTCTCCGGTGTCCCTTGATGCCGCTTCCTCGCTGACTGCAACCTCGATTGCTCTCTCATATGTCAGGTGCTTCTCGCTCAACAGCTCCTACTTCGTAGCCTTGTTCCGGAGTCTACATACGAACCGATCCCTTATTGTATCATTTAAGCTGCTGCCGAATTCACAGTAAGTCGACAGGCGTTTTAACTCCGCTAGGAAGTCGTTAACAGATTGACCCTCAATCTGCTCACATATGTTGAATTTGTATCTCTCCGTTATGATACTTGGCTTGGGCTTAAGGTGGTTCGACATCAACGTTATTAACTCCTCCAACGATTTATCACCCGGTAAATTAGGTGCACACAAGTTTGAAGCAAGAGCGTAACCGTCTGGCCCCAATAAACTCAGAAATAAATCTTTTTTCCTACTCACGGAAATCCCATTTCCTTCGATGAAATGTCCAAAACGACATAACCACTGACTCCAGTCTGTAGTCCTTTTATAACCCTCAATGGATCCAATAGAAGTGTTGGCCAGTACCTGCTGTGGCACCGCTGCATTCTGTAAGAATCTCTGGAGCTCCTTTCGCAATTTTTCAGTTTCCGCCCGTTCACCGATGATACGAGTCTCCAATTCCACGACAAACTGGTCTTTCTCGTTGATTGCCGATTGTGCTGGTTGCTGTAACTTGACCAGTTTCTCTTCTCTGTGTCGTAACTCAGCTTGTAGAGATTCTACTTGAGCCTTCAGTTTTGCCTCTATGATAACCGTTTTAGGTTACCCCCTAGCCCACATGTGCCACGCACAATTTTTTTTTTTTTTTTTTTGAGAATTACCTACGATAACTCCGCAAACTCAAAAAAATATTGGTTTATCCTCGTCGCCAATGTAATGGATGTCAGAGATGGAGTGGTTTCAGGAATTAATAAATACTGATTACTTCACATTCCATGGATAATAAAATATATATATTATCAAAACGTTGTACACGTTAGCCATATTTGGTAGAAAGGCAAGGAGCGTCGGCAAGAAAGGAAACACATTAACCACACATCATTCGGTACATTACACTAGTTACGGGCCCAGATTGAAAATTTCCCAAAATATGTAATAAAAGTATGTATTTTATGAAATAAAGGCGAAAAACACCCCGGGTAACTGGTATAAAAACAGGCATTTGTTATTGCATATTAATGGGATTTGTTATTATAAAACGTGATCCAATCCTAAGATTATAATTTTGTCCGGCAAGTTCAAGGTATTTGGAGAAGAAAAGGTGATTATGAATTTTCAGCCAAATGCGAAATTATAGCTGTGAGAGTTAATTTTTTAAACAAATGGTGAAAACAACAAATTACGATTACATAGCTCTACTTAGACTTAAATACTTGAAAATTCAGGATAATACTTCTCTAAATATGGGTAACGAATCGTAAAATTTCCAGTTTAATGCTAACACATAGGGGTCAAAACCTCGACAGTATTTGGGGAAATTAGCCATATACTAACCCCTTTCCTGCCACCCACCAACTTTTTGCCTAATTGGTGCCTATGCAAACTGAAGCGTATGATGAGTAAGTCCTGGGGAAAACGTGTCTATCCATAGTGAAAATAATGTTTCTATCCTCTCAGTCATTACATGTTCACAAAGTGTCGCATTATCACCCCATAAAGTATGAAAAGCTGATATCAAAATCAATGGGTTTCGGCCATTAAAAAAAATATTCCCATCGGTTAGCCCCTCAAGTACCAGAGCTTGTGCTATTGGTCAGGGTCTATATGGCATATAGACCCTTCCCGCCATTCATAAAAATTAATTTTCTCCCTTACTATGATAGATTTCAGAATTATGAAAATTGTCCCATAAAGTACATGAGTTTGTCAATACAATGCACTTTGATTTTCTTTTTCGTCATTTTTTATATTTTTGAAGTGAAACTTCTTATGGGAGGGTATGGAAATTCGGATCGGCAACCTTTTCTGTGACGGGAGTACGTGATGGGGGTAACACGTAGCGTCGAGAGAGTGGGGACCGTGCCTCGCCTGCCTTAGGTACCTGTAGTTAAAATTACAATGTTTAGGCGGCGTGAGGATCGCTATTGGAACTCCCTGAAGTTAGCCCCTGCTTATTAAAAATTTATTGTTACGACCATCAGAATTCATTGATAGGCGAATGATAGACAATGATTGATTATAAGAACAATTTGATTGTGTTGTGCCGATCGCTCAACACAGCTAGGGCATGATACACGAAGGTAATCCCAAGCAATGTTCTCTTGGCTGTCCCGCAAAAGTATTTCAAGGAAATGCTGTAAGATGGCGACGCGTTCGCTTACCCCCTCTCGTAAAGTAATTCTTCTCATTGTCATGTTTTATTTTTTTTCAATCTTCTTATTAATTGATTGTCATGATTATTTACCCTCTCCACTATGTAGAATCTGTCAGGCGCTGTGAAGAGGAATTTTTGCATTTCATCTTCTGTGAAATTTTTGGCGTTTTTCGGCAAGTGTTGGGATTCTTTCTCGAATTTCTTGAAGAACAGGTTAATCTGAGGGAATTTGCTGATATCAAATCCCTGTTCCCGCTGCAGAGTATTTTTTAGTATCGAGTGGGGGATTGAGTGGGCTTCCCCAATATGTAGTAGTGCCCCAGCATGACACCTTCGTCGATAACCTTTATTTGTCCGATTTCATGTGCGTCATGTAGTTATTGTACGTTTTGTCGTATATTCTCTTGGATTTTGATTGTGTGAAGTGCTTTTCAGCCTTATTATCATTCTCCAGAATATCCGGATGGACAAGCGATGTGTTGGCCATAGGGTTAGTTTCGTTGTCGGAAATAGCTTGATAACTCAGAGAACCCACTTCTCCTGAAAGACTCGATTCAGTTTGTCCGCTGAATAAGGGAATTTTGGGATTTCTCGTCAACACTGTCTGGCACAATATGGTTCATTTCATTTTATTTTTACTTTACATTTTTCAAATTGCACACAAATATCCTCCACTCAGTCAAAACATTACCTCCAGAAGCTGTTTGACCAGAAATAGCTCCGCCACTTGAGGTTAGGATAGGAGGAGAGAAGAAGAGAGCACATTCAGAACTTCGAATCACCTGGCGAATAAGGACTTAGGCAAGGGAATCTGCGGAAGCAAGCCCAGCACCACAATAACCAGGCTCCAGCCTAGAACTGGAGAAACCGGGGTGCGAGTGGCGACGCCAAAGCAGACCAGACCTGGTACAGTGAGAGAGAGAGAGAGAGCTGCAGGATAAGACGGATTGGCACCCCGCGCCTTCGCATACAAGGGATGACGGAATACGGGACGCCTCGGGGGGTTTGGGTAACTCGCCACCGAGGGTACCCGGGTTAAGTTAAGGATTCGGCATCCCGAAGGAAATCCCACAGTCCTTTACCCCGCTCGAGCCGGCGAGGAATCACACTGAATGGGTAGCAACGTGAGCGCCACCTTGGTTCCCAAGATGGAAGCGAAGAGCGCCGAGAGTCGAGTGATAGGAGTCGAGTCTGCGCGCTCGAGTGAGTTGGTTATGCGCCGTTGCTCGAGTGAGGGCATCCAGTGTAGAGTGGAGATGACCCGAGGGTGAGTAGAGTTGAACACCATTCCCTTTAGCGTCACTGGGATATCACCTGGTTGCCTCTCTCCGGCTGATCACCGGGATGCCCCAGGATCATCCGATATTCCCCATCCAGCCAACGACTGACGAAACCCATATCGTGTAGATTAATGGCGATCCACCTAGTGTTCTTGGACCTCAGTGTGAGCCCCAGGTACTAACGTGACCGAGCGCAGCTGAGCCATGAAGCCGCCCCAATGCTATCGCCTCATCATCACCAAGAAACTCCTGCTCAATCCTTTTCAAGTGCTTTAAAGATTGAAATTTAATAGTACTTTCAATATACTGCACAACATCTGAGGACTCATTACGAAGGAAACGGTAATTCAGATGTAGTTGATTTTTTAATTAAATGGTTCAACTAATATTCATGCAATTTATTGACGTTCTCGCCGTAATTTTTGCAGGCTTGTGGTTTCTCTCCAATCCGAACGTGGATATTTTTTAAATAGGCCCACACGATTTCAGTGCTCGGGGATAATGGACAGTAACTGATGTTTCGGTTTTTTACTGTCCAGGAATAAGTCGTCTGCCATTCTGAGGTAATTTTCAATTTCATCACCAACGATGTGATCTGCGCCATATGGAAGATCCTTGCTCATCACAATTTCGCCTATGGCTCTCATTCCTAGAACTAAGTCCCAGACTGGCTCTTTAACAAGAATTAAATCGCCACTGATGAGTGATAAACATCGAATAAGTGATGATATTTTTGCAGCTGACATTATCAATTTCTTTTGCTTCAGATAAGACTCGCTAGTTTTGGGAGGTTTATTTTTAATTCGACCATAGTCGAATGAAGAGATACGCTCATTGAGTTGTGCAAGAGAGAAATATTTTCATTTACAAAAAAAATGGGAAATCAAAGCTAAATCATAACGACAGAAACCTTCCAGACAATCGAGTACAACATCCGCAGATATACTCGTTATTCGATTAAAACCGCCAACGCCGGTTAATGCACAAGGTTCTTTTTATTCCCGTAGCCTGCGGATCATTTCATAATAAATCAGAATAATGATTATCCACCGTACCTAGCGATCAATCACTTTCCTAGTAAAGATTACTCATTTCAGATCTATTGATCAGACATAATTCGCAAAACTTGTTAAGTGAAACTCTCCACAAAACCAAGAATTTCCTGCATCCCGAGATTGTCAGTAATAAGTAAGGAAACTCGGAAGTACAATTTTACTGTTCTTGAAGGGACGTGAATGGCAATTCCCTCAGTTTCGAGGTATTTTAACTCACGCCCAGTTTTCGAGAACACAATTTGGTTAGCCAAAAGTTTCCGATCATTAGTATTAAATAGTATAAATAGATAGTAGATTACATACCTAGGCCAGTAAAGTAAGGAATGCCTCAGATCACATTTAGTTGTTGGCCGAGGCGAAGCCGAGGTCGACAATAATGTGATCTGAGGCTTTCTTACCTACTGGCCGAGGTGTGTATACTATTTTTCTGCTCGACGAAGCCGGAAAGCGGTAACTTCGTTTAGCGTAGCGGCCCGAAAGTTATCGCTTTCTGGCCGGAGGGCAGAAAAATACGTTTTGAAGGTTGGATTGATACGAAGGAGGGCGGCATGGGATAGATATATAGACAGCCCCACGTTTAGCGACTCCTCGATGAGACCCCAGAGCATTATTCGTCTCATAGTCGTCATAGCTCAAAAAAAGTGGCAAGTCGATTTTGGCTCCGTCCTTGAAACTAAGTTTTTTCCATAAATTCCCCTGCAGAAAATTTTAAATTATGGAATAATTGCTTTTCACTGAATTTATATAATCAATGTTTTTTGGAATATTCCTGGTAACTCGAATAGTAATCTCAAGACTTCTTAAAAAGTAATGAATTGAGCAGTGATAGGTCACGTTCTGACTATATGTCGCTCTTTCCATCGAAGCCTTCTTATCTTTGTACCCAACTTATAGGGCCCTGATTGAATAAATGTGTTGAGCTGCGTAAAACTCTTACAACATTGATACTCATTTCGTACTCTCCTATATGATACTCAGTAATTCTGTTCAACTTCTTCTATAAGCTCTTACACTGAATTTTCGTTATTACAATTTGTCATTGAATGTGATATCTTCAGTTTGATTTGTGCAACGAGATCGGAGATTAACTCTTTTGTAGTATTGACAATTTCTCCGATTCTGTCGCGAGAAATCTCGGGAACCTCTGCCATTTTGCAGCAAAAAGAATCAAAGTAGCAACTGGATTTTTTCGAACAACGGTTTTCTTCATTGCTCTATTTTGCCCGGACAATTGTGGCTATAATGGCATCTCAAGAAGTATATTATCACTCTGATGACTAGCAGAACTATTTTTGGTTACAGTACTTGCATCAGGCTCAGGCTGTTCATTTATACTCGGCCTGCGATATGTCCAGCGGACTGTTCAAAAAGTCTGATGTAAATAATCAATAGGCAAGATTACGAAGAAAGTCAAAACCTGTCCAATAAGCTACCCGAACAATCATTGCACACGAATTGATTTTCCAATATAGTCCTTCGGGACGAATCCTATGGGAGTCAGTGGCTGGAGGAAGTGTTTTTCTGACAAACCAACTCCTTTAACGGCGTCCTGAACCAGGGCCATCATGCGTGCCGGCAGTCTGGCATCTTTTCGCTCCGAGGACTGTACGAGGCTTCCGATTATGGCGTGTCACCCTGGCTCATGAGTACAGGCCGACAGGATGCGGACTTCTGTGGGATTTTACCTCTCCCCCTCTACTTTCACCCAAATCCCTATTCTTTTAATCCTACTACAATTATCCACTTTTGATATAATTGGGCATCACGCGGACGCAAAAGACCACCTTCCCGAGGGTCCCCGCGGGTGCATTGTCAATAGCTCGTAATTTTCTTGACTTAGTATTGGCGCTGTAGCGGTAGGTCTTAGGTTGTTCGAACGGACCTCCAGTATTGGATTTTTTCCCAGCTCAGGAACTTGGTTTGGGGTTTGGTTGGAAATGGCTTATGGGCCGAGAGGCCTGGGTAGCGTCGCATTCTAAATGTTCATTTACAGTTCCTACTGCATCGTCAGTATGACACTCGCATTCGTTTTCTATAACATATCTGAAACATATCTGAAAATATCTGAAACATGAGCCCCGTAGTTAAAAGAGGTTGTCCCGAAGTGCTCATTATTAACGTGATTGACGTATTGTAGACAATATTGCTAAATTACAGATTTGAAGCTGAATCCGGGTTCCCAGGAATTATTGGGTGCATAGATTGCACTCACGTTGTGATACATGCTTCCATTGAGGAGCATTGGAGTTATAAGAACTACAAGGGTTACTGTTCCATTAATGCCCAGGCCACATGTGATCATAAACAACGCATCACATCAATTGACGCGTTGACGTATCCTGGGAGAGTCCATGATGCCCGGATCTGGCGACAATCAGATGTCAAAGAAGCCATGCACGCTTTGAACAACAATGGCGGAAGCAGATATTTTCTACTGGGTAAACCACAAATTATTTTTAAGAAAGCAACGTTGATAATAAAATGTTTATTTTAAACTTTGGAACAAAACAGTCTTTTAACCAATTGAATACTGCGTTTAAGCACATTTTCCATGGACAGCTATTCTCTCAAGACTTCTGTAACATACCAAATATCATTTGCTTAACAAAAATGTTCTTTCAATGTGACGGTTGATGCTGGCTAGCCCCTAAGCCCAATTATTATGACACCAATCGTTGATGCACCGGAAGATATCCCGGAATACCGATAGACGCGACGATATACCCATACGCGATGTGCAATCGAGAGAGTGCTTGGTATTTTGAAGGGGAGATTTCCGTGTTTGCACAAAGATTGGGTCTTACTGTATCAGCCAGAGAGATCAGTAAATTTCTTCAAATGTTGTGCAATATTGCACAACATAATCATTGACTACGGGTACGAAATTTACGGAGTTAGCTTGATGATTCAAGCTGGACCATGGAAAACAGATCACCCCCCCCCCCCCCCCCCCACGTACTTGCCCGCGTGCATGTCTGGGAGGGTGATCTATTTGATCTATCTCCTGAGGCTTAGTCATAAAATAGATGTTTTAAATTTTTTTCTGATTACAGGGTGGAAGATGAAGTTGAGGATGAAGACGCGCATTCCGACGATAATTTGAAAGCCTGGAGATGAACCAATGCATGGGATGCTGGCGCGAACGCGAGAAAATCGTGATTTACAGAGAGGGCAGGAATTGAGACAGGAGATAATCAATAATTTTCTTGTATGAATAAATAAAGAAATGGCCACCAGGCGATTCCGAACAAATGAGAGGTTTCAGTTTTCCAGTTTAGAGCAACCATCTTTGGTTTTTTCTGTAATTATCGCATAGATAAAAAATTTCCAACACTGGGCAGAATTAGTCGAAACACTCGAAACTTATAAAACTACATAAGTTATGACAACTCAAACAATTGTCATAATGTTGAAAACTGACCTCGAATCGATACCGTAAATATCGATATTCGATTTACATCTGTTGTTACAATTTTCGCCACAAAACGCCATTACGTTTTGCATGTCATAATTTACGAGATATTTCTTTAACTTTAACGATGTTCATTTATGCGACATTCATGTGTATGTATTTCCTTGAATTTTCTTGCATAGGGATAAATAGATATACACTACGATTGTCAGCGAAGGCGCGGCTGCGCGCGCATTTCGGCGTGACGAAATTTCGAGGTATATCGATTGTTTATCTATATTAGATATATCTGCTTTTTATGATAGGATATATAGTCTGCGCTTCAATGAATCATCAATGAAACTAAAAAAATACCTCAGTGAACCCTCCCTCGGCTCAATACCCATTATGGAATTTGAGAAAAGTCTGCATGAACTCCATCTCCAATGCTGGCGGGCATTCTTCGGCACCTATCTGGACATCTGAAGACCGATAAGCCAATTGCGGTACCTCTGGAGGTTCAACAAGAGCCTCGCAAGTGACATTGGAGATCCCAACTATGTCTTCGGGTTTAGGGGTCAGTGAGGCTCGCTGGATCAACGGAGTTTTGAAGATGCAATTCAGCGATGTGCTGGGGCTTCTTGGGTATGTTGGTGATTGACCACTGAGCTGTTGAACCACTGCAGTGATTTGCGCATTTCCGAAGCCGCTTGAAACTGCAAATGGACGTGACAAGACCGGCGACTCAGGAGGCAAAGTTGCATCGTCTTTGTCGCAGGGTTGCCAGATACTGGCGAGGTATTCTCGTCAACGGGGAAGGGTGACTCGCCAGTTGGGAATGGAAACTCGCCACGAATATCGCCAGTGGCGGCAGTCGTTTTAAATTTGAACAACAATTTGAATTTAAAGATGGCACATATTTTCTTTTTCTTTTATTAATATTATTTGTTAATAAAATACAATGAACACAGAACAGCCAGAGAAACGATTTATTTATTTCTAATAAAGAGGTTTATTTGAAAATCTTTATTTGATTTAAATAATTTAATTTTTTGAATTGTATATAGTTTTCATTAATATATTTATTTCCTTTTACGGACTTTTAGGGCTTCCGTTCCCTTTACAAAACATTTACAACGGGAACTTAATCTAAGCTTAACCTCCACTTTACTTTGTAATAATAATGAGTCAGGGAATCAGGGGGGCCTCCGTTTCCGTGCTCCTCGTGTTCTTTTACACAAACTCCCCCTTCGATTCTCACCCACGCGCCCCTCTAACCCCCCTAGCACTCGCCTCCTCTCCCCAAACCTTCATCCTCCTGCTCTACCCCATTCCTCTTCTGCCCCCTACCTCCATCGATTCCTTTCTCACTCCACCATTCTCATCTGTTATTGTCCCTTCTCTATCCCCTTCCCTCCCCACTTTCCGTCCTTCATTGGCCAAGCACCCTTTCAATTCGCACCACGTCCATACTTCCTCCTCAATCCATACTCTCTGCCCTGTATACCTTACCACTTTTCCTTTTGCTCTCCCTTCCCTCACCTTCCTTCCTATTGCCCATTTTATCCTCCATGTCAGGTCGTTTTCAATCCTTTCTTTTCTCCCCTTCAGCTTTCTCTTTTCTACCATCACTTCCCTTTTCACATCCATATTTCTCAGTCTCACCCACACTAACTTCCTCTCATTCCTTCCATCCCCATTCCCTAATACTCTTGTGTCCTCAATCACTCCCTCCACCCCTAACGAGCTCACCAGCCCCCGCACCTCTTCTCTACACTGAGAGAAAATATTCGTCGTTTCTACGGAATACGGTGCCAACGGCACCAAATTTTTAGCACCAACCGACAATTCATTCCGTACAACGGGAAATTCGTCAAATGAATGGCATAATCAGTTGGTACGAATAATTTCGCATCGTTAGCACCGTATTCCGTAGAAACTGCGGAATTTTTCTCTCAGTGTACCACCCATACTCACCACAGACATCCCCCTCATCATCACGTTCCTCTTCCTCTTATCTCTCTCATCCATCTCCCGTTTATCCGCCAACACCCCCACTCTCTTTCTCCATCCCACAGCATCCTCCTGCCTTTGGGAGCCCCCTTCATCTCCACCCACCTTCCCATCCAATCGTGTCGGGGCTTTGGCGTAGTGGTAGAATCTCTGCCTACTACTCCGAAGGTCCTAGGTTCGCGCCCGGCCGACGGAGAATATTTTTTTCAAAATATTTTCTCATGGATTCCGACCGATGCAGGAACTTCCGTGTGTGCTACCGGCGGTACCCATAAAATGAGGACCGCTCAGCCGAGCGGGAACCTAACCCATCATAGGCGCCGGCCATCGTAGCACAGGGGTTTCTGGAGGTTTACCCTGTGTTTAGAAATACGATGGCCTAAAAATGGCGAAAGTCGGCCCCAGCCGCATGGGTAGGTGTCCGATACGCCCCCAGAAGGAATGCTTACTCGGCCGCTACCGGGGGCGTACAAATGAGAGGGACGAAGGAAAAAAAAAAACCTTCCCATCCAATAGTACCTCCAACCTTCCTAAGCTCTCTTCAATCTCTTTTACTTCCTGTCTCCTCTCGTCTTCCTTCATCCTGTCACTCTCACCGATCTCCCCTATCCTCTGCCATATCCTCTTTTTCTCCTCCTTCCATTCTTCTCGCCATTTACTCATCTCCTCATTCATTCCTCTTATCCCATCTTTAATTTCCTCTCTTTGCTCTTGCAGCTCGCTCAAACATCCCATCACCTCCTTTTTTAGCGAAATGATCATCGATGCCACCTCATCTATACCTGTTTCACCCCTTTCTTCTTCTACCTCCTTCTTCCTCATTCTCTCCGGAGTTCTCTTTGCCCTTTTTCCACTCTCAGACCGCCCTCACCCTCCTCACCCCCTTCTATCCACTCCCTTTCCCTTTTCTTTTTCTCCTCCCCCCCTGACTCTCCCTCGCTTTCTGAGCCACCTGTTCTCCACGCGGTAAGATTTGACATCGACGACCACCTCGCCGCATCCAATTTCAACCTTTCCACATTTGTTTTTCTCCCTCTCCTAGCCACACACTCAACCTCCCCGCCCCGACTCCCTCGAACCTTCTCCGTCCCATCTGCCTTCCCCACTCTCCTATAACCCTCACCTATTCCTACCGACTCAACCTTACCCTACCCAACCTTGCTTGGAATTTCCCTCTTTTCCCACCTACTTCCGATGTAGCCTTTTACTCAACACCCATACACCCCATACGTACTCACTCACTTACACTCACACCCTCACCTTACTCACCTACACACCACACTCCCTGTTATCTTTCTACCCTCCCTCTTCTCATACTTCCTATTTCACTCTCCACCCTTTCCTCATGCACTTCTCTACGCTATCTTTACTCTCACTCTCCTCGGAAAAAACCACCTACTCCCTTCCCTTACCTCCCTTCGCCTTTTCGGTGATTTTTCTGCATGAAAAAAATCTCACCTTCCTAAACTCACGCACCCGACACTTTTCACACCGGAAACGGAAGCCCTTGAATTGAATATAACAATTTATTTGTTTTAAATATAATTAGAGTGAAAATATAATTTTTATAATTTAAATAAATCATTTCTTAAATTTAAATAAATTTTGTTTTATTTTTCCTAAATGCTTTTATTTAGTCTAAATAAATTTAAATAAATGTTTTTTTTTAATCTAATAAACATGGTTAATAAAAAAGTTTTGTTTTAATTAATAGAAACGTTTAGGGCGTGTATTCCAAATGAAAATTTTCATTTAATTTAAATAAAGTTTATTTGATTTAAATAAACCATTTCTCTGAGTGTTTTGTATAATAGCAGTGAAATAAAATTTGTGGAATATAACAATATTATAATTGCAAAAAAAACCGCTTAAATCTACGAAGATTCTGCCCCAGACAACCAGCAAATTTCATCATACTGTGCAAGGAGATCGAACATTTCATCAGCCTCTTTCAGTTCAAGATCAAGGTTGAGTACATTGTCATTCCCGTTGTTATTAGCAGCAGGTTCCAAGGAGATATTCTTTCTGTCATACATTGCACTGTTAAAATCTTTTAGCATAGCTTTTGATGATACATAGTCATAACAACAAAAACCGAAGACTCGAAGATAAATTCGAATCCTCATAATTGCAACGAGCATTGGCATAAGCATGCGATTTCGAAGCTTATTCTTCACAATAGTCATGATACTGAACATGCGTTCTATTTCAGCATTACTTATTGGTAAAATAAGAGTTCTAAGTGCAAAATCACTCAAATCCTTGAAAACCAGCTTTCCGTCTCAATTTTTTAAACCCTTCACGGTTAGCCAAAACTCTTCAGTTGTCGTAGTTTCATTAAAATCAAGAGTAATATCCACCAATCTCATTCCTTGAAGACGTCGCCATTGAGTTTCGACTGCACTTCGATCAATCGTCTCATCTGAAAAAGATAAAATATAAATTTCAGTAATTGGAGGATACGTAATGAGCTTGAAGATGTTCAGAATAAGAATACCTGCTAAATCCCATGGTAGGTCTTGAACAGGAATCGTACTTGCTGGCGCTAAGCATAATTTTGGTGATAATAATCTCATTCTTTCAATCATATCCATGTTATGCGGAAGTCTGTTAATCAATTACAGACTAATTGAAGGAGGTAATCTCGAGCTCGAAGTTTGACGATCAATAGTTCTTTCGACCCCAGAGTTGTTGTCTTTACATGGTCCAAGAATTTTTTACCATAATCTACAGCATCAGGGGGAAGAAGGGAGTCACCAAACGAATCATTACTCATCTCGATGGCCTTGTTAACAGCTGTAATATCAGCTTGATGTAGCATTTTATTCGACATGTTTGTTTCATCAGCTGTTGGTTTTAAAAAAGGAGGTTCGAATATTCGACGAACTATTGAGAGCACCAAAAGACGAAGATCATCATATAATGATGCAACATTTGCGTTTTCTCTTTGATATGCATCATTCACAGACATCACCTCTTTCAATATACCTTGAACGAAAATCAGGTATAAAAAAACATCGCCTTGTTTATATGCATCCGCAAGAACATGAGCTTCCGTGCTTTTTTGTCGAATGTAGTTGTTGCTGTGTTGAAAAACTCTTTCAACTCTCGCCACTGCTTAATAATGACTGGAACTGCGTTATAAAAAGCTAACCAACGTGTGGTAGACAATGCCACTAATCTTCGTGGTGGTTTACCTTCCTTCATACTTCCAAATAGAGCTTCCCAATTTTCTAAACGAAGAGAGCTGTGAGAAAAGTAATTTTTACTTTGTTTAATGACGTTTTCACACTCAGATGGTAGCTGATCGGCAGCTTTAGATGCACATAAACTCACTGAGTGGGCCATGCGCTTCATGGGTTGTAGAGACGGCTTCTTGTAGACGACTGGACAAAGCTTTGGTAAATTAGTCAGATGGTCAATACTACGTATTGACCCATGGCAAGCAACATAAAGAACCAATCCTATGTCAGTTAACTTTGAGTCATCAGTTTGCTTCGCAACACCTAAAATGAGACAATAAATAAATTCTATCCTGCTATTAGTTTGCAATAAATCATACCACACTGTTCCAGACGCTTCTGCCCAACAGATAAAATTTCTTTGGCATGCTTTTGATGACTCTCATGCTTTTGTGGGCTCTCAGTCCTTTGGTGCACCACCTACAATATGCTTCACGTTTATTTTTTACAAAATAAGACTCTGGAGCTCGTGCCAGCCATCCTAGTAGTAAAAAAACGCTAAATTTATCAACTAACAACATCAAGTAATAAAAAAAAAAACAAGTAATCAATTCACTTTTTCTTCCGTGCAGAATTTTATTCTTATTTTAATTGGACAGTCGTACATACCTTTGAAAAGTTCTTCGTTCCCCCAGTCTTTATTGTAGGTTCTGGACGTTTCTTTTAATTTTGCATAGTCAATCTTTTTGACATTCAAAAAACTTCCTTTCGCAGCTTTACTTTTCTTGTCAGTAGGTTTGTGTACTTTTTTTCGGTTTCAATAAGTTTTTTTTGTTGTTTTATCACCACCATCTTTTGTTTGTTAGTCGCAGTCTTATATTTTCATCACGGTTTGTAAAATAAATATGACTCATCCAAAACACCCCAAATTAAGTAAAAACACTAAACGCTGAAACTCCGACTGGATTCCTACTGCTACACAAACTACCGGAATGTCAACACAAACGACTGCAGATTCAAACTTCAAAGATCATGTCAGTGTGACGAACGACGAACAGGGAATTGCCATTTGACTAGCGTGGTAATGGTAAACAACGACAAATGGCGTTCTCGACAAAATTCTGTATGAATCAAGACATTTACTCACCTCTCATTCTTCAATCTCCACAATTGTAAAATTGTAAATTTATGTATTATTATACTGAGTTATTGAAAAAATATTTTTTTTAATGTTTAAACTTTTTTAAATAAAAAAAATTAACAATTTTAAAAACTAGGTATCTTTTGAAACCTCCTCATATTTATAGATAATTCGTGGTGGCGTCAGTATAAGCGAAACTGGCTTTAAATAATATAAATTTTATGGCAAAAAACTTTTCTTACCATTTACCCTTTGTACTATTCATACTTTTTGCTATTTATACATTTTGCCGTTTATACATTTTACCATTTATACTTTTTACCATTTTCTCTTTTCATCATTCACACTTTTTAGCATTTACACTTTTTGCCATTAAGACTTTTTGAAATTGAGATTGTTTTTCGCAACATTCGAAATGGCCAGTTGGCGAGTTGACGAGTAGATTCAAAAAATAAGATGTGATAAGATGATTGAAGTTTATTTCCATCCTATGTCGCATTGCACAGAACTTACCTAAATGTCATGATAAGATCAGTTTACCTTTTCTGGCTGCGGTTGTCGGCGTTTGCTCTTCTTCCATTTTTCTTTTCGGAGATCCAGCCGTACCAGCTTTGATCAGTCCAGTTGTGGACAATCCCCAGATTTCCAAAACCTTTTCATCTTTGGAAGACGGTTTCAAATCAGGAGGTATGGTTGGATTTCACCAACCATACCAGTTTTCACCAACAGTCTTTTCATCATGCTCTGTTTCTCCAAAGCCCGCTTTTTGAGGCCATTCCACGACTGCAAAGGAAATTAGCATAATGGAAATAGGACAATAACTATTGAAAACATGAGCTTTCTTCATTTGCTACCAGCACTCACTGCCATGCACTGCGCAACTCACTTTGGTCCACCGTAGGACGACACTAATGTTGCCACCCTACACAGAAAAATACTTTAGCATGACTAGCAACAAAGATGAAAATAAAAATATAATACTCACTATTTCTACACAGCTTCTTTTTTATGTGCCCACAAGGTCCCAGATCCCCGTCTCGTGCGAATTCTAGGTGGCAAGACATGAAATCAACCAGAAGGTCCAGTTGCTGATTCGGCATTCGGATTGAACGAGTGAGCTTGGTGGTTGGCATAGAATTTTGAGGAGCATCATTTTCCTGATCCTCTTCATTTATGCTAACATTCTCCCTATAATTGGTCCGCATTAGTAAAGAAGAACTGATTTGATACTTTATATTTACTTCAATTTTCCTCGCAGAATTTAGAACATAAATTGAAGTTTCAAGATGCAAAATGACGGTCGTTTTTTTAAACGGTCAATTCAAGGAGAAATCATCACAAAATTACCCGACAGGACCGTCATTTTCTTCCCCTGTAAAATGACCGTCAGAAATTGAAATGTTCACCAATGACGTCAATTGCACCTATATAGATGTTGCCAATTTTTAAAATTTCCAAAATTTCAAGAAATGTCAAAATTTCTGCAATGTTGAATATTTTTCAAAATTTTGAAAATCTTCAAAATCTTTATAAATTTTCTCAAATTTCCACCGTTTTCACAATTTTTAGAACTTGAATTTTTTTCTCAAATTCTACAAGTTTCCAAACTTTCGAAACTTTCAAAACTCAACTTTAAAATTTCCAAAAACCTTTCACATTCTAAAACCCTTCAAAATTTACGAAATGTTTGGCATTCTTACAACTTTTTAACGCCTCTAAATTTCCCAACATTTTCTAAATTTTTAAAATTTCAAAAAAATTCCAAATTTGCCAAATTTTTAAAGTTTCAAAAATTTTCAAAATCTTCAAATTTTTTTTCAAATTTTCTAAATTTCAATTATTCCTAAATCAATTGACACAATGCTGACCGAGAATTGACCGTCATTTTGATGGTCAGACAATTTCCTTGCATCTCTCTCAGATTGGGATTTTTGTGATTATCGCAATGATAGCTTTTGACAACAGCTTTTGACAATATTAGCTTCCTACCCTCGGCAAATAACCTAGACGATCTTGCCCCGAGTGCCAATTATGCTCGCGGAGATAGTCCTTCGAGGGACTCAAAGTGTTAAATATTATTTTTAATTCCTTACCTGATCTCAGCCTCCGTAAACATCCACGACTTCATTTTATTTTTACAGATTGTATAACACTTTGTTACATTTATTATCATTCAATAATGATTATAATATATGCAAATCAATAATTTGCATGTATTTTTCAATGAAAAGACAATATTTTATTTATTATTTTTCACTTTACTTGAATAACCCACAAATCTTTTCAAATGAATAGCGTATGCGAGCGCTCGTATTCGTCAACTCACCCAAAAAAAAAGCGAAAGTGACACCTGGCGGCAACAAAATTATAAGGATTTTAAGGTACTCTAAACGCGCAGAATTTCACCCCAGTGGTTAACTGACTTGTCACTGCCCCTTTTACTTTATATTTTTCAGCTACGTGTGGCGAAGTAATTGAATAGAACGAAGAAATAGGTATAATTAAATGAAAAACACTTATCAAGATGCATGAATTGACAGCAAGTTTTCTGCATGGCGGCATAACCTAACATGTTAACTTGCATTTATTTTCGGCCATAAAGAGAAATACCTACGTTTGTTATCTCATGGGTACGTTTTTTCGACGCGAGCTCTATGAAGGGTGCACCCATTTATGATAGCCATGGGATGACAACTACTTGCCCTCCCCCCTCCCTGGAGTAATGAGCCTTAGGAGACCCCCAAGGGACTGAGCACGAGGGGACTAACAAGGAGGGGTACCATTCGGGTTGTGAGCTGACGAGGGTTGACACCAAAACATATAATACGAGATATATAGCGAACTATCACACATTAAGCTAACAATTGTGTATCTTACGGAAATAAATTGACTAACAGATCTATCGGAAAGTTAGATATAATCCTTACTACAGACACCTTACTACAGATCAGAAGTGGGATAAAAGACACAGGTGTTTAGCAATTCAATTAGTGCGGGTTCAAAGTGAAGTGCAGTTCAACTCAAGACTCATAATGTCAGATTACTCGCCATCTGAGGAACGTGATCATGATCGCAGGTCGGGTAAACAGCGACGTGAGGCTAGCTACGGAAGGCATCGGAGCAAGAAGAAACATAGTGAAGAGCGTTCTCGAGGCTCCGAGAGACGCAGTTATTCCGATTCTCGCTCCAGAAGCAACTCCAACCAGCGATACAGACCTAGCGAGGTGATACCGCTGAGATCTAGAACGGATTTCTCACACAATTCTAATACCACGGAATCAAGCTCGCAGAGGAATGCGATGCAGGTGAGTGGGAAATTTGGTATGCAGGTTTTTCGAGGATTTCACGGGGTCATCCAGACAAAGCGTAATGGAGAGTTCAGCCATTCAGGCTGCAGCTCTAAAAACAGTGACTGAAGCGTTGGATGGTCATAATCTGGCATCTCAAAATAGGATTACCGCTCGAGACCCAGAAGGCTTGAGAAGTAGATACCTGAATGAGAAAATTCTGCCGGAGTGTGATCGGTCCGATGGTCAGCTAACTGCAAGAGATTAGTTAGACAACACCAATCAATGTGGAATTATGTATAACTGGAATGATAGGGAAAAATTGTATTTGGGGCCGTTCGAGCTCAAGGGTAATGATCGAAGTTGGCGGAATGCCACCCATCTCTCAAACCAAAAAATATTAAAGTTGGGAGGCCTTTGAAATAGCGGTAATGAGACGTTTTCCATGTGAACCAAGATACGGTAAACTATTATTCGAAGCATGCAATTATAAGAGCAAGGCCGGTCAACATTTAGTCACATATATTTTTGAAAAACTCGCAAAATTTCAGAAAGTCAAGCTGGATTTCCCGGACGAAGTTCTCATTGATTGCGTTATTCACGGAATTAGCGATGAAATCTGGCAGGGAAATGTGATAGCTTCGAAGTGTAAAACGATTAGGGATCTAAATATCGGAACCAAACTTGTCCGGAGAAAACCCAACACATGTTACCAATATGGCAAACGCGGCCATAAAAAGGGGTCTTGCCCCGAATCCCAAACAGCCGAACATTGCAGGGCCGAAGAAAATCCCCATAAAAACGGTCGGGCGGAGAGCGGTAGAAAAAAAATGTGGGTTCACAGAACACATTGAAGAAGAGTGTTTCAGAAAACAAATGAAGGGAGGTAAAGGTGAGACGAAGTCATGACTAGTCGAGGGTACAAGAACTTCTGAAGTTTTACATGTAGAAACAAAATATTCAAAGAAACCGATAAAAAAGTGTTTGATCAATGGTGAAACTGGGCACGATTGACCTGGGAAGCAACTGCTCTATTATGCGAGATAGTGTGACAAGAACATTAAACTTAACAGTCAGCCATACAAATCGGTCGCTCATGGGCTTCAATCATGCACTTGTTAATCCTTTAGGACGCACCAATATCAAAGTCGGAATAGATCATTTGAAAGTGAAATTGAAAATGTACATTGTGCCGGATCATGACTTGACTCGCAAAATCATCATAGGTAGGAATGTTTTGAGAAAACATGGGGTCCACGCCACATGCGACTATAATGAGGTACAATTCAGCCAAGGGTCCACCCGAGATCAAATCAAGGTGCTTGGAGATCAGATAGGGAACGTTAATGACCTAGAGATAATGAAAATAGGTGACGTGCTCATGGTAGATACCAACGACTTGAGGCCTATTGCTTACGCCGAGGTTGAAAGTGAAAACCTCAGTGCCATTGATAAACCTAGACTTTTGAATCTACTCAATCGGTACCGAAAAAATATTTCCATCAACCTTGGAGAGTTAGGAAAAACGACCGCGGGTGAAATGAAAATCGAATTAACAACTAATGAACCAGTCTATTCTAGACCTCGGCGATTACCAATATCTGATCAACAATTAGTCAGAAAAATGGTGGAGGAATTAGAAAGCACCGATATTATTCGCAAGAGTAAGTCACCATATGGTAGCCCCATCGTGCTGGTTAACAAAACGAACGGAGAACGCCGTCTCTGTGTCGATTATCAGGAATTGAATAAAATCACTAAAAAAATAAAATATCCGTTACCAATAATCGATGATCAGATCGACCAACTCGGCGCGAAACATTTCTATATTTCCCTTAATTTGAAATCAGGAATTCCATTGAGAAAACCGCCTTTGTGACCCCAGATGGTCAGTACGAGTATTTACGAATGCCATTCGGATTGACCAATGCACCAGCCGTTTTTCAATCGATAATGAACAAAGTATTGAAAGACTGCGCATTAGTGAGCATCGACGATGTCCTACTGACCAGTTCAACGAACGAAGACGCGTTTTCCCAATTGGAAACGGTTTTGAAGGAATTTCAAAAACATAATCTCACGTTAAATTTGAAGAAATGCAAGTTTTTCCAGATAAAAATCGAGTATTTGGGGAGGGAAATTTCTGCCGAGGGGGTCAAGCCAGCTAGCCTGAGGGTAGCTGCCGTTTTACAAGCCAGCGATCCCGTCAACATTAAGCAAGTACGCCAGTTATTAGGGCTTACTGGCTATTTCCGTAGATTCATTCAAATCTATGCACGACGGGTAGCACCATTAACTAATTTGTTGAGGGGCGGTGTACCATGGCGCTGGGGGGCTGAGGAGTCAGGCGTTGTGAGTGAAATGAAGAAAAAATATTGGCTAGCCGAACGATATTAACGGTTTATGACCCTGACCTCGAAACTGAGGTTCATACAGATGCTACTGCTAATGGATTAGGAGCAATTCTAATACGAAGCCATGGGGCAGATAAGGTCGTTGTTGCCTATTACAGTCGTAAAACGACCTCAATTGAGGCAAAATATCACTCGTACCTTGGACTTCTGAGGCTTATATCCAACTGTTTTTCTCTTCAAAAATGCAATTAATTGAGAGTATTTACTGATGTCCACATTATTCCGGTATACTCACGTTTTTTTGAGCATTGAAAATCGGGACCATAAAGTCTTTGGATCCAATTTTTCTGATAATAAACCGAATTAAGTGGAAAACTAACTCTCCCAGAGAAGTAGTGTGGTTATCGTTTAGCCATAGTTTAAAATCAAAGTGGCATTTTTCATACTTTCTTGAAGATATTTCCGGCGAAATATCATGTGCATATGATTTGGCAATCTCAAGAATATCATGTGGTATATAAGTGTCATCACTGGTATAAAATTCTTGTATTATGTCGTCGCACATCTTCGTTCATCATGAATTGGAGTTGTTGAGTCGATTTCACGCTTACGGTGAAGGTCACTTTGTCGTTTGCACGTTATTTTGTGTCTGGATATTCATATCACTGTCTGCATATTAGGGATTCTCAGGCTTTGAGATTTAAATTATTTATAACAACATGAATATGGCTTCAATTTTATCCAAAATCTAATCCCCTCTAAGTTGCATGGAACCGCTCGTTTACCATTTATTCAAAACTTGACGGAGAGAATTTTGGTATACTTAAAACACCAGTTACGCATCGGGAAGTTAAAAAATGAAAACTATCAAACGATAATGGCATACTTTAATTTAATGCATTTCCTGAATGGTTAGGCAACAATAAATTGAATTTTATTGCGAATCATAAAATGACTAATACTTCTAAATATTAAAGACAAAAACTGGAATGCGGAATTCCACTATGAAAACTATAAACATCAGAATTCAAAGTACCAAAAGAATGATTCGCGTCATTTGTCATCTCGCTGTCTTCGCTGTAGTATCTCAATAAAGCCCCCATAAAGGAGTAAGTACTAAATAATGGTAACAATGATAAACACTTAGAATTTCGAAGCGAGAGCGTCCTCGGTCTCAACTACGAGGCGGTCTGTGACATTCTCACTCTTTTGCTAAATTAGAGGCAAAAAAATCCTGAAAATAATCGGACCTACTTTCCACTATCCCTAACAAATATATAATTTCATGTTTGCCTGGAGTCGGGTGAATTCAAAGATATTTAATTTCGAATCAAGTCTGCTGAGAAGTTACTGCGGAACCTCCAAATGTTCATGCCTTACCGAACATAAAACTGTTTAACTATCGACAATAGTCCAGGTTCATTGAATTTACAGATGATAGTATAACGTTGAGATATTGGAATATTTGGCATAAACGATTAACTATTTTGAAAATTGTCTTTCCCAATCTTGAAAAATATACTGCGCGACACTTATCACGTGACTGATGACGGAGAGGCGCGACTCTTGAAGCGCGTGTGGCATTAGGTCATTTCAGAGGAAAGTCACGGTTTTATACTTTACGTAGACACCGACCATTTTCTAGATTGGGGGTTTACCCACCTAAGAGACCCGCCGGAGGACTCCGGAATTCTCGCACCACTCTCGAAAGCTGTGAGAGTACACTGGGCGCGAAAAGGGGATGCATCATGAAGAAAAAAGAACACTGTTATAAAGTACTGTCGCGACGACCTCATGTAGTCACATAATGACGCAAATATACACACACGAGCATTTTTCGTACTGAAGAAACTCAATTCTATACAAAAAGGATGCAAGGCGTGAATTCCGTATACTAGCCTCCCTAGTACTAAAGTGTATATATGGGGTATTCCATACCAACTTGGAAAACCCATGACCCTTACCTCTTCAAATTCTGATGACGATTTTTTCTTAGGCTCTACCATTAAACAGTAATCTGAAATTTTTTTAGATTTTTTTCTAATCAGAAGAAAAAATCGGCTCCGATTTAAAATTCTGAAAAAAATCACTAAAACCTGATAAAATATACCAAATCTTTAGAAAATAAAAGAAACATAGAATTCTTATCCGGTAGGTCATTTTCATTGGGTGACCATAATATTCTATTTGTCAGTCAGTAAACTCCGCCAAGTGTGAAAAATTTTAGAAGCTCGACCTTAATTTATTTGTGCATTTTTGAAAGTTTTACACCAGTATGATAAGACGGTGTTGAAAAAAATCAACAATATGGGACTGCAGAGTGAACTACGTCAAAGGACCCCGTATGAACGAATGTAGAAAGGCTTCATAAACAAAAATGATTCAATATACGAGGTGTTACGAATAACGAAAAGTGACCATTTTTATAATCAGCCATTGAGAAAAATAGTTTCCAGTTGATGCCCATAACGATATGCTCAAAATTTGTCAAAAGGCCAACAGCTTTTTATGTAAAGATTCAAGCAAAATCGATGTAGTTGTTTTCATACATTCCCAAAAATCATGATTTATGTTTAAAAAGTAAAAATATCCCATAATAAGGATCGAATTCCATTTTCATCCCCTGAATCGAAAACTACATGTAAAAACAAGAATTTTGAAAAAAAAAATATAAAATTCCGTTAATTCCTCCCAAAGTTATGAATATTTTTAAGAAGGGAGGATTGGTCAAAGATCGGATATTCAAAAATTCATATCTTGTCAATGATGCGATAAAAAAAATTGAACAAAATCGTAGAAGTTAATCCTAACCAGTACTATTAGATACACTGGCAACTCAACTTCCCCGCTCATACACCCAGTTAGGTGGTCGTTCGGTGGTTCAAGGAGGTTGCCGTTTTTTCTTAGAAAACCCATTGAAATTGGCCCATGGCAATGGGGTAATCGATAAAATTTATTTTTTTGAGAATATTCAGGTACTAATAATCTGTAAAACCTGGTAAATATATACAATTTTCAAACAAATCGAACATGCGGTTTGAAAATGTTGATCGAGTTGGGATGGAATCGCTCATATACAGAGATGAGCAACTAGGCGTCGTAATAATCAATAATGGACTAGTTTTGTTATTCGAAATAATTAATAATTAGCTCGGAAAAAGCGATAGACAAAATCACGTAGGGGAAGCATACAACTCGAAACGCGCAGACAAAAGCGGGCTGCCAATACGATGGTCGATTAACTACTGCCGCTGATTAACTTCTGAATTCATATCGCAAATATACGCACAAGTTTCCCTTTTGCACCTCAGATAGCCGTGGTGTTTCCACCTGCCTGAGTGTGCGATCTGAGGGGTAATCGTTGCGCGATGAGAGGGTCAACGCTGCGAGATGTCCGTAATCGCAAATGCGAGATTCATACGGTTGAAAACCAAGTAATTTTTATATCCGTCTTTATGAAATTCATTAAAATATTAAATATATAAACCTCAAACTTACCTATTCCATGGTGGTTAGATGACCTTCAGTGAAAGGCATAGAACGAAGGGAAAAATAGTCATTCCATAATTTTCACTTTCCAATTTCAGTATGCAACATTTGATACTAGCAAAAATTTTAAAATTAACTACTTCCATATGTTTCAGATTTCAATAAATGCGCCGCAATCTGAGCACGAGTCCCTGAAAAATTGAGAAAATCTACATCATGCAACTCCTGATTATAGTAGTTTCAACAATATGTATTACACTATTCAGCTGCCACTGCACGGAGATGGAAAGTTTCCAGGATTTTACAGATGTCGATACGGACGCTTCGGAGCTGCTCGAAAATGCTCAAAACTACACTAATCGTCTGAAGATATTGAAGAAGACAGTTCCAAGAATATTGTCGAAAATCTCTAGGCTGCACGGAAGATTTAATGTAACTGAACACCAAGCAATCGATGAAATCAGAGGCTACATAAGTGATAATAAGCTATTTCGTTTCGCTGAGTATGTTGATGCTATAAATACGTTGTATCAACAATTCATACGATATACGGGTGGCGCCAATTTTGAGAATTCTACCATTGAATCATTTGCACGAGCTGTCCTTTCAGAAGGTTACTACTTATTACCTCTAAATCAAATGTATGAATTCGTGCAAGCACCTGTCGAAGGAAGTTCAGAGAGTCTCTTCCATTTGCTCATCAAACAGAAAGAGTTAAACGTACGTAGACGCATGTAAAATCTTATTTACACACTATCCCTATGCATTATCTGAAATTACAGGATAGGCAAGGCAAAGGTTGTGGGAGACCCAGGTCCCTTAGGGAACAAGTCTATAGGATGTACAAGGCAATTGCACTGTACATGGCGAAAGGATATACAATGAAAATTTCTGCATATGGCCTACTGAAGAAGTTAAATAACAAATCGGTTGCCCAGGAAATAAGAGATGTACGTAATAAGCATGATGTGATAATGGCTGCAATAAAGCACACCGTGCTGGGTTTTGTCAGTCAGACCCCCCAGGATATGGAACTCTGCGGTCCTGAGGGAGAAGGTGGGTATTGATTAAATTCATACAATGATAGCATTTATGTTTTGAATAGTTCAATAATTATGATTTATTACAGAGGAACAGTGAAAAAAGTGATGAATCTTTTTGGCGTTATCCCAATCCTGAATAATTAGCTTGCGACAAAACACGTCAGATGGACTATTGTCGCTTCATCGATTCTATCTGGAAAATTTACGTGGGATGAAGGAAACATTTCAGCAAACAAAACATAATTATACATGGATTGTTGTCATTACAAATTAAAAAAGTTCGCAACATATTCCTCATGTTCCTTGAGTGGTCCCAAGTATATGAACGGAACGCATGCATGCAGTAGTTTGTCACAATAGAAGGAATGGAATTATTTACGGTTTATAATACATTATATTGAATAATATTTGCATCATGCACTCACAGTACATGGAGGAAAAAGTCATGATACACTTCTGAACCAGAATGCTCATAGATATACATCGAATATGGGAAAAATGTGGATTTTCCGTATTGCCGTGTTCTCCTCCTCGTTCAGGTATTATCCCTGTTCGGAACTTCGAATAGCTATTTGTGTCATAAGGCCGATAGACGGCGGTTTGCGAGGCGGGTGAGTTTGCCCCACGAGGTGGCGGGAAGGCATGGACGAGGCTCGGCGAAGGCGAGCCGAGTCATTGCCTTACCGCCACCTCGTGGGGCAAACTCACACGACTCGCGAACCAACGTTATCGGCCGCATGACACAGGCTATTTTTTTCACGTATGCCTGACCTGCGGAAGGGGGCGGGGTGTGGGGGGGCGGAGCCCCCCCACCTGGAAAAAACACAACAGCAAAAGAAAATAGAATAAAAGTAAAAAAAATACTAGAAGGCAAATTGAATACTCCAACTATTTTACTTCATCTGGGGTTTCTGGGATCCAATCGTCCATTTTTTTTGTCAATAAATTTTTTACGTTAATAAGATCACTACGATGGGATATTTCACACACACTGGCTGATCTGATGTGTACGCGAGTTGGAAACTACGAGAGGGGTTAGGAATCAGTGGCGCCACGCACCGACCGAACTATGCAATATTTTCCCCTCTCGGTTGTGAAGAGTGACGGTTATCGGCGCACTTCAAGTAGGGCTTTTGAGAGGCTATGGCCCGATAAGTAATGAAAAAAGGCCATGGCCCCCACATTCTCGTGTTTTGACGGCCATAGACGATAATTTCACCTCATCGACCGAACAAGCGGCCCCAAATCACCACTTTTCAGGCATCAGTGAAAAAAAAGTAAAAATTACTAAGAAAAATACTATCCAGGCTGTCGTTCTGGAGATTTCCGCTCGCGCAGAGTTTGCGAAGGCGCGAGCAAAAAGTCCTCACAACCACAGCCGGCAAATATTGGAGTGAATATTTCCCCTAGAAATGACTGTGACGCACGGGCCACACGGGGTAATTTTTCCGGGGGAACGGGAGAATATTACTGACGGTGCACCCGTGTCTTAGCCCATACCCTACAATATTCCCTGGCTTTCTCACTTCTCTTATTCTTTTTTTCGATGTTTCATAAAAATGTTATAATAACAGAATTGTATTGCTGGATTGAAGTGCGCATAGATATCGAAGGTTCTGACGTAGGGCGCCAACTGTTGATAAAAACAAGTTAACTCGTGGAAACACAAGATGATTCGATGCGAAATATGCGTTTATATATATAAATTCCTTGCTCTCATTAGTCTAAAATACACGGGTAGTTTTGCGGCAAAAAAAGGCAATTTCACAATTTTTGAGCGAGTTATGGATAGATTCGAGTTATGAATTTCATTGAGATGAAACATTGTCAATTTTTTAATTTCTACTGACCACTTTATGTATCAAATTAATTGAAATTAATCTACCACTCGTGCGTACCAATATTTGTGCTTTTCAAGCTAACTTTTTCGGAACCTGTAAGTTGTCTGTGGACTTCAACTTGTGCTAAAGATGTCAAATTATTTGCATAGCATTCTTGAACACTACCAGCCGGAAATAGTGATCTTGCGCACTTTAAATTACTGATCTCTAAGATCAGTTTCTTGTGCTTCATTGAGAGATGTTGAGCAAAACCACTCAGATGGGATTCTCTCCAATCCCACGCGCTGACGATTGTGCCACATGAAGTAAGCATCGCGCTCCAAACAGTTATTTTTAACAGGCGAATTGCATTTTCGCCCTATCCAGGGTCCTTTACGCTTCTTCGTTTGTGTGAGTTTCTTTAAGATGATGAATGCTACAGGATCGAAATAGGTAGCCACGGTGTTGATGAGCTCTATTCTTATCCTTTTACTGCCGAGGGCACTACTTATAGTTCCCGGCGGTAACTCACTTGAATGTCTTTTTCGGAGGATCTCTGCACCAGTCTTCACTTTTTCGATGAATTTTGATCGGAAACTATCCAAGTTATTACAACTTATACTTGTGGTATTTCGTCCTTTAATTCTAATTTCATGAATGATGATGTCCGAGTAGGTTTCTCACTATCACTTTTCGGAAGACGACCTGAACCTCGGAATCGACAAATTTCGATTTCTGGATTCTGTTTGTTTCGTGGATGCTGTAAAGCTTTATATGGAAGCCCACTGGGTTTCAAGTTTAATCCGCTACCTTTAGGTGGGCCTCTGGATCTCACAGGAGACATAGTCAGTAATTCTATGGTGACCGAAGAAGGCTTCGTTGTAGATTCGGCTCTCGTTCTGATTGTAGCTCTGATTATCCCTTGCATTTTTGGAGGGTCAGATGTAGTCAACGCAGCGTTTTCCGTAGCTTCAGAGTCATCGGGTTCCCGCACCAATGCAGATTCAATGAGATCATGAGAAGTAGATCTAGAACCTCCTTGAGACATATAGAAGATGTACTATATAGTGCCACGAAAAATTGGGGATTGCCCAGGGATTTGTTATTGATTTTCTTTAGTTTTATCACACGTTATTGTAAAAAAATCTCACAAATGACCATTGCGTAAAAATATGGTCCAGCTCATGTAATCCAAAGTTAGTTACGAACTAGTTAAATCTCTCGAGGACGTTTTCAATTTGATCGCATTCGTATGGTAGGGCAGATCCTCTATTTATCACAATTCGAATGATCGGAATCCCCAGATACTCAATTATTTCACGAGGATCATACATGAAGAGGTAGTGAATCGTATTGGACTGCCTTGGAGTTATAAAAGATGAGCAACAAAACACGATTTGCTCGGAAATAGAATGGCACCGAAGTTTTCGGGAACCCCGACTCTCGAACTCGATGGCTCGAAACACTCTATTGGTACGGTATTTGCATTCTGCGTTTACACCTACAACTTGTAGTTTCTCGTTGAATTCCGGATTATGAAGGGCTCCCGGAAAACTTCGTCTCTCTAGTGTCTCCGGACAATAGGAGCATATATAGGTCCACTCGAAAGTTCTCCTTTGCCATGGGACAACACTGAGTAAAAAACTCGTTACCCTAATTATTGTCTTTAATTTACTTACGCAGTCGGGTGGCCTCAGCGGTTTCACAACATTAGGTGCGAATGAGACTCAAAGAATACACACCGGCCGTTCCTCAGAAAGCAACCCTGGCGAAAGACTAGACCACCGGCCACATTGCAATAAGCCTTACACAAATGCTTGATGATATTAGGAAAAAACGTGAGTTATATTATGAAAAGGGTAAATTTAAGAAAATATACAAATTATAAGAATCTTTCTAGGTTCACGACTCGATACATATATAAGTAGTTTATCCCAATTATTTTGATCTCGGCGGTTTGGAAGCAGAGAAAGAAGAAATCGGCGAAGTAGGAGAGAAAGGCTAGGAAAAAATATCTGCGGTTTCAAAATTCCGAAAGAGTTTTCAATAAAGACATGGCCAGTTACCGGAAAATTTCATTAATTTTAGATCTTCTCTTGATGATGCACTGCAGTGATCACTGTAAGGAAACTCGTGTCATACGATTTGTGGCAATTCAATTTTGCCCTTTTTGAATATCTTACTACTTGTCTTCTCTGTTTCCATTGAAAACAAAAAGCCGCTAGTTCTGGCTGCTCATCAAAGTCGACAATGCTAAATATTTTCGTAATTGATATACAGTATTAATCCATTTCTGAATTTCAATATAACTTTAGGAAAGCAATTTTGAGTTTTTTTCACCCACACGCATGGTCCTTTCTCTCGGATGTTAGCCATTCGATTATGTGTCTGTATCATTTTTATTTCAATACATGATTTCATTCAGACTTCGCCAATGTGTTTCCCAAAATTTTCCACGAAACAGTTTAGATTACGCAATTTTGCAAACTTCAAAACAACCTGAAGGGTTCCGCAATTAGATCGCCTGACCTGAATTCGGAGAAAATGCCCTCCTTTAACGGTTTAACTTTCTCTTCAAATAAACTTATGAAGTGTTGACAGCGAGCGAAAATATTCTGATGCGATAGATTATATTGCGAGAGAATGATAACCAAGGATATCAAAATTTATAGTTCACAAAATGAAGCCATGCATCGGAATCGGAAAGGATATTGTTCAATAGAATGAAGAGAATAACGAACACTCATTGAAGGGAGTAGACAAAAAATGACACGGCTATTTTCTTACAATGCGATTTATTTCAGGTTGACCAATGAGTTCACCTAAAGTAATCCAAGGACGTTTTTCCGTACTAAATATATTTCAGGTGATCATTCACAAATTAGAAAACCTCATAAATGGCGTATCTCGTGATTCTTATATAGCTTAACTGATGCCAATATAAAATTGTATGAATGAATATAAATAAGTATGAATTGGTCAATTATTATCAGGTGGATTTGTGGGATAGAAAACGTCCCTCCCGAGTAAGCAGTCACTGGGAAAGTCATGAACTCCGTCGCAGTCCATCAAATTCAGGGATTTATCGAAACATATTCGAATTTCGTTGAGATATGATTGAGCCCGCTTCTGCAAAAAAAAAATCATATTTTCGTTTTCTGCAAGTACAACCACTTCCAGATGAAAATCGAAAGCCTTCCTCTTTATATATGGGCATCAACGTCGATAAGGCTCACTGTGGCGGTATTGAGTTATCTACGAGTGTTGAAAATTCATTAGGGTGAGGGATTCAAGTTTGAATATCTCAAGCCTACATCAACGACAATGGGACGCGTTTCCATCGAAAATCAGCGCGACACGTGAATGGAGAAGTTCAGTGGAGAGTTTTGCACTGCACATCGCTCTCTTTAACTTCAACTCTCACAACGACAACTGCTCATTACATAGTAGAAAGATTTCAAAGTTTTCTGATGTGATCGATTTCTAATTTTTTTTAAATGTTAGTAAACTCGATACAGACATATACTTACACTTACTTAAACTATATGATATGTTTAATTTGGTTGGGAGATGTGTAACGATTGGCAAAGTTTAGCGTGCACGGCGATTTTTTTCTCTGCTCACTCATTTTCACTTATTAGTTGGTTAGTTAGTTAATTGAGATTTATTACCGGTACATTATGTTGTACAAATGAATACATGACCAAACTATCAAATAGCACTGGAAACGGAAAAAATTACATCATCTGCAGCAGAAGAAACTACGCATGGTAAATAGTCGATAAGCTCCAGTAAGAAAATAATAGAAATGTAGAGAAAATAATATCAAAAATAGTGCAAGGCAATAGCCAAAAAACTTAGCAGGTCAGGCACCCAATAGAAGCCACTTGTGAGAGATTGTTTGGCCAATAACATTACAGCCTGTCTCAGCCAACATATTCAACGGATTTTCGAGTGCTAACTTTGTTTCCAAGCCATTTCAAGGAGATGTTTGGTGCGTCAGGGGCGAATATAATGTTGTTGACCCTACTTGGATTTTGGTGCCTATTACACGTGACGTACACACTAATTGTCCTGAGTCACCGCACTTCACTTCAGTTAGACACGTTCAATAATTTGAATGCGGGTGTGATCCCGGTTGAGCCCCCAATTTATAGGATTCAAGACAACGATTTTATCTAAAAATAGTATTATTGATACTAAAGGCTATTTATCAACTATCTATTGACTATCTACACTGATAGAAAAAAATCTTTGACACCAAGAATCCATTCTCTTGAGACAAGAGATTTTCTTTGCAAAAGCCAAATTCTCCAATTTGGCGGGAAATCCTCCACATGAGGATGTTCGAATGAGTTTCAAATGTTACTCGAACTTTACATTACGCGATTAATACGTCATATATCGAGATGTACTAAGTTTATACAGAAAAAAGGGAAAATTCAATTCAATAACAAAAATATAATTTTAGAAAGAGACATTCAATAAACTGATATGCAACATACTCATTCTCCAATATCTAACTATCGTAAAACATAAGAATTATAATAAACGGCGCGAGGTACAAATACCGCCCAGATTTGAGGATCTGAAAACAAATCTCTTGTCTCAAGAGAATGAATTTTTAGTGTCCGAGATTTTTCCTATCAGTGTATGAACTATTTATTGATACTAAGGATATATAGATTCCGCCAAAGTTCGCCGTTTCTTTCACACTGTGCCAATCACACGTCAGAAAGAAAAACTTCGTACCGTACCTCGTAATCCCGATCACACACACACATTCTGCCCCTCCGTATACTTAGTAGTCCTTACATATCTCCAATTTGGCAATTACTGTCTTTGCCTTGATCATTATTCACTACACTAGTTTCATCGCACTCTATTCTCTGCATTCTATCTCACTCATTCATGCATTCTCATTCATTCGTAACAGCATTTGCCTGGAAAACCCAAACCGACCCAACATTGATACTTTTACGATTTGTGACCCACTATAACAACTTGTAGGTTTTCCACGACTTACACAATACCGGCGAATTTATGATTTTAGTCCCTTATTATCTACGGCAAGTCCACACAACTTATTCCCCACTGGCGTCACTCACTTCTGCACTAAAACCGTTATACATAAAAATCGTCTCTTCTACAAAAATGTAGATTCTCCTGCAAATATAGTACTGTTCATAAGTCCTGAATGTTTTCATTAGATATGTCAAAAACTGAAGGAGATAGCAAAAGTTAAATGATGCTCATTTCCGTGGTTGTTGTTCAGCTCAATGAAGACGGTCTATATAAAATTCGCTTTATCTTGAATTCAATGCAGTGAATGCCTTTAGGACGGTGAGACTGTAGTACTGATCAAATTTGAGAAGAGGAAGGTTGTAAATGAACACTTTTACATATGTGAAGTTTGATATTTCTTTCAAATTTTCAGACATGTCCCTGAATCAGCGATTAGCTATGGACATTCCCTTTAGCATGTGTCATAGCTTATGTAAGAGCCGCATCAAATTTATGAATTTATAAATGCGAAATTTCTTCAAATCGTTCAAATTCTAACGAAATTCAAAAATTTTAAAATTCTCTTCAATATTCAAAGGGTTTTAAAATATCTGAAACTTTTCAACTCTCAGTGCCCTCAAAGCCGCTGCTTATAAAAAAAATATGTAATTCATGTAAAAAAATTGAGAAGAAATAATTAGTATTCAACGAGCTTTTAAACCACGGTACTCCACAACATTCTAGGATTTTTATAATTAAGAAGATAAGTTTCCAGTTAAAAAAAATTAAATTGATGTTTCGTATTCTTGTTTGTCTCTCATTCATCAACTCGTCTTTTGCAATGAGCCTCACAAAAAATTCTGTGCAGCTACACGTGCGTCTTTTCGCTAATGTTTGCTACAGAAAAAATGATATCTTGTATAAGAGATCTAAATAAGAAATTTTATGATAACGTAACCATTAATTGTACTTGACTTCTGGGACTCAGAACACGCATTGATATTTTGCAAGAGTTCTCCTTCAAGCCATCGGAGATCATACGGGAATATAACATCCCAATATTCCCAATACTTGGTCAAATATGAGAGTGATTTCTCGCCAGCTCCTTGGGCGTCTGCGCCAACCCGCCCACATCTACCCAGGCATACAACGCACATGCGTCGACTGTTGATAATGTTTTTTCAATCCGTTTGGAAACAAATCCTTATTAGCGCTTCTCACGATTTGGTTGAAGTTGGAATCATCGGAAATTATAACTCGATTCGAATTACGGCGGGACGTTACTTATTCGACCCATAAAGCAATTTTCAGTTTCCTTAAGGATTACTCATATGTCTACCGGTAGAGAAGCCATTCGCGCTGTAATGCAGACATGGACGGTAGGTTTTGATAATCAATTGGTAGTAAATAATGTTTAGGTGTTATTCTTATGTGAAAACGTTGTGTCTCATGAATGGTGTGAAGGATCATGCAATAGCCGTCATGTTGCATGATTAAGATCTTGGCACAGGGCGGTAAGATTTTCTCTGCGACGAGAGAAAAAATCAATAACTTCCTTAGTTCAGGAAGTTAAAAAGACTCAAAATATGAAACACTCTATTGCCGTACAAGACTCAACTCAATTCATGTGCTCAATAAACTTAATAACCTAGATGTCAATGTTCTCAACTATGAGTTATCATGTTACTGAAGCTATGTATGGGGCATTCCAGGCCAAATTTACCATTTTGAAACCTGACCTTGTCTAATTCAGTTCATATATTTTTTTCTGGATGCTAGACGATGAAAAATGTACTCTAATTTTTTTTTAGATTTTTTTGTTAATTAACGTTTTTTAAATAATTTTTTTTAGCCAATTTCCACCTGCCATAATGTAAAAATCTGAAAAAATTCACAAAAATTGACAATTCAAAAATAAAATTTTTGAGCCATATTAAAAAATGGCGTTCGACATAGATCATCCGTTATGGCCAAAAAACCGTTTTTTGTATATTTTTCTCCATGAAGTCCCAGAGAAATGAACAAGTTTGCATGATGACATGATATTTTTGAGATTTCTGATGATGATTCTTGCAATTATCTTTGGAATAAAATGATCCTTACAATTCTCATTAGCAATTCTAATGGTTTATAGCACTTTATGGCAAGAACGGTTATAGGCAGAAAAAAAGTCTTAAACGGATGTTATTCCTTATGTAAAAATACACATTTTATGTGGTATGAATTTTTTTTCTAGCTGTGATAATCTAAAAGATATTGCCAATTAAAGCTGCGAAGGATCAAGAAACGAAGGATACTCCTGTGGTTCGATTTTTATAGTTTCTTTTTCTTCACAATACTCGGATAAGTACAATTATTAGAACTAGAATAAGGTTTCACACATAGTCGACCATCCACATTAGGAATCACGGAATGAATTTTTTGTGTGCCTGGAATCGCCTTTCCTAGTTCAAAGCGACTTTTCAGAAATTCTTTTGCTGCATCGTACTGTTCTTGAGGACAATATTTCACAGTAATGTTTGGCAGGTGGTTAGGGTGATCGGCCCATTCGAATAGTTGCTCTGGTTTTGTTATCTGGCAATCAAGAGGAAGTTGTAAACTAGCTCGTGCTGCTTCTCTCTTCAATGTTCCTCCGACTCCATCGCAGGGCCCTTTACCATGTGCAGTGGCGAAGTAGTGATGTTCAGCATCAATCCCGTAATCATCTTTGTGATGATACAAGTTTAGAAGATATTTCCAGTTTTTGAACTGTTGTGGTGCTCCGTCGGAGAAATAGTGAACCTTCGTGGCGTTCTTGTTGAGAGTTCTCATAAAATCAATTACAACTTTTGAAAAAGCATACACTGCAGTTGCATCGTGATTCAAGCAATTGGATATAATTACCAAACTTCGATGATTAATCACCTCGTTTTCCCTAAAATAGAGCACAACTGGATAGACTGTGGCTGCATCATTATTCCAATGAAATCCTGGTGCAGCTTCTTGCACTACGAATGCATAGTTTTCTGCATAGTCACAAACAGCCAAGAATTCATTGGCTTGAAGTGACTCTTTTGTCTCCTTCATGAAGGATGCCTGTTGCTTAGCGATAAAATTGTGAGGCACAAGATTTTGAATCGTTTCGCAAAAAGTGTCGATAAAGTCATCAGATTTCTTGATGAATTCTTCTAGATTAGCACGCGTAGTGGATACCCAATTCTTATAGACTACATTCGAAATGTTATTCTCCTCAAAAATGGTCTCCAGTAAATCATGCAAAACTGATGTACCAGGACAATCAGGACATTGACCAAGATAACAGTTTGGTGATGGATTGGAACATACGACTAACTTAATACAGTCACGATAATCATCCAGAGGGTGAGGTGCATCTTCCGACAACCCTTTCAAATTAGCTCCTAAAAAAACCAGAAAAGAACAAAAATTGTAAAATAAAAGGTTGGTGAGACACAATCTTGATTTGAGGGATTTTAATTTAAAAGGGAGAAATTTAAATCACCTATCATCATAAGCTTCACATTTTGGTGAATAGAACACACACACACCGTATGTGTGCCACTTCCACCTGCCAAAACACAATGTTTGGGTCTTAGTGAAGCAAAAATGGAGAAGCCAACTTTAGCCTCGGGATATTGCGTGCGGTAGTCCTCATAAAACTCCTTCAAACTGGATAAAATTAGCCGTTTCTGCACATGGATACGTGTGTTCTCCTCAGTTCTAACCGACACAAAATCTTTCATGCCTGGCATAAGCGTAGTCCCTCGATCGTCATTATAGAATGCCAGTACCATGGTCCTCGTATTTTCAGAGACAGCTCGACCTGCAGTGATCATCATTGAAATGATGACATAATAGAATAATATAGGGACATTCCATGCCAAATTTGTTGTTTTAATGCCTGACCTTTTCGGAATGGTTTGATTTTCTTTTGTATGACTCTCTATGCTGAAAAAAGCTCTGACGTTGAATTTTTGTGATTTTTTTCAGTATTTTCTGAAAAAAATCTAGAAAAAATTCTGGACATTCATCATACAGTCATAGAAAAAAAAGTAAAACCATTCCGAGAAGGCCAGTGTTTAAAACACTAAATTTGGCATGGAATGTTCTAATTATAATGAGATAATATTCATACTGAAAAAAAAATCAATATGAAAATGATAAATTAAAAATACTATACATTTCATGAGTCTTTCAGCCTCTATTCTTATAGCACTTCATTACCTAGTTTTTTATCTGGCATAGCCAAAACTCCCCTACATTCAGCAAGCTCCTTCGCTTTCTTTGCCATATATTTCGTCGCACCCATTGCCTTTGCCATTTCTCCTGCACTCCAATGTGATGGTAAAATTGTGAGGATTTGAATTTTTTCAGAATTCGTAGTCGCCGCATCATGATATTTTTTCATTAATCTGTCAAGGATATCTTGAAGATCACGAGTACTACTGTTGGCCATTGCATCACAATCGACGCCCAATGATGATCTCAAGTTGGTAGCTATTTTCTCCACCTTCTTATGTATCCATGATTCATCGCTCAATTTTTTCTTTGGAATTGGAGACTGATCTAATATTCCCAGAGCGTCATTCATTGCAGGTAGTCGCGTATTAATACTCAATGGAGTTGCATGTAGAGTTTCTGATGAAGTAGCTCCTGAACCTAAATCATAGAAATTGATATAGAGTCAGTTATAAGCAAGGCCCGGAAGTTGATCTATTTAAAAATCCTTCCTCTAAATTTTGTATTTTGTAAATAAGAGAATTTCAGAAAAAATTAGGGAAATGTGCCAGAGTAAGAGTCGAATCTATATCTCCAGATTGCCGGTCTGGCGCTCTCCCTATTAAACTATCTGGAATTTCTATAATTTCCATTAAATTTCACTTTCTTTTATTCTTTTTCAAATACTAAATTCCGACCCTTCATAGGCATGTCAAATAATCGTACTAATAATTTTTTTAGTATTAATTTTTCAATTAAATCAACTTCCTGGCGCTGGTTATAAGAGTATAAGAGAAAATATGGAAATTTCAAGATCTTACTTAATGAACTCAAAACATTCGACGGTCCACTGCTCGCAAACGATTTTAGAATTTCTTGAGGATACAGTTCCTCAACATTCATATCATTGTCAATCTGCGCTTCTTCATGTTCATCGTCGCTATTTGCAGCAGGCGCTGGTGGTGGATCTGTGTTTGCGAGTTCATCATCGGCATTTGAAACAGACGTTGATGGTGGTTCTGCGTATAGTAACTCCATCCTGCAATCCACACATAGCCTATCCATATTTCCCAAATTCCAGGTCGTGCACAATCTTTTTGAAGGTGGCCGCAACCCTTTTTTCTTGGTGTGATTCGGCTTGTTTAATGGATTGCAGCAACGATCACCATGTTTCACGGGGCCCATGTTATGTCTATCAACAGTGCAACGACACAACCGGAAAAAATATTGACATTGTATTTTTAAGGGAACATTGAGTGTTATGATGGGAAAGCATGTTGTTGAATTTGGTGGCTTACCACTGAAAATCTCCCGAAAAACTGCGTCCGTTGTGTCTTTTGACAAAAATTTCTAAAATCGAGAAGTATATAACGTAGGCCGCCTCCACGAATTTCACTTTGTTATTTCGTCGTAACTCAGGAACTATGTAAACCTCTTTTAGTTATTGAACACCTTAATTGATTCAATTCAATTTTTTTATTTTCCGAGGGGAGCACATGCGTCCATTTTGTTGAGTTTTGGAGCACTGCGATGGAAGGGGGAAACGATTAATAAGGTGGAACTGGTTATTGTATTTCCGCAACGGTAACCCTCTGGCGGGCATTACCGGATTTTCTTGTGTGCGTCGGTAAAGAAGGAAATGTGACACGTAGGAATTGAAGCACAAATTGGGTATCTTTGCTATTTTCTTTCAAATACTTTGATTCTAATCTAATCAATAATTAGATTTCGCTATCTGCTGAGCTTCGATCCGCAATATCTTCTAGAATATCACAACTAGAAAGGAAATATATAAACTGTGTATTTTTACATAAGGAACAACATCCGTTAAAGACTTTTTTCTGTCTATAATCGTTCTTGCGATAAAGTACTATAGACAATTAGGATTGCTAATGAGAAGTGTAAGGATCGTTTTATTGCAAAAATAATTGCAAGATTCATCATCAGGTATCTTAAAAATATCATGTCATCATAAGAACTTGTTTATTTCTATGACACTTCTTGGTGAAAAATATACAAAAAATGGTTTTTTGGCCATAACAGATGATCTATGTCGAACGCCATTTTTTAATATGGCTCAAAAATTTTATTTTTGAATTGTCAATTTTTGTGAATTTTTTCAGATTTTTACATTATGGCAGGTGGAAATTGGCTAAAAAAAAATATTTAAAAAACGTTAATTAACAAAAAAATCTAAAAAAAAATTAGGATACATTTTTCGTCATCTAGCATCCAGAAAAAAATATAGGAACTGAATTAGACAAGGTCAGGTTTCAAAATGGTAAATTTGGCCTGGAATGCCCCGTATATAGTAATTCAAATTAATATTTGCATCATCTAATGGATGATTTAATTTGATTCTATGGTTGGCTTTGACTGTTGGATCTGAATAAAAAATATAAGAATATAAATTGGATTACCGAGTTGGATCGACAAGACAGTATACATCGCTTTCCCAAGACTTTGGCGACTCCATCTAGAATAGTTCTAACGGAGTAATATTTCTCTGGGAAAATTTTCGCCTTTTCAAGAACCTTCTTCATGTTGTACTTATTGTAAAGCTCCACGTTGTTCTTGAAATATTTCTCCTGTGTGTTCAAAAATTTGAGGGACATTGAACACGTTCCATGCTTCTGCCATTCGTGTGCCCAGAATAATTCCGGTTTGTCATTCCGGTTTACCGTCATCCATTTCATTTTCATTTCATCTCTAATTGAAATTATGGATTGGACATCGAAATTTGAACTATTATTGCAGTATTTCACGTTCAATGTGTGAAATTCTCCTGGCCAAAGCCCATGGATCATCCATTGGTTTTTAGATGGGAGATTGCACGAAGCAGATGATACTCTCTGTTTTGAGAATGCACATGCTGTTGGTGGCCACGACTGAGCAAACACGAATAAGTCGAAGTGCACCGTTTGTTTCAAACCTTTGATGGACGAATTCTGGGAGTCGACGGTGAGCTCATCTGCGGGGTAGCTAAAATCAAAGAAAATATTGTTTTTTATGTATTGGACATGGTGGTCGGGCTATTCTCCCAGTTGTGAATAATTCAAATGAAATCCTCTAAATTCATCATTGGAAAAACGAAAGTGGATCAACCAGAGTAAGGTACAGTGCATTTCCCATAACTCGGCAGTTTGCGAATTGAGCCTTCCCCTCTGTTCGTTGACGCTTGGAGAGATATGGTCGACTCTCCCACTAGTGCACTCTAGGCCCACTAGGGCCGCTCCACCGCCTTGTCCCACAAGTGACCCTCCCCTACTTCTCCCACTCTCGGTTGCTCGAAAGCGCAGTGGGGTAGCATTCAAAGTCACGCGTGACCAATTGCACAGTGGCGGGGAGGCGGCGCTTGAAGAAATAGTGAGTGGTGGGGTCGTGACGATAGTGACTATAGGGATTCATCAACTTGTGGGACGTGCACCGGTGGGGGAGTTGACTGTACGGGCAATCCATTGGAGATTCATGCAACAAATATATTCCCTTATACGAAAAAACGTCTGAGATGTGGAAAGATTCTTCATGAAGAGCCTTTATCGAATTTCTGCAATTCTGTTAGTTCATCGTCTACAACTATCGGTTTTCTTTTAATATTTTAGAGCTTCTGAAAATGATCTAATATTTTATAGTTTTTTCGCTATTTTTTTACTCACTGAAGTTTTGCATGTTTGACGGTTTAAAAAATTGTTAAATTTATTAAATATTTCAAAGTGTAGACAATTCAAAATTTTGTCACATTTATCCATTTTTTCTTAATTTAGAAACTTTTTGTATTAGTGTTTTACTTTCCGATTTGTTTGTTTTTTTCGTGAAATTGTAAAGTTCTACCGGTGTTTACATGTTGAAATTCGCAAATTCAATGAGGAACACTTTTCTCATACGCATTAAGACCTCCAAATTCATTGTTAAATTGTTAAAGTGAAGTTCTTTTATGCACATTACGATAAATAAGAGATAAACCCTGGCAAGTGAAATCCTGGAAAATGGTCCAGTCACAACCCGACGCGTGACGCTTCCGTCACGTTCCCCTCCTTGTCGCCTCATCTGGCTTAACCATCTCTCTTGACCATCTACGGATCGAACCAATAACTTTTCGATCGTTCCTGAGTATATGTTATATACGAAATTTTGGTATCAAATCATGCATATTTTAAACTTTTCAAAATATCCAAATATTTCAAATTTCATAATTCTGCAAATCTAAAAAGATTTCATAAAAATACAACCTTTCCTGCGATAGGGTTGAATAAAGAATTCAATTTGTGAATAGCAATTAATTATGGGGATTAGCCTCAAAAGTCATAAAACATCAAATGTGTACTTTTACGTGTAAAACACCTTTCACTAACACCTCATTTCGTATCTCTAATTGTTCCCGTGATAGAGCGATATAAACAATTCAATTTGTTAGTAACAATTAACTACGTATGTTAGCAAAAAAAGTCATAAAACGTCAAACGTGTACTCTGATGTGTGGAACGAATTTCATTGAGCGCCTCGTTATGTATTTCTACCCGTTCCTGCGACACAGAGATTTGAACAATGGAATTTGTTAAGAACAATTAACTATCGGTGTTAGCATAAAAAGTTATACAACGTCAAATATGTATTTTTATGTCTGGAACAAGTTTCATTGAATAACTGTTCTCACGATATAAACCATTCAGTTTGTTAATAACTAGAAAACCGCTGGGTCGGGTATGTTCAAAATCTAATCAGGTCTAAGTTTGACCGAAACCTATCGAATGAATATAAGAAAACCCAAATCGGATAATTTGTCTAAGAGAAATCGATCGACACAATTTTGCTCACGTACGCACACACACACACACACACATAGACAAACATCTCTCGCAAAATGGTCGAAAACGTTTCTGAGGGTCGTGAAACGTGGAGATGATGTGAAATTTCCAATTTCGATTTTTGGACCCATTACAATACCTTCCCTCAAGATCGGGAAATTAACAAGATGTTAGTAAAGTGTGACCCCCTTTTTGGGCTAAACGTATACCTTCCCGATAGAAATTAGGTGATTCGAATACGATTCTTCAAAAAAGTCCCCCGCATACGAATAAACGTCTTAGGTAATATGACTTTTTTCAGTAACGTTCATAGTTGTGGCGATATGGCTCAATCAAGTGTATCTTCTCACTGACCAGGTATAAAGACACACTCACACACACGTGCATATTCTTTCATAAGTATGCATACATCGGGCATTCATCGGTTCAAGCTGTGGAGGGCGCGAGGAAAAAAACGTAAAAATGGATAAGACGTGGATATTTCGTCCGGTGTCCAGACGTTTCATCCCTATGATAATTGATCTGGACTATTCATCTCCTAACAACTCATCTCTAAGACCAATCATCCTACTGACAACTCATCCTACTGACAGCTTGTCCTACTGACAACTCATCTCATAGACAACTCATCCCACGGGCATCTCATCGTCAATGAATAGTAACATATTATTGTAATTTTTTTTAATTTTCTCTTAATTTCTTAATGTTGTAGTAATATATGTTTTTTTTTTTTCTACTCTTTCTCTATTCGTATTCACCCACGTAACCGCTGTTAGGCATTACTTCATGGGCAATACTACGGATCAGAGTACCCACCCATTGCGGCTGGGGCCGACTTCGCCATTTCAGCTCATTTCAGTCCGTGAGAAAATATTTTTCAGAAAAAATATTTGCAGTGAGCGGGAATCGAACGCGGGACCTTTAGAATAGTAGGCAGACACTCTACCCACTACACAAAAGCCCCGTCACATGTAGTAATATATGTATGTATGTGTGTATATGTGTATGTATGTATGTGTGTATATGTTTTTTTTTTTTTTTTGGAAGAAACAGAGAAAGAAGGAAGTCAACCTCCTTCCTCACACTTCCTTCTTTCTCTTTCCTTCCTCTTTTTCTTACTTTTTCCTTTATTAAACAAACTTACAGAATTAACAAATAAAACATAATGTGCAAAGGACAATACCCCTTGTCACATACAATACAGTTCGGTTGGTCCCCAGAACACGACGGAACATCTGCTGAGCAATACTTCGTTGTGTAGGGGACGATGGCCTTGGCTTCCTCAGTAGCGAATCCTTTCCGCTCGTTAACGGTAAGAAGATCCTCCGTTTACTCTGGATTTTTCCGCAACTGCTCCTCGCGGCGCAGCTCCTGCAAAACCTCCATTGCGAAGTCGCTCGTCGCGTTCCATGCCGCCTCTGATGACAGCATAACTTCCACAAGATTTCCACCGTTGATGGGTTTGCCTGCGCTATTTTCCCATACAGCTCGTTGGACGTCGAAACGCGGACACGTAAAGAGAACATGTTCCGCGTTTTCCTTCATTCTCGGACACTTTGGGCAATCCGGAGAATCCTCATGCTTAAATTTGTGAAGATATTCCCGAAAGCACCCGTGTCCTGAGAGCATCTGGGTTAGGTAGTAATTGACTTGTCCATGTGATCGGTCAAGCCAAACATCTAGCTTCGGAATAAGTCGGTGAGTCCACCGGCCTTTGCTCGAGGCGTCCCACTGCAGCTGCCATCGCTGGATGCTGTGGTTACGTTCTTCTCTCCTCAGTTCTACTGGGCTCAGCTTAGTTGACGTTTTGCGTGTGTAGAGTCGCCTACGCTCCTCCGCTAGAACTTCGATAGGTATCATCCCAGCAATGACGCACACTGCTTCGTTGGATACTGTCCGGTATGCGCCAGCCACCCTCAGGACACTCAGCCTGTAGACTGGAACAACTTGCCGTCGTGCTGCTTGACTTCGTAGGGCATCTGTCCATATGGGGATACCATATGTTAATACCGATATGACAACTGATGATAACAAGAGTCTTCTCCTCTATTTTGGCCCTCCAATGTTCGGCATGAGTCTTGCAAGGGCAGTCCTCACTGCACCCGCCTTACTGCTTGCATGTTGGGCTTGTTGTCTAAAACTGAGCCGGGCATCAATCATAATTCCTAAGTACCGTATATAGGGCTGGGAAGTTATTTTGTGCTCGCCGACTTGCAGCGTGATTGTCTCCAATTTCTTTCGACTCGTGATGAGTAGTGCCTCAGTCTTATGCTCTGCAAGTTGTAGACCAATCGAGTCCATCCATTTCCGTATCTTGTTGAAAACATTATCGAAAATGAGCTGAAGCGTGAATAGATGTTTTTCCACGATGGTTATAGCCACGTCATCTGCAAACGCCACGAGCTTTGCCCCCGTCGGCAGTGCCAGTTTCAGCAATTCGTCGTACACGATATTCCACAGAAGGGGCCCCAACACTGAGCCTTGAGGTACACCCCCAGTCACCTTATATGTTTTGGGGCCTACTTCTGTGTCATACTTGAGAACTCTGTCGGTGAAGTAGTTACCTACCATCTTTTGGAGATATGCCGGTACAGATAGCTTCGATAATGCCGCCAAAATGGAATCCCACCGTACCGAGTTGAAAGCGTTCTTGACGTCCAGAGTAACAACCAAACAGTATTGTTTCGTACCTCCTTTCCATCGTCCGCCCTCAATCGCTCTCTTCGCTGTTTTCACCACCAGGTCTATAGCATCCAACGCAGATCGTCGTCGTCTGAAGCCGTATTGGGCTTCGGCCAATAGGGGTTCCACCACTGCCTCAATTCTCTGATGTATAATGCGCTCCAGGATCTTGCCCGCAGTATCCAGCATACAGAGTGGACGATATGATGACGGTTCGTCCGGAGGCTTTTTTCCCTTAGGAAGCAGTACTAGTCTCTGTTGCTTCCATCTGCTGGGGAAGATACCTTCCTGAATGCAAGCATTGTACATATCGAGAAAGATTCCAGGTGCTGCATTAATGGCGGCCTTCAGTGCTATGTTTGGCACACCATCGAGACCAGGGGCCTTGTTGTTGCCCACTCGACTACAGGCCTGCAATAGTTCATCAGCTGTAATCGGTGGAATTTCGTCGTTGATACCATTCTTCACATACGTCCCAATAATATTCGTTTGTTGAGGAAATAAGACAGCCACAATCCTCTCCAGGAGCTCAGGGCAGGTCGGTGATGGCATCGGTTGACTTTTAAGTCGCGCCATAACCACCTTGTACGGTCTGCCCCAAGGATCCTTATCCACTTCCTCCAAAAGCTCGTTCCAACAGACTCGTTTGCGAAGCTTTATGGCCTTGGTGAGTTTACGCTTAGCGGCTTTAAACTCCACTTCGAGACTTTCGGGGTTGGACTTCTTCCTTGCGCGTTGCCAAGCTCTCCTCGCTGCGAAACATTCCCTGCGGAGGGTCGCGATTTCACCGCTCCACCAATACACCGGTGGCCGTCGGTTTCCACTAAATTTCCTGGGCATAGTGGCATCGCAGGCGTCGGTGACTCTCCGCATGGTTTCGTCTGCTTTCCCTGTGGCATTCTTACTGTCTAATCGGGCAGTCTTCAGTGCCATAAGGAAAGTGGCAATGTCAAATTTTCGCACATTCCAGCCGACTCCATTTGTTCTTTCCGGTGTGGGTGCGGATCTCCAATCAACCGACACCTCCCAGAGTACTGCCTGATGATCACTGGCAGTGTAGATCTCGGATACTTCCCATGCACAGTTTCCTTTCATCAGGCTGCTGCTGACGAAGGTGAGATCTATACATGAGCTCGCTTGTCCTCTGCGAAATGTCGGTTTGTTTCCATCGTTCAATAGGACAACATCTAGGGTCGACATAGCTTCCAGTAAAGCCCGTCCTCGTTGATTCGTCTCCTTGCTGCCCCAGTCGACTGCCCAAGAGTTGAAGTCTCCCGCAATTGCCACTGGGGAATGCTGTTTTGCATCCACGACGAGTCTATCTAGGAATGCTGTGAAGTCTTCATAGCAAAGGCTTGGTGGTGCATAGCAGCTATAAAGATAGATACCATTCACCTTGGCCACAACGAATCCAGACTGTTGGTCTCCGTCATATGCTTCAAGCGGCAGAGCACCGCAGGACCAAATGACGGCTTTATTGCTAGTATCAGTAACCCAGTTTTGGGTATATAGGTTCCTGTAAGGTTCCGAAATGACGGCAACATCAATTTTCAGGTCTCGAACCGTCTGCGTCAGCAGATCGTGTGCTGTGGTGCAGTGAGCCAGGTTCACCTGTAACACCCGCACTATGACTGTGTACGGATCTTCTGGAGTGCACCCTGGTAGACTGGACATTTGATACTACCAGTTACATGGGCATTGTCTTTCGTGGGCTCCAGTTCTACGCATAGAACGCATTTTGGAGACGCTTTACAATCAGCGCTTCTGTGCCCTTTTTCGCCGCATTTGTAACACAGGTCTGATCGGTCAATGGAGCTCTTGCAATTGCCGGCAAGATGCTCGTAGTGCCAACACTTGAAGCATTTGATGGGCCTTACCACTGTCACGATGCGAGCATATACCAGGCTTATTCGTATTTTACTACCCTTACTCAGTATATTTCTTGCAGTAGCGTCAGGGAGTACGACCGTAGCAGATTGTGTTCCTCTGTAGGCCTTGCGAAGAGACTTGATGGCACTCAATGAGATATCACTATCTGCGCCATCAGCCTTCCTCAGGGCATCAAGTATGTCTTCTTTGGTAGTGACGTCATCGAGGTCTTTGATCTCAAGTTCCTGTTGAGGTCTCTTGTTGAACACCTTAGCTTCGTTTTGGAGGGCTCCAACTAGTGCCTTCTCCAGCTCAACACCTTCGTCCTTCTTTCCTCTCGCTAGAATTAAAAGAACATCTCCGGAGGCTGTTTTGCGGATTTTGTCCACGCATGAGCTAGCCGCGTAGACACCTTGGTCCTTCTTTATACGTCCTAATATTTCAGCGTACGTATCCTTCCCCGTGGGACGAATTATTAGCGCATCAGGGCGGATTACTGCTTTCTTCTTCGTCCGAGGCTGATTCTGGTGTGTCTTCGCCACTTTTCCCTGCCTTTGGACCTTTGTCCAACTGGAACTTTCGCCCGTATCCGAGGTAACGTTCTGGATAGTAGGGTTTCGAACTACTCGGTCATTCTCCGTGGCCTCGGTTGAGTTTGCAGTCTCAGAGTTCTCCAAGGTCATTTCCTTCCTTCTTTTCACCTGTCGTGGAAGTTTTCTCTCCTCCAGAGGTGAGATATCTTTTCTCTTCGGCTGCCCACTTAGGTGAGGTGAAGTTTGGGCGTCAGCAGTCTGCACCATTGGTTGTGGGATCACTTTTTTGTCAAGTGCCACGAAACGGTCATAACTGCTTTTCATCTTATTGACCTGCAACTTAATGTGCTTGTGAACGTTTGCCTTCGGAGTGATATACTCCAACAAGTCTTTTAAAAGGTTATCAATCTTAACCATTTCAGCTTGCCTTTTCTTCAGAAGTTCTTCACTTGGGGTAGTAGACCCATCAGAGGCCAAGTGGTCCACCTCTTGAGGGCTGCAGTAGTCGGATCTCGACGAGCTCGAGCCTGCTTCGGCACTCTCACCCGCCGGTACTGGGGTATCCCTCCCCTGCACCGTAATCATTTTTCCAATGGTTGCACTGGCCATGGTTTCTTCTTTAATATGTAGGCTGTTATAGGGAGCCCACCCTTGGCACCCTTGGTTTCGGGAGTTAGGTTTCTCCCTGTATGTGTGTATATGTGTATGTGTATGTATGTTTTTTTTTTTTGCTAAAGAAAAACAAGAGAAAGAAGGAAGCCAACCGCCTTGTTCACCTTTCCTTCTTTCTCTTTCCTTCCTCTTTTTCATACTTTTCATTTATTAAACAAACTTACAAAATTAACAAATGAAAATATAAACTGCAAAGGACAATACCCCTTGTCACATACAATACAGTTCGCTTTGTCCCCAGACCACGACGAAACATCTGCTGAGCAATACTTCATTGTGTAGGGGACGATAGCCGTGGCTTCTTTAGTAGTGAATCCTTTCCGATCTTCCACGGCAAGAACATCCTCCGTTTACTCTGGATTTTTCCGTAGCTGCTCCTCGCGGCGCAGCTCCGTCAGAACCTCCATTGCAAACACATTAGTCGCGTTCCATGCTGCCTCTGATGACAGCATAACTTCCACAAGATTTCCACCGTTTATGGGTTTGCCTGCAGTAGTTTTCCATATACATCGTTGCAAGTCGAAACGCGGACATGCAAAGAAGACATATTCCGCATTTTCATGTATTCTCTGACACTTAAGGCAATCCGGGGAATCTTCACTTTTGAATTTATGAAGATATTCCCGGAAGCATCCGTGTCCTCAGAGCATCTGAGTTAGATAATATTGTGACGGAATCCGCGCGGGAATTCTGTCGTGAAAACCCGACCGCCATTTGAACGGCGGAAGTACGGCTGCCTAATGAACTCTGGGAGTCAATAGAGAGCTGCCACCTACCGGACAAATGCGGCGCATTTCGGGATAATTCGGAATAATTATCCCTGCGCAATAAAGTAGAATTTCGGGGATAATTCGGAATAATTATCCCCGCGTAACAAAATAGAATTTCGGGGATAATTCGGAATAATTATCCCCGCATAATGAAATAGAGTTTCGGGGATAATTCGGAATAATTATCCCCGCATAATAAAATAGAATTTCGGGGATAATTCAAAATAATTATCCCTGCATAAAATTATGGGATTTTGGGGATCTTTCGGGAATGCTTTCCCTGTCATTTTGTTATTATTATGGGAGTTTGGGGATACTTCGGGAATATTTCCCCGGTCATTTTTATATTATTATGGGGGCTATTGCGCGGGATTCTTGGAAAATCAGGAATCAGCTCTCGGTTCCGATGTCGGGATGCGTGACTGTGAGAATACTCGGCAATTATTCCCTGTTTTCGAACACCCGGTTGCGTACGAGTTAGGGAATAGTTCCGCTGTCGGTTTGTGGGTTTCGTCAGTACCCTTATCGCGACTTTTACTCATACGTCCTACCCTCGTTCGTTTCGGATGTATTGAATAGCTCCCTTGATTGGGTTAACTCTCGCCTCTGCTGGAGGTTTAATTAGTTCCTCTCTCCCAAAGAGTTATGGTTTCTAGCGTTCGGGGAGAACTCCAGCCAGACGATTAGGAAAATTGTAGCTACCGTTATGTATGTTTGCGGAATAAAACTAATGGAATTCTTCTATATTGATTGCGTGACTTTTAGAGTTTGTTACGGTCCCAATCCTGGACCCGACCCTCTCTACCATAACCCACATCCTGAGCAGCGTGGGACATGCCGCTCCTCCTTCCCTATCCCTCATCCTTCCCTGGCCCTCTTTTCCCGTTTTCTTTAGGTGGCAATAAGAAATAGGTATAAGTTTACGTTAAGGTTACGATAAGTTCAGTTTAGTTGCGTTAGAAGCTCTAGGTTTGTACATCTCCCGTAAAAAATGTACTGGCGCCCAATTCGAGTTAGAAGGGGAAGAATCGGGAGTTGTGGGGAAGAGAGGCCGAAGGTGCGGACATTTCCTTCCCCCCGGAAATGTCACGTCACAAATGGCGCCCGACGTGGAGCTAGGTTAGTTAGTGAAAATTGACTGGAGTTTTCTGTAGGAGAGGAACTTAGAATCTTAGGGAAACATGAACAATTTTGATATCGCTACGGTCGCGTAAGACCTCTCTTTTTGGGAAAGTAAACCCAATCTCGTCTAAGAATGACGTAAACTCCTAAAACCACATAGTCGGATAATGACATCACCCAGTCAAAACAAACGGCTCCTCGGCTTACTCCACCGAACAAAGGAATGTCATCACCCTCGTGCCTAGCCACTGACTCATCGGACTAATCCCCAACAAGTAGGATGATATCACCTATCGACGGAATTAGCCTTGCTGACGTCACCCAACCGGATTTTTGCGGTTTCGGTTGGCTCGTTGCGGATATTTCGGGTATCCTTACCTCTCGTGACGATAGATCACGTGTGTTGTAACGCCAAGTGGGGGTAACCCCACTCCTCGTCTTAATGGCGGAGTCGGGCGTATAAATTAACCCGCTCTCGGGGGTTCGGTCTACTTTTCGATTTGCTCTCCGCCCAGCTACATGCTCCGTTGAACTTCGAAGAACCCTACGCACCAAGTACTCTTAGGTAAACCCTAAATTATGCTTGCATATATTCGGATCTCGATCTGCCATAGCTTAATAACACTCACTGTAAAGGAGCAGGAAGCTAGTCCACCCTCAGGGCAAAACCCTAGCCAACCCTCGGAATTTCCGGACATCTCCAATGAGGTGCTACCTAAGCGGAAAAGAGGTAGACCACCAAAATCGGATCGCGCTAACGTGGAAGCTGGTCGTGAACATTCACGTGTTACTCGGTGACACCGCCGTACAGGTGATGATCCGGATACGGATCAATCGAGGGACCGTTCCCGCTCATCGAGGGCTAGCTCGACCACGCGGGGCGAACCTCTGATTTTCGGGCCTCCTATTCGTCCCACGGACTACGAAAGTCCCTCGTATTCGGAGGTACCGGGACCTCACATCGCCAACCCAGCTTACGCTAGGAGCTGGCAGCAATGGCGACAAACGGTCCACGAGGCTTTTCCCTCAAGCCGGGAACCCTCCTCGCGATCTAACCCTTCGTATCAGGGACCGACCCCTCGGGAAACCTCTCGTCAGGAGCCCTATGCTGTTGACGCTCGTGTTATACGCACAGAGCCTGCTTCCCGATCCCAACCACGGGGGGTCCCTTAATCACCGATCGGGTTACGATTTTCCTTCACGGGATCAAACCCGGGGAAACTCTCGCGAAGATCGTAATCGAGATGGAAATTCGGGCGATAACCCTCGGAGATCGACTCCCCCCAACGACCCGGATCGTCGGCCGCCTCCACGTCGATCAAATTTCACGGAAAATCTCAATAGTTATTTCTCTGACGAAGGAATGGACTCTCGCTACCCTAGCCGCCCCTTTACTCCGGCCGCTTTGTTGAATACGATCCGACGATGGAACGTTACCTTCTCGGGACGTCCCCAGGAAGACGTAGAAAGCTTCGTCGCCCGGGTCGACGAAGGCCGTGCATTCGTCAACGTCCGCGAACGGGAACTCGTGCGTGCTATCGCGTTCCTACTTGAGGGATCAGCCCTTAACTAGTACCGCGGGCACGCTGATCACTTTCCCTCGTGGGAAAGTATGAAGCAAACCCTCAGGAATCACTTCGATGATCCTGATTACCAGATCGCGCTCCAAGAGGAGATTAGTCGGCGAACCCAGGACGAACGGGAATCTGTCCGTGACTATTTCTCCTGTATGCGTGGGTATTTCAGCCGACTTCGTCCTCAATGGACTGATCTCGAGCAGGTTCGGCAAACGCATCGCCGAATGCTGCCCGTGTAACAAATCGGCATCCCCATGGGTTACGCACTCACCATGGATGCTTTGGGCTGCTATTCGTCAGGAACGGATCTATAATAGTTCCGCTGAACGTAGACCCCCTCCTCGGCCAGAGAACTCTCTCTGCCCTAGCTTGACCTTTCCGGCTCCTCGTACTCCCGTACGAGCACCCTTTCGGCCACATGCCGTTTCGCGCATGATACACTTCGATGAGTTGCGTAACCTCGAGTACGACGACGAGTACGCGGAGGTCGAAAATACCTCCGACGTCGAGTACTTGGACATGACGTCCACGCATCCAGCTTGGCCTGGCGGGCCGCTCTGAAGCCAAAAACTTTCCCTTGTCGGGACGTGAACTCGCGGACTCGGACCCCAATCTCGCCTAATCCTCCCTATGGCGGCGCTGTACGACCTCCAAACCCTCGGGTCGCTGCACCTGCACCTAACTCGGCTCACGCCCGTCCAGTGGTGGCTCAGGAACCGATATGTTGGAACTGTGGGGAGAATGGCCACCGACATCGCGATCGCAATGGGTCCCGGAGACTCTTCTGCTATCACTGTGGTCACTCGGGAGTGACCACCCGTAATTGTTCGTCGTGCAATACAGGAAACGGGGAGCGAGGTGCGGGAAACCAGTGAACGCACCTCCTACTAGCACCACTCCATCGGAAGTAGTCCCACCGGCCTCCACGGTTTGCGGGTCCCATGCGGTGGGGGACCAGAATATTCGCAATGGGGAAATTCCCGACTCTCTCGTCGGTCCAGAGATTTCTCCGATCGATGATGTGCGCCAAAATATAACGGCAAACGACTCCTGTCGATCCTTCTATGTCAACCTCACTATCTCGGGGTCTCGGGTACGGGCCCTTGTCGACTCGGGAGCTACCCGATCTTTCGCTGGAGCCGCTGCTCTAAAGATTTTCAATCGGTTTAGATTACCGATGATAAAAGTACCCTCTCGGCGGGTATGCCTAGCTAATGACCAGGTCGAAACCGTAACCCATATCACACCTTGCCGCGTCCATATTCAAGGGAAAGCCACTCAGATTGACGAGTTTCTAATGCCCAATCTGTCAGAATATTTCATCCTTGGGATGGACTTCTTGATAAATGCTCAGGTTGTGATAGACTTTTTCGATAAGTCTTGGTATTATCGTGAAGATTCGGGGACCCGATACCCCTTTACACCCTGTAGAACGGGCCTCTCGTATAATCATGTGTCGTGGCCTGCGGGTCATAGAAAACCCCCAGGCACAACTCCTCCAGGACTTTTTGGACCTACATCTCTTGCCGCAAGTAGATAAGCCTGGGATAACCACTCTCACTTCTCATCACATCGATGTTGGTGACGCCGCGACAATACGACAAAACGGTGAAAAAGCCGAACGGCAAGTACCGATTCTGCATTGATTTTCGTCGCGAAAATTCGGTCACTAAGAAGGACGCGTACCCGTTGCCTAATATGTCCGGAATCTTGGATGAGCTACGCCAAGCTCATTATATTACTACTCTCGACTTAAGTCAAGCCTACTACCAAGTTCCCCTCGATCCGGTATCGCAAGAAATTACCGCGTTCGTCATTGAAGGGCGGGGGCTATTCCATTTTCAACGCATGCCGTATGGCCTAACCAACGCCCCCGCAACCTTTCAACGTCTCCTCGATCGATTAATCGGCCAGGAGCTGTACCCTAAAGTCTTCGTGTACCTTGAGGACATTATTATCGTATCGCAGACATTCAGGGAACATCTCGAGTTCTTAGAGAAGGTACTCATTAAAATAAAACTCGCGGGACTACTAATTAACCGCTAAAAGAGTCACTTCTGCTGTTCTCAAGTCTAATACCTCGGGTTCTTAGTTATTAGCGCCGGGTTGCAAGTTGATCCGGACAAAATTGAACCCGTTATCAACTATCCCGTCCCCAAAAACCTCAAACAGCTTAGGAAGTTCCTCGGCATGACCTCTTGGTATCGCCGCTTTATCCCGCAGTCCGCTACCATTGCCGAGCCTCTCACCAAGTTGTTGCATAAAAACGTGGTATGACAATGGGCGGAAGCTGAACAAGCCGCGTTCACCTCGCTAAAGACGTGTTTAACAACCTCGCCTACATTGGCGTGTCCGGACTTCACTCTCCCATTCACTTTGCAAACCGATGCTAATATGGTAGGGTTGGGAGCAGTTCTGACTCAGATCATTGATGGGCATGAGCGAGTCATCGCGTACGCCAGTCGTGCCCTGACTTCTGCTGAGCAGAAGTATACGGTCACGGAGTTAGAGTGCCTCGCCGTGCTCTGGTCCATCCGCAAATTTCGGTGCTATCTCGAAGGGTATTCGTTCACTGTTATCAGTGACCATAGTAGCCTCCGTTGGCTACATAATCTCAAAAACCCCACGGGCCGACTTGCCCGTTGGGCCTTGAGCCTCCTCAAATACGACTTTGTTATCGTACGCCCTAAGGGTGCATTGCATCACGTCCCAGACGCCTTATCTCGCTCCCCGGAGGGGCAGAACGCGCCCTTGGAGACGATAGACGCTCTGCTCAGGATGAAACCCCTCGAGAGCACCGACTCTTGGTATACGAAGCGGTACCGAAAGGTACAGCAGGCCCCTGATCTCTTCCCGGACTGGAAGATTGAAGAAGGTCGGCTGTATACGCATCGCTCCGCGGACCTCGTCTCTACGGAGATGTGTGACCTCGATGCATGGAGGCTCGTACTCCCTCGAGAGTTACGTCAGAAAGCCATCGAGGAGTGTCATAGTCTACCTCAAGCAGGTCACCTCGGGGTAGATAAAACCTACCACCGTCTCTACCTCTCGTACTACTGGCCGAGTATATTTCGCGATGTAGTTTCATTCGTGAGACACTGCGATACGTGTCAACGATGTAAAGTTGATCAAGCTCCCCCTCGGGGGCTGATGGGAAGATGAATCCCTCAAGGTCCCTGGGTAGTAGTTGCTGCAGATATCGTAGGGTCTGTTACACCTAGTAGATCGGGGCACTGTTATCTCCTGGTGCTCCAAGGCGTCTTCACGAAGTGGATAGAAGTGATCCCTCTCCGGCGTGTTTCCGGGAAAATAATTAGAAAACACTTGGAGGAGGTAGTCATCAATAGGTGGGGCACACCTCGGGTCTTCTTCTCCGATAACGGAAGGGAATTCGTCAATAAGGATGTGCAAAGCCTGATGGACCTCGCGGGGATAGTACATCAAACTACTCCACCGTACCACCCTCAGGGAAACCCTGTAGAACGAGTCAATCGTACCCTGAAGACGATAATTCGTGCCTCCATGGATGAGGACCACACTACGTGGGATGTTCATCTCGTGGAATTTCGTTTCGCGTATAACACCGCGCATCATTCCGCGTTACAGGCCTCACCCGCCTTCGCGAATTTTGGACGTGAACCTGCCTCCATGACCTCGCTTCGACGTGAAATTGAAGGTGAAACGGAATTCGTCCCTCTCGAAACTCAGGATTGGATTTGTCGTATGAAACGCCTCGATAATCTACGTCGGGCGTTATCACATGTGCTTACAAAGGCTTCTAATCAGTAAGCGCACTACTACAACTTGAGACATCGGGCGGCCGAATTTTAAGTTGGTGACCTCGTCTTACGACGCAAACATACCCTCTCGAATGCCGCTAAGCGCATTTCGGACACTCTCGAACCTGCCTTTGAAGGTATGTTGTTCACAAGAAGATCTCGCGTGGGCGTTACCAGTCGATAACATTACGTGGTAAAGAAATAGGCGAGTCTGCGATTGAAGATTTGAAACCCTATTATAAATCTCGACCTACCCAATCGCAGTAATCGAACTGGGCAACTCGTAAAACTACCTCATCAAGGTGTCGAGCTGGGGAACTCGCTAAAGTTCCTAATTAAGCGTTCGAGCCGGGTAACTCGTTAAACCACCTAATTAGGCATTCGAGCTAGGCATCTCGGGAAACTACCAAATTAAGTTCGAGCTTGGCCACTCGCGAAACTACCTAATATACGCAGATACGCAGAATACGATTTCGCCTCTCGAGGTGCATATAGAGATTGGTCATGTTGGATGACCCTAGTTATAGATTCGTTACCGTCGAGCTGAGTATCTCGTTAAATTACATCGCATCTCGATGTTATATCTCTTTGGGGATAACATTGGTAACTAATAAACGTTTTCGTGACCTTTAGTTATCCTGGGTGGAGGACACCCAGGAAGTGATTTCGCCTATCTCGGTGTTTACGAAGATTCGTCATGATTGATGATATTAGTTATACACAGCGGGAACGATGTCAGGAACTTGTACGGAGGATTTCTTTATTTAGTTTTTTTCGTTGTTTTACTTAAAATTTGTGTTGAGATTAAGATTGAGTTTAGTTCCAAGAACAATAGAAACTCCCCACCCTAACGCGAACAGGGCCGACTTTACAGTGCCATCCGTTAATGATGGGGCAGTGCCTTCTGGGAAGGTCTGATCGCGAGATCAGCGCTCCCGTATTAGAATATTCTGTTTTGATACCCTTACGTTGCGATGGAAGACCAATGGACCACGCCAGCCGGGGGAGAAGTTGGGATGCCAAAGGCTGTTAAGTTTATGTTTTTGCCCCTCGGTCAATTAAGGAAACTTCTGGGAGAGTCAGAAGAGCACCTGCTCTTCAGTTTTGAGTAAATGTTTTAAGTAAAGTTTTGAGTAACGGTTTTGAGTACGAGTCTTCCCCGTACAATTCCAAACTCAGGAGTACCGATCTCTGACAACAAGATTCCCCGCATAACATGATTTTAGGTAAGGGGGTGTGACGGAATCCGCGCGGGAATTCCGCCGTGAAAACTCGACCGCTATTTGAACGGCGGAAGTACGGCTCCCTAATGAACTCTGGGAGTCAATAGGGAGCTGCCACCTGCCGGACAAATGCGGCGCGTCCGGTGGTCAGCCGCGTGGGCAGTTCAGTTGTCCGCGGGTCACCACTCGGGTAGCATCTCCGCTCCATATTCCTTCGGTAAGTACCCAGGTATACTAACCGGTGTGAAAAGTTGACCCTCGTGGCCCCGGGGCCACGCATACCTATTCGGGAACAATAATCTGTAAATTTCGGGGATAATTCCGGACAATTATCCCTGCGTAACATAAGGGAGCGTCGGGATAATTCCGAACAATTATCCCTGTGTAAAATCACGGACTTTCGGCGATAATTTCGAACAATTATCCCTGGGTAGACTAATAAGTTTCGGGGATAAGTTCGAACCGCTACCCCTGTGAAAATAATGAAGTTTCGGGGATAATTCCGGACAATTATCCCTGCCTAAAATAATGGAGTTTCGGGATAATTTCGAACACTTATCCCAGCGCAGAATAATAAAGTTTCGGGGATAATTCCGGATAATTACCCCGAGTAAATTAATAAGAGTTCGGGGACTATTTCGGGTGATCATCCCTGTTTCGCGCCAATATTCTTCGGTCGAAGTATTAAGCTTCGGAAATCGGGCGACATTAGGATGGCATTGTCAGACAATGACGTCACTCTCAGGACAATACCGATTGTCCCGCGTGCTGTTGGATGATGTCACCTACGGCGACAAATATCCAACAATTCGATCGCGAATTTTGGGTGAGATTTCACGAAAGAGTCGGGAATTATATATTCTCCTCTTTCGCCGTTATGTAATAAAATAGAAATTTCGGGGATAATTCGGAATAATTATTCCTGCGCAATAAAATAGAATTTCGGGGATAATTCGGAATAATTATCCCCGCATAATAAAATAGAATTTCGGGGATAATTCGGAATAATTGTCCCCGCGTAATAAAATAGAGTGTCGGGGATAATTCGGAATAATTATCCCCGCATAATAAATTAGAATTTCGGGGATAATTCGGTATAATTATGCCCGCATAATAAAATAGAATTTAGGGGGTAATTCGAAATAATTATCCCCGCATAAAATTATGGGATTTTGGGGATACTTCGGGCATATTTCCCCGGTCATTTTTATATCATTATTGGGGCTATTGCGCGGGATTCTAGGAAAATCAGGAATCAGCTCTCGGTTCCGATGTCGGGATGCGTGACTGTGAGAATGCTCGGAAATTATTCCCTGTTTTCGAACACCCGTTTGCGTACGAGTTAGGGAATAATTCCGCTGTCGGTTTGTGGGTTTCGTCATTACCCTTATCACGACTTTTACTCATACGTCCTACCCTCGTTCGTTTCGGATGTATTGAATAGCTCCCTTGATTGGGTTAACTCTCGCCTCTACTGGAGGTGTAATTAGTTCCTCTCTCCGAAAGAGTTATGGTTTCTAGCGTTCGGGGAGAACTCCAGCCAGACGATTAGGAAAATTGTAGCTACCGTTATGTATGTTTGCTGAATAAAACTAATGGAATTCTTCTATATTGATTGCGTGACTTTTTGAGTTAGTTACGGTCCCAATCCTGAACCCGACCCTCTCTACCATAACCCACATCCTGAGCAGCGTGGGACATGCGACTCCTCGTTCCCTATCCCTCATTCTTCCCTGACCCTTTTTTCCTGTTTTCTTTGGGTGGCGATAAGAAATAGGTATAAGTTTACGTTAAATTCACGATAAGTTCAGTTTAGTTGCGTTAGAAGCTTTCGGTTTGTACATTTCCCGTAAAAAATGTACTGGCGCCCAATTCGAGTTAGAAGGGGAAAAATCGGGAGTTATGAGGAAGAGAGGCCGAAGGTGCGGACATTTCCTTCCCCCCGGAAATGTCACGTCACAATAGTTAACTTGCCCATATGATCGGGCAAGCCAAACATCCAGCTTCGGAATAAGTCGATGGGTCCACCGGCCTTTGTTCGAGGCGTCTCACAGTCGCTGCCATCGTTCAATGCTGTGGATTCCATTGTCTGTTCCGCTTGGTTAAGGTTGGTTGATCTTCTGCGCGTATAAAGGCACCGACGCTCCTCTGCTAGCACTTCGACAGGTAGCATCCCAGCAATGACACACACAGCATCGTTTGATACTGTGCGGTGTGCGCTAACCACTCCAAGGGCACTCAGCCTGTAGACTGGAATAATGTGCCGCCGAGATGCTTGGATTCGTAATGCATCACTCCATATAGGAATACCATATGTTAATACCGACGTAACAACTGATGATAGCAGGAGCCTTCTCCTCTCTTTTGGCCCTACAATGTTTGGCATAAGTCTTGAAAGGGCAGTCTTCACTGCTCCTGCCTTACTGCTTGCATGTTGGGCTTGGTGTCTAAAACTAAGTCGGGCATCAATCATAATTCCTAGGTCCCGTATGTAGGGCTGGGAGGTTATTTTCTGCTGGCCCACTTGCAGCGTGATTGTCTCCCATTTCTTTCGGCTTGTGATAAGAAGTGCTTCGGTCTTATGTTCCACAAGTTGTAAACCTATCGTGTCCATCCATTGCCGTATCTTGTTGAAAACATTTTCGAATATAAGCTGGAGCGTGAAAAGGTTTTTGCCCCCGATGATTATGGCTACGTCATCCGCAAAAGCTACGGGTTTGGCCCCCGCCGGTAATGCTATTTTGAGCAATTCGTCATATACGATATTCCACAAAAGAGGACCCAACACTGAGCCTTGGGGTACACCCCCAGTAACCGTATATGCTTTAGGACCTACTTCTGTGTCATATCTAAGGACTGTGTCGGTAAAGTGCCAACACTTGAAGCACTTTAGGGGCCTTACCACTGCCACCATGCGAGCATATACCAGGCTTATTCGTATTTTACTACCTTTACTCCGTATGTTTCTTGCAGTAGCGGCAGGCAGTACGACCGTGGCCAATTGTGTCCCTCTGTATGACTTGCGAAGAGACTTGATGGCACTCAATGAGATATCACTATCTGTGCCATCAGCTTTTCTCAGGGCATCGAGTATGTCATCTTTCGTAGCGACTTCGTCGAGGTCTTTAATTTCGCGTTCCTCTTGAGGTCCCTTATTAACCACTTTTGCTTCATTTTGAAGGGCTTCAACCAGTGCCTTCTCTAGCTCAACGATTAGGAGAACGTCTCCGGAAGTTGTTTTAAGGATTTTGTCCACGCATGAGCTAGCCGCATAAACACTTTGGTCCTTCTGTGTTCGTTCCAATATCTCCAAGTACGTATCCTTCCCCGTCGGGCGAATAATTAGCACATCAGAACGAATTGTTGCTTTCGTCTTCGACCAAGGTTTAGTCTGCGTCGCACCGCGAAGATTTTGGGACGGGTCCTGTTTTTTTCTCCGTCTCTTGGCTTTCTCCCAAGCACTTTCAGCGTCTTCTGTTGCAGAATTCGATGCTTCCTCCGTGGCTCTGTTTCCGTCTAACCGGGTTCTATTTTTTACGAGCTCCTCCACATTAATGGACGAGGTTGGTGCTCCCTCATCATCGGCACTCTTGAGCTTTTTGCCCGTCGTGTCATCAGGCGGTGTCCTCTCCTTTCTTTTGTCCCGTCGGGTTGGGGTCTCCTCAGATGTCTTCGGTTTTTGATGGACTTATGGCTGCTCCCTAGGCTTAGCTGGGACAATCTAGGACCTGGAGGGGTGAGCCATCCAACTGCTGGCATGGGTGTTTTGCCTACCTCTGTCTCCGTCATGGATCTTATTCGCTTTGCGGCCATTTGGATCTTCTTAGCCAGCTTTCTCATGTCTTCATTGATGGTTCTCCTGTTTTTATCTGTGAGAGAATTCACTAGCTTTGCCAGATCATTCTCGTACAGGTTCCATGTGCTCTGCATAGTAGGTACAGTTCCACTTGTAGCATTAAGGGCCAAGTGGGGCACCCGGGGACGATCAAGTGATGGTTGGCTCTTCCCACAATCCGAGGAGCCAGCGCCGACCATCAGGGCTTTCACCTGGTAGGAACCGACGGCGGAATCTCCCTTTTAGGGGTTGTCGGCGTGGGATAATATTGTTTTATCATCACTGTTCATGTTTGCTTCATGGGCTGTTATAGGGAGCCCATCCTTAGCACCCTTGGTTTCGGGAGTTAGGTTTCTATATGTGTATGTATATACACTGAGGGAAAAATATACTTCGGCCCAATATTACCATGTTTCAGAGAAATAGATATTTATAAAAAAATGAATTTTATTGTTTTAGTGAAACCCAAGTGACATTAATTAACTACCAATGATGTTAATCATATAACTCTACGTGATACTTATGAGGCAGAGGATCTTAGGTGAATTTGTACAGTAATAATTAAGAATCCCGAATTAATTAATTTTTCATTTTCAAATTAATAAAAATAATGTTCAACCCAGGTCAGTTGTCATATAATTGTTTGGAGTTAAGCGCTTCACATGATTACATTTAATTGTAATTGTCAGAGATTAAATGCAACGACGAAATTTCATTTTTTAGGAATGCCTATTACTCTGAAAAATGAAATTGTTGGGCCGAAGTATATTTTTCCCTCAGTGTATGTTGGGTTTCTGTATGTACGTGTATATATGAGTATGTGTATATGGGTATGTATGTACGTGTATGTATGTGTATGTATGTATATGTGTACGTGTATGTATGTATATGTGTATGTATGTATATGTGTATGTATGTATATGTGTATGTGTATGTATGTATATGTGTATGTGTATGTATGTATATGTGTATGTATGTATATGTGTATGTGTATGTATGTATATGTGTATGTGTATGTATGTATATGTGTATGTGCATGTATGTATATGTGTATGTATGTATGTATGTATGTATATGTGTATATGTGTGTGTGTGTGTATCTTGCACGTGAGTTGTCTACGAGATGAGGTGTCATTGAGCTGAGTTGTCTAGGAGATAAATTGTCTAGGAGATGAGTTGTTGATGAGATGAATTGTCGATGAGATGAGTTGTCTATGAGATGAGTTGTCTATGAGATGAGTTGTCGATGAGATGAATTGTGAAGATGAGACCATGGAACCATTTCGACCAAGATGGCTGGAAGAGGACGTAATGGGCTAGATATGTTAATGCGAATTTCCCCGATGAAAAGTGTGAATCATTAAGAGCTTTTCTCTTTGGAACTCTGAATTTGAGCATGCATAACGACCCTGGACGGGCTTTCAGAGGATTCAAAATTTGGCCAATTCCAAAAATTCGTCATTATTTATTGCGTCTTTACACATTGTTTTTTTTTCATGAAAAATAGATTACGCAAACCAAGTACGCATAGAAGAAATAATAAAAAAAATCATCGAAATTCCTTACCTAGCGGAATGACTGATATGAATAATTATTTCAAAATAATTGGACGTCGTGATTATAGAGTGACCAACGACGGATTACACGTGGATGTACATTTTTAGCGCATCCTTTGGAAGCGCATTGAGTTGCCAATTTGGACCATCATTGTATTGAGAGAGCTTAGTTCAAGCTCGATTACTTATCAAAACTGGAAAAATAGCTTCCGTGAAACACAATCTATCGTAAAAAAACTCACCCATTGTGGAATTCAACTGACTTATTCTATTTACCACTTAGTCAAAAATGTTCAGAAAGTAAAAAGATTTTTACCCTTGAGTACTGATAATAATTCCTAAAAAACAGGCGAGTCCGAGATTCACGATGGTCTCCATGGTCAGAGAATGAACTAATAGATTTTGGATCATATTTTCGCTGTAATTTCAATCTTTTTAAACGGAAGTTCACTGTCATCCAATCTAATCTAATCGTGATAACATCGACGTCCACACTTCTTGTCTTTTTAATTGCCTCCATCAACCAGCCGAATACTGATTTCGTTTTGGCAATAAAATCCCCGTTTTACCTATCGATGAATTTTTCCGCTTTATGCCATATTATATGGCTTATCACCTAATTCGTATAAGGGCTAAGTATAAAATGCCGTCGAACTGCAATCGTATTATACAATTGAGAGGATTTTCATCTAATTAAAACTTTTTATCTGATTAATGTTTAATTTGTGCCCTTTGATAGAGAAATAGATAAACGGGATGCGCTTGTGACTCTCCAAGGCTTGCAATAATAATTTCCCACTATGTGTCCATTCGCCAGTGTATGTGTGTTATGCATGTCTGTCTCTGCGTAATTCATGAAGAGTCACGGAAATCACGATAAGGGCTATATATATTTGTGTGTATGTCTGTTGCTAGATTTTGCACGAAAAAATAATGCGAGCAAGATGCGCAATCGTCTCCGGAGCTCCGAAGCCCATTGGTTTTTGCTTGGAAGCATATTTATTTTTTTTTTTGTGAAAGAACAAGCCAAAAAAGGACATTTTAGATGTGTGTCAGAAACCGTTCAGTTTGCACAAAAAACATAAGAGATTTTTGTTCCTTAAATAAAATGTCCTACAAGAAATATTTTCACGTTAAATTACTTGTTAACACTTCAGAAGTTACGTTACACTAACTCTCAATCGCTACACAGCGGCAGCCAGTAAGTGGGAGACAATCTATAACAGGGCGCCGGGCGCGTATATATATCATGAAGAATCGGTTTGAGGGTGCAAAAATGCAGAATGTTTTTCGCTCTTTCGCATAACTTTCCGCATTTTCTCTTAAAGGCGTTTCTCGACAATCGAGTGGTGAAGAGGCAAATTGAGATAAGTCAATTTCACATTATGACTACTTTTTTACAACTACTTAAGATTCAAATCGCGATAGCTCAATGGTTTGTAGAATATAATCAAAACTATATAAAAAGCCTCCATGCGATCTCCAGGTGTTCAATGTAGCACAGAAATTGATGTATTTAATCTCTCCACGAGTCAAAACGAATAAGTGGTGATTTGCAGTGATCGAAGAAATATTTATCATTTTGAGAGAAAATCCCCACAGTAATGAGCTACGATGTGGCGTCGGCGAACTATTAAAAAAATTCTAAATGGATTATGATGAGTAGTGTAATCGCAGGTGGGTTGGTATGCTGCACGCTGATCGAATATCACACATTGGTTTTTGTGAAAATCTTCAGCACATTATGATTACGTATGAATGGTGAAGAACCGTGAACGGTTCTGCTTCACCCAGCAATTACCTGGAATTTATCGGTAATTCAGTCGAGGAGTGGTGAACCATAAAACAAGTTGATTCAGCTATTGGCTGACGTTTCGAGGAGTACTTCTGAATCAAGCAATAAGTTAAAATCGATATACACATTAAATCTATTGAACGTTTTTCTAGAGAAATTGTGATATATCCTGGTAAATTCTAAACCATCTGTTTAAAAAATGCAATCGTTGATCCCAAATCAAGGTTTAGGTAAGTTCTAGTATTTCACTAAATCCTTCAATGGTAAATTTATTACAAAGTGTTCATGCAGAGCGATGAAATATCTCACAATCGAAATGAAAAATTGTTTGCAATATTTGTAGTTAATTATTTGATATTTTCAATAGTTTTGGAATGATTGCGATTTTTATTCCTTCTTTATTGGACAAGAAGTGTTCATGCATTGATGCTATTTGCCGATTACAGAATCATTTGAGAGACCGGTCCTGGAAATACACGTCGAGAGAGATCTTACCAAACTTGATGTCAAACCTGAGCTGTTGAAAAAGAGATGCTGCATATCACCGAGATGATATTAGAAGGTACGAGGAAGAAAGTAAACGACTCAAGTTGACGAGTAGTGACGCAAATGTTCACAGTGAGAGGGACTGATGGATTCCGAGTAATTAACATGGCGACGACCCACTGACCCATTCAAGAGGCAATTCCGTTTCACAGATATCGACATCGGTTTTCATTCAATGCTTGCAAAAAAAGCCGACTATTGAAGTGCTATTCAAATACTCCCATAACACGTCTAACGGAGCAATTATACGGGAACTAGAATTTTCGACACTTTCGCAACTTTCCAATCTTTTGAAATCATAAGGTATTTTAGATTTAGAAAAAATTTGGAATTCGAAAGAAAAAAATTAAATTGAAGTGATGTTTGATATTTAGGCCAGATAATCAAGACTATTTATATTCGTTAGAAAATCACTAGTGTAGTCGGTGGGAATCGAACCTGACTCTATTGGGTGATAAATATTGACTCATTTCCTAGTGCTAAACTTCCGTTGATTTTTATATTTTTTTGTGAAATTCATGGACTTTTTAAAATTTGTGGAATTTCTTGATTTTTTACAATGAAAAAAGATACAGTAGTGAAAGATTCGCGAGGAAGGTGAAAATTCGTGCCAATTTTAAAACTTAAATTTTGTTTGAAATCTTGGCGTCCTCGTATTTTTTTTAATTTCCCAAAACGGGAAAAATTTGTTAAATTGTGGAAACTGCTGGAATGTCTGGGGCTTTTGGAATTATATTCATCACTCAAAATTGCTAAAGTTCTAAAGTATTAGAATCTTTAAAATTTTTAAGAATTCTTCAAGTTTTTCGAATTCTTTAAATTTGTTTTCAGTTGTTGATTTTTATTTTTATTCTCTGAATTTTGCACTTTTTCAAAAATGGGAAAATTTTTTTACCCGAAATTATTGTGGCCAAGAGTTTTTTTTCGATTTTTTTTGGTAGATTTTCTATCGCATTACAGACCTCTTCACACTCAAGGCACATACGGGTAATTGACTTCAATGAATGAATATATTGCAAAGTTTAGATCAGAGTCTGCCAATTGTGTATAAATTTGTTATCCTATAAAGTTCTATCCTGCAATTTCTCTGAATGTAGTTGAGAAATGAGACGACTGAAAGTCGTCAAATCTATAATGATGAAATTGTGGCACTGTGGGTGATGATTGAGCTACTTCAAGGAGTCACCTGTGAATCTCTAAATTCGTTCCCAGAAGAAAGTTCCATCATTTATGTAATGCCATTGCACAATGGACTATTTTCTGCTATGTTGAGCAGTCATTTGAATGAGAGGGGTGGCACATGCGACGACAATTGCATGTCAAATGAAATTCTTCATGTAACAACCAGTGGTACATGCAGAATAAGAAACTCCATGACATTCAATTCAAATGAATAGATCTAAAATACAATTGTTTGGAAAGACTTGTATATACGATTGAAGAATTCGTGTTTAATAGAAGCACTACTATTCCGCCTAGATGATCGATTTAAAATAAGTGAATATGCAGTGCATAAAATTATAGCATAGTGATAGTATCAATGAACGATAGAAGTAAAACTTGATGATTGAATCGAACTTGTTTTCTTTCTTTCAACAATTATTGACATTTTCGTATTGATACAATTATTGACAGTTGAATAAAAATCGGTTGAGCGCTTATTTGTATATTGGTTATTTGGCTTATTTGGCTTATTTGTATATTGAAACAAAAATATTTTGAGATATTATCGTATCAGCAAGATCAGCCTTGTTTAGAAACCTTCCCGCAACATTTATCGGAAATTGAGTGAAAAGTTTCACATCAATAAATCTAATTATATGTGAACTATTTTCTGCTAGTTAAGCAAAACCTGGTTTTGAAGGACATGGCACGGGCGTTATAATATAGGCTATCCAAGCATTGGGACATGTCGCCAGTATAACGATTATACAAGAATCTATTCTCGGCAGACTTTTTATTTAAAAGAAAAGATAGAGAATCCTGTAATTGTAATACGTGTAATAAACAAGTATTTAAGCAACACATTTCAGTCATAATTTCAGAAAAAGGCGACACTGCAGATGTTCTCCTCAGGTATGTTGAATCATCGGCACTCCACGACAAGTATAAATCGTTCACAAATTATATAATTTTCCTTCAATATCCAACTTTGCGAGTGGAAAGGTTATTAGAATGACCCCGAAGGGGAAGAAGGAAGAATGGAAAATCAACAAAGACCTGCTTGTGCATTTTCTCATGAACCTCTGAATCGATGTTTCTTTTTCCCCAAATTGCCACCTGTCATTGGAAAGTGCGCAGAAGACTTTGGCGAGAATTTGTGCAGTAATTCTTTAGTTATCCGACTGAAACGACTATTTTTCAATTCACCTTGTTCATACGAACTATCCTGAACAATAGGAATTTAGAGAAAAATGAACGCAGTTTAAAGAAGAATGGTAAACTTTTTTTTATGAAGAATCGCATTCTCGGCAAACAACAATCGAATAATATGTTTATATCAAACATTTATTGAGGAGGTAATCCAGGTCTTAGTTTAATCTTCATCTTCATGGTATCCATGATCAAAAAAATACAACCACACACATCTACTATTACAAAATTATTGGTTCGGCAGATCGAGGAACAGACCCACATCCCGTTCACTGAATTTTGTTTGAAAAATTAATCTGTATTGAGCATACTCTCCTTTTAGCGCCATCTAGTTTTTACGAAATATCACAGTACACTGATAAAAGGACTTACTTATTGTTAGCGAATAGAATTAAAGGAATTGAATTGACACAATTATGAACTATTAACGAATCACTTTGTGATTCGTTAACTATCAACGAATATTCGTTTTACCGTGTTCAACTGCACCCCTGGCCGATCGGTCGATTGGAATCGACTTGCACAGTATGTCGATTACGTTTCGAGTACAGATCGATCCAGATTTCTGGAATGATCGACCCACGATCGACTAAATACCGAGTAGGTTGTCGGTCGACTGGTCTTAATTTTTTTCAATTTTTTTTTTGGACAATTGACTTGGTGTTAGATGGATCGTGAGTTAGTTTCTGGGAAAACAAATTTTAGTCAACCGGCAATCGACCCGGCACTTAATCAATCCTAGGTCGATTATTGCAAATCAGAATCGACTTGTACTCGGAAACTAATACTCCACAAGTCGATTCTGTAATCGATCCGTCCGCCAGGGGCCATTTGCCAATAGTTAAGAAGAACAATTTCTCATCAAATCCTGATAAATAAATAACTGATTTCGATTACCAGCAATAAAGGTTTTAGGAGACACAAAGTATTTTGGTATCATAGAAACTCTTTCTGCATGCATTAAATCAACGCGTACGTTTAATTTAGTTCAATATTTCATTTGAAATAAAAAAAGGTTTTCCATTTTTGTTTTTTACCTCATTGGGACACACAGTTTTTCTGAATAGCTGCCGCACGGTAAATAAATTACGAACAGTTAATTCATCAGCGACAACAAAACATGAAAGGAATCACTTGCACAACAGGTCTGAGAAAAAATTTCTAATACTCATCAGAGATATTTTTATCGCTAATAACACATGTACATCACCCACGTGGATGTCTACAGTATGACCTAACCATCAGAAGCATCATTTGACCTTTATGAAGCCTCCAACACCACTCCCGTCCATGGGAAAGAAATTCCTGATTTGGGGATAAAATGTGACGGTATCCGGTTTAAAAATATCCTCGACGGTTTTATCCCCGAATCGAGAATATTTGATCCCCAAACTGGAGATAATTATATGCCCGGAGCAGGGATATTTTATCACTAGATCGAGGATATTTTGTCCTCGAATGGGGAATATTTTATCCCCTGATATTCACATCTCCGTATGGAGAATATTTTTTCCCCACATTGGGGACAATTGCATTCTCCAATGAGGGATTTTTATATCCCTAGATAGCGGATAATCATATCTTCGAATAAGGGCTATTTCTCTAGATTGACCTACTAAAGAGATTAGCGATATCCCTGGATTGGGAATATTAGTAAACCCCCCTCAGGGATATTGTGTATTCCCGAATTAGGTATTTGTATATCGCCACCCGGATTTTGAAACATACTGGAATCGAGGATTTCCGTATTACCTCTGAAATCACACATGATGTCTTACTTAACAGTTATGAAAAAAGGCTGTACACCAGCAACCTCAGACCCGTCCCCGTTACACGACAAAAGATACGTACTCAAATTATAAATGTACCTTCTTCGCCCCACTCCATCTCACCAAACTCGTGAAACACTTCAACTCAGATTTTAATGTTTCATAATTACAGATTACGAAGCGCAGTAGAGATGAAGATGGTGAATTTCGCAGGTGCACCAATTGGCAACCGTTTCTTTACATCGTAAATTCAATCAGTTATTTTATAATTTCCATTGTGGCTCGTCAAATGCTAAGTTATAAAAAAAAAGGTCGAATAATCATGAGAAATTATACGGATTTATTTCGCTTCTCTTTCTTTTTCGTCTTGCGGTATATTCCCACGAACAATTCAAGAAATCTCCCTTACTCGTCCGCTCTACTTACATGAAAAATCCCATTTTGTTGCCGTGAAATCAGAAACATTATCATACCAACAATAACATTCTTTTGGTCACAAAATGACTCGGTTGGAATTATTAAGATGTCTACTTTTCTTGTGAGCAAGCATTTCTGGTTTTCCCAGATTTTCTAATGTCACAAATTTGCTATTCACGTCTTCTTTTCACATTTTTATGGTGAAATTCAGAAAATATGCTGTATATGTGAATTTATTCATTAATTCAGTGAAATTTGATTATTTAAAATTCCAAATAATTATAATCCTTCCTCAATGTACGGCGGATAGCATTGGTAAATTGGAAAGTTAGATCATGTTAAAGACATGGCAATAATGATTAAAAATTACAAATGAACGGAATGTGAGTGAAATCGGTGATGATTCGCACCAATCATTTCACCATAGAAATTGAAAAAATTGCTTCCTAAAGTTTCTTTAATAAATGATTATCTCGGTACCAAGTAGCTTAACCGAAAAATGTTACAAAATATTTTCCAGGAAGAATTCGAAAACCAATAAATAATCTTATATGTCAGTTTCTCCTGAATCGATTTGCTCATGAGAGACGTTGCGAAGAGGTTGAAAAATTGCCGCTTGGGTTTAATAACTAAACCCATGAATTTAAGATTTTTATCTCCTTATATAAAATGAATGTTATACGGAATGTCATATATAAATCTCAGATGCTCTGATTTCAAGGCCAAATACTTGTTTTAGTAATGCATTAATGGCTACAAAGGATCCCATACACAACTGGAATGAAAGCCGGATGCGGACGTTTTACGCACCCAGAAGTAATTTCTCAAAGCCACACACGATCTTCCGTTCATATTTTTGGTGGCACAATACTGCTATAGGCGGAAGTCACACAGACCGTCCAATGACTTCTTGACGTATTAAGGTATATTTGCGAGTTGAGTTCAAAGTTATGGTCGTCGAAGTTCAAACGCATTGTACACTGTAGGTCGATTGGAAAAATGATATTGGAAGTATTGCCACGCATAATAATTGGCCTCCAAAAAAAAACTTTCAATGATGTTTATCGTACATTTTTTTTTATATAGTTTCTTTCAATGTCTCATACAATCTCGAATTGTAGTGAAAAAAAATCCATGTGTTTTTTCGAAGGAAAAATCCTGAGCTTTCTGTTTTAGATGCTATTTACGCCTGCTGTTTTACGGATTATATCTGCGTACACTGAGGGAAAAATATACTTCGGCCCAATATTACCATGTTTCAGAGAAATAGATATTTATAAAGAAATGAATTTTATTGTTTTAGTGAAACCCAAGTGACATTAATTAACTGCCAATGATGTTAATCGTATAACTCTACGTGATACTTATGAGATAGAGGATCTTAGGTCAATTTGTACAGTAATAATTAAGACTCCCGAATTAATTAATTTTTTATTTTCAAATTGAAAAAAATTAATAAAAATAATGTTCAACCCAGGTCAGTTGTCATATAATTGTTTGGAGTTAAGCGATTCACATGATTACATTCAATTGTAATTGTCAGAGATTGAATGCAACGACGAAATTTCATTTTTTAGGAATGCCTATTACTCTGAAAAATGAAATTGTTGGGCCGAAGTATATTTTTCCCTCAGTGTACGGATTAAAATTTAATTTGTCATCAAAAAATGACTAAACTCCTTCAACCATTTTAATATAAGAATCAGTTGCTTTTTTTTCCTGTTTCTGTGATGAAGAACATTTCGAAGCGAGTTTCGCACTAGAACATAGGGAAATTAATAGAAATTGGATTTGTCAGCGAATATTGACCGAACTACTTTGGAACTTTCCAAAAATCAGAAACTTGAACATTTTTTCCCCCTTCCAAGTACATACTTGCCCACACATTTATGCGTGAGTAAAGGTATCATTTATTTTTTTCGCCTAATTACGCAACTTGAATGATACTCAATTTTGCATCCGAGTCCATTAGGAGGATCCTACACTTAGCTTCAAAATATTTACGATTTTCCGAAAACGAAATTGGTCAATTGGAAAATAGTCAAGTTTAATGAAATTCCCGGACCAGGTGATGACCTGGGATGGATTCACGTTAGTCAACACGGAGAGAAAAGTTCAATAAAAATTACCAGACAAGTTCCGCAAAATTTACGGTTGGAAACATAATGTGAACCGTGCTTTTCATTTTTCCGAGACCTCCCGACGATAACGGCCTCTGGCGAAGGCATTCTATCAAACTACAGAACAAGGAATGATAAAAATTACTATGATTATTTTCTCGCCCCAAATTTTGTCCAATTAGAGAGCACATTGACATCTTCACGCCAGTTTTATTTTGATAATTCATTCGTCTACAAATGAATTATCAAAGAGATAATTTCGCACTAGCTCAACAATTGTTTTCCATCAGTTTGACAGTTTTACTTTACGACAGTATTACAACTGAAAATTACATAAAAAATGTTGAGCGTTTCATAATTTTTATATATTGAACTAGATTTTTTGATGAAGTTTTCGATGAAATTTGAATTTTAAAAATTCATATTTCATAAGAAAACAAATGAATATTTTCCATAAAAAAACAAACTATTTCCATAACGAACTTGACAATTGGCTAACCGCTCCATAGTTTTTGACTTGTAGTTGCGTAAATACTGTCGAAATATAATTTTCCTTTACGCATTACGTGACTTGTTCCCTAACTTTTACTGAACTTTTATCTCCGTAAACGAGTTACGGTACTTCAACAATACTTCGAACTTTATTTTTCAGCATTGATAGATATACTGCGCGCCGTATCGCTTATCATGCAACCGATGACGTATGCCGATGCGACTACTAGAGGTTTCAGTACTAAAAGATATTATATTGCAGTCCATGCTCACAAGAACAGACATCGAAGTAGGTTTGCACTTCTTTAGAACATTTTTTACGCATTGTGCATTTTAGGTGCATTCACAAGGTAATTGAGTGTATAACACTCATGTAGGTAGACTAAACTCATCAATAAGCCTTACAACAAAAAAGCTTGTGTTCTTGTTCGTTCTATGGTGTAATTTTTCATAAGATCGCAACGCCATGTCCTTGAAGAAGGACATCGATTTAAGAAATGATATGTCGTGGTATCTGTTATTTCAACGTGATGAAAGTCAGGCTCAATGGATTCTGTTCCTGAACCACGGTACAATCATTATGTTATATGTGACCTGGAATGAAATCCAATGCTTCTTGTCAATGATTTGAATTTTCAAAATTGCTTGTTTTGTATATGGTGATACAGTAGAGCTCCCTTTATTTTCCGAGCTCGGGGGGTGACCTTTCAGCAATTTCGTGGAGAAAAAAATTAAGGAAGCCCCCCACTCTACCCACTGGTTGGTTAGCGTGGTGGGGGTTGTCGGGAGCGGAAAGGGAAATAAGAGCAGAAGTAAACGGACTATGTATCAAAAGTAAATAGGTTATGTTTCATGAATGCTCGGTCCTACTATTGAGACGCTGCGCAGTCTGGAGCGCATGACGTCGAAAACAAGGATAGACAAAGTACGGGGAGTGGGAGAAGGTTTTTGAGGGGGGACAAGTCGTGAGGGGAGTACAGCGAAAATAAAGGAAGCGGAAAATTAAGGGAGCTCTATTGTAATCATGAAAATCGTTCGCCTGAGGTTCTCTGCAGCTTAGTCATTCTAGACTGGGATAGACTGCAGGACTGACAGGCAAACGTAAGAACGATCTGAAGAAGTTCGTCCATTTGGCACCCAGGTGCGAATTGACGATTGGGCCAAGCTTGATCCAAGCTTGGACCAAGGTTTACAACGCTTGGAACAATTTTGGCACCCAAGCTTGGGTCAACCTTGGTGCAGAATGGTTTTGTAACACGTGGGCCAAGCCTGGATTCCAAGTCTCATTCCAAGCTAGGTCAGCAAGCTTAGCCCAAGCTCAAAAAGAAAGCTAGGTTGGAGCCCAAGCTTGGAAAATAAGCACGGCCCAAGCTCGGAAACTAAGCTCCGCCCAAATTCGGAAGGAAAGCTCGACCGAAACTCTGAGAGAAAGCTCTGCTTAAGCTTGGAAAGCAAACTCAGCCCACGTTTCTCGTCAATATTCCCCAATATCGGTTCCTGTACATTTTTTGGACATCAAATTCATCCCAGCTAGATTTGGGTCCCACCTGCCGATGTAAAACTTTTTCCAACTCCCAATATTCTCCTGGAGAAGGAAATTTGCATTTTAGTGTACACCGTTCACCTTTAGATTTGCTCATCCACGTAGAATTCACGATTCGAACACCTTAGGATAATGCGGTGCATTCGGAGTTAAATTGCACATTGAAGTAGGGGTCCTCCCCAAAATCACTCATCCTATAACACTATTTATCAGTTAGTATTTTGTAGGTTAAAGACGTCAGAAAATTCACCTTTAAGACTTTTCCAGCCGGTACATGATTATAATTATGAAAACGATTGGAATTTGGTCCTTCAATGACAACACTTTTACACATTTTTGCTTACGTTAAAACCAATTCACTGAAATTCACCACGGGTTTAAGGATGTTCGACCGCTATTCGTCATTTTTTTCAATGTTTTGACGATATACTCCATTTTTTTTGTTTTCTTGGCGGGAAAAATGTACAATTTGTGCATAACATTATTATTTATAGACTCTCAAAATTTTATCACCGTAAACTTATTTTTGAATTTTTTCTCTACGCTTGTATGGAAATTCATAAAACTTTAAACACAACGCTGAAAAATGGGTCTGCGACAATGAAATTTTAGGAGTCGATAGAGAATAATACTACAGAAAAATTGTACATTTTTTCTCGCCTATCAAACCAGAAATTTGGGATAAATTATCAAAAAATTGACAAAAGTGAGGAATAGCCGTCGAACATCTTTAACTCGTGAATGATAACCCTTGATACACAATGAGACTGTGACATGGCGTACCCCTTCTTGCGCGACTGGAAAGCCACTCAATCCCCTCCATAGCCTGATCATGTGTACTTATTGGTTGACCCTACTGAGATGGACCGGAGTGGGGTAAAGGGGTATTGCACTACCAAGCTTGGGCTTACCCAGGTAACCTATGCACGGGGAAACTCGGTTAAACGTTTGAGGTCAAACTAGGGAACTAAGCTTGGGCCATGCTTGGATTCCAAACTTGGAATTGCCTGTTATTGCCAAGCTTGGGCTTACGTTGGTAATCTATGTCCAGCCAAGCTTGGTTCAGTATTCTCAGGTCAAACTTGCAAACTAAGCTTGGACCATCCCTGGTATTCCCAAGCTTGGGCTTACCCAGGTAACCTATGCACGGCCAAGCTCGGTTAAACGTTCTGAGGTCAAACTAGGGAACTAAGCTTGGACCATGCTTGGTATTACCTGGTATCCTCAAGCTTGGATTTACCTAGGCGTAGCGATGGGATCGAGCTTGTTCTGAGCTAAGCATGCCATGGCTAGGCAATCCTAGCTTCTACCCAGCTTGGCCCCCAGCTAGGTAATGGAAATTCACAAGATATTCTGTTGCTTACTCCATGCCAATCTCTTCCACGAGCGATTGGAAAAGATCTGTTTGTGAATTTTGTAGAGAAGTAGGCCGTCACAATATCGCGCGAAATGGTGTACCCTTTTGTCCAAAGCGTCAACGTAATGAACTGTGAAATGTCATTCCTCCTTACTTAATAATTAATGCATTTCTCATAGTTCATCTTTCACTGTTGTTAAGATATTAATTTTTCAGCGGATATCAACTGACTACCTTTTCACCTTCCGAAACATAATTACAAGCCAATTGACTCACCTGTCCGTCTAAGAAGTAATTCACTACATGAAAAAAACTAATATTTAGAAAGAGGCCCACTTGATCGCATTTATTGTTATGATTCCATCCATAATAATCAGTAGGAAACTCCTTACCATCTTTCTATTTCATGCTTAGTATATCGCTGTTCGATTCAAATAGAAGCCTATTCAACTTCAAACTAGAAATGAAGAGCAACTAATCTTGAAATTTGAATGAGTTTTTCTCAACAAGTCATTTTTTGGGCGGTTAACTTTGAACTTCCTTGGCTTCTGTTGAGCGTAAACTGTTCGAAAACTATCCAGGAATGCAGCAATATGCATAACTCAATACCGACAACGTGGGCCCTTTTCTCTAGGACGCTCATATATAATGTTAGGATGCAATTATGGTACCAAAGGAAAATACTTATACTACAGATATAAATCTGCACAGAAATCAGGAACACGCTTTTCAGCGACCAATTTGGACAATTGGAAAAAAAATTACTCACCTGTACTGATGTTTCACCTAATTATATAGATAGGAACGTCCTTTTCTGCCGTAATGATTATTAACTTATTTACTTACCAATTGAGACACAACGTATTTGTTTTTAAAGGAGTGATGATTATATAAGGAGGAAGAAAAAGTGATTTCGGCATTCTAATTTTTTTTCGACGTTTTTATGTTTTTTCATGCATCTTTACTTTTTGCCCGCCCCGACCAGCAAAAACCTCGGCTCCGCCTCGATTTTGCAAAAGTCGGGCGGGCATGTAGTTCGCAAGGTGACCGACGAGAGGCGTGCGCGGGCAGGCCACAAAAGTATTCATCGTTGATCGTCAACATTTCAAAATTGATACATTTATTGGTGAACGTACTTTCGGGTGGGGAGAAAGAAAAATAGCATACGACATACGGCCAGAAAGTTTGATTTCTTGCCGTACGTGATATGAGGCCTCGGCCTCAAACTTTCTGGCCTTGGGTCGTAATATACTATTACCATGAATTATTATTGCATATTCAAGTAGAAATAGATGCCCATCTTCGGAACACTTAAACCGTGAAAAAAAAGTCGAATTTGATGAATCAATGGTTTTACAATGAATAAGTTGAGTGCATTCAATAGGAATATTCAATTCGTTTAAATCATTGACCATATCTTGTCTATAAATACTTCAATAATAGAAGTCTAAATTCCTGATCATATCGAAATCATAAGCGCAATTTGGAGGATGAAATGAAAAAAATCGAGGTTCGAAATCTATAAGAAATCGAGTGCAAGAATAGTTCAAAGGTCCCTAATTCATTATGCCCAGAAATGCGTTAACGAATCGACAGAAAAACGGAAAAAAGATTCAGAATAATGAGTTCATCTTGTCTCGGTTCGCTCGTATATCGCTTCAGTACTAATTTTTATAGAGTTGTCGCTGTATTCCGTAGATTCTGAGATAGTCATGTAAGATACGTGCCAAGGCAAAACAGACTTAATTCGATAGCTCACTCCGCTAATATATACTTTTTGGTCATAGATAAGTGGTGGAATGGTTCTGTTTACAATGTTGATATAAACCCTTGAGATTAATCATACCGAATTCCGACTTTTCACCGATAAAGTATCTGTCAAAAATATTATCACGTGCATTTGTTCCTTGTGGGAAATTCACTTTGCGAATATATGAATCTGCAATTTGTAATAATTACGAAAGAAAAAATTAGTTTCACATTGGCTAGGTCAATGAGACGTATAATCACGTGCGTAGAAGCCTTCCTGGGAACGACTGGAGGGTCGCGTGACCATAGGCCCTGACCGCCAGTTACAATTCCAATGTCAATTCCCCCAACCGCACTATTATGAACCCATCCTCGATTTACCCACAATGTAGTGCATTACAAAGTCTCCTGCTAATCATAGCTCTGAAGAATCCCACAAATTGTTTGCGTATTCACGTACAAAAAACTACGACATATAGATTTTATATGAAATTCCCATGAATTATTTTATGGGATTTCGTCTTGAAATACTATGGAGACTACAGACATTTTTCATAGAATGAAATTATAATAAGCTATCCTGAAGATTTTCTGTATAATTGACCATAGGGTTTCCCATAAAAATTATAAGATTCTTTGGATACTTGGACTGAACCATTTTTCCCTCATTAGGAATAAAATCAAGCCACATCAGGTTTTTTTGTTTTTTATGTTCACCTCATATTTTTCCGTCAACATTTCTGGTCCGAATACAGAGCTCATGCAGGAATCTTATAGGATTTTTATAGGAGCCTACGCTGTATAAGCATAAGTGGAAATTATTCGAAACTTGATGAGGAATATATCGTTTCCCAAATCTTTCAGGGCATCGATTAAAAATACCCTTTGCATAAATCATAAAAAAAATCATGCCCTTTTTTCGATCAGCATAAACATCTCCTGGAGGGTAAAAAAAAATTAAATACCCGACTCATTCGGTATTCTGGGGTATGGTTCATAAGGACTCGAAAAAAATTAATTCAACAATGCTTTTTATAAAAATTTTGACAGACAACAGCTATGTCGTACTGGAGCTTAAGCTAATTCTATTCTCTTTGTCATGCTAGATCTCCTGTGAAGAAAACCACTCAATGAAAAGAAAGAACCGTGCATAGTGACTAATTGTACATATGTTTATGTCTATATCTTTTGTGTATTAAACGATTAAAAAAAAAATAAACTTAGTAGCTATACGGAAAAAGATATCAATCAAAAATTCCCTTCTCCGTCCCTGTAAAACTGTAGTATCCACCATTTTGCAGTACAGTAGAGCTCCCTTAATTTTCCTTTATTTTCGCTGTACTCCCCTCACGACTTGTCTCCCCTCAAAAACCTTCTCCCACCCCCCGTACTTTGTCTATCCTTGTTTTCGACGTCATGCGCTCCAGACTGCGCAGCGTCTCAATAGTGGGACCGAGCATTCATGAAACATAACCTATTTACTTTTGATACATAGTCCGTTTACTTCTGCTCTTATTTCCCCTTCCGCTCCCGACAACCCCCACCACGCCAACCAACCAGTGGGCAGAGTGGGGGGCTTCCTTAATTTTTTTCTCCACGAAATTGCTTCAAGGTCACCCCCCGAGCTCGGAAAATAAAGGGAGCTCTACTGTAGATCGTACCTTGAGCCATGGATGAAAACTACAGAGCGGTATGGTAGAAATCACCCGAAGATGGCGGATGCTGCAGTTTTACCAAGATAGAAGGCTAATTTTCATCCAAGCTTTTTCCTCAGTGTGAGTCAATGTAATTCATGAGGGCCGCTACGAAAAAAATCCGATTTGTAATCTCCACACACTCACATACACGCACGTACTTATTGGCATTGTTCATTATTAATCCTTGAATGGCCGCGCGGTGAACCGCTTATCTTAAATAAATCTTATAGCATTGTCCATAGAAATCGCACAGCATTTTCCATCGAAATTCTATTTAATTTCCTATAGGAATCTTACAGTGTTTTCCATGGAACTGCATTGCATGGATAGCAATGTCGTGGAAAGTCATATAGGAATCCCACAGCATTTCCTGTAGGGAATCTCATACAATTTTTTAATCCGCTTCTCTGGCATGCGACTAGAACATTATGGAGTGGTCCAGCCCAAGATCGTTAATAGAAGGACATCGAGTTTTCGTTATTCGCTTCTTCAGTTATTTCCACATGAGGCGTTGAAATTCGAGAAATACCGGTTTTAGTTTGGCGTCAATAGATATTTTCGTTTCTGTTGAAACTGTAATAACATTTTTTCGATCGCAAAATTAAATTACACTCAGTTTGCCTTTCTTAGGGCTAGTTTGAGATTTCTTAGGGCGCTGCATATATGTATGACTATTGAAAATATTCAACTTCCCTTTCTGGTGAATAAATTAACAGTTGTTTGACAGTTCCCATTTGGCTTGAATTTTTAGGCGGTATTGGTGTTGCATAATGAAAAAAATTGTACAAATTCGAGACAAGATACAAATGTTCGGTGAAGTATTGTTTCACATATATATGAGCGACATCAGGATGCTTCATACTAATGTGGCATTAAGTTTTCACTTTTTTGCTCTTTTGGTACCAAAAATTTAGAATAATTTGGAACTTTCTCGTAATTGGGTAAATTTCAGATAGTTTCTCCTGAAAGATGTTGAACTCCCCGTGAAGCTCAAGTATCTTTTTCCTTGAAATGAATTAAGTTAATATCGTCTATGATATTTCCAATTGGCTTTCTGTAGTGCGGTTTTATTCATCTGGCAATAATACAAATAAACAGGATGTGCGTGGGACCCTCGATGGACCACATCAGTAACTCCTCGCTCTGAGGTATGTGCCCGTTTATGAGAAATCGTGAGCCAAAAAAACACTCGCATATGAGAAAAATAGCCCACTGTAATAAGTTATGTATTGACATGATAGTATTTTATCATAAAAGAACAGTACTTTTTATGGGAGTTTGAGTGAAAATTTGGTCTATAACTCCATAAATTTAACGGTAATAGTTGCATAAAAATTTCTCGACGGTTCATCATATTTATTGAACCCTTAGGGTGAAATTTAGTCAACCATAGCCAGAATCTTTATTTAGACCCTAGTGAAAATAACGGGTTGTTCAGATGAAATTGGCTACGCATCAATGTACACATTATTAAACTGTTATTTTTCCCTCGAATAACATCATCAATCAAAGAATAAAATTTGCTTTCCGTTTGCATGCACTGATTTCTCAATGTCAATCAGTACAGTCTCTCGGAACAACAGCTGTCATGAAAAATATATGTGCTAGATATAGGTGCATATATAAAAACATATAGGAAGTATATTCAGTAATATGTTATGAAATGACGTATATCGGATAGATATAATAATATAGGAGATTAGTTTTTTTTGTATATGAATTGTGTATGACACTACTATTTTTGAAGAATCTTGAAGCTTCAGACACTTCTCATGTTGCTTCGGATGCTGTTTCCATTATGTGTGTTTCATGAGCGGAACATGAGTAATACCAATGCCGACGGGTTCTCAGCCTGAAGCCTTGCCCTTGAAATTTTACTTCTAACATTTTATTGACCACCGCGCATTCTCAATTTCTGATGAATCTCGATAAGCATGAAAATTGTATAGATCAAATTTTACCATTTCTACTGAAAACAATTCTCGGTTAAATCCATTAAAATAGTCTTCAAAAATTTGCATATTATGTACTCTTTGCATATTAAAATTTCGAAGTATAGCAGAAACTAAGTTCATCGAAATCGAGAAATAGGATTAGCTAGTCTTCTACTTTTCCCTCCTCTTATTCTACCCCGCATAATAAAAGGTTCAAACCGTTGCACGTTCAATTACACTCCAGATTTTCATGTAAATTGGCGGATTGAATTCTGCCGCAATATATGCGACATATATCCGGATATAAGTGACTTATATATCTGGATATATATTTATTCCATGTAGGAACATATTTCGGTTAAACTCACCTTTTAAAAATGGATGCTACGGGTGGCATCTGATTCCATATTTTTATTCATTTTTCTATAATTCGCGTATGCTACAAATAGGTCATTATGTTTAGTTGTTTTATCAGAATGATTTCGCAATCATCTAAAAATAGAATTTGTCAATTTTGATTACGTTATGTTACCACAAAGTCGTTTAGTTTTGCAAAAATAATCACGATTGATTAGCTGAATATTCTATAGAAATATATGATTCGTTCACTAACTTCCCTATTTAAAATTGCTCATCAACGATATAATTAGTATGTCATGAAAATCTAATACATCATTCTATAAATTATTGCTAGCATCTATTAAGAGTCGCACGCCCATACCATTTACATATATAATTTTTGCCGATACCCCTAGAGTGTTTGAAGTCAATGAACCAAAAAATTCTGACATAATACTGAATTAATACTTTATGAATGACGAAAACGGCTTTAAAAGTATATTCTTAAATCCATTTCTTTCAATCATCAAATATCCGAAACCAGATCTAAAGATCAAATTCCGATGTTACATGTTTCAATCCTCTCACGCACAGACCCATAACGTTCGCCTTATGCGAGGAAACGCTGATCTCACTTGTATATACGTCGGTACAAACACTAAAGCGGAATTCGAGACATCCTGACCTCAAGACCTCGAACCACTATGCACCTTTTTCTTACACCCCCCCTCCCCCTTCATACATCATAAAGCGATACACCTTGCACACACTACCAATGTATATACCAAAAAATAACATCTCGAATACATCTCCGTCGTTCCCCTTCATTTTTATCCGACCCCTGACCCACAAAAGAATTTAAAAAAAGGCATCATTTGCCGTGCGTGCATTCAACTCAGTACGAACACTCATGTCCCCTATTATTATCAAGCAGTTCATGTATCAAAAGCAGAGCTACAGACACAAAGGACAACATCATGAATTTTCATTTTCATTTTTTTAAATCGAGAAATAAAAAATACAGGATGTTTTGCCCTTATGTGAAATAACTGCAGTTACATTCCCACGATGTGAAAAAAAAATTAATGGGTAAGAACAACAGAGAAAAACGAGTGAGGGCAATATGATAAATAAAAAAGGAGAAAAACACGTGAGGATCATGTTATAAATCAAATGGAGGAGAATAGTGTATAAAACTTGTTTGTACAATGTTCGTTGATTCCATTATTTAACTAATTTTTTACCAAATTACGGACAACACTTGAGTATATAGTGGATATCTTGAAAAGAAATAGTGTTGCAATATTCACTTTTTACACAACACTATATATACTATATGTAATTTCACAAGTTTAAGTTATATTACCATTGAGGAAAAAATAGGTAATATTGGGCCTGTAAACATATGGTAGTGTTATCAAATTATAGATTCAAGTGTCGCAGTCTTAAAATTTCGTCACCGCAAAAGCAATGGCTCGTAACAAGTACCAAAGAATCCTGAGATAAAAAGTACCGAATTTCTAACGCGTTTGAAGATTTATATGAGGAGAAAAACAAACCCAAATCCCACATGGGAAACAATATATAGGTGGAATATATGTAAATTATATACACATTTTTACCAAAAATATAATATTCGACATATAGGACGGATACACACGCAATTACATATTTTGCTCGCGTGTATTTACGTATGTCTTAAATAGTATACAAAATATGGCACAATTATTATTTGGTGTGATATATGTCAGATATAACATTTGCCCTACATGCCAAAAAGGTGCTTTTTCAATAAAAAATCATGCATAACGCGCTTCTTGTATCAATAAAGTCACTAATTTAGTCTTATGTATCAACTATTTGGCCAACATAAACAATGATGAGTTGTTAATCAACTGCTACTTCTCTCCATAGTGAAAGACGAAATTGATTTTCTGTGTCTGTATTCACAAATTATCCATCCTATCATTAAAAGCCAGGAATTATCACATTAACATTCTCAGGTTATCGAGATAAGCGAAGTACGTTGATCTCTGAAGTGAATAACTAGTTTAGGTTTAGTTTTAACGGTTGTTATGACAAGACATCTTGCAAACGGCAAGTGTATTTATTTATGGCTGAGTATTTATAGTGTTTCACGTTTGAAGTAATAATTACTTAAGTGAAATACAAACAGTACCTGTCATTAAAATTCGTGTAATGAGAACGAAACTAAAATGGAATACATAGCATAGTAAATAATAAAAATGGTTTGCAGCAATATTCCCTTAAGCCCCTTTCTGATTTCACTGAATAATTCCCCAGTGACATACTCTAAAGAAACTGCTTCAATAGGTTTACGAGAAAAATCGATTTATCCAAAAAAAGCAAGGTTCATGTACCGAAGTATTTTCGAAAATTAACTCGTAAACGGTAAACACAAAATCTCAAAAGTAATATTTGTTTTGCTTATTCAGTACAGCGTTTCACAGTCATCTAAAATCCCACGAAACCCCAGCATCCTAGACCCCAGCAATCCCGGAATACCTTGAATCCCCTCTCCATCCTCCCATAGTTGATTCCCACTCTCCCCCTCTAAACCACACTAAAAGTTATCTCCCGCGGGTACAACAACGACAAACGAACCCGCTCTCCTTACAACCAAAAGAGACAGACTTAAGGATACCAGTGTATTTCACCTACCTTTTCCCAGCCTTCTCCCGAGGCGCAGGTACTCACCTCCTGCCCAGCTCACCTCAGTTCGGCACCGACCGTCAGCGTCGTAAGAGCCCACTTCCAGACTCCACAAATCGTGGATCTTTTGCGCGTGCGCACATCCAAGTAAATATTCCCCCCTCCGTTCGCCTATTCAACCTGTTCCACGTATTCCGCCGGTCAAGTTCGCCGAAACTCGAGAAACTGAAAAAAATAATAAAGCAAACAATACGTTTAAAGGACGAGAACTAAAAGATCTCAGTCTAAAGACCAGTGTGAATAGTGCAGACATTAAAAAGACGTGTGCAGACTCATGGGAACCCGGTGCAACAGTGCAAGAGCACGAGTGTTCACTTCCCCCCACTCCAAACCCTTTCCCCTGCCATAACTCCTGAGGATTTTCGAACAAGGCTGGTCAAATTTCTGCTAAACATAATGAATAAAAAATTCAAGTAACCTATAAAAATTGACGATAGCCGCGCCTAGCAGATTCCAGTTGGCACTAAATCCCACCAGTGCAAGTGAGCGAATAAATCCCCTCCGCTTGAATAGAATAGAAGCAGGAGACTTCAGCGAGGAAGGAGGACAAAAATTCCCCAGGGGCAACTCACATACACATACATACGCACACACGTATATAGGCACAAGTCTCCAGGTTCGACGCCACTGGTTAGCCGCATACCTGAGACGTGCGCGTGAGATAAACCCATCCTACCATAAAACCGTTTTCTTCACCTCCCGCTTGAAGAAAAAGGAAGAGGCTAAATGCTTGTGAGGTATGAAGTGGTGGGGGATAGTGTACAGCAAACTGGAGGAGCAACTGGATAAAATAGTGGTGGGAGTTTAAAGTCCCTGCGAGACAGAGACAGATAGACTGGGTTTTATTATAAGTATTGGTGCGTTCAAGTTGTGTATCGGTTTTGAAAAAAAGAGAAACAGAAGTGGAGAAAGGTAAGAACAGAGAGGATAGGAAAATACAACAGAACGAATTTCTGTATCCCTCTCCGATAGTTGAAGAGAAGTCAGCCATAATGGAGTAAGAGATATTCGTGACGCGGCTGCAGCTGCTGTGAAATCGTGATCAGGGGGATATTTAGCAATAGTATTGGGACACGATTTACCCCGTTTTAATAGTCTCAACGAAGCGTTAACAGTTAACGAATAAACAACTCAAGTGTTAGTTCTTCGCTAGTTTATTATTATTTGTGTTTGTGGTGAAGATGATGCGGATGCGGATGCTTCACGTGACTCCATAATCTTAGCAATCTCCTAAAGAGGTACTCCGAATGGTCAACGGCCTGTGGAAAAGGAGGAAATAGTACGACCATTGTTTTTAAGTATTCCTCTCTCCACGTCTTCCTATTCCTCCATGAAGATGAGAGGATCAGGTCAGGATACAGCGACGCCCTACTGTCGCTGTAGAGTACTGTATCTCGGCAGTTCAGTGCCCCACGCAAGTAAAGAAGGTCTCCTTGGTGTCCAAGAGCCCTTACGCGAACTATACCCCGAACAAGGTGCTCTAGGAGCACGTGGTATCGACTCCTGGCTGAGTGTATGGTCCAACGGTCTCCTCTTAGAGAACGTCGATGAGCACCGAAAGAAAGTTACTCGTTTCTTTCCAATCGAGGCCTTACACTACTGCGCCGCTGTACGTCATGTCAAAAGTGGCAATAGTGACACTTCAAACGCTCGTTTTCTTCCTCTTGACTCACCATTCGCAAGGAATCCATCGGCAAATCATCCACCCCTATTCGCTGCTGTACTCCGCCGTACAACGGGAATCAAAGTGCTAGAGTGCCACGCCTTTATATGTAAACGTGACATGGCGGCCAACGCCCTGGTGAGATGTTGTTTTCATGCTTACGCTGACAGCAGCTATGCTAAAGGTCTTGATCCAAATACAGCAACGATCATTAGTAATGGCACATCGCCAGGACCTCATCCTACTAATGGCACATCCAACGGTAATTTGTACCACACCTTGGGTGGTTCTAGCACCACTCTAGATAACAACAGTCCACCAGGAACACGTATGGAAACAGCATCCAATGATGATATTAGTCTTTACAATGGAGATGAGAATCACAAAGTCTGGGCGAAGGGCAGGGATGAGGTCGATGCCGTCTACCAGGAACAGGGAACCTTGAGGAGTACCAGAGGGTCTAGACCAAGGCAACTAGTTGCGCCTCCACCACCACCTCCTCCACCGCCACCGCCATCGCAACCATTGATGACCGAAGAATCGTCATCTGCAAGAAGAAAACCGAACAAGAAGCTCAAGAAGATTAAAAACCGTTATGAGGATCACATAATGCCGCATCCTCAAATGCACCCCCCGATGCATCCTCAAGCCATTTATACCAATGGACATGGACATCATACTCTTGGCCATCCGATAAGGCAACAGCACTTTCATCCGATGCCTCCAAGTAGTAGATCGGTAGCTGGAACTCTAGCTAGACCTGCTCCAGTGCTATTAGTGCCTGCTGCTACCCTTCCAAGGAAAGCTCACCATCATCCTAGGGGGATGAGACCTATCCCTGCTGCAGCGCCCATTGTTCCTATATATGCGCCATTGCCAGTAGTACCCCCACCTCCTGCCGCACTTTATCAGCCGACTTATGGTACGGCTGGAAACAGGCGCAGAAGTCATCATCAGGAGGTTGATACTTCAACACTAGGGGCCAATCGGAGACTCGCAGCTTCGCATGCAGATCTAACTGTTCCTGATGGTAATGCTGAGAGCCCTGAAGGTGACTCCCGTTTCGGCACTGGGATCTACAGACGCAAGGGACATCTAAATGAACGAGCTTTCTCCTACAGCATCCGAGCTGAGCATCGCAGCAGGAGCCACGGAAGTCTAGCATCTTTAGGATTTAGCCCTCAAAATGGTAATGCACATCCAAAAGAGGAGAAGAAAGATCGAGAATTTGCTCAGATGGTTGCTGAACTTAGCCTTGATGAGAGGGGGCAGTACGGGAGAAATAACCATGCGCCACAACCGCTACCAAGACCTCGTCGATAAATTGGTTACATTGATGATAATCGATGGCCTTTTATAGGGTCATACTCGTGAATACGATAATTGCATTGAAAACGTTAATGAAGTGACGAGAGGGGTGCTGGTTGTTTGACCATTCGGCGGGGATTCTGTAGTTTCTCGGTCTCTGCACTTTATTTCTTTTTTTCTTCATATGGTAGATTCAACGACCCTCAAGCCAAGTGCCAATTAGTCAGGAGTAATCGTCGTCACAGGATATAACACTACGGGAGTTTGTTCAGAAAATCCGTTGGCCTTGATGCAGAAATTAATCGAATATTTTATAGGTGATCTTTTCGGGGCAATTTTTCGTGGCTTTTCGATGGCTACACGTGCTTTCTTAATGCGTGCTCTTTTGGTGTCACATCGTCTCGGGTCTTGGCCTGAATACCTGCGATTGGGACGCGTGCTGGTACTGCCTTAGGGCAAGAGAGATTGTGTGCGTGTATAACGAGGAATCGGTAATTAGCATTCAAACTGTCCTAACTCAACCAGTCCTATAAAAATGCGAGTGTCGCAATGCAGGCGGTTATGGCTACAGCGTGTTTTAGGCTCAGGTGCGCCAGTCCGGAAATGAGTATGTTGACCTGGTATTTCGTTGACGTATAATGACCTGTTAAATCATTAGAAATTATTTCTAATTTCACACTTCTAGAATGTGAAGCAAAATACATGCATCCGTATATTTGACGGATAGTTCGGAGAGGTCCAAGTTTTATGGGTCATGGACTATTACTTAAACTGCGCTGCACTCATAACTTTTCAAGACAAATTTCAAAATAATTCTCTGAATCCGTTTTTAAGTTGCCAATGAATTTGAACCGACTCAGTTTTTGAACGACTTTTTGATGAATATTTCGTATTTGAAAGTCGGTATTTAATACCGTTTTTATAAAGCGGACAAGTATTACCGAAACGTTATGAACAAATCGAAAATAAAATAGCTCCGAGTCGGGAATGAAAGATCTCCCAGTGGGGGATAAAATATCCCCGATTCGAACATGTAGGACATTTTTAGCGCCAAATCCGGTATGTAATATTCCCGAAAAGGGGTACTTTTTCCCCGTAAATGTCCCATGATGTTATTCGCAATTGACCTGAATAATGTTTTCGATATATATCTCTGAGGTTATTTGGGGCAGTGAAATTTTAATGATACATTCTTAGGCATTATGGGATTCACAGAAAAATTACCATTTTTATTATCTCCGCCGCGACTTCCGATATCGATTAAAACCGATGCCTTAGTAAAATGAGCTTGACTACTTTGCAATTGGAATAATCTCAAAGTTCGGCCGGTTAAAGACCCAGCATTTCTTACGTCTTCCATCATTGACAATATCGCATGATGTAGCTTCCACGGATAAATTCAAATATGTAATTTTCAACTGGATTTTCTGGTTGGTAATATCGAAATGGAAAATCTCTGCAGTTTTCGTAACGTCATGATCACGATAATAGAGATGACAATCGGATGCGCTTCCAGTTGTTTCATTATTTATCCTCAATTGCATCAAGGCCGACGTGTTTATTTTTAGCAATTATTACATATTGTCCTTTTATCGGTTCGTATTTATTTTAATGCTAGAGAACGGTGAATACGATGTATTTCAGCCCGCATGGAATAGTTTAACGGTAAAAGAGCCGGTTTACATCTCATCGAATTTTCGTACGCCAAATGTGTCACACTTCTTGTCTCTTGGTATTAAAATACGGATAAAAAAAAAGTTGTCATTTTTTATTACAGGATGTTGCACGGTAGATAATGTTCGAGTGTTTGTATGGAGAAACAGAGCCATTTTAATATTATATTTTTGGAGAATAGGAAACCCCATGGATTTGTCATTATTTCCATTATCTTGGCATGGAGAATATGTATATGGTAATATTTAATGTCAACTAATATTTCTCAGCGTCGTCTTTATCATAACGGCTTTGGAAACAGTTTGAGGCTCGATTTACAAGAAAAAAAAAGGAAGAGAACTGATGCGGAATACCAGAAACCAGTGAGTCATACCATTGAAAGTACTGATCATTTTATTCGATTGCCCAATAATTTTTTCCTTAGTTTTACTGTTCATTCTTCGTGCCGTAAATCGAGTCTCAAAGTCACTCATAAAATAGGTCAAGGTATAAAATTAGTTGGAAATAGCTGGAAACGGATGCAAATCAGTGCGGGACAGATGTCCATAATTTTTTTTTCATCTTCACACTTTTCTTTTTTTTTATCGTGAGTGCATGACGCGTCGCATCCGATTCGGCTTTCTACGTCTTCCGCGTGTTAATTTTGGTGAATGTGTACGAGTGTTACGCAACAATGAACGGTCAGTATACAATAATACGAAGGCAGCATTGAAGGATATCGAATTACTCCCCCACCCTCTTACGAACTGGCAACAAGGATTAACATTGCCATGCTGCCAGTACGCATTATGGTATACGCATTTTAAATGACGAGAAATCAGTGTAATACATTAAACATTAATGCCCATGTGCCGTGAATATTTACTGTGTGAAAAATGCATTATTTCATTTGCAAACAGGAGAAAATTGGAATTATTAGTGGTTCTCAGTTGAAGAATGGATGAGGAACTGCAAAAGACGCTATTCATGCATTTAATTTTCCCAATTATTTCGGTATTATGAGCGAATAGATATCGAGAGGCTTTTTTGTGAAAGAAAATGTTCGAGCTACAGAAAAGTTCTTTCAGATATTTTTACGCTCCACTGCTCAGACCTCACCTGATGCTTTTTTCATTTTCCCACATTTTTTATGACCAATTTAATTGCGAAAATTGACTTTGAAATTTCATTCCAGAGAGGATGCATCCACTAGTTCTTCCGCGCCTTTTCAAATTTTTTTCAAAGTAGTTTCAAAATCCACTGGAAATAAATTAAAAACGGTCACTATCTTAATTTATCAATTGACAAAATAATCAATTGTCATTCTTGAGAAAAAAATATGCAAAACATTTGTTTTTTTTTTGCTATAAAATTTTCTTCTCTTTCGATGTAAGCTTTCCTGTGTATCTTTGCAGAAATGAAATTGTACATCTTTCAATCATTTACCATAAACAATTTATTCAATTTTGTTTTTATTAGTGTAGAGAGAAATATTAATTTGTGCCGAATGAATATTTGCTGTAAAAAAAAAAGAAAGCGCATCGAGCAGGAATGTGCCATCCCTCCGTGTTATGGGGAATAAACTCGCGTAAATATAAGCGGTCAACCGTGTACATGAAAGCGAATGAGCAAAATGATCGTCATTAATAGGTAAAAAAAAAATAGAAAAATCATTAATGCACAACTGGGAGGACTTAAAGTGATCATCATCCTTTAACCGTTGCATCAGTTATACTCAGCCCCAGTGGATTTTAATTATTTGTCAATCATTCGCAAACGTGTTTACGCCATTGATTTTTATTTATACATAACATATTATTATATTAGAGAAAAATAACTGCGAAAGGAAGAGTTTAATGATAAGTGTACGTTCATGTACGGAAAATTATGAATAAACGTTTGTAGAAACATATGTATATATTAAAGAAAATATGTCAAATTATTTCCAATGATTTTTCATCAACTAGGAAGAAAATTTGGAGTGGAGTGGTAAAGGAAATTTCTTGAGTAATTATTCGTTTTTCCTTGAATTCAAAATGCTCATTTTTCTTAATATGTTTAGGAAGGTCTTAAGTGACAATTTTCAGGAGGCATTAAATTTATATTATGGGAAAAATTGTTAGGAAATTCAATGTTAGGTTGAATTCAAGAACCAAGATAAGCGTTAAGTGAGGGAAGGGGCACAATGGAACGTTGTGCGACATTCTCTGATGACCAATCTCTTTTTGCATAAATTGAAAGATTATCATGAGGAAATCTGTGGCGAATAATTTCTTTACTCGGGCCAGCGCGATCCGTGACCACAGAAAAGTTGTTTTCCAAAAGAAGTGACTTTTGTAAAAATTTCCAGAATACTTTGAAACTTTCAAAATTTGCAATAATTTTGAGAACTAACTTCTGTGGCTATATACGTGTACAGGGTCCACTTTGGCTGCATTGAGTTATATATGATCTGATAATCTTAATCAGATTCCTCACATATTACTCCAAAAGTCAATCCGTTTTTGACACAAATGATTTTGATACCAGATTCAAAGTTTGACATGGCTTTGAATAGGTATGAAGAGAAAACCGAAAATATCTGGGAAACTCAATACGACCAAGTGAGCCCTTTTCAGACGGTGACACATAGAAGATAGTTCATCCATAACACTGACGAAGAAATATAAAAACGATTTCTTAACGATAAAGTTAAATGTTGAAAATTTGTTATGGTGAACCAAGTTTTCAAAGTTCATAAACAAATTGTCACACTTATAGTTTACCGCTTCACTGTAAAATTAATAGAGAACGTACATAGATCCCAGATTTACGAAACAACCCCATCAAGAGTAAAGCCTATCAAGTACTACTTCACATGCAATTCATGATATTTTTTTCTCAATGTTTCGTTTTGTTTGTGATAAACAGGATACGATGTTTGGAGGCAAGAAGCTTCTATATACAGTTCACCTTTGTAATTTGCAGCATAAAGAATTGTACACTTGAAAATCATCAAGAAATGAATTTATTGTCACAAGACAACTTATTCAACGGAAACATTTTTTACTGTCAGTGTGAGCAGTTGGGCCCAGTAATCTCAGTTTTGTGCGAGGAAAAAAAATATGTGTGGCATGAAATTAAACTTAAAACACATGAAAGTGAAATTAACACTTGCACAAGTGAGGTAAATACTACGCCCCTCAATGGGCGAACTTCAATAGGGAAAAAGTAGTCCATGAATTCCTCTCGAGCTCGAAAATTGATTGAATATTTCGCTGAAGTGTTCAAGGTATTGTTGTAGCATAGAAATTTTTTCCTTCTAATTTCAACTAATAAATTTTCAACTTTAAATGGAAATTAAATTTGTCGTAAGTAATTCCCTGAAATTCAGTAATTTAAATTGAGTCATTTGCATCTCAATTTAATCCCAATTTGATTACCTGTGCAGGAAGTTACATGAGGAAAGACATTACTAACATGGTTCTGCAACCAGATTGGATTCATGCAATGCCAAAATTTTCTTGAGTCTAGAGACAAAAATGGATCTAATTAGCTTGTTTAAAATAAACCTTTCTTGCAAAGCCGAAATTTACTCCACTCTTTTTGTTTTCAGAAATCTAGAGAAAACGAATATTTTGTTGGCCAAAGTGGAAATTTGTCAAAAATTCTGAGAAATATAAATATGAGGTACCTTTCAGAAAGAAATCTCACATTTTTGTATTGATTCTATACTGTGAGAATCCATTCTCTGGAATTTTCCGGATTTTTTCGGTGCTAACTCAGTTCAGATACGATTTTCTACAATATTCGAAATAGGGAAACAAAAATTTTGTGATTTTGTACATAACTTGCTTTCAGTTCAGTCAATTTTAATAAATGGGAAAAATAACTATTTTGTATTACACCAGGTCTCAGAAAATGTTTGTTAAAACATTTCTCTCAGCTATCGATGGTGTGATAAATAACACATTGGCATACCAAAAAATCGTGCAGAAAATCGCTAGACTCGAGACATTCTGAGACTAAAAAGTTAACTTTCCATTTCGGAATAGCTGTGCCTCTTTTTTCAGTATAATCGAACGTGGCATCCTTCAAGAATATTTTTTAAAAACCAATTTCATACAAAAAAAAAGTGAGGCGGCATGGGACACCTGGTAGATGTGGAACATGGAAACACTAATGTTGATCTAAATTGATCCAAAAATGTTGACGACTTTTCGAGAAATTGGAAATTTTCAAATACTCAGTTCTTTTAAATGTTTTTTTTTAAAGAGTTTTTCCAAAATTTCACAAACCTTTCTCAAATTTTTAAGAAATTTGAAAATTGTTTAAAAATTGTTCCAAACATTTTCTAAATTCCACAGTTTTTTAAAATTGGTAGATTTAAAAATAATTATTTTCCAATTTTGTTCTATCTATTTTTATTTTATTTTTAGAAAATTGCTCCCAATTTCTTCAAACTTGTAACAAAATGTTTTCAATTTAAAACAAAAATTGTAAATTTTTTCAAAACTCTTCTGAATTTTTGCGAAAATTTTCCAATTTTGTTGTCAACTTTTCTGTAAGTTCTTGCTAATTTTTTCAATTTTTTTATAAAATAAGCCAAATTTTTTTCCGAAAGTTTTTCCCATTTTTTCAACATTTTTCTAAATTTCCCAAACATTTCCAACGTTGTTCAAAATTTATTGAAAATTTCAACATTTTTTCCACATCTTTTCAAAAATTTTCCACACTTTGTCAAAATTTTCGAGAAATTGTTTCAAAAATTTTCTAATTTGTTAAAGAAAATTTCCAATTCTTTTCAAATTTTTTTGAAACGCTGTAGCGCATCTCGATGTGTACAACTTGTGCGCAACGCCTTTGCGTGGATGGCAGAGAGCGGGCGATGGGTAACCAGTAGAGTATATCTATATATACATTTGTATTGGAAATGCCTGTTCCAGCCTGAATTTTTTCCCAACGCAAGCGCCGCATTAGATGTTTCACTTAAAAAAATTAATTTTCTGAAATTGGTTCAAGAAAACGAAAGCCAGGTATGGGAATGTGAAATTTTTAGACATCTGAGTATGTGAGTGTTCAAGAAATCTGAATGAAATCAGGAAACCGAATTTTGTAAGGCAGAATGACCGCACAGAAATCGGAGTAATTTCTCGAAGGGCTAAGGCTCAGTGATTCTACACGAATTCCCTAAACTCCATTAACCATAAAATATAATCTTAATAAATGTCAATCATAAACTCCGAAATCTGTGAAGAAATTAAGATGGGGAAAAATTGTCCGAAAGTGTGTACACCAAAAAAGGAAATTCTTACACAATTTTTTTCCAGAGCCGCTAATATTTCTAGATCGACATGTAATCCATCAATTTGCTCCCAGATAAATCAAGAATTGCGCCGGTTAATATTTTTTCTGTACCACACCTTAACTCAACACAACCAAATATTTCGTTACATTAAGAAATTTATTTTCAAGTAAAATATTCGGTAGAGAATATTAAGCGAAGCAGGCATGTGCTAATTACCAATAGTTGCATGCAACACGAAAGTGTCTAATATCGAAATTTGATCAGTTCAAAACTATCTTGCATCCACTACATTGCATCGAATGTTGTCATTTCATTCGTCTAAATTCGACTAAAGAAAAACAGTAGAGTGAAAATATTTTTCCAGGATTCACTGATTATCGCAGACACGTTAAAAGCTTGAATTACAGTTACAAGCTAACGCAGGTAACGGTTGAGCTGTTCCTCCTTGACTGAGGCAATTGGGTCAGCCCGTTGAAACACTTTTATTAATAAAAGCCTTCATTTTTAATGTTGTATATTCATCCATAATTTCCTTGATACGTTTTATTCAGTGATCCATTATCACGATCGACTTTACAGCACGTGAATGTGGTGAATTAAGTTGTGTAGCGGTTCTAATAACGCTCTGACGATTCCATAAGTGCTGGAGGATGTTGGTATTCGCTGATTTGTGGTTCGAACAATGTGTTTCGTAAGCTTAATTGGATAATTGAGGGGAGCGTACCTCAGGTGGGCGAGGATAATCAGAACACGGATTGTTTGCGAAGAAAGTATATGAAATATATGTAACGAAAATTCTTTATGAATTCATTTCGTACTTGCTATTTGTAATTCCTATTTGCGTTGTTTCTACTTTAAATTTCTTAATTAAAGAGGTAACAATTTTTGGAAGGTGGGTATCATTTGTTTTCAAACCCATTTCCATAGAGAAAATACACAGCGCCGTTATCACACAGGTGGGATTTGCCAGGTCTTCGAAAATTGAAACATCAAAGCCTGCAGGGGAGCGATAAAATGAGGTGAGTCAGTTACTTACCCGCTCGCTGTTCGGCGATTATCTGAAAAACCAGGAGAGATGGGAAGAAGTCCATACAGAACTTTTTACAGGGACCATTAGGTTCTCTAAAAAAGCTGTTATGAACATCATCTAAATTCCCCTAGATTCTGGGATATTCATAAAAAATGGCGCTCACCTAGTTTTGACCGCAATATGTTGCAAACAAGTTCAAAAAGTAGCTTTGGACTGGAACCACTACAAATGGTTCTAAGGGAAATGTTCTCAAGTTGTTCATACAGAAAATGTGATTTCCGGAAAAGAAAATGGCCTGTTATTTGGTCTCTTACCCGCTTAGGAGTATTAAATTAGAGCTTAGGATTCGCTTAGGAGATAAAACACACGACACTATTGCTTTGAACCTCCCTGGCGATCTGGTGGTGAACTGTTGAAACACCCGCACTCAACATTGATGATATTACAATGCTGGCGATCTAGAAACTACGGAATGGTGTAGATATGGATGTGCGTTGATATTCATGTTTGGCCCGTCTATCTGGTAACTGCTAAAATTCAGAATCAGCCATTCTGTATTCAATTCTAAAAAAAATTAATTAGTCAACGCCAATTAACATTACTTACTTCAGAAGTTAATCTAGTTCTAATCTAATTCTTATTATCCTGCGTTATTTTCATCATTTCCATACTTCTTATCCCAAAAACGTACTTCGAGATACATCCACGCTACATCTACACTATTCTGTAGTTCCTAGGTATGCCTAGGTTGCCAAGGTTGTCCTCTCCTCAATGATGGATGCAGTTGACAAAGTTATATGATCTCCAATGTGTATGTTTGAATCAGAAGAAATATTGATTATAAACTTTTTCCCCATCTTCCATGATTGGTATGATAGAACATTAGAAGTTATTGAAAGTGTTACAATAACATGAAGCAGCACTCCCCCAATTTTTACTAAACTCCGCTTTGGCTAGGCGTAATTTGAAAAAAAATTCAAATTGACTGAGTGGTACCGGTGCAATCATCATCCACAGAAATTCTGGCATACATACACAGCCATACATTTTATCTAACAACTGTCATGAAATGTTTCATCACGACACCATCATGAAACATCGAGAGAAGTGTGTATATGCCATGGGTCTGGCCCATTTAATTCCCAGACAAATTACAATAAATTACCTTATAGAGGAGGTATTACCAGCGACGAGAGCACAGATGATGAATTGCCCCGAATATAAAATGAGAAATGCAAATTCGAAAGGAAGAATTACAGAAAAAATAGTGAAAATAGAAGGAAAGACGTGTAATGGCTTGAAAAATTAAACATCAATATGATAAACTAAAAAGACGGAGTATCAATAATATATAAATAAGGAACATACAATATATATCGTATGTATAATGAATATATAATGATTCGTCCTGTTTTTCAGTAATGGGAAGATGAAATTGTCAATGTTTCGTTATTAACTGGTTAATGACTGGCATATTATACTTCCGAGGCATAGAATGGATCTTTTGATACATGTGACTTTATAATCACATGAGTCAAAGAATCCCTTTTCGTTACTAGGGCCGCTAATCGCACTTTCTCGGACCAAAAACAGTGTTCGCCATTCGGTATAAAAGCTTCTCTCACTCGGGTGGCCACTGGGTTTCGCGTCGGTCTACAGCCCTCATAATTGTCAGAATTGTTTTTCAGGCCGAGGGGCGAACACTTTTTTTTGGTCACTGGGTCCAATCAAGTGCCATCCAACCGGGTAAAACGAGAAAGCTGCTTCCAGCCTAATTTTGACTCCCATTGTAATGCAAGTTATGAAACATAATCATGCGAATTTGGAGATCTCGGAACGATTCTAAAGAACAAATAGTGTTTGAGACATTTCTTGGATGAGCTGAGGGGAGTATAAAAAGAATCCTTTGAGATGCATAACAGCATTGCCAGTTCATGGAGCATATACACTGAGAAACATACACAAATTTTACAAAAACAGCATCCTAAAAGATAGGAACCATATGCAGAATTGCGGTTTCAATGAATCCAACATTGTTACAAAATTGTAGTCATGCGAAGTAATGTTATAGTCACTTGCTCTGGCGCAGTTCATAGACAGTTAAAAAAAAATGGCTTCATTTTTAACCGCCCATTTTCTATAATTGAATTACATATTGATATCACTTGAGAAGAAAACATAGTGATTGCCTATCCGAGGAATCAGGTCTGAGCTTCTACTTCAGAAGCATCAAATGTTTGTCACCAGTATCATCTTCTGCGTTCCAGTATTTTCAGTTTTGACATAATCTATGCGTCTTATCCACTCGAAAACGTTCAGACGCAGTTCAATTCTACGTTTTTTGACGAAAGACATTGCTATTCATCATTCTTTAATATCCAGTATAAAGCGCAGACTTGTTATGCTCAAAGAAGGGATTTCTCGTCACAAGCAAGACTTCCTTGGAAGGAGAATTCCGTTCTCTCAGTGTAGGATTGAAGAAACAGCGCTAATTGTACGGTGCCACAATTGCGTTCTTCTGTTGTGCGAGTAGATAACACTTCCACTTATCACTAAATACATTCATCGAGGAAGCGCTCCGGATAAATGCCGGAATAAAATCAAGGCAGCATTACCACAGTGTACATAGCTCTAATGCAACTAACATTAGTACGGTTCTTGCAGACATTCACATATGAGTATAATTCTCACCGACCTTTTGTTCTACCCATAAGGTCACTGTCCCAGTATCTTAACACACAAAGGAGGTATCCACACTTTTGGTAGGCTTGAATAACAATTGCGTTCTGCGTATTAACTTATCTCAACAATAAACTTTACAATTCTGTATAGGAAGCAATAGATTGTAAATGTAAAGAAAGTCCGTTGCATAATCATTAAACAGGATGCGTCTAGACGGGTCATACTAATAACTTCCTCATGTATATATGTGCATGTATTTTCCATATCTGATAGATGGCAATACGACGTAAATCTAACACAAAATTCATCATTTGGTTAGCAAGTGATTCTGTGCAGGAAACCTACCATAAATTTTTTGGACTGAATTTGATTTCCGATGAAAAGCTTTTCCAAAAAGGTCTGCAAAAAGTGATTTAAACAGATATATAATAAAACAAAAACGAATAACACTCACAGGAATCACAGAAAAGTTACGATCTGTAATTTCCCAAAATTAAAAAAAAATTAAATATCCTGCTGATGAGATGTTTCATGAGTAATTAATATTAACGATATTTCTAAAACTATATTATGGAATGCCGAAAGTACAGGTGAAACCCATAAATTTTGACTAATGGAATCGTTCATGCCAAATATTGGATGTTGTAACTAGTTTCTTCTGTACCTACTCCTTTCCTCGAAAAATGCTGCAGAATTCGCGCAGAGGTCGCATGCAACGCTGGCACGTCCTCCGCGACGCCCCCACCCACGGTTCCTCTCAAATTATGATCTTTAGGGAGAAACTTATTCAACCTAAAATCTGTATTTTTAAGCATACGATGTATTTAAATGTTGTACCTGTCTGTATCTCTTTTAGAGATATTTTCTATACACAAACACAATACCTCATGACCATCAGCAAGAAACTCCATCCCGGATATGTTACACTGATAGAAGTATCTTCGAATACCACAATACTATATGTTCTCGAGAAAAGAGTTTCGGTGGAAAAAATCATATTTCGCCACACCTGTTATTCCAAGGTGATCAAAATCAGGTTCCATCAGTGGCATTTCTGTCTCAGCATAGAACGCCTATGCGGCAAATAACTTTGAGTGAACGGTTTTCATGATTGTTAATATATACAAATTGAGCGATTCCAAAAATTGATAACAATTGCTGAATTAGCTTCTAAGTCACCTGTACCGTAATGACTATACCGTGGTTTAGGAACAAAACTCATTGAACCTGAATTTAATCACCTTGAACTAACAGATGTCATCTTAGAAAAACAGTTCTATCTGTGCAAAGCAATCCCATTGCGTCATCCCTGAGCTTGATTGCATGATTGGTATCTGAGCAGGAATCGGCGAAATAGTTCGACTATATGCATATACATGTGGTTAAAGAAGGTCTAAAAGGTTTGAAACGTGGAAATATAATGAGAAATCGAACTTCTAGTTTCGTGGACAAAACAATAAACTACAATCAAATGACACAGACATTAGATTATCCAAAACGTGCAGAAAATTTTCAAGGTATGTTCCTAAGAAATTCCCCTAAATTGCTAAAAGAAATTTATAATAATTTCTATAAGCAATCGTTTAGGAATTTCCATAATAAAATGAATAGCTATAAGTAATCCTCTAGAAATATCTAGAAAAAACCATATAGAAACGTATGTGAAATTTCAGAATGTTTAAAGTTGATAGTTGTTTCAACCTTTTTATTCATACATTTTTCCAATTTTGGATATTTTTCACTCTTAACAATTTTCACAAATATGGAAATCCACAGATTTATATGATTTTCAACCCACCGATGGGGAAGTTATTGAAATGCCCCCAATTTTCGAAAATGGATTTTTCAACATATCTCCACGGTTCATTCATGGGTCATGACATTTCTGACCGTTTTAGACCACGTCACATTATGTGACGGTGTATGTATAATGCTTTCTCCAACGATTTCTCACCCTCAAATTATGCAATCGAGATGCTGTGAGGCATAACTTCAAAGCTGATCAGATTTTAGATGGAATTGGTCCAGTCCGTACATTGCTATTAACAATTTCAATCGTTTATGTTCTACTGCATAAACTGTTAGAGTTAGCGCAAAATTCGTATAAGAGAAGGTGTTAACTCGCACACACAGAGATGAACCCGTAGATCGGCTCGTTCCAAAAGTTGATTCATTTTGTTGATTTTTCAAGCCATTGCAATATCTCACTAATTATAGGAGGCGGCGTGAAAAGTCATATGGCCTAAAATAGGCCTTTTTGCACATGATTCTGCATGGAAATGCTTCCGTGGCGACCTTCATGACAGCGCCGGTTTCACTCTTTCGCTTACTCCATACATAATTCTATAGAGTTATGCAAATAATGGAAAAAAGTCATTCCACATAATATATATTATTATATGGCAAATAACTTTCCTTCCATAAACTTTTCGCTAACTCTATTAGTTTATACAGTAGAGCGTTATAAACAGTGCAAAGTGTTAATAATAATATATGTACTGTGCCAATCAACGTCAAAATCTAATCTAGTCTAAGTTAAGTGAATATCTTTCGATTGCGTCATGACGGACCTCGATCGCATCATTCGTCCACGAGAAATCATTGGACATAATTTTTGGCCACATACACACCTATATAGTGACACACACAGACAAACACATATAACCGCTTTGTTAAAACTCGCCTAGAAATGTAAGGAACATCTTAAAACGTGCGGAAATATAATGAAAAAAACGATAATTCATTTTCGGGGACAAAACGCGAACTTCTCTATATAGTAGACTCCCTGTAGCTCTCCGCACACTTCCGACTGAGGGAAATTCCCCCCCCCCCCCCCCCCCCCACGCACGGAGCATCAGACAAGAGCGGGCGCTCTAGAGTCGAAGCGGCATGAGACTACCCAGTGTTTTGTTTACTAACGCATAAGGCCACGTCACAATGAGCGATGTAAACCAAAAACGCAAAACTACTAAAATCGAATTACACATAAAATTGAAAGCTTTGAAAGAATTAGACAATTAGACAATTGGCTCGCTTGCCAGCTTGGTTATGATCATTAACGTGGCATTGCCAACGCGCACGATACATACATATAGCGTTCTCGTTTGGATAATCACGCTGTCTCTGCCGTAAGATACGCCTCGTGCGCGCAGAGAGGTGGCAACCGGTAGCTCTCCCGGCGGGGAAATCAAAGCCCCGAAAGTGGAGAGCTAGAAGGAGTCTACTGTATCGGGAAGTTAAGAAAAAGGTCCATACTTTTTGACATAAACTACACCCATGAAGTTCCACTTCAAACGCGTGGTTTCACGACACACCAGATGTTTTGTCTTGTCTGACTCTTTCTCCTTTTGTGTTCACCCAGAGGATCCACCACAAATTATTGCTATGTGGGCAATACTACAAAGACAAATATCCAGATGGGAATTGCCGAACCTTAAAAAACAGGTCAAACTTGGCACAGTCTGATTGCACCAAGCTCTGTGATACCACCCGTGGGTTAGCGCTTGCTTGTGCTGGTGGTGACCCCACTGGAGGTTTGGGGTCCCCGACTACGGATACTAATCTTGATCCAGTCCAGACACAGGGCCAGTCGCCAAGTACCTGGTGTTTAATAGACATGGACCAGGCTATGTTTAGCCATTAGTCTAAGTCTCAGTAATTTCTCGATTCATAATCCAGTAGCGAAGTGGTAAGAGGAGATAACTGACTTCGGACTTGCAGTCAGTTTTTAACGAATATCTCGAAATCCGAACAGGATCGCACAGTTTTCATGAAAAACTTGTTTGTGGATCTATTTTGCTCATCAAAAGAAAATATGTAGATTCAGCTACTCTCCTCAGATTTGGAGATATACAGTAAAGACTAAGCGTAAGGAGTAAGTGCTTTATCTTTTTTACCACTCCACTACTGAATTCATATTGCAATTTGGAATCAAACCTTCGACGAACGTATAACCAGAAAGTCGTATTCAAGCCTTAATTAAACTCACCGTGGACCAAGCTATACACCGCAAAAACAAATGTCTGAATCGAAAATCTTTCTTGTAGACATTTTTAGCATCCAGAGTAAGCGTGTGGATTTCCACATGTTTTATAAATAACACAATTCAAACATCTAAAAACCGCTGGAAAATCTCTTCAAGGGGGATTTTAAATTCTGTAACTTGTTTTCACTGTGTGCCAGGACTGCCGCGACAGATCTTTTTCTTTTTATTTAAATTGTTGCTTCAAGCAACTGACGACGCTTACGGAAAAATGTGAAAAAATTATTTAAACCATTTCCGCTTGACTATTGTGATATTAATTGACGATTAATTATTTCTCAGAATGATGCGTGGCCCAATCCTGGATACAAATGCATAGAAAAACCGAGTGCCTGAATCTAAGATGCACAATGCTTACGGAAGTAGCTCAAGGCGTTGACAATAAAACAGATTCGGGGCCTACGTTTCTAGCTACACGAAAGGAATAAATTATGAACTTATCGAGTTTCTTAATGCTAAGCCATTGAAGACCAAAAACATCCAAAGTGTATCAATCTATTTGTGCAAGGATTATGAGAGTCCCAAGCACGATTAAGAAATTAGATCGAATTTGGAGCAACGCAAATTTGGTAGCATGATAAAACAAATAAACTGGATGTGGACGTGACTTCCGCATACACACACTCATCCACATACATATATATGTATGTGACATGCTTGTATGTATGTATGTATACAGACATGCTTGAATATCTCGCCAAGGTGATATGCCACATCGAGAGAAGTGAAAATATGATGAAGTTTTCACTCTTGATTTTCAGAGTGATTACAACAACTTCTCTAGATAGGCAAGCTAATTAAATCAATATACTTCACGTTACGAATTTAATTGAATAAATTGCTTCTACAACTTTATGCTGCAATCCACGAATGTCAATGCTGTTTCTTCTCATTCGCCAAGTTCAACTTTTTACAACATGTGTGATTATGCTTTTTAATTAGCTACTCTTTCCTGATCCTCGTAGTTTGTCACGCAATACCTTGTGGAACTGGTGTGTCGCATCGTCTCGGCATTGTGCTTTCGTAAAACAATTCTCAAGTTATTTCTGTACAGCAAGGTAGTACAGTGTCTCGACAATCTCAGTTGACAATCAGGCCCGATAGTAGAGTTCCTTTTCGAGGTAACCAGACTGTGTAATTGCGTGGTACCTCTTTCTACTCCACTTCATTGATGAGTTCTTTGATAGGATGTGGATGATAATGAGACGTGTAATTGATAATGTCTCTCGTATGTCCTCATTAAAATAAAATGAGAAATATTTTTTTTCACAATTGTATAATGATGTCCATGTGATATTGAGAGAAAATGGTTGTCGTATCGGTGTGATCTGTGTGTGTGTCTTCATTCATGTATCATTCACAAATTTTTCGTAATATAAAACGAATTATCGAAAACTTGGGACACATTGGTCCATGTGCCTAGGCAGATTATAAAAAAAACCTTCTTGAGTAAAGAAATTATGATTTCACCTGAGAACAAATTGAGAGATGCTTTACGACATTTGCTGTAATTGGGATCAAACTAATATCCCGAAAATTTGGTTCCGTGATACTCCAATGCTCTCATAGGGGAAAGGTAACAGAGTGATATGAAACTTACAGAATTCATATAGGAAGACGCCAAATGAAAAAAATGATATGTGCGTGTGACCTTCAACCGGTCGCATCATTAACTTCTCGATCTGTTCGGCCGATAGATTCGACCAGTTCATGTCCCCCACCGACCTACGAACAATCCTCCTAAATCTATTAACAATAGCAACATGAGGTTGGATTTTCATAAGGTGTTTCATGAAAAACCAACATGGTTTTCATGGTGTTTCCCTACGCACGTGAATTATCGGAAAAAATGGGGAAATTATTGAATAAGCATGAATTTAGGTTGATCCATTTAGTTGAGAATAAACTTGCAAAAAGGTTATTATCAACTGAAGACAAGATTAACCCTGACCTCCGCTTGAATGTGATATATCAGTTGGACTGCAATGATTGTAATATGTCGTATATTGGATACCCTAGCCGATATTTAAAAACTAGAATGTATGAACAGAAACGTAGCGTTAAGTTAAACAAAAAATATGATTTAACAGCTTTGATGAAACATTGTCAAGACTTAAACCTTACTTTCGATTTTGATTCAGTTAAAGTTTTTGATTCATAAAACAATAGAACAAAACAGAATGTTCTAGAAATGTTCCACATTAGGAACCAATTTGACAGCACTGTAAATTTCAGGACTGACGTAAATAATGTATCGACTGTTTGCAATAGTTTACTGTCATAATTTAATATCGACTACATTCCTTGTGTTCTTTGCACTTATTCATTCATTTATTTATATATATTTACGTAATTATTCATTTAAATTCTTTTTTCAAATTATGGCGGGAAAGTTTCACAAAGAGGTGTTTCACAAGAGATGGTTTATTATCGATTTGAGATGTAAATTCAGTATTAAATGAGGTTTTAGACATTGCTAGTGTTTGTTTACAATGTTTTCTTGAGATAATACAGTATACCTATATATTTCTCCTTTGTCGAAGAAATAAATTGCCCCTGAAAATGACGCCGCATAGGGTGTTCGAAGCGTTGGCCTTTGCCACTTGAGCTTTCATTTTATTTGATTAAAGTTACTTACAATACTCCATCACATCGACCGACCAGGTCAATTTCTCGATGAAGTAAATTTATGATCACGGTCAAAAAAAATTTCAAAAATTTTAACAATTTGAACCATGTTAATAGTTGAGAAAAAATATTTTCGTTTCAATTAAAAAGTTAATGAAATCTATTAATATAAAAGAACAAGCGAATTCATCAGTGTCATCAATCAATGCACAGCTAAAACTACTGGAGATAACAACATGAAATTTTGACAGTAGGTTCCTTTTGTGACGTAACCGTCCACTAAGAACGGATTTTTTGAAACTCGTCCTCGAAAGAGGTGAACAGGCGTGGTCTATTCGCACTATCTATTTAATTTATAATTCCACAATTGATGTATGACACAGCGAAGCGTGACAGGATACGGCTAGTGTTTAATAAAAATTTAAAAATGGTCCGTGGGTTTGACCCTGCGCGGGCCAAAATTGTGGCTGTGTATTTTGTTTCTAATCTCTCACTTTCCTCACCATAGAGCTTTCTAAATTGTGTAAATTGTTTATAATGCTCTAACGTCGAACTGGTTAAAGATACGAAATGAAAATGAGTAAAAACAATAGACAAAATGTTTATTATCCATTCTCCTTCGAGATCAACGTTAGATACAGACAATCCTAATAATGTGAGAATGTCGAGAAAATATCACATTTGAATTTCTCTGTAAGATAATTAATTAATTAATTAATTAATTGTGCGTGTTGAGAAAAAAGGCATAAAACATCAAATATGCATTTTTTTGTGAGGAACAGCTTTCATTTAACACTTTTTTTCGAATCTCGAACCGTTTTTGCAATAGAGCGATATAGACAATTAAATTTGCTAATTATTATTATTTCTTTACTGCTTGTGGGATACATAGTCCCATTGCAGGGGGAAAAATTATTTTACATATTATCATAATAAAGTACATAGTTTACATTATGGCTATAAGTATAAGTTGTGTGCAATATCAATAGTTATTTATAAAAAATAGTGGAATGTTAATTAACAGTGCCATCATCATCGACATAATTAAACGGTATTTGTTTAATGGCGAAAAGAAATAGATCTTTGTAACAACCTTAAAGACGTGTTTGACAAGTCAACTTTACTCCTTAGTTTGAGACAGTTCGATATAAATCTGGATACACCCTTGTTCTCGGCATAGTTTGCATTAAAAACTATAAAGCTCAGAGAGGAGTTGATAAAGTTAGGAAAATTGTTGTGAAAGCTTGTTCGTAAAGCCTCAGTAACAGGACAATCTGTACAGAAATGCTCTAAATTATCAGGCTCTTGGAGGTCACAAAAAACACAGATTCTACTTGATTTGAATAGGACCTTTTTCTTTTCAATATAAAAGGTACAACTGAATTTATTTGAGTCTTACCTGTGCCAATAGTTTCTTAGTGTACATATCGAGATCCTCGAGCAAATATCTAGCATTCCAAGCATAATTTACCAAAGACTTTGGGGGGACAAGCAGGCAAGAAGTTGAGTTTTCCCAGCTAGACAAATCTTCAGCTCTCAGTACTTGCTCATATTTGTTAAAAATCAAAGTCGTGGCTTTGTTAAGAGTGGCATAATCTAGGCCAACCCATAGATCGCTATAATCGACTAGTTTTAAATTTGCTAATAACAATTGAAGGAGTCAGTTTTTCGACAAATCGCTCCTTTCGGACCTGGAGACTAGTAAGACGCGTTAAAAAAAAAGGGAAATCTCTCCAGTGATTCAGCCAGAAACGTTGGACAAAATTCTTTATCCACACCCACACATACAAACAGTTTTCAGAAAATGACTCAAGATGATCTGAAACATCGAGAAAAGTAAAAATATATTAGAAATTTCACTTTTCATTTTCAGGGTGATTACAATAACTTTCCTAGCTTAGGAAGTTAGAACATTAAAAATCCAAAGAGTTAGTAATTCCACAGTAATTCACTAATCTATAGCTCCATAGCGTTACGAATAGTTTCTAAAACTTCGTTATGATTGTATCTCAAAGTTTCACGTCTCACATGCGTTCTACGGTCATAATTTTTTTTTGTTCTGTTTTGCCAAGTTAAATGTTCATGAAGTCTGTAATAACTAGCTAAGTAATTAGCGCAATAAAGTAACGTTCGACAATATAGTTTAAGAATTAGTCGAAAGAATACCCTTTTCACATATGATTATTACGAGAAACTGTTTTTTTGCGACGCGACCAGCGGAAAATCGCCCATAACGTTATGTCTAATATACATATTCCAGCTGCATTCAGTACTATTTAAATAAGTACAGTAGAGCTCCCTTTATTTTCCGAGCTCGGGGGGTGACCTTGAAGCAATTTCGTGGAGAAAAAAATTAAGGAAGCCCCCCACTTTGCCCACTGGTTGGTTGGCGTGGTGGGGGTTGTCGGGAGCGGAAGGGGAAATAAGAGCATAAGTAAACGGACTATGTATCAAAAGTAAATAGGTTATGTTTCATGAATGCTCGGTCCCACTATTGAGACGCTGCGCGTCGAAAACAAGGATGGACAAAGTACGGGGAGTGGGAGAAGGTTTTTGAGGGGGGACAAGTCGTGAGGGGAGTACAGCGAAAATAAAGGAAGCGGAAAATTAAGGGAGCTCTACTGTAGCAGATTACCCTACGCCAGAATCTTCAGGTGATAATTTGTATGTTATCGACTATAATGATCGAGATAATTATTTGCGCAAAATGAACGCTTTTGTGCGATTAAAGACAGATTACGCTCGAACCAAAAAGATTTTTGGTAAAAAAAAATTTAAATAAATGAAATGTGAACAAAAAAAGGAACAAGAAGCACCTCCCTAATTTTTTCTTCTACGAAACGCCATTTCTCAGGAAAAAAGTTCAATTTCTCTGAGTAGTATTGCCAGAACCGTCGCTCACACTACGAGTTAAGTATTCTAGCATTAATTAAGGGAATTTCGGTTTTGCGATTTCATGACTCAAGACAAGTTTGCATTGGATGAGCTAAATTTGGTTATAAAACGATTAATTTACCAAGTGCTAGGATCTCTTTTTTCAGTATAACAAAATCCTGAGAACGCACATGCATACAACATAAGTATGCAAACAGATACACAGCTCTCGTCAAAAGTGTCAAAACGTCATAGTCATGAAACGCCGCAAAAAGTAAAAAGTTCATGGATTCGATGTATTTCACGTTCGGTGATTACAATAACTTTGTTGCAAGATCTTCTTCAAGAATTAAATCTTTACGGTAAAAATTTTTTTTAACAACCAGATATCCAAAATGAGAATGTTTACAAATGGAAAAATCAGCGTGCTGTTCACGCCTAATTCACGAATTTTTGAAACATTTTTCTGTATCATTAAGCTTTTCTGCACACGAAAAATTTGAGAAAATATACATTTTGACTCTTACATAAAAATGAGAGTGTTGTACAAATGTCAAGAAAAAACATTTGTTTACTCGTTATACTTCATACGTAATTTCTGAATATGCAATATATATGCAATATTTTGTTATTAAATTCACGATAGGAGAAATTAGTGTAATCAGCTGGACAATAAAGAAAAATTTTCATAAAATGTTAATGGTTCATGAAGTTTGAAATGCTAACACGCATTCAGAAAGATGCCAATAGCTACATGTGTATATTCAATGATAATTTCAAGCCACGATTACGTACAAGTTAATGATGTGATGAAAATAATCATCATCGACGCGTCTTCATGTAGCTTGAAAGTTATTAAATTATGGATGAAGTTTCTTCAGCAATTCGTTGGTTACAGATAGAAAAAAATAAATATGAAGAAAAATGTTCTTCGCATAATAATACACATTTTACGTTTTACGATTTGTTTCGCCTCCTACACATAATTAAGGCGTAGACGATGGTAGAATTTATGGGTGACAGTTTCCCTTGTGACAAAAAATGTGTTTCTCGATCATTTTTAATAAACTTTCTATAGATAAGTATCAAATTTTTAAATAGAAGTTTGTTATGTCAATGCTGTTTCTTAGAATCTGTCCTTTTTAAGTGTACTTGAGCGTGTGAATCTGGTGCGCTAGCGCGTGTGATTGTCCACAATGGCTGGATATATTTTTAAATCTTGGAGTAATGCCTGTCAGTCAAGAATTACAAGATGCGATTTTTTTTGTACCACCCTCCTCCCTCCCCATGGCTTTTGCATTCAACTCACAACTTTCTCTTTTAATATTGGATTCTTGAACAGATTTTGTAAAATATTGCAAAATCCAGGATTCAACGCACATTCATGAAGAAAAAAACTATACTTTTGAGTGAACTGGCATAATCTGTTTCAAGTCGTTACATTGGAAAATGAGATTTAGAATCTTCTTGCGAGTCAGCTTTACGTGCCAAATGACATAAAAGCTATTCATCTAATTCTACAGTACGTGAATATGCAAGTTTCCCGCGGAAAAAATAGAAATTCTTTCCTTTTACATTGCGCAACGTGTAATTCCAGATGAAAAATTCCTAATCAACGTGTCAACGTCCTACAATTACCATTAATCCTCATCTAACGGTAATACTAACATAAAAATGATGAAAGTAAAAAAGTTATAAAATCAGCATAGCTGACAGTGTAAGTAATCCAGGAGTAAAGCGATCAAGGCCACCATTATGGTACCCTCGCTGAAGAATAAGAAAAAATGTAGACGACGTCAACCACCTCGTAAACAATAATTCGTCGAGCATGGCGTAACGGACTTTTATACTTTACGACATATTGATGGTTCTTTTTTTTTCTTTTTCGTTGCTGATTTTCACGGATGTTTACACGCTTTCCGGTGAAAATTCCTTTGAATAGTTCAAATGAAGTCAGTTTAAAGGGCAGAAACAGTATAAGTAAGTTTTCTTTCAGGTTCAGTTTTCTTTCGCGACTCGAAGATGTCAGTAAAGATGAATGCATATAACATAGCGTGATATATATTTCCAAGCTGTAATTTGAAATTCTCCGCGGAAGTCTTTTTGTTTCGATTTTTTTTTCTTCATCATATTGAAAGAAAGAAATAGCTGAAATAGAATACGGCATCTCCATTCAAAGTCAGTCGTACAAATAATTTTGGACCATGAAGGAATTTGTTACTTTCAATGATACTGCAAATTTTCACTTTTCAAATTTTCAAATTTTCAATTTTCAAATTTTCAATTTTCAAATTTTCAATTTTCAAATTTTCAATTTTCAAATTTTCAATTTTCAAATTTTCAATTTTCAAATTTTCAATTTTCAAATTTTCAATTTTCAAATTTTCAATTTTCAAATTTTCAATTTTCAAATTTTCAATTTTCAAATTTTCAATTTTCAAATTTTCAATTTTCAAATTTTCAATTTTCAAATTTTCAATTTTCAAATTTTCAATTTTCAATTTTCAAATTTTCAATTTTCAAATTTTCAATTTTCAAATTTTCAATTTTCAAATTTTCAATTTTCAAATTTTCAATTTTCAAATTTTCAATTTTCAAATTTTCAATTTTCAAATTTTCAATTTTCAAATTTTCAATTTTCAAATTTTCAATTTTCAAATTTTCAATTTTCAAATTTTCAATTTTCAAATTTTCAATTTTCAAATTTTCAATTTTCAAATTTTCAATTTTCAAATTTTCAATTTTCAAATTTTCAATTTTCAAATTTTCAATTTTCAAATTTTCAATTTTCAAATTTTCAATTTTCAAATTTTCAATTTTCAAATTTTCAATTTTCAAATTTTCAATTTTCAAATTTTCAATTTTCAAATTTTCAATTTTCAAATTTTCAATTTTCAAATTTTCAATTTTCAAATTTTCAATTTTCAAATTTTCAATTTTCAAATTTTCAATTTTCAAATTTTCAATTTTCAAATTTTCAATTTTCAAATTTTCAATTTTCAAATTTTCAATTTTCAAATTTTCGATTTTCAAATTTTCAATTTTCAAATTTTCAATTTTCAAATTTTCAATTTTCAAATTTTCAATTTTCAAATTTTCAATTTTCAAATTTTCAATTTTCAAATTTTCAATTTTCAAATTTTCAATTTTCAAATTCCCAATTTTCCAATTTCCAATTTTCCAATTTTCCAATTTCCAATTTTCCAATTTTCAAATTTTCAATTGTCAAATTTTCAATTTTCAAATTTTCAAATTCCCAATTTTCCAATTTCCAATTTTCCAATTTTCCAATTTCCAATTTTCCAATTTTCAAATTTTCAGTTGTCAAATTTTCAATTGTCAAATTTCCAACTTTCAAATTCCTAAGATTTTGATCTCTAAGATTGCCTGAAAACCGACTACCACGATTATTAGTGGCTTAACGTCTAATGTTATTAAGGAATTTTTTGCGGAATTCGGTTTTGAACCAACAACTTTTGATGTTATGTTCCTCCAAACTGATTGATTTCTGACGAATTTTTCAATCGGTATTCTCTAAACCGATTCATTTACGCCTTTATCGGCGATGATAGACGGTGATGCGTCGAAAAATTCAAGTTTCATTACACCATCAGGCTCTAATCGTATGTCCAGTTAAAACATGATACTTAGCATCTAATCAAAGCATACGTATGTAATTCCTTAAATTAGCAAATCGGTATGATCATCTTAGATGGAATTGACGCCATTTCTGAGAATTTAATACGATGGTTATTTCGGAGGAGAGAAAAAAAGGGTACACCGTCATCATTTTTTTCGTGGTCCATGTCTCCGTCTTGATCCTTTAAAAAAATTATCGTCAATCTGCATCTATATCGGGGAGAGGAGGCAAAGTGCTAATGAGCATGGCTGGCAATGAAAATACCATAAATTCACGTTCTCATGGGAGTAATAATAACTAGTGGCAGAGTACAGTGCACTAACAAAAAATAATGAACTGCGCAAATTAGAGAAATTTGTCAACTACATAATTTCTCTAATTCAATTTTTTTTAAGACACTAATAGGCCGAAACATGAACGAAGAAATACATGTCTGATTAGCATATGCAGATCTTTAAACATAAAAATGCTTGAGTTGCGTACTTTGAGCCGAATTTGTGAAAGGTGCATAAAGTAAAGGGCAGTATTGTGAGACACTTTCCATGTAACGCGATGGATAGTTGCGTTCAACAGTATCGGGCCAAAGAATTTTTAGCCAATATGTTTCAAATGTATTTCGACCCAAGTGAAGAATAAATTAATTAATGAATTAATTAAAATCATTTTTATTAAAACTTAATCAGATTTATGACAAAAATATTTAGCTCATTAGCCTTTACACCAAAAAAGAACATGAAATCAAAACAATATATATATATATATATAAATATATATATATGGGGCATTCCACGTGAAATCGTCGGACTGGGAACCCGATGGTGTCGGATTTGCATGAAAATGCACATATCTGTTCCTCAGCGCGAAAAAAAAGACACAAATTCTTTCGTTTTTTTTATTAAAAATTTTGACAACAATTATATAAGCCATTTTTGATGTAAATGAAATTTGAAATATATATTCTGTATTGATTTACGATGATTTTGGAAAAAAGTCGTTATAGGATCTCGTCAGGGGAATTATTAATGAATTTTTGAAGTTGAAGTCATCAGAGAGTATTATTAGTGACAACTGACCACTGATAATTTTTTAAGCTATTATGGTGGTTTTCAATAATGTAAACAGAAAAAAGTTAAACCTGCATATAAATGACCCCGGAAAAGATGTTAATTAAATAAACAAAAGTGAGGTTTTAGTCATTTTTATAAACAAATGACCATAACTCGAATATTATCAGAAGCCGGTTGTATGGTGAATTGGAATTGCCCGCTACACCTCTCTTGCCTGCCGCACCTCACTCGGCCACGATCCAGAATCTGGAAAGGAACATCCAGTCCTCCAGTCTCCTGCAGTTCCAGTGCCAACTCCGAGTTCTACTGCCAACACGTCCAGGCCCACCTACGCTTCCTTCTTCCCGACGGTGGAAACCTCGAGAAGGAATCTTATCGCACCCACTGCTGAACCTAGGACCATCCCAATGAAAACACATGTTCCCGAATCTTATTTACGTAGAACTAAAAACTATATAATTACAGCGAAGCAAGTCCTTGACGAGCTAACAACCCTTAGAATTCCCGAAATGCTTTCAGAGTTTGATGAGCTTGAAGAGATGAGCTCTAAACTCCAAACAGCCCTTACACCAATTGATAGGATCACAATCATCGCATCCTATGTCCACCTGTTCTCACCCTCCTCAAACACACCTACGATTCCCCAGCAAACATAACCAACATATTAGCAATTAATATTTTTGCGCTCAAGCCTAATCTGGACGAGTTATTATACATCGTCCATAGAAATAACATCAAAATTTGTGTGATTTCAGAGACTAAGTTAAACAGCAAAACGAAGAAAATTAACTTCCCAGACTTCTCGCTGATCAGGGAAGACAGAACGGCCAAAGCAGGTGGTGGTGTTGCGGTGGCGATCCACAAAACCTTGTCACATAGAACTCTTCCGCATGATCTCCTGTCGCTCACCGAATACGTGGGAGTAGAGATCCAAGTAAACAATAAAAAAACGAAGATCTACTCGATCTACAATCCACCGGATGTCTCAATAGATACAAACCTATTGAGGCACCTACTTTCTGATAGTACTCCAACAATTATTGTTGGAGACTTAAATGCGAAGGACACTGCTTGGACCTCTGCTAGGCCAAACGAATCAGGTAAGATTCTCTCAAATTTTTTGACGGAACAAAAAATTAATCTGCTCTTTCCAGACGTTCCCACACACTACCCTCATAATTCAAACACTCCTAGTACTATTGACCTTTTAGTAACTAACAACATCTCTATCATTAAAAATTTCACCACACTTTCCGAATCCCCATCCGATCACCTACCATTGTTTTTCTCCCTATTTGGCAGACCAACCTCACCAGAACCATCAAAAATTTTAAACTACGCAAAAGCCGACTGGAATAAGTTCAAGGATATCTTAAATGATGAGATTTCTACACCAAACCCTACTTGTAACAACACTGAAGTAATAGATCAACACATAACACATTTCACCCAAGTCATTCAAACAGCCCTGGATTCCTCCACTCCCAAACGCTCAACCAAATCCACCCACACTCCTATCCGACCCGAAATAGCCTCATTAATAAAGCTAAAAAATTACATTAGGTCAAGATGGCAAAAAACCCGAAATCGCTACCTTAAATCCGAACTCAATCAGCTGATAAAAGCAATCAGACTTAAATTAACCGAATGGAAACAATCATCTTGGGACAACAAACTCAGAAACATAAACTTAAAAGATCACTCTATTTGGCGCGTAGCAAAATATTTTAATAACACAGCTAAAAGAAAAATCCCCACACTAAAGTCAAACAACACACTCCACACAGAAGACCACGACAAGGCAAATACACTCTGCATACACTACGCAACAATACACGAAATATCGGCCTCCCGAGGCAACAAATCTTTTGAACAACAAGTCACAGGTCATGTGAGAAAAACTATCCTCAAAGCCCGTATCGAAACTCCCATTAAATCCCTTACGAATCCCCGTGAAATCACTTCCGCTATCAAAAAACTAAAAAATAAATCTGCCCCGGGTGTGGATAATATTCCCAATATAGCACTAAAAAACCTCCCAATTAAAGCAATAAGTTTACTAACAAAGATATACAATGCATGCCTCCTCAGACAATATTTCCCGGAACTCTGGAAAGGAGCGGTGGTCATTCCGATTCTAAAGCCCGGTAAGCCCCCTTCGCATCCGGTGAGCTATAGGCCTATTAGCCTCCTACCGGTATTGACTAAACTCTATGAGCGAATAATTTTAGCTCGTCTCAAAAAACCCATAGAAGAGTTACAACTAATGCCTATCAATCAATTTGGTTTTCGATCAGAACAGTCGACCTGCCACCAGCTGGTTAGAATTACGAATGATATAAAATTCGCGAAAGACCGGAAAGAAGATACCGTTCTTCTTCTCCTGGACAGCGAGAAGGCCTTTGATTCTGTTTGGCCCACAGGCCTTATATACAAACTCGAAGGATTAAATGTCCCTAAATATCTATGTAAAATTTTACTATCATATCTCTCAAATAGATATATCCGAGTTCGAGTCGAAACTTCGCTTTCGGATAAAATAGAAATTGTCGCGGGAGTCCCACAAGGGTCTATTCTCGCCTGTTTTATTCAACTTGTATATTGCTTCTGTTTTTAGCAGAATTCCGAGAAATGTATCCATTGCAGGCTATGCTGATGACATTGCTTTGTACTCAGCTAGCAAATCGATCAACAAAGCTATTAGAAGAATAGAAAATGCTGCTTCTCTCACAATCAGTGAATTAACGAAATGGAAAATTCAAGTGAATGCTGCTAAAACAGAAGCAATCTTATTTACTAGCTCCAAGGCCAAGCCGACTTTAACTATTCGTAGCGATAAGATCACACCAACCGACTCTGTAAAGTATTTAGGCTTACACATCGATTCCAAACTCCTGTGGAAAAAGCATATATCTGAAATCAAGGTCAAGACTAAAGTTATCCTAGTAAGATTGTATAATTTGCTAAAATCACCCGCGCTCAGTCAATCCCTCAAACTTACTCTCTACAAAGGGTTAATTAGGCCCATTATCACCTATGGTTGTCCTGCCTGGCACAATGCAGCGAAAATGCACTTGAATCATCTTCAAGTGATTCAAAATAAATTCCTACGAATAATAGGAAATTTTAAAAGAAGAACGACTATTGTGGAAATACACGAAACGCTCGACATGACAACCATAGGCAAATTTATCGATAGAATAAATGAGACATTTAAATTTAAGCTACAATCCTATCCTAATCCCCAGCTCCAAAACATCAATATTGACATAAAATCCAATTGGTCCCGCTGACCACCTGTTTTGTCCCACCTTTCCATATATCCTTTTCTCTCCTGCCCCTCATGCACCCATTACTTATAAGGTTTTTTAGAAGTTATTTTTCCTTATATCGAGTCATCATGTAAATAATCACAAATATCTGTAATAATGAAAAATTAGTTTACACTTCTTTCAAATTAGATATAAAGCCAACGGCTGGTGATCTAGAACGTAGCACTTAAGATATTAATACTGTATATAGTATGTATATTAGGGCTCGTCAATTAAAACTTTTTTTTTTTTCTTTCCAAAAACAACCTGAAATGTTAGTATTCTACATAACAACGGTTATGCCGAAAGATGGACGCAGTTGGATAATTCTAAAAGGTGGCGCATCGAGAATGTTTGTTTCCCATTTGATTAACACATAATTTTTTTCTCTTTTGGTATTTTTAGGGTTTTAACATTTGCTTTGCGATTGTGGAAGATCTTATTCGTGGGGGCATTTCAATTAAATAGTAAGCTTGAGTCTAAGATGCCGATTAATGTCTATTTGTACGAATGAAGGTACTCCACTTAGTTACAAGTGACAATTGTCGTGAAAATTGGCACTTGATTGCCAATATCTCGCAAACTATAGAGCTTAGCAGAAAATAGTAGGGAAACATTTTTACCGCAAATTAAATGCTCTACAAAAAAACTTTTATGAATAATTACCCTAACTATCACCATTTTCGCGATATTCGCAAATAGAGGCGCTCTACTCAGTAAAAAATTACGAAAAATGTGAAAATTTGCACTTTATTGACAATATCTCTGGAATCATTGAGTTTCACCAAACGAAGTTGGAGAAAATTTTTACAGCAAATTAAATTCTCTAGCAAATTATTCATACGAAATAGAATCAGTCGAATTATGTCAATATGAGAAATTTTCCAAGTAAACATTTCAATTCCCAAAAAATCAGATTTTTTTACCAACAGCGCCACTTATCACATCCCCATTGGTAAAAAGGGAAATTCTCACTCTTTTTTATCGACTGAGTTACATTCGTGAGTGTTTTGTATTAGTGTTGGTAGTTGGCGGAATAATCCAAAATATGATATGAGGTATGTTGGATTCCTCTGTTTTAAGAAAAACAAAGGGTTAGATCGTGTTAAAAAATTCCAACCGTGTATTTATCGCGCCTAAAATGGAGAAAGAAAAAGAGAAAATCATTGATTTCGTGGGCCCCTCTAATGCAGTGATGATAGGACGAAAGCTACCGACGATTCGCCAAGTGTTGCAATTTTTTTTTCACAAACATCTTGAATGTCATCTTACCATTCGACAAAGTGCAAGGGAAACGGTTGAGGAAGTTCAATTAAAATGGCATCAAGGAAATATCCCAGTGTGCGGTTTGCAATATGCAAGATCGAAAGTGGAAAAACTACATTCGGATTGGAAAGCTCTGAAAAAAAATGGTAAGAGGACCTCTTCAACTCACAAAAGGAAAGAAGAAGACTTCAAAAAGCAGCTGAATAATTTATTTGATATTGCGGAAAAAGATGTCATAGATAAGCTGGGCGAAAATGAACGGATATTTTTGATCTCACAAAGAATCCAAATCGACGCGGTTTTCTTCCAATGAGTGCATCGGTGTCTTCTGAGAGTCCCACGAGAAAATCATTCACAGAGTACAGGGATGTTGAAGATGATAATACAAACGATTCGGTGAAGATCGAAGCATCCACTTCAATGTTCGATTCATCACCTGAGAATATTGACGATGGTACAGAAGTTCATGCAAAGGAAGAAGGTATTGTGCTTATTATTATTTTCATTCTTATCGTATATCGTGGATGTCTCCGTGTCAGAACATCTAAGGATGGAACGCGTGACTAACTTTAGTTATGAAGTTAATTAGTTATCGCGCTATCCGTCCATGTTCAGGTAGGCGTACCTCGACGGTACTGCATTATTTCAATATAGATAACTCCAAGTACCATTTTTTAGTTCTGAGCCAATCGTTAGAAGGGGGTCCGAGTTTCTCAAGTATCTCCTCCATTCAGTCCTGCAGCCCGCAGCCGTTGGAAAGAATTCCTTCTAATTTCGAGGACGAGCTTGTCCAACCGCCGCCTAAGAAGTTAAAACTTATCGACGCTACCATAGCAGCTGTAAGTGACAGAATACGTATTAGCAATCCGGCAGCGACACTCTTCACAGGAGCTATCCTTCAGCGTCTTGGTCTAGACGTGAATACTTATACCTTCAGTGAAAGTACACTTCGGCGACAGCGAAATGATCATCGTAAAAAAATGGCCCAGCAACTAAAGATGAATCTGAATGCCGGAAAATTTCTGGTATTACATTGGGATGGAAAATTGCTTCCAAATGTCACTGGAGAAGGCAAAATTGATCGCCTACCGATTATTGTCACTGGTCTCGGGAAAGAACAGCTATTAGGCGCACCAGCTCTTGATGCTGGAAAAGGAATAGATATGGCGGAAGCGATTATTCAGACCATTAATGAGTGGAACGTGGCTGACAAGATAAAAGCTCTTTGTTTTGACACCACTAGTTCCAACACAGGTAAGATAAAGGTTTTATTTTTCGATATTGCTAAAAGTGAACAAATGTGGCAGAAAAATCTATGGATTTTATATAAATTATATTAAGATTTCACGAGGGAATCTCATCCATATTCTCTCCTATTCGGTTGAGATATTCGGATGAAAACACGTATAAAAATTTTTCATAGAAATATATGAAGAATCTTTTAACAACTAGAACGAATTTGCTAGGAAATTCTATTAAACTTCTATGGAAAATTTTATGAATCTTCGGCGTTTTCTATTAACAATAATTCATATAAGAAGGTCAATAAAATTTGTATTTTCCTATGAAACTTTTTTATTGAAATCCTTACTATAGAAATTTCTCGACATGAATTTCCTAAATTGTTTTTCATATTTTTTAATCAGTAAAAGATGGAAACGAAATGAAAAAAGCTTGGAAAATCTATGTCGAGAAGTTTCTGTAGAACATATTTCAATGAAAAAAGTTTCATGGACAAACCCAAATGCTACTGACTTATTTTTTTTATAGAAATTCACTAGAATTTTTTAGCAAATTCGTTTTCCGGGATTCGGATTTTCTATAGAAAATTCTCCTACGAAATAATTGTACTTCCATTTTCGAATTTTCCTCCAGTCAATCCTTTTCATCAATTTCCCATAATAATAACTGAGGAGAGAAAGGTCAAATTTTGTTCAAGCTGAAAAGTGGCCCTGATTTTTTACTGAAAGAAATTTGATTTGGATAGATTTTTATACAACATTAATATGTTTATTTTTCTCTAAATAAAATACCTCTCGGCATAAGCTCGAGGTACTTGCATCATTCCCAATGAACCGAGCCCCAACACAAATAACATTCGAAAAAAAATCTATAAAATTTTCTGTAGTAAATACCAATTGGTTCGATATTTCCCATACGTCGCGTCAAAATACTACTCCAGTTTTCAGAATGTTTTCGTTATAATTAATGCTTGCATTCCTCTCAAATTAAAATACCTGATGTTACATTTTTGAATGAAGCTAATCGATCAATGAATTGAAACCAATCTTGCTGAGTCTTGTCCACTAATATGAAATAACTACCACAAAGCTGCCTCAGTATTCTCATTATTTCTTCAAAGTTTCATTTCAAATCAAATTATTTTTCGTACATTGATGACAGTTTGAGGCGAATTGCGTAGCAGTCATAATTTGACTCTGGGAAGAGAAATAATCAACCTTTCTCTAGCTTTATTCTTGATTGAAAGATATTTCAGTTGAACTATGCATAAGATTCAAATCTGATAGTTCCTTTAATCCAGGAATAATCGCGAAAATCACTCATGCTTTTTCCGAGCAATCCTATGAAATCATTGATCTAATTTTCATCACGATGCCATTCTGGAGTATGCACTTTGCTGACACAGCGTTTGGGAAGAGTTTCCTACACCTGGCTTGCCGTCATCACATCGCGGAATTGTTATTCAAAAGTGCATACGAAGTCTACTGGAGAGGAACTAGTGGTCCTAGTGTATTGTTGTTCCAGAGATTTCAGAAAGAATGGGCTCAAATTGATAAGACTCAATATCAAACTGGAATAAATGATGATGAGGTTGCTGCGATCCTGAATCCGAGCAAAGATCGAATTTTGGCTTTCATTGCAGAGCAGTATGAGGTACTGTAATAGCGCTGTGTATTATTAGATATAAAATATTTCCCTCATTTTTGCATTTCAACTGATTGCTGACCTAATTCTTCTAGATATCTCAACCTCGAGATGATTATCAAGAGTTTTTGGAATTGGCATGTATTTTCTTGGGCGGGATGCCGCCTCGAGGTATCAAATTCAAGAAACCTGGAGTAAACCATCATGCTCGGTGGCTTGCCAAAGCAATCTACTGCCTCAAAATGTTTCTCTTCCAGAATCAATTCTTCAAAAATTCTCGGTCTCGTGACATCTGTGCTCTGCGTCACATTTGTACGTTCATTATACAATTTTACGTTGGCATATGGTTTACTGCTCCTTGCGCCATCAGAGCTCCTCAGCGTGATTTGTTATTGATACAAGAACTGATCCAATTTCAAGAAGTAAATGCTGATGTCTCTAGGGCAGTTCTGAGTAAAATGCAACGACACTTGTGGTACTTAAGCGACGAACTCACAGCCTTGGCTATGTTTGATCCCTCGGTCTCTATTGAGATCAAACTGAAAATGGTGAATGCAATCAAACAGCGAGAAAACCCGAACGTAGATGTGAAACGTATTATTTTGAGTGAGAAACAGTGATTTTATCTCGACAAAATCAATGCGTCTATTCGAAATGTGTGAACTTCCCCATGATTTCCTTGATAAGAGTCTGATCGATTGGCAAGATGATGAGAGTTTTATTGAGTGTTCCAAAGTTTTCAAAGAGTTGAAGGTTGTCAATGATGTCGCGGAACGTGGGGTGGCACTTGCTGAAGAGTATACTGGATTAATTACTCGTGATGAAGAGCAATACCAATATCTTCTGCAGATGGTCAAAGACCATCGGAAAAAATACCCCAATTGTAATAAGAAGAATTTCACAAACTCTGTTTCACTGGAAGAAAATCTTCTCAGTGATAATGACGAATGAAGAAGGAAGAGGCTAATTCTAGATTGATTAGGACGAAAGAAAAGTACGATGAAAATTTCTCAGATGAGAATTATGTAAAAAATACACCTCGACTTTGATGAAAATATGTAGTATAATTGACCAATTCACTACAGAATTGATCAAATCCGACTGATTCTATGTAGCTATTGATTGTTTGATATAACTAACCATGTTAAAACTGATATTAGTTTATGTGTTATATGGAAGAAAGACAAGGTGAATCATTGTACAATTATCTCGGAAATGATGAGATTTAAAGGGAATATTTATGGGAGCTTTGTTGTAGAGAATTTAATTTGTTGTGAAAATGTTATCTTATTTTTTTTGTTAAACTCGATACGTTCAGAGAGACTTTCAATAAAGTATGAATTTCCACAAATTTTTCTCATTTTTTCTGATCAGATCACGTTTATTCGCGAATATCTCGGAAATGGTGATAATTAGAGGAGTTATTCATAAGAGCTTTTTTGTGGGGAATTTAATTTGCTGTAAAAATGTTATTATGCTATTTTTTGTTCCACTCAATAGTTTGCGAGATATTGGCAGTAAATTGATAATTTTCAAGAAAATTGTCAATTTTTAGCAAGTTGAGCACCTTCATTCGCACAAACAGACATTAATCGGCATCTCAGACCCAAATTTACTATTTAGTCAAAATGCCCCCACACATCAGACCTTCCTCAATCACAAAAGAAACGTTGAAACCCTGGAAACATCAAAATACGAAAAATTTTACGTGTTAAGTAAATGCAAAACAAACAGACTCGATGCGCCACCTTTTAGAATTATCCGACTGCGCCCGTCTTTCAGCATGATCATTATTACGTAGAATACTAACGGTTTAGGTTGTTTTTGGAGAGAAAAAAGAAAAAAAGTTTTAAATGACGAGCCCTAATTGTATATATGACAAATGTTAATAAACAATTTTCAAGTCAAGTCAAGTCGTATGGTGAAGTAGGTAAGGTACCCGCCTACGGATCTGGAGTTCCTGGGTTCAAGCCCAGGTACCGGTGCATTTTTTCTGGATTATTTGATCTAGTCAAATAATGCGCACCACAAAAGTACAAAACAGTTCACCCCCAAAAGTTATAAGACGAGTACCAAATACTGTTTACAACTGAATGTTCCTACTCTCATTGTGAACGAATAACATCCGTAACTGTGTTACAAAAGAAAAAGTCGTGAGCGTCTAACGACTATAATAAGTCCAGAGCCGGCGCTAAGAACCATTGTAGTTGATGGGTCGATAACAACAAACCGATCGAATATTATCAATTCTATGAAAAAAAACATATTACACAAAAGTGTTGTACGGAAAATTCTGCGCAAAAAATGTTAACATACTTTTTGCGTAAAAGTGATTGTTTTTTTTATATTACCACTATTTTTTACGCCAATACGAGGAATGGAAACTGATTATTAGCATTTCTGCGGTAATATCAAGAAAACCGTGGGAATGCCCCATCGCCAATTACAATTGGCCATCGCGAAAACTATTTATATATATATAATATTTATCTATGTATATATATATAATATATAATGTATATATATATAATGTATTATTATATATATATATAAATAGTTTTGGCGATGGTCAATTGTAAGATAGTTTTTTGTTTTTTTTTGTTGCACTGAAGACCATCAAAACTTGATAAACTTGAAAATATTTCAATAAAAAAAAGAAACCAACTATGCACAAAATTGTTTGACCAAATGATCCTTTCTATCATTTCAAAAATATACGCGGAATATAAGATTAATCTAAACTGATTCAATCCATACAATTAAAGTATACGTATTCGGAAATATTTTCTATGTGTAGATCAAGATTTTTTTTTTTTAATCTTTAACGCCTTCGATCCATTACGGATATGTGGACTTGTGGACCATACGCTGCACCGCTGATCTATGTGTAGATCAAGATTTAAAATTATTGTGAATTGCATTTCTTATGAGAGCGTAACACAATATTATTTTCTTTTGTCGCTTGGAGCTATTATCATATTTTTGTTCATCATATCTTTGAAACTAGAAGAGTGAGGAAAAAATCATGAGATAAAATTTTTATTGTTATGTAGTGAACGACTTTTATTTGACAGTTTTTTTCGTATCTCTAATGGTTTTCCGCTATATAGTTATAAACAGTAAAAATCGTCCAAAAAATAAAGACATTGCACACTTTTTCACATTGTCAGGTTAACACAATTATCGTATATTCGAACCGAACTCACCATTCATCGGCAGCACAGTCGTTTACATGTTTTCGAGTCCATTAATCGTCATATTACTTCGGTATCTCCTCATATTTATACCTTCTGCATCATTATAAGTCATCTGCCAATGAAATAAGTACTCTAATTTTTGCCGTAAACCATCAGAATCCAGTATTATCCCTCTGTAGGAAGATTTATTTCAACATAAAAGGAATCTAGGTCTAAACCGTAAGGTTTTTTGATGGAGTTACTTTAACTGTATGATGACCATGTTTTACAACGTCATCACTGCATCAATGTGATCATGTTTATCCGGCTGAATAACGTCAGTAGCATCTTCCGGGTTGTAGCATAATGCCTACTAGAGGTAACGCAAGGCATCTGGCGGAAGACCGGAATAGCACAACAGACCCTGGCAGCGCAAATGTGAAGAACGGATTTTGCTTTTTTTTTATTGCCCCCAAACGGTTTACTAGTGTTTGAGTGTCCAGTACACGTTCCATCTGTCGTTCACGTTATAAATACTAAAGAAAAGAATTACTAAACACTTGGAGAATGCCTCGTTAAGTTCGACGATGACCACGTGAGTAATTCTTCGCAGACGAATGGATTAACTTCATCCATGATAGATTTCGAGGAATGACAATATCTCGAAAACTACCAATCTTCATCATGAAAATATAATAATCGTAACAAGTGAGTGTAACCTATGGTGAGCTCACAAAAATCTTCCCGATACATAATTTTCAGTCGCCCGATTTTGAATTCGATTAAATTAAATAATTGGAACGGGGCGAAAAATATTAAATATAAAATATTCTGCGATTCACAAGGAATCCTTCAAGTTTCATCTATATATACTTGTTTATAAATACCTTTAATGGTCCCTGAAAAATTGAGGGTTACATGTTCGACGGAATCTCGCTTGCCGCTTCATTGCCCACAATTGTAACTGCGTTTTATAGATCGTAGATACATGTTGGACGTATTTCTCCTAAAAAACAATTGTCGTGTAGTTCCTGACGTGCCAGAGAAGTGAAACTTCAGAAGAGGAATATGTTTATTTGTTGTATACCGAATAACATAACGTCCTGACCTATGGCAAGGGTAGCAGGCAAGGGTGGTAAGGGTCGGAATTATCGCGCTCAAAGATCAACAATTTTTGTTCGCAAAATGACTTGTTCACGTGATAAATACACTGGAGAAGTCGTCGGTGTAACCCTGATGGGTGGATCTTACGCGGCCCGCTTGTTTCCGCTAGTTATCGAGTTTATTTTAATAACTTAATTTACATCATTGATGCATTAATTTAAGACACTCTTATCCTTCAATATAAAGAATTGGAATGTCCCTAATTAAGTATTCACCTATAGTGAAATTAACATATAACTTCAGAGAATTTTTGGTGTCCCTAGCTGTAAGTTTTTTTAACTTAATTTCTTTAGAATCATTCAATGGATTAATTAATAAAATTTTAATATAAAAACCTGATAACAGTACTGGCAATAGTCACTCATCATTTACCCCAACAATGTTTAACGTAGTATTTCTTCTCTCAACTTTGTTTCCTTAGTTTCATTGATTCAGTAGCGGAATGGTGAACGGTTAGTTACAAAATGTGTTTTACTGTACAATCATCTCAGGAATAAGTGATTCTCAAATGAACCGTTTTATGGTTTCTAACAATTTTCATGACAATCGAAAATCAGAGAGTTATTTTATGGAATCGTAGTAAAGTGGATTCCGAATATATACCGTGTGTTGACCAAGAATGAATGAAAAAATGATGCGCATTGATGAGGGCAGTCCACAATTGTTACGTTATGTTTGAACATTATATCTTCACCCCTCCCCCCGTTCTATTTTTCCGTCACATTTTTTGGGGACCAAATTTAATGGGTTTTATTTTATATGTATGTTCCCAGAAAAGGGGGAAACTTTTTTGTCTGGAATTGCATGTAATTTTTCTTTTTCATCAGTATAAATTTTTTCTCTGTTTTTTCTGTTAGGGGTTTGGGGTGGGGTTTGTTACGGGTGAACCCTTTCCTCTCAGTTCATACGCCCGTGACAAAAAATAATATTCATCATTCGGGCGTTTCGCATCCGTTTCAAAATCGTGTGGTAGACAAAATATAGTATAATTAATCAAGTAATACTATAAAAAAATCCAAACATTTTAAATTCTTCCATTTTTTTATCAAAATTAATTTACTGAATCGTTCCAATAGTAACAATTTTCATTTTTTTAAATATCTTTTGAGAAATTTTCGAGCCTTTTCAAAATTGTCAAAGTTTGTAAATCCTTGAATTTTTTTTAACTTCCCGATCTAGGGAAGTTATTGTAATGACCCCGAAAATGAAAAGTGTCAGATCGATGAAATTTTCACATTTCTCGACGTTTTACATCATGCCGACACGATTTCAGAGGAGTGGTCGTATGTGTGTGTGTGTGTGTGTGTGGACAAAAACTTTGTTTAACGTTTCCGAAGTAACCACCGTAGCGATTTACCTTACTTTTTTTTTGATCGACGCGCCGTACTGTTCTCCAGGTCTGAAAGGAACGATTTATGCGAAAAATAATTTGTTCTATAGTTATTAACAAATTGAATTGTTTATATCGCTCTATCGCAAGAACGGTTTGAGATACGAAAAAAAGTGTTAAATGAAAGTTGTTTCCCCCCACGAAATACACATTTGACGTTGCAAGACTTTTTCTGATAACACCCGTAGTTCATTGTTAGTAACAAAAAAGATGGTTTCTATCGCAGCGGCGGGAGAACAGTTGAAGATACGAAACAAATTAGTTGATGAAAATCGTTCCACATACAAAAATACATGTTTGATATCGTATAATTTTTTTTGCTAACACCGATAGTTAATAGTTCTTAACAAATTCAATTGTTTAGATCGCTCTATCGCAAGTACGGTTGGAGACGCGAAACAAAGTTTCTAATGAAAGTCGTTCCACACGTAGAAATACACATTTGACGTTCCATGACTTTTTTGCCAACACCCATAGTTGATTATTATCAACAAATTGTATTTTATCTAGTAGTTTATCTAACTACTTCATATTAAGAATTATATTTTTTTTTAACATTTAGAAGTTTTGATTGTTGGTATAACATATGCGGCGGAACGATCGGGAAGTTATTGGTTCGACCCGTAGAGGGTCATATCCACATCCCGTTTATTTTAATTTATATTTTTCCTTAATCTTATAAAATTGATGCAAATACATAGTAGAAAGTATCCTGGATTTCTAGATTTTGTTTTAGCCTGCACCTGGCTTTCCGATTTGACTTACGTATAATTGTATTTTCCTCATGTACATATGAACAACTGTCCAAGATGAACAGGTCCATATCATACGTATCAACAACATGCGGAATGTGTTTGACCGATCAGTTCAAACTCTCTCTTTATACTCGTCTTCCTTATTGAGGAGCGTCAAGCTATTGTTATATTCAGTCCTTAACTTCCCAATCTACGAAATGTCCTAAAGAATACAGAGTGGAAATGCTTTCATTCTTTTTGTAAAATGTTTTTTTTTTCATAAGATGTATGGATCCGAAAGGGGAGAGGGAGAGCTCAACACGTTTTTTTCATTTACCTCGTAAACAATGCAGTTTTGGAAAAAAATACCAAAATTTTTTCGGCGAAAATGACATTGTCTACAATGAAAAACATTTTTACAGAAATCCAGGTGTTAACGATATGCTCAATTTTTCGTTTAATTTCAAACACTGTACGTATATAAAATTTATTTTTTCACGTCCATTATGATTGTTAGTTTAGTTGGAATCAAAATTAATACATAATTAACTTTCCGGTAGGAAGTAATTGTTTTCACCCTGGAAATATAAATTAGTAATTTCCTAAACTGTCGGCCTCTCATGACCAGGCGAAGCCCCCCCCCCCCCATCCCTAGAGTGCGTATGCTGACGTTTTTTATCGTTCACGCCCCGGGCGAACGCATACTGTGATCGTAGTCAATTCAATTGCGTTCGATAGGTATTTCCTAGATGAAGATCCCATTAGGTTTGGAGCAAAATTTGCCCCAGTATTTACAGAAATGTATGCCATAAATCAAAGAAATTTACAAAATATTGCTTCTGCAATGTAAATAGTGTACACGTAAAGACATATTTGAATTTTTTCCATGGGGTAGAAATTGTTAAAATAAAAAACTGATAAAAAAAATCGAATATATTTTCATGTAAAAGCTGAAAAGAGAATCCAATTTTGGAGTATAAATATGATTGAAATCTATGTGATTATTATGTGAAATTCATGTTTTTTTAACATCACAGTCCTGGACCAAATCGGTGAAAACATTTAGTAGCAAAGTCGTAATATCCTGCGTTTACTGCAGTCCTCGGTCATCACGCGTTGATCTTTACGAACGCAGTCGGGCCTCTTGATTGACTATTCACTCTAGGTACATAAACTTCTTCCATTTGTTTAAGGTAGCTCAACCTTGACCTATAGATGCATACTGATTTCACAGTTCGAATAATCACATTTTAAAAGTCAATAACAATTTTTCGAATTGAACACAATCAGTATGTGTAGGACTATTTACATTTGACAACACGTCGCGTTCCATCGCTGATATAATATATGATTCGGAAAAATAAGGACAACTTTTTGTTAGAATAAGAAACAATCGGAAATTTCATAATTCAATTATTCCCCGTAATTCTTTTGTCTTTATTCCAATTCTCGTCTATATTTTCGGCCCATGTAGCTCACTGAAATGTGTGATTGCGGTAGCAGGGCTAAATAACTCCGTACAAAAATGCCATGACAAACTAATTAAGCATATATAGAGTTTAAAACATAATAGCACATGGACTATTCAACGCAACGGACACTTCTTTACCATAATCATTCATACTGTAATCTTTGTAAATGCCAAATGTGCATAGGAGATTGAGCCATTCCATTTTGAAGACTCACAGCGTGGCCTTATGCAAGTATGTGGCAACTTATTGATACGGTACCGCGACAACTGCTCCTTTTATAAGTCTACCGTTCGATATGCCTACGAATTACAACCCTACCGAAACAAGTACACCTTTTAGAGGCCCACCAATTGAACTCCATACCAAAACGCCATTCAATTGTTACATCTCTACCGAAAGAATATCCCTACCGGAATATTCTTAAAATTCACATCCCTACCGCCACGCAAACCTACCGTTGGCCTAGCTTATTGAGCGATGAGTCAACCGCGACAACTGCACCTTTGTACAAGGCTACCATAGCACGACAATGACCGTACAGCCCTACCGCTTGGCAGGTTTACCGCGACAACTGCCCCGTCTGACATGTCCATCGGAATCATTTTATTATGGACATCTCCACCAAAAAAAACCCTACCTGCCTACGTGTCTACCCGTTATAACCCTACCAAAAGTACATGTCTACCGAAATCACAACCCTACCAATGGAGCAGCATTTCCCTGCGAGAGAAATCGGACCGATTGAAAGGCGATAATACACGAACGATGATGTGAGGTTGAAAAATATCATATGTAATTATGGTGTTGATAGCGATATTACTGGATATTGGTGAAAAAATAGTATTGAAGTTTGGATAAGTTGGTTCATTCTCCAAGCTTGATGGGATTGAAACTTTGGCATCTTCATTGATCTGAAACTACTGAAGTTATTTACAGAGAGCTTGTTGTGTATTACTTCTAGGTGCTATTTCTGTCGTATCGTATATTTGTTGCCGTTATTAATTAACTTCCCGATAGGGAAGTTATTGTAATCACCCCGAAATCGAACTTTTTCGAAATCAAACTGATCCCCGAAAAATTTTGAGTCAATGTCTCAGTGGGTGTGTGTGTGTTTTTTTTTCCTTCGTCCCTCTCATTTGTACGCCCCCGGTACCGGCCGTGTAAGCATTCCTTCAGGGGGCGTACCGGACACCCACCCATGCGGCTGGGGCCGACTTTCGCCATTTTTAGGCCATCGTATTACTAAACATAGGGTAAACCTCCAGAAACCCCTGTGCTACGATGGCCGGCGCCTATGATGGAACCCCCCCCCCCCTGCGTCGGGTTAGGTTCCCGCTCGGCCGGGCGGTCTCATTTTATGGCAACCGCCGATAGCACACACGGAAGTCCCTGCATCGGTCGGAATCCATGAGAAAATATTTTGAAAAAATATTCTCCGGCGGCCGGGCGCGAACCTAGGACCTTCGGAGTAGTAGGCAGATACTCTACCACTACGCCAAAGCCTTGACTTGACTTGAAAATTGTTTATTAACATTTGTCATATATACTATATACAGTATTAATATCTTAAGTGCTACGCTCTAGATCACCAGCCATTGGCTTTATATCTAATATGATTAAAGTTTAACTTAATTTTTCATTTTTATAATGTTTGTGAATTTTTACATGATGACTCGATATAAGGAAAAATGACTTCTAAAAAACCTTATAAGTAATGGGCGCATGAGGGGTGGGGGAGAAAGGGATATATGGAAAGGTGGGGCAAAAAACAGGTGGTCAGTGAGACCAATTTGCTTTCTTATCAATGTTGATGTTTTGGAGCTGGGGATTAGGATCGGATTGTAGTTTAAATTTAAATGTCAAATTTATTCTATCGATAAATTTACCTATGGTTGCCATGCCCAGCGTATTGTGCATGCCGACCATTTTATTATCCATACAAATTTATTTTGGACAAATTGAGGATGATTTAAGTGGGTTTGTGCTGCATCGTGCCAGGCAGGACAACCATAAGAGATAGGTCTGATTAACCCTTTGTATAAAGTAAGTTTCAGAGATTGACTGAGCGTTGGAGATTTCAGCAATTATACAATCGTACTAGAATAATTTTAGTCTTGACCTTGATATCAGATATGAGTTTTTTCCACAGGAGGTTGGAATCAAGGTGTAAACCTAAATATTTCACAGAAACGGTTGAGGTAATCTTATTGCTACGCAAAGTTAAAGTCGGTTTGGCCTTGGAGCTAGTAAATAAGGTTGCTACTGATTTAGTAGCATTCACTTGAATTTTCCGTTTATTTAAATCGCTGATTTTAAGAGAAGCAGAATTTTCTATTCTTCTAAGAGATTTATTGATCGATTTGCTAGGTAAGTACAGAGCAATGTGATCAGCAATGAATACATTTCTAGGTATTCTGTTAAAAACAGAAGCGAAGTATAGGTTGAATAGTACACGGGAGAGGATATCCCCTTGCGGGACTCCCGCGACAATTTGAGTTTTAACGGAAAGTAGTGATTTGACTCTAACTTGAATATATCTATTTGGATTTCTGATTCCGACCAATTCGTGGCGGGTCGAGTGTTCTGAACGGAAACCGAATTGGTTTGTAGGTATTAAGTGTAGCTCATTGATAGATTTTATGAGACGTAATAGAATTATTCGCTCAAAGTGTTTTGCGGGTACCGGTATCAGACTGAGTTTGAGCGCAAAAATGTTAATGGCTAAGATATTTATTATGTTTGTAGGAGGATCGTGGGTGGTTCAGCAATGGATTCGAACAGGTATGCATAGGATGCGATGATTGTGATTTTATCAAGGGGGGTGTCAGCTCTTTGGATTTTAGAGATCATGTTCTTAATCTCTGAAAGGTTTTCGAGAATTCTAAGGGATTTTAGGTCATCAAGGACTTGTGTCACTGTATTAATAAAGTTTTTACTTGTAAATAAGTGTAATGGCGGATCGTCAGTCTCCATCGGAATGGTCCTAGGTTCAGCGGTGGGTGCGTCAACATTCGTTCTTAAGGTTTCCATCGTTGGAAAACAAGAAGCGTAGGATGGCCTGGACATCTTCGTGGCAGTAGAGATTGGCGTAGGCTCGAGGACTGGAGGAGACTGGAGAAAATGGATGTTGCTTTCCAGGTTTTGCATCGTAGCCGAGTGTGGGGTAGCGGGCAGTTCCCGCTCTGCTTTTTTTGGTGCTGGTGGTTGGACTCTTTTTTCATGAGTCTCCACAAATTTGGTTCGTGAGGCGCACTCACGATAGCTCGCTGTGTGAGCTAGACCACAATTTGCGCACTTCAGGGAGTTACTGGTGCAGGTTTTGATGTCGTGATTGAATGCGCATTTCACACATCTGGGATTTAAATTACAGTGCTGACTTGCGTGTCCAAATTTTTGGCACCGGTAGCACTGTGTTGGTTGTTGGGTTTTGATATATTTTTCTATCTTAAATGTATGATAGAAAATGGTTTTAATAGCCGCGAGGCTGCTCAAGGTTACATCAGGCCCAACCGTAATTGCAAACACCGGTAGTGGCCTACTCTCTTTGCTGTCTCCGTCCTTGTTTGTTTTCACAAACTGCCGGACTGATAATACCTTTATGCCGTGTTTGGATATTTCCGCTTCAATCTCCTGCTCAGTAAAACTGGCGGGAAGACCTTTTATGATAAATTTCTTCGGACGCTCACTTTTTAGACCGAAGGTGTAAAAATGTAAATTTTGCCTTTTCAGGATACTTGCGATTTTATTATAATCCTCCGTCGATTGTAGATGGACGATGGTGGTACTACCATTGAATTTCATCCTGAAGTTTTTGTCCGAGGCGTTGACTTGCAGGAAGTTGATTAATTTTTTGGTCTCCAAATTGTCATTTTCAATAACTATTGGAGGCACTGATGTTTGTTTTTGAGCCTGTTGTGGCCCGACAGGAGTGTTTGAAGGTTTGTTGAGGCGAACGGGTTTACAGCTCGCACTAGTTGACGGTTTAATAACGGTTTTTTTAGTTATTTTTGGGTCTTTCACAGGAGGAGTCATTTTGGCTTTCCTTTTGGGAGCCAGAGGAAGTTTGAGATTTTTGAAGTTTGACACTTTAGTGCCAAAACTTTGACAAGATTTATAAATTCACTGTACTGTAAGCTCGGTACGTTTGGAATTTATATTTTGTAGAGAGCGGTAGACATGCGTCCGCACGACACCGACTCAAAACAAATACTCACGCCAAAGCCCTTGACTTGACTTGAAAATTGTTTATTAACATTTGTCATATATACATACTATATACAGTATTAATATCTTAAGTGCTACGTTCTAGATCACCAGCCGTTGGGTTTATATCTAATTTGAAAGAAGTGTAAACTAATTTTTCATTATTACAGATATTTGTGATTATTTACATGATGACTCGATATAAGGAAAAATAACTTCTAAAAAACCTTATAAGTAATGGGTGCATGAGGGGCAGGAGAGAAAAGGATATATGAAAAGGTGGGACAAAACAGGTGGTCAGCGGGACCAATTGGATTTTATGTCAATATTGATGTTTTGGAGCTGGGGATTAGGATGGGATTGTAGCTTAAATTTAAATGTCTCATTTATTCTATCGATAAATTCGCCTATGGTTGTCATGTCGAGCGTTTCGTGTATTTCCACAATAGTCGTTCTTCTTTTAAAATTTCCTATTATTCGTAGGAATTTATTTTGAATCACTTGCAGATGATTCAAGTGCATTTTCGCTGCATTGTGCCAGGCAGGACAACCATAGGTGATAATGGGCCTAATTAACCCTTTGTAGAGAGTAAGTTTGAGGGATTGACTGAGCGCGGGTGATTTTAGCAAATTATACAATCTTACTAGGATAACTTTAGTTTTGACCTTGATTTCAGATATATGCTTTTTCCACAGGAGTTTGGAATCGATGTGTAAGCCTAAATACTTTACAGAGTCGGTTGGTGTAATCTTATCGCTACGAATAGTTAAAGTCGGCTTGGCCTTGGAGCTAGTAAATAAGATTGCTTCTGTTTTAGCAGCATTCACTTGAATTTTCCATTTTGTTAATTCACTGATTGTGAGAGAAGCAGCATTTTCTATTCTTCTAATAGCTTTGTTGATCGATTTGCTAGCTGAGTACAAAGCAATGTCATCAGCATAGCCTGCAATGGATACATTCCTCGGAATTCTGCTAAAGACAGAACCAATGTACAAGTTGAATAAAACAGGCGAGAGAATAGACCCTTGTGGGACTCCCGCGACAATTTCTATTTTATCCGAAAGCGAAGTTTCGACTCGAACTCGGATATATCTATTTGAGAGATATGATAATAAAATTTTACATATATATTTAGGGACATTTAATCCTTCGAGTTTGTATATAAGGCCTGTGGGCCAAACAGAATCAAAGGCCTTCTCGCTGTCCAGGAAAAGAAGAACGGTATCTTCTTTCCGGCCTTTCGCGGATTTTATATCATTCGTAATTCTAACCAGCTGGTGGCAGGTCGAGTGTTCTGATCGAAAACCAAATTGATTGATAGGCATTAGTTGTAACTCTTCTATGGGTTTTTTGAGACGAGCTAAAATTATTCGCTCAAAGAGTTTAGCCAATACCGGTAGGAGGCTAATAGGCCTATAGCTCACCGGATGCGAAGGGGGCTTACCGGGCTTTAGAATCGGAATGACCACCGCTCCTTTCCAGAGTTCCGGGAAATATTGTCTGAGGAGGCATGCATTGTATATCTTTGTTAGTAAACTTATTGCTTTAATTGGGAGGTTTTTTAGTGCTATATTGGGAATATTATCCACACCCGGGGCAGATTTATTTTTTAATTTTTTGATAGCGGAAGTGATTTCACGGGGATTCGTCAGGGATTTAATGGGAGTTTCGATGCGGGCTTTGAGGATAGTTTTTCTCACATGACCTGTGACTTGTTGTTCAAAAGATTTGTTGCCTCGGGAGGCCGAGATTTCGTGTATTGCTGCATAGTGTATGCAGAGTGTATTCGCCTTGTCGTGGTCTTCTGTGTGGAGTGTGTTGTTTGACTTTAGTGTGGGGATTTTTGTTTTAGCGGTGTTATTAAAATATTTTGCTACGCGCCAAATAGAGTGATCTTTTAAGTTTATGTTTCTGAGTTTGTTGTCCCAAGATGATTGTTTCCATTCGGTTAATTTAAGTCTGATTTCTTTTATCAGCTGATTGAGTTCGGATTTAAGGTAGCGATTTCGGGTTTTTTGCCATCTTGACCTAATGTAATTTTTTAGCTTTATTAATGAGGCTATTTCGGGTGGGATAGGAGTGTGGGTGGATTTGGTTGAGCGTTTGGGAGTGGAGGAATCCAGGGCTGTTTGAATGACTTGGGTGAAATGTGTTATGTGTTGATCTATTGCTTCAGTGTTGTTACAAGTAGGGTTTGGTGTAGAAATCTCATCATTTAAGATATCCTTGAACTTATTCCAGTCGGTTTTTGCGTAGTTTAAAATTTTTGATGATTCTGGTGAGGTTGGTCTGCCAAATGGGGAGAAAAACAATGGTAGGTGATCGGATGGGGATTCGGAAAGTGTGGTGAAATTTTTAATGATTGAGATGTTGTTAGTTAATAAAAGGTCAATAGTACTAGGAGTGTTTGAATTATGAGGGTAGTGGGTGGGAACGTCTGGAAAGAGCAGATTAATTTTTTGTTTCGTCAAAAAATTTGAGAGAATCTTACCTGATTCGTTTGGCCTAGCAGAGGTCCAAGCAGTGTCCTTCGCATTTAGGTCTCCAACAATAATTGTTGGAGTACTATGGGAAAGTAGGTGCCTCAATAGGTTTGTATCTATTGAGACATCCGGTGGATTGTAGATCGAGTAGATCTTCGTTTTTTTATTGTTTACTTGGACCTCTACTCCCACGTATTCGGTGAGCGACAGGAGATCATGCGGAAGAGTTCTATGTGATAAGGTTTTGTGGATCGCCACCGCAACACCACCACCTGCTTTGGCCGTTCTGTCTTCCCTGATCAGCGAGAAGTCTGGGAAGTTAATTTTCTTCGTTTTGCTGTTTAACTTAGTCTCTGAAATCAGACAAATTTTGATGTTATTTCTGTGGACGATGTGTAATAACTCGTCCAGATTAGGTTTGAGCGCAAAAATATTAATTGCTAATATGTTGGTTATGTTTGCTGGGGAATCGTAGGTGTGTTTGAGGAGGGTAAGAACAGGTGGACATAGGATGCGATGATTGTGATCCTATCAAATGGTGTAAGGGCTGTTTGGAGTTTAGAGCTCATCTCTTTTAGCTCTGAAAGGATTTCGGGAATTCTAAGGGTTGTTAGGTCGTCAAGGACTTGCTTTGCTGTAATTACATAGTTTATAGTTCTACTTAAATGAGATTCGGGAACATGTGTTTCCATTGGGATGGTCCTAGGTTCAGCAGTGCGTGCGATAAGATTCCTTGTCGAGGTTTCCACCGTCGGGAAGAAGGAAGCGTAGGTGGGCCTGGACGTATTGGCAGTAGAACTCGGAATTGGCACTGGGACTGCAGGAGACTGGAGGGACTGGATGTTCCTTTCTAGATTCTGGATCGCGGCCGAGTGAGGTGTAGTGGGCAGTTCCAATGGCGCTATGCTGGGCCTGGCCGATTGAGCTCGTTTGTTCTGAGTTTCCATGAATTTTAGGCGCATGGAACACTCTCTATAGCTGGCTGTGTGGGCGAGTCCGCAGTTTGCACACTTCAGGGTTTTGGAAGTGCAGACTTTTACGTCATGGTTTGACGCATCTCAGGTGCAGGTTGCAATGTTGGCTTGCGTGGCCAAATCTCTGGCACCTGAATCATTGGGTAGGTTGCTGGGATTTTACATATTTTTCTACCTTATATGTGTGGTAGAAAATCGTTTCGATTTCAGCGAAGCTGCTCAAGGTTGTTTCCGGGCCAACCGTGATAGCGAAGATCGGTAATGGCCTGTTTTCTTTGGTGTCTCCGTCTTTGTTTACTTTCATGAACTGGCGAACGGAAAGTACTTTGATGCCGTGTTTTGATAACTCGGCTTGAATTTCGTCCCGTGAAAAACTGCTTGGAAGCCCTTTCAGAATATATTTTTTCGGTCGCTCACTTTTAAGACCGAAACTGAAGAAATTGATATCTTGCCTTTTCAGGATACTTGCGATTTTGTTGTAGTCCTCGAGCGTTCGTAAATGGACGATCGTGGTACTTCCATTAAATTTCATCTTGAAATTTTTATCTGTGGCGTTGCTCTGCAGAAAATTGATTAATTTTTTTGTCTCCATTTTTTCATTCTCGATGATTAATGGAGGAACAGAAGTTTGTTTTGGAGCCTCTTGAGGTCCATCAGAAGTGTCGGAGGGTTTGGCGAGGCGAGCGGGAACTGAACTCGCGCTAGTCGAAGGTTTCGAAACGGCTTTTTTCGTTTTTTTTGGGTCTTCCATCGGAGGACTCATTTTGGCTTTCCTTTTTGGAGCCAAGGGAATTTTGAGGTTTTTTAAGTTTGACACTTTTGTGCCAAAACTTTTACTCGATTTAGAATTTCACTGTACTATAAGCGCTGTACGTTAGAAATTTGTATTTCGCAGAGAGCGGTAGACATGCGTCCGCACGACACCGACTCAAAACAAATACTGACGCCAAAGCCCCGACGGTGTGTGTGTCTGTGTGTATGTTTGTATGTATGTGCCCTAAATTTTCGTCAACGAGTTCTCACGAATGAATACACCAATCGAAGCCATCGAGGTCTCAATCAACGCGTCTTCATATAACTTAGCCCTGATTAGTTTTTGATAGATATTGGTTGAGAATATATATTGTTATTAACAATTTCAATTGTTCATAACGCTATATCTCGTAAAAGGTTGGAGTTAGCGAAAAAATTTGTTGACATAAATTGTTCCTCAGACAAAGATGCACATTTAATGTGTATTGACTTTTTCCCATAACGTGCATAATTGAGGTGGTACAGCCGTTAGAAAAAAATAATTCATGTGATGAGTGTATGAATGGAGACTAGATGGCGTCGGCGATCGCAACAATTGGTCTCTACAGTGGACCGACTCAGAATATAATACTGATATATCACTTTTGTGTATCAATGCTGCCATGGAACGAGAAGTCGAGTGAAGCCAGAGATACGGACTTATTGAACTTCTTCAACGTAGTTGTAGTATTTTCGTGATTTTAAAATGCTTCAATGAGACTCAAAGGGTTTAAAGAGAAGTAAATGGCCTTCACGTGGACGAGGGAGTTATCTCTTAATTATGAAAAAAATCACTAAAGGCAGCGACATGAAATAGAGAAATGAAAAAAAAATCAGTAAATACTGAAGTTAGAAGTCTCGTAAATTGTTGAAACAGACATGATCTCGAAAACTCGAGTTACCAAATCGGGAAGTTTGCATTATGTCCTCACTGAGGGCACAAGTACACCCCACCTACTAGTTTTTTTTGTTTTGTGTTATTGGATCATATGGAACCGTAATCTAGACATATAGTAAAAAAACAAAAATTGAACATTGGATATCGGAGAAAACAATTTGTTATATATTCTCATTCTCACTTGCCGATGACACTGATTTTTCAAGTTTCTCCTAGAAAATGTATATGTCCTGCGTTATTTATCATCCAAATATTGAGGGCTTTGTCTATAAGACGAAATACCTTATGACACTTTTCCAACATACTTTATTTATCTAACTAACGAGGTTAACGTAATTACGATTACATCATAGGCGTACCTCCAAATAGATATATTGCAAGAGGCAAAGGTGATAAACGGTAGATAAATGGTAGAGTGAACTTCTACCAGTCCATCTTATAGAGACCATGGCAATTAAACAAAAAAGTTGATTATCTCATTACAGTCAACTTCGCCACCAGTGCGCGTCCCACAAGTCGATGGATCCTTATACTCACTATCGTCATGACCCCACCACTGACTCCTCAAGCGCCGCCTCCCCACCACTGTACAAATGGTCTCGTGTGACTTTGAATGCTACCCCACTGCGCTTACGAGCAACCGGGAGTGGGAGAAGTAGGGGAGGGTCACTTGTGGGATAGGGCGATGGAGCGTCCGGTGCCGCGAAGTGCACTAGTGGAAGAGTCGACTGTATATACAAGTATTCTATCAATATGTGACGAAGGCAATATATCACTCCTCGCGAACCTTCACCGTGACCCAGGGCTCACGACGTTGAAAAATACAGATGTTATGGTCATGATAGAAAAAAAATCCTTCATGTGAGGTTTATCTGTTTCAGAACAATAATTCTTTAATATTCTTCAAGCATAAAAAGCTACCTGCGGTGTATTAGAGGAGTGAAGTGTGACTAGAAGTTGCTTTCATCAAGAAATCGTATAAGTGTACTGGATGTGAACGTTTTCTGATTGAATGATGTGTCAATTTATGCCAAAACCGAAAATAATAGAACGGAGAAAACGATACTGACGATAAATATTTAACGTTTTGTCAATAGCCCCTGACAGGTGGACCTGATACTTCACATAGGCGATTGAGATTTCTTCTCCTCAAGTAATATAAATAACCTAGCACTGTTGTGTTTCATCGTCGTAAAAATTCAAATCCTTCATAAAGTAACGATAGTTAACTATATTGGCAGGAAAAAACGTAATTGAGCTGTCAATGTCTTTTCACTATGCTTCTATTGTTTCCCCATATATGTTCTTTCCTGACCGTCCCATTCGATCCTACTGAAGATCCATCCTGGCGGAGAGAGATCAATGTGACTCCTTTATTGGTTAACAACAGTGAATTTAAAGGATCGAGTTTTTTAAGCTACATCTAAAATCCAACATCCGTAGTCGGTGAATTGTTCCATTCACTTGAACTTTCAGCAATACTTAGTGAAATACAAATCTTTTAAATTTAAATGGTCATCGCCCGAGAGCTGCCAGCAATTATTTCTCTTGTTTGTTAAGATTTATTAAAATAACTGTGACGTGACATTTCGCATGGGCAAAACATCATTCACCTTCGCGTCGCTTTTCCTTAGTGAAAAATAAAATAAAAAAAACTTACTTAACCTAAACTCAAAATTTGGGCGCCAGTTGGTTTGTACGCCGAACCAACAACACGAGAGTTTCTAACTTAACGCAAAATCCTCCAGACGCGAAATTTCTCTAAACGCAAAGTCTCAAAATATTCAAAATTAAAACTGAAAAGGAGTGAACGTCACTTACCGTAACCGCAAACTCGACTTATCTCGAATACTTAATCTAACTTAACTAAACTAAACCTAAGGGAAAGGAAGCGGTATGTCCCGCGCTGCTCAGGAGGAGTTTATGGTAGATGGGGGTGGGTCGAGATGTTAGGGAATAATTGCTCTAAAAAAAAACACCTAAATGAAGCATAAACTCGAAAGACTCAATTCTCAAAATTCTATATTTACTTCTCGCCAAAATATACAAACTCAATACTTTTCAATTCCGATTAATTGAAGTACACGAAGCTCACGTATTATCCCATAAAACCAGGTCGAATCCAACCCGAAAAAGCTAATTCAATCCAAAATCGCGATCAAACTTAAAACTACTAATTTATCGACATCGCGGTCGAAATTCATCCTTCCATAATAGTTAAAGGAGACGCAAAAGAAAACGAAATCAGGGCCGCACATAAGGCGATAGTTTACCGACTTTGCGGTCGAGACCTTATAACTATCCTAAATCCCAATAAACTCAGTAAATCTTATTAATTCACTGAATTTTCAGTCAACCGAGACCGATAGTTTATCGACTTTGCGGTCGAGGTTTGTCTCAATTTTTCCCCGAAATTTATCCCATAATAATCCAAAGAGACACAAAACGAACTCGGAACTGCACATAAAGCGATAGTTTATCGACTTCTCGGTCGAGACATTTATCCCAATCCAAATTAATTAATTTCAAAAAAAAACTTAGTTGCCCCTAATCCAATAATTCGTCGACTTTTGGTCGAGAGAGTCATAACAGTCCTAAATCGCAACGAAATCTGTAACTTCATTAATCTATGTAGTTTACAGTCAACTGGGACCGATAGTTTATCGACTTCGCGGTCGAGATAATATACTTTCGCAATAAACAAAAAAGATGTTAATTTTCCCTAAAATAATTTTTCGACCTCCCGGTCGAAGTTTCATAACCTTGTAACGAACAAAAAAAATCCAATAATGAATCAAATGACATAATGATCTAACCCACAAAAAAAGAACACTCAATAGCGAAGATAGTTTATCGACATCTCGGTCGAGATTACATAATTTTATCATAAACAAAAGCCTCACTCAAAGACTCGAAATAGTTTATCGACATTACGGTCGAAATCTCATAATTTCGCAACAAAATTACCGAATCGTGGCCGAATTATAATTTTACAACAAACTTGTCGAATCGAGGCCGAATTATAATTTTACACCAAAATAAATAACACTCAAGAGCGAAGATAGTTTATCGACATCTCGGTCGAGGTGCATGAATTTTCCAACAAGGAAATTGTCGATTATTAACCTCATTCGTTTTTCGACTTTCCGGTCGAGATTATTATTTTACGACAAACTCACAAAAAAGTCTTGAACAATAGTTCGAATTAGTTTTACGACGTTCCGGTCGAAATCGCGTAATTTTATAACAAAAAAAAACTTTGTCCCTTAACAACTCATAAATTCCCGAAACCCAAATAATTTTGATTTTCCATTATATCCACAGTGAATTTACAGAGTCGCGAGCAATCATCTTTCTTCCTATTGTGTGACTCGATTATCGACCCGTCTATTTTCGCACCCAACTTTCCCGGAATTTGGGCGAATAATACATTCCAAAGGAATGACGTAATCACTCTTACACGAGTGAATATTTTCCCTCCTTTGTCCCGTCTATGTCTGGTAATATGTTTTGTTTTTTTTTTTGTTCACCACGCACATTTCAAAAAAAGAGAACAGAAAAAAAACGATTCGCACACGGTCCAAGTTTGCGCCGCGTAATTTTGAACATAACGAAAGGGGTTAAAAGTTTGGCCGAAACATAATCCGCACGTATGGAACGCGACTCGAATTTCGGCACTGAATTTCTCCAAAAAAGTTTTTTGAAAAAAAAAAGAATAAAATAAAAACAAGGCGTAAGCCTACCTGAGGGTTTTTTTTTTGTTTTTTGATGGTCCCGGCGTCTTTTCTGTTCCAGTCGCGTGTGTTGTGTTGGCGCGCGGTTAAACACGAATGAACATCCCGCTAACGCTAGCTTACGCCGCGATACTTTCGGGGCGCTGCCGATCAGCGAGATGCGCAGTCGCGCGGCGGGATTATTCGAATCCCGTCACATAACTATAAAAAATAACTGGACTTGCCATCAAGGCTACATTACGACGCAAAACGGCTATACGTCTATCGTAAGATCCAAAATACCTGCTTCACTTTTGGTGATGCAAAAATGGTATAAAACTTCTTCCGTAATTTACGGCTTGTTATACAGGTGGAGAGAAGTTTGGTATATTACCAGTGATATTATACTGCCCATCCCAGCTGTTAAGCTCTTACGAGGAATACATGGCCAGTGTCGACGTCGACGAGGGTCGTCTAAATAATTAAAACTGCGCCAAATTTTTTCGGGTATTTTGTAGGCAGCTATTTCCGCGTGGTTACAATTGAGTGGGCAGTAATTATGTACATTTTTCAATTTGTTTTTTAAAGTGTCTTGGAGTTATTTACATTCTTTACACTAGTTACCGACTGCAGAACAATTATCACCTGAAGGGGCCTACAATGTACGGAAAGTTTGCCGTCTTGCTAACTTCGAATTAGCGAATTTCAGATTTGAAAGATGAATAATTATAATAATCAAAATCATTTCACTTGAAACAAGTATTTTTCCTCGTAAACGGCTGATCAGTTAATTTACCGGAATATTCACTCTGCAAAAGAAAGATGTCATGACCTTTAAAATATCACATTGTACTGTATATTTCAGGAAGAATTCAACAACTGTCAAGTGAAACAATTTTGAAGCTCTTCTTATCCTTGGAAAATTGCTATTCTGAATAACTATTCTGAATGTACATCACCAACATGATCTGAATTTTCAATGAGGAAAAAAATGAGACATATTTTCGCTAGAATGGTCGTGATTTTGGTCAAGATTTCAATGGAAATTCAAATGGCTTACATTCTGTTAAGGGCCAGTACAGCCGGAAAATCCGAAAATAATTCAAACTTGTGCTAGAGTCGATGCGGAAATTTCAGGCAAATAATTTTAACAGTATAGGAATGTTCCAACAGTCCCCGAGTCAAATTTTTGAACCTCATTCTAAGCTATGGAGGCCGTTGAGGCTGATGGGTGGGGAAATCCATTGCATTTGCCTCTCAAATGAATCTCCAAACGTTAGTTATTTCCAGTTTGGCAGTCACGTGGTTCCAATCGGAGTCTGTACAACCTCAAAACAGCCTCATAGATCTCAAATCTCAATCGTAAATGAACCTCAATTGAGACTCCATGGACTTCAAGGATCCTATGGGGATTTTCGGAAGAATTCATATATATGGCACAAACCACCAATTATCGGTCAATCACCAGAGTGAAATTTTTTGATTGTTCTGAAATTTTCATGTTGTTATAGGTATCAAAAGGAAGTATGTCCTCCAACGACAACCGTCTAGTTACCTTTATAGCTAAGATATGATTTTTTTAAATTTTAAAATTTTAAAATTTAATTTTTTTTCAAATGTCCAACACAAGCCTTAACTGTGTTCAAAGAAAAAATGTCATGGGCGTTTTTTGTAGCAAAAATTCTGGCCTTTCCATAGAAAATATCGCTTTTTTGGTTTTATAATTTTTTATCAAGAAAAAAGGCTGTTTTTAATGAAAAAACGCGTTCTTCAGGAAAAACTGCTTTTTCTGAAAAATGCCATGCACAAATTTTTTTTTTTTTACCCTTGAAAAGTACATTTTTTTTACATATTCTCTGAAAATTTCAATGCGGGTTTCGCACTAGAACATATCGGAAAAATATCAAAATTATTGAGTCTTTTAGCAAATATTGACCAAACTACTTTAAAAATTTTATGAAAATGATCAGAAGCTGAAAAATGTGTTGTTGTTTGTTTTTCGCAGCCGAGAGAAAAGTGACACAAATTAGTGGAGAAATTTATTTAAATCTCATTTTTTAAATAGTTATCGATTCATTACGATATCAATTAATACTGTATGGCATTTATCACTGCGCATCATTGTAATTATGAGAGAGGTTGAAATTTTCTACCTTTGTCTCAGGTATATACAATTTCCTCGGTAAGCCACGCCCCTTCACACCCCCAGAAACCACCACAAGCTAAGTCCTTTGTTCTAATCGCTTTTGTTTTGATTACACGCATTCCGCTGTGTGCAGTCAAAGGCATAGGGTGGTGAATATTGACCTCTAATGATCAGTCAAATTCTCTCATCTAATAATTAACGTAGTACGAATTCAATTTTTTTTCAAAATAGTTAATAACAGACCATTTACAGAATGCCATAATATATATATATATATTCATTTATTTCTAATTTTCATTTACTTCCATATGTTCTAGTGCGAAACCCGCATTGAAATTTTCAGAGAATATGTACAAAAGGATGTACTTTTCAAGGGGGAAAAAAAAATTTGTGCATGGGATTTTTCAGAAAAAGCCGTGTTTCATGAAAAAACGCGTTTTTTCATTAAAAACAGCCTTTTTTCTTGATAAAAAATTATAAAATCAAAAAAGCGATATTTTCTATGGAAAGTTCAGAATTTTTGCTACAAAAAACGCCCATGACATTTTTTCTTTGAGCACATTTAGGGCTTGTGTGAGACATTTGAGAAAAAATTAAATTTTAAAATTTGAAAAAATCATATCTTAGCTATAAAGGTAACTAGACGGTTGTCATTGGAGGACATACTTCCTTTTGATACCTATAACAACATATCAAAATTTCAGAACAATCCAAAAATTTCACTCTGGTGATTGACCGATAATTGGTGGTTTGTGCCATATGTAGTTCATATGTCAAAAAGATGCCCAAAGTATTGGAGCGTTCCAATTAAATAAATCGAGGATGGGAGCCTTTTAATCCAGTGAACTGAACCGGTTATACGCTCCTGGACTCAGGAAATATCATAAATTGAGTCCTTTGCCAATTAAGTACATTTATTTCTCTTAAATAAATTCAATATCTTAAAATCCCGTATTGATGAAATTGGGCTGCACGAAGAACACGTTTATATTCGGTACAATAAATGGGACCCATTATTTTTTTCGTGAAATAATCACGGACAACTCATTATTTATTTTTTTTCTCCGTTAGCGATGTAGCGAGGTTACTCCTGATGACATGGTACCATAACATTTCAGGTGTATTTACTTTCATAGCACTCGTAAAGTGGTATGCATCGTGTCCAGTTCCCTGACTTCGCGTGGTATAGCCTTGACCTAACAATCCAGTTGCACTCTCTGATCTCAATCAACCGAATTGAAATGTCAAGTAACTAAAAAAAGTAGACGAGTTTAATTGTATGATTCAAGGTACTTCCCTATTTTTTTTTATTTGTCATTGGATAATGTAATTATCGTGTCAAAATTGGATAATGTAATTTTATGTACGAACTTCAAGGTTCAAACCAACATTCTTACAAGGACAGCTAGGGAGCCTGTAGGCTTCGAATAATTGAGAAAATTATGAAACAACGTGAATGTTTGAAAAAAAATTACTGGAGTAAATCATGAGCACTAAAAATGATTCGAGGGCGGGCCTCTAGGACTTTATTCTTTGGGGCGAATTCCCGGGACAATCTTTCCCTTGAATGACGTATATTTTTGGGAGATTTTAATTTGCCGAACTTCGTCTCAGGTGATCTAATACTAGCCAAGGTAATGCTAGCTTCTCTTTTGAACTTCACGGCTCTATGTGATCTTAGACAATTTAGTAATGCTGTCAATAATAGTAACAAATTACTCGATCTAGTACTCTTTCAAGCGGATTGCTCAGTAATTGATTGTCCGTATCCACTATTAGGGGAATGTGAACATCATGGAGCATTAATCACCCTAACGGAACCTGTCGACAGTTAGTCGAGAGTTTGTCGATAGTTAGTCGACTGTTTGTCGAGAGTTTGTCGATTTTTCTCTCGACCGGTGGCAATTTTCGAGAGTAACTATCGACAGGTTCCGCGACGGCATATACATCCTCGAAATGAAAAGGGCTGTAACAATAACAATTTTAACGTCAATATTGCTCCTTACAACAGCGGGTCGTACATTTTCCATAAAATCGATCCTCACTTGAATAATGTTGAAGAATCTCTCATTAAAAATTCCATAATTTTTTGAGATTTTTTTAAATGGCTGAACGAAAATCTGGTATTCCTGCTAATGGCTGATGGGTTAAACTCCCTTTTATTCCAGCATCCCTCAGGGTAAACTCTACGTTTTCAGGGACAACTACTTCCGATGGAGTATTTGAGTACTATCAGTACTACCAGAGTATTTGATGAGACTGAAGTTCTGGACGCAATTAATAGCTTGACGTTAAAAAATGAAATCTGGTTCTAGCTTTTGCAGGTTAGCTGGAAACCAATTTTCTAATGACTAACATGGATTTATCTCTAGACGTTTGATTATAACATATTGAGCAGTATACCCGTCGTTTGTCGATTCAACAGTTGCTTCAGGGCATCATGTGGTCGTCATATGCAGCAATTTTTTGAAAACGTTTGACCGGGCAGATATTAACGAACTTTATAAAAAAATTGAGAGTATCGGTGGAAGGATCTAACCTAGGTCAATTCATTCAAAATTTCTATGCATAACATCACTGATGAGTGAACTTGTGGCACAGCAATTTATGCTGATGCTATGAGCCTTGACACATATGCTGGATGGTATGGTACCAATCTTGTTTATCACAATGCTAAACCGTGTAGAAAAATTGTCATTTTACCGTGGTACTTCATATATCACATTCAATTACAAAAATTAATGGAGTGCTACTGGAAGTTGTAAACATATGTAACGATCTGGGGTTTTTATGACAATCGATTGACATCGGTACCTCACCTACATGCTATATAGTAGCCTCAGGGGGACGTACTCTGGCATTTGTAACCAGGATATGTAACAACCATGACCTAAATGTGATCAAGATCTTCTACTCGAGCCTGCTGAGACCTAAACTTGAATGTGCATCGTTAGTATGCCCCCCTGCATGGAAAAACGAAATTAATAAGATTAAAGCCGTAAACAGGCGTTTCTCAAAATTGATGTGCTAGAAAAAAGCTGGTGTTTAGCCAGAAAGAGGCAGTAACCTTATTGAGATTCAACATTTCAACATTATAGAAAAGAATTCTAATAACATCCATGCGCTCCGTTATCACTAAACTGCTCCGAGGGAATGTGGACTATCCACAATTTCTACAATTACATACTTCCAATTCGAATTACGAGTATTAATGCAAAATACCAAGCTTTCTTCTATCTATCCCCGTCATCATCGTACGAAAGACACTTTGAAGTATGCCACTCCCCTTTTTTAATCCTGTGCAGATGTGAATGGTTTCATCGAACTTTGTAATGGATCCATCGACATGCTTAATCACCTCTGTTTGAAATTAGTGCACCTTGTTACAAATATGTTAAGTCCCTACATCATAAATTATTAATCATCAACTGAGCTGACCTGTCTGAATCAAATTCTGTGAATCGAAATATGATATATGTGATTTGTAACATGTAATGCGCTTGAATTCTGTAAATATAACTATACCTGTAAGTATAATTTGAAACAGCCTGCCACCTTGCACATGAGTAACTCGGAAATTCGAAATGTTTTCTTTAAGAGTATATTAGGCTCTGTCCATGAAGAATTGATTTTTTAATGGACCTTGGCTGTACCCACTAAGAATGTTTAATATGAAATACGGAATTCTCTTCCACAATAGTATATTGTGTCATGAGGCTCACAAAAGATTTTTCGGCGAATTTGAGTTTGTACAAACAAATTCGCTGGAAACTCTTTTTTGATCCGAATAACTTACAACATTTTGTGTCGTTAGGCCCGCAAAAAACGATTTAACCGAGCGAAGCGACATTAAAATCGCCGATTGCCAGGCCAAATGACATAAAACAATTTCCCTGAAAACACTTCCCCGGACAAAGATTACCCAAAAATAATGAATGAATAAAAATAGGAGCAAAAAAAACTAGGAGGCGTTTTTATAGTGTACATGGTGTGTCAACCGGGTCATACCAACAATTTCCCGATAGCGTTTGCTTGTACATCATTGGATTATTTTTGCTACTTATTTCGCACATACACACAGAAATGAAATACATCCGTAGATCGGCTCGTTCCGACAGTTCATTAATTTTGTTGATTTTTTTAGCAAAAATTTGGAATATCTGACTGAATTATGCGAGCGTGAAAAGTCATGTGGCCTAAAATATACTAGTTTCATTCTTTCACTTATTTCATATATAATTCTTCAGACGGACATACCTCCTAAATTATGTAGATTATGAAAAAAAGTAATTCCACATAAAATGTGGATTTCTATACGACGAATAACTGTTCTTATATGAACTTTTCGCGAGCTCTCATAGTTTATGCAGTAGAACGTCCTGCACCAACATAAGCCAAAATCTAATGCCTTTTAAGTTACTTGAATACCTTCCAATTTAATCAACAACCTCGGCCTAATGATTCCTTCACGAATAATCGTTGAACAAAAAAATTTGGACCACATACAAACTTGGTAACACACATGTAGACTTTTTTGTTTTAAATGGGTCCGGTGGTGCGTGCTGCGCACGCGCAGTTCGTTTTCCGCAGCGCTCGCTGGCGTCGCGTCGGTTTCGGTCTTACGGTTTCCGATAATTTCAATATATATCGATAGTTTCTTTCGTTTCTCGTTTTTACTACAGGATAATCGAAATGCGTTAGAAATACCGCGAATATTTATCGGTTTGGCCCCTGGAGGGTCATATACCCACATCCCGTTCAGTTGAAGAGAGTTGTCAATTTTGAGCACCATCATTCCGGGTGTTATCAGCGGTATATGAAATGCTCACCCTATGTCGGACGGGAATCCAACCCGACGGGGTGGGGGGGGGGGGGGGCGGGTCTTAGCACAGACGCTGGTCATCGGACCACAAAGGTTCTGGAGGACCTCCGTTTTGGGGACGACACGGGGATAACCAAAACATTTGGATGTAATGTCCCGTAAAAAAACCTCCGAATTTGTTAATCCCCTCCTGTTGACCTCACAGACAATAGGTGATATACTAGGTTTAATCAAAACGCACGCGGAACGGTTTGTATTTTTTATCTGTGCACCAATCGCATGCGAATCGAATTTTGAATATCTACGTTGAAAGGAACAGTGGTGAATAAAATTGAGATTCATTGCGAAATTTTACCGAAGCCAATTTTGCAAGCATTCTTGGTACACAAATAGGCATCTGTCTCAGAATCAAGGCATTAATTTCGCGGCAATCGAAGCAAAACTCAAACATTCATTTAACCGTGTCTTCCGCATTCTCTTGTCCCAGAAGGAACGTAGCAAACGTTTCCCTGCACAGATGAAATGTGAAAATGTTATGTGACAGAATTTACCTCTGGAAGAAAGAGATAAGTTGAAAATAAGTGCAAATTAAACCACCATGGTTATATTTTTAACTAAATCCATTTTTATTTTAAAGATTTTACAAAAAATTCTATATTTTTTAGGAATTTCTAGTTTTTTGATGTTACATAATTTCATCCCTGATTTACCGTAATTGTTCAATAAAATTTTAGTTATTATTACATGAATTTTACGAAGCAAATATTCGATTGAGTGATTCTAGAAGCTTCTGGAATAACGCAGGAAAATTCTACAGTACTTGTAGCAATTTCAGTCTTGCTACAGCTTTCAATCATTTTCCATAACCTTCCGGCGCATCGAATACTTTCAGTAAATATTATGGGGTACGAAACGTTATTCTTCAAAGCAATACCCCCTGTTTTTTTTCACAAGCTCCTTCCCATATCTGTTTAAAAAAAAATTAACAGATGTTAAGGAAACAATTCACCATCTTGAGGACAGTATAAATCTCTCGTCGATTTTGCAACGTCGTTTGACGCTAAAACGATTCAATAGATTGCAATGGCATGTTCACTTTTAAATAGTTTAAGATCCTCAATCGACCTCAGCCTGTAATTTATTACACAGCGCAAACGGCGCAGAAACGTCTGGACAATCCTAGGAAATTGTGGAACCTTCTAAAATAACGAGTTTTTTTAGAACATGCTCGTTGCTCATAGTGTTCATAGCAGATGCGTGTTCAAAGTGTTTAAAGTTTCTGACATTTTGGTTAAAATCATTCCAGTCTTTTTTTTACTTTTCCAGCAACGAGAAGAAAACATGAAAGTTTCAGTTTTGCCGCGATAATGTGCAAGTATAGAGAGAAATAATGAAACCAAAATAATACTTATCTCTGCAATGATTTCTTAACATGATATTTAATGTGATGTACATACATACTATATTTTGGAATCTTGAAAATATATAATGCATACATAGATCATGTATTTTGTAAGATATATGTAATAGATGTATTATATATTTTAGATATAGTATATATCATACCTTTTCATAATAATTGCCGCATACAAAAAACTATATAACGACCACAATATAGTTGATCATATGTATATACATAGCACGAATTGATATGGAGGATCGGCCAAAAATAAGGCATCGAAAATATTCATGAAATTACAAGTACATGTATGAAATTTATAACGTCAGATATACAAACTTCAATTCGCTCTATGTAATATAAAGTTTAATATATATATATAGCGCATATATATTTTTCCGTGCGGAAAGACCGTGGTCGGAAGGATCATGGAAGCGGAGTCAGTACAAGTCGAGAAGTTATTTGTGTGACCCGTATCGCTTATTCTTAGAGCTAACGGCCGCTACTAGCATAAATTTTTTATTGCGCTGTCTAGCTCATCGCATAATTCATGACTGCACTGAGAAAAAAATTCCATGGACCCAATGGAAGAGTGTTCCAGCAACCACAAGGTTCTGAACATCGACCGAATATCCATTGATTTGACTTTTGCATCCAAATAAAATTTCAGACATCCACAAATGAGCCAACTATGTCTTCAAAAGTGACCTATGCTCCATTGAACAAACTGGTTGATGACAATTTTATTGACGTTACCTACTCCGAACGGTATTCGGGGTAAAGTTTTCCCGCCAAAATGTTTCCTCCCGAAAATTGTTTTCCTAAATTTCTCTTACCGAAAATTTCTGTTCCCAAAAATCTTCTTCCGGAAATTCCTCGCAACGAAAATTTCTCCTTTTTTTCAACATTAAAAAAATGTGTACTACCGAACCCGAAAGTGGAAAGAGTCTGAGGAGGTCACCACCCTCAAATGTGTACTACCGTACTCAAACGCGGGAGGCTGAAGGAGGAAAGCGTTCGAGGAGGTCACCACTCTAAAATGTGTACTACCGGACCCGAGTATTAGGCCCAAAGGGGGGTGAACTCCGAGGGGATTACCTCCCCAAAATGTGTTATTTTAGTTTCAGTATTTTGACGGAGGAATTTCAGTTTGGAGAAATTTTGGAGGAGTAATTCATCCCTAAAACCCCCTAAACTTTCCATTTTACTACATTGTTTTTTGAGTGAGAATAAAATGCTAAATCGAATAAAAGCTGGAGGAATTGATCGAATTGTAATAAATCGATTTTCTTTGAAGAAATGGATTTTCATTAGGACATGCATAATTGACTTAGCCAAATATTTTATGTAAAATAATTTTTTATACGATTGAGGTTTAATATGCCGCTATCGGTACATCTTAACGTAACTTAGATCTCAGATTTTATTTATACCTTCCTTTTAACGAGCTCTTTGGCATCCTATCAGTAAATCGTTGTGTCCGATTCATAAACTAACAATGACAGTTGAGTCAAATTATTAGAAAATAAAAATAATGTTTTAACTTAATTAATTCAGTTAGAAGCAAGAAATTTTATATTAAACGAAGGACTCCCAGTTGTAAATAATATATTGATTCAGATAATTTATCGACTTGAACTTTATATAGAGACTTTCATCGTAGATAACAGTCGGGATTTCTAACAATATTTTATACCTTTTTTGTATAAACTTGATTATCTCTGAGATATTTCTAAAAATATCTGTATAAATGATAAAATGATAAGCCTTACATAAATGAATTAGCACAGTAACTTTCAATATCCTAAAAGGGATGCTCTCGACCAGAACGTTCAAGTTTTTGCTGCACATAATTAAATTCCCTGTAGAAAAGGTATAAGATGTTAATCATCAATAATTTTCTTACACGCATTTCCTAATTTTTGCCACTTCGTTACACCATTAATTCATTTAATTTTTCACATTTAGTGTATAAGACAACTGCACTTCTAGACTTTCATGGTCAGCCACATAACTATCACAAGAAGAATAATTTTGTATTAACCCTTCATCCGCGCCATCGGACGCATTTGCCTGCATGAAGAGTGGAGCACCTTCCATGTGGTTCCAATTGCGCTTTATCGATGCCCAACTTGCATCGCCAAATGCATCGTTTCTTTAATTATCTGAATTAGCTACGTAAACTCTGCCCGAGCAAATATCCCCAGAATGACAGCCTGGCGTATACTATTCCATCCATGAATAGTGTTTAAAGTATACCGAAATGGTTCTTGATGAATTCTCGTGTACGTACTCGAAAAAATTGGGTTAAAAACAATTATCCTAAATTTTTTTTTATTTCCCTATCCCTAGAAATTGTCAGGATTAATTCTGAGAAAAAAATTATTATTTATTTCTTAATTATGTTATCATCTTGATAATTGAGATATCAGATGTTCTCTTGTTCCATCATTCAAATAAATGTAAATTCCAATTTATCGTTCAATTATGTTTCAATTATGTTCATAAATTAAGCGATAAGTTCCGATTCCTGATAAGGGATCCACAGTTGGGGGTGTTGAGACTCAAGATGTTTCGTTAAGCGCTGGATATTTTTTACCATGTACGCGCTGGTTTATGAACCCATTAAATTCCCAATCTGGAAATTACTGTCACGATAATTCAGTAGCGTCCAGGGAATTTCTGATTTATATTCGAAGGTAAAAAGGCCCTTAACACATTAGGTTAGTAGGGACATATCTGATTACTCGCAGTCACACTGATGAATTAAAAGATTTACACGACTTCCTCTGCATCCCACCCACCATTGCTATTAAATTATGAACGTTAGGAAAAGAAGCTATTTGATATAAGATATGTATTTAGACACCAGGAACAAAACTTGATGAATACTTTGGTCCCTTTCTCCGTTTCCGACATATTTCGTTATGAACAAAATCATTGTTATAAACTAACAAACTACCATATAAATTTCAACGAAAAGTTTTCAGATCCAGAATACGGTGAAGCATCGCGACTGCGTGATCACTGAGCGCGATTCCAGGATTGGAATCGCCGAAGGCGCTGGTCAAAGATTTTGACTACATACATAGACCGTGATGCACATATACACACACACGCACACGTCGGTTTATGCCTATTAGGTATAAAATCTGCCTACCACGTTAAAGGTCCCTAGGTTTACGCCCGGCCGCCGGAGAAGCTTTACATGATGAAATATTTTCTCGTGGATTCCGACCGATATCGTGAACATTCCGTGTGTGCTACCGGTTTCACCCATCAAATGAGACGGCAAGGCGGAGCAAAAGCCCAACCCGACACGAGGGGCGGGGTGGGGGGCGGGGGGGGGGGGTCCATGATATGCGCCCATCATCGTAGCATAAGGGTTTCTGAGGGTTTTCCCGGTGTAGAGAAACTTATAGCCTAAAAGGCAAACGTCGGCCCGGCCCGCATGGATGAGTGTCCATTACGCCTTTTCGAAGAACTGTTATCGCTGATAAGCGTCTGTCTAAACGAAGTAATATGTTGCGGAAGTTCCGCAGTGATCCGGGGCAGAGGAGAATGGGGAAGGTTTTGCTTCCCTGTCTCATGGAGGCCAAGAGGTATTGTGCATTTGAAGCGATATTGTTGTTGTATATTTTGTTCTTTGTTACATTATTTGGTGACTCTCGCATATAAAACGTACAATGGTAATACAACGTGTACGTTCAATGTACGTATTTGTTTTCATAGGGAATATCAATACTTGGAAACGCACTCACATTATATTAAAATCGTATGATACTTTGATTCACATTGTATGAGTTTTCACTTACTGTTAGAATCAACACATGGCAATGACTCTCACAAATCCATATATAATGAAGAGGTGGTGCTGTGTTCACACACGCGCATTAACCCTCCAGTGCGCGGTCAGACGCCTACCATGACTCGATCGGTTGGGCGACGGCGTTGTAACTCAGAGATCGCAATTGACAAAAACACCAGTTCATTTTATCCATAAGTATTTTATTTACAGATACATGGTAGACCTCTGAAGTTCATTAGTACTCAAAATTAGCGTAAATACAGCGACATTGAATGACACTAGAAGGAAGAAAAGTGCCGGCTCTATATATGGTTTGGACTGTCATATGAAGGGATGTCTCATTTCAAACTGTAATGTTCGACAATATAAAATATTGAAAATTTTTCAAAGATTATTATTGAGCATAATGTGATTTCCTGAAATACCTACGGTTTCACGATTTTCGGGTCTCCGAAGATTGTTTAATTGCATTGTTGTTTAACGTCCGGCGAGCTAAGCGTTGCAAGAGCCTCGTTCCAAAGACGTTAAGGCTTACCACCGTCGGACCTACTCCACTGGGACCTGACGGCCATTACAATCAGTGTAAACAGACCTACGGCAGAGTTCATATATTTTTATTTTTTCGGTAATTAAAAATTAAAAATAGAGTTAGTTTTGTTCATAATTCGTCTATCAACTTCGAGATTCAGTATGCGTCAAAAGTAAATGAGCCTAGATGCACATTTGAGGGTTCGGTAGATCAGGCGTATTATCAGATGATTTGTTACACGTGAGATGTAATTTATGATTGAACTCTATTCTATAGTTATATGATAATTGTGAAGTAAATTGTAGTTACGCTCATTGCTAGCGAAACCTATTTCCTTCCACGTCTCCACATATTATTAAATTCTAAATTTTGGATTATTTTCTTTCTTTTTTATAGTCTGTCGCTTTTCCTGTTCGTGTTATTCTATTTAGATTATACGATATTCAGGCATTAAGTAGTGATGCTGCAAGGGGCTTTTCTAGACATCACGCACCACAATTTTGGAGGAAATCCCCGAGTTTTAGTGTTCACGAAAGTTTCGTATTCGTTTCAATATCATACGAGACCGAAAGCGCGCTTCGCGCGCTGAATTCCACTTTGCCATTTGAGGTAACAATATCTTCTCCGGAGTTGAAAATACTGTCAATCATTGATTCCGAAAAATTGAGAGCTTTCAATTTTCCAATTTGGAGTACCCATCTTTTGCTTTTTCTGTAATTATCGCGTACATATAAAATTTGTCAACACTGGACAGAATATGTAAAGCACTCGAAACTTAATAAATTAACATAAGCTCAAAAAATATTTTGTGCATATAATTTTTAATAACTACATAAGTTATGACAACTTGAACAATTGTCATACTTTTGAAAACTAAAGCCGAACCGATATCCCAAATATCGATGTCTATCGACGCAAAGGCGATTACCAACTAACTTCACGATGTCATGTGACCAATCTGATCAGCCAATGAATGAACCGCGATTCAAAAATGAATTATGACAGACCAATAAGGAATGGTCTTACGACTTTTGACTCTGACGATGTTCATTTTTGTGTATGCGCTTTCTTGCATGGGAATACATGATATTGCCTCCGGTTGTGATGACTCCATGTCAAGGAATCATCCTTGCATATTTGCATCTAGCTTTGCAGTTTTTCATATGAGAAACGTCAAGATGCGTCAAACCAAGATGAAAATCACAATTCCAGAGCGAAAGAAAAAATACGGGGTGGTGTGTTGAGATAAATGGTCCCGTAGTCATTATGCGAGGAATTAGCATATTGTATGGGATATGTCGAAATTGATATGAGACTAAAAATTTCCCGCCTATTGGAAACTGAGACGGTCTCTTTGAAATTTTATCTCGCGATGTCTCTCGCGGAGTCGTTCAATAAAATCACGAACATCAAAACCGACATGATGCCACTAACTACCACAGTTCCTTCAGTTCCTTACTTTCGTAATGTATGGTTTTGAATAAATTTGTCGTTTTTTTCCATGATTTGCATTAATTTTATTAATTGAATAATAAACATGTGGCAGATTGAATTATTTCATCAACCGAATTAATGTAAGCTTTCGTTTTTGATTCCATTGAAGTTCAATTAATGTAATTGATTTCTTTAGCGTGCTGTAGTGCTTAGCGGGTAATTCCGCCCTGTTATATGTCCTGGCTCAAAGATCGGAGTATAAGGTGTAAAATTCTGTTTTCAACAAACAGGAAGTATACAGTCGGAGCCGAAGGCAAGATCTGTAGTCACATTCGTCGAAACCGGAATTTATCACCGCGACCTCCGTACTATTTTATGGTGAGACGTGCTGGAGTTTAGATAAGCCAAAGCCGCGCCAAGCGCGGCGTTCAACATACTCAACTTATCGCACGTCGTAACATTTCTTTTTCCTCCCAAATGGTAGCATTGACAACCAAATAGTAATTTATGACATGGAGGGGAATTTTTTCAATCCGAGTATCGTACCATATTTTGTATTCGTCGGCCTGAAAATCAGAACCCAACGTAAATTAACAAAATCAAACTGAAAAATTCTAGACATGCCCAAACATCTGCAACCCTTGAAAAAACTCAAAAGCTTGTAAAGACATTAAGAAAGGATGTCCCGAATGTCTAAAGTTGTCCCATATTGGTTGGAAATTTGGGCCACAGCGAGATACCGTGGATTCCCACACACACAGACACAAACATACAAACATAGAGGGCGTTTTTCACATCTCAATTTGTGTCCGACTTATTCGCTCACCACATAGATAATTTTTTAAACACCTTGTTACATCTTTTAGGCAATATATGTGTAATGGACTACTTCCCTCCAAAATCTGATCCCCGGTAAGTTACATGAAAGCACTTTGATTCCAATAACTCCGATGATTTCATTCGTTCGTTTGAAACCTAGAAGCAAAGCTTCGATTGCACGCCAACACACACGCACACACACGCGCACCTAAAGACACCGACGTACCTTCAAAAGACCGGTCACCGGACAATCGAAACATTTTCATTATTGCATCCCTAAAAAAATATCGTTACAATTTATTTTACTATTTGATTCCAATTTGATTACAATAACGTCCCAAAAATTGGAATAAAATAATAACAGTAGTACAACACTACAGCAACAAATATACTCGTATACTATAATGGTATACATAATCAATTTCTATATTTATAATGTTTGATTACATGAGTTTTATGAAAATAATGGTATTGCTTGGTTTCAGAGCCTGAACACGCTTAAATTACAAGCGAAACGTTGAGAATTACCGATTACTTTATATCGTTACTGTTAGTGTCCAAAATCCCGTTAACATAACTCAAAGTTGATTAAATATGAGAAGAAGAAAATATCACGTGTTTTCCTTAGGTGAGCGGTGCTACCCCCGCTGTCCCCAAGCCAAGATACACAATGTAAGTTTTGATAGCGGGCTAACCGTCCAAGAGCCCTCAACAGTCCAAACACCCAAAATGATTGCATCATTAGATATATCACACCTGTCAAATTTTCCGGACCTTTATGTTATCCGAAAACTCCATGTGGTAAGGCATAACAGTACATGCGCGGGCGCGAATCGCTGAAGATGTTCCGTGGGATACCGTTACCATATAGCATGGAATATCGTGGAAGCCGAAGAAACACTCGAGGGGAACATACGAAGAGAGCAACAGAGTAAGGCCCAGAAGAAGAAGATTCGTCTCATGCGTCAGTTGCGTTGAGCCTCCTCCTCTGCGTGCCTTCCACACTTGGCCGGTAACGCTCTAGTCCTCAGTGATGTGCTCATGTTACAAACGTACTATAAGCGCGGATACCACTCGGTACACTTGTACAGATAGCTCTGTCTGAAGATTGCTCAGTCAATTTTTTCAATATTTCGCGAATTGATCCGCAAATAATGAATAAGTGATTGAAGAACCCATTGAAACAGTATTACCCTAACGTTCTAACTATAATTGATCAATTAATAAACAGTTTTGAATAGTTAACAACACATTTTTATCGCTCTAATTACGATGCTCTGGTTTTGTTTAACACTTGGACGTACCTAGTATCAGTGCCGGATTTGTTGCAGTGAATATTGCAAATATTTTTCATGTGTTCGTTTGTGATATTGGCAAACTTGTAAGTGATAACATGATTGGAAACAACTGTGGTAAATGTCGTCATTTTGCTGTTTAATTGTAGATATATTTGTAGATACATTTAGATTTTTCTTTAGAATTTCAACAAATTGGTATGATTTTTTCATTTCTAGATAAGGGAATATATTGAATATTGAGCGGAGCGATGAGCTCATTAATACAAGTGTTGGAATAATTATCGGGTCATGGACTGAACTTCGAAAATTGAATTAAAATTGTATGGAAGTGGGACGTATCTACTTTCTTTCATTAATGTAATTTCCATAATTTGGGCATGTGTCCAGTCTTGTTGAACGATTTTGGGAGCAAGTGTATGGAAAATAATTAAATCCTTATGAATAACAATTAATTCTAGTGCCAAGCACAATGAGTTTTGAATCAGTTTCATTGTCCTAACACAATAAATAGTTCCCGCTCCTATTCAGCGAGTGAATAACATAAAACTGAAATGTATGTAATAATATTACAATGTGAAACGTAATTACCATAAACGTAAACATCGGTAGAGGCCATTGGAAGTGAGTAAAAATCGAGAAAGCTTAAAAAATTAATCAACTTGGTTTTACACTTGAAAAATAATACATAGCAACAATTCAACTGCATGAGCGGTAAAGCCGAAAGGAGAAATAGAGAAATTTGCGCCAATTTTCATGGTTCGTCTCGTTGCTCCTCGGTCGCAGATTCCATGATAAGTGCACTAATGAAAATGATAATAGACTCATACAGCCCATCATCAATTTTTTCCGATTTTTCTTATTTTCTTTATTCCAAAGCAAATATGGCCTAATCAATTCGGTCGATCGAGAAAAATTCAGGGATTCTACAAGAACAAGCGCGTATTATAAAACTCCGAAATTCTGAAAATCAATTTTTTCTGTTTTAAATAAATTCAATTCTCTTAATAAACATCAGTGGCGAGAATATTTCTTGTTGAAATAAGGCTCAAGCAAAAGAAATACATGCAATTGGAGGATCTGAGAAATAATAAAATAAAAAGGCATACGCGCTTTTTGGCCAATACGTTTTGATCTCCTGTAATTTCGGTTAATTAGCGCGTTTGGACCAGTGTTCATTCGTCCAATTAAAATCACATACAATTAGATGTATGTTCATATTTTTTCATTCGATTAAATTTATTTTCTCATTTATTTTTTTTCGGGGTAAACTTTCGAATTGGAAATGTTCAAACATCGATAAAGTAAAAAGTCGGAAGATTATCAAAATTGTCAGAGAGGTCGCGATTTCGAGGATTTTCAATATTTCGGACATTTGAAATATATGTATATATAGCTACACGGGTATATGCATACAGACATATGCGCGTACATGCTTCTCAAAACGTATCAGCATGATGTGAAACGTGGAGAAATATGAAAACCTCGTGAAATTTTCACTTCTCTCTGGGATCGGGAAGTTGACAAAAATCATACTATTTCTCGCGTTATGGGATTGCGTCTCACCACACCTTTTATGTTCTCCATTATGTATTGACAAAGTTAAACATTTCAGACCTTTTAATTAGTCCGGAAACTGTCTGAGGCTCATCAGGTGGAAAAAGCAATATCGTTTATAGCTCAAGTATAAATGAAAGTATAGATCAACGAATAGATTGATACTATGACATTCAATTGTATTTTTTGCAAGGCCGGTAAGGCAAATTCATCGTTACCCCCGCTGAATATTTGGGGCCCATTTTATTCCACTAATGATTCTCCACGTCATCGTACTGTGCAGATCTGCGAGGTGCATCACTATTAGGCCGAAATGAAACTGCCTGATCACTTCAAAAAAATTCTGAGTAATCCGAATCCCTTACGTGGAACCTCAGAACTACGAAGCAAGCCTTTTACTTCGCCTATTTTTGAATTGGCTAAGTCGCGCGGATTGGTAAAATCTTTTAAATTTTTACAGCTTTATAAATTCGAGACATTTTGTAATTTTTGTGATCCATCATCTGTTAATTTATCAAATTTCAGAAACATTTTCATTTTGTAAAAATTTAGAAATTCTCGGGCGGTTATTTTCATGACCCCAAATCCAAAAATTATTTTATTAAAATTGTATTAAAATGTCTCTCAACAAATCTAAAGATGCTGTAAGTGTATAGCGCATGTATATGTGTAACGCTATTATTTGGCTCACAATTACGCGCAAGCTAATAATTCAGTTGAGGTCATTCACGTCGGAATCGAAGTGTATTCATGTAGCTAAGAGCTGATCAGAATTTGGATAAAATCGCAGAGTACTTCTGTTGTTACGAACAATTTGAAACGTTCGTAACGTCGTATCCCCGGAAGGATTAGTAATCAGAGATACTGTATAAAAGGAGAAATATTCCTCACGTAAAAATACACATTTGACGATTTCAAAGTTGTCTTTTCCTAACACTACTGAGTATTTGAATCTAGTGTGCGGCCATTCTGCCAGATTAGCCACAAGTAGTGAACGTGTTAAAGGATGTCGAAACAAAAATATGCTAGACAGGAATCATAAATCGGCAAAAAAATTTATCGAAACCACATGCGACCCACTAAATGGAAATTTTGAATTTCCCACAAAAAATTGCTAATACTTCCGAACGAAAAAAACCTTATTACATTTTGCCTCAAAATTAATTGGTTAACAAGATGGACTTGTCGAGAAATTCTTGCAAGATTAACAATAATATTGAGCTAATATGGGAAAACTACAAATAAGGAAGTTAAAAAAATCAATGGATCTCACTAGTTTAGTCTTTACTCTTTATTTCTTCCATCCATTTGGTGAGAAGAGATAGCCATAAGCAAAAAAAAATTGAGTAAATTAGAGACACAATAATCAGTGAATTGACAATTAAAGATTTAAGTAGTGAGGTTGAGCTGCTATATGACTTGTCACTTTACCGGATATCCCAAAACTGATATCGAACGTTGAGGATAGTGCATACGGAAGTGATTTGAAAGAGAGAGTTCTTTGATATTGGATCCCAGCAATTTTCTTTTGCTCTTGTCCTCTTGCTGATTGTTTGCACCAGACCAAGATGAGTACAAGAATAAAAAGAATGAATAAACGTGAAATGAAAAGAATGAATAAAAATCTTCATAAATCGCAGCATTGGTAAATTTTTAAACAATATTCACTTTGGCAATCTGAAACAGAATTCAAAATGCAATTTTGAAAAACATATACCAGAATAAAATTATCATACACGCGAAATTATCTGAAATCAAAACAATTATGTAAAAATCCCAAATTATTCTCCATTTTTCATTCCAACGAACGAAAAACTGAAATTACTATAATTGTATGGATTATCCTGATTTCACTGATATGTGAGTCAAGCTCAGCCGAGAAATCTAATGCAATTTCGTATCATTTATTAGCCTCTTCTAATTGTTTTCATTTTCCAATGCCAATAGCACCTAATAAAAATAGTAAACTTCCGGCTCCTTCACCGGACAGCGCAGTTGAAACATTCCAATAGTGCAGTTGAGAGAACAAGGACAAATATGGAATATTTTAAAGCTGGACTTCGGTGCTATATGTAGTACAATGATCCACCTACAGAGCCAATACCGTAAAATGTATGCAGCCATCGTCAAAAATTTCTTATTCAGATTTTAATGAAAAGTACTCTTCTATAGGATACAAATTGAGTGATTAAAAGAAGAATTTGTTATGATATTATCAACGCTTGTTCGTATCATCCAATTCCAGCAACAAATGATCATTATGCTACAAGTTCTTTACGTAACTCCTTCATCTGAAGAGCAAATTTTAGCAATACCATGCTTGAAACGTTCCACAGTTCACGAATACGTAATCAAAATCCATCGCATAACAATTTCAAATTTTCACGATATTACTTTAAACAAGAATTCAAAAAATTGTTTGAAGAAAATGGAATGACTCGGAACAATTGAGAAAACGATAAAAAATAATAAATTGATCCATAAAACATCACAGAAATTTCAATAACGCACTGGAGGATAAACTGCCCGCTTACGGAACTCTCAAGGAGCGTGAGAGATCAACTCACATCACTAAAAGTAAAAGAAAAATATAGTTTTATTGATCATAAACTGCGGGCAGAGCAGATTATCACAACTATAACATCTCTTGTCATGCAATAAGTTGCACTAATAACATAACATTTGCGAGATATTAATGATTTACGAAAATAGATCCGTGAATGCCGAAGTTATAGGCTTAACGGCCCATAGTCTCATAGTCTTTGACGGCTCTTAAGAAGTGGTCATACAAAAAAACTACTCAACCAAAGGGTCCCATGGAGAATACAAAAAACTTATCCATTTGTAATTCTTGTTTCACATATTTTTTCTTAATTTTTTGAAAAGCTCAAGTACCAATGCGCAATGCGGCAGAAGGTGCGCGTCTGACACTCACGCACCATTTCCACGTACTACCAGCTGTGAAGCCTTAATCACGCAAGTTAGGAGAAAAAATTATACGAGATAAAATGCGTATTTTTCCATGGCCAACATTTTTTGTTCAAAACAATTTTTCCTATTTGCTACCGTTCTTCAGGAGTGATGTTTCGAACATTTCAAACTCTGTAGTGAAATAGTACAACGGAACAATACCTCAAAATATATAATCCCCTTGGTTATTTTCGGTTCACCAGATATTATGAATGAGTTTCCTTTAACAAAATCTGCATTTTTAAAAGTTAATGAAAAATAGAAACTAAATTAACAAAGAAATCCGGTTTTCTTAAGCGACCCGAATATATTTCCTCCCACTTTTCTTCTATAATGAACTATAAATTAACTATCGTATTCAGTTACAAAAGTTTGTTATTAAACAAAAGTTAATTCGCCCTCAAAAATCTGATTTGCTAAAAAAATGCAAAATGTACTTTTTTCTAATTTTTAATTCTTCGCAAAAAGGAAAGAGTGCCTCTGCTATAACCTCGGTCCAAATATGGGGTCTTACAAAATCGAAACAATTTCAGGGCGGAATTACGATCGGCTATTATAAATTTGAATATTACACTTTCAATTTAAGGCTTGTGTTTTTGCACTGAATTGGTCCATCCAAGGGAAATATTGCGAAAATATTAATGGGTTTGAACGACAGATCTCTATATAGATATTTGCCACGGGGCAAAATTGCGTAAAACGGGAATAGGAAAGCAAATGCGACATTAACTGTCGAAGTTATAGCACAATAAAATTGGGTAAAAACCGCACCTACCATGATACCCCTGAGAATAAAATTGCATCTGAAGAAACGCTATATGGATTTATCGTCAGCTTAACGGGCACCTAAGGGAAGTAGATGCAATTGCACCCGAGGGATCTTCAACTTTTTTCCCCCATTTTCACTTGTCAATGAAACTGCCATCATTGAACTTTAGTTTTTTTCCACTTGGTTCAGAAGCGGTCGACAACCATCTGGAACGTAAAAATACGAAGTTTGAGTATTTTAGGAAAATACGAGGAAATTATGGCAGTTCCTACTTTCTATTGAAGGTTTTCAATTATTGGAAACGAATATGAAGCTCGATAGGATTTATATATTCTTGAAATTTCGAAAAATGTTTGAATTTATCATTATAATTAAATAATGTTGTTTCATCAATTCTCAAAACTCTTGGCCAGCTTCAGAAATTTTCTGACAAGAGAAGTGTCATACAGGCATTGCGCAATTGGGAGGTTGTTTTGAGGTATACAATCATCACCTTCAATAGTTATTTCTTGAACTCAACTGAACGGAAGAGAAGTTATATGCGAAATTGTTCATGCTTCTATAACAAACACTTGAAAAATCATATCTGAACTCGTTAATACTTAAAAAATGTGAAAAAATCGAACGAACAAATTTTGATAGTACAGAATCAATAAAAAAAATGGTCTTGGCATTTCCACAGGACCATAAAAATGGTGGATTCGCTCAAAAAAAATTATTAAATATTTTTACAGAGCATTCAATTTCGCAAAATAATAATATTAATAGAAAAAGATACAATGGTATCATCATTTTTCTCTATGCTGCTTCATTTATGAAATCAATTTAAAAATCGTCATGTCATGTAGAACCGCAAAAAAACTGCTTGGACGATTCCTGTCAAACTCCTTTTTCCACGGCGCTCCGTCAAAATGCAATTAAAAAAAAATCGCTTCAGCCGTTTACGAGCAAGCACGAAAAAAATATGCGATTCGGGTATGTGACGAAACTCGATTCGAGGATATTTATGGCCACGATTGAGCGATAAAATGTTTCCGATTCGAGGATACACCTTCCCTGTTCGGGGATAAAATATCTCTGAATAAATCGAAAGCTAGTTAGGGCCTATCGACAGTGACAGTAGCCTCCTACTCCAAATAATTCCGATGAATATGAGTTCGTAGCCGACAAAGATTTGCAAAAAAAGGAAGAATTTTCGGACAACTCTTTGAAGCGAACCACGGGCTACAAAAATATCACACGTCAAAAGAACCCCGTCTACCTATCACACGCCAAAAATACCACCCGTCAAAATATAACCCCAATAGACAGAAAAAGAGGGTTTATTTATTTACATACACAAACGAACCTTCGAGAAAAATTTGAAAATTTACTGATATTCCTTTCTGCATTTTCGGGATCATTCCAACGACTTTCCCTACCTGGGGAATAAATTTAAAAAATGTTCCTTCCAATAAGATCATTAAGCTCTGTTACCAGTTCGGCAAATGAATATCTCTCAAAACATTCATTTGAGTTGGGAATTCCTTGAAAGAACATAATTTCAAGGTATGAAAACCGTAATTCTGCAATTCCTGTCATGTCTTCCCATTTCGTACCAGCAATGATAGACCGTCGCTCACAATTTTCGTAACGGAGATATGAGAAAATCGACAACATCCTGCACTAAATCAATTTTCCACTTAGGAAAATTGTCAAGTTTCTAATTGAAATTGAAAATTAGAGGTGCCTTGAACGTCGCCTTGAAATGTTTTACAAACGACTGAATGACTTCCTCTCGAAATATAATTATCTGTCACGTACAAGAGAAGAGAAAGTTTAACAACTGCACCCACATTGCGTGTCTAGGAAGTCACCCCATGATTATGGTGTCCATAACAATCATGAATACACGAATGTGGAGTATTCTAGTAGTATCAGAAAGTTCTAAAATTCTACTGAACTCCATGATTTGTAGGGAAGAGCACATCTAAAGAGAGCAGCACACAACATATCGCTAATTCGCGACTTGTTCGACATTATCAAGCTTCGCCCACCCACATTTGAATGTGAAATTAAAGTTGAACGACGAAAAAAAAAATATATTATTATTTTAGCAGACGGTGCTCAAATCCAGTTAAAGTCATCATATCAGAAAGTTATTCAAAAATTTTATTTTTAAATACATGAATTTTTTAAATACATTAAAGCTTAAGTTTGCAAAAACCGTCAGAGTGCCAGTTCAATGAGGGAATGGAGAAGATGTACCCAAGCCGTATTCACGAAATAAGCTCACTATAAGACATTCATTACATTCTATCAAGTACTACTTCACATGGCTTTCATGGTAATCCTTTCTCAAATCTTCAAAACTTATGGCATTGAAGCTCTTCACGATGACTTGGGGAGAATTACGAATACTGTTAATATGGAGTATTTTCATCACTGGATTTTCATTTCCTCGTTTTTGCTGTGTTTCTTGATAAAAACAACCAAAATGAGGCATACTATAGCTTCCCCAAAGGAAAGGATGATGACTATCAAAATTTCATCCTTCGTATCTCGGTAATTTGCCTTCCGAAATGACCGCCTGTATGCAGAGGATTCAATAAAAACCTTCATGCCTCTCGTTGGAAGTATTTTGAGATATCATGCTTTTTCGGGTTCCAGTATTCAAATTAGTTTCAATATGTACGAGAACTATAAAGATTGAATGAGATGGAGTGGAAATGTTGTATGCAATTCTTCCTATCACGTCAAGCTCACTATAAAATTAAAGCCTAAAAGCAGCCGTAAATCTGAAGATATTGATTTCATTTGAGAGTTTTTTAATGACCTTGGGATAATCAAATGATTTTCGTTTTCATGGGTAATTGGAGATAACAGATGAGTTGCATTTTTTTCATGGGTCAAATAATATTTATGAGTCAACAGGCGCCGGCTGAAAAGTGCGCACAGGTCGAATTTAATTATTTTCAAAAGATAGGAAACCATTTAAATTCATGAACTTGAAACCTAATTTGGTCTATCGTGAGCGCAAAGATTATTGCGACAACAGCTAACTTGTCAAGGTTAATGCAGCATCCCCAGCTTCCTAACAATCTGAAACGAATATACAAAAAATTGAACTCAATATAATTTTAACGCAATAGATGAAAGTTGTAAATTAAACAACTTTGTCGAGTTTGCAGTGAACGAGAATGAAAAAGTTCTGTTGTTTAGAAGATAACGTATTTCAGGCAACTGGAGTACAAAAACGGAGCAAAATTTTCAGCGTTCGATGCTTCAGGGATCAAGAATTCAGGAATGTCATTGATGAATCAAGCTTCACAATAGTCCAAATGATAGCGAATGCATTTGGCATTCAAAGTTTGTTAGCATTCAATAGCATATGGTGAAAAGACAAATGTGGTGTCATGAGATTTCCTCTTGGCTCACTGAAAAACAATATAATAAATATGATCGTCTTCATCAACTGGAGCCGCACAGGCATGACTTCATACATTTCAACTAAGTTTGCCGTAAAACACTAATACTTGTTCATTTCCTCCTTCAGGTAACAAAACTGCACTCGTCATCTTGAAAAAAAATATGAAGAACTGCTTGAAAAATTTGAACTCATAACATTAAATTGACAACCGTTAGGTAGAGTCACACTCGTGTATTTGAATATAATTCTCCGGAGTATTAATTTAACGGTTCAGTAAAATGTCCACATTGACCATCTTCATGACTAAGTCGTTTGAAATCTACTGGACGCTACTTTAGCACCCTCAAGGCCGCACACATGCTGTTATTTTCTGTCATTTCCATCCTGTTTAATTTCTTTAACATAAAAGTTATTGTAATGATCGCAAAATAAATGGCACATTTCAGAAATTATCGGTCAATCCTCCGAGTCCAAATGTTTTATTGATCTGGAATTTTCCCTTTTTTATAATGAGTATGAAACAGAATCATATCCGGTGAGACTAACCCTATAGTTACATTTATAGTTCAGTTACATCTTTTATTTCTGAAAATTATTTTTTCTTCAAGCTTATATCAAGTTTCTGGAGAACATTTTCCTCGCAAATATATTTTTTATGTCTTATTAGCCTTTGATCGTTAAAGTATATATGCCTTGTGGATCATACACTGCACCAAATTAAATCACTGATCTTTGACAGCCGAAACTATGACAACTCTGAACCGCCGATCTTTCCGTGACGTAATCTAACGCGTCTCTCGTTTTCGGAACCCATCATCAAGTCCCTTTCCGTTCCATTGATCTGGAACGCTGGTCGTTTTGGAAACCTATGATATGTGATTCTAAACAGTTCAATGGACCTATTCGATTCTTAAATTTGGTTCTTAACAAGTTACTTAACTGTCCATACCTAACTTGAAAAACGAATTATAAATCGGGAAGTTATTTGGGTAAAGCCGATGGGTCACCCTCATTCATCCAACTGGTCACTTTTAATCGGATAAAATTTAGTTTTAGAAATTATGCAAAATGACGGTTACTACATCATTACCACCTGGATGGCTTGTTATTATCATAATTTTCTCTCCGTGTAGTTACGATTTAATATTTTTTTTATAGGAGCACCAGTATCCCGGGGTGCGGCGGAAGTCCCCAAGCTTGGATGATTGGAGAATTCCAGTTCAATAGATACCTTCGATCAAGAATAAATAAAAAATGAAAATGTCTTGTTCGGAGGAGACGTGCCGGCTGAATGACGCGGTATCTGTGTGCTCAATGAGAAGCAAAGCGCGGATTGACGCTCTCTTTGAAGATACTCGATCAATCTGCAGTTCTACATACTCAGGCTGGTATGCAAGTGCTCCTGCATGTAAGATCAATCATGAGGAGCCTAATAATGATGGAATTAAGAGAGCCAACTGTGCTGTTCAAGCGAGAATCGAAGCCATGTTTGCTTCGGTCGAGGCGGAAACTGGAAAAGCTGGTGAATGCGCCGCGGCTATACTTCCGGTATGTGTTCAATTAATATCTTCGGGGACTTGTTCCTCATTTTCGATTGTAAATGAAGGTATCTCCCTGTTATTAGTAGTTAATGATTGAGGTATTCAAGAGCGATAAAAGAAAGACCTTTTTTGTTCATAATTACTTTTCCATTCGTGCTTCAACCTATTACATTGTATCATTCCACGTCACGTGATGCAATCAAGATAGTTGTCAACCGATGTTATTTTGACAAGTATAAGCGATAAGTTTGGGTTCCCCGTTAACATCCACGGAAAATTCCACCAGGAAAATTCACTCACATGAAGAAACACAAGCAGGTGGTGTTTGTATGCGATGGATCGTTTCGCTAATTCTGATTTGCATGTCTATGATGTATTCATTTAATTGCTACCGATTACATTGATAGTATGCTTCCAAATGGTATGGACCACGTATATTGTAATGATCTCATGAAAAGTTCAACTTTCAAAATCGATCTTCCCTTAGATCTCCGTGTTTCCGGATATTTCTAGACAATTGTAGACAGGAATTGTATATATATATATATAAGAATAACTTATATATATACAAATAGTACTTTGATGTATATATATATATGATTTTTTAACTCGCGGTTTTTTGCAGTTGACTTCGCTTGTTAGTAGCCCCCCCCCCCCCTTCCAAGCCGAAAAGGAGTGTTACCCCTGGGAAACATACTAACAATTTCAATTATTTAAAACGCTCTATCGCAAGAACTCTTGGAGATAGGAGCAAAGGTGTATTATCAACCTTATTTTGCGCGCAAAAATAGACATATAATGTTTTATGACTTTTCGTTATAACTCCTATGAGTTAGGGCGTGTAACGTTGCAGCTGCGTAGGTGGTCAGACACGTACCTCGAGAGTCCTTTGCCCCCCCGGTACACACACACACATACATTCGGAAGTTACACTGATGCAACCGGCCGAGATTCACGCGTACATCCCGATTATTGGATTTTTCAGAGTGTCAGGATTTCTTCTTAATACTTTCTAGCTTTTCAAAATTACAGCTAAAATCGCTAAGGTATCTTCATTTTATAGATATTGGGAAGAGTTTTCAAATTTTTCCATCTTTCGAAGTTTGAGAAAGTTCCATGGTGTATCTAATTTTTCAAAGTCTCTCAAATTATTCAAATCTCCTGTCAGTATTTTGTTCGAAATTTTCGCACTTCTTTGTAGTTTTAATTTTGGTTTTTCATAAGCTTTTATAGATTTTTACCGTCTGTGTCATCTTCCCCATTCGTAAGCATTGAACGTGGTACATAAACTCCATTCGAACCCGAGTAACAAGTTCCACTTCAAAAATAATAACCGACTCTCTATATCTTCGCTAAATTCAGTATCAGGCTCTTTTACGGTGCATTTAAATGACGGATGGAGTGAATGAAATATTAGAATGTCCCAATCGTTAGGAATTTTCTGATGAAAGGAGTAATTTAATACTGAACGGTAGAATGGCGAGAACTGGATATAAATCAGTGGTGACGGAGTCAATCTACATCAGCCCATTTTATTGGTACAGGGGCAGTCTATAAAAGATATTTCAAGCTGATGGCAAACTTTGTATAACTTTTTTTCCATCTCCTTCTGGTCTACACTTTTGATGATGAAAAAATGATATATTTTTATTATCCTGAGTTGTACTATTGATGAAACATTACATCGGAGAATTGATTAAGAATCCTCAACATTGATGAGAGGGCTTACAGAAATGAACTGTAATTCAGATGGATCTTCACTTGCACCGCCGTTATGGGCTGATGGCCATGCAATGAAAGTGACGCGAGGACGAGAACATAAATAAGTAAGGATTCACGTGTACTGATAACATTACACCAAGAAAGTACCGACTTTCTTCAGATCTTTGCACATCTGGCGGGCTTTCGCATTTACTATTTACCTTAAAAGAGCCTCCTGTATTTATTTTTCTTTTTTTTCCAATGAAACTGTTCTCTAGAGTGCAAACTAACGCCATCACGCAGATATTCACAGCCGAAATCGTTTTGTTTATGGTGATTCCACTCAAACACAGACCAAACTATTGTACGTGCATAGTAAGCAGTGCATTCATACAGAGAAAGAGGTAATTTGATATTTGCTGAAAAATCACGACGGACAAAAACTCATTTAACTGGATTAAGCACTTCGCTACTGATCGTCATTTACCACTTCGCTACACAATCACCGAACAGGGTTAAATTCGTTTCTGGATCACCCTTAAGATTTCTAGTGGTTTTTCTGCAAGTAGGAGCTTATGTATATTCAACTAGGACAGATGGTACAGTGATAACTGTCTCAACGATATTATTGAAAATTATGCAGTGAAAAGTGCTGAAGTAGTATACATCAAAGATGACCATTTATGTGATGTTATTGAAGCTCAATTCCAGCCAGGTCATGAAGAAAGTTATGAGTTATTGAAAGATAAATTGATGAGGAAAAATAAGATAGCAAAAATGATTAGGATTTGAGAGGAAGTGAACGGATTTCGAAGAAAATTATAGAAAATTTGTTTCCAGTAATTCATGAAAATTCTGGGAAAAAGATTTCTGAACTCCTTAATGAACAAATCGGTAAATTTGATGGACTCATTACCTTATTATGTCTTGAAATAATTGTTAACAAAACACGAATTGTGAGCACGGTGTTCATTTCGAATTATTGGCAATTAAGCCCGTACCGTTGTGCAATTCGAGAGTTATCGTGGAAAAAATATAGGTGAGAGATTCACTTGATTGTTAATTAAAGAATTATATTGTTGTGATTGTGACTATAGTTTTTGTTGTGATAAATAATACTATTTTTACAATCTACATATACATATTTTACGTGATTCTGAAATCAGGATTTTTTTCTCCTGTGTCCAGGGCGAAAGAAACTATCGATATATATCGAAATTATCGAGAACCGTAAGAATGACACCGACGCGACACCGGTGCAGTGCGGCGGAGAAAGGAGATGCGCTTGTGAAGCACACGCCACTGGACTCGTATGGTATAACCGCAGATCTTTATCGGTTTTTGAAGAGTGATTCCCGCGGCAATCCTCCATTAAAGTCACAGTGAAACTTCAAGAAGAAAGATGAAAAACTTCATGGTATGCAGGAGATCCCAGATTTGAATGATATGTATGTGGTAGCCGCAAGGACTAAAAAACAAATCTCGAAATTATCTAAGATATAATATAGTTTAAACTATATATAAAAATGGGGTGAATGAATAAGAACATGGCGAAGATACGGAAATGCTCAATGGCTGTTTTTTAACATAAATTATTAATGAAAGGAGTGAATATAATTGATGGTTTATGGTACGTAAAAAGGAACCGAAGTACAGTAGAAGTCCATTAATTGCCCAACGACAGGAGTTGTTTCCCCTTCATTTCTTCGAAAGTCTGAACTACCCACCAACTCCACTCCTCAACCGCTAATGATCAAAGTTCTCCAGCAATACAGTGGCAGTTCGAGTAATTATGCAATTCGTGCCTGTACGATGTACAACCTCCATTTTTAAGTATAAAAATATTTCGACCTTTGTGTTTAAATTTTAATGTTAAAACTAGTCTCTACAGAGTGATAGGAGATATAGTGCTCGATGGTTCGCAAAGAGAGATAAGGCGAACACATATTGTATTTAGCTCTAGCAACGGCAATAGGAAACGTGATGCGTCTGTGACTTTACAATGCATCCTCCGTCAACGTCCGCATTTACCTTTCCGCCAACCCCATCTCTACTGAAGAGTTCGACGAGGAGGTTGATGGAGAAGTTAACTAGTGGTGTCTGTATGTGTGTGCCCCACTCCGGGCCCAAACAAAACTTCCCGATTTGGTATTTCAGCACAGCGTACTAAATTTATTCTCCTCCAATATACCCCGGTTAATCAGTAGTATCATACTGAAAACTTGCAGATTTGAGAATTCTGAACTAAGTCATTAATGAAGCAGATAATGATGAATATTTGAATAGATGCATGGTGAGCATGAGGATGAGACTTATGGGCAGTACTCGACTGGGAGTTTGACGCCAATAGAAGTGCGGCCGCAATAAAGACGATAACTTTAATATTTTACCCGGTAGAACAGTAGAACCAATTGCAATTGTTAATAATATTGCATATACTTAACGAATGCCATTTACAATGTAATCCGCTCGATTCTGAACGGAAATGCTTCGATTGAGACCTTCATGGCAGCGGCGGGTTCATTCATTCACTTATTACATACATAATTGTTGAGACGGTCATACCTCCTTAATTATGCAAATTATGGAAAAAAGTCATTCTATATAAAATGTCTATTTTTATATAAGGAATAGTTTTCTTGAGATAAGTTTCCTGCTAACTTTAATATTTTACCCAGTGGAACAGTATATATAATTACAATTGTTAATAACATTGCATATACTGCACGAATGCCATCCAAAATGTAATCCGCTCGATTCTGCACGGAAATGCTTCGATTGAGACCTTCAATATGACAGTGCTGGATTCATTCATTCACTCATTACATACATAATTGTAGAGACTGCTATACCTGATTAATTATGCAAATTATCGAAAAAAGACATTGCACATAAAATACGTATTTTTATATGGGGAACAATTTTTCTCATATCAATTTTGCGCTGACTCTAATAGTTTATGTAGTAGAACGTCATAAATAATTGAGATTGTTAATAACAATATATGTGACGGACTCATTCCATCCAAACTAATCAGATCTAAATTACGTGACGACGCTTCGGGTGAATTATTCAGTACCTCGATCGCATAATTCAGTCGCGAGGAGTCGTGGACGAAAACTTGACCCCATACGTACCTAGCTACATACACACACACCCACAGACAGATATTTTGTTTTAAATAGTCTAGAAAGGTCAGAAATACCATGAAACGTGGAGATCTGATTTTTCATTTTCGGACGCAAAATGATAACTTCCCCTATCGGGAAGTTAAAAAGAGACGTTGGTGGGGATATTAATGAGAACGTTGAGGACCATGTTAACGGTGACATTGGAGCTGCGGGACACCCCCGCTTTGCAGCGATCCACCGACCACTCGAGTACTAGTCGATAATCTTCAGTTGAATAGATTATCCTTCAGACATAGGAAATATTAACCTCTGAATTAATTTTAGATGGCGGAACATATTGTTATGACCCATTCAATTGTCTAAATGGCTCTCACGATTAAACCATCCATGGAATCCGTGAACATAGTTTATTCCAAGATGAATAAAACGAGCTATTAATAGTCTCAATAGCTCTATTAATCATGGAGATAGAGAGATTTGTTTATGCCGCGACCACGCATTCTCGCGAGCGGTCCGCGACACCGCCACAACACGCGCAGGCGGGTCCAGTATATTTCACGTATAGATCTTTCTTAAAGTACCCCAATTCTCTATGAAATTTATCTTGGAATTTCTAGAGCTATAATTTAAGGATTTAATATGATTTGAGCGTCTTCTCAAGTCCACTTCATTAAGGATGTTCGACCGCTATTCGCCATTTTTTTCAATCTTTTGAAAATTACCTCAACTTTTCGGTTTTCTTGGCGGAAAAAAATGTACAATTTGTGCATGACATTATCATGTATGGACTCTCAAAATTTTATCACCTTAACCTTATTTTTGAGTTTTTTCTCTACGCTTGTATGAAAATTCATAAAACTTTAGACAAAACGCTGAAAAACGGGTCTGCGACAATGAAATTTTAGGAATCGATAGAGAATAAAGCTATAGAAAAATTGTACATTTTTTTCCGCCTATCAAATCAATAATTTTGGATAAATTAGCAAAAAATTGACAAGATATTGAAAAATTTGGTAACTCCTTCTGACAAATTTAGAAGTTCACCAAAGCAAAATCATAATTTCGTTGAGATTGAGAGAAAAATGGAAGAATAAAGAAGAGGCAAGTTGTATTATCGTGAGAGGGAAAGGAGACAACAATGAGATTGGATTGAGCTCTAAATTCCGTCTCGGCTGGTTCTTTTTTTACGAGTAGTGAGCGTTACCCAGGAAGTCGCTCGTCTCCCCAATAAGAAGAAAGAACATCTCGATATTTATCGCGCGGTGATCTCTATTAAAACACAGCGGCTCATCCTATGTGTATAAATTCGTACTGCGTGTCGATGAAGATTCACTTCTTCTACAGAGAAACCAGTGAAGTCCATTTAGAAATGCAATTTCACATGGTGAGAATTATTCGTCCCATCAAATAAATCAATATAGTTATTTTATTCACCAAGGAAAAATTAATCTCAGACAATCAATGAGCCATAAGGAAAATGATAGTAATAATGATCATACTTATTATAACAGCTATTGAATGTGCAATTTATAGATCATCGGGAAAAGTCCAAGTGGGTTTATAATTGAATCATCAGCCATGCATTTATTTCTTCACGCCTTCATTTAAATACTCCATTCGAAAGTTAATAAGATTGATTGGTCATAATAGCATCTTCCCGGAGATTTCGAAACTTTCAATTGCTTCCGACAAAATCAATTTCACGAAATTGCCCATAAGCTTTCGTTTCCATTCTCAGTACCCACAGAAAAATCGATCGATTGATCAAATTTTTGCTCTGCGCTGAAAAAAAGTTATTACCCTGGAGTCAGTCATGCTTGTGACAAGACATTTGTTTCTTGATAAGGTTCAGGTGTGGAATGCTGTACGCTGAATATTATAAATGTAAAGCGTGGATAGACGTTTCTTCCCTCCAAAAATCGAGTCGATTGAACGAATTGATTAGTAATCAGTACATCATCTCTAATCTTTCACAGTTTTCGTCCGATATCTCAAAATTTCATAAATATATCAAATTTCGTCTAAAAGCATTTATTGTGAAGTATGATGAGGACTACAAATGAAGGGTTTGCTTAAAGTTGTGTATCTCTCCCAATTTTTGAGAGATTGGGTGGAAACCTTCGAAAATTAAGGAGATCCTAGTATGCGAGAACGTTAATTACTCCAAGACGGAAAATAATAAAACGAAAAAAAATGATAAAAGGAAATAACTGAGTGTAATCGATCAATGTAAACATTCAGGTTTGCTACATTGCTGTTTAATGCTTTACTAAATCATCCCTGCGATGTTTTTAATTACAGGTAAAGTACTTGGGAGCGGCGCTAGTGGGAGGTCGAGTAGCTAGTATCCGTGGTCTTCAAGAGCCCTTGCGACAACTCCTAGAGCGCCTAGATACTGCTATAACTGCAGAGCTGGAAATCTCACGTCGTGGGCTGACCTTCCGCACCTCCGAGACCTTTGAAAAAACCAATCCCTTCCGTCGCATCGCGGTCTGGAGCGCCCTGAAGCTGTGCTCCCGCACAAAAACTTCGGACCCATCATCAGAGATCCACCATGCGTTTCTCCCTCTAGTCTCCGACAATTCATCTCCCTTTGCCGACGACAAATACTCCGACCTCTACAGGACAATGCGAGGTTTGTAGCAGTAGAAGATTCAAGCATATTCGACCTAGATGTTCTCAAAAAGTTCAAAGTATAGGGTTTTATCAAGACAGTGTGTATTAAACCACAGTAAGAATTCAGTTCGCTAACCGATCCTTCATTTGAAATTGAGGAAAATACAATACAAAAGAGGACCTCGAATCTATTTCATTACAGCATCTTATCAGTTGAGGTACAGTTTACAGAAATTAATAGACATAATAGATGGGTCTATATAACGCATAAATAAATTTTGTCGCCAGATTTCTTCCCCATGAGTGGTAAATTAGCATCGCGAAGTATTGAAAATTAGCAAAGATGGCATTAATCCCGAAACTGATACAGGTTTTTCCGGTGTAGCCTTATACCAAATACAAGTTTACTGCACAAAAAAATAACAAACTTGCTTGTAGCGCCAAATTCCTTTCTTTTTTCCCACATTGTGTGATATCCTCGATTGACGATTTATTCCATAGTAACAAATGATGAAATAGCGAAGTGGACGTTTTCCTTTTTTTTCTCTAAAGAGTAGTACGCAGATTTCATGCACATATACATTTAATTAGCCACGTAATGGGGAACTTGCATGATTTTTACAATGTGAGAGCGAATAACGTGTGTTACATTCCAAAACATCAATGCCATGCTAATTACTCATTAATTTTCACAAAACGAAATTTTTTAACTACTCCAAATAAACGCATTAATTCGAACCAGTGGCACTGTGGTGGCTATTGAAAATCTACTAAAAACCACTGAGGAACAAGTACATTTGAAAAGATCGAAGGAATATGAATATGAGAAGTTCGCAACCTATCTAAATATTCCAGGGCTCGAGACAAATGTGGCAAAGTACCCTCCAGTCTTCGCGGTCATCATGAGACGTCCAGGAGCCGCCAAAGTTTTGGAGTGTCACGCATTTGCCTGTAAAACCGAGGAAGATGCAGTAGCAGCCGCAGCCACCCTGTACCGTGCCCTTTTAGCTGACCTGGACTCAAACCGTCGACGACCAAGACAATCCAATGGTGTGGGCTGCGCCAGTCTAGCCTCCGTGGCATCAAGCTACATGGACCACAGCTCAGTCTTCAGCAAGATGAACTACACCAATATTCCGCCTAGGCCAGCATCAGCACACCCAATCCGTCCACCCAGAAACAAGAAGACATTGATCTCTAGTTCGACAACCGATGGAGGCTCTTCTATAATCGAAAATAAAATTTCCAGACGTAACAAACTCTCGGAAATAAAACCTGAGGATGTCATCGAAGCCAGGAAGCGAAGGACATTAGCAGAAGACAGTAGAGGTGTACTAAAAGAATTAAAAGACGAAAAATCCATCGTCTCTGTCACTGGAAGCAATAGAAGCGTAAACAGTCGAAATTCCAGGAAACGAAACGAAGACATTAACAATTTGAGAAACAAACTGTACTCGACAGATAATTCATTGGTTGCGATGAAGGGCAACGATGAGAATACCAATCACCCCAGGAAGATTAGTAGTTATGACAAACTGATGAAGGAACCCAAAACCTTCCCGTCAGAAAGAAACTATTCATTTGTAGAGAAGAATGGAAGCATAATTGGGGAAGTGGTGGTCAGCACCGAGGCTCAGCTCTATGATAAGAATCAGGCTTCTCTTGAAATTGCACCAAACTCATCGGTTTACTCTGGTGCGTCTGAACGGTATCAGATGGAGGAGGATAGGGGATCCAAAAGCTGTGAGAACTCGATTTATGAACGAACCGTTGTGAATAAACGTAGCAGCAGAGAGAAATTGTACGAGGATCACTTTAGGGATGCTGATAAAATTTTTAGCATTGAGGAGTTGTCGTCGACTAGAAGGAATGCTCAGACTTCCCCAACTTCTCAGAACCATGTTAAACCCAATAAGGTGAATAAAATTACCATTGGTAATGACAGCACTAGTAATTCTCGGGTTGTAAACGTCGGGCAAAGAATAGGGAATTGTCAGGAGCACAAAAGACCTCAGAACCAGAGAAGCTCGAGGATTGATGAGTTCGCCAAGGAACAAAATAGAGAGCAGACAACAAGAGGTAATTGCGCGCATGGACGCGAGTGCAAGAAGAGAAACCGCGCAGGGAGTGAACCACCTCTCAGTAGAACTGAGGATGCCAGTAAGAAATTGGAGATCAAGCTCAAGAGATCCCAGAGTGATTTGGAGGAGAGGGGAGATCTGATGACCAGAGTGGAGCTGCCTAGAAGGGGAAGCTTCCTGAAACCCGGAGCTCCGAGACTACCGAATAATGTCAGCGGAGGAACACCCCTTGGGTTCACGGAACTGTTTGATGAGTTCAGGAATCAGGAGGGACTGACTAGTGTTGATGACATTTTAGCTACAATTATTGGTATTTTTTTCTTTACATTATTTATATTCATCATACACTTACACAGTAATGTAGACAAAACGTGTGAAGGAATGTAGTCTAATAGCCGGTTTTTTTTCCAAACAACTCCCATTTGACGATGAATCTGTATGAATTAGAGCCTGGACAATTGCACACTACTACACCCAAAGAATACATCCTCGTATGGGGATTAAACCTCGTGTGCAAGAGGTCAGTGCTGTAACCATACGGCCATTATCGTCGGTATCGTTCTCATTTCTTCCCCTTCAAACTGCCAAAAACATCTTTAAAATACGGGAAAAAAAATATTTTAAAGACTTCTTAGAACGGTTATGAACAACCTCCTTCGTCCACTGACCAATACACATTAGAGAAGACGGAATTGAGCCGACCCTCAATTAAATGCATTGCTTAAAATATGCAATTCCGTCGATCAGCATACTTGGACAATCTTGTAAGGAAACTTTGTAAATAACTCCCCAAAAAGGGAACTGGAAATTTTCTCCTAATCTCGTAAACAGATATTTCACGTCTGACTACTCAAGTCACATTATCTCGTTTCACCACTTCCTTATTGAACTGCTGCACTTGAGGAAGTTCAATTAATCATTTACAAATTAATTGATGGAGCCTTATTGATCTCTGCTGTTTAGATCCTGAGGGAATGTCGTTCAATGAACTCAAACCACTGTACAAAGAGTTTCTGTTGAAACTAGCATCGACATTAACTCAAGATGAGCTGTACCAGCGATCAGCGAATATCATGAGACGCCGACGAAGACCATCGCGCAGACGATCCATGAGAAAACCCTGCCTCCTCGGCCGAGCCATCAAAAGATCAGTGTCTAAAATCAAGAGTGGGCCCACAGAGTTCACGTCTGTCATTTTTCCAGCGAGAAAATTCAATGAGAGTTTCGATAGCAGTTCCTCCTGCGATGCTAAAAACAACAGGAGAGTTTTAACGAGTAGATTGAATAAACGAAAATCTTCCTGGAAGAAGTCCAAGAGGTTAACCACTTCAGAGGACAGTGATACAGGTATGATTCAGAAGATTTTTACCGAAAATAAAAATTCCCGTTTTCACGACAAAAAATCTAGATGAATTGCAGTTTGCCATTTGCCATCTGCTAGAATTTTTTCTATGTGCATTATCATTTTTCAGGAATTTTGACAAATTACAATAATGTGGAAAAATGTTGCATACCACGCAACATTACAGTGCGGGATCGCGAGTCGTGATGCGAGTAATGTCTTTCTAAATTGCACAAGTAATAAAACTCAATGCTCACTAAATTTTGAAAAACTCGAGAAGCTATTAACGTTTCCGGCCATTTTTTTCTATCAGTATTGTTTCCTATTTCAGGCAGACGAATGGGTCGAAGTGCAGCCGCCCCAGCAAATAGAAGTAGCAGCGGTTACGTAAGCTGTAGTGAATGTAGCTATGATTCTGAATCATGCACCTGTATATCAGCGGATAAGTGTTACTGTTCATTACCCAGAAGATCACCGCCACGGAGTTCACGAAACAATGCAATTGTCTGCGGTTGCGACACTGACAGTTGCTCAGAGAGCAACAAGTGTTACTGCCCTCGACGTACAATTCAGCCGAGTATTATGGAGCAATTGAGACAACGTGGGATTGTTCCATCAGAGGGTACTTTGTCGCGAGGTGTGAGCCCCGAAAGGAACAGAATTTCGCGATCCTCCAGGGGGCAAGCAGCATCCAAGAGCCTCGAATACACAAACGTAAGACTGAATATCATTTAGTTTATCAAATGACTATAAAAACCTGTGCACAATATTTTAAACAATCTAAGTAATATGTGTATGATATTACGCAGTCATTTTCGGAATGCACACACACACACATAGTAGCAAGTTTATTTCTTTCGAAAGTCTATATAGTACATAGTATATATAGTACATAGTATATATAGTACATAGTATATATAGTACATAGTCCAATGCAGAAAAATACTAATGAACAATTTTTATCGTTGATTTTTTTGTGTTATCAAGTATTCAAAATGATTGTTCTTCAAATCACTTGACAACAGTTGTAGCGTCACGAAAATGCCTGTGTCCGCGACAACCAATCACGAGCGGCCTTTGAGACGACTCGAACGGAAGCATCCAATATAAAAATTAGAAACCCCATCGCGACTTTTGTGACGTCACGAAGGACAAATTTACGGTTTGAAACTGCTGAGTTCTCTATTATTGATTGAAAAATATTGAGGGAGAATTGCCATGAATTTCGTGTGAAGTAGAATAAACCTGTAATGAATCTTACAATAGAATGATTTCGTAGATATGGGCTGCATGCAAATTCCCTATTAGAGGTATTAAACCGAAGACTCAATATATAGTGTTAATGAACCAAAAACAGGCGCTAAGTGGGTTGATGTAGTACGTAAAGGCGGCCGCCACACTCCCACGAGCCAGATTACGCACTTGTATCGAACCCTATTTATCAGTACAATGTGTAGTTATAAGCAATTTCCCGCACATGATGCTGATCTAAGCAATTTTTTATTTGGTCTTATTTTTCAATCAAGCACATCGAGTGAGAGTGACTATCAAGGTTACACCACTATATTTCCGATTTAGTATCGTCATACTGTGTTTTGTCTGTTACTGAAATTTCTCCAAAAACTTCAATATCCCATGACTGATTTTATAAAAAATGTTATTCAAGAAAGTCTCTTATAAAAATTATTATTTACATTGGAGAACGAATCAATAACGCCCTCTCTTCACAAGTTAAAAGCTATCTCTATTACCAGAGGAAAACCATGGAAAACCAATTCTATACAAATTTTAGATCAAATTGCAAATCAGAAACCCATGATTCTAAGTAACGAAGAAATCGATTTATGCATGGAGTATACGAAAGTAATTGTCTCAGAACTATTTTATGATTTTATTAAATTTGTGTAAACGTTTTTACAGCATTGTCATTCAATAAATTTTAACGGAAAGATCGCCAAAACATCAAATGCTTCAGAACCGAAAACACAATGTTATTGAATTATATCAACGATCACTGAGACTGAACACATTTCCGTACCTCATTATCGAGTACATCATTAGAGCTCTTAATGAATTGGCAAATGGTCACGAGCCAAAGGCTTTCTCCATCCAAAAGCGAATCCTAAACGTTCATAAAAAACGATTACATATAATGAAATTGAGTCGCGATCATGTATCACAGCTTTCCTGAATTATTCACATCTTCGTATATATTCAATTATTCCGAGAATGAGTAATTCTCGGATTAAATGTCAGGCGAAACTTTTGGTAATTGATAATTACATAATTACGTGAATGATTATGTAATTAACAAAAAGGTTGAAGTTATTACCACCGCTACGTGGCAATATGAGTTTCCTTACTGTTTCTGAAATGTTATTGCACTGCAGAGTTAATTATTTGTCACGATTGAAAATTTATGAGTTGACACATAATTGATGACGAAAGTTTTGAGCATCTCATGAATATGTTGTAGATAATTATATTCCTAATTATTGCAATATCGAAAGATTCATTGGATTTTATCTTTTAAATTTCTATAGTAACGTAATATCCCGTAAATTAATTCACCTTCTAGTTTGGTGTTTGTTGAAGGAAAATTCCTTATTGTCTTTAGTTTCAAACAAAGCGTCAGGAAAACTAATCTGCGAAAAACTTGTGATGGTGTAAAACGTGTAGAATGGTCTGAATCATAACTAGTGGTGTGTGCATGTGTGTGCCCCACTCGAGGCACAAACAAAACTTCCCGATTTGGTTTTTCAGCACAACCTACTAAATTTATTCTTCTCCAATATACTACGGTTAATCAGTGTGACCCCTGTTATTATCATAACGAAAACATTCCTATTTGAGAATTCCAAACTGACTCATTTATGAAGCAGACAATCATGAATACTTGCGTAGACGCATGGTAAGCATGAGGATGAGACTTGAGTGAGAGTGAGACGCCAATAAGGATACGGCTGCAAAACAAAAGCTTTAATATTCTACCCAGTGGAACAGTATAAACAATTGCAATTCCTAATAACATTGCATATACTGCACAAATGCCATCCAAAATGTGATCCGCTCGATTTTGAATGAAAACGCTTCGATTGGGACCGTCATGAGAGCGCTGGGTCCATTCGTTCACTTATTACATACATAATTGTAATATGCAAATTATCGAAAAATGGAATTCTACATAAAATACGTATTTTTATATGGCAAACAACTTTTCTTATATGAATTTTGCGCTAACTCTAATGGTTTATGGAGTAGAACATTATAAACAATTGACGTTGTTAATAACAATATAAGTACTGGACCACTTTTGCTCAAAATTTAATCAGTTATAAAATATGCTTATATCTTTTAACTGTGACACTGAGTACCTGGATTACAACATTTTTGTGTGAATGAACGTTCATTATCACTATTTTCGATTTTTGCTCAACGTGAATTTCTCAAAAATAGGGGAACTACTCAATGGATTCGATCAAAAATCTAATCAGAGCTAAGTTACACGAAGACGGAACGATTGAAAAACTAGACACATCTCTATAGCCTGGTTATAACCCAATGACCCGTGTTTCCCATGAGGTTACATGAAGATGTTTTGATTCCGTCCAGAATGACTTCAGTGGTACCGTCCTATCTATCGCCAACTTATTCACTTATCACACATATAATTATTTAACCCGCCATGTTTCATTTCGCATAAGAAATATATTTCAACCAATCTCCTGATAAATCTAATCCGTTCTAAGTGACCCCCCTCCAATATCCATTTGTGTCGAACTTTGACATTCATCACGTAGACCATTATTAAGCTTCGAGTGTCCGCACAGTGAGCGCGACAGCGACAGACTTACGCCCGTTCCGTGAGCGAGAGCGAAAAGCCAATAGGGGTCCCCCGCGAAGGTTCAACGCGCTATACCTCCTTAATTATGACAATTATCGAAAATAGTTATTGAACATAAAATGTGAATTTTTGCATAAGGAACATTTTCTTTCATATAAATTTTTCGCTAGCTTCAATCGTTATCGTAATAGAGCGTTGTAAACATTTAAAATTGTTTATAACAATATATATACTCGATCAATTTTATTCAAAATCTAATCACCTCTCAGCTGCATGAAGACGCTTCTATTGTGACCTTAATAACTTTGATCGTGATATTCGTTCGTGAGAAATCCAGGATCAAAATTTGTACACATACGTACATACATACATACACACACACACACACCCATACATCGTGGCAGGCGAGCATTCTACCATTGAACCACCGATGCAACGGGGCTTTGGCGTAGTGGGTAGAGTGTCTGCCTACTATTCTAAAGGTCCCGCGTTCGATTCCCGCTCACTGCAAATATTTTTTCTGAAAAATATTTTCTCACGGACTCCGACCAATGGCAGGAACATTCCGTGTGTGCTATCGGCGGTATCCATGAAGTGAGACCGTGAGCCGGGACCGAACGCGACCCGTCGCGCGGGGGGGGGAGGGAGGATTCCATCGTAGACGCCCCGCCATCGTATCACAGGGGTTTCTGGAGGTTTACCCTGTGATTAGAAATACGATGAGCTGAAATGGCGAAGTCGGCCCCAGCCGCAATGGGTGGGTACTCTGATCCGTAGTATTGCCCATGAAGTAATACCTAACAGCGGTTACGTGGGTGAATACGAATAGAGCAAGAGTAGAAAAAAAAAACACCCATACATCGTCTCAGAATCTGTTGGGGATCATTTTGGTACACTTAAACCATCATTTCCTACGCGGGAACAAAAATTTCGATTTCGGGAGCAATACAATAACTTCCCGAAAATCAGGTTAAAAATACGAAATTTAAGAGTAAATGGTTTCCAAAGATCTCCTTTTTTCAAACATTTTCAGATTTTGAAAAATTGTTTGAGAAATTGAAAAATTGTGAATCATTTTTGAAGATTTTTGAAATTGCTACAACTAGTGTCAATTTTTATAAATTTTCCAAATTCTTGGAAATTACTCAACATTTCGCCAATTTTTGAAAAATGGTTCAAATTCTTAAAAGATTTCGCACCTGTCAAAAACATTTAAAGGAAAACCAAAATAAAGGGTAGATATCTGCAAACGTCAAAAAAATTAGTAATGAATTTTAGTAATCAATACAATTTCCAATTCATTTTCTTTAATTTGTTACATTTCTGTAATCTAAACAAAAATATTTTTTGAAAGACAAGTTGAGTTGGGTGATCTCATCAGATTTTAGATACCGCAAAGAGATCACAATTCCAAATGTAATCGAGTTTCCTTTAGAATCCTTCATGTGTTAAAAACCAAAAAATTGCAGGTGATTGAACTACATGGATATAAAACCATTTTTTCTCACAGATTCGACCGTCTCCAGGGAGAAGCAGTTCCGATAATTTAGCACTGGACTACGAACTCTTTAGCCCTGGAAAACGGTCTCAGTGTTCTGCGGGAAGTGAAAAAGTTCTCGTAGTAAGCGCTAGAGATCCTCAGGGGCGACTGGTGTACGTGGGTGGTGCTGAAAGGAAGAAGAAATCATCGTCGAATGGGGCCCACAGAAGTGGAGCTCATCATGAGGCATTGTCTATAAAAAAAAGTGCGGAAATCGCTGCGGTCTTCGCGGGATCTCCTGCCCGAGGTTGCAGAAGGGCCGGTAGCTTTTCCAGCATGAGAAGCTCCATCAGTTTAGAAGCTGGACTTGGCTATCTACCTTAAGTAATTTATCCATCATCCTTCTTTACTTACAAAGAGATCAAAGCGAAACTTACAATCTCGTCAAAAATGAATGTGAGATGTACAAATGTTTACGATGAAACAGTGACCCTATATATGATCACTCCCACGTTACCAAATTATAACGACATTAGGGTAGATCGTTATTAGAAGTGAATAGATGATCAGCGCAGCGGTTACGGATTATATGTAGGAATAAACGCACCGCACAAAAAACATATACCAAATTAACATACGACAAAATCAACGTGAACAAAATCAACATACATCATCTGTTCATGTTAAAAGTTGCAGAAGCTCCAAAATTTCAAAATGCAAAATAAGGTGAAAATGTCTTAAGTTTGAAATTGAAAATATTTCAAATTGTCAAACTCAAAAACTTGAAAAAATTTCAAAATTGGAATTGAAACGTTTTCAATGTTGAAGATATTTAATCAACATTCCCATTCAATTATTATTTCTTTGAAAATTCCTGTGTCCTTGAAACTGGTTATGTCACCATTGAAAACCAATTACAAAATATTAGGAAATACGAACTATCAATCGTTAGACAACACTCCCAATGATCATAATATGTAAATATGTCATATGTTCCAATATCTTTGCAATATCACCGTAATTTCACTGGAAGCATTTCAGTAAAACATCCATAAATGTACGTTCTCTTCATTTAATATCTCAAGTCCTAAAGGAGCAAAAAAAAAAGTATCTTTACAGAAGGTTCAAAAGTTTTAATCTTAAAATTTTGATAACGCTTTTGAACCGATGTAAAATCATTACAGTTGAACCTCGAAATTCCAATTATGCAAATTCCCTATTGAAGGTTCGGATTATCGAGATTCTGCTATATTATGCTATTAAAAGTCTTCCATAGGGACGCGTTTGATAGGTAATCAAGTCAATTAGGTAGATCAAGTCGATTTAATATTTCCGTGTTTGTGACTGATTTGTTTCGCTTATCCTTGAGTATCGTGATAATCTTCAGGGAAATTCAATTGAAAAGTACCTGCAAGGGTAATTTTAAGGTATTAAGGTAGTTTTGTAATAGTTCTTCGAGAAGAAAGACAGACAATTTTGTAGAGTAAGCAAAAACATAATTTCACTATGCAGTTGATCACATCAAAAACGGAAACGCAAAATTTCAAGGACCATGATCGCAATATTTCTCTCTCTACTTTTCCTCGTTCGGGGGTCGGTATTAGCCCTGTTCCGAATTCGGAAAAGTAAAAGTCGGAAAGGATTGTTTCAAAGCGTGAAAGGAAACAGTAAATTCTCTAATATTTATTTCTCTCATGTCAAGATTCTCAATCCGTGATGAGTCAGTCATTCTCCCAGCGTTATTTAGGCGTGCTGTGACAGAATGTTCCACATTTTTTTGCGATCATATGTAGAAATATGAAGAAATGTGAACAAAAAACAATTATATCATGAAAATTAGCCTAGCCGCTTCATCTTTCGGCATATGAGTCTAAAACCAAATGTTGCGCCTAAGTCTGGGAAAAATGGTGCCACCACTTACGGGTTAATATAATCCAGGGAATCCAAATTTAGGTCAGTGATCGCATTACCAAATTTTACCGAATGTTCTTCAAAAAAAAAGTACTGCACAACTTTACACCATAGGGTTAAATGATTCTAGTTTTTCTGCATTATTCAGAATGATACTCTTAGTTAATTCTAAACTTGCTTTGAAGGATTAGTTTTTTCCACGTGAGTCTGTAATTCCCAGAGGCATTTGCTAGTAATTTTAAGACCTACTCTAAGATAATGTTATACTATTGTTTAAGTTTTTTTTTCTTTGACGCTACGATACACCTGATTGCTCAAATCAATAATTCCTAGTTGAAAAACAGTGCAATATTGATTATGTAATAATTGTCATTTCTTGTTGTTTGAATTCACTGTATTACGTTTATAAAATGTAGAATATAAGAATATTTCAGTCATCTTTAAGGAACTCCTCATCCATTTTTTTAAACTTTTCGGTGTAACCTTCAGGTACATCCACGAGTTTCAAATTCTCCAATCCTATTTCTTCTTCATTTCTGCAAAACAAAACATTTAAAGTTTTAGTACTCATTGGTTGACAATATCACTTACGAAAATCGGATCCTTAGATTATATCAATTAAAAAGTCCAAGTATAACAAGCTCTGATCGATTCTAAGACATTACGGCCTAATAATTCATATCCTAATTTTTGTATGTCATAGATTATATTACATAAGATGTCAAAAAAGTATAGTTTCCAGCAGATCAGATAACTTTTATCATAGTTTCTAAAGAATCCTCCCATCAATTATCATTTGGCAGAAACTATCGAAATTCTACATTTTATGTAATTATATGATCTTGATATAATGTGAAATATTATTTTAAGAAATTATTTCAATGAGATAACCGGTCATAAATAAACTAGTATTTTAAATGAAAAAGTTCACTAAAATACAATTTGAAACAATTGCTAATTCCGATTTTTGAAACAGGATAAATGAAACAGTGTTTAAATAAGAGAATTACCAAAAATACTATTTGAAATACATTATTTCTTATTGATTATTTGGAATAGTTAATTGAAACTGAATTTGCTTGTTCCGTTTTCTTAATGTACACATCTCAAATATTTTATTATTTAATATCTTTCTCCTGGATATCAAAATCAAAACCTTGAAAGTAATAAGGAAGGAGAAGTGAGGCAATATATAAATATGCATGGTAATGAAGGGAAAAAATTCCTAGTTCATGTTCAATCAAACAGCGAAATAAACATGTAATATACTATTTGATTTTTCACTGCTTTGAATTGAAATATAAAATGTATATTTGATTTCAATTTCATATTGACAAATAAATGAATACTGTTTCATTTTCTGAAATCGTTCTCGACCTCTGGTTCTAACACAGATGTAAATACTAACATAGAGCTCGAGACTAATTGAAACTAAAACGCAAATGCAAAACGAGAAAACAGGAATGCTCTGAAACTTTTTAACAATCTACTTTACTGTCGATCTCAATCATTCACAAAACATCGTCAATGATGAATCGAAAATGTGTAGAAACCTAAATGCCGAGAAGAAATTTTAATCGACGTCTGCAAACATTGACAAAAAACAAGAATTTCCTCCTTGAATAACATGGTCAACTCACCTAATTAAAATATCGATGACGTTTTCGCAGGCTAAAAGAACCGCCTTATCTTTCTCCCACTTATGGTATTCCCTCAATATGACATAAGCATTTTTGGCTCTTAAAATTTCACGCGCCGCACGCGTCGCACATAATTGACACAAAGCCTCCAGGATCATGATTCTGAAAAGAAAATGCCACATAAAGTCAATCAATGATTAGACAATTCTTTCAATCAATTATAGGAGAAGAAATAATCTACTTAAGAGCTTACACTAATAAAATGGTGATAAATTTCAAATTATTCGAAAAACATTTGCAGGAGATAATCCCATTACATTTTCTCAATTTAAACAAAATGTCAAGAAAAAAAGGGAAAATGAATTTTTTTCACTGATGCCTGAAAAGTGGTGATTTGGGGCCGCTTGTTCGGTCGATAAGGTGAAATTATCGTCTATGGCCGTCAAAACGCGAGAATGTGGGGGCCATGGCCTTTTTTCATTACTTATCGGGCCATAGCCTTTCAAAAGCCCTACTTGAAGTGCGCCGATAACCGTCACTCTTCACAAGCGAGAGGGAAAATATTGCATAGTTCGGTCGGTACGTGGCGCCACTGATTCCTAACCCCTCTCGTAGTTTCCAACTCGCGTACACATCAGATCAACCAGTGTGTGTGAAATATCCGATCGTAGTGATCTTATTAACGTAAAAAATTTATTGACAAAAAAAATGGACGATGGGATCCCAGAAACCCCAGATGAAGTAAAATAGTTGGAGTATTCAATTTGCCTTCTAGTATTTTTTTTTACTTTTATTCTATTTTCTTTTGCTGTTGTGTTTTTTCCAGGTGGGGGGGCTCCGCCCCCCCACCCCCACCCCCACCCCTTCCGCCCCCCCCCCTTCCGCAGGTCAGGCATACGTGAAAAAAATTAGCCTGTGTCATGCGGCCGATAAACGGCGGTTTGCGAGGCGGGTGCCTTACCGACACCTCGTGGGGCAAACTCACCCGCCTCGCAAACCGCCGTTTATCAGCCGCATGACACAAATAGCTATTCTATTTCAATTTTTGACTCCCACCCATAGGGGCAAACATTCTTAATTTAAAGTATCTCATTCATTCGTCGACATGATTCTCGGATTTTCATGGATCAGTCGACCGAACTAAGTTATTATTTCATACGCAATAAAACTAAGAAAACTATTTCATCGATATTGAAGGTGCAAACGTTAAAATATCGATTCTTTTAATTTATGGATACTCAACAGGTTGTCGAGGCCCATGAAATTAAATCTAGTTCATCTGTGTATGGTTTCAAATTGTGTAGTCGTTATGTACCGTTCATCGTACAATTTTATTTCGTAGAAAATTTTATTGTATAAAGCGAAAAGTTGACTTCTGAAGCATGATTAATTCTGCGTTGATTTGATAATAAATTTAAAGTTATTGCAGACGTTAAAATGGGTAATTCATTTATTATTATATTACTACAATATTCCCTTTCCTCCCTGGTATCTACTTAAGGTCTTAATTCGTTTACTTATCTATTTCTTTCACCTTTGGTTGATTATTGAGAGATAAGAATAATGATTAAAGGCATGGAATAACTAATTACTGCATAATATAGTTGGCACATAAATGTCGAATAATTAATTTGTATAGAACGACACTGTGTATTCATAATTTGTGTATTCAAAATTGTAACAAAGTTAAAATTTTCCCGGTGATGTGAATTCAAAATTCAATGAAATTCTCCCTTATCAACGTGTCAAATGCTCATTCAATTTCTATAATTATACAATATCATTTTGTTCAAACCATACAATGCAAAGAATTGAACGAATCGTCAAAAATACAGAACTTGTAAAATCTGCTTTCTTAAAAAAATTGTCATAAAATATATAGAGGAAAAACAAGTCGATATTTTAGTAGGAGAAAGAATGAATATTTTGGGAATGAAAACAATCCAGAAAGTTATAACAACGGACTCGCTGATCGTCTATAACACTCAAATCATTCTTTTAATTTTCCCGAATATCAAATTCAAGGTACTGAAGACCTGGTATTACATTAACAACTCTATATGAATATTTCTCATATTTTTTTCACCATGGGTGACTATGGAGGTAATAATTCATATCACTTATAAACAATAGTTTATCAGTCATAAACAATTTATAACATAGATAACGATGATAGCAATAACTTATAAATGATATTTTGTGCCATTGTATCCCATTGTAATTGGTATGAAGGTACAGTAGAGCTTCCTTTATTTTCCGAGCTCGGGGGGTGACCTTGAAGCAATTTCGTGGAAAAAAAAAATTAAGGAAGCCCCCCACTCTGCCCACTGGTTGGTTGGCGTGGTGGGGGTTGTCGGAAGCGGAAAGAGAAATAAGTGCAGAAGTAAACGGACTATGTATCAAGTAAATAGGTTATGTTTCATGAATGCTCGGTCCCACTATTGAGACGCTGCGCAGTCTGGAGCGCATGACGTCGAATACAAGGATAGACAAAGTACGGGGAGTGGGAGAAGGTTTTTGAGGGGCGACAAGTCGTGAGGGGAGTACAGCGGAAATAAAGGAAGCGGAAAATTAAGGGAGCTCTACTGTATCGGAAATCATGAATACAGATGTGTTATATAAAGTAGATAGTTAACCATTTGTAAAAGGTGAAACTTTCTTACAAAAAAATAAAAAATTAATTGCTACCTGATATCGGGATCAGCCTCTCGTTCTTTAGTTTCTGGCAAAAACTGCAGATCCATCGGTAACTTCTCATTGTCTTCATCATCAAATTCTTCAGGGCCAGCTAGGGGCAACAGCAGATGCGGTAATAAATCGATTGGCTCGCTCAACAACAGTAAATGATTCTCATGGTCGAAACAACAATTTTTTATGGTCCCCACAACACCTCCACGTCTCACAATACTGTCTTGGTACTCCGTAAAGGATAGCAGTTTTTGGATGAGTGGATTATCCTTACTCAATAATCGCCTGGAATCAAATTAACACTATTTAGCCCTTCGTTACTTGCGTACGCGGCACTGTGCCGGTGGATATCGTTTAATGTTTCCGAGTTCAAAGAGGAGTTATTTGAAGTTCTGAATACATCCACGTGCCTTCATTGAACTATCTAAAAACACCTACTGAAGCTTTCGACGACTCTGGTGAATAACGGATTGGCTCTCATGGTAATGGAGCCACATTCAAAAAGAAAGAAGAAAAATGGAGACCACACTGTGCTATAAAATGTATGGGCGTCTCTTGTAAAAGTCTCTTGAATTGATTGACCTTTCTTTTCCTCGTCGCGAATGATCTGAAAAATCTTTTACCTAAAGTGAGTATATCAGAAATCCCTTTGTTGTTACTTTTCGACAAAGTTAAAAAAAACTGATTTAGGTGTGATTTAGCACTTGTTCAAACGTAGAAATCGAATTATCATATCTCGAAAACCAATTGCGAGAAATGTTTTATCTTTTGCAGGTGGGTTCACCTTTTTCGGGATATCATAGAATTTTTTCAAAATTTCCGTAAGAAAATTGCATTCACCCGCGTGATACCTCAAACCATCAACAACCGTAAGTCTGAGTGATTTACCCTCTCTCCACGAACTTAGCAATAGAAAATCTGAGAGAATTATAGTTACCGGCCTACAATGACTTATAAATATTAATGTAAGCTGCTGCTATTTTTAATATATTTTGCATATAATGAGAATTTTGAGTTGGAAATCATCAGTATTCTAATGCGAAAATAGGGTTTATAGTTTCTTAAAAATAAGAGTGTACACTGAATGTCCTCAATAAAGCAAGTCAAGATCAGCCCCAAGAAGAAATTTGTTAGTCGGCAATCGAAATGATTTTACTATCATAATTTCATTATTTTGTCAGTAAATACTTAATTTTTTTTATTTGTATAATTTATTTGTAAAACAAAATGTGGAGTTTAGAGGAAAGCCCGAAAAATGTATAACTTTTTTTCCATGATTCAACGACATGATTCACTGTTTAGGATAAATAACAAACAATGTCCTCGATATTTGTCTCATCGGTTTCTATTAATTGAAAACTGTTAATTTTTTTGTCGCCAAAAAATTCCGCAAGTGCTCAATCAAGTGTATGAATAAAAAAAACATCAACAACTTCATAAATTCCGTTGCAAAAGCCTCGCGATGGTCAATCGGCCGCAACTAATTGAAGCATCAAACAATCACATAAGTTGATTAATTATGCATTTAACCCCTGGTCTTCCCCTCCCCTCCTCATGAACAGCTGATGATCATAGTACCGCACCGTTCCTGCACGTGCAACCTACTCTTACTGCCGTGATGTGCAGAATTTTTTAATTTCATACCTACGGATACTTAAGCTTCATTAAATGAGCAATTCAGAATTTCTCCTTCACTTTTTCATTGAAATCGCGATGATCAAATTATGAATTGGTCGTTTGATGAAGTTTGAAAGTGTCCTGTCAGTTGAAATTCCGAATGCAGCGTCACTGATCTTATAGATATCATTGCATAACATGGCAATTCGAGAAGATTGCGCACGCAGAAATGGTGCGGTGCTACGGCCATCAACTATTAGGGGTGGGTAATGCGTAATTAATGACACTGGTGATTGTTTGACTCTATGATTCCTTACTATGGGCAATTGACCGTCGCGAAGCTATCGTACAGTTTTTTTTTGTCACTCCAACGAACTGAAAGAGCTCACGACCGCTGCGCGAGTGTGAAACCTCTTCTTATCGCACTCACAAAAAGAAAGTGCCTCACTCGGCAAAAAAACACTTTTTCGACCATTGTGATTGCAATTCTCGGCTTCGCCTGGAACTGCAACATCACAATCGATGAACAAGTTTAGGCGTGCAGTGATAAAAATAAAAATAATAATATTCCCCGTTATAAAGCTATCTTTAGTTTTTATCGATTCACATACTTGACCGAGTGCTAACGCAATTTTTGGTGTTAATCACACGAAATCGATAGTCTTCAACTAATTGAAAAACGCACCCGGGTATGATCTCATAGAATCCTCTTGCATTTTCGAAAGTTTTTTGATCCATGCAAAGTAACATGTGACTATACTAGAAGAAGAACATTATATTTTGAGGATAAGCATCATCATAATACATATGTAACTTTTAAGAAAAGTTCAGTTTTTAAACATTATATATCACACAGAAATCCACAAATATCCCTTAAAAAAGTAGTGTACTGATTGCTGAGAACAATTTCATTGTATAAAATTAATTGTATATGGACATGCCACAAAACGTTGAAACACAATTTAGCCTACCTCCATTTTTCGGTTTTCTTTATTTTTGAGTAACACTTATATTACAATGAAAAACTACCGTTCTTCTTTATTTTTAGCATCCTACCTTTGTAATTCATATTGTCTAAATGGAGAGAATACCCTTCGATTAGGTTAGGGTTTTGACGTTCACAGTAAAATCTGGTTTTCTCTTTCATCAAGCCGGTCAAAAGTTTTTATTTCATTAACTATTAAGCGCCACATTTTTTTTCAATTTCTACTCTTGTTACGTCATATAAATTTAGATTTTTATTTAATGCAAATCCCCTATTTTTGCGTTTCAGTATTTCCAGATCTTTCATTCGGAAGTACAACGCACTCATAATATCCATTGCAATATCAATATTCAGATATTATATTCACGCAACGTATAGCTTAATATTCTCATTCGTTGCATGACATTAACATATTATCTCTTCATTCTCATTTTTACGATCGTTGTCCCATTATGCCCTACTTTCACCAAGTTCGGTCCAAAATTAAATAATAATATATTAAATTCTCATATAGAGGACCTTAATTTGTCCTCACAAACCTTCTGACTGCGGCAGATTGACTGAGATTACTCATAACTGGCCCCAGATAATGCATATTCGCTCCTTTTTTATTATAGCTCTTGGCAAATCCAAAGGCGTGGACTATTTTCTCCCAACTACAGTCGACCTTTTCCATTTGAGCAACAATTCTGTTCACATGGTTAGCGGGTCTTGTTATATTTGACAGAATCATGCAGTAGGGATCTGCAAGGGAAGACTCCTTATCCAGAATACAGCTGCAATTAAAGTAGTATAATAGTGAATTAATTGAAAAGATTAAAATATTAAATCATCTTCAAATATAATTATATACCTTAAGGTAATAAGGTGAACCTATCAGAAACATAAAGTATACGGGCTAGTTCGCACTGTTTTTAGAAAATGAATAGATACAATAGAAATCCGGATCTAGAGAACAACTGAATGCAATATCACCGTAGTTCGAGCTTCCAATGTTTTATTAAGTGGTGACGGAGCGCGTTTGTTCAGTCTGCGTCTATGCTCGCAGCTATAGCAGATCGCTACCCGTGTCAGTCGACAAGTGGTGTTGCTTATTCACGAGACTAGAGCACTGAGCACTGACAAGTTAAATAACAAAGCCAATTTGAGTTATATGCAATTTCGTATGTGAATTACTATGCCAAAACTATAGCGTTAAATTTGGCAAAAAGTTTATGTATTTATAAACTAGAATAAATATTTCGATTTCTGATATTATCCAGTTCATTTCGTACATCTTACAAACTTAGGCGTGTTATGTCTGTGGTAAATTCCATCCGGAAGACTACACTGAGATAATTGGTAGCAATCAAATAATTATGTTATGAAAATGGGTATGAAAGTTAGAACATACGAGTGGCCGCCCACTTGTTTACGATGTGTTGACATTAACGTGGACACGATTCTTTACAGCAGTAGTCGACTCACCCTGTTAAAGTATGGTAAGGATGGTCATCACACTCGAGTTTGTATTACCACAACACACATCGCGAGTGTATACACATCAACGATTAATTTTTTCACTTAAATTGCGTGAGAAAAAGTTGAAAACAAAATACACAATCAATACTTTTTTCCAACATTCCCTTCTCATAAGTAAGTGATGGAAGTTATTTATAATAAAAAAACGGTCCTTCAATGACCAACAGGTATCAAAAGAAGTTGAGTGTTTGTCCATTTCGAGGTACTTTTTTTATATTTTAATCTTCAATCTTGAAATAAACGAATTACTTCCTGTCAAGTATACTAAACATATTAACCGACAAGAGATTACACCAGATGAATCCTATTGCTAGCAACGGCCATGCAAAATTATTTTTCATTTTAATCTTGGAATCAATTCTTGATTGAACTACTTCAATGGAATCGTTCTACGAGAACATGTGGCAATGAACCGATTGGACTAAATTTGGAATTATTCCGGACTCTGATGGACAAACTATATTGTCTATGGAAATTTATAGTAGATGGATGGTCACGATATTGACTGTTTTGTTCACTAAATGTAAAGAAAAGTTGATCACCTGTAACTAAACAAGATTGACCAAGAGTTTGGTTTTCATTTATTTCTCAAAGAAATTGTTTGCCATGAATATTGCAAAATTGGTTGAGTCTTAGTTTCTAAAGATTTGTGTCCCTATACTTAATTTGCACTTTTACTTTGCTAACATCTCAAATCGTCTACACAACAGTAAGCATGACTACTTTATCGTACTAACTATCTCAAGCAAACTAGTGTGAGTTTCATGATTCGACTAAATGTACTTATATATTGTAATTCATTCAACTATTTTTCGACTTTCAAAATTTTTTGAATGAACAACCATTAAAAGTAATATTATGCTCATTTGACATTCGTACGCTTTAAAATCAAAAAGCTCAAGAAGATTTTTAACATGATTGTCGTTTTTTCTCGCAAATTTGTAACCACAATTAACCCCCTTCGTTTATCACTAAATGGCTTAATTTCAGTTCCAGAATCAAGTTTTCATTTTACATATTTCCTTAAATATTTACACAAATGCACCACTTACTGCTTATGAGCAAAATTTTGAAAGCAGGTTTTGATTTGTATTTCATACGTTTGCAAACTTAAGTTACGTATCTTGAGAATTGAGTTTATTATTTTTATCACATTCACGTTCGTCTGGAATTATTGTCTTTGTACAAATTGTTCGTTTTGACATATATTTAGTCAAGTCTGAACATAATATTATGGTGGATGTCATTGCCTCGCAACTTTCAAAACTCACAATAGTCTCACCTTGAAGAGAAATTGAATACTCAATTTAAACGAATTAATGCTGCGATCACAAATGAATGCATCGTCTCGCTCAGATTTCTTTTGACGATTTTTGTCTGATCCTTTACCTGATGCACACGTGAATGAGGTCATCGGTTGGACTTTCATTAGGCCCCATTTTCGATGTCTCAGATATGAGTAACAGTGCCTTTGCTCCACTATCGTCCCCAGAAATGTTCACCAGTGCCAATGCGGCATCTTTGGAGACGGTTATACGTGATTTATCGAGTTGGGTAAGTAGTATCAACTGACGGAGGACATCCGGACAGCTGAGAATGAGCTCTCTCCCTTCGGAAGTTCCAGTTAAAACTGGAAACGAAAGTCATTGATAAATTCAGCAATTTTGTATGGCGAATTGGATAGTTCTATGACTTCGTCAGAGTGAGATGGTTCAAGCCAAGTACAACAATGTTAGTCTATTGTCGAATAGAGGTGTGTGTGTGTGTCCTATTATGGACCTCTTTCCTCTTACATTAAATTAGGGACGTCGATATAATGTCATCTATATTCAATATATTCAAGATGTGGTAAGTAGTGAAAAACAGAATATTAAAAGTGCTTCAAATAATCCGAGGAAATTATTATTAATCAACGAGGGACATGATTTACCTTTTTGAACAAAAACTATGGGCAAGAATTGGTGCATCACTAACGTTTTATTAAATACGTTACAACATTTAACATATATTCTGATTGATTAATCCGATCTCGCTATATTGAGAAAATGATTTAAAATTATAAAGTTATGCATTGTCTATCAATACGTTTCCAATAATTCGATTCCTCTTCTTTCGAAATAAAACTGCTAAAAAACGTTATGCAAATTGATATTAAGGGCTCATAGAATGGTAGTATTTTTGTGCCGCAAAGTTGTACTGTTGGTCATCTTCGTTAACTAACAAAATTGATTCAGACAATATTTCAAATCAATTCGAATATTTCCACTACATGAAGTTCATAAATATTTTAAGATTTTATGCAAACATATCAATAATCATCCATCTTTTTGTTATTAATCACCTTGCATTAACTAATTTAAAGACGAATCGTCAAATGTCTTTTCAATAGATTCAAATTTATAGTAGTACACTCAAAATGTGAACTATTCCCTGTATCCATTTAAGAATTCTATTACTGTCTAACGGTAAACAAACACACTCACATGGCTGTGACGAATTATTAAAGTTGGGCGTTATCATCTAATTATTTCAATTAATTCAAGTGAACCCATCATTATTTAAGAGTGGTACCATTCACAATTTTTTTGTAAAACATTTAAGAAGTCGATTTTTGACCAACATAGCTCTTTAAAATACTTCTTCACGCTTCTCTTTACGAAGGAAGATACAAGAATGGCGCAATGTGTTGCAGATAAAAAAAATTAGATTGCGTGTTGTTGAACACGTATTGAAGCAAAACTTGAAATTTGTAGATATAGCTTAACACATTGCAAAATGGATCTCAAAATGTCAAACGACAGATGATTCTTTATCATCGTCACAAATTGAACGATAACTTAAATGTGATATTATTCTATGGTCAAATTTATTTATAGTCAAACAAACTATTCTATTTCTAAACTTGTCCATGCGTTCATCTATAAAATGTCCCATGTATTGGAATTTGGAATTGGAATCTCGACAAAGAAATTAAATTAAATCAAAACAATGAGATGAGAACTTTTCAACTTTTATATCTCAAAAACGGCTTATTAAAAATGGCTAAAATTTTTTAGATGAATTTTACAATATTCTCAACTACATATTCAAATTTCATATCCTTAGTAAATTTCCAAGTTGTTTCGATCTTCACAAGTTATTGTGGGCGTATCTTCAAAAAATTTGAAGGTACCCATCTTTCCCTCCGACCCCCCCCCCCCCCCCCCGTTCCATAACATTCCACACCATTGCAATTCCCACAAAAATCTAAAAAAAAACGTCGAAAAACCCACACAAGATATGTTGCGCAGCGATGGCCTGCAGATCAAGTCTCGTATCCAGCCCCAAAAATTGCACAATTTCTTCCAGGGCTTCCATGCTGAAGGGGAGATGAAACTCTCACTCCAAAACACTGGTTTCTAACCAAATCCCTGAGCCACATGGTCGAAAAAATTCAACTCTTCTCGAAACGTCACCACTGTGCTCCCACGGCGTCCCCCTGAACCAATCACGGCTGGCGTAATGCCCAGCAACATCCGGAAGAGAACGTCTCTGATTGGCTGACTCAGTCAGTGGCGTAGACACTTGGAAACCTGTCTGGTCGAGTCCACTCCAAAAAGGGGTGTCACTCCGTAGCATAAAAAAAAACTTCAAAAAATGCCAATACCAAAAAAAAATACTCACCAAAGATGTCAAAATTATCACAAAATTCTGAATTTTACACAAACTTTGGGTAGATATCGATGGAAAATTGTAATTAATGTCAATGTGCTGATTCGGAACAATTTTACGATTGAAGTAAAGTGAAAACCGATTGAAAGTCTCACCCTTGTGACGTTGTAATGGTTGTTGCGCGTTAGGTTGGTGTTAACCCAACACCACATGACGATGCATACCCCCCCTGAGCAACTGAATTTGGCCTCGCCCCCTTTCCATCCACGACCCGACAGTTCACAATCGGTCACCTGCATGTATGGGTCACTGTTTTTCCTCGTAAGATGTGTCAAGATTCATTATACATCATAAATATCAGTCATAAGTGTGATTTGTGCAAAAAATTTGGTTTTACACGTAAAGACACTAAAGAAGAAATTAAAGTGAGGTTCAAAAGGTTATTATCAGGTAAGAATTTTGAGAAATTTTGCGATTTTTTTTTTTTGGTGAGGTGAATTTTTGTCGTGAGTTATTCTGAGAATTGTGGGGCAGAACAGTTTGTTGATTTGGTTCAATAAATTTCCGGCTTTTCTTAGCGTTTTAAGTGTATTTCGGGTGAATGGGGAAATCTCAGGTGAGTGATGAAAGTTTTGAGTAAAAGCGTTCGGTATACGTTTTGGAGACAATCGCGGATTTTTGGGAGTCTAGGGAAATTTTGAAAAACTGGGGGAATTTAGAAGCATCGAAAGGTGAAAATAAGAACCATACTGTCAAAAGGGATTGGAATATGGACACTAGCAAAACCGGTCGTGTGTGGGGCTTCCTCGCGTCGTTTGGCTCTCCTTAGCGACGACGCTTTTAAGTCCTTCACTAAACATTAGTATTTTTGCATTATTTCGCAAATTCATCCGCAGATTATTGCTTAATATTCCTATCAAATATTTCTCTTATAATCCGTAATGGTCATAACTGATTTCTAGTGAACTGGAAAGAATCGAGCAAAAATTTGTAAATAACTTTTTACTCTAATAAAGCAGCTGTCAAAATGGTTAATTCATAAATTGACGGAATTTGAAAATTTTGTACCATGTGAACATCTTTTTAGTACAAAATCGATCTGGATTAATATCTTTTTTTTTAGATGAGTTCATTTCAATTAACGAATTCAATTAATTAAAAAATCGTAAACTCAATTTCGCGTGGTTTTCAGATGACATTTTATTCTTGCGAAAAAGAAAGAAATTCTGGCATGATGGCAACATTGTGCTGGATGAATCATACAGTTTGCGCGGGACTAAAAATATGATATAAACATGGTTGCACCGTTGTCAGACGGAGTTTTTGGTGTTAACAGTAGCTTATTGACTTCGCTATCTAAACGTTTTCATTAATGATTAAAATAGGGAAAATAATCAATGATTTATTAGTGCTGGGATAATGGCAATGATAAAGTACTTATGACACGTGACAAGTGTAAACAATGATTTTCTTTTTCGTCAATAAAAAAAGGAATTTCAGTAATTTTAATGGAAAATCGCGGAATTCGTTTCTTGGGAATGTGATTGGGGAAATATTGTGCGTTCGGGAAATACGGGATTGATAAAGAAAAATGGCTGGAGATAAGAGGGAACATATATGTGTTCAGAAAAAGCCAGCATACTTGAGTCAATAAGAATTTTTATCGCGTTAAAACATTCACGAATGTTTAATAATTTCGAATCATTGTGTGAATTATCTTAGATTAACAAATAAGTAAGACGCTTCTTTTTTCAAACGCAAAGTGTCGAATGTGTATAAGAATTTTTCTGGAGAATTGAGGTTAGAATCGTCAGATTTCTTATGTAAAGAATGTGGCCAACACGTGTAGATTTTGGAGTTTAATTTCTTAGAATTTATTATCGAAAACTTCTGCTGATAAGTATCGCTGAAAGTAGCTGAACAATATGTAAATTAAATTGTTTATAAAATACTTAAAATCTAGATTGCTTTAGTTGATCCACCCATTTCCGAGATAAATTGTAGTCACTTTAATGAGTGATGTAATAAGGAAAATGTCGAAAAAGTGCTTGAGTATTGCTGTACAAATAATTAACAAATGAGTAGTATTGAAATGAGAATGTATATTTTTTTAGCATTCAATTATTTGGAACGAAAAGTCTTTCCCCTTTTTTTTCTATATCCACTTGTTAGAAACATTTCCACAATGAGTTATTCAGTATCTGAATGTTTTTTTCTTCCCGATTTACCACAAGGTATAATTCAAATGAAACGTCTTCTATAAATTTATAATTAATTTCCGTACTCAAAAACTAATTATTTGAAGAACAGCTTAACGAACAATAAAGATAATTGAAAAACTGATCTAATAGAAAGCGTAAAATTAAATTAATTGTATAACATCTTTCATAATAAATTGCTTAGGCCGTCACTGTTATTTTGTCATTGATACGTCTTCTATCAAGGCCTCCAATCGTTAGTTGATTCTTCAGACCAAGAGGAAATTGATTAAAGATTGAAAGGAAAATCTTGTACAATCTAATCAGTAAACTATTCAATTGCCTCCAGCCTCCTATAGTGCTGCATAATAACTGAATTCACTTTATCATTTCATAAAACTGATGAAATTCATTAATCACTCATTTTCCCTTTAACTTTTAATTTAAATTTTTGCTATAAAGCAAACATTATACGACAATGGTAAAAAAAGTACCTCAATGATTAGTGCAAGGGTTTCAGTCACGTAGTTTCAGTTATATTGATAATCAATTAGACCAAAGAGAATGACAAAATTAATGTATGAAAAGTGGCGATCAATAACACACTTGAAATTATTCAACCTTAAAAATTAAAAAAACATCTCTATAATCCCCATAGTCGTCTAACTCTAAACCATCTCAATTGACAACAATAAAAAAAGGGGTATACTAAAGCAATTTTTCGACTAAATAAAAGAAATAAAAATTATGGAACAGCCGATAATTATTTGAACTAAACGGATAAAAAGTCAGCCATTTTGTCATAAGTTTAACTCCTATCAATGTAAAAGTCCCCTTTCACCTGCTGAGAGTGTACACACACGTTTAAATTGCAGGTAGAAGATTCAGAAGTCTGGCGAGACATACGGTCCAACACAATTTTTTTATTTCAACTTAATCTGCACCCATTTGCAGTCCCAGCGTCAGTTCCGCTTTCACCTGCACTTTAAACATAAGAAAGAAAGAAGAGTTAGAATTTTATTTTTGGGGTTGGAGAATCTGACATTGATCAAGAATTATCTTTTTTTTAATAAGCCATTTGGCGATAACGATGAGTCGGTATTTTCATACCAATTGAGTGACATTCGTGGACCAAAACAATTCACTTGCCATCCTCGTTTACTCGGCTCGATCGACCGCACACCACCGCCCAGTTTCGTCCCCAATCACTGCGATGACTCCGATCCTGGTGTTATTGGTCGATTCCATCGGGGAAACACTCCCCAAAAGACTATTTTCCAACATTTACTGAAGTACCAAAAACGACCGTTCAGTCGAATGCGCTTCGGTCGCATTTCGTCTCCCCCCCCCCCCCCCCTCCCACTTGACGTTTTACCGGCTGATAGCAGAAATGCCGAACGTAAATGAAAGGAAAATAAAACATTTAAAATACATAACAGTTGGAAGAAAACAATGTTTTTTACGTCGACTGAATGTTTTCAATAGGGGGGACAATTTTTTTGGAATTAGAAAGCTGATGAAATGAAGATTACAGGATGTAAGCACGGTTTCGGAACATTTGTCAATTATTGTTTCCCAGGGAAATTGATCGGACGGTGAGGTCCAAGGTTTATATGGGAGAAATTTGTTGAGAAGCTATAAAAAATATTGGATATGTTGACTATGGTGGTGTTGAAAGGATAGAGTAATTTCGACAAAACTTAGTGTGTCATTGAATAGGAGTTGAACACTTATGTAGAGATTTGTGGATAATGGAGATAAATGTCATCATTAATTGGATATTTTGTATTGTTTCATTGAGGAAAATCAGTAACTTAGTTTATTTACATTCAAACTCGAGTGCATGGATACTTCTCGGCCCTCCACTCAAATTCTCTAAGCTCCAGTCCACGCTTTAGAAAATTATACAGAGTTAACAAAAAGGTCAGTATTTTGTAAAATGAAAGGAAGTATGTATTACAATATACATCAATTTACCGTATATGCATTATAAATCCAAAACAGCAATAATCTATAGTAAAATTCACGTAGAAAAATACGTTTACTTTCCATGGGAATTGATCGGAAACGATGTCAGTTCTTTGTCTTACTGAGATCTAACAGTAAATTTCCCGTGGACTCAATAGCAAAGCCCGCCAAAATTTCTCGAATTAAATATTTTCCGATAGCCGCAATAAAATTGCCAAATTTCCACATTTCTCACCAACTTCTTGTCAACAAACAATTCGGCAAACTCTTTACGACAAAATTGCCGACAAAAAAAAATCGTTTCCTTGCATACATCGTTGCGCTTCGTCCCCTGTTTCGGCGGGATCCCCACAGAGAGTTCTCTTGAAAAAGAGTAAAAGAGAACAAAAAAAAAAAACTTCGAACGCGTAGAAAAAAGGAAAACATTGAGGATGAGACACAGGGAAGGTAGCGCGAGGGGAGAGAAAAGGTGGGATGAGAATTGAGTGTTTCCGAAGTATCTCCGAAAATGACCGAATCATGGGCCAATGAGCGCAGCTTTCTCTCGTTTCTCTACCAATCACAAAGCCCGACAGAAACCGAACTTGCCCAATCCCACGTTCGCGAAAACCTGACTGCCCGAACGTCACCACTAGCAAACGTCGTATTTTCGTATTATAGACCGAAATCAACCATCTTTAATTTCTTTTCCTCCTTTTTCTCTCAAAGTCTCCCCTCAAATATACATTTTGCCCATTTTCTTAATCACCCCAGCACACCATAAACAGCCCAGTACCCTCAAAAATCACAATTCAACACTTTTAATATACGAAAAATCCAAAAATCGAACAATACTAGTGAACCAACTCAAGAAACGTGGTTTTGCGCAGTTTCCATGACCCAGATTGAAGCCAATGGGGAGTTTGTTCGGCGCATGGAACAGCTGTTGGGCCGCGCGAACATGTCGACCGCGGATAAAACGGCTTGGTTATTTCGTTGGAAAGATGCGCGCGCAACTTGGCGGCTTTGTCGCCACTACTTTTCAGGGACGTATGTAACAATTTCCATTATTTTACTAGAAAACCGGTGGGGGACTTAGGTAGCTATGGGAGGGGGTATACAGCTGAGTTACAGCCTCTCAAAACACTCCGATACTGAAAGTTAGTCCGAGTTCATAAATTCCCCGGCAACATTGAGTTTTCCCGGGTAATTGGCCTGAAAATTCAAATAACACTGAGGACTGAAAATTCGGAATTTGAAAATTTCGACTTTCTGTCTGATTTTTTTCACGATAACTGAGGGGTTACTGACCCCTGACAGGTGTCTCTCGCTTCAACACCTATTTCTCAAAAAATCCCGCTTAACTCCTGACAAAACCCAACCATTAACCTCATAAAGATTAAGACAAAACCATTAATTTTTTTTCAACAAAATTGTTGATGCATTTGAATTACCAAAAATTATTGAACACAGTGGCCCCTGTTGTTCGGCGTCCATCGCTACGCTACTGTTCTTCTGAAGTAAAATCCCCCACTTTTCTACCGCGCCGTCTCGCTATACGACCAGTCAGTTCCTTGTTTGCCATACAAAATCCAATAGTTTGCCTTGGGTAGCCCCCGTGAGTTGCGAGTATGCTCCGTCACAATACATTCTAACCGTCCCTTTCCAGTAAAAAAAAACGCGAAATATAATTCCCCCCCCCCCCCCCCCCCCCCCCCAATACACCTCAGTCGTCAAACAAATTGCTGGTGAATAACTACGTGTTAAAGATAACTCCAATAATGCGTGAGAAAATAATTTTGATACGGAGTACACGGTGGTATGAAGCTTATGTGCGTGCCGTGAGGCAAAAGTGCAAGGGAGCATAGTAGTTGTTTCCTGTTGTGCGGCTGGACCGGCCTGTTGTCTCATTTTCCATTAAATTATTTACATTCATAAAAATAGCCCCCAATGCGTTCCATAAAGAGCGCATAAACTTGAAACTCAAGGAAAAAAGGGAAACGAAAGACACAAGAGGGCAACATAGTGTCTGTGGTGGGACCTGGCGTGGATTCTTTTGCTACGTCGTGGAAGATAGGACATAAAATATAAAAGAAAGACTGCAAAAATAATCGAGTGAATTAGGGGGGCAGGGAGGTGAGAATGTTTCAAGTTTTAAAGTTGTCAATTTTTTTTTATGTACTTATTCTTGTCTGTGATGCCAATTCCCAAGTGAATTTGTTTTACCTTAGTAATCGACACTTTTTCGCTTTTGAAATTTATAGAAATGGGAGATTTTTGTCATGTCCAGGCTACCTCTTACCCAGGAGGCCCTAACGCGTTGTCAGCCCCCCCCCCCCCCCTACACACACACACACACACACACACACACCCCTGGTATTTTATTTGTCAATAGTGAGTGCTCAAATTGAGTTTCAATGCTCCGAGTAAGGTGCTTCAGGCGTCTTTTTGACGGTTTATTCGATTTACTCATTATTTGCGAGGCTTTTCCCGTACGGAATTTTTGTGTTCGGTTGTGTGGCGCGGTTGAGTGTGTTATGTATTTACCGAGGAATATATTGCGTAACGGAGAAGAGCGCCGGAAAACGCGAGATCGTGTGCGGCACTTTGCGACATTTCTTTTTTTTTTTCTCTTTCTAAGTTTTTCGGGGATTTTTTTATCGGCGTTATTTGGCAATGTTGTTAGGCGAGGTGGAATATGGAGGGAATTTTTTGATGGCTTGGTGGATTTTTTGGGAGGGCTAGGGGGGATTTAAGAGGGGAAAATACCTCACGCGTCCCTCTGCGCGCAGAAACACTAATACTAGTGATGTGGTGAACACGTACGAGTGTAGATAGAGCACCTCCCGCACAATACTTCACCCGCTGGGTGATCAGCGACGGTGTGTCCGTGTGTTGAGCGCGCGGGAGGGTGGGGGGTGTGCGTATGTGAATGTGTGTGAGGTGCCTCCGAGGCCGCTGGTTTTGCCGGCAAACTTTGCTCCTATCCTACGGTTTGAGGGAGCGCGTATTTATTCTTGTGCTACGGGTAGAATATTAAATAGTGTTTTGGAAGATTTTTTGAATTTGATTCCATCATTTAAGTTATTCAATTTCGTTTTTACTTTCCATTCGTTGTAGATTTCTAATGATTTTTTTCGGAATGAGAACAATAGGCTTGTACAATTCGGGCAAAAATCCTGCATTAAAGCCCATACCGGAAGATGGAGTTTTCGAATTCTGCAAATTTCTAGATTATGGTACAATCAAAGTATTGTTTTCATCTATTAAAATTCTTTGGTATTTGAAACGAAGAGAAATTTTGTAATTTATTGGCGAAATCGTAAATGTCAGTTCAATTCGTCCACGCAATGACTTTAGTATTAGTCATCCGTAATTACTTTTGACTTTGTATGCCTCCACCGTTTGACAGGCTACCCCGGCCCGAAAGCAAATGAAACAATATATAGTGAGATTCCTCATGTAATGTCTTGATCAACTCAAGTTGTACCCCGTAAAAAAAATAGAATAAGGGCAATAACGTTTTATTGCACTTAGAATTATAATAGCTTTACGCGCATAAAATCAAGTAAAATGTGATGGGTTTCAGGGCCGGTTGATTCACCTCGCAGTACCTTCATCTGATAGGTGAGTCTTCATTTCCCTAGAAAAAACTCAACATGCTCATACATTTTATTTATCGTAAATATCTAAAATCACCTAGGCATTTATCAAAATACAGTAGACGATCTTCTCCGTACGGAATTTCGATAGACTATTTATCGCAATAAAAACGTAACAGCTCCCTCAAAACTTACCTGTTCTTGATCTCTCTATGATAAAGGTCAATAAATTAACTTGAAAATAAAATGACATGACTCAAACAAGTCGGACGAGTTTTAATGGAAACCTGAGAACGGAACTCATGACAAAGAGAAACAATTAGATATTAAAGGATTGCACCTTCAGAAGAATGCATAGACAATTTACCACGTACTTAGCTGGTTTTCAGCTAATGGTTCTTTAAATATAATTCTTACAGGGATTTTGTTCTATTTTACTGCTAATTCCAGTTAGAATTTGGACTAATAGTCCTTAATTTAAATTTTAACGTATTAAAATATTCATTTTCTCTGGTTACAGATTTCCCAATGTAATTTGAAATGAAACGAGTTCGTGGGGTGGACGAAGTAGCAACGCCAATAGGAGTAACACAGAAGCATTCGGCAAGCGTCAGTGGAGTAAATAGTGGTAACAATTTGGAGTACCACACTAGTGGAATTGGAAGTGGAGTTACGTCTGGTCAATCAGTGAGACCATTAACGTCCAAAGAAATGCCGGGTAGTATACAGTTTGGGACTACCCAAACTCAGCAGCAATATGCTGGGGCTATCGTTGTACCAGCGGCTGCCCCATCATCTGTTAAGGTAAAAAATATTATATTATATTATTAGACTCAAATGGGGTTTTATTTGTGAGTTTTGCTTCAAGGCTCAGCCTGCAAATTCACATTTAAAACGTTCCATAAAACATCTTGTATCAAGAACTTTTATACCTTTGGCTATATTATTGATGGAAAATATGAATGAAAGACAACTGTTGTTTTAGTTGCCTCGTAACTTTAAAACAATTTTTTTTTACCCTCATTAAAAATCTTGTCTTGTTTCATTCATTTATGGTTCAGATGTGTAAGCCCATAAGAGTAAGGTCCTTATAGACTTTTTTCCATCTCTCCTAACAACCAGGTTTATACAATGTTCATGTTCTATGTTAATAAATACTGAACCTGACATCGAAAAGATGGACCATCGAGAGAATGACAGACTATATGAAAGAGTATCGTTTATCATGTTTTCATAACGAAGCGCAAAAGCTTCCAAACACAAGAATGAATTTAGAAAAGCAGAAAAACAGTAGGAGCTAATAACGAGGATTAGATATAAGTTTCACACAGATCACACAGATTTTTTGTATGGGATGATAATGATACAGTTTGGAAGGATGCATTGGATAGTTGAAGTTCAACTGCTATATCATAAAGCAAGTTATTATTTTGAGTTCAAGGTATTGGAAATATTTCTGAACTACTTTAAATAAAATATGTACATGGATAGTAAACAATAATTTCTTATATTAGTTTTTCTTCTTTCGATTTGAATTTTTTATATCGTTCTATCATGAAACTTATTACAGATCGAACAATACTTAGTGAATATTTTGGGTCTCTTCGAATACATATTTTATATCATATGACTGTTCACTTGCATAATTAAGGGCACATGGTGATTTCAAAGTTATTCTTTCAGCCTGTACATTATCACACCCACATCCAGTTTATTGAAATTACGGTTCTATCTTGAGAGTAAGTCGATGGAGGAAAATTTTACGTATCTTGTCAGAAATAAAATTGTTTCCAAAACACGTCTTGAGCAATTTTCGTAACACCCCTCGGTGGGGAGATGAATTCATAACAAAATCTTGAACAAAATGGTCTCAACTAGAAATTGCAAATCGTGCAAGTTTATATATAGTATCAGTGGTTCACACCACTTGTCTCGTTTATTTTTGTTAATTATAAAGAGAGGACGCAAAAAGTTCAGCAACAGCAATTTCTTATAGTTATGAAAGTATGCACCAAAATGAAGATTATATACAAGTGCTTGTAGAATATCTACTGAGAATATCATTTTTAGTACACTTGTTACATGGACTTTATGCCTATTTTGTGTAACCAACAATGCTATAGACTGTTGATCTTAAAATTTCAATGTGGGCGAATAACCTGCAGAGCTTATGAGTTATTGTTCATTCTCAAGATGGTAATGTTTGTGAGGAAAACATCAAGTACAAAATTTTCCAGGGTGCAGTGGGTGGTAATCATGGCACAACGTGCAGCAGCAGCAATGTGAGCACTGGATTGCACGTTAGTACTGGTCTAGGTGTTGTGCCACAACAGCCTATTCCAGGATCACATGTACAGTCATCACATTTGCAGCAAGCAATGTTGAGGCATAAGGTATGAAATAAGTGTACTCATGAGCTCTAGCATGGTTTCATCAATTATTATTTGCAGATGATAGATTGGTAAACTTTTGTTGTTTCCTTTTAGATCCAATAGTCTTAAGAACGAGTGTTTTCCGGAAAAAAATCTGACACTTTTTCATTTAATGATTTATTTAATTTTAGAGGAATGAGTCCAAATTTGCATATAATTTTCCCGAATTTCGGATTGAATTTAGTAGTAGAAATTCTTTCCACTCCTGAATTCAATTAAACGGCTAAATTTTTATGATTCGTTGTCAATTGCGAATAACAAAATGAATTTTCAATGCTTTCAGGTGCATACGAATACAGCAGCCCCCTTAGCCCCGACGCCCCCAGCAAATTTGAGCACCAGTAGTGGTTCTCAGCAACAATTTCAAAGGCTAAAAGTTGAGGATGCATTATCGTACCTCGACCAAGTGAAATATAAATTCAACGATCAGCCCCAAGTGTATAATGACTTTCTCGACATAATGAAAGAATTTAAATCCCAGAGTATTGATACACCAGGTGTAATAACCCGTGTTAGTAATTTGTTCAAAGGCCATCCAGAATTGATTGTGGGTTTTAATACATTTCTACCACCTGGTTATAAGATTGAAGTGCAAGCCAATGAGCAGGGTTATGCATTTCAAGTATCAGTTAGTATGCCAAGTCCAACGGCAACTCATACAGCTACAATATCTCAACATCACTGTACAGTAAATGTTGGTTCACCACCAGTAGCATCACCACCAAGCCAACCAGCTAAAGCACCAGCTGTATTGCAAATAATGCAAGGAACGGGAAATATACATCACTCAATTGCTAATAATATATCGAATAATAGTTTGACCATTCATGCATCAGTACCATCACCACCGCCAATTGCATCGTACAATAATTCACACATTAGTGCCGCGCAAGCGCAGGCTGTAAGTCAGGCACTCAGCCAAGCACAGGATGGTGTACAAAATAGTGGACAGACACAGCAGAGTCAGCCCGTTGAATTCAATCATGCCATCAATTATGTCAATAAAATTAAGGTACACATTTTGTTATACTTATTTATATCGAGTTACTTATCTTGTATTAAGGTAATTTATATGCGTTCGCTTCATGACTCGGGGCTCGGACATCCCTTAATGAGTCCAATACCTTCAAACCTATTTAACGAAATTTGGAAGCCTCAAGAAATTAAGAAACCTCAGAAATTAAAAAATTAAACATTTCACCAATAATTTTGAACAATTATTTAATCGTGAATTCGGGTTTCGCTTCAGACGTATTTCAAGGTCGTAGTGAATTCCAAATTCAGGGGTTATTGTGAGAATCTAGTGGTGAACCTTTTAAAATTTTTGGGAATTTTGAGTTTTCAACATGTTTTAATCTGTGCAATTCGTTGAAAAAAATATCAGTTTGAGGGAGTTTTGAATTTTGAAAACTTACCAAATTTTAACCCCTCGATGGCAACCTGAAAGTAATATTTATATCGGAAAATATGGAACATCGTTCTGTTTTCCTTATGCCAGAAATTCACCACTATCTTTTCATAGTAACAGACTCATTGAGGGAAGCCTCAAACTCGGTTTACGAACAAAAGTTTAAGAAACTTCAAGAGGTTCAATAGCCACCAAAGCTTGCATTATATCACTTGCTTGATCTTCAAGATTTAACGAAGATTTCTCGAATGAAAAAATTGACACTGATTTATAATTGAGGCATCTGGAGTTGAAAAGAAGATACACATGGACAATGAAAGTTTTCACATTGAAAACGCAAAATTGGTCTTGATCAGGGTATTTCTATTTTTTATACTTCCTCACAAGGATCAAAAGTCGTGTAAACATGCTTTGACCAGAAAAGAAACACTTTCCAGAGTGGAACCCTCTTAAGCTTTCGACAAATTTCAGTAGCGTATGGGGCTCAATGGATATTCATGAAAATGATAGAGCAACTGTTATCTTGGCGTTATCAGTTTGTCAGACGTATGATTTTTATATTGTACGTGGTAAAGTAAAGTGAAGAAAACAAAAAAAAAAATATTCTGTCAAGTTTGCAAGGAAAAATTTTACGTTGGGAAAATATTATTTTCTTGGAACTACTTGATATTCATAAAAATGATATGGAACCTAGTTATCAACCGCCATAAAAGTTTTTTTTTTGTGTCAGTGGTAAAAAAGAAGAAGCATAACAACTTTTTTTTTGCCGAAAATTTCGTGGCAAATATTTCAGGAATGGTGAAGAAATGTTGGAAATATGATTCAATTAATACGCATTGGTTTAATCGTTTTTATTGCTTTATAATTGCAGAATCGGTTTCAAGGTCAACCAGATAAGTACAAACGTTTCTTGGAGATTCTCCATACATATCAGAAGGAGCAAAGAAACTTAAAAGAAGCCGGTCATATGGGAGCCGGTAGTGGGAGTGTTCCGTCTGGTGGGAAACATCTGACTGAAGCGGAAGTTTATAGTCAGGTGGCTAAGTTATTTGAAAATCAGGAGGATTTACTAGCTGAGTTTGGACAGTTTTTGCCGGATGCTACGAGTCAACAAAGTGCACTGGTGAGTTTTTTTTTCCTCTTTTGCATATCAGCATTTCTTTCTATCTATTCATATGCTTATTCCCACACTCCGTATTTTTTAAGGAATCGGATATTTTTTTTTCTCTTGACTGACTTGATTTTTTTTGGATGACGGAGAAAAATAATGGTAGTGGGCAAATACTAAAAAAATAATACACACTTGATCAGAGTGATATTATTACAAGAATAATTTTAGCATATTTTATGGCTAGTTCATGGTATTTGTAATGGATGGTAATTTTTTCATGATTTGAAGTTAGACAGATAGGAAAAAAAAACGCAATTTTATAGTGAGCTATTCTAAAGTTCATATAAGTTCAACTCCATTTTAAAATTTCACTATTAATTCAATTAATATTTAAATATTCTTTTATACTGACTAGTAAAAGTGTAAGTAAAACAAATAAATAACAAAAAATGTTGACGGGACATCCAAAATACATTTTTGTTGGATGTGTGTTACAACTCCCGTAGAATATACGGAGGCCCTTGCCTCATAGAAGACAATGAACGTTGCAAAAAAATAGAAACAGAGAAACGGTTGTAGAATATTCTTGGTGAAAGCTCCAATTTTCAAAACCCTATTGCGTTAACGAATGAAGCAAACTGAATGACTGGAGTTTTGGACTTTTTACTTCTTCATTTTGGCTTTTTAATGAACGGGCACTGGAAAATTTTTGTTTTTGTATAAAATTCAATCCCAAAACTATGTTTTTTACGCATAGTCTCGAAATGACTTTTGTTGATTGCCAAGGTGGCTGATCTGACATGGAATGTTCCTTATATAAAATTGCAAATTGGAGATCTACTATCAATTTGGTATCACCTAAAGATTCCTACGTCTACTTATTAACGAGAACGTATTGACAGATCTAGTTTCTCGATTGAAAAAATATTGATTTTATAATGGCCACTGAATTTTGATTATACACTACAGGTTGTATGTAAACATGATTAGCCAATTTTTGAAGACCAATTTCAAAATTGAATTGACGTGGCAAAAATATTCAGATATAAGTTAATCTTTCTTGAGTTTAATGGTGGTTATCCTAAATTCTCAAATTTGGCATATTTATTATTTTAAAAATGTTATTTTCGGTCACAATTGTGAGGCCGACATTTCTTTCTGGTTGCCTCCTTTGCATCCAAATATATAAATAAAAACATCCAAATGAATTGAAATTTCCATAGTATTCAATCAGCAATACCAAATAGCATCCTTTTATTCGATGAATAACTAATGTGTCTTATCTATTCCATCAAACTCTTTTTAAATACTTTTTTACTCCATTTTAAACGGTTTAGGTGTCTTTTATGCTTCGATTTTCTCGGTGAAAAAGTATAACTGAATTTCCTCATCAATAAAACCGATGGTTTTCACTTTTTTATTTTTGCGACAGATTATCTTAAAAAGGTGCTTTCCATAATGCTTCTCTTTTTCAATACCAAAAACATTTTTTTCACACAATGTGAAGAAAGCACACATGTTACTTTCTTATATCATTTTTTTTCTATTTTACTTTCTTGTAATAAATAAACTCGATCATTACTTTCTTGTGATACATAAATTCCGTCCATCACTGATTAACCTCAACCCCTTCATAACCCCAAAAAACAATGAAAAAGAAATTCTAAACAAAATTTCCCCTTCTCCATGGTGCCTAATTGGTGCTAGTCTGCAATGTTTCAGGGTAATAAGACCACGGTGAACGACCACGCAGCAATCGTGAAAAAGCCCCTGATAAAAGCGTCTTACAACAACACCGCATCACTTCCTCGTGACCATCGAGAGCCCGGTAACCCAGGTGGTCTAGACCGAGACCGAGACCATCGAGATCGTGACAGAGATCGCGAACGCCCAAGTCCTCGGGATTTAAACAGTACTCAGAAATTCGGTCACAGCGCTGGCCAACTGAAGCGCAGTCCCTCCTTTCCAACATCAGTATCAACCGGAAACTCCCACCACCCACCGCACGGTCCCCCACCCCCCAAGAAGCACAAAGTCTCTGCTTCAGTGCGAGACGTAACCATAGCAGAGGCAGGAAAATACGGTAGCCTAAACGACTACGCCTTTTTCGATAAAGTTCGCAAAGCCCTGAGATCACAAGAGGTTTATGAAAATTTTCTGAGATGTCTGGTTTTATTCAATCAAGAGATAGTCTCAAAAACCGAATTGATACAACTCATAACACCATTTCTGGGTCGTTTTCCCGAGTTACTAAGATGGTTCAAGGAGTTTCTGGGACATTTACAAGAAGCCTCGGGCATCACTTCAACCAACGCCAACACCAACCTAGTAGAGTCATTGCCCAACAACGTAGTAAGGAGCCACCAGGATCGACCGCAGGGTGATCTAGCAATGGAGATTGATTATACAACGTGCAAAAGACTAGGTGCTTCCTACTGTGCTTTACCAAAGTCCTACGTTCAGCCCAAATGCTCAGGGAGAACTCAGTTGTGTAGAGAAGTGCTCAATGATACTTGGGTGTCATTTCCAACATGGTCCGAAGACAGTACATTTGTAACGTCACGTAAGACCCAATTTGAGGAGTTTATTTATAGATGTGAGGATGAGCGTTTTGAACTGGATGGTGTTATTGAGACGAATGCCGCAACGATAAGAGTTTTGGAGGGTGTTCATAAGAAAATGGGAAGAATGACGCAAGAAGAACTGCAGAGGTTTAAGCTCGATGAGTGTCTAGGTGGTTGCTCACCAACTATTCATCAGAGAGCATTGAAGAGAATATATGGGGATAAGGCTGCTGATATTATTGATGGTTTGAAGAAGAATCCAACGGTGGCTGTGCCAGTGGTACTCAGGAGACTGAAGAGCAAAGAGGAAGAGTGGCGAGAAGCCCAAAAGGGTTTTAATAAGATCTGGAGGGAACAGAATGAGAAATACTATCTAAAATCGCTGGATCATCAGGGTATTAATTTCAAGCAAAATGATGTCAAGGCATTGAGATCCAAGAGTCTTTTCAACGAAATTGAAACCCTATGCGATGAGAGAAATGAGCAGAATGATAGTGGTGATGGACAGGGCAGTGGTCCACATATGGTGCTTCCTTATAAGGATAAATCAGTGCTTGATGATGCTGCTAATTTATTGATACATCATGTTAAACGACAGACTGCGATACATAAGGAGGATAAACAACGAATAAAGTTATTGTTAAGGCACTTTATACCTGATTTGTTCTTTCATCCAAGACAAGAGTTAAGTGATGATGAGAGGGATGAGGATGATGATAAGGAGGAGGGCATGCCTAGTGGGTCACAGTCTTTGACGACCAACGTATCACCGCTTGGATTGCAGGGATCTAGGAATAATAAAATATCACCTTCACCTCCCAATGCTGATATTAAGAGCGAGGGAGATATCAAAGTACCTGTTCATGCATTGTCGACTGATCCTGATGAGGCTTATGCACTGTTCATGGGCTCCAATAGCTGGTATTTGTTCCTGAGGTTGCATCATATACTTTGTGAGAGACTTACCAAGATGTACGATAGGGCGATGGCGTTGGCGGATGAGGAAGCCATGTACAAACAACAGAGGAAAGAAGTCGCGGCTGTTGCACTGAGGTTAAAACCAAAAAGTGAGTTTGAAATTCATTTAGTTTTCTTATTCTTATTTCTTCGTTAAAATCTCAAGTGCTGCAATAATACATCGTATGAGCCGTGAACAAAAATATTCGCTTTTTACCATTTTATAATATGTACCTAAATTTTGAATTTTAAAAACCTTAATGCCGAGATGATCATTTAATACAAAAATGATTTTGTTTTAACGTTATATTTAGATGTGTGCAAAATATAGAAATGCATAATAGCGCAAATAGCAAAAAAGTACATATACATTCGAAACTTTTACTTAAACATGCAGCTATATATGTCGTAAATATATATTATGGATACATTATCGTGGCGCCCTGTTACTATCTGTATTTATAACGAAACATTGTGCTAAGTAAGGAGAAACAAGTGTCAAGTCAATTCCCGGATGATTGAATTTGAAAAAAAACTGTAAATTTCTAAACAATATAAGTATTTCCTCTATTCTAATCGAATACCTCAAAACTCTTTCTTCCAATACGAGTTTATATTAATGTCAACCGTTTTGGTCCAATCCTAAGTCGATTGATATCATTGTACCGTCGATATTGATTATTCACCAAATAGAAATAGCTCGTCTTAAAATATCACAATTTGCGACCTATAGTTCGCTGCGATCTCTCAATGGATTTCGATTATCATTCACAGAGTTTTTAACCAAGTTGCATGATGAAGATTGTTGAAAAATAATGTCCCATCTGCATCTTTCGATTCTGATCTTAGATTACAATGATTGTTTCTAAACATGTATTTCTCATAAAGGAATATTGAAAATTCACTATGAAGAATGAACTTTTCTTGGGATGTGAAAATAATGTTTACCATGGAAATTCAATCAATCATCACATCCATACTTCTCTCTTATAGGGAAATGATAGATATTTTTCCGGAAATCAGAATTTTTTAGAGGCGGATTGCTTGGAAAATGCCCATTGCGAGGCCCTTGATCGGAACAACATTGCTCCGGGGACGTTATGCGAAACTAATGGCGTTCCCCACATGATTGTCATCCTCGACTCCGCCTCGGATGGCAGTCTCATACGTGACAGAGAGTGATTAGTTTTCCACGGCTAGCCTCGAAATATACTCCTATGCCAATAAAATTGATAATTAACTACTTTTCTTCACAAGACACATGGTTAAGCAGTCACTATTCAATATTTTAAAAAATCTCTAACAACCCCTTGTCATTCACATAAAATGAAAATATTAGAGTATGATTAAATAACAAATTAGAAATGAAAGGTTTTTAGCATTATGTTAAGAAACGAATTTATAAAATTAACAATATCTGTATGAATACGTGCACAATTAAAACTAAAAATTCCGTTCCAGGTGAAATAGAAATAGAAGAATATTACCCGTCATTTCTCGATATGGTGAAAAACGTTCTCGACGGTAATATGGAGAGTACAGCATACGAGGACACTCTTAGAGAGATGTTTGGCATCCACGCATACATGGCATTCACTCTGGACAAAGTAGTATCATACGCAGTGAGGCAGGTGAGTGTTGTCGTAAAGCACAGACCCAGAATTTCAATGTAAAATGAAAAAGAATTGTTAGAAAATGTATTAACCTCATCATTCTATTACCCCTCTAGCTCCAACATCTAGTGACGGACTCGTCCTGTCAGCACTGTGTTGAAATGTTCCATCGTGAGCAAAGACTTCCGAAGGAGACCAGCGGGGCGGGGGGACTGTGTGCAACTGCTTTTTTGAGGGTTGGAGCTGAATTCTCGTATCAGAGGCGAGCTGAAGCTGCAATGGCTAATGAAAACTCTTATAAAATATATATTGTAAGTCAATAGACATGGTTTCCTACTTATACTTATAGATTTAATAGTATAGATCAACTCATAGTTCCAAATAACATGAAGTATTCCGCAGAAAAAAATCACTTTTATCCCAATTTTTAAGAGAAAAAAACCACGGCGTAACCAGTTCATTAACAATATCAATTACACCATAAGTTATTCAATGAGAAAAAAAGTCGTGATGTCACTTACTCGAAATTTATACAGGACGTTCATTCGCCGGCCGATTTCGTAATTTGTGTGGGTTCGAAAATGAAAAATCAGTTCTTCATTATTCTGTCACATTCCCAAATATTTGAAACATTTTTAGACTGTTAAAAGAACATGTGTGTGGATCGCTATATGCAGATAATTCAAAAAATATCAAATAATAGCTCGTGAGCAAATGAAGTAATGACGATTACGTATAGTATAATCCAACTATTTACACGTAACTCAAATCTGAATAGTTTCTAGTTAAAATCAGTTAAACGGTTTTTTATCATTCTCTGTTATGCGAACGCTTAGAGACAGAAAGAAAAGTGTTCAATGAATATCGTCTCGCTCTCAAAAATACGTATTGCATAATTTAGGATATACGTTGATCGGAAAATGATTGAACAGTGACGATTATTACGGTCGAGAACTTCTGAAATATATTTACAAATAATTATTGGTTTGACGCAAATTCTTTCATCAGCGTTCCTTAGAATTTCGGGATGAAACGGCTGTACAAATCCATGTTTGCGATGTTTGTCCTTTAACTACTCGACAAATTAAGGACTATCATGCCCATCGGGCATTGTGGTCGATAGTTGAAACTGTGAACGCTTTACAGGTTGGGAAAAGGTCGTTTTCCATTGACAGGTTTCAAGCCAATGAGAGGTTTCGCGATATATCCTAGATTGGATCGAAGCGTAAATAAATAAATGAATAAAAAATGTCATAAGCATTCTACATACGTTCCAAATATCATCATTCCCGTAATTCTCATGAAATTTCTATGGCCCCTTTTTGGTAAATCCTGGATAACTTATAAAAACTCAAAACGCCCACCGAGTAATTTGCTGAATTGGAAAGGCCTTCATAAGAAAAATAGCCTAAACCAATTATTTCGGACGTAAAGGACATAAGACTTCGTGAATATTTAAGGATTTACTTTTTTCCCTATCAAATACTAAATTACCTCTTGTTTCTAGTAAATCATCAGTATAGAACTTTTCAATACTCTAAACAGAGACTTTACTTCTTTAATTTCAATTATCTTTCTGAGAAAACTAATAGAACCAATTTTTTTCCAGTATAAAAAAGAGTGTAAAATGACGATAGAATTACTGGACAATGAGAGTGAGGACACACCAGAGGGTTGCAATGATCGTGAAAGAGAGGATGTTAATACATCTGAAAAATGGTCATCCTATGTTGAGAGATATTCAACACCAACGACCCAAGCCAGTCCTAAGGATACACCAACATCACCAAACAATGAGACGAGCAATGCAACGAGCACCAATCATCCTGTGAGTAGCGACCAGGCAGCAAGGGGGGGAAGGGGCAGAAAGCGCAAGAACACTGACATTAACAAGAAGGTATAGGACCCACGAGGCTTTTCATTTAAAAAACAATCATTGCCGCCATTGTAGCTTGCATACGTTCGTTTATCCCGTAATTGTGAATTGCAACCGACTGCGAGAGAACAAGCTGAAAAAAAAATTATCACAATCTCAAGTGCTAAAAACAAAACATTTCATTTTAAGGGACGTAAAAAGTATCACAGAGAGTCCTGAGTCATGCCAATGGACACCCTGCCTCATCGTCATTTCTCATGCCATTTATTACCCTGACATGTCTTTTTTTTTCTTCCCTCGTTGATCGTCACTCTCCTTTCGTCTTTCATTCTCACTCCGCCAAAACATTCCAATTTTTTGTGTTGTCACTTCGTAGACATTTAACCACATTTTAGATCATTTTCACGCACATTTTATCATTTTAATATGGCCCCATATTCCTGTTTCTAATTTGCATTTTATCAAGCTCAAAAGTATGGTCTGCTAATTTGTTTGAACAACTTATGTTCATATGAGACTATGGTATAAATATAACGGTGATCAATTTTGCCTAATGTGTGTCTGCAAAAACGCAACTCTGATTTTCTATTTTAATTACTTGCTCTTCTTCTATTTTTAAATCAATAATGATTGTTCAATAACACTACACATAATTAGAACGATCAAAAATGGAAAACTAATGCCTTTCGTGTATAGCTACCGGTAGTAAAAAGAAAAGTAAAATGATGGATGACATACTTTTGAGGAATATAACGAAAACAAGTTGTTAATAAAAATTGTCATTAAAAATATATCATCAAAATCTCTTGCAATTAATACAAGAAAAAAAGCGTTTTGAAAATGTACATGGAGCAAAACTGATTTCAGTTTTTATACAATTTCCAATGCAGCTAATACTTTATTGAAATTTCAAGGGAAAATTCTTTTGAGTTCTACTAAAAAATGGAATGGTGAAAAATTTAATATTTTTTTGGGACTATTTCCGAAACAGCTAGGTGGAAGTCCAGATAGAAGATTTCTTAATTATATTATCAAATTGTCACTATTATGATTCGTCAACTTGTTTTGTTATTGTCTCTAGTCAGCAAGAAATGTTGAGATATTGAAGTGAATTTGTGTACAGTTTTGTAGACGAATAGAATCGTCTACATTATTTTACCATTTCCAAATTATCACACATCTTGAATTTAATTGTTGCAGAGGCATCATAATTCTTTTATACGAGTTCATAAGATAACAAAAAGTCCTAAAGCCTTTTTTATTTAGTCCGCGTTCCAGAGATAATCCCACAAGGATCAGTAAAAGATTCAGTAGTGAATAGGGCTTTCGGATTATTTTTCTGGCGATATCTCGACAATACTGAGAGATGGTGGAATTTTGATCTAAAAGAAAATGAGGTCTATAAACACAGGATATGTATTAATATTCCAGAAATCGCTGCGATTTATCCCATCTTACTACTAGAATAGTTTTACTTACCCCATATTCTTCACCATGTTCCTATAAAATCCGTTTTCAATTGCAAATTCACTAAAACAAAAATTGATTGATAAAAACAAAATCATTCGTGGGTATTTCAGACGTAAACGCTTTCTCGTCCCGCAATTTTTAATTACTTTCGACTTTTTAGTTCTATCACCTAAGACACGTTCGAATTTTAATGTCCAGAGTTTATACGATTGCTCAATGAATTTTAAGCCCAATTGTAAGGTTAAGGAACATTCTCACAATTAATCTGGCGTTGCAAGAAATGCTCAATTTTTATTTGTTTATCAGTGAGCGGAAATCATTAACTTGAAAGTATTCGGAAGTATTCAATGCCGGGGCAGATTTTTAAGTAAGATTTAAGGTATTTCTGATTTGTTCATATCCTGTATAATTCCATTGCTTCAAGTTTCGATATCTAGAAATCAAAAATATCATCGGGAGATAAATTCATTGATGTTTGAATCAATTGAGGGATGAATAACATAAGTTAAATTTTTATTACCAAAATATTCTGATTGGATTAATTATTTGCCTAAATCAAACAAATCCATTCTGTGCATGATTTAATGATCATTAAAGACAAGTGGCAATGACTTTCGTTTGGTGTTTATGGGATAAGCTATGCGTTGATTATTGACCTCAACTTTTCTTTAATTCACATATTGTGAATGAAAATGATCCAAAATCATGGCAAGTGAACATACACAATGCGTTCCCACCTGCAGCATGTTCTAATTACGTTTTATTTTCTCCTTTGTGTTATTATTTTGGTATTACTCTGGGTACACGGTTTATTTGGTTTTCTATTTAGTGTTTTTTTTTTTGTATTGAAGTTGTGAAGAATAATATTTTAATATTGTAAAATTATCTCAATAGCGATCGATTTCCGAAGAAGATGATGAGATTTGTTTTCAAATCTTCCTCTCAAATCATTCATTAGGCAATTTTATAATTGAATTAGTGGGCTAAATGTATTCATTAGAATTTACAACTTCAATATAAATCTCGTCCTGCATGTCCTCTCGAAAGAGGAATAATCCTGCAAACTCTTCAACTGCGCTTAGAAAATTGTCGACGGTATTTTGGTTAATCGTAATCAGTAGAAATGAAGATAGTAGAGGAACTATTTGTGAGCTAAAATCGAAGGAGCGGATGTTTGAGCGAACTCTGATATTTTCACAATTTCGTGAATTTTTCAAGGAAATGAGAGCGAAGAATAATTGGTGTTATTCCAAAGTTAGGGAAATTTCCTTTTTTGGGTTCGCGTTTTCATTTTCTTCGACACTCTATTTAGTGACTGCCCTCATAAAAAATGAGATGCAAACAAATTCAATGTTCAACTTCAAATTCCAATTTTTCATATGCAAAAGAATTCTTTCATTCATAATTTTTCACGTTGCATGTGTAACTTCAAAATGTTGTCAGGATTTTTATTTGAATCTTGAAAGAAAAAGATTCCTTCTGTAACTTCAAAAAGATTTAAAACTCTTGAATTCAAATTTTGCACGCGTACACAGAGAAAAAAAAATCAAAAGTTGTGAATGAAAGCTTGAAGTGCTTAGTGCAATATGTTATCTCTGGAATTTTTAGTTTCTCCGCACAGTCGAAATGAAAGGCTTTTACTATGGCCTAATGAATCTTCTGTGTGTCAGAACTACTTACTATCAAAAATTCACGATCAAGAATATTCGGAAAAATAAAAGAACATTATTTTTTTTTCAATTATCCGGAATTATCAAAATTTGTTCAGAAATTTCCCTAATTTTCGCAACCAGAAGTTTTCACCTGCAGTTTTCCTCTTGTTTCCCCATGAAAATCACGTTTATACATCCGATTTCCCTCTTCCATAAATACAATGATGTTTTATAACAAACATTAGTGACGCGTGTTATTTGACACGTGCAGGAAAATAATTGTAATGCAATGAACGTCGAGGAGAGGGCAGAGCGACGAGTCGGAGACAATTCATACACTTGTTGAAGAGCGAGCCCAGGCAAGCAACAAAACAAAATGAGACAATTTTTTTCCGGGTACTACGGAACAGGAATTAAAGAAAATGAAATAAAAAAAAAACGTTGGCAACCGTCAAGTTGAAAAATCCCAAATGAGGAAAAAAGCTCATTTATAGTAATAAAATATGTACATATATAGATACATAATAATTGATGAAAATCATTGACATGTGTAAATAGAATTTTTTATACGTATCGAGTTAATTAATTAAAAGTAGAGTCTCTGAATTAATTTTTAAGGATCATCAAAGAAAAGAAGAAAAGCAAGAAAACGCAAAATAATTCATACCTAAAAGGGCAAATCTCTTCGTGTGGCAATTCCAATCGTCACTGATTTAACAAAATGTTGTTATTTAAGAGTACATTAGAGTACAGGGTGAGAAATTTTTTAGTTTTCGTGAATGTGAAATCTAAAGTTCAGTGGAAACTAAATTTATTCCACGAAGTACTCTACACCGTTTTGGTTCAGTTCGTGCGGAAATTAAATTAATCGTGCATGAATTGAACGAAATGTTAGCAAAAAAAATTCGTACTACCCAAGACAAAATCGTACTGTTCAACATCACCATCGATTCATAAATGTAAGGGGAGAAAGAATATTTTTTTTACACTAATGTGTGAATCTTAAAAGCACTCAACTTCAAAAAAAAGAAAACGCAAATCAATAAAATCGTGACTACAAATTTTGCAGAAGCATAATCACCTAGAACGCCTAAAGGCTCCGAATGTTTTTTTAAAACTTTTTCTACGAAAATTTTAAGAGTGCAAAAATAAGTAAAAATTATGGAGAGGCATTTAAAAGAAAGGCAAAACAACAAGTTCAAAATAACTCGATAAGTTTAATTTTCTATGTAAGTAAAAGCAGGAAGTAGGTTTTGTGCAAAGTTGAGGCGGACACGAGAGAGTAACGTGTCAAGTGATAATTACTGTTTAAAGAATTCTTTTTCTTCTTTCAAAGAGAAACTGAAATGAAACTGAGTGTCTTTATCGCGGCACTTTGTATATCTTCAGGAAAAAAAAAACCCAACGGGGGGAAAGAAATGAAACGTACAATTTAAAACAAAATCACAAAATGAATAATCACACAATCTGGTACTACACGATGGACGAAAAATTTTACAGAAGAAAAAAATTGAAAAATGCTCATAACTTTGCACAACTGCCCCTAACCCACCCCCTCCCATTAGGAAATTACAACCTTATTACTTCGTATTCAGCCGATTCTTTTTTTCCAATTTATCATTTTCCATAATTCGAGCCAATTTGTAATTGGGTTGTGAAGTGCTAAAAAAATTGGTTTATTGTAAGAATACAGTGTTGAGATCCAACATGAAGGTAACTTTTGCAGACAATGTGAGTTTTAATGAAAGGGTTTTTTTACCAAAATTTTGTACGCATAATTTCGTTCATAATTGTATCATCTCAGTATTGAGGTTTCTCAAGGAAAATTTGTGTCCTTAACATCCTCCATAACGGAATAATTGGATGATTAACCCAATCATAAAGAATTTTTTAACACTTCACTAATGCATTTAAAAATAATTCATACAAAATAAAAAACCATTATAGTTATTTCGGTGCATTCTCGCACGTTCGATCCGTCTGGACGTGATAAACTTCCTCAAAGTACACGAAATCGTGAACGAATAGCCTAGAAAAATGTAAAGAAAAAAGAAGCGCCATGAAATTTATCGGACAGCTTTAGGAAATGAGACGTTTTACTGAATTATTAATCTTGCATCACCTGCCGCAGGACGTGCGGGATAATTAATTAACGTAAATCAAGCCCATTTTTTTCTCGGGGTTCAACAAATAAATACTGCAATAGTATAAATCTGAAAGTTTAAATTGAGACGACAATTGCATGTAAATAGAGTGAAAGTCTCTTGTAAAGAGTTTTTCCTTTTTTTTCTTATTTTTACCTTTTTTTCTTAATTAACACAAATAATTTGTCCTGATGGGCACAATTTAATTGTATAAATATTTTCATCGAGACTAGTCTGTCGTCCGTACTTTCGAGTTTTAATGTTGAAAGATAAATGTGAACCTTCGAGGAAAAATAGAGCAGATTTACAACTGATAAAATATTAATTGACAAATTCCCCCCCCCCCCCCCCCCCCCCCCCCCCCTCTGACCCCGTCATTTTCCCTTTATATAAACGAATTTTAATCTCTATATATATATAAGATATATATATATATATTTTGTAACTGTAACTGTATATGAGTAAAAAAATGATATAATGATATAAATAACAACAATATTGTATAGAAGAGAGATATTGAAATACATGAACGATGCTTTTGAAAAAAAAATATATATGTTATCGTCTAACATCATTTTTGTACCACTAAAACAAAATTTTTCATGTTTTTTTGCTTTTTAAATTCATTTGCTTACTTTCATGATTATTTTTACAATTTTTGGCGTCAAGTGCTAGGGGATAACAAGAGTGGGAGAATTTTCACAATTATAATTTGCAGTTGTTTTTGAAAAATATTGAGTCTAGAGAAAAAAAAAATAATCGAAACTTTTTTCCGCTAAAACATCAATGAAAAATCCTATCATATTTGCTCGAATAACTGCTCTTGGAGATATTTGCAAAATAACCTGCATGAAATTTCTGAACGTATCTCGTTTTACCGCCTATTTTTGTCATCGTAAAAGTTCTTTTTTACTTACCTAGTCGTCACATATTTTTATTAAGCAGTTACGAACTCTTTATCCTCAAAAAGTATCAATTTTGTATAATTAGGTATTTGACTACCTTTGAGTTGTCTTGCTGTTCTGTTTATTCTGTTTATTTTTATTATTTTGAAAAAAAGGTGTTAGTTTCTTTGTTAATGCGCTCTTGTTTGCCTCTGTTACATACTTATGTTGATCCTCATTTACCTTATTTCAACTTGAATTCTCAAATTAATGAATAATAAATATATCTCTTTTCTAACATAACGTTTTAATCCTCGTTCATTAACGAAAAAGAAAACACATGTTAATGAGATTGAATTAATTGTGAACAGAGGTGTGCGTGGGCTCAATAATACCAAGTAGGTGACTCGATCGACTTTGAAAATGTGTAAGATTAATTAATTACTTAGGCGTACAAACGAATGTTTAATTTTGCTGTCTTTTGCTGGAGTAGAGAAGTGATGAATAATGATGAATTCATTAATTTTCGAAAATATCTGAGCCTAAGTGACAGTAAAAAAAAATCCAATACTTTTTTTTATAAGACCTATTTGACTACTCAGATATTAAAAAATTAGCATCAAACTCACATTTCTCTGTCCAGATTATATCTCAATTTACTTTAGTTTCGTAACATTTGAACCTTTGTTATTGACGTGACAGTTGGAAACATCGGCCGGGTCTAATCGCGAAGCTAAACTTATATATTATTATTCTATAGGCTCGATGAAAATATTTTCATTTGTATTACCATATTTGTTTACGATTACTACTATGAATACCTTTGTCTTTAGACCCTTCTGATCGTTACTGATAGCACAACGCGAAAACTTGACTTATTACAATAATTGTAGAAATACATTTTCGATTTATACTGAAATATTCAGTTCTATTTAGTTAATAGAATGGAGGTAGACGTGCATGACTTTTGCTTGACTTTTTCATCATCATTTCATTTTTATTCTGATTTTTTAATCATTAGAATCACTCAATAATTGAGATGTGTAGCATGAGTACAGTAAATTAGTGCAGTTTTTTTGCGCCAATTGTTTGAAGGACTTCCTCCATTTTCTATTTTATTCACTGTGACATTGTGAAAGATGCATCGATTACTTGACTTTTTTTTCTCTCAATTCATTTTTGTGAAGAATAATTCAAATGGACAATTGATTTAACAAATTATTGCGTAGTTGGTTATGGAACATATGTAGCAAAATGAATTTGATGAGTTGAAAAATTTTATTTTTCAATTTCACAAACACGTTTGCTATTGATGGTGCAAATCAAGAAGACTGGGATGAATAACGAGTGATAATAATTGTTGTAGGTTGATGGGAACGGTTGGAGCGATTCGGACAGGATGCTAGCCGGTCGCAAGCCCATGTTTCTTGACAGAAACATCAGGCACTACAAGAGATGGGCGGCCAAGATGATGAAGGCCCATATGGGATGTAGCCCAGAGAGAAATGTCGAGTATGCATCTTACTTTAGCATAAAGAATGAGCATTTCGTTATATACATTTCATATACACTGAGAGAGAAATATGCTTCGTACCAATTGTCTTAAGGTTGCTGTCGCCTCACTCACAGTCTCGTATTAGCTACTTTATGGATTTAAGCATTATATTTTTCATTAATCTTGCTTGCTGAATTGAATAATCATTGATGTTGGAAATTGACCTGCATTGGAAAAATTATGAAAAATCATCCATAATCAGTATCATCCCAAGTCCATTTTGCAATATAATTGGTGTTCTTAAAATCTTCCCGTTTCATAAATAAGTAACGGATATTTATTTTTATAAAAAAAAAAAAATAGAATACAGTAACGACGTAATCGACCGAGTTCAGTCTGTTTTAACTTGACGTTACTTTTCGCTGAACATCTCAAAAACGTTCTGCGGCTAATTTTTGGAAGTATTTATCATGCAAATGTGAATGAAAGGTCTCAAGAATGAGATTTATTTATAATTTTATTATATGATTTTTATACTATAGATGATCTTTCTTGAATTGGTACAATATTAATGATAAATTCATACAAGCATTTTTCTCCGATTAATGAAGAAAGAAACCATGCTCCAACATGTAATATAATAGTTATTCGAGTAATATGATTGTCATAATTGGAACTCAACTGGAGTCAGGAGACATGGAGTGAATCGAAGTAATCTCCTTTACAAGAAGGCATTCCTTCTGACCATGGAAACGTACAGCCGAAGTATATTTTTCTCTCCATGTAGAATTATCCGAAATAATGTGAATCACCTAAGTAATCAATGATAGCTGGGGAAACGGTCAAAAAATCAGTTTTGCTTCAATCTAAATCTTTTCCAAATATTGACAATTTCAATAGTTTGTAGCGCTCGAATACGAAAACGTTCAGACGTGTATCGATATATTTTATTGAAAATGGTCGAGTATTTTTTACAATTTCTAACAACTAAACATCGCACTTTTGTAGCATTTAGGATTTTTTCAAACTTGTTCATCATTCATTCATAATTGCTGAGGGCTTTACCGGGAAACCTGAATTTACAGTTCAGTAGCAAGATGGTCAATCAAGCCTGGCTTAACCCGCCGAAGTTTTCAACACATATCTAAAAAACTAAAAGAGATTTTAAAATTTGGTGTGGTACAAATTTATAGGCCTCATTTCAATCTAAAAAAAAGTCGGTAAAAAATGTCGATATTTCTTTCCATTTTCAAGAAATTTTTTGAATATTTACGCTAGACGAAAATCGATTTAACTCAAGTGATTTTATTGTATTGTAGACAAAAATTTTAATTCTAGATCGCGTTCGAAACATAATCGATCCTGGGTGTGATTATATAATTATTTCGTATTCTCTATCATTTTCGAAAAGTTTGTAGACGTCTAGACATTCTAGGCTTTCTGAAGTTTTGAGAATATATAGGGAGTTCACCAGTCATCTTTTTTCCCCGAACAATGAAAAAGGTGGTTTTACCAACCAACAGTTCTTTTTCAGGTTTTCGATCAAGTCACTTTTATTCGGTTTCTGTCCTTCTATTTTCCACCAGTACTCCTTTTTTGGGCGAAATTTGGGGTTTTCCAAGGATTCTTGAAAAGTTAAAGGGTTTCTGATTTTGAATATTTAGTTGAGTTGAGTGGTCACACAAAAACTACTCGACTTTCCGAAGTGAAGAGCAGCTCGTTTGAATTTCTGGAATTCCTGAATTTTTGGAGAAACTTGTAGAAATTATCGACTGGTCTTTTTCAACATCTTTTCTTTCAATTTATATCTCCTCTTATATCTGACGTTTAGGAAAAAAATATTTTTCGGTTTTTTTAATATATAACGTTTTTTTATTCTCTAAAATTTTTGAAAGTTTGTCCCATGACACTTTCCACTACATAATGTTTTCCACTCTATGCCTTTTTTTATACGAGACCGGTGGCGCGTGCTTCGCACGCGCATTTCCTTTTGCCGCCACAGTGACTGGCGTGGTGTTAGTTTTGGTCTTACGCTTTTCGATAATTTCGATATATATTGATAGTTTCCTTCGTCTCTCCTTTTTACAATAGGATCTCAATTTCAAACTCCCTCTTTGTATCTAAACATAGCTGATCAATGGATTATTTTTTCGTGAACATTCAATTATCACGCAAAAGAAATATTAGATTTATCTTTGTGCTAAAAACAAACAAAAGATAAAAAAAAACGAAATAAAGTGGCTAACCAGCTACCGTATGTTTATTTATGCGCAAATTATGATATCTTTACATAATGGGGAGAATGAGATAACCCGTATAATTATAGTCTGAAATAAAAAATTACCAAGCAATTCACGATATATTGATATTTCCAGGGCCATGGAGGGTGAAAAGTCCAGGGAAATGATGGAAACGGATAGCCCGGAAGTTATAACAGCCGAGGAGATAGAATGTATTTTCAATCTGAAAAGTTGGCGCATGCTCTTTATCTCAAGTAAAGAGGATTTCCTATACAGGCAAAACTGTTTCACAATAGCTAAAGAGGTAAAATTTCACTTTAAAATGTATTGCAACTTCTACTTAAATCTTGAATGAAGAAATAGGACAATAGAAGTAATTCTCTTGCCAGATGCCAAAAATTCGCGGTTGATGTAACTAGTCGATAGGGAATCTCTCACTGATTCTCCCTGAGATATTTATGGCAGAAATTTGCAGGAGAATATTTGTTTAGTCAATATTTTCTGAGTTATTGGAGCGAAACAGAAGAATCCTATTTCTGGGATTTTCTTGACTAAAAACACATCCGACTTTGATGTCTTTTTTTTTCTCGTAAGATTGAAATTCAATGATATGGCCTGGATTTGGCGAATGCTTCTCTTAGTAATCAATTCGATGAAACCTACTGACCAAACACTTTTACAGATATACATCTTAGAGGTCATGCATGAAATTTTATTGGGATACTTCCTTAGTTTGTCAGTGATCACTCTATTTTTCGTTCTTTCCGCGCGCAGTGCGAGAACCTCTCATATTTTACTTATTTTCAAATAATGACCGTGTTTATTCATAATTAATCAGAATTAATCTGGCTCTTCTTGCAGCCAAAAACGGTCAAGGAACCAGTAATTTTTCTTCAGATGGTGATAATAAACAAGATCATTTTTATTTTCTTCTTTACAGACGTTTCCGATATTCAAGATATTTTTCATTGGGGTATTTAATCTGTTCTTGCCAATGTAATTGATTTTCCACTGTATTTTTTTGTTTTATTGATTTCCATGTGATTATCAAAGTGTTCCATCTTCAATAGTTGAAGTGATGACGAAAAGTGATAACACACGTGTTTAGTGTCAAATGTACTAAATATTTTCAGATTAGTGCCCTGATGACGAATAATCTTGAATATTCGTAACGTACATTACTGAAAAATTACGAAGTTTTTGATCGTTTGTGGGCCCAGCAAGAAGCAAAATTAACTTTCATATTTTGATTTGTGATTATATATCGGAATGGGAGAGAATTACCCTAATTTTCATGAAACTGTTTTTTGTATTGCATATTTTTTTTTGTTTTGTTTTTTTTTTTTTTAATTTACGCTTCGATCCGATTTAGGATACGCCTCTGGCCGCGCGGGCTTCGCGCATTTACTTTTTCCGCCTACTGACTGGTGTCGCGTCGGTTTCGATCTTACATCTTACCATAATTCCGATATTTTTTCTTCGGTCTCTCCTTTTTACCATAGCGAAGATACCGCGACCGATCTCGGGGGTACCGATGGAAATCGACTTTTTCCTACCTTGTACAACATCTACTCGGTTGAAACCAATGAATACAATGCCCAATGGTCATTATATTTCTTCGTTCACCCAGTAATTGAAGGAAAACCATGAAAAATTTGTACAGCCGTTTCTTTCACGAAACTCCCGGTCAACGATGAATCCGAGTTAGAACTTGGACAATTCCATTCTATTATACCGTAAGGAGACATCCCGTACGGGAATTCGATTCTTGGACCTCTTGCGCCAAAGGCCAGCGCTCTAACAAGACGCCCACTGCCGTCACTCAAGTATTGCATGCTGAGTGCTCCAATGAACCTTTATAAGGCCATTCTTTCAAATTCTTAGTTGTGAAGTCATCTGAGAGAAATGTTTTCGAGAATTCTAATGGAGTCAAACAATATTATTCGCATTGAGTTAACTGTACAGTACAAATGATTTTCATCTCAACCTACAGAGATTGAAAGGGCTACTGAGGATTTAGAGAAATCTTGCCAAGGAAGTCGATTGAGCTCGATTTTTTTTTTTCGCAAATGTTGTTAATTGTTCAAATGTGATAGCCATAAAATATCTATGATAATAATAATGCTTCAACGATAGTGATAATTCTTTGAGGATCCTTCCCAGTATTTTTTTTAAAGAAAACTTTTGCAAGAAAATCAAATGTAAATTGAATGATAACTGCGTTAGTTGTCAAATGTTTTACATATGATCGAGTAACCGTATTTGATGATTCACTTTTTTTTAACTTGTTGGTGATGTCTATAGGAAGCCCAAAGTAGTTATATACCGTGTCACATTTTCTTATTTAATTTAACCCCTATTGTATATCGCAAACAAATCCAAAATTTCGAATGAACGGGACGGAAAAATTTGAGACGGTCTCTAAACAGCTTTTATTCTTCATTTTGATGCATACTATTCCTTATATTGATCCAATTATGAAAGAAGCAAAAAATTAACTTTCGCTTTGTTTATTGATCTATTTTTCTCCATTCGTGTATACCCAATTGACATTTGTCCTTGGGGGAATACAGGTACTTGAAAGTTTATCATCGAACTAGACATGGCTAATGTAATGGAAAGGAACTGTTCAAATTGGCTTGTACTAGCTTCAAAAATTCATTTATGGTGTTGGTCATACCGGAACAATGATAATTCGCAGCGTAAAATACTCATCAAATGTTGATTGAGAGTGACGGCCTGGCATCTATATAGGTCCAATGTTGCGTCATTAATAGTTTCAGAATCATATAAATTTCTCAGCAGAGAATTTTCTGGTAATTTTTCCTCTTCATTCGCAATAATGTTGAAATAATCTGTCATCTGTAGATTAAGTCTCTATGCAATGTTAACATGAGGCAATGTTAACAAGGCCGCCGAGCCGCCATGACAAAGTTTTTGATCCGGACGGTACGGCGTGGCGGCTGTGTATATTGCAATCTTATACTGTATTGAAAAAAACGTTTAAAAAATACTCCGAGCTCGCGAGATCCAAATTTTTTTGTAGAAAATAGTTTGGGGGGGTGTTCTGCATATTCTGTGAAAAAACTACATCGGTTCAAAATTTTCACGGGGGTGCGGGAAGGGTTCAAAGGGGAAAAATCGGATTCGCTATTTAAAAAATCAATAAAAATTTTTTTTTTAAATACTCCGATGTCGCGAGATGCCAAGTTTTTTTCACGAAATAGCTTAGGGGGGTGTTCAACATATTCTGTAAAAAAACCAGATCGTTTCAAAATTTCCACGGGGGTGCAGGGAGGGTTCAAAGGGGAAAAATCGGATTCGCTATTTAAAAAATCAATAAAAAAAATTTTTAAAAATACTCCGATGTCCCGAGATGCCAAGTTTTTTGCACGAAATAGTTTAGGGGGTTGTTCAACATATTCTGTAAAAAAACCACATCGGTTCAAAATTTCCACGAGGGTGCGGGGAGGGTTCAAAGGGGAAAAATCGGATTCGCTATTTAAAAAATCAGGAAAAAAATTTTAAAAAAATACTCCGATGTCGCGAGATGCCAAGTTTTTTGCACGAAATAGTTTAGGGGGGTGTTCAACATATTCTGTAAAAAAACCAAATCGTTTCAAAATTTCCACGGGGGTGCATGGAGGGTTCAAAGGGGAAAAACCGGATTCGCTATTTAAAAAATCAGGAAAAATTTTTTTAAAAAATACTCCGATGTCGCGAGATGCCAAGTTTTTTGCACGAAATAGTTTAGGGGGGTGTTCAACATATTCTGTAAAAAAACCAAATCGTTTCACAATTTCCACGGGGGTGCATGGAGGGTTCAAAGGGGAAAAATCGGATTCGCTATTTAAAAAATCAATAAAAATTTTTTTTTTAAATACTCCGATGTCGCGAGATGCCAAGTTTTTTTCACGAAATAGCTTAGGGGGGTGTTCAACATATTCTGTAAAAAAACCAGATCGTTTCAAAATTTCCACGGGGGTGCAGGGAGGGTTCAAAGGGGAAAAATCGGATTCGCTATTTAAAAAATCAATAAAAAAAATTTTTAAAAATACTCCGATGTCCCGAGATGCCAAGTTTTTTGCACGAAATAGTTTAGGGGGTTGTTCAACATATTCTGTAAAAAAACCACATCGGTTCAAAATTTCCACGAGGGTGCGGGGAGGGTTCAAAGGGGAAAAATCGGATTCGCTATTTAAAAAATCAGGAAAAAAATTTTAAAAAAATACTCCGATGTCGCGAGATGCCAAGTTTTTTGCACGAAATAGTTTAGGGGGGTGTTCAACATATTCTGTAAAAAAACCAAATCGTTTCAAAATTTCCACGGGGGTGCATGGAGGGTTCAAAGGGGAAAAACCGGATTCGCTATTTAAAAAATCAGGAAAAAAATTTTTAAAAAATACTCCGATGTCGCGAGATGCCAAGTTTTTTGCACGAAATAGTTTAGGGGGGTGTTCAACATATTCTGTAAAAAAACCAAATCGTTTCACAATTTCCACGGGGGTGCATGGAGGGTTCAAAGGGGAAAAATCGGATTCGCTATTTAAAAAATCAATAAAAATCTTTTTTTTAAATACTCCGATGTCGCGAGATGCCAAGTTTTTTGCACGAAATAGTTTAGGGGGGTGTTCAACATATTCTGTAAAAAAACCAAATCGTTTCAAAATTTCCACGGGGGTGCAGGGAGAGTCCAAAGGGGAAAAATCGGATTCGTAATTAAAAAAATCAATTTAAAAATTTGAACAAAATACTCCGAAGTGGCGAGATGCTAATTTTCTTGCACGAAATAGTTTGCGGGTGTGTCCAACATATTCTGTGAAAAAACGGAAGTGATTCAAAATTTCCACGGGGGTGCAGGGAGGGTTAAAAGGGGGGAAAAACGATGCTGTATCAAAAAAATCAATTTAAAAATTTGAAAAAAATACTCCGAAGTGGCGAGATGCTAATTTTCCTACACGAAATAGTCTGGGGGGTGTTCTACATATTCTGTATAGAAACCAAATCGTTTCAAAATTTCCACTGGGGTGCAAGGAGGGTGTGAAGGGGAAAAATCGAATTCGCTATTAAAAAAATCAGGAAAAAAATATTTAAAAAAATACTCTGAAGAGGCGAGATGCGATTTTTTTTCCACGAAATAGTTTGGGGGGGTATTCTACATATTCTGTGGAAAAACCAAATCGTTTCAAAATTTCCACGGGGGTGCGGGGAGGGTTCTAAGGGGAAAAATCGGATTCGCTATTTAAAAAATCAATAAAAATTTTTTTTTTAAGTACTCCGATGTCGCGCGATGCCAAGTTTTTTGCACGAAATAGTTTAGGGGGGTGTTAAACATATTCTGTAAAAAAACGAAACTGATTCAAAATTTCCACGGGGGTGCAGGGAGGGTTAAAAGGGGGAAAAAACGATGTTATATTGAAAAAGTCAACTCAAAAATTAAAAAAAAAAATACTCCGATGTCCCGAGATGTCAATTTTTTGCACGAAATAGTTGGGGGGGGGGGGGGGGGATCAACATATTCTCTAACAAAATAGGACCGCCTAACATTTTTCCTACAGATTCTAGGGAGAAGTTTTCTAGGGGAAAAATTTAATCTAGATTTTCTTGGAGAGGTTTTATGAGGGAAAATTAAAGAAAAATCGTTGAAGATTAGAAACAAAGTGTCACATAAAAACATCTTTATATATCGTTAGCTATATGTCAAACACGCGTAACTACCGAAAAAAACAAAAAGACGTACGTATTTGCAAAAACGTGTGCACAATGTTCAAATTGATATTATTCACGAAAAAAAATATTTTTTTTTGGCAGTTACGTGGTTTTGATAGGTAGCTACCGATATATGATGAATGACAAATTTTTAATTCGGAAAAGTAATAATGACTAACTGGATTTACAAGATGAAATCAAAACACTTTTATTGTCAAGAATGCAAATTCCAACAAAAATAGTACATCGGAGTATTTTTTTAAAAATTTTGAATTTATTTTTTAGATAGAATTGCCAGGGTTTTCGCCTTTTAACCCTCCCTGCACCCCCGTGGAAATTTTGAATCAGTTTCTTTTTTTACAGAATATATCCAACACCTCTCCAAACTATTTCGTGCAACAAAATTAGCATCTCGCAACATCGGAGTATTTAAAAAAAAATTTTTAATTAATTTTTTTAATAGAGCATCGGCTTTTTCCCATTTTAACCCTCCCTACACCCCCGTGGAAATTTTGAAACGATTTGTTTCTTTTACAGAATATGTAGAACACCCCTCCCCCAAACTATTTCGTGCAAGAAAATTAGCGTCTCGCCACTTCGGAGTATTTTTTTCAAATTTTTTTATTGATTTTTTAAATAGCGAATCCGATTTTTCCCCTTTGAACCCTCCCCGCACCGCCGTAAAAATTTTGAAACGGTTTGGTTTGTTCACAGAATATGTAGAATACCCCCCCAAACTATTTCGTGGAAAAAAAATCGCATCTCGCCTCTTCAGAGTATTTTTTTAAATATTTTTAAACTGATTTTTTTAATAGCGAACCCGATTTTTCCCCTTCTAACCCTCCTTGCACCCCCGTGGAAATTTTGAAACGATTTGGTTTTTATACAGAATATGTAGAACACCCCCCAGACTATTTCGTGTAAGGAAATTAGCATCTCGCCACTTCGGAGTATTTTTTTCAAATTTTTTTATTGATTTTTTAAATAGCGAATCCGATTTTTCCCCTTTGAACCCTCCCTGCATCCCCGTGGAGATTTTGAATCACTTCCGTTTTTTCACAGAATATGTTGGACACACCCGCAAACTATTTCGTGCAAGAAAATTAGCATCTCGCCACTTCGGAGTATTTTGTTCAAATTTTTAAATTGATTTTTTTAATTACGAATCCGATTTTTCCCCTTTGGACTCTCCCTGCACCCCCGTGGAAATTTTGAAACGATTTGGTTTTTTTACAGAATATGTTGAACACCCCCCTAAACTATTTCGTGCAAAAAACTTGGCATCTCGCGACATCGGAGTATTTAAAAAAAAGATTTTTATTGATTTTTTAAATAGCGAATCCGATTTTTCCCCTTTGAACCCTCCATGCACCCCCGTGGAAATTTTGAAACGATTTGGTTTTTTTACAGAATATGGTGAACACCCCCCTAAACTATTTCGTGCAAGAAGATTTGCATCTCGCCACTTCGGAGTATTTTTTTTTACATTTTTAAACTGATTTTTTTACCAAGCACCGGATTTTTCCCCTTCTCACCCTCCCTGCACCCCCGTAGAAATTTTGAAACGATTTGGTTTTTTCACAGAATATGCAGAACACCCCCCCAAACTATTTTCTACAAAAAAATGTGCATCTCGCGAGCTCGGAGTATTTTTTTTAACGTTTTTTTGAATACAGGGATCGCAATATACACAGCCGCCACGCCGTACCGTCCGGATCAAAAAATTTGTAATGGCGGCTCGGCGGCTGGCGGCTAGCTTCAGCCTCATAATGTTAACGGTAACGATCGTAAAATCTTACTACTCAGAGAACTCAAGCAGCAGAGAATCTACTGATATGTGTATAGGGTAAACCAATCGCTATTCGAATTTAACAATTTTTCCGGGTATATATTGATAGCAATAGATTTCCTCTGAACAACTCCCACATACACACACACACACACGTTTGTGGAAAAACATTATACACAGAGATACGCATACTTGGTCGTAAAAAAAATGGTATTTTAGTTATTGACTCTAATAGTGGTAACAACTTGATAGTCGTAAATGAGTGATTCTGAAAATGGCGAGCGTAGGTCACTCTGATTTGGACATAAACTCTCGGTGTGGCCCACTTGTACAACATTTTTTTGGATAGGAATTAGAGGCAACAGCAAAGTATTTGTCGAACATTTGAAATAGTGCATTTCCAGACTGTGGTTCTGGGGGAGATAGCCTGGACAACCTTTTTCCGCGGTGACTTGTACTTTTTCGGAACAGAGCTAATACCAATCCCCGAACGAGGACAAGTACAAGGCAATACGGAACAAAAAACAAAATCGGAAAAGAGGGTCGAAGTTTTCGACAAAAAAACTTTTAACTGATAACAATTATTAATTCATCTGCTACTTCTTTTCTCTAGACGAATTTTCTCACACAACAACATCTATTTACAATCTTTATTTTATTTTTTTAGAGTCACGCAAGTGTCACGAAAAATTTCAACTCTAAATTCCACCGCTGGCTGTCGAATTGGGCTACGAAAAATGTTGCAGATACTCAGCATCGACTTTGTCAAGACTGGCTGATGGGTCGTTATGAAAACTTGATTCCACATAGAACACGAGTGATTACCGATAACGATCAAGGCCGTTCACCTTATCGCTCTTATAATCGCTATCGTGTGGAGCGCGTCAAGTCTGAGACGACGTAGTTCATCTAGCTTCTCATTTAGCCGAAGATTGGGATAATCAAGAACACGAAGCAAACAATTATGGTGTACAGTTGTGAAAACGTGCGAAACATTCAGTAATGATTGTGTGTTGGCTGATGAAAAGGGTGTATGAAAAAATCCTACAAAATCTTTGTAGGATTTCCTGGGGGATATCCCATAAGAATCTTATAGGAATTCTATGAAAAACCAAATCTCTTACAATATTGGAATTCTCTAAAAAGAAAAATAACAGAAAAATTGAAAGTCCAAATCTTTGTTTTTTATCATTTCAAATTTTTATTACATACAAAAGCCATACAGGATTCCCATAAGTTTCATAGGGGAACATGGGGCTCCATCAACGGCCTCCCTAGAAAATACGTTCAACTACTGGTTCACTGATGACATTTTCAATTTATTGACCGTTTGATTATTATTCTTTTTCAACATTAGCGTAATTTTCGAGGGAAGATTCATATTCGGGAAACAATTCGTGGAAGTTTGGGACGATTTTAGAGTTTATGAATACTAGAAAACGTTGAGTAATTAAAAAATGTTGAAAATTCAACGTTCCGTCAATTTTAATTTCATTCTCAATTCCTGTTTAAAATGTTTGAAAAATATGGAATATTGTGAGACTTATAACAAGTTATAACATCTTTTTCAAATTCTGAAAAGTTTGAAACATTCCAAAAATGTTCAAAAAGTCTGAACATTTTTCTTGATTTCTCCTAATTCCTTTAAATACTTTTGAAAAATGTTCAAAAAAAACTTTCTTTTCGGGTAAATTGAACATTTTTGGTTTTCCAGAAATATGAATTCTCGCAATTTCAAATTATCAATGTTTTTCAAAAACTCTCGTCGATATTTCATTTTCAAAACGTTTAGAATTGATGTTGTTCTTCATTTCCACGGTAATTTTTTTTTATTTAAAAATTGTGGATCATCGGCTCTTTGATAACATTTTTACAATGCCCAAAAATTATTTTCCGAGTGCTCTCCTTGGAAATGACATTAATAATTCTAAAAAATGATGGTTAAATCATTCATTGAAAATGTTATTAGTAGAGGAAAAGTCCCCCAGAAATATTCTAAGGGGGCCATATGCCCAGCATTTCCCCATAAGCATCTCGTAGATTTTAAATTCTAAAGACAAGGTTACAATCCTCCATGGAATTTCCTACAATTTTTTTCATACGTTAAACACTGCGCGAGTGTGTGAAATTATCTATTCGCCCAATCGTTTCAACACCTAAATAATCATTCTGGTGAGAGCAAAAGTAAAATGTACAGCTAATGGAATTCAACAATCTTCATAAATTGTAATCTCATGAAAACAAAAAGGCAAAATAAGTATATAAATATTTTTTTATTTTTAAAATTATTGAAATAATTCAGTAGCGGAGTGGTAGAATATAATAATGCAAAGATGTCAAGAAATCTTATTTACATTGTCAATTTTGTCGAACTAATTATTTGTGCTTTCTTAAAAAAAATCAATTTGTTTGCCATTTCACTATTGTTACTTCTCTTCATCGAAATTGTTTCTTTTTAATTTATCGTTTATAAACATTTTCTAGAGTTTCATTGACGTGCATTCCATTGCAATTTTTTAGAGACATTGAGATTTTTGTATTTAATATTTTCCCAGCATTTCTTCTACATGATTGTATTGAAAAGTGATTTGTAGTCTATTTTTTTTACTAGCAATTTTTTTCAGGAAGTGAAAACAATATTTTGATGGAGAGAATTTAATTTCCTGAACTTCATGAAATTTCTGGAATTTCAAAAGAAAAAAAAAGATTGAATTTGGGACAATCATGTACATTGGACACGCATATAGTACCAACAATGGCCTCACTGACTTTCTTAATAAAACCACGAATAAAAGCTGTTCACGATAGTTTTTTGTACACTCTCCGCAATTTTCACCTGTTTTTAATTCCCAATCGCGAGCAGCTTTTAACGTCATACTGTACAGATTTTTCGCAATAATTATTTATCAACTAATCCCCCCTCCCCCCTTATTCGAAGAATGAAAATGTACGTTTTCAACGTAACTAGTGTATTTGTACAAACGTAAAACTAGGTGCTATAAATATTCATTCATACGGAATCCAAATGACTTTTTATTAAAGAACATTAAGACTTGTTTTATTATTTAGTCAATATTTTACGTATTGAAAATATTCATCTATGAGAGCAGATCATTATTGCATAGATGATTGAAACGAGATGAATCGATAAATACCAGAGGTAGTTTTGTTGTTATCTTGCAATGGGGACGATAAAACCTACTGTGACATTTTTTCTTTTTGTACCCACATTTGTTGTGACATTTTTGTTTTGGATTACAGTGATTCTCGAAACATCAAGCAACCAAAAAATTCAATGGAATTTTTCGATTCATCTTCTTTGTTAGTTCTCTATGAGAATGACTGACTAGATAATTCGATCTGAATCGTGATGGGAAAACTCGTGAAACGAGGCTGCAAGATGGAGCAATTTGGGGTAAACTAAGACGATAAAAAAAAAAGAAAGCAAAAATCGTCACACACACGCGCGTAGCTCAAAGAAATATGCAGTTTATTAATCGACTAATCATAAATTCCACAATGTTGTACAAACATTTAAAATAGGTATTAGTAAATTAATTAAGCATAATAATTAAACCAATTCGTACCTTCCAGACATCATCGAAGAAAAATTGAATTACTGATAAATAAATTTGATTGTTATTTGCAATTGAATAAACTAATTGTGTACAGGATGATCTCTGATGAAGGCACGGTTTATGTAATAATTATTTTTTATTGATTTTCCAAAGTAAATTGTTCGTAATATGTCGTATATTGTTTTTGAGGGTCCTAGGAACTTCTCAAAATCTCAAGAGTGGCGAGTGAAGCTCGTCACATTTTTCAATGCACAGAAAAGCAAAAAGTTAAGCATTTTTTTTTAAATAATTGCGCACAAAACATCAGCTTATAATGCAAAGTGATGAATTATTTTTACACAAGTAATGTGTATTACGAGTGACGATATATCTTTAGAGTTCAACTCAAGAAATTTCGTTTGAAAATGATTGGTCGAAATTAATGATTCTGAAGACAAGTAGATCGTAAATGTATAAAAACTAAGTCTCGATCATTTTTTCTTTTATTAAGGTCTTCCGAAAGCCTGAGTAACTTATGATCACTTATTATATATATTTTATTATAACGCAAGATGAAAGAAAAATACTAAGTGGTTAATTTCCTAATTATCGAATAAAATAAATAATTAATGACATTTAAAGTGAATATGTTGTACATGAAAATTTAACTGTATAATATTTTTTTTACGTCAATATATGAGTATTTTAATGTGCACGTACTGTGACCTCAGATACATACACGAAACCGTAGGATTATGATTTTTTTATAGTTAAATGTTTTCGATTGAACATGATAAATGAAGGAAATTCTGTGTAATATTAAAGATATTTTCAATCTGTTATTAAATCATGTTGTTTTGATTCATTGCCGTAATTTAGCAGTTGATATCTATTCTCTATATTAAACTCGTCATCTTTTCTCAATTTTTCTACTGTATTCCCCCCCCCCCCCTCAAGATGGAAATTAATTCTTAATTATGTGATTGGAAAGTACTAAGTTTTTGGACACTTCCGCTAGGTAGTGATACCTGTTACCATTTGTAGCATCAACATATTCATATATACTGTCAACTCATGTGAGTTGGCACCAGCACCATTTCGTTGTCCCTTTCGATAAAATTATATTCGTTTTTCAATAATTGATATCTTTTCGCCTCCATGGTCACAATTGGATACCCTATTTCCATATTGCTACATTTTTCTCTTAAAGCAGATTGTCTGCGTCCTACCATGGCTCTCCCATCATTACATATTGTAAAGAATGGTCATAATATCTTCGAGTATGACAGAAAGTACCAAAGTACTCATAATCTATAATTCAAACAAATCTTTCATAAATTGTCATGGTATAATAATAATCTTTGCATATGTATATAATATTATGGATTTTATGTTTCGCTGCCAACGGAATTCGACATTGTTCTAACAATATTTCGGTAAAATCAATTCTATTATACCTATAGTTCAAAACAGTTGGGACAAAATGAAGAGGAGGATTGGGCCGGTAAGTTCTATAAACTCATTTGAAAAAACATTAATTGCTATAATGTTCATGAATGGATACCAAAGCAGGCAATTGAAGAAAAGTCTAGACTACGTTTTCTCCCTTTGTTGTACTGAAATGCTGTGTTGTGCACTCGATACAATTTTTTTTTTATTTACGCTTCGATGCGATTACGCATATGTAGCGACCCTCCCACGATGCGGATGGAAACCGAATTCTTCCCAAACTATACAGCATTCACTAAGTTTGACCCAATGAATGCGATACCTACTAGACTTTACATTGCTTGGGACAATCCACAATTGAAGGAAAACTCCCGTTCGATTATGAATCCCTATGTAATTCGAGCGCTGGATAATTCCACTCTACTGTATACCAATTGGAGAGTCCCCAAGCGGGGACTCGATCCGTGAACCTCGTGCGCCAAGGGCCAGCGCTCTAACCACTCTGGTATAGCCGTCGATAAATACAAATGTAATGTGCCGCTATTCAATTTATGATATCTTAAGTTCATACTTGAGGACTAGCCGGGAAGATCCATTAGGAAAAAATCTAAACCCAAGCGTACTTTACGGCTTAATCCCTTACCAGCCGTTGCGGATAAAAGAAAATTGGACTCTCATCCATAGCCTAATTTATGACCTGTTTTTCTTTCCCTCAACAGAGGTATAGTTGTTCATCCCTCCCACTAAATTTCGCAAATTCTCTCATTACTTCTATGGAGTTGGGCCTTATTCCAACCAATTACAAACTAGCCTAGTCGTTTTGGGCTAGGCACCCCCCCCCCTCCTCCTCCTCCGGTTCATCAAACCTGTCCTCAAATAAATTTAAAACGAGTCAGTTATTTTTAGAATTTTAAAAGGTACCATGCTATTCCAGGCCATTCTTGGACATTCAAAAATTTGTGTTATCTCCCAGTTGCGTCAAGCAGTCATGTAACAAATAAAGCGAAAATACAATACTGTTTTCAAATAAAATGTGTATATGTGTTTATTATTCAATTGATTATGAAGAAATGGTGTTTAATAACAAATTAAAACCTGAAGTGATATTAATCTGGTAGCTTGAATGTATCGTCTTCTTGATGTTTTTAATGGTGCAGCAATTGTACACATATAACCGGTCCTTTTAAGAATATTTTCAGAAAAAAAAATTAGCATGAATACCCTCATATATGAATATATATGACGTAGCCTGAACAATTTTTTGTGCAGTCCAAACGAATTTTGCTGCGCTGCGCTACAGTTTTGGAAATAATTAGAATTTCCTGATTTGAAAATACTTAAATCTATTTTTCTGCCCTCCGGCCAGAAAGCGGTAACTTTCGGGCCGCTTCGCTAAACGAAGTTACCGCTTTCCGGCTTCGTCGAGCAGAAAAATAGTATACACACCTCGGCCAGCAAGTAAGAAAGCCTCAGATCACATTATTGTCGACCTCGGCTTCGCCTCGGCCAACAACTAAATGTGATCTGAGACATTCCTTACTTTGCTGGCCTAGGTATGTAATCTACTATTCTTTTTTTTCAGAATAGTATAATCCCGTAAATGAGAGATGTAGAAAGAAAAAACGTGAATATCATGGAAAGTACATTCGACCAAGTGCCCTTTATGAAGGGTCGATTTTGAAAATATTTCGATAACTCACTTGCAATTCACTTTGAAAGCTAATAGACATGCTGATCAAGTCGTTCAGGCAATCGAAAGTCTATCGACGGAAAATATACCGATCTTAGACCTCCCGGAGCGCGAATTTCGAGTCCCCGACGGCAAAATCCAGGTGGTGAAGCAAGCGTTCTCCGTTGCATTTTTCTGCATACAACATACAGAAATTTTGGGAACTATGTAACATTTTCACCAATATCGAAATTGTAAATAAAAATTTCAAATGTGTGCATTTTCGAAAGAAAAGTCGAGGTTCAAATATTTTGCATATTAGCAAAAATTTTGAGCACGTCCAATTTCTGTAAGATTTTCAATACTACTAAAATTTCTGCCAAATCTTCTATTCGTTCTCATCTTTCCAACTTTTTTACTCCGATAATTAAGTCTATTTTTATCACTTTACATTTCGAAAATTTTTTCCGGTTCTTATAATTCTTGGTTTTTTAACTTCCCGATCCCAGAGGGAAGTTATTGTAATCACCCCGAAAATGAAAAGTGGAATTTTCAAGAAATTTTCACTTTTCTCGATGTTTGATATCATCCGGACACGATTTCAGAGAAGTGGCCGTATGTGTGTGTGTGTGTGTGTGTGTGGTCAAAACTTTGTTTAACGTTTCCGACGGGACCACTGAACCGATTTATCTTTTTTTTTTTCTGTTCGACGCGTCCTGCTGGTCTCCAGGTCTGAAAGGAGCGATTTGTCGAAAAACTGATTCTTTCAATTGTTATTAACAAATTGAATTGTTTATGTCGCTCTATCGCAAGAGGGGTTGGAGATACGAAAAAAAATGGTGAATCAAAGTTGTTTCCCGCAAAAAAATACATATTTAATGTTTTATGCCTTTTTTTATTAACACGCATAATTAATTAATTAATTGATTAATTAATTATCTTACACGGAAATTCGAACTTGAACTTTTCATTTTTTCTTCAATCGACGTGTTTCGCTAGTGTTCAGGTCTGGAAGGAGTAAAAATTTGATACAACAATTCCTTCAATTGTTATTAACAATTTCAATTGTTTAAAACGCTCTATCACGAGAACGGTTGAAGATAAACAAAAAAGTTTGTGATGAATCTTGTTGCTCACATGAAAATACACATTTTATATTTTATGTGTTTTTTGCGTAACTGTCATAATTAAGGTAATATCGTTTAATTAATTAAACACACACACACACATCGGGAAGTTATTGGTCTGGCCCGTCGAGGGCCACACCCACATCCCGTTTATTTTTTTTAAGATCATGCTAGTTTTTTAATATCATGAATTAATCAAATTGAAATACATCGTTTTGAAATATGTTGTGTCGCCAATGGCGGACCACTCATTGAACCCATTACTATTACTAATTACTAAAGTATACGTTTTGCAACACGGACTCTCCTCCTATCTCTAACAGGATCCCTTTCCGTACGATCTAAACAAAAACGTTCGCTCATGAGGATTCAAATGTCAGTTCACATTGAACGTTCCTCTAGCTTGGGTCAATTTCGCGTTCCGATTTCACGTTCCCCTCTGTCAATATTCCTTATTCCTTTCTCTCTTCACAGCCGTTGTGCTTCCGAGACTCAAGCACGGCGCTGCATGGTAGGGGCAAAAAAACGAAGAAAAAACGAGCTCAAATCGTTTTTGTCATCCCGGAAATAACATTTCTGGGTCTTTTGTTCCCTCTTTGGTTGACCAGTGTGGCCCAGAGTGTTTCCCGCAACATATAATTCCCCAATTCGTGAATATCAATTCTTTGGAGTGGACCATTACGGGGGGGGGGGGGGGGGGGGGGGGGGGGGAACGAATACAAGTGTTGGGGACAACGAGGCACGCGATCGAAGCCCCCGCAAGAGTACCAAGGAAAACTCGTCATATTGTTTTTTTTTTCTCCACCGTGCCACTTTGTGAATAATCAAGGGAATCATGGCTGATGAAACAATGCACATGGAAACTAATGAAGATGTCATCACAGATTCATCAGACTGTGATCCAGCAATTGAGTGAGTGATATCAATGGGTTGCTGTCTCTCTCTAACTTGTACTTGATTTTACGATACTCCAATTGTTACGTACCCAATGCTCTGCATATGGTGAGGAGAGAGGGCAAGTGAGACGTATGACTCAATTTCAAAAGCGTTGTACAAATTTTTAGAAGTTTATGCAACTAATGATGGTAAAAAGTTGACCCATTGTTTCAGGGACTTGCGAAAATTTTCGCGACTTTCCCCAAGCTCGCTCGTTTATACTAGTCACTGGCAATTATTTTTATGAACGGAAATTTAGAAATTTTCAGGCTTATTTATTTGCATTTTTGCAGTGTCATTTGAAATTAAACACTGGGTTCTCTATTTCAATTTTTGCTTCATTTAAGATAAGAAGCGAAGTGCGAAGGATAATATTTGTGGATCCTTTGAATTACCTTCCAATGATTATTTTTGTAATTACTGAAACATAAAAATTCAAAATAAGATAAATGATATTGTCTTAGTGTGAGCAGTTTTTTCCCATTCGAACTGATAACAGATACACGAGGTACGAATGGCATAAGATAGAATGTTTATTTTCGAATTTCTTAGTTGTTCAATATGTGAAATGGACAATTCAGAAAAGACTGTACTGATAGAAAAATACAGATTTTTTTTTGAAACAGTAGGTAGTGCCCCGCAATTCCTCTGTATTTTTTTCAATCTTAGAAAATATTGAAATTTTGAAATAATGCAATTTATTAAGTTTCTAAAACTGTTAATTTTTTTTAATTTTCTGTTTTTTTTTAATACGATTTTTCCTATTATGAAAACGTGATGGATTTATATATGATTTTTCATATTACGGAAAAACGACGCACTTTGTTATAATAGGATTTTTGAGGTAAGGTTTCTCGGGTTTTTACACTCCAAACTTTCTAAATTCAGAGTAACTTTCAGGGCATTATTTCAATATAATAGGGTTTCAACTAAACGAGATGTTTTAATTCAAACTGATTTCATAATTTGTCATGAAATTTAGTTCATAGGTCGTTGAGTATATTGAAAAATAATTCTTAAATTTTCGTAGAATGTTTGGTTGGGCACGCTCTAAGCGACGTGCCGAAAGTGTCTTTCGTCTGCTTTTTAGTTTCTTGAAAAATCTATCGTTGATAAATATTGTACAAAATGGAAATGTTGTGTTCGATATGTATCAGTGAAAACTGACTTCGGATTAACCACTTTGCTACTGAAATCATACTATCATATTAATTTTCGTATTCTAATATTCCAGACAAGCCGAGTTGGAACTTGAAGGAGCAAAGAAATATTACGAAGAAAAACAATATAAATCGGCCTTATCATCATACACAAAAGCCATAGGTAATTTGATGAATAAATCAATAAATAACAAGTAATTTGATGTTTCTTATATTGCTGCGACAAAATAAAGAGCCTGATTGAATTACACTGTAATCTCCGCTATAACATGGAGAGTTTATAACTTCATCACGTACTGGAGAAGATGCCTTATCATCAATTAATGAATTACCGCCTTATATTTATTTTCAGAGCTCTGTCCCGATGTGGCCAGATATTATGGAAATCGTGCAGCATGCTACATGATGTTGGATCAGTATCGGGACGCATTGATAGACGCTAGAAAATCGATAGAAGTTGACTCTAATTTCCTCAAGGTACTGACAATAATTTAACCAATCACAAAGTCCTAATTTATGTTAAAACAAAAGGAAAGTTAAAACAACATTCAGGCCTACTATTTTTACATGGTTGTCCTACTAATTTAGTTTGCTTCATTAGATTTCTCACTCATCAGCGTCAGATCACCTCTCTCCACAATGATAATCCCATCAAATTACATAAAGGTGTTCCTCAAGGTGGGGTCTTGTCTCCCCTTCTTTATAAAATCTACGTTGCTGAGGTAGACCAAAATCTCCCTAATGGCGTCTCAATTTCCCAATTTGCAGATAACATAGCACTGTATCATAGTTTCACTTCATTAAAAAAGGGTTTCGGGAAGGTTGAAGATGCAATTAGTGTGGTAAATTGTAGGCTTTGCGATATTGGACTTTCTCTATCTCCTGAAAAAACTGAGTTGATTCACTTCAATAAGAGACGACGCCCTCCAATTTCAACAACGGTTCACATACAGGAACATCCCATTAAGTGTACCAACACCGCCAAATTTCTCGGAATTGTGCTTGATTACAAGCTTACATTTAAGCATCACCTCATGAAAATTCATGGAGCTGTCCTTAAATCGCTTAATGTCATTAAATTCCTCAGAGGAGTATGGTGGGGTTCTGATCCTGAAACCTTAATAGTTTTGTACAAGGCCTTTGTCAGATCGGTGATTGATTATGGGATTTTCCTCTATTATCCCAGTAGGAAGACTCAACAATCTAAACTCGAGAAAATTCAATATGCAGCAATTCGTCTTTGTTTGGGGTTCCGTAATTCTACTCCAGTCAATGTGCTTATTGCTGAAAGTAAACTTCCGCTTATTGAATATCGAGCAGCCTTCTTATGCAAAAGTTATCTAATGAAGGTTCTTTCCAATAAAAACCTCCAGATCTTGTCTACTATAGATAACCTTTTTATTAGTGGTGATGGTAAAAATTCCAAAAACAGGCTCATTAAAAAATGTATACGTGAAATTATTCCTCTATTAAAAACTCTTCGTTGTGTCAACAATTTAAACTTGCTAACAGTCAGTTATGAAACAAGCATTTTGGTCCTGCCTTATAATCAAAATAATGACTTCATCTCTCATCAAAATAATCTGACAAATGGCGTTATTGATATCTACACAGATGGTAGTAAGATGGATGGTGGTATTTCTACAGGCTTGGCCTGCTATTCCCCACAACTTAATATAAATCGCTCGTTCAGCATGGATATTCACGCGTCCGTTTATACTGCCGAATGTGTGGCTATTGATAAAGCCATGGATATCGCCTTAGGACACATTGATTCTAAGGTGACAATAATAAGTGACTCTCTTAGTGCTCTTCAGGCTCTGTCGAATCCTAACTTTGAGCTAACTAACTAGTTTTTAAACTAACTTTGAGCATTAAATCTAATTTCTATGTCTTGGAGGTAAAAAAAAATTGGGCAATTTCTTTGCCGTTGTTATAACGGTGGTTCTCTTAACCTGGTCTGGGTCCCTTCTCATTCAGGCATTCTAGGCAATGATAGAGCCGATCAGCTGGCTAAATATGCGACGGCTAATGATATTGATGACTCACTGAAGGTTCCTTTCACGGATTTTCGTGAAGTTTTTAAGAAAGAAACTTGGTCACGTACTTTTGATGCCATCAAGGTGTCAGCCCAAGGAGTGGCTCCCAAGGGTGTCAATTATTTCAAAGGGTTTTTTAATACTCGTAAAAAGCCTTGGTTTGCTAGTACAAATCTCCCTAGAAACATTATAGCTTGAGTTAGTTCTACTAGGGCTGATCATTACCATCTTGCTCATTCACTGGGCCGGTTGGGGATCATCAGCTCTAGAGACTGCGCATGTGGGACTTCGGAGAAAGACTTAAATCATGTTCTTTGGCAATGTGATAAGTATGAGGAGCCTAGGGCAACTCTAACGCAACGTCTGAGAGCTTCTGGGTCGTTCCCCCCGTATCATATTAATGTGTTTCTCAATACACTAAATATTCCAATTTTACATATAATCAACGATTTTTTCGTTGCAACTAATCTTAAAGTTTAGAATTAATGAAATCTTGATTTGTATCGAATAAGGAGTTAAGGAAAACGATATTTGTATTATGGTATATTTTTTCTCTTATGTTACTTAACATTTCAATTATGTAAATGTTGCGAATAAGCCGAAAGGTTTGAAAGCTTTCAATAAAAAAAAAAACATTCAGGCCCACTAATTTCAGCATATCTCTTCGAAATAAAAACTAGTTCCTTGAAGATCAATAACCTGCAAGCCATTGGTGCTGAAAATCAATAGGAGTTGCTTTAAGTTTCCTGGAAATAATCAAAATAATTTCAACAATTAGAGGCTGCTTCTTTACTTATTTATTTTTATATAAAGAGACTTTTTTATGAAGTTATGAAAGAATATTTAGACAGAATAATTTCAATGTAAATCCCGCAGATAAGACTTATTTGGTCGATGGTCAATAAGCAGGGATTCATAGACGTCAAAAATTAATAGAAATTGATTCGATTTTCTTAACAATTATCAAATCAATTTCAACAATCAGACTTCTTATTTACTTATTTATGTATTTTGACTCAAAGAGACTTCTTAGGAAGTTGATAAATTATTCAGGGACAATAATTTCGACCGATCATCATAAATAAAAACGTATGTATTTGATCGTCAATAGGATAGAATCTGCACACACTCAGAAATCTATAGAAATTATAATCATCATGATTTTGACTATCAGAGATTCCGTACTTAATTCTGTTCTGTTCAAAGAAGTTTTTATAAAGTTAACAAATACTTAGATCGAGTCATTGACAGATGTTCCTTCAAAATAAACCCTATCCATTCGATGATTAATCATTTGAAATTCTGGGTAAAAATAATGACCGTGTTACCTTAATTTATGTTGCAATGACCTGCATCCTTGTTATAATTTTAATAAACACGGCGTTATCAACTTCAGGGCTATACGAGAGTGGTCAGATGTTGTTTGAAACTCGGAGAAATAGTTGAAGCAGAGACAACACTAAATAAACTGACACAAATAGACCACACAAAAGGAAAACAGACAACCGCAGAGTCCACTGACTTGGTGTATGTAAAACGATTTCTGCGGGAAGCGGATGATGCATTGGCGATAAAAGACTACCGTAAAGTGAGTATCAGAAATTAATATCATAAAATTTGGTCTAACGTACAGCGGTTTGAACACAACAAATACATAACTTCTCTTTTATACCAGCTATTGTAAATCGTGGTGGAAAGGAGCCTAACTTTATATTTAAATTACACAGTACAACACAATTGCTAGGATACGAACTTGGAACATGTAACTTTTAAAAGAATTTGAAATGGAATGTTAGTGTGGCCCTTCATGGATAGAATTTGGAAAATTTAATTCTAAAGATTTCCTTGAGAACGCCATAGCAAGTGGCTGAACACAAAAATGTTTTGAACTATGTTTCATAAAGAATTTGAATTAAAAACAAAATTTTGTATGTGATATCCTCTAAAATGACAGGCTCACGAGATATGTCATGAAGTATTGAAAATATCGAGGCTTTCGTCGAAGAATTAAATAAATAGTTTGATGGAAAATCGTCCTCGCGTATTTTCTGTAAAAAAAATGGGATTTCTAACCACAAAAATTTCCATAATTTTCCCGTCAACTGATTCATTTACGAGATATAGCTCATAACAATAATACTTTCAAGCTGTGATATCTGCTGAATGACGGATGCTCGCGAGAGAAAAAAAAATTGAATTGATTGAGTAGTGGAGGCAGCACTATTGGCTAAGGAACCACAGACACACACACACACACACATATCTCAAATGTACGACGGGGCTTTGGTGTAGTGGGTAGAGTGTCTGCCTACTATTCTAAAGGTCCCGCGTTTGATTCCCGCTCACTGCAAATATTTTTTCTGAAAAATATTTTCTCACGGACTCCGACCGATGGCAGGAACATTCCGTGTTCGTGTGCTATCGGCGGTATCCATGAAGTGAGACCGTGAGCCGGGACCGAACGCGACCCGTCGCGCGGGGGGGGGGGGGGGAGGGAGGGTTCCATCGTAGACGCCCGCCATCGTATCACAGGGGTTTCTGGAGGTTTACCCTGTGATTAGAAATACGATGAGCGGAAATGGCCAAGTCAGCCCCAGCTGCAATGGGTGGGTACTCTGATCCGTAGTATTGCCCATGAAGTAATGCCTACCAGCGGTTACGTGGGTGAATACGAATAGAGAAAGAGTAGAAAAAAAAAAAAACATATCTCAAATGTCGAGACCAGTAAAAATTTAATGAATTTGACACATTTCAGTTTCAGGGTGATTCTAATAGGTCCATCTGGCACCAAATTAATAATTCATTACACTAATAATAATTTCCATAGAAACGTAATTACACTGTAATTAATCAATTATCGATCTCATTGAATATCTATAAAAGAAACCTTTTTTTTCAAGGTTGTTTACTGCATGGATCGGTGCTGCGATGTGAGCAAATACTGTGCGCGATTTAAACTTATGAAAGCAGAATGCCTAGCATATTTGGGAAGATACCAAGAAGCTCAAGAGATAGCAAAGTAAGTTTTACTTTCCAATATTTCGTATCTGATATACATGACACATTATTCATCTACTCTTGCGTCAAACATCACCTACTTCATAAATTTCATTCAACTCGTTATTGCTATAATTCTTGCACCCACATCAACGCCTCCACGGTGACGATCCATAACTTATGCACTTGATTAATTCATTTTTTTCTGGTTTTCTACACAGTGATATACTCCATGTGGATAGGTCAAACATCGATGCAACATATGTACGTGGAGTGTGTTTGTATCATCAAGATAATGTGGACACAGCGCTCATACATTTCCAGGAAGTACTACGACTCGCTCCAGATCACACAAAGGCATTACAAATATATAAGGTATTTTGCAATTTGATCAGATTGTTTCATGGCTCATGAAACAAACATAGGCCCAATTCTACCCTGCAATTTTTTGTTATACCAAGTCTAGGTTTCATATTGACACATTTTCTTTATGGGGATATTCTGTAATTTTCCCAAATCTAGATAATTATAAAATTAGCAACTCTTTGGGCTATTAGTAAAAAAATCAATCGTCAACGAATCGTGGGTGTGTTGGTTAACAACTCTCGCCAACGGTTTCTCGGGCACCAATTCTGCAAGTGACCTCAATAGTGATGCGAGCGAAAGGCTTTCACGTATTCTGGACAACCCATTTCATTAGCAGGATATTTGACTTCTTGAAAAAGTTTGGGAACGAACCGTCTCCGGGAAAATCACAAATTGGGAAGGTTTCTGTAAAGATAAAGGGGAAAAGATTATTATTTTGCCTCATGAGAGACGTACCACAAATGAAGGGCAAATTGCGCTTCAAAGTTTTGTGAATTGTAAAAATCACCTGTGGATTTTTTTAGATTCACCTTAAACATTTAATTATTTAGTTGTTCTAAAGAGATTACGAATTCCTGTTGGCTCAAGAAATTTCATCGTTGGTACTCAAATGTCCATATTTGACTTGGCTTGTTTGTATTTTTTTTTCGCTCATATCAAGGACAAAGCGCATATTTGCTAAAAATACAGTGCAACCTCTAAATGTGCCTGCGGTCTTGTATAGTTGTTTTAAAATCTAAGGAAGATATCAGTATTTTGATGGAAGCTTTATATGAAAAATGTGCTATCTGTTACGATCCTAACGCTCAAAATCGTGTAGAAAACTCGGGTGGAAGGTGAACCCCAGCAACGAACAGACCGCAACTAATCACGAATACTAAGTGATTCTGAAGGAAAAAGAGGGATCGGATTGTGTGGGATAAAACACTAAAGTGTAAGATAGTTTATAGCGTAGGGGTCATACAACTATAGATCATAGAGAAAGAAACACACGCGTTCGCTTTTTGACTTTAAAACACTATTTATTTGTAAAAGAAGAAAAACCAACATAAAACCGGTAGAAATGTAGAAGTAATAGAAAGATAGAAACGAAAAGGAGCAAGAATGAGTAACCAAATTTGTGTGACTTACAGTAGTAATCGAAAAAGAATGGGTGGGTAGCGATCGCTCGGTTTCAGTTGGTGGCTGGTCTCCTCAGTAGGTCCTCTGGTCCACGGGTGAGCGAGAGAGATGGTCCTCTGGTCCACGGGTGAGCGAGAGAGATGGTCCTCTGGTCCACGGGAGAGAGAGAGAGATGGAACTTCGGTTGATCGTTCGATGTAGTTGGAGATTTCGGAAAATGCACTAGTTGGGTATTTCTCGGTTTAAATTTACTGGAATTAATTCTTCGGTATTCGTTTAACAGTGCAAAACTGAAGAAGAAAGTCGTTCAATGGTATATTGAGTGACTGTGATTTCGATCTCTTCAAGATACTCGAGAGTGTAATTTGAACAGGCAAGGGGGGCGTCCAAAGAAACAGAGCTGCAGCGTTTTCACACAACTAGGAAAAATCTGGTACTGGCGGTCATGATTCCTCATGACTAGGAAGAGTAAAAACTGACTGCTTTTCGGGGATCGGTGGTCCATTTTATTGACGTTGCAGGTCGTTGAAAAATGAGTGGGGGTTCAACCTAGGGCGAAGTTCAAAAAGTGGAGACGTTTTCCTTGCACGTGTAAGGCTGATAACGTACCCTACTTTTTATCCAGAGTTGCTATGGGCTTCAAACGGTCCATGCCGAAATCACGTGAAACTGGTGCATGCATCGAGAAATTCTTCGAAGCGATCATAAAGATGTCACTTTAATGGTTGTGGGAATCATCGGTTCTACGATGTCGCAATCCCACTTCGTTTAATTTTCGTGTAATTTCACCATAAGAAGAAAAAAGTGTATCCGAAACTGTACGTTTTCAGATAAGAGGCCTCGGTTGAGCCAGCCCCTGTAGCCCGAGCGCTCCACTTTTACGACTTCCAGCGGGGAAGGGGGGCCCCGCTCGGGCCATCTGTACGTCGCCTATGCACGCGTCCCGGTCAAATTTATGACTTTTTACATTCCTCAGTTTTGATAAGGTTCTGTTGATCCCTAATTTTTGAACTATTTTATTAGAGATTTTTCTGGCCTTTGAAAACTCAACGCTCGATTCATCTGTGCATTTCTGTTTATTTGTTGGGGTCATTACACGACTTCGAACGACTTTTCGCGAATTTTTCTCTTCTCGTCATTTCGTGCATACGTCAATACAGATTTTCTTCTTGGGTTTAAAAAATACGCGATCCGCGACATATCCACAGTAGATTCCCATGTATATGTACATGCAGTTTTGGATGTAGAAATTTTTGTTTAGATTTCAAAAATGGTCAGTTGCTCGTTCCGCTTATTTAAAAGGTAAATATTAGTAATTTTCAAATATACTTAATAGCAGATGAGTAGATGGGGAAAATAGGACTCCTAAATACAAGAACTTGTTGATATAACCAAGTACTATTTTTCCGTATAGTTACTCATTATTCCAGGAACCTTCAATGATGAAATTTAAAGAGAAACGAAAGTCTTGAAAAAGCGTGGTGAGACGTTGTTATACCAATTCCCCACATCGACAAAGGTTTCACCATTCGTTGTATACACGTTCGTTGTATTAATTCCTAGCAAACGCGCAATCATTATATGAGACGTCATAATCGTCTGTTTTTTCTTGTATTTTCCTTGGTACATGAGTTCTTTTTACCGCAAACGTCACAAACGGCTTTTCTGTTCATCCATTGATTAAGTGTGTTTGTCTCTTATGAGAAAAAATAGTAAACGGGCAAAAAATATTGAACAAAATAGTATCTGGATATAATTCAAGCAATTCCAAAGCTTGTGCAAGAAATAATCCAATTGCGACTTTAAAATCATGTAATGAATGTGTGCCCTCTTTGGGGCATCAAAAAAGTATCCCAATGCTCAACTTTGTTGCCGGATGTCTGACGCTTGTGGAACATTTTGGTCTAAATGAACGTGTTGTAAACAAATGGAAGACCCATATTCGCGAAGGTATTTGTTGGATTTTGTGAAACGTATTTACGGTCACAATGCAACTACCTCTATATTGGCTCATTACCTGCCCGTCCGGAAGGGACGATTCAATTGCTTTATGGTTCTTTCCAGAAAGTGTAGAAAAAGTGGGAAAATACTTTCAATAAGTTTTTCCCAAATGAGGATCTCGAGCCTTATGGCAAATAGAGGGTGGAGGTAATGACGCATGGGGTGGGGACTATATTTGAATCCCAGGTATACAAAATAATCACCAATAGTTGAGGTGAAAAACGGTTAGTTTTGTACAAATCTCTGTACTGAGCACACGTACCTTCTGATTAAGGAGAGTCAAGTATTTTGAATAAATAGTTGAGTTGCTTTTATATATTCTTGTTTCCTTTTTCTTTAACCTCATAATCCAATAGTATTGATACTAAGCTCCATCAAAATGCTGCTTTCCAAAAAGAAAATCTTAGTAGACATCTCAATGGATGTGGGCGCTGTTGGTGTATGAAGTAAACGCTGCTACTAGTATTGTAACATCTGGTAACGATAATAACTTCACAGATGACATATCTCAGACTGAATATTACATTAGTGTGTTACTTTGATCTAGCTTGTGCCGTTTCTTCAATAAACCATTGAAACGCGCGCTGTGCCTACGCACCCAGCCGTCGCCGGCGCAGCTTACACCCGTGATTACTCCTTAATTGTGCAAGTTCTGAAAAACAAGGATGGTACAACAAAAGATCTGTATGTTTAGTTGTCTCAAGGAATCACTGGTTTTAAATCGTTTTTGCTCTACCTATCACCATCTCCGCGGTCCAAATGTTTACATCAATACGCGTTATAATAGACTAATTTCTTCCAAAAACTGATTCGAGAGAAGTTAAATGGAGACCCTTCGATTGCGATATCAATACACGTTCGCGAGAAATTGTTGTATAAAATTTTAGCGAGATGTCATGACACAATGAGCTCGTAAAAATCTAGGATCCAAAAAGTTTCAACCACACACTTTTTCATTTGAAGATTTGCAAAATTAAAAAAAAATCCAATAAATTTGTTAAAATTTTCACAAATTTGGAAAATATTTACAACTTCAACGGCTAGAAGAAATTAGGAATGAAATATTTACGCTCTCTAGTTAGATTTCGATTTTGACTGGCACCTTTTTAGGTTTGCTCTTGGTTACTATGGATGTTATCAGCATACTATTAGAGAATGGGGTGTAACGAGTCGTTTTCCAAAATTTTCATTTGTGGAGGAAGGTATGGCCAAATATAAAGAGATTGGATATCAAAGGAGATATAATCTCTATCTCGAAGATTGCTATTAGTTTACATATAAAAAAAATACTCATCTTATTATCCTATATTTGGGTTGAGTTTTTTTTTATGGATATCTCCAAATCTATCAAAGGTACCAAAGTTTTGAAAACAATCTTCTTTGTAAGGCTCAGTGCTCTGTACGAAAAGATTTCTACAATTCATTGGTTAACTCTCTCTTATTTAGAAATATTTACCAAAAGGGTTTGTAAAATACTACTCCACTTCTCCTAGTTTACCACTTCGTTGCAGATGCCATCCCCTGAAAAAATCAATTAATCACAATTATCTCCCAAATTTCAGAGAGCAAAACAACTGAAGCAGAAAAAGGAGGATGGCAACATAGCATTTAGATCGGGGCGTTACCAGGAGGCTTACAATCTCTACACAGAAGCCCTAACAGTGGATCCTGAAAATAAATCAGCCCGCACGAAACTCCACTACAATCGGGCACTAACGGCCTCAAAATTGGGCCGAACAAATGAAGCAATATCCGAGTGTACAGAAGCCCTAAATCTCGATGAAAACTACCAAAAGGCTATTTTAAAGCGTGGATCATGCTACATGGAGCTTCAGGAATACGAGGAGGCAGTCAGAGATTTCGAAAGAGCCTGTAGGCTCAACAAATCTCGAGAAAATCGACGATTGTTAATGGAAGCCAAGGAGAGCTTAAAAAGGTCCAAAAAGAAGGACTACTACAAAATTTTGGGAGTTGACAAGGCAGCTTCGACCGAGGATATAAAAAAGGCCTACAGAAAAAGAGCTTTGGTCCATCATCCCGACCGACACTCCAGTGCTTCGGATACAGAAAAGAAAGAGCAAGAGAAAAAATTCAAAGAAATTGGAGAGGCCTATAACATTCTTTCTGATCCCAAAAAACGATCGAGATACGATAGAGGTGGAGATATGGAAGAGTTTGAGAGTGGTTTCGATCTTTCTAGATTTTCAACTGATGCTGCCTTCGAGACGTTCTTCACAAAACCTGAGGGTGGATTCAGATTTCAATTTGGTTATGGAGCTGATGAGTCATTTCCGTGTTGATATCATAAAATGATGGCAATGCAACACAACCTGAGAATTAGGAGGTGGTACGGATCCCGACTCAATTCAATTTTTTAGAGAATTTGTGGAAAAAACACTTTGAGAGAATGGTTGGAAATTGGCGGTTGGGAATTTGGCTTTTGGTTACCGTGAATTGAATGATGGGATTAGGATTCAGATTAAGCCGATAAATGACAACTTGTATTGTCAGGTTCTTCCTGAAATATTTATTTGAGTGTTATTGTTTTAAGTTGAGAAAAAATATTCATAAAACGTATCTAAGCAGAAAAAACGTAAATGATGACATTGACTCAAAACTTCAAGAGAACATCTATAGCAATGGATTATATATGACTTTTCCAGGAAATTTGGCCGATTTGGTTTTTAAATAATTTGTCAATTCCCAAGAGACAAACCTTATTAATGGGTGCTTTAGGGTGGCTTGTTTCCATTCGCATAATATTTTTGATAGTTACACATGGAAACGTTTCTTCAAATTGATCTTCGAAAATCACCAGATAAGACCATATATGAGACGTCATTTTGATTGCTTATTACATGGAAACAAGGCGATTCGTTCAAATTATATATAGTCTACAGGATTTAGTAATTTGTCTTGGGAAGGCCGAGAATATGTCATTTATTAACTTCCGGATGGGGAAGTTATTGTAATCACCCCGAAATCGAACTTTTTCATTTCGACCTGTAACTGGTATATTAAGGGTACTAAAATGATCCCCAAAAAATTCTGAGCCAATGTATGTGTGTGTGTGTGTGGGGGGGGGGGGGGTGTTTGTATGTGTCCTAAATTTTGGTCAACGATTTCTCACGAATGGATACACCAATCGAAGCCATCGAGGTCTCAATCGACGCGTCTACATGTAACTCAGCCCTGATTAGTTTTTGCTGGATATTGGTTCAGAATATATATTGTTATTAACAATTTCAATTGTTTATAACGCTATATCTCCCCATATATACAAAGATGACTTTTTCCCATAATGTGCATAATTCAGGTGGTAGAGCCGTTAGAAAAAAATAATTCATGTGATGAATGCATGAATGGAGACTAGATGGCGTCGGCGATCGCAAAAATTGGTCTCTACAGTATATATGGGCCGACTAAGAATATAATACTTGTATATCATTTTTGTGTATCAATGCTGCGAGGAACGTGAAGTCGAGTGCAGCCGGAGATACCGACTTATTAAACTTCTTCAGCGTAGTTGTTGTATATTCGTGGTTTTAAAATGCTCCAATGAGACTCAAAGGCTTCGATGAGAAGTAAATGGCCTTCACGTGGAAGAGAGTGTTATCTCTTGATTATGAAAAAAATCCCAAAAGGCAGACATATAGAGAAATGAAAAAAAATCAGTAAATACTGAAGTGAGAAGTTTCGTAAATTTGTGAAACAGACATTATCTCGAAAACTCGAATTACCAAATCGGGAAGTTTGCATTGTGTCCTCACTGAGGGCGCAAATACATCCCACCCGCTAGTTTCTTTTCGATTGAATACTGTGAGTTGTAATCATGGTAATGAAGTGGTAATCAGGATAAGGGCATTTGTACTTTACGGGAATGTTTGATGGAATAACTCAAAACCAAGAGAATATATTGAAAATTGATTATAACCTTTTTTACCAGAGTAGTTTTTCCTCTACAAAAAGAGTTCTTGTAAAAGATTTGCTATCTTCTTTTCCTTTCGATTTATCCTGCTAATGAGTTCAAAACGCACTTATCCTGTTTTATTACATCGCTGTAGATATGGGGAATTCTTGGTCAAAGTGCTCAACCATTATCTTGAAAAGTTCTGAAAAAACATCCAGTGTTCTCGAAACTCGAAGAAGGAAAGATATCGAGACATTCATGTCATATTATTTGTACACAAAATGTGCACAATTATTTATTTATTTGTCCACAATTTTTTTTTATATTTTCGTTGAAAATTTGAAAAAGCAGACATTTTGAGTGCAAATATTTTGGTAAAATCCTGATACAAAGTCCAATCTCTCGAGACCAACCTGCAATATTTCCAAAATCTTTCAAGACCATATTTGATAGACCGGTAACTGCCACATATTCTTATATCTATTTTTTCAAAAATATAAATAAAATTATCTCATTGCTCACTATAGGCTCATCTGATTTGACCATTTCACTACTGAACAACATTGATCCATAGAATGTAGTATTTATCATAAGCTAGTACTCTCAAGGCAACTTAATACTAAACATTTCGATTAGTGACACAAGATTAACACAGCAATAGGTAACGGTATGTAAGGGAGACAGAAGTGCACTGTCCTTATAAGTTCATTTGAAAATATGAATTCTTTGCAAATCGAACACGTGTTTGATTGTATGATTTTATTGAATGAAATTTATTGCTTTGAATTGGGATGAAAAGCTGATTAAAAAATATTCATCTGTCTTGTGCATATCTCTTGGTACCAAAAATGTCGAAACATTTTTTGAAGTTTCAGAAATTACAACGAAAAAAAATGTTTCGACATTTCTAACTATAATGATTTATATCAAAAACAAAGAATTACTTACATGCATTTCGGCCAATAAATCATCATCTGCCACGATGGATAGGCAAGACAGAATTGATTTACAACGTCATTAGGTGCTGGAGACACCTGATTAGGGAATTATAATGTTTATGCTTCACATAAACGTGACTGTTTTCATGGAGTATGTTGAGTGGCATGGCTAGGGAAATTGACATTACATCGATAAAATAACAAATATCACTCGAAGAAGATGACAATTCTAAAAATAATCGACTGTGTATCATATTTTTTAGGTCGAGGACTTGGAGTAGGCCATTTCGTGATGACAAACCAGCGTTTTTCCCAAGTCTCTAGGCTTGAAGAATGTGTTTGTCCATTAGAAAATCCCAAAGGTTGAATCATCTTTACGAAATAATTTAAAAAAATGCCATTTGTAGATTGTTCGGTATGAGCCTAGCCATTTCTTTAAGCCTTATCGTATACTCTGCATAATTGACTGGGGATTTCCAATTGTAAGCGCAATGACGATGTACCTTCTGGTATTAATCTCAACTAATTAGGAGCTCTTGAGGACTAATTACTATACTTTAGGAGTTAAAAAAAAACACTTTTTATACAATTGTCAGTTAGAAAATACCAGGGTAGATGCGTCTTAAAGTGAATTAAAATCCAAACACAATCGTTTTCAATAAATTATATCTAGCCTTACATTGAAGTCATACGATTCCGTATTTCCATCATATTCCTTTCCTATTTACCTTTTATGATTAACGATATCGAAGTAGTGCAGCTTAGCAGTGAGGACGGTGTCAACAACATCTGGGTAAGTATCATCCAAACCGGTGTTCAGTTATAATTTCGTTTAGTTCACTTAACCTTGTCAGTTACTCATGTCTATTAGTCAATTTTTAGTGAAGTTATGGATTTCAGTTTTTGTTAAATTAACAGCAATATACTCTGATTTGGAATTGGGGAATGTATGAAGAGGAAACACGAATTTGAAAAAAATGCATATATCTGAAATTAAATCTGCAAACATACAAGTGGAATCAAATAAATTGGTCCTTTATTATCAATCACTGTAAATTACATATGATTTTACCGAAAGTAACAGCTTCCTGTTACTATATATTGTTTGAGTAGGGTTGCACTGATCGTCGATGGTAAACACAGGTGAACGAAGACAACTGGCCGCATTTTCAAACGCATTCCAACGTAGTTTAGAACATTTCAATTACATAATTATGACAACTAACAACACTGTGAATCTTTTATGTTCAATGTTTGTTCTCAATGCAAAGGAGTAAATTGTAGAGTACAAAGTTCAAATACAAATTGATGTAATTGGCTCTAGGGGTTTTGACAAGGCGCGAACTAATTTTTCTGAAACTCTGCATTTGTCGATTTAAATGACAATTTTGAATCTCCCAAGTTGGACAGGTTGTGAAATTAAAACTGGAGACGTCACATCATGCCACCCTTAGTTGGAGTTTCCCGAAAGCTTGGTTTGTGCAAGTAATTAACAATATGGTGCACATTCGGCTAGAAGTGAAACTTTAATTGAGAGGTTGAACATAAAAATGGTCAGAACTTATCAATGAATTATTGGCCATGCCGGTTTGAAGTGTGACAATATGCGGGCCTTAACACACAACAAAATTCAACTGCTAGATTTTTTTCTGTATGTAGTTCAAAATTTAGATCGCTGAGAATAAATACAATATTGTGAATAGTTCAAAAAACCAAATTCAAACTTCCGATTTTCTTCCATCTAGCCAACTTACAACAAAACCGTGAGGATTGGTTAAATATGCAGACGCAAGTCTTCCCTGGATAAGTGGCATTCCCAATATTTTCCACATGATATAATACACAAAAAAAAATATTTTGAAAAAAAGTAGTACAATTCAGCATAATGATACAGGAAGGCTGCATGCAGCTTAAACTGATAACAGGCATGATTATCGTACACCGTTCGCTGGGCGAGCGATCTCAGGCTTGACAATGATATTAGCACTCGGGGTTACATTCTGTCGGCGAATTTTCTGTTCGTGTAATTTCCAAACTACAATGTCTGTATAAAATAATTCAATTTTTTTATATCTATTTTAGGTTGTATGTTGTCAATTATCGTACAATAAGCGAAATGCATCCGGTCTATGCGACCCTCTGTTTGGGAATCTGAAACTCTCCCACCACCAACGTATGTGCCCAGCAACCAACCCCAAGTGAACCTAAACGGCGTGAATTTCTGCCAGGTAAGCAAATGGTTCACCGTACAATAGGTTGTAACAACACTTGTTCATTTAATCTCTTGAGATATACGTTGAGATTTTCGTCAAAAGAGACTTGCCCGAGGCACACGGAGAAGAGAAATGTGGTAAAAATCTCTGTTTTTGAATTATCTTTCCAGAGGAAAAGATTTTGATAAGAGGAAGTTTAATAGAGTGTTCGCTAACGTGTTTAAAAAATCAACGGTATAAAATATTTCAGTTAATTTTTAGTGAAACTCCTTTTTGTGTAGCAGTTGTCGTTGGCACTTTTCTAGCAATTCTCTGTAGGCTGCTGTCATACACTTAAATTTTCTCTCGTGTTTTCTCCTCTGCTCGATTGTATTATCAGCATGACGGTCAGGATGATGCATCTTCGCTTTATTCAAATACGCCTTTTTCACTTCTTCAATCGATGGATTTCTACTGACTCCCAAAATTTCGTGAAAATCTTTTTTGACAGATGCCAAGAGCCTTTCAGCATCGGCAATGCTCTTATGACAATCAATACTTGGATCCAAACTACAGACTCGTGAAAAATCAGCGATTGCCTCCTCATACTCATGAGTCATCATGTAACATAGTCCACGACCTTGTAAAGCCCTAACGTAATTTGGATCAATATCTAGAGCTTGGGAATATTTCTCAATTGCTCTTTCATATGCTTTTAGACCGAGACATGCTTTACCCTGACCGTATCTGCATAACCTCTTGATATGTAAGTTCTCCGGATCAATCCCCAAGACCATCGTGTAAGTATGATGAGCGACTGCGAAATGTCCTAATTCCAATTCTTCATTACCCTTTAGCATCATCTCCATAATTCTTTTCGCTTTCTGGAAATTTCAGTAAGTTTTTTTAATTACATTATTGTGATTGTGCAAAGTAATGACAGATAGTGAGGCCAAAGTGGCATTAAATGTCTTATATAGACGAAGGCAAAAAGTGGAAAATTCTCCATCAACGCAGCCACTTATTTAAATATTTTAAACCAATTATGTAGAACTTGCAGATGGTGTCCCTGCTTGAAGATGTGTCTGATAATTTCTTGTAGATTTTCTTGCATGATTCGGCACAGAGATATTAAAAGATTTTAAGATTTTTCAATTTTGCAAAAAATCACATATATTGAATGTTTACGCTGAATATTTCTAGTTTTTCTCTCTTCCAAAAACTTTAAAATTGCCTACTGTATTTTTGGGTCATGTTCAGCTCAAAAACAGTGGAAAATAGCACAAAGTTCAAATGTCCGTAAGTGTAAAAAGTGTATGGATAATTTCACTTTGGATTAAAACAATAAGGATGTAGTTTATATATTTTAGGATTGAAGCAAAAAACTATGAATGTAAAGATTCAATTCTCTTATACTGACCGAATAAAAAATTATTTTGTTAATGAATGTGTTCTAGTAAAAAAGAACTTATTCCGAAAAGTCTATTTTTCACATATTCCCGCCCATGTAGAATGGGCACCGATGGGTCGGATTACATTTTTTAAAGGCAGTAGCTATCCATAGACTCCACGGTAAATGGGACCATAGGTTATTCCTCCCTGGGATTTACTGTAGATACGGTAAATTTAAGTACACGGCAGAAATGTATCAGGGTACGTCTTAATAAGCACTTTCTCTTCTAAAAGTGAATCCACTAAAAACCACCTATGAACGGTATTTTGATCGTAGAATTGTTCAAACTCCAACAGCTCTCCCCTTAAAATACTTACCTTGTAAATTAACAAAGATTTAGAATGATCAGGATCGAGTCGAAGAAGGCTCTTGAAGTACGGCACTGCTTGTGCAATGTTAGTAACATATATATGCAGACCCATGATATATTTAGCATCAACGTTAATAGAATCCTTAACCTGCACTTCCTTAAGGATTTGTTGAGCTTCATCATGACGCTTGAGTAGTATCAAATACTCAGCTTTCCTGATTTTATACGCTAAGCATTGGGGGCTGATGAGTAAACATTTTTCGATGCAGTCTAGAGCACTTGGGTATTTTTTTTCCTTCTCGGCCGTAAGTTCATTGCGTAAATGCATTAGTAGATCATCCAACCTTTTGCGTTCAATCAATATTGTTACGTCCTCGGGGCTGATTTGCGATACTTTTGCAAGATGGAATTCTGCAGACGCTGTCGAACCTATGAATATGGCACATTTGATCGCACGTACGTAAGCCTACAACAGGTAATGGAATATTTTGAGTGCATACTGGGCTGACAATTATGATACATGTAGTTTATGCTGAGACTGCTTCCTTATTTCCTCCAATCATAACTTAATCTTATTATTCATTTCTAACGCGGAACTTCTTACTCGAATTTGAGCGAATCTTACTTATTAAACGCTTACGAATGAAGAACAACAGAAATTGAAAAAATACCAACAGAGATTTCCCAAAATGTTAGAAATAAAAACAAATGATTATGTCTGAATAAGTGGGTGGGTCAGTGAACATATGGGGATACGCGTATACCACAAAATTTTGTCAAACGATTTCCTCTAATGAAGGAAGTAATCGGGGTGATTCAAGTATCAATTGTCTTCATGAAACTGTGGCAAAACAATGGAACAACTGGAGCAAAACTGTGGAGAGATAGCGTGATGTGATTATTCTATGCTAACTTATGCAAATTCAGGGAGGTGAATCACACCCGTATAAATCACTTTACGAAATATTTGGAGACGTGCTACTGGTAATATCCCACGAGATAAATTACTTCAATGCACAATATCAAAGAACTCTCTTTCGGGAAATCTTTCTTGACTTGTTTGTTTGATATACAGGGTCATGTAACAAAAAAATGTTTCCAACACATATTGTAGGGTTCTGAGGGGGACATCCGATTTGCTCATTATTTCGATTTTGGCCATAAACCGCTTTTCATGATATTTTTTGCATAAAAAAATGACATGAAATTGAATATGCGTAGGGTTCTGAGAACAACTCATCGAAATGAACAATTTCATAGGGGTGAAAAATGGGGTTGCCATTTAAAAAAAAGCGGTTTGTGCTTGCAGCTTGCAAGCGCGAACTTGAAAGCTCGAAATAATGAGCAAATCGGATGTCCCCCTCAGAACCCTATAATTTTTGTTAGAAACATTTTTTTGTTACATGGCCCTGTTGAAAGATATTGAGGTGCAGTTAATCAGTTATCAGCAGTTAATGACCAATAACAAAAATAGCAATAATGGCTATCCGAATTCTGATAAATTATGTTACTATGCCTTAAATAAATTGAAAGTGTGAAACCTTTAATCTCCATAATTAAAATACCTTAACGCATGAAGGATCCATTTGTATAACCCTGTTTGCATCTCCAAGGCAATTTTCGTATTGCCCCAACATCATATAGCAGGCACTCCGATTATTGAAGTTTTTGGGTTCGTTAGGATACACTTCTGAAAATTGAAATATTATACACATACGAAACTATACTTCATACATTACATGAAAAATTGTTTTTTCTTTCGTAATACTGATACACGATAAATCGCTTAGAAGATATTTATTAGAAATATGTTTTTGCAAGCGAATTTTGATGCTATAAGAAAATTTTAATTATTTCTTCATTAAAACCCGTCAAGTACAACGAATGTCATTGACAAAAAATAAAAATGAATTTTGACAAAAAATGAAAAGAAATAGGGAAAAACCACTTTTGTTTGGTAGAAACTTCAAAAAAGTATATTTCAATAGGTGACCAGTTGAAAAACTTCGAAAAAAATCAGGGCATACGACAGACGCATTGATAAATAGTGACATTTTTTTTTGAGGAGGTAAGCGCCTATCATTGGTCGCGTTGGGATGGGAGTGGCCATGTACAAAATTGGTAGTACTCTCAATTGAAATTTCCGTTTCCAAAACTTCCGATTATTATGCATAAAAAATATCATATTCTTTCTTCTATTACTTGTGATCTATGATTGGTAATGCAGCTGGGAAAAAAATCACTAAACAAACTGAATACTAGTCAAATATTATTAAGGTCTAAACAACCCGAGCGAATTCCTTTTGCTATATCCCGAATAAGCGAAAAAAATAAATAAAAATAGCTGTAATCAAAACTCCGAAACGGATATCGGTAACTCACATACAAAATACAAAATATAAAAAACATACAAAATATATAAAATACACAAAATATTATGCTGAAATTAGAAAATATGAACTATGGCTAAAACCAAGTATTGGATATGTCAAATTTCGTACGATAGCTTTAATAATTATGCAATCTTCTTATTTTTACGCATAAAACCAACACTGCCGAACTAAATTGGAAAACATGTCAATTAATTAATTGCAAAGCAAAACATAGTTCCGTTGAATGTGACCAAGAAGGCATTACATGTATGCATAAGGAACTGATAACTGGACTATATGACGAGGTATCAGGTGACTCGTGATATATCATTCTCAGAATTTAATAAGTGCTCATTACAATATGAAATCGAATCTTCCAGTTCTCAATGATTTTCAGTAATTTCAATGTTTCCCAAGGTCTATATAGTAAATAGTTCATTGACTTAACAGTTGAAGAATATTACCAATCAGCCGAGAATAATGCGAAAGAGCAGCTTCATAATTTCCCATCTCATAGAACGACTTCGCCAGTTTCTGTTTGAAGTCAATCGCACTGAAATCATCAATAAAAAATATCATCAAATAAGTAGAAATGAGTGGAGAGTTGATCAATTCCTAGAACTAAACTTACTCGGCTTCCTTCTGCTCTTGGTAATAACATCCAGGTGCTGATTTTTTTTTACCGTCATCGGATTTCGTAGAACCTCCATTATCATCATTATTTGAGGATGTCTCTTTCTGACTTTCATTGGCCGATTCCTTTTCTTGACTATCATTACCGGGATCAGATCCAACATTCGTGTCAACATCTGGAGAGTGTTTTTCCGAGTGTTCAGAAGTTTCAGGTTGGATGTTACTATCCTCTTCAGCGTTTTCCTTTCCGCATTTTTTTTTATCATGTTTAGTCCGCTGTTTGGGTTTGCGAGGATTATTGTTTTTTTTCTGAGAATTACTCGAATTTTGCGGGCAATTATCCCCTTGTCCAATAATACGCGCAGCTTCATCAGATTTCGTGGTTTGATTATTATTGATATTGTTCTTAAAATTTCGTCTATTCTTATTTGAAGAATTCCTCCCATCTTTGTTACGACTTTTATCTGACGTACTTTCTCTGTCAGTTTTTTGGGGATTTTTGTGCTTGTTAGAATAGAAACACATTCGCGCATAATGCCCGTTTTTTCCACAGGATTTGCAGATCTCCCCTTCAGCTGGGCAATAATGAGTCCATTTCCATACTGAACCGCAATTTCTGCATGTTTTCAAAGGAACACTTCGGTATCGAATGTTTTGATGTTTGTCAGGAGATTTTGATGTTGGCAATTTAGAATCACTGTCATTTGTCGGTTTGGCATTCTCGCCCATTGCTACAGTATTTAATTGTTTTGGGTGCCGCGGGTGGTGAACGTTTTTTTGCGGGTTCTTTAGTTGTTTTGGGCAAATAATCAACTAGCACAATGATCAACTGTAGATGCAGAGGCAGGACTGGGCATCCCAAGTTTAAAACATATTTATTAAGGCGGGATACACCGAGCGACGGCAGTGTTGCCAGACTTAGGAGTCGAATTTCGAAAAGTGCCACTGACGCGCCGTGCGAAAAGTGGCGCCAGTACAAATTTGAAATAGGATTGAAAATAGTGTTGCTTTCTAGTTACGACAGGATAATACTGAATAATCTATATTTGTTAACGACTCCATCAACTGAATGGCAGATTCGTGGGATAAAAGTGCGTGTGCCCCCGGTGGGGACACAAGCAAAACTTCCCGATTTATAATTTCCTTTTGTCATTTCTAGATTTTGCGAGACATCAATTAAATATTTGAAGACTGGTTTCAGAAAACAACACTGATGTGGGTAAATCAGTGTGACCCGTGAGGTTTACAACGAAAACTTTTGCAGATTTGAGAATTCTACACTATCCCATGGAAATGCTTTGCTTCAAACCTTCATAACTTCGATAACTTCATTCGTTGATACCATCTTAATGAGACTGAAAAAGGAAGTTTGGAACTGATGTTTACCGCTAACGGATTCAAAAATTCACGTTTCCTCCCCCAATACTTAATCGCTGTCCTCTTTTCATTTGGCAGCTTTTCCACCCGCAGTCGGGCCCGGGGGCAATTGCCCCGTACAATACACATGATATTTTATGTTTACACATGATAGATCTTTGTGCTAAAAGAAAAATAAATAATTATTGGTATAAATGGGACGTGAGGGTTACCCTCGAGGGTTTGCATTTATAACTTACCGATAGTGCGCGTGTGTGTGTGTGTGTGTGGGACGATACACGTATCAATATCTCGTAAAATATGATGCCTGGCAAAAAAGTAATATAACATGAAATATGTACTTTCACGAGAGGAACAACTTTTGTAAGACACTTTTTCTCGTATCATCGTTCTCGAGAGACAGCGTTATAAACAATTAAATTGAATAACGATTGAAGGAATTCTTTTCAACATTGACACTCCTTCCCGCCCTGGACATCAGTCAGAGGTAATTGTGTGTCAGAGGAGAAACATCGATTTGGCCGTTTACCGTTAACCGTGTCTCAAAGAATCACCCACATACGAACACACCCACACACAGAGCCCTCATCGAAAATCTGTTGGAATGATGTGAAACGTTGATAAAATCGAAAATTTTCGATTTCTCAGACACTTCATTATCGGGGTGATTACAATAACTTCCCTAAATCGGGGAGTTAAAGAGAAATGGAAGCAGGAGGATACATTACAAGCAATGGTAAAAGCACAACTTTGACAGAAAGGTATCATTTGATTTTGAAGCCATTTTACGCCCAAACGCCCATATACCTATTCAAACCGCCGCGGTTTTTACCCGAAGTATTTTTCATTGGTAATCAGTCTTTGTGAACACACCATTATGCTCGACCGCCAATCGTTGGGTCCTCTACAGATTCTCTACTCCATTCGACCATTCGTCAACTGCACTCACGCTCTCGTTCTTCTCACTTCTGAATTGTTACAAGACTAGCTCCTACAAGACAATCTGTGTTATCAATAATTTCACGTGAAACGGAAAATAAAACAACAATTTAATCTTTTTTCACTTCGTGAAATCTAAAAATTGTGTGTAACATGAACGGAACTGGCGCATCGTCTCGAGGCCAAGTCAAGCCGCGTAAACAATTCGAGCGGCAAGGGTTGCCTGTCAAAGCCTGCATAAAATGCGGTGCTATCTGGACGAAAATACATTATTGCAAAGCCGGAAGGGAGATTTGCAAACGTTGCGGTAAAATCGGCCACTTTACAGCGTATTGTCTCTTCATGAGAGGTTCTCCAAAGCCAAACGCCCGTGCAACGAATAACAACACGACTAATGACAGAAGCACCAGCGCAGCTTCAGGTTCCCAATTGCGTCAATCCGTTTTTAATAACAAGAACAATCGATATGTTAATAGAAATAATGCTCATGGGATTCAAAATGTTGGGAATCAGAGGGAAGATTTGGCGAGAACTGAGGGGCCTCAGGAATTATATGCACGTACAATCGAAAACTACTCCAGACTCATTAAACTTTGTCCAAAGGATCCTCAAAACTATAACAATCGATCGGTCTGCTATATGATGGCAAAACAATACGACAATGCTGTCACTGATGCTTCGAAAGTCATTGCGTTAAATTCCTCATGCGTCGAGAGCTACTGTCGTCTAATAAAGTGCGCCATACTCCTTGGCTATACAATGGAGGCAGCTGTACACCTCAAAAAGTTGGAGCAAATCGATCCAGATCATCAAACACTGGCCATTGAGCGAGAGAAGTTGAGCGAATTGCAAGGCTTAATCTCGAGGAAGCATGAAGCTGTTCGTAGTGCTAACTATAAGGAGGCTTTGGAGAGCGTCTGTGCCTGCTTACTCATCAGTTCGGAGAATTGGTCGTTGAAGTTAAAACAAGCCGAATATTTGGCTTTACTGAAACGTTATGCGGAGAGTGAGAGGGTTATTGAGGAAATTCTCGAGAGAGATCGCACTAATGTTATGGCTAAATATATTGGAGGGATTAAGGTTTATGACATGGACATTGATGCGGCTGTTAAGTACTTTGAGGATGTTCTGAATGATGATCCCCGTAATTCGAAAGCTCGTGATCTTTATGAAGTACGTTTAAGAATAGTTGAATCATAACTTTCTTTGCATCTTATCTCTCTGACTAATTCTAGGGAAAATAGCTATTGGCACACCGATTTTTATGTCTAAGCAGAAGTGACCTAGTTTGCCATGCGAAAAGGCAGGCAGTGGGTATTCACAGGGTTCACGATAAATTCCTGTAGATAATTCCGATCTTGGATTTACCGTAGATATACGGTAAGTTCAAGTAAACCGCAGAAGCATGGAGGCATTGACCGTGGCCAGTGTGCATAGACACTTTGCAAAATACATGAAAAACATGGCTGAAGTTCGAGCTCAGTAAGCTGGCTTACTGATTATAACTACACTTGTTTTAACCAGAGCATAATTTGATAGCTTAGACATTTCAGAAAAGCTAGCACGATCTACCCCGCCATTTCTGATTTCACTCATATTTCGCGAACAATTTGAGATTCAGTTCCCTTTCCAACATATTCAGTATTCCTCTGAACTGTTTTTTTTTATCTAGCATTGATTCAATTCTTAGGAAAAAATGTAACTTTCTCAGTATATACACATCTCTTCTTACATCATATTTCGGTAGAAATGAATGTTTTTTTTTACAGATTTTTTTTTACGTTTCACAGATTTGAACTTTTTGTAATTGTTTCCGTTCCTTAATTTTGATATATTCAAACTACCTATACGTTTGTGTATTCTGCAAATATTTGGTTTACTTAAAAAAATCCATTCATACTTCTTCATGCAGACTTTAGTTTTTTTTACTCCATTGCTGGAAATAGGTGATCTTCAAAATGTATAAAAACCGTTTCAATCTTCCAAAAAGCATTCTATCAAGATTCCAAGAAAGCTGCGAATATTTTGAAAAATTGTGTGTATATGTCAGGATTGTTGGAAAAAATTGAAAAAAAAGAAAAGGTTGGAAACAAAAAAAAAAGTTACTAAAAAAATTGAATTTGAACAATTAGAGATTTCTCGAAACCGACACTGTTTGAAAAGCGATCGTTTCACATTATAACAGAGGGATGTACCAAAAATGAAGATAATCTACAAATCGAGTTCAAATTGTGCTGCAAAGTTTAATGGTTCAAACATTAGTGCTAAATGCCCGCCGAAACTTGTTCATTGTTTGAAAATTGGATTTATGACAATTATCAAGCAGAACTCATAAGTAATCCATTGAATGTAAGTAAGGCACTCGAAAAACTGAATTCTCTAATACGTGCTTTAATAAATTTCAAGTTGAGACCATCATTCATGTTTCTTCGCTTCGATAGGTTGTAGATACGTCAGCAGTAAAAAATCACGAAAAAAACATTTGATAGAACTTGACCTTCCCTGTTTTCCCCTTCCTAAATTTCCAAAATAACTGGTTAAGCCAAGCAATAGTCGTATTATTTCAATTTTCAGAAATCCAGAAGAATCTCCGACAGGAAAAAAAGAGGAAACGATGAATTCGTGAAGAAGAATTTCGAAGCTGCTCATAAGCTCTACTCGTCTGCTTTGGCAATTGAGGCCTGACCACCTGAACGTGCAGATAAAATTATATTTCAATATGGGTCAAGCTTCGTGGAATCTAACTAAGTATGAACGAGCAATTGCAGAGTACGAAAGAGTGGTAACCAATGATGGAAAGCATTATGTAGCCCTGAAGCAAAGAGGAAAATGCTACTTGGCTATTGGGAAATACAAGGAAGCCATTAATGATTTTGGAGTTAGTAGAGACGTATCGATTGAGGAACTAAAACGAGTTTATGAGCACAAAGAGTTACTTCATTATCTTAACCGGGCAGTGTTCATTTCAGAAGAGCAGCAGAAGGAATACGATGATGATTTTGAAGAAGTAACGGTGGCTTACAAGAACCTATTGGCTAGAATGGAAAATAAACCTAGCTCCAGCCCTAAGGACCCATTCACAAAGCTTTATAATCTCTTTGATGGTTGATCGACTGGCAGGGTTGGAGAGGGAATACGAAATATTTTATCGTCTAATTACACAAATGATAATTTCAATGTCTCAAAATGAAATATGAATATTTGCATGATGATATATAACACCTAATGTACTGTATTAAATACTTTCATTTGGTACATATATTCAATCTTAACAACGTCAACAAAATCCAATAGGATGAATTGCCCATCACGGTGATTGAAGAGAGCACAATATAAACAAAAAAAATCGGTATTTCACGTGAAATTTAATCCACAATATACATTATACAAATACTGATAAATAAATGCAGAATGTATTGAATTATAGGAATAAATGTAATGAAATTCATTATAATACTATTCCAATCACTTATATAAATCAAAATCTCGATCAAAGATAGTTGAGTTTTAACGGTTTTGACTGCAAGAAACTTTAAAAATGGATATTGCCTGGGGGCCTTTAACTAGGTATTTACAGTTTGTAACTTTTGAAGTAATCACTTGAGTGAGTTATTAATGATTATTGAGTTTTCGAAATGAAACAACAATAATAAATTTAAGAAATTAAAGGCGTATTTAAAAAAATAAATCGTGAGCAGAATGAAAATGTGCTCCCCGTTGGGGACACCAAAAGACTTCCCGATTAGCAATTTTATCCAATCTATGTTTCCAAAATATTTTGATACGATGTGCTTCATTGTTATTGGAAATTTAAATACTATGCAAGTATTCGCACCCCCGAGTGTGTTACAGTAGCAGTCCAGATATAGTGAATTCTGGCAAATAACCACCAAGGGATATTAGTGAACCACAATCATATTATGAACAGTGCTGAACATGAAATATTTGACATTTTTACAAGTTAGAATGTTCGCTTGCTCGTGTCCAGTTTTTATCGTCGTTTCATCTTTCTATAATAAATTCAACAAAACCAATCTCGTATCATATATATGCATTAGGATAGTACTTGAAGCTTGAATAATAAATTTTATAGGGATCAGGGATTTGTGAGCTGAGGGAGCAATACTGCCATTACGGATAATATCAATGTATATTTCAGTTTCTTCTATTTATTCAGTTGTTTAATGAATTTTAATCGGGGTTATATTTCTTGCATCATAGTTCATAAATGAATATGTATTAAATACCTTTCATTGATGATACCGTGGACCTTCGTTAGTTGCAACATTTGCCTTTTTTCCAGCGTCGAGACGCTGCCCCCACTCCTCCGCGTCCAATTCGCCAAAACACGTGCGGGTGACCCTTGGTCGTGTTTTTTACATTCGATCAGTCGAATTACATGAACATTGAAGGTAAGATATTATTTGTCTCTTTAAACTTCCTGAAACTGAGGTCGAGCGTCTGAGCAGAGTAGAGATATCTTTGTAGTTGCAACGCTCCAAGTTTTACCTCCCCTACTGTGGTAAACGTGTCGCAACTAACGAAGGTTCACTGTATAACTAACTCTGTAGGTAAATATTGAGTGTAATTGGGCTAAATATTTGCCATAAGATATTGGTTTATGACAGTAGTAATGCTTGTTGCTTATGATAGTAGTGACCATTTATGCATGAATAAAATACCTCATTTCTAGAAATTCCTTTGTTTTGCAGCATTTGATTCCCTTTTGCGGTTTTCGTTATATAAAATATTGTACAAAGAAGACAAATTAAGTGGTTTTTAGCTGGAGCGATTTGCTTGTGGCACAAACACCATACAAAATACAAAACTCATAGCTCATTTGTTACGCAACATACTATTGTCGAACATTACGACGTGCTAGAGTGCTTGCGGGATTTGCATTTGAAGAATCAAACAATGTCTTATAATCATAACTAATTAATTTCATCCCCAGGAAACCACCGTAGCCAGGCACTCCTTTATAAAACATCCCAGCGCCGGAAAGCGGAGCGGGTGGATTAGATACCACAGGCTGAATATCGATGAAGGGTATTGCCGTTTGAGCAGCATCTTTCCTCCAATCTGTCTGACGGAACCGCAGGTATTCGTCAGTGCTGGTATTTACGATGTTCTCATCCTCAGCCAGAGTAGGAATATGTGGCTCCTTCAGTTGTAGTTCTTTCCTGCAAATGAAGTAGACATGAATGAGTATGAGTTCAATTTATCAGTATGTTAGTCAACTTGCCAAGAATGACGCGGCCGCGTGGACTGGGAAGGCCATCCTACTTTCATCGTTCCAGCTTCAAAATCGATTGGTGAGACTTCAATTCCCAGGGTTATTCCATCCAAGTTTTGAACGAATTGAATTCCGGTCAATGCAAATCCAGGTAAACTATCCTGTGTCCTGAAGTAGAGTTTATCAAAGCCTTTGCGGATTGTGAAGTAATCAGTCGCTGGGACAGAAGGGTCTGTATAATCGAACTCTTCGACGTCCTTCCATCGCAATGTTGATGAGTCAATAGTTCCATAGGGCCCTAATTTTCCATCTTGGATTTGTATATGAATCACTCGCCGTTTTTCGACTAGCCGCAATCCCGTTATGACTCTGCAAAATTCATAAATACCCATTCAATATGAGTTATGTATAGAGCGTATTATATCTATTGTGCAAAAAGCGGTCTGCTGCCCCATGTATTACGAAACTTATGTTTGTTATCAGTTCCTTAACTAAGGGTTTCGACAGAAATGAGTTATTCAAAAGGATTTTGTATAATTTTCATCAAACATACGTAATTTCTGGTACTGAATGATTTTTTGTTAATGAATGACGGAGGTCTACGTTGTGTTTGTAAATAAAGTACTTATGACTAAAGTGCATTTTTTTTTTTTTTTTTTTTCCTCCGTCCCTCTCATTTGTACGCCCCCGGTAGCGGCCGTGTAAGCATTCCTTCAGGGGGCGTACCGGACACCCACCCATGCGGCTGGGGCCGACTTTCGCCATTTTTAGGCCATCGTATTTCTAAACACAGGGCAAACCTCCAGAAACCCCTGTGCTACGATGGCCGGCGCCTATGATGGAACCCGCCCCCCCCTGCGTCGGGTTAGGTTCCCGCTCGGCCGGGCGGTCTCATTTTATGGGTACCGCCGATAGCACACACGGAAGCCCCGACATGACTAAAATGCATGGGTGTTTGTATCAATCGGCGCGCCTTAAAATTGAATTCAGAACCTTAATCCGTGGCCTAAACGACCGAGCCATAGAATATTCTCAAAAACCGTGTATTCCATATATTAAAGTAGATATTTTGACAACTCCACAAGGCGAACTTTGTTTGTTTTGAAAGGAACTGTTCAATGACGTGAAATCGATCTTTGAAATCATTTCCAGTTGGAATATCGATCAGCGAGACATATTTCAAAGGGGAGAGGTAAGGGTAGCGTACAACAAGATGTTATAATACAAGAAATATTCGGAGTTTCAGTTTCCTTGACACAATTATGAAGCGAAGATTATTTCCCCCCATATTGATCAACTCAATCATGCATACCTATTATCAGCAATGCCTGATGCGACTCGTCTAGTACTGAATGTCCGCACAGTCTCCTCAGAAAATAAGTCATCGCAACTGCACACACAATCATCACAACGGTGGAAGAGTTCAGGGTTCGGCCTCTCCGTAAGGGGGAAATCGTTACCTCGACAACTTACGTTACCCCTAGCAGGAATGCTATCCTTGAATGTACGATCGTACTCTTTGAAACCGTCGTAGCGTCGGTGAGCCTTTGTCTATGAGAGTTAATAGATTAAAACAAGAGCTAAGTTATTGTTAATAACTTGAAAAATCAGGTACTCACCGTCGGACAATAGCGGTCGAATAGTCCTGTGAAACAGTTGTAAACTCTTCCGTGACAGCTGTATTGAAGTTCAGTTGGCCAGTTCAGTGGATACACATTCGTATCTTGATAGTTTTCACATGTTCCTGAACATGTTGCTTTAGAATTTAAATATATTTGGTTGATGACTACAGATCCAAATAACCATTTCAACTGCATGTACGTCACACCTGCAATAATTTACAAAATATGTTTTACAATATTTACTATATATATATATATATATATATATATATATATATATATATATATATATATATATATATATATATATATATATATATATATATATATATATATATATATATAGTAGGTTCCAGTTACACTTCGGAAATTAAAAGAAAAAGACCAACTTTTGTAATTTTTGAATTCGTTCAACTAAATTTTTTTTGGGAGAAAAAACCATTTGAAATGCATAGACGTCAAACCTTTAATAATTTCCAATTTTAAGAATTACACGCCAGTGGGGATGGGCAAAGAGTTTTCTTTTAACAGTCGATTCCAAAATGAATACCTTTGCAATAACCAATCGATATTATTGATAAATCTGATGTATTACATAATGTATTGATGGGTGTATTAATTACGCATGCTTGGATTTCGATTCAGAAACTCTGCATGATGGAATCGTCGCCGAAACGATCGAACCATCATAGGCCTCATGTTTACCATACGAGGCCGGTGGTGCGTGCTTCGCATGCGCATTTCCTTTTTCCGCCGCACTGATCGGTGTCACGTGGATTTCGGTCCTACGGTTTTCTATAACTTCGATATATATCGATAGTTTTTTCGCCTCTCCCTTTTACTATAGGACGTGAGCTCTTTTCCCTGAATGGGACTACTAACAATTTTCACTTTCCAAAAATTGTTGTACTATGTGAGATGAATACAATGGCATAATATATGAAGTATTTCTTCACAGTTTATGGTTGATTATGACAAACATTGAAAGCACGGAAATAGAACGGTAGATTAATATTACTATTTATATATGGGTAATAATGCTAACTATTATAAAGGTTGTCCCATGCTCCCCTGGGGCTGAACCTGCCGAATGTGTTTTTCTTCATTACGTAAAAATTACGTGAAAGAATGTGATTTACCTTATGTTTGGTATAAAGCATACAACAAAATACTTCATGTGTTTCACCATTCCATTTATCTCACCAAGCAGAACAATCTTTTTAGGTGAAATATAAACATTTATACTCCAAATATACTTCTTATTTTCCCCCCGTGAAATCACATAATTTTGGTCCGACATTTTTCACATTCGAATATTATTAAGTAGTTATTGTACGGTATAATCTGAAAGTGAATATGGGAAAAATAATAGTATATTGTACCCCTAGGGAGTAAAGGTACTTGCTCGACAAATGTGAATTACACCCGAGGCGAAGCCGAGGGTAGTAATGACATTTGGCGAGCAAGTACCTTTACTCTCAAGGAGTACACGATATTTTATGCATCGAGGAAGCAAAATGCGATTTCATCGAGCGAAGCGAGGTTAGAATCGCGTACTTTGCTCCCTAGATGCATAAAATCATTTTTATTTATGGATTCCACGATGAAAAATATTTTTAGTTGATTTTTAATGATAAACAGATGATTGTTTTCATTACTCATTGATGCGGTCATGAGAAAATAATTGGAAATTATTTTGGTTGTTAATCTCTGGGGATTACGAATTGCTACTCACCTTCCTCATCGGTCTTAGGATCGCACGGTCGTAAGTCTCGGGAGGCTCCGTTCATCGCATTTGAAGCTATTCCTTCGATCTCCATCATTTTTTGTGTGAAATTCTGCTTTACAATAAACATTTCAGCAGTATGCGATTGATTATCGAACTGTTTCAATAGATGGTATGCATAGAGTTTCATTGCATGCCCTTTCACCATAGTTATTGCAATATAATCGTATAAACGATGGAGTTGTTGCTGAAGAGATATTGTTGTATCGCAAAGTCCAGTGGTACTTGCCTGTAATTAATATGCGTTAAACAGGCACAGATCAATTACAAACTTATGTGCGCACACGTATGAAAAAGGTGTGTCGATATATAGTTATATACACCGACGGCTATGGCCGAGTTGTTAGAGCGCTGGCCTTTGTCACACGAGGTCTACGGATTGAGTCCCCATTTGGGGACTCTCCGATTGGTATAGTAGACTGGAATTGTCCAGCGCTCGAATTCATAGGGATTCATAGTCGAACGGGAGTTTCGTCAAAGAAACGGCTGTACAAGCAATGTAAAGTCTAGTAGGCATTGCATTCATTGGGTCAAACTAAGCGAATGCTGTACAGTTTGGGAAGAATTCGGTTTCCATCGGCACCGTGGGAGTGTCGCTTCATATGCGTAATCGCATCGAAGCGGAAATAAAAAGAATATATATATAGTTATATATACCACGATAGAATTCACAATACTTCGCAAAATACTGTCATGAATTGCTATTGAAAGATAATCCAGTGAAATGCGCGTCAGGCATCAAAGTTTGGGAAACATTTTTCTCAAGTTTTCCCACACATTAACCAGTTCGGCAAGGTCGGACAAAAAACTCCAGTGCTTCGCGCTTTTGATATCCCAACTTTGCCCACCTGGTGCATATTTAACCAAACTATGCAGAAATTCGCGACAACTTTGATGCTCTAGAGACGCTCTTTATATGAGAAAAAAAAACGGACAAATCTTGTCGTCTAGAATCGATAAGGTGGTCCCCTTTTATACTCAGGTCCTTTTAACACTATATATGAATTATGTCTCACCTTTGATTGTCCATTTTCAACAATTATGTTGAACATATTTTTGGTATTCACATCTTTCGGGTTTATCACTTCAAACAGCCGATACAGTGGTAATGCGTAATAGTCAGGTGAGGCACAAGCGTTGACAAAAGATCTGATAGTTGAATCGTCGAAGGGAGCATCGTTTGTATAACGTTTAAATGTGTCATATAATGTTTCAATTTCGTCAATGTGATCGGCGAACGGAGTTAAAACATATTTATAATATTTCATATAGGGTATAATTTCGTCCGTGATTCCTCTTAGCGTTGGCAAATTTAAGCGTATTGAGAGCTCATCGATCTGGCGAAAGGCATCATGAATCGTATTTTTTGGTGCCACGCCGTCTTGTATATATTTATTATCATTTTTCATAAGTTGTTCGCCAAGGGCGATAATAGGAGAGACTGGTTTTTTCCCGTGGACTGATTCTACTAGGTGGCAACTCAACAGTATGATGGATAATACTGTTGAGATAAGTATAAATTGGAACCGCATGATGCTGATGGTTCAATTTCTTCCTGTAATTATACGTTAGAGTTTATAGATTATCAGTGGAAATCTCATATACATTGAAGTAGTTAAATTGAACGGCGTCTTAATTAGTATCATCAATTCCCTCAATGGATAAATGCGGGCTATCAAATTATGACAATAAATTTTATTTCTGACGAATTGTTTAGAAGTTTATCAGAAAAAATAGAAGAAGAATTCAAGCCATTACATATCAATGTAAAATTATCGTTTATAGAAATGATTGAAGTACATATCTTTCATGAAATTAGGATCGTCAACCGTAACGACAATTTCGTGAAAAATACATAGGATACGGGCGTGATGTTTTATGGCTCGAACCAATAATTTTCTCATACAAATTACATAATATCAGCGGTCAAATTTCTTTGAAAATTTGATTATCTCGTTAATATGTGATTTTACGTGAATATATTGAGACATTGTTTTGGAAACAATGCTTTTGTATATATTTTTTATTGATCATCTTGTCCCTCCGGTAATTAAAAAAAACGTCGTTTTATTGAACAACTAAGAAAATATTCAGCCGTTTTGTGCCAAACTTTTTCACGGTCGGCGATCTCCTATACTGATATAGACAATTGATTCCGTCGAGTAAGTTTTCCTTGTGGCAATACATTGGTTTCTTCATTATTTTCAAGTGTGAAATTCTCTATGCTAATTATAAGAGAGAAGCATACATGGAAGTTTCTTGCCTCAATAACTACTCGTGCGGAAAAATATATATCCCAAAGATATATCTCGGATAGAGCATTTTATACTTATGATGAAGATATATATGGTTTATATGACCGCATCCTAGATATATCTCACATAGAGTATTTTTGGCCGAAAATATATCGATATATCCGCATATTATACGTATATATCTCCGTTAATATATTTTTTCCGCGAGGGTAGTGTAATTGTAATGGATGCGAATGCTCTTCGATTAAGTGATATGCCAGTTAGGCCAAAAAAGAAAATGATAGCACCAATAAAACGATACTAGTGACAAATACCTGACGTTTTAACTCTCATTGGTAACTACTAATTAGATCTGATCCCTCAGATAGGCAATTAAGATATTGTCTTCTGAAGATGATTTTACGTATCTTCCATATAAACAATGGGGAAAATTAATGCATTAATCCTATGTAATCCATACAAAAATAATACTACTCACGGTAACACGAGACCTGAACCTGTGTAACTTACAAAGTTCGTTGTTCACTGCTATTTAGTGCCTACAATGCTCCATTAAAATATGAAGTATTATCGAAGAAAGGTGGGACGATAAATCGTTTCCGTCAACTTTTCCGTTTGATGTTCCCACTGGGTATTTCTATATAATGATCAGAATTTCGTGGGAGTCGCTATTTTGATTGGCCATTGAAGTAGTTTGATTAGATAATTAACGATTTTTGTTGCAGGAACATGAACATATCGTGCCAGGATTGTACTGCAGAAGTAATTCAAATTCCATTGAGTGATTGCACACGCTCAATATTTAAACATTGTCGTTGCTCACACGGCGTCAAGATACGATTGCGCACGCAACGATAATAGTCGTGATAAAAAAATTCAAGCGTAAAATTTAGTTCTTACCTGTTCCATCTCGTTAAAGGTATCAAAATTCAATGAGATTATCTACCGTGCTTACATGAATTCCAATCTTATGATGCAGGTCACCGGAATGGAATGCTCCAATGTGTCATTAACAATTTGATTTGATAAATGTATTGCAATCAAATTATTTGATTTTTCAAAAATATTTCACCTGTATAATTCATATTATGTGAAAACGCAATCAATCAAACAATTTTTAGATGTAATTTTTCTTAACTTTCCGACTTTGGGAAGACATTCTCATGTTTGCAGGGGGTAGACATAGTTGTCCAATAAATCGTGACACCTGTATGTGTTTGCATGCACTTCGCAAGAGAAGATAAAGAAAAAAGGAAGGAACCTCTTTCTGCTCAATTCCTTTTTTCTATTTTTCTCCTGTTATTGTACTTTTATTGTAAATCAGGAGATGCGGTAGTTCTTCTTTGACAAGTGCGTATCCCTTCAAATTCTCACCCTCACCGACTTCCTCACGACAACGGCCCACCGCATGACTATACAGGTAGAACCACGGTTTAAAAATTCAATTTGAAAGCAGTTACAAAACTATCGATCTTAGAGCGCTGATTTTTTATATGCTCAGTTTAACATGGTTCCTCGAGTTTTCACAAAAAATTTAATTTCATTATATTCCATTATTGGTAAAAGGAATAGTGAACTTTTTTCTTCTTCGACGCAAACTTTCTGTGTCCACTCTCTTACATTAGTAGATCACGTATATACACGTATGGGATTCGTGGGCACTTTTGTATGTGGTGGAATGCCCGGTGTTGCGCGTCAGACGTTCGCGCAGCTCCGTAGCCTGCGTATCCGCCCGTTATAACATACACAAGTCAAGGAACAAAAATGGCCTTAAAATTCTAAGAACGCATTCATGTTTCTACTCGAAAGAGGTAGAAAATATAACAGTTGAAAACGTTATCATTTGAATTTGAAGTTCCTTCATCAATATATACACTAAGGCTTTCACAGAAACAATGTCCCAAACGTTGAAAACTAAATAATTTCCAGTTTCTAAATTAAGCTAAACAAGACTTTCACAAAAGGTATGAAATTACACGAAAATACAAAAACTGCGTTTTTGTAAAAAAAAAAACAACTTCGACAAGTACATATATGTAAATCCAATTGAATTCCATATCTAAGCGTTTATCATCAGATCGTAGAAAAGTATTGAAATGAAGAATAAGAGTACAAGTACTTTTCCCCACTGCACGTCTTATAACGACAACAGAACCAGGACTTAGGTACTTGAAGCGGTTGTTTTCAAGTTACGAAGAACCGCCCTGTAATAACACCCATAATCGCATAATTCGACTATAGCAGTTTGCAATCCCTTTGGTTCATCATGTAAACTGCGTCACGTACGTAAGTCCTGGTTCTGTTTTTGTTTTTTTGTATCATATAAATGGCTTGCGATGTAACGAAGAAATGAATGATAAATAGTAGATTACATACCTAGGCCAGCAAAGTAAGGAATGTCTCAGATCACATATTCAGTTGTTGGCCGAGGCGAAGCCGAGGTCGACAATAATGTGATCTGAGGCTTTCTTACTTGCTGGCCGAGGTGTGTATACTATTTTTCTGCTCGACCTGAGACATTCCTTACTTTGCTGGCCTAGGTATGTAATCTACTAATTTCTGCCCTCCGGCCAGAAAGCGGTAACTTTCGGGCCGCTGCGCTAAACGAAGTTACCGCTTTCCGGCTTCGTCGAGCAGAAAAATAGTATACACACCTCGGCCAGCAAGTAAGAAAGCCTCAGATTACATTATTGTCGACCTCGGCTTCGCCTCGGCCAACAACTAAATGTGATCTGAGGCATTCCTTACCTTACTGGCCTAGGCATGTAATCTACTAAGTTCTTGACCTACATGTAGTAGGGGAACAAACGCTCCCTTATATTCCGGTGTCCGCAGATCACTATATGGGACTTTCGGACGGCATTATTTCGTTGCATGAGAGACTACAGGCGCGGACCTTCCACTGCAGTCTGTATGTGTGTGTGTTTGTGTGCATGTAATACTAATTTACGGCACGCGATTACGCACGAACTAATAATGTGATGCAGGTTTTTCACAATTGTTTGCAAGATCCTATTTTAATTAAGAACGCATACTTTTCAAAGGTGATATCGTCGTTAATCTAAAACATTACAAATATGTACAAATACTAGCTTCAGGCCAAGCTCTTGCCTTCAGTTGGCAGTGTCCCAAGCAATCATAATATTTATGTATTTTAAAAAGTAAAATGAGATTATACAATTGTGAAGAATTTTGTCTTTTAATGTTCATCGTAAAATACCATACTTATCATTATATCTATTATCTACCGAAATCGTTGTTTAATGCTCATAAAACTATAATAAAAACTCGATAGCGCGGATACGAAAGACGATCCGATTTCACACTGTACTGATAAAAACATTTTGTTGTCATTAACGAACCACGTCCATTATTAACCAAAGTGGAACGGTTCCTGAAGCCGTTTACGTAACGAAAGTTTCACCTGGAACAGTTTTTGGGACTTGGGACTCTTCAGGCACTTGAAAGCGTTTTCGAAACCCAAATCACTGACCCAGTCAGACAAGCAGTGTTATACCTCTTCAACTTTGAACTTTAATAATTCTGTGGGGGTTCCGAGGTTGGTATACAGAGAGAAAAATTCAATAATAATGACAAAATAAGTCATGTAATGTGCAAGTGAAAGTCATGTTCCGTTAATTTTATTACTGTTTCGTGTATCAACGCTAGGATGGTTGTAACATTTGAAGTTCAAGATGTTCACGTAATTTTTCTGCTGTCTTCTGCTACCGCTTGCATCTCATATGAGGAAAAAACTGAATGAAAGGGTTGATACAAAAATCTACTTGCACATTCCTGCGAACTTTTAGGTACATTTTCATTTTGGTTTTGAACAGTTACAAAACTAATGGCCCAAATGTGTTTTTGTTCCTGTAGGGTACACAAACAACTTCTTGATTTATAATTTTTGTCTGATACGTTTTTCCCAAGATTGTTTAAAACCCAAAATCATGATGATATCATCGCAATTCATGAAACCATCGGGAAGTGTCATGGATTATAAGGACTTAAATTTGCTTTTCATCTTGTTGTGGTTTGTTGGCTATATAAGTACAGTAGAGCTCCCTTAATTTTCCGCTTCTTTTATTTTCGCTGTACTCCCCTCACGACTTGTCTCCCTTCAAAAACCTTCTCCCACTCCCCGTACTTTGTCTATCCTTGTTTTCGACGTCATGCGCTCCAGACTGCGCAGCGTCTCAATAGTGGGACCGAGCATTCATGAAACATAACCTATTTACTTTTGATACATAGTCCGTTTACTTCTGCTCTTATCTCCCCTTCCGCTCCCGACAACCCCCAACACGCCAACCAACCAGTGGGCAGAGTGGGGGGCTTCCTTAATTTTTTTCTCCACGAAATTGCTTCAAGGTCACCCCCCGAGCTCGGAAAATAAAGGGAGCTCTACTGTACCTGTATGTAGTGAAGTGCACGCGGGGTTACTATTTATATGTGCTATTCTCTGCGTTTACGCCTTAGTTATGCAAGTAACAAGAAAAAACCATAGAGCATAAAATATGGATCTTTAAATAAGGAACATGCTAAAATGAACCATGAAAAGACGGCCTTACGTTGATAAAAAGGTCATTCAAAAAGCGTGCGCTGACGTCTCAATGGAAATTCCGGTCATGAAGCTAAAACACTCATTTGAAATTCTATTGAATGGAGTTGCGTATTTAATTGGATGGGAATTACTTTGAATAATAAGAAAATGAGTAATCAAAAATATGATTGCAAAAGTTCGGAAACTTTTACCACACGCCCTATAAGCCCATTCGCCTCGGTATTTAATGATACGATTTAATTTTGTTTAACTCCGAGTTCATATTTAACAGGATGATTTCTGTAATATACATTCTCATTCTTTTAACTCAACTCTGACGTTGATGTTTGAGTATCGTGCGTGTTAAATCACTCAATTCAACTTAAATACATATCATCCTCCAAGCATGTACAACATAAACGCCTCTTACACTTAGAAGTCACAGCTAGCTTATAAAACGATTCCAATGACCAATGAAACACCCGCCCCCCTCCCCCGCGATTTTTTCCGTTACATAAAGAAAAACAAGTTGGAACGTCAACGAAAAAGTTGGCGGCCAGTAGCTGTCACTTCAACTTCGTAACATATTTCATATTTGAATAAAGTATGGCAGACATTGAGTAATAGAGCACAACGAATGCTCTTATTGTCTTGTGAGTAGAACTACTTGGTTACATCTCTACTTATTGGGACATATTTCAGTACCGAACAAATCATTACAACCACATAGGAATAATTAGTATCTTTTTAACTTCCCAATATAGGGAAGTTATTGTAATCACCCCGAAAATCGAAAATCGGATTTTCACCAGATCTCCACGTTTCAAGGTCTCCCGAATCATTCTAGACCATTTTTGGAAAAATGTTTGTATGTGTGTGTGTGTGTATGTTCGTATGTATGTGCCCAAATTTTTCGTCAACGATTTCTTGAAAACTAATGGTCCGATTCCATTAATTTTTGTTTCGATCGATGAGTCTTCATGTAACTTGGAGCTGATTAGATTCTGGAAGGAATCCAGTTAGCAGTTTTCAAGAATTTCCAGAAAATGGAAAGGCCAAAAATCGCAAATCGGGTTAATCAACGGTCATCTATAAACTATGAGAGTTAGCGCAAAATTTATATAAGAAAAGTTGTTCCCCATATAAAAATACACATTTTATGTAGGATGACTTTTTTCCATAATTTGCATAATTAAGGGAGTATGGCCGTCTCAACAATTATGTGCGTAATAAGTAAACGAATGAACCCAGCGCTGTCATGAAGGTCTCAATCGAAACCTTTCCATTCAGAATGGAGCGGATTACATTTTGGATGGCATTCGTGCAGTACATGCAATGTTATTAACAATTGCAATTGTTTATACAATTCCACTGGGTAAAATATTAAAGTTAGCGGGAAACTTATCTGAAGAAAACTATTCCTTATATGAAAATACAGCTTTTACGTGGAATGAATTTTTTCCATAATTTGCATAATTAAGGAGGTATGGTCGTCCGAGCAATTTGAAATACGGGAACAGTGCATATCGCCAGGGTCGTTCCTTACACAACAATGCACATTCAGTATGACTTTTTTTCAATATAGGTTAAAACATATCGCGAGTTGAACTAGAATATACTTGGCGAATGAATATGTCGACTATTGCGGGAAGGATGTCAAAGAGCGGGATAATTAGGAACGTACGGAGGTAGAGAGGGTAACTAGGCGGACGAATTTCAGTTGAATATTTTTATGCGGCTTAAAAATCAAACTAAATCGATCGCGTGCAGTAATTATTAGTCACAAGGATCAATTATTGATACCACTGTTGAGTTTGCTCATCAGCATGGTTGCATGCTTATGGTGTGCTGAAATACCAAATCGGGAAGTTTTGTTTGTGCCCCGTATGGGGCACACACATTTGCACACCACTAGTTAATTATTATTTTGTCCCCTTATACATAACTTGTACTACTAAAACATACCCATTTAAGTTTTTACGCATTTCTATGAAATTGTGTTACACTGTCGTGGCGACACAAGAACCAGTATTCCGGACTGTTTCTAAGTCATGCTAATCTAACACATAGATCCCGACAATTCATCGGTAGTCAAAATATCTGCTGGCGATCTTTTTGAAAAAATCAAGTGTCATGAACTTGAGCTATGTGTCTCCTAACTATATCAGCTATCAATAATTTGGATTTAGCTTCATATGAGACATCTTGTATGATCAAATAAAACTGTGTCAGTCGTGCAGACATTGCGAATAGGATCTCATTCCTGTAACAATGGTGTGATCGTCTTCGTTAATATCCAATGAGCCCTTCGCATTTCCTAAACACGAATAGCAAAATATGGCAACATAGAAACATAAATTTGATTTTCACTTTTTCATATTCTCAGAAAAGGTGCAAAATCAGGTAGAACAAGTCGAAATATTTTTAGGGGAGAGGTTAGAAAAAAACGAAACATTTTCAGTGATAACGCGCTATTTCAAGGATGTATTTTAGTCGTTGTCACTATGATGAACCTTCCATCTTGTAATTATCAATTTTTAATACGATGAGTCCAGATTTCGGACCTCTATGGTTTTTCTGACACGAAAAAACTTTTTATACCATAGAAATTGGACTAAGATGCAAAAGTTTGGCAATCTATTTGAAATATCGTGGGGGGGATTTAGACTACCAATTCCTTCACCGCGTAGTTACTTCAAATTTGTTTTTTTTTGTCTCCGACTATTTAAACACCATTTTTTGGACAATTGCAATGAAATTTCCTCGTGTAAAAGCTTTTGAATTTATTTGAAATTGTACACGTGTACGTTAGATGGGAGATTGTTTGATTGTTCAATTGTTTAAATTGTATTTAACAACGGGACCTCTGTATTGGAACAACGGACGCTTAAACGTCGCAGCGACGTCGTTACGATTATTCGCGTGACTTCACGCAATACAATCACCGCGACGACATTGTTGCGACATTTTGTTCCTACCAGATGTACGGACTGTGCTGTTCAAGCTTGTTTTATTATATTCTCACGTTCGGGCTTCAAATGTGTGAATTCCTTCGCAGATTGTGATAATCTGGGGAATTGGTGTTGAACACATCCTGATTATCAGTCTCCATTGGAGGTGAGACAATGACGTGATACTGCTGGATCATCTTCCAGCAATTGACTTCTTCTGATTGTTACAAATGTTCAAGATATTGTTTTATTGAGCTCACACGATTGCTCATCAATTCTCAATAATAAAAATAGTTTGTTCCACTTTGTCGGTCGTGAAGCGATTCTTCTACAAAAACATATACAATATTTTAAACGCACTGGAGGTCTTCATGTAGAAAAAAATTCCAAAAAAATCGAAAAGCTTTTCTTATTAAAAACAATATTCACAGACATTCCCCATTTCAATGGATAAATATGAGAAAGGAAGAGGGCAAATCTTTTGGCTCGTAAGGTGAATGGAGGCAATTTTGTATGAGACGTATAAATACTTTCTTATATTGATTTGTCAAGATGGAGAATATTTTTTTGTATTATTTTGCCGTGTGCAGATATTTCTGTAACTAATTCGTGAGCTTAGAGCTAGAAAGGCCTATCCTTTGCCTTTCTGGATAGACATATCGCGAAGTAATTGTTGCGACCAGTCAAGGGTTACAAGCTAACCGCGTTTCCATTTTCATCGGAAAATGATAACTTTGACTCATAAACGTCTTTGTTTTTGACCGGTGTTATTATGATTCAAAGGTATTGACCGCTTTTTCGGTCTTCTACCTCGTTTGGCTGAGGTGTATATAGGTATACTTGAAGAGTATACCTTTGAATGAGAGAACTGAGAAAGCGTTACATGTGCGTAATGTTTCGTCCTCAATTTTTCCTCACATTGAAAATTTTCAATCAAGAAAATATTAATTAAGAAAATTCTATATGCACAAATTGAAAAAAATAGGAATGCTCGAATCGATCGACCGGGACTTGACTCATAAAGCATGACCTCCAATTCCTAGTCATCGTTGACCAAATGTTCGTTATAGTTATCTTTATTAAATTCCAAGAAAAACATATGACAATCATTTCTAAAAATGATCGTAATGGTTTTCTGTTGGCCTTCAACCCCTACTAACTACAACTTCTAGCACCTCGGGATTGGCATGCCATACAGATATTTTCCACTTCAAATATGTTTGCTTCCGTTTTCAGTCTTTCGAAAAAACGCTTGAATAGTGAGTTACAAACAGTTATTGCTTCCTAGTTATTTTGCTGAAACTTCTTAATGATCATCCATCGACATACATTGATAGAACAGTTTCGTTATTGCTAGCGAACCAATTTAATCGACAGATTGGAGTGATTTAGTTCCCTTAAATGAACATTCGTGAATAGTTACAGCATTGACTTGTCCAACTACATATTTGTTAACCATTATCGAATCACTTCGCCATTCGTAAATATGTTATAAACTCTATATTTTCGAGCCTAGTTCATAACAACTAAATTCTTCTAACAATCCATATATAAAACCCGACTTGTGGGCGCTGGCTACTTGTGAGGTTTGCTGTACAATACAAGTTGAGGAAAAACAGGAATTCATCCTTCAAATTTCGACAAATGTATACTTGAGCTGTATTCAATGGAGCAATTCAATCCAGAATTTATTGTCCAAATTCACTGATTAAAATAATTAATGACACTAAAATCAGGTAATTGAACTATTTCAATATGTGTATTTCCACAGGTGAACTGAACCCGAATATACAATTTTAGTAAGAAATTGAAGCTATCAGCATGATGCATTTTCAATTTAAACTCATCCCAACAGTATTATCTATAATATTGTTGAGTTGCGGTCCAGTAGAGTCAGCAAACTTGAGAAGAGCAGTCTCTCCAATTACTGCCCTCGGTCGACAACTGATGGATAGTGATAATCAATACGTACGAAACCGACTGCCGCCAGAAAACACAATTCGGTATGGTTTCCGACGGATCAATGACCTGGCATCAGACTTGAAGTTACCAAAGTTGGAAAAACTCGCTGAGGAACTGGGTCCCTATGTGACAATTCATGGCGATGCGTTAGCGTCGGTCATTAATGATATTTATTCAATTGAAACATTATATGAGAGATTCCAACGTTATACCAGTGGTGTTCATTATGAGACTGATACCATCGAATCTTTTTCTACCGCTTGCGTCTCATCTGACTTTTACTTATTGCCAATAGATCCACTGCATGAATTGATAAAACCTACAGCGGGAAATTCCAACAGTATATTCAACCTAATGTTTGGAAGGCGTTCACCGGTAAGTAGAAAATCCTATATTATGTTAATAAAATGTCAGCATGAAAAGGGGCCACTTGGTCGGTCCTGGGCACCGGAACTTTCCATGTACTTTTCACATATACCACGACGTCAATATCGGAAAATGCTCACAATTGCTGAATATTATCTTCATCACTATGTGCATCACGCTGAGATGCAATACAGAAAATATCACTCGACACTCCTTCTGCTATGATGAGTTTTCAAGAAATTTTGCATATTATAAAATATTAGAATGTCACGAATTATGTTAATGATAGTAAGAAATTGATTACATTAAAAATAAACGGGATGTGAGTGTGACCCTCGGCGGGTCGCATCACTAACTTCCCGATAGTCTGTGTGTGTGTGTGGGTGTGGCGATACACGTATGAAGTCAAGTTGTATATCCGTTACGCAAATTCGACTATTTATCTATTATTCCCAGGTGCGAATTGACGATTGGGCCAAGCTTGGTGCAGAATGGGTTTGTAACGCATGGGCCAAGCCTGGATTCCAAGGTAGGTCAGCAAGCTTGGTCCAAGCTCAAAAAGAAAGCTAGGTCCAAGCTTGGAAAATAAGCATGGCCCAAGCTCGGCAACTAAGCTCCGCCCAAACTCAGAAACTAAGCTCCGTCCAAACTCGGAACGAAAGCTCGACCGAAACTCTGAGAGAAAGCTCCGCTCAAGCTTGGGAAGCAAACTTGGCCCAAGTTTCTCGTCAATATTCCCCAATATCGGCTCCTGTACATTTTTTGAACGTCAAATTCATCCTAGCTAGATTTGGGTTCCACCTGCCGATGTAAATTTTTTTCCAACTCCTAATATTCTCCTGGAGAACCAAATTTGCCTTTTAGTGTACACCGTTTACCTATATTTTTGCTCATCCACGTAGAATTCACGATTCCAACACCTTAGGATAATCCGGTGGGTTCGGAATTAAATTGCACATTGAAGTAGGGGTCCTCCCCAAAATCACTCATCCTATAACACTATTGATCAGTCAATATTTTGTAGGTTAAAGACATCAGAAAATCTCACATTTAAGACTTTTTCACCCGGTACATGATTATAATTATGAAAACGATTGGAATTGCGTCCTTGAATGACAACACTTTTACACATTTTTGCTTACGTTAAAATCAATTCACTGAAACTCAGTCCGGGTTTAACTCGTGAATAATAACCCTTGATACACAACGTGATCTGAGATGCAACGCCAATAGCTTCAAAAGGGCGGCTGAACGCGCGGGAAATCGTATGCCTGTGACTATGTGTACCTTCTACGGGAGACTGTGACATGGCGTTCCCCTCCTTGCGCGACTGGAAAGCCACTGAATCCCCTCCATAGCCTGATCATGTGTGCCTATTGGTTGGCCGTACTGAGATGGACCGGAGTGAGGTAAAGGGGTATTGCACTACCAAGCTTGGGCTTACCCAGGTAACCTATGCACGGCCAAGCTCGGTTAAACGTTCTGAATTGAAGGTTGGAAAGCAAGATTGGACCGTGCTTGGACCAGCCCTGGACGTCAGGCATGGCTTCGAAGGGTACCACCAAGCTTGGGCTCACCTTGGTAACCTATGTCCGGCCAAGCTTGGTTAAGTATTCTGAGGTCAAACTAGGGAACTAAGTTTGGACCGTGCTTGGATTCCAAGCTTGGAATTGCCTGGTATTCCCAAGCTTGGGCTTACGTTGGTAACCTATGTCCGGCCAAGCTTGGTTAAGCATTCTGAGGTCAAACTTGGAAACTGAGCTTGGACCATGCTTGGCACAGGCTTGGATTCCAAGCTTGGAATTGCCTGGTATCCCCGAGCTTGGGCTTACCTTGCTAACCTATGCCCGACCAAGCTTGATTAAGCATTCTGAGGCCAAACTTGGAAACTAAGCTTGGAGCATGCTTGGCACAGGCTTGGATTCCAAGCTTGGAATTACCTGGTATCCCTAAGCTTGCATTTACCTAAGCGTAGCGATGGGATCGAGCTTGTTCCGAGCTAGGCATGCCAAGGCTAGGCAATCCTAGCTTCTACCAAGCTTGGTCCCATTGTCAAGGCTTGGCACTTTCCGCCTGGGTTATGATTTTCATCGATATCTCGTAAAATATGTTGTCTAGGAAAAAAAGTAATAAAATATGAAATATGTAGCTTCATAAGAGGAACAACTTTTGTTAGACACTTTTTCTCGTATCTATAACCGTTCTCTAGATGAAACACTATAAACAATCAAAATTGTTAAAAACAATTGCACGGATGGGGCAATTGCAAAGAGAGTCCTTTCAGATCTGGCGACCAGTGCAACGCATCAATAAAAAAAAAAAGGAAATGCCTCCGGTGGTTCGCCCGGAAACGTTAAACAATGTTTTTTGTTTACACACACACAGACACTTTTCTGAAATCACGTCAGGATGATGCAAAACGTTGAGAAACAGGAAGATTTTATCGATCTGGCACTGTTCATTTTTGGGGTCGTTACAATAACTTCCCTAGATCAGGAAGTTAAAAATCGACTCATTCAGTCGGTTTTTCCCAGTCGACCCGAATCGTTCTGGATTAATCCGATAATAGAGATGAGTTCAGACACTTGCGACGTACTCGATGACTTCGCATTCAAAGGGGTATCATTGGAAATGGGGGATATTAAATAATCAAATCAGTAAATAAGTGAAGCAAAATTTATCTTATTCGTTACTCAAGATGCGCTGAGGGCACATCCAGTCGATATTATAGCGGTAGGGCCAACTAATTCCCAATGGAGTATAACGCCCTGGACCGTTGGTGACACGCACACACAATGGATTCTATTCACTTGATTTTATTTCGTCTCAATGAACGAACCATAAACATGCCACACTTTACTCAAAATTTCCTTCAGTAAACATGTTCTTAATAGCTAAGTGGCAAACTGAGCAGTAACAATAACAAATGAAGCGGTATGATTTTTTTCATTCCGATTTGTGCGGGTATGACAAGGACAGTTACCGTAGAGACAAGGACCGACGATTACCTGACACCCCCGACCGACGGGCCTGAAGAGACCCGGGCCAAGGGACCGAGGACTAAATGGGCCAGGACAAGGGCCTACGAATGTACATATCGGATGGATGGATCCTCTTTGTGCGCTTTGAGTTGAATCACGAGGAAAATCGCTTTTTTTGTACATATACCAAAAGATTGTCATGGAATGCTGTAAATATGATATATATTATGCTAGTTTCCATCATGTTTTTACTAGTTAGCCTGGCCACATATGAGGTACTGGGACAGGGTAGAACATCCCCCCCGATTATATGAGATATTATGTCAAATTCTGATATATTGCTTCGAGCAGATATGTTACAATATGTCAAGTCTATTCTCAATCTGCATCATTCTATGTCCACTTATGGCTAAAAATGCAATAGTAGTTTGCAAGACGAGCCGAAGGCGAGTTTTGCACTACAGGAGACAGGAAAGTTACTTCTGACCGTGCGTCGAACAATATTTTTTGCTACAATGCGCGTGGGCAGGGTTTCACGCACGCGCAGTGTGCGGGAAACGTTTCTTTGCGCACCGTGTGTCAAAAAGAAAAAATTGTCATGACAAACGAAATATGACATTTAGACCTTATATGATCTCTATACATTTCATGATTTCGCATACTTTGACAACCTGATTTATATAGAAGAGTTTTTCCGCGTCATTTTAATGCATATAAATTACAGGCGAATTCCAGAGCAATTTGCAACACAACGATGTCTGTTCAGCAACAAGTTCATCGTTTATACAATTACATTGCAATAACTATGGTGAAAGGGCATGTAATGAAACTGTATGCATACCATTTATTGAAACAGTTCGATAACCAAACGCATACAGCTGAAATGAATAGTGTAAAGCAGAATTTCACACGAAAAATGCAGGAGATCGAGGGAGTAGTATGGAATGTGATGCACATGGCTTCCCGAGATATACGACCGTGTGATCCTAAAATCCATCAGGAGGGTGAGTATCAGCTGGTAACGTACAGAGATTGACAATTAAAAGAATTTCCATTATTAATACTTCATGAGTAAAGCACCGACTAATGGGAAAGAAAACATTATCATTTGTTCCTTATTAAGAATTCAAGAAAATATATGTGTTATCATTGAATTAATCAGGTCTTTATTTTTATGATTTAATAATTCGAAGAATGCAAAAATGAAACGGAAACTCATCCCTTTTGTGATTCAAAATATTGCAAAAAATTAAATGTGTAAAATATCGCGAGCGAATGGAAAAAATGATTAATACAGGAATGAATAATGAAAGTCAAAAGAATTTCAGCCTAATGAAAATAACATTAGCAATGAAGACCGGGTCGGAAAAGACAATTTTAGGGAAGTAACTGGCGGTGTGTGGTTCAAAATAAAAACGTGCGAAATCCATCCAGCAAGTGGTGTCGAAATCCATGGTAGTTTCTTTTTACTTCACGAACTGAAAAAATTGAAGCGTTGAAAATCTTTGAGAAATTTTTTCAAAATTTCTTAAAAATACCTAGAATTTCGAACGGTCCGACATTTCTAAAAACTACAGAGCTTGCCTCATTTTTGAAAATTTCAATAGTTTTCCAAAAACAATTTTCTGCACTTCAGACATGTTTCAAATTTCTGATGTTTTGTAATGTTCGTTACAATTTGAAAAATCATTGGTGTCTTCGTGAAGAATGAATTATAAAACATTTTCCTAAAAATTTTGAAGCTACAGCCCCAAAATCATCAACTACATGTCTGCATGAAAAGTCACACTACCAATATCACATTCTTATGACATTGTTAGTTGAAGAGACACGTTGAAGTTTTCATTCGTCGTGCAGTCCGCTTGAGCAGTAATGAGCTGGAACTGCACGATCCTAATCATAAGACGTGAATTTTGATGACATGTGTTTTTTTTGAACGAGATCGTCCACGTGGGCTTCGCATGCGTATTCACTTTTCTGGCCTTCGATAATTTCGATATGTATCAATAGCTTCTTTCGTCTCTTCTCTGTACGCATTTCGTCTGCACGCCGCATTGACCGGTGTCTTGTCAGTTACAACCTTACGTCTTCTCATAATTCTCATTTATATCAATATTTCCTTCGATCTCTGCTTTATGCTGTAGAGAATATAGAGACTACGACTGTCAACGAAGGCGTGGTTGCACGCGCATTCTGGCGTGACAAAACTTAAAAATATTGGGAGATTATCCATATATTCTGGCATTGTCCTTTTTAGAATAAGATAAGATCAATATGTAGATATGGCTGACTCACAGAATACTTTGTTTAGTTCCACTTTAGAACATGACTCGAAATAACATCTTGACAATATCGTCATAAAGTCTCATGATTGTTTAATTTTTTTTAACTTCCCGATTTTTCGGGAAGTTATTGTAATGCCTCCTAAATCGAGTTTGTTTATTTCAATTGGTAACTAGGGTTATAAGTATACCGAAATGCTTCCCATCGAATTCCGAACAAATGTCTGTGTGTGTGTGTGTATATATGTATGTGTGTGGCCAAAATTTTGGCGAACGATTTCTCACGAACCAATGGACCGATTGAGGTCATTAAGGTTGCAATCGATGCGGTTCCACGTAGCTGAGAGGCCATTAGATTTTGGATGAAATCAGTCCAGTATATGTATTGTTATTAACAATTTCAACTGTTTATAATGTTTTATTGCATAAACTATGCGAGTTAGCGGAAAATTTATATAAGAAAAGTTATTCCCCACATAAAAATACGTATTTTATGTAGGATGACTTTTTTCGATAATTTGCATAATTAAGGAGGTATGATCGTCTCAACAATTATGTATGTAATAACTAAATGAATGAACCCAGCGCTGTCATGGAGGTTTCAATCGAAGCGTTTCCGCTCAGGATCGGGTGGATTACATTTTGGATGGCATTCGTGTAGTACAAGCAATGTTATTAACAATTGCAATTGTTTTTACGGTTCCACTGGGTAAAATATGGAAGTTAGCGGGAAACTTATCTGAAAAAAACTATTCCTTATAATGAAAATACAGATTTTACGTGGAATGATTTTTTTTCCATAATTTGCATAATTACGGGGGTAAGGGCGTCTCAACAATTATGTATGTAATAACTAAATGAATGAACCCATGAATGGAATGAATGGAAGTTCTCAAGGTCGCATTCGAAGCCCTTTCATGTAACTTAGAGCTGATTAGATGTTGGGTGAAGTTGGTGCAGTATATATATTGTTATTAACAATGTCAATTGTTTATAATGTTCTATTACATAAACTATTATAGTTAGCGTAAAATTTACATAAGAAAAGTTGTTCCCCATATAAAAATACGTATTTTATGTAAAATGACTTTTTTCGACAATTTGCATAATTAAGGAGGTATGACCGTCTGAGCAGTTATGTCTGTAATGAGTGAACGAATGAACACAGTGCTTTCGTGACAGTCTCAATCGAAACGTTTCTGTGCAAAATCGAGCGGATTATACTTTGGATGGGATTCGTGCCGTATAGGCAGGGTTATTACCAATTGTAATTGTTTATACTGTTCCAATGAGTAAAATATTGAAGGTATCAGGAACCTTCCTAAGAGAGAATTATACCTTATATGAAAATAGACCTTTTATATGTAATTACTTTTTTCCATAATTTACATAATTAAGGAGGTATAGTCGTCTGAGCAACTTAACATACGGCTACAATGCACATCACCAGGGTTGTTCCTTATACAAAAATGCACATTCAATGTGACATTTTTCAATATAGGTTAGAACATATCGCGAGTTGAACTAGCGTATACTTGGCGATTGGATATGTCGACAATTGCGGGAATGATGTCAAAGAGCGTGATAATTAAGAAAGTACAGATGTAGGAATGGTAACTATGCGGACGAATTCCAGTTGAATATTCGCATGGGGCATCCAAATCAAACTGAATCGATAGCGTGCAGTAATTATTAGTTGCCAGTTTAATTATTGATATCACTGTTGGGTTTGCTTATCACCATGGTTCCGTTCTTATGCTATGTTGGAATACCAAATCGGGAAGTTTTGTTTGTGCCCCGTATGGGGCACACACATTTGCACACTACTAGTTTAAGTTATAGTAATCACCCTGAAATCGAAGTTTTTTGTTTCGTCCTGTGACTGGTGTTTTAAGTATACCAAAATGACACCCAAGAAATTCTGAGTCGAAGTATGTTTTTTTTTCTTCGTCCCTCTCATTTGTACGCCCCGGGTAGCGGCCGTTAAGCATTTCTTCAGGGGGCGTACCGGACACCCACCCATGCGGCTGAGGCCGACTTTCGCCATTTTTAGGCCATCGTATTTCTAAACACAGGGTAAACCTCCAGAAATCCCTATGCTACGATGGCCGGCGCCTATGATGGAACCCACCCTCCCCTCCTGCGTCGGGTTAGATTCCCGCTCGGCAGGGCGCTCTCATTTTATGGGTACCGCCGATACCACACACGAAACGTTCCTGCATCGGTGCGCGCGTGTGTGTGTGTGTGTGTATGTGTGTGTGTGGTGTAGGATTACCCACAATATGATTGAGACTATCCAGAAATCAAAACGTCTTCATGTGGCATAAAAGTAATCAGGTTAATACCATCCTCTCTCTAGCACATACGGAACGTTCCTGCATCGGTCGGAATCCATGAGAAAATATTTTTGAAAAAATATTCTCCGGCGGCCGGGCGCGAAACTAGGACCTTTGGAGTAGTAGGCAGATACTCTACCACTACGCCAAAGCCCCGACTTGAATCGAAGTATATGTGTGAGTGTATGTGTACGTGTGTCGCCGAATTTTCATCCTAAGTTTCTCACGAACAAATGCTGCTATCGAGATTATTGAAGTCGGAATCGAAGCGTTTCCATGTACCTTAGAGCTCATTAGTTTTTGGATGACATTGGTGCAATATATATATTGTTATTAACAATTTCAATTGTTTGTAATGTTCTATTGCATAAACTATCAGAGTTAGCGTAAAATTGGAATGATTTTTTTCGATAATTTGCATAATTAAGGAGGTCTCAACAATTATGTGTGTAATGAGTGAACGAATGAACACAGCGCTGTCATGACGGCCCCAATCGAAGCGTTTCCGTGCAAAATCGAGCGGATTACACTTTGGATGGGATTCGTGCAGTATACACAATGTTATCAACAATTATAATTGTTTATACTGTTCCACTGGGTAAAATATTAAAGTTATCGGGAAACTTCTAAGAAGAGAATTATTTCTTATTTAAAAAAACACTTTTTATGTGCAATGACTTTTTTCCATAATTTGCATAATTTGCATAACAAGGAGGTATAGTCGTCTGCGCACTTTGAAATACAGGAACAATGCATGCCACCAGGGTTGTTACTTATACAAAAATGCACATTCAATATGACTTTTTTCAATATAGGGTGCAATATATCGCGAGTTGAACTAGAATATACTTACCGAATGAATATGTCGACAATTGCGGGAGAGATATGAGAGAGCGGAATAATTAAGAAAGTACAGAGGTAAAGAGGGCAACTATGCGGACGAATTGCAGTTGAATATTTTTATAGGGCTTAAAAATCAAACTAAATCGATCGCGTGCAGTCATGATTAGTCGCAAGTTCAATTATTGATATCACTGTTGGGTTTGCTCAACACCATGGTTGCGTTCTTATGCTGTCCTGAAATACTAAATCGGGAAGTTTTGTTTGTGCCCCGTACGGGGCACACACATTTGCACACCACTAGTTAGATTTTTCAAAATGGCCTTCGTGTAATTCTCTCCAAAAAGTCATAAATAATTAACACATTGGGAAATAATTTTTCTTGTCAATTTGAGAAAGATTCCTCATTCAGTAGAATCAGTAGAAAAAATATAAAACCAGTCTGAGATGGTCAGGGTTTGCACTGTTCGATGGAGTCTGGCATGTCACATATACTTGGAAAAAATATTACAAAAAGACAATATTCTGTGTATTGTTACAGGTGTGACGTACATGCAGTTAAAATGGCTATTTGGCTACGTAGCAATAAATGAAATATATTTAAATCCTCATGCAACGTGTTCAGAAACATGTGAGTATTATCAACAAAGTGAGGTCTATCCAAGGAATTGGCCAACTCCACCTCAGCATAGCTGCCAGGGAAACGTTTACCAATGTTTCAAAACACTATACGATTCATATTGCCCAGCAGTAAGTACCTGAATTTTTTCACAATAACCTAGCTCATGGTTTAATACGTTAACTTCTATAGACGGAGCCTTATCGACGCTACGACGGTTTCAAAGAGTATCATCGTACATTCAAGGAGAATGTTCCTGCTAGTGGTAACGCAAGTTGTCCAGGATATGATTTCCCGCCGACGACTAGGCCGAACCCTGAAGTATTCAGCACATGCGATGAATGTGTGTGCGTTTGCGATGATTTGCGTTCCAGAGAGACAGTGCGGACATTTAGTACGAGAAGAGTCACCTCAGACACTGACGATAACAGGTCTGCATAAATTTTTGAATCAATTGGCTTGTTTAGTTATAACTATTAAAGTAGCTTGTTTATCCTCATCCCAGTTTAGGCTGCCTACATTTTTTATTTTATTTGAGAGTAGTTTTCATTATACGCATGATATAATGGATTAAATCGACATGGGACGTTTAGAATTTATTCTGTTTTGGAGGCACTTCATATAGACTAACTTTGAATATTTCGATTAATGATCAATTGTTACTAAAATGTCCATATGGAATATAATTTAAAATTATTTGAGTTTCGTTTTGATCGGAAAATTTGCGCAGGATATCTTGTAATTTCTCAATGGAAAGTAATTTGACTACATATTCTTTTTTTTATAATTTATATCTTGCAAAAAATCTGCGTCATGTAATTCATCAAAATCATTCTACATCATTCAATGACAAATCGAAATGTAAAGTAACTTTGAAAAGTTAAAATTCCATGGAATACCATATTTGCGATAAAATATTAGTTTACATAACTGATAATAATAGTCAGAATATTCGTGGAACACAATACATTAACCCTTGTTGAATGATTATGTATGAATTTTGTGAAGGGTCATAACAGGACTGCGATTGGTTGAGAAGAAGCGGGTGATTCATATCCAAATCCAAGACGGTAAATTAGGACCCTATGGAACCGTTAATGAATCAACAGTGCGATGGAAGGACGTCGAGGAGTTCGATTATCGAGATCCGTCTGTCCCAAAGTCTGATTACTTCACCATCAGCAAAGGCTTTGATAAACTCTACTTCAGATCGCAGCAGAGTTGGCCTGGATTTGCAGTAACTGGGATTCAATTCCTTGATAACGTTGATGGAATATCGCTGGGGGTTGCGGTCACGCCGATTGAGTACCTAACTGGGAGAGTGAAACGACGAAAACCTGGTTACTCTTCGCGGCCGAATCGTAACTGGCAAGTTCACTGATCTAGCGATAAATTGAACTCATATACTCATGTATTTTCACTTCATTTGCAGGAGAGAACTGACACTGAAGGAACCACATATTCCTATTTTGGCAAAGCAGGAGAACATCGTAAATACAAACGCTGATCAGTACCTGCGATTCCGTCAGACAGATTGGCTAAAAGATTCTGCTCAAACGGCAATACCCTTCATCGATATTCAGTCTGTGGTATCTAATCCACCTTCTGCACTTTCTGGTGTTGGAATGTTTTATAAAGGTGTACCTGGCTATGGTGGTTTCCTTGGAATGAAATTAATTACTTACAATCATAAAAGCTATGTTGACTCCTCACTAGCAAATCCTCTAAGTGCAGGGACCGGGCGTGATGTGCAATGAAGTATTTGCTAATTACTAGATACTTAACTGTAGAAATATTTCATATTTTATTCGGCTTAGCATTTATTTCAACATTTAGTCATGAATATGTCATTAGGAAGGTTAAACGTGATGGTATTTAATGTTTACTTCATCGCCAAATATTATACTATAAATGGAAAAGTTTACGATAATTATTCATTTTCCACTTATTACTTCCGAAAACGTCACTGTGAAGAACACTGAGAGAAATTTGACATATATTGGATACAATATGGTGGGTAATAAATACGATTTTAGTTCAACTTCCGTCACTAAGAATGCCTTACAATTAATAGGATGAATAGGATCACCATATTTGAGTAGTAACCATAACACGAGTACACACTGCACGCAGGAAAATTGTCAAGGTCTTATTTCACTATATTTTGTCGTTGTAAATCCCACATTATTAATTTTCCGATTTTTCGGGAAGTTAATGTAATGACCCCTAACTCGATGTTTTTCTTTTCAATACGTGTTCTAAGTATACGAAATTGCTTCTCGTCAAATTTTGAATAAATGTCTCTGTGTGCGTGTGTATGTGTATATTTGTATTTGTGGAATCGCAATTTTTGTTTACGATTTCTCACAAACGGATCGAACGACCTGGGCCGCCGAGATCGTAAGCCGAGCATCATCATGGAACTTAGATCGGACCACTTTTTGGTGTAGCAGTTTTTTTGTTATTAACAATTGAATAGTTTACGACGCGCTATTGTAAAAATGGTAAAAGATACGGTAATAGACAGGATGTGGGTTTGACCCTCTGCGGGTCGAACCAATAACTTCCCGATCGTTCCCCCTCCCCCCCCCCCCCCCCCCCTGTATATGTTATATACAAAATTTCGGTTTGTGTCTCAAATTATGAACGTTTTAAACTTTTTAAAATTACCAAATATGTCAAATTTTATAATTCTCAAAATTGTAAAAAGATTTTTAAGAAATATAACTTTTCTTGCGATAGAGTTAGGTAAAAAATTCAATTTGTGAAAAGCTATGAGTGTTGGCATAGAAAGTCACAAAAAATCAAACAACTTTCATTCAACACCTCATTTTGTATCTCTAATTGTTATCGTCATAGAGCGACATAAACCATTCAATTTGTTACTAACAATTAACCACGGACGTTAGCAAGTGATTAAACATCAAACGTGTACTCTTACGTGTGGAAGGACTTTCTCTGGGCACTTCGTTTCGTATCTCTAATCGTTCTGACAATGGAGTGATATTAATTCTCGATTTTATTAATGACGATTAACTACGGATGTTCGCCAAAAAAATCATAAGGCACCGGATGTGTTTTTTTATGTGTGGAACGACATTCATTGGACACCTTGTTTCGTATTTCTGACTGTTCTCATGATAAAGCGCTATAAATAATCCATTTTGTTAATAACAATTAACTATGGGTGTTGGAAAAAAATGTCATAAAACATCAAATGTGTATTTTGATGTGTGGAACGGCTTGCATTGGACACTTTCTTTCGTATCTCTACCCGTTTTTGTGATCTTAACAATTCAATTTGTTAATAACAATTAACCATCGGTGTTAGCAAAAAGTTATAAAACATGAAATATGTATTTTTGTATGTGGAACAATTTTCATTCAGTAATTTGTTTCCTATCTGTAACCGTTCTCACGCTACAGCGATGTAAACAATTCAATTTGTTAATAATTAAAAAACCGGTGGGTCGATCATGTTCAAAATCTAATCGGGTCTAACTTAGGTGGAAACCTGTCGAATGAGTATAAGAAAACCCGAATCGGATAATTTGTTCAAGAGAGGTCGTTGGACAAAATATTGCTCACATACACACACACACACAGCAAGTGAACCTGCCCACTGCGCAGCCGCATAGGATCTGCTGACGCAGACCGTTCGGGAATTGAAGATTGATGTTACCATCATTTTGGAACCGTAGAGGAACCTATACAGGGTGTCCCGCAACTGCGCACTCTAAATTTGAGGGTGGGAAGAGGGCAAAATTTGGAGTCGAAAGTTCCTTTTCCACTTTTCTCTCCGAGGCCCCCCCCCCTCGAGTTACTCAATTTTTAAATGAGCGAATCAGAGCGTAGCTCCGCCCCCTTGACCAGTGGTTCTCCATTGAATAGTTATGAATTAGTTTTCACATGTTCCACGTCACATGTCCCATGTGTGTATGAGTATGAGTACATGTATGTGTACACATACTCATACACATACATGTACACATACACATACTCATACACATACACATACACATACATGTACACATACATACACATACTCATATTCATACACATACACATACATGTACACATACTCATACACATACACATACATGTACATATACTCATACTCATACACATACATGTACAGGGAGAAACCTAACTCTCGAAACCAAGGGTGCCAAGGGTGGGCTCCCTGTAACAGCCCATCAAGCAAACATGAACAGCGATGATAAAACAATAGTATCCCACGCGGACAACCCCCAAAAGGGAAATTCCGCCGTCGGTTCCTACCAGGTGAAAGCCCTGATGGCCGGCGCTGGCTCCTCGGATTGTGGGAAGAGCCAACCATCACTGGATTGTTCCCCGGTGGCCCCCTTGGCCCCAAATGTTACAAGTGGATTCCAAAGTAGTGAAAAATAAGCATGGGATCAGCAGGAAAACGATCTGGCAACGCTGGTGAACCTCCTCACGGATAAAAATCGGCGAACCATCAACGAAGAGATCCGAAGTCTAGCTAGAAAGATCTAAATATCGGCCAAGCGGATAAGGACCATGACGGAAACCGGAAGATCGGACTCACCGTTGCCAGCAGCGGCATGGCTCACCCCCCCGGGTCCTAGATTGTCGCAGGTGAACCGAGGAAGCGGCCACAATGCCATGGAAAAACCGGGAACATCCCATGAAACGCCGACCAGACGAGAGAAAAGAAAGGAGAGAACTCCGCCCGATGACATCGCGGGCAAAAAGTACAAGAGTTCCGAAGACGAGGCATCAGCAACACCGCCTATTCGTATGGAGGAGCTGATGAGAAATGGGACCCGGTCAGATGGAAACAGGACCAAAGAGCAAACCTCGAATTCTGCTACAGAAGACGATGGAAATGCTTGGGAGAAAGCCAAGAGACGGAGGAAAAAACAGAATCCGTCCCAAAATCTTCCATGAATCAAAATCTTCGCAGAATCAACCACGGTCGAAAAAGAAAGCAGCAATCCGACCTGATGCGCTAATTATTCGCTCGACGGGGAAAGATACGTACTCGGAAATATTGGGACAAATAAAAAAGGACCAAGGTGTTTATGCGGCTAGCTCATGTGTGGAAAAAATCCGTAAAACAGCTTCCGGAGACGTTCTCTTGATCCTTGCGAGAGGAAAGAAGGACGAAGGTGTTGAGTTAGAGAAGGCACTAGCTGGAGCCCTCCAAAACGAAGCTAAGCTGTTTAATAAGGGACCTCAACAGGAACTCGAAATCAAAGACCTCGATGACGTCGCTACGAAAAAAGACATACTCGATGCCCTGAGAAAAGCTGACGGCACGGACAGTGATATTTCACTGGGTGCCATCAAGTCTCTTCGCAAGGCATACAGAGGGACACAATCGGCCACGGTGGTGGTTCCTGCCGCTACTGCAGGAAATATACTGAGTGAAGGTAGCAAAATACGAATAAGCCTGGTATATGCGCGCATCGTGGCGGTGGTAAGGCCGCTAAAGTGCTTCAAGTGCTGGCACTACGAGCATCTTGCTGTTAATTGCAAGAGCCCCATTGACCAATTAGACCTGTACTATAAATGCAGCAAACAGGGGCACGAAAGCTCTGACTGTGAAGCGTCTCCGAAATGCGTTCTATGCGTAGAACTGGAGCCCACGAAAGACCATGCCCATGTAACTGGTAGCATCAAATGTCCAGTCTACCAGGGTGCACTCCAGAAGATCCGTACACGGCCATAGTGCGAGTGTTACAGCTGAACCTTGCTCACTGCGCAACAGCACACGATCTGCTGACGCAGACGGTTCGAGACCTGAAGATTGATGTTTCCGTCATTTCCGAACCCTACAGGAATCTACATTCCCAAAACTGGGTGACCGATACTAGCGAAAAAGCTGTCATTTGGTCCTGCGGTGGTTTACCGTTCGAAGCATACGACGGTGTCGAACAGTCTGGATTTGTTGTGGCCAAGGTGAATGGTATCTATTTCTATAGCTGCTATGCACGGCCAAGCCTTTGTTATGAAGACTTCACATCATTCCTAGATAGACTCGTGATGGAGGCGAAACAGCATTTCTCGGTGGCCATTGCGGGAGATTTCAATTCCTGGGCAGTCGTGTGGGGTAGCAAGGAGACGAATCAGCGAGGACGTGCTTTACTAGAAGCCTTCTCGACTTTAGATGTCGTCCTATTGAACGATGGAAATGAACCAACATTTCGCAGAGGACAAGCGAGCTCAATTATAGATCTCACCTTTGTCAGCAGTAGCCTGCTCAAACGAAATTGTACATGGGAGGTATCTGAGATCTATACTGCCAGTGATCATAGAGCGGTATCTGGCAGGTGTCTGTTGACCGGAGGTCCGCGCCCACATCAGAAAGAACAAACGGAGTCGGCTGGAATGTAAGAAGATTCGACATTACCACCTTCCTTTTAGCACTGAAGACTGACCCCATAAACGGTAGCAATACCACAGAAAAAGTAGACGGAGCCATGCGGAGAGTCACCGACGCCTGCGATGCCACTATGCCCAGGAAATTGAGTGGAAACCGACGGCCACCGGTGTATTGGTGGAGCGATGAAATCGCGACCCTCCGCAAGGAATGTTTCGCAGCGAGAAGATCCTGGCAACGCGCAAGGAAGAAGTCCAATCCTGAAAGCCGGGAAGTGAAGTTTAAAGCCGCTAAGCGTAAACTCACCAAGGCCATAAAGCTTCGCAAACGAGACTGTTGGAACGAGCTTTTGGAGGAAGTGGATAAGGATCCTTGGGGCAGACCGTACAGGTGGTTATGGCGCGACTTAAGAGTCAACCGATGCCATCATCGACCTGCCCTGAGCTCCTGGAGAGGATTCTGGCTGTCTTATTTCCTCAACGAACGTATATTACTGGGACGTATGTGAAGAATGGTATCAACGACGAAATTCCACCGATTACAGCTGATGAACTATTGCAGGCCTGTAGTAGAGTGGGCAACAACAAGGCCCCTGCTCCTCGAAATGTATAATACATGCATCCAGGAAGGTATTTTCGCCAGCAGATGGAAACAACAGAGACTCTTACTTCTCCCCAAGGGGAAAAAGCCACCGGACGAACCATCGTCATATCGTCCCCTCTGTATGCTGGATACGGCGGGCAAGTTTCTGGAGCGTATAGTACACCAGAGAATTGAGGCCGCGGTGGAACCCCTGTTGGCCGACGGCCAATATGGTTTCAGGCGACGATGATCTACGTCGGATGCTATTGATCTCATCGTGAGAACAGCGAAGAGAGCGATTGAGGGCGGACGATGGAAAGGAGGTGCGAAACAATACTGTTTGGTTGTCACTCTGGACGTCAAGAACGCTTTCAACTCGGTACGGTGGGATTCTATCTTGGCGGCATTATCGAAGCTATCAGTACCGGTATATCTTCAAAAGATAGTAGGTAATTACTTCACCGACAGGGTTCTTAAGTACGACACAGAAGTAGGCGCCAAAACATACGAGGTGACTGGGGGTGTACCTCAAGGCTCAGTGTTGGGACCCCTTCTGTGGAATATCGTGTACGACGAGCTGCTGAAACTGGCATTGCCGACGGGGGCAAAGCTCGTGGCTTTTGCGGATGACGTGGCTATAACCATCGTGGGGAAACACCTATTCACGCTTCAGCTCATTTTTGAGAATGTTTTTAACAAGATACAGAAATGGATAGAGTCGATTGGTCTACAACTTGCAGGGCATAAGCCTGAGGTATTACTCATCACGAGCCGAAAGAAACTGGAGACAATCACGCTGCAAGTTGGCGATCACGAAATAACTTCCCAGCCCTATATACGGTACCTAGGAATTATGATTGATGCCCGACTCAGTTTTAGACAGCAAGCCCAACATGCAAGCAGTAAGGCGGGTGCAGTGAGGACTGCACTTGCAAGACTCATGCCGAACATTGGAGGGCCAAAACAAAGGAGAAGACTCTTGTTATCATCAGTTGTCATGTCGGTATTAACGTATGGTATCCCTATATGGACTGAAGCACTACGAAGTCAAGCAGCACGACGGCAAGTTATTCCAGTGTACAGGCTGAGTGCCCTTAGAGTGGCTGGCGCACACCGGACAGTATCCAGCGAAGCGGTGTGTGTCATCGCTGGGATGATACCTATCGAAGTGTTAGCGGAGGAGCATAGGCGCCTCTACACACGCAAAAGATCAACTGAGCTGAGCCCAGTGGAACTGAGGAGAGAAGAACGTAACCACAGCATCAAGCAATGGCAGCTACAGTGGGACGCCTCGAGCAAAGGCCGGTGGACTCATCGACTTATTCCAAAGCTAGATGTTTGGCTTAACCGATCACATGGACAAGTCAATTACTACCGAACCCAGATGCTCTCAGGTCACGGGTGCTTTCGGGAATATCTTCACAAATTCAAGCATGAGGATTCCCCGGATTGCCCAAAGTGTCCGAGATTTCAGGAAAACGCGGAGCATGTTCTCTTTGCGTTCTCTTTCCAACGATTTATATGGGAAAGTAGCTCAGGCAAACCCATTAACGCTGGAAATCTTGTGGAGGTTATGCTGTCATCAGAGTCAGCATGGAACGCGACAAGCGGTTTCGCAATGGAGGTTCTGCAGGAGCTGCACCGCGAGGAGCAGCTTCGGAAAAATCCGGAGTAAACGGAGGATCTTCTTGCCGTGAACGACCGAAAAGGAGTCGCTACTGAGGAAGCCGTGGCTGTCGTTCCCTACGCAATGAAGTATTGCTTCGCAGATGTTCCGTCGTGATCTGGGGATACTTGGAAATAGAAGGTTGTCCTTCTACTAGTTTAGGCCAAGGGGTATTGTCCCTTGTTTTTTACTTTATTTTGTTCTTTTCATTTGTAAATTTTTTGATTTGTTTTCAATAAAGATTTAAAAAAAGGAGGAAAGAGAAAGAAGGAAGCGTGAGGAAGGAGGTTGGCTTCCTTCTGGCCCTTTTTTTCTAAAAAAAAATAAAAAAAATACACGCATGCGCATACACGCACGCGCATGCACGCATGATGCGCATACACGCACACGTATACACGCACTCATGTCTTTTATGGGTACCGACGCTAACACGAAACGTTTCTGCTATCAGACGGTATCAATTTGTCGGCAAGTTATTGTAAGGACCGCTAGATCAATTTTTGTCGTTTGGATTCGTAACTGGAGTTTTAAATATACCAAAATGATTCTTGTCGGATTGTAAACAAATGCATTTATGTGTGTGTGCGAGCGTGTGTGTATGCATGTATGTAATGAACAACAAAGAACTCCATCAATTTCCACTGAACTCGTTTTTGTACTCGGCCTTGGTCAGACGCAAGTGTTCAAACGAAGCAGTTCAAGCTGAGTAGTTTTAGCACAAATTTTGCCTCTAAAGAGCAGACAATCCATGCCTGTAAAAGGTATGACTCTGCAATAACGTAGTATCAGCGTACGATAACTAATAATTTCGAGACATATGAAGCACCGAGGAGATGGTGCTATCTCTTCGGTGTATGAAGTGGTCGAAATGATCGTTGATACCATTCATTGGTAAAATGGGTGGTTACCATCAGAAATTGTAATACGTTTCTTGGGAGATATTCTCTCAGTCACTTCGTACTATTTCTGGCCGTTGTTACGCATGTGAAGTTCAATTACAAATATCGAACCTAGTAACGCAGAGTGGAGAAATAGAGCACTGTAATTCTTTGTCATGAATGCCTGCATGTCTGATTCTTATTCCATCATATTCACGATATTTTTTGGTTCTTAATATTCTCTGATTCAATTATCTATGGGTCTTTTTCCTGATGGGCTGCAGGGACATGTGCTCGTGAATCCTGTCTATTTATGCACAGAAGACATTTCTACATTGCTATATGTGTCCGCGAGCCTTGCAAGCATTTCCCGGACTGTCCTGAAGACATCCGAGCATGGTCGGCGGAGTCTTGAGAGCTTCACAGCGGACTTTGTTACGTCCTACGGACGTTCTGATCACTTTATTCGAGCGCATGTGTGCTCAGCAAAGTCTCGAAGACCCACCGATGTCTCTGATCATGCCATGGGTATGATGATGGGTTTGATGAAATTCATGTCTTCGCTGAAGTTTTGAGAACGATGTCTTCAATCAGGTCTTACAAACGTCCCAGGAACATTTTGGTTACTTCGGCGAAATTCAGGTGTCCTCTGTGAAGACTCGAAGATAAACAGTGTTCATGATCATGTTCTACTGACGTCCCAATGGCTTCACGTAACGGTGATTAGACGGGTAACAAGATGTGCACTGAGAGAACTTCCACCTGTAAATGTAACTATATGAGTAGTAATTATAAGTACATAGTGTTGAGGTCGAATTGTATTGGATACAATATGGTTGGTAACAAACGTGATTTTGCTTCAACTTACGTTCGTACACGTGTGTGACATTGTATATATAGGCTGAAGCATTAGCGTATTTGAGTACTAACTATAACACGAATACATACTGGTCGCACACTCAATTTATTAGAACGCCCCGATCCCACAATGTCTAGGTGTACCACTCACATAATTATTAAGTGAATACTAAGTAATTAGAAATCAATAGTCGATCGGATTATTATCATGACCAATAAGTGTACAATTTCATGATTATTTCTCCCTATTTCTATAACGAGAAGGCGAAAATAATTTCTGATCAGAGTAACTATTGTTAGTAGCACTTATTATATCCTCGACATTACATCGTATTGCTTAATCCATTGAATGTGTTTTACCAATCAGGTACGAATAAACCTACACATACGCACGTGCGTCCGCCCTCACATACTCACCGGCCATTGACGGGGTTGACCCGCGGAGGTTCATATCCACACTCCATTTATTTAAAGGGCTCTCGAATTTTGTGAAATTTTGAGTTGGCAATTGCTCTCGGTATTTAAAAAAATTATGTAGAGAATGCTATTGGTAACAAAAAACGTGATTACCACTTTTCTGTACATTGACAGCTGAATCAGATAAATGCAAAAAGTCGAAAATCGCGATAAAAAAAGGGTCTTTTTCCATGAATAATAGAAGACTACTGGGGTCAACTCTTTTCAGACGTACTCTACAGCGGTATGCACCTTGAAAAAAAAAACAAAAATAAAAATCAAATTGATCACACGCACTTCTTCTGCTGAATATAGACCAAGGGGTAATGTCCCTTATTTAGTTTTATTTGATTTGTTAATTCTTCGGTTATTTTGTTCAAAATAATGATATGAAAAAGGAAGGCAAGACAGAGGAGGGCGGTTAGCCTCCTTCTTTCTCTTTTAATTCTTAACAAAAGCACACACACACAGAACCCTCATTCAGGTTTATCATTTTCAAAGTCAAAACAATACTTCTCTATCGGGAAGTTGAAAGCCCTCGGCTTCTGCTAAATAAATGAACTTTGCAATCGTTTTTTTCAATATTTTTATATATTTTTGATCATAACAATATATCGTTTGATATGTATGTACAATATTTATAATAAGCATGCCACTTTTAGCATCATAAGGACAATATAGAGAAATTATTTTTTTATTCAATTATGGCATTACAAAACAATAGACCTTGTCCATCGCCTTCGATATCTTTTCTCTACTTATGATTATTCAGTAACGTATAGTCTATATACGCTGTCAATCACTAGACTTACAATTGCCTTGATTAATATAAAAAACATAGAAATTAATTCTCATGAAGAATTGATTTGAATAAATACTGATCGGAGGCTAAATTCAACTCACTCGGCGGTCATTGGCAGCATATTACAGCTCAAAATAACTCTCTTATCGATTAAAAGGCACTGTTATACGTCTGTACAATTGTCATTTACTATTACACTTTACAATTTTTACTCCAAAGGAAAATTTTCGCAGCCTCACTCATTTCACCTTTTTATTTTTAGTCAAGATCTACGCAGGACGGCCATGGCTTTCAATTTTTGTTCAAGGTATCATTAACACTTAATGCATACGCATTTTACACTATGTGTAACCGCGTACATGAAAAGGGCCCATAAAAGGTTCAATTAACTCGTTGAAATATTTACGTTTTTTGCTCACCGTTTTCCATTTAGAAGATGAGATAAACTTAACAATGATTGACAATCTCATCGACCAAATTTAGTGTCAATCAAAATTTGAAGGCATTTTTCCGTGTAATTTTTTAAAATATACAACGTTAATGCGATTTCTTGATCTATATCGACGTAATTTTTATAAAATATTACAGGATTATTTATACTCCCAACGTCGGCCTTTTTTACGTCGATGCCCAAATATGGGAATCTAGCCATTAAATTAGATTAATGTTTTGTTGAGTAGTTTCTCATGTTCCCAGAAATATCCAACGTCTTTCACTAATCAACGAATCAATTGAGGATATAATTTACAATGAATGGAAAATTGTTAAAAATTAGGAGACATTCATGGCTGCAGTTGAGTCTTGGCTCTTTCCTCAATGAAAACGTATACAATCAAAATATTGAAGCAATTTGTGCCTTGCCAAGTACATCTTGACTCTATTTTCAATGAGGGAAGTTTCGGAGAATCTCCCTAACTTATTGAATAGTCATCGGCATTGTAAGGAATATAATTGGTACAATTTGGATTCGAGATAGATAGAAAAGTGTTTGAGCACTCCATTGTAATGCAATTGAATTTTTCATGTGGAATCTCGAATGTGATTTTTTTTGCATGTAGCAGTATCGATAGGGTAGTTTCACACAGGACATGTGCCCTAGAGAAATTGATATCGTTCTTTACAATTTTCTTTTGGACAAAATCGATTTGACGATTGACGTATTTTGCATTGACAATTCGTTGGTCAGCTCGATTAACGAGACAATTCACTCACTGAGTATATTTGGTATTAAAAAGATTATAACAATTTTTTCATTCGACACAAAACAATGTTTTTACAGGTTTGATACAATTAAGTGCAAATACTGCACATTTTTCAACAGTCATGATTAAAAATCAGATTCGTGCCTAAGAGGCTTGTGACACTCTTGAGATTCGGTTTTTCAATGATAATTTTCATTTTCAATTTGTTATTTTGTAGTATTGTTTCACTCTGAATTTCAACGAGGACAATGCAGCAACGAATTAATGTTCATATTGTTCATGTTCCCATTGATCGATATCGAGCGTGCACAATGGGCATAGGCCCTTGTCACGCTAGTGCCTCCTATCAGACTATTCGATGCTCCGCATATCTACACCAAGTTTGTCCATTATTATTGTCCTCGTGATAAAGTAACTCTCAGTCATCAAAGTCGTGTCTTAATTTGATGTACAGGCAGGAGCCAAGAATAATGCCGAAGACCTCCAGTACAGATAGTCCAAGACCCACTGCTCCCAGGATAATTAAATGCTCCTTTGTTGTCTCCAGAAATTTGTATATACATCCCTGTAATTAAGTAGATAATGTTAGACGAAAGTCATACCCGAGGAAGAAATATGGGCTCAGTGTGGGGGGAAAAAATGATAAAAACAGTTTGTATTTTTCGTAGCCATTGAGAGAGGTAAACATCTTTTGAACTTTTCTGAATCTCAAGCGTCTAACTTTCTGTGATGTCCTTTTGAACGAACCGATTGGTTGCTTAACGGACCAATACTTGGATGAATAATTCGTGTCCATCTCAGCACACTTTCACGATTTACTAAATGTTTAAAATTTCAGAAATTTAAATTTTTTAACACATTCAAATAGTTTCCTAAAGAGGTAACAAATCAAGGGCATTTCTGACATTTCAGGATCAGGAATAACAGCTTGCGAAATTTCAGAAATTTGGGATATCTAGAAAATTATGAGACTTTGGAAAGTGTTAAGACCTTAGGAAGTCCTGAGAATTCCAAACATTCGTCTCATTTTTTAGTACTAAATTGGAATTTTTCATTCTTAAAAAACAGTTCCTTATGCATAAATTACGTAGAAGAGATCGTAGATTAAGGCTAATTTCCTGTGAATTATGCCCAAGTCGCTGTAAATTACGATTTTCAATCTCGTAATTTACGTTTAAATTTATCAGCGCGTTTAGCTGAAACCAGAATTTTAAATTATTAATTACATCTTAATAAAAATGTAATTAATCCCTCCGTAATGTCAGAATGTTAATGACATTCAGACTAACCGTGTACTGAATATTAGACGGATGATCTCGTCTACCGCACAGCAGTGTTGGGGTTTTGCAGCAACTGTCAGGTACAACGCTCCCATCAAGCTGCACTTGTTCATCCTTGTACCACTCACTGGCTAGCCAATCCTCGAATCTACGTGCCCCGCAGCATTTGAACTGTAACGTGGCAACAATAGACTTCATTACAAGGTGATAAATTTTCCAATCATCTCCACCTAGCCGATCAAGTCTGAACAAATTACGCTTGGAATATAGATTTTTTTTTCTCTTTAACAAACTACAATGCCCATGGTATTCATGAGAAATTGGTATATAGGTGCAGATGGTTGAAAATAATGGGAACAATTTATTTATCGTGTGCAGTGCACTTCCGATAACCGCGAATTTATAGATTTACGGGTTATAAAAAATCGTCGAGCAACTGCAGCTGGTGGGTTTTCTGATTTTTTTTTTGTTGCTCAACCCGTGGTGTTTTATTCCCTCAGTTTGAAAAGGTTTTGGAACGGTTGCAATACTCACTTCAATTTGCATCTGGTCGATAGCTGCGGTTTCGCGCTCCCTCTCCGAGTAGTATTGAAGGAAAGTACGATTAAGGTTCTCTCTCATCTCCGGTCCAACTTGCTCCTCATGAAGTCTAGCAAGTACACCAACACCAGCCTCAAGTCCTAAGACCGCCATTACCACAAATATGTACTGCAAAAGTTGACAATGACTGAATGAATTCCAAGTTTAAGTATGTAATAGCATTGCATTATGAGGCTTATAAGAGTGTATGAAAGGAATATATTAAGAGTCACGTACAACACTTTAGCTTGAACTTTGTTGGGTCAGAGACGTGATAATTCAACTAGCTATATATGTGTATTTGTACAGTGCCTCGCAAAGTGTCTATCATCACTGCTACGTGCTGGACAATTCACCATTGACAATGATGGTATTCACATGTAATCATGTGTAGAGAGCGTTGATTAAACTCGTGGATGGTTGGCATTCAGAAATAATCCTACGGCCCCGAACAGAAAAGGCGTATCTCCGATGTTTAAACATCGGAGATGGGTTTGTTGTCTTGGGGACCGGTGTATCCTACATAAGGATGAGAAAATAAGCTCCCATGGAAAGCTCCTGCTATCAACCGCAATTTTATCTACCGCAAAAAATAAAAATTGTAGATTCTGCGGAATAGCTATAATTAGATATAGAGTCTAGCAGACGAATAGGAAATTTTTCGATCAAGCGCTTCAATATTTCAGCTCCCAAGAAAAACCCCCATGGAAGAAGAAATCAACAGATACGCATATGAATAAAACTTTTTTTCAAAACGAGTTACATTCCATGAATGTATCTAATAGAGGCCAGCAAAATCAGAATTCAGAGAAAAAACTTCGGCCGAATGGCTTTTCCCAGATCGAATAAAATAGTTTTACGCACAAAGTTGAATATCTTTGAAAGTAAGCAAACGGTTTAAAAAAATATTACGGGACGATCATCTTCATATTGTACCGGAAGTTCGTGACAAAGTTGGAATCAATATCTCGAATTGTTGGGAAGGAGAATTGTGAACCGGCATTTCAAGTGAAAAATAGGGAAAATTGAGATAGCTATGCAAACAAACTTCGTAGGGGAGCGGTCAACTGAGTTAGATCTGTTTTTAGCGTGACGTCATTTTTTGCTAAGTGTCTCAGAAACTAAGTGAAAAATAGAAATTTTTTAAAGAAATTGATAGGTCTCATTTTGCTCTACAAAAAAGTTTATATAAAAATGCCTATGTGTTATTTCACTTTTTATATATATGCTGAAATGAAATTTAATGTAGAGAATTTTATTTTGGATACGATATTTTTTTGGGATTGTTCTCTATACAGGCTCATTCTCGAGATGAATCAAACCTTGTCCTTGCCTTTTTTTTTAATAAATTAAAAACTATGGAGCTGGCTTTCATCAAAATATATTTTTATTGAAATTGCATAGTTCATTGTATATACTATCACACACACACACACATATATATATATATGTAGGTTATGTTGCAAATGGTCACAAAGTGTTGTGTTTACCGTGAAACGTGGGGCTTCAATGGTAAGTCGATTTTCTATTTTCCGGGGTGAAATAACAATTTCTTCCATTGGTAAGTTAAAAATGCAATGCTTTCATTCCGAAGCAAAAAAATGTTCTTAAAGGGAAGACGGCTAGTTCAACATGTCGTTCTCCATGTAAAGATAATTTCTTTGCCTGGTCATAAAATGCAGAAGATGTTTTACACTTTGGTGAAATAACCTGAGGTATCGGACAAATAATGCACTGCAGTAACCAAACGGGAGTATACGAGATACTTGGGTGAGGAAAAACCTTTATAACCCACCACCGGTAGAAAGGGGCCCTCGTAACTCTTTACGAGCGATTGTTGGGTGAAGTGGTGAAAAAATGGCAGTGGGGTAGAGAACAAGAAAAAGCTGTCAAGTATATAAAAACTCACACAAACTTGTGGGATACAACTGAGAGTAGGTGCATATCCGGGCTATTTTTGTGCTTTTGTCTGCCATTTTTTTTTTTATTATTAAAACGCCTTTTGTTGGAGTCGTTGTGGAATGGATGAATGCAATTCCGAATGGGATTAGATTATTCGTCTTTCCTGACAGAATGATATTGAGTTGGAACGAAATGGGAATGGTTCTTTTGACTACCTCCATCATAATTTCAATGCGAATAAATCGATTGGTGAAATTAATTTGAGGCTTGACAATCTATGCATCAGTCGCTAGATTGTTAACGGCAGGATTTAAACATACTTTGCGGATCCAAAGCTCATAATTATCTGTTCAGTGATTATGAAACCGCCGAAGATTATGATCGTAATATTCCACTGAAGCAAATAACCTGGTAATAGCACTATCATAACTAAATCCATTGGCAGCAGATGCTTATATGAATGGACTACGCATTGTGGATGTTGTGTTAGGAGCTATGGTTTTGCCTCTGATGTGCCCAGATATTGTCTACAAATACAGCTTCAGAATGTCTGAGGTGTGCGTGTGACTGAAGGGTTGAATCGATAACCTCCCGATAGAAAATGAAGAAGGCAGTGTCTAAGATTCCCTTAGGATCATGGTTATTTCGTTGACAAGTGTGTTGAGAGAAAATATTGTATAATATTTTTTACAGAGAATTTGATTTACAATAAAAGATGTTCTAACCTGGTCTAAAAAACGATTATTTTGAAGTGAGATTTATAGATAAGCTCTGGAATCCATATGGTAGATGTAACATCTTATACCCCAAAAATTATATATTTATTGGTATACATCGAACAAGAGAAAAACGTAGCGCTGGTTGGTTCTCTATAGAGGTATACGTACTTTTGAAGGTATGCGGAATACTTCCAAAATTAGAACGCTATGCATAATATGGTTCCCAAGCAGCACCTTTTCTCGTGAATGGCCAGATTTTATCATTCCAATAAATAAGGGTCTGATCCGGAAGCGGAAGGGAGCTTGTGGTTTGCAATTCAACCCTCTTTCACTACCCCAAGGTGAATTACGAGTTTACGAACACTCTGTATACCGTAGGAATGGCCTCTTCATAATTGAAATTCGTGGTATCTTCAACGGATACAGGAAGAGGAATGTTGTAGAAAATGACCAGGGTGAGAATTACATTTGTGAATGACCAGTCATGATAGGGCTGGTATGTATAGCTGTATCTTCCTGTTCATTTCGTCATTCACTTGGGCGTGATCCATTAGTAAACTAGTGATACTGCATATGTGGGCAAGGTCATCAATATGTGTTACATTAAACGCCAACACTGTAGGCTGCTTTGATGTCTCTTTAATATCCCATGCCCATTGAAACCTGCTATTGCTGGACCGAAACGAGATTAGTTCTGGTGCAGACTTGACAACTTTTTCAAGATTTGCTCACCGTGTTTCCATTTTCGATGCACGAAATAAATAAAAAATAAATCGGGAAGTTAAAAATTGCCGCCTTTGTCGAAATTATTCTCTAATATCCTGGTAGTCGAGGTCATTAACCTCAGTGGTAAAATACCTTATGCGGGTATATTACTAACCGGAGTATGAATCCGTCTCTGAGCGCAGAATTCGCAATAGTAGGATCTTTCAACCTACATCATCATGTGTAAATTCCATTAATTAAACTATCAGGATCTTTCCAATTTCAATGAGTTTCACTACTGGCTTCCTCATAGTTATATCATACATCCTATATTCTATTGGAGCACGTGCCAATGACCCTTCCCACATGATTGAACCAGGGAAAAATTCCTTTCTCCCGCTTAATTAAAAATTTCCCATTCGATCAGTGCTGTCTTTTATTTTTCGTCCGAACCATCGATGTACGGTAGACACAAAAGAGGCATACGATGGGGCGCCATTGGTTACACCATATCCGGCGCGGTTATTTGCATGGGGTAATGAGGAGACAGAGTTTCTCGCGCATGTATATACAAAGTTCGTTGGAGATGGGTCTCAGCATTGACCACTTTAGGAAATCGTTTGGTGCACGGGGCAAGGACAACTATCTGCCTCCTTGCCAAAACGAAATATGTAAAGGTAAATGCCGCTGTTGTCGGAGTTTGTTTGGATCGTTGGATACGATATATATGCTGTGTATGGATGTGGGGCGGCAAATAATTGGTCTCTGTAGTGTACAAGTTAAATACCAACCGGCACGATACTGAGACTTTAAGTTTTCATGACACTACATAAAATTTTACAAAATTCTCGCTGAATGTTGAGACGTTTAATCGTAAAAAAACGAAAACGATAAAGTTAAATTTTATCGATTATGTAATTTTGTTTGTTACCGAATGCAATGGAATCAAGAACTTGCAATTCATTGGGGTTTTCCAGTATTTGGTCCATGAACTGGAGACTGTCTTCTAATCTGATATGCACTAACAACACCGGTTGTAACATTACAGCCATGAGAGAAACACATAACAAATGGTTCGACACAGTTTCTGCCTAAATATATAGGATCTTGCCATGTTATCCCCAATATTAACCAAAATTTCTTATGACACTGTGGAAAATTGAGTCAAGATAAAACTAGATTCGCCCACGGAAAATGAATGGGCACATGGCTGGATATTTTACAAGCGACTGGTGGCGTTATTGAACATCCGAGAAGAATAATAAATTGTAAACTGGGATACAGGCGTAATGTATTACCGTGAATTGGGAATTGGACGTTATACGGTAATTGACAGTTCCGTATCTGCAGCAAACCACTGGGAGAAACATAGCACACCTCGATAGCAGTGAGCAGGCGTACGTTAGTGAATATTTACAGCCTCAACTGTTGCCGATATTTCACGAGTAGAACGATTGATATTCCACTACTGAGCTTCCCCAATTCAATCCAGAATATGACGAGGAATTTTGTGTTGAGTGAAAATTGGCTTTACGTCAGTCGCACGTGAGTGCCCATCAACAGGAGTTCAGCTTTGATCCATAAATTAGATGAGCCCCTTCATTAGGAATCCAATACCTGGGTGGAACGGTCTATCAGCCACACAATCACATCTAGATCGGCTTCGACAATGGACTCCTCAGGGCCTTTGGCCATTGTTCCAGTGAGAGATGTATCTCGAGGAAGACACCCGTGTGGTATCATGGTACCATAGCTATTGACCGGACATACACACAATGATCTTAACGTTTTTAATCAGGCAAATGTAAATGATGACATCGATTTGAAATTTGTAACGAACGTCTACGACATTGATTCCATTCTTTATATCACGTCTTAGATGCGGGCAAGATTATTGCCGTTATATTTCGCCAATGTTGGTGGCGATTTTTGGGTGGTATAGTTCATTTAAAATCAATTACATGTAGCAAGTCAAATTAATCGCAGTATACACTATGAGTGACAGAAAGTTAATCGTGTAGGTAGCGACATCCAAATTTACGATATCAAAGAATACGCAAACTTGGACCCAGTTTTCTGGATATTGTGCTACAAAATGAAAATATGTGGTCGATGAAATTGAAATTGACACATCTGAAATTGGAAATAAAAATGCCGGTATACATTGTAGAGAGGGAGGGGAGGGGGGGGGGGGTGGGTGGGAGATAATCCGGTGAGGATCCCTCGAGCTTAGAAATTAATCGGGATTCATTAATCTCAAGTGTTGCTACACATTGACATGTGCGTGAAGTTTAGTATGAAACCTCTCGCGCTTCACCTTCGAGTTTTTGACGTTGCCCAACTTGGTGCAGATGGTGTTGAACACCGAAACTTCCCAGAATATTCAGCCCATGGATAAGAATTGCCCTTCTATTCTATCAAGTGTTATGAACTCCTGAGCCGATCGTGTCTTACCCTATATCGAAGAGTTTGATTATCCGAACCTCAATCATCTGAACCTTCAATTATCCGAACCGACACTCGGCATGGTATTTTTTCTCTATTGCCTGTTTTGGGTATTCAAACTCTTCCTGTCTCCTCATGAATCAAAATTCAACTGCAATTAATTCGATCAATCGCTTTCGGACAAATTAATGGTTGAAAGTTGCGCCGACGAGAAAAATATTCATCCCCATCAGTATTTACTAGGACTCGCAACGAGGACGTGACTGGCATTGAGTTCCACAATCGTCTTCCAAATAAATTATCAACGTAATGCAAATATTCTAACGACTCTCTTGAGTCTATAAGACTGCTGCTGAATGCTTCAATAACACAGGAAGTGTATGCTTTGAATATTCATCTGAATAAAGTTAGTCTACTACGGCAAAATCAAATATGAAACTGTTATTTCAAGTTCTAAATGTAGAGGGTGAAACTTGTAACCCAAACTCATTCCTGTAAGATCATTTGTAATTCGTGATTGATGAAACTTCTGATTGCGGGAATTAATGTAGTCAAACCAATGAACAAATTCAATTGACGTGAACTATTAAGTTCGAAAATTTGAGTCATTAGCGTCGGGGAGAAAATATCAAAGAGGAGTGAAATATTTTTTAGTAGCGAAATATCGAGATGTCATGATTTACATTACTCTGATTGAATACCTCAACCAGTAAAGCTGAATGACACAGAAGATTTTACCGAGATGGAGTTTGAGTACGCGTGTCGAATTAACAGTGTCGGCTAGACTACATGCCAATGGTAAACGCAAAGACTCTTCAGCTATGGCATATCAAAGTAAAACTCCTCTCAACCCACACGGTCCACCTCTGATTGCAAACGCCCGCACACTCAATGACTCAACACTGGCTCGTTACTTCTCTCAAACTCCACCCAACAATTACTAGCATCGACGAGAAGGTATAAAAATAAATTGCAGAGGAATAAAAGAAACTGTTTACAGGGTCTTTACTGATATCTCGAGCAAACATCTCTTGTATACTGGCCTATTAGCCGAGACACGGAAATGAAAGTATACGTTTTGGAAATGGAGGTACACATCAGATGCAGAACGACTAACTGCAATGGGATATAATGGATCAGTAAGAATATCGTCAATCTTGGGAGATTACAAAACCATTGATCGCTATTTTCCATTTTAAAGCTCCGCCCGCGATTGCTCGTATATGTTATGCTAGCAGATAATGCGTCTTGAATGACTGAGTTCAATGGATATACACCGGGTTCTCATACTCGTAGGCTAGGGATGAGAGTTCAGCAAATAGAATGGATTACAAGATGAATAAGAAGTTCATGAAAGGAGGCAAAAAGAGCATTGAGAAATTACATGTGGTGAAGACACGTTATTCCATTGTGCGTGACGTGACCTGACGTATGACTATGGTTTTACGAGTTATACATAGATTGCATCTGTGTTAAGGGAACAGAGATGGAGTAGACTATGATGCTCGTTAGTTCACCAGCATAAATTGGCGGTAAGTACTTGAACATGAAGAAGAGCTGAATTGAAAGAGAAGGAGAGAGAGAGGGAGATTATGGGGTAGAGGGAGAGGGAGATACTTAGGGAGTAATGCGGCTTTGCCTGAAGCATTCGGGCCATGCTAACTCTGGGGAAACTGGTTCGTACCCATTTTGAGGCGTCGACCAGTCCCGGGTATTGGTTTATCAAGATCCATCGTGATAATGTCGATCCAAATTGACAAGTCCAACGCCATTTACTGCAACTTATGAATTACACGGCTTGACAGGAATTGCCATGTAGAAACATTAATGCAAAATCTTAAGTTGATTTTTATCCCCATACTTATTTTTTTCTTGAGAATTTTCTTTGTCTTCGTAATTTATGGGGAATTTAGCTCAATTTTATGTTGAATAGTAGTAATATTCAAATTGATAGGTGGCAGTTTCGTTGTATAATGATGAGGAGGGTATGTCGGAAGGTAAATTTGATTTTTTCATTATTGTACAGTGTCGGTATATTGTTGCGAATCAATGAGTACGGCCCATGATTTCTTGGCAAACGACACATTTATACTTTTTGAAAATTATATCTAATGGCATTGACCTTGTTCGAGGATATGTGGCTGGATCAAGGATTTTTTTCAGAAATGGTTACATTTCAGCAGTGGGCCAATAGTTTATATTGGGAGAAAATTTTTTGTTTGAAAAGATTGTGGCCAGTGTTGGATATCGCGAACTTTGAAGGAAAAATTTTGGCAAAAATTGATGGTTAAAGGATTTTGGTTGAATCGGATCAATTCACCTTCCGCATCTCAACTTAAACAAATCCATACATAAGATTTGATTCGGTGGAATCTGCTTCTAATGGTTACACTCTGCCTATTTGAATGATTGAAATGGTTTATGACAATCTAAGGAATGGACTAATTTCCATGGTGAAGTAGTTGGATCTAAGTGACTTGAACACCCACTGATTCCGAGTTCAATAAATCTGATCGCCTGTTTTGCCCGTGCGAGATCATTGGATGCAATTTCGGTCGCACACACACACACACACACACACACACAAGATGAGAGTCGGGGCTTTGACGTAGTGGTAGAGTATCTGCCTACTACTCCAAAGGTCCTAGGTTCGCGCCCGGCCGCCGGAGAATATTTTTCAAAAATATTTTCTCATGGATTCCGACCGATACAGGAACGTTCCGTGTGTGCTATCGGCGGTACCCATAAAATGAGGCCGCCCGGCCGTGCGGGAACCTAACCTGACGCAGGGGGAGGGGAGGGTGGGTTCCATCATAGGCGCCGGCCTTGGTAGCACAGGGGTTTCTGGAGGTTTACCCTGTGTTGAGAAATACGATGGCCTAAGATGGCGAAAGTCGGCCTCAGCCGCATGGGTGGGTATCCGGTACGCCCCCTGAAGGAATGCTTAAACGGCCGCTACCCGGGGCGTACAAATGAGAGGGGCGGAGAAAAAAAACACACAAAATGAGGGTTTCGATGAAGGAGGCAGAGTTTCCGGCTCTACCTGTCTATTGTGTCAAAGGTTCTGAGTAATATTTCACTCATGATTCCAGCGTTTCAACGGATTTAGAATTGTTCATCAATCAGTGTATACTTATGGGGGATGAACATTGACCCTGGCGCTATCGGTTATTCAGTAATTAAAGATATTTAATGCACTGAAGTCGAGCAGGAATTCATCAGTTCATCGAGGTGGATCAACTCTTCTTAAGTGTCTCGGAACTGAGAAATGAGGAAGTACTTGAGCGTATCCTTTCAAAAGTGACTATATTTATTTCTGAGTGCCCTCGGGTGTTCCTCCTGACTTTATTGCACAAAAGTCCTCCTAATAAACGAGAATTTCAGGATTACAAGTGTAGTCGAGAATAGAGGAGGTAGCAGTAACGCATCAAAGAATATTGAAGGAGAAAAAAGACCAAAGGTTATTCAAGTTGAATTTTCTGAGACGCGAAGGTAATTTTCATTGCACCTGCACATCCCGGTTTCAATTATCCAGGAGTTTATAAACAGAATAAAACGAGGGGCTCAGAGGGTGCTATTGTACTGTAAGAAGTAGTAATCTTCTATATCGATTTATTGCAAAGTGGATAAATATAATCTTCTCATCAGCTAGACTACTACTCGACAACTGTTTTTCATGCGCGAAGAGAAAGGAGAATAATGTGATTTTTCCTCCCATGAGTTCTTAGTTCCATGAAGCATCAAATGTTTAGTAAGCTCCAAGTAATTAATTCGTTGGTATCAAAAATATAGCCAACAATTTTCTTTACTGATCACCTATCGTTTTTTATGGATAGGGACAAGCAAAAGTTTGGTATAAATCACATCAAATTTAGCATTTGCTCATATTAATTGATTTTATAAATAACTCATATGTAGATCTGTTCATCGACAACAACTGGATCCTATCGATGAGTGTGATTTATTTTCTATACAATAGCCAAGACAAATTATTGACATATTGCAAATTGAAAAATCAAATTATTGGCTATGGAAAATGGCTGCATCAGACATCGAATCAAACCCATGACCATAACTCAATGTTCATGTACAGCACCCTATATTTTTTATCATGATTTTCCTCTTGCCGTCTATCAGACTAATATTCGTCGATTTACGACCCTTATCGAGTGATTTTTCCGCGATTTCATTCATCTCATGGAGCCCCCACCAATAAATTCTGAATATTTTCAATGGTCAATGTCAAGCACCGCGGCCCTAAAGTATGGTCCTCCTCCCTCGGCACCAATTATATTTGAATAATCATGAAGTGAACGGTCAACACGTTATCGTTGACTTGAAATGAAAATCAATGTATTTACACGAAATAGCGGTAACAGATGAAATATGGCGCACAGAAAATCACTAATAAACATTCGAAGATTTACGGGTACAAACCTCTTAATATTTTCAACCCCTCAAAGACGAGGTCCATATACATACAGATCAGACTATTAGACTGTCCACTAGACTGTTTTACAGGCCGAGGTTGCTCCATAAAATTATTTTGTTCTATAAGGTATGTAGTTACGTAGAAAATTGATATTTTCCAGATGTTTTTTGGGTATGGTTCTACATTTGGAAATAGTATATTACGACCCAAGGCCGTAATGTCCTGGCGTGCGTGATGTGAAGGCCGGGGCGAAGCCGAGGCCTCATATCACGTACGGCAAGAAATCAAACTTTCTGGGCGTGTGTCGTATGCTATTTTGCTTTCTCCCCACCCAAAAGTACGTTCAACAATAAATGGATCAATTTTGAAATGTTGACGATCAATCCAACGATGAATACTTTTGTGGCCTGCCCGCGCACGCCTTTCGTCGGTCACCTTGCGAACTACATGCCCGCCCGACTTTTGCAAAACCGAAGCGAAGCCGAGGTTTTTGCTGGTCGGGGCGGGCAAAAAGTAAAAATGCATGAATAAACATAAAAACGTCGAAAAAAAAATTAGAATGCCGAAATCACTTTTTATAAGCATATTTTCCGTCCAACATTGACCTCTCTGTCGAAATTTCTAAACATCGCGATGAAGAATCGCTCATTTTTCAGGTTAGGTCAGTCTCTACATTCGCCGGCGGGGAACAGTTTCAATTTACTCTACTCTTTCAAAATCAACTCGTTTTATCCAATGTTATTTTATCCACTAACGAAATTAATCCATAATTTAAAGAAATTTTGTTCCACAGGAGCACTGGCGACATGAAACTTTTATGCGTATATATTATACAGAGAAAAAGTGGCTTTGGAATTTGACACGTTCGGTCGCGATTTCGGCACTGAAATATATCATGCGCATGCGTAAGCAAGAGTCGGGGAGCTTCGGGTGGAGATCCGAAGTTTACTCTTTCGTTAGCAACTCTCGCCTGCAAACGCGAGCCACAAAAGTTTTGTGGCCAATCACAACGATTCTCCGTCGAGAAACTCCAGAAGTGCCGTTGTTTCTGGCGTTTCAGACCACGGTGGAGAGCGTACTTTCGGGTCGGGGAGGAAGAAAATAAATTTTTCTTCGCGACCGAACGTGTCAAATTCCGAAGCCACTTTTTCTCTGTATAATATATACGCATAAAAGGTTCATGTGGCCAGTGCTCCTGTGGAACAAAATTTCTTTAAATTATGCAGTTGATTTTGAAAAAGTAGAGTAATTAAAACTGTCCCCCGCCGGTGAATGAAGAGACTGACCTAACCTGAAAAATGAGCGATTCTTCATCGCGATGTTTAGAAATTTCGACAAAGAGGTCCAAGTTGGAAGGAAAATATGCTTATAAAAAGTGATTTCGGCATTCTAATTTTTTTTCGACGTTTTCATGTTTTTTCATGCATTTTTACTTTTTGCCCGCCCCGACCAGCAAAAACCTCGGTTTCGCCTTGGTTTTGCAAAAGTCGGGCGGGCATGTAGTCCGCAAGGTGACTGACGAGAGGCGTGCGCGGCCAGGCCACAAAAGTATTCATCGTTGGATTGATCATCAACATTTCAAAATTGATACATTTATTGTTGAACGTACTTTCGGGTGGGGAGAAAGAAAAATAGCATACGACACACGGCCAGACAGTTTGATCTCTTGCCGTACGTGATATGAGGCCTCGGCTTCGCCTCGGCCTTCATATCCTGCACGCCAGGAAATCAAACTTTCTGGCCTTGGGTCGTAATATACTATTTCATGGAGATCGAGTACAGGTCGGGGTATCTCCATGAGAGTCCCTCATTCAGATATCAGATAGGGCGCTATGTATCTTTCAATTTAGCAGATTTTGGAATGATTCGAACGACAAAACAAGGTTAAATAACTCCAGTATTGCCCCCAGATTTATTCAAATGCACTGTATATACACTGTTCAAAATTGGTGGCCCGGAAATGCAACATATGTAATGGAAGCACTGGAGCAACACCATATTGAAAATTCTCAATACAGTAATATAAATAAAATTAAAGTGCAATGATGAAATATTTGAAAGCTGTGGTGTTATATTTTTATCCGGCATATTTTTGCATTCGTGTTGAAAAATTTCAATACGTGCAAGAGTTTAATGCGGAAGTTGAAATGTCACAATACCCTAGTGCACTAATGCTACACGGTAGTCTAAATTTCGAACTCTGCATTCAGAATCTACATGAATTGTAATGTAGTGAAGAATGCATTACGCCGTTTTTAATTATAAATACATTATGTTCAATTTCTATAATACCGTTGTGTTGTAAAAACTGAACTCGTGCTCCGCAATTTTTGCATCTGCGCTGAAAAACATGAATACGTGCAAGAGTTCAATGTGGGAGTTGAAATTTTGCAATATCGTATTGAGATAGTACGTTTTTGTGTGTAATTTAGTTGAAATTTCAACTACATAATGATTCCTTAGTCGCATTCGAAAGGGTGACATCGATAACGTTCACATGGTGCAAGTACTGCAAACAGTATCTGCCAATTTACGAGCATAAAAGGAACACATAAGAAATGACAGGGTTCGGCTGAAAAGGATCAAGGCCTCCGTGTCTCATATAGACCGTTTTTTTACGGTCCCTTTTCTGTCAATCCGATTAATGTACATGGATTTACGTTTGTTACCGAGTGTCCTTTCCTCGATTTCCTTCATCACATGAAGCTATCCAATAAATTGTAAATGAAATAAAGGTGACGTGAGTGTGAGCCTCGACGGGTCGCATCTATAACTTCCCGAAAGGGTGTGTATGTGTGTGTGATGATACACGTATGAAAATAAGTTGTAAATCGGTTACGCAAATTCGAGTATTTATCGATTATTACGATTTTTTATCGATATCTCGTGAAATATGATGCCTAGCAAAAAAAGTAATACAACATGAAACGTGTAGTTTCACGAGGGGAACAACTTTTGTATGACACTTTTTCTGGTATCCGTGATGGTTCTCGAGATACAGCGTTATAAATAATTAAAATTGTTAATAACAATTGAAGGAATTGTGTTGATGATGTGGGGATGTAATATCCATAATTTGGGAATATAATATTGGAGATATATTTCTATTCTGGAATCCTGAGACATTTTATCCTCTAATCGGGGATTTTTTATCTCCGTATCGGGTTTTGTAATGTACCCGGATAGGGTATTGTTTCCCGTGTCTGTTTTAGAAAGAAGAGTGAGAGCGAAAATTTATTAAATGAGAAATGTAGTAAGGAACAGTCCACTCGAGAATTCACAGCACTAAATGCTATTATGGTAATATCAAACAATCAGGTCCGCTAACGAGGTTACCAACTGTGTTCTAGAAACTCTGTTCTAGCTGGTACTGGATAAATGTTAACGTCATCTGTTTACGAGTATATGAAATTTCCCGGAAATACCTTTGGTAAAGTGGGAGGATTTTAGAAATAAGATGAAGTGGAAATACAAGATGGCGATGAAATGGATTGGGCGTCAGCTGGGACCCATTGGTGGAAGGTATATCGTCCTTTTTAAAGAGCGATAACGTTCTCCGAGCCACTCTCGACTAAATCTTGTCGTTTGAAGTGTATTATCGGCGGATAATAAAGGTATTACCTCAATATTGTCTTCGTCGAGGAATATTTTTAAAAAAATTGTCATGATATGAGGTAATGAAACAACTTTTGAAGAGTTGGGAAAAAGTTCAAGGGAAAATCGTAAATGGTAAAAAAAATGGCATGAAAATGGTGAAAAAAATCAATAATTCCGAAAAATGATACACAATAGAATTGTGAAACTTTTAAAAAAACCAGAGGTTTGGAAATATTTGAAAATGACAAAATTTCATATTGAGGTACACTTTCGCATACCATGAGCTTTCGCTCCTGCCGTGTGTAAATAAAAAACAAATATATCGAGGTAGTTTTTCACGCCTATTAGTTAGATACACATGATCGGACATGGTTAATAGGCAATCAAACGAGTTTTCGACGTCTTAGATCTCCCAAAAAGGATCTTTGGGAAAAACTTCAATTTTCCGAATCTCTTTTTATCAAGCACCTGTTCCGCCTAAATTGTTATATTAGTCAAAATAAATGGGATATTGAAAGATTCAATGATGGAAAAAAGAGGATTTATTCAAATAAGTCTTCATTGTGACAAGAAATTGGTTTCTGCATAATTTGATTAATTTTGAATAATAGGTGTACAATGAAAATCCTGTGATTCCACTGAGTGTGGATGCCCTTCGATTGATGACATCGCAATTGTGCCAAAACTAAAAATAATGAAGCGGGGGAAATTACATTGACGACAATTTTTTGTATTTTCGGGGGTAATACAATGGAATTCCGTTAATGTCACCCCCGTTAACACCGTGTTTTCGCTCATATCAATGAGTCGTCGCTCGAGCGCTTCACTCACCCTCCGAGAGCTTTTTCATTTCATTTTCCCCCGCATTGTTTTGATTTTCAATATCGTGCAGAACAAAAGCAAAATAGGAATTTGAGGTCTATTAGCTTACTTCCTTTTGTACTGGCACAACTGATAAAATATTTTGCTCTTTTGGTAAAATATCACATTATTATTTCAAAAAATTAATTGAGGGACGTAAAAAAATAAGTTCCAAATTGCTAAAGCGCGTAATTGATTTTATCGATTTTCATCTGAATGTATAATTTAATAAAGCGAAATTTAAATAAGTTTCGTAAGAACGAAGTCGGCGTCAGCATGTGGTGGGGGTAAAAAATAGTATCGCGTTCTTCGAATTGGCTAACCTTACTCCCGCGTGAGCGTGATATTAACGGGTTCCACTCTAGCTATTAATTACATCCTTTAGGTATTCAAGATTTTTCCTTCTCAACTAATATAAATAACCCAGCGGCGCTACAATCCATCAACGTACGAATTCAGAAGCTACGTATAATGTATTAACTTTGAGATAGAAGAAGTTATTGTGATCATTCCGAAAATTACATGAAAAACTCGTTTTTTTTTACTCGTGATGTTTCTTTTCTTTTTCGCGATTTTTAGTGGTGTTCCATGATTTATCATAATCCTCCATGATACATTATATTTCATAAATTTTTATAATTTGTCACAAATATATCCCGTTTATTTAACTATAGAACCTGAATGCATTATACTCATTTTGAAAGAAAATCCGCATTTTCTATTCTTTGGGACAAGCTTTTTAAAAAAATTTGTTTGCTGAGTGTTTGAGCGAAACTGCGTTCTTCAGATGGGTACAACAATCAACAGCACCAAGTTAAGTTAATGGAAATTATATTTCTCGACTCGATCACAATTCTCATGTGACGTTGGGATCGGAATGACGCCGTCTGCCGGGAAATTCCGCGGCATCAACCGAGCGCATTTTTCGCAGATATCTTCAACCCTAAGAATATTACCGAATATTCATATGGGGGTTTATTGTAGCTCTCGGTGCGGACTATAAAAAATGTTTTATGAAAATTCGGCTCCCTTACATTTCGAAATCCGATGGCAAGCACTGACGTATTGAAGAGCAATAGCCTCTAGCGTAATGACTCTTGACTGGGTCTTGTCGTTTGAAGTGTATCATCCATAAGCGGCGGATAATTAATCAGGTGGATGAACGAGACGAAGGGATTCGACGAAAGTTGCTACCTGCATTGAGGCGCCATTTGTATTTGGGATAATTGATTGGGCTTCTCCTGGACATTCGAAAGGTACAAATGGCTTCGTTGGTGGAAATGCGATGTTGTAAGCAGTGTTGGGAGGTCTATAAGGCATATCAGGAAAAACGATATTACACTCAATTCGAGTATTCAATTCCGTCAATCCGTTCACGAGCAACCGTGAGCGAAAGAATAAGTCCCACACAGACACACCCACACACACACACAGGCGGGGCTTTGGCGTAGTGGGTAGAGTATCTGCCTACTACTTCAGAGGTCGTAGGTTTGCATCCGGCTGCCGGAGAATATTTTTCAAAAATATTTTCTCATGGATTCCGACCGAAGCAGGAACGTTCCGTGTGTGCTATCGGCGGTACCTATGAATTGTGACCGCACGGCCGGGTGGGAACCTAACCCGACGCAGGGGGGGGGGGGATTCCATCATAGGCGCCTGTCATCGTAGCATAGGGGTTTCTGGGGGTTTACCCTTTGTTTAGAAATACGTTGGCCTAAAATGGCGAACGTCGGCCCCAGCCGCATGGGCTGGTGTCCGGTACGCGCCCTGAAGGAATGTCAAGAGGTACAAATAAGAGGGACGGAAACAAAAAAAAACACACACACACATGCAGGTTCATCATTTGAAATTCGTTAGAAGCATTTGTCTGAAAGTGAACATTCCATTATTCTGAACCATTTCAAGGTCATAACAATACCTTCCCTACATCGGGAATGTTAAAAATCGGTGGAAATTTCGGTAATGTTAAAAAATTCAAAAAAATACGAGAACTGACAAATTTCATAAGGCTCTGAGTTTAAAAATTTTGAAATTAGAAAAACTTTCAATATTGAGGCCATCGAGGATTTGGTTTGACGTTTTGAGTTTGTCAATCCGATTGGACCTAATAAGTTTCGAAAGGCTTGTTTAGTACTTCGAAAGCTCATCACACCACATCCACATCCTTCAGGATTCTATACAAGTTCCTGTTAAATACTCTTTAAACCCTGCGAAATTGGATGGTATTACGCAGTTTGGAATAGTACATTTCAACACAAGGGCAGAAACAACTTTTCTGGCGATTGTGCGTTTGCAAGACGAGCCGAAGGCGAGTTTTTCAACACAGGAGGCAGAAAAGTTGCTTCTGTTCATGTGTCGAATAGTATATTGTGCACCGAGGGCGGAAAGTTGAACATTCCCGGCGAGTTTGTCGAGTGTGCCCGCAGTGCCAAAAAGGGTCAAAAGACCCTTTTTTTCGCTAATGGACCACCCGACACACTCCCCGGGAGTGTGCATTTTTACGCCCAAGGCACACATACTATTTTTCACACCCCTCGAAAAGTTCGCTCTCGCCCGAACGCCGGCCGGAAAGTGAGTACTTTTCGCCCGAGGGAAGATTTCTATGTACTTTCCACCCTAGGGCGGAAAGTACTCACTTTCCGGCCGTCTTTCGGGCGAGAAAGTACGAACTTTCCGGCGAGGGGTGGGAATAGTATATTACACCATAAGGGCAGAAAGTATGAAATTCCTGCACTGCGCGCGATGATGCCCGAGGCGAAGCCGAGGGCATCATGGCGCGCAGTTCAGGGCTTTCAAACTTCTGCCCGTGTGGTGTATACTATTTTTCTTTATAGCCGGTCGAAAGTACGAAAATTCATAATTTGTGTTATAGATACTGATGCCTGCCCCGACATTTGCAGCACGAGCGAAGCGAGTGCTGCTGGTCGGGGGCAGGCATAACATAAAAAAGAAAGGCAAAGAAAATTAACCTTCAAAATATGTTTTTATGATCAAAATCATACATTTTTTTTATCATCATCATTCAAATAATAATTATTCACAATGTTTCCATGGAATGTACAGTTTTCATATACGGTAAATGGATTAGGAGATGAAAATTCCCATTTTCGTTTATTCATGTGATCGGAAGTTCCACTTGAAGCAATTTGATTGTCATTTCGTGGTGGTTTATTTTCTGATTTTTTTGAAAAAACTGTAATGGGTGGTTTTGAGGTTACATTTGACATTATCGGAGATAGATGACTAGTGACTGACAGCAGTCCCACGCACCGATGCGCGGAAAAAAAAATTTCGTCCCGCTGTTGTAGATGGCGTACGTGTCGTTTCATCGATGCACGAATCTTAGACTTTCTGCTTCGGAATCGATGACGAATATACGTACTTTCGACCGAGGTATAAAGAAAAAATATTTTTCTTTATACCTCGGTCGAAAGTACGTATATTCGTCATCGATTTCGAAGCAGAAAGTCTAAGATTCGTGCATCGATGAAACGACACGTACGCCATCTACAACAGCGGGACGAAATTTTTTTTTCCGCGCATCGGTGCGTGGGACTGCTGTCAGTCACTAGTCATCACCTCTATCTCCGATAATGTCAAATGTAACCTCAAAACCACCCATTACAGTTTTTTCAAAAAAAATCAGAAAATAAACCACCACGAAATGACAATCAAATTGCTTCAAGTGGAACTTCCGATCACATGAATAAACGAAAATGGGAATTTTCATCTCCTAATCCATTTACCGTATATGAAAACTGTACATTCCATGGAAACATTGTGAATAATTATTATTTGAATGATGATGATAAAAAAAAATGTATGATTTTGATCATAAAAACATATTTTGAAGGTTAATTTTCTTTGCCTTTCTTTTTTATGTTATGCCTGCCCCCGACCAGCAGCACTCGCTTCGCTCGTGCTGCAAATGTCGGGGCAGGCATCAGTATCTATAACACAAATTATGAATTTTCGTACTTTCGACCGGCTATAAAGAAAAATAGTATACACCACACGGGCAGAAGTTTGAAAGCCCTGAACTGCGCGCCATGATGCCCTCGGCTTCGCCTCGGGCATCAACGCGCGCAGTGCAGGAATTTCATACTTTCTGCCCTTATGGTGTAATATACTATTTCGATCCAACGTGCGTGGGCACCGTTTCACGCACGCGCAGCGTGTAGGAAATGTTGCTTTGCGCACAATGTGTCCAAAAAGTCTTTGGTAGACTAGAAAAGGCTCAGATACTTGACTCACGAATGGAATCTCTAGTTACAGCAAATTAATATATTCAGGTCTTGAAAATCATGATTATTAACCAAGAAATAGTAATTCAGATACAATCTTTACTTGTACTTCAGTTCGCATTCAACGGATATACCATTGATTTCTACTAGTATTTGAACTAACTTCGTCTTGTAGAATTGCAAGTTCGGAATAGGTAATATCAATGAAATTGTAACCAAAGAGTTTTCTTTGACTGGGAAATTTCGAAGACATATTTCTCTCATTTCTTTGGCCTACGAATTTTCCTCGTCAATGCAAGAATTCAAGAGTCAAATCAATGGAACCTCAGTTGATGTCAATAATTCTCTGCTATTGGAACACTATTCCATTAAATTTGCGGGATTTTCGGCGTCCGTGCATTAATTCCTCTTTACCCGCGCTAAAATGTAAGCGTCGTCTTTTGTTTTATTTTCAGAATAAATCGAAGCATATTTATTATGAATTGCGCAATCAGCATTTGTGACGGTTTTAGAACAGAGTAATTCGTTACTGATTTTTAAATAAAGCGGATCACGAATAGCGGCGCAGCGCTCGTGGCGCTACCAGAGGCGTAGAATAAAAATGATGAGTGGCTGTTGCCACGCATCGGATTATTTTGAAATGTCATGCCACAAATGGTGGATAGCCCTGCCGGTGATTGTCTAATATTCTAATATAGTTTTCGACATAATTCATCCAGGTAATCAAAGAAATTATCTATTTCGCAATGGTACTTGGGCATCGAAGGAGCGCTCGTCATGCGAGCGAATCCGTCGGATGGAGTGACGCGGGAAAAGAAGAGTTAATGCATCTTGTATCGAATCGCTTCGTGCGATCCTAGTTCAATTACAACGGAAGTTGTTTTTTTTGTGAATAAAAGAAAACCTTAGGGTGGTTTATTCACAAGGAATGCCCCAAATGGTTTTTCAACTTACCACAAGTAGTACACAGCGATTTTCCGAGGAAACACCTCCGCACCCGAGCCAGCTACCAATCACAGCTAGTGCACCAGCAACAATAAGAGCATAGGCAAGTATGGGATATGTCGACGTAGCCATCAGGGAGATATAACTGTGCTTGGCAATAACTGTCCATACTCCAATTCCTCCAACTACCAAGCCCGAAAGCTACAAATGAAGAAAGAGCACAAATTATTTACGACATCTTTCACGTATTGTAAAAGAGTAATACCAATATACATTATAGTTTTCATATTTTTTATGGCCTCCAGGAATGCCCATGAAGTGGTAACTAAAAGAATTTCTTGGGTATATACTTGAGACCGGGAGGACTTTATTTGAGGATGAGACACGTTGAGAGTCAAGGCAAGAGGTAATAAGAGGTGAAAAGATGGAACTGCGTATGTGCACGAGTATGGGCAACATCTTTCTATATGTGGGCGTAATGATCTTCAAATTCCTGAAAACCAGTTTTCCCTTTACTTTCATATTTTGTGGTTGATAACTTTGAATGGGCCTATGATTTTTCAAATGAACAATGGGGTTTCTTACATATTTATGAGGAATGTTGCAATGTATGGCTTTGCTGCGTCCTCTCGATTGCTCGTAAGCGATTCCAATGGCCGAAGTACATAATTATTACGCCAATTACGGAACGTCCGGATACATAATTTTTCCGTAATTTTCCACTCCACCAAATGTTTCATTTGATACAGTTAAGAAGGCAATCTATGTATGTAGATTACATCCCTTCGGTCGGTTAAAAGGGTCATTGAAGTTTAATCATATATTCATTTGAACTAAATGCATTCATGAATATTAAATTTTATCTCCAACGAATCAATTAATTCGGGTAATTAAAAGGAAATCATTTCTTCTTTGCTATTAAATTTTTAGGATTATTCAATTGATGCGTTCACGTTTAATGAATCAATTAGGTATGTAATTGGAATAATTGGATATCTTCAGAAAAATTCGGGGTTGCATAAATTTTTTCTCATGTTATTTATAATTCTATGCTCTTCTATTAAGTACTGAAGTTACGTTCGTAGTTGATTGCATTAGTGCAGGCGCTTGAAAAATTAGATGTGGACATTTATGCGAAATCACTACTGCGAATCCCTAGACAAGTCACCAACTTGAGACTTTCAAAAAAAAATTTAGAAACATACTTCGAGATATTTTGAAATGATATTTTTAAAATTCGGAATATTAGCGCCGCAAAGTTGGCGCAAAGCTCAGGTGGCGTTGGCTCTATTCAGGCGGGGCAAACCCCCAGAAGCGCATATTTACAGATTACATGCTCCATTGTTACCAGTACATTCAGCGGATGCCGTGAACTACGGCAAGACATATATGTTGAAAAAATATAAATTAAAATCTTCTTCATTTTTGGGAAAAGAACGAAATGATTTAAAAATATTCAGTACGTGGACGGCTTTTCACCGACCTAAAAAACACTGGTAACCCTATATAGAAAGCGTCAAAATACAATCGGCTCCTTCCCATTAGTAAAGCCCCGTGAAATGTGGCCCTCAAATTTTATATTAAGTTTTTTTTCAGGATGTAGTAGCTCGGGTTTTCAGCAGTTAAAAATCTGAAACGGCTCACTAGAAGTTCCCACTACTTTTTAAAACTCTTCAACTTCCTAAGATCTATGAGCTACTGCAGCTTGATAGGCCACTTCACTCTTGACACGACTGATATTAAAGGACTGAGCTGTTCAATCACATATAACATCCGAACGCTTCCACAGTTTCTGAAATGGTCTGACGGGGCTTGGAAATTTTGGAAGATACAAGAATCTTTCATGAAGTTGCGTAATATGCCGGGAAATTGGGAAACTGAAGCACTGCACATGAGATGTTTTCATAATTTTCACTACGAATTATTACAAGCTTATATTACATTCAGAATACGGTGTACCTGGATTTTCATAAGGGTGCTCCAATGAAATTGCGGTCATCAAAAATTGTTTTTCCCCGCGTCATGAATTATTATTCTCCTAATTTGGGAGATGTAGTCCGTTGAAGCTGACAATGCGACACAGAAAATTGCAGGAATTTATTTTCAACTTCAAAAATTCTCGAACGAAACTTTCGAAGAAAATTTTTAAAAATTAAACATTGAAATTTCAACGAATTCATCAATGAAGGAACGTCGCAGCGTTTCCAAAAAATCTCGATCTTCACACGTATTACTGTCTCTGCTGTTGATCAATTTATTGGCCGCGGAGTGTCTACCTTTCTCTCGCGAATTGGCCGAGAATCTGTTGAATTCTACTGAACCCAACATTTACTAATACATTGGTAAGTTGTTATAGTGTTTGAACAAAATGCTCCTGGAGCAAAAACCAGCAGATCCTTCGGACTAGCCTTAACAACGCTACCTTGATTCAAACCAAGTTTTTGCAAAACAAATCATCCTGTTCTGGTTTCCAGAGTTTTTTTTTCTACCCCGGGCTCTAACGAGCCATTTAAACACCGGCATTTCCATGTTATGCTCAGTATATCAAGCATTAGTAAGACGAATAGCTGGGGCGCAGAATGGTAAGCTACTCTGGGTTATCAGAATGTAGATTGTATCTTGTGGATTTGGAATACCTCACAAAGGACGTCTGAATCAAGTCTCTCAACTGTTATATACCGGCTACACTGGGGCGTACGTTCTGGCTACTTTGAATGGTAAGATTCTAAAGCACAAGGGGGTGTACACAGGTACATAATGTAAATGCACATTGAACTGACGCACATATGTAAATAGAGCCCCAGGGAATTTGGAGGAAGTGGGAGGTGGGTGGGAAGGGAGGGGTGTTGCTGTGCATTCGGTTACGCTTGGTATTGTAACACACACATGCAGTATCGAAGATAATTACGCCCAGGCACATAAATAAATACCACCTGTGAATTAGACGGCTTAGATTGTTGCATATTAGTAGGTGCCATCAGAATGCTCAGATAACGCGCGTTGAACTTTCAGGGTTTTTTCATGATCTGGTATGATAATTTATTCCGCTTTATTCCTGGTGCATTCGTTCCTTGAATGGAGTATAAAATTATGTGCATGAAGAAATTATTAAAACTATGATTTGAGAATGCCTTTATGTTCTATTTTTTTGTTAGTCAGTGCGTTTGGCTAGCCCCCCCCCCGCCCCTGGTAACAGAAAATAATATTTGTAACTTGTACATGGAAATTCTTTTGGATGATTTCGTATCAATTGCTCGGCTTCGCATTGAACTGCAAGTTCTCAATGTCCAACGAGGCCTTACGCACTCATTTATGAATTATTACATTTCTTGTGCGAGTGTGTCGAGCAATATTCTTTGATATGATGTGCGTGGGCGGAGTTTGCGCGGGAAACGTTGCTTCGCGAAAAGTGTGTCAAAAATTACTATTGCGTTGCCTCAAATCTTCCCGCGACGCAAATTAAATAAACTACTGAGCTGCTTGAGGATGACCCATTAGGGTTATCCAAAACGTTCTGATTGGTGCTCCCCACAATTGTTTTAAATCTTTTCGTGGAACGTTTTCTACGAAAGTCGAATATCTGGATGACAACCGGGTTCAGAAAAAAATGTTATTCAGCACTTCTTGTAGACAATTCAGTTTTAGATAAAACCTTTCATCTAAGCTGACTCAATTTCAGAACTGGGAGATTTCGATCGTACGCTGGTTTCCAAAAAAAGGAGACTAAAAACACAATATAGTCGATCGGAAATCAGAATCTAATCAGATATAGGTTACCTGAAGACACATTGGTTACGCGATAATTAACTGATTTTTCATTTTTGGGTCCAAAATGATACCTTCCGCTATCGGGAAATGAAAAAAATTGATTATCTCGTCAACAAGTGATTGTTCAAGAAAATGTTATAACAAATGTTTCGTAGAGAATTGCAGAACCCATACATGCGATATCAAAGATAATTGCGCCCCGCTTGTTGCACATTGGTAGGTGCCATCAGAGCGCTTGGAGATCCAGCACTTTCAACTTTCATTTTTTTTTAACTTCCCGATATTGGGAAGTTATTGTAATCGCCCCGAAAATCGAAAATCGGATTTTCACCAAATCTCCACGTTTCAAGGTCTCCCGAATCATTCTAGATTATTTTTGGAAAAATGTCTGTATGTGTGTGTGTGTGTGTGTGTGTGCATGTTCGTATGTATGTGCCCAAATTTTTTGTCAACGATTTCTTGAAAACTAATGGTCCGATTCCATTAATTTTTGTTTCGATCGATGAGTCTTCATGTAACTTAAAGCTGATTAGATTCTGGAAGGAATCCAGTTAGCAGGTTTCAAAAATTTCTAGAAAATGGAAAGGCCAAAAATCGCAAATCGGGTTAATCAACGGTCATCCATAAACTATGAGAGCTAGCGCAAAATTTATATAATAAAAGTTATTTCCCATATAAAAATGCGTATTTCATGTGGAATGACTTTTTTCGATAATTTGCATAATTAACGAGGCATCGCGGTCTCAACAATTATGTATGTAATGAGTGAATGTATGAATCCAGCGCTACCATGACGGTCCCAATCGAAGCGTTTTCATGCAAAATCGAGCGGATCACATTTTGGATGGCATTCGTGGAATATATGCAAAGTTATTAACAATTACAATTGTTTATACGGTTCCACTGGGTAAAATATTAAAGTTAAAGCGGGAAACGTATCTGAAGAAAACAATTCTTTATCTGAAAATACACATTTTATGTAGACTGACTTTTTTCCATAATTTGCCTAATTAACGGGGTATGGCCGTCTCAACAATTATGTATGTAATAAGTAAATGAATGAACCCAGCGCTGTCATGAAGGTCTCAATCGAAACCTTTCCGTTCAGAAAGGAGCGGATTACATTTTGGATGGCATTCGTGTAGTACATGCACTGTTATTAACGATTGCAATTGTTTATACGATTCCACTGGGTAAAATATGAAAGTCAGCGAGAAACTTATCTGAAGAAAATTATTCCTTATATGAAAATACAGCTTTTACATAATTTGCATAATTAAGGAAGTATGGTCGTCCGAGCAATTTGAAATACGGGAACAATGCATATCACCAGGGTCGTTCCTTTCACAACAATGCACATTCAGTATTACTTTTTTCAATATAGGTTACAACATATCGCGAGTTGAACTAGAATATACTTGGCGAATGAATATGTCGACAATTGCGGGAAGGATGTCAAAGAGCGGGATAATTAGGAACGTACAGAGGTAGAGAGGGTAACTATGCGGACGAATTTCAGTTGAATATTTTTATGCGGTTTGAAAATCAAACTAAATCGATCGCGTGCAGTAATTCTTAGTCACAAGGGTCAATTATTGATATCACTGGTGAGTTTGCTCATCAGTATGGTTGCATGCTTATGCTGTGCTGAAATACCAAATCGGGAAGTTTTGTTTGTGCCTCGTATGGGGCACACACATTTGCACACCACTAGTTTATTACCATATTTTATGCTAATTTATTCTGCTTTGCGCATGTTTTTTATCACGTCATTTCACGGTGCATTTATTTCATGAATGAATAAGTATAAAATCATATGCATACATTGAGGAGAACGTTTCCTTGGTGTAGTAAAATGAACAGTTGAAAGGATATTTATACAATTTGAGAGTAAAGTGGTGGAATTAGATGAATCAATTTCTTTTGAAGATCTGTTGCAGGCCTTAAGTTGCGGGTCTTTTTAGAATGCAAAAATACATCGGAGTCAATAATTGAAATTTTTGGTAACGATTGAGAGAGGGGTGGAGACAAAAAAGCACACACACACACTGAAATGCGGGAGAGGCTTTGAAACGTGAAAATATGGTGGAAAATAGATTTTTTCGTTTCAGGTGTAAACCAATTACTGGTACCAATGGAGTTAAGAAAAGATAGCGTCTATGGAAAACGTACTATTGAGAAGTTTCATGATATTATAAATAACATCCGTTTGTGAAATACATAATACGCATAAATTTATTGCAGCAAACAATTACGATAACCGGATAGAGTAACCATTATCAAATGCATTGGGAAACCAAACACTCCACGTAGAAATCCGCAAGTAAAGGTCAACACTGTAGCAGCACCATCCATATTTATATCCGATATTTTGACAGGATCAGAATTTGCTTATGAAAACATGGAAAATTCAGCTCACCACTCTGCAAATAATCCATTGACTGCTTTGATACAAATGGCTTCCATTCGATTTGTGATATTTCATGAAAAGAAAACATCCAGTCGAGGTGAAAAACAAAATGTGAATTTATTGCCAATTACTAAAATCTCTCTGTCGCAATTGCATGAATCCATCTGAATGAGTTAACGACTTGGTTCACATTCATGATTTTTCCCCACCACCTAATATTTTCATCGCCCACATTTTTTATGGCCACTCATAAATGCACGTCGTAATGAGCCCGGGTTTATTACCGTTTTTTACGCGCCCCCTGTCGCGATAATATCAATGAGGATCTCCATGTCAGGGACAGTTCCTCGGATACTGGTTTATCACTATGTATAAATTCTGCAAGCTTCAGTGAGTGTATAAATGGTAAAGTGGACGAGTACCTTGACGTTTGACGCATGCAGAAGCCGAATTGAGCTCCAAGTTAGAGTAATAACTGCTACCGCCACATGAAACCCAAAGAACTTCCAATTACAGCAAAAAGTGCTGAATTAATGTGATTTATGTTGTGATTCAACTCGAATTGCACAGACTGGATGACTTGGCGCGATCGGGCCGGATCAGGCTCAAAACCGAAGTGATTTTCTCCAAAAAGCATCAACACGTTTTCATGTTGAATGGCCTTGGAGGTACAATTTATAAATTGTAGATTAATCTATAGCTTACGTCTACAGCCATTTCGAATTAATTCGCTTCAGTAGTGGTTCAAGTTGAAAGTTGGTCAAAATTATTTTTGTTACTTAAGAGCCATAAGTGATGCCTACCCTGCCCTGTCGCGTCGGTTTCGATCTCACATTTTTCGACAATTCTGATATATATCGATATCTTCTTCGGTCTCTCCTATAGACTATAGCGAGATATATCGCGGTTATTTTGATAAGAGTGCAGGTAGAATAGGAGTAATAAATTTTTCTTTATACCTCGGTCGAAAGTACGTATATTCGTCATCGATTTCGAAGCAGAAAGTCTAAGATTCGTGCATCGATGAAACGACGCGTACGCCATCTACAACAGCGGGACGAAATTTTTTTTCCGCGCATCGGTGCGTGGGACTGCTGTCAGTCACTAGTCATCACCTCTATCTACGATAATGTCAAATGTAACCTCAAAACGACTTCTTTGCAATTAATGAAATATAAAAAAAAATATTAATTAAGGCAATGACGTCCAGTGATGAGTCGATGGACGAGGAGGAGCTTCTGAGGGATTTTGATGCAGAAGCACGATTGATAATCGAGACAGAAACATTGCCAAAGAAGTCAGCTGATCGCTATAAATTAGTTTACGATACTTATAAAAAATGGCAAATGGAACATCAAAATTCTTTGTCACAGTCAGATGAAGCTAATTTAGTGATATATTTCAAAGACTTGAGTAAGAAGCTGAGACCTTCAACACTGTGGAGCATTTGGTCGATGCTGAAAAAAACATTGAACACGAGAGATAAAAAAAATGAAAAAAAATGTATAATTTTGATCATAAAAACATATTTTGAAGGTTAATTTTCTTTGCCTTTCTTTTTTATGTTATGCCTGCCCCCGACCAGCAGCACTCGCTTCGCTCGTGCTGCAAATGTCGGGGCAGGCATCAGTATCTATAACACAAATTATGAATTTTCGTACTTTCGACCGGCTATAAAGAAAAATAGTATACACCACACGGGCAGAAGTTTGAAAGCCCTGAACTGCAGGAATTTCATACTTTCTGCCCTTATGGTGTAATATACTATTCACCTCTACTCCTACTGGAATAACCGCAACCTGTGCTCCTCAAGAAGTGAGCGAAGGCACAACTTACGGCGCTTAAATAACGGAAATAGACTATGTGAGGGCGAAGGTGGTCTTGCGTTCTGAGTCACTTGAAGGTAACCGTAGTCGAACCGTCAGCAACTTTCTGACTGCTGATTTTCAGTTTGCCTGCAATGTTTGTTCTCACAGTTTTTTCGTCACAATTGGAAGGTTAATAAATTCTCTGGATGTGAACTATATAACCGAGTAAAAAGAACGAATTGAATTAAAAATGCATCGATTTGCATAATGACGACACTGTCAAATCACTTCATTGAGACCATTCTTGTAGTTATGATATCAATAATTACTGCGTGGATCAAGAGTTCAGACATCTTTATCATTTTCACGGTATATCAGTACCATGATTACCAGTGAAATCATATTGGAACACGAATGCAAATTCGAGTATATCACTAGTACTAAGATACACCGATAATAAACGGTCGATCTATATGAGGAATCTATACAAATATGAAACCAACAGGTACCAAGGCAATCGATAATTATGGTATCAGGACCATCCAGATAATCACTTATACGCAAATCGATATATCGAAATACCAAATGTACCTATACTTGTTCGTCTATGAAGGTAAAGAAAGTGATTGATGAGCTCTACGAAAACTTGCTAAGTATCTGAATGGTAGTCTGTATTGAAGGAGTTTTACTCAGTTTCAAGATCTTTGGTCTCTGATCAAATATCTATGATCAATAAAATTAAATTGATCTTGATCTGGCGTGTAGGTAATTAAATAATCACCGACTCAAAGATTTCCGCACTTGCAATTGTTAATTACTGAATTAGTAATAACCAATTACTAAACAGTCATAATGTCAAAGATTTCGTACAGATGTTTACACGGGCAAACATTGCATAGATGAAACGAGGAGTTCTACGCAATTTCAAATGAGTCTGATGTTTCCGCCAAGTCTCTTCGCTCTAATGAATTTTCCAATCTAGGAGTGTAATGTGATGAGCGAAGATTGAAGTGAAAAATGAGCAAATACTCCGCGGTATTAGTGGAACTCGATTTTATTAAGAAATCCTATTTGTTCAATTTGTAAATGACTTAATGTTTTACATGAATTCTGATACTGTTCCCTTATATAATGGAATTGAAAGATTGTTCTCGTCTCTACTCATACACTGATTCAAAATTTTGAAAATATATACACAGTGTTCGTCTAGAAAGAACTGAATTCATGTTTGTTTTAATTTCGTGCAAATTAACGGATTTCAACTTAATAGTTTACAGCTTGAATCTTTCAATTTGAGTAACCACTGTATTTCGTAATCTATACTGAACGCAACTCTGTGCAGTAAGTTATATTCATATATACTCTTCACGAACAATTGAGGCAACACCGTAATTTGCTCCGTATAGTATGTATTCTTAAAAATATTATGGAAATACCGGTCACATTTTATTGCGTGTTACTAACGAATAGATATTCCATCTTGGCCTACGCATATGAGAAGGGGAGAATAGCGGGTGGGGAATGAAATCAATTTACGTTGATGTCGCGAGAGATTTCACAATAGAGAATTTTGGAGAAATCTCAATTTCAAAATTTTGGTATCTCAATCTCACAACACAAAATTGATGTCAACTGGGCTTGACGTTTTTTATTGTTTATCTTACTCCGAAATTATGGTTTCCATCTCGGTACAATTCATCGCAAGACTGCAAATAGAATAGAGATTCAGTGACTTGGACCCATCAAAAAGAAGACTCAGAGACTTTCGTCAAAGTTTATCTCGCGATGTATCTAAGTCTCTCGCAGCATCACTACTTTTGAAAGACTCCAAAATTTGGTGTATATATCTGTGGATGTCACAGTAGCTTAGCGATCAGAAGGGTCTGCTCGGAAAGATCATGGATTTGAATCCCTCCCTAGCATCCATTTTATAAGATCCGCGCAAATTGAATGATTTGAAGTTGATAACTTGGAATTTGCAATTCATAATTTGCCTAGAAGCTGAGTGCGAAAGATGGACCCTCAGTGCTTTCTCACGTAATTTATACCCGGCACAACTGTGTTTAGTAATTTATATGTGCAGATGCACTTCACGAACAACTGAGGCAAGACGGTAACTCAGGTAGTGCAGTAGATGTCCTCTAAAATCTTTTCGATTTAAGCTCCGAATTAAGTACCTATTGCTCAACTCGCTCATTTACAGGGTCTCAGTAATTGACGGAAAATAGGGAAATTCGGATGAAGGTCGTTTTTGTAAAGCAAGGAAAACTACCTCTCACGTGCGCCCCATCGTGATAATATCATTGAGGACCTCCATGCCAGCTGAGGCAACATTTCCTCACACGCTGCTTTATCCCGATGAATAAATTCTAAAAGCTCCATGGAACACATGAATGGAAAATGGGTGAGTATCTTGACAGTTACGTCATGTGCAGAAGCTGATGAAAGATCTTGTCAATCGATTAGAGAAAATTGGACACTACAGAGGCGCGATACTCAAGCGCTCGATACGTAAGATTGATGCTATCTTTAAATCGATTTACCTGCTTGAAGGAGTACGTAAAAGATTCAAGGAATGTCTGAGATGTGACCATCAGACGCCAGCGAATGGAGACGGCTGAGATATTCTCTTATTCCATGAATTTCGTTCGACGATCATATAATAAATCGGATTCGAGAGCGATGGTTTCCCTCGACGGGCTTTGATCACTCATTCCATTCATTCTCGTTTGTATCGCTATTAATTATTCTCACTATTCCATCTATTTCTCTTTGTAGTCATCATCGTGATTTAACCGTATTGCTTAAAAATATTTCAGAGGAAAAAATTCCTGCTTTTTCGTTGTATATATATCTATAAAGCCAGCTGTAAATATCCACTGGCCGCAAATCCTTGGATTATGGCAGAAGTTACGGCTTTGGGATTCGGACCCGCTCCTCCCCCAAAAGTCTTCCTCCTTTTCTTCCAAGATACTATTATTTATTACACTTGCTCGGTTATAAAATAAAGCAATTTCCGGAGTGATTGTGAATTTAGTTTGATTGTTGGGTTGAAATTCAATTCAACTGGGAAGTGTTTCTCAATTCAGTCGTACTTCCGCATTGACTTCCTGCAGGAGTTACACCTCCTTCCGCGATAGCTAGCGATAACTTAAACGCTCTGCAGATTACATTTTACACCCAGTCCGGGGGAATTTATACTCGAGTTGAATTCACTGGTTCCAAAGTTGCAAGTGACCTTTCGAGATAAAGTAATATAAATTCTGTGAAGGTAACTTTATCAAAAGTTTTGCATAATTCGTCAGATTAAGTTGAGACTAAAAACTTTGGAATGAGCAATATTCTATTCTTTCATGTCGAGGATAATCCTACGGCAGATTTTTTTGCCGCTAAGTATTAAATTTTAAGTATCATGTGTTTGCTTATCTTGTGTATTCATGCAAGAGTATATTTGCAGAGTTGAAAACTTTTTTTTACCGTAGTTTTTATCATTATTTGCAGATGTAACTGTGAGAAAGGCAATGCCAGTAAATTAAGAATAAGAATATGTGAAATAGTAAAGAAACGTCTCTTCTTTGTTGGTAAATCTTCAATGAGAAAAGAGTTGGAACATAAATAATGGGATGGCATAAATATTTGAATAAGACTAGGCAAGGTACAGGAGTATAAAAATCGTTGGGCGATATGCACTGAGGAATATGGATCATGTGAAATTCATGGTCCTCAGTGGCTGAATGAAAACAAGTGGTGATGTATCCGGAAGGGAAGGATAGTCTGGGTCACTAACTTCGGAAATATTTAATGGGAAAATAAGAGAGTGGATCTGTACTCCTTGGCAGGCCCATCATAAATTTACATTTTAATCTCATTTTGTTTCGTGGAATGAATAAGGTCGAGAGGAATGCTCAGTATTTGGTAAGAAAGTCATGAATTGTAGACGAGGGGGAGGTTTCGGCAATTGCGCTTGTGGTGCTAAATATAAGTTAATAGTTTTAACTTCCCAATTTTCGATAATGCCGAAATTAATTTCTATTTATTTAACACTGGTTGGTATTGGGAGGGTACTCAAATGGTCCCTAATAAATTTTGCATTGTGTGTGTGTGTGTGTGTGTGTGTGTGTGTGTGTGTGTGTGTGAATCTCCTTATGATCCCAGGTTTCTCATGAAGGAATAAGGTCATCAATGTGATTGAGATCGGAATTAAAGGGTCTTTGTATAATTTAGAGGTAATTAGAAGGCAGTCCCCTGTAAGCTTCCGTTGTTTATAACGCTTGATTGCGGTGACTGGTAGAGCTAGCTGGAGGAGTGCCTAACAGAAATTGTTTCTATTGCAGAGGGCCATTGCATGTATTGAGTGATTCTTGTTTATGACTTGTATAGTTAAAAACGTATGGCAAATTGTCTATGTAATGGGTGAATATGGTGAAGCCGAAACGAAAATGAAAAAAAGGATTGTGTGGTGGACTCTCATTGGCAGGTTGGGCTCTCGTTCGGCTTAGCACTACACCAACGCCCCCGTTTATTTCAGGTGTTGGTGGCAATATGTTTTTGTCTTAATTTCCCGATTTAGGGTCATTTTTTTCTCATTTGTTCACAGTACAACAGGTTTGAAAAAATATTCTGAAGCCAGAATTGAGCCGTAAATTTTATGGGACTTTGATAGGTAAATCACAGCTGTAGGTCCATCACAACGATTCAATATTGATCTGATAATATAAAATATTCCGCATTTATCAATTTTGATGAAAACTGATATTTCGATTCAATAAACGAATTCGCTCAACTGTAATGAGCAACAAATCCGCTTTTATGGAAAGTTTTCCTTCCCTTCTACGCGCACACATTCATTCATTCGATTTCCCAATTCAAATATTGAAACATTCATTCAATAATATCCGGGCTCGTTTATTTGGATCGAAACTTTCAATAATGACTTATCTGAAACCGATTATTCCATCTGAAAAAGTTGGCACTAAAGGAAACGGAATTATTGACTTAGGCAATCCGTCTTGATTGAATCAATCATACTCCCAAACATTGAAATAATAAAAACAAAACTCATTCACAGGAAAAAGAAGTTTTAGAATCGTCAGAATTTTTCATTATTACCACCTCCTTTTCACGTGAATTGAACATTTTTTTCCCTTTAGCAAAAACAAATAAAATACGTGTTTTAAAAGAGTATCCCCATGATTTAAGAAATTAGATTTTCCTCAAGAAACCTTTGCCTCAAAAAAACTCAAATTTTCGTTTCAAAAATGAAAAACAAAGTTGTGTGTGCACTCTAAAAGTATATCGTAACGAAAGGCAAATTTTCGATAAATTTTGATACGAAATTTTGTGGAGTAGATGACAATCTACAGCGAACATCGAGAAGTTAAAAATTGCGAATTGTTCTTTTAAAAATAACAGTTTTCGTCTGGCATTACCGAGAAGGAGCAGTAATTTTGATCAAAATGTGAATACAGATTCTAGCTGGCGTTGGCTAAATTCCATCCTATTTACGCTATTAATATGATCTACTGGATGGGCAGCCTAAAATTTATCCAACGATAACAAGATATTCCATTCAGTTTCGGATTGATTTATGTGGCAAACAGAATAATATTTTGTATCAAACTGTTCTTCGAGTGCACAGAGGGAAACAAGTGTTGCATGAAATCCTTTAAACTGAGAGCGACCGAATAATCCCAGGGACGAGTCAATTCATTCACTCTGCTTCAATATCATAAATTGAAGAATGTAGAGGCCACACATATGCCGAGAACAATTGGAACTGTAAATCTACAAATTGCCGGTATGAAAATGATTATCGACTGGATTAGTCGATAATGAGTCACGTTTGATAGCACAGTGACTAATGCATCAGCTTCAAGCCAACGCTGTGTAATAAAGCATCGATTCGCGTACCAGCTATTGTTCGTTCAACTATCCCCGAGTTTGGTGAGTGGGTCCATAACGTGGCTTCATTGTTGCATTATCAGGTGCATTATCGAGTTCTGCCACGTGGTTTCTCTCGGCCCTTACCCCTTCATCCCTTGAGTTTCCTATACTTTGCGATATAGAGTTTCCCAGGTATCAACATACTTGTTATCTCGATTAGTTGAGAATAGACTGAGCCTGATGGCCCTTATCGCTCCACAGTTTATTAATCCTAAATATAAGAACATGCGATTCAAAGACATGCGTTTCTTTGAAATGATTTTCAAAAACTGATTTACAAAAAAAAAAAAAAAAAAATTCTGGATCCATCGATGTACACGGAAATTCAGAGTATCATCGTTCATTTTATCCGGCATTGCATAGCTTATGAGGAATATTGGAGAAAATCGTAGTACCGACAATACTGAGATATGCGAAGTGAAGTTTAATGGATTTTCAGAATCCGACCGAATTGGTTCGAGTCGGATTAGCTCTTTAGGATATATGGAAGATTGTAAAGGATTCTTTTTGCTGAAGCTTTCTGTTGAGTGGTAAAACCCATCAAATGGAATATTCGTTGTGAAGTAGTTAGGAGCATACAAGTATCATTCATGATGGGTTATATCGACGATTTATCTCTTGGAAGATTATTGGGGGGACCAAGACGATATCCTATAAAACGGGTTCATTGACGATTGATTCTGGTAAAATCGCTCATTAACTGGGCGAGCTGAGTTGATTTAAAGTGGTTTCCCTCGCCTTCGCTCAGAGCGATGGTCATTTACATCTGCATCACGTTCTTTTCGAAATGCCGATTGTGGCGCATGAAATTTATTCAGAAGAAGACCATGTTCATACAAAGCAATATTGAGAGCTCATATTTACTTCAGTTTTCCGAATTTGCGTACTGTTTACCCTTACCATTTGTTTAAGTAATAAGACTTATTTGCATATTGTTACTAATAAGTTTCGATTTTAGTTTGATTGAGTTTCCGATAAGACAACTTATCGTTTTGTTATGGATTATGCATTTATGGGGAGACGTCTCCAACCGTTTCCAGATGACTTTGAATCAAATAATGGGGCATCCCACGCCAAATTTACCACTTTGAAACCTGACCTCGTCTAATTCAGTTCATATATTTTTGTCTTGATACTAGATGAAGGAGTATCCCAATTTTTCTAGATTTTTTTGTTAATCAACATTTTTTAATCAATTTGTTAAAGTCAATTCCCAATTGCGTAAATGTAAAAATCAGAAAAATAGGGGATTCAAAACCAAAACTTTTGAGCCGTATTAAAAAATGGTATTTCACATAGTTTATTTGTTATGCTCCAAAAACCGTTTTTTGAATATTTACTTGCCAAGGACTGGTAAACGTCATCAGGTTCATACGATGACATGATATTTTTTGGGTCTCTGATGACAAACCTCTGGCATGGTTTCATATATATATATATGTGTGTGTGCGGGAGCAAATGAATCTAATTTCTCATACCGCCTAAATATCGCAAATTGCACAAGTCTTCAAAATTTTGTTGTAAAAATTGACAGTGGAATATCGACTCAATATTTCATCCTCCGTCTACAAATACGAGATAGTATATGATACTTACAAACAATACAACATTGTAAATGTGTAGAACGTATTTCAGAAAATTAACGGAGCAGCAGCCGTCGTCTCTCGTTCTGATCCTCGTGGAGGTGCCTGGTAGTCTCTCTGAGCCCTTAGCCATTTTCGCCTGAAGAATCCCCTTATCCTTTAGTAAACAACCGACGTCACCTTTTCATGGCATCTGCAAGAAATCCCATAAAAAAAATCCCCGCATTAGTGACAAAATTAAGGCGTCAAGCTAACAAGTTACGGGAAATAAAATGTTTAGTAGATTACATTTACGTTTTTTTTTTGTATGCATTGGGCTTCCTTCCTTTTCTCCGTCTGAATTTGTGACTTTAGCGTAGATAAAAAGGAATTTTCTGGTGGAATTGAGATGAAATTGCACAAAGAAGTTAAATATGAGAGATATATCACAGTAATGAACGGAATATGGCCGTTCCATTCCAATTTTGAAGGTGACGCTTGATCACCTGTAACATTTCCTTAATCACCGGCGCTAGTGATAGTCTTCATATGACTTAAAATGTCTATGGTTCGATCGGGGTATTCATTGCAGTCCTTGTTTCCTATCTCCAAGGTTTTTATGATACAATGTTGTCAACGGTTGAATAGCTTTTTTAACTTTGCTTCGGCGAGACGCAATTCGAAGAAAAAAAAATTCAAATTGATTGAGTATTTTTGGTGGAACTGTTGTCAAGTCGTAGGTTTTTGGTTACCAGTCATTAAGGTGTAATTTACATGTTGTAAACATTATTGTTATAGGTTGCATCTCGCGATGAAATTGGTTTAGATCAACATTACAAAGAATTGTTCCATCAGAAATTTTGTACCTATAATATGGAAAGACATTTTTTGGAAAATCGTTCGTTTAGTTAGACAAACCCGAGGATTTTTTCTACTTTTTGGCTACGTAGCTTGTGAACAGGTTAGCTTCGGGGAAAATGGCATTCAAGACTTTTTGGTGGAAATCGAATTCTCTATAAAAAAATATTTTTTAACAGTTTTGCGTTAAGCCACTTTCTCGTGGGCTAATCGTTTCCAAGACTATAAGGAAGAATTTTCTAGGCTATCTGAGGAATCAACTTTTTATATACTCCTATCGGAAAGCTGTTGGTATGAGCTGTTACGAGTCGCATTCACCCACACCCACACACGTCGACCCACCACCACTCACACACAGACACACACACACACACACACAAGTCGGGGCTTTGGCGTAGTGGTAGAGTATCTGCCTATTACTCCAAAGGTCATAGGTTCGCGCCCGGCCGCCGGAGAATATTTTTTCAAAATATTTTCTCATGGATTCCGACCGATGCAGGAACTTCCGTGTGTGCTATCGGCGGTACCCATAAAATGAGACCGCCCGGCCGAGCGGGAACCTAACGCGATGCAGGAGGGGGGGGGGGGGTTCCATCATAGGCGCCGGCCATTGTAGCACAGGGGTTTCTGGAGGTTTATCCTGTGTTTAGAAATACGATGGCCTAAAAATGGCGAAAGTCGGCCCCAGCCGCATGGGTGGGTGTCCGGTACGCCCCCTGAAGGAATGCTTACACGGCCGCTACCGGGGGCGTACAAATGAGAGGGACGGAGGAAAAAAAAAGAAAAAAACACACACACACACACACACACATGATATGTATACGTATAATCAAAACGTGTGAGGATTTCATTAAATGTCCCTAAACATAAAAATTCCATGCATATCACGTTTTTGGTTTTAAGGTACTAAAGCTACATTTTCAAAACGAACTTTGAAATAACGACTAAACTGAGTTCTGTGAATTTTTTCCGGACAATTATGCGAGCTATATATCAAGAAAAAAAAACATTCTGGTTAGTCCCAGTGAAAAAGTAACAAAGTTCTTATTCTCAGCAGTGTTGTCGTAAATTTATCAACGCTCCTTTACAACTTGGCACGGTACCAGAATAACGAGTGTGATACAGCCTTCTCCCAGGACACATGCATTGCCGTGATCTCACTCCCCACATATTACATCATATAAAATCCCACTATGTATACGACTCCATAAACTAACCCCTGATAATTCCATAACCGTTGTTCTATTTATTCAAAATCACGCCAGAATAACAGCACAAATTTCCCGCAGGATCTTCAACAAAAGGTGCACAGAGGCGTCAATGAAACTAGAGAATAACTTTAGCCCATTAAACATTCACAGCTTCACTTGATTGCCAACCATTATGAGTTATAGTTGCGCATACATAGCACAAGACACTTCCGGATACCGATGGAGATTATACTCCAGTGACTGGAGATGAACTGGCACTTGATGGAATGAAAACGTGACGCCCGTGAGAGGGAGCAGACGGAACGGAGATGGGTCTCAAACTAGACGGGCCGCCGGTTAGGAGAGAACTGAGGGCCTCGTGGGCCACCAATCCTTTAATACTATCTGTGAAGGCGATACGAGCTTCCAGTCCCGGTTATTTTGGACATATACGGAAAAAATATACTTCATTATTTCTGGTGCCCGGATTTCAGGACGTGTGATGTATGTTTTTGAATATACCGCTGAAATATGTTTTGACATTGAATGCACAATTTTCGTGATGGTGCGCAACAAAGAATTACATGATACTGCGATGGCGAGTAAACCCATAATTAATTAATAAACCTATTAAAAGAAGCATTGTTTTTACGATTTCCATTCGCTCAAAGGACAGAAGAACAGACGGATCATACGTTGATCTCTGTTCCGTCGCGGAAATAGTTATTTTTTTTATTTATACTAAGAGCTCGGGGAAATTCCTGCAGTTCGGAGAATTTAGCAGAATCGGAATTAGTATCGTTAGGTAAAATCGTAAAGTATTATTACTTTTCTTCGGGTCGAGAATATCTTTTCATTGAATTCGAAAAATCTTAATCCGGAACTAACATACTTAAATTCATAAAATTTTATTTTCTTTTGAAAACTACGCATTTTTGCGTAAAAACCCAAGAAACTATTGAAAATAAGATAAAAATTTATGATTTAATTACGGTAAACTTCCAAGCCCATTATTCGGTAACATTTTTTGCCTACTTTCTGTGTCTTTAATACCCATACAAATTCTCAATAATCTCCCTTAATGGGCATTTGGACCCAATCCCCTATGGGTTAATCACGGGAGAAATATTTGAACATCTGTCTTTAATTGTTTTATGGTGGACATTTTCGAGATGGAAATATTTCGGAAACTTCGACGTCAACGCCCCAAAAATTGTAAGTCTACCTGACCCAAATCCTTGACGTCATGTACTTCCCACTCCACCTACTATTATCCTTACCATAGACCCAAATACCCTCAACCAATCACCGTCCTGTTTCAAGACTTTTGTCCAATCACAGGTCAGTCCATCATTTACACAGTTGTTGCGGACTTTTTGTATATAGGTCAGTGCAACTTATTTCCAAATCAGTGTTAATATCTTTATAGAAGGGACATTACGGTTTCCAGTTGTTTTGGTACCATCTCTCGGGTTCGTTATTGTTCGGACTGATCTTTTATAATATTCTAATACTCCGACTCCCGCGTTTGTTTAATAATTCAGTTCACAATCCACATTATTCATTTCAGTAATTTTAAAATAGAGAAAAAACCGAGTGTAAACAAGTGAAAATATATTAAGTTTAATTCAAAGTGTTCGTTTATTTAATTTGACTGTTTAACCATTTTACTAAGTATCGCCTTTGGAACTTTTCGGTGTAAAAAATTGTTTATATCGAACAATCTCTGAGAGGTTAACGTTTCCACATAAAGGATTTTAACTCTTCAAGTGCGAGATCTGTATCTATTATGGACTCTCGTGTGAAATAGCATCGCCTTCCACGATATAGTGTCTTCGATACTATAAACTGTTTAGAGATAATTGAGATGTGAGTATGATCCTTGGGGAGTCGCATCGATAATTTTCCGATCGAATTTGAAAAAGTTAATTCCTAAGATCTCCTCAGGAAGATGATTATCGCGAGATACATGTGCAGTTCGGTTGGCTAAGCTGTACGAATATGATTCCACAACTTTTCTCCCCTGACATTGTTCCCCCGACATTTTTTGCTTGACATTTCTGGCGCGTAAGCGTTTGTACCAGAATACTTCTTTCTCTTACTCACAATGCAGGAAAAACAAGTGTCTGAATTCAAGATGTTGCACGTCGACATTTTCAGAATGTGTATGAAACGTCTGAATTCCTGAATGTTTTTCAAGTGCAGGAATTCAAACATTTAGGAACATCTGAAAAATGTTTTCGATGTGGACAGAAAACAATTCGTGATTTATTTGAATAAAGTGATGAAGAAATCGCAATCAGTTTTCGTAATTTTTAACAATTCACAATTCTTCTGAAGAAATTACAACAATTTAGTACTTTCCCCATATTTTGTTGCAGAAGAAGAAAAAAATGAAAAATGCACAGGTAATCCTCAAACACTGTATCACAAATCCGCATTCAGAAAGAATTTTCAATGTCTTTGGAGATTTTAAGAATTCTTTGAATAGTTTGAAATAAATTATATTAATTCACGGCTTTTGTCAGAAAAAAATAAAACAAAATGTATCCACAGAACAAAATAAATTCCCGTCATTCCATTTGAGTAATGAACAGAGAACCTGAGTGCAACCTAATGTTAGGGTGAGTTAGGCTGAGAGTGCTACCTTCTGTTAATACAACTTAACGTGATGTATTCCGAATTCAAATAAATTGAGCACACATTTTTCCAGCTCTAAATGAGAGGCAGAAGGATTTTGGGGAAAAACCATTATGAGGAAAAAACGTCAAGGCAAAGTATCGAGGGAAAAGAGTCAGGGAAGAAGAAACGAGGCACCGCCAAATGGAACCGAATTGGAATTGCACCATCGCAAAAGTTATTAGAAAGAAAACTTGACGGTGTGGACACTGGTTTGTCAAAAACTGTTGTTTCTCAAAATTTATTTCCAATGATATTTTCTAGTTGTAGTTCATTAAAGGCCCCAAAAAGCCGAAATTCGGTGAGCCACTGAAACTTCATATTTGGCCTTTATACTTTATGTGATTTTTCTCGGTCGGTCGGTAATGCTTGTAATATGTTGCAGAAAGGCTTGCCGCTTCTTGGTCAGAACTAAACGAATGGTTCTCTGGTCAAATGTCCCAAACCATTTTGCGTAGGAAATGAGATTTTTCCGAGAAAAGTATAGGTGTAGGATTTTTTTCGCACAGGCGAAATTAGGTCCGAGTACTTGGCGCGCCTAGCGTGACGGAGCTCGGATCATCGAGGATGCAACGCTGTCACACTTTTTTTCGGGGAACAACAATTCCGTTCGCCACATGCAGATATGATTCCTAAATCGGGAATACATTATCCCCCATTTGAAGAGAGTTTGTGGTGCCGGAATTTTAATATCTACCGTACGGGGTTTTTAATATCCTCGATGTGAGGATTGGAATATTCTCCGTTCAAAGATATGTGTGGACGTCGTCTGGAAAGGGGCCCATTTGGGTGAATGACGTTTTGGAGATTCTGATGTTTTTTTGTTCGCAACTTTCAATTACATCGACGTTAAATTATTTTTTCAATATTTACCAGTGATATCGTGGTGCCTGTTAGCTCAACAAGTGAAGAACCTGATGGAAACTTTAGGACCATCCGCAACCTAATATTAACCCAATGAGCGGATTTCACGTGAACGTCAGATATGTAATATCCGCAGATATTTTCACTATCTCCGGACCGATGATATTTTGCCTGTAATCGTAGATATCTGATTGCCGAATTGGAGTTATTTTATGTGCGCTAGGGAACTTGCAACCCAGAAGTAACTGCATTAACATATTCACTACAGCCTATCAAGTACAACTTCGTATGAAGTTTATTCCGATTCTTTCTGAATATTATTAAACCAATAATAGGAGATTCATCAATTACGGATTTTGTGTGTGTGTTTTTGATTGTACCATCCGTTCAATTGTTATTAACAATTTCAATTGTTTCTGACGCTGTATCTCGAGAACGGTGATAGAGACGAGAGAAAGTGACTAACAAGAGTTGTTTCTCTTGTGAAACTACATATTTCATGTTTTATTACTTTTTTTGCTACGCATCATGTTCTACGAGATATCGATAAAAACTCATAATAATCGATCAATAGTTGAATTTGCGTTACAGATATATAACTAGACTTCATACGTGTATCGTGACATACACACACACACACACAGACCATCAGGAAGTTATTGATGCGACCCGTCACACTCACGTCCCATTTATGAGTTTTATTGCAGATTATTCTAATTTTTTTCACAGCAGACAAACACTTTCCAAGTGTTTCGTACCATTCCCAATGATTTGGATATGTTCGTAGAGTTATGCATGAATAAATTCATTATTAAGCTGGACCCACCGGTGGCAAGGGGTGTGTGGTTAAAGCGGAGGTTAGCGCGTAGACACTTGGGGTTCGAGAGCCCTCGCGGGGTTAAGAATTTGAAATGCTCTAATTTCACAGTTCTCACTCTCTGAGCGCGAAGCCCGCAAGAGATGACTACCTAGTCCGGTTTTCCTCATTTGGGGTTTTTCATCGACCCTTGGCCAATGTCATAGGGGAGATAAACTCAGCGCAAATTGGTGACCAGTAAATTCGTTACCTACGAATTTATGACATACAAACTCGTCTCAAATAAGTTTATATTTTCATCAACTAATCCCATTTTCTTTTAGGTTTGACACTGCGGTGCGCGGGTGGGACAAGTTGTGACTAAATTTTGAATGAATTCGGCGCAGTATGCATATTGTTATGGATCATCTTAATTTGACAGATCAGCTATTACGTGCGCGTGAAAAAGTGTCAAATGAAAGTCGTTCACCAGATAAAAGTACTAATTTTGTATCAGATAGGTTCATTCATAATTCCCCAAGTAGGAGTTACCGACACCAACAAAAAAAACAATATCTTTCCAATGTCGCATGTCGGTACTGAACTGCGGTGTTGAAACGACGTTGAGTATACGACCAAATCGGTACAAAATCGACACTAATTTCCAGTACAGATTTGCGTAGATCTTTTGGAGGTCGGGCCGGTGTACGATTTGTATTGGCGGACCTATAATTTTTCAATTTTTTTGATGTTTTTGAAATTTTTATCTTTTTTCAAAGGCTTGCATTGTTGAAATTTCTGAAATATGAATAGGAGATCTCACGATTTAAGCAATGTGGCTACTGAAACCATGAAAAGCTTTCATAACAAGATAGGTAGTAAAACCAATATGTCATTTAGGACATTGCAGATCCTGAGCCTAATCCGAACATCTCAACCGCATCTAAATCCCTTAAAGCCAAACCTGTGGCACAGTAGTGTTTTCGCGATGTGTACTCTAATTCACGAAATTCAAATATTTTTTGTATCGAACACTTCGTTGCATCTAGTCTAGAATGAACTACGACGGCTAAGCATGAAAACAGTTACATTCTCAGCACGTAAAAAAAATTCGTCATATTTTTCTCAGTCACATGAGTGTCGTTGAGGGATCACATGGCACGTCGGATTATTTTATCACAACTATGCTTTAAGACCTCGAGTTAGTCCGCAATCACTTGTATGTTGCGGCGATATCATGTAGAGACTCATCCCTGCAGATGAATGCTTGGTCACGAAACATTGCGAGTGTCTTTTTCCACTCACGAGAAATCACCTTTTTTTCACTACCTTTCTTGTGTCTCTTTTACTGCGAGCAACTGCAAAAACTTGGTGTCTGCCATTCTACTCTCGGTCTGCTCCAAGCCAGAAAACTTTTAGTGGATCGTCTACGCGAGTTACTTCGTCTTACTACCTTGGTTTTATCATGCTCACCCTCTCTATCTCTCACCCAGACTGCTCTGTATCTCGCTGCTTTGAATTATGGAGCTATCCAGAAAATATCCATTATCGAGGAGGCGTCGCTCTTGCCCGCGCCAAAGAATAGATCATGAAAACAACCGCCTCTATAGCGTTGCCCCCCCCCCCCGGCACGCGCTTTTATATTTTCTTACTTGCCGACAAAATTCACACAGTCTAGATTGAAGACAAATTAGTTTTTCACTCAGTACTTTGTTGTCATCCGCCGATGATTATTTTGAAATTAAATGGTGTGTGGGGGTAACCTTCGATGGGTTGAACTAATAACTTCCCGATGCACCTATGTCTTGATACGCAGCGGTTGGTCCGCTTGGAAATTGATTAAGGGGGGGGGGGGTGTGGAAACAACATTCAGACTTTTTCAAACGCTGACTTTTCTATGAAAAATGACTTATAACGTGGCCGCTTCAAATTCGCTACCACCGAAAATATTTCCATTTTCGTGAAAAAAATGGAAGGAATGCAGGAGGGAATTACCGGCCCAATTATTCTGTAGCTCCAATCAATCAAACTCGTTCATCACCACTAGTTACGCACTCCATAAAAGGAAAATCAATGTACAAATTGGTTGAGTAGATTTTTTACATTTCAATTTGTTCTGCTGGCTGGTAATACTAGTATTCGTATGAAGTACCATGAATAGGGGGAGTAAGATGCTTACATAACTCATACCCACGTGCATCGACCCCGGTGTGTCTAATGCCACCCACTTGAGCATAAATATACCCACACCGTCAGAAAGCATTGAGGAACCAAGTGACGCATCGTTACATCCATGTAAATTTCCCTTCCTCTTCAACGAGCCAAGACAATGGACTCATGCCAATATAAACAGACACGGCCAAACATAATTCTTCCTATCTGGACAACTGACGACGTTGGAGGCTATGAGAGGTGTCATTGGAACGACAGGTTCTCATTATGTAGAATAAGACAACCAGTCTTGTCCCTATAAATTCTTACACTGTTGGAGGCAAATAAATAAAACTGCATGATACTCTTTCTGCAATTTTCAAAAGAGTGATATTAAATTGGAGTTCTTACCATTTTAAATATATTATGGGGGTTCCGCATCTTATTATGCTGACGAAAATTCCACAGAAAAAAATGGCCAAAATTGTTCCAGGTCCGTTGGATTGATTTGTGCACTCAATAATAGTACAATTCGAATTTTGGGTCAATTATGCGATGCTAACTTACGTCATTAAGGCGTAACTGCAGGTAAGTTCTGTGCATAGTGTTTGAGCGTTCCCCAACACAAGGATTTGAGAATTTTTCGGAGTAAAGCGTATCAGATAAGAATATTCAATCAGAATTTTTTTGTGGTGACGGAGAGGAGAAGGGGGGGGGGGCGTCACACTTGACATATTAGTTTTCATTCCCAAATCGATCTCGAGTTTTATCTCCTTTTTCACTGGAATTATCCCGATTGGATTGAATATTGGTCGAGTCATTTAACTGACATTTACACCCACCATTAAATATTCATGAACTATGTCATTGTTGAACGCCAATAATTTCTGAATTTCCAGGGAAATGGGATACTGATGATCAATATTTCGTCGAAATTTGATGAGCGCAATATGTATCACATTTCAGGACCTGGCCATGCGAACCTTAGTTGTCGAATTGTCATTGAAAGTTCCGATATAGACACTATTTTAGAGTTTCGTATTGCCTTTAACATTTTCTCAAAATTTTTTGAAAATATAAAGATCTTCCTGAGTCTGCAATACGGAAATTCAGACCAAAAACCTAACATTTTCAATTAATTTGAAACTGGGTATAATCAATTAGCGAAGCTTTATTTCCTGTGTCATGTTTAACTACTTCATGTTGAAACTACTTGACTATCATACTAGTTGCTTGAATCATCACATAAAACTGAAAGGGTATGAGCTTTCTCCCCTCTCCCCCCCTCCCTCCCGTACCATTGATCAGAATGTAACGGCACTCCGAAAATACCGTCGCTTATGAGATTTTTGAATCTTCCTATTTTTTTTATACAAAAATAGTTTTTAAAATTCCAACTTCTGTTTGTATTGATATATCAATGTCCCCCTAGATTCTCACGTTACAGAAATGAAGAATCCCCTATTCACAAATTGATGGGACTCGTTGCAGATAGCCCCAACTTCAGAGCATATCCTCATTTGCGATGTAACTAAAGTTGACGATCAATTTACCAATGTAGCCAATCATCCAATCGTATTAACCTTGCCAGTCACTCTCGCAAACGCCCTCGGTGGTTATTGGCTGGTTCCTGCATCGTATAACTCGCTGCATCTATACGTATACTATTCTATGAATATTACATATCCTGTCCTCGGGAGAATCTCAGTTAATTTAAACTGAAATGATACTATTCATAACATTTCGGGGAGGCAAAAAATTAATGGAAAATTTAGCATTAAATTCCTTCGTTGTGTAAGACCAAAAAATCCACCGAAATTGCGTGCCAAGTCTCAAGTGTTGTCTCATAGAAAATACTAGATGATGAATAAAAATGTATAATGATGTTTTTCCATGGTACAAAAGAAAAATGATGTGCGGATATAAATGTTCTCGATTCGGGGATGTAAAAATTATATCTCCAAAGCTGCATAATATGCGCGAAACGTGTATACAAATATGGTACCGTCATCATTAAAGGTGGCGGTAGGTAACGATCGCTTGGTTAACAATTTTAAGGTCGCCCGCTCATCAGATGTAGGCTAGCGCGAACGAATTGCTGACGGTTACGGAGGAATGAGGCGAAATTCTTGGCCGCCCGCAACACCTCCTCTTTGTATGTAAGAAAAATGGCAAAAAAAAAAATGATATTTTATAAATGAAATCCAGAAAAAAAATTCTAAAAAGTAAATCATTTTTCACGGTATGTATCATTCATTCGCATTTGAATTATGCAGAAGTTTTGCAGAATTGAAGTATGCAGAATTTTTTTCAGGAAATCCCAAATCCTCCCCAGGTGTGGTGGTGTAAAAGTCTAGCCTGTTCAATTGTTACATACACACATCCTCACCAAATTTTTGAACTTCTTGATGGGACACATATATCTAATCCGAATTATATATCTATCACGAATGTACACATGTCAGAAAATTATTTTTGCAACCCATTGACGGCCACACCCACATCCCGTTTACTATAATTTGAAACGTAAGAAGAGTCATGAACAAGATGCAATTTAGGGTGTCTAATCAGGACCTCTGTAGATAAGGTATTAGGATTGCTGGAGTTTAGTTCGAACATAGAATTCAGCGGAAGAAATTGACTCAGAAAACGATTTTCCGAAGAAGTATTCTATACATATTCGTAATATGTAATAATACATATAGATAAAATTGTAAATAATCCATTGTGAATTTTGTGAATATTGTAATGTATAATGCTCGGTATTGACCACAAGTGACCTCGATTCGAGGTAAAATGCTCGGGCCTTTTGAACACAACTGCTCGCAACTTCTGAAAGCATACTAGAAAGAGTCAGGCAGATTTTTCTGATTTTTACAAATCTCAATTTAAACCCCTTTCTTGATGCACTCAACGATTTCAGCCAATTCTGTAACTTTGAATCTTCCAACGCTCAAGTAGTTCAAAAGTATCATCGACTAACAAAATATTCGAAAAATTCCATTTTTAAATTTTTGAAAATGTCAAAATTTTAAAAACAAAAAAAAAGGCAAATTGGGAAAAGTTTCCGGGAAACCATTTGGCATAAATTACGTTGTTTTTTATATATCTGTACGTGTTTTTTGCATATAGCTTCTCTTAACGCATTCAATTTTAAATCATGGAAATGGCCTAGACTCAGTACATAACGCTCTAGTGTAAAGAAGACCGAATTTTATTTCTAGCCTGCATGAATTCAACGTCTCATATTTTTTACCCGCCGCCCACCATCATCCTTGGTTCTCTAATCGAGCGTATATCTCGGCGTAGAGCGTGCGTGGGCGCTACACTCAGTTGTAGCTGTTTTTGATGAGCATGAAGCTCATGCCATCTCTTCCGCAGGTGCCTTGTGGTTCACCTTTTACTACATCTTTCTCACTCATTCTCCCTCACATCTTCCTTGCACCGTGGTAGAGCCGATCGGACACGCGCGACTGCGCCTCAACGCACGTGAGCCACGCGAGTCCTTTCCCACTCCTAAACAACCATCCATTTCTCTTCGTTCACCTTAACTGTGCCCGACACCGACTGCCCACGCCATCCGTTCCTCACCCATTCTCCTTGCACTGTGTTTTCACGTTGTTCGAGCACTCGCGCGTTTCAGGAGTGTTATAACTTGCGTACCAAATTGGATAATGTCTTTTTATTCGACCCCCCGTCCTCTTCTGTCTCCTCCACACACGAGCCTGAGAAGCGATCATTATCACGTGTCGACTCTGAGCCCTTCAAGTATGCAAGGAAAAGTATTTTTCAAAATTGTTACTAATTCGAGAACAATTTTCGGTGGGTTAAGGCTGTTGAGAATGTTTATGTCGATGGTAATTGAAGGTAATTGGAGACTGTTATGTGCTGAGAAGTTGCGAAAAGAACAATGGTCTGGTTTGCAATATTAGAGTGTGAATGTTACCATGTTGGATGGGAGTGAAAAGAACACTATGAAATGAACACCACTTTGAGATCCTTGAAATCTCAAATTCTAAGGATCGGCGAGTCTGACAGTCAGGGATTTTTCCACTTGATTTTCCAATCTTCATATACTCTTCAAATAGAAATAGTGATTGCTTTGGTTGGTCAAATACAATCGAAAAAGTTTAAATTTTTAAAAATTAGTTCGAAGTAGAAATGTTAGTATGAGTGCACGTCGATGCTTCGCATCCATTCTTAATTTTTTTTTCTATTATTAATAATGACATACGGGCGTACCTAGGTATGGGACGGAAAGTGGGAAGGAAGCAGTAAAAATGTTGAGTGCAATAGAAGGAATGAAAGAAAATAAAAGGGAGTGGGTAGAGTCGAGGACACGAGTACGAGTCGATAGTGATTTGCTGGATAATCGTGACTGGGATGAAGAAAATCGAGGAGCTATGGTTCATCCTGGGACACCAATTGGCTTTTAAGGCGTCTAGAAAATATGAGAAGAAATGTCGCTGCTTTCTTATTATTGTCATGTCGCACTAACAAATCTGCGGGATTTTTTATATAATTTTTTTTTTCATCACTCAGCAAAGTCGGAATTAGGAGATTTGATAATAGTGTTTGAGTTGGATTTGACAATCATCCAATGGTCGGTATTAATTATCAGTGGCTGGTTGTAAGAATCTTGGTTCAGGAAAAGTGCATTCTGAAGAATGCATTCCCTATCGTGCCGTTACTAAAAATATTCATGGAAACAGAGACATCGAGGATCATACCTGAAGAGGTATTAAAGTTCCATTCATTGTAGCTGCATTTGTGCGACATGAAATCTTTATTCTACTGAAGTAAAATAGTACTATATCAACTGTACATGGACCGAAGGTCTCATTGATTCATAGTTTTCTTTAATGACAGCAAATTAAGACGTCCACTCAAAAGAGCTGGATTACTTTTCTCAGCTTATGATTCAGTGATTTCCATGCCGAAATAAAGTGGGTGGCTCGGGATGAATGGACAGGATAACAAGCTGATCAGAACGTGCGAAGAAGACTGGTAGCTTAATTGGTAGAATTCTAGACTAGGTCTTCGTTGAATTGAGCGTTTATCTCATTATGATCTCGTAACGAATACACCATGGTCATTCGCGTGAATTCACTCCAATATTCGCATTTTTTTCATACCGACTCGTACCAACACCTACGTCCACAAACACACCCGCCTACTTCCACAAACCCACCCACACAACCACCCATCCACTCACACACAACACACTTCGGCCTTCTATTGAATATAGGCCAAGGGGTATTTTCCCTTGTATTTCATTTGTTACTCGTTAATTTTTGTGTACGTTTGTTTAATAACCTAAAAAAAGGGGAACGAAAGAGAAAGAAGGAAGCGTGAGGAAGGAGGTTGGCGGCCTTCTTTCTCTCTTTTTTCTGTGAAGAAAAAAATAAAAGAAACAGACACATACGCCCACATGTATCTGCCTACGACGTTAAACATTCTACGTTCGCGCCCAGTCGCCAGAGAATATTTTCAAAAATATTTCCTCATGGATTCCGACTGATGGCAGGAACGTTCCGGGTGTGCCACCGGCGGTCCCCCTAAAATGAGACCGAATGGCCGGGCGGGAGTCTGACCCGACGTGGGGGGAGGGGGCGGGTGTGGGGTTCCATCATAGGCGCCTGCCATCGTAGCACAGGGGTTTCTGGAGGTTTACCCTGTGTTTAGAAATGGGATGGCCTAAATGACGAAAGTGAGGCTCAGCTGCATGGGTGCGTGTCCAGTATTCGCTGTGGGAGGGGGGGGGGGCAAACGACAGGGATGGGGACAGAAAAAAACACACATTACGTGAACATGTTTATGAGTAGCGTCATTTGGTATTTAGTGTTAATTGCATTCATGATTTTCATGAACATTGTCAATATCTCTAGTGGATAAGAATCGAGTTTCAATTCATATTTGTATTTAAAAAATTCGATAGCATTCATTAATTCATGAAAGGAGGTCCTTACATCCTCTTACTGATTTACTGGTTTTTCTGCAATGCAACCATCTAAATTGGAAACATGTTCTTAATACGACTAACAAAGTAGTTCTGATTGATAATCTCAGACTTCCTAGATATTACGCGTCACGCTGGTATTGCTCGCACTTTTATGGCTCATGTCAGGCGACTGTACGGGATTATCTAGGATGCATCAGTTTATCGTTGATTGTGATCGTCGAATCGAATGTAATTCATGTCCATAGTCAAAGAGTATAAAGAGATAAGTCAATTGCATCAGTTATTGCAACCGTACTCTGATTGTTGGAAGATTTACACAGATATTGTTGCTTCAGTAACTCCTTCCTTCATAAAAAGCCGCTCAAAAGTTGAATACGTCCGGATTTTTTCACATTTTTAGTTTTACGTTCTGGAGAGTGAAAAGTGAAATTTTTTTTGTCCATGTTCGTATGTATGTATGTATGTATGCATGTATGTGGGTGTGGACATTAATGGGTGATAAGTGGGTCGGAGGAGCGTGTAAGATTGGGTTGGTCGTGCTAAACTCCCCCCACTTCTTGCAGTCCTCCTATTTCCCACTAGAACGTGAACTTGGACACAATACAACATCCCCATATTTAGAGTCATCAGACAATTTCAGTAGAAACTACTCGAGCACAGACAGACAGTGACGGAGTGGCTAGTTTTTGCCGACTATTTTTCATGAAAAATTCTGTCCAAAGATTACAACATTACAGATTTATGCCTTTGGATTTTCCACCGTTGTATAAATTAAAAAACCGGAGCACTATGCTTCATCCGCGACTCGCGATAAGCTCTTTTTACCCATCCAATAACAAATTGAAGTAGACTCTGATCTGAAGTTACATTGAAAAACAGGTGAATATCATGAAATGGAGTGGAGAACAGAAATGAAGTGCACATAGCAAAGAAGAGCTCCTGAACGTTGAGAAGCAATTTATAAAGTATAAACCCTTATGTATACTGGAGTTACATAGTGAAATATTCTGCCATTGATGTCTTTTTTAGGTATTTTTTTCTTGGGAATCACATTCATTATTCACCGACAATAACTTCCCGATAGAAAAGGGAACGTTTGATTCAAAATATTTCCATGACGCGTTGATTATTTTGCTAACAAGTGGATAGAGAATGTGGCAACTTTGTTTTGATAGGGAATTTGATTGCCTCCATAACCACTGATCTATGATTTTTCGACAATGTGGTTCGTTTTCAAGTTGAAGGCAAACGATATTTCAAAAAATTGTGTTTTGAAACTTGTTTTGAATTGACAAAAAAATTGAATCAGACCATACATTCAAGGGGAACCGTTTCATAAGAAGGCGGACATGCATACTCAAGAGCACACAGATAGAGACCCAGTCGGGTGTGGTGGTCAGAGTATTCGACCGTTACATCCACGGAAACCCACATAGACACCTTTGAAAACTGGTCGGGTTCATGTGATACATCGAGAAATCTGCAAATATCTGCAAAATTTCACTTTTCATTTTCAGGGTGAATCGAATAAGTTCCGTATATCGGGAAATCGATTGTTAATTTGCGAGCAGAATATAAGATTGTTATAAAATCTCTATTTATCTCCTATGATTTGTTATTATGCGATTGCCAAGAGATGTATGCATGTAATGTGCGCAGATGCGCGTGGAGGACGGGGAATGTATGTATATAATAGCTTCATCCGAAGAAAATGCTATATAGCACGAATGCTAAAAACTACGCCACGTTGTGAAAAAATTATGAAATACTTTTCCTAAATAAAACGTGTTCATAAGATTTATCGTAGAATACTATAAGAAACTACTAAATTGGGGAGCTGTTACTCTGCTTTGAATGGGTCACACTCACTCGACCAATTCTTGCGAAATCCCTCGGTAGTTTATTAAATCACTGAGTTTTCGGTTTAACACTAAACGGGCTCTCAGGGTGACGTGAATGAAACAACAATGTTTATTCTTGGAACACCAGACCTCGACAAGCGTACGAAAAATCACGTACACATAAGATTTCGAAGCATGGATTTTTTCTATTGAGCCTCAAGTGTCCGTACGCTTTCAGCGGCTTCTCACTCTTCTTTCGCCCCTTGTTGGCTATCGTATGTTTCACACTTGAAGTCAACGTGAACGAAAATTGTACTGCTCTCGTGTGCTGTACCTTTTTTCCAGTCATCATCTTCATCTCATTCCTGCGACCAATTACCTACCGCTCCCAATTATTGGAAAGGATATTCGTTAGAATCCAACTTTGAGTGATTGTTGCAAATGTTTTTTTGAGATCTAACTATTTTGTGAAGTCTTCGTCAAGCCACTAGAGACCCTGGCAGTTATACAGTGATGTTGAATAAAATGATTAAAAAATCTTTTGGAATGGAAGTTTGTACTATCCAACAATCCAATTTCGTGATAACAAACTCATATCAGACATTTGCATACGCGAAGCGACATGTGCGCTGAAGTCGAATATTCCAATCTACCCAGCCAAAAAATATGGATTTTATTGGTAATAATTTGAGTAGTTGAGTAACGGGAAAGAGCCTCTATATTCTTTTTCTCAATCTGTCGTGCTCAACTTCTCGAGTTGTACAAGTCGTTTTCCTGTAAGGAAATCCTCGTAGAGGTGAATAGAATTTGTCGATTATACTCAGTTACTAGGAGTGACAGTTCATAGTGGGAGGTTCAATGTGAAATTTACAAGTCCGATTTTGTTTGTTGGTCGAGTCGGAACTCATGGTTCCCCGTTTTTCCCTAAACATTATGTTCTTTTTATTTTATTGAACTTTCGTCTCCGTGCAGTGACCAGTTCGTTATAGTGATCGTAATATCTTGTTGAATGTTCTAGATAGGACAGTTGGGTGGACAATTAATTAGCAACACTCAGGGCATATGTAATCATATTGATGCATAGCCGAAAGTAACGTGGTTTACACCACGAGAGGTGAAACGAAGTCTTTCGAGACCTCGCAACGATATTCTACAATGGACCCTTCTGAATCTACTGTGTAGTCCCGAGAGTGTATGGGAAAGTTTACTTTTGGTAATTGTTGCGATAGACCATGGGCACGTCTGCTGATACGAAATTCAGTTGCTAAGCTTGCCTGAATATTTGCATAAAGATACGTCAAATTATGAGTTAACCTACGTGTTGCCTTTGCATGCGACAATCCCACATTTATGAAGAAAACAAAAAAAATAAGCCAAGGAAAGCGTCGAATTGGATGGGAATGGAATTTTATGTGCTTATTCCGGTTTGTCGTTTGATCGTGTAAAAAGCCGAGCAGCTGTTCCCAGGAGAGACAGTGCAGAGTTAACGCTGGACCAATTTATTGTTGCCCCGCTACGCCACGTACCTAATTTACGAGAGTTGCAGTGGCCGAGCGCAAAACGGATTAATTCGTTGGACAAGCGTGCTTTACTCATGGCCAGTGTTTTCGAGTGGTCTCACATGCAGATACGGTTTGTGCCCAGTGGGAAGCTTAAGAGCACCGTATAATTAACATTAATCAATTGATGCTAATTATTCCAATTGTTGGATAAACATTGAATTAATTCAATTGCAGCGTTAGGGATTTTTTAATCACGTCCATTATCCAATTTGCTGATTAGCCAATGATAAGTGGAAAAAGTGGAGTTGAATCCGATAGACCGAAATTTGAATAATCAATTCGGAAATTCACCGTGAAATTTCCCCCTGATTTAAAAATCAGAATGGTTTCAGAGTAGTTTTCATTGTTTTAACAGATCCTTTCGAAATTTTTAATGAATTCAAATTATTCAGTTTGCATGAAATTTAATAAGGTAAATGGAATACGAAAAATACTATTTGAAACTTGGTCCAAGCCAAGCTTCCCATTTGAACTGAGTAGTATTGTATGATTTCCTCTGTAAGAAAAAATTATTTACATACGAAAACTCAGGAAACAACTTCAACAAGCACCGAACTTCAATACCAGGAAAAAACACCTTGCTTCTCAATAATGAATGACGATTTAATGTACATTGTGTACTCTAGTCATCTGCGATTTAAGGCCCATCAGCCTGCGGGAAATAATGCAATAAAATGTTGAATAATATGACTGTTCTCTGTCAACACTCGCAGGAACTGCAAAAAAGCATCCATAAAAATGAAGGGACTCATTTTACAATTACGTCTCGAATGAATCTAGAAGTTTACCTCGGTAATTTCAGTAAACAATTATAACTGCAGGAGATAGTATATATAACATCCAATATATTAATTTAATATACAAATTGTAGGTTTTAAAATGGGAGATAAATTATATTCGAAGGGCTTAGCAGATGGCCAGACTCTCTGCGTTACTCTCAGCCTTATGAACTTATGTAATATCATCTTTCATATTTTAGTATTTCGATAAGACAAATATTATTCTTCGGTGAAGAACACTAATTCCTATTGAAAGCCGAAGCGATATTCATGTTTGTTCGGTTGGGTAAATTTTACCTTTGAAACCAGTCGAATTGAATGATGCTAGACCTACTTAATAATACTTATAATGGACTCGAAAACGCAAAGTAAATAATGTTCATATTTTCCATAATAGAAAGAACGTTCTGTCTGGGTAAATCACAGTAATCAATTTGTAATTCTTGTCTGATATTTTTTCTAAAAATTTACAAAGCGTCTGTGGCCAATGCGGTCGATGTTTTCAATTTAGGTTTCTTATAATAACTTTCCGGAAAGAATAATATCCTATGCCAAGATATTGCCAAATTGACCAGAAATTTTTGACAGAAGATCAATCTGGCACCACTTGAAATTTGTAATTTCTAAGTTGAGGAATTACAGAAAATCTCATGAATTCCGAAAAGGTTTCGCAACTAACCAAACCTCGTAAAACCCCTAGCTATCACCAAACAATGTCTTGAAATCCTCTCCCCCGAGCTTTCCGATAAATTGCCGATCCACAGTCTCTCAACGCCGTGAAAATAGAGGATTTTTCTCCTCCACTGAAAATCTAAAATTAACGTTTTTCCTCCCCATAAACCCCCCGGCATTGTACGTACACCCAACATAACAGTACTCTATTCATGAGAATCACGAGGAAACGATCACGTACTGCGATCGTGTCCTGTGGGCGACTGAACAGAGCAGTTGTGAGGGATAGTCGCAATGAGGGGACTATGGAGACGATGGGAAACTTGTCTCTCGACCCTTTCACCCTGCGATATTATCATGGCTATATGTACCGGCATAGAATTGACTCGATCATCAAGCAACCTATTATGTGAGCATAAACGAAATTGTCAATATGTTCGGTCTTACGATCAATGTTAGACAAGACGAAACTTAAATATTTACTGTTTGAAATGCCGACGTATAGGGGAAATAATTCTAACGATCTAAAAAAACTAATTATGCGATGAGGTAAATTCATACTTATCAACGAAAGAAGGAAACGGAATCACAGTAGCTACGACTCTGCACAACCGCTGCTTTGGACTGATCAGAGTAATCTGGGTGGGATTAATTAGTTGCGTTACAAGTTAAGTTGTCAGCCGATGTTACGTTGGACCGAGCGATTCGGTTGAATGGCGCGTATTGAAGGGTGAGAGCCAGACCTATCTCTGCAGATGGCCTTACCTCATAGCAAACAGACGGGTGCGATAAGCTCAATACCATTCGCCCATTCCAAGTGTGGCATCTGCGATATGATCCCGTCTTCAGGCCACCGTTAATACCTCTATGCGTACGGCCATAAATCGGAATGGCCCGTTTAAGCTTGAGAGAGAAATATCCACATTGATCTTATCGGATCTAGGTAAATTCATCCCGGAAAGATAAGAATCTGGGTTGAAAAAAATTGGGCTTCCTAATGCAGAAGTTTGTCGGCTTGATTTGAAACAGTTCATCCCAAATCGAAGATATGTTATGATGATGGACGAGAAGTCTATAATGAATCCTCAAACTCCCCAGCGCCGGATTGGGTTCCCGTCCGGCTTTGCGGTTTTCTTTCATGGATACCACCAATAGCATCCGCGGAATGTTTTTCTCATTCAACGCATGAGATCTTTATGGTCTATATGGTCTTACTGGTATGTATGATTCATACGATCTGAATCAGCCATAGGGTCTTGAAGCCCCGTATGGAATTTATGGTCTAAATAGTCTTAACATAAGGGATTTATGATCTCTGTGATATTCATGGTCTATATGGTCTATGCCGAATTTATGGCTTATGCCAGATTTATGGTCTGTGTAGTATTTATAGTCTATGTGACCTTTATAATCTGTATGGTGTTTATGGCCCACCGTCACTGGATTTTCAAGCCAAAGAAAAACGAAAATAAGATGGATTCGTGAGATCACCGAAAACTCCAGACTGAGTGAAACCTCGTGAAAAATAACGACAAAGCGATAGGGAAATGAAGGAAATACCCAAAAAAAGACAAATACTTCATTTTCGGATAGTTAAATTTTCTATTAACCGTTGGACACCAAAGTTAAATTGAATTTCCCAGGCGCCCGGCTCAAATGAAAGACGAAGGACACTTTGTTTAAACGCCCTGTGGTAAGATTTAAACTTTCCCTCCCCCCAAGATTATTCCGACATCAATGAATTCATTCTAGTACGGCTGCTAAATTCGCGCCTTTAGTTCACCACTCCTTTCATTGATTTTTTTCTCCTTTATTTTGCAAATGAAATTGGACGAGTCCCTGGAATAGCGTAAGTTTCTGGTGAAATTTTATTATTCATAAAAGTAAAAATTGAAATTGAACTCCATCGAAGTTGACTCTTGAAACTACGTGGAACAAGATGGTATAGTAAAGATTGTGAGGAAAAATTGATGACGACTCGGCACTCACCTCTACCAAGAGTAAGACCACTTTTCAGGGGATAAACTCGTCGTGGCGGATACGAAATAGGGTAGATAGTTGTTGGGAGGAAAAATTTCTCATGGAAAGAAAAGAATGGGTGGGGTAGCCTGCTGAACAATTTATCCCGGAAGAAACCCGGATGAGTGGTACCAAAACTTGCTGAGCACCCAAGCCATTTTCTCTGCTTTTCCGTGGCACTCGGTGGACATCACCGGGAGTCTACCATCAATGGGAACAACTTCACGAGAGTAGGGAAGAGTAAAAAGATTCCTAGAGTGGGGAATGCCATTGAGGGTAAGCGAAAAAACAACGACTTGTCGAGGACAGTAGAGAATAGGGGACAAACGACGGGAAATAAGTGCATTGAAAAATCTGTAGAGGAATGTTCAGCTTTCTTTAATTACGTTTCATGAAAACGAATGGGAGATATTGTACGTAGGAGATCAAAATAACGAAGAGAAGAAGAAAAGTGAGCAAATTCAGAAATGGGGACGTTTTCTCAGGTTCATTTACTCGTCTGTTAGTGAATATGAACAATTCTGCAACACAGTAAATCGTTTTTAAGCGGCTGCCCTAACTTGAAAAATGTTGCCATCGGGACCATATTTCGCTTGAAGCTTACGAATGAAGGTTGTGTTTTGAAAGATTGGTATGCAGTAAGTCGATTAACATACATTCAACAAAAAATCATCATTGGCGCTTGCAAGGGCAAATTTTTAACGATTTTCTTTGAAGTTAGAAGCATCGGAGATTCAAGTACTTACAGTAAATTAATTACCTTCATGAAGAATGAAGCATTGGCACCTCCCTCAAATCTCAATGCATTCCGTCTATTGTCAAGAAATATCCCTGACATCTTAACTTCCCTTGTATACTAGCAAGTAAGAAAAATTGCGGATAGACGATCAACAAAGTGGATCCAAATAAAAGAAACCCCGTTGAAATTCGAAAAGCCAAAAGTTTTTCAGTCTCATTCATTCATTTTTGTTTACCAAAGTATGCAACAATGGAGAATTTTCCGAGCCGTTGGTGAAGTTTGTTGCCCCTTCTTCCGTATTATACTAACAAAAAGCAATACGAAGACAAAGGAACAGGGAGAGAAAGAGGGCGGGGGTAAAAAATAAGAGGAGGAAACAATTGCAAATACATGCTACCCAAATGCCGCGAGTTTTCCACTCTGTGAACACGACCATCATCTGACAGAGAGGAAACAAGATGTGCCAACGCTCCGCTGGTGGTCGAAAGCCACTATTTCTCGTTGCTTTGATACGCTCTGATGCGGTTATATAGAATGCCCTTGTGTACCCCTCGGTCCTTTTTCTCCGGATTTTCTCTTCTACGTCTCAAATCTAAGCGTGGGTGTGAGTACGACTCAACGAGAATCACGAAGTGTTCGTGGTGCATTTAGAGGAGCCTCCAGGGCCTTACTCCACGATCATGCTTTGTTCTGTCTTGTTTACTTCCGCACGGAAATTGTCATCTGGCTCATCACAGTCTGCAGGAAAAAAAACTACCCTGAAAGCCGGAGGAGTTTATACCCATCCGGTTCTTTCGTTCACTGCTTTTAATTAATTTCATTTGGATTATTGCATTGAGCAATGCCCGGGTCAACGAACGAGTATGGTGCTGGTTAAGCCTCGGGGAAATTAGATCTTCACCGGATAAATTTTCTTTTGATGAGCTCCAAGAAGTAGCTGCCGTAATCAGAGCATTTTCAGAGGATTATGAGTCGTTTGCTTGTGTGCCTTGTCAATACTCTGATCGAAATTTTGCCATTGATAGATAATCCATTTTTCAACTCTGATGGGAGAAGTTATTGCAATGTCAGAAGAAAATGAATGTATGAAATGACACGTTGTGGATAAGTTGTGTATTTGTGACTCCCCACTGTAGCTGCTGCCTAACATTCCTCTGAAAGGGAGTACTATGGACACCTACCCATGTGACTGGGAGCGACTTTGGCCATTGGAGTCATCGTTCTGAATGCAGGATAAATTTCCAGAAACCCCTGTGTTGTGATGGCGGACGCTGGTGATGGGTTGGGTTCCTGTCCGGGTTAGCGTTCTCATTTTATAAATACCGCGGGAAGCACCCACGGAATGTTCCTGCTAGCTATTTATCAGAAAATATTGACGTATGAAAAGACTACTCCTAAACGGTAGGCAGGAAGTCAACGCCTGACTACATTTGTATATAGATGAGTGCTGAGGTGCCCGCGTTCTGAGAAAGAAATTGGTAACATTAACTCCTCTCTTGTGATATAGTTCCTGAGCTGTTACGTGGAAGGACTGCAAGTAGATTACTGCATTATTTACATTACTTGAAAAAAAAAATTCTTGACCTATCTTAAGAATTTTGTCAGATTAAAATAATAACTTGAGGTGATAACTTTTACAGCGCACGGCTGGAGTATGCTTACCTCACTCCCAATTTCCCGTAATAATTTGATCCGAACGAGACGAGGCAAATGTTTGTTTAATAAACTAGCACGTGGTAAAGCATCTTGTGACGGATGATTGAAAATGCAATTTATTTTCATCTGACGTCTGGTAAATTGTATAAATATCCGTGAAGCGGAAAACGTGTTCATTTCGACAACGCTTTTATCTGGCGATTATAGCGTTACATCAAAGCCGAGAGCCCACGGTAGGAAAAATTGAGTTTCGATATTTTATGAACATGAAAAGGTCTGTTAAAAATTTTTATATCCAGTATATTTTGTGTATCGACAAAATGTAAAACGATATCGAAAATTTGTAGGAAAATATAATGATCTCATGCACTTGCGCAGGAACTCATGAATTTCGCAGGAACTCAAGAAGAAACACAAATTTCTATAAGGTTATTGTCGATGTTAGAATGATTCTGTAGGAATTCAAGAAACCATCTTCACTTCTCATACGCATAATTTGAATTTCTTCAATTTATTTCAAAATATATTCAATTTGGAAAATAATAATCCTTTGCCCATTTCGTCTTTTCATACATTTTCACTTAATTGATTCATTCGTTCCTTTTGCAATGTTCAGATGTAAGTTTATTTAAATCCTTACCAGTGACTTCAAAAGGCTCACTTCTTGGCTTCACTTAAGCCGATTTCTTCTTAGTTGGTAAAACGGACCGAACTGAACACATTTTGGTGAGCATGTAAAACAGAAATGAACAGTTCACTGTGTGTGAAATGAACAGTTCACTCATTACAGATCATGAAAATATTTATTAACTTCCCGATATAGGGAAATTATTGTAATGGCCCCGAAAATCCAAAATTTTTTTGTCACTGGATGTTCACGTTTTAAGGTTTTTCTAATATTTTTAGAATATTTTAAACAAAATGTCTGTCTGTGTGTGTGTGTATAGCTAGGTATGTATGTGGTCAAATTTTTCGCCCATGATTTCTGCGATCGAAGCTCTGAATGATTCAACCGGAGCGTCTTCATGAAACTTGGATCTGATTAGATTTTGGATGGAATTGGTCCACTACATATATTGTTATCAACAATTTCAATTGTTTATAATATTCTACTGCATAAACTATTATAGTTAGCGCAAAATTTATATAAGAAAAGTTGTTCCTCATATGCCCACACATGCCCACACCACTAGTCAATTTTTTTTTGGCCATTAACCGAAATAAATCTAATGGACATATCTTCGGAATCGTGTTTTCCAATGAATGCGAATCAAATATTTTTCCCCAATTGTTACAATACAAAAAATACAAAATTAAATCTTTGGGCACTATGGAGAGCAATCTATAAAATTCAAGGATACATCAGTTTCTCAAACTCGCTTCGTAGCACTTTTGTAGTAAAAAATTTTAATGTCGTAATGTAAGTAAGAGGGTTACATGTTACGTTTGCTCAGTTTTTTTACAACAATTTATTGATGATTCAAATAGTTATAGTTTTTCCCGGAAATATCGTCAACTCAAGCCTAACAAATCCACGGTTTTCAACTACATACAATTAAAAAAAACGCTTTACACTCACACCAAAATGAAACTTTCATGTGCAATCACTTCATATCCATCAAATTAGAGCGATTCAGCCACTGGCAAATTTAATATAAACTTGTTCAACGAAACGTAATCCTACTGTGTCCACAAAAACCAAATGTCCCCGAGTAACTTTTTGTTTGCTCAATTATTCTGAGACTCAAGTTTTTGCAAAAAATCATATCCACTTGCCAAACACGTTTCCCCTAACTCGTTTGACACTTTTGTTGATAGCGTAACGCGAGACATTACTTCCGATCTTGGTTGAAAATTGAAGTTGAAGCGGAAATGTAACACGTAGTCGCACGTGCTGCAGCTGCAACACGAGATGGAATTGAATTGTGGCTCTCCACACACTGTACTTTTAAAAAAATACCCGAAAAGCACGTAATAAACGGAATACTCAAATTAGTTGATCGCACTCCTCGTGCGCCTTTTCCACCGACATTCGCTGGGATTTTACTTCCCCATTGCAAGATTCTTGCAATTAGTGCTTCCATCAGGAGGTTCATTACGGAGGTCATTTGTTATTATGAAAAATATATATCTATATATGCAGAAAATTAAATCTCTCACTGTCGGCCCGTAAATGCGAACCCTCGAGAATTCTACACCAATGGAATTTCCACCCTTGCTGTATATATCGGGGGGGGGGGGGGGGAAAGTACTGGAAAAACGGTAAAACTGCGGGAAAGACACATTCAGGAAGAGTTGAAGTGGGAAGGGCCCGGGGGGGGGGGGTGGCAAAAATGGGCAGAGCAAATGCCGCATTCCATGTGAAATTAAACGAGGAATGCCGAGCTTTTGGATTACATTTGCTGGCCAGGCAAAGGGCTTTATTGCCCCCCCCCCTGCCTGTATGCGAACCCATTGATTTCCCATTTCAGAATGGAAATTGAATCCCGAAAAAAAAAGTGGAGGAAATACAAATTATGTCATACGTTCTTGCCCAGGACTGGAACACTGTTTGAATAACGTCCCAACACTGCAACCGACAGAACGGACCATCACTACCCGCGGCAGCATCGTTTTAATTTCCGTTTTGTCTCCACAAAAAAAGAAAAAAAAGTGGATAAATAAATTGAAATGAAATTCGAACCGTGCACACTAAATCTCTCGATTTCAATTGACATTGTTTTTTTCTTTTGTAAGGGGCAGACTGGTGGTAGAAGTGGCGTGGTATCTAATTTGAAACAGCGCACGTGATTATTCTCGGAAGTTACTTAGGCGCCTGGACTCGGTTATTGAAGTTTTGGATGTGTCTAAGTTGGGACTAAGTAATAACTGAGTGACGCCTGTGCAACATTTCCTGGGGATGAATGCACAAGCCCGTAATTTGAATTATTCACCATTCTCCAACAGGAGTCATAAATTACTGCACATTGTAAGACAGTGTAACAAAAACGGTGAGGGCGGGTGGGGATGTAAAGCGGATACTGTTCCATTTGGTAGTAATGGTGGAGAATGAATATTTAACTTCTCGATATCCAGAACTTGTATCACATATAGAGTGACCTTCCATCCCTGTTATCCATCGGGCTAATGGTTGAAGAGTAATTAAGCATATTCGGAAAAGTTTTGAACTGCTTTGTGTATAGGGGTGTATGTGTATGTGTATGAGAATATCGCAGAAGGTTGGTGTCCGATTTGTCACGATCGAATGATTATTCCCGGAATTGAAACCTCTCCGTGGACCTTCGTATATATAACAATTTCAATGTAAAGGGAAAACCATCACAGATACGGAAGTATGGAATAAAAGGTTCTAGCCGCATTATTTGCTGGCTATGGTTACGGATCTAATTCAGATTAGACCTGGTAGCCGGCATCATTTTCTTGGGTCCCATCTGCTTTAAGATGCTTTGGTATAGGTTACAACATCTTGATTTGTGTGCCATTTTTGGAACTTGACTCGAAGTCCAACTATGCCACAAGCGTTTTGAACACAAATATTCGAAGTTGTATATTTTTGACTTGGTGTTACACTGTTGTATGAAGAAGTGCCAGGACTAGCCCTGTGGAGAGTTACGTAAACCCGAGTATCCGATTGAAGTAGACCACCGTATTTCGAAAGATTTCTATGTCTAGAGAGAGGGTAAGTCCAAATGGAATGGGAAGGAGGGATCCTTAGAGGAATGACTCATTTTTTTTTCGTTTGATTGATCCGAAATTGAATCCGAATTCGCATGTAGAACTATTTGTACTTTATGCAGTCGATAGCTGCACGTCTTCAAATAATCCCTTATTTAGTGAGTATATTACTAGATTTAATGTTATGCACGATGTGGGGACTCTATTGTGGAGGGAGAAAGAGGGCAAACTTCCGGAAACTTCCTTTCCGGAAATGATATTGGACCTACAACAGTTTCCAGACCCCGCCCTTTGCGGGAAACAATTCGCGGTATATAAACTTTCAATAACTTCATGGCAGAAAATTTGAAGCGGAACGTTCGCTCCGAAATTTTGTACTTTTTCACCTTGAATCGGCGAGAATGAAGGATAGTCAGAATTATTAGGAAATGGAAAGGCTGAAATTTGAAAATTTAGATACTTTTAAAAAATTGTACTCCCATTAATGCCAGTATTATTAGAGATTGCAAGCTTTTCAAAAAAATGTCAACACAGTTAACATCTTTTGGGAAAAAATCAAAAAATTAAATTTGGAAAATTTCAATAGTGAATTTAATCGCTAGTGGAAGTTTTGAGGAACGTTCAAGTTGTGTACTCATTTTAGAAATGAAAACCTGATTGATACCACCTGAAATATGTGAACTTTGAAAAAATCCTGTTGCACTCCACTCGCTCCTATCTGTAAAAGGCTGCATATGGGCTGTGGTTAGATTGTAACAACAGTGGAAAATGGTTTTCGAAACAATGAGACCACGTTTACTGAACAGAAACAATTAACTTTTCATTCCAATTTTTTGGTATGCGAACTATCAAGTGTACAGAGTTATTGTATCACAGCGAACGTTTCTGTTATTCCATGTGCTCCTTGTGTAAAATTGGTAAGGGTAATATTTATCTGGATTGTTTTTTTCGAAATTTCATAAAGTTGCACAATCGCATGAAATTGACAAAAAAATGAACACTGCTCAATTTTTATTTTCGTCCAATTTTTTTTTCAAAACATTTTAAAATAATGCACATCATTGTTATTAAGAATTTTGATACTTTATTTCATATATACTTTAAGTTACAAAGAACTATCATGTGTTGCAAAAATATCAAAATGTATAAAAATTTCTGAAATTTTGGAAATAAAATTGCATAGTAAAATTAGTATTTAGAGGAAGACCAAAAATGTAGAGTACCAAGCAATTGAAAACTTCCAATAATAAACTTTTTCAAAATTTTCAAATCCTTAACTTTAACTTTTAACTTTTAACGGTCTTTATTGCAAGAAACCTTACACGTGGCCATTGCCCGAGGGTCTTCAGCCCCAAATCCTTATTTACTTATTTTTTACCAATTTTGACCACACACATTTAGTTAAAAATACTTTGGGTATATTTCAAATACCGTGAAACGAGAAGATTCGCTTTTCCCAATGCCGCAACAAGCAATCCACCTTTGAACCAATTGTTGTGCTTACCCTAAAACCAACAGAGAATACAGTAATTATATTTCACATTGAAAAAAAAACAGTAATTTAATCTATTATTGGTTATCCTATGGAGGATGTGCTAGGAATTCTCCTTTCAATTTTGCAATACCCGTGACACGTCATTGTCAGCGCAACAAAAAAATTTTGGTTGCTGTAAAAAAATGCAATAACTCCAACATTAAATTCCGTAGAAGATCTGAGACAAGAGATTTCACATATGGAGTATTGCATAAGAATTCGACCAACCAGTAACTCCCATCGTCTCAAACTTAAAGCTTATTATGTGGCTCTTATCGAAATAACGTACTGTAAATGAAAAGCAAAGAAATTAATATTGTATTATTAATCGTTTATCTCTCAACAATCTCTCGACAATCGCTTATCTCTCAAATATGGGAAACATTAAGATATGTTGGAATATTTTCCATTTTCCAAATATTGAAAAACTTTCCAATTTTTTGGACTTGATATGGAATAAGGCGAAACAACTTCTAAAAAAACCTTATAAATAGTGAGTGATCAGGGGCGTCGCCATTGCCGTCGCTAGCAAAATTATTTACAATTACCTATAATGTTTACTAAAAACCTAGAATTGACTCGCATATGCTAGAATGTGGCATATTGCAATACTGGTCTCTAATATCCAACAAACTCGCGGGGATTTTTTTTCGCCTGCACATATTACTTCCACGTTATCTATATGTCATATATCCGTATATTTACAAATGCTATCTTCAGCCCATTGAAAATAGCTACACCCAAGGGACGGACATCCGGCAATATTCGACTAACACCGAATGTCTCAACACTGCTTCTCTCTTAGTTCCCTTATACTCCCATTGATCTCAAAGGCTTTCTCGGAATCATCGATATAGGTCATATAGGTTATATATTGGTTACATCGGTCCTGGCGATTTCATCCAAGAATACTTGTTTCATTAAGAAGTAATATTTATTACTATTAGCTATTTTACTCTATTAACTTTGAACTTGAGGATATATAGCCTGATCAAGACATTTTATGAATAGTGATGGAACTCACCATTCGGTGGACGGATCGCTTGGCTATGGAACGAAAATGCTTTCTCTGATAAAAAATGTTCAACGAAATCCGGAGATAAACGCATGTGCTTCCGAGTAACTTCCACTACCAACTAACAGTCTCATTAGATGTATGTAAAACTGAGTCAACCAATCATAAATTATTGCCACTACGTGACAAAGCAGTGTGCGCGGTATATGCTTGCATCAAAAGCGATCACATTACGGAAATAGGCGATCATATTTTCTCACAACGGAATTCTGCAGACGATACCTAGGCACGTAATAAATTTCAGCAATAGATAAATTTGCAACACGATTGCATTACATTAGCATTAAAAAAAATGAAATTACCGTAGTGTATATTCTATACAACATGACTTTTTCGAGCTTTGTAATACCGTGTTATGAATTTACACTGAGAAACAAAATTATTGTTCGAAGAATCCTTAATACTATGAAATTTTGAAGGGAACATTTTAGTTGTGGAGAGATTTTGAAGGAGAAATTTCATCAATTTGGCTCTGAAGCGAAATTACTGCGCTCCAGAGCTTATAATTACTTGTGCGAAAAAAAAACAATTTCAGTTCAAAGTACGTCTTTCACTGCCTGTAGATATTTCATAGTTTTAAGGAATAGCAAAGAGGGCGAAGATATCATTTCAAAGCTTACTTTCCATGTACTAGTAAGAAATGTAAGAAAAATAAAAATGATCAAGATATGAAAACGGCTGCATGACGACTAGTACACGTGGGAACGCTCGTCTGCTAGTTTCATAGTTTCTTTATCTCAAGAAACTTTTACCATCCAAAAGAAAGTCTTTACATGTGTTGGTAGAGGCAGTCCATCCACATTTTCCAAGTCCCATCAAACACATTGTTCAGTCAGAGTTGACTTGCCAGTATCAGAGCTGAAAATTCAATTGGCCGTGAAAAGATGGTCATCAATATTCCCATATCGAGGTTGCCGCTAGAGTATCGGCCAAAACAAAGTTATTTCCACAGAGTGTCCGTCTCTCCTAGTGGATTTTAGGCTGAGAGGTACAAACCTCTCACACATAACAACTATATACACTATCCTATATGCACATACTACCTGTATACATTACCCTGCCTCCTCCCCACCCCCTCCTAATTTCCAATTGGAATCTGTAAACTGGTAGGTTGAATGTATTTGTGCCGCCATGACGGACATAAACTGAACTTGTCATTTTTGTCTGGCAATTTTTTTGTAACTTACACTCATCCATACAAACATCATCCTAAGATGAGTTGGGAACCAGGTGTGGACATTTAAAAGACCAATTACGTGGTGAAAATACAATTTTCGTATTCGGACTCATCACAATAACATCCCAAAATCGCGCAGTTGAATGAAATAGAAGGTGGCTAAGCAGGAAAATCGATAGTATACAAAGCATATGTAGGGTTCTAATATATTTGTTTCGTTTTGGTACTTTATATCTACGAAGAAGAAAACGAAAGGGAAGAAAGTTCCTTATAGTCATCGCTAACCCCGGTGACAGATTAGGGAGAGCGTACAATTTCTAAGAGTTTGAATCCCAACTGGGGTAGAGGTGTCATATACAAAAACCATGAAGTTTCATATTTGAAATACCTTGATATGATTTGTCGTTTGAAATTTTCATCAGTATGTGTTTAATTGATTCATGAGACAGAACGGTTGTAATGTCGAATCCGGGAGTGCAATTTTCCGTAACTACGCTGGTTTAGTTACAACGGTGCCTGGAACGTAACTCGAAGATCTGCATTCGAATCCCGGCGGAGGGCGGCAAAGATTTCCCTTTCAAAATCATATTGCTTCTAATCACCAAAATATAGATATAGATCCTTATTTGTCTATTTTTAATCAGTGCCCTTATGTCCGTCAATTTGGTCTACTCAAATTGATATTTCACTGATGTTTGTACAGATGCTGTAAATAACAAGGATGAAGATTTTATGGTGTCTATATCACACTCTAGAAATGGGGTAATGTAGCAATGGAATTAATTAAAAGGCAAGATTTAATTACTGATATATGTCACAATTCATAAAGCAACGTATGTGCTTTAATGATTAAAGGAGAGTCCACAGAAGCACATAAATATTTGAATTTATTCACTTGTCATGCATATGGACCTGTGAAGTTCATTACTTATTGGCAGTGTATGTTATGAGACTGATGTGAACGTATGTGGACTCTTCACAAAGGAGCGTCTACGATAGATGCGTATTATTAGTTTACGTCATATATATCGTCGCGATGGAGCCACAGGAATGTAAGTCGGCACTTACTTTTCCATTATTTTTTGATAATCACAGAGAGGCGTATCTTTTTGTGTATGGCCATCGCATCTTCCGTTGTCGAATTGTTGCCGTGACAAACAGGCGTAAGTAAGGCTACATTGATAACACCAAAAATGCATATTTTGGCCTTCTCGATATGAATAAAGCGAAAAAGCCGTACAGATTCTCATCGAGAATGAAAAAATATTCGTATACGTATTCCTAAAGGAATTCAACAACCGTCCACACTTCCATACCAAAAATACTGTCAGAAAAAAGTATTTTTTGAAGTCAAAATATGTTGTTTGAAATTTAAAAAAAAACTAATTTGTCAAGAATAATATTAGTAAGCATACAAATGAGTTTGCGTCCTCCCCGACCCGAAAGTACGCTCTCCACCGTGGTCTGAAACGCCAGAAACAACGGCTTTTCTGCAGTTTCTCGACGGAGAATCGTTGTGATTGGCCACAAAACTTTTGTGGCCCGCGTTTGCAGGCGAGAGTTGCTAACGAAAGAGTAAACTTCGGATCTCCACCCGAAGCTCTCCGACTCTTGCTTACGCATGCGCATGATGTATTTCAGTGCCCAAATCGCGACCGAACGTGTCAAATTCCGAAGCCACTTTTTCTCTGTATAATATATACGCATAAAAGGTTCATGTCGCCAGTGCTCCTGTGGAACAAAATTTCTTTAAATTATGCATTAATTTCTTTAGTGGATAAAATAATGTTGGATAAAACGAGTTGATTTTGAAAAAGTAGAGTAAATTAAAACTGTCCCCCGCCCGCGAATGAAGAGACTGACCTGACCTGAAAAATGAGCGATTCTTCATCGCGATGTTTAGAAATTTCGACAAAATTGGAAGGAAAATATGCTTATAAAAAGTGATTTCGCCATTCTAATTTTTTTTTCGACGTTTTTATGTTTTTTCATGCATTTTTACTTTTTGCCCGCCCCGACTTGCAAAAGTCGGGCGGGCATGTAGTTCGCAAGGTGACCGACGAGAGGCGTGTGCGGGCAGGCCACAAAAGTATTCATCGTTGGATTGATCGTCAACACTTCAAAATTGATACATTTATTGTTGAACCTACCTTCGGGTGGGGAGAAAGAAAAATAGCATAGGACACACGGCCAGAAAGTTTGATTTCTTGCCATACGTGATATGAGGCCTCGGCTTCGTCTTGGCCTTCATATCACGCACGCCAGGAAATGAAACTTTCTGGCCTTGGGTCGTAATATACTATTCCGCGGTTTTGTATTGGAAAATAGAGATGTATTGTGACGTAATGGTAAATTACATTTTATTGAAATTATTACTCATTATTAGGCACTTCCTTTCCCAGGTTATATCACAGTATCAATAATGCTTCGCATTCCTTGTCCACGTACCCTTTCGCTCTTCCACTGCGTTCTTTGCAACGTCAAACTCACTGTTGTTCAAATTTTGAAACCACTAACGATAGGTTGTCTCAATCAAGGCAGCTTCACCACATGCTTTGACAAATAATCGATACGCCGCAGCGGCAGATTTCTTCAAATGAACAGAGGTCATCAAAAGTGCCCGCAAATGACGCTTATCTGGCTCAGAACTAGACATTGTCATTTGAACAAAAATATCTAAAGTTAATACAGACTAAATGATGTTTTGGGGTTATATTGTCAATCCATTTAATTATGATGATTCCTTTAGAAACTTCTGATGAGGCCATCTTCTATCAAAAGAGCAGGAGCTTATTCGAACCCCTGATAATTTATCATGTACTTTATGTCTCTGTCTCAAACAGCAGATTCTTTCGGAATTCAGCGCTGGGGACCGCTGTGGTTTTTTTACGTTGCTATATATCATCCCACTTCAAGTACTGACAAACGACTGCCTGCTATGTATTTGTGAACGAATCACGTTGAACTGAATTACATTGGTTCTCGCATCCATTGGCGTGGCTCGGATTTGAGCTCTCGACCTCTGAGTTACGAATCTATCCTTTAACCAATCAAGCCATCTGATAGGCCTGAGCCGTTGTAGTTGCTGAATCGATACTACCACCAAGAAATGGCGAATTAAATCAAATCAATCGGAATTCACTGAGCTCGCCAAAAGAAACTAGATCAATTTGATTACAAGTGGAACCAACCATCTGAATGAATTGACCGTCTTTAAATGCAGAGTGATACAAACCATCGCTGAAGCCCTATTCTTGACTTGAACGAATCAAGGTTTGTTCCTCCACGCAACAACAATTGTAGAACAGGGTTCCTGGCGACAGAATGCGTTCTTGGATTGATGCAAAATGATTTGATTTAACTCAAAAAGAGGTACGGAATCACTCTGCTTTCTTTCGTATAAATTGGTCACTTCAAAATTCCTACACTGAGAGAACGATTTGGTTAATATTACACAGGCTCGGTAATTGGTACCCCATAGCGCGGTTAAATAAGAACAATTGAATGGCCCGGTGATAGTTACCGAATGGCTCAATTGAGAGGTTAAGGTTGAGTTAACTGGAGGATTTGGTAATAGTTACCGAATCGCTATTTGGCATAACCTCTCTGTTATTTATTATTAAGCATTGATTGCCATATAAAAATGTCAAACTACGGGTTGTCTATAGACATATTTCTTGAACAGTTCTTCCATTTTATTTTCACTTTCTATTTGTTCTTTGATCTTTATCACTAATTTTTTATCACAGAAATTGACCCTAGCCGGCCGGCGTTCACACACGTCATGGCTTCTTCACCGGGCACTGTTATAACTAGAGGGCGCGTTGAATTAACCTCCATTCGGTAACTATTACCAAACGCTCGGTTGTATTAATCGGGTGCCGGTTTGCGTCAATTGAAAAATTCAGTACAACCAAATGGTGTCAAAATCAACTAGCAGTTGAGTGTACCACCATTAGCTCTAGCTATTGATGAATGTATGGTTATGTGAACCTAATCGTAAAAAAACCTTCAACCGAATCCGTCAGGTAGATATAACCAAATCGTTCTCTCAGTGTATACAGCCTGCAATTCACATTCGTCAAAAAACCATTTTAGCGCTTCTATAGCATAATCCACTATGGCTCCTCCTAGTTTTAATTCATTAATTACAATAGCCGTCCGCAGAAGTACTTGCCAAAATCCCCCACATAACATTTGAATCGCCTTCCCCGGAAACGCTTTCCCATTTGGATGCAAATCCCATTACCTCCACCTTTAGCAGTTTTCCACGTTATTAGTAGAATGCACAAACAGGTGTAGTCCACTCGAGGCGCACACTCTGAAAAGCTTTTTGTGAAATTACAGAGTAGCAGAGGTTTGTTCAGGGGGAGATGTGCCACAGCAAAATATCCAAATGATGCCCTTAAAAGTCCTCTCTTCCCGCACCCACCGACCATCTATGCTATCAACATTTTCACGCTTTTCCCCTCCTATTACCAGGTATCTTTATACAACGCTGCAATTTCCCCATCCGAGGAGTGATATCATTGAATTAAAAGAGCCTCACGCGAAAATAAGGTTTTCTGGATGGAAAATAGCATATCTCGAGGCTCTAATAGCCCTGGCGGTGGCTTGTTCTCTTGTCGGGTGGTAAATAATCCAGACTAACAGTGCAACGGGCTCTTTACACTATTATCTGTCTTATTACGTCCTGTGCTGTTGGGAAAAGAGATTGAAAAATCCGGAAAAATCTTGAAATTTCTTAGCTGAAATTTTAGCAAATTTTTTCAGAGGTCAATGACAATTTGATGGAATGATTTATACGTAAGCGGGAGACTACATACCAAATGATTTTTTCCCCCTAAGGGAAAATAAGAAAAGAATATGTTCTGTCAAAATTGCATTGCAAAGCTGGAAGTTTTTTTTGGAATTTTGACAAAATTTAGCGTTTTTGGGAAATTCAACATTTCTTATATTCTTCAAACCTTTCTAAAAGTTTAAAATCGAACTTATTTCCTTTTTCCAACTTGTTACATTTCCATTTTTCAATGAAATTTATGCTTATCCTATTTTAGATGGAATCACTATCATTTATTCCGAAGTCTTCGGTAATTCTTATTCCGTAAGTATATTCGCAAGTTTGTAACTAGCCTTTCAATTTTTTTTATATTTCTGGAATTTCTAATATTTGTGCAATTTTTAGATTTTTTAAAATTCTTGAACCCTTTGAAATTTTTCAAATCTCGTAGTTTTTAAAATTTTTGGTATTAAAAAGAATCCAATGACTAAAATTTTCCAAAACATTCAGTTCCTCCATTTTTTAGGAACCCTCTAAATTCACTTCATTAAAATTCCTTAAATCTATCAATTGTTCCATCTCCGTCTTCTTCCCCCAGCCTTTCAAACTGAACTTGAAAGTTACCATTGAAAGGGAGCAAATGGTACACAGCAGACCAGAGCAGACTAGAGAGGTCAATTTTTACAAAACTTTTCTCTCCTCGTGTTTTTACTGAGTTGATTCTTTGTAGAATGGGTAAATAAAATCTGGCGTGCAGTCACTAGAATGTTCCAATATCGAATTTTGTCATCTGACGTTAACCACCAATTTCAATGTAATTTGAGAAAGATCGATCGCATCACACATTAAAGGGATTTAAACGCCGCCAGTGGGAAGTGACCTGTGAATGACGACGGTCGGTATAATTTGAAAGCAACCGAGGACGACAAGACATAACATTGGTAGATTCACGATTGGGTAAAAAGTAGATGGGGACAGGAAACAGAGATGAGAGTCAAAATGAGAGGAAAAAGAAGCTTCGGAGCGTTTCGAGGGATAAAGTAAAGGGCATGGTTAGCGTCCCTTCAATCGACGAAATGCCGCGTCGTCTGCTCATGCTCTTTATCGATGAAGCCAAAAGTGTTCGAATGGTGATTATCGAAATTCCTCGAAATGATGGAACGCAGAGTCATTATTGAATGATCTGTATCGATTCCGCCTAAAGAGGTCACTCAATTGACTCACTACAGATGGAAAAGTCGGTAAAAATTGCCTTATGCTTTGGTAAAGATATAGTGAGAGTAATCATACAGAGTTTTCGATTCCATTGCAATGATTTTTTTTCACCGTGTATATTAACTCCACCTAAAGGGGATATCCCGGTTCTATACATGGAGTCTCTAACCATATTCGTCTCTCCAGATCTTTAACTTTCCAATGTACTCCACCTACGGGGTCATACACCCCCATGATCCAGCCAAGCCCACATATAAGACATGACGTCGTGAAATAAATTACCTGCTCTCTCGGGGCCAATGCAGCACTAGGAGAGGGAGTTGTGAAAACAACGCACAAAAAAAAATGAGAATACAATGAGACTGGGAATAGGTGAGAGAAGAAAACGATTGTTAAGTCAATGAAACGGGTTTCGTGGTGGGTGACAAACGAAGAAGCGATAATTATTTCGAGAAATTGAACAGCAAATAAACGAGGTGTGAGTGCGAGCCTTTATAGATAACACCAATAACGGCTCGAACCTAAAAAAAACTTGATTCTCTAAACCGACCTGCGGAGAAAGTATTCTTCAATAAAGTGAAAAAGAAATCCATTTTTTGCAAAAACCTGCCTACAATATTTTATGCATAGATATGAGTCGTCACAATATATTAATATATAATTTGTTCTGTGAATGGGTTCATTCCCCAAGTACAAGCAACCCATAACAATAAAATGCTCAACTGGCAATATCTCCTCAACGCTTACGGTGGCTTGATGGGGAAACCCCCGCAGAACCATACACAACCATAGAGCACCTCTATAGAGTAAGATGCATGAAGAGCGCTACCACTCTAGGGTTAATGATGGATGCTGTCGACAAAAATCGTATTGTAGGATTTGCTGGCTGGGGTTGCCAACTCACTGCTCAGAAAAATAGTTGAAATATTAACAATTATATATTCCTGAAGAAATATCTACTAAATTAACACGCAGAAGATTGCTTGGTATGCTATGGTGCTACAAAATGAACGGCCAATGCCGGCCGGGAGCCCAGCCCGTCACAGGTTGGTTCCATCATCCGCTCCCGCTAATGGCATCATAGAGGCTTTCTAAGTTTCTTTACTTTAATCTGAGCGTGATAAGAAAATATGTCATTAGGGTATGTTTGGAAATACCATTTGTAATCAAAGTAGAATTAGAAAATACGATACATATTGCCAATAAAGCGACGCCTGGCGAAGGATGCGATGGGGATGAATAGAAATTAGGGAGGGGTAAGGCAAAAAACATATACACAGATATCTTTTCAAAGACCTGTCAAGACGCCGTAAATCGTCGAAGAAACTGAAAATTTCATGCATTTCATTGCAATAAGTTTCCCTATGAGGAAATTGAGGAAGGATATAAAATTCAAACGCAAATGCGATACTAATAAAAATACACTACGCATATTGGCTGCAAATATTAGACAGCGGCAAATAATCTCACTGGACAAAATATTATCGAATTCTGGTTGAATAAATTACTGCTACACTAATCATTACCTCCAACAACATGAGATGCTGTGATATTTCGATTAATGTATATTAGTTTTCAAACTTCTCGGTCGAACTTCAATCAATATATCGATTGTTATGGGTTATGCGACAGAGGTATCCCTAGCTGAAATTGTTAGTTAAGTTTTGTTAGTAGTTCCGAGTTCGGGCTTTTTATTTTAAATTCCAATCAATCGTAATTTCTGAGAAAGTTCATGCGGAAGGAGCGATATCAACTTTTATTATTCAATTACACAGAAGTAAATATTTCCAGATCGTTCTTTTCACTATTTTTCTCGATAATCGTTTCGGTTTGCTTTCCGATTATATTTTGTTCATTAATATATTAGGATGGGATTTCTGAGTGTAATCCAGTATAGGGTCCTAAAACTACACGAAGAAATAAATTTATATTTCTATATTTTTTTTTATAGAAAATGATTAACCAGAACTTGAATGAGGTGATGCAGAAGCTAATTTTCATTTACGATATGAATTCAAAACAATGCTTCATAGATTCTTTTACGTTCAGGATTCGTCTAATAAAGCTCTCCGATTTGAGTGTCTGGTTACACGTGACTTACCCGAACTCTACAGCATTCTTCGAAGACAAACCTATATATAGAAGAACAAAGTGAGGGCTCAAAATATTTGGCCAAAAAAATGCTCAGCAGGAATGACATTTGGAAAAAATTATAAGTAGGGAAGTTTTTTATGTGGTTCTATGAGAATTCACTCGAGAATTCAATGTTTTCCTTGGATATCAATGTTTTTTTTACTACCGAAGCCTCCCAACTTCAATCACAATTGTGGTTACCACGAAATGGAATTGGAGAGAAAACTTTCGTTTTCCTTATTCATGGAAAATGGTCTGCAAAATAATGCGATTACTAAATTGGTTTTATCGTTGAACTTCCATCACACTAAATTTTTCAAATAAAAAGCCTTGGTATTGAGCTAGTAAAAATTCTGCTAGATTAAACTAACGCTTCTGGATTTAGACTGGATTCAACGGTTGATGACCAGCTAGAACAAATATTCAATTTTTTTTACGAGGATAAAAAATATAAAATTCCTTTTACGAGGATATCAAATTTACATTCCTTGATTTGAGATGCAGATCCACGGGGATTGAAGTGACGATGGCAAAATGTGTTTTTTTTTATTATCGATTATCTGAAATTCACTGGAGAGAATTCGGAAAGAATGTTTCTTTTCAGGGCTCATATTCGACGACATGACTCCAGGGGTCTTTGAAAGTTACCATCAAAGGACCTCTAGGTCCTTGAATAGTCAATGTTATTACATCTTGTATTACGGCACATATGATCCGTCTCCGTTATAGGATGAAACGATCAATGAAAGAGTCTAGATAGGATCTGCTTGTATAAGCCGTCTCATGTTGTATTGTCCTCAATTTGATAAGTCAATGAGCATACCAGTATTAGTTTTGGACAAAATTTTCGTATTTGGTCCAAAAAAAAACAGAATTTTTCGATGGTTTCTTCCGTTCGAAGTTCGACGGAATATCGTTCAACGACATTGGTATAATTCAGACGGTTCAAGAGCCCACTTTTTTTTGTATTACGGAATATAAAGCAATACGAAATAAAAAAAATAGATAAGACAAAAATAAAAATAAAATAAAGTATTTTAAGTGAATGCCCATGAAGGCGCTCAAGCAAGTTGGCACCTGGAAAGTTTTTTTCGAGCCAACTTGTTTCAGGTCTCAGCATTTTGAAACAGATAATGGAATGATTGGAGTACAATGGATTACGTGCTAGAGAATAAGATTTGATGGCTGCAATCCAATACAGTCCCCCAAATAAATGTCAACAATGTTAGAGTTTACAATGACAACTGGTTGCAGCTGCGGTTTTGATAGTGAAACTGATACTCCAACCAGGCATATGATCGTAAAACCGTCTCCAATTATTGATACCTCAAAACCTGAAGCCTATTCTCGAAATTCTCCACTATCGAGGGCTTTATGCCCAATAAAGATAGCTTCCATCATTTCTAAACCCCTGTAACGACTCAGCACAGACCTCTGCTCTAAGTTATCACACAATTCTCAAAGTCAACAACGTTTCCCCACAATTTCGCCCCACCAAATTTCCCAGTTGAATAACTGCAGACGTGAAAACCACTCATGTTCCTGAACTTTACATTGTTCAGTCGCTCGTATCAATCCGTGGGCTTTACCTCAAAATCCCACCACTTGTGAACTGTTGAAGCCCAGAAATTTGTAACAACTCGTGGAAACATGAAGCGGTCCTCTAGTGATCCCGAGGGTTCATGTTTTTATTCTCATTTCTCAAAGTAATTTCAAAATTTACATTGTGGGCTGCCTCAATCCTTCTACATTTGTACTTCATTCATGTCCTATATTATTGAAGCCACATTATATTTGGATATGATTAATCCAACATTTAGCTGTGAAGGGGATCAAAGTTGATTACATTTTTCTTTTTTGAAGATGTCGCATTCAGATTACAGGCTCGAAACAGCATACTTTTCGAGAATTTTACTTTCTCCACACAGAGTTGAGTCGAAAAAATGAAATTCAGTTAAGATGAATGTGACTCCAAAGGTTTTCTTCCGAAAGTGTCTTGAGCTACTATGCTCACGTGCTGATTTTTTAATGTTTTCTCCTTTTGAGAGAAAGAAAACATCGTAAATCTATCGCTCTATAGGAATTTTAAGCAACATTAGAAAATACTTTCTTTCACAAGAAAAAAGCGTAAAATATTTGAAATCGTGCTATATCACTTTAAAAGGTTGTAAGGTTCTTTGAAACTAAAGAAAGATGCGAGAGGATCGTAGTGTGAGAATCACGAATTCTGAGACGATGGCCATTGGCAGCCGCATCGATGTTCCATAAGTGCCTACGGCAGTACGACCACCCATACGTGAAAATGCATTTTACCTAATGGATATAGTCTTCGTAACTGCCGTTACCAAACCGCTCGGTATGGTAACACCGTGCGATACGGGCAGATGAGGCATATGTAGTCCCATGTGTCTCTTCTCTTGGATATCATGTATTTTCATTAGCAGCTACAGCCCCCCCAAGACGTCAGTCTCTCCTGTCATTTGAATTTGACTGTACGCCACGTACCGCACCTTTTTACAATGTTAATGCTTTGCTATTTGGCACCGTGGCTCGAGGACTTCAACAGCTACATAGCCAAGAAAAAAAAATCTTTCTGTTATGTATATCGACCTGAAACTTCTATGATATATGTTTCTTGATGTGTTGATTAACAGAAAATTTGGAGTATCCTTCTGGCATCCTTGAAAGTTGATGAAATTCCGTGTCTGTAACTTTTTTCGCAAATAGGCCTGGCATTTAAAAGTAGTTGCCAATTCAACAATTCAAATGTTTGCCGTCGAACTATTTAGGTACCAGAAGAATTGCAAATACAATTTCTTTACCAAGGAATATCCGGATTGGAATTTGGCAGACACAAACAAATATTACTGCTCCGGGGATAAAATATCGCTCAACCGGAAATAAATATGTCCGATTCCGGAATATTTTCAATGATGAAATATTGATGAACCATTGCCAGCAACGGATTCTGTACCTTATCCCAATCGCATTTTTTTTCTTTGTATCCAATGTAGACAACGTAAGTTTTAGCTGAATGCATAAAAAAAACGTCGTTCCATGTCAGCATATCGACTGAGACTAACTATGTGCACTAGCCTTATATAAAATTTTCGCACATGAATAAAGCAACCCTTCTCGGAGCATTATACCGCGCGGTAGATCTAGGCACTCGTATTGCGATGCCGCAGGTGGCGGTGACCTAGTGTATATAGAGACGGTTTTACACGCTAAATACATCTCTTGCACCCGTATACTCGTGTAAGAACATCAAGCTGGCTTTTCGTCATAGAATATATACGCCAATGCAAGGTGTATGCATTTTGTACCATACGATATTGCTGTAGTAGATCACTACACCATTGGCGCCCTCTGATGAAAGAAAGTGACATGTGAAATTGGAAGAAAAAGTTATTGAAGGAAACCAGACGACAGCAAATGGGGAATAAAATTTTGGGTTTAAAGATCTGTGAGGTTTTTTCACGAGAATTATCTCTTTTTTGTAGCTAGGGCATTATAAATGGATAGCATGGGTGGACATCGCCTACGCCAAGAAGCATGTGTCAACACTTGGTCGTTATTAGCGCTTATTCAATTTCTCCTGAAGCGAATAGCGTTACGCAGGTGGCTAAACAGAAAACACGACAATTCGGGAGGAGGAGAGAAAGGGGACTAAATATGGAATGAAAGAGAGCGAAAAAGCAAGAAGATAAATAAAAGAATGAAGGACTGGATTCAGATCTTGAAATCGGTCCAGTGTAACACTGGTCGCTCCTGTGAAAGAAGTTATCGTTCTTTCGATCCTGTGGAAATTATCGAAAACCGTAAGACCGAAACCAACGCGACAACAGTCAGGGCGGCGGAAACAAGAAATGCACGTGCGAAGCACGCGCCACCGGACTCGTGTTAATAAAAATGTGAGAATATATAGTAAATATGGTGAGCAAAAGTATGGAGCGATTCGAGTTGTTGAATAATGGGAAAAGACTGGGAGCAACGAGACTTCATCTGTGAAAAGAACGTTTCTCGGTGGAGGTACAATACAATTCGGAAACGAATTAACTAGTTGAAAACTTGCAACTTGTGCGTGATTTTTTATATAAAAAAAAATCATGTCTGTGGTTTTTTTTCCATAAATCCTGATTTTAAGGTCAGCAAAATCATTAATAAATCACTTTTTAGCAGCATCAGCTAGATTTCTGTTTTCTGCTTGATTGATCATGCAATTGTGTTGGTAGATTCGATCTGATGTGTGACCGTGTTGTGTCTGATCTGCATATTTTTTCATATTCTTTTCTCCGCCCAATTTTTAGAAAAATGTGAATTGGGTTTTTCTATTGCACCAAATGCGGAAGTATTCAGTCGATGGAATTTCACCAGCCGCCATAGCTGTACCACCAATATTGCAGCCTTCTGAATATGGGAGATGACACGTAAAATTGAAAGCAAAAAAAAAACGTTATTGAAGGAAACCAGAAGAGCGCAAATGAACAAAATTCTGCTTCGAAATACACATAGGATATTTTTATAGAAAAAAAATGTAGCCTCCTTTCTTCCTTCCATACAATTTGATATTCGTACAGTTGAGAGAATCAAGAACAGCCCTGGAGTGCTTTGAATTTCGTGTCAGAATTGCTCGAGCGAGGGGGGGGGGGGGCAAAAGAAAAAGTGAAGTGAGTCTGGCTGAGTGAAGTAGTGAGTCGAGAATCTTTGGCTGTCAAGGACACAATTGCTAAGGGAAAGTATACAACAGTTGTAGGAGTTACGGCAAACTTGACTGACATTCTTTTATACCTGTGCTCTTGTAACGACTCGTCTCGGCTTGTGGCATCCAAGCAATTGGAGATGTTAAAGAGTATGCGGACGAGTGCACTTGCACGGGAAGTCTACTTCGATTACTTCTTGGGATTTACATTGACGCTTACTCCTTCAATTTCCATTTTTTCTTTTGCTGACAACATCTTGAAACACTTAGGGAATTGAACCAAATAAATGCCTCTCTTGCATAGCCTTGATTTCTTCCAGTGGAAAACAATATAATTGACAATGCGGGGGAACAATGTGAGATAATTAAACGCGTTGCACTATTCCTGTAATTCGAATCTTGAGGTTGGGTTGAGTCCAATTGAATTATACAGATCGACCGGATGCAATGTAGTTTGAATAAGTTGAATCGATTCAACGCTTCATTGACGTTGCGACCTATTAAATAAAGTTGGCATTTCATTTGCGACTTTCAAAGAATTTTCATTCTGTACTTCGTATTTTTTCATTATGCAACAATGCGAACATTCGCCGAGATGTGAACTATATCGTATTCAATTGAAGTCAGAAATTCAGTTTCATCTTTACTCGGATGGTTTGTAATATTTCTGAAAGCTTGGAGTGATCATTAAACTTGAGGAGATAATATAATAAAAACTAGTGATGTGTGCATGTGTGTGCACCACTCGAGGCACAAACAAAACTTGCCGATTTGGTTTTTCAGCACAACCTACTAAAGTTATTCTTCTCCAATATACTACGGTTAATCAGTGTGACCCCTGTTATTATCATAACGAAGACATGCCTATTTGAGAATTCCAAACTGACTCATTTATGAAGCAGATAATTATGAATACTTGAGTAGACGCATGGTGAGCATGAGGATGAGACTTATGCGTGTTACTTGAGTGAGAGTGAGACGCCAATAAGGTTGCGGCTGCAAAACAAAAACTTTAATATTTTACCCCGTGGAACAGTATAAACAATTGCAATTGCTAATAAGATTACATATACTGCACAAATGCCATCCAAAATGTGATCCGCTCGATTTTGCATGAAAACGATTCGATTGGGACTTTCATGACAGCGCTGGGTCCATTCGTTCACTCATTACATACATAATTGTGGAGACTGCTATACCTCCTTAATTATGCAAATTATCGAAAAAAGGCATTCTACATAAAATACGTATTTTTATATGGTAAACAACTTTTCTCATATGAATTTTGTGCTAACTCTAATAGTCTATGCAGTAGAACATTATAAACAATTGACATTGTTAATAACAATATAAGTACTGGACCACTTTTATTCAAAATTTAATCAGTTATAAAATATGCTTATATCTTTCAACTGTGACATTGAGTACCTGGATTACAACATTTTTATGTGAATGAACGTTCATTATCACTATTTTCGATTTTTGCTCAACATGAATTTCTGAAAAACAGGGGAACTACTCGATGGATTCGATCAAAAATCTAATCAGCTCTAAGTTACACAGAGACGCAACGATTGAAAAAAAAATTAATCGAATCGCACTATCCGTTTCCGAGAAAACGTAAACGAAAAATTTTGCCACATACGGACGAACACACACACACATACACACATACAGTCACTTCTCTGAAATCACTTCAGGATAATGCAAAGCATCGAGAAACGTGAAAATTTCATCGATCTGGCACTTTTCATTTTCGGGGTCATTACAATAAGGGGCCATTACAAGGCTTCACACTTGGCTAATTGATATACATATACTTGAGATCAGCCAAAGTAGATTCTCGATTTCGTAGAAATGTTTTTAGTCTGCATTTTTATTCCGAAAGTGTTTGATTATGAAGTTGAAACACAATTGATGAATTTTCCAGATCTGTCATGTTTCTTTTTAACTTCCCAATTTTCGGGAAGTTATAGTAATCACCCCGAAATCGAAGTTTTTTGTTGCGTCCTGTGACTGGTGTTTTAAGTATACCAAAATGACACCCAAGAAATTCTGACTCGAAGTATGTGTGTGTGTGTGTATTTTTTCTCCGTCCCTCTCATTTGTACGCCCCGGGTAGCGGCCGTCAAGCATTCCTTCAGGGGGCGTACCGGACACGCACTCATGGGGCTGGGGCCGACTTTCGCCATTTTTAGGCCATCGTATTTCTAAACACAGGGTAAACCTCCAGAAACCCCTGTGCTACGATGGCCGGCGCCTATGATGGAACCCACTAGCTTGTGTGTGTGTGTATTTACGTGTGTCGCCGAATTTTGATCCTAAGTTTCTCACGAACGAACTCTGCCATCGAGATTATTGACGTCGGAATCGAAGCGTTTCCATGTAACTTAGAGCTGATTAGTTTTTGGATGAAATTGGTGCAGTATATATATTGTTATTAACAATTTCAATTGTTTACAATGTTCTATCGCATAAACTATTAGAGTTGGCATAAAATTTATATAAGAAAAGGTGTTTCCCATATAAAGTATTTTATGTAGAATGACTTTTTTCGACAATTTGCATAATTAAGGAGGTATGACCGTCTCAACAATTATGTATGTAATGAGTGAACAAATGAACTCAGTGCAGTCATGACACTCCCAATCGAAGCGTTTCCATGCAAAACCGAGCGGATTACACTTTAGATGAGATTCGTGCAGTATATGCAATGTTATTAACAATTGTAATTGTTTATACTGTTCCACAGGGGACAATATTAAAGTTATCGGGAAACTTCTCAAAAGAGAATTATTCCTTATATGAAGATACACCTTTTATGTGGAATGACTTTTTTTCAAAATTTACATAATTAAGGAGGTATGACCGTCTGATTTGAAAGATGGGCACAATGCATATCGACCGGATTGTTCCTTATACAAAAATGCACATTCAATATGACTTTTTTCAATATAGGTTACAACATATCGCGAGTTAAACTAGAATATACTTGGCGAGTAAATATGTCGACAATTGCTGGAAAAATGGCGAAGAGCGGGATAACTAAGTAAGTACAAAGGTAGATGGGGTGACCAGGCGGACCAATTCCAGTTCAATAGCTTTATGGGCTTAAAAATCAAACCAAAGTGATCGGTTGCAGTAATTATTAGTCGCAATTTCAATTATTGATATCACCGTTGAGTTTGGTCATCACAATGATGCTGTACTGAAATACCAAATCGCGAATTTTTGTTTGTGCCCTGTATGGGGCACACACATTTGCACACCACTAGTTCAACCAAGGTTTTTATTTTGGAAAGATTAATGATTACACTAGAATTACGTGGAGTTTATTAATATATTTATCATCTTTGACTAGAAAAGGGTTTGGCGAGGATCGGCACTGAGTAGAGTAACACTGTTGGGTTATTCAAAAACGATGTTTTTTTCAGTCTATTTCATGAATGACTCACTGGGAAGTAAATATATATGCATAATGGTTTTGTCGGGAATTCAATTTTCGTGAAACTACTTGTCACCAAGATAATCCACAACGTTACTAATTCAACCTTTTATACATCGTTTATACAACCTTTTATGACATTTTTCCGATGTTCATATAAACTTTTTCGAGGTGTTTACTTCATATCTGTGATTGAAGTAAACAAATGGGTTTATTGTCTTTGCATGCATAATATTTCTGAGTCACTAATAAAAATTCCTCCCTCGCATTTGGCTCAACATAAAATTCAGAAAATGTTGATGCCAGTATGCCAAGGACTGCGTGCCGATAGATCATGCAGATGAAGTCATGATTTCGCAGCCCGAGCGCGGCGATACGGTGAGTTCTAAGAAAATGTACTGAGAAACTTTCTGACTCCAAGTAGATATCATCACATAATCCACTATTTGCTCCGCTCTTATACTACTTGGCTATTCACGGTTGTTCGTGTCACCCTGTATCCGCTATTACCCCGAGGGGAAATAGCGCAATGGTTGAGGGAACAAAATTTAATGAAAAAAATTCAATTATATAAATGCCTTCATAGCTCCTCAGAATTTTGGGTAAACTAAATCTTATAACATAAGGCTCTATCCTAGTACCTCCTGTGAAAAAGTTCATATTTGCTACTTGAATGAATATTTCAAATTGATTTTTTTACTAAAATTTTTATTTTTACGTAGCATTAATTTTTTGGACAACTAACATTGGACAACTCAACATATACCCAGTGAACATTCAAACTCAACATACGCGAACCCAACAAATCCTGTATCAACGCGCACTGCCCACACATACCAAAAGAGACACCTTCTCCACACAAATAAACTCTCGATAGCTGTTTGAAAGGATCAAAAGAAACGGGCTCAGTTGAGCAAAGGCCGCGACCTGGAATACAATGCTGCTCAAATTCGTCCCACGCCAACGAAGCGAAAATCAATTAACAGAGGGAAGATTCTTATAAATACTACTAAATTCAATAGTAACACAAACATTGCAATGCAGCAAATATCAAAGTGAGAAGAAGAGCATAGTTCTGAGGAACCCAACGGGTCCATATGTTATGTTAATGGTCGAATAGCACAATGTTGAGGCAATGTTGAAAGGGACATGTGAGCAGGAAATGTTGACTCGATATACTATTTCCTGTACAATTATACGTAAAACTTCCATTTATACTTTACTCCCGGAATATGCAGCATAAAGCATTTCACACTTGTTCGTTGAGCGCCGTTTATTTTGTTTCCAGGAAGCCTTACAAGCCTCACTCGACAGAGTAATTTTTCTCTACAAGTAATCGGTCACCTAATTTTTGTTCTCATTACTCATGATTCATATCGATAACGTAGGAATGAAGACAATAATTTTTAAAAATTATTACCGTGTTAAAAGCTCAACGACCTTATCTATAGCAGTAGAGCAACGTTAACTGTATATTCTCATGCAGAAAATTATCAACAAGATGTACGAGGATTTGTTATAATAAGGTAATAAATAACCACTTGACAGCAGTATAAGAGGACATATATTTATTTCGGCATGAATGGATGTACGCCGCTCTAGAACGGTGCTTGTGTGCGTGTATGTCCCATTAATGAGATTCGATCGTGCGATAACGGTCCGTGACATTAAAGGCTCGTTCACACGTGAATAGTGCAACACGGTTGTGGTGATGAAGAGTCCACGTGCCTGTCTTTAATATATAGTATAACATCCTCCCGCATCCTTTTTTTATTCTTACCGGCAATGAAATCCAATGGAGAGCTGTATGCACGCACCATAAATTGTCCAGGTTAATTACCACCGGAGGAATAACGAGGGAGACTTTCTGAAAAGCCCATAGAACGCCAGGCTAACTAATTGCCCCGAGAATTCCAAGCCATCTACCCTCAGCTTCCGCCGTTTAGTTGGATCAATTCACCGGTTAATGCTGTTATTGATACATTGAGTATGTTATGGACTTTCCAAAGGGGTTCTATTAAGGTTATGGCAGTGTCGACAGTAGCTACAGTCTAATTGATTATTATGGGGTTATTTGTGATGATGATATTTTCATGATTGGAGATATGATGTAGAAATTGCGGAGATTATGAAGCGATGTAACGTTTCCTTGCTCTGAGATCCAATGCCAAATGAAGATCAGTATCAGGATGGAAATATAATAATCCCAGGAGCCTTACGAAGGAAAACGGTGTATCATAGATTCGTTTATGGCCATCATGCAGGAAAGATGTGTGTGTGAGTTCCGCACATTCCCGCATGGAAAATATATATATAGATATATGGACTTATAAGCCCACCTATATATATTCTTAAATATAAGTTGGCTTATATCTTTGTTCATGCGGGTTCCGTAATTCGATTTCGCTTATTCATTTCCTCAACATACTTCCCTCCAGATAATGCAGCTTCCCAATTATTACCTTCGTAGTACTCTTCATTAGCAACTGGGGAATCATTCATTCGCATTTTCTGCTACTACATATTTCATGTTATATTACTTTTTTTGCTAGGCATCATATTTTACGAGATATCGGTAAAGAATTTGCGTGACTGATACAGTTTCGGCAGAACGATTTTTCACGGTGCGTCGCGATTCGGAGTGTTTAGCAAATAGACTGGTCACCCTACTCGGAATTCCGGGCTAAAGCGAAAACTTGAATTATTTGCAATCTACCACTCGAGCATCAATTGCTCGAATGTTTACCTCAAAGTCAGTATTTAAAAAAAATTTGTCAAGTTTTTTGGAAAAAGACTCGCGTTTCAGTTATCATTTTTTATGCAAAAAATTCCATTGCATTCTTAAGTAATTGATTTACCTCGAAATTCAATCAAATCTTGGCAAAAAAATGGATCCCTTATTTTAGCTTTTTTTTCAATTTCTTCACCGAATAATTATTTGGATTTTGTTTTAAAACGAAAATCAATAAACGTAGGAATTTTATCCGTATGGAAAGAACTGAATTGTGAGATTGGTTGAGAATTTGGTGGAATGTCTCATATATTCAAGAGGAATATAGCAGGGAAACCAAACCGATAAACAGATCTTCGATTGTATTTCTCTTTTTGCTTTAGCACAGATGAGATTCAAACCGAGCCTCTTCAGATTGCCAGGCTCCGTGCCCTTACTAATTGAACTGATCGTATTTGATCCGAACTATTCTATCGTGTTAATCGATATCTAAATGCAATGATCCCTATAATCATATTACTTCTATAGCTACGATCTTTGCACAATCATAATTGCTTTCGGTGTATACTAGAGTCTAACAGACCATAGCCACCGGAAGTACTTGTTCTCCCTCGAAATTCGGATTTAGCGCGATTGAAAGCAGATCCAGCGAACTGCTGGATACTTCCCCTTCTTATGAATTCTTCCATGTAAGTATATATTCAACTAATACCTGCACTGTTAGTTAGGTATTAGGGGTTATATACTTAGTTTTTATATGAACGATATGTGAAATAGTACTATTATATATTTAGTACATAGTTTTTCTAGCTTTAACGGCTTTCATCGCAAGAAATCGCGTAAATAATTATTTTCCGAGGAGCTTCAGTCAACCTCTAATATAGTTTTTTTAGATACAGATCTTTGGTCCATATCATATATTTTTTATGTAATTATTGGAGTGGGTACTCTCCCTCAGAATAGAACAGCATGGCAGGAAAACGAATGAGGTTCTTATTGGAAGTTGGGTAACCATACGAAACCTATTTTGAAAGGCGGAGATTTTCCTAAAAACAGCTTCTCATTTTCAGTGATGAAGATACTGAAGACACAAATGGTGTTAATGAATGTGTATGCTCCGACACACAAAGTATCCTCCGACATTATAAAGATGTAAAAAAATTCAAGCAATGACGTAATCGGTAAGAATATCAAGCTTTTGATGGATGGAGTCAACGGTCAACACAGGAATATCAGGTGACGGGTGAAATAGACGTGAAAATGTGCGAAACATTCTATATTGTCAGATACAATTTGTATATCGGGTTGAAAGAATGCATTCTTGAATGGATCACCTATTTGGAGTGTCTTGTCTCATAGTCACGTGAGAAGCACGCAGTCTTAGCGCTGCCGTTTGGGTTCCTGGTTCAAATCCCCGACAGAGCGAGAATTTTTTTGGAATGTCTGATGAGCGGGATGTTGCCTGCATCGACACAGGTTTTCTGTGGTTTCCTGTGTCTTATCATGCGAATGCGGTGCAGTGTATGGTCCACAAGCCCACATATCCATAATGGATCGAAGGCGTTAAAGATTTGAAAAGAAAACTAGTGGGATAAAAGTGTGTGCCCCGTTGGGAACACAAAGAAAACTTCCCGATTCGTAATTTCTGTTTGCCATTCCTAGATTTTTCGATACGTCAATTAAATGTTTCAATCCCATTTATCAAGCAAATAATTATGAACATTTGACTAGCATAGTCAGCATGAGGACGAGAATTATGCGCGTTTCTGGAGTGAGAGTGAGACGCCAATAGGGGTACGAACGCTCGAGGGTTAAACCCGTCATACCACCTTAATTATGACAGATATGGAAAAAAGTGATAAAAAATTAAATATGTATTTCTGCTTACTGAGCAAATTCTGCTTAATACTTTTTGCCGTATCTCTTACCGTTTTTGAAATGGAGCGTTGTACACAATTCAATTGTTAATAACAAAAAAACAGCTCGGTCAATTTAAACCAAAAACGAAGCCAATCTAAGTTCCATGAAGACGCTGCGAATAAGACCTCGATGACCCTGATCGTTCAATCCGTTCGTAAGAAATCGTTAACCAAAAATCCGATTCCACACATACAAACATACACACACACACAGACATGTCGGGGCTTTGGCGTAGTGGTAGAGTATCTGCCTACTACTCCGAAGGTCCTAGGTTCGCGCCCGGCCGCCGGAGAATATTTTTTCAAAATATTTTCTCATGGATTTCGAGCGATGCAGGAACTTCCGTGTGTGCTATCGGCGGTACCCATAAAACGAGACCGCCCGGCCGAGCGGGAACCTAACCCTACGCAGGGGGTGGGGATGGAAACAGGGGTTTCTGGAGGTTTACCCTGTGTTTAGAAATACGATGGCCTAAAAATGGCGAAAGTCGGCCCCAGCCGCATGGGTGGGTGTCCGGTACGCCCCCTGAAGGAATGCTTACACGGCCGCTACCGGGGGCGTACAAATGAGAGGGACGGAGGAAAAAAAACACACACACACAGACATTTACTTGGAATTTAATGGGAAGCGTTTTGGTATACTTGAAACGCCAGTTACAAATTTAAAAAAAAATTGATTTCGGGGTCAATACAATAACTTCCCGAAAATCGGGAAGTTAAAAAAAAAATAGTCACGTGATTAATTGCAAAACTACTTATTTCATAAAGAATAATTGTGCAGCTTTACTGATGGGATATTTCATGCTAAACATATAAATCTCGTGATTTCGGTTTAGCTTGTGCTGTTTCTTATGTAAACCGCGAAAGAAATGGGCGACATCCACTCACGCGTTCTGGAATGCCCTGTGCCGCACCTACTTGTGGTTGCTCCTTAATTGTAAAAATTACGAAAAAAAGTGGTAAAAAGTTGAGAATAATTTATTTTAAATACTCATACATCCATATATATGTATCGGTTTTCGCGTTAAAGCGTTTTAACAATTGGAATTCTATTAAACTGTCACCAAACTCGGGTTTCATGAAACAAAAATCACAGGATTTTAACAAGAGACAACCGCTTCTAGATTCGAGTAACCGATAAGCATCTTGAAACTTGATGGAGATTATAATCTCAAAAATGCATTTTCAAATTAATGAATAACTTTCTGAAACTATAATAGAGTCTTGCAACCCCCGAAGAACCGAACTGAACATCATCCACATTTGTCCATTGGGTCACTTCTTCTGTCGCAAATTCGACTCTATCGTGTTCACCTCACCGTCGCCAATTAATTTTTAAAAAGGCTGAGGTCATTCACTCCGGGTGAAAAAGAAGTTAACAGAAGAACTCGGAACAAAAAAAAAATCACCAATAATTCCGCAGTTACTCGATCCCCTTGGAGCTTGGGATGCCATTTATCAATTTGCGTTCAGCCGACTGATTGCATTTGTTAAATTAATCGAAGGGTTTATACATCGAATAAGCCATGCAATTCTTCACCTTTCAATAAATAATTCATTGAATAATAATTAACAGACCACTTTACAGATGCCTCTATCAATGATGCCGCATGCACTCCAATCTCCCAAACGTAATACCTGTAATCAGAATAGTCATTTGTTATACTTTCAATCTACATACTAAGTACATTATATTGTATATAAGAAATACCCAATATCAGAGTAAATGCACATTGCGAAGGGGTTAGTCTTTCACAGCGTCTAGACGGAAATTCAGGGATATATAAACGTGATGGAATCCCGATGGAGCAGACGTGCGCTCGTCTATTTTCCGGCTCACACGATCACGAATCCCTTTATCGCTGATCGATGCGACCCGCTTAACTCCTCCCCTGCGACACTTTCAAGCCGTGTCACTGATAAAATTCCCGAAATGCCCATCGATTACCAGAGGTTTCTTTCGTCACTCCGGATTATTCTGTCAATGGAAATGATAAAACTATTGAGAATGTCTATTTTTAGACATCTCATTCTCTTCGTTGCGGTCTAAATGGAAGAAGAGGGATAATTATATGGATCAGGTGAAACCGGGTCGGGCGGACGGTCGAATGTTTTTCGAATAACTTATCTCGAATTTTGTCCTGCACTGAGAGCAATATTCCTCTATTAAGTATCTTTCATTCTCTTTACTTCTAGGAATTTTCTAATTTCCTGTAGATACATCAATTAAAGTTCCACGAATATCGGTCATATTTTCTCTGAATTACATGCAAACTGGGATAAATTACGTGATCCATTAGAACTAAAACATTATTTTTAAAACAGACACTCAATCTGTTTGAAACTTTCCCAATTCTAACAAAACGTCGAAGCAAATAACCGTAAGTGTATCAGTTTGATGATCCATCAGAATCAATTGTGTTACCGACGGCTATGGCCGAGTAATTAGAGCACTGGCCTTTGGCACACGAGGTCCACGGATCGTGTCCCCGCTTGGGGACTCTCCGATTGGTATAGTAGAGTGGAATTGTTCAGCGTTCGAGTTCATAAGGATTCATAGTCGAACGGGAGTTTCGTCAAAGAATTGGCGGTACAAATTGAGGTTTTCCGTGGTTTTCCTTCCATTGTAGATTGACCCAAGCAGTGTAAATTCTGGTAGGCATTGCATTCATTGGGACAAACTAAGTCAACGCTGTACAGTTTGGGAAGAATTCGGTTTCCATCGGCACTGTGGTATGGTCGCCACATATGCATAATCGCATCGAAGCGTAAATAAAAAAAAAAAGAATCAATTGTAAAATAAGCGGATTGTGAGTGTGATACACTTGGGCACGCAAAAAAAACTTTCGGTTAGTAATGGATATAGCGGATAAAGCTCTAAATGTGAAATATTCTGGATTTCATGCACCATTATTCAGGTTGTATAAATTATATCACTATCTGTAATACTTTCTGAAAAAATGGCCTTTGAATGTCAGATGGGCGGTACACTCGCTTCCCCCAGTTGCATATCAACGCACTGAGGGAAAAATATGCTTCGGCCCAACAATTTCATTTTTCAGAGTAATAGGCATTCCTAATAAGTGAAATTTCGTCGTTGCATTTAATCTCTGACAATTACAATTAAATGTAATCATGTGAATCGCTTAACTCCAAACAATTATATGACTACTGACCTGGGTTGAACAGTATTTTTATTAATTTGAAAATAAAAAATTAATTAATTCGGGATTCTTAATTATTACTGTACAAATTCACCTGAGATCCTCTGTCTCATAAGTATCACGTAGAGTTATATGATTAACATCATTGGTAGTTAATTAATGTCACTTGGGTTTCACTAAAACAATAAAATTCATTTTTTTATAAATATCTATTTCTCTGAAACATGGTAATATTGGGCCGAAGTATATTTTTCCCTCAGTGCGGTAATACAGGATGTAAAATATAGGAGATATGTGGAAGAGTTATAGAATTCATCTGATAGAATTTTTTATGTTGAATATTTCATATCATCGCTATTTTCTTTTATAATATATCTAGTTCTTCCCGCAAAAACTGCGGTGGCGTGTGCGCAGTTGGCTGGTAAGCGCTTACACGGCGTCCGCGATGTCCCTGATGGGTTCCTAAATTATGAACGTCACAAAAAATACTGAGCAAATATTTTTGGCAACAAAACAGAGTATATTAACGAATGTTCATAAGGAACTTCATTACAGCTATTAGTATGCACTGCAAGAAACTTGTCATGAAAATTAAATTATGTTCTTCAAATTTCTACTTATGGTGCCAGAGCAAAAAGTGAGAGATTCTTCCAAGATTCCCCGAAATAAACTCAATTAATTAATTGTAGATGGTCTAAGTTGGACCGAATGGAACTACTAGCTGAACGCAATGACTTGAGAAACGCCAAGCGCACCAAAGTAGTGTACAAGTGAATCTGGCAACATTGCATGGCTAGTACTTCGCGGCTATAGTCTTTAGATCCCATAACACAACCAGTCAAGGGTCAAATAGAAGAGAAAAATCTTAATTCAACTGTCACTAATCTCCTGAGAATTCTGACACGTCAGAAGCAACAACAACCGACAATTATCTCAATTAGTCGGTGTTTACGCTCAAGCAATTGCTGTTTTATGCTCTGCACGGTGCTAACTCACTTGACCCCAATTATTCAACCAAGTGTGTAGTCAGCAAGAATATTAGATTTGAAAATGACTACCAGAGGGGACCAGCGGCTTCATTTATATTCCATAATTCATTTTGGCCGCAGAATCGTGAGGGACTTCAATCAAAATTCTCATGGAAATTTATTCAACCTCGTATTTCGCTACTTTGATTGATATTAATTGGTAAATATTGAAGGCTCATCGAGGCGTAATAATCAAAGGCTACATTGATTTGTCGAGCTTATTGAAAATTCTGCGGTATCCATACGGGATTTAATAATATTTCCTGAAATATCTACCATAAGCTGCTCTCGTTGGAGTAGTTTCATAGAATATCTCATATTTCTCGGTAATGCAATGGAAATATCTATCGGAACCTATATATATTCAGAATAACGAGTGCTCGGAAGTGATAAAGATGCAGATGGATAAACCGTGTGCAATTTAAGAGGGTTTAAAACTCACCAGGGAGCCAACTTGAATGTCTTCACACGTGTGAGATGAATTTCGCAACAAACATTGGTGCGGTTGAGATGAGTGAGGAAGTTAACGCTATTCGGGCTGATTCGGTCTCCCGAGGGCAGACGGACGCACTCTCCCCAACTATCTGGCCAATTTAAGGCCAATCTACACGCCCGATACTCCACGATACTCAACGCGGTAGCTGAACATCGTTAAATTGAAAGGTGAGGCTCATGTTCAAAGTGGTGTTTAAATACAGAGGAGTGAAATTCCTCGACGTAACTAAATATTTTATTTTTCTGGGGAGTCATTTTTTTTTGTATGATATAAATTCTTTAGACGCAGACAAACAATCTCGAGAGCAGCTTTTTCGAGTGTCACATTGAGCTTTTTTCTGAGGGGTAAATTTTTCTCGTTTTAACTCTTTTGGATCGTTTTTTTTTAAACGAAACCGAAAATCAACAGTGTGATATATTATATACATAAAATTTTTACTTTTTTCTGGTATTCCATATTATGACACATTTTTTATATGATGTGATGTATGTGTGTGTGTGTGAGAGAAAGAACGTCATGTATTTATCAATTTTGGGGAAAAAATCCAACTTATAAATAGAAGAACATTTTTCCCCCCGTAGCATCGCATTTACGAGTATCAAAGGGGTAATATAAAAAATAAATTTTGAATAATTACTCGTTTTTTGTGAACTCTAATCATACAATAAAATGTTCTTTCATGAAATTCCATGAATCCCGTAGGGAAATGAAAAATTTTTGTTTGCTCACATTTTTCCCAGGTTTGGTATTAATATGATATTAATGAATGCATTCTGTGCGAACATATTTTAATATTGTAATAAAATACTTTCCCATTCATTCGAAATTTTTAGGGAAATTATATATGGTTTTGTGCAGACTTCTCTGGTTTGCGATGAACATGATATTCCCAACTATATTCTGTTGATTGAGAGTGAAAATTATACAATGGATGTGCAGTGTAACGAAGAGATGAAGGGAAATTGTGAAAATAATTTCCTATTTAATTTATTCAACGTATTCTATCAGAAGAAAGCAACACTTGGGATTAACGTAAAAAAAGCATTCGTAAGGGATCGCATCATTTTTATTTAGCATTAGGCGATTTTCCTTAATTTGTGAACATAAAAATAGATGAGCTGCTCATTGGAAAGATTCCGTAGAAACCTTAAATACTTGGGTAAATAATTATTAAAGTATGTCACTATATTATAAAAATTCAAACCGACTCCCGATTGCAAAAAAAGGTACTCAAAATTAAGACATTTTAAGAGGGGGGGGGGGGTATATCGAGTAGCATAAGACGAAAGCGTCTTACCGAAGTTGAGTCTATCATGCGACACCCGAAACCGACGGGGGGGGGGGGGGGGGGCAAGCTAAACTAACCCTTCCTTGTCCGGACTATGAGGTGAGCACCGTCATTGTTTTCTATTTTCAGGATAAATCGAAGCATATCATGAATCGTATAATCAGAATTTATGAGATCCTCAATTGATACATCTGCTATCCACACCTGACGATTCCATGCATAATAGCATAATAATTAATTCTCTCACAAATGGAGGATGGAGCGGCCGGTGATGTTTTCATGGAATATTTTCGAGATAAGTAATCCACGTAATTAGAGGAATGCTCTATTTCGCAATGGAAGTTGGACAACGAAATAGCGTTGGGACAACAGCGCAATCGGGGAGACATGGGAGTACTAGGCTCGTCATTCGGGCAAATACGTCGGGTCGAGAGTTACAGCAAAGGGTTAAAGATGTGGGTCTTTATCAGTAGGATTTCCATCAACTACAGGTCAGATGAATCAAGTTTTCAATCATTCGGTAAACATTCCTTCGCCCTCCTTCTTTTATTGCTACTCTAAATTTCTGTACAAGCCAGAGTGACGGTATCCTAGACTCGCCATGTGCAAAACAATGAAGAAGGTCAACTTTTAGATTTTTTGCCTCCATTTCTAAACATCAAGAAATTCTGAAATTTTTACGGTCATTCGAGAATACGTTATCTTCCCGATAGGAGAGGTTACTATTTTACCTCCGATAAGGGAAAATCAACTTCCCACTAAATATCGACGTTTCAAAGTATGTCTAAATGTTTCAGGCGTGAAGTGTTGATGTATTTTTTGTCAATGATTTCACACGAGCCCATTATGTAATTGAAGTTCAAACTTCTCCGAAAACAAATCCGGAAAATTAGAAATTTTGCATTCATCTCGAGAATGAGTTGATTGACAAAAAGTCCCAACAAAATTTTGCTTTAAATTCATCTTCTTCCTTCAAACGAGATATTTCACTTTCCAAAGGTGATCTTCGATAATGATGTTATTATTACTATGACTAGGTCTAAAATATTGTTCCAACCCCTAAAGCCGTCGCATTTTTATGTGCTCGTATTATCATAATCTGATTCTATACCAAAAATAACGCAAAATATAATATTTCAAGTTTTTTCTATTCATTTTATTTTCACTTAAAACGCGATTTGACAATCTCGAACACATCTTTATTTATTATTACTCTTTGAAACTTTGTTGGGCGATACAATCCACCCGTAAATCAATCGGAGGTATATTTATATTTATGTCACTGGTTTTTATCGGAGAAAAAATGGAGCAAAAATAAAGATAAGACCATGCCTCGTACCATCTACTCCTCCCACGTTCATGAAAAGGGGGAGAAAAAAAAATACTGAAAATGCTGCGAATAAATCTCGAAGGCAAAAAGGGGGAATTTCTCGTCACTACCGATAAAGTGATTTTCAACGAAGAAGAAAAAAAGTTGAATAGAATTCAAAAGAAATTTCCCATTCCACCCTATTAAAAAAATTATTTCGCATAAAATCGTGGCAATCGATATGTGTTATCATTCCGTTTTTTATGTGGATATATTTTTTTCGTTATTATTAACATTTTTTCATTATGCGCCATTTAAATAATTATTGATTTTTAAGAAGGTTACATTGGAAAAAGAATATTTATAATATGGAGTTGCCGATAGTGTATGATTTTTTTTTCCAAATTTACTGTACAAAAATCCATTGTGTGTCAAGTGAGTGCCGATGCATTGCGTCGGAATTTCAGGGGCATTGCATAGGGAAGATTGCCCTTCAGGTAACTGATTTAACTTTGTATTCAATATTACCCAAGTGGGTACTTCAATCACAAAGCAGCATGTTTAAGCGATGCTGTTTAAATAAAATTTGGGTTTGCAACCGAATGTTCAGTTGGTTTGTTGAATTGTCATATAATCATGCGGTGGTACGAAACTGTAGCGGGATAACCATAGCACTGCAAATGCACCTCTAATGATAAATACATCGCACATGGACTTCACGCCTGGCGTACTAAATTTAACAAGTCCATAAAAATTTGATCTACAATATCCAATCACGTACGTCGTACATGTCCCCATATATCTTCATATTCATCCCTTTTCATTCCCCAGGTGGGCGGAAGTAAACGTTTGTTGAAGCTCATCTTTCCCATCTAACCTAAAAGAAACGAGGAGTAAAAATTCACCTCGCGCCGGAGCGAAACACAATCGACGATCCTTGCTCGCGATATCCCTTTAACGGGAACTGCTTTTGCTATGTGGTATAAGTGCAATATTATATGCACCACAGCGAAGATACGCTCGCGCGCCGCCTGTATACAAACATCAGATGGCGGGAGAGGTGCTCTCGTAACTCATAACACCAACGCCCCCTCATCCCGTCGATGCGCCGAGAGAATACTCAAAAAGATTCTCACTTCAGATTTTTGTTGAATATATTTCATGAAACGATGATAAACGTGGAGAACTGGAGACCATGATTTATGATTTTTTTATTTACTCCTTCTTCGCTCTCGCCGTAATATTTCGCTTTATGTGTTATCATGAAAATTGATGTGCAAAATTGGACATATGATCAATGTTCTTGATGTCAATAGTATATATATTATGAACAAAAGAAGTGCTTTTTCCTTCGTCTGTCGTTAATTTCCGCGTATTATCATTTTAGCTGTAAACTGTCTACAATAATCTGAGAACTTGGAATTCGGAGTTTGCTGCAGAGGAGCTGCATGCGGGAGGGAGGAAAGAAACATACACACTTCCGAATGGACCGGAAGGCAGTGAGTATATATTTTCAATGAAAACGGGAATCGAATGAAGTGACCCTCATAATTTAAAAAATATTTCAGCAATTTTATCATCAAAAAACGGAACATATTCATAAGGTTGGACAACTGAGACAAGCTCTTTGAAAATCTCCCTTTGCGGGTCCGCAAATCTGTCATATGTACAGATAAGGTGGCAGGATGAGTATGTAGCCGGAAATATCTACTCGTAAAAATCCTTTTTATTATAATATTTTAACAATTACCGTAATCTTCCAACAATTATCTTTCCTGTAACTCGTTACTCTCTCTCTGTATCTCAGTGACTCTCTCCTCTCCTTATTTTGACCTCGCCTGCCAGTTAGGAAATGTTATTTACAATACCTGAGATAAGAAGGGAGAAACGCGAAAAGCGGTGATTACGTGCAAGAGGCTACACTGCGGAGAAGAAATTAAGATCGGATATCAAGGCTCTTGAGGCACGTGTATGTGAGTAGAGGTTGAGCTTGTATACGACGTGCAACAAAATCTCCCCCCCCCCCCTACCTCTTCAAGTTCATCCGATCGAAGAGAGTCTTGCATCGTAAAGAGGGGTAATTAGGATTTAATGTATGCATGAGCGGGACTAACGAAGCCGCGCCACTTTCGCATGTAACGCCTCGGGGGCAAAACACGATGGAATATCCACCAAAATGGCAATCGATTTTGCTGTCCTCTTGGGCTTCACTTTACCTGAGCAAATTTGCTTTTATTGTGAATTAAGTGAAAGTTTTTTTGGCCCTGTAGGGCCAATCGAGGTGACGGGAGCAAGTCCGTTCAAAACTTCAAATTTCGCAAAATTTCAACAATTGTAAAACGTTAAAAAGAAATCAAAAGTTTGCAAAGTTGTATTTTGCCAAAATAGTCATCTGGAAGAATAGACATTCGAGCTGCGTAGATCGTACGGGGTAAAATTTTTTGTGGTTTTATTTCATATCTCAGTACATAGTAAAATATGTGATGAAACGCGGAGTCGCTTCGCCGCGCGGTCAATCGATCGGTGGACGAGAGCGCGAGGATAACCACTGACAGCAGATGAAGCGAACGCAGATATTTTCAACGGTTTTATTAATTCATCGGTGCATCAAAGACAAACCACTTCGAGGCCGATATTGACATAAATAAACATGAGGCTCCATTTCTCTCAACCTGTTTCATTCCGGGAACTCCGAAGTCTTTGAGAAATTTTATTAAGTGAGAAGAAAGTTATTGAAATGAGGAAAAAACGAAGTTGTCGATGAACTGAATTGATTAAAAATATTCATTGGCGATATGCATTTTTTGCATTTCTGGGTTAATTTATTCAGACTTGTGTGATCGATCACAATTTTAAGCAAATTGGAGGGGCTAAACTGTCAAGCTTTCAATCGATAGAAGAAAAATAGTTATAAATTTAATTCCGCACACATGGAGATATTTATTAATTTGGATAATATAGTGACATGTACAAGCGTAATAAATACATCATCGATCATTTCAGAAACCTGTGAATTATTTTGCATTATCGCAATGATATGAAGTGAAATAACTGGAATTGATGGTAATGTGATAAGTGAAATTTAATTTCCATTGATATTACCCGAAAAAATTAAATAATATTCTTCGGTTGATTGAGCATGAGCTCGTTTTCATAAATATGGATTACTCTAGTATGTATTAATTGGTAACTACTTGGTATCAATGTGTTCTTTCATAATACAGAGCTGTTATCTCATATCTTCCGTGGAACACTAATGTGATCTAGACACTAATGAACTATTTGTCAATTCTGCCAATTTATATATGGTATACGTAGAGACAAAAAAATTAGATAATATTTTTTTGAAGAATACTGTTGATAAACAAATGTTTATGGATGTTTTTTTCATTTTAATGATATAATACCGAGGTAGGAATGCCTGTGCCAGCCCTGTTCCCCCGAGCCCGACTGAGCCAAGCCTGTGTCAGGCTTGATCTCATCCCCCAAAGCAGCCTTAAACTCAGGGTAGCAAATAGCGCTATTGCTAAGGCTTGGTCCAGCCTTGCCAAAAGCTCTCAAGGCTGCAAATACCTCTACGCCTAGCACAGGATAGTTCAATGGATACGATGGTCGCCAGAATTATCCGTTGGAGGCGCTGATGGAGGTTCGGCTAACCAATTTCCTCAAAGCATACATCCTGATCCTCGACCTATTGATACAGTTCCTTCCTAAATTCCTCGAAAAATTGTATGACTTTTTAAAAATTATTTTTAAATTATCCGGCTTGAAGATTGTAAGTTTTAACCATCTAACTTCAATTTTCGGGATATTATAAAATGATGAAGCTCGTTTCAAGAGTCCAACTAGCTTACGTAGTTACCCTGGGTACCTAATGAGCGAACTCATGAATGAGCGAAACAACCGTTTGCCTTGGTACTGTTACCACGATAGAAGTTTCAATAACATAAATGACGAACGTGAATAAACCACAAAAAAAAGTAAACCTAAAATCTATATTACCATCGAAAATCGATGTCTCAACTATATTTTGCTCAAAAACCATCCGATCATTCTGAAGAGAGTATGCCATGCCTAATTTGAATTACCACAGAATATTTCAGACTGTATTAAATGGCTTTACACACCCATGAACGTGACCGTGTAGTTAGTATACCGAATTACACAAATGGGTTTTTTACTCAGTGGTATTGTTACCACTTTGTATTTTTCCGAAGCCTCAGTTGGGTTTCGCTATTCCCTCGCAGCTTCTGCGAAGCTTTGTATCCCTGGGTTCGCTCACTGTTACCTGAGGTTGTCCCAGGGTTGAAGCGTGGTCAATCTCAGCCTGACGAACTCTCAGATCCTTGGCGAAGCCTCTCCCCAGCAATGGGATTACCCAAATTAATATATCCGAAGGCGGATAGTTGAGGACGGCCTGCTTGTTTCTTTTAGTAGATGCGGAAAAAGACCTTTTCAGGTTAAACAGAAAAATTGAAATAACTTCAATTCCTTCGTAGTGCAACTTTGTAGTGTTTTATTGCTTTCCATCCATACCATCAAGGCGAGAATTTCGAACGAAGAACAAAATGAAACTCAGTTAACTAGTTTCTCAGGTATTGAAGCAAATATAATTATGTTTAAACATAAATATCGCCAGAACTAATTATTTGTTTTTGAATCGTGATGAGAGGTAGGTACCGAACGAAGAGTTCATGAAAAATTGCAAGTCTCTAGCTCACATTGGTATAGGAGATGTGCAAACAAGAACTCCAAGTCAAAAACAGAAGAGTTGAAATAGTACTGATTATTTGGGAGAAAACATATGCATTTTTCGAATCTTATAGGTGACGTCACTAAAAATATTAGAAAAAAAAAACAAATTATATTAATGTTGCGGGAGACATTTCGCAAAGACAAAGGAAGATAAAAACAACAACGAAAAGAATTTATGCTTTGATCCATGTGAAATTAAACACAGAGTAAACTAGGGTTACTAGGAATTACATATTGGAGGAGAACAAATGAAAATATAAAGTGCAAAGGACAATACCACTTGTCACATACAGAACAGTTCGCTTTGTCCCCAGACCACGACGGAACATCTGCTGAGCAATACTTCGTTGTGTAGGGGACGATAGCCGTGGCTTCTTCATTAGTGAATCCTTCCCGGTCTTCCACGGCAAGAACATCCTCTGTTTACTCTGGATTTTTCCGTACCTGGTCCTCGCGGCGCAACTCCGTCATAACCTCCATTGCAAACACTGGTCGCGTTCCATGCTGCCTCTGATGACAGCATAACTTCCACAAGATTTCCAACGTTTATGGGTTTGCCTGCAGTACTTTCCCATATACATCGTTGCAAGTCGAAATGAGGACATGCAAAGAAGACATGTTCCGCATTTTCATGTATTCTCTGACACTTTGGGCAATCCGGGGAATCTTCATGTTTGAATTTGTGAAGATATTCCCGGAAGCGTCCGTGTCCTGAGAGCATCTGAGTTAGATAATAGTTAACTTGCCCATGTTATCGGTCAAGCCAAACGTCTAGCTTCGGCATAACTCAATGAGTCCACCGGCCTTTGCTCGAGGCGTCCCACTGTAGCTGCCATCGCTGGATGCTGTGCTTTCGTTCTTCTGTCTTCAGTTCCACTGGGCTCAGCTCAGTTGATATTTTGCGTGTGTAGAGTCGCCTACGCTCTTCCGCTAGAACTTCGAAAGGTAACATCCCAGCAATGACACACAGCGTCGTTCCATACTGCGCGGTATGCGCTAACTCTAAGGGCACTCAGCCTGTGGACTGGAACAATTTGCCGCCGAGATGCTTGGTTTCGTAATGCATCACTCCATATAGGAATACCATATGTTAATACCGACGTAACAACTGATCATAGCAGGAGCCTTCTCCTCTGTTTTGGCCCTCCAATGTGTGGCATAAGTCTTGCAAGGGCAGCCGTCACTGCTCCTGCCTTACTGCTTGCATGTTGGGCTTGCTGTCTAAAACTAAGTCGGGCATTAATCATAATTCATAATTCATCAATAATTATTTTGTGCTGGCCGACTTGCACCGTGTTTGTCTCCAATTTCTCCCGGCTCGTGATAAGAAGTGCTTCGGTCTTATGTTCCGCAAGTTGTAAACCTATCGTGTCCATCCATTGCCGTATCTTGTTGAAAACATTCTCGAAAATGAGCTGGCGCGTGAAAAGGTGTTTGCCCACGATGGTTATGGCTACGTCATCCGCAAAAGCTACGAGTTTGGCCCCCGCCGGTACTGCTATTTTGAGCAATTCGTCATATACGATATTCCACAAAAGAGGACCCTGAGCCTTGAGGTTCACCCCCAGTAACCTTATATGCTTTAGGAGCTACTTCTGTGTAATATCTAAGGACTCTGTCGGTAAAATGATTAGCTACCATCTTTTGCAAATATACCGGTACCGGTAGTTTCGATAATTCCGCCAGGATGGAATCCCACCGCACTGAGTTGAAGGCATTCTTCATGTCCAGAGTAACAAGCAAACAATATTGTTTCGTACCTCCTTTCCATCGCCCACCCTCGATTGCTTTTTGGGCTGTTTTGACCACCCGATCTATAGCATCTCACGTAGATCGTCGTCGTCTGAAGCCGTATTGAGCTTCGGCCAACAGGGGTTCCACCACTGCCTCAATTCTCTGGTATATTATGCGCTCCAGGATCTCGCCCGCCGTATCCAGCATACAGAGTGGACGATATGATGACGGCTCGTCCGGTGGCTTTTTTCCCTTAGGAAGAAGTACGAGTCTCTCTTCCCTCTGTTGGGGAAGATACCCTCTTGAATGCAAGCATTATACATGTCTAGGAATATTCCAGGTGCTGCTTTAATGGCTGCCTTCAACGCAATGTTGGGCACACCATCGAGACCGAGGGCCTTGTTGTTGCCCACTCTGCTACAGGCCTGCAATAGTTCGTCAGCTGTAATCGCTGGAATTTCGCCGTTGATATCATTCTTCCCATATGTTCTCATGAGATTTGATTGTTGGGGAAATTGTGTGTGTGTGTGTGTGTGTGGCTGTGTAAATTATAAATGCCGCAGTTTCCGTAGTGACCCTCATGCGTCACACAAATTTTTTTAAATAATTACATTTTATAAATAAACATTAACGAGAGTAAATTCCTCTCGTCATGTACTAATGCATTAAGGAATGCGGATGAAATACAATTTTACAAGCGTAATAACCGTACAATCCATCATCTTAGAGCACTATGAATTATCAGAATGTCATGAATTCGAATAACTCAGAGGTTAATTTGATAACGCCATTTTATTTCCGTCCATAGCTTGCAAAACAAAAATAGAAATAATCTACTCGGAAATAAAACTCGGCGCTTCATTGAGCATCATTCGATTTCAATGAATATCCCTCGCTCACTAAAAGCCATCCCATCTGAAATCCATTTCCTAAAAAGTCCAATATTTTTCCAATCCCATCGTGTGCATTCATGATTCATCCGCCACTGATAGGCAACTCGTACTCAGTAAAAATTTCAAAAATTTCAAAAATTTCAAAAATTTCAAAAATTTCAAAAATTTCAAAAATTTCAAAAATTTCAAAAATTTCAAAAATTTCAAAAATTTCAAAAATTTCAAAAATTTCAAAAATTTCAAAAATTTCAAAAATTTCAAAAATTTCAAAAATTTCAAAAATTTCAAAAATTTCAAAAATTTCAAAAACTTCAAAAATTTTAAAAATTTCAAAAATTTCAAAAATTTTAAAAATTGCAAAAAAATCAAAAATCAAACATACTTGAATCAATTCGAAGCTTTGACCAATCAAGATTTTGCGATAATTTCCAAAATAAAATTTTGAATTCAAAGAATTGAAAAAAATCAGAAATTCTAAAAACTTTTGTGTGCATTGATGATTCATCCATCCCTGATACGCACCTCGTACTCACACAGAATAGTTAAGATAACCACATCACAGACCCATGTACATATGGGAATTAACGTCAAAATATAGGAGTATAGCGGTCAACGTCAATGGACGACTATTGTGCCTGCACTGGCCAGCGATAAGGAGTCACCTAACGAGGGCGAAAGCTTAATCAATTCCAGCCACGTGCTGTGTGTGGTAAAGCGCCGGTTACGCATCATAATTATCAATCACCATAATTATAATGACACACGATGCACAGTAATCTGAATAAGAAGACCGCATTACTCAGGGGCATTAAAAAGATGAGTTTCTCAGCGATCAATAGTTACGACACAGAATTCAAGTGCGGCTGACATCAAAAATTAAGGAAGACGCATTTTGAGAGCTGTTCTGTCCCACAACTCTCATGATAAAGGTCTCTCAGGTGGCAACAGAGAAAAGCTTTACAATCGCACTTCTCGTTTTTCAATAACGAGTCCAGTGGCGCGTGCTGCGCCCGCTCATTTCCTTCTTCCGCCGCACAGATAGGTGGCGCATCGGTTTCGGTCTTACGGTTTTCGATAATTTCGATATATATCGATAGTTTCTTCCATCTCTCCTTGTTACTATAGGACTTATTCCTATGAAAAAAATTTTCCAATTCATTTTTTGAATTTTTTATCGATCTGCCTGGTGATTATCGAAAAGTCAGAAGTTTCGTTCGAAACGATTGGTGAATCCAGTAATTAGTGCGCCACACTGGGATTTATCGGAAGTCAATTTCACGTGAAGGAAACAAAATTTCTTCTTTTTCTCATTAACTATATTTGTATTATATTTTTAATTATAATTTTTCTTGGGAATTATTTTCCGTGCTTTCCTGAGATTTCATTTTGAAATTGTTCCACCGGTGTAGAGGGACAATCATCGATTAAATCATGTGGAATGATATTGACTTAAGTAAGTCCGTAAAACTATTGGAATTACGTGTTTGAACTTCTTGTAATCGACAGACTCCTCCCAAGAGCCTCATCCCTGGTACGAAGAATCGCCCTGTCCATTCAGTGGGACGTGATAATTTCCCAGACGGGCGATGGTGCAGGGGGGGTGGGGAGGAGGTGAGGGGGGGGGGGGGGGGAGTAGGTGGGTTGTTGACGAAACGAAATAGAGGAAAAGGAGATGAGAAAAGTACACAAGAAAAAGACAAATATCCTACGGAGAGACGATAATTTCTTGTCCGATAGCAAAAGCCGTCTCGGAAAGGAAAAAAAAGAGGACGATGTCTTCAGGGAGCTTGACAAGAAGATCGTGTGTAACAGGTGACGCGAGGGAACATGAGAGATCATGCTTGCCAAGCTGTTTGCTATTTTTTCTTTGTCAACAAATTGACTCGAGCATTTTGGAGCCAACTGCTCCAATTTTTCCCTCTGAGGCAAAGCTAACGTAGAAGATTTTACGAGGATAAACATCCAACCATCCACGAAGATGAAAAATTGTCAAATAGGAAATAAAAGCTGCACTGAGCTCCTGATGGATCTAGAACAAACAGTATATTATGTTACAACTGTTGTAACGAGGGAGTATTAACGGTGATTGGTCACCTCATGAGAAACGTGCCGCAAAGCATCAATTTCGTTTTTTCTCTTCCAAACTTTATTGTCTTTTATTCTATAAAACACTACGGCCTGGAAACAAGAAGGCATTGTCAGACCAAGACTGCCGATTTTTTTTTTAATTTTTAGAAACGTCATTTGCAAATTGTACAACTCGTCAACTGATCATGAATTTTCATTACGAAATAATCTGCGATCCTAAAAGATTTGAAATTCAATGATATTTCCGACTGAATTATCTCCATTGCAAGAAACCTCTCCATCTGCCATTGAATATTCATCTGCGTACTTTATGAACGTCAATATTTCCTAAACCTTCAATGAAAATGTGATGTGCAGGACTGATATTCCCTGAGATTTTAGGGGGAATGTGATGAAAATTCGAACCTTTGATGCGGAAACTTCGAATGAAATCTTTTTATAGGTTCTTAACAGGATATAGTGTAAGGTCCCAAGAGGAATCGAAGGGAAATCCATTTTCAATAACAACCTCTTCTGTGCGTCTGACTTCGTTTAGACTGAAAATTTGTATATCCAATTTGCAATGGTCCGTGAGTTCTAAAATATTCGGTGGAAACTGGACTGCCCTCATATAGTGATTACCACTAGAGTATGCCCTAATACGCAACTTAGTGCGGAGAATATTTTTCCAATTTCGATAATTTAGCAAAAATCCGAAATTTGACACATTTCAGTAATAAATTTCATATTTGATAATATTTCTGGAATTTAGAAAATTTTGGAAATCTTTCTGAAAAAAGGGAAAAGTTGGAAAGTTCGATTGTTGAAATCTCAAATTTACACGTTTTTTCCAAATTTAACTATTTTGACAATTTTATCAAATCTTACAATTTTGGCAAGTCGGACAAATTTCCATTTACCAACTTGTCCCAAGTTACAAAATTTGAAAAATGCGAAAATTATATTTCTAAAATTTGACAAATTGCCAAAATGTATCAACTGTACAAATTTTAATATTTAATTATTGACAAATCAAAATTTATAGTTGATAATATTTCGAAGCTGCACCAATCTTCCCAAACTTACAAATTCCCTAGGATCTAATGAGATGCGAACCATCTGTTTAGTAGTTCTAAGTTTCGTCATAACGTACCATGATTATTCCGTATTTTATTGAAGTAATTTTATAACTCCGCGTAATTGACTAGCAGTAATTCGATCAGATTGTAGGCGTTCAGCGTCGGCGGTGGGCTAGAAAAGGTCCAATCAATCGATTCAGCCTGAGTGGCTTTGAAATGAAGAGAAAATCTCCCGATTTTCGATTTTGTAACTGATATCTTGAGCCCAGCCAAAGCTAACCCACACTAGGAGGACAGCAACCCACACGAAAAACAAGTAATTTTTTATTTCATTTTTCAATAGATAGAAATGTCACCAGAATCGAAGCGACATCTCGATTTCTTACGGTGTTCCGCCCCCTACGCAACGCGGCGATCATTCAACCTAAAAAATATGGACATATTTATTATCACGGGAACGAAACCCATTCAATGTTCTGTCGCCCGGAAAATCCGTTGGTCAATACCTGCCTCAGGTGCCAAGGGATTCTCTAAGTAAATACCCCCAAAAAGACTGCCCATGGGGTCTCAGGTGTAAAATCTGTCAGACTAGTCACTATAGACACCCGAAGCTCAGGTATAGATCGTAGAGCGAAGGAGGGAGTAAAATGTCCCGAAATTCCTCGGCTCAGAATCCGTACCTACAGGTGTTTCCCCGGAAAATTTTGTCCCTAAATGCTACATTTTTTTCAAATTCTCGATGGTCACAATTATTGTTCTACCGCGAAAAATAAAAACGATTTTTCCATCAAGGTCGCTCGATGAAGTTTGAAGGTTCCAGATCACTGAAATCGAAATGGATAAAAGTTTAGCTATACGAATATCTCAAAAAATACAAATGGATTCCGTTTTGCGATATGGTAAATTTTTGTTGAGACTTTTCTGATAATTCATTCGTTATATGGGAACGAGAATTTTTCACTAAACAAATAGTACTTTACGCGAATTAAAGGAAACACAATTAAATGTGAACAGGAAGCAATTTGACGAAAGAAAATGAGGACCGACGAAGCAGCAAGTCCCGAAATAGAAGCACCATTTATTCATCATCATTGTACCCTCAATTGCTCAAACTTGGGTATGAAATGATAAATTTGATTTTTAGATTCTTAATTTCCTGATTTTTTAATTCATCCAATTTTTGACAATTTTGTTTTTTTTTCGGTCGAAAAGGCCCTTGACTATCTCCAAATTAATGCGTCGGCCATTCTAATAACACATACAATTTTGGTTTGTACAGTTATATTCATCAATTTTCCTTATATTCATGTTCTGTAATTTTGCACTTTTCTCACTTCTCTGTTTCGATTATCCTGTTTCGATAATTTAAGACAGAACTGTGGACATAAAAAAATTCTAAATTCTTATCTATCAGATGCTACAAATAATCCAGCCAAATACCTCACGATCATGAAATGGAAACTTCGGACCGATCTCGAATGAATGAACGTAGAGAGAAATTACAACTTATTTATCCCATCGAAAATAAGATTCTCTATAAAAACAATTCAATAACACTTTTCCTTAGAACCATTGCCTAACGAGATAATTGCCTTTGCAAGAACACCTTTGAAACAGCAGTGATCTAAGACGGAAATTGCAACTCGGAAAGTTGTTTCTTCACCCTCCTTCAGTCACCTAATTTTATTATCTCCTTTAACATTTGCAATTCATCAGAGTGCACGTTCCATCTGGAATCCGTTACATCCTGCACAAGAACAAACATGCCACGTAGAAGAAGAAAAAAAAATACAATCTGTCAATGGGAAATGAATCCCTCTGATTCATGTAACCCACTGGAACCCTCCTACTAGAGTGCACCGCGTCCAGTTTGGTTTTCATTCGGCAAAGCCCTCTGCCGGATGAACGGATTTGCCCACTGATACGAGCGTGTGTTAGGCTAAAGTAAATGGATACGAAAATAGCCGGCTGTGAGAGGTCGAGCAGGTTTGATAATCCGTCTGGAATTGATAGCTACCATATGAAACACGCATGGCCGTGCATGGTAAACGTTTCCTTTATGTCTAATGAACACTCATACCGTGAACATGCTCTTCTGAGCATGAGGCATTCGACACGAAAAGAAACGTCAGGTTTTGTGGGTGTGTGGGTAACAGGCAGCAATGACTTTTCGATATTTGTCCATTCCATCTTCAAAAGATCAGCGAGTCATGAATGTGCTATCGAAGTCAACTGACGGTTATTCTGATTGATCAATGAGTCGTGTGAAGACTGTTGTACAGGAAATACGCGGTGCACACAACTGGTCACGTAATGCATGAGTGGTATTGATTTTCTATAATTTTCTGTGGAAATTTGAGTAGAAAATCTAGAACAGTTTGTAAAATTTCTAGTTTGTGGAGGAACATATGTGGGAAAATTATCGACTTTTTCAGGGAACAGTGTATGTCGAAGGGTGAAATTTTTAGGAAATTTTCAATACTTAAACAAACGAACAAAACTGCAATATATTGAAATAACACTTCGGAAAAATTACGAAACATTAATCCAAAAATTACTAAGTCAAAGGTAAAAGTTCTCCAATGCCACTCCGTTTTGGCGCGTGCCAATTTTTATGGAACAATTCGTAAAATTTACTGCTATGGATGTAACAATTTTTTGTCGATTTTTTTTTTCGCTCGCGAATTGCGTTCCGGAATAAAATTTGCACGTACCTTTTTAGATTATGTTTATGGAACTTTTCCCTCAGTGTATGCCTGAATTATCTCCTCGCTGTGAGGTAAGGGATTTTCGGTGTAATAAAATGAGTAAAATTTGGAAATGCGCTGGAGGCGGTTCTGGATTATGCTGAATAACATATAATTTGGCATAGCGTGAAGGTTCAAAGTGATGAACACGTCGGAGCGTCAGAACACCCAAGCAGCTGAATTCGTCACTTTGCATAAGGGTTCAAACAAAACTATCATCTCATGATTTATGGAAAGGAAGACGATAAATTTTCGGAATTAAATAGTGAATTCTGGTTGAGTCCTGAATAATGCCCATTGATTGATGACAATATCATTTTCGGGGTGTTATTATATGGACCAGGATATTGAACTTGTTTCAATTTTGTGGTTCAAAGGTACGAAAAGGCTCCCCGACAAATTACGAGCCAACGTGTGTGGCTTTGTCTCCGTCCCCTTCGTTGGTATTCCCCACCGTAGCTGCTTTTGAGCCTCCATTTCTCCAGAGGGGAGCGCTGGACAATCACCCATGCAGTTGGGGCCAACTTGTGCCATATAGACTATCGGCTTTTTAAACACAGGGTGAACCCCAAGAAACCCCTACGCGACCTTGGCGGGGGCCTGTGATGGAAACCCTTCCCCCCCCTCCCCCCCGGTCGAGCGCTCTGGATAACGCTAAATGTTAAGATCGTTTTGTCGACCGCTATTTTTCTATGTTTGCCGGAATATCAAATTGTTAGAAAATTGAATATTCCAAAAATCTGAACAAAATATTTGGATTCATATTCCCCATGATCAAGTACATCTTCCCAGTGTTCAATTCGATAGCCTCGGAACTATTGATCCATTTTTGATTACACTAAAAGAAATAAAAAAATCTGTCTTTGGTTCAGCCATGTTAATGAAGATCACTCCGACAGCGCATTCAGGGCGCTCACTCTTGAGTGCCCAAGCATCACCTTTTGACATGAAGAAATTAAAAAACCAATATGTCTCTGCCCGGTCTATATCTCCCAGAGGATTTACTTCCTGTAAATGTCCTTCGTTAATAGTTAAGGAATTTCGTTCATAGCCAACGGGATTCATCTTTTGATCTTTCCTGTTAGGATAGTTAAAAGAAAATCAGAACGCAATCACTGAACCAGAACTGAGTTACAGGGAATATCGATAGGATCAGAAACGTCCAAATCACATCGTTTCCTCAGGAGAAATCACGCCATTTGTGGAAGGCCGTTGTCAGCCGTTCATACCATCAACTACATTGAGCTGGAAGTTACATCAGACGTCCATCACAAAGGATTCAAATTGCCTCGTTTGTTCAAGATAATCGTTGGATAAGTTTCAAAGATCCATTCAAAGACGTCATACAGTTGTGATGGAAGAGGCTGAAATTTACGCTTCGTATTCTCAGAATTGATGCAATAATCGAACATAAAATGTATAGAAAATCTGTGGGATATTGGTGACAGTGAATAGTAGCTAGAGGGGGTTCCACCACCGGGTCGATTTCCGTCACCAACACCTTCAAACAAAGCATACTGATTAATGCCCCGTCGACAGCTCGAGACACTGGGGATGCTCACACTGGATATAATGGAGGATATACCCACAGAACCAACTTGATATGTATATTGCGCAAACTCTAGGGCTACCACGAGGCGACAGCCGTCCGATTTATGCGGACGTATCCATTACAACAAGTCGCTACAGTTACTTTATAATTTGTAGCACACATTCGTGCACTTATTGCATGATGTATGTAGAATCCACTAGTTGTGTTATGAAAAGAGTAGGCAAAATTGGAGGATCATTCCGGTTAATTTCTGCCCTTACGAGGTGCGATCGAAAAGTACGGTTAGGTGGCTTTTTAAATTTCGCGGGGAACGTATATTCGTTATCGATTTTTTTATGTTGGTACCCTCGGCACGACCATATATTTACAGTTTCAGCTATGTAATATGCTTTGCTATGCTATGTAATAGTTTGTAAGGGGGATAAGGGTTAGAAGGGCTTTGCGTGCTGCGCGATTTTTTGCTCCACTCACGCACCTCTGCGAGAGGTGGTTTGACCGAAAACAACACCTCACATTTTCACTGGATTTGGCCCCACGTGACTGTTTCTTGTTCCCAAAACTAGAGAGACCTATGCAAAGTTGTAGATTTGCAATGGTTGAGGAGATAAAGACGGCATCGTTGGGAGAGCTCAAGGCTATCCGGAGAAGTGCTTATGAGGAGGACTTCGAGGATTGGAAAAAGCGTTGGCACAAGTGTACTGTATCTGAGGGGGATTGCTTTGAAGGAGACAATATAAATATTGATGGAATTTGTCGTTTTTTTTTTTTGGCTCTCTAACTGAAAGAAACACGTGGTGATTCACGGAACTCTCTTACCGGAAAACGAAATAAATGTACAGCGTGCAATTTAGACTGGTTAGACTGCTTAGGTTAACAAGTATTCTCACCGGTAGGGCTTACATAACAGCAGAGTGGCGCAGTGGAAGCGTGCTGGGCCCATAACCCAGAGGTCCGTGGATCGAAACCACGCTCTGCTAATTTTTTTTTTTTTCAATATATATTGCAATGCATAAAAAGAAAATTCGGAATATAGAATAATTTTTACATCAATGTGAGAGACAGAGGGATGACGCTAATAAAAGTAAATTATATATGAGATGTTCATAGTGCGAGGCAAAGCTGAGGATTATAAGCACAATCGCAAGGAAATTACGTTTCAGTCAAGTGACGTTCAATGTTTTTTGTACCACGGCCGTAAAAGCCTGATTCAGGGTCGAACCAATAAATTTCCGATCGTTCCCCGTATATGTTGTATCCAAAATTCCGGTTCATGTCTCAAATTATGAACTGTTCAAACTTTTCAAAATCTCCACATATTGAAAAAAAATTATAATTTTTAAAATGTAAAATATGTTTCAAAAATATAAACTTTCTTGAGATAGAGTTAGATAAACAATGCAATCTCACTATCTCACTATATTATAAAAATTCAAATCAGCTTCTGGTGGCACCCGAAACCGACAGGGGAGGGGGGGGGGGGGGGGTTGGCGAGCGGAGCGAGGAGGGGCTGAGCCCCCTAGTTTGTTAATACCAATTAACTATAGGTGTTAGTAAAAAAGATTGTAAAGCAGGAAATGTGTATTTTTACGTGCGGAACGACTTTCATTGAACACCGTTTTGTATCTCTAACCGTTGTTGCGATAGAGCCATCTAAACAATCAAATTTATTGATAACAATTAACTATCGGTGTTAGCAAAAAAAGTTATGCAACATCAAATATGTATTTGTGTGTGTGGAACAACTTTCATTGAATAAGTTGTTTCATATCTTTAGCAGTTCTCACGATGCTGCGATATAAACAATTCAGTTTGTTAATAACTAAAAAACCGATGGGTCGATGATGTTTAAAATCTAATCAGGTCTAAGTTAGGCGGAACCACTGAGTATAAGAAAAGGCAAATCGGATAACATACCGAAAGTGTTGCACCGTCAGATACATCAGACATGACGACTTTCATCATAATAAATTTGTACAAACCCCAAATTATTTTCCGGCTCAAGGCCTTTTTACACGGACACTTGGGCCGCACGCGAGGGTTCAATTAACTGACTCCTCGTATTTATTTAAACGCAATATTATTACAAAATAATTAGGCAGCGAAACGTCCCATTACCATGCAAGCACTACCATTATTTCCAATTAATGATGATTACAGTGTAATATGTTCTCACAACACTCCAGTGAAAATGTCATATGAGATAAAAATTTGTTAGCATTTCATGAATGATTATCAAACGAGGGAGACAATGGGCTTGGGTACAAATTCATTTTCCAGGGTCGCGGTCGTTTGTGGGATACATCAGAGATGAAGGCTCATGTACATGGGCATGTGGAAGAGCTAGGCCGTGAAAAACGCAATTTCACCGCTATTCGTATACTAATCGGAGCGTATACATGCAATTTGAAGTAACAGGAGATATATGTGGAGCTGCGGGAATGTGAAGCGAGATTTTTATTTGCGGTTAAAAAATTAAACGCGGGAGATAGAGACGGACATTGGAGGACCAGTTCCCATTTAGTTACATGTTGTGGATTTTTTTTTTTTAATTACCTAGTTTTGCGAGGATAATTGGCAAAACACCTTTTCCATTGATTATGATTATTCCCGGGAACTTCAACCGATACAAGCGTGATATTTTACAGAAAACGTTGGAACTGATAAGTATATTGATGTAAATTAGCCTGTCGCTGCTAGGTGGTAGAAATTATAGTAAATTAGTTGAGTGTTCTTTATATGGGAGAGAAGTTCAATTCAAATTACGGGCGCAGACGAAATTGATTTTTCAGAAAATTTGGAAGAAAAAATCTCGAAGAGTTCCGTAATTTCGCAAGTTCAATCTGGAAAAATTGATAAAAGTCGTGTAATGTATCGTGACTTTGGAAAATATTTATTGTGAAAGTTTCCCGAAAAATTTGAAAAAAAAAATCATTAACCCTTAGCTGCCACACCTCAGTCGAAAAAAATGAGGTGCAAAATACGTATAAGTGTTTTTAGACTTTTAATTGATTGGGTCAGGTTTATTGAACATATATTTAACATTTCCAATGATTTACATTAATGAATTTATAGATGGCGCTTTAAAAAGTAGGCATATATATGAAAGTTCAAACATGAGGTTTTTCAGAAAAAAATTCAATACTCCGTCATTTTTTAATATTAAGGGCTAAAATTTTAGAATTGAACGCCCAAGATACACCACTATTATAAGAAATTAACAGTATATGTCGATCTTTCAAAAAGTTAAAAAAATAAAAAATCTTTGCCAAGCAGCGGATGCTGCCACACCAGGGTGACATGCTATGGCTTACTATGTTATGGAATCATATCTTACATCTATCGACGAATGAAGATATCCATATTTGTATGACCTTCACCGATTGTAGACCTCTAATTTCACTTTTGACCAGCCTGGGCTGATAAGTCACCCCCAGTGGCAGCTAAGGGTTAAACTGAATTTATATGAGGTTGGCCAATGATTAAATAGTTACATATACATTGCCGAGAGGATTTCGCAATTTCAATCCGAATTTCTTCAGAAATTATTTTCAATGTTTTATCTTATTTTTCTATATTATGATACAAAATTAGTTAACGCTTAAGAGGTCGCGCCTCCCCACCGAACGTAATCGGTTGCGTGATGGGCGCCGCGCTGCCGTATATTTCTGAGTGCGGCGTTGCCGGATCCGTATTTGCTCTAACAAGGACCCTTGTAAGTCCAAGGCTCCGTGTAATACGATTTGGTAATCAAAATGTACATTCATTTGCAATAAAAGTTGTATTTGATACTTCGAAGAGGTATCAAATACCTAGACGAAAGCCGGCAACGCCGCGAGAAAATTTTCTACGACGGGAGTGGTCGCATGGTGAGCGTTTCGCAGGAATTCCCTGATTTTTCTCCATTTGAAAATTCGTTATTATTAATTTGGCAAATGGAACAGGGCGAAATGGTGATCATTGACATGATTACATATGAAGTGACTAATACCTACATTGCCTTTCCGTCAAATACAACAGTTTAGCATTTATTCGAAGAATAAGAAAAACTGCTGCGAACTGCACACCACGCGAACCTTCTTGGAACATACAGTGATATTATGGTGGAAAAACCTTTGAACTGATTGAGAAATTTATGAGTAGAGTAAAAACGAAAAAATTTTCACCGTATATTTTTTTCAAAACTTTGTGGGTTTTTTCGAAGCAGGCAAATACCTTCGCGATACTCACGAACTATTCTAGAGGAAGATCAATGAAGATTGTGTTTTTTTTAGATACACAATTGAGCAAAAAACTAGAATGGAATCATGAAGACTTGCAGTAGTTCATTCATGAATCAAATAAATGAATCGATACTGCAAACTAAATGATTGGTTTAAGTTTGACGTTGGTACCGAGAACTAGAATACTCGATCTCCAGCAACTTTCCGATCTCTATCCAGTTGTTAATAAGTGCAAAAACGCGACTCAAAACTTACGAAGTCCCAACGTTAGACGATTTAAAAATAGAGAACATGGATTGTTTTCGATATGACATATCCAGTGGCCGGGTTATTGGGTCACTTCCCTTTCCAGGCGGTATGAAATAATACATGTTGTCATAAGGACGTGAAGCGCGGTCTACCATACGAATGTGCGAGGCACAAGGCGAAACCGTCTGCCCTACCAAACGAGTTTGAAACGGCGCGCAACGGCCGAACGACAAATACTAGTTTTTGTCACGGGCGTACAAAATGTGAGGGAGGAAGTCCAGAGAGAGCGAATCCTCTCTCCCAAAAACTAAAAAACGCGCTTAATGAAATGGTTAAGCAGAAGTTCGTCTGACATTTCATCCTCTTCATCATCCCCAAAAATTTCAACACCCGTTTCATCTTTTTCATCCGAAAACATATTCACGGAATTATTATTCTCATCTGTCTCACGTTCAATTTCATTGTCGTCTTCCTCATCACTGTCCGCAACTCAATTATCCATTTTTATTATTGTTAAATGAGAATTTTTACACAATTTCACTCTTTGCAGACGCAAACTACGTGTTGCTCAGGGGGGTCTCAACGCGACCATTAGAGCGCACTTCGAGCGTTTGCACACACACACCCGTTCAGCCGAGCATTCTGTACAATATTGACGAAAAGTAGCATTTTTACGTATTTAATTACTCATTAAGTAATCGTTGTTTTAATTTGAACCCAGGGCAACAAATTAATAAAAAAAAAACTCCCTATTCGTCGACCTCGCACGATGCATCATTCATTGATACGTATCACGCATTATGCATGAACGTATGAATGAATGAAAGAGTAAGAGTTACAATTGAGAACACTCCCATAAACAACACTACACGTCAATTACCTGTACACCGAGGGATCAATTCATCACTTTCGTAATTGTTACTGAAAAAAGTACAAATCATAAATGTTAATAATGAAATTACGTCGACCCTTTACATTCCTAAATTAGTATTAATGTTTATGTTAGCGCTCTAATGGTTCATTTTGCAGTTGCGATAATCCTCGTACAATTATATTTTATGGAGAAAGGACGCAATCAAATAGGGATCATGCGCCATTTAGTTGCATTTTGCGGTGACAATTTTTACTCCAGCACAAATGAATATGCCGATGAATTTTGCCCATTCACATTGATGGGAACTGACACTCGTTGCATTACAATTAAATTAACGGACAATCGTCCAGTGATAGTGTATTATTTCGCATAGATTATCAGTGTTTCATGACGACGGGGTTCGTGACAAGCCGGACCACACGATCCGCTCATGACACATGACCCTCCATACCCAGGGCCATGTGGATCCCAATAAATGATAACTCCATCTCAATAACGTCGATCGCACCCAGTCAACAAATTCATTCAATTTGAATTTTCGTTGGAATTGTAACATTCACGTGTAGGGTTGCCGCGATGGACGAGAGAATCGAGACAGAATGAGATAATTATAACTCGATGCAATACGACAGGACAATATTCTAATTGTCGCCAAGTCGAGATAATACGAGAGAGATGTGACAAAACACCAGGCGCCTCGAGAAGAATTCGAAAAAAACATTGTTTTAAACCAATCAATTTCACTCACAATCTAATGATTTTTTCGTGAATTTATGGTGATCCTAAGAAATAATAATGATGATAATGAAGTGTTCATGCATTTAGAGCATTCGTCATTCGTTCAATAGTGTGAAAATGTAAAGAAAGAAGTTGGTAGAATTTAATAATACTACCAACAGAAAGATCCACTTTTTGGCAGCATTATATTAATGTGATGGCACTTTTCAATTTTGGTGTTAATGGACACAGGGTTTTCATGGACACTGTGCAAATGTCGCGCTCTTTGTATCTCCCTATATTGCGAAAAGTCCGGATTTTATACAAAAATCACACAGTCCTTATGCCAGAATTTTTTATAAGGCTTCCGTATCATTTGTGCGACATCCTTGCATAAGGTGATACGATGACTTCGACTTATCCGAACACAAGCTTGTGTGTTGTTCGCATAGCCTTGCGTATTCAACACTGAGTATTCTCACGTATCCTTCGGTTCCATGTGGGATGAGATAGAGTACAAAACACAGCATTAAACCGGAATTTTATTCAAATCTGGCGGACAGAAAAACCTCTGCCATATTTTATATAAATTGGATTAGTGCACGCTTACAATCTGCTGAACCCGTGGTTGGTCGCCCTATCAGAGTGGTAGCGACAGACACCATTATTACATTTTGATTGTCAACTGGCAGAAGAAATACATTTGAGAAAATTTATTTTTTCTCATGAAGATGGTGGTCGTATGATTTCCGTTGTAATGATAGATTTTCCTCTTCAGAGTGAGAAAACATTATCTCTACCATCGGACTCTTTGTCCGCGATGCTTTTTGAAGACAATGCAATGAGAGTAATTTTGACTCTATCTTATTTCTTTTACATATTTTTAATTTTTTTTTTTTCAATAATTACCCGCCCACCTCCACCCCCTACGGTGCCAGCGAGGAACATCTAGCCAAAGTGATACACGAAGATGAAAAAAAAAATCTGAAATTCGGATCCAAAGAAAAAATTAATCCAGATTGTAACTCCAAAAGATTGAATCTTGATTCACGAATCAGGTTCTAGAGTCACAAATCTATTCTTGTTTCATAAATTTAACTCTTGAATTAGGCATCACCTGAGTGTTGAACCAAAAGCATGGCTCTAATTTTATTTGGCACTCGTAGAGGGTCACTGCTCCCCCCCCCCCCCCCCCCCATTTAATCTATCATGAGTTTTTCCTAAAAAAGAAAAACAGATTTTTCTGGTCCAACCGCCAATGAATTGTCACCAAAGCTGTCACTGCAGAGATATTTTTTTTTTTTTTTTTTATTTACACTTGGATGCGATTATGCATATGTGGCGACCCTTCCACGGTGCCGATGGAAACCGAATACTTCCCAAACTGTACAGCATTCACTTAGTTTGACCCAATAAATGCAATGCCTACCAGACTTTACATCGCTTGGGTCAATCTACAATTGAAGGAAAACCACGGAAAACCTCAATTTGTACAGCCGTTTCTTTGACGAAACTCCCGTTCGACTATGAATCCCTATGAACTCGAACGCTGGACAATTCCACTCTACTATACCAATCGGAGAGTCCCCAAGCGGGGACTCGATCCGTGGACCTCGTGTGCCAAAGGCCACCGCTCTAACCAATCGGCCATAGCCGTCGGTACTGCAGAGATCTATCATTTCGCTCCTTCACGAGAGCCCCCGAATTCTGTGTCTCTCGGTCAATGTATACAAATGCCTAGCAAAGATACCTTGACAAACTCAGCTCTAATTACTCGCTTGGGTACCTCACCCCAGTTAAATCCTCATTTCATTACTTTGGATAATGAACAAAGCGGTTGACATAGCACATCCTGAGGTAAAAGTTTGTTTGATAGCGTTGCTCAAAAAACTTGACTTTTGACATTTTGCCACGTTTTTGTCAGGCTCTTCTTCTCCCAGCTTCTTGTTGGAACTAATTATCTGAGATTCTCCAACGGCAATTTCTTAAGAGGTGTGGGTAAAGTTTCTAGATTGAAAATGTAAAATTATGATAAAAAAGGATCATTGGAATGGCGAATAGTCTCCAGGGAGGATCCTTTTAATTTTAATGTTTTCATTAGCTGCTTCAATGGGCGCTGATATGGGTTAGTTTGCCATGTCATCCCCATGCCTCTCGGGGGTCGGGATAATTCCTCCTTTTTTTCATCTTCGTATTGAAGCATATTTCACCCCTCGTGGGAACGCGCAATACACTATCTATATTTCTTTTTAATTTTCTTATGGAAATAAGGCTTTGACTTCTCGAAGGGATAACTGGCAATAAATTGAGTTATCTTTAGATATGGCATACACCAGATCTATTTATTGACCAGTATTACAAATGTATTATTACAGAATTTCTGCACCGTGGACGCTCTGCGTCAGCGGACAGTGCAAAAATAAATAACGAAAGTGTCATGTTCACGGTTACAGATGGAATGGTAGGATATGACCTTGGTCATTAGGAAGTGCTTACATATCGAAATTTTTACGCTCAAAATTCGTACATCAAAATTAACGCAGCAAGATTACCCACCAAACACTGTTTCAATAAGCGCCATTTCAAAATTTGAAATTTCAAATTTCAAAAATTTTAAATTTCAAAAATTTCAAATTTTAAATTTCAAAAATTTCAAATTTCAAAAATTTCAAATTTCAAAAATTTCAAATTTCAAAAATTTCAAATTTCAAAAATTTCAAATTTCAAAAATTTCAAATTTCAAAAATTTCAAATTTCAAAAATTTCAAATTTCAAAAATTTCAAATTTCAAAAATTTCAAATTTCAAAAATTTCAAATTTCAAAAATTTCAAATTTCAAAAATTTCAAATTTCAAAAATTTCAAATTTCAAAAATTTCAAATTTCAAAAATTTCAAATTTCAAAAATTTTAAATTTCAAAAATTTCAAATTTCAAAAATTTCAAATTTCAAAAATTTCAAATTTCAAAAATTTCAAATTTCAAAAATTTCAAATTTCAAAAATTTCAAATTTCAAAAATTTCAAATTTCAAAAATTTCAAATTTCAAAAATTTCAAATTTCAAAAATTTCAAATTTCAAAAATTTCAAATTTCAAAAATTTCAAATTTCAAAAATTTCAAATTTCAAAAATTTCAAATTTCAAAAATTTCAAATTTCAAAAATTTCAAATTTCAAAAATTTCAAATTTCAAAAATTTCAAATTTTTAAAATTTCAAATTAAACTTCAAAACTGCTGACAATTACATACATAAGTGAAAAAAAAACCAAATTCATATCGACCTCGATATTTCGCTGGTGTGAACTGTGACGTAGGAATATTGGTCCGTTACCGCTCAGCGCAAAAATAAACTCGGCGATAGTGATGTTCAAGTTTACACATAGAAATGTGGGTTGAGAATACGTCATCGGTTACTCCGAAATGTTTGTTGTGGGAGTGTCATAAAGCTGTCGACTTGATGTTTTGGGGAAAGCGTGAAATCACGTTGTAAAAGAATTCCGGGAGTGTATCATGCAAAAATGTCAGTATGTGATTCCGGTGAATAATACTAGAGACCGATCACTGTGAGTCACAGAAAAAGGTTATGGACTATATACACAAGGGAAATTGATTCATTCAACATTTATTTCATCCGGCCGAGATATTCCTCTATTTAAGAGTGAATAAAATCTCATTGAATTGAGATATTCCCAGTAGAGTCGAATAATTATCCTCCTCTGCATTATGAATAATTCATAAATGTCACCTAAAGATATATTTTGCATAATTTCGTAATGAATCTCTTGGGAATTAAAAAAATTGTAGAGCCGTAAAACCGAGCATAAAACCCTTTATCTGGGATTAGCGCGCGTTACTACAAACGTTCTAAATACTCCACATTCTTCGACTACCTTGGGTACACTTGCTGGACAACAATTCACCATATATTTACAGAAAAATTTAGTTTATGTTAGAAATTCCGGAGCAATCCACATTTCGCCTTCACCAGTAATTCAACTACCACGTTTCATACACACGATTAACATGAGTTTAATACTTCGAGTTAACCACAACATTTTTCTCATATACACATATCCAGAAATTCGTAAAATTCTTCAAAGATTAATGGATCCAGCGTCGATTTCTCTTTAATGAACGCTGAATTTGAAGGGCATATTATGATCACCCCTAAAAACGCTTCTTTCTGGCGATCACGTCGTATGAATACGTGTGTGGGTGAAGGTGTCTAGGTATATTCGTATGCATGTGTATAGCTTTGATTTTAGCCCTCCACTGGGCGCACTATGACTGAGTCGCGGCGTTTTTCCATTTTTCCAGGTAAACCCCGTAGGTGGAAAATCTATGAAAGCTGGTATTCCTCGTTTCAAACATAGTGAACACATTTCAAATTGGTTGGGAGCTTGTAGCTATATGTAGATGAATCACCCGAAATTTTCGAGTACCAGTCCGACTTGAAATACCTCGTGAACTCGCATAATGAGCGCAGCGCCGCCTTGTTTTTTTTTTAAACATTCTAATTTCATGAAATAATGATGTTTCATTAATTTTTCTCGTCACAGGGGTTTTTACTTGTGAAAATATTATGCATTGACACATAGATATACATTTGGAAATACAAATTACTCCGACTCGAAACCTGCAAGTGGCGGCGCGGTGCTCCCCATGCGACTAAACTCGGATACTAATGTCACGCAAGCTTAGGAGGATTAACTATTTATCTTTGCAATTTGATTATCAGGTCCATACGTTCAAGTTTGTTACAAAATGTTTTTTAATTGCCAACAATATCTTACTGGTATATTGAAGAGATTTTCAGCATGAGAAACATCCACGTTAACTTTCTGTATTTACCTCGAACCCATAAATTTTTTACCTCAATTAGTACTTGACGGTTTGAGGTCACCATACATTTTGTAGAACTGATGTACTTCTATATTGATTCACAGAACTAAAAAATGACCAAAGCATACAGGAACTGAAATTTATTATCAACTCTACTTTTTCGAGTCTGCCGTTTGACCAGAGGAGTCAATAACGATTTTCTGTTTACGATTCCCATCAAACACAAATGTCAAAAAAATGGATGAATAAAAATGCCCTTTCAACTCATACCTGGATTTATTAGCTCGTACGAGTTGAACATCGACTTGGTGAATTGCAAACATAAGATTTACTGATTTGATACTACATGCAACACAGCAGATTGCAAATGCCGTCCATGTGGGGAGCGCGAAGTTTTCTCGCCCACGCTACTGTGCAACCACCAGTGCACTTCATCTCCTCATTGAAACTTCCATTTGGAGATGGAATACATAGGATATTGAAATTGACAAAAAAGTGCACTAACTTCATTAACTTTGCGATAGGGAAATTGCTTGTTTTGTTCCCGACCATAACAAATTGATTTTTCATCAGATCTTCGCGTTGCAAATTTTAATTGCATTCACACTGTGTGTGTGTGTGTGGTTGTCTTATGTGTGTAGTCGTGGGTGTATTTGTGGTTGATTTATGCCTACTAGAAGAACTGCCTTACAATATTTTATCTCAAAACCACTGGATGAAAAATAAATTAAACTTATGAGAAAAATCCTTTTCGGTGAACATTGCAGATCAGTAATTTTTTTTGAGCGATCCCAATGAGATACACTCATTTAACACCAGTTATTCTTTAATAGATTCGTTCGCCCAGTCACTGGATTTCGATTCATCGGTGGAGTTAACCGAACCACAAAGGAATATAATACTTTCAATCAATGGGGATCCACTCAATGGATCCTACTGATTCGACGAAGTTTGAAAAGTTCAAACATCACGGTACCCAGAATGTTTATCAGTGCTTCATATCCAAATGCAAATACGGAGAAAATTGGGATGGATTTGAACTGAGATATCAATTTTCCTATTATTTCACTGAAAACCTCACCAGCTATTGATCTACGATAAAAATACGGTCTACGTCTCCGCATGATTGAATGCTCCGTACGTTGGTGACTCGACGCGTCCAGTAGGACCTGCTCACGCAGTTCCGTTTTCACTCTCCGGCCATTGTGCCTCCATATTAACTTCACAAAATTCTTTTCGTTGCTCTATTTTGTCCTAAGAAATTGACTCTCAAAGCATTCCATAAAACCACAAGGCGAACCATTGTGAATGTAATACTAAACTTTGCCTCACAACTTTACTCGCAACACGATCCAACTATTTTTAGTCGTGAATCAAATTTCAAATCGTTCAATAAAAACTTCAATCACCCGATAAAAAGTCGAACCTGCAAAAACTTCAAGGTGTTTTCTGGGAAGAAATATTGAATATTTCAGCCATTCTGCTGCTTCCATAATCCTCGAAAGAAAAATCTAATGCTCCATGAGTAAAATAATTTTTCTCATAACTCAAGAACACAAGCATCTCCTCCAGAAAACTCGACGTACACGAGATATTACGCGCCCATAAATCCGTCATTTCTGTGAGAAAAAGAAGAAAGGGAGGCCATTTACGGAAGAACAAATAGTAGCGTGACGTATGAATCAAGGCGATCGTTGCGGAAGGATCGGGCGCGCGGAACGGTAGTGCATAGTGTCATACACACGCTACAGCTATGCCTCAACCTCTCAGTTCATCGTTTTTCCGGACTAAAAACAGTCGAAACGAGCATTCCAGACGAATCCGATGAAAGCCATCGATGCTTACCCACAGGATCTGACAACCGGTGTGACTGGGTGAGAGAGCACCGGAAAAAGAGGCAGCAGAGACATTAAGTGCGCGCAACACTACCGTATATCGAGTGTTTCCATATAGCTAGGCCGATAAAAGCCCAAAATGGAACTTACTTCGTGGGTTCAAATACCATGTCCGACGACTTAATTCAATTTTATTAAATTTAATAACACCCCGACACCCAACAGCCAAAAGGCCAATAATACGGTCACAATGCAAGGTTATACAGTAATACAAGATGAAGAAAAAAGCAATATACTCGTGAAATAAAGGTAGTCAATGGGCTGATAATAACAGCAGGTGTATTAGAGGAAATTAAGAAAGTAATAAGCAAATAATGAGTAAATTTCACGGTACCATTAGGGTAAAGGCCGAAGCTGTTGCGCGAGGGTTTTGATACTGGTATGAATTTTGGAGGAAGAAGCGAATTTAATGCGGTTCGTCAATGGGAGAGTGATATGCAGCATGGAGCAGCATTGACCTCAAATGTAAATATTGCGGTAAAAACTATTGGTACATATTATTACGATTGAAATTTATTATTGATTATTCTTGTTACGGTCCTGAACTTTTTGAAATTATTGTAATTTCAGAGTTTTTAAATTTCTTGAGAATTTTGAAGCTCTCACATCTTCTACAACCCTAGAATTTTTGTAGGCTCTGAAATGCTTCCAATTCTGAAGGAAGTCAATGAAAATAAAATGGAATCCATTGCTCACATAGTCACATTATTAAATGCCGTGGATATTACCGATGATAGATTTATCCCGTTTTATAAGGGACCACAATATTTTGTACCATACCATTCTGGTGTGATATTTTGTCTGTCAATATTCCGATTGTGTTAAACATCTGTAACCAGGAAAACTTTTCCGAGTAACGAAGGAAAGTTTCCGACAGTTAAATTCGACAAATGGCAAAGTTATCGTGAAACTCCGATTTATAGTCAGCATCAACAAATTGTACGTAATGCAAGAAGAACTAAAGGATCCAAGGGATTTTGTGCGGTTTAATGACGGAAATCACGGTATATCATTCGGCCGACTTTAATCGCCGCCTGTTGCAATCCGACAAATGACACCTAGTAGAGTTCTTCAGAGCTAAGTTGAAAGAATATCGTGGTATGAAATAGATTACGTCACACGCTCTTCATCGAGGATTACAATCGCATTTTCCACAACAGTACTTGACAGCTCTATTGCTTCTCCATATGTTATGTCATGTCATTCAAAACCATGAATATACCTATAACCTATATACACTTATAAAACCATGAATGACCCTATAACAAAGTGGCAGGTGCATTCGTCAGGAGCCTCGGTTTTCAATAAATATCTTAGAATCTAACGGCTTTAAGATAATCTTCATAAAAATTTTTTGTAGATCAATATTGCCCCTCCAAAAAGTTTCATATGGAATTTTCGGTATCTTCCCTTATTTCTGAGATATTCCTCAAGAAACTAGCGTGGAGCTAAGATAACTTACCTCGCTCTATCACTTTTCTACAGATGCACACTTTGCAAGCCTAGTCGCCTAACCCAGTATTTAAAAGTTTTTTCAAATTAACGTGACTATATATTTGTATTCCTATGAGGGTTAATGGATGGCCATTTTAAATGTGTTTGATGAATGAAGCCCTTCTAAACAAATTACAGTGATGCTTCTATCATACCTATGGATATTTCCTGCTAAATCTGCCACCATGGTGATCCACGAATCCCATGTTGAAATTATGGCTAAAACTGGATTTTGTGATTAAATTTCATCCAGAAACGAAAAATTCCAAACTGCCCCTCGCATAACAAAAGTAAATGGAAAGAATTGAAGAATCTAGGAATGTTCAATTAAAAAAAAGTGATGTAAATAATTTTTTTTGTTGAGTTGTTTGTTCACAAGATCAATCATTGAGCATTTGAGCTGTCAGCAACAATATTCAACGAACGAGTGATGATCCACACATATCTGCCAGAATTCTCAAATCCCATGTTTTGTTTTAACTTTCCGATCTAGGGGAAGTTATTGTAATCACCCCGAAAACCAAAAGTGAAATTTTCACTTTTCTCGATGCTTAACACCATGCTGACACGTTTTCTAAGGCATGTCCCTATGTGTGTGTGTCCGTCTGTGGACATAAAAACTTTGTCCAACGTTTCCTGGAGGACCAATGGACCAATTCCCAGGTAGAATGATCCATCTTGACGATGGAAACAAGACTGATTCAAGATGGATCATCGAGGCTGGATGATCCAGTCTGGAACTGAGGTTTATTCGGTGGTCGAATTCAATGTTGACTCAAGACTGAACATCAATACTCGATCGAGTTTCGGTCAAGGTTTGATGTAGCCTAAATCGAGGTGCGGGTATTTATTGAGCACTCCAGTATGGAACCCACCTTCATTCTGGGTCCAATTCAAGGTTGATTCAAGTCTCAATCAATAAACAGTCAAATGAATATATACATGAATATAGATAAATCGTAGTTGATGCTGTATCTATGTTTTTTTTACTTAATTCTCACGAATACATACTGTACGATGCGTCACTTTCATGAAACGCATTTGAATTAACAAATTTTTACGCGAACATTATCGATGATGAACATGAATGATGTAACAGGATCATATATATATGTTTATATCTGTCTTTTATTATGAATAATTTCGAAATCCCACATTTTATGACAAAATTCCACAATCTGTCGACACGAGTTTCACGAGGGCTTACACGGAAAATATTATGGAAATTTCATCCGAAAAGTTTGAAAAATTCAAAAATTGCATAACATTGATTTCTTTTTTAAAATTGAAAGAAAAGGCGGTGTTAATTTTACCGTTTCAAAGGACGTATTAGTTACGCGTATGCTTTGAATGAGAAAAGGGTCACTGAGCCTCCCACGTGACTGGCACAGAGCGAACTACCCAGAGCCTCGCTCCGGTAGGTGGCGTATATTTTCTATTTTCGAAATTTCTTGTTCTAATTTATAAACAGTTGTATTTTTTCTTCAACCAATATCGCCCCGCGGCATTTTGGAAAGTTCTTACACAATATGATACGTGCTGATGATTCTGAACATATCGATTGAACTTCATGAAATAAAAAATCATTAGAGTGGTCGAGTTGACATGGAATGACCAAATAGGCATTTATATCCTCGTCGTAGTGCCACAATTTTATTTAAAAAGACACACCTGCGTGAATTATATGCAAATTAATTGACGAAGTCCTAGCTTGTATCACAATTTGTGTTGTCACTTAAGCCGCTTTGATTCTACAAAGGTGAGGTAGGCTTGGTCTCAGGACCTGTGAGTCACTAGTTCACAGCCCAACCCACCAAGTCGTCGTAGGGCCCAAATATTCTAAACCTATGACGAACATGTAATTGGACAGTCTTCATGCTGATAGATTCAAGAAAAGCGCTGGCATGTAGTTATGCTCTCCGAATATATTTACCAATACAGGCAGACATGTCAGTGTTTAGTCTAACTGTTGATATGTCAATGTTTGCAATTCGGATATAAACTTCATATGTACGAAGCTCTATTGACTGTCTCACTGAGTTTGTATTATCATGATAGACTTAAACGGCCAAAATCACGCTCCTGAAGTTTTTCACCTTTTTTTGAACTTGAAACATAATTATTTGAAGGTTGCTTTTTAACTTATCTGAAATTTCGCGAAGAATAACCGTGTCAATTGCACTGTACAGTTGTCCAGAGGGAACCATAACGTAAGTAATAATCAAGACCTTATGTCATACAGCAGACTTTGATAACCAGAGAACATAAATTTGACAAAAGCACATACGAAACTGTCAGTAACTAATATTTAGAAGCACTTCCCTACACTTTTTCGTCAAATAGCTCATGCATTCGATAATCTACACCAAACCGTAAGGATTACCGTCCACGAATTGGATCACTCCTTTTCTTAATGAAATAATAACAACAATTGTTTATCACGATAAATTCGTAGTGTGATTGTAATTGCTGTTGCTCCAGCGTGGAACAACGACGTTGTCATCCGCGAATTTGTGAATTTCAAATCATTTCAAATGGTTGAATTAGATGTGGGATGACAGTAGAACTGTCATAACTTGGTCCCACTTGTTGTCATGGTCATGAGCCGCTCCGTCATGCGACAGTCACATAACAAGTAACACATAAAATCATTCGTCTCAACTTACCTTTTTTAAACTGTCAAAAGACCAGAATACGCCAATATTTCCGATACAAATATCCGACCACTTGTCTTATCACTCGATGCTTTATGCCTGTCGCGAGTTTGTTTATCTTTCACTAGGCCAAGGTTTAACCAATTCCGCAACACTTGGTAATTAAAAAAAAAAAAACAAACTTCTGGGGGCGATCAATCCAGTGTCACTGGTTATCAATGAAGTGTATCACCAGCCCAGATAAAGTCGCAATAACGAATATTCAAAATAACGCGGGAAACTGTCACTAGTAACCAGAGCGGAGGAGAATCACTGTGTACCGTTCATCAAGAGCGCCGGAGCCAAACTGACGGGAAAAGTCCGCCACGCTGACGAGAGCGTACACAAGACCGGTAAAGGTATAAATATGTGCGCGCGCTGCGTCGATTCCTAGAGTCTTCAACTACTGTTACAGCAGTCAGTGGGCACCGCGGGATACATTGGAACATTATACCTGTTTTCCTCTCATCAGAGACAGGAGTATGCAGCAAATCGCCCGCGCACTTCATCGATGATTATCCAATTTTCGGTAAATCATACGCACATTTTCTTGTTCATGTTTCAGGTCGTAAATGAGGATTTTATGGAGTTGTGAAGTTTGTGGGATTCGCCTTGAAAACTTACCGAAGTTTGCCATTAATCACGGCGCCGCTTGGGAGGTTTTACAAAAAACGGAGATAAGTGTGTAAGAAGTAAGATCCTAACGTGATTTTTTTTCTATCTGGTCATTTTATGAGCGATCTTAAAATACGGGGAATACACGAATTGGAATAGTTAAATATTCAATGTGAAATAATTTGGACTATGAATGGTGCATACCATGATTAAATGACTGAAGAATATCAATCTTAAATTGAGGTGAAATGTCTTGGACGGTTGATACTTTTTTAACCTGTCAGTAGTCGCTCTATGAGACCTTATCTCACCAAAATTTTCATGTTATTGGAAATATGTTTGAAATGTGAATTATTCAAACGAAACTTGTTTAATACCTCAAGTAACGCTGTCAGTTCATTTACGGAGACATAAAAAATATTTATGTGACATAGGTAAGTTGATAGCAATTATCTTCGGTACGTCTATTAGAAATCAAATTTTACATGCAAACAGGAGATCAAAAGCTATGTTTCTTCCACCTTTCGAAAGCTAATAAACCCTGTACAAATTCAGGTATTTAGGAGTATATGAATTAAACAGAGGGTAACATTAATTGCGAATGCTTCACGGACTTCATTACGATATGCAACTTGAAGTAACAATTCTTTTCCGAAGTTGAAGATACTGTTAATCATCGATTCCGAAAAAATGAGAACTTTCAGTTTTCCCATTTGGAGCAACCATCTTTTGTTTTTTCTGTAATTATCGCATACATATAAAATTTTCAACAATGGACGGAATAAGCCAACACTCAAAACTTATAGAACTACGTAAGTTATGACAACTCGAACAATTGTCATACTCTTGAAAACCAAACCCGAATCGATATCGCAAATATCGATATTGGATTTTAATCCGTTGTTACAATTTTCGCCACAAAATGCCATTACGTTTTGCATGCCATAATTTCCGAGAGGTTCCGACTCTAACGATGTTCGTTTATGTGTATGTATTTTCTTGAATTTTCTTGAATAGGGATAAATAGAGATAGAGACTAGGATTGTCAGCAAAGGCGCGGCTGCGCGCGCATTTCGGTGTGACAAAACTCCGAGATATATCAATTGTTTATCGATATCAGATGTATCTCCTTTTTATCATAGGAATCCCTATATTCAGAATACTAATGACCGACTGTTACGAAAATTTATATTGGTTATATGATTTATGTTTTCCAAATTAGAGGTAAACTGAACTTGGAAGGTACGTGACGATTCAACTTTTTCGAGCAAGTTTCCATTTCTTATGGAGAAAGTCTGTAAAATGGCTAGCTCTTATAAGTGATCGCTGACCGCTCGTTAAATCCATCATAAATTCACTGCACCTTTTCACGCACTATGAGTTACAAGTCTATTAACTGGCAGTCTACACCTCCACAAGCTCTTGTAACAGGATGGTCGGGTTTATGATGGAATCCCTCTTCCGCTTGCGTTGTACTGGTATCGCGACCCGCTTATGCCCTCATTCTGTACGTACCGCCCATAATACTCACGGAATGTTTCTGCTATCAGTCAGAATCCGTAAGAGAACGAGCGAGGGTCAAGGTAATGGTTTCGAGACATCCGCAAACCATTGTATCACGCAAACGTTTAGACATACGGAAAAAACGTCAATCCACGCCGTCCTCAAAATGCATATATCAAGGTAATGAACAAACTTTACTCGATGCGATTTTTTGCTATAAATGATTGTTCTTTTCCACGATAGAGTGTAATAATCTGCTACGGCGAGAACCGGTGATGATAGCAAAAACCCCTAGATTGAAACTCGTTCGTTTCCTGAAAATAACCATTTCATTTTTCATAATTTTGATTTCTTAGTTCAGGTTAGACTACTTTATGAGTCAGGCACATTTCAATTGATTATCAACGCATTCAGCCACTCTGCATTTGAAATTTTCGAATTAGATTTTGTTCCAAGTATTTCGAAGAAAAAAAAGTGTCTAAGTGAATAAGGAATGTTGCTGTCTTAAAAAAGAACAAATCCCATCTTATTAATTTCCTCGTATCTTCAGTACTATCACGGTAAATAAAAAGGTCGCCAGTTGCGGTCAACCTGCGCTCTAACCACGCCATTTATTCATGTATCAGTATCTCCACGAAGACTGACGATACTAAGAAAATGCTTGAAACTAAATTTACTTGGTTTGCGAAGAAAACTTTATTTTCTTCGCATTTTGCATTGGTCCATGGCTCGACTAATCTATTTGTATCTGTTGGCGAACATATATTTTTTCAAGCTTTCGTAAACATCGAACAGTTACGGGTAACTCAGCGGAGATAGGTGCGGCTGAATCAAACTCTCAAGCGCCATCGACAGGTTCTACTAGCGCGGGCTCTTCAATCATGCAAGTTGAGAAAAAAACATAGTCCATACAGTTCTTTCGTATTTGCAACTGTTCTTGAGAGAGGATGGTATCAAATTAATTACTTCTATGCCACATAAAGACCTTTTGATTTCTGGATAGTCTCAATCATATTCAGGGTGATCCTATACCACGCCCACACAGACACACATACACACACATCATCGCGGGAAAACACCTATTCACGCTTCAGCTCATCTTTGAGAATGTTTTTAACAAGATACGGAAATGGATGGACTCGATTGGTCTACAACTTGCAGAGCATAAGACTGAGGCACTACTCATCACGAGTCGAAAGAAACTGGAAACAATCACGCTGCAAGTCGGCGAGCACGAAATAACTTCCCAGCCCTATATATGGAACCTAGCAATTATGATTGATGCCCGACTCAGTTTTAGACAAGTCCAACATGCAAGCAGTAAGGCGGGTGCAGTGAGGACTGCCCTTGCAAGACTCATGCCGAACATTGGAGGACCAAAGTAGAGGAGAAGGCTCTTGTTATCATCAGTTGTCACATCGGTATTAACATATGATATCCCTATATGGACTAATGCACTACAAAGTCAAGCAGCACGACGGCAAGGTGTTCCAGTGTACAGGCTGAGTGCCCTTAGAGTAGCTGGCGCATACCAGACAGTATCCAACGAAGCCGTGTGTGTCATTGCTGGGATGATACCTATTGAAGTTCTAGCGGAGGTGCGTAGGCGACTCTACATACGCAAAACATCAACTGAGCTAACCCCAGTGGAATTGAAGCCAGAAAAACGTAGCCACAGCATCCAGCGATTGCAGCTACAGTGGAACGCCTCGAGCAAAGGCCGGTGGAGTCATCGACTTATTTCGAAGCTAGATGCTTGGCTTGACCGATCACATGGACAAGTCAATTACTACCTAACCCGGATGCTCTCAGGACACGGGTGCTTTCGGGAATATCTTCATAAATTCAAGCATGAGGATTCCCCGAATTGCCCAAAGTGTCCGACATTTCAGAAAAACGCGAAGCATGTTCTCTTTGCGTGTCCGCGTTTCGACGTCCAACGATCTATATGGGAAAAGAGCTCAGGCAAACCCATTAACGCTGAAAATCTTGTGGAGGTTATGCTGTCATCAGAGGCAGCATGGAACGCGACAAGCTATTTCGCAATGGAGGCTCTGCAGGAGCTGCGCCACGAGGAACCGTTTCGGAAAAATCCGGAGTAAACGGAGGATCTTCTTAGCCTGAACGACCGGAAAGGATTCGCTACTGAGGAAGCCGCGGCGGTCAATAAAGATTTAATAAAAAAAAGGGAGGAAAGAGAAAGAAGGAAGCGTGAGGAAGGAGGTTGGCTTCCTTCTTTCAGTAGTAACAGTTAAGATGTATTGGGGCATACTTTAATGCCATTAAAACACCAGTTATGAATCGAAAGGACAATTTACAAATTTGGAGTCATTACGATATCTTCCGAAGTTCGGGAAGTTAAAAAAATCCGATTGTCGTCACAAGTGTTCCACGGTATCTGACATATTAACATTGTAGACTACCGGAAAGACCTGAGTGCACACGAATTTTTTGCTTGAAATTTATGTAGCTTCATAACGAGCGCGTTAGTCTACCTCCAAAGAATAACGTAAAACTTCAAACGCATTTTACATTCAACATTCAACACTATGTTCGTAATCCAAAAACACCATCGGTCCACCATAAAACAGGTTTTCAAGTCTAAAACCTACCTGAGATTGTTTCATATTTTTTGAGATGGGACGGGAATAGTATATTACGACCCAAGGCCAGAAAGTTTGATTTCCTGGCGTGCGTGATATCACGTACGGCAAGAAAGCAAACTTTCGGACCGTGTGTCGTATGCTATTTTTCTTTCTCCCCACCCGAAAGTACGTTCAACAATAAATGTATCAATTTTGAAATGTTGACGATCAATCCAACGATGAATACTTTTGTGGCCTGCCCGCGCACGCCTCTCGTCGGTCACCTTGCGAACTACATGCCCGCCCGACTTTTGCAAAACCGAGGTTTTTGCTGGTCGGGGCGGGCAAAAAGTAAAAATGCATGAAAAAACATAAAAACGTCGAAAAGAAAATTAGAATGCCGAAATCACTTTTTATAAGCATATTTTCCTTCCAACATTGACCTCTTTGTCGAAATTTCTAAACATCGCGATGAAGAATCGCTCATTTTTCAGGTTAGGTCAGTCTCTTCATTCGCCGGCGGGGAACACTTTTAATTTACTCTACTTTTTAACTTCCCGATCCCAGAGGGAAGTTATTGTAATCACCCCGAAAATGAAAAGTGGAATTTTCAAGAAATTTTCACTTTTCTCGATGTTTGATATCATCCGGACACGATTTCAGAGAAGTGGCCGTATGTGTGTGTGTGTGTGTGTGTGGTCAAAACTTTGTTTAACGTTTCCGACGGGACCACTGAACCGATTTATCTTTTTTTTTTCTGTTCGACGCGTCCTGCTGGTCTCCAGGTCTGAAAGGAGCGATTTGTCGAAAAACTGATTCTTTCAATTGTTATTAACAAATTGAATTGTTTATGTCGCTCTATCGCAAGAGGGGTTGGAGATACGAAAAAAAATGGTGAATCAAAGTTGTTTCCCGCAAAAAAATACATATTTAATGTTTTATGCCTTTTTTTATTAACACGCATAATTAATTATCTTACACGGAAATTCGAACTTGAACTTTTCATTTTTTCTTCAATCGACGTGTTTCGCTAGTGTTCAGGTCTGGAAGGAGTAAAAATTTGATACAACAATTCCTTCAATTGTTATTAACAATTTCAATTGTTTAAAACGCTCTATCACGAGAACGGTTGAAGATAAACAAAAAAGTTTGTAATGAATCTTGTTGCTCACATGAAAATACACATTTTATATTTTATGTGTTTTTTGCGTAACTGTCATAATTAAGGTAATATCGTTTAATTAATTAAACACACACACACACATCGGGAAGTTATTGGTCTGGCCCGTCGAGGGCCACACCCACATCCCGTTTATTCAAAATCAACTCGTTTTATCCAATATTATTTTATCCACTAACGAAATTAATGCATAATTTAAAGAAATTTTGTTCCACAGGAGCACTGGCGACATGAACCTTTTATGCGTATATATTATACAGAGAAAAAGTGGCTTCGGAATTTGACACGTTCGGTCGCGATTTGGACACTGACATATATCATGCGCATGCGTAAGCAAGAGTCGGGGAGCTTCGGGTGGAGATCCGAAGTTTACTCTTTCGTTAGCAACTCTCGCCTGCAAACGCGAGCCACAAAAGTTTTGTGGCCAATCACAACGTTTCTGCGTCGAGAAACTCCAGAAAAGCCGTCCTTTCTGGCGTTTCAGACCACGGTGGAGAGCGTACTTTTGGGTCGGGGAGGCAGAAAAAATATTTTGCAAAGACAAAAATGTTTGCACTGGAAAACTAAAAAAAAAAATTTTCCGATTAAATATCCATACCAAATACATATCTTTAGATATTTATACCTCCCTTTGATCAGCGATGGAGATGCATGACTCTTCCATATCAGCACCATAAAATCCCGGAGTTTTCCCGGAGAAACTTATCAATTTCTTGAAAATTCCTCATGCTGCCAATAAATCATCAATTTTGCTTAAGTTTGCAAAAAATCAACTAAACTCAAACGTAAATAATAAATCTGGTTTTTGCTCAGGGTCCAGATGCAGAAGGTTTTCTTTATGAAGACATTCAGTAGGTGTGTAATAAAAAACTATAAGACAAAGATAATAAACCAGTAACAGACAGAGTGTTTATTTTCCCTTCTATTCATCGTTTTTGAACATTCTTCTGTGGGCGGAATTTTGGCCGTGCTAAACTGTCCTCAGATGGGCTAATTGCGATAAGAAATCGGATTGAATATGTCGTTTCGACCATTTCCGTAAATCTATTTCGTTTCTGAAAATTATGAACTTTTTAAAATTATTTCGCACTTCAATCAATATATCTCACTGGGTACATTGTACGTCCTGGCGCAGTTTATATATTTAATAATTATTGAGGCTCTTTTCTTGGTCAACGCCCAACAATTACACTTTTTGCGGCATCAGAACGGTAGATTGAGGTGGCGGCAAGAAAATAAAAATATCGAAGGAAAGCGGAATGGAATATTCCAGATATTCAATAGCCAGTCGTAACCTTTTTTAACGAGCGAAATTCCACATTGTCGCGGTGACTACAGAGAAATTTACTCTTGATGAGATTGGAACCGGTGTTTACCTCGGAATATACCTGTCAGAAATTCAGCAATAAACCGTCCAATCTTGGGACTTTTAGATTTTCCTTAGTTCAGTGAAGCAAAGAGTGGTAGACTGTAAAAGAAGGTGGATTTGCATTATTTTTATTTTACTTCGCGGGAGTGAAAATTATTTATTTTCCTCTGGAAGTAGAGAAATATTCTTTCTCAGATCTGCAGGTTTTAGAGTTTTTGCAATACTTCAACAAAATGGATATACGTGTTTGCGTGTGTGTGTGTTCAATGAATAGTGTTCCGCTCCCCCAAGGTCTGTAATCACGCCTAAAGCAGACCGCTGCCCGTGTTAAATTGGAAGCGACGTTACTTCAACTGAACATATGCCCCTATATTCCTAATTTTTTTTTACATTTGTCAGATCTTAATTTGAAGTTGATTTTGTTATAAGTGAAATGGAAAAGCTAAAAATTTGTGCTATTTATATTGAATGAGTGAAGACATAGGAGTGAGGTTTCAAATTTCGCTGATGAACGAATTTTTTTTGCTGGCAGTTGGACCTAAAATAACTGGCACTGAATAGGTTACGTACGTTACCATTGTCGTATTTGGAAAATATAAAATGTGTGACTGGTGATGTTCCTGCATGAATGGATACCATGCGGGGGATAAGTTGATTCTCCATTATGCGTTTTATGGAAATCTTTTCCGTGGGTGAAAGAGAATAGGGTGAACAGCGTTATAAAAGGGTTTAGGAAATGCGAATGGGGAGTTACGAGGCCTCGTGCTGACTGGCTATTGTTGAAGGATTGTTGCTGATTTTTTTCTTTCATTCTGGTTTTTCAATATCAATGCAGAGGGATCAGCCATTATCAATAATAGTGTTGGAATATTGTGAGGCAACATTTGGATTCTCATAGCTCCTACTACCAAAAGATTCAAAAAGATGAAATCATCTGATTAGCACCTACCGTGCATGGAAGCGAAATTATACTTGATTCTAGGGTATTCCATATGGTAGATACAATATGTTTAGTCAAGTATATTGTTATTTTCTCCTGAGGAGTACAATACGGAGGGATGCTGGCAAAAACAACAAACCCCCGCACACATACATATTGTTCAAAATGATTTAAAAATGCTCTAAATACCTTGAAAGGTGAAAATATTATAAAACATCGAGTTTTCATTTTGGCAACATCTATAGTTTGTAGCATATAATATAATTAATTATCTGGAAACACAATGTTGTTTTCATTTACGTAGCGCGTGAAACTCCCCCCCCCCCCCCCCCCCCCCCCCGCCCTTTGTAACAAACAACATTGTTCGCGATTCGTGTGTAAACTTTTTTGTTGCAGTTTCGAATGCATTCCTCAACTTTACATCGGACCGCAACCTCTCTATCGCCAAAGAAGCAGTTACGCGAATTACCTTCTTTCCGTTCCCTACGTTCTGGTAATCTTCGTGGAACTCTTCACTGGTCTTCTGTCAACGAGAGTCGCTTCGATCATTTACGACGAGAATAGGGCCCCCCGTTGTTAGTGGCATATTAACAGTACAAGATAAACAACTCAGGGTGGATACTTATCGCACATGAAAATATATTTCCATTGCAATCAATGTGATCACACATCCTTCTTTAATCCAACTTAGCAGATATCCCGACCTGTCATGGCGGTGCGGATGGAAACCGACTTTTTCCCAAACTGTGCAGCATTCATACATGAACACAGTGCCCAATGGATATCACATTCCTCGATTCATCGAGTACTTCAAAGAAAACCACGGAAAACCTCAATTGGTACAGGTGTTGCATCTACGAAACTGATTTAAAAGCAAGTCCATGTGAATTAGAACCCTCCTTGAGCGCCATATTTACCTTTCGGGTTGAAGGTCGATTGGTCTAAAACTCAACCCCAGCCAATCACATCGCTCACCTTTAACTTTTATTTAATATATACATGCTATATACAGTATTAGTATCGGAAAAAAATAATGCTCGATCACCAGCCAATGGCTTTATATCCCATTTCGATTTCGTTGGTCAGCGAGATCAATGTGATGTTTCATCAATGTTGATGGTTCCGAGGGGAGGATTTAGTAGCATTTGTGATTTCAGTTTAGAACTATCATTGTTTTATATATATGGGAAATTCGAACCTTGAACGATGAGATCAATGTTGGTGTGACCTTCGATACCGAATTTTGGACTTGATAGCTTCGAGATAGCTTCATCCCATGTATAACCTTGGATTAAACCAAGCTTAGTTATATCAAAGATGTCCAAACTTTGTTGGCCCAGCTTGAACCAAGATCGGCTCAATCTTAGCGTCCCTAGAGTTGGTCCACAGGCAGAATCTAATCTACGTCCACTATTGGGTACATACATACATCCAAGCTTACTAGAATCATCCAAAACCCAAGCTTCAGAAACCATGCTGCGCTAAGCTCGGTCCGAGCTCAGCTTTGCTAGGTTTGAATCTTAGGTTTAACAAGCATGAATCCCGAATTGCTCACTTTTGAACTAAGCTGGATTGAAGCATATTTTTCCTAGTTTCGATTTACCGGCTTCAGCGAAACTCTGCTTAATATTGGATTCATATATCAATCCAGGATTGCTGGACCACCTGAACGCAAGCTTGGAAACGAATGTTCAATTAAACTTGGTCCAACCTCAATATTCCTATGTTCGAAGTTTGAATCAAGATAAATTTGCTAGCTTAGACCAAGATTAATTTCGATGTTTCGACCACAAGAAACTTTCGAACTTGGACGAAAGTGAATTTCAGGCCTTGTACCAAGATATAGTCCGAAGCTTAAATGAAGATAAAGTTCGAAGCTTGTATTAAAAGCTACGTAACCAAGCTAGGACGAAGCTTATTCTCTAAGCTGGGATTGGTGTTACATTCGCATGTTCTTCACAGATTGACCAGGGTTTCAAAAGACAGCTTTGGCGAAGCTTAGTCAAGCCTCGTCCAAACTTTGATCAAACTTCATCGCATGGTCAATTCCCACCTGGGTAGTTGCTATTTCTAATATCTCGTGCACATCCAACGTAGTTCTGATCTAGAAACTACCTATTATTTGTAAATTCATGTGATAATTCGTCTGATTAATCCTTTATATAGAGTGACTTCTTAGACTTGAGTGACGACTAGTTGGTTTTAATCAATTATATAATAAAACTTTTCGGAGGATGCCCTTTGAACTCCTTTCAGACTGCTTCATGGTGAGACGCATATTTTGAAACGAAAAAAAAATTGAAATCGATCCAGTCGCTTACAAGAAGTGTGTCGAAAAAAATATTACATAGGTACGCACACACAGAAACCCACGTTGAAAATTTATCCAAAGCATGTGAAACGTCAGGAAAAGTGAAAATTTCATCATTCTGATACACTTCATTTTCGGGGTGATTACAATAATTTCCCCATGCAATAGTTAAAAGTCAGAATTGATTACTTCTATAAACGGCGTAAATAAATAGATAAATAATGAAAGTAATACAGGAAGAAATTCTCAATATTTATTTTTTGTTTAACTCAGTTACTCACTGATAAGCTACTTTCACTTTTACCTACAACTAGATAAGTTTATTCGACTTGGGATTCTCCCAAGATTAAACCAAAAAATATTAGAGACACTCATCTTATACTAAGAAGTAGAGACGAATGAAACTATCGATATCTATCAAACAGCATAAGACCAAACCGTCGTGACACCAAGTAACTGCGGCGGAAAAAGCAAATGCGCCGGCCAAGCCGGCGGCTGGTCTCGTGGATGTTCAAAGCATCCGAAAAAAACCGTAATACACTGGCTCTTATTGGAAGTGCACTCGCTAACGATTCCCTGAAAACACAGCATTCGTGGGATTGATATAACGTAACGCGATTTTTTAAAAAGTTCATCCAACATATGGCTCTTGACAAATGGAAACCACTGCAAATGGTTTTGAAGTTACTGTGTATTTTAGATGTGCACTCCGGACGTACTCTTGATGGCGAACGGAAATAATTTACAAAAATTTCCGGTAGGTTTTCATAGCCAACATATTTCGGAGGGAGGGAAAAGTTTGTCGCGTGCGAAGTGCTTTCACCGCCAACTTCACATGTGAACGGACTCGATGCGTGCATCATCGCCGACGTTCACAGCGCAGTGAACCTGGGCGGCAATTGAATTCTCACACGAGAAATGTGAACGATGCCACCCACTGAAATATAATAACACTGATTTTCTGGAATCTGCAATAAGTAGACAATTATTGCCATAAAATCACAGTTGGTCATCGTGATTTCTTGACTTTTGTTCTCTAGGTTCCCGTACAAAAACCTGAATTGCTGGGAAAGTGGTTAGCCGTTGTCCCTAATAAAGGCGATATTTCGAAATCAGCTATTTGCAATAAACACTTCAAAGAGTCAGATTTCAACCATGAAGGGTTTCGAAGAACGTTGAAGGATAAGGCTGTGCCCACTACTTATCCAAGTAATGATTCGGTGAGTATAAATTATTTTGTCATAGATTTCTCTGCAGATTTTTCTTCATATCTATTAGTGCTTTGCATGACTATCTCCTTCAAATACTCATGTGTTTCTTCCAGACGTTTCCACTGACATTCAACGCATTTATCAAGAACTGGGAGAACTTCAATTTTCGATGGACGAGTATTAAATATTGGAAAAGCAATTGGAAACTTCTTCATTGTGAGGTTTACATCGATTATTAAATTTTGTATATTACATTCAGTGCTCCCGCTGCACTTTTTCAATTGTACATTATTATTTAGCAATAAATTTACACTTTGTGAGTACTGTTGTTACTTGGATTTTCCGTATGCCAATAGCTTGATTCTCGGCACACAATTATGTCACACTTATATTGTATTTTTGAGCCTTAATATCTACTGCGGAAGAAAACTCGGGCAACCCTTTTTTCAAATTCGCATTACTAAAACGTTTTCCCAGCATAAGATGTGATTCAACAAAAAGGACAAAAGGACATTTTTCATACATAGCAAGCTCAACATAGGACTTTTCGTCGTAACTACAAGTCTGAGGCCCAGTACTAGAAGCCTGGTTTAGTTAATCCATTAGTTAACTACCTTTACCGCGAAAGTTAACTCGACTTTCATCTTTGACCACGAGTTAACTAACTCGCCTATCATGCTAAACTGGACGTTTAACTTTTACCACGATCATAAATTTATATATTTCTGTTTAACTTGTGAGGTAAATTAGTTAACTCGTGGTCAAAATTTAAAGCCGAGTTAGCTTTCAAGTGAAAGGTACTTAACTCGTGAATTAGCTAAACGAGGCTTCTCGTACTGGGCCTTATTAAAATTTCCGTACCGTTGTTTTTTCAGCAATGAATGAACTTCTGCATTTCTAATATTGCATTCTTGTAAAAAAAAGAAGAGTATGCGTTAATGTGTTAATGTGTTAATTGTTTAAGATTGTTTGAAATACGAGAAAAATAAACATCAATGTATTTTTCTGTGAATAAACAATAAGAGGAATCCCACAATTTCGCTAACTTTTCTGTTAAGGACTGAACATTTCCGGTTGTTTTAACAATTCTTCCGATGTCTGTGTGTATTGGAATTTCAGCCAGGATATCATCGAAAATATACTTATATAAATTGAACATATTATCCTGTTCTAAATTTTGTTGTATCCATGACTGTAAGTTCTTAATAGACTGAAACAGTATCCTATTTTGTCTTATGGCTATTCTCCAGTTAGAGTTGATAAATTCTTTAATAATTGATTAAAGAATAATAATTGATTAATAAGATAACGTAAGATGGAGAATGGGACTTCTGTCGGGTTTGGTGTTGTATGTCCACAATTGAATATTGCTAGCGCTAAAAGTATTTCAGCTCATGCATCGGTTTATACCGCTGAATGTGCAGCGCTGAGTGATGCTATGAGTATTACATTGAAAAAGGGAGACAAAAATGTCCATATCTTTTCGGATAGTCTCAGTGCTCTTGAAGCCCTTCGAAATGTCCATTTATCAGTAAAAATGAATAGTTATATACATGAGATAAAATAGAAGCATAATGAGTCTGCTCGTGCATTTCCGAACCGTAATATTCAGCTGTATTGGATTCCATCCCATATGGGCATACAATACAATGAAGAAGTAGACATCCTTGCAAAAGCAGCCACAGGGAAAGCCGACGTAGACATTATTAAAATCCCATTTACGGATTTTGGAAATAATATAAAGGAAAAAGCTACAAATGCCACAACTCAGGGAATTTTAGATGAGGGCCAAACAAAGGGCAAGAACTATTTTCAAATGTTCTACAAAAAATACAAAAAACCATGGTTCTCTGTATTTAGGAAACTCCCGAGAGGAACAATTGTGTGGGTCAATAGAGCCCGATCGGACCATATGAATACAGCGAGTTCTCTACATAGAATAAATATCAGTGCAGAGGCAAACTGTTTATGCGGTCATCCATAGGAAGACCTTAACCACATTATATGGAACTGTCCGAAATATGATGATAGTAGAATACGAATGTAACAGACGATTCAAAAATATGTAAAACTTCCAATAGACATTAATGATATCTTGAACACCCTAAAATTACCAGTTATCAGAGCAATAGATAAGTTTTTGAAAAACTGCGACCTGAAAATTTAAGGTGTTGAAATATAACCACCGATGTAAGCAATATTGTAAAGATATGCTAAACTGTAAGTGTAAGTTTAAGTGTAAATATTACTGCTGTAAATTTTTTTTGAGCTAATAAACCCTCTACGGGTTTCTCAAGCATAAAAAAAACGGTATTTTTCTGGTCACACAAAAACACGTGTTCAGCGTACGCTCACATATTCCTGTCAATTTTTTTATTTCATGATTCAGACAAATACTTTCTTCATTCAATTTTTTCGAGATAAAACATCAACTTCATTCAATTTTTTCGAACTATAAAATAGGAGAATATTCAGTTCATTGGTAACAATTCGTCAATTAGTGAGCGATAAATCTGTATAAATTTCGAATCAGTTTAGCTATCCTTTGCCCGCTTGCCGTAGTTGGCGTAAGTTTCGAACGGACTGTACGGCAAGGACAGGATACTCACGAGTTTCTGTCTTTCTCGCATAGGACTCGCGCCACAGTGCGCCTTCCAGTGTTATTATATTTCAGTGGTGCCACCCGTGTGCGCTACATGGGATTCCTAAAACTGGAGAATATGCCCTCTGGGGGAAGCCCCTAGTTTCTCAAGCGACTCGTAACTGAAATCAAATGAAAATAGAAGTTTCCGGGATTCAAGTAAGTTTATTGCTTATTTATTCTTTCAAATGTAGAATCAATCATGAAATATACTAGAATTTAGTGTTAGCATAAACATAATAGAATCTAGTATTTCCATTAAGGATGATAGGGCATTACAGTCTATTGTAGCTAACAAAAAATATGGTGCGTCTAAGCTAACATCGCTATTCCCCAGGCTAGAAAATTCTCACTAGCAGTAACTCTCTTATCTTGACAACATTGCAAGGAGCGTCCAATCATGGGCTCCTCAGCGTATACGAGTATATCTATGTGTGTAAGTCGAAACGTCATGGCGTCAAATGATCTGGGTAAAATTGTATTCGATAAAAATGGCAAAAAATTCTTCATATGGAAGCGAAAACGTGTGTCGGAAAATTTATCGACAGAGATTAAGCCAGATGCAAGTGGGTAAAAGTAGTAAGGATTGTGTGAGTGTACAGATAAGGACGAAAATGGACAAGTCGGACATAAGTTTTGAAATTATATCCGAAATGTGATACATTTCGAACTCGTCAAGAGAATGGCATAAAAATACTTCTGGGTATTGATGAGAATGGGGTTATAGGAGTTACAAAGAGCAAAAAAATTATCCAAAGCATTGTTGATTTTTTTAAAGCAATTTCCCGGGGACATATAATTCTATATTTAAATTGAAGTGTACGAGTTGTTTGAGGTTTGAGATCCATGCAATGGCTATAAAGAGGTTACAAATTTATTATGTCTCCAGACATTTTTGTTATTTGCATGCTGCGACTGCAAAAAATTAATACAAATAAAGTTGATTTGATAAAAGTTCATCTTTGGTGACTAGTTATGATCCTATGCCTTCACGTGTGGTAAGCTGGTATACCACCGATAGACACTTAAATTTGCCGCTACTGCCGCGCGTCACTGCAGTGTTGCCACGTTGAACGAGAGGGCGAATTTTTGTAACTAGACGAGTCCAATAATTCATTTAAAAATCGCAAAGCTTCCTAATGTTTTTATCATTTTTTTTAAAGCCTACAGATTTTTTTAACGCTTTTCCGCATAAGAACCTATGTTCATTTCAAACTTGATTATCTCCTACAAAAGCTTTCTAAAGTACTTGAAATTTTTACTGAATTTTTTTTTAGTGGAAACTTACTACAAATTATTTTTTTCAAATTTTTATCACTTTTTTTGACGTGATGCCCTATCACCCTTAACTATTTTCAAGTATGAAATTTACTAGAATCAAGTATATTTGTGATTCCGTGGATGTTCAAATTTTGAACAAATTGAAAGGGCTCGAGTCAATATTTTTTGTGAAGAAATGACAGAGATATTACAAACTCTCATTGAAGATATGTCAAAAGCATGCGAAACGTTGAGAAAAATAAAAATTTCATGGTTTTGAGACATTCCCTTTTCGAAGTGATTATTACAGTAACTTCCTCTTATCCAACGAAAGTATGTCCTCTCACAACAGACCTTTACAATTAACTTCCTATTACATTCTTATTTAAAATTTCCTTTTTTTTCCACATATCTCATATAATCTCTAAATATAGTGCAACAACCCAATGGTATATGTATATTTTCCGCAAGAAGAATCTTGAACTTTTCATATAGAGTAAAAATTTTATATAATCATTTTTCATCAAGAAAAATGGCTCTTTGCAACGGAAGGAGATGTTTTCATGAAAAATAGAATTTCTGGAAAATACCCTCCATGAAGTTTTTTTTTCCTTAGAACTTACATACTATCTTACATATTCGTTGAAAATTTTATTGTAGATTTCAACCTAGATTATATGAAAATACTTTATCAAACACTGACTTAACATTCCGCTGGACTGATTTCAAAAGTCGGAATCATTTCATAATTTGCATTCGTTTTAGGAACCGGGAAAAGTTGATCATATTGTAAACAAATGGTTCCACGAAACTATTTGACAAAATCGGTTCAACCGTTTAAAAAAAAATTTCAACAAAAAAATAGTTTTTTTTTAAATCTTTAACGCCTTTCTTTTATTATGGATATGAGGGGTTGTGGATCATACGCAACAAAATAGTTATAAACGCGCACACACAGACCCAAATACTCGAGTTTTTAGTGTAGTGAGTAGAGTATCTGCCTACCACGGCAAAGATAGGTTCGCCCCCGGCGTCCGGTGAATGTTTCATATGATTTATCGCTGACCAAGTAATTTTTAGTAATTTTCCACAAATCGCCGATATTCTTTGATTATCTAACTATATATATCTCAAATTGGCATAATTATTCAGTACTTACATGATTTCCAATGTGTTTTGAAAGTTCGGGTGCACTTTTACTTCATAGCCTAAGCAAACGACAATAATGGCCGTTCCCTGCGTCTGCACATGTTCACGAATTTTTTAAATACGTTAAAGGGACGCAAATAATATTGAGGTTAACCAACGAAGGAATAGATTCCATCATCTCTGTTGTTAATATTAGTTTTCTGATAAATTCATCCCAGAATTCGCATTCTACCAATATATGGCTCCGTGATCCGAAACTACCGCATGGTCCGAAACCCCCTCACTTACCTTATAGTCGCATCAACTCTCTCCCTATTTTTCCGGTCATGCCCATTTTATCTGAGATATACACATAAGCAAGATGCAAGAAACTTAACGTAAAGTCTTCCCAATTTATCAGGTGAGTACCTTGAGGATCGCTGCTGCATTCCGTACAATATCCACTCCATCCGTTCACGTTATTCTCGGGATGATTCAAATGTCAGCATGTTTGCAAAGAAACGTAAAAGTCTGTAAGCAGTTCTCGATCTATGGACGGCGAAATTATTGGATAATTTCTCAGACAATCAAATGATTTTATCGAGAATACGCTTAATTATTAAGGCCTGGTTCAGCTGAGAGTACGAGTGCTAAGGAAAACGGATTAGGTCTCAAGGAGAACGCAAGGGGTCTTCGTACAGCGCAATGCTGTGAAAACAAGACGAAAATTGGTGCGTAGTGAGGAAACTCGACACGTTTTTCAATTCCCCTAATCTGCAAAATGTTAATATATGAATCGTTAATTCACACATTTACCTCAATTATGTCGATTTTACGGAAAATGCATATCAAAATATGCTTCGGTACCCAGGTAGGAATTGACGATCGGGACAGGGCTGTCTCAGCTCTCACGAAGGGCTGGGAAATCTTGGATTGAGGCCAAGTGACACCCCTGATTCAGGCCTGTTTCAGCCTCGAAATGATAACGCTATTTGAGGCTCGTCAACCAAGCCCTAGCTCAGGGTTCATGGGGAGCCGCAACTGAGCCCTTAAATCGCAACGAGCAACGCCTGAGACAAGCCTCAAAAGGCATTGTTCTCAAAGGCTGCACCACATTGGTAAGAGGGTTTAACTGGGGCTCATCGTCATTGACTAAAATCGGCTAATTGACGCGGTTAATATTGATATGTCCCGCTCGATTATGTCATACAATTTTTCGAGGCACTGAGGAAGGAACTGTATCAATAGGCTCAGGATCAGGGGGTATGCAGTACGGAAATTGGTTAGCCCAACCTCTATCAGCAGATATCAGCGCCTCCAACGGATAATTCTGGCGACCATCGTGTCCATTGAACTATCCTGTGCTAAGCGTAGGTATTTTCAGCCTCGAGAACTTAAGCCTGAGGCAAGGCTGAACTAAGCCTTAACAATAGCCTTATTTGCTATCCTGAGTTTAAGACTGCTTTGGAAGATGAGACTGCTTGGCCTAATCGGGCTCGGGAGAACAGAGCCAGCCCTTGTTCTCGTCGTCAGCCTTGGGCATTCCCACCTGGGTAATACACAACAACTAAGAACTCTAGCATGAAGAAGTTTAAAATAATTCAGACTTTCTATTACCTTTGATTTTTTTTGTAGTAATTGTATCGAATCTGGAATAGCAAATATATTTCCAAAAAAAAACTCTTAATTTAAACAAACGGAAAAAAATAAAAATACGTAGCAAAATTATTGGTAATAATGGTAATTGATAATCATTATTATATAGATAATTGAAAGTTTGGCCGTTTTTCCAATGACCATTGGATTACGTTCATATTTTTTTATATTCAACAGAAACTAAGCTTTACACAAGTTTGCTCCTCACCTAACAAGGTAATTCTTCGGACCAATGTGTTAGGCAAAAAAAACACACAATCAAACATCTAAATATTTGATATCGTTTATTGAAAATAATAGTGAAGGTTTCGCATATTGTAATGATTACACATTTCAAATTGGTATTGTATTCCCCAAATGTACATTGTCCATTATCTAATCCTGCATTGTGTATTGCTGTCATTACCAGATGTCGAATGCCATCATGAGATCACATCAACATTGTTCTGACATTTGCACAACAATATTAATATCAAATTCACTGTATAATAGTTGTGATACGATGGCTAGCCGGGGCGATGACAAAATGCCGAGTGATGTGCCAGGAAATTAGTGTGGAAACAACCTAGGGCGACGTATCAGTGTGTCCAGCTGGCGTATGCATCATCTCAATTCCTCGGGCAAAATTTGTAATATTAGGTGGACTAGTGCAGATGGTGAATCCCTCGGCCGAGATTATTGCCAACGTTGTCATTGCAAAATTACGATGCAGGAGCTGTAAAATTTCAACAGACTTTATTGACAGGAATAACGAACTGAGATTTTCATTGGATGCTTGCATTTCTTGCATTCACGATTGTTTAAATCATTTGATCGTCTACGAAATTTTTTGCCTTCTGGCTGCCCCGGCTGTTGCTATTTGAGCCATCGTATTTCTAAGCACAGGGTAAACTTCCAGAAACCCCTCTTTTACCCTGGCGCGCGTCTGTGATGGGCACCCCCCTCCCCGCGGCCTGGCGTCTCCCTAATATGGATACCGCAGATGGCACTGAATGGTCCTGCTATAGATGGGACTCCACGAGAAATATATAACAGAAAATCTTCTCGACCGAGTTAAGGCTTTCGATTGAGTTGGATATAACTATTGATTGCATTGAATTAGTGACTATGTAGATGGACTTTGCTAACGCAAATTGAATTCGATGTTACGTACAGAGACTCTTAGTAGTTTACTACAGTCAGAATAGCAATTCACTTGAGCATTTATCATTTTTTTTTTGGTCGTACATTTCAATTTACCTGTGATGATCATCAATATCAATCAATACCTTGGCCTTCATCATCAAGCTGAGGATTTTTATACAATTGAAGAAAATTATTTATTGAATTGAGTTGATAGCCTATGAATGAAGGGGAGTCGACCGCCAGATTGCATTCAATGTAAAGTTCAGATACTCCAGAGAGCTGAGATCGTGAGGCACCGCAGCGGTCATTAACGGTACGCAAATTCAAATCTATTTCATATAATTTCAATTATTCATTCCGACCCAACCAGGTCGTACACAGCATCGAATACTTTCGCACAAGGAAATTATAATAATAGAAAATAATAAATCCATGTACGAATAATTGATCGATAGGTATAAATAGCAAGAGAAATTCAATAACTCAAATGGTTATGGTGTCTAACCGATGATATTAGTCATTCTAATGATACTTGACACTCGGTTTGGTATAGTTGATTACACTTTATTCGCCTACGACTATTAAGAGACTCCGAGCAATTTGACAAATCCATATTTTTGTATCAGTGTCTTCAGGCAGACAACGTCACACAAATAGTTCCATTTGCAGATATAAAAAACCCTTCTGATGTAGGAAATTCACTGTGACGAAAACGTTGAATAATAATATGGAGAAATTAATAGTAATGGTAACTATCACGAAAAAGTTAAATATCACCCTTCTATCGGTGGCAATGCGTGGAAAATATAATCCCTTGAATTTCTCTGCCCAGCAACATGTGCGTGAATATGGGCACAAAATCCCTCACGCTTCACGAGCTGCCCTCGAGCTTCGAAATTCATGGTGTATTCTCGCCAATGTCCCAGTCCAATAATAGAAGCATGAAGTTTGGCCACATCAAAAAGATTTCATACCAAACTTCACGCACATGGTGGTTGTTGCACTCTCGGCTTTGGTTTTATATCATCGATAATTCCACTGAATTTCCCAAAGGATACCTGGTGGAAATGGGTTCGTCCGATTATGGCAGAAAATTACATAATATGACAAAATCGACAGACAATGACATATTTCGATAGATTATGACATATTCGGACAAAATATGACATAAAATGGCATAATATGATGACCTGTCCGAAATCACGAACATTTAATGTCATTTTTTATCAGAATCTGTCATAATTTCGTCATAATATGTGAAATGATGACACTATATGATCGTGATTTCGGACAGGTTGTCACATTATGTCATTTCATGTCATATTTTGACAGAATATGTCATAATCCGTCCAAATATGTTATAATCTGTCGATTTTGTCGTATTATATTATTTTCTGTCATAATATGACAAACCGATTTCCACGAGGGATTGAATGGAAAATTCAGTTTCATTGGAGAAATCTCCTGAACCCCGGAATTTCATCTAAAGTTCCATCAAAATTCGTGAATTTTGATGATATATTGTCACTACAGAAATTATAGAACCTATTCGATTTTGTGAATTTCTGAACAGAATTATTAACTTTCTGGAGAGGGCAAATTAGTGTTGTGATCCCAATAATTAAATATGTCACGAGTTCGGAAGATGAACCAACGGAAGCAGTCTAGGTTTATCACAAACTACTCTTCAGCCATTGTAAAATAAACTACTATCTTTGAATACATACGACGAATATTGAGCAAAAAGAAAGGCTCACCCTCAGCTGGCGCCGGCTCAGGTGCGGGCGCGGGTTCCGCTGGAGGTGGTGCTGGAGTTTCGCCTTCCGGAGCTGGAGCTGGAGCTGCAGCAGGGGCTTCTGCAGAGGCATCTGCTGGTGCAGCACCTTCTGCGGGGGGTCCTGGAGCGGCTTCTGTTCCCTCAGCTGGAGGTGCTGGTGCTGGTTCCCCCCCGGTTGCAGCCTCTGCCGGCGCTGGAGCTGGAGCCGGAACTATTTCCGTAATTGGAGGGTTGCAGAAAACAAGGTTTAATAAAAAAACATGTTTCCGATCCTTGCGACTCAGATTTATGTGATTGAAGTGATACCACGAAAAACCTTCCTATTCATCATTAGAACCCTAATAATGCCCATTAACTTTTGTTGAGAACTGACAAAAAATTCTCAACTAAAATGAAGCGTAAACTGAAAACTTCTCCTGTGGGTACGTTTCGAATTTTTGATGACATTCATGAGAGCCCTTCAAATTTTCAAACTCAAATCAAACTCAAATTTTCTCCAAGATTAAAAAAAATACATTGAGAGTGGTGGAATTCTGGTAAGTCGTGAAGATGTTCAAAGCTTCTAAAATTTTAGTCAATTTTTTTTCTGAATATTGTTTCAACACAATTCATTTTTTTCGCGGCTGCATTAAATCCATACATGACTAAGAACTTCATCCAGCTCCCTATAAAAATCATGCATTGAATATTCGTCAGTTCGAAATTTACTACACAGAAAACTAATTATAAATTTTATAAATTATAAAAACGGACGCGTAATTTTCATTAAATTTCTTCATCCGTGTAGATTTGGAGATTACGTTTTCAGTGATATTACAATGTTTTGAATACACTCTGATTATTGTGTTTTAATCAATGAAGAGTTTCATTCGAAAACGCACCTGCAAAGCTTTTAGTTTAATTGAAGTGTAAATTTCATTTACATTGTAATGAAGGGGTTACTTCAAATATTTCCATGGGATGAACTTTTGAATTGCAATTGTGCTTTATTGAATGTTTCCTCCTGCGATTGGGGACTATTTCATTTCGAATTGAGTGAACAAACTACTTTACTGAGTATTTGATGCGAAGTTTTATCTTATTTTGCTTTTTCATTGAATGTTGATTTAAATAATTTTTGGTTTCTAGACTGCAACACGGTGAACTGCTACTTTCTGAATAATTTAAAAAAATTTACAGCACGATACTTTCAAATCGACTTCAGATTTCGGGGATTCATTTAAGGTGTGAACCCGTTCATCTTATAGTTCTCCATAATTTCATTTAATTTAATGATAAATATTATCATTACAATCGAGCATAATCGATGTACATACCTGTCAGGGTTTCCATGAAATAGACAAATTAACTTGTGAAAGTTTTAAAAGAATTGGAACAATGAACCCTCTTCTACCATATAAGCTTTTTGTGATATCCCCTCAAAAAGTGTATAAAAATTGAGAATCAAGGACAATTTTATAAAAATTCTGCAAAATTTCTTTATTTCTTTTTTTTTTTTTAAAGTGATAACGGTACGAAAAATAATGAAGCAATGAGAGCCCTTCCTCTTCAAATACTCATTCTACGTCGAATTACAAAATATGAACAAAACATAATTCTTATACTAAACTAGATCTGTAGCGAAGTGGTAAAACAAGGTAACTGCATTTATGCATAGCCTCGGCTTCAGATAAATAGAGACAAGTTGTGACGAACTTTGTTGAACAACTCAACTGCATCGACCCAAAGTTCTGCAGTGAATTTCCCCCATCGCTCCTTTCGATATATTTATTAAATAACAAGTCAGCAGGTAACTTACTTACTTTTACCACTCCCTTACAGAGATCTCTATTAATATTCCCATAGAAATAGTAAGGAGGATTGGGGCTTTCCTTGTTGGTTTCTTTTCCTATACAATTCATACGAATCCTAGAAGGCTCTGAAAGCATCCTGGGCGAAGTGAATACGATCTCTTCATACGTATTTCCTCCTCCCCCCCCCCCTCCGCCCCTCTCGCGTACTGCCCACGATAGCTGCTTTTCAGTATTTCTTCGAAAGGGAGCACTGGACACCCATCCAGCCGGCTGGGACCGACTTTCGCAGTTTAGACCATTGCAATTCTAAACCCAGGGTAAACCTGCAGAAACCCCAATAGCAGGAGCCTATGATGCAACCGATCCCCCCCCCCTCCCCCCACTGCGTCGGGTAAGGTTCCCGCCCGCCCTTGCGGTCTCATTTTATGGTTACCGCCGATCGCATCCATGAAACGCTCCCGCTATCAGTTATGAAATCCAGGGGAAAATACTTCATCATGTGAAACATTCTCCCGCTTCATACGTGTATGTGATTGAAATTATGCGTTCATTAAAATATTGAACTCACCTGAACATGCGGTAGCACAACATTTGCAGTTCTCGCATTTGCAGCCTTCCATGCATCCACCTAGAGTTATATTACAAAGTTATATTGACATTTGAGAATTCAACACGTGGAACTAATTGGATAGATTCCCGTAGCAAAGTGGCAAATGATAACACCTCGATTGATTCTAAGTTTTCGCTTGATATCAGTTAATCTGCAGAAGGTAGTGGTATCCATAAACCAGTTTTTATGAATATCACCCTGACGGGGTCTTTTCACGTGGACACATTTTATCAGCTTAATAATCACCTGCTGTGGGTGGTGCTGCGTCCGCTGGTGCATCACTGGGCGCCGCACCTTCCGCCGGGGCTAAACCACAACAATCCACATTAGAAACCCAAACAATTAATTCAGCATTACACCATCAAAATATCCCAAATGAATAATGACCTTCAGCAGGAGGTGGAGCATCGCCATCAGCGGGTGGTGCGGTCTCAGCAGGGGCGTCGGCCGATGGAGCTGAAAATTCATTGACACCATAAAAATTTTATTTTTCACAAGACTGTAGTGCAATTCTTCTAAAAAGTATTTGATCCTGGCGTAAAAAATTGGAGTTGTGATTGGCCATTATACCTTGAATTTTCAGAAATAAGAATCTAAATTCGAACTAAGGAAAACAAAATTTAGAACTGTGAATATTCACTTAGATTTTAGAAGTTGAACAATTTTCAGGAGAAACCATCCGAACTTTTACAATGTTGGAAAATGCAAAAAATTCTGAAGTGTCGTTGCCAGAATGCGCTGAATTCTTGAAGAGTTTGAAATTTAGTGTGATATATTTGCCTGAATTATACTAATTTCACACACATTCTAATCAAAATTAATTTTCCTTCTAAGATTAAATATGGATACATTTTCCGACTTTGTAACGTTAATGTTACCTGAAAATTTCAACGAAATTTAATTTGTCGAAGATTAGACTCTATGACTTACCTATAGTCATGTATATTAAAAACATAGAGTTTAGAGCCAGACGAATCAGCAGAGTATGATCATTTTTTTTCCTTTTTTACAAATGATGTTTTTTGTTCACGTTCAAACAGCTATCCTACCGAAGAATTTCAGCTTCAGGTATTTTCAAGCTTCCGATATTTTTTGACCAAAATCATTTGGTCCAATGCTTTTGCCCTCTTTCTTTTTCATTCAACAATAATATTTACCCAATGCCGCAGGTAAACTCTAAATAAATAAAAATATCTGCGCTTGGAAACTTAACGGAAAAATAAAATTGACTCGAAATATGAACGACTACGGGTACATAAACAAATGTAAATCAATGTACCAGCAAAGAGAAAATAACCAATCAGTTACCGCCATAGAAAATTCATCGCCAGCCAAAATAAAGTTCAAATATGGGAAAAAAATGATTCACCACAGCATTTCCCTACTATAGTCAAATATATCTTTTGACTGGAATTATGAATCGGTCGTTCTGTCATTTTCCATTCATATTTGTACATCCTCATAACCTAAAATATAATCAATTTTAGTATTTACATGTGCAATTGATTGGAACTAAAGAAATTTTCGTTAATTTAAACAGCTATTTCGCAAATAGAGAAACTTGTGGGCTTCATCCTCTCTACCTAAGTGCTAATCAGCGACGGAGGTCTACGATGTGTTTTTAAACAAAGCACTTATAAATAAATTGCATTGGTGCTCATATCAATCAGCACGGCTAGGATTTGAATTCAGGACCTCCGAGTTACGACTATTCTGAGGTTTAACGTAGGTTTGATCACTACAGACAATCAAAAAACGTAGTGATTCGGCCATTTTTTTTTTTTTTTTTTTTTTTTTGCTAAATCAATCAATTTTAGATCAATCCAGAGTGAAGGTGCGGCAAATCGCCAGCAACAATCTGGATGGTACATCGATCAATTCATTCAACCAGTTGAATCAATTGGCAATGGATTTGATCCAATTATTTCCCTCGGGGTGAGTCATCTTACCAAACCAATCATCCAAACGCACTGCGGACTCAAATCCCACTTTGGACTTCCATCAACTCGGAAATGAATGAACGCTTTCATTATAGAATCACTTATTTTTTCCGGGATTGATCCACTCGGGTCGCGCGGATTGATACAGTCCTTGCAATGTCAGTTGCATCACAATGACAATCAAATCCATTCAGAATTTTTTTTGTGAGTTCTCAGATACGGTGGCTGTCATCTCCATAAAGTTAGCAAAGCAGGATCAGAAATTTCAGAGCAAAATTACATGTTTGAAAAGTGTTCTTCAGGTGCCGCATTCAAAAAATTGGTGATCCATCCCTAGGAGTGAAAATGCGTGGAAATCCGACAATCAATAATTGGCAAAAATGTTGGTCCAACATAATTACATGCTGCTAAGGAGTTCCGCGAAGAGCATGGTGAAAATGAGGGGATAGCCATTTTTATCCTTGATTTCCATTGGAATTATTTAGGAGTAGTAAAAATAAAATTCGGAGTGAACGCATAGTCAGTAGCTTCGTAATTTTGACGAATAGCAAAGAGAGAATAATGGAATAATTATTTTTATGAGAAATTTCCATTCAGGGGAGCCTAAGGGTGGGAACAATTCAATTAAGATCAAATGAATAGTTAGATGGACCATAATTATGTGATTTTTGTGGGCTCCACGATAAGCATGGTTAAAACGAGGGGAAACTGTTTTTTCAAGACAGTTTGAATAGAAGGCTCGAATAGATTTTTCCTCATTCCCATCATGCTTATCGTGCAGCACATCAGAACCACGTAATTACGTTGCGCCAACATTTTTAACAACTATTGATTTAGCATTATCACCTAATTTCGCCCGTAGAGATGCAGCACCGAGTTGATACGGCAGCTAAAAAAATACGCAAAAAGGTCACAATTTCCGACCCTGCTTCGCTAACTTTATGGATGTATGGCTTTCCTCACTTTGAGGCTAAGTTACAACGCTTTAAAGTGGGCAGAACCTGCCCAGCGGCGTATCTTGAAACTGCGGCTAATCTTCACAAGTTGCAAACGCCCGCGGGTCTGACTGACGAAAAGTCCGCACCTGAGATTGCTGGAAGGTGGAAGTACACTCATAGACACGAAGCACTAACACCCGTCTACTCAGCGCCGTGACTGGCTATCTCCCCTCCCCCCAATACGTATCGTACTCACCATGGCTGAAGCTAACTTCATGGTTATTTTAAATAGTCCGATTGTTGGTACTCTATAACTACTCGCACATTGTTGTACTCCGTTACCAAACCGTCGATAAAAATTGCGGACTGGCGTGCAGAAACGTGAACTTTTGAGGTATGTTCGTTGCACTATTTAACTTCAAATTTAAATCGTGAATATTTGACCGAAAAAACCGAAGTCATGCTCAATTGTAAAACTTATCTTCTAATCATAGAAGTCATTATGAGTACCTGAAGCTTCCCCATCGACGGGTGGAGGTGGCTCTGGCGTTGGTGCTGGTGGAATTTCAGGAGGTATCGGTGATGGTGTAGGGGCGGGTGTCGAAACAGCTGATGTTGATAGGGTTTCTGTTACAGAGGCTGTTAAGTCTGGAGTCGGTGTTGCTAGCTCAGCGGCCGCTGCGGCTTCTTCCGCCTTCTGCAATGATCATTATATATTGAAAAAAAAATGATGTGACGTGCTCGTGACAAATACAAACCAGCGTATTTTGCTTGATTGCGAGCAACAGGGCGTAGAAAATTAACCGTTCGGACAAATCTATTATAATCAATTCATTGAATATTGATCGGTCGAACGATGATCCGTTGGTAAATAAATTGATTAAATAACAAATTCACACTATACTACCCCCAAAACAAGTGCTGAATCTCTCGGTTCCATAGTGATTCAGCTTGGACCGCACGGACCGTAACACTTAATTCAAGAATCACCTGACTCGTGGTTTCAGATTCTCCTAACGTCATTCCAGTAGCAAAGTGGTGAATCGAGTTATCCTCTAAGGAATTCAACAAAGACATCTTCAAAGGCACTCAACAAAGTGCATGGTTAAATACACTAGAAAATTATCTATATTGAGCTTCATGAATATTTCAGCTGTATCCCGAGGTAGCACGTGTTTTTCCACGGCAATCATACACAACTTTTGTAGTACGAAATTCAATTATTAGGTGATAGTTAATCACCGTGATATCTGCTGAAACATACTAATTTCTTCCTCAGATATTCGAATTTTTGAATAAATCTTTGAAAAAAATCTATCTTGGGTGAAAATTACAGACCGGAAAATTTCTTGTGGGACCTCACTGGGTCGTACTCATTCTGCCCACTAATATTCAAAAAAAATCCTCCGTCTCAATGTTCATTATACAATTTGGGCATATATTCATTTCCACCGGCAATTCTTACGATTTATCCAGCCAATCATGGAAAACACGAGAAAGTCAGGGAGCCGTCGGCAATCACGATGGTTCCAACGTATTTACATATTCGACTGCCATCCTATACCGTAAAAACGACAATCTTGGTGTATAATCGTCGATCTCAAAGAGCGAATTACGTGTTATTATACGCCCACCATGGGGGAATCACAACGCGCGGATGTCAGTGATTTAAAACTCACAACCGGCAATTAGGACGCGAAAGCGTCTAGACACTGGTAGGGTATCTCCACCGATTTTATATACTGGTATCATGAATTGTAAAGTGCAACATTTCAGAGGCTCCAATACATGCCTATGACGTATATTTGAATCTTGAGTGGGGCCAACCCGCATCCCTGATTTTCATTTCGACGATATTTGTGGGCAATTAGTGAAGGAATCTAATCAAATGTCGTTAAGTAAATTGCAGTTCGAGAACCAATTTCGAGGAAATTGAGTCGATGACTTTATTTCCAAGATGCATATTCAACAGAAGGTTTTGCTTACGATAAAAGCACTTATGGCTTCATTTTATGTATTAATTGGAACCAATAGAGGAACAAATTTCATAATTTTCCTTCGATTTCGAAATATTGTGGGACTACTGGCAAAACAGAACTAATTTATTACCTCTCCGATAGCGATTAATGTGCACATATATGTGAATACAAATGTCGTTGAATACAAATAATATTTATCAATTTAAAGAAAAATGAGGCTTCACCGATTACAACATTACTGGAAATTCAGAATGGGAATTTTTAGTACATATTTTGGAGGATGAACATTTTTCGATTATATTATTCGGAAGTTATCCGAATAATATCAAAGCCGTGTGCAGAAAGGCTCCATGGATCGAACCAATAACTTCCCATTAAAGAAATTTCGTAAGACTGAATAACTGAGCTAAGAGAAAAATTTCTGACAAAAATGTATATATTTTGATCAAAGCAATCTTTCCTTTAGGTTAGTTTCTTATTGGCATTGACAATAGGAACTTCAGAAATTAGTCTCGATTGGCTTTTGAGAAAATGGAGAAAATTTCCGGTAAACACACACACGCAAGCACCTACACACGCACCCACATACATACATGTATCAGAACAATTTTTAAGTGTCAGAAAATGTAGATGAAAAATTTCAAAATTGAATCTCACTTGACATCTATCTTCATCGTTCAACGTCAATTAAGACATTGATCAATGGTACTAACTATAAGTCAATTGCGATGTACTCCGCTTAAAAACCACTTCATAAGACATGCCACATTTGGGATATTAGATACAATTACGCTGATAGAAAGTTAATCGAAAAGTTAAACTTATCATTACACAAATATTGGGTAATGTACTTCTCCATCAGCTTCTGCATTGTATCGAGTATTTTTTCTACTCTGTGATCATCGTATTTCCGGATTTTTTTCCAAAAACTCAAATATTGCATAAACGAGTGATTTTATGGAAAAATACACACCCACACACACACTTATTTGTATGAATGATACCCTGCCGCGGAATTCAGCGACATGCTCATAAAGTAGCTATCAGAATGAATAAAATCCATTTTAAAAAACGACTGTTGAATTGCAAAATGCATAATATGCGATAACGGATAAATAGGGTGGGGAACCGATCCAATTAACGAACAAATTCAATGAAAATCATATTTTATACAACATAATATTGTACTGCTCGCGTTTATTCGTCCTGAAAAAGGTTGTGCGACAAATCATTATTGGTTGATACGCCAACTGAAATGAAACAATAACTTGGAATACTCGTTTTAAAGCACATTGAATCACCCGATAAATAACCCCTCGTTACATATTTAATCCCGAAAAACCCAGTTGCTTGGCCAACGTTCATTTAACGACATGGCAATAAAACAAAACGCACCAGCGTACCAAACCATATGTTTATACAATTGTAGCTCCAACGTGTCGAAGGCTCGTAATCAAGCGAAATCGGATAGCAAAGTGTTATTAAGCGAAAACTCGTTAGTAACATACCTACCGATCCGTGGCGCCCGTGTGGAATCACATTTCCTGCAATTAAATCTCACTTTCATCGAACTGAGTTCAAATTTCATCCATACCAGGCCAACCATGCTCTATGGACTATTATTTTTCACCAACTCCGTGAATTTCAGGGATGCAAGATTCTACGGATTTATTGGAATATATAGTTTATGATTTTACCAAGGATACGAAAACAGCTGAATCATGAGCACAGTTACTAATACTGTTTCTCTGATTCTAACCTGTATATCAAAAAATTTGGGATGCAGATAAAAATTTTGGAAAAATAGTTTTGCATAAATCCAGAAATTTTTCAAAATGTTCGTGTTCAATAGAACAATTTGACCTGGTTTTCAGTGTTACCTGCGGCACACCGCTAGGACGTTAGTCATTAGATAAACGAGAATGGGGCAGGGAAATAGTGGGACTGGAGGTAGAATGGAATAAGAGTGTGCTGTGATACCCGGCCCCTCTCAAACTCTACCTCTTGCCCTACTTAAGGGTTTACACCACTGTGGAATTTTTAAAAAATCGAAATTTATTTCCATGACTTTGGTGTCCAAAGACTTCCCCTGGACTCGCTCTGGCAACGGAGAGAAAAATAATGAATTCTCAATTGGTGTCAATAAACTCGTAAGTAATGCGCTGTGCTAATTAGTCATCCTCATGAAAAGTTAATGCTTTTGAAGAAATTATAACAATCCACTATCTTTTGCGATTATCACTCTGAATAGTATAAGCGGGTAGAAATTCGGAGGCGCGCTGTGACATTGAATAATAGATTGTCGCGGAAACATCGCGAAAGATATGTAAAAAAATATTTAATAGAGTAAGTGAATGAACGATTGATCGTCGAACCATGTACTGTTGAACGTACCTCCATATTTCTGCCCTAATAGAAAATAAATGTCATTACCACGTCGCGGAGAGGCCGCCGCGACGTCGCTGCAATGTCCCCGCGACGTCGCGGCGATGTCTCCGCGACAATCACATATTCAATGTCACAGCGCGCCTCAAAATTTCGACCAGTCTGTTACACCATTCAAAGTGATAATTGGAAAATTGAGTTTATGATATAGTTTATGATAGACCGGAAACCTACAACTTTAACGTTTACGGAGAACCCTTCCGGTCCAAATAATTCATCAAAGTTATGAAACCATAATTTTCGCTGAACTTCTTGAGCCCCCACATGATCCAATTTCCATGATTGGAGGATACTACTACACAAAATACTAATCATACAATTTTCAGAATTGACAATTTATCACCTTGGAGAACATATTATACTGTGCAAAGTGATCTGCGAAATTCAATTCAATCATTTTTTCCGATAAGAGCTTGCTGTATAATTCGTCCTGCGAGATTTTGAGATTCTTGGTCTTTTAATATTTAGAGGTAATCTCACCCAAGGACATGCCCTAACGGGTTATGGGAAACAGGGCATGAAGAATTTCTCCTCCTGAAGTTTAATCACCGAGTGATTAGAGGATGAAGTGGGAACATGAGAAAAGTGAAAGATACGATCAGTAGCGAAGTGGTTAAACGTCAGTAATCAATTTTCCACGGCTTGTTGAATAGTGAATTATCGTTATGGAGGAAATTGGGGAAAAAGAGCATGTTTTTTCAATAGATAGCTTACTGAAATGTCTCTTCAATTAATAAAGGAGAAAAAAATTGATAATTCGTCAAGTGAAATTTTTTAAGGATAGGTGGTGCAAACCGGATGTTATCGCGCGAACAAACATAATTTGGAGCTTCATGAAAGCAAAAATATATTTTTAAATCATTTTTAAATCTTCCCTTAGATTCGTTAAATCGATCTTGCACGTTTAAAAGCTCACTTTTATACTATTGATTTCGTAAATAATCGTCTATTTGTTAATAAACACATCCTATTTATATTTTTCTTTTGAAGTCCAGGAGAATCCAACCGGATTTATCAATAATGTCGGTTCGAATTATATAGCAATTATGTATAGAAATAAAATCTATAGAAATTATCGGAAGCGTCTCATCTCCGAGATAGTCGAGGTCCTACTGTATCTCAAAACCAGCAATTCCCAAATATGGGTCTTATCATATGGTCACCCACATATAATTAGTACATATGCAATCCGTATATCTTTCTCCATGTGAACACAAGGAAAAAATCAACATTATCAGGATATCACTTAGGATTATTTATTACACTTGGATAAACGCAACACAAATTTTGCAGGTTCTACAAAAAGTGGCACATTAATTGGATTTTTTTCCGTTTGTAAATTCACAATATTAATGGTGGTTTATTATCATCATCATAATTGATATGAAATAGGTTAAATTACAAGGTTAATTAATAATCTTTAGAGATTTCATCAGCAGAGTGGGTGGGAATAACGAACACAAAACACCTAATGAACTCGCAAATACAATGATTTGGGGGTGAGATAATCCCTGGAATTTCCAAAAAAGGATGTGGGGCTCATTAATTTGTTCAGTGGTGGGCGGGACTTTTTTTTGTTTTTGATAAAACCAACATAGAAAAAATAGAATATTGTTGATTGGGACGTTGTGCTTTGGGCATCCGGGTTTCCGGTTACACTTATGGGTCTCATGCCTCGACCTCTTCCTCCTTTACCTTCTTGTCGTCGCCCTTCTTCGACCAGTCCGGCTTTTTCTGAAAAATTGATAATATCCAGGATTAGCTTCGTTGAATATAATTAACGTCTTTATGGATGTGAAACTTCTGGAGGCGGATTGGGTGCACATCGATTCATCCCATGAACCGCCAATTCTATGGCAAATATGCAATCATTCTAAATTCGAGGAATATTCGAAATTTTAGTCTAGTGTTACAAAATTCTTATTTTTATTTTTTTTTTAAATTAGCATCGGAAATAAAACAATATGCTTTTCATGGTTTAATACATATATGAGAGTTCGGGTTTGAAGATTTATCAATAAAATTGTTAGTTCAAAAAATTATAAAATGAAAAAAAAAAGACAGATTTTCAAATCTTGGAGAATTTCACGTATTTTGGTTAATGTGACAATTTTGTACCAAAATCTTTCAAGAATTTTCAAACAAGTTCAGAAGTTCAAAATTTTCATAAATTTTATTACCTTTTGGATTTGCGAAAAAATTACTACAGGTTTGAAAATTTGAAACGTGGTAAAACTTTCCTCGAATTCAACAATCATTTATTCGACTATCGAATTTTCTAAATTTATCAATATTTCATGAATAATGATGATTTCGAAAGCGACTGAAATTTGATCACTTCCGCATTGAAAAAATTCAATCGGACAACTATCATTCTGTAAGTTGCAAATCATGATTACTTAAAGAAACAAAATTATTCAATAATGTGATACTGCGAAAAATATCAAAACATTTCAAATATTTCAAAAAGTGCAAAAAATTCGAAAATTCCAGAAAAATCTAAAAAAACCCAAAATATCGAAAATTGCAAGAATGACGAAAGTTTTCCAAATTTCACATATTCCACAAATTTCATTTATAAAAAAACCCAAATAGATTGAAGTTTCACTCCCCTCGCGTAGCTCTCTACGCACTCCTTCCGTACCCAAAAGACATTAGATATATACGAACTAACTGTTAAATGCTGTTACTGCAAAACAAACAACTATAAGTTTAGTAGCGATTATTGTCATCCTCATCATTTTCCAATTACGAAAACTATTCTACCCGCTATTTCAAAAGATATGGGTGTAATTGCTAACTATGATGTTGATAAGTTCATTCGAACTCTCATTTGGTCCAGTGGCATTTTTGTCCAAAAAACGAGTTAAACATTAGAGAAGGTTTATTGATTGTGTGAAATTTCTAACTCGTGCAGAGGGCGAGTGTGATGCTAGACTACGGAACATCAACTAAGATAACTCTGGATTAAAATGTTTTTAGATAGTTAGAAATTAGGTCATTCCCTTCATCGCACATAATACTCTCTTTCTTTGCTCGCCTGCGACGTCAGTTAACTTTTTACCTTATCTTTTGACGCATTCTGCAAACAATGCAAGAGCAAGACATTAGTCAAGTGAGACATGGACAATTTGGTTAAGCACAATACCGATCTTTATGTATTTACAGGGCAACACTTAGCAATAAAGTGGCTTCACCAACGACGTATTGATTTCTATTAATCCCTCATTAAACATTTGTGATATGATACAGTGATACAGCGGTTTACTTATTGTTAACGAAAGAATTTTTTTTAACGGAAAAAAAATATTTTTACTATAAACTATATATAGGACATGGATCATTTCATTTTTCCCGAAAATTGTGCAACTTTGAAAATTTGTACAAATATTTTCAAAAAATCTCCCTTCGAACGGAAATATTGAAAGATATTTATTGAAACTGACGAAGCCGTTAAAACGAAATTATTTATTTAAAGCAAAAATGTCTTTCAATATATTCTTCATTAGTTGAAAGTAAAATGCGTATTCCACCACTTTATTACTAAATCAACAATTAATTATTCTAACATTTAACGATGAAAATATTTTGGGATGAACGATTTCTATTTTTGATTAAATTGAAAAATTATTATTTTTAGATTGATGCTCGTATGATAAATCATTAGATCATTAACTGGGGTTTGACATCGGTATCAAAAGATACATATTTTATTCTATTATTTCATGATGAGACAGTGATTGATTTCTCTCTTTTAGATCCGTAACAATAAGCTCATTTTCGATCGAAAAAATCATCAATCATTGCCCCATGGGCTGCGAAAACACCACAACTACATATAAATCAGCGTTTATAAGCTCATCAGAAAATTTGCACTGGAGGCAAATTGCGAAGAGATAGATGGAGAGAGAAGATTGATACAAATGAGCATTTGCGCTTGTGAAGCTGTCAGGAGTTATTTTATAAGCAGTTTTATTAAGAAATGAAGCAAAAAATATTCAATGAACATCCTATTTTATTCCAATGCCTGGATTATAAATTTCCAAAAAATTTCCAAATTTACAAATTGTTCAAATTTTTACGACATTTCCAACGTTCACAATTTTTATAATTATGAAATGTTTCAAATTTGGTCAATTTTACAAATTTTAAAAAATTTCCTGCTTTTCTTTTAATGTCTAAAAGATTTCTCATTTTTTCTAATTGCAAGTATAAAAAAAAAAGTTCAATTAAACGAAAAATTCATTCAATTTTTTAGAATTACTTTTTTTTTAATTTGTGAAAACTCTCTTTAAACATTTTCCAAACATTTATTGATCCAAGAGTTGACCGAAGATCCAATTTGAAGCAAAAACTTTCAGATAAAAAAATATAACTAATGGCTGATTCTGCAGTGTTACCGGAGAGAAAGGTAATTTCGATCAAACTTTTCTCTCCATGCATCCGTTTGAAAACAATGGAGCAAGTAGAAAATGTCTCCATCCATTGAACTTGAATTATTGGCTGCTCACTTTATTATCTGATTGTGGAATAGTCTTGAATGTCGTTTCGGTTATCTCAGACACTTGATAAAGTTTATTGATTGGGTCAGTAGAAGCAGCTCGCGGTTATGCACGTAGTGAGAAAGAAGTCTATATGTATCTTTTTCAAGCCATTCTCACCTTATAGGCCCATTTTTTTCAGTCGTTTGCAATTTTTGTTTGTCCAAAGAAACTTTATTTCAAAGACAATCGAAGATATATACAATCTCTGACGTTAACAAAAATCGGGATATTTACATGAAGTCACAATACTTGATTGTTGAGAAGAAGCATAAGATACAAAACAGGTAGGGTGAATGAAAAACATCTACATAAATAAATTAGTCCTTCAAGTACGGGATCTCAACACGCAAACTAGTGTGCACTAGGCGAACAATTCGGTTTTGCCGAATCAACGGGCTTTAACTAAGGTATTCTTCTTCGAAGTGATGACGATATTGGATCAAGAGAATTGATTCCTTCTTGCCCATTGAATTCCCTGTTCCCAAATTCATATGGTTCTTAAAACGTTTTTTCACTCAAATTTTCATCTGGGATTCATAAGAAATTTCTATGAACAAGTGAGTCGGCGCGTGCTTCGCACGCGCACTTCCTTTTTCCACCGCGCTGGCCGGTGTCGCGTCGGTTCCGGTCTTACGCTTTTCGATAATTCCAATATGTATCGATAGTTTCTTTCGTCTCGCGTTTTTACTATAGGATATGTAATATTTAATCTATAATCATCAAATATTTTAATAAGATAGTGGAGATTTCTCCTGAATATTCGGAATCAATGAGGAATCATAGTTGTCCCGACGCGCAACTCAACTTCATACGAATTTTTATCGAACTCTTGTATTCTTGTAGTAACTATGGTTACTTCTGCCAAGATAATTGCTTGAGAGAGAATACCATTACTACAGTCAAACACCGTTGATTCGGCATAACCAAATTTCCCTCTGAGTGCAGTGGCCAAGCTATCGGTACTATGGAACCAGTAGAACATTAAAATCTTTCAACTAAGCCTTCCGGTGGAAAATCGGAAGTTGGGTACAGCTCTGGGTATTGGTGATGAAAATTCTTTAAAAAATCTATAAATGTTCGATAAATGACGCAAGTTTTATGGACTTTTTTCCAGAATTTTGGAGAATATCTCTTTCACTACTGTACTTGAATTTAAAATTGTATTCCTTCAATATATTTGCCATTAGCAACAAGCGGATTGAGAAAAAAAACGTTGAGTGCAATACTGAAGATATTCAACATTATATTATAATTCGGACAATCCAGAAATCTCGAGAAACAGGGATATAGTGTTTTTGCTGATCTTTGGATCAGGGTTCCAGGAGAGAACCCGTCCTATACGGAAGTCTGGTGGGTCCGTGAACGTACACGCACATGGGCCCACTAGACCATCCTTGTCCTACGTATATAGATCCAATACTTGAGGAGTTAAAATAAAGTCAATTGAACCAAAAACCTGAAATGGAGTAACTGGTTAATATCTAAGGGTGTGTATACATTAATTTTGTGGATTATTGTTAATTGAATGTAAACAAATTCCATGGATTTTTCAATAAATTCCTTGTGGAAGTGAACAGATTGAATCGTGCGAATAGATTGAGATTGCTCATTCATCCTCAAAATTCAATAACCTCGAGTTTTTCATTATTAATAATCCTAGAGGAGTCAATGATACATTGGTCTCTCAAACGTGGCAGTAGACATGAAATTTGCAAGAAAAATCTATCTGAATTTTTCTATTTCTAATTTTCATTATTGTATTGGCCTAGAAAAATCAGATTTGATCGATTATTTATATTCACAATAAAAGAGATTGAAATGCAAAAATTGGAATTATTTCTTGTCAATAATTCCACAATTTTTTGCTTCAATTTTCCAAGTAATTTTCAATCAGTGTATTCACCTTGATTCAATCAACTTAAAATTAATCTTTTTCTCTAATAAACAAAGTGTTATAACTATTTTATAGATGTCCAAAATCACTCTCTAATTGTTGTCAGTTAAAAAAAAAGTCTGTATTTGAGTAAAAACTATATCTTCGTCTGCCACTCTGCCTTCTCGGACTTCTTGGGCTGTGGAAAATAACAATAAATTGCCCCATCAAACTAGCAGCAATTTCAAGGGAGTGAGTTGCCGTTATACTACTCTTACAAGAACATTTTATGCATGAAACTGACATAAGAATCAGCTCTCAAGGAAAAGTTACTTTTTCATGAGTTTAAATATTTTCGAAAACACCGTGTCAAGAGTTTGTGTTTGGCATCTTGTTAGAGTTTTAACGATGGAATATTACATAAAACATTAAGGGCGATCTACATGTACAAGTGAATGCGGGGCGGGGGTATTTTAAATATCATTAATATTGAATACTGGCATGTGGAGGAACAAATACTGTACTCGCTAAAACACTATTTTACCTGGACTTATTTCAGGGAAGGCTACTTCGTTCTATCGTTTAGGGCAGAGCACTAATGATGATTTTCAAATACTCAATTTGCATACTAAATTGCTGCAGCAAAATATCCACGAAAAGAAATTTTATTTTTCCAACGACCATTTTATCAAGTGTGAGATTGTTAACTATTTTGGTAATTTATTTCTGATTCGGCATTTTTTTTTCACCCAATAAACTTTCCGATAATTCTGAAAAATTTGTACAAATTTGTAAAAATTTGTTGATAATTCATTTACTCTGCATTTTTCCTTAACGAGTTATTTTACTTAAACTTGCAAAAGACTCCCAGTCACTTCCGCTCATTTCTGAGACCACATATATCGATTTATTCCCGAGTACATGAAAGCTAATTGAATTAAAGAAGAGTTGATACAGAACAACTTCCGGTGTAAATATATAATCTATTGTTCAATATTTTGTAGCGGCAATTTCGTAGGCAGATCAAAAAAACGTGTCGCCTAAATGCTTGCATTTTCTCATTACAACCTCGCAACTCGACTATCGTACCGAGGTCTCATTGATCAATTAATTATTCATACGAAAAAAATGGCAATGAATGTATTTACCTCCTTGTCTTCCTCTTCCAGGGTGAACTCCTTCTTTTTAACCTGCTTCAACTGATTTCTGAAATTAAATTCCGCGGCTTTCTTCTGGAGCTTGGCAAATTTATTTTCATATTTGGAGACTTTTTTCAGGGCTGGCTTCATGCTGAAAATTCAAATTAAAATTCAAAGACTCATTCAAAGAAAATTTTGGAGCTGATTTGTGTGGCCCTGACACCTTCAAAATTGTCTAATAATCCGCTTACGCCACTGTTGATCCAATCAATTTATCCAGAGACAAGTCATTCACAAGCAACTAATCCATCGACCCTCCTTTGCCTGCACCTCTCCACCCGACGCATTTGCCCGCATGATGAGTGCTTTTTTGGTATCCAACTTCCATTCCGAAATAAATCATTTTTTTTTTTATTTCTCGAATTATTTACCTCGGAAACATCGCATAATAATATCACCGTCTGTCACCGACCGGATTAGCGGCACTACAATAAACTACAACGCGTGGCAACAGCGCTTAGAATTTTTACACTACGCATGTGGTAGCCCACGAGCGCTGCGCCGCTTTTGTTGATCTACCCTTTATTTAAAAATTGATACCTCATTATTCTGCCATTATGAAAGCATGAAATCATAATTTCTGGATAGGAGACATATAAGTTGAAAATATAAATGATTGCAGAATTCATGGTATGCTTCGATTTATCCCGTGAATGAAAAAAAAAGTGACAGCAAAGGGTCAGATCTGTGCCGAACTCTCGTTATGTTAACCGGGTTTGTTCTATCCACAGAAGGTGCTAATCAATTCTACTACGTTTACACTATGGCTGGAAGTGTGTCACACTATCGTGGGGACAAATCCCTGGGACAAGTGCTCCCAGACTCCTTCAACTTTATCAAAATAATGTGGATACTCTATTCCCCCGACGTATCTTCTTGCGTCAATAATTCCATTAATCGGGCATGAACTTTTTGGAGGAGTAATAACCTAGGATAACCCAGTACTGATGAGGTAATATTAATCCTCATCGACATTTAGGTAAAATACTGAATCATTACATGATGAAGTTATAAATTTGGATGATATGCCTCTGGGTGAATGGTCCTTGGACAAATCGTGGTGTAAGCAATAGCTGACCAGCTTCGTTGCGTAGGAGAATAGGAGGCAAAGTCCCTATCAAACTGTTTTGGAACACAATTTAGCCTGATGTACGCAAGAAGCTTCAAGTCATTGGCCGGTGGATTTTGAAGGTGGAGGAGTTTGGAAGGTATATTTTGCCCCTTCGAATTTTGGCCAGTGAGGAGGCGGCATTCGCGATTACGCAGTAGCTTATACATCCGCAGAACATCAATCGGAATATTTTTGCTAAATGTCCATTTATTTATCAGGCAAGTCTCAGATAATTACCAACAAATCATCCTATTTTTGAGGATTCACTAAGTATGAACACAACTTGTCTCATAGATTTTTTGCAAAAAATTTGTCAAACGCAGGCAAAATCATTGATGAGCTACTACGATTTCATTAATTTGAAAATTCACTTATAGAAATCAGAGAGAATTCTGTTTCCTCATACGGGCTGCTGCGCTCTGATTAGCGAAAATTCGAAAGGGAAAAAATTATATTGATTTTTACGTACAATTTTCCTCGAAGATCGTTCACTTGGCTGTTGAGCTCGGCAATCTATACATCAAATAATTAATTAATTCAATCGTTCATAGAACATGGTTTGATGAGCGTCTAATATCGGTGGAAATACTTTATATCAATTATTATTTTTAAAAAAAAGTAGAAAATTTCGCCCAAAAGAAAAGTTTTGATTCAAGAGGTTTCAATGAGTTTGAGATGATTTTGCAAGATTGACAGCTGAAAAAATGCAGCCAGGATCCAATGATGAAAACGTGACTCAAGGCGTCAACATTGGGAGTGATGATGTCAGTATCACGAGTTTCCATACCGCAATTGGAGATCACGTTTATTCAAAATCGTGATTTCTGGTTTGAATATTGGGCATTTAACTTCGAAAAATTAGTTTGAGGTAGAGGATGCTGAGGTGTAATGGGACAGAGGTACAAAATGGGCCAACCCAAGCTCATCTGTCCCATCATGCCCCACGCGATTTGATTTTCACAAAAAGTCTCAATTCATGTTTAAAAGACCGAAATTTGAATTTTTTGACTGCATTTTTTCCATGCCCAGTAACTTTTAGCAACACCCTTAAGGGAAATGGGTTTGGATCGAACAAAAAATCGATTTAATTGATATTGAGAAGGCAATTTTGTGCATTTAAAAATTTTACACTCTCAATATGTCTTTGAGTTTTTCGCTTGAGTTTTCAAGAACTACTTCATGATTTAAATTAAGGTAAAAAACTTAAAAATCGAGACATTGGCCGGTGTCAATTAGAGCCTCTCACATGCCCTAGAGCAAGTTATTTATGGAGCAAAATTGCAGCGAAGAGGCGCATCAAGTTAAGTCAGTTTTCATTATGAGTCACTTTGCAGCAAATATCTCAAAATTCAAACAAAATACTGGTATTCTATATAGGCCATCTTTGTAGAACAAAATGAAACCTATAAATTTGTATTCAAGCAAATTTCGATATTACTTGTAATCTTTAAGTTATGTGCCAAAAACAGGTTAAAACCGACTTAACTCGATTGACCACTTCAGCACTGAAATGAATTTCTCTATTTACTTGAGCCAGTCTTCCAAAGTTTGAAATTAAAATAGTAATTAATCTCAATTTCAGAATTTGATAAACCTTGAATTACGATTGCCAGACTTTATATAATTTTATCCTTCCGATGTACTTGATCCAAACCCATTTTTCAAATTGATTCGGGCCATTCTGTTCTTGATCCTGTCTCTCCTTAATTCAGGGGATTTCCTGAATTGATCGATTTTAATCAAGGCAAAATCGTAAAAAAAAAATCACCCAGCGAAAAAAAAGGAATAACTATATTCTCAAAGTTTTTCAAAATCAGGCATTTGCATTTTTCCAAATCCAAAAATAAGAAAAAAAATGGAGCTTTATCTGAAACTCACAAATGGGCATTTTGTTTGCTCTCCCATTTTTTCAATAAAAAAATCACAATTCAGTAACGAAGTAATAATACTAGGATGAGTGGGGAGGGGACGGGGAATCGAGGGGGCGACGCAGATAATTTCATCTTGACTTCCAAATCTAAATTCAAAAATTTTAATTTCAGATCCTAAAAAGAAGAGGAACTTAGACACTTGCGTTTAAAAATGAAAATTCTGAAAAAAAAACTCATACGAAATATAGTTTTTTTAATAACTTTTTTCTTGTCAAGTGAAATTTTTCTCTCGGATCTGGCCTACGTTTGAAAAGCTTAAAGTTTATAAACTTGCGTCTAGAATTAAACATATAGATTTGGGGCATGAAATTTAGGCTATTTCACAAGATTTGCGTTTCGTTAATATAAATATTAATCCTTATAATTATCATTTAGCCTTTGGTTATATTCTATATATATCAATACTCGTCAATGATTATGTATTTGAATCAAACCTTTTTTTATGGGTATTATAAACTTCCAATCAACTAAAAGCGAATTCACTGCTGTCAAGCATTATAAAAAAAAACAGGATTAGTAGTTTCAACTGAGAAATGAAGAGAAAACATTGGCTTAATGGGAAATCACTGTTGTAACTAATATAGAAGTAAAACAACAATTGAAGCAGAAGAAGGCATTTGCGACACACGAACAATTATGAAAAAAGCAGTAAACTTCTGACACATGATCTCTCCTGTCTTGACGATCTCCAAGGTTCTAAGGTTCTACAACGCCTTCTATCTAAAACTGGTTATTATCTGGAACATTTTGAATTTAAATCTCCAGGTATATCCGGGAAAAATTGATCGGCCAGTCATGATCGATCCGAGGGCACACATTTATTCATGTTTATACGCTGTTAGAGATTTTCGTGAGAATTTTTTCAACTAGGGCATTTTGGTACATTTTATTCCATTTTACTGATTAAGTACTCTTTATTTTATATTGGCTTACATCAACCATCTTACATACGGTAGAGTTCACTCAATTTAAGAGACTCGGGGAGGGCCTTTAAGTGAATGCAGTGGAATACTGAGTAAGGAATCGCCCCCACTTCTTTATCGTGGGCAGTTGAAGTAAGGAGTGGGGAGTTAGTGGGTAGAATGGACGGAGTGGGAGATGAGGAAGGTAGGCTACAATCGTCAACCATGCAGTTTGGAGACACTGCACATTGCGACGCGCATAACGTGCATGAAGAGTGGGAGAACCTTGAGAGGCTTCAGGTCGAAAGGGGAAAGCGTGTCAAAGTAAGGGAACTCTACTATAATCAGGTTCTAATTATCTAATTCAAGGTGTGTTTTAATAACCCAATCAATTTTTCTGTATTAGAAATTCAATACAATTCTTAACATATTTTAAAAAATTACTATTCTGCCTAGCCCAAATATATGTAACTTTCAATATTTTTGCATTTCCATTATCGTTATCAACTACGTTTTCAAACAAACAAAAAAAGAAATTGTTCAAAATAATTTTCAATTTATTTTTCCTCACAAATAATACAAAATTTCCCCTCTTTTCTCATAAATTACTTGTAAATTTCCACGATTACCTCTTCTAACACTATAAACATGATTAAAATTGCATTCACAGGGTAAAACATCACACGATCTTAACTACTTGATATCCTCGGGTAAGCGTAATGAATAAATAATGAATTGACATGAATTGTAGATAACTGGCCGGTGGTATGTGGGCCGGTGCAAAATCTTGAGCCGCATATGAAATTCAGTGGGACACAAAAACTGGCATTGCCAAAATGATATATACATGTTAGAAGAATCTGAAAAATTACCCTTCCGCCTAGTAAAGCCTCAACATACTTTTTTTTATCCGAATCCTTCATCAAGACCTGTTTTAAAAATTGTTCCCTGTTCCATAGTGGAGTATTTTTTTTTCCTTCAGACTAAACTTTCTCGACTCGAGACTAAATTTATTTTCCATCACTAATGTTTAGCATTTATCAAACGGAAGAGTAATTTTTACTGAATTTTTCTTTCAATGTATACATCAGACCAACAAACAACAATCTAAACACATATTTGTAATCTACACATATGCATTAACAGTTACCAAGAATTACTGGTGACAAATTATTAACAAACACTGTAATTGGTACAATTTCTCGACATTTTTTTTTTTGCTTTTTTTTATGCACACACACACACACCCACGAGGAAATACATAAACGCGTCCTTGCTTGTGAGAGCGCCAAAAGTTGGGACAGGTGTGGGTTCATCACGAGGCGCGAAAGTACGTAAAAAGGGCTCGTCGTTTCGTACATGAGTATTGGAAACACAAACACTTATTAAATTATCGTCAATTAATGGATAAATGCACATATATGCGATTTACGTATGGACATATTTTTTTATGTGGGTTAATATGAACTCTACACCAAGGTGAAAATACTTCCCTAGTAGAAATTGAATGTTGCAGCGACGTTCTTATTGCGGATACCCGCGCCGCGCTCGCTGCGTCATCGCCGCGATGTCTCTGTGAGTTTCCGCCGGCCAATGTCACAGTTCACAATTTCGACTAGGGTTTTAGTCCATAGGCAGACTAAAGTTGTCTATTTTTAATTGCATTGGTTTTTGCGTTTTTTGTTCACTACATTGGGATATACAACAATCCGGAAGTCGCTTTGGTAATTTCGCAACATTTGACAATCTTAGATTTCCAGAGACATCTGCATACGTGTCCCAAATTATTGAACAAATTTGAAAAAATTATGAGCCAATTTTTTGAGGATGGAAACCACCTGAATTTTTTCAGAATTTTTTGAGTCTCTGATGGCCATCGGCAGTTGATTTCCATCAAATGTCGCAATCTATCAACTTTGATCCCATTTTATGGCATGTAGGAGAAAGAAATGACGTAATATCACATCTGTTTGGCATTTCGACCATATAATTTCCAATGTCTAGAAAAATCGTACATTGTCACATTTTGTTTTTAAGCTTATTTTTGACAGATTGTTTTTAACTTGGGCACTTTCTCAAAATTAGTTAAACTAATCTGATAACCCGATTTCAACAAATCTTCCCAGAAGTGAGAAAAATCCCAAATAACCAATGCTGGATAAATACCATCTACTCAGAGAAAAAAGTTGAATAAAAATTACCTTTCATTGAACAAAGCTGTAGGATAAAACTTTTTTTAGATTTTCTATGTAGAAATGTAGTAAAACCCTTTGAACAACTGATTAAATAGAAGATAAATTTTAGTATCTAATTTCACGTTAGTAAACTTTATCTATTTTGACGTCCTGCTCTACTTTTTGATGATATAACGACATGAGATTTTCTTTTGCATAAATATTTGGTACTGGGGATGAAAATCGGGTCCGATACTTTCAACGTCATTATCTTTCGCAATTTTCAATGTTTTTGAATGTTTTGAATTTTTTGAAATTTTTGAAATTTTTGAAATTTTTGAAATTTTTGAAATTTTTGAAATTTTTGAAATTTTTGAAATTTTTGAAATTTTTGAAATTTTTGAAATTTTTGAACTTTTTGAAATTTTTGAAATTTTTGAAATTTTTAAAATTTTTGAAATTTTTGAAATTTTTGAAATTTTTGAAATTTTTGAAATTTTTGAAATTTTTGAAATTTTTGAAATTTTTGAAATTTTTGAAATTTTTGAAATTTTTGAAATTTTTGAAATTTTCGAAATTTTCTTTTTGTCATTGAAATATTTTTTTATAACACTTTACTTTTTTTGACATGAACAACATCATTGGATTAGAAGGTTGTCGACCAGAAGTATCCTAGCCCTAACTTTTATGGTAGTAGCTCATGAGTTTTAATCAGATCAGCAAGGTAAAAATTTCTCGATCATATTCCACCGTAGTGGCAGTACTCTTTTCATCCAAAGAAATCTCTAACCATATGCCTACTTTTATTCAAATTACAATAAGCATTACGCTTCGCTAATTTTTCCTATATTTCCTATATTATTTTTTTTACGAGTACAAAACCGCATAAAAAAGAAGTTAAAAGTTTTATCAACCGAAGTGTAATTTATCAACAAACTTTTTTCTCGTTTTAAAATATGGACTAATCGGATTCCGTCAACAATCCAAGTAACGACTACTAAACAAAAATCCAAGCATGGGAAAGGGGTAACAAAAGCCATGCAGATGTTAGCAAGGGACTTTCTTCGAACTAGAAACAAAAGATTACACCTCGATTACTATGATAATTATGTTTAACCAAGAATGCAATATGTACAGGAGTCAATCTAGTGAATGATTTTGCACCGTTTCACAAACACACACTAACCATTCTAATGACTACCCCACGGATAATTTTCATTCTCATATTTGTAAGTTTATGGAGCTCTCTACATCGCTATATCTATTGTAACTTCATTTACGTGACGCCGAATGTAGAAATTCTTGAATGAAGTATATTTTCCTGAAAATTGGAAGTATTGTTCGCTACTCAAAGACCATTCTCCTTCTGTAAGTAGCGCCATTGAGAGAAATAGAGGAGACTAACAGTTTCATCTCAATTATTGTTTTGCATTAGAATGAGATTACGTGTGGCAATTGAAGCAAATCTTGAAGTCAATATTTTTTGAGTACAAAAAAAATTTGACGCAATGAAAGAAACGCAAATTATTAGGGGGGCATCGCACCCCACTGGTCAAAAATTAGCATCCTTCTTTTGAAACCCCAAGAACATTTGATGAAGAATTTTATTAATTTTCGTATCAACTTTTTTTTTAGCATGAAAATCTCATTCTTCCAATTTTTTGACAGTATATTTTTTGTTTTGTTTCCCCCCCCCCCCCCCCCCCCCCACCTAAATTCTTATTACTCATGAAAAAGAATCATTATCCCCACCGAATATTTTTTTTCGCAATTGATTTAACAGTATAGTAATAAATGCTGTATTGTTTGCTCAGAATTCGATTTTATGGTTTTCTCAATGACGCCACTGACCACATTATTAATTTTGAATTCGGATTTTCTTCGTCACTTAAGGTAAAAGTTCCTAATAATCCTGTAATTTAATCCTGCGTTCTATGTAAAAAATCTTGGATCATCTACTATATATAAAATCTTTTCTACTATCGTTAATAGGATAGCTCGATGTCTCATATGACATAAGCCGGTTCTTCACCGCTCCTCTATCTAAGGTAAGTAGTCATTATCTTATGAATTTCTTTTTAATAATGTAGCTTAAAAGTACCACGATTAGAGATGTCGAATGAGTTCAGCACCAAAATTTATGTCATAATCGAGCTACCTTAAAACTTTCCAATCTGCGAAAATCTTGAATTCTGTATATTTTTCGTGTTTCATTATTTTTTCTATTTCCATTAAGGTGGAAAAACCACCGGGCACCGGGTAGGCAGGTGGTGGTCACACTCTCCACTAACTCCAAGGATCAAAAAAAAGAAACCTACAAATTCTCAAAGAATTTTCAACACAAGATCGCAAAATTTCCATTGTCCTGATATGACAAATTATACTTGTGACACCGAGTGGAAATAAGGGGATTTGACTGAACCTTAGGCTCAGGTGTGGGGGTTCGATTGTGGGTTCATATTGTACCTCATAGTCCCTTTTCCGTACTTCACGCTCCAAATCCCACTTCTGACCCTCACACGCGTAGACGCGTTCGTAATACTCTTGGCAAATCTCCTTCAAGTCGTCTACAAGAAGACCATTAACGATCAAACATTTTCTCCTGACAAATTGACAAGCACAATAATAACAAAAAATATCCAACATAAATTTCTAGGAGACATTTCACAAAAAGTCAGATAAATCAGACGATCATTTTCAGTGCTCTTTATTTTTGGTACATACGTTTGGGATGCTGAGCGATCATCGGGGAAAAATTCTCGCGTTTACACTGGACTAAATTCTTGTTCTGAATTTTTATATTTTGTGAAACTAAATTTTTAAAGTGCCAAAATTTTTTTCGAAGCCCCTAAATATTAGATATTCATCATTTGGAATTTTCCTCTGGATTTCCAAATTGGAGCCTTCCGATTTCAATTTTCATTGAAGTTCGGGAAACGCAAATTGGTTCAATAGTAAATGGAAACGGATGAAAAAAAATGTGAATTGGAAATGAATAAATTTCCAATTTATTTTGCACATTTCGTTTTAAATAACTCCCATTATAGACATCGAGCAATGAAAATTAGCTTTCAGCATAATCAAAGTGTGTACTGAAATGGAGAAAATTGATAAATGGTGATAAAATTTTTCTGCAAATTTCTGCGAAATGTCTCAGTTGCAAGATATTGCAAATGCATATTACGATGCATTTGATTTGATGTATCGTGTTGTCGTCAATAGAAATAAAATCATCATTTTTCTATTCTTACTACACTAAACGTTCACCTATGAAACACTAGAATTGATCTTATGTGCGTCAAGAGTGTAAAAATAATGGCAGTGGGGGGGAAAAAGCTGTGTCATAAAATATCCGTGTAATAAAAATAAATAACAAAATTTGTATGAAAGTTTTCTCTATACAGAAAATAGTTTTATGAAAACTTTGTGATGTATCAGCGCGACTTTCAGGCTATGCCACTTCGCATTTGTGAGTAACCGTTTTATTTGTTTTTTTTTTGTTTTCTTTCTTTTTTGTCATAAAAATTTCTAAAGAAAATGAGGAAAAAAAATCATATGGTAATCTAAAATAGCAGTTGTCGGCGTTATTCTAGTTACCTCAAAATCTTTCAATCTACTTTTCCTCTCGAGGTCATATTTATCACCCTCGAGTGCGTACAATCTGTGCCAATAGGCTGTGCAGATCGTCTGGAGCTCGGCTAAAAAAATAATAATTCACTGGAGCAAATGAATATAATCGCTCTTTTAATCTACTAGCTTAAGAATGTAATGGCTTAAGAATACCAAACTATATCTATTTAGAAGATGAGGTCCAACTGCGCCCACACAAACCAATCAATCCTCATAATAATCGTAAAATGCAATGACCGTAGAGAGAAAATTACAGAAATAATTTGCTCAATAGAAAAAATATGTATTTAAAAAAATATATTTTCAAGCCGCCGTCCTGAAGTGAATTTAAATTTGAACTTTAATTCAATACGAAGTGGTCAATCGAGTTAAGGCTGTCCTGGGAAAGGTCTATTTAAAATTTCTATATTTCATATAATTTGTACATAGAAATAATGTCAAAATTTTAAATAATTTTTTCAAAATTCCAAAACCTTTATATCAGTGCATACATCACAGCATGATCCATCGGTGCTCTTCTAAAACGGCGGCAATGTACAAAAAAGAATTTGTGTAAAAATCACGACTATAAAATCCGGTACATGAATTATGCCTCAAGTATTAGTGGGAAAATATTTGGAATACCTATACATAGGACCAAGCATGAATTTTTGATGGGCTGATTCATAAATTTAATATACGCACTAATCCGAAAATATACAAATATGACATTTTTGAAAATTTTTTAGCAGGTTATGAAGAAAATGTTTTTTTGAAACATGAGGTCTCCCTTATTTCCCCTGAACTCGCATAATGAGCATAGTGCCGCCTTTCTTTTATTTTCGTGCCTGTATCATACTTTTACAATCCCTCCCAAAATGGTCTTTCCGCACCAAGTTTCACAACTTATTTCAACAACAAACTGAAGTAAAGTGGTGAGTCGCCGCCCGGTGCGAGTAATGCAGTTCACAATGAATTTGGTAAGTCGCCGCCGTCCAAATGGACATTTGAATTATACATCTAAGGTCACATCTGTACGGAGCTCAGCGTGGTCCACTTGGCAACCCCCCGTCCCAAATAGAGGCGGCATGGTGCTCACCATGCGAGTAAACCCGGAAAGGCACGTAAGTGTAAGAGAATTGACTCTCGTATTTGAAATTCCGAAGCCTTCCGGATTTCAAAATTTTGTATTGCCCTAGACAATTCTCTGCTTACGTGAAAAATTACGTTAAAAAATCAATATTTCACATTTCTAGAATCACATTCTAGAAAAACAAAAATACATTTTTATTTTTTTATTCTCATTAATCTTTCAAATACCGAACTTTTTGTATTCCAGCTGATATTTACCCAAGATTAAATCTCAAATAAAAAAAAATTGTTCGTTTAGTATCTTCACAATTAATTTCAGTTTTTGAAACGAGTTTCCCAATTTCCATTTAAATTTCGATGGATAGGTTTTTATGAATACCTTAACGTGGTAGTACTTCAAACAATTATATTGAGAGATAAAAAATGATACCATAATAGGGGTGAAAACAAAAACCGAGGAATGCCTTCGAGCTTTACCATTAACTGTATATTATAATTTCCGTAACTAGTAAAAATGTAGCATCAATTCGCAATTGAAATTTTGTAAACTGTTGAATTTTACCGAATTGTTTATATATCAATATTCAAAATATTTCGTTAGCGCCGTGTTTCAACCAAGAATATATAACATCCAATAAAACGAACAATTTGAATTATATTGACATTATATATATAATATATATAATGTATATTATTTCAAATTTCATCATTCCGTGATTTTCTGTGTTATAACACGTTGAATTTTTTAAAAATCACAAAAAATGTGAAATGTGATTGCCGATTCTCTAAATAGTACTCAATAATTCCACAATGAATCACACCATTTACACCGAGAACCACAGTATTGAGATCAGGACTCACAGTACCTCAACCACAAATCACGGAAATTGCGATGCACCTACCAGAATTGGATTGGTTTATGTTAAAATGCCGTCGGTTCAATCTTATTCTCTACCCGTGAACACACTCAATTTTCTATATTCAATGAGAAAAAAAAATCCATTACATCCCCAATCTACTAATCTACAGGTTCATGTTTCAAAGCTCATGTTCCCTAGAACTTTGTCTCGTTGCTCCCCTCATACCCTAGCCGAAAATCAATTGCAAAATGCTCTGACGTTGGCAACTCATGTTTCTGGAATTATCAAATGTCAACTACAACTACGTATCGTGTTAATTTAATCACTTGTTGTTTTTGAAGAAACTTGCTCGCTCTGGCTTACGGTTTTAGCGCGACAACTGGCACAACTACGGCTGATATTTATGTTTAACTAATATACAACTTCTAGAATGTAATACTGTCAGTGTTAGAGTGTAATTATACTTTGGTAGTGTTCATTGAATAAACCTCATATTCCTTGCTGGAGACATCAAATTCAAGGTCGTATCTCTCCTCCTCGAGCTTTGCAACCTTCTTGTGATACTGGATCAGTATCGATTTCAATTGAGCTGATAAAGTTTAAGAATAAGTGTTTGAGTATCGTGTGATGTTAATGGATATTTAAAAACCCGCCTTACATAAAATATTTCTGTTATAAAAATGGAGGAAGGAATGCATTTCGAAATCAATTCCTCACCAAGAATCGAATTTGGGATCATAAAAACAAACCCTTCTCGTGAATTTTTATGTGTGGTTCCGGATGCGCCTTTTGCTTCAACGGAGATTAGTGAAAGTGTGGTATGGAATGATGTTTGTTTTTTTTTTTTGGAAAAAAAAACTGAAGTTTCTTGAGTGATCCGAAAAATGCCGAATGAACACAGAGCAATGATGAGCATTCACCGAAGCTGTACCTGGATGGCGATAAAAAAATGAAAATAAAGCGAATGATTGCACGAGGATCGATGAACAAACAATGATATAGCGAAAATAATGCTCTCGCACCAGGCAATAAATTTGCAGACACCGAGGCCAGACATCTAGCCGAAATAATTTGCAAACATCCATTAATTCAAATAGTGCGAGTGATCTGTACAGTGAAATTGAGTAGGGAAGGATAAATCTCGATAGATCCACGAGAACTTCATAATTTTTGATGAAAATCTATGATGGCCAAATACATATTCAATATCCGTGGAAATGCGAACCGCCAAAAAATTACAAAAAACCGCAAAATATAACTTTTAATTCGACATTAATTGATCGTAATTCAGTTGTGCGGTATAGTCAATCGGATTGAATCTGTTTGGCGAACGTCAATTTTTGCTAAACATAGGAAAAACGGAGAGAAATATGGAAATTTGATTGAACCCATTGACCACTCCACTACTGAATTTAGCATTTATTAACTGATAATTAATTTAAAGTAGGTCCTATCAATATTATACAAAAATCTTGCAACCATCATCTTTCAAAGATTTTCCCAAAAATGTAGATTTTGAAATTATCTTTCTTTATACCTTCCCAAAACTGAATTATCATATAAGATAGCATGTTGCAAAGCTTCGCGATAATCGTGCAACATTGATAACATTGATATCGTGCTATTGATGTGTATCTCTAAATAAACCAAGTACCTCATAGTCCTTTTTCTTAACGAGATACTCGATATCGAATTTTTGCCCCTCCAACATTTCGATCTTACTGTGGTAGTCGCGTAGAATACGTTTCAGGGTTTCTGTGTATTTAATATCATTAGAATTTTATACACTGACAAAAAAAGTTAATTTTATCGAGATTCTCGTGACAAGGATGATTTTATTGATGAGATTCAATGAAATTTTGTTAGAATCCGAAAGATTCTAAAAAATATTCACGAGATCGTTGAATTTTTTTCCAAAAGTTTTCGACCCTCGGAATGATGAATTTCGATTTTAAGGAAGTTACTACTTTTTTTCCTTTTTCGTTAATGTTTTTAATTCATCGGTAGTATTAATTTTAATGTATTATTTTGATTCGCTTCTGCTGTATATAGGTATATATATACACATATATATAGGAAATTAAGACCCTCAAAATAACCTTTAAAAAAACACAAGGTTAGAGTAAAAAAAAATAGATAACTGCAGATTGGATTGATTCGAAAATGGAAAAATTATGACAAATGCTCTATCTGTGAGCTGCTAAAACAACTCGTGTTCAACACTTGTTGAATATGATCATGTTTCATTGGCTTGTTTGACCAGTAGATAACAACATAATTTCAAATTATTGACCGTTAATTATATGATTTGCATTTTGGAGGAATGTGACATTTGAATGACGTAATTATATGACAGTTTGAGATTCACTTGCGAAAAGTGTTAAGGGAAGATGATGTTCGGGCCAAAATCATGATTTTGAGAAATTGGGGACGTATGCGAAAATGATTTTTTCCCCTGTTTCATGAAACAAAAAAAATTCTGACAGCTGAATAATTAATTATTTATTATTGTCGTTAATGGTTAAACGCGTTGTATACTCTCCACGCGGCGCCACCCGGCAGAACCTAGTACTACTCCTGGCAGCGTATACCGACGCTCACCAACCAAGCAAGCATTTCTTCCAGAACTTTTTGATATCAAACTTTTTCAAGAATTTACAATTTATGGCTCGGCCGAGTAAAATTGTCCAAATCAAAATCAAATTATTGGGGCCAAGGTATATCTATCGTCGTATGTATTTTTAGAAACGCATACAAGTTTCCTATTGCTTACAAATTATAATTGTCACTTAAAGGCGTCAGCGTCCGTCGTAGGTAGTCATTCCAATACCAAAAACCAATAACAAACTTAAAAATATATATTCGATTGTCCATAGTTTGAAATTTTAACAGAGGCATTCATTTAAATTCTAGAAAATTCGGGCTCCTTTCACCAAAATCTGAGAAACGAATGGGGTGTATTTATAAATATTATTGTCGTTATGAAATTAATTTTTTTTGTCAGTGTAGTTGTATGTGTTCATCGAAACGGGAAATTGCATGAAATTGAAGACCTATAGTGGTGGTGTATAGGAACAAATAATTAAACAGTAAATGAGCAGAATGCAGTAGTCGGAAGGAAGTGATTAATTAAAAATGTAAATACCTTCGCTAACATCTTCAGTATCTTTTGCTTTGCCACAACGCTCCTCAATGATACGTCTTCTTTCTGCGGCTTTTCTTTCCTGTTCTTTCTTGAGCTCCTCAGCGGCTTTTTTACGCAACAGCAACTGTGATAGAATTCACTCAATTATTAATTTGTTAATTTGCAAGGGTTGTGGAATCTTTTTAGAGGTGAAACTTCTTCGGCGGTTGTAGTAAGTTGGAAACCCGTCACGGAAATGGTGGCACTTGAATTTTCCTATCTATATTTATACACCGGGCAATATTTCAAAAATTTCAAGAATATCGTTTAAAAATTGAAAAATGTAAATGATGAACAAATTTCAAAAATTTCAAAAACTTCAAAAATTTCAAAAATTTCAAAAATTTCAAAAAATTTAAACATTTCAAAAATTTCAAAGATTTCAAAAATTTCAAAAATTTCAAAAATTTCAAAAATTTCAAAAATTTCAAAAATTTCAAAAATTTCAAAAATTTCAAAAAATTCCAAAATTTTAAAAATTTTACAAGAATCGGAAATTCCCAGAACCTGAAAAACGTTGAAATCTCAAAATAAAAAAAAAATGAGAATTATAAAAATGTCCCGAAATTCAGAAATAAATCAAATACGACGTCAAAAAATTTCCTGAAAAATGTCTCCCGAAGTTCCACTTTTCTTTGCCCCAGATTCTCCCCACATTTCTTCAACTTCACATTCCATCAAAATATACATACCCTAAGCTTCTTCTTTCTATCTGGTGTCATGAACCCCTTCTTGGCCTTTTTAGCTTTGGACGCCTCCTCAAGGCGGGCGCGTACCTCCGCCCGTTTTCTCTCCGTCTCCGCCTGTTTCCTCTTCTTTTCCTACATTTCCAGTGTTAAACCCATTTTAAAGTGTCTTCCTGGCTTTTTTACCGCCTGCCACAGGCGGATGAAAGCCGTCGCTACTATTATTCTCCTTCTCGTCTCCTCACAACTCCTCATCAGAAAATAATCTTCCGTCTTTCTTTTTTTTGTATCTTAAGCCTTCGATCCGTTAAGGATGTATGGGCGAGTACGGCGATATTCGTTGCCCGGATTCGCATGATATGGGAAACCATAGGAAACTCATATCGATATAGTCCACTCAATAAGAAACCTCCCGTACGTCAGAAAATACAAAAAAAAATGATTTCCCAAGATCAGATGTGGGCTCCATTTAATGGAAACTACCCTCCTCAGAAAAATTTAATCACTTGAGCCTTTTTTCATGGGTTCCTTGCGTTAATTTTAATTCACTGGTTAATTCTCAGATTCGTGCTCTTTGGTAATAATATACCGATATCTGAATTAGTATTTCTTAAATGAAAATGTTCATAAAAATGTTTCCAAAAAAAATATCAAATGAAATTTATATAGTATATTGAAATAGTATTTTAAAAAAGTATTTCGCCCAGATCTGTCCACCGGAAAATTAAAGTTGGGAATTCACCATAATTTTAAAAATTATTTGGTCATAAGATTCCACCCCTTATCAACCTGCGACACTTCAACGCGAAGAATAATTCCAGTGATGGCGAGAAAACAGTCAACAGTGGCGAGGACCTATGCAAATAATCACTTAGAGTGATCCAGGTCCCACGACGAGGACATAGCTGGTGGTAATGTCCTTGCGTTAGTATATATATATACGCGTTAAACCTCGACTACTAAAAATTCTTCAGTTGAAATGTCGCGAGTTGATAAGTTGTGTCACCGGTCATACCGACGGTAATATTTCATATTGAGGCCACTAAAACGTATCCGCGCAAGTTGTTCCCTATCCAACTACGAGACAATTTCAAGTTTCGACTTAAATCGTAAACACTGGACGAATTTTCCGAGAAGACTCTTGCGTATATCCTCGAGATGTTTTCCCTGGAAAGAAAATTGAAGCAAACATTATTAAAGAAAATGTTCTCTCGATCTTCGGGGGGTAAAAATAATGTTCCATAGCTATAGTTTCATGTGAGAGCGTTTTTTAATGGAAAACAAATTGCCCAATCAGAATTACTTTGCAACTCGAAAAGTAGAGTCAGCTTCAGAGTATTCTCTGAATGATGGGTAAGTGTGCAATTACGGAAACGGAATCTACAATCTACTTGAGAGTAAGCTGTTGCATGCCTCAGAGAATATAAGTATCAGAGCAATTAAACAGCATAGCGAGGCAAGGAGTTTCTGTCTTACCCCAGATTCATGTCATCAGTGTTTTTTTTTTATTTTGCTTGCAATGTATATGCTGTTGTGCATTTTCTGTATCATTTGGTGCGGTATCTACGGGAGTATCTAGAGTAGAATTTACTGGTAGTTTAGATTTATGGTGCTTGCCGCCTTTATAAATGTGGAAAAATTTCAACATAAGATTTCAACACTGAAGCTGAATGGTATATAGGGTGGGGCACTATGGGACACCATCGTAAAATGAAGCATAGTACATACGCGTACGTTTTAACCCTTCATTACCCGCGCACGTTTGCTCATGTCATTACTCGCGTCGCGGGCCGCGTCGTAATCTTATGTAACGCGCGAACTAAAACACATGATCTTAATTTGATAAAAATGTCATAAAAACAGCAGTAGAGCACCTGCTGAATAAATTCATTGACTTTGAAATTGTGGCAAAATTAATTAATTGAAATTGATGGCAAAACTTGTGCTCCCAATTCTTTGAGAAAGCGCTTACGAAATTTTTTTCACATTTATAAAAACAGCATAAGTACCTCTGCAACAATACTGGCAAATAATGTGGGAAGGGACTATGAAAACTGATGGGTATTGTGTGCAGATTTAAAAAAAATAACTGAAATAATAAAACCAAATAATTGCTGAAAGCAATGGCGGAACGTACCTTCAGGGAAGAGAATTATACTGCACGGTGACACGGAAAATATTGGTTGTACCGTGTTGTGGTTGCCATTGATTTTTCCCAGCAGGAGTGGATATTTCCATAAAAATAGATAAAACGTACTCATTAAAATTCGCAATAAAATGTAAATGGATTTTTTACGAGGTACTTCATTTGAGCTTGGAATACGTACCTAACCTCATCATCAGCCATGGTGAAGGTGAGGGCTCAACGTTCCTGGAAGTAATGTCAGTGTTTAATGCATCACATTTTCCATTAATACTCTATTAAAAATTGAGGGAGGTAAGGTTAATGTAGTCGCTAAAAATCTTCGTGGACTGAGGGAAAAAGAAAGTTGAAATCTACTAAAGATTTCTGAATTTTCAAGAAACCGTAATCCAAGATTTAAGAAAAATGAAGTAGTAAGAATTGATGAAATTGCTCTCGAAGAAATTTTTCTTAGAATTCTTGAGATCCTTCATAGGTTTTTGGTATAAAAAATTGTTGGAATACAGTCACGAATTCTGGTATTTGATGTTCATGGCTTTGCGATTTGAGAAAACAGGTTATTATTCACAAAATAAGAAGATATCACATTTGGAACTATTACAAAATCTAATTGGAAGATAAATTATTCTCAATTTGGGGATATAAATATCCTGGATTTAGGGGATAGCAAATCCCCGCTTGGGAAATATAAATATCCTTGATTCAGATAAATCTTCGGCTCGGAGATAAACTATCTCCTATGTGGATCTGACATATCCCCGAGTAGGGGATAAAAATATCCTCAATTTGGAGATATACATATGACCGATTCGATAATATAAATGTCGCTATTCGGAAATAGAATGTCCACGGATATGATTATACCGAATTCGAAGGTTTTAGATCTCCTTTCACCCCTTCATTCGCTAAATTTATCATGGCAGAGCGGGAGGTAGCCGCTGGCAATGAACACACTGTTAAAAACTCTCATTTGAACTTCCCGTGTGGATTCCCAGACGTTAAATACCCAAAATTAATGAATTCACATGAAATTAAACTCAATCTCCCTCTTCTGAACATTACGGTGCAATACATCTACATATACATAAAATAACTCCTTTTTAGAGGACAAATCCGACCGCGCGCGGATTTCCTTTTTCCTCCGCACTGACCGATGTCGCGTCGGTTTCTGTCTTACGCTTTTCGATAACTCCGATATAGATCGATATTTTCTTTGGTCTCTCCCCTTTACTATAGATAGTACCAAATTGGTTGTAATTGTGACTCCGCAACCCTGATTCCAGGCTTGAAAAAATAATGATAAAAAATATGGAACTTTTTTTCGGAAACTCCGCAACACTGGAGACCTTCCAATTTATCTTCGAATTTTTCACCTGCCGAGCGCTGAAGATGTCGTGAAAATTTCCTCGTCTCCATAATTCTGGTCTCAAGCTTTTTAGTTTCCTGAATTTTCAAGAAAAAAACTGGATGCAATTTTTATTGCATCTCATAATTTGTGTTTCAATATGAGTTCCTATACTAGGACACTTGGCATATGGATCCAGCGTACAAATACCATCCCAGATTAGCTGCAATGGATTTCATAATCTTCATAAATGACAGTTGATGAATATCTCCTAGGAGAGGAAGCGAAGTCGGAGAAGAAGTGGACGAGATGACTTACTCAACTTACGGAGTTTCTTTCAATATGTGCAGAACTGAAAAGCAAAATTTACGACTCCACCAGAAATGGATCAGCTCCGACTATTACAATTTTGCATTCAGTCATTGCAATCTAGACTTCCCGGAAGGTATTGTAATGCGGAAAATTATTCGTCAGCGTTTCCTAAGCAACAACAGAGACATCCGCATTGCTCGTAATTTGTGATTGGTTACTATACATATATCGAACGAGATGAAATTGACAGGAAAAAACAAGCAAAGTGGTGGTGACCACTGAAGAAGTTTCCCCATTTGGAATTTCAACTCTATCTGATCAAATAATAAAGATACCTCTTCTTTGGAGAGAAAGAGTCGTTAGATACAACCAATCCGCTGGGTAGATTTCAACCAAAATCCTTTTGCATGCGGAATACGTTACGACGTTTCGATTGCACCATCATTGAGCCTAATTGCATTATTAATACATGAAAGAGCGCTACCGACATATTTTGACCACATAAATGCACCGTCGCACACACACACACACATAAGCACGCGTACACGGCGCACATACACAATCCGTTTCTTCACATCCGTCTATAAATGCTGGAATTCCCCTGAAACTTTCGGAACAATCTTTCCCCGCTCTGCAAGTTCGAAATTGATTTTGCAGTTGAAATGTAGATGACAAGTAATCAGGGTGATACAATCATTGCAGAAAAAAAAATGTCAAAGTTACTGAATACACATTAATCCAATAGCCTGTCCGCGTACACACATACACGCATCGTTGGAAACGCATTAGAATGATGTCACAGAGCACGGGAAAAGATGAAAATTTCGTGGATGGTTCGGCAGATCTTATATAAAACTTCCGTACATCTGGCAGTTAACGGTTTTAAAATGATAAATCTCCTTCTGAAAGTACCCGAAGAGTACCAATCGAGTGCAAACATTTGGCGAAATTCCAAAATATCGCCAAAAATGTCGTCGTTTGAGCATATTTTCGGAGGAAATCCAACGTTCCGGAATGATCAATGATGCACTTCATATATACGAAAAAAACTATACTTCATTCCAACATATCGAACTACTAAATTCTAGTAGATTTTATAATTGATCAAGTATATTTTATAACTGATTGTAGCATACTTTAAACGTGAGTTTCCGTAGCTCCCTTGCAAAATCTATCTCTGAATATTCCACATCATTACCAGTTGTTTCGGATTGATCGACTTCGCTACAATTTTCCCCACTTTGTAAGTCGCTCTCTAGCCCTTGATTGGAGCTAAGTTTCTGTCTTTGAAAGGCTAATATAAACCAATTTGGATACACGCTTGGTGTGAACTGTCGACGTCGTATCTGCTCATAATAGGATAAACTTCCAGGAACTCATGTGACTTGGTAGCAGAAGTCTATGATGGAGCGCTCCTTCGGTATCAGTTATTCAGCGCCCCCCTCCCCCCCCCCCCCCCCCCCGCTAAACAATACAGAAACAGTTCGTCGCTGCTAAAACGCGAGCCTGATAGCGTTCATCGGATTTCCGGTAAACTATTGAGAAGAAAAAATATATTGGACTATTCCGATTGTCTTACAAAGTTTTTTGTTTATATAGTTCTTAAGCGGTCTTAAAGGTCTTAAGCGACGGCCCTGAACGTATTATATTCGTTAGACGCTCAGGATTTTTTCCTGTATAACTCAAAGTTACGGATGTTATTCGTTCACAGTGAGGATATGACCAATCGGTTGTAAACTATTGCTGGTTCTTGTATTGGGACTCTTAGGGGTGAACTGTTTTCACTTTTGTGGTTCCCATTATTTGACTAAATCAAATAATCCAGAAAACATTCACCGGTACCTGGAGTTGAAGCCAGGCCCTCTAAGATCCGCAGGCGGGCACCTTACCTACCTCACCATACGACCGGCTTCAAAGCTTTATTATTATTTACTCATTTTGGTAGTTGTTTTGTTTCGTTTTGGCATCTTTGAATCCAAAATTTTAACGTCCACACAAATGTTTTCTTTAACAATAGTATATTACGACCCAAGGCCAGAAAGTTTGATTTCCTACACGTACGTGATTATCACGTACGGCAAGAAATCAAACTTTCTGGCCGTGTGTCGTATGCTATTTTTCTTTCTCCCCACCCGAAAGTACGTTCAACAATAAATGTATCAATTTTGATCGATCGAAATGTTGACGATCGATCCAACGATGAATACTTTTGTGGCCTGCCCGCGCACGCCTCTCGTCGGTCACCTTGCGAACTACATGCCCGCCCGACTTTTGCAAAACCGAGGCGAAGCCGAGGTTTTTGCTGGTCGGGGCGGGCAAAAAGTAAAAATGCATGAAAAAACATAAAAACGTCGAAAAGAAAATTAGAATGCCGAAATCAATTTTTATAAGCATATTTTCCTTCCAACATTGACCTCTCTATCGAAATTTCTAAACATCGCGATGAAGAATCGCTCATTTTTCAGGTTAGGTCAGTCTCTTCATTCGCCGGCGGGGAACAGTTTCAATTTACTCTACTCTTTCAAAATCAACTCGTTTTATCCAATATTATTTTATCCACTAACGAAATTAATCCATAATTTAATGAAATTTTGTTCCACAAGAGCACTGGTGACATGAACCTTTTATGCGTATATATTATACAGAGAAAAAGTGGCTTTGGAATTTGACACGTTCGGTCGCGATTTGGGCCCTGAAATATATCATGCGCATGCGTAAGTAAGAGTCGGGGAGCTTCGGGCGGAGATCCGAAGTTTACTCTTTCGTTAGCAACTCTCGCCTGCAAACGCGAGCCACAAAAGTTTTGTGGCCAATCACAACGATTCTCCGTCGAGAAACTCCAGAAAAGCCGTTCTTTCTGGCGTTTCAGACCACGGTGGAGAGCGTACTTTCGGGTCGGGGAGGCAGAAAAAATATTGTTTTCCTCTTAAATTGTCTCCCTGAAATCTCCTTTCCGAAATATCGTATTTGGATTCCAAAACGAATGCCCTGCCACTGTAAATTCCACCGAATTATTGTCTATTTTTTTAATGAATGATAACGGCTGCATCAGAATGAGACTCTAACGTTACTTTCCCGCCTTCAGCCTCCATTTTCCATCATTCATTGATCGAACAATAAATAATAGAGAGCTTTCATAATCCTGCCGTTATAATCCCCCTGTCCGAGATGGACAACTGATAATCCCCCGTAATATTATATTAATGCCAGTTTCACGGTAAATTTAATGCCCGTTCTCCATTTAGCCTGAAACATCGAACAATGAGAGAAATACGATGAGGGACGGAATGAGTAGGTCGTACAGGGGCTTAGTCTGCATATTTTGCCGGCTAGAGTGTAGAGTGTCCGATGGTCAAAAATAGAAGAAGTACTCGGTTAAATCCCCACCCTAAACACAACGTACAAACATCGACGATCCAAATTTGGTTGCAACCGCATTCGATGCCAAGTGAAGACGAAATACCAATCAACGGCATTTGTCCCAGAGAAACATAAATTCTCGAAATACATAATCATTCCTAAAAAAAATGGAACTAGTTATTGAACATTTTTCTTCGTAAAGATTTTTTTTTCGATGAGCAAAATTTACGTTTATGTCATTCAGCTCCTGAAACCGTAATTGTAACCTGACTTACAATCACTTATTGCCCACAAAACAAGACCTTGTGTACAATTCTAAGGATGAATACGAACAGAGAACGAATGAGACAAAAACAATACATCCTGGACCCTTCTAACAGGATGTCCCTGTTGAAAACGTCCCTAAAACATCACAAATCCCGTCGAGTTTCAATGGAACCGTCGACTTTTAGTGGGAAATCAATTATTTGACGTGAGGGCCGCTACCACTCAATGCAAATTAATCGCAAGATTGAATCAAGCATTTCTGCTTAATTACTATTAAGCAGTAAAAATTATACTCTAACTTTTCCAGCTCAACTCAATCGCAGTTCCCCGCAATTGTATCAAATGTACTGGTTCATTCGAGTGAGATGAATTTTGTCTCATGCTGCAATTACCTTGATCGAAATTGCAGAGGAGCACTAATCGCTAGAAAATTTAGGTCTAAATAGGGGTTCATACACAACATAGTAGTAGTTTTTTGAGAATAGTCCTAATCTAAGACTGATATCAAGATTTATGCTTTTCCGGTACATCTCAATGATCTATGAAGCCTTGATCACTTCTATTAATTCCATGATTTTTTAAAGAATTTTTACTAACAATCAAAATGGAGTTAATACTTGGTTTACAACTTTTTTTTTTTTTTTTCCACTCTTTCTCTATTTGTATTCACCCACGTCCCCGCTGGTAAGCATTACTACATGGGCAATACTACGGATCAGAGTACCCACCCATTGCGGCTGGGGCCGACTTCGCCGTTTCAGCTCATCGTATTTCTGATCACAGGGTAAACCTCCAGAAACCCCTGTGATACGATGGCGGGCGTCTACGATGGAACCCTCCCCCCCCCCCCCCCGCGCGACGGGTCGCGTTCGGTCCCGGCTCACGGTCTCACTTCATGGATACCGCCGATAGCACACACGGAATGTTCCTGCCATCGGTCGGAGTCCGTGAGAAAATATTTTTCAGAAAAAATATTTGCAGTGAGCGGGAATCGAACGCGGAACCTTTGGAATAGTAGGCAGACACTCTACCCACTACACCAAAGCCCCGTCACTACTTGGTTTACAACTTCGCGGCTGGTATTGGAAATTGGAAATTTTGACAGATGCCTTAGAGTTTAATTTCCGTACTTCAATTTCGTTTGACTTCAATACTTATGCATGTTGTATGTTCTTCATTTACCCGGAAGTGAACATTATTGGACTCAACCGTATATTTAGCTGCTCGGAAAATCTATTTTCCCAGGGTAACCGAAGTGATATTCTCTGAAAAATCCTTTCCGGGAAAATTTTTCCCTCGGTAGAGATTCTTCGAAAAACATTCAACGGGGATCCCGAGCGGGGTGATCAATCCGGGGATACCCGACTTCGCCCACACCTCGCGATGTGCTGACTGGTCCCGAATGGAAGATCCCACTGTGGAAATGTTCCTGGGGAAAGATTTTCCGAGAACGATGTTCCGAAAACGATTTTCTGAAACCAATTCTCTGAAAACGATTTTCCGAAAACGATTTTACGAACACGATTTTCCGAAAACGATTTTCCGAAAACAACTTTCCGAACACGATTTTCCGAAAATGATTTTCCAAGGAACATAACTCGTAGCACCTCTGCTGAGAACACCGGCTATTCATCCAAGCCTTATCCTGATTGTAGGTTCCGTTGTAATTTAATTGGGGTGACACGGACCAAATCCATCCTTGCGACTGGGCCCGTCCGAAAAATGGGGTGATCGAACTCGGAAGGAGAAGTTTGATCAAGTTGTTCCGGAATTGAACTACTCCGTTAAATGCGTCAGCCATCTTTAGATCCTGCATCGCTAGCGACTTGAATCACCCCATTATCGGAACAATCCAAAACCATTTAATTCAACTCGGAAGAAGGTAATGATGAATCATTTTTTTTCTTTTAATTTCATTTCAGAAATGACTTCTTTTACTTAAATGACTTTACTGCGCCCTTAGTTGGTAAAAAATCAAATATACATAAATATGGGCACACAATTGCGGACGAAAAAAGTGTTCGTGTCAACAGGAAGTATTAACCTCTCATGTAGGAGACCATTTTGTCACCAACTTCGGCGCGGAATGAATAATAACGCAATGTGATAACTTTCGATGACAAATTAATTAGTAACTTCTACGGGTTATGAAAGTTGAGAAGTAACTTTCAGCGTCCTATTCTCCCAACTTTTAATGCTTTATATTTTTTTGGGATATTAAGCTTTCAACCGAAATATACTTTGGCCGTAGGTCTATCCCTTCTATAGGTCAGAGATCAATTTTTTGAGTCCAACTAAACATCCTTGTAATCAACAATATTTACCACGGTGTATATCGCAGTTATGTGATATGAGATAATTTTCAGCTGATGCAACTTCGGCTTTGATCTGGCGGAATGATTTGTAGATACTGAAATTTTTCAGTCCGTATTCTTCAAATGATTGACCTTCGAGTTATTTCGTGACATTTTGAGAGGACGTTTCTTACCAAAGTCCATAAACACTGTATACTGAGTGGTCGATCGATTGATTGATTGATTGATTGATTGATTGATTGATTGATCAATCGATTGATTGATTAATTGATTGATTGATTGATTGATTGATTGACTGATTGATTGATTGATTGATTGATTGGTTAATTGATTGATTGATTCATTCATTCATTCATTCATTCATTCATTCAATCATTCATGCAATCATTCATTCAATTATTCATTCATTCATTCATTTGTTTAATACGAATCAATATTTGTTGATCACATCGTATCCTCCCCAGCGGCTCAGAATAAATATTTCACGTACAGCATTTGTAGCCGAAAAATTCTCCGAATTTCCGAATACTCCGAAAAATTCCGGAAGATACAGAATGTCTCAAAACTGACATTTTCAAATTCAAGCATTACTTGATAATTTACGAATCAATGGCCTAGGAACATGACTGTGGAACGCGGACCGTAACTACTTTGCTTCCCAATAGTGACATACGGGCTAACCATCGATGTGCATAGTATTATGAAAGCGGCTGAAGTGGTTTAAGCGTTGAAGTAGTGATTTCCATACATTCTAAAGGAAACTGGAAATTTCATAAACAATCTTTACTAAACTCTACACCTTCCTAGGATCCAGAAGGAATTCATCATCTTTCCGGAGAAACTACTCGAAAGTTTCGATAATTATGTAAAGATTTCAAACTATTCTGATGTCAAAAAAAAAATTTTATGAAAAAGTTATTTTCAATTTGCGGTACCCAAAGCGATGATAAAACTAAACATTTATTGTTATATTTGTGTGCAGTATTCTGATTTTGCTGATGTATGGATCACTCATTTAGTGAAACTTGAAACTTTTCTTAGATTAGGTTTTTTTCGTTTTTCAACGTCAATACCACCTAAAAATCCAAGCAGATTGGGAACTATAGAAAACTTCCGGCTGAACAATTCTGACAGTGTAGTTCATCACAAAATCGAAAATTTTCACATATTAAATATTGTAATTGAATCATCTAACGGACTATTACACCCAAATATTACACGTATACACAATAAACGAATGAGCATCATCCGAATTATCTTTTCAACATATATTTTTTTATATTGCATGTTATGAATAAATATTACAATTAGTTTTAAAAAAGATCGATAATGTTTTTATTAGGTACGTAAAAAAAGTTCGTTTTTTCCATTTTTTAATATCTCTCCTACATTAATTATGGTTTTAATGAAACAAGTACCTCGGAAATCTTATTTATACGTGAGACTGATGCAAGCTTTTCATTGGTAATCATTTTATATCAAACATAATAAACGGTGAATCGATCAGAAATTCTATGCAGAGCTTTCTACTAATGAGTTTTATGCAACAATTATTCAATGATTTAACGTTAGAAGTTATTGCACGGTTGTACTATTTCAAGTTCTGAAGAAAAAAAAATTGCAAAAATTTAATTTTGTCAGTTGACCGGTCCTACATATTTACATAGATGCCTCAATGATGTACATTTTCAACAACATATGCGAAATAAATTAATTCGGTAAGTTGAAGAAGTTTTTTCTGTGTTACATGAAATGCTGAATGTCGGTGGAACGTTTGCACGGTGTAAAATGAATTTGTTACCATTTTTGTACATATACATATATGAAAAACACGCGAAACTCGGGGGGTCGCATGACGCAACTCACGGCGAGTTTAACAGATAAATGAACAAATATAATTGTTCTAAATTTCCTATTTTTTTAGAAGGAAAGCCGGAATGTTACTTTAACCCTCGATCGATTGCAACAATAATTTCCCGATGTGTACACGGTGTCCTAAAACTGTGGATTTTATTTTCCGGAAAGGCAAAATTCCAAGTTGAAAGTTCCGCCTCAACTCATCTGTCTGCCCCCCCCCCCCTAGATAACTGAAGTCCAGATGTCAACTGACAGTTCCATTCCGGGAACTGTCCCCAGAACTGAAGTTCCACCGGGAACAGTCCCCAGAACGGACCCATCATGAGAAACGATTCTAGGAACCGTCCGTTCATTTGGAACCGCTCACAGAACCAAACGCACTGGCCCGGTGGGCTAAGCAGTGCCGTAAGTGGTCAGCTTCAAACTTCAGTAAGTTCATGAGAGGGTGCGTCAGGCAGAAAAGTTGAACAGGAACTCTCGGGAACCAGGAAAAAGTCCCCAGTTTTGGAACATCCTCTAGTCGGAAATGCATGTGTTATCTATATATGTATTCCCTGGCAAGAAATTAAAAATGTGATTCTCAAAGGTTCCCAAAAATTTGTTCATTTTCTGGATAAATCATTTTGCGTGAAAATGTTATATAATATTTTTGGAGAGATTTCAATTTCCAACAAAAACAATTTTATGTAATTTTGCGCTAAACAAGCGTGTTCTCGGCAAATGTTGCATTTTCGAATTGCGACGAAAATAATTAAACTTTAATGTCAAAACCATATCCACAATTTTAGAACGAATTGATCTGTACTCGTAACTTTATGTTTTAGTTCGGCTCTAAACTATTCATTTTGTCCAATTTACTCTCCAGATTTAAGATTTTTGCAGTTCTTTGCTCAGGATTGGGATCAGACTCCAATTCGGAGGACACGAAATAGTTCCATATTTAAGGATCTTCGACCGCTGTTCGTAATTTTTTTCAATTTTTTGACAATTTACCTCAAATTTTTAGTTTCATTGGCGGAAAAAATGTACAATTCGTGCATAACATTATTATTTATGGACTCTCGAAATTTTCTCACCGTAAACATATTTTTGAGCCTTTTCTCTACGCTTGTATGAAAATTCATAAAACTTTAGACAAAACGCTGAAAAATGGGTCTGTCACAATGAAATTTTAGGAGTCGAGAAAAGAATAAAGCTACAGAAAAATTGTACATTTTTTCCCGCCTATCAAACCAAAAATTTGGGATAAATTAGCAAAAAATTGACAAAAATGAGAAAGAGCGGTCGAACATCCTTAAGGTACTATACTACTCGGAATCTAGTTCTACGCGGAAGAAATATCATTGAATGTTACTGCGATGACTGTCATTGCGTCATATAAGTGGAGGCAAGAAATAACGGGAAAAATTTCGGAAGTGACATCAAATCATAAAAACAACTCTGCGCATCCCACTAAGTTCTAATACACACCGATTCTCGGAATTTGGAACTTGCTGTTTAACTACTGTTAGCGTCTGTATTTTCAATTAGTATGATAGTGATAGGTTTTACGATTTTTTTCACTTATCGGATGCCTAACGTGAACCGAACCCCCCCCCCCCCCTCCCCCTCCCCCACCGCATCGGGTTGGGTTCGCGCCCGGCGTTGTGCTCCCACTTTGCAGATACTGTCGAAAGCACACAGAGAACATTCTTGCACTCATCGAAGGCCTCAGTTCTCAATAACGCGCGTGGTTGACTATTAATGAATCTAAAATGCGAATAAGATAAACTTACAAATACGCTTCAATTTGCACTAAAATTGTGCACATAATCATAGTGACCTTTGGTGGCCCGCTTTATTTTCCCGATTCTTATTCCATTTCCTTGAAGAACGAACTTCAAACCTGTCTTTCCCATTAATTGACACCGTACCAATTTGTTTGATTGACTGATTCTTTGCGATATACCACAACCAAGTTAATCTCGAAATAGACCAAATCAAATGCTATATCGCTCGCAAATTATTGATGAATAATTTACCCCAGACATAATAATAACAAGTACCAACAAAAATGTGGGAAATTCCTCGTGTCGCAATATCATATAAACTCCGCCCTCCACCCCCTCCCAAAAATGAGGAAGTCTTTTGATCTCAATTACGGCGAAAATACATGTCAGCGTCTAGATGTGAAACAACACCCTCGCAGCAATATAAATCATTCTCCACCACTTGCTAGCCTCCAACTTTGGGTAACTTTAGAGTTGCTACTCGTCCAACAACTAAACGGTACTTTAAACCCCAGGACACTGCTAGCTATCGCGTAATTCATTATCGGAATTAACTACGGTCTGCGGGCACCAGCCATTCGAGTTCAACTAATTGTTTTTCGAATACCACAAGTATTTCCCTTAACCCCCATTTACCCCATGCTATAATTTTGACGGGGAGCAATGAATTTGCCCACTTCCCGTTATACCGGAAATGACAGTTGAATTTTCCGCCTAAATTTTTTCGAAATTTCTAAAACTTTGAAAACGTTTCCAATCTAGTATAATGGACTGTAAAAAGGACTATAATTAATGGATCTCATATATTTCCGTTGATGTGACCCACATTAGCCACCTGCGTTATATCAGCCAAAAAAACCTCAACTTACCCGCCAAATTATCCGATAACTAATCGAATTTTCCTTCCCGGATTTTCTATTAATAATGGCACGTGTTTTTCCATTTATCGTGCCCTCAAACCGTCAAAACCATACGTCAGAATAAATGGCTGATGTATGACACGGCCAGAATTATGCAAGAATTGCTTGTAAAAATTGTTTTTTTTCCCCAGGGATATTAGGATATTTATGATTGCAGCAACTGCTGAGTACACAAGTTACACTTGAGTATCTCAATTTCATGGTTGAGATGATATTTTTAATGCAAGATAAATTGTGATATTTGGAGTATGAAGTGCTTGCGACAGGTGCCTAATGCCTTTTCATTCAGCATTTGACATAAGCCAGAATCCATTCCGGATTATGAATGAGGCTCGTGGAAAATACATGAGTTCACGTGAATGAGCACAACGCTGAACTGACGTTAGCTGGATTCATAATGTGCAAGAGGGTGAAAGAAAAAAAAAAGTCATGAATGTATTTATAAATGAAATTCACGATTTTAGCCAAATGTAGTCTTTTCCACACTGCGCAGCAAGAGAAGAGTAAAAAACGGGGAAATACTGATCGTTGTCGGTGCCAAAGTGGAAAAGTCGTTAAGTTTTATGGGGTAAAAATACATGAGTACATTGGAATATCATTGAGAGGCACTTTTCACAAAAATCCTTTTATCATTATTATCATCACTGTCACAATGTCCCCTCCGCCCTCCCCCTCCCCCCCCCCCCTCCTCCTTGAGGCGATAAGTACTCGACACTTTATGGCACTTAAACTGAGGGTGAAATTGGTGCGATGGGCTTGCGCGGGAAATTTAAAAATCAAATTTACATGTCCTTGGAATTGAATGATAAGAGGACAAGTTTAAGAGCCGCTTACCTGGAAGGATGGAAAAAAAATTAGAACAATGTGGTATATATAATGACTAGCCAACTGGACTTGCGGCAGCTGACTGTGCTACCCTGTAGATCACTCGTTCGGTCTTCTAAAATCACTTTGGTGTATTGGGCTTGCATGGCTGTCACGTGATCAGTATGAAGAAAACTAAAGCGACGATTGGCCGATACGATTTTAGGCTAGGCAGAAGGAGCTCCGGAGACAGGCCAAAAATAAATTCAATCTGAAAACGGAGTCGACCTCGCTGTCTCGAGTACTAACGCTCACTTTTTTGCCCCCGAGGGAGAGGAACAAAAAAAAGAGGACACCCGCGCGCTTCATTCCCATCGTCTTGGCAGCATTTTCGATTTTAAATGCATGCATGTAAAAATTGCTGTTTTATATTCTAGTTGGTGATTATTAATTGCGGCGCGTTGGGAGCAGGCGACACAACTGAAAATAGAAATATTGGAAATTAACGGCTTCTCATTTTCGCAAGAGCACTTTTATAAAATCGATATATGCAAGCAAGTGGTAAACTAAGGTAAGTGCATTTGTACCTTATGCAAGGTAAGAGGGATAACTCGAAAATATCCGAATATGGCCAATATACTTCAAGAACCTGTTTCACTGAATACACTTCACTCTACAAACAATGCTTATTGATAGTATTTACTATCCTCCATCAATTTCGAAGTATTCTGTGCAAATGGCCGTAAGGTGTGCATTTATCCTCCACTCTGAAAAAATATCTTATTACAAGGAAACGTTTAGAAACTCTCATCAATACTTTTTTGAATACGGTCATAATACTTGGCACAAGTGCGAACTGAGAGTAACCAAGTACATGTAATACTACTGACAAATTGCTCCAGTACTTTTCAGAAAGTTCATCAGTAGTAAAAGGTTGTATACTTTTCCGAAGTTCCTTCTGAAAAGTGTGAACGGATTGAGAAATGTTTCCGAAAAAAGCGTACATAGTTATCTTACGAACTTTAAAAAATGGAAATTTTCACAATATTAGCCAGAACTTGTTTCCAATTTTCTCCAATGGCAGAAGAATCATGAGATTTCACCTCCAAAATAAGCTCAATATGCAAAAATTTCAAAGTTTACTCATATTTTTACGAAATCCCAAAGAAATAAAAATCTTGAAATATGTCAAAAGAATTGCACATTTTAAATTTACACTAATTCGAAAGAAATCTCTCCATGAAATTCAGAGTCTTGTATCAATTTTCATAGTTGAAATATCCTACGAACTTCCAGAACATTAAAAATTTTAATTTTCAAAAACTTCTATAATTTTACATATTCCCAAACGTCACTCATTAATAGTAACGTAATCATTAACAACTTGTACAATATTTCAGAAATCGTAAGAACATTATGTAAGACAATGCAAACCTTACGAAACCTTGGCACAATGCTGAAAATACAAGCGACGTTCATCCGGAAACTAATAATGGCGGTCTTAATCAATTGAACTTTAAAAGCCGCAATTCGAAAATTTTAAAAATTCTAAAAATTTCAAAATTTCCTTCCATTCCTCTAAATGTTCGGAATGTTTGAAAATCCCCAATTTTTTTTCCAAACTTCCCGGCAAGATCGAATCTCCAAAATTTTAAAATTTAAAATTTTTGAAAAAATCCAGAATATTGAAATTCTAGCAATTGTAAACTGGAAATATTTCGAAAACTAAAAATATTTCAACGATTTGAAATATTAACTAATAATGAAATAAATTGGAAAATTGGAAAAAAAATTTACAAATTTTGAAAATTTCGACAACTTTAAGAATTTCAAAATAGGGAGAAATAGGGAACCCCAAAAAATTTAAAAAATCAAGTTCGTTCCGTAAATTTTTATTGGATCACGCTTTATTCGGGAATTACGTAACGTTTCTGGTGATGTTTATTGAATTATCCTCTCCACGCATTCTTAAGGCTATATACTTTCGGATGCAGATAAAAATTAATCACACAATTTTCCAATCATAGTAATCATTGCAAAAATTCTTGACCAGTTTATCCGCATCCTGAACTATGCCCGACCATTTTGAAATTGGTAACAGCGCCGGCTGGAGCCACATCCAGCTCCATATAAATCTACCTTGCATGACATCGTACTGCAATATTTCGACTTCACTAAGGAAGTTAATACGTCAATTCCAGAGAGCAGGGTAAAGCTTCTCAAAATAGAACGGACGGAAATTGTTGATTTCTCCTTTTTTGAAAATATTTTGATCGTTATAAAGGAATGCAGAAATTTATGTATTTTTTCCATGAGATAGGGCATAATAGCCCTGCACATTATTTCTTGGAGATTACAAATATCTGGTGGAAAAAAATAATTGTCATATTTTTCTAAGGAAAACTTCTTCCCCGAAACCCCGAAAATTAGAATCGGCTCAAACCGAATATGACCCATATCATTAATTTCATTGAAAAAATTTCTCGCGATTATACTCCAAAGTTTTAAACAATTTCTCAAAATCAAATTTCTTTTCCCCTGTCTTCTCCTTTCAATTTCTTTTTCCATGGAATCTCATTAAAGAAATAAAGCTGGGGGCCATGGAGCAGAAAATGAAATGGACGGAAATTGATAATTCCTCATTTTCTTCAGAATAATTTAATAGTAACGAGTCCCTTTGGCAATTCATATACAATTTCATGGCATTACATTGTCCTCCAAGAAAAGAGCTGAATGGTCTTTCAATTCATTCTCACTAGTCGGCAACTGCTGCTTCAGATACGATCCGACAATATTCTTTACTGAGTTTTTCACAATTCAATCGATTGTATGTGATAAATGGACAAATGCTGATGATATAAGAATGAAAAAAAATCACAATTAACTTTCCGATTTCGAGACGCTATTGTAACTATTCTGATTTCTCAAATCGTAATTTCGCTCTGGGACTGGTGTTCTGAGTACACCAAAATGATTCCCCATCAATTTTGCGTCCTTCCAGTCAGATGTTTCAGCCTGCTCGATTTCCTGGTACTTCTTCCTCTTTTATAAAGTCTCCAGCAATGAGAGCATGCATTAATTACAGAGAGTTACGTAGGTAACGAGAGAGTAAAAGGGTGAAAATTAATGACCCCTTTTTGCTTCATAATTCAATAAAAACGATTTCTTCTACCAATCCGTCCACAATTTTTTCCATGAAAACGTTCTCCAGTAAAGCCCTAAATATTTATTTCTCTCGTTTACCTCAGTTACAAGTTTCTGCTCCAGAAAAAATCAGAAATATTCCTTTGCCCAAGATTTTTTTCATTCACTTGGAATTCGCGGAATTTTGTGTATAAAGACGTTGACGGTATTTGTTCATTTGTTCCCCCGTCCAGACTGCCTCGCAATGAAATTCAGGGCAAGCATTCAACATTGAATGAACACGGAAATAATTTTTTCAAGTGATTAATCTCCTTGTGAAAATTTATTTCAATAATTTTGGATGAAGTATTGAAAAAATATTTGTGTCCAGTAAGAAGAGTATACATGACTTATGTACAATGATACAATGTTATCCATTAAATCCATTACATAGAAATAGTGTTTTAAGAATACTGAGTTAATTCCATTCTACTTGACAATTAAACTCTCTCTGGTGTGAATTTCTCTAACTCTTTTCTAATAGCAGCAATCAGAGGAACTGCTGGATCTTCTGGTGCTAATTGAGGATCGGCCAGTACTCTTGTGACGTCTACTTCCGGCAAATTCGGCCGGTGAAATGGACCGGCACTCATCGGCCTCGAACCCCACGCGCCTGCGAAAAATAATAAAAAGTCGGTAAGAGGGATACTCAACTATATAAAACTATAGAATTTCCAACTTTTTCTAATTTGACAAAGAATGTGATTTCAGTGATATGTATCAGTCTCACCTCTCGGTGGTGGTCCCACATTTCCTGTTTCGGGAATTGTTTCTCCTTCTTTTCGAGGCAATGAAGTGCGTGGCCGATTTTTTCCATAATCTATGGGACTTCCTACGGGACTGACGTGAGCCGATTTGCCTCTCGATACTGAACGCGTCGTAGCACGATCGGGTGATATTATCCCCGAGCTCGGACGTAACGTAGAAGACACTGGTGCTGTGTCTTTTTGCTTGACCTCGCGCGTGCTGAATAGACTGAACGAGTCCTCGAGAAGTTCGTGGAGTCTTCTCCGTGCTCGACCCACCGGCCCTGATGAAGGCGCGTGACGCTCGGTGTCTGTTTCTGATGTCAAGCTCTCTGGAAACAGAAATGTCTTTTTTCAACAATGCGGAGAGTGACGCGCTCTCATTAGTGTGAAACTACCCACTTCCCAGATGTCTGAGATGTTCATTTAAATTTAGTTATGCGAAAAGAAAGATAAATGGAAATATTCCAAGTATACACTCTGGAAGAAAATGTCCTTTTGAATAGTACAATATGTTCAGTTCAAGTATGTCTAGCATTTGTGCCAAGTACCAAAACAATTCTAGACTAACATCGATCTTGGACTTTGGAAAAGTCAGAAATGCACTGATGAATAGTATTTTGCTCCAAATACCTGACAACTTGAACTAAGTACCCATTGGAGTGCAGTGAAAAAGAGCACGTTGCAAGAGTATCCACCAGTATTATTCAAAAGCTCCAAAAATATGGTTATACAGCATCGTAACTGCTCTTCAAGAGTTCGCACAATACTCGTTAAAAGTTCCCGCCATATTTTTCAAAGCTACCCAAAATTTCAAAAGAGCATTGGAATATTAGGGATGAACTTCGAACCATTCTGAAAAATTTGCGAAAATTCGGGAAAAAATTACGTTTCAGCATTTCTGAAATGTTGGTAATTCTGCAAGGCTCCAATATTAAAAAAATTCAAATACAAGAACGCATGCAAGAAACTGAAGACGTGCAAGATTTTCAAAAATCTCCACAATTTTAGAACTGTTGAAGGTGTTGACAATGAAATCGAAAATTCGCAAATTCTTTCAATTTAAAAAATTTCAAAATAATACCATGGACTTCGGAAGTTGGATAAAATTGAGTCATTCTAAAAATATCAAAAACAATTTGCATGAAAATTTTCTATGAAAATAGACAAGAAAAAAAAAGTGTTTAAGAAATTTTTATGCCTGAAAACGTTTAATTATATTGAACATTTCTATTTTCTGTAGTTTTCAAAATAAAAAACAATCAAAATGTGAGATATTTTAATAGGCTTGAAAATCTAAAGTTCCCCAATAATTGACAACTTCAACCGCCTGCACCTTTTACTTGCAAGTGCTGAATAAAAACTAGTAGTCGATCGATTTTTCAGACCACCAAAAAAGAAGGAGAAAATGAATTGAAACGCCATGTAAAGGTTAAATAAAGCCATTCCAATTTTTCCACTACAAAGAACGATATAAAAGTCTCTTTGATCTCCATCCCCTCGCATAATTATCCACCACGTCTACGATTGTCTCAGAGATCTGGTTGGGTTAATATGCATCAAAGAAACTCATCACTGCAAATAATTAATTTCACAAGTGGCATTCTGACCTTCGACAGCCCTTTGTCTCCTCAGATCCCAAACAATTGGTCCAACTACTCCGGGATCCTTGAGAGCACTCCGAGTCCTACCTAATAATTCATCTCCCGAGTCTCTGTGACTGAATCCATTTCCCCTCCTCTGCATCTCGGGAGTTTCAAACTCCATATCCAAATGCTTCACCTAAAATTCATACGCATTATCATTTATGAGCCTACACTTACGTGACGTAAATATAATGCATGGCATCGTCATGAGCTTGCAAAGAGGTCAAAGCTGAGATGGCGGGAAAGGGTCCATGATTAAAAAATGGGATCACCACAAGATATCATGTAAATATTGTTTGGGCAAAAATTTCAATGGTTATCATGGATTAAGATGTGATTATTCTGATCTATATCTCACTGTATTATAAAAATTCAAATCGACTTCTGGTGACACACAATTGGTACTCAAAATTAAGACATTTTAAGAGGGGGGGGGGGTCAGAGGGAGGGGGGGGGGAGTATCAGAGGACATGTTTTCCGGTTGTCCGCTCATATTCACCAACGAACCTAAAGTGTTTTGACCGATGGCCATATAGATAGAGTACTGTTTACTGAGAAATATGAGTGGCACTTACAACAACAGGCTCTAATATTCGAGACAATGGTTCAACACTTCGCATATTCGGGAATAGTTTGCAGGATGGCATTGACAGGTAAGAGTGCGGCGAGGCTGTTTCCTCGAGAACGTGAATGCAACCATTTTCGAGGAAATCTCGGTGCTGATGATGGTCAACTATCGTGTCTAGGGAGTCGGGACTGCCAGTGGTTTCTATTGCATTCGTTCGTGCCATTCTGCGTCTTCCAGCTCTGTCAATAGCATGAGATTTAGTGTGTTAAATTGATATAGCAGGGGATTCATTCTAACGAGCATACCGATTATTGTCTTAATCCCTGAGGGACCCTTCTAGCTCTAAGCTCGACACAACAATACAATAATTCTCGATGATCTGGAACTCGTAAAACTACAGAATATTTTCCCACGTCGAAATAAAAAAAATCCGAATTTATTTTTTTTTTTTGGACCGAACGAAAAACCTTGTTTGTAGGATACGTTCTTATCTAAAAAAAATGTATTTTCGTGTTTTCCTGTGCTTTTTGTACTGAAAATTTTTCGAATAAAATCGAAAGACTCCAAAATTATAAATTCTGGCTGTACTTTCTGTACCGATAAATCCTGCAAAAAGCACAGAAAAACCAGTAAAAATACATAGTATGCTATTACAAAAATATTTCCTATGGACTAAGATTTGTTTTTCTGTGATTAGAGAAAATGATATACCGTGATTTCTTTCCTGATATTGGATACTCTTCAATATCCCAGTGCTCATGTGCCTGTTTCTTCAACTCCTCGTCATCCTTGTCATCGTTATTGTCACTGGATAACTCATGAATTTCGTCGTCCAAAGTGTCCGGAGTGAACGGCGTCGCTGGGGATCTCGAAATACTCCCGGGCGTCTGTCTCTGGCTGGTACCTTCAGTCTGTAAGCCGAGAAGGAAACATCCATGAGCCTATACAACCATAATCCCCGATCGCATGATAGCAGTTCTGCATTTGTTATGATCAATACGTCGTATCGAGTCTCGGACGCAAGTATGTCTACACTGTTTGATCGATGGTTCTTTTTAATGGAATCTCATTAGTGTCGTTTGCTTGTACTGGAACTCCGTAAAATCAATTTGTTTGTTTTGACGGTGATTCCAGAATAATAGAGTTATTCTTTCCGGGGTACTTCCTCGGCATTCATAAAGAAAAATTGGAAAAAAACTTTACAATTCAATCACCAAATTTGCACTGAGGGAAAAATATACTTCGGCCCAATATTACCATGTTTCAGAGAAATAGATATTTATAAAAAAATGAATTTTATTGTTTTAGTGAAACCCAAGTGACATTAATTAACTACCAATGATGTTAATCATATAACTCTACGTGATACTTATGAGGCAGAGGATCTTAGGTGAATTTGTACAGTAATAATTAAGAATCCCGAATTAATTAATTTTTCATTTTCAAATTAATAAAAATAATGTTCAACCCAGGTCAGTTGTCATATAATTGTTTGGAGTTAAGCGCTTCACATGATTACATTTAATTGTAATTGTCAGAGATTAAATGCAACGACGAAATTTCATTTTTTAGGAATGCCTATTACTCTGAAAAATGAAATTGTTGGGCCGAAGTATATTTTTCCCTCAGTGTGGTAGCGAACATATACAGACCCATAGCATAAATATTAACTACCCTACCTTTCATACCAGTCGGAGAAAGAATAATTCCATGTAATTAATACCCGAAAAAAATTGTTAAAAGACATCGGCATACCCATGTTAAGGGATATGAAAATTAACGGGTAAAATTCAAGAGGAGAAGGATAAATGTGGAAAGAAGACTACGTCACCTTACAGCGAACGAATCGCAAAAGTTGATAATGACAATAACGGGAATTTCAGTAGAAATCTCACTTGCTAAATATTTCCAATGCTCGTACCAGAAATTCACCTAAAAAGTCTAGACTGTAAAGTCCCCGGGGAGGAGTTAGGTGAGATGCTAGTTTGTTAGTTGAGCCAAGATTCCAAAATTACTCGAGTGAAATCTCCCAAGAAACTTCCCTGCGCTTTAGAATTGAACATATTTACACCCCTTCAATTATTGAACAATACGAATTTCGAGACAATTTAGTTCTTTAGCTTCCGGCAAACTTTGCATGCCGTTCGTCATTCCTGTAACCCTTGTGTATGTTGTACGTTCCTCTTGCAAAAGAGTATCAGGCAACTCTACCGAAACTTCTCGTATCACGCACCATTCGACACGCAAGCCCGAGTCTGCGGGAGTTCGTTGATTCGTAATTATTCGAGTCTAATGGCATGTGAGATAGGCGCACTGTGTGTGGGAGTACGCCAGTACCAGTTGGCACAGAGACAAAGTCGGCTAGTCTTTTTTTTTCTAATCAGAGAGTATAAATAAATTAGTTGGGTAATCAGATGAGTATTAACAGGCGAGAATACTAAATCGGAAGATGATACATTTTCAGGTAGATCGAGAAGTTAAATTGGGTCAGTAGTGTGGTAAAATGGAATAAATCGATATTTTTGCAATTCATTTCAATGAATGAATAAACGACATGTGGCTATGCAATAGCCTTCCTTATATTATATATAGCACTTTCTTACAGGCATGATTATGGCGTTAATAAGAGACTTAACACACACGTGGTAAACGTACAATAGTACATTACGTTACAAGTGCGGGAAACAAGCGGTTACGCACGAGGGCGGCAAAGGGGTTGAACCCAAGACCTCTGAGTGACTAATCGAACGACCAACCGCTCAAGCCATCATAAGCCAACGAATGGATCACTTGAGAGGCTGAAGTTGATTGAAGTGGACTGTTTGCTGATAGTTAGCAAACGCTAGATAACACACGTAGGACACATTTCATATCAGCGATTCAGTAACAGTTACTTAATCGTTAACTCATTCGAGTGGTTGGGGTCTCATACCCATCAACCGACAACAGGAATGTAATGGAATTTCACACGCTAGCTAAGACGAAATATTCAAACGATTTCATACAATAAATATAAGCAAGCCCTTTTATTAGGGACCACACCCAACAGGAGATTATCCAAATTTTCCATCTTGCGTATATTGGGGAATTTGTGATATTTTTATTCCTCAAGTTTCACCAAGGAGACCTTAAATTACTTTATCTTGCCGGAATTAAGGGAAAGCCTCGAAACTTCTCTCATTCACTTTTACAATTTTTCCTAATTAACTCATCCCATAGCTCCTAGATAGGAAATTACAGACTTAATGCTATTTCAATTAACCTGCCAAATCCGCAACTGCCCGATAAAAAAGTAGCAGAAAGCAATTTCAACTTTGGGCATTCATTCCATCTAATTATATCTTCCCAATAAACTCACTCTGCCCTCAGTCTCCGAGGTGTAGCCGGTATTATCAAGTCCGGGAGTAGTTGGGGTATACCCTCCTCGCTCTTTCTTCAAAATACTCTGCGCGGGTTGTCCCGACACAGCGCTGTGACACTTTTTCCTCTTTAGTGCAAGTATTAGTCCAGCCAGGGCCAGCAGAAGAATAAGTGCCACACTTGCAGCTCCAACAAGCAGCCACGCGTCTCTTCTCCTCGAGAGTGCTAATGGACGGGACTCCTTCAAATACGCTGAAATTCCGAAGCACCAGCTATATATCCACTTAATACAATAAAACAGGGTGTGTCTATGCGAGACTGAAGTGGCGCTTGTGAGAATATGTTGCGGGTAGATACGAAAAAAAATACCCCAGTCTCGTGGATTACTATTTTATGGCTGCATCAAGGAGATACTAATCCCTCATTGGATATATTTAGTGTGTATTTGTGCCTGATCGGTGAAAAAATACCACCAATCAAGCAATATGACCTAAATTATAAAAGTTACTGAAAAAGGCCGTATTTCATCATTTATTTATATTTGAATAAAGTTTTTTATTTATCCTATCTGCAAATTATGTGTTGCCCGCATGGGAGTTATACTTCGCCCCGAGCTTGTTTTTAATTCTGAAAATACAGAAATATTTGGGAAATTCTGTAAAGTTTTGGAATTTTTTGCTTTACAAATTTTCAGAGTATTTTATTTTGTATTTACGAATTCGATAATTTTGACTATATGTAGGCGTTTGCAGGCTGAAATTTTCGAATTTTTTAATGTTGCAATTTCTTTTTGACACTCCCGTCTTTTTCAAGCTTTTCAAGTTTTCGGAATTTGCGAACTTGTAATATTGTGGTCTTCTTAATTTTTTTTTTAATTCAGTAATATTTTTCCAGTGTTTACGAATTCTGATTTCTGAAATTCTTAACAGCTTTAAGATTTTCAAGTTTCTGATAATTTCTCAAATTTATTGCCATTGGAGTAGTCAGACATTCAGAATCTTGACATCTTTTTATTTTCATATTTGAGAGTTAAAAAGTTTGGCAGTATTTCTGAAATCTATTCCGATGTCTTGATGGTGTCATAACATACAAGACGGTGAGATTGAAGCTCTGTATGAAAACGCTCCTCCTGTCTGCCCCCCCCCCCTCCCCCACGAACTGCGAACCGCTCACGAAACGCTATCCGTTTCGTGAGAGACTGTGCGCTCCCAGAATCAGCTCACATTGTCATGCCTACCAAAATTTTACTCCAATAAATCCAAAACTCACGTTCGCCCTGAATAATGACCGGTGCCCCAAGTTCTAGTGCGACCTCCTGAGGCGATAAAAGCGCCATGTCTTTGGCAGCAGTTTCAGCGGGCACTGGCCTGCCCCCCAAATGGACCGAATAAATAAGCCTCGTCGATCCGTCCTCCGAGACAGTTGTATTCTGCATTCTCACCTGAACCATTCCCATTCCGGATGTCCTCAGTCTCGAATTCGTTGAATTCAATTTGGCTAACTGTCGTTCGCGCACAATATTCTCCTCAGATTCATTTTTTTTTTTCACTCCGTCCTCAGTCACTGTGATTTCGCCCTTATTAATTATTGGCGGACCATCAACTTCTCGTGTGTCTGGGTAAAATGGAGAATTTTCACTCAATAAATATTGCGCATAGCCAGCAATTTTGGCAGTGGATTCACTGGTATAATCTCCAGTACTGTCGGTCCCGTCGATATTTTCAGGGAAAATCGAAGTGGAAGTGCCATCGGGAATCTGCGTATGATAATTAACAATTCCATTGAATTACACAAACTATAATTTGATTATTATTTACGCTATCATTTCCAGTTACGAATCCCTAATTATTGTATTGCGCATAATAATGGGAAATAAAATCGTGCCGAATCGGAAATAAATCAATTTCAAAGTTGTTACTTATAGATCAAGGTGAATGGGGCAGCAGCAAATTTCAATTGTTACCATGGTTGTGAAGGCCGACCTGTTGGAACCCTTTGAAATATTTCTATATTTGCATTGTTATTGAGTTTCTTCCATTTATCAATTGCCATTGGACAAATTATATGCATGCCACGATAGAGCATTTAAGTAGCAAAGTAAGCAGGGCCGTGAGATCCGGGACCCGAGCAGGAATCTAGCGGGCCCTCGACCCAACCTACCCCCTCCCCCCCCCCCCTCATCAGCCGGTGTGGTAAGACACCTTGAGGACTTTCCTACCATTAGTGTTGGCAAGATATGCCGAAATAAAAAAACAACAAGAATTGATTCGTGTTCAAATTCATAGATTTCCCTCATCCTTATCAAGATAACAGGTCGCTTACCATTCCTCTTCAATTTCGAGCGTTGCAAAATAATTTACTTAATGTAAAATATATATGTTATTATCGCAGGGAATAAAATTTGTTCAAACTTTTTCCTCCTATTTTTATCCGTCCTCGAAATATTTTGTTACAAACAAAATAAAAAGTATAAACAAAAAAACAACAGTCGAATTTCAACCAAAATCATTTCAGATTTAGAATATACTGAAACCTTGGAAGATTTTGACTGCCTACACACATTTTCGTAAAAATGCTCTAAATGAAGTTGGAATGAAAAACTTTTCTGATAAAAAATCGAATGTTTATTTTTGGGAATCAAAACAATAACTTCCGGTCTCAAAAAGTCGAATACCGTGTTTTATATAATTTCTCATTGAAAATGCGATTTCACGTATCAAATTGGTAGGATATATTTGGAAACTGCAATCGTGGGCAATTTTACATATGGACCAATATATGTAGGAATATATGGAATATATAAAAAAAATTATCACATCCGGCCTAAGTTACTTCATCCGAAGTTAAATGTACTGCTTGGATTACCAAAGTCTGGCTTACGCTGGATTCCCTCAACTCTCCATTATCTCTCACATTAGATTGTCCCTCGACTTCATCCATCACGGTGCCATCAAAAACCCCATCTAGCTCCGTAGTTGTTGGGTCGATGGGAATTTTATCCATAATAAACTTGTAATCCTTCGAGATCTTAACTTCTCGCATTCGAATATTTCCACTGATTTCCTTATTTGGGGAAACTGATGAGGACTCTGTCACTAATGACAAACTGTCAATGGTGGTTTTACGCAGAGAATCATTTGAGTTTTTTAATATAGTTTTAGTGTTCTCGGTGATTAATCTTCGCTTGGTGGCTCTACGCAAACGAGGATCTGTGGAGAGAAGGCCGAGGTGACGCTGTTGCTGACGGGCAAAGGCGGCGCGATATAAACGCGCCAATCTCAGTTCCACCTTTGGCGGCACGCTTTCTCCAGATCGAAGAACGGTGAGTAACCAGTACCTGCCAAATATGTGAAATGTAATGGCGTTGAGCTTAATTGAGTGGTTTTAATTGATTGCCGAGGGGTTGAATCCATTGGCAACGTACCTGGAGCGCCAGCACGTCTAAATGCCCGCCTATAATACCGCCAAAACAACCTGGTCAAAATAACCTGATGTGAAAATGGAAGAAAAAAAAATTTGAATGTAGGGTGTTATCCGCTGATGAATTGTTCGGGTTAGCATTAGTTCAGCGAATACCAATTAATATGACAATCTAGGAAAAAACCTATTTCGAGACATTGAAGGATATTCGAACCCCGCTGATGGCGAGAATATAAAAATACAGGAAGATCGCATAAGTTACGATACACGGAGAGGAACAGTCGATAAGAATTTGGTGTAATAGGTCGGTATCATACTTCCTCGTCAACTGCGAAAAACTTCCGATTCTAACTTCACTGCGTATAAAGAGGTAGCAACTTCCTCCCCCCCCCCCCCCCCCCCATTTCGCCCCATAATCACAGAAAATCTGAGGAATTGCTACCTGCTTCTCATCAGTCTGATTGGATCCTGATTACTAATTTTTTAATTCGCACACCGAAACTCGAACGTAGCGAAATCTCTGACCTTTAGTTTGGTACCAAAATCATATTTTTTGACACATTGCACGAAGGGTTATTGGTGCATGAAATGCTAACAAAAAACAAAATATCTAGGAAATCTCCGGATAAGATAATTATCCGTTAACAAAAATTTGATGTGAAACTCCGACCCAGCTAATCCCATATTAAATGTCCAGACATTGGAAAAAATAATACTCTGGATTTATTCCGCCCTCTTTAAACCTCATAACCTTCTGTAATTATTGAGGCCGGTCGAGGACATTATCCTCTGATACTAGTTCAAAATTCGAAAATTTTCAAAGCTTCAAAGTTTTTCAAAATTTCTTTAAAATCGCTCATTTTTTTCTTGAAGTTATTCCATCGCTAACTAGCTTTTTTGACCAGGTCATCAGGACGGCAGATATCCAGACATAGACCCACCTGGGACCGGGGTCATCACCCACTAGGACACCGATGTCCTGATCCGGATCAGTCAAGGTGGGTGTAGGCTCGATACAATTTGTGCAGCCTGGCTCCTGGGGCGCAACACTGGGGATGTTTTCGCTTGGCCCGGGCACGATACCTTCCCCAGGTACGAAGACTGTCGCGGTGTGGTGAACGGTCCGGGTCTCGTAGAAGGTGAGTGTTTGGTCGGGGTCCAACCATGGTGGTGCGTCCTCAGCACCGGTCCAAAAAAAATCGTGCAGGTGAACTCGACGGCCGGGGAGGTGCTCGATTAACACTATCTCGTCCTCTGGAATGATTACGAGAGGATTCAGGACATTTGACAATATTGCGAAAGACTCTGTTATTTTGTCAGATAATTCAAGTGATTTCGATGACCATTTTATAGTAAACTTGCACTGAGGGAAAAATATACTTCGGCCCAATATTACCATGTTTCAGAGAAATAGATATTTATAAAAAAATGAATTCTATTGTTTTAGTGAAACCCAAGTGACATTAATTAACTACCAATGATGTTAATCATATAACTCTACGTGATACTTATGAGACAGAGGATCTTAGGTGAATTTGTACAGTAATAATTAAGAATCCCGAATTAATTAATTTTTTATTTTCAAATTAATAAAAATTAATAAAAATAATGGTCAACCCAGGTCAGTTGATCACAACCCAGGTCAGTCATATCATAATTGTTTGGAGTTAAGCGATTCACATGATTACATTTAATTGTAATTGTCAGAGATTCAATGCAACGACGAAATTTCATTTTTTTGGAATGCCTATTACTCTGAAAAATGAAATTGTTGGGCCGAAGTATATTTTTCCCTCAGTGTGCGCTCTACACAGTTCTATCGTTGAAACAACCTTCTTTTGGATTTCAATTGCGAAACTTTTTCAGAAAAAAATGTTCAATTTATTTCATCTAAAGTGGATGAAACCACGATAAATCAAATCGCGGTGATCATTATGCAAATTCCGTAGGATTAGAAGAGGGATGAAAGTTTGATGGAAATTCCATTACCTTCGGTGGAATAACAAACTGGGGTTTCCGGAAAATAAGGTCCCTAGTTACATACAGTAGACTTCCATTAATTTGGGTTGTGTGGGGATCTAGATTCCACGAACGGCGAACTAACGGTTGCCCTTCCCAGGGACTACAAGGGCGGGGCGATGTAAAAAAACCGACTCGACCAATACTCAGGCCTCGGCGAGCAATAGCATTTTGCCCCTCTCACAATCTCCTTCGCCTGAGATCACGAGCGTAGTGGGGGAACCACCCCTCACGGCGACATGACATGCGGCGAGCTAAGGGTGGTCTAACAAACGGGAGTCTACGGTATTGCAGTAACACAAGAAAAGTGTACGAAACGAGACAACTTCAAACTTTTTACATAGTTTCGTTCAAATGATTCATGTTTTTGCAATGTTCGTATCAAATTGGACATTAATTTGCTTCTTTGTGTCTTATCATGCGAATGCGGTGCAGCGTATGGTCCACAAGCCCACATATCCATAATGGATCAATGGCGTTAAAGATAAAAAAAAATTGTTTCTTTATCTTTTTCATACCCAAACCTCATAAATGCAATTAAAGTATTTACCAACAGAAGACTTCCGCAGAAACTTATTTTCTTATAACATTGCGGTAAGAGATCCAATTTCGTAATACAAGGCCGGCATATTTCGATCAAACATCCCAGTACCCTCATGTGAATGATTTATGTCAATAACAATAGGAAGGAAATGACGTAAATGAAAAGGGCCGAGTGGTACTAGCTAGTAGTGGTACTACTACTGTCGCGTTATTCAAATAAGAATGTCTGTTTACATGTCTCCAGGACTTGTACTCTTCAACTCCGAGAATTCTTCGACTAAACTATTCCTGGTGAACGAACTTTGCACAGAGGAGACACTGCCATCTTTGCCGTATCACGAACCATTGCGTGCAGAAATCATATTTACCAGATTTCCTCATTGCCCGCTTGATTGGATACGAATAATTAATTCAAGGATGCTTATGAAGGTCGATGGCTTCCTGAGGAAAAGGCGCTATAAAAAATTGAGAACAAACTTCAGAGCACGACAGAATCGCTTCCTCATGTGTCATAAAATAAATATAAGAATTGACGTTTTTCGATTATAAACCTTTCTCCATCTTATTAAATTTCGTTTTTTTTCAGTGAAATAATTACAAATTCTGTCAATTAATTTACGAAAGAACCCTTGGTAAGAGTGGCTCACTACGCCTAAAAATTTCATGAGAAATGTAAAACATTCAGTAGCCCTCACCAAACTTCGATATTAATGAAGAGCTCAAACTAAGCGTTGTGAACTTTCCATTACGTATAATGAAAGAAATACTAATGAAAGCATTTGATTGTAGCTCTCGTAAAAATCTCAAATTGTACAGTCGCTTCTACGATCTCGGTAGGCACTTGCGCGCAAAAATGTCAGGGCTTTGGTGTAATGTATGCAAACAAAATATACTTATTTCTAATATACGAATATACTAAATTGTAGTATACTTGATTCTACAATAATTAGAAAAAGTATACAATAGTTCGACAATACGCAGAAAATACTTGATTCTTGTGAATTTTCTATTTCATTCAGGGAATAGTATATTTCGATACAAGTGCGATGGGATGTTGACGAGTGCGAAGTTGACGGCGCGAGGCGAAGCCGAGGACAAAACGGATCTTTAGGGAAAAATGAGCACTCAAAAAGTACATAAATCAACCGAAATCTCTTGATGTAGTTGTCCTCACGAAACTAAAACATTGAGTCCTCTGTTGATTTGCCTACTGTTTCGATGTTCAATTTTCCGTAGAGGTTTATTTTATCTAACGATTCATCTTGCCCGACTGATCTATTCCACACGGCGCTCCGCTATATTAGAATCCAGTACATCTATATACTTTAATCAAGTATATGTGTTACCGTGTGGCTACACAAATTGATGTGTATTGTTGCATAGTCCTATTCTAAAAAGAATAGAACCGCAACCGTTTCGTTGACAGTGTAATCTCCATCTCTCTCTGACCTTATATATAAATGAGAGCTTCAATCAAGAAAATAAATCGATTATCGAAATCGAACTCGAAATCAGACAAGGAACGACATGTGGCCGCGTAGCGGCCACCACATGAACTAGTATCTTAGAGAGGATAAAAATGGAAATGAAATGACTAAGTTGATCAGCTCGTCTACAATTAGTTTTACGGAATAATGTTACAATGAATTTTTTGTTCAAAATTGGATTTTCGTTTGTGCGAATTCTTACCCAGATGGGGAATTCGAAGCTTGAACGATGAGATCAATCTTGATCGGACCTTGGATGCCGAAGCTTGGTCCTGATAGCTTCGACATAATTTTATCCCACGGATAAGCCTAGATTAAACCAAGCTTGGTTATATCGAAGATAGCCAAGCTTTGTTGGCCCAGCTTGTGCTAAGCTTGGCTCAATCTTAGCGTCCCTAGCGTTGGCTCACAGGCAGAATCCAATCTACGTCCTATATTGGATACATACATACATACATCCAAGCTTACTAGAATCATCCAAACCCAAGCTTCAGAAACCATGTTGTGATGAGCTTGGTCCGAGCTCAGCTTCGTTGAATTTTAGCTTTAACAAGCTTGAATCCCGGATGACTCATACTATCTAAACCCAAGCTTCTGAACTAGGGTTGAACTAAGCTGGATTGAAGCATGTTTTTTCTAGTTTCGATTTACCGGCTTCAGCCAAACTCTGCCTAATATTGGATACATGTATAAATCCAGGATTGCTGCACCACCTAAACCCAAGCTAGGAAATGAATGTTCAACTAAGCATGGTCCAACCTCAATCTTCCTATCTTCGAAGTTTGAACAAAGATAAATTTTGTAGCTTCGACCCAGATTAATTCCGATGCTTCGACCAAGAGACTTGGACGAAAATGAAATTCGAGGCTTGTACCAAGATAAAGTTCGAAGCGTAAATGAAGATAAAGTTCGAAGCTTGTATTAACCTACGTAACCAAGCGAGGACAAAGTGTATTCTCTAAGCTGGGATTGATGTTACATTCGCATGTTCTGTACAGATTGACGAGGCTTCAAACCACAGCTTTGGCGAAGCTTAGTCAAGCCTCGTCCAAGATTTTATGAAGCTTTATCGGATGGTCAATTCTCACCTGGGTACCGAACTTGTTTTTACATTCCGCAATGGAAATACGCAATTTTGAAAAGCGAAATTCAAATTGATCCGGCCGTTTAAAGTGGGTGGAGTATCTACCTACTACATCAAAGGAACATTCTGTATGTGCTATCAGCACTACCCCTAAAATGAGACCGCAAGGGCGGACAGGAACCCAACCCAACGCGGATAAGAGGGGTACATTCTATCATAGGCCCTCGCTATGGTATCAGAGAAGTATTCTCAATATTTTACTCCGTGATTAGGAATCGTAATAGCTTCAATGACGAAATTCGGAGGCAGTCGCATCGGGTGGGTCGTACTACAGCCCACAGAACAAGAGGCCTTGCAGTGGATCTTGTACGTGAATACGAATAGAAAAGGGGTAAGACAAACCCACACCCACTTACGAATACACGTTATCAAGGAGGGAAATCTCATCACTATTTCACTCTTCATTTTCGGGATCATCTCAATACCTTTTCCTATAGAAAAATGAAGGAACTCCCTGTAAATGAAAACAATAAGTACATGCCTAAATCCAACGGATAGCAACTTCTCGACATCGATTGTGCGTTTGCCTAATTGCGGTATAGCTATCACATTGATGTCCGATCAAACATAACAAAAGCAGGAATCGTCTAATGTTCAGATCGCTTTAGGTGAAATAATTTGACACGTTTTTTGTTATACAGAATTTTTTCAAAATTCTCTCATAAATTATGGGTTTATATGGAGTTTAGCATAATGACCCGAGATTTATATAATTTTTTTTGCCTCAAAAGGAATCCTCTACACTTTTTTGAGATTCGCCGAAAAAATCCAATTATTTAAAAACCATTGTACGAATCAAACTTTTCCATAAATAATAATTTTACGGTAACAATTTTTCACGATCTCACCTGGCACGCTTCGCTTCCGCAATGAATTCATAAACATGAGCAGCTATCGAAATTAACCTGTTACGTTTCCCCACTCGCTACCGAAATCCGTAGTAAAAATTCGACAACGAAGACGAAAAAAAACATATGTGGAGGTGCCAGAGAACGACCCGTTTCCACGGTCCGCTTGCGCTTCCTGCCCGGAAATACAGGAAACACCAGAGAGATGCCACGGAGTTCCGCTGTGGCAATCGCCATTATTGTCATCCATACCACGCAAAATCACTGGTCCCACGAGTCAGTTTCCAGTGAGAAAATTTTGTTCAACAAACAACTGAATCAAGGGCCTAGTGCACTGAGCGAATAACGTACTTTTAAATTAGCGACAATGGCATTCCAAAAGTAAAACATCAAAATAATTGTGTATGAAACTAAACAGCAATACATATCTTTTCCTGGAATTCGCAGTCGATTGGCTGTGTAGTATATTTTACACCAATTGATAGCCAATTATAAAACCAATCCGGGCTCTCCCGTGCAAACTGCATTTTTGGGTACTATTTCAGTAGAATCAATTTTAAAGTATTTCAGAAAGTATGTACCGTTTTTTCTAAAATATTCGTGCAATTGATATATAAAAATCAACAATATTACCTTCCCGATTTCCTATTTATACACACACACACACACATGAGGTCGCGGGCGCGCGAGCCTAGTCACTCCCCAAGTAGATCATTGTACGCCGCGTGGTGGGATTGGCAATACCAATGGGAACCAACTTTTTCCCAAACTGTGGAGCAGTCACACAGTTTAAATCAGTAAACACAATGTCCAATGGACTTCATATTTCTTGGTGTTTCCAGTAATTGAAGGAGACCCATCGAAAACCTTAATTTATACAACCGCTTCATTTACGAAACTACCCTTCGACGATGACTCGTCGTCCATCTACAAATTATGATGCCTGCCGGTCAAAACACTCCAAAAAAGAAATTATCGAATGTTCAACGACTATTTTTCACCACCCGGAAAGAGTCACGAAACTGCCTCTGTCCGCTGGAGCCAATGACAGACCCTCTTTAACATGGCTCGGGCGCAGGTATTCTCTATAGTAAAAACGATAGACCAAAGAAAATATCGATATATATCGCAATTATCGAAACGTGTAAGACCGAAACCGACGCGACACTAGTCAGTGCGGCGGGAAAAGGAAATGCGCATGCGCAGCCCGCGCGGCCCAACTCGTCCAATAGAAACTATAGAAACGTTAGCGCAACTTTTGTGACGTCACGAAGGACGACTTGGGGAGCAGTAAAAGATCAAAGAAAAATAATTAAAATCGATACGTTTCTATGCGGAATTATAGTTATGTAGTATATTTCTGCTCTCGGCTTCGCCTCGAGCGCAAACTTTGCGCGAGCAAAAATCCCCAGGATGACAGCCTGGACAACGTTTTTCCGTAGTGACTTTTACTTTTCCAAGTTCGGAATAGGGAGAAATAGATGAAATTAGGTAAATGTAATGACAACATTAAAAACGCCAAAATAAATACCTAAAAGCATAACCCTAGTGGATAAAAATTTGCAATATATGCAAAATCGTGACATAAGTAAAGTCCCTCACGGACGTATATTTTTAGCATTCCTAAGTCAGGTGTTAAATCGATAGACGCCGGAGCTATTTCACCTGCCAATCTCTGTTTTAATTAGCACATTCCTGTCAAATCTCTCTAAATTCACGGGAACATTGAGTAACCCTAATATAGCGTCAATTAACACACTAACATTATTCAGGAATCGGTGCAACTCATCAATAATGCCCGCAGGTTGAGGTCAGCCCGTCGACGTATACCAACGCATGGCCGAGGAAAGTAATGATATCGATTCACCGGTAGACACCTGCAGGCATTCATTCTATTCAAAATCCCCCCGGATTTCACCGCAACTGCGTTATAACTCCTCATCTATTTTCCACTCATCGAATTTAAGCAAAAAAAATATATAAAATTGCCACCTGTTAGATCCACGAGAAATCGCAGACTCTGCACAAGTTTTGAACATCGTGCTTGATGATCATGAAAGCAACTTGAGTGGTCGTTGAACCTATGCATTTACTACAAGGATTTAATAATTGAAATACCGAGAGCCCAGGGGCATAAATGTCTCACAAGGAGCCGAGGCCCTCCGTGTGCGCTCCGAATTAATAAATGATTTCGAGGCATCGACCTCTAGTGCATAACAGTTCAACCACCACAACAACAAAAATAATTTGAAATAATTCAGTAGTTGTATAATCAAATGAATGAGTCAATTCATGCTTCAACAATTAATTTTGCACGAAAAAATTCATCTACTCGATCGTAATTGAGACTAAAATAAGGCCATTTCAGAAAAATAGATTTATTCCTTTAAACTACTTTGCAACTTAATTGTTCGATTAGTGAAATTAATCCACAAACCTGCGCCCGGCGGCAGTGCAGCGCCAACAATTAAAATCTCCGTAAAATGAAGTAGTTGTACAAGAATAACTTCAAAACCAAGGTATAGCGCAATGTGGTCAACACTGCAAAGCATCGCGGTGTGCGCGCTCTGCTCTACTAAGCCCTAACATCCACCCACAACACTCGTGTCATGGAGAAAACCCCTTCCACATTGCCCAACCCCCTTTCTCTTTCTATTTCTCAGGATAAGGGTGAAAAGATAAACTCGCGAGTGGGAGTGATAGCTGCTATAGGCAACTACTGGACTCGAACTTGTACACATTGAATGTGCACAGACGTCAACGTTTAAATGGAGAAGAGTAAAGAAATCAACAGAATGACCGACGGAGGGTAAAAGGAATTCAACGTTGAGGCATCCTTACCTACAAGAGGATGCTTCGTGATGACAAGATATCTTTGATTTACTTACCTGCCTAACTAATGGCGCCACCATCGATGGTTCCTTTCATTTAGTATATAAGTAGCGCTACCCTAGTTAGGATGTTGGCCAACTTTTCAAATGAACTTTTCTCTCATTTAAGGCCCGGCCTGCACGCTTAGTAACTTTTTGTGTGACTTTTACCCCCCCCCACGATTGGCGGCCAAATCGGGAACCTGTATATGCCAAACTGCGCTGTCGGTAGCACGGAAAACGGCAGAAAATGATAATGATTCAGGGGCGTATATGAATTGCCTTTTCGGGGCGCTTCTTTGTCCCCCACCGAACTCATAGAAAATTTCAAAGTGAAACATTTGAAAATTGAAAACTTCGAAATGGAAAATTTGAAAACTAGACTATCTAAAAATGAACAAATTGAAAAATTCATATTTCAAAATTTCCGAATCCAGAACTTCAAAACCGCAAAATTTGAAAATTCGAAATTCGAACATTATAAAACTGACCATTGAAAAATAGGCAATTGCAAAATTGACCATGGCAAAATGGACCATTGAAAAATTGATCATTCCAAAATTGACGATTGAAAAACTGACCATTGCAAAATTGACCATTGCAAAATTGACAATTGCAAAATTGGCAATTGCAAAATTGGCAATTGGAAAATTGACAAAGCCAAAATTGACCATTGCAAAATTGACAATTGAAAACTTGGGCAAGGGAAAATTGGCAAACAAAACATTGACTATTAAAAAATTCACCATTGAAAAATTGGCCATTGCAAAATTGTCAATTGAAAAATTGGCCATTGCAAAATTGACCATGGCAACATTGACAATTGAAAAATTGACCATTGACAAATTGAGCATGGCAAAATTGACTATTGCAAAATTGACAATTGAAAAATTGGCCATTGCAAAATTGACAATTGACAAATTGACAATTGCAAAATTGGCAATTGAAAAATTGACCATGGCAAAATTGACCATTGAAAAATTGACCATTGCAAACTTGACAATTGATAAATGGACCATGGCAAAATTGACAATTGAAGAATTGGCCATTGTTAAATTGACAAATTGGCAATTGACAATTGACAAATTGACAATTGACAAATTGACAATTGACAATTGACAAATTGACAATTGACAAATTGACAATTGACAAATTGACAATTGACAAATTGACAATTGACAAATTGACAATTGACAAATTGACAATTGACAAATTGACAATTGACAAATTGACAATTGACAAATTGACAATTGACAAATTGACAATTGACAAATTGACAATTGACAAATTGACAATTGACAAATTGACAATTGACAAATTGACAATTGACAAATTGACAATTGACAAATTGACAATTGACAAATTGACAATTGACAAATTGACAATTGACAATTGACAAATTGACAATTGACAAATTGACAATTGACAAATTGACAATTGACAAATTGACAATTGACAAATTGACAATTGACAAATTGACAATTGACAAATTGACAATTGACAAATTGACAATTGACAAATTGACAATTGACAAATTGACAATTGACAAATTGACAATTGACAATTGACAAATTGACAATTGACAAATTGACAATTGACAAATTGACAATTGACAAATTGACAATTGACAAATTGACAATTGACAAATTGACAATTGACAAATTGACAATTGACAATTGACAATTGACAAATTGACAATTGACAAATTGACAATTGACAAATTGACAATTGACAAATTGACAATTGACAAATTGACAATTGACAAATTGACAATTGACAAATTGACAATTGACAAATTGACAATTGACAAATTGACAATTGACAAATTGACAATTGACAAATTGACAATTGACAAATTGACAATTGACAAATTGACAATTGACAAATTGACAATTGACAAATTGACAATTGACAAATTGACAATTGACAAATTGACAATTGACAAATTGACAATTGACAAATTGACAATTGACAAATTGACAATTGACAAATTGACAATTGACAAATTGACAATTGACAAATTGACAATTGACAAATTGACAATTGACAAATTGACAATTGACAAATTGACAATTGACAAATTGACAATTGACAAATTGAGAATTGACAAATTGACAATTGACAAATTGACAATTGACAAATTGACAATTGACGAATTGACAATTGCAAAATTGGCAATAGACAAATTGACAATTGACAAATTGACAATTGACAATTGACAAATTGACAATTGACAAATTGACAATTGACAAATTGACAATTGACAAATTGACAATTGACAATGGACAAATTGACAATTGACAAATTGACAATTCATAAATTGACAATTGATGAAATGGCAGGTGCAAAATTGACAATAGAAAAATTGACTATTGAAAAATAATTGAACATTGGATTGAAGGCTTCACCATTAAAAAATTGACAATTGCAATACTGGCAATTGAAAAATTAACCATGGCAAAATTGACCACTAAATAATTGGCAATTGAAAAAATGACAATTGAAAATCTGAAAATTGAAAAAATGACAATTGTCAATTGAAAATTTCAAAGTTGAAAATTTCAAAGTTGAAAATTTGAAAATTTGAAAATTTGAAAATGGAAAATTTCAAAATTGAAAATTTGAAAATTTAAAATTTGAAAATTTAAAATTTGAACATTGAAAATTTGAAAATTTAAAATTTGAACATTGAAAAATTGAAAATTTCAAAATTGGGGGAAAAAATAAATTCTAGTCGACCGGTAATGAACCCGGTACTTACTTGATCCTGGATCGATTATTTCACATCATAATCGACTTGTACCTGAAAACTAATCGACATACTGCACAAGTTGTGTTGTAATCGATCCGTCCCCCAGCGGAAATTTTCTCTTTTCTCGGGCGCGAATATATATATAAATATGTGTGTTTTCTTTTTTTGTTCCTCGTCCGTCTCACTTGTACGCCCCCGGTAGCGGCCGTGTAAGCATTCCTTCAGGGTGCGTACCGGACACCCACCCATGTGGCTGGGGCCGACTTTCGCCATTTTTAGGCGATCGTATTTCTAAACACAGGGTAAACCTCCAGAAACCCCTGTGCTACGATGGCCGGCGCCAATGATGGAACCCCCCCCCCCCACCCCCCTGTTGCGTTAGGTTCCCGCTCGGCCGGGCGGTCTCATTTTATGGGTACCGCCGATAGCACACACGGAAGTTCCTGCATCGGTCGGAATCCATGAGCAAATATTTTGAGAAAATATTCTCCGGCGGCCGGGCGCGAACCTAGGACCTTCGGAGTAGTGGGCAGATACTCTACCACTACGCCAAAGCCCCGACAATATATATATATATATGTGTGTGTGTGTGTGTATATCTTCAAAATTTCAAATATTTCTAAATTTCAACAATCCTATCTTGTAAAAATGTCAAATTCCGAAGTCTTTGAATTTGAAAAAATTCTAAAAATTCAACAATTTCCAAAACTTAAAAATTTCAAAATTTTCACAATTGTCAAGATTTTCAGAATTCTCAAATGACGAATTTTTCAATTATTTCGAAGTTAAGCCATTCCAAATGTCTCTGTCATATAAAAAAAAAATTTAATTGCGAAGTTTTTAAATATCAAACGTTTCCAAATTTCCGAAATCGCAAAGTTCTAAAAATATTATGAAAATTTAAAAAATTTTAAAAATCTGAAAATTTGAAAGTTTTAAAATATATTATTTTCAACATTGGAACATTTTGGAATTGGAATTTTTTTGACTATGAAATTGTGGAAATTTTGAAAATATTTCGAAGTTTTGGGAATGTGGGAAATTTCGAGAGTTTTGCAATGTTTGAAATTTTGAAATACGATATTTGAAAAATTTGAAATTCTGGAAATTTTGAGACTTGGAAATTTGAAATCTTGGGAATGTTGGAAATTTTGAAAATTTTGGGAATTTTGAACATTTTGGAAATTTAAAAAATTTTGAAAATTTTGGAAATTTTGCAAAATTTCAAAATTTTGGGATTTTTTGAAAATTTTGCAAATATCGGAAATTTTGCAAATTTTAGAATTGTTGAAATATTTAAAATTTCAAAATTTTCAAATTCCAAAACTTTGGAAATTGAAATCTTTAAAATAAAAAATTGTTGAAGTTTGAAATGGTTCGCAAAATGGAATCTTCCCAAAATTCGGTTCGTCGAAAGTAAACAAAACGCGACCAATAGTAACCGGCATGTATTTTGGCGAGTCAGTCGCGCGAGAGGGGGGGGGGGGGGGGGGGGGGGAGTAGCGCCGCGGTGCTTGGAAAAAACATGTGAGGCAAATATTGTAACTAACGACGGCCCACTGCATATCTAATTCGATCAATGGTGCGAGACCAAGCTGGTTTATTAACTTTCCGTGGGGAAAGTTATTATGTATGCATATGTTTATTGATCCCCTAAGGGTTACAATGACTTCCGCCCCCTCTCTCATCTTCTTTACACATCAATCCTGAACATGCGGACTTTTAGGGCTTCCGTCCCCTTTACAAAACTCTTACAAAGGGGAACCTTAACCTAACCTTAACCTAAAGTTAACCTTCACTTTACCTTCTAATACATTCATCTTACCCAACTAAATTAACCATAATCAAACCAGAGCAATGAGTCATGGAATCAGGGGGGCCTCCGTTTCCGTGCTCCTCATGTTCTTTTTTGCACAATCGTCCCCTTCGAGTCCCACCCACACGCCGCTCTAACCCCCCAACCCTTGCCTGCTCTCCTTAACCCTCCAGCCTCCTATTCTACCCCATTCCTCTTCAGCCCCCTACCACTATCGGTTCCTTTCTCACTCCCCCATTCTCACCTGCTATTCTCCCTCCTCTCTCCCCTTCCATCCCCACTTTCAAAAGGGAAAGTTTCAAGACAGGATGGGTAGGGTAAGGTTGAGGGATTAGAAGTAAGTAAGGCAATATAGGAGAGTGGGGATGGCAGGTGGGAAGGATGAAAGTTCGAGAGAGCCGGGGGGGAGATGGAGTGTGCGGTTAGGGAAGGGGGAAAATCAAATGGAGAAGATATAATGGGTATCGGAAATTTGGTTTTGTTGTTCGAGAAGATGAGAAAGGAGATGAGGGGGCAGTGTGAAGAGATGGTAGAGCAGTAGAGAGGTGATGTAAGGGGAATGAGTGAGGAGTTGAGTGAAGGGGGAAAGAAATGTGAGGAGGAGAATGAGAGGATGCGGGCAAAGATAGGGGAGATAGGTGATAAGGACAAAATGAAGGAAGATGATAAGAGAGAGGAAGTAAGGGTGATTGAAGAAAGGAGAGAAAGGTTGGAGGGGAGCTTGGGTGAGAAGGTTGGAGGAGATGAGATAGAAAAAGAAAGGGGTGAAATAGACATGGAAGTGGTGGTATCGATGATCAGTTCGCTGAAACAGGAGGTGATGGGATGTTTGAGAGAGATGCAAGAGGTAAGAGAGGAAATTAAAGATGGTTTAAGGGGAGTGAGTGAGGAGTTGAGTAAATGGGGGAAAGTATGGAAGGAGGAGAAGAAGGGGATATGGAGGAAGTTAAGGGAGAAGGGTGCAAATGACAGGATGATGGAAGAAGAGAGGAGAGAGGAAGTGAAAGAGATTGGAGAGAGGGTAGGAAGGTTGGAGGTACGTTTGGATGAGAAGGTGGGTGGAGATGAAGGGGGCTCTCAAAGGCGGGAGGTTGCGGTGGAATGGAGAAAGAGAGTGGGGGTGTTGGAGGATACACAGGAGAAGGAAGAGAGAGATAAGAGGAAGAGGAAGAGGAACGTGATGATAAGGGGTATGTCTGTGTTGAGTATGAGTGGTAGGGAAGAGGCGCAGGGGCTGTAGAGCTCGTTAGGGGTGGAGGGAGTGATTGAGGACACAAGAGTATTAGGGAGTGGGGATGGAAGGAATGAGAGGAAGTTAGTGTGGGTGAGTTTGAAAGATATGGATGCGAAGAGGGAAGTGATGGTAGAAAAGAGAAAGCTGAAGGGGAGAAGAGAAAGGATTGAAAACGACCTGACATGGAGGGAGAGAAGAAGTAAGTGGGCAATAGAAAGGAAAGCGAGGGAAGGGAGAGCTAAAGGTAAAGGGGTAAGGTATACAAGGGAGAGAGTATGGATTGAGGAGGAAGTATGGACATGGTGCGAATTAAAAGGGTGCTTAGTTAAGGGAGGAGAGTTATTATAATCCCCATGAAAATGAAAAATCAATTTGAAGATTTCAAAAATTCCAAACTTTTTCACAAATTTCAAAATTCTCAAAATTTTTAAAATTATCCAAATTTTTCAAAGATTTGGAAAGACGAATTTTTCCAAAATTTTGAATGTGAACCATTTCCAATTTCCCTAACTCCATATTTCAAAAAATTCAAATTCCAAAGTTTTTGAACATCAAACGTTTCCAAATTCCAAATTTCCAAAAATATTATATTTCAAATATTTAAAGAAATTCAAAATTTGAGAAATTTCAAAATTATCAAAAGAGTTTTGAGAATTTTGAAATTTCTGATTTTTGAATTTTTCTAAATCTTTGAAATATAATATTTTTGGAAATTTGGAATTTTGGAAGTTGAGGATTTTGGAAATTTGGAAACGATTGATATTCCAAAACTTTAGAATTTGAATTTTTTTTAATATAACATTAGGGAAATTTGAAATGACTCCAATTCGAAATTTTCGAAAAATTTGTCATTTGAGAATTTTGAAAATTTTGCAAATTTTAAAAAATTTGAAAGTTTTGAAAATTTTGAAAATTTCAGAAATTTTGAAAAATTTGAAATATTTTGAAAATTTCGAAAAATTTTGCAAATTTTGAAAAATTTGACATATTTTGAAAATTTGCAAAATTTTTGAAAATTTTGAGAACCTGGAAATTTCTGAATTTTTGTTTTTTTTTAAATCTTCGAAATATAATATTTTTGGAAATTTGGAAGTTTTTCAATTTGGGATTTTGGAAATTTGGAAACGATTGATATTTAAAAACTTGGGAATTTGAATTTTCTGAAATATGGAATTGGGGAAATTGGAGCTGGTTCACATTCGAAGTTTTGAAAAATTTGAACAATTTTCGAAAAATTTTGGAATTTTGGAAATCTTGAAATTCACTTTTCATTTTCATGGTGATTATAATAACTTTCCTGGCGGAAAGTTAATAAAACAGCTTTGTCTCGCATCATTGATCAAATTAGATATACAGTGGACCGTCGTTAGTTGCAATATTCCTCTCACATGTTTTTTCCAATCGCCGCGGCGCTGTTCCCCCCTGCCCCCCTGCGACTGATTCGCCAAAACATGTGCGGGTTACCGTTGGTCACGTTTTGTTAACTTTCGACGTACCGAAGTTTGGGGAGATTCCATTTTGCGAACTATTTCAAACTTCAACAATTTTTAATTTTAAAGATTTCAATTTCCAAAGTTTTGGAATTTGAAAATTTTGAAATTTTAAATATTTCAACAATTCTAAAATTTGCCAAATTTCCGATATTTGCAAATTTTTCAAAAAATCCCAAAATTTTGAAATTTTTCGAAATTTTCAATTTTTTTTAAATTTCCAAAATGTTCAAAATTCCCAAAATTTTTAAAATTCCGAAAATTCTCAAGATGTCAAATTTCCAAGTCTCAAAATTTCCAAAATTTCCAATTTTCCAAATATCGTATTTCAAAATTTCAAACATTGCAAAACTCTCGAAATTTCCCACATTTCCAAAACTTCGAAAAATTTTCAAAATTTGCGGAATTTCCAAAATTTCCACAATTGTATATTTAAAAACATTCCAAAATGTTCCAATTTTAAAAATAATATATTTTAAAATTTCCAAATTTTCAGATTTTTAGAATTTTTACAATTTTCATAATTTTCAAAATTTGCGGAATTTTGAAAATTTCAACCAGTTTATATTTAAAAAATTTTCAATTCCAAAATGTTCCATTTTAAAATTCCAAAGTTTTCTGATTTTCAAAATTTTCAGATTTTCAAATTTTCAAAATTTTTCAACTTTTAATAATTTTCAAAATTCAAAATTTGCGAAATTTCCAAAATCTTCAAAATATCCGAATTTTCCAAAATTCTCAGAATTTCCGAAATTTCCCAAATTTCCAAAAAATTTCAAAAATTCTATAGTTTCCGAAATCTCCGCATTTCCCGAAATTTACGGAATTTGCAAAATTTCCAATTCCCAAAATTTTAAATTTTCAAGATTTTCAAAATTTCTACCATTTACTAACTTTCCAACATTTCTAATATTTCCAAAATTTCCCAAATTCCCAAAATTTACGCAGTTTCCGAAATTTCCAAATTCTCCCAAATTACCAATTCCCAAAATTTGAAATTTTCAAAATTTCCAAATTACCAAAACTCCCCAAATTTCCACACTTCCCAAAATTTCAAATTCCCAGAATTTCCAAAATGCCCAAAATTTCCAAAATTTCCTGTTTCCTAAATTACGTAAATTTCCAAAATTTCCAACATTTCCACAATTTTCACAGTGTTCGAAATTTCCGAAATTCCCAAAATTTCCAACATTTCCAAATTAGCAAAATTTACTAAATTTCCAACATTTCCACTATTTTCCAAAAAGAATTTGGAAAGTTTTCGAAATTTCCAAAATTCCCACAATTTCCAATTCCCAGAATTCCCAACATTTACGGTATTTGCAACATTTCCAAATTTTCAAAATGTATAAAATTTCCAAAACTTCGGATTCCTAAAATTTGAAATTTTCAAAATTTCCAAATTACCAAAATTTCCCAAATTTCCAATTCCCAGAATTTCCAAAATTTCAATTTCCCAGAATGTTCAAAATTACCGGTATTTGCAAAATTTCCAAATTTTCAAAATGTCCACAATTTTCGAAATTTACGAAATTCGCAACATTTCAAAAATTTGTAAAGTTTTCGAAATCTACAAAATTCCCAAAATTCCCAGAATTTCCAAAGTTTCGAAAATTGCCGATTCCCAAAATTTTGAATTTTAGAAGCTCCCTAAATTTCCTATATTTCCAAAATTTCTAATTCCCAAAATTTCAAAAATTTCCAAAATTTCCACTGTTGGGGCATGTAGTGGGACACAAATAGCAGCGAAAAAACGGCGAGAAAAATTCGGTTTCAAAAAAAAAACTCATTACAACCCACATGAAGGTGATTAGGTATCCAATCCCAAAAATACTAATTATTAGTATTTTATTTTGCAATCACAATCCACGCAGAAAATCCCCATATTTTTCGGACAGATTCCACAATATGGCGGCCAAATTAGAGTTATACAAAGACGAATAATAATTAGCATATACACATGACACATTTGACACCTTTTCACCCTCATGTAGAACCTTGTAACCTTTCGTTTTTTTCCAAAAACACAATTTTTTACCCATTATTTCGGCCGTTATTCGTAACCCAGAAACGGAGGTGACAGGCTGTCAATTTTAGAACCGCGGAAATTGACCAGATGGCGGCACCGTAGACCTGAAAACGAACTGAATTTTTTCTGAAATAGCCCTCACAACCGAACGGCGGGGGCAGGGGGGCTGCGCGAGTGCTTTGGACATGAGAATTCCGACTGTCGCGGGGGGGGGGGGGGGGGGGGTTCAAATGCACAAAATCAACCCATGTAGGGAAATTTTTGAAAATTTGCAATTTCGGAAATTTGAAATTTTGGAACATTGACATTTTGCAAATTTGATATTTTAGAAGTCCGAAATTTTGGAAACTTTGGGAATTTAGAAACTTTTGTAAATTTGGGAAAGTTTGAAAAATTTGGAAATCGTGGGAATTTCAGAAATTTTGGGAGTTTTGGATACTTTGGAAATTTTGGAAATTGTGGGAATTTTTGAAATTTTGGAAGTTTTGGGAATTTTTGATATTTTGGAAATTTAGGAAATTTTGGAAATTGTGGGAATTTAGAAAATTTTGGAAATTTGGGAAAGTTTGAAAATTCTGGAAATCGTGGGAATTTTGGAAGTTTTGGGAATTTTCGATATTTCGGAAATTTTGCAAAATTCGAAATTCCGGAAATTTGGGAAATGTGGGAAATTTTCGAATTTTGGCATTTTGGAATTTTGGAAAATTTGGAAAATTTGAAAATTTTGGAATTTTAGAAATTTTGAAAATTTTGGAAATTTGGAAATGGCGGGAATTTTGGAAATTTTGGGGATTTTGGAAATTATGGAAATTTTGGAAATTATGAAAATTTTGGAAATATTAGAAATTTGGGAAATTTTGAAAATTTTGGAAATGACGGAGATTTGGGAAATTTTGGAGATGGCGGAAATTTTGGGAATTTTGGAAATTTTGGAAATTATGGAAATTTTGGAATTTTGGAAATATTGGAAATTTGGGAAATTTGGGAAATTTTGGAAATGGCGGGGATTTGGGAAATTTTGGAAATTTGGAAATTTTGGAAATTTTGGGAATTTTGGAAATTTTTGGAAATTATGGAAATTTTGGAATTTTGGAAATTTTGGAAACATTGGAAATTTGGGAAAAGTTGGAATTTTGTAAATGGCGGAAATTTGGGAAAGTTTGGGAATTTTGGAAATTCGGGAAAATTTGAAAACATGGGTTGATTTTGTGCATTTGACCCCCCCCCCCTTCGCGGCCGCGCCGCGACGCCGTCGTCGCACATGTCGAAAGCACCCCCGGAGCCCCCGGGGGTTACGGTGCTGAGGCCTATTTCAGAAAAAATTCAGTTGGTTTTCAGGATCACGGTGCCGCCATCTGGTCGATTTTCGCGGTTCTAAAATTGACAGCTTGTCACCTCCGTTTCTGGGTTACTAATAACGGCCGAAATAATGGGTAAAAAATTGTGTTTTTGGAAAAAAATGAAAGGTTACAAGATTCTACATGATGGTGAGGAGGTCTCAAATGTGTAATGTGTATGTGCTAATTATTATTCGTGTTTGTATAATGACTCTAATTTGGCGGCCATATTGTGGAATCCGTCCGAAAAATATGGTGATTTTCCGCGTGGATTATGATGGAAAAATAAAATACTAATTACTGTTTTTGAGATTGGAGACCTCCTCACCATCATGTAGAATGTGATGAGCTTTTTTTTAAAACCAAAGTCAGAATTTTTCTCGCTATTTTTGGGCTGTTATTTGTAACCCACTAAATGCCCTAAAATGCGAAGAAAGTCTGGGGAAATCTAGGGGAATTTCAGAGAAAATAAAAAAAAAATTCGTGCAGGCCGGGCCTTAAATGATTTGAAGTTTGAAATGAAATTTCAAACATCGTGATTTTCAATTTTTGTAATTAAATTTGAGTTTGATTCTCACTTTTGTTTTAATTGAATTTAAAAAATAGATACGAATTTTTGCATTGGAATTTGAATTTGAAAAATATTTTCAACTTGAAATTGAACTTTAGAATTGGAAAAATGAAATTGTAAATGTTTTTAATTTAAAATATGAGCCCGCGCAAAGAGGAATATGGCGACGTACATGTTTACAGTTAATCAGACTGAAACATGAGCGAAAACAGTATGGCGGCCCACATGACAGCCAATGAATGACAGTCATTGAAATGAGTGTAATGGCCACTGCGATGACATAGTTAATCATTTTTAGGAAAGGAGGGAAAGGATAACCTACCGTAATCACTGTATTCACTAAACATACGAAACGCACATCGAGTTCAATTGATCGAGGAAAGAAATAAATGAAAAGTAGCTAGAGTTCATTGGCATTACAAGTGTGAATTTCAAGTTACAAAAATCTTCATATGAAATGTACTTTGACTTCGATTAATTTGTAATTGAAGCTCAACTGACAGATAAAGTTAATTAGGTTTATGTAACGGTAATTATTAACTAGTTAATTAATATTACTTTCAATATGAAAATTCATTGTTCAGAAAACGAATAAATATTTTGGAGCGCTAACCTAACATCTTTACTCAATACATATATTTCCCGCCAAAAGAAATCGATAATGGCGCCATCTAGGACAAACTTTGGCAAAAGTCCCTCATTGGGACATTACTTTTGGCGAAGTAGTCAGCTCTGGCTTAACATACAGCTCAGCTAGGCGAGCTTGGCTCAGCAATGTCCCCTTCCCCTACCATTTCTGTATTCAATAACAACGGGGAATTACAAAAATTATCATATAAAATAACGCAAAACATATAAAAGTGAAACATTGATAGATTGATCGGCATATGCACCTGACGAAGTTGCAGTTTCACTGTCATCAAAGATTAAAAAAAAACACTATCGAAATATTAAAAAGAACACCAGTTATAAAAACACACGTGAGCATACCCACGAGTACGTTTACATAAAATAATACAGTCGTAAGGTTAAGTGGCTCTCTTAAGCAAAATCAGTATTGTTACTATTATGACGTGAACAGCTGGGAATGAACCGCAGAACCTATTATCGACATATGATGTAAGTTTCCAATTAAAACGTAAAATTGTTAAACTGAATCTCTGTCTTCAAATTTTCGGTTTCGTAAATTGAGGACTGTGGTATGTACAATTCATGTGAATTGCTTTTTCGTAATTTTAACATCAGTAATCGTGCCAGCTCTTAAATTATTACAAAATGAATATACATCAATTATCTTATTCACGATTCTCCTCCTCTATCTTCAAATTTTTGCATCTTGATTAGGAATTTTTCGATACTTATCCATTAGATTGATTCAAAAAGATTACATAATATATGTTATTATATTACTAAGGCAAAACGAAGGGAAACAAGTCTGCTTTGATGATCCTGCGATAGTCAATAAAAATTTTCACTGAAAATTCGTCCATTCGTGCTCTTCTTTGAAATGTTTTGGATTGATTTGCCATATGGCAAACATTTCCACACGGTGGATTCTCTGTTAATTGGGGCAATCATTTACATCCTGTTCCGAAAAATTCTGATTGTTTCTACACTCACGACTCTGATTGTCTCTGCACCGTCTCAAGTCTTTTTTCTACATCTGCTCAGAGATAAATATTTCAAAGAAACACGCGATTTTAAATTTTTTGAAAGTTCAAATCATGACTTGAGCCCTAACATTTGTGCCTTTCCTCAACGTCTCATCAAAATACTTCTGAATTTTTGAAATTATATTTGGTCCATATAGTGCTTGAAAAATATTGAGTATTGCTATCAATTCATACTTACGATTGAGATTTTCAATCTTTTGTTGGATATATTTAATTGAAAGTGAAAGCCTGATACGCCAAAAAATTCTGAAAAAAATTAAGGTACTTTTCTTTTGGGTGGATGGAAACCCGAATTATATAAATATATGAAATGTACTCTACTGACACATCCAGAAAAAAAAGAAAAGATCTAAAAAATGGCCCATTATATTGCCCATGGTGACCCCCCGCCATAAAATGCACGTTTTACGTTGTACATAGTTTTTCCGTATCTTGCATAATTGGAGAGAACTCACGGATTAATATTTCTCAGTTATTTTCGCGCAAAATTCACAAACGTTAATGATCTAACAATACTCGTATGCCTAACTAATTTACTTGAAAGATCATTAGAAAATCAACAGAGGGTTTTTCGAGTATTGAAGTCATCTGGAATTTTTTTAGAGTTTCGGTCAAAATAAAAAAACTACTGAAACAATTTACAAAAACCATTCCATTACACCTTTACCTTCATAAATCGTAGCCCCCCCCCCCCCACACCTGTACGAACTCTAATATTTTGTTCAATGTTTAGAAATGCGTAACAATGGAGGCTGATGAGGCTGAATATCCAATCTACAATGAAGGGACAGTACTACACTCGGCTAATCCGCGGGACTTCACCTGTTATATTTGTCTAGATGCCCAAAACGATCTATTGGTAGCTCATCTGAAGAATGAAGATCACATCCTGAGGCTGAAAAATTATGGCCAATATTTTTCCAACAAGGGACCACTCGTTTACTGCCGCCTGTGCCCAAGTCCTATCGATTTTAGTGAAGTTATTAATCATGCAGAAGACCATAAATTAATTCCGTGGTATGTTCCGGATGAGTCTTCTGAAATACTTTTAAAAAATTTTATTTCCGAACGAAAACATCAATATTTTTGTCATTTATGTAACATGAAATTACCTTTTTGGTTTCTTGTTGAGCCTCACAATAGAGACAGCAATCATCAAGCTCTGAAGAGAAATATGACTGATGAAGCAATACTTAGGAAATTATCGTTCTCATCAGCATATTACAAGCTTGTTACAAATCATTGCATTTTTATCAAGACTCCAAACAGTTTACTTTGCTTTTTATGCGATTCTCCTGTGGAAATGTCATACGAATCAATCCTTAGTCACATTCAGAAAAAATCTCACTTGAAGAAGAACAAGGCACACCTTGAAGCTGTGAAATCTGCGGAAACCTATCGCTTGCCTTCTCGACTTTGTCCTGACTCAAAAATCTCTGATCATGAAGTTCAAGCTACATGTGATCCGATTTTAGATGAGAACAATGTTACGCTTACGGTATCGTTCCGTACAATATGTAATAATGAGATTGATACTGAAAACATTGAATCGCACTTATTGTCTCACGCTAACGAACAGGACCCTAAAAATCCTGATTGTCTACATCGAAATTTGTCGAATCACAGAATTGAGGATTTACGATTGAATAACGAATGCCAGTTTAGAAAAAATGATTTAATCATGTTAAACGGGGATGAAGATAAATCTACAGTCAGGGGATGTTTGGAACAAGTTCGAATATTATGCGAGTGTTCTGACACGTTGAAGTGCAAGGAGGCTATATCAAATTCTAACGAGGGAAGTTGTCATTCCTTACCATCAGAGGATGAAATATATAATGAAACTAATTTGGAAAAATTGACAGATTCCAAGATGAATGTACTCAATGGGTACGTAAATGAAAATATTGCCCAGCCAGCACAATCATGCGTGAATCCCTCCACATCAGTATGCAATAAACCAATATCTCCTCATAATGACATACACAGCGATCAAAGTTCACCTATTCATGGTAGAACAATGAGACTAATTGCGAAATTTGAGGCACTTGATTTCTCCTCTAAAAAATCACGCCCAGATAGGCGTGCAATCCTTAAATGTGAAAAAGGTAAAAAACTTATATGTACCATATGTTCCTGCACAGTTGAACCTGAAGATGTTGATGACCATGTTACGAATAGCACTCATTTAGCAAATGGGCAAAATGTTATTTCTCGAATTGGACAATCAGCATACAATTGTCAAATTTGTCATTGTGATTTAGGGGATAAAAACTTACTACAACATTTAAGAAATTCTGTTCATCAGATGAATAAGGCCTCGCTAGCAAGCGATAGAAACATAAGCGATGAGGTAAAAAAATTATCGAGTTTGTCATTGGCTGATTTACCTAACGGAATTGAAGAAGTGTTCACAAATAGTAACAAACCATTCTTGATGTGTACAATATGCAACTGTAGAATTCCTTCACCTGAAGCAGTTGATGAACATGTTGCAACCTATCACCATGTGGCCAAGGGACCAAACGTAATTCTTCGAATTGATGCATACAATTTCAAATGTGAAGTTTGTAATTGCACTATACAAGAGCAATCCCGACTCAAAGATCATTTAAATCGGCCCGATCATCTGAAAAACAAAACTCATATGAGAAGCAGTCACTGCGCTATACCAGGAAAATCCTTACCACTTTCTTCTGAATTGAGGAGCTGTCTCAACTCTACAGAAAATTCTGACCAAACAACTGCAATTGCTCCTGCAAATACCCATGAACAAAATGTCTCATTGTTATCTTTAGAAAAATCGAATACCGATGTAACTTCTATTACAAATTCTCATTCCTTGGAGATTAACAAAAATATTAAAGGAATTTCCAAGGATGCGGATTCTGCTGCTTCAGACGATTTACCTCAAGGAATTGAAAGGATTACCTACAGCCCTAAAGAATCACATTTACTCTGTACAATATGCAACTTTATAGGTGATATATCTAACCTAGCAGAGCACGTTGCAAGTCTTGATCATCGAACTAATGCAGTAAATGTAATTGTTCAAATGGGCCCCGACAATTTCAGATGTGAAATTTGTAAATGTGATATAGCAAGTCCTAGGGATCGCAAGCGGCATTTGAAAACACACGTGCACCTTGAAAAGATTTTCCCCAAGCATAACAATGCATTGGCACCACTCGGAATCGTCCAACGGGAGGATGGTAGTTTTTGGTGTGATCTTTGCTCAGTAAATCTAGGGGTACATTCCAGAAAGGCGCGTACACATCAATATACTGCAAGACATAAAATGAGATATTTGGAAAAGGCAAATGCAACATTAATCAATCATGAAACCAAAACAACAAATCAAATTTTACCAGGTGTTTCGCAATTACCAAATGAGGGATGTCATGTTTCTGAAGAAGAGGCTAAATGTTCTTCCAGTGACCGAGCATCTGAACCTGCTGAAGATCTTAAGGAGGTTTCCTCCCAGGGTAAATCAACCAATGGTGTATCTCAGAACATAACATGTTATGAATCTGAACGCCCTGATCCCTCGCAAATACCGAAAGTATTGGATGATTTGGTCGATTCCTCTGCAAGTTCTCCTTCTAATAGACTCTCATCGCCTTTCATCCACGCGTCAGAAAAAAAATCCAACGAAATATGTACTACAAAATCCGATTCGTCGACAGTTGATAACGGGACCAAATTGCACTCGAAATTGGAAAATCCTTCCGCCGCAGACAACTTACCAGAAGGAATTGAAAGATTTTTCACAAGCAAAGAGGAACCACTCTTACTATGCACAATATGCAACTGTAAAGTTCTTGCAACTACGGTAACTGAGCACGTTGCCAGTCTTGATCATCGTGCTAATGGACCAAAGCTAATTGTTCGAGTCAATGCTGACGATTTCAAATGTGAAATTTGTAATTGCACTATTCAACATTATTCAAACGTCATGCGGCATTTAAAAGATTCTGGTCATCTCAGAAATAGCACTCGTAAAACTTTAAGTGATTCTGCTACCACACCCGAAGTCGATACATTAACGTACAAAATTAATCGTCAGAACAAGGATAGTCGTTCAATTCGAGCAAAGGATATAGATGAAAATGTACAAGGGCTATCACAAATGAAGCAAATATCGGACTCAGCTAACTCAGTCAAGAAGCATACACCAGCTCCACGTCTAATTTCAAACTTTCAACTGATTAATTCAGAAGATCCAGTGCGGTCCTCTTCTGTTGAACCTGAAGATCCTAAAAAGGTTAATCGTCAAGCTACTGAGCCAATTCAGTGCGAAATTTGTAAGTGTGTGATACCAGGTGGATACTGGAACATCAATATCCATAAAAGCAGCAAAGAGCATTTGGAAAACGAGTCCAAAATGCTTAAATCACTCGAAAAATCACACAAAAATAAGGATACAGTCAGTGGGCCGCGGCAAGCTACTCGAAAATCATCTCTGAAGGATATTCCAGCAGACAAAATAGTGCAGCATCATTATAAAGATGACGGTACAATTGACAGTATCGAATGCAAAGTTTGTGATTTGAAGATTCGAGAGACGAAGCAAACTCCAGTGATATTGGAATATCTCAATCATACTACATCTGAAGAGCATAAGATTAATGAGAATATATTCATCGAAAGCTGGCAGACGGTGAGCCATCCACACTCGGCTGCAACTTCGAAGACAACCAACAGATCAAATCAAGCAAAACGAAACAATTTCGATTCAAGAACTACAAAAACGCGAATTCCATGCCTCATTTGTGGCGTAATGTTCAGTGAACAACGCGATGTTCACAGCCACATGACCGAACATTTGTGGAAGCAATTCAGAGACGCTCAGTTGAGTCGTGAGAACTCACCGAAGAAAGCTATTGAAAAAAATTCATCGGCAGACGACACCAAAGACATTAAATTTGGCGTGGACAAATGGTTTGAACAAGATAAAGCTTCTAAACATCCTTCTAATTTTATAAATAGACCGCTTGATATTGAATTAAACGATGAAGAAGATATCTACAAGGTCGATGATTGCAGAAAAGAAGATATTATGGTTGGAGTTCTGTTATCGTTCACCATCGACGAGAAGACTATGTACTGTCTTGTTTGTCGAAAGAGCATTCAAAATTCTGTACAAAATTGCTACGAACATTGGAGTTCAGCTGTTCATCTAGATTATCTCGAGGACATGATAGATGACCATAGAATGTTTATAGATTATCCAGAACAATTCAGTGACTTGAGTCTTGCTTACGAATATATGCAAGAAGTATCAGACTGCGATGTTCAATGTTACGCATGTGGAATTTCGATTGTTAACGATCCACTGAAATTAATGGAGCACATTAACGAACAATTGCACGCAGAAAAACGATCAAACTTGGGATCGAAAGCCAAAGCAGTCTTCGATGCCGTGAAATCCCGAATGACGAGTGACTTCTATAGTACGCAAACATACTGGTGTGTTCCCTGTAAGGCGCGATTCGCAGTAGAGACTGAATTTCGTAAGCATTTGTACAAGCAAAAACACGCAAAAACGATACGTCGCTTTGAAAATGAAATATTGATCTTTGATTCCTGCACTGTTTGTGCAACACTTTGGTTCGGCTTCATAAAAACTTTTTCGTATCACAGCACTTGTCAAAAACATAAATATCAAGCGCTGGACAAAATCGAAAATTTCTATTTAGTGACCAAATTGCCCCCATTGGTAAAGAAGTTTTTGCATAAAGCTGAATATAAAATCGAGGAGATTATTACGAAAGTTGATAGTCTTAATTCGTACAACCGTAAGAAGGAACGCAAATTGATCAGAGATTTGGAAAACATTTGTAAAGGGCAGTATCCCCATATCAAGGCCTACCCTTTTGGTTCGAGAGTTGCGGGGCTTGCGATAGAGACGAGTGATTTTGATATTTTCCTAGATTGCAATCCGAAGGATATGCCAGAATCCCTTGAACAAGATTCGGATGACAGGCAAATTTTGGTTCGGCTGCAGAACATAAAGAAATGTTTGGAAAAGCATCCTGAAAAATGGTGCATCGATAGTGTTATCAAAAACTGTAATGTTCCCATCATAAAGGTAACGCACAAATCCAGTGATATCGAATGCGATATCTCTTTCACCGAAGCCTTAGGCGTGGAGAGAGCCAAGGTGGTTAAAGCTTACTGTGTAAAGTATCCTCCTTGTCGTAAATTGATTATCTTCCTGAAACATTGGATGGGCCTTTGTGGACTTACTGGCATTGATGGTGTTCCTAGTCATGGAATTGCGTTGATGGTAGTTTACTTTTTGCAAGTCGCATCAATTGTACCTACAATTTCTGATTTGATGCGTAAAACAAAGAAATCGCTAAAGTTTAGGGGATGGGAGACTGCGTTTAATCCTGATCTCCAGCCTCATCCTACTGATAAAGGTTTTACAGAACTCTTGACAGAGCTTTTTAAGTTTTATGCGACTTTTGATTACCGAAACGACGTAATATGTCCACTGCTGGGTGAGCCAATGAAAAAGAAACAGTTCCGGCGACCGAGTGATCTGCCGTCTGCTATGAATGCGTATTTTGATTACATCAATGGGGTGAATCATGTTGAACCTTTCAGGATTGACTCTATACTATGTGTACAGGATCCTTTTGATCTAGCAATTAACATAACTAAAGCTGTTAAAAAAGTTAGAGTTCATAGATTGAAGACATTTTGCATGTTAAGTGCACAATTACTCGGGGATGATGCCTAACTCCATTCTGATTTGGGTCTTTATTCTGCGAGAATTTGGGCGTGCGAATGAGAATAATGAGGAGAAGGAAAGATTTATATATATTTTTGAAACGTCAGTGGTAGATAATTGCAGATACTAGCGGAATTGACTTCTATACGTGGTATTAAAAAACCAGGTGGAGTATGTAAATTCGAAACAATGGCGCATATGGGGGGAGTACAATAAGTAGCCATGTGATAATCATATCAAGATGAACTATAACTATAGGTTTTCGTGCCTGGAGAGACAACTAGTTACCATAATGTATATCTCTATTTATATTTTATATTTATATTGATTCATACAAATTTTATACTAGGAGAAATACAAGCGAGAGATTTCCTATAATATTTTCTTATTATTAAAAGTTCCCTTATGATGCCATTTTCTTGTATACTATTCCCGATTGCCACTTGTTTTCAGGATCTCTTCTTCGTAAACTGAATGATTAGGGGTAGATGAAGAAATATCCACTACATTTACATCATTCAAATCATGCTACGAATGAAATAAACATATCGCACGCTCATTGCGATGGCGACAATGTGATATTATAAATATCATAAATTATCCATCGCTTTTTTACAGCAGAAAGTTAATCTGGTTCATGAAGAAGCGTATTTTGTTCACACATAATATAGATCGGTTTGTGGTGTTTCAAATCCCGTCAAATTTCCATAGAATATCCTAAATAATTTTTTAGAAGATTCTTATAAGAAGCCTATAAGTGCATGACGGAATTGAATATTACAAGGAATATGATATTTTTCATTGCATTTCCAGGCTGATACAAAAATTTAATTGTCATTATCGAACTTTGTTAATGTTTAACGAATGGCGCAGTCGAATACGATCAAACGAAGTTTCGTTAGAAAAATCCTGATGGGCCGCCAGAACACGAATTTCACCCTGAATCACGTTAATACATGTACATAAGACATTTGTATGTATCAGGATATATCCGCCAAGGGTTCAAGCTCTCCTCATAATCTCCTCAAGACATGAAAAAGATTTGACGTCGTGTCCCAAGGCCCAAGTACTATGTTTTACTCTGTTTGTGAGTCGGGCTACCATCCTCACTTAGGTTCAGCATAAACGGTGTTCATGCTAATGTCCTACGGACGCCCTGATCTAGGAACGTTGACGAATTCAAATAAAGAATACATAGTATAGAATACTTTGCTTGTCGCTCTCAGTGCGCATTATAAAGAACAATCTGATGAAAATCCAACTCCTTTACATCGCCTCGGATAATTTCCTTAGAGAAAACTTGACGATTTCCTTTGCACATTTTCTTATAATGGCACATCTCTTTTTTATTTTTTATTTTTACTTTCAAAAGAATGTTGGGATTTTTACATGAAGAATAGAGAGACTCGGTCCTTTCTCACGGATTTTTCAAATTTAATGTTTCCCCACGAATTGGTGATAACATCCCGACCGAACTTACAAAAGAGACAAATACGGCTGCTCATTTCATTAGGATTCGATCTACAATTGTTTTTATTTAAACTTTCCGGGTCATGTTCTATGGATCTGGAGATTTCAAGGACTATAAGGATAAAATACCATCCCCTAGGCACCAACGCAGACCTATAGAAGAAAGCAACTCTACAATGAAGACTATCAGAGGCTCATTGATTAATGTCGTAAATTGCCCCCAGTTGACAAGCAATTCCGCTTTCGGGGACTGTGTCAGATCTACCTATGGAGACAGGAGATATAACGAGAAATGTCCTAGCACTTCACAAATGAGGACTTGTCGTTCATCCACCATCAAGATCGTAAAAAACCCTCAAAAATGAACGGTTAATTTGCAAAATATGGCCAAAAATCCGAACACCCAATACTTTCCGTCAAAACTTGGATATAAAACTTGCGATGGTACTAATTTTGTTTTCCTACATTAAAGTAACTCATCAGTCAGCAATTTTTTATAAGCAATAAAATTTGTTATAAATAAGTATTGGATATTGCTCACAAAACGGCCAATCATATTATATCATGTGCAAAAAAAAATAAATACAACGTCAATCGAGCAACAAAATTACGATTAAAAAATCTGATCACATTTTCCGATGAGTGAGTCTTTGTAGTTTTAAAAAATCTTCAAATTGTATGAAGCTGCTGACGTAGCTCAAATTGGAATCAATGTCAATAATACCATGTGTTATCCGCCAGCCCATATTCTTTTTTGCTGAAAAAACTGCTCCAATTTTCAGCTATCCGATTTACACACACTTATTCTTCTTCCAAAAGTATTTAGTGTCAAATATTATGTATACTCGAGTTCATAAAAGTGGTAATGTATCGTCGAATTGAGAAAAATAGAAATCTTTGACTGATTTGCGAGAATAGTAGACTTTATTCGTCTTCATCATCCCAGCACGGGCTGGCTTAAAATAGTATCTAATAAATGAATGGATGGGTTAAAATACATCTGACCCTTTGCCATACACAAACCAACCTACTGATAGTGTCTGCCTCATATTAAATTTCGTCGTTTTTTCCTCAAAAAGTTAATTATGTTGTTTAGGGATAATTTCAGGGAAAGCTCCACCATCAATTTTTAAATTATGAATTTCCATTCCGACGAAAAAGTTTCTTTCTCTTTTTACTGTGGATTAACTTGCAAGGTAAATTTTAAATTTTGGAATGAATGATACCCCTAACTGCAAATTAATCCACAAGAAGAAAAAGCAATTACAATTAGGAACTAAATTTATTACCGCAATTTATATAACAAGAAATCTTGAAACGTGAAAAGTATACGTCATGCACCAGACAATTGTCTTTCTTTTCTTCCATTAAGTTCCCTTTGCCTAAAAGATTTATTTCATTTTCGCTCTCGACTCCATAATGTAAAGTGCAGCAACAGGAGTGATTGTGTCGTTCAGATAACCTTTGCTAACATTTAATCTCAGATCATCGTACTCTTCCCATCGTCCGCCTGGCCTGCGAGAGTAAGCGGTGAAATGAGCGCCATAACTCGTAATTATTCCCGCCAATCTGAAAGTAATTAAGAACTTATGGATGTAGAAGAACAGTATTTTTTCTATGAAAACATTGCATGTGTAACTTTCAATACTAGTTATTTATTTATTCAGTTGGTTATTTTTTTATTAGAGCTGGACGTTTTTGCCGGGTTGTCGGCAAAATGGATTTTGCTGGCAAAAATCGGCAACAGCAAAATTGCATTTTATCGGCAAGTAAACTTTTGCTGGCAACTCCTATTTTACCGTTTTGCCGGCAAGACGACAAAATTTGAATTGCCGGCAAAGTTAAAATTCCTATTCTTTCTGAGAATTTTTGAAATTTTCTCGAAATTTTTATAAATTTTTGGAATGCTTAAAATTTTTAAAATTTTTGAAATTTCTTGAACTTTTGAAATTTTTGAGATTTTGCCACCAACATTTCAAAAATTTTAAAAATTACAAAATTTCAAAACTTTCAACAATTTCAAAAATTTCAAAAATTTCAGAGCTTTCAAAAATTCTAAAAATTAAAAAAAATTAACAGTGTCAAAAGCGTCAAAAACTTTAAAAATTTTGAAAATTTCAACAATTTGAAGGTTTAAAGAATTTCAAATATTTGAAAAATCAAAAAAATTTCAATTAATTAAAATTTTATCGACAATTTGGTAATTTTAAAAATTTCAAAAATTTTGAAGATCTTTTAATTTTAAAAATTTCAAAAAAAATTAAAATTTCAAACATTTTGAAAATTTCAAAAAAATTTTAAATTCAAAATTTTTAGAAATTTCAAAAAATTTCAAAAAATTCGAAAAATTCCAAAAATTTTCAAAATTATAGGAATTTTAACTTTGCTGGCAATTCTCATTTTGTGTTATTAACACAAGAACTTGTTGGTGAAGCAAAGTTAAATGTACAAAAAGATTTCTCCAAACATATTTCGATGTCTGTAAGGTCCTGAGGTATCTATCAAAACCTGATCCTTTCCTTGAATTTACTTACCACGTTAATGATTTCCCACAAAATTCCTTCATAAATACAAAAATCATGCGCACAAGCCCAATTAATTACCATTAGCTATGAATCCTTTAAAAATTGATAAACGATAAACCTCTTACATGCATTATTGACTGATTACGAAAATCCCAGGGAATGAAAACTAGATGTTGGGGAAGGAGGGAACTATATACAAATGATTGACAGTAACATAAAAATATTAGTAAAGTTATTTACTTCAGAAAATAGAATGAAATCAGGCCGATAATCAAGATCGAATTAAATCTGTTCCGTGCCAATTCCTCCCAGTTTTTCCGCTGTGAAAGATACCTGGAACCACAATAAGGGATAGAATCATTGAATATTTCAGTTTTATTTATTTGAGTCTTATTTTTGAAATTTTTGCAAGTTTAAAAATTTTGGGAATTTTTAAAACTTGAAAAAAAATAAAAATAAGTGACAGTATTTTTTCTCTTTGAAAATTCAAGCAAAACATGATCAAAATCAAAAAATGACGGCAATTAGATGAATCTAGTTACAGTCTGAAAGCTGCAGTCCAGATCTGCAGGTTTTGGACTGCTCGAGCTTCTCTCCCGAGACCGCGAACCTAGCGACCGCTTGGAGACAGATCTGTAATGATGAGTCAAAGATCATTCAAAAATTATGCATTAATCGAATTTGAATTAATTGAAAGAATCAATTGGAATTTTTAAAATTGTCGGAGATTTGAAGGTTTTTGAAATTTCTGAGATTTTCAGAAACCTTATAATTAAAAGAAATTTTACGAAATTGAAAAGTTTTTCAATTTTTTAAATTCTGCATTTTTTGAAATATTTGACATTTTTTAGTTTTTTGAAGCTTGAACTTTAATTTATTTGTTGAAAGTTGCAAAATTGTTAATGTTTTTAATTGAAAAAATCGGAAATTAAAAATGAATACAATTTTAATCATTTGAAACCTTGCAATGTTGATTTTTTGATCTTTTGAAATTTGAAATTTTAAACCTTACTGAAACTTGAAATGTTGAGAATTTAAAAAAAAAAATAAAATTTCAAATTTCTTTGCAATTATTTTTTTTTAGATAAAAAAAAATGAAATTTAATTTGTTTCTGAAACTATTTCTTTCTAAAAAAAAATTTGTGAATGTTTTAAAGATTTGTGAATTTTTTATTTTTTTTTAAATTATTTTTAAATTTTGAAAATTTGTATAATTATTCAGTTTCTTAAGGTCTTTCAAACCATTTCAAATATTGGAGCTGTTGAAATGTTTGGATTTTTTATTGTTGAAATTTGTTGAAATTTTGAATAAAATTTTTGTTTTTTTTTATTGCAATTTTTAAGTAAAATACTACATGCCTTGGTACGTGAATCAGCTAGAGCTAGACATAAGACTATCCTGAAGGCACTGGACATCTCGTATTTGCTGCAGAGACCTAGATATTTTCATACTCACTGAGTTTCTCGGCGAATCCAGCTCAATTGGACGGCCCTTTGGAGCACGTAGGAGGGCCGGGGAATGGTCTCCATGGACACCTGGTTCATGTGCTCGCAGGTCCGGAGGTTTTGGAGGACTGGGCGGACATCGTAATAGGTCCATGAAGACCTTCGTGTTTATTGTCTCCAGACTCGAGTGACGTATGAACCGACGGACAAAGGATTCTGAAGACCCAGAAGCGCTTAACGATGAATACGTCGACCTCCACGTGTGCGAACGCATCGTCAGCTGCTGGTTCGTTAACCCTTGAGTGGTCGCGCTCTTTCTAGCATCTCACTCGCGCCACAGTGGCGCTCTATAAGTCGAGTAGCGTCCTGTGAGCGATTTGCTCATAGCGCGAGCACTCAAGGGTTAACTTTATGTCCTCCGAATCCGAACCAGACCAAGGAACCTGCAACCGAGATTGATTGTGAAAACTTGACAAATTTTGAACATTTGAAAAATTGGGAAATTTTGAAAATGTTTGACACATTTAAAACAATTTGACAATTTCATAGATGTGGAAAATTTTCAAAGTTCAAATATTCGCTATTTTGAAAGTTGAAAGAATTAATTGTAGCAATACTTTGAAAACTGAAAATTTGAAAATTTCAACAATGTTGAAAATTAAAAAAAAAAAATTAAAATTTTGAAAATTTAAGAAATTTTAAAAAATTTTGAAAATTTACGAAATATTTAAAACTTTTAAAATTGTGAAATTTTAAAAACTATAAACAAATTGCAAATGTGTAAATTTGTATTTGCATTTGTAAATTGTAAATTGTAAAAATTTGTAAACTGTATTTATCCTCAAGACGCGATGTTTGAAATTTTGAAACTTTTGCAAAGTTTGGAATTTTTAAAAAATCTTCAATTTTTTCAAACATTTAAAATGTTAGAAATTTTTGCTATTTTCACACTTAACATTTCTAAAATGTTCGAAATTTTTTTAGAATTTTAGATTTTTTTGTATGCAGTTTTCGAATTATAAGAAATTCTTCTTATGTAACACCATCAACATTACTGTATTGCTTTTAAGGTGCCCAATTTTGCCCCCACCTTGGCCACCTTCTAATATATTTCCCTATATTACTGCTGAACAGACCCCCATAACACCGGCGATAAAATCCGGCAATTATCATAACCATGAGAAATTGTCTTTTTCTTTATTTTAAGTGCATGATGAATCTAAGCGTTCTCCGAATGCTATGTACGTATGATTGCCACGGCTATTGCTGTAGTCTGTGAATGAAATCAAAGTCATAGCTGAGCAGATTAACATTATTAGTAAGATATCATTGGCGTCAGTTAATAATGCCAGAATCGGTATCAGGAATAATCAGCAATGTCTGAAAACTGAGAGGGGACGGTGGGGCATAATGGGACGTTTTGTAATCTTCTCTAATCGTCAATATAATCATTATTAAATGGAGATATTATGATTTGAAGAATAGTGCAAAACGTCCCATTATGTCCCACCGTCGCCTAGAACGTTGATTTCTGCTACAGATATTTGAATTATAACCTAACAAACGGAAATTCATGGAGCAGAGATTGGCTCCAAAATCTATGACGCGTTTGATTGATAATTACAATTGTACCTACCAGTCTGAAGTAGCCTTGTCCGTTTTTTCATGCATTCAATTGCATTACTGTTTTTGTTCACCATATATATTTAGGCATCTTGCACCTGGTGCAGATATAAATATATAGCGCCTTGCTATAGCGCTAGATATATGTAAAACAGGGGATGCGCGTGCATCATATGCCGCCCCCCTCCCCCTCCATTTAAAATAAAAAAATCAAATTCAGAAATGATTGATAACACTTAGATAAATGCACTATCAATCAATGATAGTGATTAATGCGGATAGTACAAACAATTTCCTTTCAATTGAAAAAAAAATATTTAGAAAAAAGTTATTTTTTAATATTTGTCGGCCAACTACATGGGTCACATTTGATTATTTTTTAATAATTAATGTAATAAGTATCAAACATTCATTTGTCGGCTAATCCCATGACAATGTTAAAGCCTGAAAAAAAATCAAATAGCGCCCCTGCTGGTTTCGAACCAGCGACCTCAGATCTCAATCCCCTTACCCCCCCCCCCCCCCCCCCCCCCCAATTCCAGTGCTTTAACCCGCACGGCCACAACCGTCGGTCACTTAGGGTAATCTTCATGTAATGAACGTTATTCTCTTAAAGTTGTGACAGTGAAGGTGGCACCGCCGGTTAACGTATTTTCCAGTTTTTAATTGAACCAAAGGCAATGAAAATATGACATTACTATAGACAGCACGTGTCAAAATTGGACACAACTAAGCTATAAACATTCGTAATTTGCAAAATACAACAGCATTGTTTTCAAAAAAAAGTCAGATGTCATTAAATTTGAATACCATCTAGTAATACTGAGTTTTTGGAATTTTGTGGATTACAAAGTGAACGTAAGTTTAATTGCCTTTTTCTGAAAAGTGCGAAAAGTAGCGCACCGATAATAGTGTAACTATGAACCCACGTGTCATAGACACGAGTGGCCAACAATTCTAAAATTATGACAATATTTGCAGATCCATCTAGATCTGCAGACGTCTAGCACGAAGAACGAATTTTGCAGCAACCGAAACTAAAACACTATTTCAATTCAGGTGAGGAATAATATATAAGTAGGCGAGCATTGACTAACCTCCACGAATATAGAAGATCTAATTATTGTTCATCTAGCTGGGAATACATGAATATGGAGACTGATAATGGAGTTGAATATCCAATCTTCAAAGACGGCACAGTGATTAACTCGGCAAATCTTTGGGATTTTACCTGTTATATTTGCCCCGAGAGTACAAAAGATTTATTGCCAGCTCATCTGAATGATGGCAATCACATCCTGAGGCTCAATAATTATACTCATTTTTTTTCAAACGATGGGCCACGTGTGTACTGCCGATTCTGTCCTGACTCAATTGATGTCAGCGAAGTCATTGATCATGCCGAAAGCCACGAATTGATTCCGTGGTACGTACCAGAGGAGGCTTCAGAAATACTCTTCAAAAATTTTATTTCTAATGGAGAGTACCAATACTTTTGTCATCTATGTAAAGTGAAATTACCCTTTTGGTTCCTCGTGGAGCCTCACAATAGAGACATCAATCATCAAGCTCTGAGAAGAACTATGATTGAGGAAACAACACTTGATGATCCATCCTTGTCATCAGCCTATTACAAGCTTGTGACAAAAAACTCGATTTTTATGAAGACCCTAGATACTTTAACTTGTTACTTATGCGATTGTCCTGTGGGAAAATCGTACGAGTTAATTCTTGATCACATTCAGAAAGGATCTCATGCCAAACGGGAAAAGGCACACCTTGAAGTTATGAAATCTGTGAAAATTTGTGGGCTACAGCGGCAGCATTGTTCTGCACCTAATGACTCACTAAATTCTGGGTATGTTGAAGTCAAACCTAATTCTTCTTCTGTTGAGGAAGATATTCAGATTGAATCATTTGATGGAATATGTCATGATGCCAATGATACCATTATTGAACCACACTTATTGGATCAACGATGCAAACAGAAAGAAAAACGAGACAATACAGGCATCAATTTTTCAAACCACGGTATTAATAATAGCGAAACTTCGAATAATCATAGAATTACACCGAAAATAGATAAAAATGAAGGCCCAGAAAGTTCATCTTTAGAGAATGTTCAACAATCCCCATATTGTTCGATTTCTACAATGGAGAACAGAAAAGAGATTACTTCGATGGTTTCTTCCTCAACGTGCCAAGAAGAAAATGCGCAAACAACAAGAGAATTATCCACAAGTCCCAACACGCATTTAGTAGATGAATCAATTAATAAAGCAAACATAGACCTTGAAGACAGAAACAATAGTAAGGAATTACCAGAAGGAATGACTTGGATCAGTGAGAATGTCTTTTACTGTGGCATCTGTAAGTGTAATGCACTTCGATACAGTAACATAGTAGCCCATGTGAAGGGAAAAGCACACCTTCGCAGACAACAAAAGCCATCGTTGAAAGAACACATCGTTGAAAGACCACTTACTCGTCATCAACAGAAAATGCAATGGAATATACAACAGTGCAAATCGTTTTGTTCAACAACTTCAGTAGCCTCTTCAGACAAACCTGAGATATTAGAAAATAGACAAAGCCACCAAGAGATTATTTGCGATGGTTCTGAGAAGGAAGATATTTGCTCTAAAGTGAGTTCGGAACAGACGTCCAGTTCAGCAACTGGGATGAACAACAAAATCTTCGAAAAGGCGAGTAATGTTTCTGAGGCTGAAGTCCGAGACGCGCAGAAGTCAACGTGTGAGTCCGGAAAAACGTCCAAGATCTTCGGCCAGGTTCTTCCGAAGGAGATACTGCGCTTTGAGGATGAAGTATACATTTGTATGTTATGCAAATGCCACTTACCTGCAGAATCTATGGAAACACACTTGCAAGATCCACAGCATAAAACAAATATTCTATCGCTTTCTGGAACAGCCTCAGTTTCTCGATCTGCAAAAGATTTTAGTCCAAAGTTAATAATTAATTCGAGAGGCAAACGGCATTTTTGTGTAATATGTCACCGCCAAATGTCGAAACTAGATATTTCAATGCACATTAGTGGCTCAAAGCATAAAAAAAATATCAGCACAATAATGAACGGTATTAGACACTCGGTGGAAAAAGTAGATACTAACATCAATTCCAAACAGGACAAACCTGAAAATGAAATTCCGGTTTCAGTGATCAATCAGAAGAATCAATTATTTCCCGAAATCACTGAGATTGCCGGTACCAACTTGATCTCGTGCGAAATTTGCTACAATGGTAGATTCATAGTAACAAATGGAATAAATGGTCACCTCAACGGGAGAACCCATCGTACAATTTTGGCGGTGCGATTGGCGAACTTGCCTAAGGGTGTCGTAAGTACTGAGATAGATAATCTGTTTTGGTGCAGAAGTTGTGATTCGACCATGAAAGGATTCTGCAATGTTCAAATACATTGCAAAAGTCAAAAGCATAAAACCAATTCTCCCCATTCACTGATGATACCAAAAAATAATGACCCCCAGAACGTCGATCTATTAAAGAATGAAGAAACGGCAGGAGAGGTAAAAAGTAATGAAACAGATATGACATTCATTGTTCCCTATGTAGGCTTAAAAGAGCGTCGTAATTCCAGATACAAATGTTCACTATGCAATACTAAACCGTTGGACAAGGACGCTGTTTTGCAACATGTAAACGGTAAAAGACATATCAAACGACTCATTCGTCATTCGCATCGAAGAAAGATCAAACGGCTATGAGCTCCAATCAGCCGCAATCTCAAAAAATGGCTTCTCCATTATTAGCAAGATCTCTATTGTCATATATCAGAGCAATCTGCAATATCTGAAACAGTCCCCAATGAACAATTAACTCATGAAGAAACAGAAATTTATTACTTTGCAACAGGAGTTGTTTACATCGGTGCCAATACTTACAAATGTTCTTTTTGTAACCATGCAATGTTTCATTTAATGTCTGTAAGTTCGCACATTAGGAGATCAACGCATAGAACTAACGTTTTGGCATATCGCGAGAAGCAACTGAATGCAGTTCATTCCAAATCTAGCGAAGCCGACCTCGCAGACTTATCAGCACAAATGAGCACTGAATGCTTCATTAAGAATCTAGCACCTGAACGGAATCTACAGGAGGAACAAACATCATGTTCGTCGAAAGTTATGTAGAACGGATGATGTGGATACTGAGATTCCGGGGGGGAGATCCTACATGTACACTTGATCTACACAGTATCCAAAAAACATCTCAAGAAATTACTTTATATATCAGTATCAGGGTGCCCAAAATATTTTCGCTACTCGAGGCTCATGGTTTCGATCCTAAGAAGAAACTACCCGAAGGACTTGAAGCATTTCCATGGATGATAAAGTTGTTCTGCACAATATGCAATACTAAAGTACAGTTTGAACTCATTGATGAGCACGTGTCAGGCAGGTTGCATGCACAGAAAGGCCCGAAAGTCATTTCACGAAGTACACTGTACGAGTTCAAATGTAAAATTTGTCATTGCGATTTGGTGGATTTCGTAGGTCTGAGAAAACATTTAAAGACTTCTCTGCATAGGATAAGGAGGATAAGCAGGGCTCTGAAGGAGCGTATACTTCATGTGATAATGTAGGCAAATCAGCGAATGAGTCATTAAATAATTTCCAATCGAAAAGTAAAGAGTTTGTATCTGCATCAGATTCAGATTCACCCGAGAATATTGAGAAGAATTACATGAAAACAGAAAGTGATATAATAATTGAGTGAATTGATGAACCATCGGAAGATATCCAATCATCTGAAACAAATGATAGAAGTGGATGGTGGCCACCACAGGTTCGTGAAAATCCTTCCATTTCCGACATTATTGTCGATCTCCCTGAGGGAGTCCTCTGTATTGTATGTAATAAAGAAATACCTAATCAGAGTCAAATAAAGGGTCATCTGAATGGACTGAGGCATCGTACAAACGCGAACCCGTTTTCCCAACTTGAAGCACTTGATTTAGATTCGTACCAAAAACTGCCGAAAGGAATTGAAACACTCCCGAGAAAGAAAAAATTGATATATACTACATGTGGCCGGGAGGTTCAGGTTAAAGATGTTAACAACCACGCTTCAAGTAGTATCCATTTAAAAAATGAACCAGGCGTTATTTCTCGTACAGGACCATTACAGTTTGAATGTGAAGTTTGTAATTGCAATTTGATGGGTTTCGAAAATGTGCAGAAGCATTTGAAACACTCTGTTCACCTAATGAACAAGGCTTCTAAAGTAACCAATACTTCATTTGATGAGGTGCAATAATTGGTGGATTTGTGATTGAATAATTTACAATAAAAAAATAAAGGAAAAATTGTATCTGCATCGAACCGGAAGGGATCCAAAAAGTTCACCGGAATGGATTGAAAATTTATCAGAGATTTAGGAGAAATTTATAAAGAGTAAAATCCACACATCAATGTCTTCCATTTGCCATTCAGGGAAGCACAGTGGTCTTAATATTTTTCTACATTGCAGCTGGAAAGAGATGTCGGTGGGCCTCACAGAAAACTCCAGTTACAAGTCGATTTTGGTTCGGGTACGATACATAAAAACATGTTTAGAAAAAAATCCCGAAACTAATGGCATTGATTGTGCTATCTACGACTAGATGTCCTATTGTAAGGGTCAATCAAGAATCCTCTGAGATGAACTGCGATGTCTGGTTTACCAGGATAATGGATGGTCAATATGTTTACAATCATCTTCCTCCTAAATTGCTTGCGTGCCTTAAAATATAACTTGTTAACATGTTTTTTCAGTATAGTGATTGATGCCAATATTGTGCTTAGAGAAATAGATTTGAAAGATTTCCTCTACTATTTTCTTATTGTTATTTATTTCATCCTTATTACCGTTTTTCTTATATAAAATCCTAGAGTTTGATAATATTTATAAAGCGAGTAAATTGCAGGGAAGTACAGTAATTACTGAATTTTAAATGTGTGCCATTTAATAAAAATGACTAGAATTAAAAGCGTTCGACCCGAATTCGAGCAGGTGACGGAAAAATTGTTTTCACGATTGATAAAGGATGAATGGAATAAGACCGACCCTATATATAAATTGAAACACGGTTGGGATGAAGATGTTTTCACTTTTATTGCAAGATTCAAAATGATGTGACAATATTATTATTAAACCACGTAACATTTGTTTGAGCGTAAGACAATCAGGTGGAAACACAGGTAATCTTCTTTTCAGTTAGAATAGTTGATACGGTTTATTTAGATGCACATTTTTTAATACATTCGGAGGTTCGGAGGGATATCCTCTTCAATTTCTTGATAGGTATTAATCGCAGTGATGCAAGTGATATCTCAAAAAAAGTCGCTAGAAAATGCCTAAAGTACTGGACCATGCCAAAATTTACTATGTCGGTGCTTTAGGAGCGAAACTCACGTTTCAAAGTGCACGAACAGCTAATTCGGCTGATTCTTTCGATGTAACATGAATTTATCTCGCCAGCCTTCATTGTTACGCAGAAATGTTAGTAGATGAAACAGTTGGCTTTTTTTATAATTAACATTTTGTATTAACACTATTTTCATCTAGGTTCAACTACTGGGCTGTTAGGCTGGTTGGAGTGCAACGCGGACTGCACCCGCGCAAACGGTCCGCCCCGCGCGCTTCGAGGGGCTCTCATGCGTTCAATATGGAAGAGAAACGAGTGAAAAAACAAAATATATGTATTTCTACATAATTAACATTTTTCATTAACAACTTTTTGGATTAGCTTCTACTGTTCTCCTGATATCCCGCCATAAACGAAAATACGTGACATTTAACAATAATCTATGTCAGATTCGTGTTCAGCACCCTCATAAGCATTAAGTCCGAAGATAAAACTGACTCGCTCGCAAATAATTAAATCAAAAAATAATCTTGGTTATGGAAACAGACAAAGCGTATAATAGGCTAAGAATACATAACTGCAAATACTATGATTTCGTATATAGTGTCCCGACTATATACAAACCCGGCGCTTTGTTATGATCCTACGTCAATCGAAGTACATGTGGGCATTACAAGGACCATAACTAAATAAACTCATAATATTTAAACATTACGATTGATACAAACATAACAGCGTTCAACAATATTGTTCGAGTGTACAGAATTGTCTGCAAATTGAGGTGATCATCATGTATAATATGCATTATTCTTTCCAAACTATCACAATGAGCGTTTCACCGCCGGTGTTTGAATTTCCCCAGTTTCTAGTTGAACCAAAGACAATAGAAATGAAAAAAAAATAGGATTGCTATAATAAAATATACAAGAGGAATGTTCTATTTTAATTTTGCAATTAATTGCGAGCATGACGGCTACTTATTTTTATAATTTATTCTGATAAAAGGTGTCTATGGTTAACCTACTAATGCTCGCAATTTTCTCCACATAAAATGATTAAATTTTTAAAAATCGTCATATGTCATCGAATTTGGACATCAATTAATGTCTGGTGTTAGTGTTCAGCTTGTAGGAGATTAATAATTCAACGTATATTTCGAATTGTCTTCTGCAAAGTTGAAATAAAAACTGACGCGGCTATCACGTGCAAGTATCAGTTCGTATATGATAGAAGCGCATGTTCCGAAAGTTTAACGTTGCTCAAACATTTACTGCTTCATTGAAATATTGAAACTACTGACACAACAATATCAAGTTTTACAGCAACAAAACACTAGTACAAATAAAAAAATAAAATAAAAAATAAACATAATAGGGGATTTAATATGCACTGCTGACGAATATGAAATAATTAATTATTTTCTTCACTTTCAGAACTCGGGCAGTATGGAGAATAAGAAAAATGTGAAACATCGAATCTCGAAAAAAAGCAGGTTACTTAATTCAGCAAATTTTTCTTTCTTTGTTTCATAGAAATTTCTTTGTAAGAATTCGATTTTTCTTTCTCTTTACTCTTTTAACCCCTAATTGCGTTATGAGATTTTTATCAAAATTTTCATATTATCGAAAATATGTTCGAAAATTGGAATATTTGCCCTCAACTTTTGAATGCCGCCGGTAACTCTTACAGTTCCTTTGAATGGAGATGAACATCATTAGAAATTGTCATAAAATGAAGAGATATGTTAAAAAATCTGTTATTTTGCCATAATACAAATTTTTGGCTAGACATTCCTTAGCTGTCTCTAATATCGTTTTATATTCACTTATTCTATGACAAAATTTGACATAATTGAGGGAATTATTTTATATGTATCGTGATAGTTACGAAACTCGCAATAAATTTTTGCACTGAAATTGCAGGTACCCATGAAGCGTCGTTTTCGAACAGCTGTATAATTGGAAAAGTCAATTCCTTGGAGTGTGCACTGTGTGGATGCGATTTAGAGGACTATAAAGCTGTTCAACGACACATGTCTAATGAAGAACATCGTCATTTAACCGTTGAATTACAAGGGATGCTACACATAGGCGGAAAGCTATATATTTGCACTCCATGCAAATGTCGCGTATATTTGGAATCGATGAAAAGACACCTGGAAGATCCACAACATAAAACAAATGTTCTATCACGTAATGAAAGAGCATCAGAACCGGAAATTGGAGAAAATTCCTCCCCCAATCAAATTCTCAAGTTAGAAGGAAATTGGTATGTTTGGCTAATATGTAAACGCGAAATGTCAGGAGATAATATTTCATCACACATGAGAGGCTCGAAACATTGCAAAAAAATGAGCCGAATAACTACAAAACTTGGAGATCCAACAAGAGCATTGAGGAATGGAAACAATGGTCAGATAGATGGAAAAACTTTTGACGCCAATTCGGCCAGGCGTTCAAAAAAAAATTCTGAGAATACCGTGAATAAGGAAGATACCCTGTTATGGTGTAGAAGTTCTGATTCGACAATGAAAGGATTCAGCAATATTAAATTACATTACAAGAGTCGATCGCATGGAAGCAATCAATGCCAAGCAACCGAAAATCATACAGATCTCCAGAAAATGGATCAATCGGAAAAAGAAAAATTGAAGAAAAAGTGGAACCTTAGTGAAAACGATCTGAGATCCATTGTTCCCCATACAAGCTTAGGAAAGAGTTCCAATCCTTTATACATATGTTCACTGTGCGATTGTCAGCCGTTTGCTGCTAACGCCATTTCGTCCCATGTAACCGGTAAAAACCATATACGTCAACTCGTTAGTGGTCTATGCAGCCAAAAATCAGCTGATGTATCTGGAAAATCAGTTCATCACGAACGAGAAATGTATTACGTTGCAACTGGAATTGTTTACATCGCCGATGATATTTACGAATGTTCTTTCTGTAAAGCGCAAATGTCTGAATTGATGTCTGTAGAAAAGCACCTTCAGAGTTCAACCCATAAAGCACACCTTTTTATATATGACACGATGCAATCAAATGCAGTTGAATCACGATCTAGCATAAAGAATCATCAAGACTTATCGGGGGCACCTGCAACCACTTTACAGAAACGTAAAAAACCTCTGTACTCGGTAACTGCAGGTTGTGGTGGTGAGACCTCGCAGAACCATTCCACATGTACGTTTGATCAACACAATATCAACAAAAGCTCTAAGCAAAATAATATATATGCTATTAGTAAGGTGTCCTGCATGTTTGTAGAACTCGAGGCTCGTGGTTTCGACCATAAAAAAAAACAACCTGAAGGACTTGAAGCATACCCAGAGATTCAAACATTACTATGCACCATATGTGACTGTAACGTCAAGTTTAGAGACATTGATCGGCACATTCGAACTCGATTGCATTTAGGAAATGGGCCCAGAGTTATTTTTCGAAGGACACTTCTGGAGTTTAAGTGCGCTATTTGTAATTGCGATCTGGTGGGTTTCACATGTTTGAAGCAACATTTGAAAAATGCTCGTCACTTGAGTAACATCTCTAGAGGACAATATACTCCATGCTGCAACGTAGCCAAATCAGCCAACGAACCATCGAAAATGGTCCCACTGAAAAGGGGCAATCTTGTATTGCCATCAGTTCCAAAACCAGTTAATATCATTGGATGGTGGTCACCACAATTTTATGGGAATCCTCCGGAGGTGGAGGTACTTGTCAAACGTCCAAGGGGACTTATTTTCTGCCTTGTATGTAATGAACCAATATCCAATTCTAATCATATACAGAATCATCTGGCTGGAATTGGCCATCGTATAAGATTGACTCCATTTTCCACGCTCGTGAAAGTGGGTTTCAATCCACGCAAAAAGTTACCGGAAGGACTTGTAGCCCTCCCGGATAAGAATAAATTGGCGTGTACCATATGTGCCTGCTCAGTCACGATTAAAAATATTGACAGTCACGCTTCAAGTGTTGCTCATTTAAAGAAGGGGCCCAATGTTATCTCTCGCACTGGATTATTGGAATTCAAATGTGACATTTGTAATTGCGATTTGATGAGTATTAAAGGGGTGAACAAACATTTGAGCGACTCTTTTCATCTACTGAACAAGACATCGAACGCAACGAAGACTGCGTTTGATGAGATGGAAAAATCGGTAATTTTCCGTTGATTGCTTTATGGACGAAACGTGAAAATATCAGTGTCCGAGATCTCATTGAAAGTCTAGTACTTTATTCTTTGGGATAATTATCTACTAAGCAAATGCATTTTCTAGTGCCTTACGACTTTACGGTTGAGTTATTGGAACTGTCTAAGTGTTGACCATCATCTCTAGTATTTTGTAGTTTGGAAGATAATTGATCCACCTTTTTTATCTTCAATTCATCAACCTTAAAGTTCGGAGAAATTTTTCGGCCAACTCCAAGTCATCAATGAATAACGGAAATATTGTATTGATGTCCACATACTGATATAATGTTACTTCAGACACAATACTGACGAAGACTGATTCAGCTCTCTCTTGAATTCGAAATACAATCTCGCTATGTACAAGACCAAACTATAAAGTTCCCCCATCTGTGGTAACTGAGCATCTTTTCTTTGCTATTGCATTGATATTGTAAGTGAAGTTATAAAAAGACCTAAAACTAAAACTTGGATTCAAAGTTTGTATATGATACTAGATTTTGGATTCACTATACCATGTTGATTAAGTTCACTTGTGTTGATAGTTCTGAGTGTTCGGGATTTGAAATCTATATAATACATAATATGGGATTTTCTATTTAAGAACTTGTACTGGGTTTTGTAATGCGAAAAATACATATGAACTATTTTCTATTTTTTCGTGCACTATATTTCTTCTGTATAATTCGCGGAGTTTGCAGAGAAATCATTCAACCACCATATTGTAATAATTTAGATACTATAACAGAATAATGAACAGAAACAAACCCTTCGCAGGAAATTGATTTGAGGTGATCGCTTGCACAATCGAGTTGTATGGCGATTTCGGATATTTTGTGTAATCAAAAGTTCAAGAGTCAACTCAGTTGAAAGTCGAGCGTGTGTAGGATAACAGCACCAGTAGATGAACACCCCCCAGTAGATGGACCACTTTTAATTAAAGATTGTGTAGATTGGAGCAAAATTAAGATAGTTTGGGATCGACATTATCAAGAATGGCAGCGATTTAAAATAACGCAATGACAGTTTGATTTGAATTCGTTGAGATTTTGAGTGTTAAAGCGCCGTCCATCTACTGGTTGTAAACGAAAAATTGTAGACAAATGTTAATCCCTGAACAAAATTCCCTACGAAAAATGTTCCATAACATTTTTGTCATAGAATCACTCGTTCAGGACACATTCGACTGTTTGAGACCATTTCCGGGGAGAAAACCGATAATGATGAAGGAAAATACTGAATGGGAAAATTATTAGTGTGGCCCGAGTAAATCACAGTAGGCCTTTTTCCATTTTTTTTCAAACTGACATTTCATCTGACGATGTGGGATCCATGCGGTACTGTGTAGCTATGCTAAGTAGATGTCTACTTTCTGTTAAAAATCAGCAGAAAACGCTCCTAAAACTAATTAAATGTTTGAAAATCAACATTTGAGGTAACTTATAGTCATGAGGGTATCCGTTATAAGGCACTCAACATATTGCGAGGTGTTTAAAATTGTAGATGGAAATTTCTGTCGTTTGAAAACTTCCCAAAGACTACAATGTTTCAATTCCTGGCAGTCTCAGCTAGTTTTCACCTCATTGACCTACCCTACAGGCACCGAATAAAAAATAGCCCACGGTCGATTACTATTTAAACTCATAAATTTCTTCCCCCCCCCCCCTCTTGCTCCCCCCCCCCCCCTCCCAAGCATAATCGTGTTTGTAAACGCGATTCAACGATTCCGACGCTCCGAATCCCAGCGGAAACATGGAAAGTATCAAGAAGCGTTCACCCGCAGTTGACAAGCCGGTTCAATAAATCAATATTGAGAAACAACTTTTCATCCCCATAGTAAGTATAATGTGACCCAATTGTGAGAAGTTGCCATCGGAGCTTAAGGATCAAGCGGTGGTCGTCACATTGTGCTGAACTGTCTACCTGAGTCCGTCATGACGTCTGACAAGGTAGGAAAAGAGGTTATAAACCTGACAGTTAGCACTCGAATTTGCATTTCCACATTCGTCCTTAGTCTATTTTCGCAGTAACTCGTTAAGAAGTAACTCAGAAAATTGGAGACATTTCACAATAGTTGAATGCCACAAAATTATAATAATATATAGTTACGTTTGCTATAAAGTAAGTCGCAAATATTCACCTTCATCCCACTATTTTTGTACTAAGAAATTTCAGGAAATTCCTTAGCAATTATTTCAGACACCTCGTTTTGCATTTTTTTATGGGCATTGTACGCTCATTTTTAATTGCGAAATTAAAAAAATTTCTACTGAAATTATGGTTGTCAATTGGGCCAAGTGGTGATTGTTAAATACAATTTCCATCCGTGGACATATTTATACTATTATCAAAGTACAAATTACAGTAAGTTAAGAGTAATTGTGCTTCAATAATCGCTCATTTTGGAATTTCTAACGTAACATACATCAACATATATATAGATATATCTCACGTGAGAGAGAACTTCATAGCATTATCCTGTGGATTTTCATCCAAATTTGAAAATTCTAATTTGAGATGTTTCGATTAGAATCAACTAACATAATTCTGCTGTTAGATAGTTTATTCTCAATTCCTCAGTAAGTTAACGATTTGGAGGGCAAGGTTCAAATGAACGCAATTACATGAAATACAGTATGTACGTGTTGAGCGAAGTGTTTTCAATAGAATAACTATGCAATTCATGAAATGAAAGAAATTGAAGATTTTTTTCCAACGTTCAAGTTGAGAATACTCGCATAGGAGCCAAAAGAGAGGAATAAAATGACCTCAATAATTGAATTTTTTCATTTTTCCAATTGTTGATATTTCAAATCTCCAAAAATTAAACGAAGTTTTGTTATGAATTTTGAAAAGTAATTTTTGGTCCTTCAACTATTGCGACGTTGTTCGAATCGTTCTCTGTTACTATGCAATACTGTTCTCTTGATGGGAAAGGATCCAGTCATTATAAATGTTCACAATTTGTTTACTCTGCTTCTATTCTAACTACTTGACATTTTCAAAATTCTGGAAATGTTTGAACTCCTCCCTTCTTTTATTCGGCAGCCATCGAAATGGAATATATGAATGAAAAAATCGTAATTTTTTCAGGTTCTATACAAACTGGACCATCCCCATGGTCCTGGGGGTGTCTTCACGTCCTGGAGACCAGGAAACAGCACTCATCTAGCGACAACAGGCAATGATGGGGTTGTTTCAATTTACGACAGACAAGGAGAAATCCAGGAGCGAATTCAGATCATGGGTTTGTGCACGGGCTTCGGCTGGGACTCAGACGGCGACATTCTTGCGATGATCACAAATAATTCCTCGACAATAACTCTGTGGGATGCCACGACGGGTAAAAAATCGCAGATTGATGCCGGAGTCAGGGATGGATTGACATGCCTGATGTGGGCCAAACACAGTTGTCTGTTAGCTGTAGGAACACAGAGGGGCAACCTCGCGCTTTACGATCACATGCACGCCAGGCGAATCCCCATAATTGGAAAACACAAGAAGAGGATTGTCTGCGGGGCGTGGTCTAATGAAGGTGTGTGAAGTTTTCGAGACATATTTATTCATTAATAGGGCAAGTTATTAGTTTGGCCCCGTAAGTGAAAAATTGATTTTTTATTGAATTTCTACGTTTCGAGGAATTGTTAACGACATAAAACTTTATGTCGGTGTATGCGTATGTGTGAAATATTTCCCTGCGTCCCTGTCTCTGGTCCTGCTATTTGTCTTAGTCCATGAGAAAATATTTTGAAGAATGTTCTTCCGAGTTTGGCCTCGAGCCGATGCGTGTGTGTGTGTTAGTTGGATCCACTGAACGATGACCCTACTACCGTTTCAATACCAATATCATTGCAGGAGTTCTGGCCCTGGCTGGAGACGACAGAATTCTGACTATCAGTACATCCGAAGGTGACACCCGGAAAGAGATAATTCTCCCTGGGGATCCCTATGACTTACAGTTTAACGAAATGAAAATGGAGCATCGATTAAGTGGCGAAAATACAGTATCCCTGATCGTCGGCAAAACCAGGCTTTTTCTCTATAACATCAAAGATCCTGACAACCCAATGGACCTCGGATTTCAAAAACTTTACGGTCCAATTGTGACTTATAAGTGGTATGGGGACGGATACATTCTTCTAGGATTCGAAGCTGGATACTTGATAGCCATATCAACGCATGTAAAAGAACTTGGTCGTGAACTATTCCAGATAAAAAATCACAGGGATTCCCTGAATGGAATCTCGTTCAGTTTATTTGCTGGCAAGATTGCTACTTGTGGTGACAATACACTAAAAATCCACAGCATTCAGAATCTCGAAGATACTGAGAAGGTGTGTAATGATGTTTCAATTATTAAGTATTTTTTTGACCGGAATAATTCGGAAACCTGAAATGGAATAGTTGAAATTACACTCCGACCACCTATTTTTTATAAAAGCCTACCGCGAATTAGGGTAGCTTCCCTTCAATTACAAACAGAAATGAAATTGAACGGTTTGTTAATTTTAAATCAATCAAATGATTAAGTGCTGTATGGAGCTCATCACTTTTAGGAATTTCGTTTCAACCTTTTTTTTCAGGTCAAGCTGACAATATGAAAATAGCAAATTGATTAATTTATTGATCCTTAAAAATGTTCCAATTCAGAAGATAAACTACATTAAATTTTATAGGTGATTGTGGTGAGTGGAGAAGCAGGAGTCACTTCTGTGGAATGGTCCGCAGATGGTACCATGCTAGCTGCTGTAACCCACAGTGGTAATGTGCTTATTTACCTCGCAGAAATTCCCAAACTGATAAGCGTCTGTGGTAACAGAATCGCTATCTTATCCAGTTTAACGGAAGTAATTGTTCACCTGTATGTTCTGGACAAGGATAAACCCGAACCACAGGTGATACACACGATAATCGAGCCATCGATTCTCGCTGTTGGGCCTCTGCATGCAGCTGTAGCTCTAAACAATCGTGCGTTATTTTGGAATTTAACTGCTGGACAATCTGACAGAGCCATTCACTTTGAGCGCGACTATCTAGCCACTGTTGAAAGTATACGATTGAATGAAACTTACGCATCTGTATTGTTTGATGGAAAGATACAACTTCATACGATCAAGACTGATCCTGCCTTAATCAAGGAGGGAAAAGATTCGAAAATATTTTCAGATTCTGGATCAACGGAAGGAAAAATCACATGTCACGCCTTGTCCCCTGATTTCCTAGTTTTCGGCACTGATATGGGGAAAATTGTGAATTTTTATCTAGAAGTTTTCAATCACTCTACCGAACTATCTCACAATGCTGGAATCAAACAATTATTTCTCGACGCAAATGGTACGATAATGTGCTTCATCGATGAAAAACAAGATGCCTATGTTTACGATCCTGTAAATGAGTGTGTTTCCCAAGTTCCAGAGCCACCAGATGGCATGGAAGGTGTGATTTGGGATCAAAACGTGTTCGAGAGATTTGTATTTGGCATTTTCAACAAAACCACAATCACAACTTACGTTTATACGAAGTATCACATAGATGGAGCGAAAGTAGTAAAAATCTCGGCCACTAAATTGCCATCGGAAACAATTCCAGTGTTGCTATATGGTGGTGAAGTCACCCTGGGAATGGCTGGGGGTAAACTACTGCAGATAACACTATCATCTCACGAAGACGTAGGCAATATCGTAGAAAATCGTAAAATCATTGAGATTCTGGAGCACCAAATCAAGTGCAAACGTTTTCCGCAAGCCTGGAATACATGTGAAATGCTGAACGATAAAGAGTACTGGCTGAAATTAGGGAAAAGTGCTCTGGCTAATCTGGAAATAGAAATGGCAATTAGGGTGTATCGACACATGGAGGAAATTGCTATGGTTTGGGCGCTCCAAAAATTAGAGAACATCGAGGAGCTTCCCTTATTATCAGGGCACATATGCACACTTTTAGAGAACTATAATCAAGCTGAAAAGTTCTTCTTACAGTCTTCGCAGGCAGTAGAAGCCCTTTACCTTCGAAGGGACCTAATGCAATGGGAGCAAGCCCTGACTCTAGCTCAAAAGTTGAAACCAGATGAGATTCCCTTCATAGCTAAGGAATACGCGCAGCAATTAGAACTCACAGGAAACTATCCCAAAGCTCTGATCAATTATGAACGAGGATTAGCCGACGGTGAAAAAGTATCCAATATTCAGGAGCAAAACCACAGAATGCATTGCCTAGGAGGCATCGCGAGAACTTCAATTAGATGTGGAGATTCTCGTAGAGGCGTCAGTATAGCTATGGACCCAGACAGTCCTCGTAATCTTCGTAGAGAATGTGCTGAAATTCTAGAAATTATGAAGCAGTTCCATGAAGCTGCAATCTTATACGAAAAAGCTGAATACTTCGACAAGGCAGCTTCTGCTTATATCAAACTGAAGAACTGGATAAAAGTCGGGCAACTTCTTTCCCAAATCTCATCACCAAAGATCAATATTCAATACGCGAAGGCTAAGGAATCAGAAGGACGGTATGAAGAAGCTGCACGAGCTTATGAAACTGCTAAAGACTACGATAATATAATCAGGATAAATTTAGAGCATTTAAACAATCCGGGAAGAAGTGTCGAGATTGTTCAACAAACGAAAAGCATTGAAGGAGCAAAAATGGTGGCGAGGTTCTTCCAAAGAATGAATGACTACAACTCAGCAATTAAATTTTTAATCCTTTCGAATTGTCACGACGAGGCTTTCCAATTGGCAAATCAGCATGGGAAGATGGAATTGTATGGGGAGATACTCATCAATACTTTGGACGATGACAATGTGAGATCTGAGGACTTCCGGAGTTTGGCCATTCATTTTGAGTCGCAGAAAAACAGTTTACTGGCTGGAAAATACTACTTTTATGCCAAGGAGTATCACAAGGCTTTGAGACACTTGTTGAAGGCTTCCCATCTTTCGGCCAATGATGATGAGGCACTTTCATTGGCAATTGACACAGTTGCATCGTCCAAGGATGAAAAATTAGCGAGTTTGCTGATCGATTTCTTACTGGGAGGTGATGGTCTACCAAAAGATCCGAAATATTTGTTTCGGCTCTATATGGCGAGAAAACAGTTTAGAGAAGCTGCTAAAACGGCAATTATCATTGCTAATGAGGAACAAATTAGCGGAAATTATAGGAATGCCCATGATGTACTTTTTGGAATGTACCAGGAGCTGAAGAGAAATAGTATTAATATTCCTCAGGAAATGAGAAATAATTTGTGCCTTTTGCATTCGTACATACTTGTGAGATTGCATGTTAAACGAAATGATCATTTGCGAGGTGCTAGAATGCTAATTAGGGTGGCTAATAATATATCTAAGTTTCCATCGCACATTGTACCAATTTTAACGTCTACTGTTATTGAGTGCCATAGGGCTGGGCTCAAACACGCGGCCTTTAATTTTGCTGCGATGCTCATGCGACCGGAATACAGAATGCAGGTGGATGCCAAGTACAGTAAGAAAATTGAGGCCATAGTTAGGAGACCACCAAAGACGAGGGACCATGAGGTGGAGGATGAGGTGATGACTCCATGTCCGTATTGCAAATATCGGATACCTGAGACGGATATCACTTGTGATAAGTGCAAAAACACTATACCGTTTTGCATCGCTACGGTAATTATAATTTTTATATATGCATAAAATTAAGAATTTGGAATTATTCGATGAGAGGAGACCATCGAGAATTTTGAAGTTGTACAGTCAAAACGTGCGGTTAAAAGGTCATTTCAAGGTCCAAAATCAATTAGACTTCGAAGAAGAGAGATGATGTTCTGCAGACATTCGAATTTTGTAACTTCATATTCTTAGAGTCTTAGAGAATATCTTTCGACTCTGTTGACTTTTTAAAATCCGGTAGGTTCAAATTCTATAGTTATTTTTATGAAATCACTGTAGGGACCTGAAACAAATCGTAGAATCGAAAGAATCGTAGAAACTGGACACAAGTAAACCCTGAATGAAATTTCTATAGGAATACCACAGAATTTTAATGAAATTTCTTAAACGTAGTAATATCAAAACTGATATAGGTTTGTATCAGACTTCAAGAATCACTCAAGGCCATTATGGAAGGTGAACTTTAGTACCGAATGTAATTTTGTTTTGTGCGTTTTTTCAGGGACGGCACGTGGTAGAGAACGATTTTACGGTTTGTCCTCAGTGTGATTTTCCGGCGATAAAGAGTGAATTTTTGAGGTATGCAAATTATTTAATTCATTCGTACACAAAACCACAGTTTTCAGAAAATCTATCCTTTACCTGAGATGGTTCAGCCGACGCGAAATGTTAGAATCATGTGTGTAGATTATTATACAACAAAAGTAGTTTGTAAGGGGAGAGATGTGATTTGGTTACACGTGATGCTTTTTTTCCAACAAGCAGAAAAGTTTTTATCTGAACCGCTACGGTTGGAAAAGCGTTTAACTTCTCTTTCAACTTCAGAAACTATCGAGCCAATTGTAGTGCATGATGAGATATACGCATTAGGCAGAAAAGATTTGGGTATCTCATTAAAAACTTAGAAATTTTTATGGATTCTAGATTTCGAAATTTTACAAATACCCCAAATTTCCAAATATCAATAAATTATTAAATTTTTAAAACACAAATATTTCACTATTTTTTATTTGTTTGTTATTTCAAAAAATTGCCCTACAGATATTCCTCCATGTGTAATATATGCCCAATTATATGTATCGGATAACTTTGACCAAAAAAAAAGAGATTTCCAAAAATATTTTTCCCTTCCTGGGTTCAAAAAATGTCATTAACCAGGAGCTTGCTACGCGCCTGAAAAATTGTCGTAACCAAGCCCCTCAATGGGAAAACTATTATGCCAGGCACGCTATGCAAAATTGATCACCCTCTCCCAGATGCAAGATTGTCATCCGCGGGGAAACCGGGGACGGCAGATATTTGGAGAAGGGTGATTAGTTGTCAACGGTTAGCTCGCAAATGTTCTATTCCAAAAAGCTTTCCCAAGGACTTTTGTGTAGACACAAATTATAGAATGCAATAGAACAGTTTGTCCTCATACCACAACAATCTAACCTATGCTCTCTGTTTCAGAATCGTGGAAATCGAAGAGACTTGTCCAATGTGCAATGAGAAAGTGGGTTCAAAAATGGTCCCCCAAAACGTTAATATCCGCCCATACCTTGATCTCCAAGATGATAAAAGTAGAGTAAGAATGTAGTTACAGTATAAATCTTCATGTTTTCGAAGATAGGTATAGTGTGAAAATTTAAATTTTAAAAATCCGTCCACGTTGAGAATATATTTTAGTACACCATTTAAAAAATTACACATCGCGGTTCCGTCCCAAAGTACGTAATCAATATTTGTTACGTCTAATATTCTATTGTAATTTCTAAGGCTCGTGCATTAATCGTCCTGAACTGGCTCAATACGCGGCGCAATGCCTTTTCCAATTTTTCCATTTTGCTAAAAAATGGAAGTCGACAAAAATATGATACAAATGTATTCAATACACACGAAATTATTGCAATTCGGTTTTTAGTCGTTACGAACACCAGTTGATCCTAAGAAATCTTTGACGATTGCACTTCTATATAACTTCTACATTTCATAGATATGCTCGAAATGATTCTAATTTTCTATGATTACTTCTCAACCGTTGAAGGTCATAAATCAAAAATTATTATTATTTTTCGTTTAACGGAAAATACATACGGCGGCGCGCCGCTCCTGGAGCCGTGGCTACGGAGGATCAGGAAAATTAATGATCGAATTAACGCCCTCGATCGAATGCATAGATTAATTTATCTAGATTATGTTTTTTCTTTCATTCAATCTATAATAGGGAAATTGCATGCAGCCCAAATTTCCTAAATGAATAAATTCAAGAATTAATTACAACCTATCAAGTACCATATTCTATAAAATTCATGGGAATTCGGCCTGAATGTTTTTAAACGAATAAGAGAACATTCGTCAATTTCAAACGACAAATCGGCATGTCACAAGAGTTCCGCTGACATTTCAGAGACACCTTCGTGACGTCACAGCTGTTTTCAGATGGTTTGGAAAAGTCGTTTTGAGTATTCGATAATTTAAAAAAAACAGCGAAAGAATTCTTTACTAGTATTTTTCCTCATCGCCGAGTGCATATTTTCGGGACAAGCATGCAAACGCCCTATTATCAAGTTAACTATTCTTTCAGTGGTCTCATAATTATTGTGGTAATTAATTGAGGACTGTGGGGCAAAATAGTCAATAACGTTTCCATTTTAACTTTCAGTATTTATAGATTTAGAAGAAATGAACGCGTACTAACGATTCTGAAATTCAATTCTTTATTTGTGATATTTTGAAAAACCATAATCAAAATTCAAGAAACTCCAACGATGGTTATTTTTATGAATACAAACTAAAAACAATTTAGTGTTTTTCAAAAAACGGAGAAAAGGTAGAAACTAACTTCTTTCTCATTCTTAATTCTATTATTATCAAAGACTGGAAGAATTTGTTTTGCCCCAAATTTCTCGCCATCGTACTAGTATTTTTTTACTCAATTGTCCCATAATTTTACCCAGTGTCAGTATACTACGCTCAAAGTACAAGCCATCGCATTGATTGAATTAATTCAATTCGAATTAAATTCTTAATTTTTACGTGATTCTTAACTATCATTTCACGATGATAAACCATCGTACATTACGTACGTAAGGCCCAAGTGGAGGTTTACCTGTAGACATTGTACAAATAAAGAAGTGGAAAAATCGTGTTGCAGCATTTTCTGCTGATTTTAAATAATGATAAACCTATAACCAATTTCCCTAATGACTGTCCTCTGCATTCCAATGGAGTACTCATTCCTGTTGAATACCTTCTTCTGACGGAGGCAGAAAAGAATCTTAAGCTTGCACACAAATATTTTTTAAAATTAATTTTCCTTAATAAGGAAAGTTATTGTAATCATCCGTAAATGAGATATGTCAAATTCACGAAATTTTCACTTTCCTCCTGATACCTTTTAGATAACATGGCTGTGTGTGAGTATATCTTTGTAGATAACGATTTCATCAAAACTAATCTGTAAATTAAACTTTTTTTTTTCAAAAACGATTGTCAAAACCATTGCAGATAAGAAAAAAGTTTTGTGATAAATATTGTTCCTGATTCAACGATACACATTTTAGGCAACATGACTTTTCTCGTCAGCCCCCGTTATTAAGGAGATGTTGTGGGACTGCAAATGCAAGTGAGCTAACTTCATATTTTGCTTTTGTTTTACCAATACTGGAAATCAACACGATGCAGCCCGAAAGACACTAAATGGACTCTCGGATCTCGTAAGCAGTAGAGTAGGGAAAGCGCTCGGGCGAAGACTCACTGATACCAGGGAAAACACGATGTCGAAGAGGGTCGCACTTCAATCAGCTCGAGCTGCAGGAGCGCTCGAGACTATAGGCACAGAGCCGAAGCTGAAATTTTTTAATCCTTTACTTGGTGATGGAATGAAGCATCATTTTCTATCAACTCATCAAGATAAATTCGATTAAACTGTTTCCTAGCCAGTTTGGATTACACCGTTTGGCAAAATCTGTCAATACTTTCCGCAATATTGTACGTTAGGAAATGTCATTAATTTTCCATAGTTAAAGCGGCAATATACTATTTGAACACCTGCTTGTAGAACTCACAGTAAAGTTATTGCGAAAATCCGGCTGTCTTCAAGTGCACTCAGCACCGGCAACTACAAATGTGGCTTATTTACCTTTTGCAATATCTCCGTTTGAAAAGTTCCGTTAAAAACATCAGAGATTCTTGGAAAACTAGTAATACACCGTAGGACGTACTTCTGGCCATAATTAATTCTCTTGACTTGAGTAATTACATTCTCCGAATCGAAATTACTTGGTTTAAGAAAGATATTAATTTTCTGGCGCATCATTTATCAAATCGTGTACTTGAAACCTACTGCAAATTGGAAAGTCTTTGAACGCATTTATGTTACTAATGACAAGAAAGTGTAGAATTTTGAGAGAAGATATCGAGTACTTATGAGAAGAGACTGAAGAAAGAATGTGGGACTTTTGTATGAGATATGTTTACTTACCATTGCAGAAAGGCTTCTAGCCAAGTAGGTGTATGCATTACACTATTCCACGTCAAAAAAGTATCTTTCCTTCAGGATGATAAAAATTGAGGGTTTGCTTTAAGTATTCAGGCCAAGAAATACATTCACATAAACTCTGAATTTCTCCAGGGTCATAATACATTTTCCGAAATTGAGGTAATGAGAATATCTTCCAGACAATCGGAAGTTATACACCGAATAACTAAGGTTCTAGATGAAGATTGACCAAAAAGCAAATATTAACTAGATACGTGGTGCGTATATATATATATATATATACATGAACGAGAACCATCATACCGTATTCATATATATATATATATGAATACGGTATGATGGTTCTCGTTCATATGTCCACTTGTGCTAATAAAGTTCCCATGTTTTTTATGACTGTTGTTCAGGAATATGGTGGCTGAAATGGAAAAAATCGAATCCAGCCGCATGGATGGGTGTCCAGTATACTCCCTTCCGTAGAAATACTCAAAAGCAGCTACCATGGGAACGTCAAGGGATAGAGGCGGACGCAAAAAAACCACACGCACAGAAGCCGTTCCCAGACTCGTATCATTTTGCTTAAACGTCGAGAAAAGCGAAAATGTTCCTACTAATTTTCATACACTTCATTTTCCTAATGATTACAATAACTCCCTTATCGGAAGTTGATAAGAAATGACATCGCCGGTCTCAGCATCGTCTCGTTTTCCTTCAAATCATATGCAGTGGCCGACGGCTATGGCCGAGTGGTTAGAGCGCTGGCCTTTGGCACACTCGGTCCACGGATCGAGGCCCTGCTTGGGGACTCTCCGATTGGCATAGCAGCGCGGAATTGTCCAGTACTCGAGTTCATAGGGATCCATAGTCGAACGAGAGTTTCGTCAAAAAAACGGCTGTACAAATTGTGGTTTTCCGTGGTTTTCCTTCAATTGTAGATTGACCCAAGCAATCCCTGACGGATCTATCGATTACTCCTTGGTTGCGGATATGAGAGGAACAATTTGTGCGTACGGTTGATCATTAGTTGATCGCTACTTAACTGCTTATCCGATCAACCTTCATGAAGAATTGATCGACAGTTGAGCGCGACTTGACATGCAAACATTTCCGCCGAAAAAAAAATGAAAAAAAGCAAAGAACATCAAAAAGTCATATATATTGAGAATCCCGAAATAAATGACTTTTTGACCCACATATATACAGGGTGACCCAGTTAAAATAGCGCACCCGGATAACTCCTGAGAAAAGGGGAAATGAAAAAATGTTTCCTATACAAGTTGTAGGGTTGTGAGGGGGACATCTGATACGGTCTTCACTTTAAGCTTGATCATTGAAATCAAGGCAGATTTTCAATGTTAGCCCAATCGACTGCTTTATGTTGAACTTGCAAGCTTCGAGCACAAAGTGCACGCCTCGTCCAGAGGAACAAGTTTGTAGGACACAAAATTGCAGCTTGCAAGCTCAAAGTGAAGACATAACTCCTTTTTTCAGGAGTTATCCGGGTGCGCTGTTTTAACTGGGTCACCCTGTATTTTCTCAGTGGACCAGCGATCAAGTAGTGATCAAGTGCGCGCACAAGTTGATCCCCCGAATCAAGTGGCAATCAATGGGTCCATCAGCGATGTAAAGTCTGGGAATGTAAAGTGAACACTGTACAGTTTGGGAAGAATTCGGTTTTCATCGGCACGGTTGGAGGGTCGCCACATATGCATAGTCGCATCGAAGTGTAAATAAATAAAAACAAAATCATATGCAGTAGTTGTATTATTTAACATATATTCTGTAAAATATGTAATTTGGGGCGGTACATGCCCGCAAATTGAGGAAGATCCATAAGATTGCATGGGAAAAACAACATTGGCAAAATTGTTGAACATTCTACATTTCAAGTTACTACTGACATGATAAACATTGATTCTGTTCCTTAGTTCCTGCGCCATTGACCCAAGTTATTCCAATGAGTTAATGCTTCAACTATTGTTCTAGAAAAGTGATAAATGCCGTATGATCACTAAAAAAAACAATTTTTTCATCAAACTTTCGAGATTATTATCTTCAATCTGGATTAGTAAAGAAACCCAGATGTGGAGATGATGAAGAATTCGCCGAATTTTTCAAAGAACTTTCAATATCTTTTATTTTAATTGTTAAAATCTTTGATCAGTATATTGAAATAGTTCATAATATTTTTTTCTGTAAGAGAAGCATTCCCTTACAAAATCGAATTTTCACATAATTCGAGCACTGAATTCTCTCATTTCTACAATTTCCGAAAGATATTATTGTCTTCTCATGCATTCTCCTTCGTGCAGGTTTATTTCCTTCGTATCATCAAAGCAATCAGTCTTCGATGAACTCTTGATCGAATTGACCAGGAAAAAAATCACATTTTTCAATGTCATTATTCTTCAATAACTCATGGAATAATAATACACAACAGAATGCACAAGATAAGAATTATAATTATCCTTATGAGGAAGTGAAATTTCGTGAGTCGGTGATTAATGAACACACATTTGGTATTTTTTGTGTGGTATTTTTCCGCGTCAATGTCACTAATTTTCCGCAAACCGTAAAACTGAGAAGAATAAAACGTCCGGGCTCCTATCATAAGCCGTCACTTGTACTATTGTTTCAACTCTGTCTCCTAAAACTGGCTAGTATCCCAAAGATCTTCACGAAACAATGGTAAGGAAACTATGTGCATCACGATGAAACTTACAAAGTCATTGAATGATTATAAGGCACAAAGACGCCACATTTTTTCCATCAAGGTTACAAGCATTAGCGTTCGTCCGAGTGGATTCTGTAAACCATTCATCTCTTTCAACTTGCTATATAATTTTTTGAAATTCGCGGGAATTTGCCTGAGCTCAAACTAAGTTTCGCGTAGTACATTTTTTCAAGTTTCCACGGCTTGATTATTTTCGAAAAGTTTCAGATGGAAGCCATGATTATGAATACGGGGACAATAAAATCAAATCAACCGATCAATTTGGATCCGGTAAATAATTCTAATTATTAGATTTGAAGCCATCCATAAAAACTCAGCAGTCAGTGAGACCGAATTTCGCCAATGTTGATGTTATGGGAACCTCAGTGGCACCCGCAACACGTGCAAATTCTAGTTTTAGACTAGATATTTTTGCAGTCATTATGTATTCGGGATATAAATGATTCTGACCTTCAATTAGTTAGTTAGGGCATTAACTGGAGGTTGAGGTAACATTGAGAGTGGTTGTCACACACATTTACACGTTTTAAAAAACACATCCTGAAATTGAGAATTCTGAAATGTAATATTTAGTATTTAAAATAATGATATTTTAAGTATATATTTTTAGACCTGACTAAATATCATTTTCCCGTATTTCATATATTCCTTATCAAACATAATTAACGATAAAATTTGGACATTTCATATCTCAAAATAATGTGCCCTGATAGAAAAGTTGAGTTACCATTAACGGGGCTCGTTACCTACTATCCAATGGCGCCAATAAATATAGCTGTATAATTATAACGAGGGGTAAAGTGATCATGAACAGTTAATGAATACATATTCCTTGGGGCAAGTCAATTTGTTAGTTATTGACGAATGGGCATTTGAGAGAACTAACTGGCGCCAATTTGTCAACCGAATTCAATGGTTAACAATAACTAAATCATTCTACCAGTATAGATCTAAGCCGCTTAAAATCAGTATGAAATTGTTCAAACCGTTTTTCTGCGGTAACTCCATATATTTTCTTATAAGAAGAAAATAACTCTACAAGTTGGCTACTGTATGTATAGTTCGATAACATCACAAAACGAAATTTAACAATTCCATAACTCAAATTGTGGCATTTTTCACTTTTCGATATTTCATAATTAAAAAATGGTATAGGCGCGTCTAAGTTCGACATTCGGTATCTCATGTATACGACTAAGCAATATTCATCAAATTCTAGAATTCTCGTACATTGCGAAAATTTCTACATGTTTCTCCTTTACGAGTTACAGCGGAAGAACCTTACGCGTAATCGTTGAACTTGCGGCTCTTGGAAATATGACTTGAAACGGGGATTGCTTGAAAGTGGGATGCTTCATCACATGGTTCTCCAACATTCTCTCATATCACGTCCGACATTCCGTTACATACCCTGAAAGCCGATGACATCCAAGCGCATATCCCAACTGTCGTGCAATCAGTCATAATTCGCGCTCCAAAGCCGTTACACCTGTAGTACTTGTCTGCCACCATCTGGTGGCGTTGTTTACCCACTTACTACCCGAATAAACAACATTGGTCTTCTCGCAATCCCCGCTTCGATTTCACGCGAGAACGCCTATCCCCAGTGCTCGTGTACAACGCATTAAATCCACTCCAAATCCGTCTATCAGTGCCGCACTTTTATCAGCATTTCAATTGAACAGGGGCGAAAAAAAGTGCGGTACGTGCGCATTGGATTGTGTTCATTAAACCAGTGGTCAAAATGGCCGAATCCATTTCTGAATCGCCGGCCCCCGGCTCATCGGCAACCTCCACAAGTCAAGAGGACGAATCTCTAATATCAAATTTTATCAACGAAATTATCAAAAGCCCTATTAACTTAATTCTCGTTGGTGTTATAGCTATTTTGGTCTATAAAATATTCAAGAGCAAAACCAGGGAGGACACACCGGTAGCTGAGTACAAGGAATTGCCCAAGATAAGGGGCGATTTTTCGGTTGAGGAACTTAAAAAATATGATGGAAAAGGCGCCGATGGAAGAATCCTTGTTGCGGTCAATGGGAGTGTCTATGATGTCACTAGAGGCAGAAGATTTTACGGGCCAGGTAACCTTATCAATCATTCAATTCCATAGTGACAAAAGAAATCGGCCTAAAAATTCCAAAATTGCGATTTTTTTTGTACTTTTCTTATTTTCAATTTTGCAATTTTTTCACATTTTACCCCAAGCGTCTCTTTGGTTTCATAATCAGCACTTTTTTTTAAGGACGATCTATTTTTTCCTCATATCGTAAGAAATTATCTTTACCGAGATTACGGTAACGTCTCGTTTTAATTTTTATTTGCACATTTATTACTGATAATACTTGGGTGCATTGGAGTGATTGCATCGAATGACTTGAGTCTTTCACAATGTTGAGAGGAATTTGTAGACGCTCCAGCACTTTTTTTATTCATCCATAGACAACGGATGTGTGCTCGGTCATGCGATTGGTATAAATTACTTATTCTGATCAACTGCGTCACATCGGTGGCCTTGGAAATCGATGGTTTATCGAATCATTTGTATCGAATTCATTGACATTTCCCATTAACTATAATTCGTAATCATTTTGTCAATTTTGTTCATACAAAATTGTGCTTCGTATATAGCTTTTGTATTTTCCAAAATAAGAAACGCTTGAGATACCTTCTCTGATTTTCATCCGATACTTTGAAATTTTCGAACTACTTCCTCAGCGTTACCTCCATGAAAAGCAATTGTATAACAAAAGTTGCAATGGTGTTAATTTTTTAGTACATACATTTGGGCATTGCTAAAAACCATTTTATATACTTACCTCGATTTACTAATTCACTAAGAATTTGAAGTTGCAAAATTTTGGATATGGTTTTTCGGCATAACTCGAAACAATTCCTAAAATTTTCATTTTTTTTCAGTATACATTATTGAACACTGACATGGAAAACCGTCTCCAGAATTTAAAGATGCTTGCGAAACCTATCCAAGAATATATATGATCCGAATTTTGTGTCTGAATTATTGTGAAGTCTTTCAGATGTTTATGCAGGAAGCAAATGCTGAGAGAATGCCTTAACTGTTATTCTTGAGGACACATTTTTTTTCACTGAAAATTTTATTTTTTATGTACGCAAATAGATTTGGTGTCTTCCACAACAAAAACCAATTGAGATGCTTTACATTCTGCGAGTTTTTCATGAGATGACATCATGCATTGAGCTCTAGAGCATAAAAATAATCGCGTAGGCATAGGATTGTAAAAGATAGCCCCATCAACGAATCCTTTCTCATGTTCTATTTTCTCGTTCTTTTTTTTAGTTTTCGTTGTTGTGAGATGACAACACATGAATCATTGAGATGGCAATTATGTGAGAATAAATATGAAACGACTCGAATCACAGACAGTCTATTTATTGCGCTTTATGGAACGAAGTTCATTTGTTGATAGGTTTCTGATGACACTCAGCATGGAATTATTATTATTAATTTAAGGGAATATAAAAAATTGTTCAATATTCTGATAAAGTGCCATTTCCAGATGGACCTTATGCAGCCTTCGGCGGACGTGACGCCAGTAGGGGACTTGCGACCTTTTCAGTGGTTCCGGGTAAAGATGAGTACGATGACTTGAGTGACCTGAATACAACAGAAATGAATTCAATCCTCGAATGGGAAGAACAATTCAAAGGTAAAATTCAGTTTTGTCATTTTTTTATGCAATAGAAAACATTGGAAAAAAATGCACGATCACTTGATGAGAATGAGAGACGAGTGATAATGGACTGCCGATAACAGAATTATATAACGGAATACTGCTTCACAAACTATTGACGTTTGAATATGTAAAGTATTCAAGATTTATTGAAACGAAAATTTAGAAATATCTGCCTCAAGTGCTTTGAAATTGACGGATATTTTTTTCATATTTTGGATTTGTACCAAATTTTTCGAGCCGATTACATTGAATCCTGGAGGAAAATTGGCAATTAAAATGGATTTCACAAACAAACATTTAATAGTACACATTTCCATTACTAGTTGTGGTTCAGTTAATTGCAATGAATTATTTTTAATAAAATATTTAGAGTTATTGTGAAATATACGGAATGTAGCAGACAATAGTCTAAGTGAAACTGTATACTAACTTCAGATACCTCAAATTTTCTCTGCCCCCTATTATTTTTTGCCTATTATTCTCTGCCTATTATATATTTTCTGGGGTAAAGTTTGATTGATTTTGCACTTTGTGCATATCAAAAACAGTATTTCCACAGAGCCAAAAGTACTACAAAATGGAAAGTGTATATTAAAATTCACAACAAAATTATACAAGTCGTCTAAAAATCGCCACAGCGTGCCTACATCTTTTTATGTCCCTATCTTATTTTACGACTTCACTATAGATTTGTTTATAAATTACATAAACATTAGAGTCTTTGCGAATTGAAGTGATTGTCAATTCCTGTTAATTGAGAATGAGAAAAAACATTGTTCAGATAGTCGGGTTAGAGAATTACATTGCCGAGTATCCTGGAAGGCTATGGAATACGTTTCTCGAAATACTATAACTTCTCTATAAATTCGTTATAAAATTTTCTCCCTGAAATATTGATTTGTTTTTAAACTAGGAAATAGTTCGAATAGAACTGCTGCAAGCATCAAGTACTGAGCGCATGCTAATTGAAATTCAAATGACACAAATTTTCCCTGCGGTTACACGTTGATGATATTAGTTAGGAAAAAAAATCATAGAACATACAAGGTGTATTTTTACGTGTGATAATCCTTCTTGACATAACGTGTTATAACTTTTCCAATTTTTTTATAACAGAAAAATACTGGAGCGATTCAACCTTAAATCTCATCACCTCTAAGCTATATGAAGACCTCAATAGGAAACATACTTTTTAAAATTATTTTTTCGAAAATTAATCGAAAATTAACAAGTCAATATGAGTCGATGGTTAATTTATTATCCATTAGTGAAAACTGCATGTAATTTCATCAGCAATGATGAACAGATGTTACCGGAGGCATCTCACATGAGTTGTTGATGCTATGCTTGACGGTATAACTAGTAGCATTTATACATCACTACCGGGCGAAAGCGTTCGAAAAATTAGTACTTCTCAATTACATAATTAAGTCAATTAAAGCATATCCACTCACTCTCGAAATACATCTGGAATTCCATGAAATGGGATGTGGGTGCGATATTGTACGACTCGAACCAGTAACTTTGGACTTACCGTATGGCCTAACCTATGAAACTTGAGAAAAAAAGTCATATGACATTAAATATATATGTTGAAGAAAGGAACAATATTTATTCAACACTTTTCTTCCCATCTCTAATGGTTTTCATTGTAGAGCAATTCCTAGTTAATAACCGAACAGACGGTGATTCGATTACTCCCTACACAATCTTGAACGCATAATTTGTCGGAGAAAAATTTTGACTACACACATATACGCATGTACACATTTTGTTGAACTGTCTTTTAAACAGTTACTTTAAACTGTCTTTTAAACTGTCTTTTGAACAATCTTTTAAACTTCTTGCAGCCCGAAAAATTTCCGTGAAACTGATTTTTCCGTCTCAGAACACATTCATAACTTCCCCTATCGACAAGTTACACATATAGGAAGATAGAAATAAGCAGCGAAAAACTGAATATTTATGAGATCAAAGATCACGCCAGGGTGTTCAAGGTAGCATCCTAAAATCTACAATTCAAAAAATCGAATGTAGAACTCAATTTTCAGAATTTATTTGAATAACTCTGTTCCCAGTGATAAAATTATTTGCTCATTGTAATCACTTCCATTCAATTTCCCATTCAAACCGGGTCTATGTATCGGAAATATTCATATTGAAGCAAAAATATGTACTATAACTTGAAAAATGATTATGTAAATGTACTTAGTCGTCAATTGTAACATTTGTCATGTGTATGACGCATGGGGAAGGTCTTAATGATAATTTTTTTCATTTTACAAGTGACTAGAACTTGAGACAAACTCATGCAATTATCACCATTATTCAACTCGTTCAATTAGCTCTTAATGTTTTTCTCTTGCAAACCAAAAGCTTCGAAAACTAATATTGGTCTTATCACTGTTTCATATGTTTTTACTAAGAAGTTGTTGATGAACCTTTACTGCGAATGAATATGGATATGAATTATGTACGTAAAACGTGTATAACATTCGTGAAACTTTACGTGAAACTTTCTGCTCACTGGCATTCAACGAATTCTTTTTTTATTCTGTATTTGAATTTCGGAACTGCTTGATTAGATTCTAATTTGTTAATGATTCGGAATTGTTTGACACCTGGATAATTAAGACATGATTGAGGCTTAAAAGTTTCAAAGATTTTGAGCAATTGCTAAACTTTAGGTATGTTTACAAGTTGTAAGTTTTGCTCATCCCCCAGATGATGAATGAGATCCTGAGAAAGCCCCAGACCACAGTCGAAACAGTCATGAGTTTTTAAATGACTATTTGAGACTTATTTTTTAAAAATGGACTGAGAAATCAAGATCAAAATATTATCAACTGAATTCGTGAAACTTTCATAATTTGTTGATTCTTCTCCATTTTCAAACTTTTAAAGACGTTTAGAATTTGCGAAATCCCCAAAATTGAAAAAAAAAAACTCCAGAAACTTGCAAGTCTCCCACCGTTCGTCAGATATTCATTGGGAGAATCTCTTCGTTCCATTCGTTCTGGGAACACGAATTATCACATGGATATTTTTCCTCTTAGTAGAATTTAGTTTCCTATTTCTGAATATTCAGGTAATAGTGTTTATGAAATCGTCCATTTTTTCCACAATGTTATTGCGGCTTAACTGCTAAATTATTATGCTATGTATGATTCGTTGATTCTGTTACGGCTAAGTGTTCCTATTCTGGCAATAAACCTTTTTCTTTTGCGTTTTCCAGAGCGTTATGACTACGTTGGAAAATTGTTGAAGCCCGGCGAAGCACCCACAAATTATTCGGATGAGGAGGATGAGGGCAGTCAGCAGGAGTCAGAGGCCAAGTCCAAGGATGATTGACCGCTCCAGGGTGCATTGGCAAGATTATCACTGAACAACCAGCGCACATTAATGTTAAATACAGCTCCAACGGTGACATTCGCTATTGAACTTTTTAATGTGCTATTACGACAATCGCGTGTTTGACATCAACGAGAACATCTCTCAAATCATGCAAGGAGCAGTTAAAAAACAAGAGAAAAGGGAATGATAAGGGGGAAAAAGGATTGGTTACATAAAAAGAGACTGGTTACATAATTCGTTGAAGACTTGTGTTGAGTGGCTCTACGTATTTGTTGGGAACACTCTTTCAATAATTGAAAAGAAAAATGGTTTTTATATGTGTACAGAGAAAAATTTTCTACTATTATCAATTGAATTACACACGTTTAGATTTTGTTAGTATCTTGGATTCATTTGATAAGTGATAAAACATAATTAAACAATTTTTTATGATTGTTTCTGTGAATAAATCAATGGCAAAGATTGGAAAAAAAAATTGTTTGAGAAGGAATTTCTAGTCGTTTATTTTGGAAAACTACGTGGCTAGTGCGCTCAAGAATTTCCCAATGGTCTTTCTGAAAGCCACCTAAGCAAAATTCATGTATTGAAAATACTTCGAAATTTTCTGATTTGTATTGTACAAGTACCTTCAAAAAAGTACTACGGATATTCTAAGATATTTATCGAAAGCCCAGGCTACAGATAAATACATTTAACTCGGTCTTACAATAAAATTGAGAGAGTTCCAAAAGAAAGCAAATTTTTGCAGTTTATCACTTTTCCATTGAATTGAAGAAGGGAATATTCTATTACTTATCTCGTTCAGGATTATGAACGGGAAAGTGCGGTCTGCTCTTTCATGCTCTTCTTAGTACTACAGTCTCAAATTGTGTTTGTTTATTAATGAGAAGAAAAAATATATTGGAAGTCAGTGGAATGAAGCGTAGAATGCCTTAAATTTATTTCTTTCATTGTTGCACATTGTGGAAACAGCATTGAATTATCCTTAGTGTGAGAACTATTATACGTTGATGATGAATATTTTATAGTCATGTCAGTTATTCATAATGATAATCTCGATAAGATCTCGCCTATCCATTCTGATACTGTAACTATTGGAGTACTGAGTTTTCAGAATAAGAAACTTATTTTTCCATAAGTCCATGGGGAAATTAAAAAAAAAAATATGCTCTGTCTGGCACTGAAAATTGTAAAAGCTGAGTGTCTTCGAATTCTTATAATTCCCTATGAAAATGTACATTTCCAAAATATTCTAGTTATTCCTGGGAGTTTTACCAGCAACTCCCATTCATCCTTTTTTAATTTTTACATTCACTTCAAAATAAACAAATGATGATACTGTTTATAACATGGATTTTTACTGGATTTATGTATTCTTAATCCTTAACTACCTCGAGCGGATTTCTTGAACTTTTCTGTAATGTTTTTTGAATTAAAAAATGAAAAGTTTATCTGCGTTTTGAATTGACGATTCAAACCATTATTTTATCGTGGGAATAGGCTTTTTGGATTGTTGGGTTGATCAAACTGCTTTTGAAGCTGTCCATTGAGCGAAATAATAGATATAGCTGCTAGGAGAAAATCTAGTCCGCTCAATGGGAGATTAAACAAAAAAAACTTCGATTTTTTTATGAAAAAAAAATAATCAAAATCTTTCTTGCACGGTTCTTTCCGTGCAATCCCAAATTTTCAATTTTCTCTTGATATTCCTACTCACAAAAATATTGAAATTCGTTATTATGCAACTGTTGAAAATTATCTAAGTTCCTAAAGCTTACCAAATGTTTGGAGTTCTCAAAATATTCTAAAGTGAAAAAACTAAAAAATATGAAATTTAAATTTCCAGACGTTTAAAGAATTCTTTTTCTCTTGCGTTTCTAATCGTTCAATTTTTTTTCCGTGTTTCAGGTAATTATCAATATCTTTAAACTGATTGAATGGTTAGAAGCGTTAAAGTTGTCAACAATTTGAATCTTTTAAAATGATAAAAATGTTATCGTATCAAATATCCTGAATTTTTCGTTTTTATTTGTTTTTTATTCTTTGATTTTTTCGCAGTCTTATGGGTTTCTGAATTTCTAGTCTTCCAAGGTTTCGGATATCTTGAATTGTTTAAGATGAAAAAAATAGATATTTATCGATTTGTACTGTGTGCCTCTTCTACCCCATTCATATGGGTTGAGCTCGAGTGAAGAGTTTTATTTAAAAACCAATATATCGATTAATCAGTCGCAAGTAGTATTCATTGTTTATTTAATTTATGTATGAATTCCATTGCTTTAATCGGTAATAGTTGAGGCCCGCCCTACATTCGCTAATCCTCTCACAAATTGTGGTCATTCTGGAAGTTTTGTCTTCAATTTCGGTAGATCACACAAAATTTAGACTCATTTGTACTCTTTTGCAGAGCTACTAATGGCGGGCCAATAAAGTCGTGCAAAAATATAAATTTGCGGTCACAAAAAGTTCATCTGTTATGCGGAAATAAGTAGGTCTACAGGTGATCATTACGGTATGAAAAAAGCGGAATAATGACCCTCTATTTTAGCGATACGGGACAAATTTTCTATTTGAATATTCTTAGGTGTTTCCTGATTTTTTCCAGACAAGAAAAATTAGTCCCGTTTTAACTTCTCAGTTTCGAGATAGAAATTGTTAATAACAATCGAAGGAATTGTTCATCGGGCTTGACACTTATTTTTATTTTTTGCAATTATTTATTTTTTTTTGCAAATTTGCCTCGCGGTTTTCAATGCTGTAGCCGAGCTGAATTAAGCCGATCCATTGATGATGAACCGTGAGATGCAGATTTGCAAAACATGCAGATTCCCATAAATTTTGTCGCGTATTTGTATACATTACAAGGGATTTTACAGGGATTTGGAAAGGTTTCCCTTTTCAAAATTTAAATAAAATTACAATTTAGTAGGGATGTTCAAAATGCATTTCATCCCATATTTCTCATAATAAAAAAAAAACATATAATTAGTTGGGGTGTTCAAACGATAACACGAAAATTCTTACGTTAAGGATTTTCTACGTTGATCAGTTTGATTGATCACTTTTGCAAAATTTGACTTTTGAATTAAAAATGGTTAAGACGAAATTCAACTGAAAAATTCGATTATGCTGCCGAAACTGCGAAAATGTGTTCTTTTGTGAAAATGAGGTTTTTCTCAGTATTTCCAGCCCTCAACGGTAAATCCTATCCGAATTTTTTAGTACCATTAGTTTCCTTCCGCTTGGCGGTCTCACGGTAAAAATCATAGTCGAAATTATTCAACATTGCGTCGTCGATCAGTTATCCTTCTGAGGTTCTTCATTCCCTACTAGACGTCATATCGACAGGTCCTAGAAGGAAAGGTCTATCTAAGAAAAGATGATTCAAAAATCCTGTTGAAAATGGGGTTATCCAACTGACAAAAAAAAAACAAATAATAGGACAAAATTGATAGATTATGTGATTTTCGGTCATAATCGGACGAAGCCCATTTCCGCCAGGGAGAGATCTCTTCCAGAATTCTGATGCAAAAGGGTATAACTCGATGTTTTCTATCTAAAAAGGTGCAACTCAATTCCCGCCGCAAGAAGGGTCTATTTCAAAAGAAATCTAAAACGTGGTAACCCCAATGGACCCCAAACCCTACTGTTTAAATACTGATATACATATGTTGGGGGTATCGGGAAATCCCTGCTGCATTTATCACTACTGGCACTCACATGACGACGATCGTGAACGAAGATTCACCTTGAAATTCCCACTCATAATTTTCATTTCAAATAACTAATGACATAGAGAATTACACATCCACTATCAGCGGAATGCCTGATTGCTTTGCTTTACTCTGTTATGGAAAGAGGATATATAAGCGAGACAATCACTCCGTAATCTTAATCAGTGTTTAGCGGAGGGCCACCTGAGCTAGAAGGGCTCCCTTGTTGAAAGATTACAGAACGTACATATTTTCAATTTCATTTATGAAGTTTACTTAATTGTTAGTCTATGCTATAATTGTTGTGGTTTATACTACTTACAATTTTGTTTATTTTTTTGTATTTAACGTCGCTCTATTTATGCTCTCTACCTAAGTGCTAATCAGCGGCGGAGGTCTACAATGTGTTTGTAAACAAAGCACTTGTAAATAAATTACATTGGTGCTCATATAATATAATAATCCGACCGTTTCGTAATTTCAATCAATAAAGTTGTTTGGGCCATATATCTGGTCGTGTAAAACTCCAATTTATTTCATTTACTGAATTGTACAGCATTAGCACAGTTTGAACTAACGAACGCAATGCCCAATTCCTTGGTTGCTCCCGTAATTGCAGTAAAACCTCATTTTCTACAGCCGTTCTGCCGAGAAAAATGTCAAAATTTGATATGCAGGATCGTCAGAAGCGTAGCTATCCTGAGTTCATAAATGTTCTCAATGACTTCAAAGAAATGAGGAGACACCTTTAGCATTTGACCTCTTGAATTCATTAATGAGCTTATTTTTTTAATTCGACTGTGATGAACAGTGGTTTTCTGGCAGTCTTGCGGTCTTGTGTTCTTTATTTTAAGCTTGCCAAAGTTGATCGGCTGACAAGTATTTTTTGACACTTAGTGCGTGATGCCGGTTTTCACGCACGCTTCGCGTGCACAAAACCCGCCCACGCCCTTCGAGTCAAAAAATAATATTCGTTACTCGGGTAAAAAAACTTTTTCGGCGATTGTGAATGCAATGTTCGGCTTCGCCTTGGACTGCAACATCACAATTGCAATAAAGTTTTTTCTGCCCTTGTTACGAAAAGTACTATGAAGATTTTGGGCTGAGAAGGGCGCCGTCCAAGTGGGGATAATGGCACGCGACTGAGCCAACCACTTCCGAGACACGTAGAGACTTAAGCTTTATTACCTCAGACCCCTCAAGTTCTCTTTTCTCCATTCCATCACTTTAACTACAACTGAATCCGAAACATTGGCTTATTCAATTTTCTGTAATTGTCTGCAAGAATCTGTAAATGTATCGAATTGTTGCAAAACACAATTACACTGTTCGAAATTTGCCCTTGAAAGTGCCGGTAAAATATCTTCAAATTATTACCAAGAAATATTTTCCATGCAGTTTTCATTGCTGGTATAATTGAGAACTCAAGTCAATGGTCTCGAATATTCAATGAAATTTAAATGTCCACGCCAATACGAGAATAAAAATTCCAGATAACTTTCTCTTAAAAATTTTATGTCTAGGGAAAATTCAGCGTAGCATTCAACTGAATTTTTATTACAGAGGGTTGAAAATCCAATACGTCATTGGAAACTCAATGATTATTCATAATGAACCACTCAAGTTTGTCGAATTTTCAGGATGAACATCGGAAATTCAAAGACATCTGATACTGAAATTTCAAAGAAAAAATTCTATCAGTATATGCAGTAAATATTGTGGATAAATTTTGTCTCACGAGCATATTCCAATTTTAGAGAGAATTGACGTGAAATTTTGCAGACGGAATTAATAACTCGAATATCTCGAGTGCTTAATTCGCAAGAAAATGTTTGACGCGCAAGTCTACTCAGAATGGGAAGGAGGGAAAGAGCGATCGATCAGCTTTCAACCCTGGGCCAGGGCATGAGGGGCTTTTTAGGAGCAATATAAACGCGTGAGTGAAATAAAAGCGGCGGAAATTTTTGGGGTGGGGGCAATGAGCCAGAAGTTAACCTTCGCTTCATGCCGACAACTTTTTACATCGAAATCTGCACAATGAATTCATTTCCAACCACAGGGCGTTGACGTATGCGGTTTTTTCAAAATATCCCAAATTTGGTGCAATATTTGCACTTTCCTAATTGATTTGATTGTTTTATTTATTTTTTTATAAATTGATTTCAGAACTAAATATCACTTTCTGTCCCCTCCAATTTTGTTCTTATATACTTCCAAAATGTATGCCAACTTTTACTGAAGAATTAGGTCACAGCGATAAAACTGTAGCGAGGATTTTCGCCCAACAGATTCGTCATATTCATCAAGCATAAAATTTCCTTTAAGGCTGGATATACAGCGTGACCCCATTAATCCGCTTTTCGTCTGGCGCTCGCGCACAAATTGTCCATCAAAACATGACGCTGCATTCAACTTGTGTCCTTGTAACCCCTTGATTAATTAATTACGATGTAACTCAACTACAGTCACTTAAATTCCCCTGGATCAACTCATAACGCCAATTCAAAATTTCTTCAACTGTTGTCCGCAGAGTTGAATTAAATTCATATACTGGTTCAGGTTAACCAGCGATTGAAAACCAAATAATCGTTATCAATAGTATGACGAAATTAAAAAGTTCTCTTATCTCCTCTTTCGCAACGGTAACTGCAACTCAAAGTCTAAAAACGACTCAATTGCATCACCCCAAAAAGCCCAAAGAAATAAAACAAAATGTTACCAGCTCTAGTTAACAATAGCGATTAATAATCTCGGTAAGGTTCTTAAGTATTGAAACACTTTCTCCCTATTAAACATCCAAATCGTCCACCGAATGATGAAAGCCAGACGATAAAACAGCAATTATTAATACCCACAAAACCCCAATTCCTATATAAGAAAACCTTCGCAATGCAAAAGAAAAAAAAAACAATTTCGCGACTAGCAAGTATTCCAAGTTTTCATGAATGAACCGGGCGAAGGTATGTGTGCAATGGCGCTCAGGCGTCATGGCGTTCCCCGACTGCATTTCGCTTATTCGAGAAGTTTCGCACGTATATATATATATGTGAAGCGCGCATGTATATAGGGACTCCAATCGCACGTATGAGCAGTGCAAACCTTTTACCCGAGGACGTGAACTCCTTATTTCTCTTCCGAATTTTTTCGACCCCCCTCCATTGCTCAACCCCACCCACTTGCCCCCCCCCCCTCTTCAATCCGCCCACCAAAACGCCATCAGACCACAAAGAGCCGTACTTGCAAAGTGGCTGCTGCCACGGCGTCAACTCGATTTCAGGGACTTCTTCCCAATGCCAATGCGTGATTCTTCTCACTTTGCGAGTATGGTCAATGTTGGTAGAAGACAACTCTGGGTTCAGTAGCCGAATGACCCCCTCCCCCCCCCCCCCCCTATTCAACGTTCCGCAATGGTCCCACATGAGTGTCTCCCACTCTTCGAATGCGGAGAAACCCGAAAGGACACCTTTTACGAGTAGTAGTATGTACATTGTATAGAGGGGAAGCAGTGTTATGTATGTATCTCCCTTTGAATGACTTATATTTGAATCGTTTTGTGCTATACAAACGAAACTAATGAAACGATCGTGGTTTTCAAATGAAGACCAATATACCGTATGCACAAAGTTGACAAGTTCCTACAACCAAGTCAAAGACCACCGTACCTACTTCAGGCTCCAATTGTCTTGCAAACTTTTCGCCCTCTTTTACTCATCAATGCGTGGTTTTAGACGAATATATTGTCAAATAAATTTGTAAGAAATTTAATGTGTAACAAAACAATTATTCTGTATTTTTTCTCTAAAACGCCTCATTCTTGAGATAATTACATTATTGTTATGTTTCCCATATCGGCGAAATAGTTATACAGTAACCGATACCGCTCCCCCATTTGATCATTCACCATGGCCTTAGTTCGCGTGGAACGCAATGGCTTTTCCTCCCTTCCAGAAATTGTATATTATGTATACATGTGTATATCAATAACTGCATGAGTATGCGTGGGCGGCTCTAGCGTCGAGTCGCGTGCCGTTCGCACCTCTACTCGCACTTCATGTCAACCTGGCGCGTGGCATCCCTACCACTTTTACTTACGTCAGATATCACCCTCTTTGATAATAGTATGACTAGGGTGAACGTTCCTAACATCTGTCAATTTTTCTTACTTGTTTTCGTTTTCAATATCAATGCAATTATTTCTGGAGCATTGCTCACTCTGTTATGGACTCAATGTGAAACACCTGACCCTAGAATTCATACTATTTGACCTATATAGGGTGACCTTGGGGAGGTCGTTCCCTCGGTTTTACCCTTCGGGATCCGCTTGCATTTTCTCAATAGACCGGAACTCTCTGCATTTGCTAGTTATTCCATGGAGCGGAAGGGGGGGGGGGAGAGTTCATGACTCGAGAATGGCCTATACCTGTCATTTCGCAACATACTGTACAGTTACTTTCAGCCATCTCGCGTCAGGACACTGCACTCACTCACCTCATTCATCCAATCCGAACAAAAGACGGCAAAATCGTGTTTATTGTTATGTTATACATGATGGCGAGCGTGTACCATACACCTTGCAGCCTGTACTCTGTGCACGTATTTTTTTTTTCTCTCATTCCAATCATTTACCGGCGCGGGAGCAGAGGGGCGTATTTGTGGTCATTCATGCGGGAAACAAAACAATGGGCATTTGTTGACAATACCCTTGATTTAACCATACGAGGCAAAACGTAAATATGCTACTGTTGACATTCAAGGTCAATGTACTGGTTGCGCTTACAATCAAAAATATTTTGACGCGGGAACAGGAATTAAATTAAAACAATTGGCTTGTGACATGCACTTTGTTATGAGATCAATAAATTATTGTTCATGATTTAATTTAATTGTTAATGAATGAAAAAAATATAGATAACTCATCAAAATGAGGAAAATAGTTTTGAGTTTGCTTTAGTGTTTATTATAATTCATCCGGCTGAAATAAGCACAAAGGTTATTTACTTGAAGTGCCACTAGACTTAATTTATACAGGTCAGGCTGTTGGCCCCATGTCTTGCGGCCCGTTCATTAATGACACCGTCCGGCGCTTTCGGCGCTAGTGGATATTTGCCATGGACTACAATCACGCGAAGCGCGAAGGTGGAGCGCATGGCAAAGTTCGCCAGGGTCAATTATTTACATTTATCTGTATACATATTTCTTACATATGCTTCAAAAATCATTGCAATTAAGTCCATTCTGAAATGTTTGAGAGAGTGCCAAACAATTGTTACCCCAATGCTGAACCTGTCGGACTCATCAATAGTGACAATCTTCAGTGGTGCCGGCAGTTCCCAGGCCTGCTTAAAATGAATCTGAAGCGGGTACTCAAACAAGAGCTACTTATTTTTTAGAGGAAACAAACAGCATATTGTTGAAAAATATTTATTGAAATAAGAAAAAATACAACGCTCAATCATTCAACAATCACATTCTTTAAACCGCTTATTTTTTTCGCCACCATAATTTCGATTTTCACATCCCATTGGTAATTTATCTGCTTTACGATTTAACTGAACACTACAACATGGTATTGAAGTAATTAGAATAGGGAGATTACATGCATTTTTTCGTTGCTGAACGAAAATTTGCATCAAAACGAGTGTGTTTTCCAAATGAAAGCCTCAAACCGCTATTTCGAATCTTACAAATCTGTTACCCTAGAGTGGTCTACCGGACTATGTTGAGTGAAGAAGAAATAACTCTCAAAGGGTTACATGTGCGAGAAATGAAAAGCAATAGTAGTTTGTATGGTACATATACATTGTAAGTATTGTACAGCTCGTGATTGGTCAAATACATATGCTAAAACTGATGCATCTAAAAAATAATTCTTCTGAAGAATAGCATAATTGTATTACACTCAGACACTGCTAGCGCCCCCTACGTAATTGACTACGATCGAGCGCGACGTGCTATACTTACTGTCCCGGCTAATGCATCTTTTCTCCGGTTTTCCCTCACACCAAATTTTGAATGAAGTTCTGCGAATACTACATGGCATTGATCAATCTAACGAATTCACCGTTTTTCTTAGCTCAAACATGCCATTTCAAACGTGTTTGTTGAAAATGAATCACATATAATCTCTCTATGGAGTTATCTGTTTCAATTTCGGTCGTACCAGCATTATTAACGTTAACATTATTAATCATTATTGATGATCTGTTGGTATTTGATGTTTGAGCATTTAGCCATTTTTGAGAAGTTCGAGCTCGACAAGCTTGCAATTATAAAAAAGGGGTGTGATCATTCGAAGACCTGATGTTGCATCGAACATTGGAGATTCAATATCAGTTATTCAATCAAATATTCAATGTGGCTACAATTGAGTTTGACTTTGCTGGTAGTGAACTTGAGCTGTCACTGATAGTCTCAATTCAGGATCAGTAAGAGTATTGTGCCGGCTGATCTTGTGATTGAGCTAACGCTTCCTTCTTCTTCCAGGATCTAATGAATCGATCGACATTGACCGTGGATAGCAAACTCCGTATATTGTTTGTACAAATTTATCTGTCAAAGCCATGCTGTTACTTGATCAGGCAGCAATCCCGGCAATAAGAAAGTCGAAATTTCATGTCAACATTCATTACTGACTTTTTAGAATTGCATGGTCCAGAAAATTGAGACTGCATTCCAACAAGTGCGTGATCATTGTTTCCAGTTGTCCTTTTGTGACGTCATTTTCATCAGCATATTTTAGGGATACAAGGTGAAAACAAACATGTCGGTCTATCAGTTTTTCAGTACTGTCTCCAATATGTCATGATATATTTTGATGAACTCCTATGAACACTTCAATGGGACAGACGATGTCTGGGTTGTTGAGGACGTGGTTAACAACCAGTAATGGAATCTGAGTGAGGCGGAGCTGGACCAGGGATGGGAATTGGTCCCAATGGGTACACCCTGAATGTTGATTCCATTCTTCTTTGGAGTCAGGTTTTCCATACCTCCTTCTAGGGTAGCTTAGGTTAATGAACTACGCCGACAGGATTCACATATGCTACATTAAGGGTATAACGAAAGTTTATATGAAAAATTTAAATTCATGGATTTTCTTTTACTTATATCAGGCATACTGTTGGCTGTATAGAAAAGGTATACTTATCTCCAGGAGGCAGTCGACGGAGATACGTGCCTATTCTATATAGCTAACTATATATAAGGTTCTATAACAAAATTTTAACGTACCGATTGAAAAGGAATATCGCAGAAACACATGTGGAAATGTATAAATTAAAACAAGTAAACTAGACAGATGTCTGGATCAATTTCATTAATCCCTTAATTATTGAGGAAGAGCTATTCAATTGGAAAAAGCGTTAGTTAATAACCTAATCTGTTTAGGCTCAGTGCTCAGTCTATGTACTTCATATATTATTCATTCATTTTTCGATATCCACTCCATAAAATAGAATCAGATTTTTGGTGGGTATACCAGAAGTATCTTTTTTCAAGATTTCTTTGATTATTTATTTCAATATTCTCCAGCCTTCTATTCACCATGAATTTACTTAATAATATTGTTGCTCCCGTTCTTTCTGTTAGATTCACGTTGGCATTCAATTTAGCCAAAAACTGGGGTAGTGAAGTGAATGCTTAAAATTCAGCATGAATTTCAATTGCAAAAATATAGTCTAAACTTTTTTGGAAACTGTATTGTTGAAAACTAAATATTGTACGCCTTATAAAAGCAAGCGTGTGATTCACCGAATATCGGCGTACAAATATCATAAGCAATTAATGTGGGAAACAGATTGTATTTCGCAGAATAATATCCCATATGTTTCGACCATTTTTGGTAGTTCTCTTCAGAACCTTACTCAAATTTCTAAAAGATAACAAGCACAATTGGAATATTACAATCATTATCAGGAGTTTTTCACTATTTACATTATTGTGTTTACATTTGTTGTAATGATTTACCTTGCTGAGGACAAAAATTTTACACTATAAACCCTTTCTGCTGTCAAAATTGTAGTGGTACTTTCTATGGCGTAGTAATTGCAGATCTTTCGAATGCTTCTGATATGTTCTTTCATGTATTTTTCAATATTCCTTTAGAATAATAGAGTTGAAAAAATTTTCTTGCTATTGCTGATGAAGTTTTACATAGCGTTTGTTATTATAATGACAAAATTGAGTGGCTCTGTATCCGTCATGTCATAAACTAATGATACCAGCATAATTTTTTTCTTTTGAGAGTGAAGTTGGTTGGAACTGCGTCCTCTATAAATCTGTATATATGTCCATTTCTTGTTTAGTAAAGTTACATTCTTATCTTTCTACCCATTTTATAATAATTGCTTATTTTTCGGTTTTGTTTATACTTACCACAGCGATCTGGCCCATATTCAGAGACTATCCACTTCACCCTGGTTTAATAAACCCTCCCTCGGGTATATTCTGGATCGGAGCCTGAGTTTCTGCCTTTTGTGGAGAAGTCAATGTTCTTGTAACATTCTGCATCGAATGAACATCATGGGAATCGTCTGGTGGCCGAGGTTCTTGTAAGTTTTGATTCATCATCGTCACCTATCAGCTTAAAAATTGTTTCAATTATGTGGGGTTATCAAGTTTATCGAGCAAACGTATGATTTTATTTTTAGCAAAATGCTTGCCTCCACGTATCTTTCAACAACGGTCTTAGAACTAAATTTCGTGTTTCTAGTTCAAAAACTACTTGAAGAGTATTACTAATTGTTTCACGTTCTAATTCATACATTCTGCTCATTATTCGGTACCAGTTAATTTGTATACATGTTTTTTTTACGTAATAAATGCATGTAAATGATCTAGATTCGACTATGATCTGCTTAAATTCTTACTCATTGATATTGTTCATTGTTTCAATTAAATTGTTTTGAGTATGATTTGTGGGTTATCATTAAGTGATGCAGTCAGAATTTTCGTGATTAGCATGGAAGTGATATGTTACGTTTGAAAACGACAATTAACGTAAAATTTTTAATTGGGTCTTGACGGAGATAGAAAGAAGTGTCATCCAAAACCTTCAAATCTGTTTTGAAACTAGAGTGGCTATACGTCAACAGGAATTTGAGTGCACACCAAAAACAAAAATGAATCTCTAATGAATTGCAGCAAACTATGAATGTAATTATTTGAATTTACTTTCCGTTTATAACTTTACAATTTTATAATATTACTTGTAAACTTCCATAAAATTGGAAAACCACAGCAACAAAAACAATAAACTATCAGACATCGATCAACAATAAGCTACTGTCAAATGGTGTATCAACAATATGAATCAATAAATACAGTACTTACATTCCCACTGTGCACGCGACAATATCCTCGGATAAGTAATGGACAATCTGAAAGAAAAAAATATTGTCTTACAAATTGAAAGTTCAACTACGAGCGGTACTCATAGGTTTGTGTAGGCGTAAACAAAAAAATTACTGAGAATGCGCAAGAACGTGGAGCGTACACTTCAAAAATTATTGTGCAAAACTTCAGAAATCATCGAGCAGAATCCACAAATTGGTGCGCTTCACAAGTATTTTTCAGAATTTGATGACACATCATCATTTTTCCTCTCCGTTTACTTAACTCTATTTCAGCCCGGCGATTACCGAGACAGTCCACTAATTTTTAATTGTAATTTTTTTTCGGTGTAGGTGTGCCTACCATGTACTACAATATACAAAAATACGTCAAATCAGAGTATAGGACAATGACCGTGACTTTGTTTGGATAATCTGTGTACCCGTCTACGGCGTGATTAAAGTAATCCGTGACAATAACCATTGTACCTAGTACCAGTGTTTCGTGGCCTCGCGGTCCATCATCCAATGAAAAACCTCAAATTGATCACGTGGCCTAAATCTGACCAATAACAATTGAGGAACTGTAGTAACGTCCCTCATCCAATGGTATAGACTACTGAGGCATTTTCTGACAAGCGTAGAAAAACTTGTCGTCAACAGCGCGGCCGCCATTTTACGTTAGCCGATTACTCGCGCGGTGCGGAACCCCATCGACAGATCTTGGCAGATCGTATCCCGTGTAAATTTACAGTGGGTATCGTCTATAGGGCAATGTTTGCCATGACGTGATACCCACTTGTGCCGTATTATCATAATATTAATAAGAGGATTAAAGTGTTGGTGAATAAAGGTTTAACGATTTGTCGTTGTCGTCCGCGTCGATTTCGCGCGCCCATTAGAGAGACCAGGCAAGGGAGAGAGCGAGAGAGATAGATATAGAGAGTGGTTGAACGAGGGAGAAAGAGAGAGCGCGATATAGTGAGAGTGAGAGAGGTGGATGAGAAAAAAAGTGAGAGAGAGACCTCACAGAGGAGGAGATAGTTAAGATGGTGCCAGCGGACCTCGGGTGCGTTATCGTCGCTACTTACTGGTAGAGAGAAATAGCGGCGTGCGCCCAGCCAGTGTGACACGGTGTGTTGATCGGTGCGCGCGGTGTTATTCATTGTCGTCATAAGAAAGTTGTATTCGCGCCGTTTCATCAGTCCTGAGTACGAGCTGGGGGAAGAAAAAGGAAAGCCTGGATTTTTATTTCGTTTTTTCCACAAGTGGACTGGGAGAGTTTATTTTTTTAAAAATTTTACTGCCGCGATTGAAAATTTTGTCGCCTCCCCCCTCCCACCCCATCAATCACCCACCTCGCCCCCCCTAGCCACCTACCCCCCCTGCAAAAGGTGTTAGAATTTTTACTAGTATATGTGTATATGTGGGAGTGTTAGTGTTGATCTTGTAGAAGAGCCATCGCGTCGAAGCAGCGTTGCCCGCCGCCGAGATCATCGCGGCGTCACGAGCGCCCCGATCGGTGGCCAAAGAGCGGCTGTTGTAAGCGGCTAATCACACGCGCCCGAGTAAAACGTCGTCCTCGTAGGAACAAGTATTCAGCCTCGATTGTAGTTTGCCCACCACTGCTGCCTTCTTAACAAGTAGTTTTTATTGTGTTATGTGCAAACAAATTTATTATTAAACAACATCATTGTACTTGGATTTATTGTGTGATATTGAATTGTGTGATAGTGGCATCCTGAGATTTGCGCATTTTCGTCTACTAAGTTTTATCGTGAAAAAAAAAAAATCGTCAATTTTTTTTTTCTTTGTTGGACGTCTGTGTCAGTGCTGCAAACCAGCTGCAGATACTCAGCATCATTCAACAATTGCCTGAGGTTATTGCGGGGATATCGCCGAGGATACGGCATCCGCGAGCCACACATATTTGCTCCATAAATTTATCGAGGATGCCCGATGGCTGATGCCGCGGCAAAGCGTGTACGAGGACGCTCCGCGCGCCGCACTTGTTCACATCATTGTTATAACAAATCAAGTTATGAGAGTAATCCGGTGAGATATCAAGTACATCGTGTATCATCACCAAGTACATCTCATTACATTTATTATTCATCATTGTCGTCGCGGCGGCCCAAGGATTAAATTCCGGGATAAATAACAAGTAAATTGTGAGATATACAGCATCTCCAAGATTCATCTGAAATATGGCAGATCACCTAGTTGACGGGCCGCCTAATAAGCGCCCAAAACTGGGAGATGGTTTTCAGGGACCCTCGGATTCAGCGGGTAAGCCACATTATAGTTATAACGCATAGTTACATTTCATAACACCTTGAGACATTTTATTCATATTTTTTGCCCTCTCCCCCCCCCCCCCCCCCTCCCCGTGTTGTTTTTTCTTCATCAGTTTTTAGTGTATAGGAATTTGTGTGAGTTCTGTAAGTCCATCATCTATGACGCGGGCTAACCTATTCAGTTGCAATTACCTGTTTTACTTGAAAAATAACACGCATGATAGTGCTCCCTGATTTTTCATAAGCAGGTATTTGTGTGTTAGTAATTTTAGGGGGTTTATCGTTATACTGTGGGGTAATGGAGCGAGATAAATCAGTGGGCTTTAAATTTCTGACATGTCTTTCCATTTGACATTTCATAGAGCACGTGAAATGGCAGATTGATAGACCACGGGTAACTTACTTGGTAACATTTCTCGCTTTGTAAAATTTATTGTAAGTTACCCGTGATTTATGTCAAGTGAGAACAATCGACTCATTTTATTTGATTTCGAATTAAATTTTTGACGAAGAGTGACCGCGTTAGTCGAGTTTTAGGTTGTGAGGAAATCAACATGTGAAGTTTATCGAATGTATCTCACACATAACTTTTATTTAAATTCAAAACAATTGCGATCTGTATTTCTCCATTAGGATGTATCTTAAACCCCCCCCCCCCCCCCCAATCATCACATAGTTACTGTATTATAGATTTTGTAGCGCATGATGGATGTATACAGCATTTTGAAAGTTATTTAAACAAATATTACTGCTCGCATGAGCTACGCACTAACTGTTTATTCTTCTTCCAACTACATTTATCACCCAAGGCGCTACTTTAATCTCATTAACAACAAAAAAAAATTAATATATACATAATTATTATGTACAGATTTGTTTGAGATATCGAGTCAATGTATCAGACTTTTACCACTTAACCGAAACAGTATTTTTAATTGTATCAAAATAGTGTTCAGACACAATTTGATTGTGACAGTAATTCCAAAATGTCTCAGCAATTTGCACCTCATCATCAGAAAGTTCAATGTCATTATGAAAATTCAATGCAGAATATTGAAAAAAAAAATTAGAACTTGATTTTTAAATCGTAAAACTGTGATATATGTAGTGGATATGGCGCCTCTAATGATGCACCATGCTTATACAAACTACGGGGGAGGCAGTGGTAACTTACAACAAATGCAGGGCCCGCCGCAACAACTACACCTGCCACAACATCAGATGCAGCAGCATTGGAACAACAGTACTACCCAAAGAAGAAGTAAATATTAAATGACAAAAAAAAAGAAAAAGACAACAGCAAAATCATTGAGAAAGTTGCATTAAATCTTGAGAAAAAGCGCACTTTGAGCGCTATTTGTTAATTTTAAAAAAGTCACACGTCCTCCCATTATGTCACCGTTGTCATTTTTGTTCATCAGAAAATAGGATCAAAATGCTTTTTTAACGTCTTCACTGCATTGTGGGGAGTGACGAGATTTAAATTTAGTGATAATAAGGTATCCATTCAGATCAACTCATATCGGAAAATTGAACATCATTGATGATCAAGCAATTAACAGACATGCGGCAAACATACGCAGGGCTGAGATTTGTAAAGAAAAAAAATAATAATTATTCAGGTGTGGCTTACCAGAATCATGATGTTCCCTGTGTTATGTTTATTGTTAACACATAGGTATTCACAACAAAAACCCAAATTAAAGTGGCACTGATCGCAGGCAAGGTCTTGTAGTAAGTTACTTCGGCGCGTCCGCAAGATCATCTGCAAATTTTAGTTAAAATAAAATGATATATACAAACTGTAGATCTTTAATATCCTAGCAAAGTGTTTTTATCCCTCTATGTGTAGATTTGTAATTTTCCTGTCAATTACACGGCACGACGAAATGTAGACATTTATATATATTTTTACTTCATTGAACAATATCTATTTGTATAAAAAAATTGTTAATATTCACGTGTTTTTTTTAATTCGTCCCCGCGGCTAAAATCTCCTCTAGACCATAGAATTCGTCCAATTGTTTGATCTCTACGCATGACTCTTTACAGTTTGCATACCGTAGCTTGGCCGCTTTTTTTTTAATAGTTTAGCACGACTTTTGTATTCCAGAAATTCTAGTTGAAATGAGCAATTTTTGTTGCAAACCTAAGAAAATTTAATTGCCGTAGTTGTTGAGCTCCCTTAAGTTTTTGCTCGTGCGGTGTATGTCTCATGTCTTATTTATTTTTGGGTATTTGTTTGTCTATTCCTGTTGTTTTACCAGTAGATTCTGTAAATACGTATTCCTACATAACTAGTGTTTTAGTTAATTTTCGATAATGGAATCATTAGTGTCAATTATAATACCAAAATTAAAATTGTTATTCTGATGCATCAAATACACCCTTCTGCTATAAATATTATAATTATCCAAATAAAATTTATTTCAAGGCTTGAAATAGAGACTATAATTTATAAAACAAGAAGCTATGGTGACGGTACTAATCCTACCCTCATTAAATAACTAACGTAATATCGGTGTCTTTTGGTACATCATTAATTTATCCACAAAATGTAAAAGTCTCATCAAATTCATGGTATATATTTCATCATAAAAAAATAATGAAATTTCATTTGTTGTGTTGTTACTCTCGTAGATTACACAGATATGTTTGATATTGAAAATGATCTACCCGACGATCTACTATCATCGGGGTCCTGGGGTTCTGCAACAGAAAGCGCCAAACCACCAGCAACAGGTCCAGGACCCGGACAACAAAATGGAGCGCTTGACCCGGAACTCCGTCAGCATGTACAACAGCAACAATTGTCACATCACCTCATTCAGCAACAGGTAAAGGTCTCATTCGAAATTTTTATTTATTAACCTTAGACTGGTTTACCTTGTGTTGTCTTCTGTTTGAGTTATTTAGACAAATTCAATACAATAACTCAAAAGTACAATTTTTTATTTAGTTTTATTTTCAGTTTGAGGAACTATTGCAAATTTCTCAATACGATAATCAGGATAGTTTGTTGTTTCCTATCACAAGTTTGATACTATAAATCATAAATACGTTGTCACTCTCTTCTTCATGTTTAAGGTACTTTTTCAGGTGCCCCTCTATGAAGTGAGATTTGAGAAACTTCACAATGTTTCAACATCAACAAATTTAGATTATATATTTTGCGGCAGATGCTGACACGATTCTCTAAGTTCGAAGGCAGTTTTACACGACTTTTTTTTCAGATGTACAAAATCGAAAACTGGTGTATTGGTGATTGGAGTAGCAAAGTAGTCACACGCACTAAGTCTGTTTCACCCTGTCATAAGTTTTTTTATAAACATCTGAAAAGCTAAGAAAGATATTGAAATTAGCTCTAACACAAATTCCTAGATCTCATTTTGCTCTGCACAAAAGGTCTTTCTCGAAATGCAGTTATGGCGTTTCCATTTCGATAATTTGATGACAAGTGATGTGACAACTGACTTAACTCGATCGTCCACTTCGCTACTGAATATTTGATTATGTATATCTGAAAAACTAGCATGGAAAAGTGCATTTCAGTTTTGAAAATTGTTCTGTGTCATGTCCAAAAACAAATACTCAAAATTTCATGACTTGAAATTTGCGAAATTTCCTGTACATTTTTGTCTCAATACAACGCTGAAGAAGCAAGTTAAACAATAAAATGTTTTTTTCGTTGAGTTTAAATAATAAATTTTCTCATGGGATAATGAATTTATTTCATTTTTTTTTCTCTCAAAAATTTGAGTTTCATGCTTGAATAGTTATTGTAAATTTCCTCATAGGGTAACCAATCTAGGGTGACATTATAAATTGTGGTTATACAAAGACTAATAAGATTTTTCAATTTTTCTATTACAGGGCAACAAAAATTTAGTACCAAATTCATTGGTAATGACTGGTACTCTCACCAGTAAAAGTCCAAATATGCAATCGCCTCCAAATGTGTCAGTCTCTAAGGGAGTGGTGGATCAACAAATGGTTGTTAATCTGGGAAACTTGCCCAGTAGTATAGCAAGCTCATTAGCCAACAATCAGATGTCAATTGTCAATTCTATGGGCAATCTTCAATCGTCAATGAGCATGGCCGGCAGTAATTCAGCAATGTCTATGCCAGGTGGCATGAATGCTAATTTAGTAATGACGAGTAGTGCAACGGGGAATAATCCTATGGGTGGGATGGCCGGTGGTGGTCTCATTGTGGCAAACAGTTTGAATAAACAGCCCTTAAATACTGTAAGTAAAAATTTAGTTATCTTTGCTTTTGAATTGTAGCCTTAGCTGCGTTATGCTGTCGATTTTTTATACTTCGGAAACGATGCAGAATTGTCTACAAAAAATTGATTCATACTCAGAAACTATGAAATATCGTTACAAAAATTCAGGCATAAATCAGTAAATTAAAAAAAAATCTTAGATCGTAGATATTACTTCAGATTAGTCTCGTACTAAATTACAGTAAAATCGGTGGATGGATTTTTGAGAAATGAAACTTTGTATAGAAATTAGAACATCCACATCTTTACCTCGTTCTCCAGAAATATTCGTCTATTATTGGTCTAATTATTAGAGTAATTTTTTCTATTGAGTTTATACTCAATGTGGCGGACAATCACTGTTGTACGCGACCGTCATTAAAAGAAAAAAAAAATTGAACTCAAAATCTCGCATGATTCTGTAAATTAGTTCTGACATGGGCGCTTTTTGAGGTGTGCTCAATCAGTATTAGTTGTTGAGATATTGCTTTTTTAGCTGAATATATCGGTAAATATCTCACCACCTATATTTACGTTTTTTAATTACCCGGAAGCGGACGTTGAATCGAAAAAAAATATATACACCTTCTTCGTTGTAGCTTTTCAAAATATCGTGCCGGTTAACCACATCTAACAGCCTAGAACTCTTATTAAGAATTTTCGTAGTTTTTCTGCCTACAGAATTTAGCTGTCAATTCACTACGGGACTCCTATAAGACCTCTTACTGCAATCTTATAGGATTTTCTTATACTTGACAGGATGAAATAGAGTAATGTCTTTTTTCTTAGCATCATTTTTGCGGGTACGAAGATTTTCCCGAAGAAATGTTTAGATTGTGTGTGTGTGGTAAAACGTTTTCATCAACTCAGAGGTTATTAGGTTTGAACAAGATCGCTCTAGTATTTCCATCGTTACAAGCAATTTTAAATATTTATAACGCAGTATATAAGGAATGGTTACAGCTGGGGATAACTGTGTGAACGACAAAAACATATTCCACACGTCAAAATACGCATTTCATGTTGCATAATTTTCTTTCTAACGTGCATAATTAAGGCGTAATCATGAGTACAATGTGCCCATGCCGCTTAAGCGTTTGAATCTGGCGGGTGCGCATTTCGCCGCAAAAATCCTATGAAGCAACAAGTATAGCAAGAATTACAAATTGGACCCATTTTTTGTGTCCACCGTGAAGGAACCAACATAGTCGGCTGGCCAGTTCTCAAAGCAAAATTAGGCATAACATCCACTATCTCCATGAACTGGATCAAAAATAATTGAATCAATGTTCTACATTTATAGGTAACAATGATGAATCCAAACTCACAAGGAGTCCACCACCCTCAGGGTCCTCATGGTGTCAATCCGATGCAGAATGGTCCAGCAATATTAAATGCTCGTGCAGTGGCAATGCAGCAACAGCAGGCACAGGCGCAGGCCCAAGCTCAGGCTCAGGCACAAGCCCAAGCTCAGGCCCAGCAGCAAGCACATCTTGTGGGTCAACCGCGAGGTCAAAGTCCTCATCAGGGTGTGCACCAAGGTGGAATCGTTGGACCAGTACAAGGTGGACCGCGTATGCAGGCACCCCCTAACATGTCCAATATAGCCAACATGGGCCAGATGGGTGGTAACAGTCCCTACGGCTATGGTAAGTGCAAATCAAATCGCGGTTTATAACATGACGTTCAGAGACCCACATATTTTTATTATTGGAATGACAAGATAGTTCTCTACATCAGCAAGAAAACTACGATTCCATCTTTTATCCTCCAACTAAGCCAATTTTTCAATAACACGAAAATCTTATGCAGAGACAGAAAATGATGGAGCCAATTTCTTTTTACTACCGTCAAAGACAAACCAGTCGCAATACTATAAGTATCAGCTGATTGACATTCTTATACCCGTTGGGTCTGATCTCTTGTTTTTTATGTAACGATTATCATTTTTTTTGGTTCGATGACTTCTTTAAAATTATTTCATCCAATAATTGAATCAATAAAATAAGCATCTGAGATCAAATGTGGTATATTATTCCATTCTTTGAATATCAGCCAAATTTTCTCTAGAGTTGTAGAATTTTGTGAAAAATACTGTAGAATCATTCAGAACAAATCCTACATTGCTCTTCGCGGTAAGACAATAAACAATAAGAATAATATTCAGAACGAAATGAACTAGTAATCAAGATATTCCAAATTCCCGGGCTTGTTATCGCCAAAATACCTTAGATATGAGACCCAACTTCGATTATTCAATACGTCGAAATAACATCTTAGAAATTTTCCTACTCTTTGGATGAAGTATTCCAATTCTATATTTTCGGGACTCCATGGCCGACACATGTGCAATTTTTCTGCCAGCAGAAAACAGCGCAGTTTTTTTATTCTAAACTTTCATTATATCCCTAATGACTCATATGTGAATCTGATTTTCGTAGTTACTCCCCTACAACGTGGCGTTGGGAACCTAGCTTCAATGCAGGGTAGATTCAGTGCCCCAGGTGGTCCAATTGGTGCTGGCAATGTAATTGGTGGTCAAGAGGGTGGAATGGCCCAACAGGCTCAACCTCCCGCCCCTAGTCCAGCTCAGCCTCAATCAGGTGCCCCAACTGGCGGTCAACCAGGTCCTCAACAAGCCACACAAGGACAATTGTCCGGTGGTAGTACCCAGTCAGGTAAGTCATGACTTTAAATTTCCACTATAACCATGTAAGGCCCAAAAAAAAAACCAAAAAAGAATTCTTAATGGCACGTAACTCAGGTACATCATCATCCACTGCCGATCCAGAGCATCGAAAACTCATTCAACAACAATTGGTTCTATTACTTCACGCACACAAGTGCCAGATCAGAGAGCGTCAGTCGAATGGTGAAACATGGAGATGTACATTGCCCCATTGCAAAACTATGAAGAATGTATTAAATCACATGACAACGTGTAATGATGGTAAAGAGTGTCAAGTCCCCCATTGCAGTTCATCCAGACAAATAATAACACATTGGAGACAGTGCCAGAGAAGTGATTGTCCAGTGTGTTTACCCCTGAAACAGGCTGATAAGAATAAAGCAACTACAGCTGCTAATAATCGCGCAGCAGCAGTAGCAGCAGCGGCTAATCAGCAACAAAATAATCAACAGCAAGAGCAACAGCAAACCCAACAATCTCAGCAACAGCAACAACAGCCACAGCAGCAGCCACAACAACAGCCAAATCCCAGTCCATCAGATATGAGAAGAGCCTATGACGCACTTGGGATGGCGTGTCCTACGACGACGCCTGGTATAATACCAGGCCAAGGAGCAGGTCGTGGTGTACGAATGCCAGGACCTGGAATGACTGGTCCAACTGGAACTATGACAACGGGAGTAAGACTCTCCCAGCTTCCGCAACAAAATCCACCAGGTCAATCAATAATTGGTAGTAATCAACAAGTGGTCGCACCAAATGTATCACTTACATTGAGCTCAGATCCTACTACAGTATCTTCAGTAGCTGGCAATAATCAGCCTGTTACAACAACAGGACAAACTGGTGCAGCAGCTGCTGCTGCAGCCAATATTCAACAATCTGTCAATAGTATGCAACAATTATTTGGATTAAATGATTCTGGACAACCAGCATTGTTAAACGAAAACCGATTATCGAATCTTCAATTACCAGGTGGACTGCAGCCCAATCAGGTAACAGCAACGCCTGTACAGGGGACCAAAGAGTGGCATCAGTCAGTTACTCCAGATCTCAGGAATCATCTTGTGCATAAACTTGTACAAGCAATATTTCCAACCCCCGATCCACAGGCAATGCTGGACAAGAGATTATTCAATCTTGTGGCTTATGCGAGAAAAGTCGAGGGGGATATGTATGAAATGGCGAATTCAAGGTCAGAGTACTACCACCTGTTGGCAGAGAAAATTTATAAAATTCAGAAAGAGTTGGAAGAGAAGAGACAGAAACGTAAAGAGCAAGCATTGGCCCAAGCACAACATCAGCCGGCACAACAAAATTTTGCTGATCAAAAATTAAAGCCATGTGTATTGCCAGCAGTAAGTACAGCTGCACCACCAGGACCAAGAGCCGTACCACCTAATCTTCGAAGTCATTCACCAGGTATGGGACAGCTCGGTACATTACCACCGGGTATGACATTGGGGCAGCATAGAATGGCATTCAATCAACCGCCTCAATCTCAAGCGCAATCCCAGCAAAATCAGTCCCAATTACAGCAACAGCAATCCAGTATGCTTGTGGGACCACCAGGACCAAGTCCAAATGGCCAACCAACGCCCAATCCCAACCTAGTGTCGAATCCCGGTCTTGTTCCATTTGGCCAACAACAAATGTCCCAGGGCAATTTAACAACAACAACAGCCTCAGCAACCACTAGTCAATTTCCAACGTCCAATGGGACAGCAGGCCTTCCAAATACCTCACCCGTTCAAAATCAGCATCAATTTTCCGAGATGATGAAGGCAACATTGCAGGCCCGTCAGGCGCAGGCGCAGGCACAAACACAAGCTTCTCAACAATCAACAAATGCCCAAACACCAAATACCAATATACCATCAATTCCCCAAGCACCATCGCCATTCAGCAGTATGCAACAGCAGAATAATCAGCAAACAAATCAGCAATTTGCTAACACACGGCCATTATCAGCATCGACACCAAGTGATAATGGTATTTCTGTAGCAACACCACAGACTATACCACCACCAGCATCTAGTGGACCAAGTCCTGGGCCTGCACCAACGACAAACGGGCCTCAATCAGTTACTTCCACACCCACAACACCATTGGTGTCGTCTTTGATGACACCCAATCAAACAGGCCCTTCGTCAAGTCAAACACCACCACATCCAGGGACAACACCATCTCCGGGAGGCCTTGCTAGTCTTGGTAAAGGTATGACATCTCAAGAACGAGCTGCATTAAATGCTGGTAGGAGTTCATCTATGTCTTCGCAAATGGCAGCTATCACAGCAGCACTTGATCGTGATAATTCACCAAGTCCACCGACTAATAATAATAAGGGCAAGGGTCTTGATTCAATTAAGGAGGAAAATATTAAGATGGAAATTAAGCAGGAGGATTGCTCGGAGAATCATAGGATAGATGGGGGTAAAAATGTAAATAATGATGTTACGATTAAGACGGAAATTAAGACGGAGCCTATGGAAGAAACGAGTGGTGATGGGGCGATTAAGGAGGAGCCTGTTGGTATTAAAGAAGAGCCCAGAACACCTATGTCTGTTACTGACACATCTACGTCGGATATTAAGCCCGTTGTACCTGTACCCATTGAGCCCAGTGGGACTTCCACTGATAAAAGACGTTTGTGCTTGTTTAAGCCTGATGAATTGCGACAAGCTTTAATGCCAACTCTTGAGAAATTGTATAGGCAAGATCCGGAGTCGATACCCTTTAGACAACCCGTGGATCCACAGACACTTGGTATTCCAGATTACTTTGATATCGTTAAGAAACCTATGGATCTGTCGACAATCAAGAGGAAACTCGATACGGGACAGTATAGTGATCCCTGGGAGTATGTTGATGACGTTTGGCTCATGTTCGATAATGCTTGGCTGTATAATCGGAAGACTTCACGCGTTTACAAGTATTGTACTAAGGTACGTTATTTACCAATTTAACCGTTATTTCCTGTTTCTTTTCTATGGCCAGAGGTACTTCCAAAATGTCTCATCAAGGATGTCATGGCAATTTGAAAATTTTGGAAATATAAAAAAATAGGAATGTTGGAATAATGATAAAACATTTTGGCTTTTCGGAAATCGAAAAAACTTTGCAGAATAAATGGAATTGAAAAAAAAAAAAAAATTCCAAACTTCTTAGGAGTTTGAGGAATACGAAGAACTTTCAAACTATTTTTTTCCTGAATTAAAAAAATCAGGAATTTCAAAAACGAGAACTTGCGATAGGTCGAACTTATAAAAATTTGTAAGATATCAAAAATTAGAGAAAGATTAATAATATATAAAATTTCAGAAATATTCTTTAAATAATATTTAATTCGATATTGTATGTGAAACTTTTGTCACATGAATTTGTATATTTTTTCTGTTAATCACACAACCCTTATGTTGTTGTTTATATGGTTACGAAATATCCATTACATCCTTGGGATGGACGAGTTGAAAAAAATTTGGCTGATATTATTTGCAAGTTTTTTGAGCCGCTAGATTTGAAGTATGGGTCAACAAGAATTCACAAAGAAGCAGCAAAATTTTGGATTTTTGCTTGAAAATCTTGAGACTTGCTTAGTAGCCTCCGAGAATGAGAATGGTTTCCAACTATAACGAAATTTTTCTCAATTTCTCTCTTGACGAGTTTATTACGGAAGTATCTCAAGGCAATATTCTTCCTAATATTACAAGTTTCTGGCTGATCTGAAAATTGTTCAACTGACTCCTGATACATCTACGGAAGCAGGAACAATACACACTTACACCCATCGGGTTCGCCCCATGCGCGTAAGTGTTTAGGCCATTTATTTTTTATTTCTAATATTCACTATTCTCTTATATTTTATTTCTTATACATTCTCATAAGTATCAAGTCTGTTGAACTTTCCCAGAACGGCCGAAAACTTCCGCAATTTTGGTGCCCACTCTGGTGTAAGCCCAATATGCATGATTCAGTTCTTTCACTTCACAGAAAAAAATTGAAATTCATTTTTGAAAGATTCCAAGCATGTAAATTTTTTATTGTTTTCAATTGACAAATTCCTAAAAGATTGAAAATGATCAACAGAATTTCAATATCAAAATTTCAATAGAAGTTTCACTTCTGTCACGTAATTCTCTGTCCTCATTTTTCATTTTAAAATACTCATTAAATTCTCGTGTTTGTTTTTAATTCAATTATGATGGAGGTTGTTGTTTGTTTTTGCAACAGCTATCGGAAGTTTTCGAGACGGAGATCGATCCTGTGATGCAGGCACTCGGGTACTGCTGCGGAAGGAAGTATACGTTCAATCCTCAGGTGCTTTGTTGCTATGGAAAGCAGCTTTGCACGATACCGAGGGATGCCAAGTATTACTCTTACAAGAATAGGTCAGTTGAATCTTCGTTGATATTATGCACTTGAAAAAATTGTGTAGTTGTGGAAGTCAAATAATGCATTTAATCAAAAAAGAAAGAACATTTGCTAAAAGAAGCTGTCAACTAACATGTTTATTTTATTATTATTTTTTTTTTACTAAGGGATGATTATTATGAGTTTTCAACTTTTCTTTGTATGTTCGAATTCGATCAGGATTGATCGATTGATAATCTCAATCAGAAGTTCAACCTTGATCATGTATAAAACCATGAGCTGATGCAGCAATATCATTGGTTATTGTGCGGTTCACCTTCCGACCCTGAGAAGTAAAGAAATACCTAGTATAACTAGTATCCGCAGTTGTAACAAATACAAAATTGAATAAGACATAAAGAATAAGTTCTCATAAACGAATCAGAAGATCTGCTATACAGGAAGGAACTTTACGGACCTTAGTAAATGATTGTCATTTCAAACCTTTTTCTTTCGACTAAAACAAGTTATATATCTTACAAATTGAATACACTTAATTATTTTCAATGGGTCTGGAGGCCAAATGAGCAATAATGTTTTTCTACTCCAATTCATAGAATTTTTATATATTTGATGCAGTTGGAATATGTGAGAGACGTTATGCAAGTATTGCGCGAATTTTGAAAATATTCGTTGTTGCAAATTTTTTTCACGTGCCTTTCTTATATGTTAAAACTCGCAAAGAATAGTTCAGTTCCCTGTATTTTGAGGCAGATTTTAATATGGTTTACAATGCTCAGATTAACAATTATTAGCTGCTTTTTTTTTTCAATTGGACCCAAAAAAAGAAAATGGGGAGCTTGTATGCAGCCCAAATTCCCGAAGTAACCCCAGTAACAGATTCATCACACATATCAAGTACTCCTCCATCTGAAATTCATGGCATAGTCTTTCCTCAATATTTACAAATAAATAATAGAAAATTCGCTAATTTCAACCAGCAAATCCGCTGTTCGTGACGTTACAAGACCCACGCCGGCGTGTCTGTACAGTCTTTTGGATGCGTTCACTCAAGTCATGTTAAAGACGCTCTGTGATTGGCTATCTCGGGAAGACGCACTTTCTTGACGCCACAGCTGTTCTCAGGTGGTTTGAAAAACAGTCGTTTAGAATATTCAATAGTTAAGAAAAACATCCAAGAAAATTGTTTACCCGCATTTTTCTTTATTGTAGGCTATATACTTCGGAAAAATAACAAAAACATGCAAGTTTCTTATTTTCTAATGAATAGTAAAATTTTCTAGATAGGAGTAGAATTCAAAAGAAAGTAGTTCCTTATTATACTCCATATTATGAAATTTATTCTAAATAAATATTGCCATATCCTGAAACTTACGAGGGGCTGGGTACTAATGGACGGTGGAACTGTGGCTCTAATTCGTTGTACTGTCAATATGTAAAAACAATATTCGAATATTCTGGGATTCTGAAAACTCATAATAGTTCCTCTCAAATAAATCATCAGTTGAATTGTGTCGGGTGACATTGTATGATATATTTCGTTAAAGACTTCATGTGAATTTCTGCTAAAATGGCTCATATAATGTTAAGATCAGGTTGCATGATTACAATCCGTATAGATTATGACATAACAATACGGATTTCGCGAAACACTTCATATCGCTTTCTGACGTAATATCTCCTAATATGTCAAGATCATAAAATGACCTGAAACCTCGTATCTAGATACAGTAAGACCCCTCTAACTTTGACATTACAAGGAGATATAAAAGTAAATTTATCTCGGGAATGAGCCGATTTGGAGAAAGATGGCAAAATACTTTTTCGTCGATCGTTAACTTTTTTACAAAAAATGTCTTATGATATTGTGACGTAACAATTCATCCATATCACTCAATTATTTAGAACTAATCAAATCAAATCTATCTTCTAATTCACAGCGAGATTTTGTGCCACAAAACCACATGAAATGATCACACATTACGACACAATATCGAATTGTGATAATTGCTGCCAATCTATATATTATGACACAATATGATCAATTCTGTTGAATTGGCAGCAATGATCACAATTCGATATTTTATTAAATATCAAATTTGATAGTCTCCGCATATTTTTCTTAACAGAATCTATCGTTGCATATCATCTGCGATGTAGATTTGTAAAAAAAAAAAACGAAATTTGCCATTTTACGTGATTTTACGCTTTTGATGTAATGAGGTGATTTGTCAGAAAATGCCACGAAATATATATATTATATAAATTTGTCAAACTCTGCTATATAAGTCATTTTTAGTCATTATGTTTCACTTCTTGAATTTCTCTTCACAATATGACTCGTTGATTTCCCCGAGGGATGCATCAAAACTTTGTCAAACTTCACTGCATAGTTTGCATATCCTCGAATGTGCTCATAACACCGTCAGCATTAGAAAGTAATACACCCTTTTCATCTGTTTGTTTACCATTTGACACGATTTAATTAGTCCATTTTTCGTAATTTATTACGTTGCGCAGTCGGATGAATGTTAGTCTCTAATGCATAGAAATTAACACCCCCCAACTGCGCAATAATAATAACAGGCTAATTAACCTTTTTCAGTAAAATACTGTTTAAGGTCAGTCCCCTCATTGACACTCATCAATATTTTACATATTTTTATCACTGCTTTTTCGTTGTAATCTAACATTTGCACATATTCTTCTTTATATGTTACCTCCATTCTGAACGTGGATAACGCACAAACATACTATCCTCGTTTGTCGCTTGGCCCCTGACGTTCCCTGGTTCCCTGCTTATTCCAAATTTATCACGGATTTAAAAACCAAAATTTAAATCAAAATTTGGGAATTTGGATCATTTGGAAATTCACTGACATCACGGGTTCGATTTGACCATCCATTGGACAAAAAAAATCAATCAAAATCACCACACGGACTGGACATGGTCATTAACACAATAAAAAAAATGATTAATTATGTTGGAAAAATTAGTATAATGGGGTATGGTTCTAATTCCGACAGATACACCTTCTGTCAAAAATGTTTCAACGACATTCCTGGTGACACTGTGACGTTGGGCGAAGATCCGACACAGCCGCAAACGTAAGTCTATTTATTTATGATATCTATGATTTTGTTTTAACATTTTTGGGCATCATGAACTATTATTTATAAATATTATTGTCCGCAGACAAATCAAGAAGGAACAGTTCTCTGAGATGAAAAACGATCACTTGGAATTGGAGCCCTTCGTTCATTGTGTTGATTGTGGAAGAAAAGTTCACCAAATTTGCGTACTTCATTTGGAGCACATATGGCCTCAAGGGTGAGAAATATTATTTAAATAAATATATTACCGTAAATTATTATTATTACTACTACTACTACTACTACTACTACTACTACTGTTATTATTATTATTATTATTATTATTATTATTATTATTATTATTATTATTAGCTATTATTATTATTAGCTATTATGCTTTATATATGCTTTTATTTTTGTTCCAATCGGCATTTCAAGAATAATTGTGCGTATTTCAACATTGATTAATATTTTAAGACAGCCCAAATTAAGGACGTGCCTGTGTGTTGTATTGTCTGTATTAAAAACGGACACAACACATTATATTTGTCATCAAACTCGTAATTTTTCGACTGTTTTTCTACATGAACAATGTATATTGTGCAGCGTTTTAAATACACTAACTACTTTCCATTAGGTACATTCGACGATGTATAAAATAGAAATGGAAGGTTTTACAAAAAACAAAAATAATGATAGATTATTTGAACGTTTTGCCATTACGTTAAATATGTTTTCTTCTATTTTCAGATTTACCTGTGATAATTGTCTCAAGAAGAAAGGCCAAAAGCGCAAAGAGCATAAGTTTAGTGCCAAACGTTTACCAGTAACAAAATTAGGCACTTACATCGAGACACGAGTGAATAATTTCTTGAAGAAAAAAGAAGCGCGTGCTGGTGAAGTTGCAATACGTGTTGTTGCATCAAGTGACAAAATGGTAGAAGTTAAGCCGGGTATGAGGGGCAGATTTGTGGAGAATAAAGACATGCCTGGAGAGTTTCCGTACAGAGCGAAAGCGCTATTTGCATTTGAGGATATTGATGGAACGGATGTATGTTTCTTTGGTATGCATGTACAAGAATATGGTAGCGAATGTGCAGCGCCTAATACAAGGCGAGTGTACATTGCGTATCTAGATTCCGTACATTTCTTCTACCCAAGAAATTGTCGAACAGCTGTTTATCATGAAATTTTACTTGGTTACCTCGATTACACGAAGCAACTTGGGTGAGTTTTTTTCTTCATGTGTTTGTTATTTATATTGTCATTTTTTGATGTTCACGTTAAAAGGGCCTAATTGGTCGGTATTGGATTGTGTATAGCCCGGTAATTTTAATTGGATTTCTCATACTTAGAAAAAAAAAGAAAAGAAAAAAAGTCTCATTAGGATTGTTAAAAACGGGAAACGTGACGAGAAAAATGAGATCTCGGAAAGAAGTGCGACCAATTGGGCCTTTTTAATATGAACTGTGACCTTTTATTAAATTTTGATTAGCTTTTTACGTATGGCGATACCACAAATGATGAAAGAAATATATTGTTACTAATGAAAAATTAAGGAAATTTTTAAACCTTTTTCTCTATTTGGGAAATGAGTCGATTGATAATAACGGTGGCGAATGTAAATCGAGAAGTCATTTGTGTGACCTCTGTGGATGACACTCAATCTACCTACTAGTTGTTTTTTCAAGATTATCTTTAAATGAGAATTGTTTTTATTCAGAATATTCCTGTCATTTGACAATATCGCCTCAACGTTTCTAAAATTGGGCAGAGAATTGTCATTGAATTATTTGTAATTTGTCAATTATTCTTATCTAGATTTACCATGGCTCATATCTGGGCGTGCCCACCATCCGAGGGCGATGACTACATTTTTCACTGCCATCCGCCAGACCAAAAAATCCCAAAACCCAAGAGACTGCAGGAGTGGTATAAAAATATGCTGCAGAAGGGAGAAAAGGAGAGGATAGTCATTGATTACAAGGTAAATGAGTCATACACGTGAATAGTAATAGACATTAGCCCCTGTGTTATCCATTCATGAAATTTTATGAGTGGTTGTCAAAAGGGGCTTACATTAACTCCAGTCGAAAGCTAATGTTCGATATTTTCTATGAGTTTTGAGCATAGGATTGTCTGGATACAGTTTTATTTGATGAGAATATGAGAACATTAAATTTTGCAAATATGGTACATCGCAACTGCTGTTCATTCCCGCGTAATTGAATTCAATTTGGTTTTTTTTTATGATAAAAATCGCAATTCCAATTACGCGATAATAATGATAGGTTAATTAATCTTCTTCAGTTTGAAATACTGATGAAGGTCAGTCCCCTGAGCAACATTTATATATTTATCATCATAATTGATGAATCATTAATTAAGATAACATTCAATTGTTCCAATTTCATCCATTTTTCTGCACTATTGGATGGACGTTAATTCTTTTGCAATCTGCAACAATTGATATCCCAAGTGTGCAATAGTTAATGACAGGTTAATTACCCTTTTTTGGTGTAAAAATGCCGATTAAGGTTAGTCCCCTGAACAACACGTATAGATCTATTACATGGGATATCCTTTCTCATAAATGCTGGAAAAGTAAATTAAATTTTATGAAAAAACTTACCAACTTTATACCAATTCACTAACGATCTCGCACATGGTGCATATTTTCTTATATTCAATGAACGATAGAGGATATATCCACGCACTTGGTTTTATGTTAATTTTCCAATCAACCGAAATTAGCCCCACCAGTGCGTTATAGTAAAGGACAGAAAAATTAGCCTTTTTTGGTGGAAGATACTGATCAAGGTCAGTCCTCTGAGCTACAATACTATATCAATCGACTCGATACATAGCCCAGTTCTTGAGGAATATCTCGGAATTTAAGAGAGGCTTCGAAGTTTATCGTTATAACTAGCGTTATAAAACATCTACTACCTTTTCTATATTCAATGAATCGCGAACATATTATAGACGCATTTGAATTTATGCTGCTTATTGCATTTCGTAAAAACGGCCTCACAAGTGCGTTATAGCAAGTGACAGAAAAATTAGCCTTTTTTGGTCAAGAATACTGATTAAGGTCAGTCCTCTGAACTACACTATTATATCAATCGATTTCATATATAACTGAGTTTTTGACCAATATATCGGAATCTAAGACAGGCACTGAAATTTTTATAAATACTTTCTGATAGAGTTGAGTGAACTCTGCGCAAAAGTCTATGTGACAATTCCAGTACCTCTCTTAGATGCTGCGCTATTTCGTGAAAACTCCGCCAAACATGAAATTCATTTGATACCAGATAATATATTTTTTCATATTTACGGATCTAGTGAAAATGTAAACTATTTTCAACGCACTTGTATTTATGTTGATTTTTTTGCATTATGCAAAATTAGCCTCGCAAGTGCGTTATAGTAAACGACAGAAAAATTAGCCTTTTTTGGTAAAAATACTGATCAAGGTCAGTCCTCTGAGCAACACTGATGCCAATCGACCAGTGTTTAGCTGATCTTTTGCAGGATATCTAAAATCTAAGAAGGGCGGTTACTGTTCAGGAACTTGTTTGTATAGAGCTAAGTGAGCTATGCAAAAAAGTTCACATAAAAATTCGAGTACCTCTCTTAGATGCTAAGATATTTTCGAAAAACTGATATTATTCCTGATATAGAACATGCAATATCTATTCTTATGTCTTCTGAATAAGCAAAGATGTGCTATATTATCCACGCGCTGGTTTTTATGTTAATTTTCTAATCAATTGAAATTGGCCGCACCAGAGCGTTATAGTAAACGGCAGGAAAATTAGCCTTTTTCGGTCAAAAATACGGATTAAGGTCAGTCCCCTGGACAACATGCATTTATATTATAAGTAGATATCTATTTATCGAAGTGATCGATCAATGCAGCAAACTCAGTCTATGCAATGTACCATTTTTGTAATATCCGGTGTTTCATGCGCAGTTGGATTTGCGTCAATTTTTCATGTCATTCTAAAAAATTGATACTCCAATTGCGCTAAAGCAAAGGAAGGATAATTAACCTTTTTCAGTTAAATACTGATAAAGGTCAGTCCCCTGAACGACAATTATTGAGATTTATTGTCAAGTTAACCTTTATATGATACCAAATTTACTATCTTTACTAACATAAATTTCGAACGTTTTTGCTTGCAGGACATCCTCAAACAAGCAATGGAAGATAAGCTTTCATCTGCCGCGGACCTCCCCTATTTCGAGGGTGATTTTTGGCCCAACGTATTAGAAGAGAGTATCAAGGAGCTCGACCAGGAGGAAGAGGAGAAGAGAAAGCAGGCTGAAGCTGCCGAGGCAGCAGCTGCTGCCAGCGCTATATTCTCAATGACTGACGACGCTGAAACTGGCCCAGATGGCAAGAAGAAGGGTCAGAAAAAGGCGAAAAAATCCAATAAGTCCAAAGCTAATCAGCGTAAAAATAGTAAAAAGTCTAATACACCACAGACTGGTAATGACCTATCAGCGAAGATATTCGCTACAATGGAGAAGCATAAAGAGGTATTTTTTGTAATCAGGTTACACAGCGCACAGAGTGCTGCTAGTTTAGCACCAATCCAGGATCCTGATCCAGTATTAAACTGCGATTTAATGGATGGTCGTGATGCCTTTCTAACAATGGCAAGAGAAAGACACTATGAATTTTCCTCGTTAAGGCGTGCAAAATTCAGTTCAATGTCTATGTTATATGAGTTACATAATCAGGGACAGGATAAATTTGTATACACCTGTAATAATTGCAAGAGCCATGTGGAAACAAGGTACCACTGTACTGTCTGTGATGACTTTGATCTCTGTATTAGTTGTAAAGCAAAAGACGGACATTCACATCCAATGGATAAACTTGGATTGGATCTTGACGACGGTTCATCACCAGCAGATGCTAAACAAACAAATCCACAGGAAGCTAGAAAATTATCAATTCAACGTTGTATACAGTCCTTGGTGCATGCTTGTCAATGCAGAGATGCCAATTGTAGATTACCAAGTTGTCAAAGGATGAAGAGAGTAGTGCAGCATACGAAAGTTTGTAAAAGAAAAACAAATGGTGGGTGTCCAATTTGCAAACAACTCATTGCCTTGTGTTGTTATCATGCGAAACACTGCCAAGAGACCAAGTGTCTTGTACCATTCTGTTCGAATATCAAGCACAAATTGAAACAACAACAGCTACAGCAGAGATTACAACAGGCTCAATTATTGAGACGACGAATGGCTGTTATGAATACAAGGCCAACAGGTCCTGTTAGTGCTGCACAGCCAGGACAACCAAGTACCTCAAATGTTGCACTGACCACTGGTGCTGCAATGAAACCTGGTGTTAGCCCAACAAATTTGTCCTCACCTCATCAACCTGGAATTGGTCTAAAGCCTACAACACAAACACCACCAGCCCATGTATTACAAGTGGTAAAACAGGTTCAAGAAGAGGCTGCAAGACAACAAGCACCTCATGTGGGTTATGGCAAAGTGACACCCGGTGCTGGTGTAGGCGTTGGTGTGGGGGTTGGTGTAAATGCACAAGGTGGTGGTGTGATGCCTCCACCCCAGATGCAGAGGCCAATGCCTGGAGCCCTTCCCAATGCTGGTGGTACCCACCTGATTTCCATGGACCAATGGACACCTAGGTACGGACCGAATGCAGTGATGCAGCAAAATCCTGGTTTGAGACAACAGGCACCTCAACAACTGATGCAACAGCAGGGTCATCAAGTGCAACCGGGTATGGGTATGGGTGGGCAGATACCAAGGCAAACTGGTGTCATCGGTGGTCCGGTAGGTCAAGTACCCCAGAATCAAGTGGGCCCTGCCAATAAACAAGCTCTGCAGCAACTGATGGCAACACTCAGGAGTCCAAGTACACCAGAACAACAGGGTCAAATTCTCCAAATACTTAAGAGTAATCCACCACTGATGGCGGCGTTTATAAAGCAACGACAACAGCAAAGTGGACAACATGGTGGTGGAGTTGGTCCTCTTGGTCAAAATCAGCCTCAACAACAGCAGAATACTGCTGGTCTGCAGCATATGATGTCACAACAACAACAACAACATCCTCAGCAACATCAGCAGGGTAGAATGCAAATACAAGGAATGTTGAATACCCAGCAGCAGGGCCAGCAGGGTCAACCACAGGGGCAATTGGTGGGTTCCCATGGCGGACAAAATGTACCACAGCCTTGGTATCAGCAGCAAATGCTTGTAATGAAGCAGAGACAGCAGCAGCAACAGCAGCAACAACAGCAGCAACAACAACAGCAGCAACAACAGCAACAGCAGCATCAGCAACAGCAGGTACAACAGCCTCAACAGGGCCAATCACAGGCGCAACAATTCACACAACCACCGGCGCCTCCTTATGGACAACAGAGACCTATAAGGCCGTCTCATCTGGGCTATGGTGGTTTTACCGATCAGGGATATGGACAACCTAGCCTAAAACCAACACCACCACCCGTCCCATCGCCCCAGGGTGTTATGGGACCACCTGGTATTTCAGTACAACAGCAATTGATGCAATCAGTAAGATCACCACCCCCCATACGCTCACCCCAACCTAATCCATCACCAAGACCAGTACAATCACCAAGAAATCAACCTGTACCATCACCAAGATCTGGCCCAGTACCTTCACCACATCATCATCCTGGCCATGGTACACCAACACATTCACCTGCTCATGAACTTGGTGGACCTAGTGAAATGATGCTTTCACAATTGGGCGGTGGTACACAACCCACTGGACATCCAGCCACAATGCCACATCATCCATCACCAGCGCCACCTACAACAAGTGGAGCTGATGCTAGTGATGTTACACCAATGACACCGCAGGATCAATTGTCAAAATTCGTTGAGGGCTTGTAGTGACTGTTATCGGTATGACCGGTTTTAAGTGATAATCAACGAACAAATCACGATACTGGTAAACACCATGTGCTGTGACATTCAAAATGGGGGGATTTTATGTGAAAGAGATTTACGAACAATATGCGCACAATTACCTTTTTTTTTAACTATTAAATTATTGGTCCCTTGTGCGCGAATATTTATAATCTCGTCATTGACCCCCCCGTCTGTACATTTGTACACTACTTACTTATTACTTTTTATTTAAAGATAAAAAAAGAATAATAAAAAACGAAGGGAACTTTTTAAACGTAATGATCGCTGAGAGGACGCACTTATGTGTGCCAAGACTGTGTTAATTCCTTTCGCGATGATAATTTCCGAGCCAAGAGTCCATGCACGTTATTAAATACAATTGCCCCCCCCCCCCCCCCCCACAAGCCCGGTGATACAACTTTGACTTGAAAAGAACATGTGTATTGACCGGCGTGATGTAATTAAAATAAATTGCGAGATAAACTAAAAAAACTGGCAGTATTGGAGTTCCTGTTGTTGAATCAACGGAGCTCGAGGTGTTGGTGAGAAATTGTGTGGCTGCTTTATTTAATTATTTTTTTTTTTTTGCAAGAACTGAATAGAGAAGAAAAATGGACTAATAAAAATTTTTAACACAAAATGAGACTATCTCACCAACTACCCCCTCCCTCTCTAACTCCATGAATCTCCCTGTTGCTACTGTCTGTTTTCATCCCTGAAGAATCATTCACCCGAAGATAATGGAAATAAAAAGTAAACAAAATTAAAATTAAACAAAATATAAACAAAGTTCCTCGCTACCGCTTGGTTGCGGAATCGAGCGAAATCGTACAAATGTGTTGTGTATACTTAACGTTAATTAATATTAAACAAAACAAAGAAAAGATATAGTATAAATAATGATATGGTGAGGCGATTAAAAAAATGGAATGTTTGATTTTTTTGGACACTATCCACTAACCAGATCATCTCTGTGACACTAATATATATATGCATCCATATGAAACGTTCAAGATAAAGCGTTTGTATATATACATATGACAATGTGTAAGAGAATGGTTGTTGCGTACATCGACTAATACCCAAATTTTTAAGATGCGTCTAGAGCCGTTTTGTTTTGTTTTGTTTTGTTTTTTTTTTTGTAAACACACGAAGAATAGAAGCACATGTTTTCTTTTGTGATTTCCATGAGATGCTGACGAATATGTATTTTATGTCACTGCAGTTGACTATCGCATGGGCCCTAATGATTGCTGTAAAATTAGAATTTTTTATAAAATTCCCAATGATTTTAACCCAACTAAGGTGTACGAAGACGCCCAACTATAACGTTATCCTGATCAATTGTTTTCCACCTATTTAAATATAACTTGGTAACGTTACAGGCGCTCATGCGATATGTGATTACTCAGTAATTTATATAAAGATGAAATGAATTTGAGTGATTATGAACAATGTGAATCGTGTTGAATGTGGTGAGAGTATTTACGTTGACGCCACGTCGCTAATATGTGTACAGAACAATCAAAAATGAAGAAAAGAAAAAGCAAATTGATGAAATTAAAATAATAAAGTTGTGGCTAATGCTGATTTGTGCGTGAACGAGTTACGTGGACAATTGGCGGTTTATTGGACAATTAACCGAATTATGGTGGGAATTTTAATAATGTGTGTGTGTGTATGCGAGTGTGTGAGCAGAAGAGAGAGAAGAGAGAAATATAAGAGTAATGAGAAAAAAAACAATTGCGCGTAAATCAAAGGATGTGTTTGTACGCGCACTATTTATCCCTATACTGTACATATAATACTATTATCACGATAATAATAATTATTATTAATTTACCTGCCTATTATAAATTTATTGATTATTATCCATTATTAATTATTGATATGAATTAGGATATTGTAACATTTTAATAAAATAAATGAAGAAAAATAAGAAATTCGAAATGAAGGACATTTACACGCGATTGAAATTCGATCATTATGACTATTATTATTAATATTATATTTTATTAATATTATATTTTTTTATTATTATTATTATTATTATTTAACATCTGATCATGTAAGGCGAAAAGCTACGTGACTATGCCAGTGCTGTATCATAGAGGAAACGCTTTCAATGTATTGTTTTTCTTTTTTTACCAATTGTTTTTTTTTCTTTATTTTGAGAAAAAACCTCTTTAATATTAATCATTCAAAACTCATCGATATTTTCGTCCATCGTATTCATTGAGCCGAGGAGATGTAGCTCTATTTCCACTCGTGAAATATATATGTATATATATGTATAATTCTCTCATTTTGATTATCTTTTATTTTTCTTTTTAGTTTCATGAAATTTTTATTCAATAACATTCTACATTAGCATTGAAAATCGGAGAAAGAATTAGATATCGATTATTGTATAAAGAATTATGGGCCTCCAATATAAATGAATCAATTGAATTAATGTTCTTACTCTGATCAATTAGTTTGAATTACATGTATTTTGTAAATAAAAAAACGAATAAGAATGCGTAAGAATAAATTGAATGAAGGGCCAATTTCTCGTACGCAAATCATTGATTATGTTAATTTTGAGGTGATTTTATTGCGCTCATACTACAGAAATAGTGGATTTACGTTGCATCGGTATATTAGCAGTAAATTTGATTGCAATTCGAGTGGACATTGAGTGATGGACAAATTTGTAGAAAGGAAAGTAATGATAATGATGAACGAGAAAAAAAATTAAACCCAAAAGTATTTGGCTTAGTATGGCTGTGTCTAGGGGCAGTGTTGTAAATCCAAGATGAGGAATGGGTGTTTAGCTATTCGGTAGATGAACTGTTGAGGAATAGAAAAAAAGTGAAGATTTGAATGACAGAAACGACGGTTCGAATGCTACGCGTACCAAAGCTGTACCACCGTATTTAAATGTGTTTCGGAAATTTGAGTGAATGATGAAAAACATTAACCATCCCTGATGCCAATTTCCTGTTTTTACTCTATAAATGTCTAAGTGCATTGAAATTGGCCTATACTGTACGTAAATATTGATAGCTTATTGATTATCAATGACAGTAATGATATTACAGCATCAGTGATGAGTTAATAATGAATATATATTTTGTTCACTCAATTTTCCCACCCAATATCCTCGAATTTATAGAAGGATCTCCCTTAATCGTAAATATTATTGAAGCAAAACAATCCATGGATTTGAACTTAAATGCGTTGGTACACGTAGCCTTTGTGGCAATTTGCTATTATAAATTAGAGGTGATTTATACAACGCTATACAAATATATATTATATCATTGTTTTCTCCTCCAGCTATTACTCTACCTTCGAAGAGGCGTCAGTTTTTTTTATATTATATTGAGATAATTGTGAACATAATTAATGAAAATAAGTGCGATAGATAATGATGATGATATGTGTAAAATAAAAATAAAAGTTTAATTATTGATTAATTATTCGAATGAATGTACGTATTATGAATACAGATGAATTGAGAAAAATTTAATATGAAGAATACAGTAATTATGATTATTATTGAAATACTGAATATAGAGTGAATAATGTTTATTATGACTCTTTCGTGAATAGTGATATAAATTATTTAATTAAAACAAATTTAGATTATGAATGAGATGCGAATGTTTATGTCTTGCTGTAGAATTGAGGTTCATGAGTTATTTTTCCCTGTTTTGTTTTCTTGTGATCCCAAATGAATGCTCCAATCATTTCCATATTTTTTTCTTTTCATAGTATATAGTGCTGTCATTTTCATTTATCTTCCACTTTGCAATATTTCACCCTCACTCACATAAACGCGTTTTCGATGTTTGTAAAATAACAAAATGTGTGTGGTAATGTTTTATTAATTTATTATTTCTCTCCTTTTTTTCGCTTGGGATTTGACGATTGGGGGGAAGAAAAAACATTACAGTGAAGAAAAAAAAATGAACCCATAAATAATGTGAAAATAACAGCAAGGAGCTTGCGATGAACGGGAAACAATGGCCAATTCCTGTGTTTCTACCCTCCTGTTCCTCAAATTATCAATGTAATAACTTTTTAATGGTTTACGTTTCAAATACAATTGCATATGAATATTAATCACGTTTCCATGTAAGATTCCTCCTATCATGAATCCCTTGGATGTTTTAGTCCTATGCCTGAAGGTATATGCCTGAAGTTCCATTTTTCTTTCAATTTCATTTTTTGCAATTTATAATGAATGTATCACTGGTAAATTTACTCATTATCACTGCCTGATTGTAACAAAAACACTTGTTGCTTCACTCAGCGGAAATCACTCTTTCATGCATAGCGAATTGTCACGACGTGTTTCTGTATCAACAATCGTTAATTAATAATTATCTGGTGGTGTCAACAATCATTCGTATGACATTTTCATATTCAATTTTGTATCATTTTTTTTCTTTGCCAAGCGTTCATTGTCGTACGATTAGGGAGAGTGATGTGAACTTTTAAAGTCGACGGATATTTGAATGACGATTGTCACGCCGTGACACTCTATCGAATATATGTAAAGCGAAGCGTGAGTGTAGAAAATGTGCGTAGATCTATATGGATAGTAGGTGTGAAAGTTGGGGGTTGAATCGTGACATTATTGAAGTTGTTGGTGAAGAGATCAATCGGTTCAGGTCGAATCGGTTTAATTAATAATAATAATAATTGCTCGGGAATTGATTCGCAATTGGTTTTCTGGAATCTTTGATTTTCTGGATTATCGATTCTTTTTTTAAGTCTTGAAATCGTGAAATTTTCAGAATTATGAGCGACGTCTTCAGAATCTTAATGTCAAATAGTAAATTGTGTATCTGATGTAACTTTCAAATAACCATTTTTTTGCAAAATTCTTGAAAAATGACTCGAAATCAAATTCCATTATTTGCTATTTAAAAAATTGAAAAAATGTGCATCTTACTTGTGAGTTTTCACGTGTTTTGAAAACATGGAAAAGTGAAGATTGGAAACGATAAACATTTCTACACCGATTCCTCGTTTTACACAATGTATCTGATCGCATTCCAACATAAGACAAATCGCATTCAAATATTTTATAATTTGGAACACTCAGTATACCAAGTTTCCCCGTAATCACATCGAAACTTAAATGTTTTCAGCTAATAATCTCCATTTTTGTTACTAAGCTCTTGCGCCGAAAAAATATTGAAAAATCGTCATTGAACTTCGCTTATTGTTCCACACTACGAAATGCCTGGTCCTTAGATTATTTTCAGTAGTTATATATAAGAAGTTGAAGGAAAAAAAAGTGACATCTAAACTGTAAATTGAATGATACTAATTGTATAAAAGTACTCTCATGCAATTTAGTCTAACAATTTGAAGATTGAAAATCTCAAAATGTATAGCCTGTACAAATGTAGGTTGTAACTGAGCTAGCTTAAGGAGGTCAATCGGCATGTAAATAGTTTATCAAATGAAGAAGAAAAATCGGTTAACATGCACTATATGTAGGATGGAAAATATTCGGTAAATTAATAAAATGCATGACAAGAAGCGCTCAATGTACAGATACGTAGTAATTCATCTCGTTCTTTGTACTATGAAACTTAAGTAATTACTGAATATAGAGCTAGTTGATATTAATATATTAATGAATTAAGGAATTATATAAATTATTTATTTTGCTAGTTACGCATAATTCAGGTTTCATTTTCACAATGTACAGTAGGATCCCTCTAATTTTAGCAGTAAAAATTTTTTCATAAAAAGTTGATTGCCCGTTACCAAATGACTTTAGGGAAAAATATTATAAGACATGTTTTGTAGGGAATTCAATGGTGAACAAAAAATTGCGTCACAATTTTTCTCTAAATCCACTTTGTTTTCGAGATGGACGCACTTTAATGTCTCATTGTGCCGTCGAAATTCGAGTCCCACATACTGTACTATTTTCAGTTGCAAATATTTTTTTCTTTGAGAGCTTGGCAATGATTCACACGAATCAAAATTATGACATCGAAATATGAGCAGAAGAAAAATGAGCTATTTTTGTTATTTACATCTAAAAGTAGTATATTTATTTGTATAAAATCAGATATGCATTGAATAGATCTGTATTAAATTAGCAGTTATTGATAAAAGGTACCAAGATACCCATGAATCAACTCATGAAGCGATAATTACATCTGAATAGTTATATTTTTCCGACAATTGAATAACTAGGATGAAAAAAACAAATCAAAGACGTGTTTCGTGTTAAGTCTTAAGATTATTACAAATAGAAAAAAAAGTGAATAACAGAATTGGAAGTAATAATGTGTATAATCGTGTAATGAGGATAAATAAGTGGGAATCAATTATTTCGAATTAAAGATTATTCATCAATCATCATTTTGTTTTCATTTATCATTAATCATTATTGCAATTTACCATCTACTGTTGCATCAAGGTTAGCTTCCGAAGAGTTATTGTAATCTATTTCAATATTGCAATTATATTTACACATTTTTTATTGAACAAAAATAATGTCAAGTGAAGCCAAACTATTATCTCCTGTCCAATATCAATGTAATATAGGCAATTCACGTAAAATAAATTCGTTGATAAATTTAAAGAAAATGTTCGATTGATTCAACAGACTTCCAAGCTTTTGGGGAGCACCTTGTGACTCTGGAAATGCGAAAACTTTTGCTTTTCTTTGGATACTGAAAATAATTAGATGATAGAAAATGAGAAAATGTTTTAGTATCAGTTGAAATTTAAGAAAAGTACAGATACCTATATTATAAATGTAATATACACGTTAACTATTGTAATTATACATGACTAGTCAACAGACAAGAAATTCAGTATGATGCACTATGAATAACAAGATGAAGATGGATTATATGAAATTGAATAATAAATGTAAATGTAACATGAGCGTTATGGTGTTGGTAGCCACATCGATGGTCTAAGGAAAATTTTAAAAATAACTTAGTGTAATGCAATGTCGATTTATCAATTTTTCATAATTTTAGGTACTAATGTTGAGTGAGCCTATTGCGTAAGGAGTAGAAAATTAATGTACAATTCATCAGAAATTACTTATCGATAATTGTCGGCTAGTAGTATTATTGCCCAGGCATTTATTGATTTTATACAATAAACTATGCGAACTTTATTGAAGTTGATATCAATTTGCCGAACCATGAGTATTTATATGCGAGGACAAATAGTTTTTTTGTGGAAGAATCATTTGAATATTCTTCTATTTATGTAGTGCAAAGGAAGCGAATATTTCAGCTGTGCGATACACAGTGGTTTAAGTTCCGCTTCGTGCCTGCAGTTTCAACAGATTCAGGATGCGGCATCTGTCTGAAGAAGAAATTGTCAATTTTAGGGTCGAAATTCTGTACAATTCATAGGAAACAAATTTATTAAACAACCTTCACAAACTCTGGATGTTGCAATCAGTTAGGATAATGGTTTTCTGAGCGTTCAATTCTGACTGGGGTTCTACCGCAACGTTGGCAATATATTGCGCACTGCGTTCCTAAAACTTTGCCTCCCACCCATTGTCACCGCGGCTCTACAACAGACTCTGAATGTACTTCCACACCGATGGTCAACATGGACATTTCCAGCAAAGCTTGTTCTCACATCCGACTTCAAAATCATTCATTTCTTCCTTATGCTTTTTCAATTACTTATGTTTGGAAATACTATTGTCCTGGCTAGCCGTGGAAATGGCCCGCTGCCACGGGCTCGATTGCCATCTTCAAAATGGCCCTGCTTAAAAGTGATAAAACCAGTTTTTGTTTTGAACATTGAATGTGAAGGTATTTTGCAATATCTCGAAAACCGAATAAACTACTATGAATTTAATCTCAACCTTTTTGAATATCTCATTTGTACATCTGCTCGATCTTAATTTTTTTAGATGAGTGCTCAAATCTGCATACTGCAATGCATCTATAACAGTACAACCAAATGGGAAGTAGGCAGAAGAATAATCAGAAGACCAGAATTATTAACATGAAAATAGAAATATATATTTCCGTATTCTTAACACAAAATACTTCTTTACATAGTATAAAATTATGGACGTTGGACAAAAAATTTGTACATGTATTTCAAATGTGGACGAATTTCATTATTACTACCTAGTTCGAGCGAATTTACCGCATTCACTCAAGAGATCAGGTTTTCCGCATACATAATTCTATACATCAATTGTAATTATTTTCCTACAATCTATTATAGATTTAGAGACATTTTGCGTTATAAGTTCTAGAGGACATGTCTAGTATCACAATTTTCATACTTCTTACTCGCTACAATATAATTACACACTAAAATATAATTAATATTTTATATACAGGAGTAGTTCACTATCCTTTTTTAAAAAGAGCCAATAAGTTGCTGTTATGATGTACATTTGTTCGAGCTCATTGTAAGTCTAAACATCTTCAGTGGAATTACAATGATCATTTATCTTCATTTCCATGAATTCAAGTCTAAACAATTTTCGCTAACAATAGGTATTATCCATAAACATCTAGAATTAACACATTTAATATTTCGTGTACAATTTCCCTTAAAATAATGCAGTCTATGATCATAGAATATTTTCTTTAATTTCCCTAATCTTTCATTTATCAACTCGAGACAATTTCGTGCGCTGCATTGTTCATCACAAGTTTTGTAATTTTATTTGAACAAAATTTCGGGCAATTTAAATTTATCTTCCTCATTGTGAAGTTGAAAATAAAATAAAAAATTTGGAAATACTTAATGATGTGGATAGTGGAACTACACACTACTTTCATATATATCTCATATACCTCTTAGCCAGTATGAATGAGAATGGCAAAAAGGCAATTCATTGCCTTATTTTTCTTAAACTAAATTCTTAATTGCAAGTTCAAGGAAGGCTAAGTGTGTCCTTCAAAATGCTATAAATTGGAAGTTAACATACTACGTGAGTAAGGAATGTAATTTTCAATTAACATTTGATGATATATTTTAAGATATTGTTGTCGCAAATGCATACTTCGCCTTTCAATGAAGTAAAAACAAATCAATACTGCCACACATATGTACACATCGGAGCACCTCTCCAGGAGCTACTGCACACTGGGCTGTGTAAAGTCGGCGGTACATAATTCGGATTCTTCTACTCTGATATATACCACTTCATTGAAGTAGTTCCGCAGTAACTGCTCGAGAATTTTTTTTTAATGAGCTTTTTTAGCGACACGAAATTGGGATGCTATATACATGAGCTTTGAGATATAAACAGAAAATCATATTAACGTAAAATTTTGAGTTTAGTTTTGTAATCGATATCATTCAAATTTCGTGTTTCCAGCCGATTCTCCACTTTCAGATCGTCCCTTTTAATGAGTTACTGCGAAAGTACTTTGAACAAAATGTCGGAAACGTCTGTTAAAAATGCATTCAAGATTCATTCCTAAATTTCTGGTTCATCAAATTAAGGAGATCAAAAGATGAAGTCCAAATTGTACTATAAGGATTTGTCAAATGTCATACATGTCAAATTATAAAATCTTACTTGCGAAAATTAATCAATTTTTCGGTCGAAACCTTGACATGTAGAAATCACAATCCGAGCAGTATATCGCTGATTCGGCAACTGGTTTTTTGCGGCACAAATTACAAGGTACAGTCTTCGACCCTGAATTAACCGGGACGGTTTTCTGTAGTGGAGTTGACACAGGCATTCCAATATTTTGCGTTTTTCCATTGCTCTGCATCGGCATTTGTTTCGTTTGCTTCGGCATCGGTGGAAGCTGATAATTTGGATACTTCATGTTAGATTGTATCTGTCCATTTTGCAGTGCATGTGGGTACGTTTGATTTGGGGCAAGAACGTTCTGTTCTAATTTTTGCGGTGGTCTCTGATAGTTGTCAACTCTTGGCTGATAATTCGGGATTTTCTGGGGATGTGGTTGATTCATTTGAGAGTGATGCACTTGATTGATTTGTGCTTGATGTACTTGATTGATTTGGGGTTGATGCGCCTGATTGATTAGGGATTGATGCACTTGATTGACTTGTGACTGATGAACTGGATTGATTTGCGATTGATGTGCTTGATTGATTTGCGATTGATGTGCTTGATTGATTTGAGATTGATGTGTTTGATTGATTTGCGATTGATGTACTTGATTGATTGGCGATTGATGCACCTGATTGATCTGAGATTGATGAACTTGATTGACTTGCGATTGATGCACCTGATTGATTTGTGATTGATGTACTTGATTGATCTGCTGAGGATTTTGCAAAGCTGGATTCTGTGGCGAATGAGGATGGACCCGACTGGGTGGCGGCTGATATTGTGGCAACTGCTGATTCATTCTCATTTGTCCATTATTGGGCTGATAGACCTGATATCCATTCACTGGATGTTGATTCAAAAATTGTTGATACGCATTAGGGGATTCATTATTCTGGTGAAAATACTGTTGATTGTACTGCACAGTAATTGGACTGGAATTGTGATTCGCAATTCGTTGATTTCCATTTTGCAATTGATTCTGCGCCATTTGCTTGTTTATCTGATTGTGGTCGAGTTGAGGATAATTTGGGTGACCCATTGGGTGTGCATTTGGATGAGGTTTTTGTTGAATACCATTTGCTTGATACTGAGGATGCATTTGTACGGTATAAGGACTCGATGGCTTTGTCGTTTGAGCAGTGGGAATCACCTGGTTCCTTGGATGAGATGTATAAGTTTGTGGATAATTCGGAACAGTTGGTGGTGAAGAATAACAATGGGCAGGAGAAGTGTTCTGGGCGTATCTTATCTGTGCTTGTGTCTGGGGTGAATACACCATTTTCTGTGTGTTCATGGGATTCAAATAGTTCTCTCTGGTATCATTAGCGAAACCAACGTATGAATTCCTCATTTCTGGTCCACAATCTCCAGTCTCATTAATATTTTGTCGAGCGACAGGGTTTCCTGAATCAGGTACACTCACAATTGGATTGACACTCTTCAATTGATCCTGGAATGGTGTTGCTGGAATACTATCAGCCTCACTTTTCAATGGTAGAGTGTGCTGCTGGAATTTCATTACAGGTACATTTTCTCGATTAATTTCTGCTTCTTGAAGACTTCGGATTTCACGTAATACCTCAGCACTCTCAGCTTTGTTCATCGCTGAACGCAGTACTCTTTCCAAGATTGGATGAGGTATGTAGGAGTCCTTTTCATCCTCTTCTGCCGTAGCTACCAAAACAACTTGATCGCAGAACGACACACTCTTCTTCTTACCTATACGGTTTCTGGTTTTCCTCGGGGCGATATCTTCTTCATTGGGCAAAATCGTTGTATTTTGGATTGTATTCTGCATGGCAACTTCGCTAATGTCATCCTCAGGACAGTCTATGGGCAGACCGTTCTCGTGAGGAAGGGTTAATGACATAGAGAGAATGGCAGCATTGAGACTATTATTTTGAGTGATTGTTGGTGATTGGATAAATGAAGAATTGACGATTGGTTGAGTTATGTTGCACTCAACATTGGAAGCCTCATGTGAAACGGGACTATCAGACTTCTGGAATGTATTCTCAGTAGATAATGCTACTTGATTAACTTCATCTTTTTGCCTATAATTTGACAAGCAGTTGGCAGTCTTAGGCATATCGACGTCATTTTGCGGCTCCGGCTGCAACTTAATCTTCTCAAATCTCGCAGCCATGTCTCTAACCGATGAAGCAACCTTCGGACAATCAATAACATCATGGCCTGGCGGTGCTGCAATCTGACCCACACTATTCATCATCAAATCGCTTGTTCTTCTGGCGATACTTTTAGGAACTTCCTGGCCATCCAGAGCTCCTGTTCGTTTACCCTTTCTCTCAGCTTGTTTCGCTTGAAGCTCTTTCAACCACTTCTCACTTCCATTATTATCCTCTTCTTCGCGCATTTCCAAACGATTCCTCGTATCTTGAATCTGCGAAGAGTCCAACATATTCTGTCGTTTCATTTGCAGTTGTGCTAATAATGTACTCAACTGCTGCACCTCAGTCTGAGTTTGCGTCATTGGCTGGACAACGGTTGGCTGGGAATGAGCATTTTCTACTTCCAGTGGAGATGGTGGGGGTGGGAAGTCCTCGGAAGCTTGTCTCGAATGAACGACACCAGCAGCAGCTGGGTATGGAGGCGGTGGGAAGTCTTCACTGGACTGTCTAGAATGCGTCACAGCGTTAGCGTGTACAGGATATGGGGGCAAAGTATCTTGAGGCTTTCCGGGACTCTGCTCACTATGAACATCAGCGTGAGTGACAACAAGTACCGGCTCATAAAAAACACCATTGGCATACTTCACAACGTCATCCTGAATCTTTGCAGTGTCGTAATTCTGATTGGAGATAAATCCAGTTTTATTCTGCTCGTTGTAAGATGGTAAAAACGGCAGGGAATGAGGCTCCGATGAATAATCGTATCCCTTGTCATTGGTGTTTTTGTAGAAATTAGAACCCGAGTGACTCCAATAGGCACTTCCATTCATGTCCGGTTGAGAACTCATAGATTCGGTCTGCAAACACTGCTCCGATTGCTCCATGCGAACTTCTCCGTGACACTTAGACTTGCTAAGTTGAGAAGTCGTTCGGAGCGGTGGTGGAGGAGGTACTTTGGCAACGTGTAGAGCTTTCCCAACGCTACCATGAAAACTTTTTCTCATTAAGCGACTCCGCTCCAGATTCGGATTGGCATTTGTAATATTTCCCGTGAATTCGAGGTGACCTTCAGATAAATAACCACTCAAGCCCTGCCCTGCATTTCCTTTTAAACCCACACTTGAATCGTCCACTGACTGCTTCGGAAGAGTGCTTGAAGCCTCCTGGTTAGTGGATGGCTGTCCATCTTGCCCTTCTCGAAGATCTGGCATACTTCGATTTTTTCGTTTTATCAGACCACCCATTAGAAGTTTTCTCCTTATTTTGTGCTGCTTTTTGCCTTTCTGATCTTTTTGATCCGAGGGCTGGGTTTCTGTATTCTTACTGACATTTTTCATTTCCTTGGTTCCTTCAATGGTTTTATCGGGTTTAACATTCTTCGGCGATACTGACGATCTAGAAGGTGCAAGGGAAAAGTCTTTTGATACATTTTTATTTCGCTCTTCACTTCTCGCTCGTTTCTTATCCTTCTTATCCTCATCGCATCGTTTCACTCGTCCTAAGAGACCCGTTCTCTGAGTGGGCCGCTCATAAAGCATATACTCCTCATCCTCAATGACATTTGACGATTTATTCCGCAAGGTTTTCTTCTTCGGTAATGTCGCATAGATCTCAATATTCTTGGTAACAGGCTTCTCCAGTAACACACAAGCATTCACCAAGAGTTCTCGGCTGTTCTGGCGTGAGTGATTGCCCTTGTCCCTGGAATTCTGCCTAGAATGCTGCCCAGATTTACTGTTTTCCCGTGAATGTCTGCCTTCTGGAAGGGCTTCACCTTTTTCTCCATTGACAGCCACTTGCTCCTGGATGATTCTCCTGTGCAAACTCCTCGACCTCATAACGCATGTATTATGCTTCATCCTGGCTATTGTAATTGTATGAGGATTGTTGTAAGGCGCATCCATGGCGGCCCTAGCTTTTCCACTCGCAGCATTACACAGAGCTGCTGCTGTGCCCAAGTCACCAGCATCTTCTGCAGCTCGTGATTTATCCAACAATGCATCTGTCTCTTTACAAAGACGTTCGCAATCGTCGTCCAGGGCTGTCTGATAGCTTTCTGGAATTTGCGCAAGCTGCAAATTGTGCTTCAGCGAGTGCTGCAGAGGCAAACTATCATTCGATGACAACGAATAGGAATCATAACCCGCATCGTAATGACCACTGCTGCTACTCGACATCTCGCCAGACTTGCTCGTTGGACTTTTCGGTATTCCTGAGTTTCTCTGCATTTTGTTTACAATGTATAGGTAAGGGTTGTCCATGGTAGTGGAAGAACTCGAGGACGCAGAGTTGCGGTCACCAGACCAATTGCCAGAGTCACGACGACGAGAAACGTTTAGGTGATCCGGAATGTTTATGCCATCCTGAGTTGCTGATCCTGCACTAAGACTTCGGGTTAACTGCATTTGCTGCTTCTTCTGTTGGTGCATCACGGTTTCAACTGCTCGACGGCTTATGTATTTTGCATCGACAGCACCGTCGACGGAGTCGACATTGTCGTTAGGGAAAATTGTTTTTTGGATATCAGTGAGATTCTGGTAGTCATTGTAGACTCTTCTTTGGGTGTAAACGGCTGGTGGATTGTCTGGGTTTGGGGTTATGGCTCTTCGTGCAGTGTTGTTGATTGCGGGTTTCTCTGGGCTGGGGGTAATCGATCGTCTGACAGTGTTCTTCGGCGGAATTTTCATGGTGTTGCCGGTGGGAAATGGTGTGACGACTTTTGGAGCATTATCTGTGTTCACTGGAGTACCACAAGGAGTCGCGTACAGGAGCAAAAGTGGCTGGTAACGACCTCGTCTACACTTTTCTACTACTTGATCCCATCGTGGACCAATTTCCTTGACAGTTGCGTCGTCAAAGTAGATCCAAACCTTGAGTTTTGTGTGGAAGAAAAAGGTCGAGTAGTGCTTGCCGTAGTACGTCACAACACCAACGAGATTGTGGACGGTGGAGGTTCCCCAACGGGCATCGACGACACTGTGGAAGACGTCGATGAGCCGCAGATTTGTACCGATTGTGGCGAAAACGTCCATGATGTGCTCTAGAGAGGGCCTCTCGCTGTCCCATACAACACCTACTGATACGATTTCGGGACGATTCATTAGTGTCCTGCAGATCTGAATTTTAGCACCGCAGGCACTGGGACAATCACGAATGTCGCCCATACCTCCAGCGCAGCGTAAGAGTTGGCCGAAGAAATCGGGGCTGTTCTTGTCCGCGAGGGAGGTGGGACGCACCTGAGATATCAGAGCTGATGCCGAAACGTAATGGACCATCTGGAAATTCAGGAACAATTGTAATTCAACGTTAATCTACCGCAGTGCACCATAGAATTAGATTAAATAGTGGGCCGCATAAGTGTGGCCCATTGCAACAAGGATCTTTAATCGTCAGTTCTTTGGGGTTTATCAGTTCTAAGTTACGTGAAGATGCAGCGGACTCAGAATCTGATACAGAAAACTTATAATCCACTTTTGTTCTTTGGAATGTGATTCCAACCTTGAATAGCATTTTTTCAACACTATTTATTAAGGAGTTTTGACTTCTCATGATATTTGAAAAAAATCATCGTGCTCAGAAATTAGAAATCAAGTGTTTTGCGGTATCGATAAGTCACCTTTATTAAATGCACTAGCTAGAATTTAATTTCTTCCATAGTACCAAAAAGCATTTATCAAACAAAAGTATAATTTTCACGGTAGTATATTCAGTTTCTGCATGTAATGCAATTGAGTAGAGACTGATACATATCTATTGCATATGCGAATTGATGAGAGCGATCGCCTCCCACGTGCAACATAATAATGGCATGAAACGTGTTTTCCACACGTATGAATGAAAGATTATGGGAAATTGATGCAGATCGTGTGAATTCAATGGGTGATGGGACTCTAAGTCTGGGTAATACAGTTAAAAATTATACATTTCAATTTCCAGTTTTGAGTTTCGATCAAGGAATGGTTAATTTCGTATGGTAATGAGAGTTACTAATTGCGTAATTATCATTGAGCCGATGGTTTTACGTTTATGTTTAGGGTGCGATAGTGTTAATGGGCCGGACAGTAGTTACTCTCAATTATGTTTCTCATAACAATGAACAGTTATGATGCATAATAGAGTTTTCCTACGGTAGTCTAAAACTTTTACTTTGGGTCACTGCTAATGCGTTTTTAACTTCTCACCCAATTGATGCATCTTTTGAAAAAGGGGAAATAATCAAGATTCACCTTTTCAATATTTTGTAAATGGTGTTTTGGGAAAGAGTTTTAAAAAAATTGGAAAAATTTGATATTTTCGAAACATGAATGATGTCGTGACCCCCTCCCCCCTTCGACCCCAAATTTTTTGTGCCATAAATGGAGAAACTTCAACTCACTTGTGTAAACGGCAATGGCTCTGAGGTAGCACCGCAAGCACCACAAACACTCTGCTCCACCAACGTCATAGCAAATTTTTGATGTGGCACACAATGCCTGGCACTGCACATATCCTCCGCCTCGCCGCTAGCAATGTGCAAGTGAATGCGAAGGAGAATATTTTCCTGTTGAAGAAAATATTGCATTAGCTAGTGTAAAAAAAATAACGATAATAGTTCTGGGTATTGGAAATCACTCACTGAGAATACCACAGTGGTTGTCCTCTGTACATTGTAAAACAGTTGTTACAGAACTTTTGTAATCATTGGAGCAACTACACTACATACCAACGTGGAACAAGATTGTGATTGTAATACCAATGAGAATAGGGAAGTCATTTCGAGTTTAACGATCTTTGGTATTCTAGGTGAGTCTAGGTACATGATTTTTATTGTGTATTTATTCGCCTTAGGCCAGCAAGACATGGAGATATTCATGGGCTCCTGAATATTTCACCACGAGTTGTGAAATGGGATAGGTCGATTTTCGCGTCATCATAAAATAGGGGAATCTTCGTGATCACCTGATTGTTTAGATGTTTCTATACAAAAAAAGGAGTCAAGAAAATTTTGGTGAGATGAGATACTTGGCAAAAATTTCATTAGAAATTCAGTGTGTAACAGCTGCGACCTGGAATTCGTTACTGATTTTACTGCAGATTGGAGCATTTTCAATTATCGAAGTCTCTGACTAATGCCAGGTCATTTCCAGTTTCAGAATATTTTACATCAACATCCCGGATTGGATAATAAATTTAGTAAAGTTACGAGGCGAAATATAATCGATTTGTTTATAAGATTTAAGGTCATTTTTAAATAATAAGATTTCTAAATGACCAAGCTGCGGATTTGTCGCGGTTTACTGTTGGTCTAATGACTCATTTAGCATTTACATTTTTCTATATTCACCCTTTGCTGTCATTTCCATAAACGACGTCAATATAGTCCATTTCGGTGGATACTATGCAGATTATATTTGGAAAATAGCGTTTGTTACTACAAACCTACTCAATCTTTGCATTCATTACTTGATATAAGAATAGGTCATTTTGGACCAGACAAACTTTTGACCTTGAAATTTGCTAATTTGAATTTTGCCAGTGGCAAAAGTACTTCAAGTCGACGCTACTATGAATCCTACATTTGGAACCTGCAGAGACTCTAAGAGCTCTTACTAAAGAGAGTGATTGGCAAATTTCAGGACAGAAAATCAGGAATACAACGATGGACTTTGGATTTTTTTTCTCTATTTCTGAACGTAAAAAAATTCTCAAATTTTTGGGATCGTTTGAGGATAGACTCCTCTGGCGGCCTCAAAAATTTCTTCCAACCCTGTTCGTAGATGTTTTCAAGAAATACCTTAGATCACTCATATGCGAGTAAATTATAATAGATAATGATACTTACAAAACATTCAGCTGCATCGTCCATGAAACCAAGCTGGAATCGCTGTTGGTCTAAGAAACTCTCAGCAAGTGCTCTTCGCAATGCATCAGGCGGTAGTGCACTCTCTTGTGAAAATTGTAGTTGGGAAAATAGGTCCTGCAGGACAAAACCATGTTTTAACTTCCGGCATAATTGACATTTCACAAAAAAATATCGAGAGGGGATACCAATAAGGCTAGACTCATGTTGCGGTCATTATGAACTCATGGAAAATTCCATTGATTGCTTTGACGCAGCATCTTATGTATGACATTCCTGCCTTGACTCGCGGTCACGTAGTTATAGTAGTTAGTTGTACTGCTTTCACTGAGAAACCTATCGAGTTTTTTTCCAATATATGCTATACACATTAGAGCCTGCAATTTCTTGCGCTAATATCTAACATCCTGATAATCCTACTCCAATACTTGGGCTACGTGAAAAGGGCCCGCTTTGTCGGTATTGAGCAATTTTCTTAAGTTTTGAATTCACCCAAATATTTTCAATTTTCCGAATAAGCAAGCTATCATCCCAAAATTGGAAAGTGCAATTTTTCTAAGGCGAACCGTTTTCAGGGTGTGTGTGTGTGTGTGTCAACAAATTTTCTGTCAACGTGTCCTTTTTTTGAGTTTTGTTCTCATATTCATTCATGAGTTTGTATCTCTCATCACGAATCAACTGAAATCGACAAAGTGGGCCTTTTTCATGTAGACCGCCACAAGGATGAAATCGTTACAATATATGACCTCAATTAAATGAGCAACTGGGATTGAATGTATTCGTTCACATCATTATCGATTACCCAACGACATTATTTCGACAATCAGTTGAGAAATCGATTCGACTCTCGATGTGATTAATCTCGGTAGAAAAAAAATGGGGACTGGATGAAGCAAAAAGCGCAGGAGAAAGAGTTGGCGATATATCAGACAACTATTGCACAAATCCCTCGATTATTTATAATTCAAGTTTTCCCTCATTAGGATTTTGAATAATGAAGAAAAAAAGTCATCAACCATCGATGTAAATGAGGAACGTACTTTGGTTGAACACTTGGAATCAACGGACACTGAATTTCCAGTTTCCATTTCGCAATCCCTCTCCTCTTCTTGCTTGTGCAACCCTTCAATCGGTTTCTCACTCTTCCCAGGATCATCCTCGACTGTTGCATCGTTTGGCTGTTTAACTTTGATCCACTTCAACATTTCTATCCCCGATTAAACATCAATGATGTTTTTTTGTCAGTTCCAATCATTTATATGGCACACAACGCTCACTCTTACATCGCATAATGGCACTTTCAGTTCTAATTCCTTATCCCGCCTCAGATCCATGACGATATTCTGATTAAGAAATGGGTTTGATAAAAACTACTCTTCTAGTTTGAGTATGTTTTTTGCCCAGACGTACAGTAAAAGTTAGCAAACCGCACAAAATATTATTCTCCGAGGAGTAAAGCGGTGATGAAGTCAAATGCACCACATCGGTTCGTTCAGTATTTGGTGCGTATCTCGTAACCGAATGAACGTATCGAAATTTCTATTTAACGTTTTTTGCAGAAAATTTTATGCTCTACAAAAAAGGATTTTATAAAAATTTGGCTATCTTTCGTAGATTTGGAGATAGTTATCACGAGATGGAGAAAAGGATGAACTAGTTGCTGCGAGTGACTACTTCTTAAATATCCTTCTTCTGTTCTGATACTCTTTCTTAAATATTTCTCTACCAGTGTAGTGGATTTCATTGATCAGTAAGTAGTTTCTATTTTACCGTTGAGGTGTAATTTGCCCAACCATGGGTAGAGTTTTGATTAATTTTAGTCAGTAAATAAAGTATTCATCTAGTAGAAGTATTGCTTGTAGGATAACATTAGTTCATCGGAGAATAAGCTTTGACTTTTATCATTTTTACTGTATGTGTGGAGGAAAAAAAAAAAAATATTGAGCTTTAGTCCGATCTTAGATCCCTAAATTCGATCAAATATAGGTATCGACCGCATATTCATTATTCCGGGACAATCGAACATAATAGAAAATGCACTTATTTTCCCGTATCAAATCATTATATATAAAGCTCGAGATAAATTAAATTTTTATTGAAACTGATGATGAAGTTATTGAAAAATTGAGCTTTTTTTGTACCGAATTTTTGAAAAATCCCAATAAACAGTGAAAGTGTAAGTTTGATAATCAGCCCCATGTACAAAAGCCCGAAAGTTCCACCTTCACCACGTGATTCTGCGATCGTTATCCGCACAATCATCCCTTGTAATCCATCCCTGGACCACGTGAAAGATCTCTTCACCCCCAACTGATTTGCACTTCACACACACTTCTTTGGTGATGCAGCAGGCCATCACAACTGCTCCTAAAATGTTTCACCCACCCATTTTTCACTCATAATATCCAAATATTGATGATACCATTATACAAATATTGCACAATGGAGCCAATGGTGAAATTGTTTAAATGTTACAAATTGAAAAGAGCACGTTTTAATGTCGTTGGGAACCACGGAGACAACGTAGTACGCTACCTTGCACGTAGCTTCGAAAGAGCGCGTAACAGAGTGCTGACTAAGCCCCCTCCATGAAACACAAGAGGAGGGCCACAAGGGGCCCAAGCAATCCTACCAAGTCCCCTTTCAGGCGAGATAGATCTTAGAGGGTCCCAAGCAATGGCTGACATCATTCCGTAAAGGCCTATACATTCACCAAGCTGGTTTTCCAGTCGGTCGTGCCCAAGCGCATAACCACTACCTGTAGAACCCGCGGGGGGTGGAGGAGGAGGGAGGGGGGCGAGGAGAGTTTGAGTCTGTATTCGTGTATATATTATCATGTTACTGTATGCGTATTTCCAGTTTCGTACAAGTAAAAGTATAAGTGGAAGAATGTGCCGATTTCTTACCATGTATTACATGCTACCGGTGATCTGTGTGAGTCAAGGCGTAATGTACGCACTGTATATGCTGGGCACTCAATGCTGTATGCAACTGTAAATCTAAGATGTAAATTGGCTTACGTTTTTGAAAAAAGAGGAGAATATTTGCGGAAAGCGCGTGAGCAAAAGAATTTTAAAGAGTTTTAAATTATTGGAAAATTCGGAGATCTAACAAATTGAAAGGGCCAACAAATTTTTTTTAAGCTTTCTAAGGCTCCGAAAAATATGGAAGAAATTTTTGAAAAATTTAGCATGGTTTATGAAATTAATATCTTCCTACAGTTTGAAAATCTAGAAAAATTTTAATTGAAAAATTGGGGAATCTCGAAAATTCCAAAAATTGTAATAAACAATTTTTATTTATTATCCCAAAAATTTGATGATAAGAAAAAACTTTCAATTTATCGAAATTTAGGAAATTTCGGAAGTTCAAAGTATTCTAAATTTTTATGATTTGAAAAAAGTAAGAAAAACTGAGGCAGAGCAAGTGGAGGAATGCGCCTATTTTTTCCATCTACACATGCGACCGGTGATTTGTGTTAACCAAGGCATAATGTACGTATTTTATGCTGGTACTTAATGACGCAACTGTAAATCGAGCATGTAAATTGGTCTTTGTTTTTGAACAACGGGTAAAATCCTCCCTTTTTTCGTCAGGTGTAAAACCCGTGGAGGAAAGTTAGCTGGAGGGTTTCTTTAGTTAGAGTCAAGCTTCTAGGATTTGAAGGAATATTTGTCAAGTTTGTAATGCTGTATGAGTATAAAACAATCATTTAGGAGAAGCTCCAGTAGGAAATCTTTGGTGCTTGAGCAAAGAGTGGTCCCGCGATCGGGCGGGCGGTGGAGGAGCGGGTTCGCAATTTTCACAGTTTCTGTTCTGCCTGAGTAACACCTCCTATTTGAACAATCGAAAGAGGACCTTTGAAGAGCCACCATTTTTTTCGGCAACTAACCAAGACTTTTCCTAACAAAGAACTTCGTGGAGGTCCAATCTAGACTAGTCTATCGCCACGGAAAGATCTGAAGGACTAGGGGGAAATGGATCGGCTAGGATTCTAACGTAGAATTGTTTGCTACAGTGCGTGCTGCCTTGAGACAAAAGGGACGCCTTGGCTGTAGTTATTCACAACACGTAGTTCTTGTGGTGCTTGCGATGTGACCAGCAACGGATAGTATAATTTTATGATGATGAGGCGGTAGCACAAGATTCTGCCCCATCCCCATCGCACATATTCAGATACTTCCGTGGTATTTATAGATGTGAAAAAAAAAATTCATAAAATGCTGAAAGCCGGCTTCAGATTACATCTGATTACATAAATGAAGAAGTTTAAGAGCTGAGTAACTATTTGAAGCATGCAGGATCAAGCGCATCAAAATGGAGATTTTGTTTTAGAATATTGGAGTACCTTGTCAAAAAAAAAATTAAATTGAGTTAGTCTTTAGATTTTTATGAAAATCTTAAGTTTTTCTGTGGCCCAAATGGGTCATGCTCATTTAGCACCTTTCAATTTCTTCAGCAATGTATGATTCAAGTATTGCCCCTTCAGCACATTGTGAAAGCCTCCACATCTTCGAATACGGAAGTGCGATGTAATAGCTGACGTATTGAAAATTGAAATATCCCTGGATTACTCACCTTTAGAGCACAGAAAATACAGGATTCCCGCATACAGGCATGTCCGGATAGCTCTCGAAAACTCCTCCGGAAGATATCAAGATGCCACAATACCTGAAAGCAGGAATGACGCATAAGGTCAAATTGGGTAATATAGTGGTTTTTTATGGGTCATTCAATATACCGGGGGAGGTTGAAAGCATAGTAATATTGGAGAATGTTACCTTAACTGATAGATAATAAGCAGTTTCCGTCACGTATTAGCCTCATTACTCTACATACCGGGTAAAAAGTATTCAAATAAAAAGAGGGGCTAGTGGCTTTTTTTCACTTTTTGTCGCATAAACATTTCTTCCAGGTAGCGAACATTGCAAAATCGAATACACTCTTCTGTTGAATGTTTTTACGTGCAACGAAATTGTAATCGTTCGTAAAATATAAACAAACCAACGCCATTTCGCGATAGCGGGCAAACATAAACTTGTTGCATTTTGCAAGAATTCCACCTTAATTATATCTCCAGTGTTTAGGTGGGGCTCTACGTGAATAAATACTGCGAAGATATATGAATGCCCACATCCCGTGCAATTTGTAATAGTTATGAACTGATTCGCTTATCCCCACACCCTTATGCGGAAGCACAAGAATCTCCGTTATTAGTACATGTTCGGAAATATGTAATGGTGGTAGAAGAAAAAAAAAAAAAAGAAAAAGAAAAATTGCGAGAACGTGGGAAAACCCCCAAAGTTGGAGAAAATTTGAAAAGGACCATAAATTTGGGAAGTGTAAATCTTGAGCTACCCTCTTCTACCCCCGCACAGGGAACAAAAAAGTTTAAGCTTTAGTGAACCTGTACAAACATAATGCACGACCTTAGGCAGGTGAATTTGAAGGGCAACTGTGGGAAACGTTGTATAGTCTACGAGGGGTGTCCAAAGGACCCTAACGCGATGCAGGTACCTAGGGGCACCTTCCGTGCATGGCTGAGTGGTGCGTCACAATATAACCGTGGAAAAAACGTGAGGATGTATAGACGATGAGATGATTTTTTGAAGATATCAGTATGCGTCTTCAGGAGCACTACTGAGTTCTTGGGGGGTGGAGCTAATGGACATTTTCTACTTTTGATGAAGTTCATTCTTGTGTCACGTTGTCATCTTTCAAGTCAATGATCGGTAGATTATTTTCGGTGGTAATTGTCTGTCAATAGTGCATTAATTTTGCGTGATGAATACAAATTAACATTGGAAATTTTTGAATTCGACAACTTGTTTTGTGCGACAGGGGTGAGGTGATTTATTATTGCCACCCTTGTATTTTCACGGTTCGTTTTTTTGATTTATTGAAAGTATTGATAATTTGGGACCCTTTCAATTTCATAAAAACTTTCAAGATTCAAACTTCAAAATTTTAAAAATGGGGAAACCTCTTCAATGGATTAATTACTACAGCACATCATCTCGCAAAAAAAATGGAGAAAAACAACAAAAGTCATTTCTGACTTATAAATGCGCAATTATGTGTTTAAATGCTTCTCCCAATCATTATTTCCAATAATTTCCCACCTTTACAGAAAATAAAATTTCAATTATGCAAAATATAATGCCATTTTCTCCCCCCAGTAATTTGCCGTCAACAATTAAATCACCTTGAATAAACAATGTTAAAGACTCCTCACCAGTGCAAACTTGCATCACTTATGACGTAAGAAAAAATGTGTTCTACGGACTATTAAAATGGGAAAATTAGCAGAGAGGTCTTGTGGAACGACTACATTTTCCCCTCCAATTTTTCAACCTCACTTGAAAGGGGGAGGAGGAACAAAAAAATGAATGAGGATGAAGATGAATGAGGCATCTCTCCAATTTTACAACTACGTTCCGCAGAAATACCTTTCTTGAATCTCATATGAATGAGTTTGGAATTCTAATGCGAAAAATATGACGCTTACACATGTAATGTTTATTTCCTCCGCTGCTATGGTGTGCAGTCTACCTTCTCTACCCAGCCCATGGGAATTCGCGAGATACAAATGGTGTGGAACGGAGTGTAACGCGTGCATCCACATCGATGTGGAAAGGATTTTTTCTGTTAACTTGAAAATAAGACAGGTGTGGCCGATTGGAAATCACATCGATTCTTTATAGTATAAATACTAAAACCGAGTATTTAGCGTATTTGAAATGTTTTCTAAAAATTGCTAAGAATTCCAATGACAATTAACCCGTTATTGGAACCGTTAACGGCTGAAGAAGGAGATTAAAATATAGAGGATAAATAAATAATTAATTGTAAATATTAGTAAAAACTGTGCTAAAATATTAGCGGGTGCCAACTTGAATATGTTGTAGGTAAGATAGAAGTGAGAGAAACCGACGAGTTTGTAATAGTAGAGAAATCAATATTGGTACATTTCTGAGCTAACCATGGCGCCCCCTGCCACCTGTTAGATTGCCATCCGTGATGATGCCGAGGATGGCAATTACGCAAGGTGTTTAATTTCCTATGACTTGCCTGGAGTCCATTTCCGGGCTATCCGTGGAAAGCTTCTCACCCTCTACCACCTGCTAGATTGCCATCCAACGCGAACCCGAGGATGGCAAGCGCGTGGGGGGGGGGGGGTAATGAGTTTTGCATGGCGAGCCCTTGGCAATCTTTTTCTGGTGGGTCTCGCCGTTGGGGTGGAAACATGCACATTGATTCATTGAAATACAAAATATAAAGTATTATTTGGAAAGATATATATTTTAGGTCCAAATACCCATGCTCCAAAAATATATACAAATCCTATGTTATATATCATTCATATGAAAACTGGGCCGACTCAGTAGGCAGTGTACATTTCAACAGGGTGTGTATTATTAAATGTGGGATTGATGATCAATGTTGATCAGCCAATTATCATATTGTTTTTTTAAGTAGTCACAAAATATTATTCGAGTTGACCAAAAGAAGATCTCACTTCTCGTCGCGACTCACCAAATTTGATTTATATTTTTTTATATTTTTCCCCGATTGTTTCAAAAATCTGAAAACCGTCAATTATTTAAAATATTTCTGATGCAATTCGCTTGCCAATGTTAATGACAAGCAGTAGTATGTGGCGCGACAACAACCTTAAGGATTTTGGTGAGACTATGCTGACCGCCTCCGCGTCGTGAGCTCCGCTAAGTATTGGCGCTGCTTATCTGAGAAACACCCGCGCGAGTCGAGTACTTTCATAAGCAGTTAACTAATTTTGTGAACGAAAAAAAATTCACGATTATTTGTTTCGCCATGTGAAAATATTGTTTTCGAAGGCAAAAGGACTGTTCATGAGGAACCGTTCCCCAACAGAATATAGCGTACTATTGCTTTTCCAATGGTATTACTGATTGCATCCAATGAACCTGCTATATTGAATACTGAAAGTTTTTACTTCACGAATAACTCTATCACTATATTGCTGTAAAATAAATGGATTGGACACAAGGACTTGTATCAATAATCAAAAATCCATGTGATCCACTTTTGATACTAATTTCCATGAGTGTTGTGTCATTTTTCTGAGTCGAAGTACGAAAACGTACGGGCGAGATATCTGAAATTTCTTCTAATTAGAGCAACGTTCCAATCTATCAGAAACATAGAAATACCTCAAGCTACATAATCTTTATACTGTCTTTTTTAGCAGGGTGGCCTACAAATACGCATTGGATAATAAAAAAGAACCGATGCACTGCCTTTCTATCCGATGTTGCTGTTGTTAGACGAAAAACTATGACGATTTGTTAACAGAAAAACAATTTCTATAACGACCTCGTCAAAAATGCTATGCCAATTTTTTTTTAATAAATTATTTTTCAGTTCAGGGCCATAATACTGGTTCTGAGCTGCATGTAGGATGTCATTTACAATGCCCGCTCGACCATATCTCGGCGCGGGTTGAGCCCAAGCCTCAATTCAACAGGTTGTAAAATTTCCTTAAAACGGTATTTCTCTATAGCACAAACCTTGGCAATCTGGAAGAGAGCCCTTCGGCTTTGCAGCGGCTCATTTGACTTCATTTTCATCCCTTAACATTCGAAGGGTTGCGCCAAAAAAAAATTACCACTTGGCGATGCACAATTTCACTCAAGCCGGCTAGCAATCATTAAAATGTCACTGAATGTGTCGATATGGTAATGAAAAACATTGTGAAATTATTTAAATATTATCGCTGATCGACACTCGATGTGCAGGTGAATGGGTGGAATCACAAGTGCTTTAAGTAGGTGACACTTTTACTACGTTAAACATTTAAAATGTAAACGTATGCTATATCGATACGTGATGATGCGAGCGTCACTTCAACAATGCGAGGGGTAAGGCCCAGCGAGGTCGTAGACGACGCCAGAGCCTCCGCGACCGCGTGGTTGAACACGAAAACTCCACCATGGGTATTATATTGCATCTATACAGGATCCCAGGGCCTCACGGGGCACCATACAACGCTATACTCTTGTATTCATTTTGCGCGGGATGAAGCCGAGATGTTTTCGCTCTGAAGTGGAAACAAAATGGACCGCATGAATTTGCCCATTGGTGCTGCACCAATGACTTACAGATTTAGGATTTTTTTTTCCAGCATCATTTTTTCATGAACATAATATCCTGGGATTTCCCGGGATTCCTCCCCAAAAAAACCTCTGTTGCTTATATATTCTCAATGATTCAAATTTCGGTTTAGTGAAGAAGTGATCTTCAAGTCGACTTAGTCAAGGATTCCATCTGTGATATCTCGTAATTGAGTGAAGATAAGAATACTTCGACGAAGACACTTTTTGTAGAGCAGAGCGCGATCTACAAATTTGTATTGAAGCAAATTTTTCTATGATTTTTATATTTCAAGATATTCAACAAAACGCGGTTTCAATCCTAAACCTCTAACGATTGACTGCTGATGTTTTAATCATTTTTTGCTGACTTTTTTTTATTTAAAAAAAAATCTTTGGTGCAAAAATTTATGTTTGTGAAGAATATGAAGTATGGTATGGAGAAAACGGTTGAAAATTGTGGTTATTAAGGACAGGGAGAAGAAATAGAAAAGTTTAGTCTGGCTATGGACGTTCTCTTGAGATGTAGTATTGTACTCTTGCGAAAAGGTGATGCGCAGGTAGAAGATCTTACGGTCAAAAAATAGCAGGAGCAGAGTGCCCTATAAGGCATACACATACTACGGGGCTTTACTACGTCGTGGGTGAGTTGGGGGATCACGCGGGAACACCGGAGAAACCGAGTTGTTGGTGTTACGGTTCAACGAGGAAGGGGAAGAGAAAGGAAAAAGTATAAAAAGGGTCAAACAAAGGGGACGAGGAAGAGAACGATATATGTACATTTATTACTACGTAAGTTACGAGTAGTATTTTGGAGGTGTAGGACTAGAAAGCCTGACCCCACCATACCGGTTTTTTTTTATGTCCAGTGAGTAGGTTTTACGGATTGATAAATTGGTTAGAATTGTGATAGCATCATATGTCAAATTGCCTAGGAGGCAGGTTTTTTTCATTTTGTCTAGCATTAATCGATCTTCTTGTACCCAAAAAAAAAAAAATCAATATAACATTGAGAAAGTAATAAAATGAGTTTTTTGGGTGACGAAGTTGAAGACTTGGAAAATTCAGGTTACGGTATTGGAAAGATTTAAAAAGATAGTGGAGGCTTCGTAAAAACATCCACCACAATGTTAGTTTTTTACTACCCAGAAAAATCGTATCGTAATTTATGGTCTCCAAATCGGCAGGTACGATGAGAAAATGACAATTTACGATTGGAAAAGCTCAGTTTTCGAATTCGTGGCTGCCGATCTTTAAAGCAATTATAATCGTAAAAATCTTAATGCCCTATTACGCTCTGAAAATTGTAATGTATAAAATCATGATTTATAATAATGATAATTTAACATCTCAAAAACATCAATTAGAACTATAAAAATTATATGCGATTTTTGAATTTTTAAAAATATATCCGCATCGTAAATTACGGTTTCGATATAAAAAGTAACAATTCTTCAAACGGGATTTACGATTTTCAAATCGCAGTTTTCTATTGTTAAATCGTAACACCATTTTCTAAAATTGCTTCCTTAAATTACGATTATGAAAATCGTAAATTACGATTCACCGATCATAAATTATAATTGAGGTCTACGATCATTCGATCGATTCGACGGATTCGTAACTCGGAAGTCATAATTTCAAAGCCAAGCCACGCTGATTAATATAAATAGTCACGTAATTTATTCATACACTGAGAGAAAAACGGCTTTTTGGCCAGAAACATTTCTTGTGACAAGAAAATTGGGAAAATTTCACGGCAATTTTTGCATAAATTTCTCGTCACAAGAAATGTTTCTGGCCAAAAAGTCGTTTTTCTCTCAGTGTAAGTATTTCGTTTACAAACATGGAGAAGTTGAATCGGTCCAGTGGTTTCGCCGGAAATGTTGACCAAAATTTGATATACACACCCATTGATTCACCCACCCACCTAGGTAGCCAGCCGCCCACCCACCCACCTAGCTAGCCACCAGCCCACCCACCCACCTAGCCACTCACCCGCCCATCCACCCACCTAGCCACTCACCCGCGCACCTACCCACCTAGCCACTCACCCGCCCACCCACTCACGCGTACATGTTGTTCACTTTAAATTTCCAGAGACATTACAATAACTTTCGGTTGTAATCGGGAAGTTCAAATTACAAAAAAAATAATTTGACATATGTGTATGTGGTTGAGAACAATATGAAAGTTCATCGGGCAAAAGTTCAATATCGCAACCGGAGTTAACTATTTAGCAAATAATGCGTCACATATCATGAACGCCCATTAAACTTCAACAAAGGATTGAAGGGGTACGATTAAAAGAGTGTGAAAAAATCGAAGGTTTCAATTATTGCCCAAGAGTCTATCTTTCCATTGCGCATTCAGGACATTATTTCCCGGAAATTCCAATTCTTTTTTTTTAATTTTCGTTGATATTCTGAAATTGCGTAATGTAGTTCTCCCATCGCATAATGGGCCGAACATTGCTCATTCAATTACTGGAGACACATTCTGCCTGATATATTTAATTTATCGTTATTGTATTACATTGTATACTATATATATATATGATGCACAATTTTTAGTGGGTATTAAAATAAAGAAACAAGATTTTCATTGCATTGCTAGCTTGGGAAGCATTCGAACGGTCTAACAGCAGTAATTGAAAACTCGATTTGAGGCACTTGTATACACGAAACAAATATACCCGAATCGGGTATTTTGGAGGACTCGATTCACGAAGATCCTCCGGAAATATATTTTCTTCTCCAATTGGGAGGTATGAATAGCGTTACATCGGAGATATGGATATGCTCGATTAGGGAATGTGAGATATTCTTGTATAAACCTCCTCATCGGGTGATCCTGAAATCCCTAAGAGAAGATTAATATCGACAGATATTAAAATCCCCGGTTCGGAGAAGTCATATTCCCGAATTGTGAATGGTTTGTACCGATGATTCGGAGAAATTGAGCCTCGATTCAACGATCTTTCATTCCTGATTTGGGGAAATCATTATGGGGTTACGGTAGGTTTTGTAGAGATTATGTTTTGTAATAATTCAGTAGATTGATTTTTTTATTTATTGATCTGTTGTGGAAAGGAAACAAGTGCATATTAATGGTTCCAATTTTATTATGGAATGGAGCACCTGAAGATGAACGCCCTTCAAATTTCTATAGTAGAAGGGAGAGACCATAGAAAATATCGAATTATATGGGAAATATCGAAAAGCGTAAGACCGGAACCGCCGCGACACCAGCCAGTGCGGCGGAAGAAGAAAATGCGCGGGCGAAGCACGCGCAGCCGGACTCATACACAATTTGTTAGAAGATTTACTTTTTCAAGAAAATTTCGAAACCAATTCGAGTTTACTCTTCTTTTCTTCATTTTTCTCTTCAAGTTCATATTTCAGAATCGTGGAAGCGGTTTCTCGATTCTCGCGCTGGAGTCGTTATCTTCCTCAACATTTTGTTTATGAACCTGGTTATCGTGCGTTGAACTTGCTTCACGTGTACTCGTGGTAAATATCGTTGAGTGACTGCTAATAACTGGTATTTGAAGAAGAAAATTAAATTTAGATGATATGAATTGTGTAGAACTTGGCTAATTGGGCGCTACAATGTCATCTTCCGGCAGGAGTGAGCACTATTTTGTGAGACAAGCGGGATGGAGATAGGCCCGTCGACGACTCGAACCAATAACTTCGCCATATCTGCTAAGCCGTCGATCACGAAAATACGAGATTAGAAAATAGAAATTTTTTACTACACTGTAACACGAAAACGGTTAGAGATAGGAAAAACAATCATCAAATATAAAATCTGTATTTTTATGAGTGCAACAACATTTGTTTGAGACTTTTTCTGCTATCACCAATCGTTTTCAAGATACAGTGTTATAAACAGTTGAGACCAATAATAATAATTGCATGAATTGTTATTTCAGAGTACGGCTCCGAAAAAAAGAGTAAAAATAGACACACTGACATCCTCATGAAAACTTCGAAGAATGTTAACAGTGTTTCAACGCACTGAACAAATTCAGAGCGTTATAAAAATTTGAAACACTCCGCAAATTAGAAATTAAAAGACCGTTCCAAATTTCATAATTTTTCAAAAAAAAATTTTTTAATAAATTTGTTGAATTGCAGGTAAAAATTGATCAATTTCAGAAATATACCATTGCGGAAATTGGATGTAAAGATTATTTCATGTAGTACTTCATCCATCTCTGCGCTTGACTAACATTTTATCCGCATAATTTTATGGGGGAATTCTGAAAATCTAACATCATTTTTTCACCCTACTTCACCTGCAATGCAAACTAACGCAATAGCTTTTTTTCTCTTCACATTTACACCTTGTAGCAGCTGCATCGAAAAACCTTACTAGTGCTTCAGGGAGGCATCTGTTACAGATCACTCGTAATCCATATGTTGTAAAGTGGTAAGAAGCAACTAAGACAAAAATACTTGGTTTAGGTTGCGAAGTGCTGGGCGATATGTACAGTCTTGTATAAAGTAACAATCTGCTCTGCCCAGACCCTAAGGACCGGTTCGGATGAAATCGCGCCAAAAAATGGCGCGTCTGGAGAACGTGACGCGTCGGTGTTTACGGAAATGAATTGTAAAATACACAACCGAGAAATTTTTTGGAAATCATAATAGTGATCAAAAAATGGTATGTTAAATAAAAAAGAAGAAATACCAATTGTTAAAAAAATTTCTCTCAAATGTCCATAAGATCCTTAAGCTCGACTCATTCCAAACACCCATTTACCTTTTTTTCCACCAAAATAAGGGACAATTAAATCATAAGTTTAATTAACCGATTAAACAACCCTGAAACAATGCTTAATTGGACAAAACTCAACGCTTTGTCCGACTCATAATTAAAATAACGACATTCTTTTTCAAACGTTGCAGTGAAAAAAAAACGAACAGAAAGCCTCCGGAGTTTCTTGCAGCATCTCCAGATATTCTTCACCACCAGCTTGTGGATTAAACTCTTCCTCTCTTCACGGCAGACCTAACAACAGAAATTCTCCTATTATTGCGCACGTGCGCGCTATAGGGCCTACAAACAACGAAGACAAGATGGAGGGACTTGAAAAAAAAAGGTAAGGAACGGCAATCCCGTAGAACTGGTTTTTGTACACTCTCCCGCGAGTTGCTGCACCAAGGTACATTCTAACTACGCTCACAATACATGCGCATGATGAAATCGTAATGCTGATGCCCTGAAGCAGCGAAAATCTCAATTTTAGTCGAAAATTTTTCGCGAAAATTCAAAGAATAAATAAATTTTAAAAATGCAAAATTTCTTTATCAATTTGAAATTATTATTATTTCCATTTAATACAAACATTTTATAGATATAAAATCAGCATAATGTGTGATATATATAGACAAAATTATTTGTTTTGAGAGGTTTTTTTTTCATTTGAAGAACCCCAGAAATATTCACCAATAAAAGAGGAACATCGAAAACCGGTACCAGAAAATCTCCAACCGGTAAAAGTTTCGAGGACAAGAACAAGAGAGATGAATACTGAGTGCTCCGTGGGTGTCTAACAAAGATGCATAAAAAACCGGTTTTACGAATGGCAGGAGCACAGCAGCGGATAGTAAAAGAGAGTGCTTACTATAGTGTAGTGTTCTTAATCCAATAGGTAGAAAATATAAAACCAGTCCTGGCAATGAAAATTGGAGTTAAATGCTTACTGTACTAAATTAAAGGGATCCATCACGTGTCAGATTAGAACTGTATATTGAATAGGAAATAGTATAATTTTGTTGGAAATGATATTTCATCGTTGGAATATTTATGAAGAAATAATGAATAAATTTTGGGAAAAATGGTTCATTTAGAGTTTGACATATTATCTTGGTGTACGCATTTTTTTTTTAATTTTTCGAGCATGCATCATAAATTTGTGCAATACTTGAATATTCATCGACCCTTCGAGTTCACCGATTTTTCTATTTTTTGCATAAAGTTTGGGGTTTTTTTTCTGAACCTACAGATCCCCGAGATAAATCCAAAACTTCAATTTTTTGCGGGCTGAAAAAACAAACGATCAATTTTGCAACTGAATACCCCAAAAAAATTCTGAATTTTCTTTGCCTACACAGGTGAAGGGGGGGGGGGGGTGAAATCAGATAGATCCATTCGTCAGTATTCAAAATAATCAATTGTTTTCTCATAATTTTAAATCAAAGGGATGAGCTACCCAAAACGTGGTCTCATCCCAGCAATGAAGATTTTTATTGTTACGGAAAAAAATACGCTGCAATAAAAAGTGAGTGAGTTATTAAACCTTGAAAAAATTGCAAGTCTCCATTTTGCCCCATCCTCCCCCCATGTTCATGAGTTTATGGCGGTAATCGCCCGGGATCCCGCCATTTCAGATGTAAACAACGTATCCTTGAACCGGCGAGGCTGCATCCAACATTTTGGCGCAAAAAAAGGTTCTGGCTGTATGATGCAGGGGGCGCCACCGTTCTCCACACGGGGATAAGGACCTACGGTTGGACCCAGCATCCGTATGACTCACAATAAAGTCGACGATCACAATATCGTTGGAGAAAAATCGAATCATGAAACTTGATTCATAGCTGGTACGAGGCTATTGACCCATTGTTATTTATCCTAGTTCACGCTCTCCAGATGGAACAATACTTCAGATATGTCACTGCAGATTCTGAGATAAATTCGAAAGTGTAAAACGGCAGATTATGATGATCATCGCAATTGCGTTGTTACGTGACCTTTATCGAATTTAATATTATGAAATATTCCAATTTTTTACCAGTCATCCATTTCAGTCTTTAGAAGCGACATTTTTTTCGAAGCTGCCAAAAATTACTGTCCTCTAAAATTAACATTAAATAAAATTAATTGATATACTGACTTGATATATCTCCTCAAAATTGCAATAGAAATTATTTCGGCCGAAAATAGCGACTCTGGGCCGCAAATTTGATGCTGGTAATACGCGTCAAGCTCCCGAGAGACCTTTTCATGCAAAAGCTTCACCCAACGGAAGTGTTAATAATAAAAAAAAAAAAAAAAAAAACGGAAGCGTAATTTTTGTCAACCTTTTTTTTCAATGCAATACCGGAGTGAAATCGAGTTAACGCGTTCCGCCTTCACTGCTGATTGTACGGGATATTTTTCTCTGCACACGAATAGAATAACAGAATTGAAAGCGACGTTTGTACCAAATGTGTTAACAGTGGTAATTAGCAGAGGTGACAGGCGTCCAATGAATGAGTAGTCTCGTCAAGCTTAATGTTCAAGCTATTCTCATTAGACAATAGTCTCACCTTCCCTTACTCTGCATTCTTTGCCTCTTCTATGGTCTATGCGTCAGTGGGCATGATGTATTTATCAGTGCAATAACGCAAGTACGTGATTAGACTAGCTACATTTACATAGTAAATGATAAGGTTTGAGGGGAGATTACTATGAGCTCTGAAAGTTACGAAGTATTTGAGTAAGAACCAGGGCATACTGCTGGATAAAATTTATACAGGGTGACCCAGTTAACACGGTGTGCTCAAATAGAGCCCAAAGGGAAGAACAAACTAAAAAATCCTGCATATAAAATTTGCAGGCTTTGGCGGGCACAATCCATGCAAGTTTCACTCTGACTTAAATTAAGGCGGTGGAGTGGATTAAATTACAGTATGTGGATGTCTTTAGGGTGTCCTATACATTCATTCACAGCCTTATTTAATACATTTGAGATATTCAATTTTAACCCTTGTTTTAATTTAGAAAAATCCACTCGAGAGCTTTTAATGGAAGTCATTAGGGTTGAACTAATTTCAAGTCTATTCTAATCTTAAATTACAATTGTTCTTTCAGCAACTGCAGTGATAAATTATGTGACTTCTAATGTGTTGAATGTTATTAATTTTTTTTGCACCGAAGAAGTACAGTTCGAAAAAAAAACATTTTAGAAATGACATTATCTTCTTGGCATTAAGCGATAATAATCAAAACACAACTCGGAGGTAACTGGACTTATATCCTCTCACTTTGCTAATGGCTTATGCTCCACGCAGTTTTTTCATGTCCATGACATCCAAAGAATCATTCGTAGAGCTCGATAATTGTCGGTAAATCCGCGCAACATTAACAACGGACATCTTGAGAAATAAAATATAAGTTTCTTCTTCTTTATGGTAATTTTAGTTTAATGTCCGGCAAAAATTCCATGTCTAATTATAATTATACAGCGTCCGTAATAGGCCTAGGTGGTCACAGCAAGCTCACGTGAGAATCAGTTTTTTTTTTGTTAATTAACATTTTTATGACAATTAAAATTTTGGTGCATGAATCCACTTTGTTGAATAAAAGTTCAGCGCTAAATGGCTAGTATAATGAGAATGAATTATTTTCTGCAAAGAAACTACTGTGCCCCATGAGGGACGAGAAATCACTTCTCGTTTTGTAATTCCTGCGAGATATATGTTCTTATAAAATTTTACAAGATCAAGTATCTGAGGGTACTGAAGCACCATCCGCAGATTCTACCTGCGATTGCACCTTAATGGTGCAAGTTAGGGCCAACATTATGAACCGTAAAATGTGTGTTTTTACGTGAAGAATATTTTCATTTGTATACAATTTTTTCTATCTTTAACCATTCTTGAGGTATAACGACATACACATCCGCCGTATGTGATTGATTTTTTCTCTCGATGATTCGTTAGTATTGAATTGATTCTGGTCAAGGATACAGAAACTTGCATTTACAGAGTATGTGTGAGGGAAGACAGGTTGCAATTAACTGCAACAATATCCAAATTGGATACCTTATTCGAGGTGATGGACTAATCAATAGGTGCAATAAATAGGCGATATATATATATATACCTCTCCCAACAATGACAATTTTTTTTTCAATTATTTACGGGTCAAAAAATTTCAAAAATTAGAAAAACTGCACTATTCTGTTGAAATTTTATGCATTGTATATCATTGTAAATACACGATGTTGTTAATTTTCCGTGCTAAACCTTTGAGGGAAACTTGTAATGCCACTTCAAACTATATAGAAGCAGTGTATCATTTTATTGTCACTCAGAATCGCGCGACTTGAAGGATATTCAAATTTGAAAGTGAGTCCGATGAGAAGTACCCATGCTTAACGTCTGAATATTCCTGATTTTTCCAAAACGAAATTCCTTAATTGAGAGTGGTCAAGTTTGATGAAATTGAAACCTCACATAATGATGATTTTTGACTGCAGAAAATGTACTTGATGGAAGTCCTGAACTAGACATATTTTCACTATACAAATATTGAACACAAAAATATAAAAAAAGTTGAACAAAATCTGAGAGCTTGATACAGCGAGTTGAAACGGACTCATGAATCATGAAATTCTGCAATTAATAATCAACAGGTAATCACGCCAACTAAATTTCCAACTTACTCCTGATTGACATCGAGCATAAATGAAATTAAAGCATGAATGAATGAATCCAAATCCACCACAAAAGCGTGCTTAATAGAGCCCACAATTACCATTTCATGACATAGTTATTTACGTATTAATCGCACATCTTATCTTTACAATGATGGAAGAAGTGCAATAAAATGGGCCCTCGACTTCACACTCAACTCTGCATAAGAAAATAACTCTGATCTCCGCGATGAGCACTAGAAGTCATGTGAACCTAGGGTAGAGGAAAAACAGTTCCGGTAGCGACTTCCGGTTTTGATTATTCCTCCCACCTCGACGTACTTTTTTTTCACCTCGTCTCACCTTCTTCCTCGCTCATATGCACGTCATTCGGATTCCCCTATGCCATCGTCAAAAAAAAAAAGAATCCCCCGTATTGTCCGTTCTCCCATATCGTGGCTCCACTCATTCGCTTTCCTTTGCGTGGTCACGGTACTTGAATCACGTGGGACCTAGAGTATTACCCAGCACATTTCACAGAGCATATACCCGTTGACCTCGACGAATTGGACGTCAAAGGGAAAATATAACTCGGTGTGCAGTGGATGAGAGAAAATATGATAAACGGCGGGGTATCCCCATGGGATTTTCTTGATCTCTTTGCATATATTACGTCAGGGTCATTTACTTTCGCAGGAACGATGTGTCCCTGATGTGAAGGAGTTTCCCATATCTTAGTCAATTTTGCGTGTTGCTTGGCATTGATTTTCTTGAGTAACAACTGCTGGTAGCATTCAAACAAATTGATAATACTGTGATCAATCAAGGAAACCATCTCGAACGATTAAACAGAAGACCCTTGAATTGACCATATTTTTAATTTAACAATCTCTTTCACCACTTCGACGCGCTAACTGCAGCTGCAGTCCTTCGTGTTCTGGCGAAAAAAAACTCGATTGAATCCTGTTCGCCAGATTTTTTTTTCCTCCGCACGCGTGTGCTGTTCGTTAGTTTGAAGTAGCACCTGCGTCTTCAGGTGAATCAGGAGGATCCACCAAATGCACACCTGCTTAAATTCGCCTCGTGCAACAGGTTTTATCCCATCGCTGACGACTCGAAGTACAACTGTACGTTTTCAGTCTGGGCTCATACGCACTTGTATATGCATGCTGTTATTTTCAAGCAGAACGAAAAGCCCGGATGTATGGTTCAGTGATGGCCATTAGTAATATTGTATTTGAAGGACTCCAACACATCTATACTATACCCCAAAAATAATGTCATATGATTCAAGGTTGAAAAGTCTTAAAATATGGACGAATGTCTTAATTTAAGACGGTCGGCTGGCTTAATTTGGGAAACTGGAATATTTTCGAGGTCTTACAATGAGACACATTAAGAAATTTTGCGACGAATTTCCTAAATTAAGGCGTTCGATTGTCTTAATTTAGAACACTCGAATCTTATAAGTTTTGTATCACAGATTTCAAATACGTTCAATTGACGCATCAATGAATTAATTTAAGACGCTTGCATAGCTTAAGAGATTCAGGTGTCTTCAGTTAAGCATTGGAGTATTAAGGTACGAATGACGGAAATTAAGACATCGGAATGGTTTAAAATAAAACATGATTTGCTCAAATTAAAACCCTTATATTAAAGCTTTATTACGTATGAACTACTAATCAGTTAATTTCAGTCCTTATCCAACGTGTACAATACACGGTTAATTGGACGGTTAGAATGGTACCGCGATAATGGCACATTTGTGTTTGAAATTGATTTGCGTGAAGTTTGTATGCCAATACAAATCATGAGTGTTCATTTCCCTCAATCAGCTCGGATTAATCTTGTCGAACGTGTTGTGGACCTTTTATACGTGACCCACTAACGTCTGACTGCGTTTGAGTTGTAAAAAACGTGTTCATCAAAACTGCCGTAGGCAGCGCATTTACCTTTTCGTTATGCTGATGGATTCTGATTATTTCAGCAATGGCGTCGATAAACGGGTCACGAAAATTTCAGTACGATATCGATGAACATCTGTATCAAAAGCTAATGTAGGACAGAAAAGTGTCAAAAATGGTATGTTGTTGATCTGGTACTCTACCGCCCGTGGTTATAACATTGTTTTCCGTTCTGGCGTAGATGTAAAATAGTGTTTTGCGCCCCGCCGGGCGTAAAGTACGATGTCTCTCCCGCGCAGCGGGTGAGAAATCTCCCTTTGCGCTGATCAGCGCGGAAAATACTAATTCTGACAAATGTGACCTTGGAAATTAAGGCAATGGCGACGATTATAAGCTCATGAGTCAGGAATATAATTTTTGTAAATTAGATGAAATTTTTCTCGGATGTTTTTGTTACGTTGTCCTAGCCTTGTAAAACTAAAAATGATGAGTGATTTTTTTATGGGAGTCATCAATGCCAGGGTAAACATCCAAGAATATAACGGGAGTAGCACCAAACTGTGTTATCGTAATAAAAAATTATGAAAATTTCTCCAGCTTCCTCAGACTCCAAGTTATTTCGAAAAAAAGTGTATGGTAAGTCGACTCGAACTGATTGACCACTACGCTACCAACTTATTTCACAGTTATTCCTCTCATAGTAAATAAAAGGTAAAGAAGATACAAATTATGTAATAAAATAGCTGTAGGTTCAAAGGATAATTTTCTTCTTCTAACGTTTATTTTGATTGACGGCAGAAACTTGTGGAAGGAGCCCAGGACATTGTACAAGGAGATAAAAATGTACAAGAAATTGGATATTGGCTCATGCTCTCTATTTTTTTCTAGAATTTTTGGTTCAAATAAAATTTCCCCTATCGTGAAGTTAACAAACGGATTGTGGTACTCAACTTTCCAACGGCGATATCTTCTAAACTCTGACAATTAGGAAGAAAAACTGTCTGTTACGAAAGAACCAATATTCATTGTCCCCTGTTTTTCCTATCCCAAATAGTTTTCGCGATAAAGTGTTATGAACAATTGGGATTATCAATGAAAATATGTGGATACTCTTTTTTCAGACCCGAAGACCGCCGAAGCAGTAGTAACGAAAATGGAAACGTGTAATCAGTTCTCGAGGAAACTTACTACACACAGACATATATAAATTAAGAACATCGAGTAATATGGAAATTTCACCGATATATCACTTTTAATTTTCAAGGTTGATATATAATGTGTGATCACCAGGTTTAACACTAAGTTTCACTTGAACGCACAACTAATGATTTTCATTCGTTACTGTCTGGCCGGTACGATAATTCTTCGTGACATGCATGACCACGTGCTCACCCATCCAAACCCATTACCGGAATCACTCATGAGATTTTCGAGATTGGAGTTTCGTGTCTGGATGTAACCACCAAAAGTTCTCCAGAAAACCTTACACCGGTATTAAATTGCTGTGGAATAGGATTGTGAGGAGGTGTCGTGTGGCAATCATTATCTCCAGTTGCTTCAACTTACAGCAGATCAGGCAGAAATGATGGTTCTGTTGGGTTCATGGACAATCCCCGGCGCGCTACTTTGTGGCGCTCAATATTTAATTAATTCGTTCATCAATTGTGATGTGGTTGGTCCCACTTGGCACCAAAAAATCGGCGCCAAGAAGTTCGATTCAGATGGAATGTTAAACACGCGTATGGATCTGCATCGTCAGTTGCTTAAGGTAGCTGGTATTTCACCACAATGAAATCCAATCAATAAACTTGATAAAATTGATAACTGAGACGAAATGTCTGGAGACAAAATGTCCTAGAGGCGTTATGATGGAAGTGCGATATCACTCAGTGATGGACGTTATACCTCCTCATTGTGTTTCAGAGACAATGATTACTCAATGTAAACCTTGAACCCAAAACGTAACCCTTGACTGTGAAGCAGCAGAGTAGATGACGACCGGATGAAGACGAGGTCTAACGTAGCTGAAGTTAGTACCTTCACCTCTTGCTAAGGCAAGAGTTGGATACAAGGTCCCTCCCACGATCGGTAACAAAACGCTAGGTAATTTAACGGCTTGGCAATGACCCCCAGAATCTGTCTCAATCATGGAAAACATGGAGTAGACGACCAAGGGTTCACCGCCGAGGGTAATTACTTCCCGGAAACCGTCAACACATATGGAGACTACCAACGTAAGCGCTATCGAATTTATGGCGCTGGCACGACTTTACATTGTTAAGAAAAATCGGCAATCCCGTAGACAATTTTACGGCAATTTTCCAAATTCCTCAAGTGCCTTATCTGGGATTCTCTTCCGGAAGAAGTTTCCATATTTTTCACTTTCTGATTAGTACGGAATTTTTCTTCTTTCAAAAATAGCTGCCATCCGATATTGGGTCATTTTTTTCGACAAATGTACTCAATTTGGAGAAAGTACGAACTTTCCGGCGAGGGGTGGGAAAAATTATATTTCCGAATATCACTTACTTGTATCGCACTATTGAGGAAACAATTGTTCTGTCCAGGTTTATTGAGCAATCCTTTAGTTCCATTGAAACTGGAATTGTGATCCCCGTTGAGCTGTTCACGTTGACTTGGTAGTTGACTCTGCGTATGTGGATTAATCATTTTTGGATGATGAGATGATTGCAAATACTTCGAGTAATCCAAGGTATTTTCACACGCCATTTCCTGCTGAAGCAGTTCCATCATTGTAACCATGGTGTTTTATGTAATCTGCGAAAAATGATTCATATCGATATCATGAGAAATTTCAGACATTTCAGTATTAGTAATTTTAGCAAGTGTTTGATTACGTTTTTTTCTGCATTTATCCTTTCACTCAAATAGTTGAGTAATTAGCGTGAAAAGAGGAAATACATCCATGACAGTTTCGAAATATATTGAACGGGATGTGCATGTGGCCCTGAATGGATTGAACCAATAACGTCTTCAGGTATGTAAGATTTAATTAAGCAAAAGTTATGGATTTGTTTTTTTGGAGACTAGTCAATTCTCGAAATTTATCTAAATAGAAATTGTAATCAGGGTGGTTGTTTGTGGAAAACACCCCCCCCCCCCACACACACACGCACGCACACACACACATCATTGAAAACAGGGGCATTTTCATTGAGATTACACTCTCTTTTTTGAGTTGATTACAATAATTTCCCTTCAGTTCAGAAGTTGTACTTAGCTTAAATAAAACCCTCATGTCGTGATTGACCGAGCATTAATCATTAAGACGAGATCAACCGGTTCAAGATTACGATAATTAATATTAATGTAGTTCAATATTCAAATCAGACCTTTCGTAGATTTCGACACAACATACCTTTCGACGTTATGTCTATATATGATTAATTACTTCAAAAGAAATCAGATCCATCACATAAGTGACAGTTATTTTCGGAGATAATCTCATAGCGAAGTAGTGAAGGAATAAAACCCACTGGGTTGAAAATTTCCATTTCAGGTATATCAATTCCTCGTGTAATTAAAATATTCTTCAATTCATGAGTTATTGACATCTAAATTTAATGAAGAAATATTTATTTTGCTGCCAGTTTCCCACCATTAATGATTGTTTTTCTTCTGACAACAATGTTTAATTTTTGTCAGAACTTTATGCAAATTTTGCAAAAGCTTAAGGTGTATAATAAAAAGTATCATGACGAATATTTCTACATTTTCCTACTCAATTATTTCAGTTCAAATCAAAATTTTGAGATGTTCTGCGAAAAATATATATCGTACAAAATTTTGCAAAAATCTTTGAACTCTTAGAAAGACGAAAGTTCTGTTTCCATTTCTGCAATTCAAACTTAGGGTTCGTTATACCTGCAACACGCAATGCTCGACCTCCTCTTCCCTTCCCCTTCCCCCCCCCCCCCTCTCCACACCACCCACCCAACAGTTGCTCACCTAGATAGGATCGTCGCGTGTTAAAAAAGATGTTATTAGTTCAGATGAAGTAAGCAATTAACCGGGCACACCTCATCGGAAGTACCACAAGGGAGGCCCTAGACTATTCATATGCAGGCGCCTCATCAAGACCTCCTCAAACTGTCAGTTATGAATAATAATTCGGTGGAGAATACAAGTACTAATAGATTTAGTAACAGTGAGAACCATGAGAAAGGACTATCTGTTTTCTGTAAAAACGTGGACGGAGAAATTTAATCGCGAAGAAAGTAACGAGTCACTTTTTAATGAAGAACGACGACAAATCTTTGATCTAATTATTCTCGTCATGGGATTTTTATTCAATTTATTGGCAATTAGTATAGTGGCAGTGACAAAATCCCTGCTCATTTCAACGAGATTTTACATATTCAGTTTAGCTATCGCGAATCTCATTTTAGTAATGGGAGTTCTGGAAGAAGTGTCTGCGAATCTATTCAACATCGACGTTATCATCAATCATGCCTATGCCAATCGCGTTGTTTTCCAGGTAAAGGGGGGGGGGGGTCGCTCGAAACTTTTTCAAAATTACTTTTCTTCTATTATACTTATAGATCGCAGCTATAAACTGCCCTGAAAAAATAGATACCCACATCGCGAATGAGATGAGATCGACGCGAAAAATCTGAAAGAAACGTTTTTTTTTCAGAGCTCCCTTTTCACGATCATCGTTTTCAATCTCGATCGATATATCGCCCTTTGCCGGAATGGCTCTACTTGGCATGAGATATTATCCAAGACCTCCACGTCAATCATCGCCGTGCTTGTCATCTGGGCTTTCACTACTATAACAGTAGCCTTCGAACTTCAACTTTACGAGTTGTTTCAAGGGGAAACTGGAATTGCTGTTTATGTGTTTTTCACGGATATGTATCTCCTGCAATTCACTGCTGGAGTTCTTTGTCTGAATATGAAGATTTTGAGGAAATTGGAGGAGTTAGGTGAAGTGGACCAACAGATGCGAAGGGAAAAAGATGATTTTCTGGTGCTAGGTAAAGTAGCGTCTGTATGCACAGTAAAGTTTGTGAAAAAATGCCCTTCCCTCTGGTAAGATTACAGCATGCGTCAATTTCGATTTCTTTTTTATTTAACGCATCCTTTTTTATTATGCAACTTGTGAACAGCAATTGGACGACATTTTTGTGGATGGTACAAGAGTGTATGCTCCAGCGAACCTAAAAATGTGAAAATTTTCTGATGTTGAGAAATGAAGAAAAAAAATGCCAAAGTGGACCTTTTCCATGTCCTTTTACATCGCGAGCATAGTATTGGGTGGCTCTGACCTGGACATGGAAACACTGATGATTTTTTTATGGTATAAACGTAAAACAATGGCTCGTCATCTAGCATTAGTGATCTACCCCATCAATACTTTACATAGCATGTATACATTGTTTATGACAATAAATAATTTTCAGGTCAAGCTAAGAGCGGGCTAAGCGCGGAGTTCGAGTGATAAATAGTGTTGAGGAAAAATGTTACGCAATGTTTTCTGTGAAATTTTATTTAAATAATTGTCTCAAAACACAACTACTTTTTGGACTTGGAGATTCAATAAAAATTCCGCATTTTCTGGCTTAACACAATAACTGGTTTTGTTGAAAATGTCAATTTTTCCATAATATATTTTTGTTGAGGCAATATCTTAAACGTAATGTCCCATTATTTCGCATTGTCACTTCATGAATGATAAAAATAATCTGTGGACCGCGTGTAAAAGTTGTACTATTGTGGTCACGTCGATGTTTGACCTGAAAAATTTCAAAGCTAGCAATTTTTTTTTCTTTCATTTGGTTTCTACTACGTAGGCGTAGTATATGTGGCATGTTGTATTGCGGTGTCAACTTTTTTCCAAAGAGTTTTCGAACAATGCATAAGAACGATAATATGATAGGAGTGCAATATCTCTGGCGTCATCTGAATATACGACGTACGGAAATATCTGACTTATTCTTTTGGAAAAAAAAAATTTTCCGCCACACTGACTGGTGTGGCGTTAGTTTCGGTCTTACGGTTTTCGAGACATTTCGTCTTACGCGATATCGAGATATTTCGAGATTTTTCTTCGCTTCTCCTTTTTACCATAGGAATAAATAAACTGAAGAAAATTTGAAATAAATAAGACGTGAGTGTGACCCTCGACGGGTCGCATCTATAACTTCCCCATAGTGTGTTTCTGTGTGACGATACACGTATGAAGTCAAGTTGTATATCAGTTAGGCAAATTCGACTATTGATCAATTATTACGATTTTTTATCGATATCTCGTAAAGTATGATGCCTAGCTTTACCAAACAGAAGGGCAATTTTTCATCAATTTTTTCCCCCGCATCTAATAGCTATATCGTTATTACACAATAAAAAACTATCCAATACCTGTGAAATGTCAGTATAGCATTATGATTGAAGGTATTTTTGCAGTGGGTGTAATCTCAGTTTTCATCATGACAATGTTGCCAGACACAATAGCAACAATACTTTACTACATCCCAACAATTGATTGTTGTGGATCGACAGCTATGTATACAACGTATTACCTTAAGCAATCGTCAAGCGTCGTGGGACCAATAGCATGGGCTACTGGATATAAATTGCGCGGAGGCGCCATGCAGAGGCGACATGATACTTAAGGTACTTCCTCAGCATCCGCATGATGAAAAAAAATTTCAGTAACTTCGCAAGCATTCAGAATTACAAACTTTTTATTATATATTTTTGGGCATGTCAAAAATTCGTTGTACCGCTTATATAAAGGGTTCACGCTTGATCTTCTCAGATAAGATGCATATATATGTGTATATGTGTGAATGTGGGAAAAGATGAAAATAGTTTAACTGGAATATCAAATCAGGAAAACCGGACAGCTTCAAATTTGTTCGTTTGCCACTTTAATTACTATGTAGCCCTGTGAAATCCGTGAAATTATAGAACCCAGCACAATTAAGTCTCCTCTAAAAAATTCTAGCTTCAACCTTTCTATACGTTTTTCCTATAGAATATTTCCTACAATTTTTTTATGACTGCACATCTATCGGAATGCACTATAATTGATATAAACGAGTATGAAGAACGATGAAAAAAAACCTGTGAAACGAAGGCAAAACGGATGCCAAAGCCTCTATTCCTACAAGCAATGAATACCATGTAGAGACCTGTGTCAGTGAATGTAACTGTATTTATTCAAATGTTTCTAATCTTCCGTTGAGACGTGGAGTAGGATTTCGAAATGACTGTCATTATAGTCACCGCATGTTTTCCGAAGTAGTAAATATGGTTTATGATGAAGAAAATTTTTTTCAATGAGGATTATGCCTTTCCGTTTAAGAATCAGTCACAAGTTGAATCCAGGTTAGATCGATCGTCAAAGGAAGACTTTCATGGGGGCCCCAGCTTTTGGGAGATTTGAATGGATTGACTCAAAAACCTCAATGCAATATTTGTTAAACCCTGGCAGAACCATGATTTGGTTTTGACTGCCGGTGGATCGCTAGTGAATTGCTAGGTTGTTTAGTTAGCGATTTGCTAGCGATCAACTGTCGATGCATCAAGCACACAAGTTGCTCTTCCGATCACGATTCAATCAATAAGTCAGTCAAGGTCGATCCCCGGATCTCGGTAATTTTTTTACAACCTCTATTACTGAGCAGCACTCTGGAATGAGCGAAGGAGACATCAAAAATGAATTATACATGAGCTTTTCCAAGCCAATAAATTCCAGAATTCATTCATGCCTAGAATTACTCAAGGAAACTCGGCATTCTATTGGCTTCAGAACCCATCATAATTTCAGACACACCCAAGCATTCGGGTATAACTATGCTGCGAGAATACATAATACCGTATACCTAGTCGATGACTTCATGACTGATAACGAATAAAAATGATAGAATATTTACCGGCATATGTATACCGGCATCGCCTATTCAAATGCTGTAAAATAAATAAAACTGGAAAACATCCCGGAAACGCACGGAAGAAAGGCGCATGTCCGCAGTTCAAACACCCAACACTTCCGGCAATCTAACATCCACCGGAATGAAGAAATATCCACATGAAACATTGAATTAAATTCTCAATGTATGGCATGTAAAACAATAATACAATAATTAGAAATTGCTAATTATGAATACCTCGACGGTGCTTGAATGAACAGATGTATTGTAATTTTATTTTCACAGGATAATGCCAGAATATCATTAATGAGATAACGGCTTTCAAAATTTGTGCAACAATTTGTTGAGCAAAAAATAGATGGGATTTAACTAGTCTACTTCATATAAACTTAGGACGTTTTAATTAGTCATTCGTGAGGCTTTTCTCTTCCCGGAGCAATTATTGTTCTGATCTGGCAAATAGACTTTCGATTGTTTCCAATATTTCCAATATTCCAAGACGGTTTAGAAAATCATGTCTATGGTCGTGTTCGTGTGTTTATGTGTGCATTTATTTTTTGTCCAATTTCGCGATAAAAATTCAAAAAGTTTATTCCTAAAATTTTGTTACAAAATGATTATGTCCTCAACAAGCGACTTATTACAAAAATGTTCTGAAATATTTTCTACAGAGAATTCCGCTCTTCAATAATTGAATGAATGGTTTCACGTGAAACATGTTGAAGTTTTGAATTTCCCGTAAAAAAATGATTTCTGATCAAAAAGTTCTCTACCATTTTTCTCTAACTCGATTTGTTTATGAAGTAAGAGTCATAACCGTCATATTTTTGATCTGCAATACATGTGTAATGGCGGATTTGATCGTCAAAAGTCATAAAACATGAAATGCAAAAAAAAAGGAGAAATCCTCACATGCGTACATATATACACAGACACATTTTATCCAAATACTGTCAATAGGTCATAAAGCGTCCGAATATGTGAAAATTTCCTGGATCTGGCCCATTTTATTTTCTAACTGAATACAATAATTTCCCTTGTCAGCAAGCTAAACAATCAAATTTTTTGACTTATATCGAAGATGAGTGCAATGATATAAGAGTGGCACGTGATTCGAATGACATTTGGACGTAAGATACATATCGGACGACATAGGAAAGGGAAGATATCATTAACAACCTGTGTTTAGTGAAGGTGATTGGGAGGACGTCCCGGCGACGTCCGGGGGACATACCTCTGTGACTTGTCCTCAAAGTATATTCGACTAATTGTCAGTCAACCCTGACATCTTAAATTTAAGTATGCAACTGTCTGCAGCTAATAAACTAAATTCGAACAAGTCTTCTCATTATTTTTCCCAAATCCCTAAGATGGAATGCTACAGACAACCATCACTAAACTTTGATACCAAACTCATAGTAATCTTGTCTTGACATGGGTTTACTTTACTCATTTGTACTCTATCTGGTAAGGACACACACCATTGCTGTGCTCAGCATAAATAAACAATGTTTACTCTACGAATCGTCCGTAGTTGATACAGCAACTAACACTTCCCTTTCCGCCCAAGATTTCCAATTTCACATCAAAAGCTGACATTCACGTTATTCATGGAAAAAACATCTTTCCATAATCGTAAATAACTTCAGAATATCCCAGTTACAAGACAATATTAAAAGAACAATTAAAAAATGGTTTTTACGAAACGACGACATAAAAAAAAATGAAATATTCACCATAACAATCAGCATTTTCGCCATTAATCCAATTGATCCCAATTGTTCATCAGTTGCCGCAACAATTAATTGTTGTATTTCAGTAACTCAATGACTCTCAATATCGGCATTGTTCAATCACTCAGTTCAGCACAATTTTAACTCTGACACTTTGATATGTCAACTGTCACTGTGTCAAACGTCACTGTTTTCAATTATCGTCTAACACAGTTAATTATTATTTATAATGGGTAATTAATTGTAAATGAAAATAGTGAAATGGAGCTGTGGATTCAGGAGAATATTCGATCATCATCGCCATCAACAAGTGGTCGACGTCACTTGAGGTGCGACGCGAGAGTCAGTTTACACTGTGGTATAGTCCTTTCACGATACCTGGCCCATGCCGATTTCCAGTCTAGAAGCAACAGTTGAGCAAGATGGCTACCCACTATTCTGCTTCATGATTGGGTAAAAAGCTATACCCTCAACATCGCGCCTCGACTTTCCTCGCTGCATGGCCTCTTTTTTTTCATGAATACCTGCTGCATACGCTTATTTCATGTACAGTTATTGTTTGATAATTCAGCAGTTTGTTGTACAACATGAGATATTGTAATACTACCGATCGTACGTTTAGGTGAATGAATAGAAATGATTGTAGAGGGGTTTTGGTATTCAATGTTATGCACATCTTTCGTGGTGTTATTGGTACCAAACTGAAAATCGATGTATTACGTATTGTCAATCGTGATTCTGTGGATGTTCTACGAAATAAAAAATTAGAGGGTAGATTTGGAACAAGTGCACGGAGGAAATGTCAGCAATCAAGACCACACCAATATCTTGCCGATTAGTATTTTCCGGCGGTACCGCTGTTCTCCAAATTGCTTCAATAACTGAAATATCTCATCGACAGGTGATTCGACTGACAAGATTCGAATATTTCTGGTAGGAAATTTCATGCCAGGTAGAAAAGGCCCTAGCAGTTTTTCCTCAAAACACATTTTATCTCTAAAATCAAAATTGCATTTTTATCCGAAAAATAAAAAAAAATGGCAGACCATTTTCACCATAAAATTAATACATCTCAACACAAGGGCATATAAGATTTTCAGCCGAATGTGATTTTTGCATCAAGTCGGTAGAAAAGTTACTTTTGTCCATATCTCGAATACCGCTAATCATAACGAAAAACATTGTTCGTAACTCATGAGCAATAATTTTCTTTTGCAACTTCAGTTGCATTGCTCGGCTTCACCTGAGACTACATTTTTTCAATCACTAAAAAAACTAGTTAGGCAGTCAGTTAATAAGAGTATTATTTCAGCCTTTCGGGGGCGGTCGAATGAGTAATTGGATATATTTGACGGTTTCCTTTTTTCCAATTGATAAGAGTTTTGCAGCGTCTTTCCGGTCTTGCTCAACATACTTCAACTTATGAATGGGTTTGAGCAAAAATTTTATGCCACATTTTGTGTGGAGAACTTGATTAAGTTTAGCATTAATAGAATGGCTAGAATAATAGAATAGATAAATCGAATTTCCGAGATTCGAACCCCGGTCTCGCACTTACGCGATGAGCATTCTTTCAAATAGGTTTGGTAATTACGGAAACCTTTCACTCTCGACTTCAACATCCCTCGTCTCCCTTCATAGCGCTTTTGATGAAACCATCAAATTTCGGGAGATTAGGATTAGAAATAAAAAGACAATTGAAAAAAAAGTATTACCAAAGAATATTACAAGTCGAAAATATCAGATAAATAATTCCAGCGAAATCATAATTTATGAGATATTAAGCACATTTTAAACGCAAATGGCACTTACTCATACACTCTAATGTTGCTGTTAGTTGTAAAACAAGTAAATACATTTTTCGTTTTTATATAGAATAAATTGTAAGTGATTTTGTAAAATATTATTGATAAGTTTCTACATCATTATCTGTTGTACGAGTGAATAAAAACAAAATCCAATTGAATGTAGAATTGAAGGTCGGGCGAGCTATAGAACGGTTATCCGAGAAGTAAAAAAAATATCATTTTTGAAATATCCAGTGAAATTGCGCCAGCTCTGAATATCCAAATATCCAAAAAAAGATACAATAACTCCACTTGTAATACTTCCGAAATCTAACTATTTTTCTTTCCTTATTCTTGTGTGTATGTTTTTTTGGTTTGTGTTACTGTTTCTCCAGTCGAAGATTTCATTCGCATATTCCCGAATTCGCTGGGGTTGACGCTTGCCATTCAAGCTATTATATTTTCTAATCATAGAGTAAAACACCCCCAAAAACCTCCGACGAGGGAGCGTGCGCATATGATGGAACCCCCTCCCCCTCCAGCGTCGTGTTGGGTCCCCGTCCGGACGTGCGGTATCATTTTATCGGCACCGCGGATAGCGCGCCGAGAATGGTGCTGCTATCCCCAAGTTCATGGAAAAATTTTCCGCACTAGAAAATATTCTCTAGAAGCCGCTCGCGAAGTAGACACTTTACCTTTTGGTTGTAATAGATATTGTACTTTTCGAATTAGAAAAACACGAAAGAGTGAAAAGTTTACATTGATCTTGAGAATTGGCGGAAAAATAGTAAATGAGTTTTCTGTCCTGAACACCATTCCGTACGGAAACAACTCCATACCATTCGATCACGAAATATTCGAATTTTCAGTGGAATTTCGGAAAGGACAGTAAAGCTACAGGACACTAGTGACCATAAGGGACGTGATGGTGTTGCTGTGATGAATCATACACATACGACCCAGTTCTTCCATCCAATTTCCATTTGATACTATCTCTTGGGAAATGATTAGGTCAATCCATTGCGGATCAGAGCCATATGTCATCTAATAACATCAGCTGGAATGTCAGAAGAAAAATTATTTGTAAAAAAATGCGGCGTCTCAGGACTGGAAGTTCAGGCACAAACTCCTAACAGTGAAATATTCCTGATCAGAATGGTCGGATATGATCTGGTCTATCAGTAGTGAGTATTCCCAGTTGATTGGAATGTGGAGCTTCGACGTGTCCTGTCCGTAGCATATCCAACACCGGGCGCGGGTATTAGATCTCATCAAATCAGATATATCTTGGCAGTAACTCCTAAGAACCCGGATCGAAACTGCCTGACGACTATCGAATTCCTGGCTCATTTCAAATCAGTCAGACCCATCAGAATTTCATGTCGGCTGAACATTAACTAATCTGTATTCCTGGAGCACCCAGAGTATATGGAAGCACCTTTGCATACACTGCGCTGAAAAACTTCGGTAAAAATTGCGTTTCCAAGCGGAATACATACGAAAATTCAGATTCCACCCATAATTTTGCCCTGATGTTACAGAAAAATTATTCGAAGCTCACACGAAAATTTAGATTCATGCCGCAATTTTTGAATCAATTGTCATTCGGAAATTACATAAGTTTTCTGGTAATTTCTGTTATGTTGTTTATGCTGTGGATATGAATTTTGTAAATATCCTGTAAGATAGAGTTTAGTTGTTATCAAGGAGGCTAGCTAATAGTTAACGAATGTATACTTGAGACAAGTCAATCACTCCACTATTAACGAATCGGCATTCGAGAGAAGTAAATCACTTCCGTCTGTACCAATCAAATTCATTTGCTGCACATCCACCAAACTGTTCTATCAGTGTTAGGAATTCCATAGAATTTAATCGTATATCCAAAAAAAAGCATTGGTAATATATCACGTGAAACGGCCTGAAATAAGTTCTTCAAATGCTTCAGCGTGAGGTATTCCAACAACTCGGGGTGGTATCACGCCTTAACTGGAGCGGTCTGTACGTCTTAACTGGAAGTATAAAGATTTCGACAATATTTTAGATTTATTTGATTTTTCAATTCTTGAAATTTGGCGGTCTTTCAAGAAATTGGATATTCTTGCATTTTATTATCCTTTCCAGAAAATTTCCTTACCTTTTTTTAGCCTTGAAACTTTTGCGATTCTTCGGACGGTTAGACTTGTACAATATTGTATGATTTTTAGCACTGGAAAACTATGGAAATTGAAGCACATTTGGAAAAATTGGACATTTTATCATTTCAGAGCTATTAAAAATTTGGGAAATTTAAGCAATTTTGAGTCTGTCAGTCTAATCCAAATGTAGTTGACCATGAATTGTCGTCGGCCACAACTGAAGCACCGGTATCGGGTCAGATTCAGGTCTAACTTGAGTTCTCACTTTACGGATCCCGCCGATAGCATATACGGAAAATTTCTGATATTGGCCTAATCCGTGAGAAAATATTTATTTAGTGAAAAGTATTCTCCCTTCGCTTTCATTATCATAATAATCGTTCCAATACGATCTCACAGTCCAACGCAATTTTGGCCACTCTATACACGCAGACCTGTAATGCACGTCTCTATCTATAGATAGAGTTTCGCATCATGACAAAAAATATGACCCTCGCAAAAATTCTCGTAAACTAATTTGTAAGTTCTATTTTAAAAAATTTAACACATGGATTGCAGCGGAAGAATGCCAAGAAAAATGATACAACTTTATTCTCTCAGTTGGCCTCCAAATCGAAAAAGCTTGTTTCGAATTCGTTAATGAGAACTAAGCTACCTCAAAATTAAATGGTCGAACTCCAAAATTGATGTACGAAATAGATGTTTATACCCTCATACAATTATCTCACTAAGATGAAGTTTAAAAAAAAAGAACTATGCATTACTATTCCTTGAATTCGGATACTATGCATTCCGTAGTATAGTACCACCCTGGCTATCTAGAAACTATGGAATAGCGCAGGTGTATATCGATGTAGGGTCTTGGCCTAAGAAGTATGAAAACTAGTGGGATAAAAGTGTGTGTCCCCGTTAGGAACACAAAGAAAACTTCCCGATTTGTAATTTCTGTTTGCCATTCCTAGATTTTCCGATACGTCAATTAAATGTTTCAATCCCATTTACCAAGCAGACAATTATGAATATTTGACTGGCGGCATAGTCAGCGTGAGTACGAGAATTATGCGAGGTATTGGAGTGGGAGTGAGACGCCAATAGGGGTGCGAACGCTCGAGGGTTAAACCCGTCATACCTCCTTAATTATGGCAAATATGGAAAAAAGTGATAAAAAATCAAATATGTATTTCCACTTACTGAGCAAATTCTGCTTAATACTCTCCCGTATCTCTTACCGTTTTTGAAATAGAGCTTTGTAAACAATTCTATTGTTAATAACAAAAAAACAGCTCGGTCAATTTAAACCAAAAACTAATCAGATCTAAGTTCCATGAAGACGCTCCGAATAAGATCACGATGACCCCGATCGTTCAATCCGTAAGAAATCGTTAACCAAAAATCCGATTCCACACATACAAACACACACACACACACACACAGGCATTTACTCGGAATTTGATGGGAAGCATTTTGGTATACTTGAAACACCAGTTACAAAGTCAAAAAAAAATTGATTTCGGGGTCAATACAATAACTTCCCGATTTTTCCCGACGTTATTTATGAAAATAACGTCGAGTGCTAAAAACTATATAACTAACAAGCCGGAATGCCCGTTGAATTACAATTTGATATTTGAAGTAACAATATATGTTTCGAAGTTGAGGATACTGTTAATCATTGATGAAAAAAATGAGAGCTTTCAATTTTCCAATTTGGTGCAAGCATCTTTTGCTTTTTCTGTAATTATCGCGTGCATATAAAATTTGTCAACACTGGACAGAATAGGCAAAACACTCGAAACTTAATAAATGAACAGGACGTCAAAAAATATTCTGTGTATATGATTTTCAATAACTACATAAGCTATGGCAACTTGAGCAGTTGTCATACTTTTGAAAACTAAACCCGAATCGATATCCCGAATATCGATGTTTATCGATGCAAACGCGATTACCAACCAACTTCACGATGTTATCTGACTAATCTGATCAAGCAATAAATGAATGACGATTGGAAAATAAATCATGTCACGATTTTCGAGATATTTCGACTCTAACGATGTTCATTTATGTGTATACGCTTCCTCGAATAGGATTATCTGCATTAATGCGGAATTCTTCATAATACTGTGTCTTCAGAATGGTTAGAGATATGGCAAAGAGAAGTAAACAAATCTTGTCTAATTGAGATGACCAATTTTTTAAGTCTTGCGAATCAAATTTTCAACATCTTGACTGAGCAGACATACCTATATACATAACCCACAAACGTGCGGTTGTACACATATCAGGAAGTTACTCGTGCGATTCGTCGTCGAAGCCTGTCTATAAAAATTCAAATGAGCAAACCGGCCGTGAACCTAACAATTCATTATTTTCTCATCTCATCATCAGATTGTGTTTATTTCTGTTAGTTCGCGTAAAACCCGTCTACATATGTCACGGAATTATGATCTCTGACCCCCAGCCAACATAGTAGATTTCTGCCTAGATCACCCCCGAAATGAGTGAAAATTCCTGCATTACTCAATACTCACGCACTTCCAAAGGTTTTCCCAAACGCCCAAAAAAGTCCCATAATTATCAAATTTCATTTTGTCTTCCATCAAATGATTCTCCCCCCAGAAAATGGGTCATAGAGTACGCAAAAGGATAAAAATCAAATTATTTGTCAATTTGCACTGAGTTATCACTAAAAAAAAAAAAAACTAAAAAAAATCGCCACCCTAGAACTTCAAATTTCCTCATCAATGCTAAAAACCGTAAATAGGAATATAAGAAAAACAAGCAATTGAAATATCATCATTTGACCAAGTGATCAGTGAAAATAACACAACTTCGACGATTGCCTCATCTTATTAACCAGTATTATAATTAGCTGAATACTCGGACCAATCATGAAGGAAAAATTGAGGTTATGATGAGCGCTGAAAAGGTTTGTACATATTTTCAAAACTTCCCTGCTTTTTTTTCATGCAAAATTCTAAAATACAACAATATAAATGTTTGGTTATGTAATTTCAGATGTTGAAGAAAATGTGTCTCTGACGAATGGATTGGACGTTAATTTACAATTTAAACAAATAGCGCAATAAAGGATAATGTATTGTTTACAGTGGTTAATACCCGTTTTACTGATACCAAAACCAGTAAATCCAGCTCTACTCCAGACCCATGTTATGTTCATGGTGTTGTACCTCATAGGTTTCTTCCTCGAGCGTAAACCATGTATAATATGCAGCCTTGTTTTTGTTACTGCCGTATCATTAATATGTTACAGTGGAATTGGAAATTGTTTATTCTGGGGTAACAATTGTGAATAGTTATAGTGCTGTCATGCCATAATGATGAGTGATTATAACGGTAGATTGTTCGACTATTCTAATTATAATAATGATAATGGCAATTTTTAAGGACATCATTTGTAAAACATTGAATAATTGAATTAACTTGTTTGATACGTTCTTTGATTGGACGTGTATCACAAAATTGTGATGATTATATTGACGATGGTAGTATCATTGTATTATAATAACATATCAAATTCAATTAGTCGATTGTTAAGCTTTAATGCTTCCGCTTACAATATCATTGTGTGATTTAAACTACGATTAATGTCCGCCGATTTATCTTCCTCAATTAGTCGTCCAACACTGGAGGAATACTTAATTTTCAATTGACTGAATAATAATTGAATCAAACCTAGATTCAAGTATTAACGCAGTTCAAGACCTCGATGTTTTTTTTAGGAAATTGGAAAATTACGATTTTCTTCTATGTATGATTAAGTAGTTGATTCAGTCGTTTTTAATATGCGATGTCATGTCAGGGATTTTTAGAATTCATATCTAGGGTGAAAACTTTTTGATTGTTATTAGAAAAATTAGAGGACGTGATTATAGTAATAATAGATGTTATTATTGTCAATATTCAATTTTTCTTTCGAATTTGTAACGTGACATTGAGATTGTGGTATGATGGATGATTAAACAATTTTTAATAATTGGATTGTGGTCAATGTATGGTATTTTTAAAGTAGCTCCCCAGGTGCAACTAACAGCGTTGAGTGTACAAAAATTAAACAATTTCCAAAAAAAAATTGTCGCCATTGCTAAATTATTAATATGAATTATAAGGGTTATGAATATGAAAATGATCAAAGTTGCTTATTTTCTTCGATTACCAAAGCACAATTGACTATCTTGAAAATCGACATGGCAACGCTGTAAATTCAAAGGAATGGCGGGAGGAAATTTGAGTGAACGCTATAACCTCTCCATCTCCAATCGCATGTTTTAAACTATATGAAAATGTAGAAGGTCCTCCGAGAGTGGCAGACACGAAAAGGGTTATCCAACAGATAATACTTAGAGTTGAGAAGTCGCTTGATACTCAACCAAAGATGTGATTAATTTTCATGCAATCAAAAAATTATATACTGTCTTACCTATAGCTAGTTTTATACCAGTCAGATTTTCTATGAACCCTGTTTCAATTTATATTTGAAATATTTTATTACTACTTTTGGTTGAACAAATGTTTATCAAACTGTTTGTTTAATTAATAAAAAAATCAATATTGATGGCTTGTTAGTGAATTCCCCCTCCACCCGCAGCTACGCAGCATTTGAAATGTCCCTAACCTCCCGCCCAAGTCACAGCTGATCGCGCCACCGTTGCCATGTCAATGTTGGTAATTTGTGTTTCGCGCCAATTCAGATAAATTGAAATAAATTTCAGATATTGAAATGCCGGTATTTTTCGTTTTTTTGCTATTGTGTGTGAAAAATTCCGATTTTTATCTGAATTTTTTAACATTTTATAGCAACATTATGGATTTTATCATGAGACATTGTGGTGAATTTCGAACTTTCAAAGTGCATTTTTTGGAAAAGTACTTCGATAGTCAAAACGAGCAAGAAATCACAATCCAAAAATGTAATTACACTTTGTGACCATTCTTATTCGTTTTAAAAAATCCTTGCATTTTGTGTGACTGGGGAGCTACTTTAACATTTTTCCAAGCTGAATAGTAGAGTTTCGTAATGAAAGCATTCGTATAAAATGAAGGACCTAATAATGATCAATATCTCCTAATTATTGAGATTAACATTCTGAATTGTTATCGTTTATCTATTTCATTTCTGGGTTATTAACAATTACCACAGTTTGATGCTAGCAGTCCTTACCTGCAGATGGCAGTTGTCATCGGCAACGTGAGAATTTTGAGGTTATCGGTTAAACGTGTAAACACTAAAATTGTGTATGCAATTTTTTTAATTGGATGACAATCTCTCGTGCGATTGTTTATCTCAACATTTGTTCAATAAATTGTTGCTCACATCGCAATAATGGCGCAGAATTTGCTGAGCTTAGCTGAGAAAACATTTATTCTTCATGGAGTTGATGTAAGTTAATTTAGCTCAAATGAATACAGAATAGTTTAGTGGTTTTCAAAATCCTGTAGTATTTTAATGAACCTGATTGTGGGTAAAAACTCAATCAAACTTATTAGTCGATTTAAAGAAAGTAATGAGGGTCCATGTACAAACGTAATTAGTTTATTCATCATGGGCCTTCGTATTCTTGAAATTGAAGAACAGTGTATAGTCTTTTTCTTTGAGCTAGAAATTTTATGCTATCCGAGTTTTCCAACGAGTGTAGATTAATGAATACCAATCAGTTTTTCTCTAAGTCATCTGAACAAGAAGTTTTGTATTTTTTTTCAATAACAATTAGCTCGGGCATGGAGCAATAAATTCTTTGATCTCAGGAATGGAAACGAACCGTTCGATTCGCAAAAATTATTCCGTACTTTTGTTGAAACGTGATTTATCTTCTTTATGAGTGAACATTATAGGAGGTTTTTTGTAGAGATTTCGATTTCCAACAAATAATGTTCACCGAATTTGTCCCTAAATCAACCGGTTCTCGATATATGTTGCAAAAAAGTTGTAGAAAGTCGCTGTCTAATAACTGAAAGAATGATTTTACAGAAAAATTCGTAAAAGTATTTTTATAGGAATTGTGGTCCTAATCACTGATTGATCAATTGATTCCTTGATGTGTTTTTTTTTTCAGGCGGATTTTCGAACAGATGGACGTTCCCGTTTGGAATTTCGTTCCTTAGAAATTGAAACAAATATCATGCCTCAAACAAATGGATCAGTACGTTTGCGAATAGCCAATACTGATGTACTTGTCACAGTTAAAGTTGAAGTTGACATTCCAACACTGGACCGACCAAATGAAGGAAAATTGGAATTCTTTGTCGATTGGTGAGTACTCGAAATTTGATACCAATCCTTCGAAATTAATTTGTCCACTAACAATTTAAAACTTCACAGTTCAGCAAATGCTACTCCGGAATTTGAGGGCAAAGGAGGTGAAGAACTGGGTACGGAAATTAGTAATGTGTTATGGAATGCCTATCAGTCGTCCAATGCATTGGATTTGAAAATATTGAGTATTCTGCCGAATAAAAAATGCTGGAAGATATACGTGGATGTTTTGGTGAGTCTAACATCTCCATTTTATAATATATTCAGCTATCTTAATTTCCTAATAAATAGGCAATTGGAGGCCATGAAATTTTGATAACAAAGTGTGCCCACAATTAAATTTTTTTTAATGAAGTTTGGCGAATGACATTTTGAGATTTTTTTGAATGCCCGATGTCACGCGTTCAGATTTACCGAGAAGGCTTTTCAATATTGCTAGCAATTATCCACATATTGAATAATCCTGAACAATGTTTCACTTGAAGATTATTAATTGTGATGACTTACATATAGAGCCTGCCTACAATACGGATATTTCAAATGGATAATCCTAGATCACCAACCAATCGCCTTATATATATACTCGAACCATAGCTTAAAGCAATTGTTTATTGAAGCAGACGAGTTAATGCAGACACAATTTTGTTGGGGATAAGAGAAAATGACAGCTATTAAATGCTGTGCGTGATAGTGGAGCAGGGGGGCAAGGGGCAGGGATGTGGGAAGAGGAGGGATAAAAGTTTGGTGAACGGGCCTGATTTTTATTTCGAGCATGTATTTTCTCCATAGACGTTAGGAATAAATATGTAATCGTTAATATTTACAGAATTCATTAGGGTTCACAGAATTCATCATCTTATTGTTGATGATGGATAACTGAGATTATATTTAGAACTGATAAATATGACGGTGAGGCTATTTGTACACGTTTTCACATGTAGCATGCCTCGGGAAGCCTCGAGGAGAATTCGTGACTTTAAGTCCGCATATGCAGAAAACTAGGGACAGTTATTGTCACTCCGTGTACAAATAGCCTCGCCGTAAATAGGATAGCTTGTTTTTTGGCAGCATTCACTTGAATTTTCCATTTCGAATGTTTATCCATTGTTATGCTGCATTTTGAATTCTCGTAGCAGCTTCCTAGACTGAGTCTATATTGATTCTTTTTTTCACAGATTCTTCAATGCGATGGAAATCTATTTGACGCCATTGGAGCAGCAGTAAAGTGCGCACTTTTTGCCACAGAAATCCCAAAAGTTACAACTGCCATTGTTGATGGGGAAGATGCAGACATTCAACTATCAGATGACCCATTCGACTGCGTTAAACTGGATGTGGAAAATTATCCAGTGCTCGTGACATTATCCAAAGTAAGATAAGTTGATTAAGCGAAGCAACCGTATTTACATTTTTGAGTATTTTCTCAAGTATGGAAATCGCCTGGATTTAATCTACATTGACGAAAAACTTTCCATGTATGAATTGATCCTGCCATTGCCTTTCAACTATCGTTGCAATGAATCATAATGGCATTGAAAAGAAAGGAAGAAATATGGAGATTATAAAAATGATGTTACTATTTCACCCTCGAATTAATAAAAATTTGTTCACTTACCTCAAGATTGGAGATCACTGTGTGGTCGATCCAACAGCTGATGAAGAGTTATGTGCAGCAGCTAATATCGTGTTATCAGTGACACCAAAGGGCCGAGTAACTTCTATAGTAAAAACCGGATATGGTAGTCTTCAGTCTTCAACATTGCTAAAAGCATTAGAGGTAAAAATTTCTAAAAGACTCCTAATTGGTTGTTTTTGAAACAAGAAAAACAAGTGAAATCTCATTCCCAGGGTGTTCTGGCAAGATTGAAGGTATTCAAAAAATGTTGAGGGCACAATTCAATCTATTTAGAAATGCGTGCGAGCTAAATGCGAATATGCGACATTCCATACCAAATCGGCTACCTTAGTCATCAATGAATCGTATTTTAAAATTGTGTGTACTGTATTTTTTGATGGGATTCCATACAAGAATTGAGATTCTCAGTTCTCAATTTGGTTTCTGGTACACTGTGCGCAAAGCGCGTTTCCGCACGCTGCGCGTACATGAAATCCTGCCCACGCATATTGTATTGAAAAATATTGTTTGACACATGGGCAGAAGTAACTTTTCTGTCTCCTATGTTGCAAAACTCGCCTTGCAAACTCACAGTCGCCACAAAAGTTGTTTCTGCTCTGGTGTCGAAATGTACTATTTTTTGTTCACGAGATAGATGTTTGAAAATTGGAACTATCATCAAGAATATTAAACATTCTAATGTTTTTTCATTGTCTTTTAAATAGTACTTCCTTTATTATTACATCGAGTATCGGTATTAATATTTTCCACACTTTTTTGGATAAGCCCTGAATAGTGTATTAGAAAACTCTGGAGCACCTACCTGTATTTTCTGAATGCCTTCAAATATGCGAAAACATCTGAAGTATTTGGAATTTGTGCGATTTTCCATCATCTTTCATAATTTTCTCTGTTAAAATATTACTCAATCGCTGTATCAGTGAGAGCCATTATGTCTTTTTCTTTATCGTTTTTATTTTATTATCAACGAAGGGCGCATGATACTTTTCCGTAATGCGTTGCGTCTGATGGAATAAATTCGTAATGAGCGACCGAACAAAATTACCCAAAATTTCAAATACCATACAAGGCGAAAAGAGCCTGCGAACATAATTTGAACATAATTAGAACATAATTTGAAGTACTTGAGTAATAATATCATCATTGTTTTCACAGAATGGTACCGAAGTTGGGAAAAGGCTGAACGAGAGACTAATGGAGGCCTTACGAAAGGAAGAAGCGGTTGGACCCCAACGTCCAGTATTTGGTTTCCTTCGGTAGCGATAGTAATGAAAGTAGAATAAGGAACGAGATTCGGAAGAAAACAATAAAAATTATCAGACAATCCATATTTTTCGTCGATTGATACATACATTGAATTGCATTCATGACATATTCTAATGTTGTTAATTACATTGAACAATTCGTGATATATGAATTCATTCATCATTGTACATGTGTGAAAAGTGGAACTACAGAGATATGGAATGTTCCGTGGCCACTCAGTCATCCAAATTTTTGTTGTGCTTTAGAAGTAAATTACGATGTTCAGAATTTAGTATCATATGGATTTGTAATTCCATTCATTTTTAATACCCTTATGACACTCGTTAATCTAACAATCGTCACGAAGGCTCGAATTTAAAAAAAAGTGTTTAGCGACGAAATGATTCCTTTCGTTTCCGAAAAAAAGTGCTGCGGAAATGTCCCTGCGGTTATTAACACAGATTTCGAAAAGTTATTGGTGTACCCGACCAATCTGGAGTCGATGTGTGGATAATTTTTCAAGGGTTTTTCAGAAGTTCTGATGTTTGGGAACTATCAAGATTCCTTGGTATTCCCACATTTTTTACCTTTCGTTGTTTTCATTTACCAAATTTTTAAATTTCGAACTGAGTTCGCTAATGACCCGGGTTGCTGGTTTAATATGGAATGTCTCATATATAGGATCAGCCTTGTAAATTCATTCCATCGCTGAATTATAGCTTCTGCGCACAATTAAAATTGCATTGAAAATTATAATGAATTTCAAACCATAGTGATCAATTTCCAAAGAAAGTTCTTGTAAAAATTCCTAGTAGTTTCAACTTCTTTTCAAGTCTTTTCAGTAAGTCTATTTTCGGCATGAATGGTAAACAATAGTGCTCTTCTGATTTACACCTAAAACTAATAGCTAATAATTGGGAATGATTACAACATTCACTGACGCCCGATCTTCTACCTTGAAAGAAGTATTCGAGCTTTCGTGTTTATTCTTCGTAGAGCAGCCTTATAAATAGCATTTAATGATTGAAAAAAATGGAAAAAGTCATGACTGCCTGTGTCACGGTAATATCCAACATTGTCGATCAGTAATCCGTGGATGTACAAATACATACGACAAGCTATTGTGGATATTGCCGATGAAATCTATGCTATCTATTGAAACTTTAGTTAGGACCCCAAATATTCTAGACAAAAAACACAAAAGTACAAATACTTGTTTTCTACATTAAATTCCAACTCGATCAACTAAAATGATTGAATAGTTGATTCCAGTATGAGAATGTCTAAACCGATTGGTACCTATGAGTACTTTGCTGAGAACAAAAACATCAACGTTGAGGGAATTAATCTTTCCGGACAAAACACAATAGAAATTATATCTTCAATTTTTCTTAAAAAACTAACGTGTTCAGCAGGAAACTAGAAGACGAATAAGGAGCAATGAGGCTGTTATAGCGAATGAGTTTCAGATCCCAGCATCCAACCAACTCTTTTCTTCGACAAACTGAGGCATGAAATAATCAATCATTTTCCAACGGTCTTAATAAATTTAATTTCGTTCAACAAAAAAATACAAAAAGCAATCTTATTACATTTTACAAATATTCACAGAACTTAACTAACATGGCAGTATTACCCTAATCAATTAAAAAATTTCTTCTACAATAACTTTTTACAGCATGTAAAACAAGACAATTGTACAGTACAATTCCAAAATATTCCTGGAATTAAGCTATTCTACAATGAAACTGTGTTCGATTTTTTCATGGTATCAATATACTTCAATATTTTCAGGAGATTTTTTCCACAAGGGTCCTGAGTGCTTGTCTCTTCTTCCCCCATAAAATTTGGCACTCCATCCTTCGTCCCTTCTTGCGCTGAATCATTGAATATTCTCAAGCATTTCACCCACACAATATCGGCATTGTACCGGCACACCGTTTTGTACAAATCGACACAGCACTCCTGCAGCTGCGGATGTTGTTCCTCCCTGAAATACCCCTCAACCATTTCCAGCATTTGCCAAACCTGTCGTTCCTGAAGCTTCAAATACCCTGCCAGCTCTCCCAGTTGGGACAAAATCATCACTTGCAGTTTGAACATCTGCGTGAACTTATAAGCGTTCTTCGAATCCTTTCCATAGCTCTCCTTCGCTGAAATATTCAAAAACTTTGCGATCGAGGGACTCACTTGATCCATTGTCCGGGATCGGACAAAGTCTTCGGATATCATTGCAACTGTGTGAAAAAGTTGCCAGGCGCGATTCATGATCAGGACATTGGACTCTTTGAACCTGTCCACCAGAGGGTGCCATAATTGATGAACTATCGGAAGTAGCTGATTTGTCCAGGAAGATAGCACCTTCAGTCCTTCTTTCAGAATTTCCATAGCTATCAAAGATTCTGGGATCTTCTTCGAAGGTACGAAATTGAGACTGCACTTGAGAATATCATCCACGAGGTGAATATACTCTGGTATTTTTTCTTCAGGCTCTTCAGGATTCGTATACTCTTGCGTGAGTTCATCGATGTCTTCTATTTTATCTTCGGTTACATCTACATCCTGATCAATCAGCTCTGCGGTTCGTTTGGCCCTATAGTAATCAACTAGAGCCTTGATTATTGTCTCCGCTGTGTCCTCTTTTCTGTCTTGGGAAGATTCATTTTGATTCGTATGCACTTGTCTTCCGATACATATTACAAAGGTATATAGGACTTTGAGAATTGAATGGGAACTTCTCTCTTGGGAAGCGATCTTCAGCTGGCCCAAGGCTTCGATCACGATTTCTTTTAGACAGGGAAGAAAATCAAGAGTGCTGTACTTCATGACGATCGTGACGACATCTAGGACGCCGGGGTTTCTCTCCACCCTTCGTAATTTGACAGTGACATGATAGGAGATGTAATCCACGTTTTCACGAAGGAGACTGGTGATGTTTGCACTCGAAGCTGTAAATGATATTTTGTTGGATTACTTATGTGATCATCAATGTGGAATGAATGTCAAGCATTCCTGTGAAGCAATTTCTCTAGTCCCTCTAGTAGAAAATAGTAAGTTATTCAATACAATTGGTTTATAAACAAAACCGATAGATGCACTAACTGCACTTTACGACTTCACTACAGAAATATTTGACTTTTCATCAAAATTTGAAGGGCAAAAACATCAGAAAGTATTTTGGATGGCCCCAATAGATCGCTGATGAACCATCACTAGTCAGATTCATACATGAAATACATACTATTCTTGTACTAACTGTCGTGTTGATAATGACTGTAATCATACTTACTTGATGTCCCCGCCTCGGCATTCGAGTACCCCTGAGATCTTGCAAATTGCTCCAACGTTCGAACACCAATTGAGCTAATCAATCTGTTCTTATTTCCAGCCCTCTCAATAATCAGGTACAAAGTCTTTAAAAGGAATTGCTGGTAGTCATCCCCGAGAGCTAAAGCAAATATCCCCAGGCCCTCCATCAGCAAACAGCTCTGAACGATATTACTTTGGATTTGGGACAGACTAGTGTGCTCTTCCATCTCAATAGGCAAATACCAAAGTTCATCATCAATGTAATAATTGATGAGCTGCTCAAATAAAGCTCTGAGATTGGGATTCTGAGTCATCAAAACCCAATTCAGCAATAACGTGAGCTCTTTCTGATACTGTGGTATATCAGACATCAATTCGATTATGTTATCAATTAAAACTGACACATCGCTCAATTCTCCCAAAAGTTGACACACGATAATCAATTGATCATGAACTTTTGGGTCTTGAATAAACTTAAAATTTTTCCAACCTTTTGTCGACACATGGCTCGTGTCTTCTATGGTCATTATCTGGGCCTCATTGAGAATCGAAACTTCGTGGAAGTCTAGTTCGATCACGTAGACAAGGGCTAGAAGAAGTCTTCGTATGTGAGCTGTTGAGCTCAAGATCTTTGGCAAACGTTCTTCTCCGAATATTCGTAAATAACCAGTTAGTTGGTTGAGATACGACAATTGAGCAGCGTTTTCTGACCTCCGCATGAGCCTTGGAAGCTTTGAAATTAATTTATAGAAATTTTCTTCCAGTAAAGATGTCGTGGATTTCATCTGCAGATTCGAAATTATGGAGTGCTGGATCTCTTCCAAGGATAATTTCGCTGCCATTTTTACTTCGTCTTCGTTATCTTCTGAGAGGGCAATTATTATGTCCACGAGAGCTGGGACACTTTCGCTAAGATTCTGAGGACATTTGGTGAGCAGCAATGAAACGGTGGTTATTAGTTCTTTCCGGACTTTGGGATGCGAATGTTTGGGGAGATCTGAGAGAGTCTTCAAGGGGACTATCAATTTTTCAGATGCAGCTTTCAGCCAGTTCGAGTTTCGGACAGTGGTTTGCAAGTGTTTATCCATTTCAGATTTACCAGAAAGTTTTGTGGTGATTCCCAAGGGATCAGTGTCTGCAATACTGGGAGTTTGGCGCGGGAATATTTGCAGGGTAGGCTCGGTTGGTAAATCTTCCATTACGAGGGATATCACACGGCCCAGAGCTCTTATGGCCATCTGAAAAAGAGGAAGAAAGCAAATTTTGTGTACCAATTGATTTCTTAGAAATGTGGAAAGCTTTATTTTCGTTGCATTGATCGTGGAAAATAGGGCGTGGAGGTCTGGCTGTGACAGAATTAAGATTTCAAAACAGAATGCCTTTGACATCTCGGAATTTCAATTTTGGAAATTTTAAAAATTCTGAAACTGTTGAAGTTTTTCAAATTTCGATTTTTTTTCGAAAAACGCAAAGAAAAATTATGAAAATAAAATGAAATTTCAAATCTTTAAATAATTTGAAATGGCTAGAAACAAAAACTGAAAATCAAGAAAAAATCGAAAAGCTTGAAAAGTTCTCACAGCTTCAAACAATAAGCATTAGAGAACTGTAAGAGTTGCAAGGAAAAAGTGCAAAAAAAAAGTTTTTGCTTAATTTTAAGAGTTTCAACCGATCCACAGTTCTGATACATTATTCCGTAACAACAACTATCATTGTGTGAAGTGTAAAAAAAATTGACTAATAGAACTCTCTCAATTTGTGGAAATTTTCAATATATTTCAAATTTTGAGAAGTTTTACCATTTTAAGGAACTTCGAAAATTTCATAAAATACAAAAATCGAAAAACTTTGAAACTGTGAAAGGTAGTACGAATTCGAAATACCCTTTCTATTTGAGACTCTCTTTCAATCGTATATATTAGGATAAGGTAAATTTATAATAAGCTTTGATAAAGGTTAATTTCATACCAAAGTAACTTTGTGACTTTGCGTCTCATTTCTTTCCGCGATATCGAGCATGCCTCGAACGATCCCCGGCAAGTATAGCATAACAATATCTGCCACTTGACTCCTGAGAACAATATCCGATATATCCGCTTCATCGTGAATGTATGCGAGAGCTATCAGAGTTTCAATTGCAGCAATCCTTAGCGCTGAATATTTCTCACTTCTGGCAATGGAAACACACAAAAAGAAGCTCTCACTGAGCTTCAAAGAATTATTTCGGGTGTAAATGGACTCGATGACATCGGATGAGGCAGACAGGAAAAGATTTTTCAAACTGTGCATCACGCATAATTTCAATTCTTCGTGTTCTGAAATTACTATCCCATTCATTATTGATGTAATTCTAGTGAATACATTAATTAATCAATTTACCATTAAATTGAAAAAATATTAATTCAAATTAAATTGGATATTTAAATGCAGGGGTCGCTTATACTCAATCCCATCTAATGTCCGTTTTTCGATTCCTGCATGTGGTAATCACTATAGAACAACCCGGCAGGAAAATTGAATATAAAACATTGCTTTTAAAAAGAAACGGCAAAAATGAATCTATGAATTCTTAACTCATCCTGACTACTTTAAACGGGATTAGTTTCTAAGAATATATATGAACCTTTTTTTTAAATGAAAATTGCAGCAATTTGTAAATTTTCAATGAATTGAACGACTTCATCATATTCTATTATTAATTATATCAATTACATTATGTATTAGTTATTCAATTTAGCTATTTAATGGTATTATCCACTTCAGCCATTTTTCACATGTGTTTTTTAATTTCTCACTGTTACCACAGAATGTTCGTCAAAACCTGATTTAGTGTAAATTGAAGTGCTTTTCGATTTATTTTTCGACAGGAATACATTTCTCTGCATAATTATGCTGAATGATTTCTTCAATGAAAATGGGTAAGAAAATTCACAATATTCAAAAAATTTAAATCCTGATTTTGGTTTTGTTGATCACATAAAAAAATGATTGATTACCATTCTGACATATAATGATAATGTGAAATAATAATCGTGTGAATCGAAATTCCAAGTTCAATTTCTCCCGGCATGCTTAAAAATTTGTAAAACTTACACACGGTCGGATTCTTAACATCTCCCGCTTGTCGGACAAGAATCATGTACAATTTGAAAAACAGCTCTACTTTCATAATGTTCACATCACGCAGAATTGCCTCCATAACATTCAGCAAATGCAATCTCATCTCTGTGCTGAAACAATTACAACAAAATTGTACCAAATTTGGAGATGAATTTTCTGTTTTTCTTCCCTTAAATGATTCTCTCGTACCTGGTTACATTACTCTCCAAATGTACAACTGGCGGGAACAAAAGATACTCCATCAAATTCTGCATAATTGGCTTGGGAAAAGTTCTCAAGCACTCACAAATATTCTTGGCGTTTTCCCTCGACGGATTGCTAAGTAACAAATCGCACAGTGGTTTCACCCTGAGGAAAGCCTCACGTGTTGTAATTTCACCCATTTCTCACGATAATTCAGACTTTGTTTTTTCAATACAAATCTATCATTAATAACAAACTATAGTCATCACAGGCTACTTTAAAAACACTGGCTTCTATGAGAATTATTTATTTAAAAATGTAATTCACTCTAAGAAACAGCGCGCGATTGCTCCAGAACAAAATGTAAACAATATTGAGGAAAGCAAATAAACATGCGATGTCTGGCGGCCAAGCGGAAACTAAAATCATGGCGGCTCTTAGCGCTCGATTGGCGTTTGGCGCCAATTTTGTATGTGTATATTCATACATTCATTGCCGCGGTTGCTTCAAATTGAATAATTGATTAAGGAAGTAAGAAAACAATGAAATGGATAGGATGACGAAGTGGAAAAAAGTCAAAGCTAATAGAAAGTGCTAAAGTAATGTCTCGAGGGATAATCATGGATTAAGTTTCTACAATACATTTTAAAATTTCTATGAGGATTGCACATTCATATTTTTATCCACGACCCTCTTAATGTAGTCACAGCTACATACTCTAAATTTCGTTTTTTATGCATAGTATACAACATTTTGCATCTTTGCGAGGTAACGCAAAAAAGCATATTGAATTGAGAACGAAATGAGACGAAATTAATTGAGAACACCTCTCAAAATATTCAACTTTATTTTGAAAGATATTGAGTACATGAGAAATTGTAATGGCACTTATTAAATTCTCGGTTGTCACATGACAACGAATTGCATCTATGAAAAAATATATAAACATAATATTACTCGGAAAAATAGCATAAAAAAACATCGAGATACACCAAGCACAATCAATTAATTAGATGAATTGTACGCCCAATTAATACATACATCATGTTCTTGTTGTAAACTTTTCGATTATTCTCTAATTGATTTAATGCTTGAATTTAACAGACATACTTTCACGATCTTGTCCTCCAAATCTTTAAATCTGAAAATTTTGAGAATATATTTTCAAACGAGAGTTGATACAATCTGATAAACATATATTCTTTTCTTCTTCAATCGATTAATGTTGGGCCAGTTTTTACTCTGCTTCTTTTGTAATAAAACAAAAATAAATAACTAAAAATATAATTTTTGAAATAAGATAAAGTTTAATTCTTGAGGTTTTACCAAACAGATCAAAGACTTCAATATTTGCGAATTGGTATTTTCAGTTGGATTGATGGGCGGCCAGTTTTGTATTTATATAGTTGTTGTGTTCTCTTCAATTGCATCAATTATTGGCTTTTAAAGATCACTCATTTAGTTGATCGTGATGTGGCTCTCTGAATTCTACCTTTCCTGCTGTTGGCATAATGACGTAACGAGAAACAAAAATTTTCCAATAACGACCTAATTGATTGAGTCGAATAATCCATTGAGGGAACTATATTAATGGCATACTTAACTCCGATGGCAAAATCGTTGGCCCCCAAATTTCTCATAGTTAAAACGATCCATCTTCCCACAACTTGTTCATGTTTCAAACCATTTTCATTAACTCAAAACGCTTTCTCAGCTACTGTTGCAGTGCTGCAATCATCCGAAGCTTGATACAATTTCCCGAATTACGTTCTCACCTGCATTCGTCATATATGATTTCTCCTTTCGTTTTTTTCACAATAAATCCAGCGATGTAACAAATTACGTGTTCCTGGTGCTCTGTGAGGGTGCCCTATGAAGTAGCCGCATAGTCGTGTTCCTTAATCCAGATAAAATCAAAGTTGAGTTTAGTTTGTTGTCATTGCAATTAATCCTCAAAATACTTGTTTCATTTTGTGGGGTACAAGTTTGATTACCCAAAGTTTATGGGTCTATGATTGTATATTTTTTTCATTGCTGATATTAACTGTTCAACTGTTGGATTATTATTGCAACTATTCACGGGGCCCATCCAACGTCTTTGAACGATCTTCCGATAATTTGTACATTAGTGAAAAATCGAAATGATTTTCGCTGAGCAGCCTTTCTGCCAATAAAATTATACTTTTTGTTTTGTTTATTATTTGCTATATCTCAGATGTAATTTCAAATGGCGGAAGTATGATTTCAATGCAATCCGTCATATTTTTAGGCACAGAATTGCTCCAACTTTATTTAAAAACATTGAACATTATGCGTGGCTGTGAAAACTAGAAGGAAAAAATTTGATGTAAAAACCACCTTCACAAGTAAAGGTTTCTGTAATTGCCTAATTTCAAAGACAGGAATCATTAAACAAACATTCATCTGCTGATCAAATTATGTAGAGAAATCTGGAACCAGTCATAGCAGGTTTCTTCAGTTTTCAAAATTGTTCAACAATATTACCGAAATCATTCGGCTGAGTTGAGGATACGTAATGCAGAATTTGAACTTACTTCCGAAAGAGCCACTGTCGCATTAGTCAATAACTTTTCTTTCTTTAGGTTGTCGAATACATCTTTGTATATTTTCACTTTTTCAAGCAGCCGCTCATTTTTACGCGTTAACGAAGTAATAGTTTTTTGCATTTCATCATATAAACTTTGAAATCGAATCCATACGGTTTCTTCCTTAAAATCCTCTCTACGGAACACTCCAAAACCTTTTATGTGACGACGCCTTTTAGACGGTGCACTGAATTCTCCATCATCCTCAGGGTCTCTAGAATGCGCAAGAAGATGATTATGGATTATTTAATAAATAAAGAGTCAGGAAAAATGAAATCTCTAGGAACTGAATTGATTACCTTTTCAAACTCGACGGGATTGTGAATTCGCACGAAATGTTGTTCACAGATTCCTCAAAATTGTTATCTTCAGATATGCTTTCCTCGTTAGGTCCAGCGGAATCATTACTCGACTCTATTGATATGCTGGGTGTATAACACAAGAAATTGGAATGACTAACAAGCATTGACCTTGAAAATATGTATTACACATTTCACGAATGATTGAGTGACCTCCAGAGCCATTTGTTCCCCTAAACCTTCCTAGGAATTGAGAGAAAATGTATCCTTCAACATAAAAAAGCCTTCTCTCGAAAAATAACACACAAGGAAACAAAAAATTCTGTTTGCACTAGAAAAAATATATTTTCTCCCCATATTCTATGACAGGTGCAAAATTTTAAGTCGGGACTTGAGTCGATTAAATCTCACACTTTGACTTTCATTGCGTCTAGAATCACGCAAAAAGAAAAGATCGTAGTTTTTATCAACTGCCTGTTCCAAAGCGGCCTCTAGGTGATACCATCTTCGTTTATTCCTGTGTGTTTTAGTGAATGTTCTGTCTTGAAATTGTTAGAACATTAAAGAAATATGTACGTTTTAGTGAAAAAAAGGGAAAACGATGATCTTTACAGCATTGTTCTGACCATGTCTTCTTAAGGTGTAAATACACATATTTTTTGGTCAAAAGAACGACTTTTAAATTGAAAAAAGTTTGAAAAGTGTGGCAATTTCTGGACAAAAAGTATACAATTCGATTTTATCTAAGACGCAGTGATGTCTTGAGGTATAAATTTGAAAGAAATTGAAGTTGTGAAATATAAAATTGAAAACAGATGATACCTCCAATGAAAACGTCCGCGAAAGGTTGCTATTAAAGGATATATTTCTTCTCAATTCCTACAAAAAACTATAAAAATTTTTGATTAAGTAAAAAACTCACACTGATGGCGGTTCGATTATTGCTAAGACGGGACGAACTTAGTGTTCAATATATGAAGATATTCCGTACCTTTCATTCTTGATATCTATTGGCATGGATTCTATGTGATCTGGTATACTCGCCACACTACAGCCTGCGAAAGCAGCATCGGAAACGCTTTCCAAGGAGTGAAGCATTTCTGTGTGGGCATGAATAATGTTCACGGTTTTCTCAGGTACGTGGGTCCCAGTTTTACGAATTTTAAGTATTCTATGAGGAAAGAAAAAAACAATTAATGCAACTCACTGAAATTACAAGTGTTTTCTCGCGTATTATATATTTTTTCTCATATTCTATGGCGGGTTGGAAAATCAGGACACTCAGTACAAATAATAAGTTGTAAACAACAGATTCCCTCACTGGTTTTGAATTAATTTCACCTGTGAGGATTTTATAATACATTGGCTTGATCAACTGACAGCGATCGCTTTTTCATAGTGCCCTTTAGGCGATATTGGATGGCATCATTTTCATTTATTCCTAGCTGTTTCAGTGGATATGTTAGCTTGAAATTGTTAGGAAATATGGAAATAATTAGGTACTTCTAGATGAAAAAAAGGAAAAAATGATTTCGTCCACGATATTCTTCGAGGCACATTTTCTTTGCATGAAAGAGGGTTCTTCTATTGAAACGAAGATTTAAAAAATTGGAATAGTATCTGAACACTTCAGCAGTTCTTGTACCAACAATATGTAATACGATTCTGTCCGAAGCGTATTGCATATATTGCGGCAAATTTTTAAAAGAAATTTAAATGGCAAAATATGAGATTTGAAACAGGTGATATTAAGCGATATAAATTAAGCGAAAGAATTCACTCTGACGGTCGACCGATTATTGCTAAAACGGGTAAAAAATAGTCCAACCTACTCATGATACCACGTACCTTTCAGTCTTGATATCCATTGCAGTGGATTCTACGTGATCTGTGGTACTCGCCAATGTACAGTTTGCGGAAGCAGCCTGGGATTCATGGAGAACATCAGAAAGGATAAACATTTCACCATTTGCTGTTTCGCTCTCATCTTCATGAATGATGTTCACCGTTTCCTCAGGATCGTCAACTTCAGTCTCACAATTCTCAAGAATGCTATAAAAAAAGAAAACAATTAATAGAACTGACAGTTCAAATAAGTAGGAGTTCTAATAATGATCTTCGCACTGTTCAAAATTTGTATTTTTCCGCTTTTTCTTCAAAAAATTTACTCGAAAGTGCAAAATGAATAAAATTCGTTCTCATCATCAGTCGAAGAATAATCTCCTAGCTTCTTCCCCAAAAAAATCTGAGAAGCATAACTATAGCAATACATTACTATTATACTACTAAATTGTTGAACACGATTCTTCCAATGACTTACATCTCATGATCCTGAACGGGCAATTTGCTAGGGTTAATATGCAGAAACTCTGTTCGTGGAACAGCATCCCTTTTTAGGAGGGGTTTTAATGTTGATTCTCGATAATCACTGGGGTGAAAATGGTTACCACAAACGAGAATAACTTTCCGCGTCTCATCTTTCTTCAGAACGTCAAACCACTTTTTTCTTATTAGTGGATGTTTGGGCAATCTGAAATAATGATTTCATTAATTATTGACATATCAATGGGCGTTATATAATTTGAAGTTTTATTTGTATTTATAATGTATACTCCATACTTATGGAATGCAACATCAACTAAAATTGATTGCTCCACACCGCAGACACAACACGAATTTACCATTTTAATGGATTTTCGTATTCAACTCATTTAGTAACAACGTTAATAATGACAATGTCAATAATGAGGATGTCAATAAACTATGAAGTAAACATTGAAAACATTTCCACGTGTGTATGGTGATTGTTATGTCAAAACAACGGCCATCTTGGACGTCTCCCCCCTCCTCAATAACTTTTAGAGAAGGATAGCAACGAACCCGGAGCATCGATGCTTTCCTATTCCGTGAACGTCACCCAGGTGACACGCGCAGCCTATCTAAGAAATAATTAGTAGGAAAATAATGCATTTGCTAATTAATAAAAACCATTCAGATAATTTGGAAATTATACCAACAAATTTCGAGGGTTCTACAATTCAAATTCTCATATATATGTATTCATTGGTTTGAATCACCAATTCACCAGGTATAATGAAGCTTTTTCGAAGAAATCTTGAAGTAGAAAATTACAGGCGGCGCGTTGCTCACCAAGCGAGTAGAGTGCGTAGAGTCGAATTTGGATGACACCAGAGTTCAGGACAACGTAGTGCAGGCGTAAGTTCAAGGAATTACTGTGTGTTCATGTTGTGGTAAATGAAATCTCACCCTGAGATGTAACTGAAATTTGCAAGTTTTGTAAATCAACTATCCATTTCATAATTCGATTCTACTCATTTTCAATGTAGGTTTGTAATGTTGTCAAATTGTAACATTTTGGTTTCTTATTACATAAGGTGCGAATTTCGAGCACAATTATCCAAATTTTATCCGTTGAAATTCGTCTTGATTATACCACGTGACGTGGAATGACGTGATTTGATTGGTGGCGATTCAAACGGCGAAGCTAATAATTGATCGTTTGATTTGTCAATTTAAATTGCATGAGGAAGGTTTGTAAAAAATGTGTATTGGTCACCCTGTCATTTAATGCGTTAATTTTCACCTTTTTTCATTCATGTTTCTTCACTCATCTTTCGTTCTCGATCAGGGAAAAAGTTCTCCGAATTTTTGAAAACTGAAGACACTCCGTTTCTGCGTTTAAAAGTCATTGTTTACATACCTCAGATTATGAATGATAAAAAACGTCTAGAATTTTTTGGATTCACGTCCAAAATATATTAGGAATATTCTTGGTTCAATATTTAAAAAAAAGTATTTAGATTTATTCGCGAAAGTCTCAATATTCCAATTCTTTGACAGTTTTCACTCAAAAGATTTGAATGGTTAGGAACCTGTGCAAAAACCTTACAAAATCTAATCGGATGTGCTAGCAACCATCTAGTTTTAGCTTAACTTTTTAAATAAAAAAAACCAAGTACTACCAGATTATAATCACAATTTGCAACTCACTCCTGGTTTCTTCCACATTCCTCAATCCATATTTTTCTCTGCAATTAACCAATTGAATATGATCCATACATTACCACACAATTCAAAAGCCGAAACAAAGAAGCCGAATAAATCCCGAAAAACTCTCAACCAATCGTATTGCTCGACGCGAGCCGAGTATTTCCGAATGTTCAATCAACCAATCACAATCGAGAGCTGCTTCGTGAGTTCACGAATTATAACGAACACTGCAATACCGTCTGTTTCCCCCAGTTGACAATACCTTTCTGAAGTCTGTTTTTTTTACCCCTCAATCTCAAATTATCTCATCAACAATTAGCCCGTAAGTTTTTTGTTCCCCAAATTCAATGCAAATCACACGTGTAACTTGGATTGGAACAACAACGTAATTAACAAAGTGGACGTGGTCAGCGAATCAGGATGAGTTTCCTATTGTAAGTTCATTTTTTTTTCCTCCTGAAATGGAGTTTTCAACGATTATTTTCACCCGTGGATGCTTCACTCTTGTGTATTATTAATGATTATTGAAGTTTTCGTGGATTGAGAGAGATGTCATGGATGGGGAAAAAAAGTTGGAGTGGAAATGGAAAAATTAACCGGTTCTTTTGTCAAATGACAGAACACCTAGACGTCCATCGCCCCCCTCCCCCTTCCCTCCTGCTCTCTCTTATCAGACAATTCAGGTTCTTGACCTGTGGAATATGAGGATTTTCTCTAAATTCATTAACTTTCGCTAAATTTCAATTTTCGTATTATTAGCTTTTTGATTGGCCGAGCTACGGTAGTATGTGCAGGATTTCTACTTTGCTCTTATCACGTCATAACGACGGATTTGGTTGTTATGACTCACTTATCAAGGAAATGCACTTTCTCATGTTGAGACTGGAGGAGGCGATTTTGCTGCTTGTGTGACAATTTGTGACGTATGTTGTTATTGTTCTGGAATTGAGCATTTATTACTTTTTTTGGGTCACTTGGATGGAGCAGTGCATATGAGAGATAAGAATATCGTGAGACATAATCAGGATGAATTTCCTGTTTCAATCCCATTTTTTCGTTCTTCTGACATTTATTTTTTCATCAACATTTTTTTAGTTTTGTAGGTTCCATTTGACGGGATAAGGCTACACTCGAAAGGACACGTATTTTCTTTTTCGAGGAAAAAGAAATAGAATAAAAAAAGCCTGAACTGTTCATAGTTTTTTTCTGCGCATTTAGATTTTTAGGTATCTTTATCTTTTTCATCTCAAATCTGAAGAGAGAAGTTTTGAATGTTGAAGAACGAACTTATCAACAACTCCAAATGTACGAATGATTGTGAGATCTTTGAGAATAATCACCAATTTACGGTTTTTTTGTATTGATAAATGTGGGAGGAGCTCGTAACTTTACATGGACAAAACTTATTCAAGAGTTTCAACATTTTTTTTTAACTTGCACGATCTGAAGACATATCTCCCGTAATAACAATCTAAGCTTTTGGCTCAGGAATTGTCAGCAGATTTCGTACCTTTAGCATTTTTGATGAATTGATTTTTCTATTTGTAAAAATATAAATCTTCAGATTTGGAGTGGTCAAACAAATTTCACCATCAAAATCTGTTTTTGAAGATAATTCAACATGCTATTTCATTTGTTTGTTTATCTATTGTTTTTTCTCGAGTAAGGAACTTTTTTCCGCATTTCGTCTTAAGGAACGATTGGATTATCGTTCGAACGTGCTTTCGAATTGCATTTTTACCTGAAAGATAATTGATTGTAAGTCCGCGAAATTTTCAGAAAAACTTCTTCTATTCACATTCGGATTATGTTTAGGACTTTTTCCCGTATTTTTTTCCTCCCGTTGACAATTTCTTTGCCAGTCTTTCGTTTTGCTTTGGATTTCCTATACAGTTCGAATAACGTATCTTCACATACATAAAAGGTTCAAAATGACAGCCAGCTAAATGGGTGCTTAAAATCCCTTCTCCCTTCAAATTTCCACCAAGTCTCAATGGAAATACGATCCAAAATTCCTTAAAGATGAGGTGAATGTTGTTGACCGCCTTTTTGATGAATATTTTCTATATTGAATGCAATCACGAATTTACGATTCGATGTATTCGGTAGCTAAAAATCACATTCGAAATCATGTCCGAAAGATAATTCAGCATTGCCTTAAGACGAAGTGAAAGAATACTTTCGGGTGGAACACTTAAAACTCCGTTCCATAATAATCTCCCATTCCATAATTTCGATTTGCAGAAATCAGGATCTTTATAAAACTTCAGGGGCTTCCACTACTTCCATATTTTTGTATTTGAATGGTTTACTCAACCATTCACTACCCGCGTACGCAGCACGACGTGGGTAGATTTGGTTTCGTTGAAAATTTCACAGAGGAGTTACTGACAATTCTGAAAAAAACAGTATGTCTCTATTGAACTGCTTCGAAGGACATATTGAATGTATCAAAGGCGGTTATTGTAGGAGCCCAAAGGAAGAATGGCCATTGCTTTTGGAAACCACTCAGTTTTGCGATACCACAATTTTGGCCAGCAATGGTTAAACAAATAATGGAACACGTTTCGACTAGTGTGTAGTTTTGTCATCTTTGTTACTGTCTCGCAGCATTCCACTTACTATATGATATTACGGGGCGACGCCGCGACGCGAATAATGATGGCGCGCAAATGAGCGTAAGTAACGAAAGCTTCATTGAGATAACTTAATTGTGGGCTTTTGGATAAGATTCTCTATTCATTCGTATCACATCGCAACACCCAATTTAAACTCTCGTTATCCTTTATCAAGGATACTCACTCTTTGCACTCAATAAGAGAAGATGTGATCTTCGAATCGTTAGAACACCTGGTGACGTATGCTGTTCTTATTCCAGAATTGAGTATTTTGCTTCTTGGTTAAGTGGAATCTTGGTGAAACTGGGGATTCCCAACATATATTCACTTTTCTGATAACTTGAGTACTTATTGCTTATCTTCAAATTGTTTATATTGAATTGAGTTCCGAAAATTTTCCTCCACAACATCCATGCCACATGGACGGATTAGGACGCATTATTTCCATTTTTTCCAGTTCTTCTTTTAATTCATTCTCCGCAAATTGATACAGACAATATGATATGACATTGATGTTCTAATACTTATACCAACTGAAATTTATTCAACCGTGTTCAATTCCTTCATGCTAATATTGCACAAGTGGAAATCGAATTTTAACCCTTAGAGATCGCGTCATAGTCTCAGCTTCACCGTTTTCTGAATTCTTCCATTTTTTATCAAATGGACGACAAGAGAAATCTGGAAAAATTGCAAATGAAGAGTTCCATTTTGTTTGGATTCGCGTGACTTTGAAGAGATTCCATTTTCAAAGTGAGTTGATAATAAGTTCCTATCCATAAAAAGTTTAACGTTCAGAAAATTCATAATGTTTCCAAGACAAAGTTCAATTCCGCCATCGCTTCAGAGGTCGCTAAAATATGACCAAATACTATGTAAAAGAAAATACAAGCCACCAATATGGCTAAGAGTCACCTAAAGTCCATTGATCACCATAGCAATTTTACTACACAATCCATTCAGCATGTAGCTACCAGACGCCTTGATAATGTCGAGCATACGATCTCGTTTCAGCATTACAACCCTGGTATTCACAAATCTCAACATGATGATCAGAAAATGGTATAGGTTCGCCTATGCAATAAAGATTTATCAATGATCCTGGCTACACCGTCAATGTACTTGATAGTCTCCTCAGTGTCGTCTTTTTTATCAGGTCCTACAATTGGGATCGAAGTTCTCTTGTATGAGACTGTTGTGCAGGAGTCAGATCATTTTTAAAAATACCTTGTTTGCTGATTTCACTTTCAGAGTCGCCTCAGCATTTTCTTCAGAAGAGATATCACTTCTGAAGAGCAAATTTTTTTCATCAGGTTTACGTACTATCATCAAAAGAAAAAAATTATTGAAGATCTGTGGTTGCTACAGGAAGTAATACTAGCATCGTGAAACTTTATTCAATTGAAAAACCATTAGCCTATCCCCGCCAACAGCAACTGAATATTCAGTTTTGTTCTTCTTTTTAGTGGGAGCCGGTCTTCCAAAACATTTAAGCCGAAGAAGAACATTCCTGAGGGAACGCATCAATATGACTTGATGAAACATGCGGCTGCAACGCTGGGCTCTGGAAATCTACGACTCGCTGTTATGCTGCCTGAGGGAGAGGATCTCAATGAATGGGTTGCTGTGAACAGTTAGTATAAAAACTCGTGATAATCACCATAATATTAAAATCAGAGTCTTTACAGTTTAAATTCACATTAAGATATTTCTTTTAGAAACATTTAAAAAACTCTCTTGACTCTTCCCAACAAGTTCAGTGAGCATATCTTCCTACAATTTTTTTTGCGAAAAAATCAGTAAATGCGCACAGAATGAAATCAATTTCCAGAATCATGCAGTCAATATTTTAATTTTCACCTAATACTTCTCAGGCATTGAAGACATTTTTCATAAAATGCATTCTGATAAAAATCGGCGTAACCCGTTTGAACACTTCTTCATTGAATTTAAAAAAAAAATTAACAAATTTTAGTTGAATAGAAAGTCCGAGAAATTAGGTATTATTTTGAAGTTAAAATAGAAACGAATTTCAGAAATTGGGTACCTTGAAAAATACTTTTGATTTAATATGAATTCGGTTAAAACTTAAATTATTAATTTCTTAAAATTGAATCAGAAAACGGAGTACAGAGAGGAATTTAGTGAAAGCGGATATTACAGTTTGAAAGTATTATTGCTGTTCATTTTATCGCGTAAATATGATGAAGAACTTTTTGTTAAAAACCAGATTCTCTACATGAAGTGCTTTAGGATATTTATAGGTAGAACTATAAGATCATTTATCATACCAAAACGTTGGGTTTTTGTCTGATTTTTATATCTATTATAATATTCACTTATCTAAGATATACTTTTGTAATGATTCTCGTAATAGTCCTTAGGGGGTCTGAGTGCCCCAGGACTACAATAAACCGCTTTTATTATTATTATTATTTATTTTTATTTAAAAATATGAAAAATTAAACATCAACTCTTTTTCAGCTGTTGATTTTTTCAACCAAATCAATATGCTGTATGGAACTATCACCGAGTTTTGCACCGAAGAAAGTTGTTCAATAATGTCAGCTGGGCCCAAGTATGAATATCATTGGGCTGATGGACACACAGTCAAGAAACCGATAAAATGTTCAGCACCCAAATACATTGATTACCTGATGACTTGGGTGCAGGATCAGTTGGACGACGAAACTCTTTTCCCTTCTAAAATAGGTCAGTCATTTTGGCAGTACCAATGTCTTTTCTCATCTCAATATGAGAGCCCTATACTAATACTATTTTATCGTTTACAGGGGTGCCATTTCCCAAAAATTTCCTGTCAATTGCGAAAACCATCCTCAAGCGATTATTCCGTGTTTACGCACACATCTATCATCAGCATTTTAGTGAGGTTGTCCAGTTGGGAGAGGAAGCACATTTGAATACTTCATTCAAACATTTTATTTTTTTCGTTCAGGTAATTTACAATTTTAATTAATTTAGAAACGGTTTGTAAGGAACTATAATATTGTTTCATTTTTTCCAATATTGGGCTTTCAAGATGCTGACTGATTTTCAATAAACTAGAAAATGCCAGAACTGTCGGGAAACATTTTCTGGGCATAATCAAGTTTGCATTTTTTTTCGTGATCAAATATTTGTCCAAGACAAGTATGAATATGCATCCTATTTTTTATGATATTATCGCAGCATACGAGAGTTATTGTTTTTCTTATCAACAGTGTATACCAAATTTTAATAATATTTCCAGGAGTTTAATTTAATTGAAAGACGAGAATTGGCGCCACTACAGGAGCTGATCGAGAAATTGACAGCCAAGGATGCCCGATGAATGGACAAATACTGGTAATACGAGCCAAGTTTTACCATAAGGAAATTCCTCCAAAGAATCTCAACTTGCAATTACTCTCTTTTGTTTTCCCACTCGTAAATTGAGATATTTCATGGTGAAATTCAATTCACTATCACAGGTTCTCGATCAATAGTTTACCGTCAATTTTCGTCAATCTCATGTATCAAAAAAGAAAAAAATGAATATTGCGAAATAAGTTTTACCACTTAGGTTGTTTGAAGATTTTGCGAAGGAAAAAAGTTGGCAAATTGTTGCCAACAATTTTTGTAAAATAATTGTGTGTTTCTACATTATTTCATCGTTATTCATTTCATCCCTCTTTAATTCATTGAATGAGAGGGAGCTGAAGAAAAGCCTGTGCTTTTTTTTTATAATTTATTGTGTTTTTTCATCCTTACCGCAGTAAGAAATTAGAAATTTTTGAGTTGATTTTTTTGTACCATTACTTTGTGTTATTGAAGGCTAATTATTATTGTTAATAGACACCTGAAATTTTATTTAGATAAAGCAGTTTATGAAATCGAAAACTTTTCGTGTTTTCTTGTTTTTCTATTCTTACAATATTAACAATTTTTGCCAATCTTTTGGAACAAAGAATTTGATTTTTTTTCAAATTTTCAATGTGTGCTAAATGTATACGTCGAAAAAATACGAGGTATTACATGTCAAATCGACACAAGACTGACTTTTACTCCTTCAAAAAGTTTCTACAATTTTTTCCACTAATTCCAGACTATGAGTATAGGTTTCTCGATTATTTTCTAATTTCGTGCGTGCTAAATTGTTCAAGAAATGATCTTTTAAAGATTCACGTAGAAAAAAAATGAATTTCCAAGTTTATTTGTTGAAATCGATTGGACAACATGAAAATTATGTCCAACAATGCAAAATTTCCTCATTTCTGAATCGAAAACTGTGAAGGATCACATGTTAGCACTCAAACTATTTGATATAATTCAGAAAACCAATATTCATCGTATAGAATCACTATAAAACTCCCTGGATTTTTTTTAAAAGGACAGAGATTAGACATTCGTCGATTTGCCATAGAATACCTGATAAACAATAATGAAATTGGACATGTCATTTGCAATGCAGGTGGACTAATTAGAGTAAAAATACAGAATGACCGTTGATTAGGTACTGGGTCCGAGGATCAAAAGGAAAGAAAAAATTATATATTTTATATATAAAGCTTTTGCGATTGTGCAAAGTTTTTGGATACAAAATTGTGTGTAAATACTCATTTGAGGAAAGGACATTTTAAACAAAATTAACGTCATGGAGATTCGTTTGAGAAAGTATTTTTCCTGCATTAATGTGACGTAATATGATATTCGCTTGGAGCAAATAAATACCTGCATTTGTTTATCAGTACTTAATAGTGACAGAGAGTGAGGCTTATTCCATAAGTTGGAAAATTACGCGTTTTTTTGCACTGCAGTTGCTCTGCGATATATCCCAAAAGTTTAGTTTATTATCAATCTAATCAATTATCAAATGTTTATGATATGAATTATTATAATAAATATCTATTGGCATGTAGCTGTGTTATGACTTGAAACAGTTTTTCAGTATTTTTGAATGTGAAAATTTTCAAGATGCACTTTACAAATGTCTATCTGGCACAAAAAATTCACTTCGCTCGGTTGAATCGCGGCTCTTGGACCCTTTTCCATAAAATCGAACGACACACGTGCATTCAGGTGTTCTCTGGCTCAGGTATCAACAGAACAATAATTTGCTTATAAACTAGAGCGTTTTGCAAACAAACTCAGCTTTTAAAACCTGAAACTCACAGAACACGGGGAAAAAGTTGAATCATGAAAAGTGTGCTCAGAAATCCAAAAATAGGAATGTATAAAATATAATGAAATCAGTTTAAAAATATAAAATTAACGTATCTCTTTCCATCATTGCTAAGAACTTTGTCGTTGAGGCGACTTGATGAAAAAGATAACCATTCTTTAGATTAAAAAATGTAAATAAATCGGCAAAAAAATCTCAACATCAATTCTAAAAAAAGTTATCTATTTTTCCCAGAAATGCTACTTTCATTCAAAATTTATTTCGATTGATTTACGTAAAGTAAGTTTAGTCTTTATTCCTCTTTTATTAGTAAAATCTAGCATTGTGTTTGAAACAAAATTGACGAACATAAAAGGGCGGTGCTACAAAGTTTCGTGGAAAATCACATACATAATTACTGAAGAACTATCTCCAACAGTTTTAATCCTATTTCGCGCTATTTGATACTAGATTTCGAGCGAGATAATGCTTTGAATAGAATAAAAAGAATAGAAATGACCATTGCTTGTCATGAGAATCATGTTCTAAAGTCCGAAAGCTGAGTGTAAATATATAAGGATTTACATGGGCTATTGCTCGCTGTATGTACAATACAATTCAATGAAATGTAACAACAGGTATTTTGCACGATTACTACGTTAATAGAGAAACGCAATAATGTTAAGTATTTAATGGTAATTGCAAAAAAAATTGCCATTTTTTTAATATTCGCACTGAAAAATTGTTTTTTTTTTTATACGAAGAGCATGAAATTTAAAAAGAAAATTGAGAGCAGATTTGAAATTTAAGATAAACATTGAGAAATACTGAAATATTTGAGGAGAGACTACTGAGGTATCAAAATCCCGGGATATTCGATTGAACTGTATCCGATGAACTATAAACAATTACTTCTCGAAACAGTGTCATATTTGATTAAGGGACTTGAAAAGTCACAGAATGAAGATAATTCAGCCCTATGAAAAATTCAATCGGATGATCACGTAAAAGTGGATAATATGGCCTATTTGCATCTACGAAAATCGCATTTCCAATCTTTACTGTAAATGGAGAAATATAAAGAAACACTACAATTCTAAATTTCAAGATAACATTGGTGGATTGCAAGATGTAAATTGGGAGATACTGGAAGTTCCATGTGTCTTGAAAAGATAATTTTCTCAGGATTATCAATTTGGCTAGGAAAATAAGTACGGCTTGCTGATCAAAGGAAGAGCGAGCGGAAAATTCGGTAGCGAACTGGTCTATCGTGTTGCGTCTGCTTTCCTAACATCAGTTTTTGCTAAATACCTCGAAAGTTAAGAGAGATATTGCAATAGGCTTTTATACAAATTTGTAGACCTCATCTTATGCTACACAAAATATTTTTATAGAAATGCTACTATTTCGTTTCAATATTGAGATATTTGCGAAAACGTGATGCAATAATGAAAGTCGGCTGAAATCGATCGACCACTGCGTTAGTGATTCATGAAATCAATCCGTCAGACCTACATCTTTCGGAAATATTTTGAACTTGACCTTGAAAAACAAAAATGATGGGGCTACCTCGATTTTGATACGCATTTTATTTGGAGGGGAATAAATCTTAGATGTGTCCATGTCGAATGTTTTCAATGATTAAACAGAAATAATGAGTTCAATCATTTCGAAAATGTGATTGGAAAAATTGAGGGATATGTGTAACGGAAGGGCATATAAAAAAATCAAGGAAAACCTCCACATTCGGGAATATGGAGTTCCGAATTTAAAACATTTCAAATTTTTGGAATTTCTCAAAGAACTGCTGAATTTTTTAAAAAATTAATTTTTCAGTTTCCATGTGTTGTGTTTTTTTCTTTCAAATTTGCCAATTTTCCAAAATCTTGTACAAGAGTCTTGTGCTGATTTCGAGTAATGTAGACCTTCGTCTGGCTCATTATTGATCTTATAACAACTGATTCTCTTTATTGCATTGTTTATTTTTCTTTGGTAATCCAAGTTATTCAAATGTTCGCAATTTTCGTAAATTATAGAATTTTTGAAGCCTTAAAAATTTTCGAGCATTTATTAATTTTTGTTTTCTCCCAGATTTTTAATGCAGTAATATCCGGTGCTTAATGTAACCGTTCATTATAATCGATATGCACATTATTGAGAGGATAAATGCCATTGGTTAAGTATGAAGTAGTCTTGAATTCAGAGGATTTGCGCATTGACCGCCCTCGGAAGTAAAGGTTTTTGACTTGTGAATTATTGAGGGCTCTAACATGTAATGGATTAGCCAACGAAGCGGTACGAGGGAATTTGCACATTTCTTCTGAATATGAAAGTTCTCCATTCCCGGTAAAAAAAATTCAAGGTGGCTTTCATCACGTAATCTCAATTTACCTCAATAATCTGTGTAATGTATTTTTTGTTAAGTAATACGAGAGGTATTGATAAGAAAGCAATAGTTTTGTATCACCAGCGATTAGTAATAATGTCTGTGCAGTGTAAATAGTATTAATTTCCTAAAAATAAATGAAATTGCAATATAAATTATTGTGTTGGTGTCTTTATTAATTTCCCAATTATGCATAGTCACTGTAGAGGGTATGTATATGGGGCATTCCACGTGAAATCGTCGGACTGGGAACCCGATGATTTGCCTAAAAATGCACATATCTGTTCCTCAGCACAAAAGAAAAGGCACGTATTTTTTCGTTTTCTTAAATAAAAATTTTAACAACAACTATATAAACAAATGGAGATATCTCAAATACGCCATTTTTTGTTTGAATTAAATTTGAAATATATATTCTATATTGATTTACGATCATTTTGAAAAAAAAAGTCGTTATAGGATCTCATCAGGGGAATTTTTTATGAATTTTTGAAGTTGAAGTCGTTAGAGAGTATTATTAGTGACAATTGACCACTGATAATTTTTTAAGGTCTTAGGGTGGTTTTGAATAATGTAAGCAGAACAAAGTTAAATATGCATATAAATGACACCGGGAAACATGTTAATTAAATAAACAAAAGTAAGGTTTTAGTAATTTTTATAAATAAATGACCATAACTCGAATATTTTTAATTCTATGAAAAAAAATATAATATACAAAAATGTTGTACGGAAAATTCTGCGCAAAAAATGTTAACATACTTTTTGCGTAAAAATGACGTTTTTCGTGATATTACCGCAGAAATGCTAATAATCAGTTCCAATGCCTCGTATTGGCGTAAAAAAATAGTGGAAGGCTGCGTTTAAAATGACCACAAATTTTTTTCGTGCAAATTATTCTTGAAATTGAAAATACGATTTGGAGTGACTGAAAAATATGAAAACTTACTTCTACCGGAGTAAAGCTCTCGATTTCTATGCTATTTGTATGCTTATAAAAGTATGTTAACATTTTTTACGCAGAATTTTTCGTACAGCATTTTTGTGTATTATGTTTTTTTCATAGAATTGATAATATTCGAGTTATGGTCATTTGTTTATAAACATTACTACAACCTTACTTTTGTTTATTTAATTAACATCTTTCCCGGGGTCATTTATATGCAGATTTAACTTTTTTCTGTTCACATTATTGGAAACCACCATACTAACTTAAAAAGTTATCACTGGTCAATTGTCACTAATAATACTCTCTGATGACTTCAACTTCAAAAATTCATAAAAAATTCCCCTGACGAGATCCTATAACCACTTTTTTTCCAAAATGATCGTGAATCAATACAGAATATATATTTCAAATTTCATTGAAATCGAAAATGGCGTATTTGAGATATCTCCGTTTGTTTATATAATTGTTGTTAAAATTTTTATTAAAAAAAAACGAAAAAATACGTGTCTTTTGTTGTGCTGAGGAACAGATATGTGCATTTTTATGCAAATCCGAGACCATCGGGTTCCCAGTCCGACGATTTCACGTGGAATGCCCCATATGTATATATATATATATATGTGTGTGTGTGTGTGTGTGTGTGTGTGTGTGTATGTATGAGAGTTTTTTTTGGAAAAGTGAAACTGGAAGAGTGTTTTAGACGTTCGTTGTGTAAGAGATGTTCAAGGAACCATCTATGGGTTCGTGTGTAAGGGCGTGCATATGTGTGTGTGTGTGTGTATAGGTGGAAAAATATTCTTGGTTTCCTTATGTTTCGCATGGGTCGCAGTTTGCAGACTTTGAGCAGGGTCATTTACAAATTTTCAGAGTAGATAAATTTAATGACATCATTTCATACACCAACAACATATAGTACACTTTAGCATAGCACGTCTGACCCATACTACTCCCATTACTTCCTTTGAAATTTTTGTTTTACGTTCCACTTCCCGTATTTATGTTTCGTAAATTCGTCGGTGGGTAGCCCTCTTCAGGACAATTTCTCAAGTCTACTCCTGATCGAAGTGCCATAGCGAGTTTCCACCTTGTATTTCTAACCTCCATGGAACAGATGAAGAAATAGTATGGCTGACAGGAGCAGCTGTGGCGTGGTGACAACTGCATAGATGCATCTCTTCGGCCCTCAGGAATCTCACTAAGCAAGACAAAGCAATTGTAAATAGTCTAAAAAATCACTGAAAGGCACGTTGTGTATATGAGTCGCAAAAGCAGTGACAAGTGAATTTTCAAAACTCCAAAAACTGAGGGAGACCATAGACGCACACAGGTTAGAACGTCCTACATAATTTCTCTTTACATGAAAAATTTGAGGATTTCTATTAAAAACCGGGAAAGATGGCAAAATTGCACTGGCTAGTCAAATCCATTGAACCCTCAATCACTAATCAATGAGCCCCTAATGAAAAAATAATTGAAGGTCAAAAAGCCCCCAGGTGAATAGCGACCTCCTTTGCACGGAAACAAATTCGCATCGCAACTGGTGTGTTTTCTTAGTGCTTGGGAGATGAATTGTCCTCGCGATAAAGTGACGACAGTTAAAAAATTGAGATAAAAGTATGAAGATACTTTGTACGGTGCACAAATGTTTGCAGTGGTGTCGCAGTTTTTAACACGCGTGACCTACTTTGTGGTATGTTAGGCATTTTTCGTTTGAATTGCCACGAAAAAGTCGCCACTCGAAGCATCTGAATTTTGAATTAGTAGGATAATGACTTTTAATTTTTAATCTTCAACGGCCTTTATTGCAAGAAACCTTACAAGTGGCCGTTGGCCGCGGCCAGCCGCCAGGTATACACACTATCCACATTTTACAGTACTCATTGTACATGTGAATATTGAAAAAAAAACAAAATAGTATTTTTAGTATTTATTCTAATAATGTGACAGCAGTGAAACAAAAAAATGAAAGTAGGACGGCATTTTTCATTAGAACTTTAACTTTTCCTCAAAATTAGTTATACATATTGATTTTTTGTTTTATGGAATAGCTATGCTTTATGCTATATTTTTCTATATGAATAGATTTTCAATTCCTTCAAAGCTTTAACATTATTCTCTACAAAGTCTTCCCTTAATAAAAAAGTATATTGTTCCAACTTCAGTGATTCTCCGGCTCACAAATTTGTTAAATTGTGTTAGGACACCATATTCTCATACCTAACGAATTTATTCAATTTCCTCTCAACGATTTCCCCATCTGTCAAGATGTTTTTTTCCCATGATAAGTAATTGCATTAGAAACTTACCATAGAAATTTCTTTTCATGCAGGTATGAACAGAAACTCTTCAGATTCGGGTCCAGTGCCCCCACGCTGGTTGCACTGTCCCCGTAAATCAAATCGCATAATCGCGGACAAATTCCTCGCCTTCAAGACGCCTCTGTCATCCGACTATGACTCCCAAGTTCCCGAAGAAAACCGTTTCACCCTGAGCTTCGTCTTCGAGTCCCTAAAGAGTCAAAAGAAGAAAATGGGCCTATGGATCGACCTTACAAATACTTCCCGCTTCTATGATAGAAAACAAGTAGAAAATTACGGTTGTAATTACTTGAAACTAGCATGCAGAGGTCACGGTGAAACACCATCACTGGAGCAGACGGAGACCTTCATAAAAATTTGCAAAAATTTTATCTCTAAAAACCCCTTGGATTTGATCGGAGTGCATTGCACTCACGGTTTTAATCGAACTGGTTTTCTCATAATCAGTTACTTAGTTGAGACCGAGTATAGTGATGTTGATGGGGGCCTCAGTCATTTTTCTATAGCTAGGCCTCCAGGTATCTATAAGGGGGATTATATTCAAGAGCTTTTCAGACGTTATTCTGATATTGATGATGCCCCACCTCCACCTGCCAGACCCACTTGGTGCTTGGAATACGATGATAACAATGTTGAAGATACTGATGAAGTGCCTAAATCAGGTACCAGTGGCCAAGCTAATGGGGCAAAACGGAGGCGTGAATTTAATCCTAAAAATCCGGTTTTCATGGCTGGCATTCGCAATGTGGTACCAGTTAGTGAAGTTCAAAAGCTTTCGGGAATTCAGAGGAGGGTACAGGAAATGTGTGGCTGGAGTAGTGGGGGCTTCCCTGGATCCCAACCCGTTTCTATGGACAGAAATAACGTCAGGTTCCTGAATACGAAACCTTACAGAGTATCCTGGAAGGCCGATGGAACTAGGTAATTATCTGGTATAATTCGAAAGAATAAGTCAAACGGCACTTATTGGAGTTCTCTTCTTCGTTAATCGATTCAAATGCACACTAGGTTGTTAATATCAAAACTATCATTCTAGAAGGGAGTATTCTTAATTTACGTATTAACATCTCTCCTTGATTACTTAAACCTTGAACCGTTATTGGTCATCCAGAAAAATCTGAAAAAATTGTTGTATAATTTTTTCTTTCAGCTTCTATTGTGTATAATTTTTATGCTCACTATCATGTATAATGGGCAACTTGCTTGATTGAAAAAAAAATCAGATGACATATGATCCTAAGTACCTATGTTGTTTTAAGGGGTGACCCTGGTGAAACTTCGAAGTCCTCGCCCGGCCTTCGGCCCCGCCAATCGGGTTTTGATACATAAAGGCATATCCAAAAAAGTAAGAAAAATTCCGGGCCCAACCCATTTTGCCCCATATATCCATAAGAAACATTGTTTTTCGTGTTTTGAACTTCAAAGTGCTCCTCGGTCCGCAATTTTCGTGCGATTTTAATTCTTTTTTCCAAAATGTTCGTCATACTCCAAAGAACAAAGTTAAGTATCCGTTTTGTTCTATTCGCTTTACATCATGAGAAAATGACTTTTTAGTTTGCGCGTTTTTTCTTTTTTTCGGAAACTCTCAAAATCCATCGTTTTCACTAACTGATTATTGTAATCGCACGTAATATGTCTTTTATGACGAAAAAAATGATTTGTTCAAGATTTAAACGAATCTTATGATTTATTTCTGTATTTTTACCTGAGCAGATTACTACATATATGTCTGTATTTTCTCAGATTTATCTCATAGACAGATGCAAGTACTACAATTTTTTTGTACCGAATGTGAATGCTGTCATCATTTTTATCGTCATAAAACACATATTACGTATGATTATAATAATCAATTAGTGAAAACGAGATATTTCGAGATTTTTGGAAAAACTGAAAAAAATGTACAAACTAAAAACTCATTTTCTTATGATGTAAAGCGAATAGAATAAAACGGATACTTAACTCTGTTCTTTGGAGTGTGACCAACATTTTGAAAAAAAAAAATTAAAATCGAACGAAAATTGCGGACCGAGGATCATTTTGAAGCTCAAAACACGAAAAACTATGGTTCTTATGGGTATATGGGGCAAAATGGGTTGGGTGCGGAATTTTCCTTACTTTTTTGGATATGCCCTTATATATCAAAACCCGATTGGTGGGTCCGAAGGCTCTGCGAGGACTTCGAAGCTTCACCGGGGTCACCCCTTAAAAGAGAATTCAACGCCTCAGGAATTAATTATGAATTCCATACACTTTTTCCAACGCTTTGAAGCCACTTCGGACGTCAGATACTAGTGTATTTCCAGACTGTCATTCTGGCGATTTTACTCGGTCATGTTATGCATTTCAATTGATCATTTTGGTTGATGCAGGTATATGATGCTGATTCAGGGGGACGGCGAGGTGTACTTCATCGATAGAAATAACAGCGTTTTTGAGATTAAGGGCTTGTCGTTCCCACATCCTACGGATGTCACGAGACAGTTGAGGGATACACTTCTTGATGGGGTGAGCTGAATTGATTTATCAAATTATGTTTCACTGCTAGTTATAAAAGTTTTTCCACAATCAATGTGTAGAACGAAATATGTGAGAAATTTGACAATTCACCCCATTTTTCTCGAATTTCGACAGAAAAATCGTATTAATGAATTTCTGTTTTTTCCAGGAAATGGTAATAGACAAAGATAATGGAAAAGAATACCCCCGTTACCTTGTCTACGACGTGATAATGTACGACGGTAGAGATGTATCTAAAAGTCCCTTCTACCCGGATCGTTACACAATAATTGAGAAGGAAATAATGCAAGGGCGAGTGACAGCAGAGATGGAGGGTAGATTGAACAAGAAACTAGAGCCAATATCAGTGAGAGCTAAACAATTTTGCAAATTGACTGCAGCCAAGAGTTTTCTCAGTGAAAAATTTGCCAAACAGTTGAGCCATGAACCTGATGGTTTAATTTTCCAGCCTTCTAAGGAGCCCTACAAACCTGGCCCTGCCAGTGATGTATTAAAATGGAAGCCACTATCAATGAATTCAGTAGATTTTAAACTAAAAATTGTCACTGAATCCGGCCCCGGGATTTTGCCCCGAAAAATTGGACAATTATTTGTGGGAGGTCTTGACTCGCCCTTCAGTCGAATACCAAGTATCAAAGGATGCAAAGACTTGAATAATAAAATAATCGAGTGCAAGTACGAGAATGGCCACTGGGTCTTTATGAGAGAAAGAACTGACAAAACTTATCCCAATTCTTTTAATACTGCTAACGCTGTTTGTCTTAGTATCAGGGAGCCCGTCACCACTGATTATCTTTTGGATTTCATTGAGCATAGTCGATTTATTGACGATGGTGATCTCATGCCTCCACCAACAAAAAGAATGAAGAGGTGACAGGTTACACTCGATGCCTGCCAATCGAAATTGTACATGCGCTCATAATAGGTTAATTAAATTATGTTCAATATCGTCCAGAATTTTAATCATGAGAATGATTTTTTACATCACTTCATTATCGACAGACTTTTAGGATATTTGGAATTGAGATTATGATCATTCCATATTATACGTCACACACGTATTATGGAGTAATGACTTGCTACTGGTGAAATAAAGGCCTTTGTATTAGAAAAAGAAAATCTATTTTGCAATTTTTACCTTTATTTTTACCTGGGGAAGATTAAAGCCGAACGAATAGTTCTTTATGGGATGTTATAGGAGATTAGAGTAAGGTGATAAATTGCATTTTTCAGTTCAACCTGTGAACGATACATTTACCAAAAACGGGGTTCATATCCGAGTGCTCTATACTATCTTATGATGAGATGTGCAGGAGTCGAGATAGTCTAAAACCACGAGTAGGCAAACCGGACTCGACTTGACTTAAAAATTGTTCATTGTCATGACATATATACATTATATACACAGCTTTTATATCTGAAATCATTAACGCTAGAATCCATTGGCGTTATATCTGATTTGGACAAAGTTTGGATTTTAGGTATGGATCATCGGGTTTTTGGCCATCTCGATTTAACAAAGTTTTTGATTTTCATTAAACAGGCTATTTTTGGGGGAAGTGGGGCATGAATAGTAGGTGAGTGGATATAGCAGTGGACGAGTACAGGGATTTTTGAATGATATTGGTGAACAGTGTTATTTATATATCTATTGTTTTTTTGACAGGGTAGGGAGGGTTGGGAGATTAGATTTCATCATTTATGATCTTCAATTTCTTCCAGTTGGTTTTTGCATACATTAACATTTTTGGAGGATTTTGTAAGTTCACCAAAAAGGTAGGTTTACCAATAATAGAGAAACAACGGTAGATGATCTGGGGGAGATTCGAAAAGTGAACTAAAGTTCTTTATAATAGATAACTTTATTACGAACTTCGTTATAATTGTTTGGTAGAAAGACGGTTGATGGTGTTGGGAGTGTTTGAGTTTTAGGCATGTGTGCATTCCAGCGATGGTCATCTTTGCGAAAATCACATAAAAATAATATTAAATCATACACCTTCAACGGTATTTAGTTAAGAAACTCGCAAGAATAATGAAATATTGTTGCATATATGATTATTGGAGCGAAGCTCTCTTACACACGATGTGGTAATTGAACGGAAAACCTGGGCGAGTCAAATTTTGTTAAAGAGTGGTTCGCTCACGGCTCAGGCGCGTGACGCTTCCGTCACACTCCCCTCCTCGCCGCCTCGCACCGATCTTAGCGTTTCCCTTCTCCCTCGTTTTTCATCCTATCTCACTCATTCCAACGGTTCACCCAAGGATTATTTGCCAGTGTCAAGGAGTTGACACCGAATGAAACAAGACGAAGTGTGACATCCGTGCGGGCCACACATATAACTTCCCCATAGAAATTAGCAAATTCAGTGACGATTCTCCGAAAAGATTTCCTCCATAAAAATAGACGTCCTGTATAGTATGATTTGTTTGAGTGACTATGGGATTATGGGGTTTAAATAAGAACGATTTATTCACCTTAATAAGAATTATCTAAAAGACTCTGCACAGTCAAGAGGTACTTCTTGATAGAAGATCTACAAGAGACGAAAAAGACATACATCGGTAAGACTCAACCATAGCTGGGCACAATATAAATTCCGCCCCCTGAACAATATTCATTTTGTCCTTTCGACCCTCATGGTCGCCACATGTTCATCTGGAAATCCAGGTAACTGCAGTAACTAGCAAAAACGTTTCCACGGGAACGCCTCCTTCACCTTAACGAGGTAATGAAGGTTCCTAAGTAATAAACCAATAAACTGGCCATTTCTTAATGTGTAACATAAAACTTGGGATGTGCGTGAATTTTGTAGCTAGTTAATCCCTACAAACCAACAGTAACTTCCATAATTGAAGTGATATCGCTCAATTAATTGGATCTTTTCACCGATCAGGCATGAAGAGATACATATACACACATGCGAGTGCGCCGTCACATCCGCATGGATACATCTCATGTTTATTGGTTCGACCCGTGGAGGGTGAAACGCACATCCCATTTATTTGAACAAATTCATGAATTTTATGGAATTTTAACTTGTCAATTTCTTTTTATGATAACTGATGAACCATGAGAGATGGTAAGAAAAGTCATAACAGTTCATCAAAGAGTGATAAGAGTCTCTCGGACTTGTTCTACGGCGAGAGTATGCACCCCCCCCTCCCCCCCCCCCTCCCACCGCAGATCCGCCCTCAACCCTGTTGCAATTTTTTTATTGAAAAAATGGCGAGGAAAGTACAAATGTCCCGATTCTGAGGAAGTTCATTTGCAGAGTAATTACGATAACTTAAATTTAAAAAATCGACAACGGATAAGATACGACCATCTTTTTTCCAAGACGGCCATTTGAAACAAAAGGACGCAATTGGCTGGGGACCTACTGTTCACAAATCGAAAATAAAAATCGATTTCGGGGTCAATAACATCCCAGAACTCGAGGAGTTAATTCTGACAGATCAATAAGGAATGGTCTTACGACTTTATTGAACAGGATTTCTTCACAGTATCTAGGCATCGGTAGAGTTTTGTGCATGCGATGAGCTACTCGAATATTACTTATTGAAATAACAAGGAAAACTGAAAAGAAAATATTCCGTCAGTGAAATGCATTATTCACATTCTTCGGTTATTGAGTTACGGTATACCATTAATATTTATTAATCGGTTTAACGAGACAACAATAACGAAATATTTGAATGTGGGGAGGTTCAAACATGAGGGAAAAAGTGGCACGGAAATCCCTGATTTTCCCTACTTCGTCTCATTGACATCATTTTCCGCGATGCCAAAAGGAATTATTTCACATATTTAATTTTATTTGCATTTAACGTATGTGCAGTGTGTCCTTGACATTACACACCTGCAATTATTTCGCGGTACACGTTTATTTTTTTTTTTTTTCGCAACAATATAAAGTGAGGAATGACTTAATCCGTGCGAAGAGTGATAGTCAGCATTATTATGTCAATATTTAGAGAACACATAAATACTTTTATTGCATGACCATTTCGATTGATGTAATGATGAAATGCGGTAATTCCATTTTGAATATGATATAGTGTTCCAACTAGTTGTTGAAAGTCATCAATAGGTTATTGATAATTCCCTTTTTACTCAGAAGTTCTGCTACTAGAACAGATGCGATTATATTTGCTAGTTCTGAGTACTGTTCCACTTTAAATATCATCAGCAATAAAAGGACGCCCTCGGCGGCTGAAAAATATCTGCACAGTAATGATTTCGGATCTACGTTAATGCGTCGATATCACGTGGAGTTCTATCTTAAATGGACGTAAAAAAATGCGTGAAGAACTCATTAAACATTTAAAATCGCGTACCCGGTGCGCAACTCATACAACATGTGGTATGTTGCAAAAATTGAGTAGAAACTTAATTTCTGATAACCGTGTGAACGATCATGGATATGACCATTTTCCTACGGATCGGAAGAGGGTAGACGTCAAGGTCTATCAGCATTGCTGTTATCCAAATGTCATCAAGAGGAGATCCGGAATCGAGATGTACCAATCGCAACATGAATAAGTGCTCTATATTTAATATATTTAAATTTAAATTTAATTATGTAAAAAATTGTCTATATTGTAATACATATAAAAATATATTACAAGCATTACTAGACTGATTATAATATTTGGAAAAATTGTAAGTTTCCCGATAAAATGGCTGATTGCGTAGGAGCCCCCAAGTCCAGCATATAAAAATCGGTATGCTGTCTGCCAATTGGGACATTATTTTTCTGTAATGAATAAATTTAATAACCCCAGGTATTGCCATCGAACAATACTCACATTCTCCATGCAATAATAATAAGGAAATAGCCTCGGAAAAAGCTTGCATATATGCAACCGAAACGTCGAGCAATTTACACGGGAAACTTATTGCATTTTCAAATTCGCACCTTGACCGCAGGTGCCATTAAACATCTCCATTTAACACGAAAAAACGAGTATTATTGCTGCTTTCGGATTTTTTACTCGTAATGAGTATCTTCTGGAGCAATCACGAAAATTGGGATTAGAATTGAAAATTTACAGAAACATTTGTATTATTATTGCATGCCTCAGTACTGAATATGATATTAAGATTTATATTTTACGAAAGATAAAGATCTCAGAATTTGGAGAAAACTAAAACGATTTTTTGTCATACCCACCTGAATATGTTTTCATATATCTAGTGATATAGTGATACGCCATAGTGATATACTTTGCAAATTTCTCGGCTCGTATCCTTCATCACCATACAGGAATAAATTGAAAATTCTCTTTGATGTTTTTTCAATAAATTCATTACATTCTTGATACGATCAATTAGGAAATGAGGAAGACTCACTACTTCGAATAAATCATGATTGTTTCATTTAGTTTTCTTTATCAATTTAGCGTTCCATGGGACAAAACGGGGATAGCCAAAAAATTCGGATGTGACACCTTAATTTTTAAGGGAATTCCGCGAGGAAGTTATATAGTTCTTTCAAAAATTAGGGCACGGCGTCCGAATTTTTGATTGGAACCTGTGATTTTTTCGGTAGCCTTACGCCGGACCGCAGATAATGGGTCGCACCCTAAATGTCATTGAAAGTCCCACGGGAGTTCCATCTGTTTTTCACTCTGGGAATTGAAGGCATCCATGCTCAAAGTATCAAAAGCTTAACTACGTACCCTAGAAGACAATTAGTTGGTTGTTTTTTCATGTACAAGAATTGAATTTTTTCCCCCTTTTTTTCATAATTTTTCAATACTGTAATCAACATTGTCTTATCATGTTTCCAAATTCTGCACTCTCCATCAATCATTTTTGTTATTTAACCTTTTTGTTGTATCTCGGTTAGTTTCCTGAAAAAATGATTTTTCATCAAAAGTAGGTGTAAATTTGTTAATAACAAATTACTGTCCACTGGGAGCGTAAAATAATCATCATACTCGCATTCCATGACCCCAAAAACATATAATTCCGCGTTCAAGTTTTGGGGACCACTCCATGTTAAACGTAGGGGGAATATCAAATCAAATGAATTAAAAATTCGGTGTTTGTCACCAAAATTCCATTTGTCTTTAATTCTGTATATAGGAAATTCCAAATTTTCCATTTTTCCCATGAAATTGAAGTTAATTTTGCTCTTCTAAAAATTACAGAGAAATTATCTACTGAAATCAAAGATCTTCTGTACGTGCTGCGAAGTGGTCCACTGTTTCATGAAAGGTCTTACATATTCAATGAATCATCTCGAAGAAAAGTTAAGTATAATGTCGTTGGTCTCAATAGAAACCGCAGTGATAATAAAAGATTAATTCCATGAAAGATAACTGTCGAGTTTAAGACAAATCTATATTATGTTCATGAAAGAAACAGATTAACCGCGATATTTAAATCTTGCATCCCACATTCTCTAGATATTTTTTTTGTTTTTAATCACTGCAGGTTTTTGTTAATAACACTTCGTAGAATGTCTGGAGAAATACGATTTTGGTACGGAAGTGAAGGTCTGAGATTTCCATCCCAGAACCATATCTCGAGAATTACTACCTCTTCTTCGTTAGTCCAATGAGATCCTTATTATCATTACGTAATTCGTAAATCAAAATTCTGATCCGACACCATCTCTGGCTTTTAATTTGGTGCCAGAATCATTATTTTCTGCATATTTTACAGAAGTGTAATTAGGAAAACGTCAAGTGCTAGAAAATAACAAACCATATAGAGACTAAATAGAAATAAAAATAATGACCAAAAACGATTTCAAAATGGAAAAAATGAAAACTGAAAAGATAAGAATTGCGAGACTACAAAATTAAATGGTCTCCATTGAGAAGAAGGCAAGATACGGAGTCCTTTGGTGCCAATGTTTTGTGGTGGTTTCGCTTTGGGGTGGTGGTCCTCCTCGCAACCCCCGTCGCCCCCCCCCCCAATCGGCTACACACATCGGTTCGCACACATTTTGGGGATGGTGGTTCCCCTCGAACCTCCCTCCCCCCCCCCCCCCCCCCTTCGAGCTCCGCCACTTGGGAGCATTTAGTACACTATATCTCGTGAATTAAGTGAAGTGGATTTTTTAGTATTTTTTCCGTATTCCTGGGGTTGAACACTACGGGAACTCATAATCAAATCTTGGCGCCAAATGGATTAAAAAAAAAGCTTTTCTTGAAAAAGTTTCAAAAAACCCAGAAATTCAGAAAATTTGAAACATCTCCAAAAGTTGAAACGTCAGTAGACTACTTCACCTCTATCACCTTCAATATTCTCTATTTCCCTAATAATCTCTAATTTCTGAAACACAAATCACTATTCAAATATTGCTAGGACACACATCACTATTTAAATGTTCCTAGATATGAGAATGCTTTTCGCGCCAAGCTGATTGTCAAGCCTGTCGATATGCACCACCTATATATAATTTTTTGCGCGGGCATTCTCGCCCTTTCAAACTTCAAAACGTAAATCGGGGATAGAATTTACACGTACATAATATTCTGAAGAGCATTCCTTTTTTCTGATTTGTGCAGATTGGATTTTTTCATTTAATTATTAATTAATTGAAAATTTTTCAATTACCAAAAAACTGAGAGCGAAACATTGCGCACTTGTAATGCTCTCTCAGTGAATAGATATACTCATCAAGTATATCTATAGATGATAAATCCTCACACTTGTGAGGTAGGGACCGCAAAAGCCAAAAAAAACTCAATCAAAATAAACACCACCGGTCAATACAAATTCCAGTAAATAATATTCGTTAACACATGTGTTATTGCGGAAATGATCCTTTGACCCTGATGCCTCTTCCGCATCTCGTTATCACGACATATTGATACGTAAAATCCGCTCCGATGAAAGCGCTCCGATTACTATAAAAAAATTGAAAATTTCATGAATGAGTGAAAGTGAATTAAATTGCATCAGAAAAAAATCATTGAATAAAAAATGAGACAAACCTCAATTGTTTAATTTTCCCTAGAATTTGCACTTGCCTGGAGTATTTTTTTCGGCGCTAATATGTCCTCAAATTTTAGATCGAAAATGTGATTTTCAATGTCGACATTACCGGATACATCAGTGGAAATGAAATGTGCATAAAATTTGTGGGATTTGAGATGGAGAGGTCAAATGAAAATCGTTGTCAATTGGTAGAAAGTTCAATCATCTATATAACTGGATAACAATATTCATATCGCGGCTAGTGTGTAAGATGAAATGTCAAGTGTGCACGCAGTGTCACCACTGAGCGCACACCGCGTTGTCAAAAAAGTCTTACGCATATAGGAAAAGACAAGGAGTGGGCACAGCGTCAACTGTCGCGGATTCTTGGATCAGTTCACCCGGATTTATTGGCTCAGCTGAACGCACTCCAAGAACCACGTGGTGTCATTTAGAAGATGGTGAGTTTTACGGATGGGGATAGTAATCATAGACCATTTAAAAAATTTGGTCCCTTTCGGTGGAGGAGGAGGGGTGGGGGGAACTCCTTGCGACGGTCACAAATTTCCGATTTGTTATTGACTGTTTTCAATTAATTATTGAAAAAAAAGTTTCAATCGTTTTGCGTGTGATTTTTATGATAAAATATATCTTTACTAAATAACAAATTGATTATTTCGTGCAAAAGTTGTTCAAGTGATTTAATATTTTCACTAGATATTTCCGTTAGAGTTTCATCCGATTTGAATTGTTCGTCTGTGTGTATATGACCGGAGAGCTTTCAAATCCAATCGAATTTTTTGGGGGTATGTTTAAAGTGCGAACTTTTTCATTTGGTTTTTTAAAAATTTTATCATTGCTTCTCTATTAATGAAATAGGATGGTTAAGAGAAGGTGTTACAGTAGGGGAGGTTGTTAGACGGGCCTTCCATAACGTTGAAGATTATCAGACAAAACTTACCGTTACGTTGTGAATACAGGTGCTTCAAATTTATGAAATTTTCGGGCTTTCGGAACTCGTGTAGTAAACAACTCTGTTGTGTGTGTGTGTGTTTTTGTGTCCGTCCCTCTCATTTGTACTCCCACGGTAGCTGCCGTCTGAGCATTCCTTTAGGGGGAGTACTGGACACCCACCCATGCAGCACCCCTCATTAACGCAGGGGCAACCTCCGGAAACCCGCTACGACGGCGGACGTCTAAGACTGAGCCCACCCACCCCCTCCCCCGTCTCGAGTTGGGTTCTCGCCCGGCCGTTCGGTCTCATTTTAGGGTACCTCCGATAGCACACACGGAATTCTCCTGCTATCGGCCAAGTCCCATGAGAAAATATTTCATTGTGTGTTTACGATTTATCGCTGAATTTTTTAATGCACATGCAAGTGATTGTTGCCAATCATAACAGAAAAAATAGAATAATTTTTATACCATTACTAACTACCTCATTTTAATTGATGAAGGTTCGATTCGCTGGACCAAATGGTGCTTAGATAATAAATTAAATAAATAATGATAATCAATAAAAACACTAAATAATAAAGAACATATTAAATGTATCGAAGAATAGGTTTTTTATTTTAATTTGCACTATGATCTCGATACTTATACTCTCTATATACATATTGACATCATCAGGCATATTTAATAATCATCATAGACCAACAAAAAAGAATGACTGTTTAGTGAATAAGTCTCGCTGAATTCATAATTTCGTTCTTCGAACCGTCAATATTGGCTGATAGATGCATTTTAATGATTGCTATATCAACAAGAGTGAGGGGCTAAAAGATCCTGCCCGTTTTCTTTTTCCCATCTTTCGACTTTATCTGACTGAATATTTTATTACTTGGCGGTAATCGCGTTGTCAGACTTTCTCTCAGGACAATTTTGATATGATCAAAGATATGTTGGAAAATTGACATAGTTGAGGGAACATTATTCAATGCCTCCAGTGACTTTTCAGTTTATTCCACTGAGGATAAATAATTTACACAACGTATTCAAGTTGATGAGAGTTGTACGTGTTCGAAATCACTCCATCTATCCGCGCTAATTTGGATCACATAATTTGTGACAGATATCTTCGTAGCTAAGAATATTAAAATATAACGAAAGTTCATACAGAGCTTGATTTTGGGGTTCAGTGTGCACTATACAAACCGACCCCAGGATATATCGATTATCTCGCAATATCTCGAAGTTTTGTCGCGCTGAAGTGCGCGCGCAACAGCGCATTTGTTGACAGCCGTCACTCTCTCTATGGTAAAAAGGATAGACTGAAGAATATATCGATATATATCGGAATTATCGAAAAGCGTAAGACCGAAACCAACGCGACACCAGCGAGTGCGGCGGAAAAAGGAAATGCGCGTGCGAAGCACGCGTGACCGGACTCGTATAGAAAGAACAAAAAAACATTCTAACGTGGGTCAGTCATGGGCACAATTCAATGCAAGCATCTCATGAGAAAACAAGAAGCGCAAGTAGCGCTAAATGAGTGTGATGATGTGGCTACACAAAACGAGATTCGGTATTTTTTCTTATTCCCAACTTGGAACCACAAATGGTTAAAATTTAATAGTTGTTCCTGAATATCAGAATGTTCCTTTCACAGTATACAAGGTATGTCTATTCGTGGCATATGACTTATAGGGTCCAATTTTATAATTTCCCATTTGAATGTCATTTCGCAGTCAACAATTTCTTTGCACTTGACAGGTGAATAAAACATGAATGCTACTGGACCTTCGCTTTTTATGCACCATTGCATGTCAATGGATCTATCAGTCTCCGGTATATTTCACTCTCGACTTATATCTCCATATGGTTCATACAATAATAAGTGCAAATACAATTAGGAGTATGTGCTCCTCGACCCACATCCAATCTTGGAAGATTCTCACACTTTCGATCCCTGCACATATCGATTGCGTAAGATCGCACGAGTCATCTCCGCGAAGTACCATCGAGCAAACAGCGAGTCCTTTTTTTCCCCAGGAAACGTCGCTTACACAATGTTTTTAACGCATAATTCGTCATCTCTTCGAGATAATATGCGACCATTGCATATGCATATTTTCTTTACCATTCCTTGCAGTGTCACGAATGCCTAATCTGACTTATCCTTTAGCACATAATGGTACCTTAAAAGAATTTTGTTTGCAATGTTCGCGGAAAAATATTATTTGTTTTTAACAATAATATTGAACGCATCATTGATAAATGTGTTAATTTTTCCATTTTAAGGGGAATGACTATTCGAAAATTAAATGAACAAGGTCAAGCTCATGGAGAATTGGCTATGACGTGAGACACGCAGATCCATAAAAGTGTTTAACAATTCGGAGAAAATCTCAAGCTGTCTATATCCTTGGGACACTTGATGCATTTTTTTAGAGATTGATTGGGAGGCAGGGTTCGGAGTGAGAGTCGAACTTCGTACGTTATGTTGATGATTTATATCAGCCGAAATGCGGTTATCGATAATAATTCTAACGAGTGAATTGGGCATGCGTCCCATGGGAGGTCATACAAAAAGCTGCAAAGAAAAATTCAAAACACCGTCCCTGCAGCCGTCCTCCTGAGCTGTGTTTCGCATAAGGTCCTCCGCGGTGCGCAGGCCAACTGTTGCAAAGTTGAACCTATGACCAAAAATCCACTTAATCTACATTTCTATAGTGATTATCATACAGAATCTTGAAAATGTTCATTTTTGAAAAATTGGTACGGATTTTAAAAAAATTGCACAATTATGGCGCAAAAAACAAACTTTTTTTCGTGAATTGAAAATCGCCTGATCAACTTATCGAAAATTCCGTACGATAAGTATTAGATAATAGTAAGCTAAATATGTAGTCAAATTTTTTTATTTTTTATTATGCATTTGAAACCTATTGCAATGTATATGAGCATATATGTATATATAAGTATATATATATAGAAGTATATATGTATATATATAAGTATATATGTATATATGTATATATAAGTAATGTATATGAGGTTACATAAATGTAATTCACTTCATAGTTTCAAATTATGCACGTTAGTTTTCAAATTTTTAGGTCACATTTCCTGAGAAACTTGTCAATAACTACCGGGTTTAGCTCATATAAAACACTTGACATTATACAGGATAATGGACAGTATCTTTTAATCTTCAACATCATTGTTTTGCTCTGCTGCTCGAATCTTGGACATTGCCATACTATATGATCGATGCTCTCCTCGGGGGACCCACATCCGCAAGAAGGATCATCGACAATGGCAATCCTGGCTAAAGATGATTTTAAGTTGTAATGATCGGCTCTAATTCGGTTTATCCAAACTACGGTGTGTCTGTTCAGTTTCTCCAGGGCATGAAACCATGGGTTGGAAGATGTTCGGAAATACAATTTGAAATATTGTCGGCCCCCTCAAAAGTTGGAATGTATTATTTTTGGCTAAAGCTTTGAATTGTTCTTTAATATCAGTATATGGGCAATTGTTCGAATTCTAGTGCGTGCCAATACCAAAGACCATGTGTCGAGAAAAGCGCGTTCAAAGATTTGACATCTGGTTTCGGGACCACATGACAAATATGGGACATAAAAAATTCGTACTATTAGTCTGCAATCCCAGAACCATGAAGTTGATCTTTCAAATTATACAGTGGTATAACCCCTTAAAATGTAGTTAGTACTGTCAGTACTACCTTATGAAGGAGTACTTAAGAGTATAGCTACCATTAGGAGTACAAAAGACAGGGACGGAGGCAAAAAGATGATGCAGATATTCAGTTAGAAATACCCTGAAACGTGGACATTTGATGGAAAGCTGATTTCTATTTTCGTGACCACAATAATCACTTTACCTATGCAGCCATCAATGATAAAAAAAAAGAATATGGTGGAATGGCCAAGTCCATTTATCGTCCAGCCTCACCAAATGTTTGGGAGACAACCTGAAAAAAAAAACAAAAACTAAAACAAAAAATGGAAGATAAGTTTCAGAAAAATTTCACTTTTTTTCAATCATTTCCCGTTTTGGCACTTTGCAATTCACCAAATTTGGTTCATAAATAGACTTCCTAGCGATTTGACCATTTTGAAAGAGATATCCATGTAAGGTTTACCGATGTAAACAACATGGCCGAACATCGGGCCTCGATGTAGTCGCCGATCATCGCGTTCCCATTTTATGGCCGAAGATCGGGCCTTGATCTAGTCGCCGATTATTGCCATCCCATTTTATGGCCGAACATCGGCCCGAACGATGGATGCCCATCATCGGCACCTGATTGACGGGCCGATCATCGGGCCTCAGAACACTCGCCGATTATCAGTGACCAGTCCCATGGCTTACGTATGACAATACCTATAAATCTATTACTATTGATTTTACTTATTATTAATTTTATTTGCATTTTTTTTTTTAATTTTGAAGAACCTTGAAACGTGTCAAAGAGTCACAAAATTCCTAAAATTTTAAAAATTTTAGCGTTATGGACCTAAAGGTCTATTTTATTCATCCTCCAGTGATGACGGACATGTATTGTGTTATTATTGATTTAAATTATCTTGAAAAGATCCATCAAATAACTGGTATTTATGTTCTAAGAAATAGAAAAATTGCTGGACACTATCATTTTATGAATGTTAACTCAACTATAATGTTTATTTCGATGGACATTAGAATAGCACGCATTCTTAGCGCTGACCCTTGGGGTCCTCAGTTCAAATCCCCGACAGGGTGAGATTTTTTTCAAATTGTCTGATGAACGGATTCAGTGGAGTGTATCGCCCTCAAGCCCCCTAACGAATCGGCGACGTCAAAATTGATAATTAACAAAAAAAAAGTTTATTTACTTTTATTGTTTTTTCCGCGTCAGTTTTGGTCCGATTGTCGGCCACATTTTTGGGCCCATAGTATAGCCAAAGAGTGGGCATACATTGACATTTTCAACATGCCACGGAACACTCCAACATTGGCCGGTTCATCGGGCCATCATCGACGCCGTTCATTGGTTTCTCGGCGGCGATTTTGGCCCGATGTTCGGCCGCATAGTTCAACCCTACATGGGTATGTCGAACATGGTTGTGTTTGTAATTCATTTTTAGATTTATTTTCAGATTTTTAAACATCGGTTTTCCGAATTAGCAGATGGAATACCACACATGCGCACGAGCTAACACCGACAACTATAATTCTGCGTATTAATTACATACATTATTGAAAATGTTGTTGAAAATTGCACTGCATGTCTCATCTTCTACAAATGTCCTGGTAGTATCGACGTTACAAATCCGAGAATTCATAAATTATTAATAACAAAACATACAGCAAAATAAGTGACTAAAATGTCTGTGCGATTAGCGTAATTAAGCAAAAACTAAATTTTGAATCCACTAACAATTAAATTTATTCTGGTTCTGGACACCGAGCAATCATAGAATTTTAAAATCCGTTTGCCTGAACCTTGCTAAACTTTCCCTGAAATCGAAGCGACCTTTGAAGGTTCAGATATTTTTTTCCATGTCTCTAATTCAATTTTCCATTTCTGAGAAAACTTGCTAATGTCCACCAAATTAAATTTTTTTTTACACCGTGTATAGAAAAAGAGCCATAATTGGCGGAGACAACGTTGAATGATGCAGATGTTGGCGCTACCCTGTCAACTTCGTTAATTTTGCTAATTGTATTGATTTTTTCAATTCTTCAATCTCGTTAATTTCTATTTTTTCACTTCATAGTTCGACTAGTTAACGCTATATGCCGCCTCATAAATTAAGTCACAAGCCAACATGTTGTGGCCCCTAGGCGAAAGGTTTCACCCAGTGGTCCCCACCATTTTTTACAATATATTGTCCATGGAGAACTCATTGGTGAATCCCTCAAGTAGCCGACACTCCTCCACTCGGACTTTAGTGTCCAGCCGTGAGTTCTCACGAAACGAATGGATTTGGCAATAGTCTTGTTGCACACACTTGATTGGTGTCGAGCGTGAAAATTAACAAGTCGGTCGTTTCTTTTTTCTTACATCGATCGTTTCGTTTTCTGCTGAGCCTACACGCGCGATCACACAAACTGGTTGGACTAATAGTTTCAATTTACCCGAGATTTTTTTACACTTCAATAACTCGTTTTCCCTAGGATTTGGCACGAAATGTGGTTGACATTGCAACATGTGAAAATAAAACGACACGAGTAGTTTTGAAAAGGACAAGTGATCGGTTCTTGTGGATGTTAGGCGTGTTTGAATGGAATTCCAATTCCATTGACAATTGGGTGGCAATGGTAAAAGTGAAGTTCATTTGGGTTTCTTTGGTTGGGGAAATTTTGGAGTTCTCTGAGATTTCAGGTGTTCAATGAGAAAGAAGTAAACGCTCTTTGCAAAATTTGTAGAGAATGATTATTGCATTTGTTGAATTGTGTATGATTTTTCGGAAATTCTCTCAGCCTCGTTGTCACGTGATCAACCGTTCACAGGATTGCGATTTCTTCGATCGAAAAATCTCACAGCGGTAGGAGGACCTAGCTGGCATTAGCGAGGCTCGTTAATTACCATCGAATAGCGCAGTTCAATGCGGTGAAAGAAATATTCGTTCATAGTTAACGAATACGTTCTTGGGACAAGTCAATTTCTTAACTATTAATGATTGGGCATTTGGGAAAACTGTGATTGATCGGTGCAGACTCTAAACGGTCCAGAGCCAATTTCAGTGTAGATGAGAAATTTTTTGAAAATTCCGAATGTCGTGCTAATGTTATTAAAAGTGATCTTTGTTTGGTTTTTTAACAAATTTTATTCAGCAATACCGGTTGGGCAATTTATCGAGAAATCGATGGCCCATTTCTCAAGTAATCAACAATCAAAGTTGACTTGTACCGATAAATGAAAAATTGACAAAACGTGATAACAAACGATTTCTCCTGGTAAACACATTCTTCCTTACATCTCAACATATTTTTTTTAATATGTATATGGACCCCCTCTACCTGAAAAACACAAGTTCAAGCGAATTTCGATTGGCCTTGATAAAAAAAAATTAAAAAACTGATTTTTCCAATCAAAAAGTCACTAGATATCGAAGCTAGGATGGTCTAGTATTTTTTTCTGAAAAGTAGGTATGAAAAAATAGACCATTATTGTTTGTTTTTCAAATTGCATTCACCACTCGTATGTTCTGATTTTTAACTTCCCGATTTTCGGGAAGTTATTGTATTAACCCCGAAATAATTTTTTTTTAACTTTGTAACTGGTGTTTCAAGTATACCAAAATGCTTCCCATCAAATTCAGAGTAAAAGTCTGTGTGTGTGTGTATGTGTGTATGTTCGCATATGTGGAATCGGATTTTTGGGTAACGATTTCTTACGAACGGATTGAACGATCGGGGTCATCGAGGTCTTATTCGGAGCGTCTTCATGGAACTTAGATCTGATTAGTTTTTGGTTTAAATTGACTGAGCTGTTTTTTTGTTATTAACAATAGAATTGTTTACAAAGCTCTATTTCAAAAACGGTAAGAGATACGGGAAAAAGTATTAAGCAGAATTTGCTCAGTAAGTGGAAATACATATTTAATTTTTTATCACTTTTTCCCATATTTGCCATAATTAAGGAGGTATGACGGGTTTAACCCTCGAGCGTTCACACCCCTATTGGCGTCTCACTCCCACTCCCATAACGCGCATAATTCTCGTACTCACGCTGACTATGCGGCCAGTCAAATATTCATAATTGTCTGCTTGATAAATGGGATTGAAACATTTAATTGACGTATCGGAAAATCTAGGAATAGCAAACAGAAATTACAAATCGGGAAGTTTTCTTTGTGGTCCCAACGGGGACACACACTTTTATCCCACTAGTTTAAGTTTTTTGTTCAATATCGATTATCTCGAAAAGTATCGATAGTAACAGCAAACATTTTAGGGCTCTTATGTGGACATAGAGTACTTCAAAATGGGGGTATGCAATTTTTTATTTGAGACCGAAAAAAACGGAGGTGGCTGCGTTGGCATGGAATGCCCTACTTATAGGCACTTAGGTCATATTTTCCCAGGGGCAGTTTTGCTATTGGTTAATTTTCAGATTTCCGACTTTCGCCTGGAAATGATCTAGAATTGTCTGAAATGCAAAAGTACGAAATTTGAGCAGCCGGGAAGCGACTGGGTCAATTACGTCATCAATGCTTACTGAATTGACGGAGTAAGCGTGGATGAAAAAACGTGTGTCAACCTGTGTGTTAAAAAGAATCTGAAATTTCGTCAGATCTTTGGACTCACTCGTATATTATCACCCGTTGAATTTTGGATAAATTAATTCATAAGTTTGTGGAAAACATAGCTAATTTTTCCAATGTTTTGCTGCAAATATTTCGCGTACTTGTGCACCGATGCTTTTCTCGAAAACCTCGTTTGGATGGTGACTACAAGAGATAACCAGTGGGATAAAAGTGTGTGTGTTCCCGTTGGGAACAGAAACAAAATTCTCCGATTTGTAATTTATGTTTGCCATTCCTAGATTTTCCGATACGTCAATTGAATGTTTCAATCCCATTTATCAAGCCGATGATTATGAATATTTGACTAGCCGCATAGTCAGCGTGTGAACGAGAATTATGCGCGTTACTGGAGTGGAAGTGGGACACCGATAGGGGTGCGAACGATCGAGGGTTAAACTCGCCATACCTCCGTAATTATGACAAATATGGAAAAAAGTGATAAAGAATTAAATATGCATTTGCACGCACAGAGCAAATTCTGCTACATATTTTTTGCCGTATCTCTCACCGTTTTTAAAATAGAGCGTTGTAAGCACTTTCATTGTTAATAACAAAAGAAATGCTGGGTCAATTTAAACCAAAAACTAATCGGATCTAAGTTCCATGAAGACGCTCCGAACAAGACCTCGATGATTCGGATCGTTCTACCCGTTCGTGAGAAATCGTTAACGGAAAATTCCGATTCCACACATAGAAACATACACACACGGACGCACAGACTTTTGTTCGGAATCCGACGGGAACCATTTTGATATACTTAAAACTCCAGTTATGAATCGAAAAGATCAAAATCGATTTCGGGGTCCTTACAATAACTTCCCGAAAAATCGGGATGGGTACTGTCGAAAAATCGCTTCGAATTTTTTCTCCAGTTCACTTTTATAAAAATCGAAATAAGGGGGAGGGGGGTGGGGCACACTAGACACCCCCGAATTTGAAAAAAGTTTTCTGGTTATATGAAAATTTCGATAGTCATCTTTTTTATAGAGCAAAGTAAGATCTACAATTTTTTTTTTTGTGATTACGGAATGATTCCCGTCGTAATTGTATTTTTTTCACTTCTCCTTTAACATCTTTATAAATTTTCCTTGATAACATCTGCATTCAAATATAGTGTACATTTTGCTCTATCCGTCTATAGTGATATAAAATTTCCCACGATCGAAGGCGGGGTAAAGTGCGGAATTAAATCTAATTACAGAGGTTTCAAAGCCCATTGCTAATTTCGTATATATACCGATTTTGTATGCGAAACTATTTTTCCAAATTTTAAAAAACTATGCTACCACATTCAATTTTTTTTTTCGAATACTTGTCGGGATGAGATCTATCGGAGACCCTCCGAAGATATATATATCTACTCGCAATGAATGACAGTTATTTCAATTTTTTTTAGTACAGTCGTTTCGTCAGCACTCATGGCAATGGAGATTTGCGCTAACTCAAAAAAGCTATAGAAGGCGTCAATTTGTTTTCCCACCCCTCGCCGGAAAGTTCGTACTTTCTCGCCCGAAAGCCGGCCGGAAAGTGGGTACTTTCCGTCCTAGGGTGGAAAGTGCATAAAAGTCTTCCCTCGGGCGGAAAGTACTCACTTTTCGGCGGGCTTTCGGGCGAGAGCGAACTTTCCGAGGGGTGTGAAAAATAGTATGTGCACCTCGGGCGTAAAAATGAACACTCCCAGGGAGTGTGTCGGGTGGCTCGTTAGCGAAAAAAAGGGTCAAAAAGCCCTCGTGCCTTTGACCCTTTTTGGCACTGCGGGCACACCCGACAAACTCGCCGGGAATGTTCAACTTTCCGCGCTAGGTGCAGAATATACTATTTCCGATTCCTCCGAGCGTTCTGCAAAAGGCTCAAACTCGTACCGAGTAATGCTAATGAATAGTAATGTTTGTTTAAGTAACTATTTGATCAAGTTGGTACATATAAGAGATGCCTGTGAAATATTTCGCCGTTAAAATTTGTAGGATTTGAGCATAATTCGTAGCATAAAAGCAGTATAATAGCACTTTTCGTCATAAGGCCTGAAAAGTGTTGTTGACCAAGTATTGTTAGGTCGAAAGTGAAGACGTGCCCAGTGATTGTCTCCGAATGAAAGTGTCAAGCTTCCGAAATTGAAATGTACGTGTTGGAATGTAAAAATGAGGTCAGAACAGTTAATGGTTAACGTGAAGCATTGAGGTAACTTGGAAATTCGGCTGGAACGATGGCGCTGGAACTGTCGGTTTTGGTTGTACTTTGTAACGAACTTCAATGGAATGATTATGCGGTGAGTAATGAGGCGCTTTAGTTTTACGTAGGATGTCGCGAAAGCGGAATATTGTTTTTTGCATGGAACAAATTGGAAAGTCCCAAAGTGTTCGTGTGTGTGTAAAAATTCTTATATAAGAAAAAAAATGAGTCAAATAATTTTTCACCTCCTATTTAATAATTTCGAAAATTGCAGGGTTTTTTTTGACAAACTAACAAATTAGACATTTGATGGGTCAGCCCTATTAAATGCCACCATTTCAGTAATGAAATTGAATTATTATTTCGCAGTGTTTCTTAAAGAGTATCGCAAAAGATATGCGTAGCTGGTAAATTGCGTAAATTGACGCCATTTCTTATTCAAGCACGTGTGTAATTTACTATTCAGAAGTTGCATGAAAAAAGTAGTTCGTAAATGTCACTCTACACGTGGTTTGAGAAATGTCGAGAGAATGGGATTCTGTATCGCCGGAAGTTGAGTACATTGGACTGTTTTCATCTTTGGAAACCAAATTAACAATGGACAATTTTTTTTACGTCAATTCAATTTTACATATAAATTTTTACTTTCTCGTATACCCTTTCGTCTCTTTACGATTTGTTCCCATCCCAACCCCTTTTCCGCCTCTAAACCCCCTGTACCGCATTCGCCGAGGGACGAGGAAAAACCTGCCCAGGTACAGTCGAATACGTATGAGTGTTTTAAGACTTTTAATTGATTGGGTCATGTTTTGTGAACATATATTTAACATTCCTAATGATTTGCATTAATAAATTTATAGATGGCGCTTTGAAAAGTGGGCATATATGTAAAAATTAAAAAATGACGTTTTTCAGGAAAAAAATTATTACTCTGCCATGTTTTAATATTAAGGGCTAAAATTTCAGGATTGTACGCCCAAGACACACCATTATCATGAAAAATTAACAGTATACGTCGATCTTTCAAAAAGTCTAAAAAAAAACTTTGCCAAGCAGCGGTTGCTGCCACACCGGGGTGATTTGCTATGTTATAGAATCGCATCTTACATCTATCTACTAATGAAAAATATAAATTTTTGTATGAATTTCAACGATTGTAGATCTCTAATTTCACTTTTCCCCAGCCTGGGGTGAAACGTCACCCCCCAGTGGCAGCTAAGGGTTAATATCTCAAATGCTTAGCCTTAAATTACCAGCCATTGGCTTTATATCCAATTTGAACAAAGTTTGACCTAATGTTTCATTATTCCATATGATTGTGATTATTTACAGTATGATTCGATATAAGGAAAAATGACTTCTAAAAAACTTTATAATTAATGGGCACATCGATGTTGTCTTGAATACTCTTGAAAAAGGCTTATTACGCATAATCAACATTTTCTTTGACAATATTCAGCTTAAAATATACTAGGAACCATGTGTGCTAAAATCACATTTTTGTAGTAAAATATGTACGTCGTCACTTGTATGAATTACCTCCAACCGAATGAATTGTATGACCAATTTCATGTAAACATGATTGTATATGATGCAGAATAAGCTGTATGGTCTTCAATGCTTAATAAAGAAAAAAATAAATAATGGGTGCCAGTGGGGAGAGGGATATATGGAGAGGTGGGAAATAGCGGTTGGTCAGCGAGACCAATTGGATTTCTTGTCAATATTGATGTTTCGGAGTCAGTTTTACATATAGGTATTTGATACAGCTTAACGATGTGATGAAAATCGTTCAATAATGCTGCAATATCAGTAGTAGTTAAAATTCATACTAGACTCTCTTGCGGGACACCCCCGATTTTCGACCATTCGCATAATAATTGATCATTTTTCTTTTACGATAGATACAACTTTTTAATTAATTTTAGATGGCGATGGTTTAGTCGCGAGAGCGGTTTGAACAATTATTTTGTTAATATCAATATGTTCCGCCCCCTAAAATTAATTGAAAAGTTGATATTTACTATATATGAATGATAATCTATCCTTAAAAAAAAATGATCGACTATTATGCGAGTGGTCGGTCATTCGTTGGTTACGCACTTTTTTGGGGGTGTCCTGCACCTCTGGTTATGTGCAAGTGTAGCGAAGAAAAATGATGAATGGTTATTTGAGTGTTTTGGCCATCTAAATCATCACATCACCATTTCATATCCTAATCATCGTTGCAATACTAAGTCAATGTTTTCCAAATCTCTTAGCATCTGCTTACACACATCAGCGACATTTCCGCATGTATTCATTTACGCAGTTTCTTTTGCAATATATACTCAGCAATTCTACCCATTCATGTGTTTTCATCATGACTTCACAGAAATATGATGAACGATTATGTTTAGTTACCGATTGACGGGGGAAAAACTTGTTATTACGTAGTGCAAGGTTCAGTTTCACATGCAGGGGTTTTGCAGATCGAAAAATATATTCGCGGTGTGAATATTATTGATATTCGCTTCTAAATGCAAGCATTGAAATCCATATTATTTAGGTTCCCCAACTTGCCGTGGGAATTATTGAAAATTTTAAATATCAAAATACAAAATTGTATATACACAATATGCTACCACATTATTTCCATCATCGTTTTCTAATAGTTAAACCGTTAAAGTAATTGAACCGGTACATTAATTCCAGATAGTCATATTCATTTTATGTGAAATATTAAATCTCAGAAACTTACAAAGTAAAATTTAATAGAAAAAATCGTACTTTTTTTTCTCATTTTGGAAATAAAGATCGAGCGTACACCTGAATCATGTATAAAAAAACTGGAATTGAGTGTATGACATACTAGAGGAATATGTGATAATATACTGCGTGAAAGCTAGAATCAAATATATTAAAATTAACTATTTTGTTAATGCTCAATGGATATCATCCGTGGACTTTATTAATTATATTTACAAAAGATGATTCTACAATAACTCATTGCCATCAATGTATTTTTTATTTTCACGGACAGCGCTGAGGCCGTGGTAACTTCTTGATAGGGGTTACTGTTGGTCCCGAACATGAGAAATCGATTTTCCATCATACAAACACAACAAATTGTGTTTTTTTAAGCCTAACTGCTTCCCTATTAGTGTCCATGCACAGGAGGCGACTGGAGTCGACTTTAGACTTTCCGCCCAGGCTTGCGGTCTTATCTTGTGGACCCGAGAAGCTGGGCTCGAACCGAGACCCTTTGACATTGTAGAGTAAAGCTCTGCCCACTACACCAATGTTCCAACTAATGGCTGCATGTCCGCATGTGTGTGTTTGTGTGTGTGTATGCGTTTATCTCCGTCCCTCCCTCTTGTACTTCTAATTTCAGATTTAATGTAATTCAGATTCAAACTCTACAAAGACTTTGATGATTTCGAAGTTTGTGGATATTTTCCTAGCACACAAATAAAGGTTGGCGATTTTTAGGTTTAAAAAAAAAATTTGCAAAAAGACAAGAATCCCCGAAAATAAATAAACATCCAAATGAAGCGGTCCTTCAATAATTAAGGGTATAAAACCAAATCTTTCGAGAACATCTCGTTGCACCTATTTTATAATGCAATATTAGTCTTGGAATCCATTTGTTATAACGTTATTTGCTAATTATTTGTTTTTTTTTTCTCCCATTACAGGAGCTGCTAAATGCGTTCACCAAAAGAATGATCCGGATTTTCTTCTTTCTGGTAAGTTGTCTCACCATTCCTATTCTGAGGCTACGAGGACTGAAGAAACAGGCTAAACTCCCTCCGATTGTGGATAAAATATTGTACTTATCGGCGACGCAGTTGGCGGCTAAAATCCGCAAACGAGAGGTAAGATTCTATGCAATGGAATTTCTAATTCATTCATTCAATCGAATTTTCTATGAATACCTCGCATTTGAATTTACACATACTATTTCATAAAACTCTTCCATGAAAAATCGCGACTTGCATCTCGCTTCGCTCGGTTGAATCATCTACCACGGGAGTAAAAGAAATTTTTCGACTCATGGGAGAACAACCGTCGTTTTAAATGTGAATCGTAGATGTGGTCAGAACTCACACATTTTTTTAAACTCTGGCTTTGAAAGAATACCGTATTTCGATATATTTCGCTTTACCTCTTCTCACCTTTGGTAGCAATAATTTTTCTTATAAAACTTTAGTTATCTTGTGAGGAAGTTGTCGGGGCATACATTCAACGATGTCGAGACGTGAATCCAATAGTGAACGCAATTGTTGAAGAGAGATTTGATGCAGCAATGAATGATGCGCGTGGAATTGATGTATTACTGAAATCCGATGCCAAGTCAGAGGAGATGTTAGAGCGGGAAACACCACTGCTTGGGGTACCGATGACCGTCAAAGAGAGTATTTCACTTGCAGGTAATGTTGACTTGATTAATTAGTTATTGTTGTTATTATTTTTCCCCCCTCCGAACCTTTCCCTTGCCCCCCCCCCCCCCCCACATAGCTGCTCTTCAGGATCTGTTCGAAAGGGAGTAATGGACACCCATCCATGCAGCTGGATCCGACTTTTACGCCATCGTATTTCCAAACACAGGGTAAACCACCAGAAACCCCTAAGCTACGATAGGCGCCTATGATGGACCCCCCCCCCCCCCCCAACACGCTAAATGCTTGCCCGGCCTTGCGGTCTTTTTTATAGGTACCGCCGATAGCACACGGAATGTTCCTGCTATCGTTCAGTATCTATGGAATAGAATAATCCAATATACTCTACCTACCATAACACCGATGCTGGTATACACTGACAAAAACCATACACACGTCGAGCAGTTATTGGTTCGAGTCACACCCACATTCTGTTTATTAATAGATCTCTGTTCATATTCTTAAACATCTTACATCATCTGAGTGTTCATTTTTTCTCTGAATTTACTTGACAGAACTATGCGACAATTCATTCTTGGTTGAAAAATGGCATTGGCACAGGTGATTCAATGGTATGGGAAATTTGGCAGCGTATGTGTGAACGACGCTATTTTTTCCACGGTTATATGATACCAATTGCCAATGTCTGTTTTATTTACTCTCTTAAAACCACCTCCGCTGCGCAAGATTCACCATTGCGGCATTCTCGGTCGGCTGCCTTTGAAAATTTCTTATGGTAATTGCTATGCCATCGGTATATGCTAGAAACAAGTGCTGTTGCAATTTTCTATTAGTACTTCCTGCGGAAAAAATGAACATTTGCAGGGGAATATATAGGCTGAATATGTATTTTGCAAATGGACGTTTTTCCGTAATATTCAACAGAAGATTTTCAATTGAATTCACCAGTAATTCATGATCAAGATTGCATTGCAGCACTTTTTTGTACTTACGGTTTATTTAAAATACAATTACATTCATTCTATTTTCTATTTGATAATGTCGATGGTGTCATTCTTTTTCTAACATTAGATCGAAATGTTTTTTTATGTTGAGGCCCTATAACATGTCGAAGTGGTTGAATGTATCCGGATATTGACTTTCAATTTTGTAAGACCTTAGATCGAGTTCCAGCAGGGGAACCCTGAGAAATCTCTTCAGTCTCTTCAGTTTCTGAGTGATTGAGTTCCTCAACACCTCAAGCGCAGTATACGTATACGTCGACTGTTCTATAGTCCGGGGTGTGTTTAAGAAATAGACCCTTATCCCGATGAGATAAAAAATCCCATAATGTATGCATGTAGAGCTATTTCTTGACGCTCCGAACTGGAATCAAAAGGTCGTCAGATACCTCAACAGTGATTCGATTTTCCATAAGATCGCTCCAGCATTTGTATTTTTGCAAATAATTTAAAATTTCCATAAAATCGTAGTTCAAGAACTGTTACCGATCAGAAAAAACATTTAAGGAGAAAAATATTCCGCATATGAAAATACACATTTTACGTTTTATGGTTTTTTCCTATAATTCTATCTCTTTTCCATTTTTTGTTTAACTATGTGTCACCAATCTTGTTACAAGCCTTCTTTCGCATAATTAAAATGCCGGGTACACTAATTTTTTCTATATTATGCACAGGAATGAGTCATGGGGCTGGACTGAAAACATCGACTCCAATGCTCGCACTAAATGACTCTGATGCGGTGAGACGCGCTAAGGAAGCAGGTGCTATACCACTTCTTGTGAGCAATACACCGGAGATGTGCATGTGCTGGGAGACATTCAACCGTGTTACTGGTACAACGTGGAATCCTTATGATACTAACAAGACACCGGGTGGATCATCGGGGGGTGAAGTATGTCAACCCTTAATTAGTAACTTTAAAGAGCTGTCAAGTCCTCCAAAAAATGTTCTACGTTACCACTATATACGATTGTATAGAAATGTAATCTGAGACTTGTTGATGTTGCCTCAGTCCTAGGGAGGAATTATATATATATATTATATATATACACATATAATTCCTCCCTATATATATATATATATATATATATATATATATATATATATATGCATATATATATATATACATAGTATTTTTTGCAACCAAGGAGGAAAAAGTAGTTGACGACAAATTGCTAAGACAAGACTTATTTTATCTGCACTTTCTTAATTGCGAGTCCACGCCTGACGCAGCCTAGGTCAAGGACCGACAGGGCTCTATTAATTGTGAACGACCTTTTCTTTTATTTTGGACGCCAGTTAGTTTTATAAATAACTAACAAACAAGAGGGAATAAGTCTAAATTAACTTGAACCGAATCTATATTGAAATTACCCCAGGGAATGGGAAAATTGGACAGGCCTGAGTGGACAATAGAAAGAAGATAACAAAATATATCAGACAAGAATATAAATTTATTCACTTACGTGGATATCTGACGTTTTGGGGGCCGACTCTGCCCGACAATTTACAATATCTTAGGACAGGAATTTACATTTATAAGACAATTTCTGTTAATATATAATGACTGTACTTAATCGTAGTCGGGGGCAGAGTGTCGAAAGCCCACAATTGTGTGCCCCTTGAATTTTGAGTGGCGACACGAACCCACCTGAACGCAAACGTACCAATCATATCGATCTGAAAGATTTTGGCCGTGTGCCCTTGTGTCGCATAATCGAGAGGATAATACTAAATTATGAGCACATAAATTATAGAGAATCGACCCTGGACACCCCAAAGGTCTAACGAATTTCCGACGTCGAGGTAAAACTATTTTCCTGTCATATATTGCAATGGCGAGATACAGATTTTTTTTGGAGGAACCGAGGGATATAAGAATCATATATATACATATTTTTGTTCTCCTTTGGTTGCAACGAATACTATCTCGTAACTATCACAGTTGAGGATGTAGGTGCATATGAAGAATGAGTGCAGAAAGCATGGGTCCGTGATTCGCATCAATGCTAGAGCCTAATCTACGATGGTCAAAAAATATTTTGTGCACTTGTCACTTCAATATGATCCTCTAATACTTAATAATTTGCTTTTTTAAAGGCAGCACTCATGGCATCAGCAGCATCAATTCTGAGCATATCTTCCGACATATGTGGCTCCGTACGTCTGCCAGCCTTTTTCTGTGGTCTTTTCGGCCACAAGCCTACACCAGGTATTCCCTCTAATTATTGACACAAGTCATCTTTGGTCATCAACGAATACCATTTTGGAATTATGCGTAAAAAGTATTTTGCGATGGAATTTCATACAAAACTATGAATTTTCAGTTTCCGTCATGAGACCTGAAAACCTGTCTTGCATGAAAAAACCAGTGTACAAAATTGAAAAATGCAAATGTCTCTTAATATTCAAGTCACGGTATTGGAATATATTTGCCTTATTTATTCACAAGATTTAGAAATTTGAGCGTTCATAGAGAATCTTATAATAATTGATGAATAAGTGCTTAGAAGGACACAATAGTCTACAGAAATTTTCGATTTCCGCAGAACTCAATTCTGAATGTATCAATTGAAGTTCATCAAAAGAATTAGGGTGCCCGAGTTGACATACATCCGAAAGATGTATGTTAAAATTTCTTGGCACAATTTTGGTTATTCGATAACATTGCGGCGATACGCTTAAAATGAATTCAGTGTCTTTTTTTCTGAAAATTGCACGAATATATTTTAATATCATTATTTGACTTTTTTTTATAGAGTGGATTGCGGCGGATGGACACTTTCCAGACTGCGATGATCCCAAATGGCCAGATTTTTTCACAATGGGTCCTTTGGTGAGATACGCGGAGGATCTCTCCCTGTTTCTGAAAGTATTGACGCAGTCAGAAAGCGCGGTTTCACGACTGAATGAAGAGGTAAATCATAAGAACGAAAGTTTTATCTCTGGTATATCAATAGACGTCCACAGAACCCAGTATACTGCCAGAAAAAAACTCTGACAGGACGCGTCCAGTCTCTTTACAGAGATTTTTTCGCGAATGCTGAAATACGCGCAGCATTTTATCTCATACAGTTTATGATAATTTTTATGTTTTACGATGCACTATATATATGTTGATGTACACTGAGAAAAATTCTCGTCTGCAGAAGATGTGCTTGTCCAATGAGAATGATGTATTTTTGTATTCTCGCTGTACTTTTGTACTGAAACATGCCCAGAGAAAGCAGAGATATGTTCATAACTGATTGTTGTGTTCTTCCTGTGGTTTTTGTCTCGACAAACCTCACAAAAAACACAGAAATAATAACGGAAATACAGACAATGATTTTCTGTCAGTGTACGAATCTCTGGCATGGTTTCGTAAAAAATTCCTTTTATTTTTGTTCAGCACTTTTTTTCTGTCTTCAATCGCTCCGACGATAACCAATATAAACAATTAAATTTGTTCATAATAATTAATAGGAAAAAAATAATTTTATGTTGATAACGATTGAAAAAAATCGTTTTTTCGGGAAACCATCCCAGAGATTTGTCATCAGATATCCAAAAAAAAATATTATGTCATCGTATGAACTTGTTGATGTACATGACAGCCCTTGGCAGTAAATAATGAAAAATCGTTTTTTTCAGCATAACAAATAAACTATGTGGAATACCACTTTTTAATAGGGCTCAAAAATTTGGGGTTTAAATCCCCTATTTTCCTGATTTTTTTTTCAGATTTTTACATTTAGGCAATTGGAAATTGACTTTAAAAAATTGGTTAAAACATGTTAATTAATAAAAAAAATCTGAAAAAAATGGGATGCTTTTTTCATCATCGAGAAAAAAAATATATGAACTGAATTGGACTAGGTCAGGTTTTAAAGTGGTAAATTTGGCGTGGAATGCCCCATATATATTGCAAAGTGCAAAATACTAGTGATATTTGCATACTCATTCGAGTGCTCTGACGTTCCGGATTTGTCCTTTATTCTTTCCTTATTTTTTAATTTTTTTTTCTAACGTCGCTATATTGATACACTCTCCTAAGTGCCAATCATTTCTGCTTATTCCCTCTTACTTTTTGGAGATTCGTTTGATAACGAGCCTTTACTAGCATTTAGTAAAAATCGAAAATAGCAATCTCTATTTTTCGATTTTTGGTACATATCTTTCAGTATTTTTCAACTTTGGAAAACAAAACTATCAGAATAGACGTAGATTTAGAGAAAATAAGAAAAACTGAATCAAGACTTTGTGAAATATTTTATGTATATTGAAAATCATGGAATTTTCAGGTTCAATTATCGAATATTAGATTTTACTACATGGAAGACATTGGGTCCACAGCAACGAGGACGATAAACCGAGATATTATTGATGGAATGAGAAAAGTTTATAAATACTTGGAGAATGTGCGGGGAATAAAAGTCCAACAGGTTCGTCATCTAAAAAATCGACTTATTAACTGTAGATGTCAAATGATCGATACAGGTGAAAAGAGAAATTAGTTCGCCATGTTTTTAACATTTCTAAAATTACGTTTGTGGGAATATAACAATATGAGAGGGACTTCTGCACACATTGGGGTTGTCAAATTTTTGCGTCAATTACTGCTTAAACAAAAGAATATAACGTTCAAAGTGCTGCACAATTTGGGAAAAAGTTCGCTTCCGTTGGCGCCAAAAACTTGAAAATTTTGGAAAACGTCGATGTGAGAAAATGATTTTTTTTTTCAGTTGAAAATGCCAGAGATGGCGTACGCTTTCGAGACATCGACATCGATGCTATTGCAATTGGAGGGCGTCGATACGATTTACAATAAGGGGAGAAATCGTGGTGTAAGTAAATTGAACGATCATGGCACTGGGAAAGACATGTAACAGATAACGGTTTTCAAAAAAATTGTTTGTATGCTCGTCATAATTTGAATGGCCACTGATGGGTTCGATTTTTTTCTTCAAGTACCTAGATACACTGATAGAAAACACAAACATTTATGCTTTCCTATATATGAAGTTCAAAATTTTAGATGGGTGGAAAAACAGCAAAACTTGGTACTTTGTGTGAATTGTCTTGTATGTGAAGATGCATCAACATAAAATAATGTTTTGCTATTTTTCAGGAATGGAGAAGTGTCTTGGTAGAATTCCTGAGGTACATCTTCTTCATGTCGCCACATACCTTCCCAAATATTTTTTATGGGATCTTAAAAAAACTTGCTGATGCTATGCCCAGCAGTCACCACCGGTGGTACAGGGAGAAGAATAATCTGATCAAAAAACGACTTCAAGTAATATTTTTTCAGCGTTTATTGGGAATAATAAAAAAAAAAAAATAAGTATCGTAGCATTGATTTATGAGACACTTTTGAATTTCTAATTTTTCACATTGAATGTGCTGTTACACTCCATCGAACTTGAAATGGCTTCATTTTCTTTTAAGCATCCAATTATCGAAAATTAATCATAATTTTTTTTCTGGAAACAGGAGATCCTTGGAAATGACGGCGTTCTCATTTTCCCATCTTATGGCGCAGCTTCACATTACCCCTACGAATGTTATTACAAAGTATGCGATTCCACCTATATGATGGTATTCAATGCAACTGGACTTCCTGTGACTCAATGCCCGATTGGACTAAACCATCAAGGACTGCCAATAGGAGTTCAGGTAGTTTTTTTTTTCTTCAGAGCATCACTGCCACCTTGAACTGTATTGAACTGAAACTTCTTATGCAACCATCTGAAGGTGTTACGCTGTCCCGACACTTAGGTTTTGGTGTTATAGCAACGCGCCATAGCAACGAGCTATAGTAATGGGCCATAGCAACCCGCTATAGTAACGCGCCATAGCAACGGGCCATAGTAACGGGCCCTAGTAACGCGCCAATGATAGCCGAAATTGTAGCGCGGAAGAGCAACGCGACAAATGTTCTCACCTCCCCTTGTCCTACCAATGTTGTACCCTTCTACACTTTCATCGTTTTACCTAAAGTATTATTTCAAATGCGTAAGAAAGAATCTCTATTTCTCTTCTGAAGTTTCACTTCTCTGGCGCGTCAGGAACTGCACGTCTATTTATTTGTTATTCTTCAGTGCAGAATAGAAAGAAACTTCGAAACGGTGCACAATATAATTTTGTGACCAATAGAAATCTTGAAATCTGTGATTAAAGGGAGCAATTCAGAATTCACATTTTTATTTCGAATAGAACAAAACGCAAGTTCAGTTTTCTACTCCGAAGAGATCCAATGCAATTACAAATTGATCGGCAAACCAAATTGATTAATGAAATCATACGTGTCACTAAAGTGGTATTTTTTGGGGTTGGAACTTGTACACTGATATACTGACATATATATATAATATACTATTTCTTGGACAGGAATATGCATGATATACGCAATCTTTTAGAAATTTTTGTACCACACTTTCACTGAATCGCGAACCCGTCCTTAAGTGACACTTCACCACCATAAAGTTCGTGTTTTATTTACAACTGTGTCGTCAATTCACTGAAAGTTCTGGGTAAATTGGCATGTCCTTATGGAACTGTCCGAGAATACATACTAGATCGAACTGAAGTAAAATACATAATATAACAGCTGTCTACTACTGCTTTCTGGCTATTTTCACTAAATTAAGACAATTGGGGAAATAATGACGGCAGGAAAACTTGCACACGTGATGGAGGGTCAGTGTCACGCAACTGATGGTAATAATTTAGCATGACATAATGTAGAAATAAAAATGATACAATCTCAGTCAGATTGCAGGATATCTGTTGAAAAGAGGGAGGAGTGTGTATGGAAGTTCCATTGGATCCAATTTCATGTTTCATATGCGATTATTTTGTTTTGTAGATTGCCGCAAACGCCGGACGAGATAATTTGACAATAGCAGTGGCTCAGGAGATTGAGAGAGCTTTCGGAGGTTGGAGGGAACCCCCCAATCATGAAGTGATTGTTTAGGATTAATTAGGGAATACGAGTGCCAATTCATATCGCATCGCAAGTGGAATGGATTGTATTTGATATTTTTATAATTATTGAGTGAACGAGAGCAAACGATTGACGCAAAATATGTAGGAATAAATTGACTATATAATTCATAATGACAATTAAGATAATTTAATATTGAGTATATACGTTCAGGTATTTTTCACTTTAACTTCTCAGCATATTGCAGGAATTTTTTTTTTTTTTTTTTAATAATTAATTTATATTGAATGGAGGAGGTATCGTAATGATGACGAAATTATGGAGTTCACATCTGCGCTACATAATTTAAGAATTTTTCATTCGTCGTATTCAGTAATCAGGCCATGATTACTGCAATGAGCTAGGATCTGTAGTAGCCTCATCGAATTAAAATGAGATGACCAATACATCTCATTGTACTTGATCAGGTCACGATGATAATCTTCATTGAAATATTTTTGTCCATAGATTGTTGAAATTTGTCAGGAATATCTCAGTTATAGTCGGCCCAGCTCAGCTCCCCTCAGGGAGTCTCCTGGGTGTATTTTTTCTGATGACTTTAGAGATAAAAAAGGGATGCGCACAAGACATTAATCTATTCTAGGACATTCGAGGAGTGACTCAAGAAAGTCTCGACAACGTCCCAAGGACTCATCGGACGACTTTAGAGACACGGAAGTGACGTGGTTGAGACAGTTAGTCTGTATTCCAGGACATCTAAGAAATATCTTTAGGACATTTCAACGACTTCCTTTAATTAACAAATGGACATTTGAGAGAGCTAAATCACTTGAAGCTGTCAACCGATATGATTCGTTAACACTAACTAAAGTGTTCTATCAGAAAGGAGAATAAATTGGAGATGAACACATCTGAAAGTAAATTAAGTGAATAATAAATAAACGTGATCAAGTTAGTTCAATATTGAATATATTTTCAAGTATCATTGAACTGTAGAATTACTTGCCCCAAGATACCGTATAAATATCTTATTGTAACGATAATCAATTAAGGAGACAACAAAAACCTGAATCATCTTCAATAAATAACACTAATAATTCGTTCAGTATTAAACTACTCAAAAATTATGCAAAAAAGACAATGTACTGGTTTCATATGTGACAGGAAACCAGCATAAATAAAAAAAAAGCTCTGTCTTTTGACTAAATCACTGTGTGTTCTTCATAATAATAACAATTTAAACCTTGCTTTATGAATTAAAACAGATGAATTTTTCTACAGGAAATGGGGATTATATGATGCTTTATTTTTTACGATCACCGGGATTTGTGTATGGTTTACCACCGTGTTTTTCCCACTCTCGATTAAACTCATGTTCCAAAATCTCCGCACCTCGCTTTCGAATTAAGCCAGTTTCGTCCAGGCTCAATTCACACATCTGCATATCATCAATGCCTGAAAAATAATGTCATTCATTGATGTTAGTTATGACGATCAGTGTCATCAATTCAGCGGTAAATCAATTTGGTTTAGTTCCACTCTTTTTTATTCCAGTAAACTGTCCCTAATTTTTCTATTTGACTTCATTATCTATGGTATGATCTCCATATAAGTAACAAAATAATTACGCACCTGCAGTCAGGAGTATCGGCGGTTTATCAGGATGCAATTCCATCTGTCTTGCCACATATTGCCCATCGAAATGGGCATACCACCAACCTCGTTTACCAATTGTACCCGGGTTATCAGGTTGAGTGGCTACTCCAGGTCGCACAAAGGGAATGCGAAAGAATCTCTGCGATGATTCGACTGGTTGCTGCTTCAGAGGATTACGCGGTGATTTAGCGGCTGTCATGGAACAAAGCAATGCAGATAAGATAAAAGATATATTTCATTTGAATCTTTTGTGCAATATTCGTATAACGTCGTACAATTGATAGGATAATGAGGATAAATCAATACCTGCTTCCATTATCGACTTTGGTGCTCTCTCGTTTTCATACATAGTTGCTCTTCTGCGATTCCTCGCTTTCCAGGCGTGGTATACCTTCAATCGACGGTGGAACTCATGACGGCAAGCCTACGGTAAGTGATATTATTGTTTAATGACCTTGATAGCTCCTATATAGTTCCTATCATTATCAGCAGTGTTGTTATGCATATACTAAAAAAGAAATTATTTTTGAAAGTTATCAAAATATATTCATGATATAACTCATCACGCACGCGGCCCTTTTATTGCTCTATGCTGCATTGGTCACTTATAATGTCTGAAGAGTTTCAAATTGATCGGAAATCGTATAATATGTTTGTTATAAATGAAAAAAAAAGTGGCAAGTGTTTCAAACTGACGTTGGGTAGATTGCATTTTTCGTGTAAAAATCAAATGGCAATTATTGGAGCTTCTGGGAAAATTTAATTTGTTCTATTGACCTGTCTAGAAAGACCTACTAAAGCATTTCAAGCTTCCCAATTCATAACACGGCGCTGCACCGGGGACCCGGTGAATCGTGCTATGCTAACGTACCAAATATCATCTTTTTTGTGGGATCACAAATTTCGCTGTCATAACCCAGGAAGGTTGAAATTATTTGAATAATAATCCAAATTAATCTAAACTGACAGAATTATGCTCGCGATATAACCTTACGTGACGCGACTAACGAAGGGTTTCATTAAATTCTGGGAATATTTCTGCCTTCATCCGCGAAAAATCAAAGTGACCAATATTCCACAAAATTTGAATACCTCGTAAACTGAATGAGATATCATAGGTATGACGTTTAGAACTAATCGGTCGTTACACTCATTTTTGAATTCGCGATAGGTGTGTGTGTGTGTGTGTGTGTGTAAAGTCTGCGACATTTCTAGCAGATATTTATAAACTAAGAATATCAAAGACCCTACAAAGGTTTTCATGCATTGCAGACGTAGTCTCATAAACATTAGGATATCTCCTTGACATTTCAATGTCATACTCAAGAACAAAATGTGAAATAATTACGGGGCAATTACTGACGGATTTTAATTTAAGAGATCCGTTAGTGATTCATTGGTTCAAATGATACTTGATTTGTTTCACCAGGTGACTGCTATTACCTCAAGGAGTTCAATGTCACATGATGTATTGATAGCGTCACGCAACTCGGAATACTTCCATTTCGACAAATCGTATTTTTTATTAGCCATCATCGCTTGATTATTCCGCAGTTGCTCCGACCTGTACGATAATCAAATGATAACAATTAGTGTAGTTACATTAGTCACATCTTTCAGTAGTATTCAGAGGTTGATAGATGGTTAAGAGGAATGAATGACTAGACAATTATGCTAAAGGGGCATTCAATTAGCATGATCTAGGTGAGCAGATGGTTCAGAGAGAATGGCATCACGATGAAATTTCATTTCATCTGTAGTTGCATGCAGTTATTGCGAGTCTATATATAATGGTGTTAATCGAAATGTACTCGTGGCATGTTCAGGTGAATTATAATTCACGTTAAGCGATACTTTTGATTTCACATCTTATGAGAGTTAAAAAACGTTTTTCCCAATATCATTATTCTATTTCCTAGGCTTGCTTCAACATTGCTTGAGATGTTTAAAGTTGCCAACTTGATGTGGCCAAGTTACCACTTAATAATCCGGTTCTGGTTCATCGACAAGTAGAGCCCTTTACCAATTTTTGGCTAATTCTTTTTCCAAAAGCAGCAGCTTTGACATCCGTGTTTTAATTTGAACTTTTATGACAAAATAGCGTATAAAAAACGTAATTTTTTAATTTTTATTTAGACACATACATTCATTTCATTTTCTTTCTGGGTCATTAAGGTCTTTCGGCTTTTTTCATGGGAATAAGTAGAGAAAATTTTACAATACAATACCCCAATGTACTGCTTTTTCATCATGTATTTTTCGGAAAATATAGACATTGAAGACATAACTGAGATGTTATTGCGTTAACTGCCATGTGTGCGCGAATATTTTATTATATTTGTACACACATTCAGTTTTTATTAGATATCTAGAAGCGATGGAAGAGTATGAAAATTTTAATAATATTGCCATCCCATTTTGTCATATTTGACTCTTTATAAATAATATATCGTGCACCTAGGGCGGAAAGTTGAACATTCCCGACGAGTTTGTCGGGTGCGCCCGGAGTGCCAAAAAGAGTGAAAAGCATGAGGGCCGAAGACTCGAATTAGTTGTGAAAAATATAATGCATGCAACTACAAGAAGAAACAGGGTGAATCTTATGAAAATATATGGTGGCAACGGATTAGGCCAACGAAAAAACATGCTACAAAAAAATATCAGGGGAACGATTTTTTATTCACATCTCTTTCTCTATTCATTATTCATTCCCTTCATTGTTAATTTGTTTGCGGAATATTCAATGAAAAAATCCAGGTAATTAAAAAAGTCTCGAAGTTTTTAGACTTCCTTTTTCAATGCTTAATTTGGTCACTTTTTGAGGACCAGACTAAATTTCTTAAAATTTTGGATCAGCGGATTTATTTAAATTATTAATACTATTAAAGTGCACAGATGATAGTGATACAATGCCAATTTATACAATGAATATGCACACAATTAGCATCGTCATTGATAACGAATTTATGCAATATTTTTGATGAGGAACTTGCAGTTCATTTTCTCAAAATACAAAATACAATGTCACCTCGGCCCCAAGAATCTGTTTTTCATTTCTAAACTCTTTTATTGTGGTCAGCGTCTATGTACGCCGCCAATGATAGAACTAGGCTCTGCCGGGCAGCGCCACGTGGAAGGTGTAGAACTCGTTTAATGGCGTCCCGAAAGCCGTCAGCGCGTTTTAAATGCGGAGAAAATTTGTAATTAATTATTGAGCCGTCAAAAAAAAATTTTCATCATGAAAAATAGATTATGCGTGCCATGAACTCACGAAAAAAAATATTTAAAAGATGGTGGGAGCTCCTCGCTTCAAACTTTCGGATTTTTTGGAATTTTCAAATATTAAAAAAAATAATATTTTCTTTTTTTTTTAATGATGGAGGTTATTGAAAATTCTGAAATTTCGGAAATTTGCAATATTTTTGGAATTTTTTTTCCAATTTTTCATAATTTTCAGCAGTGGTGAATTCTGTACATTGCCGTTTTTTTTGGTACTTAAACATCCTTGAAATTTTTAAAATATTTATGTGTGTTTGGTTTATGGTCTGTTATCAGCAGGTTTTTTTCACATGTAATCAGAATTGTGTTCGGACATAGTGTTTCATACCGTAATATTGTGTCCCGTGATATTTTTCTGTATATTATTGAGTCATGCTTTGGGGGACAATATACTTTGTTAATAATCAAACCTAGCTTCACTAGACAAACTTAATCCAATCATGCAAGTGCAAACACCTGGAAACATTGGTATACCTGATGAGCCTGTTGTTGTTTGTTGTGGAAACACGCGAGTCAGAGCCACTGTGTAATTACAATAAAATATGGATTGTGAATTTTTGCTTTGTTTTTGTTTGTACAAATGGCAATGCCAATTATGAAAATCATCGTATAATATACGATTTTTCACGTGCAAGATTAATACAACATTTGAAATTCATTGTAATACTTGAAGTGAGGTCATACCTTCGAGGAAGTGGTGGCGAATCCTCAACTTGTCCATTGGATTCTTGGGCAAGTCGTACTGCCAAGTCATGGTCTCTTCGTTCCTGTTCCAAGACCTCACGATATCGAGTCTCCTCGATTGCTTCAGTCTCTAGCTCAGCCTGAAACATGGCGTGATGCATATTTTTATCCAAATAACAATTCAGGAATGAACAAACATCACTTCATCATGATAACATAAGTGGAGATCTCAACAAGTTTTGAAGGTTATTTGATTGAAAAATGGAGAACGACGTTCATGAAATTTTTTCTGTTAGTGTATCTACAAAAAAAATGAAAGGTGTTCCTAAAAATATTTTCATAATTTTTAAATAGTTACCTGTAAAGCCAACGCAGTCTTCTTATCCTCCTCTTCTTGCCATCTCCTGTTTTCCTCCTCAGCTTTTCTCCTTGCTTCGATTTCAATCTTCTTCCGCCTATTCTCTTCGTCCTCCTTCTTCTTCAACAGCTCCTCCTCCTTCCTCTTCTTCTCCGCTTCAATCTCCTGCTGCAGTTTGTTCAGCCTCTCTTGCTCCTCCTCAATTTTCTGCTGTTTGACTAAGTCCTGAAGACCCACCATCAGCTGATTGACGCCATTACTAAGTGTGGTACATAACACATCGATCTCGGCAGCCTTGATCTTCTCGTTCCTTCTAACTATCGTAATACCCGCATCTATATCACACTGCAAGATCTCAATGTCCTTCAAACTCTTGTCCCTGAGCTTCCTCAATTGATTCGTTATCTCATGCATTCGAATCAACTGTCTCTTCAAACTCTTCATCTTAACTATTCCCTTTATCCTTGCTTGATGCTGCTTCTTCGCCAAATACATTCTCACCGTTTTCTGAATAACAATCAGATGATTCCGTCGATAAATAATTTTATTCTTCAACTTAATAACCGACAATGCGCAGAACTGTAGTTTGTTCCATCGAGATCTAATCAACCATTTCTTAACATTAGCTACAAGTTTCTCAAGATTCTCCGGATCTGATTTCATGATTCTATCAAACTCGGCGAACTTTCCCGGTTTGAAGAATACTCGTGTGATACCAAACTTGAAGTCTCGTTTGCTCAATTTCAAACTGTGCAACAACGCCTCACAGAAGAATCTCGGGTCAAGTCTAGCCAGTTCTGGTGGTAGGTACGATTTGTACATATTGTAGAGCTCCTGAAAGGGAACTCGGCTCGGGTATCCATTCTCCATGAGCTGCAGAACAGAAGTCATTCCGGAACAACGAAGTTGTCCAAGAATGCTACCTCCATCGAATTGATGATCTACCATTTCATTGTTTGGTTTAATACAGCGGATAAAGTTTGTTCCATTACTCTTCAATTTGTCCATGAGTTCACCAAGTTGGGTTTTGAATTTGCTTCCAACGCTAATGAACGTTAGTTTTCCCGTCTGCATCGGCAGTTTTGCGAACTGCGTTCGAAGAAAGTGATTGGCGCTCTCCTGGATAAGGCCTTCCAGAGACGCATGCAGTGCATCATTATTTTTCCCAATGAACTGATTCGTCTGATAACATACACCACCAGCGTAATGCCTTATCACGAATCCTTCATCGTCCCTCAGTTCCCTGTGAGCTTTCAGCTTGGATGTTCTTGGTAATGTTAATCTAAAGTGTCCATTCCATGTTCTATGTACTTCACTCGTAAAATGTGCAAAACTCTGAGTCGGCAGTTTGGACTCTTCATCAAGAAGGCTGAACACACCATTCACCTTGGATTCAATCAAATCAATGCAATCCTGATTGTCTGCGTAAGATATTTTCGGAACGTTCAGCGATTCTTTAGCATACAGATCTTGCTCGAATTTAAGGATTCTTTCGTTGAAGAATTGCTGGAGTTTTTCATTGCAGTAGTTTATGCAGAACTGCTCAAAACTGTTGACCTTGAAATACTCGAAGCCAGCTATATCCAAAACTCCGATATAGTAGCTAGATGCCTTGAATGGAATGCTTTGGTTGATGCGGGCTACTATATGATCAAACAATTTACTGTAGATCGCTTTGGCCAGGGCGTCGCGCGCATTGCTAGCTTCGTAAACTTTCAAAGGCACCATGATGACGGTTCCTTTGATCCCACCTCGACTAGTCTGCATTATTTTCGAAATGAGTGATTGACGCAGCTCTTCTGGATCGACCCCCAAAAGTCTTGCTGTCATTATAACAGCCTTCTCTGATCTACCTGAGATTCTCGAGCCACCTCTTGTATCTTCTGGATTGTCCTCAAAAGAAATATTACCTAGGTGGAGAACAGCAGCCACCATTGTGTAAATCTCCATTTTCTCGGATGGGGTCAGACCCAAACGTGTAAACGCATGATCGACTGCATTGAAACCATCGACATCGTCCAAAATTGGATCGGATAAACACCCTTTGGAGATATTATCCTTACTCTTTTGGCTGTCGTTTAGCTTCTTCGCAGACGTCGCATTACAGAAGTACTGAGTGCAACCGTTCCGAAGATAGTGGAAATCATCGGGTTTTGTAATGCACAATTTAGCGCGCAAATCTGGAGGTGCACCAGCACACATCATGTAGAAAATATGGTAATTTCGTTCGTCCGGACTCTGAAGGCAGACTCGTGATTTTTCTAAAAGATAATGCGATATATAGCCACCGACAACTTGGCACTTATTGTCAAAATGTACTTCCATGAATTTTCCGAATCGAGAGCTGTTGTTATTTCGCTTGGTCTTGGCATTGCCAAAGGCCTCAAGCACCGGGTTTGCATCGAGGATCTTTTGCTCGATTGGACCTGCCATCGAGCCCCAAAGATCGCAAAGGTAACGAAGAAGGTACTTGGTCGACTCAGTCTTTCCAGCTCCTGATTCGCCGGATACTATGATGCTCTGGGATTGCTTAAATACTTTCATGTCGCGGAAAGACTTGTCCGCGATTGCAAAGACGTGCGGAGGTGTTTCGCCGAGGGACTTGCCTTGGTAGGATTTTATCATTTGCGGTGAATAGAGGTCTTTTACGGGGCAGTACGGGTTGACGGCGATGAGAATATTTGCAACGTAGCTCTGAAAGCAGATGGTACCAGTTGTCATAAATTGCACATTGTAGGCTTGAACATGAAAAAGTACCAAATCCAGACCATTTCTGATTAGGATACTGATTGGATCAATCTGTGTGATGGGACTGAATCAATTCAAAAATCAATTATCTGACTCATGTAGTTAAATGACCTGATCATCGTTGAGTCTGATGTGATCCAGTTGGTATCTAATGACCTAAATGAATTCCATTTTTGGATTGATTCGAAATGGTGTTTCAGATTTTATTTTCGGGTATAAAAAGTCTTGTATATTCGGCTGACAGCTCTACATGAAAAGACTAATCGTGTTTCACTACATTTCTATTAAATCATTATCCTGATACTTGCGTATATGCGATCCTTGAAATATCGAGCTCGAATATTGTTGAGCAGAGTTGCTTCGTTCAAGTACATAAGAGCACCTAAAACAACATTACAAGTTGTCACTTTGTCAAATATAAATTACGGAATTTAATTTGCCTGGTAACGGCATTATACTTTACAATTGTCTTCGACATCTTTGGCATACTCTCCAGCTGGATATACTTCATCGAGTGGGCAGGTGCGCTGAGGGTACTTTGGATTCTGGGGTATAATGAGAGCATCACCATCTACCATATCGGTGAATGTGCCGATGATAAAGCCCTCGTTTGCGTCCCGCACCCATACCTGCTGGTTTTCCATTGTGATTACGTTCTCTGAAAATGAAAGTTATTAATTTAATTTGGTCCATATGCACTCTTCTTTCCGGTTATTTTTTATCTAAAAATACCAAAGAAACTTTGATAGCACCTTGCTTACACTAAAAAATTCTCAATCGAAAATCCACGTAAAATTGAGTCAATCGTCAGAACTCAATGTTCAATTCGTTCCCTGGTTTTGTTCGAACAAAAAAACGATTGTCTTTCAACCCAGAAGAGAAAATGATAAATAGTAAATACAAAAAGCCCACAGACATATGACTCATCTGTTGGAACGACGATGATGTCTCCACGGTGATAGATCGTTATCGAAATAACTGATAAGAAACGTGGGTGAAATTAATCGGTTGTATTTCATTTTTTTCACTGAGAAGTTTTTACTGGGTATCAATGTTGTAGGTCACTTTCCGCGCATTCTCATATTGAAACATAACTAATATTTTACGAGATACCTTGACCCCCACAAGTCGTATAACTACACGAAATTGCAAACAAGCCTTTGGCTTGTCATAGTAAATCTTATCGATTTTAGGTAACACCGCTGCACTTGTACTGCTTCATCATCAACACTCATGTAGGGGACAACTGGATGGCTTTGCCAAGTGGAATGTCAGAATTTATTTGGAAGTTTTTGAGGGCATGAGCGAAAATTTTAATTGAAGTCTTGCGATTGAAATTGGGAATTATTATTTTTGGGAAGTGTAAAAAATTCAATTTTATTTTTTTTGGTGAGGTAGTTCTAACTTTTCAGTACTGAATCGGCGAGTAGGAAGATTCAACCGTTTTTTTTTCCAATCAGAAGAGACGAAAAAAACTGACATGCTCTATCCAAGATTTTGAAAAACACGTGGATAATCCAGCGGAGTGCGCATCAGAGGTAAAGACTCAAGGGCAATTTGCAGACGCCACCTGGTGACGCCTTAGCTATGCAAATTACGAGAAAAGTATCTTTATAGCAAAAAGGAGAGACCAAAATAAATTGATATATATCGGAATTATCGAAGAGCGTAAGACGGAAACCGATGCGACACCAGTCAGTGCGGTGGAAAAAGGAAATGCGGGAAGCACGCGCGGCCGTACTCGTAATATGTAAAATGTATTTCCACGTGGACAGTTTTCGTTTATCGTTAGTCGTGTGATAAAAATTTACGTTATACACACTAAATGATTTTCTAATGTATTCACCTATATATCATACAAATCTGTTTTTTCTATTGCGCATTCTGACGTTGTCCAAATGTTTTGTCCTGACGAGTCAATGTCAAGTATATCATGGATTCCATTCTTTTATATCGCTACAAATATAGGATCTTCATGAAATTATTTTCCAAGCATCGCGAATCTATTTCAAAGTTGTATATGAAAGTTCAACTACATGAAAGTGAGTGAAATTTTGATCGAAGCTAAAGGTACTCCGAAACACTCCAATTGCGACATTGATTAGCTTGATCACAACTTTCCTTCATAAATAATGATTGATTAAAACTTTCGGCGATTTTCATGCTTGATGTGTAAAAAAAAAACCGGAAATTAGTGCATGAACTTCTTTCAAAATCGCAATCGATGTTAACGAATCGATTGAAAAAAATTATCGAATCGGGTAATTCGTTTTCAAGAAATCGTTGTTGAAAAATCGTGGGCACATACGTATGCGTCAACACACATACACACATACATAGATACATTTTGTTAAAAATGGTGTAGAACGATTAGAGAGACTTTGCAACGTGGAGATATGATGAAATCCACTTTTGATTTTCGGGGCCATTACAATAACTTTCCTATATCGAGAATTTTTAATTAATAATAATGCAATTTTGAATCGCGTGTGTGCTGTTATTGAAAATATGGTGAAAAATTAAAAAAAAAATAACATCATTTATTCATTGTAAAAACTATCGAATGGGTAGAGGTGAAACCGGACATTCGCATAAAAGCATTCTCAATACATTAGGAAATCCATTTTTCGACTTTCTAGGTTCTTCACATTGTTAGAATATTAAATTTCTAATTGTATGATATAAATTCCGCGACATGTATACCGCGGAACAGATTGCATAACCCGGTAACAATAATGAACGAAGACCGTTTCACTTTGTCATCTAGATTCTTAATTACTTGCGGTCGTCTTGCGATCAAAGTTGTAACTGCAACGCATTCATACTGTTATGAACCAAAATATATAATTATTATTTGATTACTCAATTTAAATGAAATTAAAAGTAGAAGGATTAGAAGCTCAATGTAGGAGGAAATGTGAATAGATTAAACTAAGTGTGGTATTGTTCATAGAGGTAAATAAAATAGATTTGATGATTAATTGAGCAGTCTTCAAATAACATTTATTATGCAAGGTCAGGCAGAATTCTTTTAGCGAGAGACACGATTTCTTCTAATGACCTGAATTAGTTATCTCGAAAATAACTATACTACGATAATAAATAATTTATGCTACGACATTTCAAAACAATACGAAGCGTGGCAACATACCGTAGAATTTTTATACTACGTATCTGGTAGCACCACGCGCGCTGCGCCCTTTTTTCTCCATCCGTACTTCATTGAAAAATTAATGAGTAATTATTCCGCGATGAGTAAGCATGGAATGTCTATTCTGGGTAGTAGATGTATCAATTGTGATTTCCAACAAAATTTGCTTCCAAAATATTCACAAATAATGCATTTCATTACTATTACCGATTACAATAGTTTATGAAAACCCAAAAAACTACTTGCGATATCAATGAAATAGATGGCTTTATTCATTTGGGGACATCTAGGAAAATTTCTATGACACACACTTACACACAAACGCATATACACCATCATCGACTAAAAAATTGTCGGGAATTATTTTGTAATATTCAAAAGACCAGTTACGTATTGAGGAGGAGATTTTCAGAATTCGGGTGATCACAATAATTTCCCGAAATCAGGAAGTGAAAAATAAGTCGCTAGGAGAAACGCTTTCTACTTTTTATTTTCCTTTCATCCATTTTCTTTATCTCATTGCTTTAGGCGAACCCTGCATTATTTTTATTTACTGCAATTGTTTTATAATTTTAGTTTCGTCACCTTCGTACCTGTTTAAATGATTGACACACACTTGTAAAGAATTTCACCCTGCAAGACATGTTAAATAAATAATAAATGAATACATGCATAAATAAATAATAATCAGAATAATAATACTTGATTTGCTCCCCTATGTGATCTGGAATTGTTTTCAATTTCATTAATTATAAGAAATGCTAGAGAACAGAGATAAATAACGAACATTTGTTAATTACATTAAGGATGTAACGGATGTTATTCAAGAAAGCGCGTACACATAAATGAACATCGTTAGAGTCGAAATATCTCGAAAATCGGGACATGATTTATTTTTCAATCGTCATTCATGCATTGCTTGATCAGATTAGTCAGATACCATCGCGGAGCCGGTTGGTAATCGCGTTTGCATCGATAACCATCGAAATTTGGGATATCGATTCGGGTTCAGTTTTCAAAAGTATGACAATTGTTCAAGCCATTGTTGGCATAACTTATGCAGTTATTGAAAATCGTATACACAGAATATTCTTTGACGTTCTGTTAATGCATCAGGTTTCGAATGTTTTACATATTCTGTCCAGTGTTGAAAATTTTATAGGCAGTGTCGATTCACACGGGCCATGGTAAAGTTCTCCATACTTTCGCCATATACCCAAATTTACCTTATATCCACGGTAAATCCCAGATGTGAATCACCTACATCAAAATTCACCGTGGACCGTGTGATTTTATATGTACGCGATAATTACAGAAAAAACAAAAGATGGGAAATTGAAAGCTCTCATTTTTTCGGGGTCAATGATTAACAGTATCTTCAACTCTGAAAAATATATTGTTATTTCAAACATGAAAAGGTACTTCAGCATGCGAAGCGGGCATTCGGGCTTATATATGAAAGTGTAAAGTGAAAAAATGGAGGAACATGAAAGTAATTCTACACTCAAGAGTCATTACGAGGCAAATCTGGAGTAGCAGTAATTCTGTTAAATGTCTGACAGATATACCCAACATATATTGTCACATATAGGTTTTGTGTATGTGAAAAAATGCACGACAAATTCTGTTGGTTTTACATATACAGAATATATTAAATGCATGTAATAAGTATCTCATCTATTTTCGTCCTATATATATATATATATATATTGATATATTGATATATTATAAAAGTCGTATTATCTATTCATATATTTATTCCCACGAGAGTTACTATGACGATTTAATAATTACTTTTCAAAAAACAAGGGGTCCGTCATTAAAGCAAAGTTTTTCTCTCACACTTAACAACTGTGTCGTCATCGCTTGTAAAACTCCGACCGAAAGTGTTAGCTGAACTTCTGATATTAAACTGGGGAATAAAGTGAAAGACTAAAGTTTTCTTAAATCCCATGAAACCGTTACAAACAATGCGATCACTTCGAAACAAATGTCGTAATACACCTTTGTCTCATTGTGCCAATGGAATAATCCGTGAAAAAATCAAGATCTACATATATATATGAATAAGTTTTCGCTGTTTGGTAAAAGATGACCGTACCCGGAAGGTTATGAAGTAATCCTCGTAATTGAATGTCTTAATCTGAGGTTGGCTCTATAGTAGCAAATTATTCTCAAAATATTAGTGACTGTATTAACTTTCCATATTTTTGCTTTTGGGAGAAGGTTCAATCCCGAGCCAAATAAGCGTCATTTCCGGGGACGTTTGATTTACTTTGCTAATATGAAGAAATCTACTGCTGAGGCAGATTCATTGCTGGTAGAAGCAGATGGTAAAGCTGCTATGAGTCCGAGAAGCCATCGTTAGTGACTTCAAAATTCTAAAACCGGTGAATTTGACCTGCCAGAGACAAATAACGCCGTGGTAGGCCAAAAGTGGATGAAGACTAGATGCTAGGATATGAAGTAAGAGAAAGTTGTTTCTAATGGCAGACAATACCTTGAATAAAATGTAATGTACCGCTGTGTCACAATATATCGTTATGTTTTCATAGAACCCGATGAAAACTTATTTGTACACCTAAGTACATATGGGGCATTTCACGCCAAATTTACCCCTTTGAAACCTGACCTAGTCTAATCCAGTTCGCATATTTTTTTCTCGATACTAGATGGTGAAAAAAGCATCCCAATTTTTTTTTTAGATTTTTTCGTTAATTAACATTTTTTAATCAATTTTTTAAAGTCAATTTTCAATTGCCTAAATGTAAAAATCTGAAAAAAATCAGAATAGGGGATTTAAAACCAAAATTTTTGAGTCGTATTAAAAAATGGTATTCTACGTATTTGATTTTTCATGCTCAAAAAAGGGGGTTTTAAATATTTACTTTGTATGTATATCATCAAGTCTCTCCTTTTTACTATCGGCCATTAAGATAGATATTGTTGACTTATTTTGCACCTTGCGCGCAGCATGTTCTTCGTTTGGCCATGAAGAATTTTTTGTTAAGGACATTTTATCTGAGGGATTACGTCCGGGCACCCTCAAAAATTTGTGGTCTAGGTACATCAATTTTGTATTCGGGGGATAATGATCACGTTCCAGATTTGTTTGTACTTATTGTAGAATTTTTTTTTTCCATGTATTTTTAAATAATAGTTCATACATGCAAAGGTTAACTCAATGAATGGTCTTTTCACATGAATTCTGAATTGAATGATACATATTCCGCAAAAATGAACTTTTTCCTGACAGTCAGGGAGAATAGCCATTCGTTTACAGTTTGTATGTCAACATCCTTAAACTTCTCATTTTTATCTCATTTCCTTCTTCGCGTCTCTCTGAATCCCTCTCAATATTCCTCCTAACGGTTAATTCCAGTACAGTACGGAACAGCTGCACAAAGAGGAGTTTAGCTTTTTTTGCAAATAAAACCAAAGAGACTCGTTCTTTTCACAGTAAATTATTCTTATTTCCATCGCTTCACGAAGTTTTTTCCGCATCCCTTCTTATTATTTCTTTAGATAAACTATTTGAAGTCCGTCAAGCACATCTCAAAGATTGTAGAAAAATACTTCCGAGTAACGTATTGCTCAGTTTTTCTATTTCACTCCAATTACGAATTTACATAAGGAACTCTCAAAAACATCGCACCGTATTTCTCACTGATAATATCATTAATATATCACAGTTAGGTGTTCAACAGTCATCAGTTCCATGATTCTTAAAAAAAATTTGCCAAAAATTTATGACAGATAGAAAACAAAATAATAAATTTTTGAACACTTGAGGGAATATTACGCTGTTTGAGATAAATTACAATATTCTGTGTGAATATTTAGAAATGTATAAAACGGCAAAAGTGTATAAGACAAATGTTCATTCCCCCCCCCCCCCCTCCCCTCCATCTAATGTATCCAATCAGCAAAAAAAACGAAACCGCCTTCGTTCGCTCCACGATTTTTACAGTCAAAAATTCTGGTTATACTAATTTTGATTTATCAATAGGGTAAATTATTTTGATGAATTTAAAAGATGTGATATAGATGAAATTTCCACTTTTCTTGATGCTTGGCGGCATATACAATTTTATGTATATTGAATATTATAATTTTTTCATCGAAGTGAATTAATTTTTCTCCACTGTCTATGAATAATTAATTCCATGAAAAATTAATATTCCTTCATGAAACCGCTTGTTAACGAGGCATCTAACGTTTTAAGGAACTCTTACGAGATCATTTTTCCGTCAGGAAGTTATTGGTTCGACGCATAAACAGCCACATCCGTATCTCGTTCATCCATTTTTTTACAATTTCTATTACCAAATAATCATCTTATGTTCGATAATGTGCCTCAATGTCCGACAGGAAGTACCGGCGTCCAGAGCGGATATGACTCAGAATCAGAAAGAGAATTGAAGTGAAATTGTCGCGACCAGGTGGAAACCGGAACAGGTGAACAATACACCGAACTGTTGTTGACACGCACTAATAATCATAGTCTACACTCCCATTCAAGGAAGTAATAGATATATTGTAAAAATATCAACAAATAATTCACCTTTTATTATCCCATAAAAAATGGGTATAAAATTTATATCTAATCTAATTTTTTCCTCTTTTTTTTCTATTTTTCCAATTTTTGCGGTTTGTTATGAAAATATGATAAATAATACTATTTTACTCTTTCGATGTCCATGTATATATCTGGCTGAAGGCCTGGGCAAGATCCATTTGTAAGCTTTCCTCCAATTAAGATCGTTAAAACTTAAAAAAAAAAGGATAATTCATCTTTCTTCACTACTAGAAAACGATGTACGAATTCAGCTTACAAAATTTTGGCCAGTATGAAGTGCTCGTAAAAATAGTTATAAAAATATGGAATTAAATGAGAGCAAGAAATTTAACTCTCCCAATTTCGTCAACTTTCTCCAATATTTTAACTCTGTATTAATCACGCCTTACCACCGAACCCGATCAGTCGCGTAATGAGCGCAGCCCTGTCTTCTGTATTTTTTTCACATTGGAAAAATCCCAATATTTTTGAATTTTATATAAATTTTTGAAGAAGAAATGGGGGGGCCGGATGTGTTTGCGCCCCCATAGAGGACACTGTGTGCCCCCCGTGGGTAATCCAGAGACGTGCGCCAGATTCAAACACTCAAACACCATCGGTCAATTCTAAGTGTAGGTACGCCTTAATTATGCAAATTAGGGAAATAAAGATGAGATATGACATATGCATTTTTACGTTAGGGACATTTCCTTTCCTACACAGTTTTCGCTATCTGCAACAGTTCTTGAAAGACGGCGGTATACCAGTAAGGATGCTGCTTGAGCTACAGGAGAACCGCTTGAATTCGATGGGAACCACCTCAACCCAAATTGTTGCTGTGTAATTCAATATGAAAAATTAACGTTGCACACAGACTCATACACACACAAACACAGATATCACCTCGGGATATGTTCCGGAACATGTTCGCGCCCTCAAGGGACCAATCACACAGCGGCAATACGATTTTTGGTACAAGCTCTTTCCAAAATCAAGGAGTTAATTATTTCGCTCTGGAGAAATTGCGAACACTCGAAGGTTAATATATACAGCATTTTTGGCGAGAATTTAAATTCTGGCGAAAAAAGATATTCATAAAATTTCTCTCCACCAACTCACTGTCGAGATACATCGGAAATTTAAATGAATGCTATGTGGGTGTGCTAGCATACCCACCGCACTAATAACTCGTGGATTACCGTTAGTCCTAAATTATGAAACATAAGAGAGATAATCATATAACATAATATATCTCTAAACGTTTGTATAATAGAGCATTATGCACATTTGCAGTTGCCGACAACACAAAAATTTCAATCCAAATCTAATCAAATCCGAGTTACGTGAATATGATTCGATTGTGCCATATGTAATTTTTCCCATACACACACACGCGCGCACGCACACACACACGCGCGCACGCACACACACACACACACACAGATTTTATGTTTGTTGAGAAATGGTTTAGAAATGTTTTAAATGTCTTGAAACATGAAGATCTTATGAAAAAAAACGATCTTCTATATTGGAAGGAAAATAATAACTTCTTCTATCGTGCAATAAATATTCGACTTTTAAGGCAAAATATGGAAAGTGTGCCCTCATTTAGCTGTTCCACAAATGGACTGACCACCCTACTCTATAAACATTTTTTTCATATTTCCATTTAATTCTCAAAATTTAATTATCACTCAAAATTTCACTCAAACAGTCAAAATTTAATTATCACTCCAGACTCCATTTTCCCCGTCCACTATGCTAATGTCTGATTACCAAATTTTCTTTCCAATGAACAATTTTTTGATGTATTCATGGTAGAGCGAGGCAGGCTTTCCGTGAGTTTTTGTTTCAATTCGTTAGTCAGCGAGAAAGTAAGAGGGCCCTCTAGATTTTTTTTTTACCCCACCTGGTCACGGCCACTGAACCCAGGACTGGCTGTTACTGTGTTCGATCGTGTTCATCAACCTATACACGTGAAATTGAGTGCGTGGCGCACGAGTGTGTGTTTGTATTCATCGATTACGTAGGTAAATTACATCGGATGAGAGGACTCGTGACGTATTTTCTTGCATGCGATTCGGTGACATTGCAGGGGGACAGATTTTATGAGAGAATCATGTCAATTCAAGGGCTCTCATGCTCATAGGGAGAATGATGGAACATCCAGAATGAAAATTATGATCTTACAAGATAATTATCATCATTATCGAGATGATAGAGTTGTTCTTATCATGGTCATTATGTAATGATTGTTAGTGCTCTTGATTTATTAGGATTTACAGGAATATATTGCAACCTTTGAATAGCCGCGCCATTCGTCCGACATTCGTTAGTCGCGCATTCATAAAATTTCTCACATTTTTGTCTCTATGTATATAGAAATGTAACGAAGCTATCCAAAGTTTCTTTTTAGTGCGCACTGACAGCTACTATGAAACTGATGTACTTTCGGTAATTTTCTTAGTCTTGAAAGTGTCCGCCAAAAATGCACGCATGGAAATTCTGATCACTGAGTTAACTGTGTGGTGTCGATGATTTTTACAGGCACCTAAATAAACTAAAGGAGTCACTTGAGGAATAAAAAAAGCATCATTCAAATGTTTCAATCATTTTTAACATGTCAACATAATCTGCCTGGTACCAACGACCGCTTCACCGATTTTTTCATCAGAATGTTATTATCGCAGAGATGATCGTAATTAACAAATTTGATGAAATTGAAAAAATCGAAAATTGTCATTGAACAGTTTCCTATTGATAAACTTACAAACCAATGTCTGTAATCACCGTTTGGTGGTGTCTAGTAATTGGCCCGAGTTGATTGAACTAGACTAATTACCATGATAATCTCGAAATTAGTATATTGCATACCCCGTTTAAATCTCTTCATCAGACCCGATTTTTTTTCAGCAGAAACTGGTTTTCCATGATTCACCATACCATATGGTCGTTCTCCATTATTTTGCGGTGCTTAGTTAGTTTTTCCGTTAGTTTCTACTTGTTCTTACTGAACTTCGGGAAATCTGATTTTTTTAATGGAGCGAAATAATTTACCGACTCATTAAGTTATTGGAGGGGAAGTTATGATAGTGTTGCCGAAAATGGCGAGTAATACCGATTAGATTTCCGCTTTTCTCGACGCTTAGTATCTTCCTGACACGTTTTTGATATGAGGTACAGAAAAAACCTGTATGTGTTATAGTTTGATCCTGTAATTGGCCTTGTAGCTGTTGGATCTGAATAAAGAAATGAAATGAAATTAAATGAAATGATGTGCCTGTATGTGTGTGTACGACTCTTCGCTGAACGACGGAACTGATCTTCCAATTGGATTTTCAGTAAATTGTTTTTTTCTTTTCAACCTAGCATTCTTTACACGCATATTAAGGGATCCTGAATTGTCTTGTTCATATTCTTTATAAAGGTTAAACAGCTAAAAAGCCAATTGCAGAATCAAATTATTACATAATTATGAAATGTAATGCCGAATGCGCACTTCACGCCCTAAATTATAGTTTGAACTTTAAAGTGACCATATCTCCTCCGAAATTGAAGATACTATTAATTGTTGATTGCTAAAAAATGAGAGGATTCGATTTTCCAAATTTAGAGCAAGAAACTTTTGGTTTTTCTGTAAATATCGCGTACATATAAAATTTTCCACACTGGACAGAGCATGTAAAACACTCGAAACTTCATAAATTAACTGAACCTCAAAAAATATTCGGTGTATATACTTTTATAAGTTATGCTAACTTGCGCTATTGTCATACTTTTGAAAAATAAACTCGAATCGACATCCCAAATAATCGATGTTTATCGGCGCAAACGTGATTACCAATCAACTTCACGATGCTATCTCACTAATCTGATCAAGCAATAAATGGATCACGATTCAGAGCTAAATTATGACAGACCAATAAGCGATCGTCTTACGACTTTCGATTGTGACGATGTTCATTTTTGTGTATGCGCTTTCTTGAATAGGAATGTTATACACTATTTGTAATTGTATTGAATAATAATTTTTTTTTCGGCAAATAGATCAGAATATGAAGGCGAAATTTTCATGAAAGAGTGTTTCCTGGCACATTAAGAGCTAAAATAAATGTTCATATGAACATTATTCGTTGATCTTATTAGTTTTAAAGGTATCTGTCAAAAACGGTTTCACCTGAGGCCACAGAATTTCCCTATCGATTGCGTGATTCCGTATCCAAGGAATTCAATTCTCATCAAATTAACGATATGGTCTACGTGATTTTCATCTCCACCTAAATGAATCTAAAAAGTTACTCGAGGCATGAGAAGAGTTTCCCTCAAATATTTCAATGTGTGAATGTAATTTTAACAAAAAAATTTAGTGAAAGATAGTCATTATGTGAATTAGGTTTTGATATATCAATTGGTTGCAAAACAGGGTTCTTCGATTTCTTCGTATAATGTGGCCAGGATTTTCTGTTGATCCATTTATTTGAGGTTGCTGGAGGACGAATCATGTAATGAGGACTTCTACAAAACTCACAGAAGCGGCAACACGGATCTATATTCCTTTCACTTTCTCTAGTGATTTCAACAATACAGAGCGGTACAATGTTGCCATCACCATCATCTTCATGTTCGTTTCTTCTTCAGTAAATTCACGAAATATGGGTGCGAGGAATCATCCATTGAATGCAACGATTTCTTTCCGTTCAGCCCATTAGCAACTGTTATTTCATTAATTTTTTAACGAATTTCAAATTCTTTCTATTCAAATGTAATAATTTAATAATTTAATTTTGAATAATAATAATATTTTGTTTTGTTGCCCAAGGAAATGAACACCTTCGCCACTATAAGCCAAACTGGCAATATATAACGACTAAGAGGACGAATGAAAAATCATTCATCGCGTCTAGATAAGTCGGTAATGCGGGAAACGAAATTTATATTTTAAGAGTATTTGATGAATTTAAGACATTGATATCGGAGAAGATTTTTAAAATGATTTTTAGTATCGACTGATGAGAAATATATGCTCAAACGAACATAATTAGCTACAGCGCAACCTTGATGTTAGCCCATAAAATAAATTTACCTGACTTATAAAAATTCTTGTCACGCGCACCAAGTCCGACTATTATGTAATAAGAGTATGCGGATAATTAATTACGTTTTATTTCCGATGAAGTAGCGGAATCTACGTGTAGGTCGACTCAAAAACGGCCGGACCCCTCCATAACTCATGCGTTTGATTAAGTCACCAGTATCACCAATGTCCTCGAACCAATCACAAGGTATTATTAATTGGCAGAATCATCCCCCCGTGCAGTGATCTTGACCGCAGTTTTAATGCAATGATCATAGAATACAAGAGGTCGCGTGTAGGACGATGTACTGACGCATCATGTTAATTCGTGCTATTATGAAGATTATTGTTTTTGCGTAGATAACATTTTCACTTTAAACGAAAATCCCTCGGGGAAAGCTCAGCCTAAGCAATCCTCACGTTACAATTGTCTTTTAATATGTTTAGTTAAGCGTGAAAAAAGCTTCTTATCATCATGTTCCCACAAGATGTCGCGAAAATTCTCAAGTAATTATTTACACCAATGTTTTCAATTTTCGCATAGTGTATTGTAATACGAAGATACGATTGTCTGTAATGAGAACGAAAGTTCTGATTTTTATTGCACGGGGAGAAAGTGGGTCTGGCTAAAGATGATAGAAGATAGGCGGATGTTTTTTATTTATCTCGTTAAATTGATGTTCATCATCAGCCGTTTAAGACGGATGCACCGAGAAACTTATCATTATGATCATCATATTTTTCAATCAAATTGCGTGAGAAAATTTTGAAAGAAATCTACCATGATCAGTACCAGCTTAATGATGCTCTAGGGACATGGAATATTTGGTATCCAAACGGATAAAAATTGATAACACCCACAAAATGATAAGTCTGAAATTAGGATCGTATTGTTGCGAGTGGCAAATTTGATCTTCATTTCGATTGATTCAATTGAACAAAGAAAGACTTTGTGGATAGATAAGGGCAATGAAAGGATGCAGCCGGAGATTCCGTTTTCCTCTAACAGCGCCGTTAATTAGCGACAAAGTATGCTTAATATATGCGGTGCAGAGGATGGATCATTAACTTGTTAATGAAAAAATATAATTCGTGCCCAAAAATGGGAAATCGATTTGTAATTAAATCTTCGCGTTTTGAGGTATTTCTAGCATTGTGAGACCATATTCAATAGTATGTATGTTGTACAACAGTATTCCTGAGTGAAATATAAAAAATATCAGAAATTTACGTGATAATTCAGCATCGTTCCACAATTTCTTCGTCATTCTATAGAGAATTAACGCAAAATTCAGCTAAAAATCTATAGTTCCATTTACGTAACTTTTCTGGTCATTTTTAGTGAGTTCGGCGGTCATGTTTGATGTTAAAAAACAAACGCCAAAATGTTTTTTATTAGTATATTTCCACATGCTGGAGTATATAGTTTCAAGCAAAAAAAAAAGGGGAAAATGCAAAAACATGCAAGTTCTCGAGAAATCCATTCAGAAATCACCCGTGGAGTGCTCCGTGATTTTTTCTCTGCATTTTCTTATTCATTCATGCATATTCCGCGATTACCGAAAAAACGATTTAATTTTTAAGAGGATTTTATATCGTTTATACCTATGGATAGTATAGATTCCGAAATTTTGACTATATTAATACGTAAACAAACCTACTCTATTTTTCCTTTCAATTTTCCACGAATTTGAGTGGAGAATCCAGTTATCACATTCTTGGCACGTAACATTTTCAAGGTGTTAGGTGCATGATCCGATTGAGGAGGATAATGGTTATTATATCGTCATATCGTCTTTCCGCTACAATTCAAGTATTTTTCCCTGCGCCAAAAAATAAACAACTGCTTAACATATGTAGTACACGATGGCCGTATATTATTCCATTTATTTATTTACGATCTTTTAATATCCTATATCCATTATCAATGTAATGTTATGATTCTCATATCATTGCAGTCATAAGAACTTACGGCGTTTACCGCTGTTTGCGGATATATATACATATATATGAAAGCACGTATTTTTGCATTTTGTCACGAAAGGGGCAAAAAAATTTTGACCTCCCCATAGTTTTAGAAATGAAACATTCTTTTCTGATGGAAGTAACATGTGGTGCACTCACTCGACCTCCATTTGCGCCTTGTTCGTGGACGAGTTGGGGCTTTGAACCAGGGACCTTAACGGGTATCTATTAGAAATGGATCTTGAGAGCTCATCGATAGCATATTTCGGACTTTTTGTCAACCGACAATTCATTTAGATGGCCAGTCCAGCATAGAACTATTAAGCAATGCCACAAAAGGTGTTGAGTGCAGAGAGAGAAAACAAAAAATTGAGCGCAGATACAGGGCCTGGAACGAGAAATTCCATGCATGTGACACATGGATTAATTTTCTTTATATAAATGAATGAGGTTTTCCTATAATAGAGACATCAATCTCCTCACTACAGATTCGAATTGAAAGTCAATTTTTAATCTAACCCGTTTTGTTACAAATCTCATCGCTGGCTTAAAAACAACTCGGTTTAATATTTTGTGTAAATAACATTGGTGTCCCATGTATTCATGTTTGTAATGTTGAAATGTTATATTCTACGTTATGTATAGACAACTGCGTCGTCTGAGTATTGGGCGGGGTGATTTTCGGAAATCAATGAAATATGAAACATTTGAAATCACTTTTATATGTCAAATATATAACATAACATCTCTATATATTTCTCATATATTTTTGAACGATGTACATATTTCGCCGATATTATATATTATATATTTATATAATCTTCTGCAGTAGGGAAGTATTTTAAGAAAGTTCATTACAAGCAATAAAACGACCATGTTTTTCCGAGACTTTTCCCGTTGTCATGACTACATGGTTTAGTGATGGGGCTTGGTCGTGCATCCAAGGGTCACTCAGGTAGAAGACAAGGATCCACAACTGTGTATTTACCCCCCCCCCCCCCGCCTCTTGACGATCAAAATTAGCATTTTCCTAAATTTTCACCCAATGAGATTCTGCCTTCACCATCCTATGTAGACATCAGCCAATAATTACAATGCTAGCTTCTAGTTTGAGAATTTTCAATGACCTTAAGGTTCTTATGAATTTTTGGAGAGAGAGAACGTGTCAGTCTGTCGCGCCATATCCTCGGGAATATTTAAAGTTATAGACATATTTCAGATTTTATCTTTAAATTACAATCTTTTAAAACAGATATTTTGAGTATGAAAATCATTGAATGTTAAGAGATCGCGCCTTTTCATTTTTTATTGTGTGTTGTCAATGCACTGTTTTGATATTTAAAACAAACAGTTGGAGGAGAGCGAGTGTGTTCGAAACGTGAAACTTTTTGCAGATCTTGACTGATACGGGGAGCTATTTAATTCAATAAAGTGTTGAGTGAGTTTGATTACTAATTAATATCTAAACATAGCAAGTAACGCGAATTTGCTTTTAAGCGTGGATCCTTTGCAAAAAATTTAGCCAATATTCATCAATTTATTTGTTTTCTGCATGTATGAAATTTTTGGGAAAAAATCTAAAATAAAGCCATGCATAACATTTGAAACTTGCAAATTTGGTGCACTCAAAAGTTGTCCATGAATCGAGTCCCCGCTTGGGGACTCTCCGATTGGTATGGAATTGTCCAGCACTCGAGTTCATAGGGATTCATAGTCGAGCGAGAGTTTCGTCAAAGAAACGGCTGTACAAATTGAGGTTTTCCTTCAATTGTAGATTGACCCAAGCAATGTAATTCGGGTAGGCATTGCATTCACTGGGTCAGACTAAGTGAATGCTGTACAGTTTGGGAAGAATTCGGTTTCCATCGGCACCGTGGGAGGATCGCCACATATGCATAATCGTATCGAAGCGTAAAAAAAAAGAATCGACAATTTAAAAGAAAAGAAAATTTTAGAGCATTTCAAAGAATCTTCCGAATCCCCCATTACTATCACAATTTTCAAAACACCGTACCGAATTTTTCATTCACTTCGTTTTTCTCCTCAAATATAAGAAATTCTATAGGAATGTGTCATTTATGGTACCCATAAAATGAGAACGTAAGGCTGGGCGGGAATCTAACTGGACGCGGGGGGGGGGGGGGTCCGTCGGCCCTGCGGTCGTAGCATAGGGATTTCTGGAAGTTTACCCTGTGCAGACGAGAGGGATGGAGACCAAAAAAATCGCCTATTCACACACTTAATGTGAAGATCTGGGCAAAAAACCATCTCTTGCACTCGAGAGTAAATCCATAACTTCTATCGAAAAGTTAAAACATAAATAAATGCGTGTGATACTTGATAGATACTGATGGTGGTGCATTATTCCTGATCTAGGATAAACTTCATGCACATGCTCGCACATCGGAAACACTGAGTAAGCAAACGAAGAAACCAGAGATATGTCAGTTGAGCAAGAAATACTGTGTTAATTTGAATCCCATAGTCTTAGTTTTCTTGTGAAAGTAGAACTAAAGAAAGATTGAGATCCAGGAGGTTTTTATGCTCGATGAGACAGCATGTTCAATGGTACTTGCTCCATGATGTTACCTTTCGGAACTTCACGAAACGGTCAAACAGGAATTTTCGTATTCGCCGAGAAGAGCAAGGTTAACCAATAATCTTCAAGGATGCTAACCAATTCGAAATTCCGTATAATTGAGAATGGCTTCATTATGATGGCAGACCTGCTCCATTATTGAATTTTGTACTTACTACTCGAATTCTGTGGATGTACATTGTACATTAAGGACACCCCAAAAAATAATTGGATTGCTAGGACGCGGCGGCACAATCAAAAGTAAGACATGACCTGTTAATACAACCGTAAGAGCTGTGAAGGTCTATCTTAGATAGAAGCTGGATATAAAAATTTAAGGGAAGGTATATCTGAACATCTTTCGGACATACCTCGAATATATACTTTTCTGCTAGGCAGCTCCCCCCTGAATTCCAGAATTCGCCTCAAATCTTGGGCGTGAGTTTATTAAGTAATCCCGAGATAACTTCTTTATCAAGGCGTTATCATTGCCACTGGTAGACTTACAAAATCTAGGTGAGACGAAAAGAATTCGATGCTGATTCTCTTATCGAAATCAGCAATACTCCAGCTTTAGTACATTCAAGGTAACACTCAATCCACGCTGATGGTTCAGATATGAATTGACTTGTGGAGCTTCGAAACCTCGGGAATCAGGTAGGCTACAATTATTCCATTCGATAACTCGAGGGCGCGTTTCAATGGCAAAATGTGAATAACTCTTATATATATCATTTTTGGTACGATTTTTTTCCTGGCGAATTATCGGAGTTTTCTTCATAGTTTTAGGCGATATACATATAGATATTCAGGCAACTCACTGAGGGTATGGTGAATTTCACTATAGGTTAATCCGATCTTGGATTTATCGTGGATATGCGGTAAAATTAGGTATTTGGAAGAAGCATTGAAGCATTTACCGCCGCGCGTGCAAACAGATACTTGCAAATAAATATATATATATATATATAAGTGCAAGTGCAAATATATATATATAAATATGGGGCGAAGGATTTCGGCATTCATCGGATACCAAGCGGAAATATCAAATTTTCAAATGGTCGAAAAAGTGAAAATTTTGTAAGTTTTAGATGTTTTACGAAAGTTGTCGAGAGTATCCGAAAAAGCCTGACGTCTAGGACATAGTATACATGACTCGAAATTTCAAATTCTGAACATTGTTCAAATCTTGAAAAATCGAAAAACGGGAAGAAAAAACAGCAACTTAAAAAAATTCAATAAAATGCAGTTTCTTACACGAAAACTAAAGAAAATAAAATAAGTAACAAATTTGAAATTTTTGAAAATTTATGAAAAATTTTCACAAATTGTAGATTCCTGAGGAATTTCAAAAAACCAGAACATTTTGAAAAATTTTAAACGTTGAGAAATTCCATAATATTGAAGAATTTTCGAACACCAAGAATTTTAAAGCTTTTCAAAGTTTCGATAGTTCCACAAAATAAAAAAAACCTAAATCATAAAATTGCTAGCAACTCAAAGAAACAACAAAATAACAAAATTTCAAAGTTTGAAGTTCAATAATCACCAGAATTAAAAGCAATGTATAGAAATTTTAAAGAAAAGAAAAATAATAATTCCACAAATATTAAATTCAAATTTTGCTCCGCCATAAGAAATTTCCGACATGTCCGGAATTTTAAAAATCTTCAGAAAAAAATTCAAAACAAAATTGGAACCATTAATTTTTTTTTTTAAACTTCAATAACTACAAATTCTCAACGATTCTAAAATACTACAATTTGCAAAAACATAGAGAAACTTGAAACACTCAAAAGCTTCAAAAACTTCAAAAATTCCAAGAATGTTAATTTCGCGCCGAATTCCTGCTCTATGATAACATAATCTACTGATGAAGTGCGCACCAAGTAGAAAAAGCGGTAGAGTGTTTAACATTTTTTTACTCCCACTGAATTTTCCGGAGCATAAATTGTCGACTAAAAAATTTGTGGTAATCCCGAAGCGATACGGCTGTCAGAATATCCTTGAGATGACGTTTCAGCCTTCAACAGGTGCTAGACATATCTTCCGTAAAATCGACGCGAGGTCCGTTATCACTTGCAATCCTTTGATAGTTAATTCATCAATGACACTTCCAGTGATGACCCGAAATTTTCAAATGCAATTACCTTTGTAATTCGTATTTTACTTACCCGATAATGGCTCAACGGAATTATTCCTGGATACTGCATGCAAAGACAACACGAGCTGCGCGAAGTTCCGCGGTGAACTGCCGTCGGGGCCCGGTGGTTCGATAGGCTTCGGAGGTGTTCGTGTAACATCGGCTTTATTGTGTGGGGCACGACACATACAATTCGTTTACTACCGGCGCATTGAAAACTTCAAAAGTGGAAAGTAGAAGAGGTGAAAAGTTAAGGTATTTTGTTGGGTATTGCCCGCGGAGTCGAGAGGGGGAGGGGGCGGAGGGAGGGAAGAAGGAACTTGTTATTATGACAAAAAGTCGATTTTTATATCAATGCACTTTACATCTAAATAGTTTGGTCACGTGACAGTATTTTGAAGTTTTACCTTCCCAAGAGGTAAGTTATTGTAAACACCCCTAACCTGACATGAGATTTTCAGTTTTCTCGACGTTTCAGGACCCGCTAACACCAATTACATACGTATGTAATCAATCTGCGTTTGTGTGTATGTGAGCATTTCTTTAGACAACTCTCCCGCACAAAACTGCTCAATGGATCTCGACTTTCTTTTTCTGAAAATTGTCACTTGCCAAAGCGAATTGCAGGAGAGTTTAGTGGAAATTACGTGAGTTGTTTTTCCATTATTTAACGAAGTATTTTTCGGATGGTTATATCCAAATATTTGAAGTTTTCATCAGCAGTATATTCCAAAATGTATATGTAAAAAAAAATTCAGTATTTGAAAGGTTCATAACACTCTATCGTAAAACCTATTAAAAATCGGAAAGGAACTGTCAAAGGAAATTGTTTGCGATTCAATAATACCAAAAGTATTATTGTGAAATAATCAGGAAGAAGTAATTGGTTAATAGTATGATTGTTATGGATTTATCTGAAAAAGGAATAGGTTTACAGGAGAATGATAAGTTTTTGCCGCGACCCATGAAGTGTCCGCATCCCGCCTATTTGGTTCGTGATTGCCATTAGGTGATAATCTCGGGAATGAACGTTTGCAGTTTTGACGCTCTAAGTTTCGTTGTGTTGGTACAATTCTTCAGAAATTTATCTGAATTTACGTTTAATCTCCGAGACAATTAGATGTCTCTGGATTATATAGCAGTTACTTCGTAAGAACATTAAGCGTGATTTGTTTTCTTGCGGCTGATTAAGTCTTATTTAAGTCTGATTTTTTTTGACAAATTCGTTGGCTCATTCAAAAGCTGAGTCCAAAATTTCAGATTTTTTCCAAGCTGGGATTAGCTGTTATCGATTTTTTAAAAACGCAATCTAGTATGCAAAGTATGGAAAATACGAAAAACTTTTTCGTTCATAAAAACTTTATATTCGTTCATAAAAAGATACAGACAAAATTTTGATAAAAACATGGGAGAAAAAGCCCAACATTCTGAAATTTTTCACATGTGTAGAAGTTTTTTTATATGAATGAATGAAAAATATTCGGTTATGATCGCGAGCATTGTTTATAAAAAATTATAATTAACAACAATAATTAACAACAATATATTTTTTTTCTTAATATGAGACAAAACAAGTCGAAAAAAAAGAGAACATTTGACATATCATTTCTTTTTTTTCGGGGATTGTTTTCCTGCAAAAGAACAAAAGATTAGACGGCCGACGTGACCACCCCGCTCGAATACCCTTAAACGAGATTGGTAATAAAAAAAAAAAATTGATAGCATTCTACGAAAAATTTGCCTCATAATAATTAATTAATTACAAAAAACCTATTAGTGGCTCAAATTACAAAATTATATTCCCAAACGTGTCCAAATGATTGGAATAGGTTTCATTAGGAAATTCAATATTTCCCTGCTAATTATACGTTCGTGCGCTGGCAACCATCGAGGTACTTTTATCAGTTCCGCCCTTATTAACAGGTGTAACTGCAGGTGTGCACGTTGTCGTGTTCAAGATAGTTACCATTAGAGTTAAAATTTTCATTCAATTTTTTTACCTGAACTTTTCATTCTCCAAAAATGAAAACGTTACAGTTCTTAAAGTCATATCATACAGCGCTGAGTAATATTTTTTTTTTTTTTTTTTTTTTTTTTTTATCTTTAACGCCTTCGATCCCTTATGGATATATGGGCGTGTGGTCCATACGCTGCACCGCATTCGCATGATAAGACACAGGAAACCACAGAAAACCTGTGTCGGTACAGGCGGCTACTCTATGAGTAACCTCCCGCTCATCAGACATTCCGAAAAAATTCTCGCCCTATATGGGGGATTTGAACCAGGTACCGAAGCGGCAGCGCTAAGACTGCGCGCTTAGTCCACTCGGCTATTCTGACGTCGGTGCTGAGTAATATGAAGTTTCGACAGAAACTGATTCACGATTGAGAAAAGTCCGATTGAAAATATGGCTCTATCATTTCAGTACATTGTATTTCAAATAAATAAAAAAAGAAAAATAAATTGAATTGTTAAATGTTGATTGTTTGTTAATTAAATTATTTTCTAATAAATTCAATAAAGTTAGAAGTTTGAGAAAGTTCAAAAAACTTTTGAAACTTTTTTTTGGAGTATTAGCAGTTGAGTTCGATTATCATTCGAGCTGACATGTGTATTTCCACGCGAATGATAAGGGGTATCTCAAATCAGAATTCCGGATTCTTCATTATCGACTCCTGTTGGTAATTCAAAAGATGAAAAACATTTAAAGTGGCAAACCCAGGAGGGACATAAAACAGTTAGTGATCACTAATTTATGTCTAGCGTATTTTTTTCCAACATTTTATGTTACGATGTCCAATAAATTGAGTTTATCGAATGTCGCGATAATTGCGGCCTTCCACTATGTCGACTTCTGCGTGTCTGAACATTGAATGGGCACTCGGTAACAAATTCTCTTTATTCCATTTGTTACTGTGAAGTTTACAGGTGGAGCCGATGGCTTTTACATTCGTCAAAACCGGAATTTATCACTCTAATCGACTTTTTCGAAATACCAAGTACCTAAGTCCTTGCGCAGAGCGCGCACGTCAGACTCCAACATTCTAAGACTATTCGCAGATTCTATTCGCGGTTACGCTTCAATTTTGTATGTGAGAGGGACAAGGATAAAATATACCATGTGCGTTGCCGGGTGAAAATTTTTCCCATTTCAAATGGTTCATAGCCATGAAAATTTCGGAACGATTGGTAGAAATTCAAAATTTTTATTCAGGATATTGCTACAACTTGAAAGGACATTGCCATATTGAAAGTTAAAATTTTCAAAAATGAGATAGGTCTTGGGAAATTGAAAATTCGAGCAACTTCGTAGAACGAAAAAAAATAATTGATTCAAGTATTTCGTCAAAATATTTACAACAGAATCTCGACTAGCCGGTGTTCCATTACCCGGCCTAGTGGGTTATCCGCGGGACCCAATTGGCTCGGATAATACGAAACACTCGGACCAGACGCATGGAGTCGAATATACTTGTCACAATACACTCTGCACGTACTCGCTTCGTTTCGGAAGAACCGCCTATACGCACTGCAAGTGCTGATTTGTTGATCAGACGTTAGCGAAATATCGCGGCTAAAAAACAAATGAGCGCGAGTTGAAGCATTTTGTTCAATTACCCCTTTTCTTAAACCTTATCAGTGTCTACCTAAACTTTTTATTCAGCATTATTTTTATACCAAATATTAAAAGATGACAATATATTTCTATTTTGATATAGTTTCGGAATTTCCTGGTCACTCCGTGTTATCCCAGTTTTCCCTCATTCGCGGAACCCCTCCTCACATTACCTTGGATAATCGAGACTCTGCTGTATTTACGTCATTGGCGTATATATAAATCTTGAAAATGGGGGAAACAATTAAATTTTAACGCGAAAAAATTCAAAAAATGTGAACATTTTTGAAAAGTTGTAGCGGTGTCCATATATTCCAGAGATGTGCGTGCATATTAGTTAAGACCTCAAATTTGCATATCGTTAATACCGTTTGATAAGTGATAGTTCTTATAGTCACGATAGTTCGTATATGATTTCTCCGAACTTTCCGGGAAGCGGTGTGAAAAATAGTATGCGCACCTCGGGCGTAAAAATGAACACTCCTGGGGAGTATAGCGGATGGCCCGTAAGCGAAAGAAAGCATCAAAAAGCCCTCGTGCTTTTGACCCTTTTGAGCACTCCGGGCGCACCCGACAAACTTGCCGGGAATGTTTCCGCCCTCGGTGTACAATATACTATTTTGGGTTATGGATCTGATTGACGGTTGCGGCGCAGGCGAAACCAAGGCGACCCTATGAGCAAAAGGTCCCCAGATTCAGACCCCAAACAATATTTTTTCCCTAACGATTTTCACTTTTTCAAGTTTGGGAAGTATGCAATATCAATTCTCAGACGAGGCAAAGTAAAGGGCAGTACGGAAATAATATATGTCCAGGCTGTCATTCGGGGGATTTTTAGTCGCGTAGAGTGTATGCTCGAGGGGAAGGCGAAATCCCTATAGACTGACAGGCTGGCCAACATTCTTCCGTAGTGATCTTTACTTTGTCGAGTTCGGAATAGAGCTAATACCAAACCACGAACGAGGATCGCCTGTATCTAACTTTGATCTGAAAAGAGAATCGAAACGCAATAAGCATTTTGTCTATTCTTATTAATAATTTTCATTGTTTATAATGTTCTATCCTGAGAACCGTGAGATACAGCAAAAAAAATGTCATGATACTTGTGGGTTTTAACCTCATCATTATCAAGAATTATTGTATGTATCTATACTCGTGAAGAAAGTTTCATCAAACGCTGTCTATAGGAACCAATACACTCATTCCACTTCTTAACATGAAAGCGGACACAGCTCTAACCCTTTATTTACTGGGAATAGAGATCAGGATGTTATTGGTTTGACGCCTAGAGGGTCACACTCTCATTCTGTTTATTTCATTTCTATTTCCCACATGTCAGCTGGAAGCCAAAACGAGAGCCGGTAACGCAGCCTCTGAATTTTCTATGGTGGAAGCAATCGCATGGAGAGCGTTGCCCTGCCATTTCCAAATTTTTTGCTCATTTCGAAATTCATTACAATTAATTTGACAAAAGAGCATGGCAAAATTCTATCCATGGCATGAATATGTTAAGTGGGGAATACAGAATGTAAATTTAGACAGTTCAGCGTTTATTGGAATGGTTCCAAAAATTGGAGCGCCACGCACGTCGTTAATATAAGGACCAAGAGGGGGGAGGGGAGGGGGTGCTCATGAATCTCCGTACTTCCTTGGCACCTAAACTCGTCACGTAATTGAAGAAATAGGCCGTTATCCTAATACCTTCCCTTGACCGGCAATAGATTCTCCGTCAATATCAGAATATTTTCTTGACAAAAATTACAATCTCTAAACTCTAAAGACTCTACGACAATTTACTTTTTTTTTATTTTTAGGCCTTCAAAGATTCGAAAAGTATCAGAAACTTGGAAACATTCAGTAGGTCGTCATTTATGAGGCAAAAAAACGTTTTTCATCATTTTCCTCAATTCATATGCGATATCAATTATAATAACACATTTCAGATACTCATAAATATCACTCTGGAAGTATCTTAATTTTTTTGACAAGCAAATCAGTTTTTTCGTGATTTATATTTCAACTACTGCGCCTCGTTCATAGCATGACCTCTGAAAGGTTATCACTTTATCAACACTGTGATGATTTCTCTAACATAATCAAATTGTCAGAAAACCGTTGTTGGTTCCATGTAATGCCAGCAGGTCATATTCTGGATGGACTCGGGTCAAGGAAATTTTTCTGTTACTATGAAATGGAAAGTGAGAATCAAGCTGCAGATCCTAATTGAGCTATCTCAAGACTCATGGCCACTTAAGCTTTGGTCGGGATCAGTTTCCGATATTACAGCACGAAATAGGAAATGACAATTATAGAAATAATTCTTCGTGAACATGATTTTCCTCATCGATACTGGGAACCGTGACGACTGGGAAGTCAGGTCGTGTCAAGTGAAAGGATTTGTCATTTCGCGGTAATGTTTTCTTTTGAATAAAGTAAATGAGGCACTGTTTAATTGTAATGTGCAATGTATTTGAGCGAAATGGCAAGTGCCTGGGAAGATTGGAACGATAATGATCTGAGCTGAGCTCAAGAATACTGAATTTCCGGCTGCACGTTTCACAATCGCATGGCGAAACATTTCCCATAACAAATGGACAACAATGTTTCTTTTCGTTTTCAATTATTGTTTTACTGTTGGGTTCAATAACTCAACAATTATGACTTGGATCATAAAAATTTATCAGGTGTAAAATCAATTTGTGTAGGCTATGGAGGGGCCGGGGGGGGGGGGGGAGGTCAAAGGGAAAAATAGGAAATTGCTTGATTCGTACATGTTGATAATCAGGAACACCGTTGGTTCTATGCTATTCGCAGCATACCTTATTAGAAATGTCTCGCAAGTATTCGAATTTTCAACATGGTTGTACATAATTTCAGACTAAGTTGCTCATAAGAATGCTGATTCAACCAGGAAATTTAATAAACTCGAGTTTTTCATTATAGATGATCATAGAGGTTTCAATGACGCATTGGGTTTTCAAACCTGTCACGGAAATTCAGTATAACATTCAATGGAATTTTTAATAGACACGAAATTTGCAAGGAGAAACTATCTGCATTTTTCTGCAACTTTCATTATCGTATTGGTCTATATGTCTATCAGTGTAACTGTTGAAAACGAAATCCATGGCAATTCATTTATAAGATTTTTGAATAATGAATTGAAAATCCTTAAATTTGACACCCGATTTTTAGCGCGTATGACGTCACTAAAGTGTGTATTTTGTTCTCGATAGGTGCAGTGGGCGCTATCTATGCCCACTGCACTTTCCCACAATTACAACCCGCGACGATTACGCACTGCGCGCTATTAGGAGAATGTCCACCAACATATGCAGAATGGACAAAAATAATACCAGGTATTAATCAACCGTGTAGGGACATCCCACCGTATTGCAAATGGACTTTCCTGCTATTTTTACGATGAACTTGAGAGATTGAATCACTAGATGATCATGCGATTAAGCTGGGTAATCAGGCATGAACAGTGATACATGGAACGGAATTAAATAAGGAGTTGTTTTCTTGGGTGTTTAACCGTTCTCACGGGAAAAAAATGGAGAAAACCAGGTGAATCAGAAACATAAGACAAGATCTATTCGAGAAGCATATTGCATTGTATATTATACAAGAGCATTTTTTACATATCAACCAAGGCGTAGAAACGAAATTATAGAAGATTAATAAGAAAAGATGAAGAAAGTGAGCGAATACGGTTCTGGTTTTATTTCGTTATCTTTCATTCCACTTTTGAGGGGTGATGAGAGCACCCATACTTACCAGTGACACGGTTCCAACAGAAATGAAATTTAAAAATATTTCACATGTCTAATTTCCAAAAATTTCGGCGAACTTGACATTTTACAAATTTATGAAATTTTCCAATTTTTTAAAATGGAGCATTTAAAATAGAAAAAAAATCGAAATTTTCACTTGTCCATCTAGGGAATTGACATCATCCTGACACGTTTTTGATAAGGATCCTGTATATGCTTGTATACATATATGCGAGTGTTTTTTGCCTCACGGTACCTCGAGATCGAAAGACTTTATTTATTATTTTTTTTAACTCCCCGATACCCGGTATAGGGAAGTTATTGTAATGACCCCGAAAATCGAAAGTGAAATTTTCATGATGTTTTCACTTTTTTCGACGTTTCACATCATCCTGAGTCGTTTTCCGAAAAGTGTTTGTGTGTGTGTGTGATGTAAGTGTGTGACCAAAAACTTTGTTTAACGTTTCCGAAGAAACCAACGTAGCGATTTGCGTTTTTTTTCTTTCGATCGACGCGACTTACTATTTGCCAGGTCTGAAAGGAACGATTTATGCGAAAAATGATTCGTTCAATTGTTACTAACAAATTCAATTGTTTATATCGCTCTATGCCAAGAATGGTTTGAGATACGAAAAAAAGTGTTAAATGAAAGTTGTTCCCCGCCACGAAATACTCATTTGACGTTTTATGGCTTTTTTTGATAATACCCGTAGTTAATTGTTAGTAACAAAAAAGATTGTTTCTATCGCAGCGGCGTGAGAACGGTTGAAGATACGAAACAAATTACTTGATGAAAATTGGTCCACACACAGAAATACATATTTGATCTTGTATAATTTTTTGCTACCACCGATAGTTAATAGTTCTTAACAAATTCAATTGTTTAGATCGCTCTATCGCAAGTACGGTTGGAGATGCGAAACAAAGTGTTTAATGAAAATGGTTCCACACGTAAAAATACACATTTGAGGATCCATGACTTTTTTGCCAACACCCATAGTTAATTGTTCTTAACAAATTGTATTGTTTATCTAACTACTTCATTTTAAGAATTATAAATTTTTTTAATATTTAGAAATTTCGAAAACTTTATAAAGTCCATAATTTGAGACATGGACGGAAATTGTGGATATAATGTATACAGCGGAACGATCGGGAAGTTATTGGTTCGACCTGTAGAGGGTATTTTTTCCCCGTATTTTTTGTTTTTCAACAATTGGCTCGCGGTGTTATTCAGATCAAATAGAAATGTCAACATTGAAAAATGTAATCGTCCATTGTTATTACCCATTTTAAACGTTGAAAATGCTCTTGGTTCACGATAGAAGACAACGTTTTTTTTTTTTTTTTTTTTTTTTTTTTTTTTTTTTTTTTTTTTTTTTTTTTTTTTTTTTTTTTCACTCTTTCTCTATTCGTATTCACCCACGTCCCCGCTGGTAAGCATTACTACATGGGCAATACTACGGATCAGAGTACCCACCCATTGCGGCTGGGGCCGACTTCGCCATTTCAGCTCATCGTATTTCTAATCACAGGGTAAACCTCCAGAAACCCCTGTGATACGATGGCGGGCGTCTACGATGGAACCCTCCCTCCCCCCCCCCGCGCGACGGGTCGCGTTCGGTCCCGGCTCACGGTCTCACTTCATGGATACCGCCGATAGCACACACGGAATGTTCCTGCCATCGGTCGGAGTCCGTGAGAAAATATTTTTCAGAAAAAATATTTTGCAGTGAGCGGGAATCGAACGCGGGACCTTTAGAATAGTAGGCAGACACTCTACCGACTACGCCAAAGCCCTTGACTTGACTTGACTTGAAAATTGTTTATTAACATTTGTCATATATACATACTATGTACAGTATTAATATCTTAAGTGCTACGTTCTAGATCACCAGCCGTTGGCTTTATATCTAATTTGAAAGAAGTGTAAACTAATTTTTCATTATTACAGATATTTGTGATTATTTACATGATGGCTCGATATAAGGAAAAATAACTTCTAAAAAACCTTACAAGTAATGGGTGCATGAGGGGCAGGAGAGAAAAGGATATATGGAAAGGTGGGACAAAACAGGTGGTCAGCGGGACCAATTGGATTTTATGTCAATATTGATGTTTTGGAGCTGGGGATTAGGATGGGATTGTAGCTTAAATTTAAATGTCTCATTTATTCTATCGATAAATTCGCCTATGGTTGTCATGCCGAGCGTTTCGTGTATTTCCACAATAGTCGTTCTTCTTTTAAAATTTCCTATTATTCGTAGGAATTTATTTTGAATCACTTGAAGATGATTCAAGTGCATTTTCGCAGCATTGTGCCAGGCAGGACAACCATAGGTGATAATGGGCCTAATTAACCCTTTGTAGAGAGTAAGTTTGAGGGATTGACTGAACGCGGGTGATTTTAGCAAATTATATAATCTTACTAGGATAACTTTAGTCTTGACCTTGATTTCAGATATATGCTTTTTCCACAGGAGTTTGGAATCGATGTGTAAGCCTAAATACTTTACAGAGTCGGTTGGTGTGATCTTATCACTACGAATAGTTAAAGTCGGCTTGGCCTTGGAGCTAGTAAATAAGATTGCTTCTGTTTTAGCAGCATTCACTTGAATTTTCCATTTCGTTAATTCACTGATTGTGAGAGAAGCAGCATTTTCTATTCTTCTAATAGCTTTGTTGATCGATTTGCTAGCTGAGTACAAAGCAATGTCATCAGCATAGCCTGCAATGGATACATTTCTCGGAATTCTGCTAAAAACAGAAGCAATGTACAAGTTGAATAAAACAGGCGAGAGAATAGACCCTTGTGGGACTCCCGCGACAATTTCTATTTTATCCGAAAGCGAAGTTTCGACTCGAACTCGGATATATCTATTTGAGAGATATGATAATAAAATTTTACATATATATTTAGGGACATTTAATCCTTCGAGTTTGTATATAAGGCCTGTGGGCCAAACAGAATCAAAGGCCTTCTCGCTGTCCAGGAGAAGAAGAACGGTATCTTCTTTCCGGTCTTTCGCGGATTTTATATCATTCGTAATTCTAACCAGCTGGTGGCAGGTCGAGTGTTCTGATCGAAAACCAAATTGATTGATAGGCATTAGTTGTAACTCTTCTATAGGTTTTTTGAGACGAGCTAAAATTATTCGCTCAAAGAGTTTAGCCAATACCGGTAGGAGGCTAATAGGCCTATAGCTCACCGGATGCGAAGGGGGCTTACCGGGCTTTAGAATCGGAATGACCACCGCTCCTTTCCAGAGTTCCGGGAAATATTGTCTGAGGAGGCATGCATTGTATATCTTTGTTAGTAAACTTATTGCTTTAATTGGGAGGTTTTTTAGTGCTATATTGGGAATATTATCCACACCCGGGGCAGATTTATTTTTTAATTTTTTGATAGCGGAAGAGATTTCACGGGGATTTGTCAGGGATTTAATGGGAGTTTCGATGCGGGCTTTGAGGATAGTTTTTCTCACATGACCTGTGACTTGTTGTTCAAAAGATTTGTTGCCTCGGGAGGCCGATATTTCGTGTATTGCTGCATAGTGTATGCAGAGTGTATTCGCCTTGTCGTGGTCTTCTGTGTGGAGTGTGTTGTTTGACTTTAGTGTGGGGATTTTTGTTTTAGCGGTGTTATTAAAATATTTTGCTACGCGCCAAATAGAGTGATCTTTTAAGTTTATGTTTCTGAGTTTGTTGTCCCAAGATGATTGTTTCCATTCGGTTAATTTAAGTCTGATTTCTTTTATCAGCTGATTGAGTTCGGATTTAAGGTAGCGATTTCGGGTTTTTTGCCATCTTGACCTAATGTAATTTTTTAGCTTTATTAATGAGGCTATTTCGGGTGGGATAGGAGTGTGGGTGGATTTGGTTGAGCGTTTGGGAGTGGAGGAATCCAGGGCTGTTTGAATGACTTGGGTGAAATGTGTTATGTGTTGATCTATTGCTTCAGTGTTGTTACAAGTAGGGTTTGGTGTAGAAATCTCATCATTTAAGATATCCTTGAACTTATTCCAGTCGGTTTTTGCGTAGTTTAAAATTTTTGATGATTCTGGTGAGGTTGGTCTGCCAAATAGGGAGAAAAACAATGGTAGGTGATCGGATGGGGATTCGGAAAGTGTGGTGAAATTTTTAATGATAGAGATGTTGTTTGTTAATAAAAGGTCAATAGTACTAGGAGTGTTTGAATTATGAGGGTAGTATGTAGGAACGTCTGGAAAGAGCAGATTAATTTTTTGTTCCGTCAAAAAATTTGAGAGAATCTTACCTGATTCGTTTGGCCTAGCAGAGGTCCAAGCAGTGTCCTTCGCATTGAAGTCTCCAACAATAATTGTTGGAGTACTATCGGAAAATAGGTGCCTCAATAGGTTTGTATCTATTGAGACATCCGGTGGATTGTAGATCGAGTAGATCTTCGTTTTTTTATTGTTTACTTGGACCTCTACTCCCACGTATTCGGTGAGCGACAGGAGATCATGCGGAAGAGTTCTATGTGACAAGGTTTTGTGGATCGCCACCGCAACACCACCACCTGCTTTGGCCGTTCTGTCTTCCCTGATCAGCGAGAAGTCTGGGAAGTTAATTTTCTTCGTTTTGCTGTTTAACTTAGTCTCTGAAATCAAACAAATTTTGATGTTATTTCTGTGGACGATGTGTAATAACTCGTCCAGATTAGGCTTGAGCGCAAAAATATTAATTGCTAATATGTTGGTTATGTTTGCTGGGGAATCGTAGGTGTGTTTGAGGAGGGTAAGAACAGGTGGACATAGGATGCGATGATTGTGATCCTATCAATTGGTGTAAGGGCTGTTTGGAGTTTAGAGCTCATCTCTTTTAGCTCTGAAAGGATTTCGGGAATTCTAAGGGTTGTTAGCTCGTCAAGGACTTGCTTTGCTGTAATTACATAGTTTATAGTTCTACTTAAATGAGATTCGGGAACATGTGTTTCCATTGGGTTGCCCCTAGGTTCAGCAGTGGGTGCGATAAGATTCCTTCTCGAGGTTTCCACCGTCGGGAAGAAGGAAGCGTAGGTGGGCCTGGACGTGTTGGCAGTAGAACTCGGAGTTGGCACTGGGACTGCAGGAGACTGGAGGGACTGGATGTTCCTTTCCAGATTCTGGATCGTGGCCGAGTGAGGTGTAGTGGGCAATTCCAGTGGCGCTATGCTGGGCCTGGCCGATTGAGCTCGTTTTTTCTGAGTTTCCATGAATTTTAGGCGCATGGAACACTCTCTATAGCTGGCCGTGTGGGCTAGTCCGCAGTTCGCGCACTTGAGAGTTTTCGAAGTGCAGGCTTTGACGTCATGATTTGACGCACACTTTACACATCTGGGGTTCAGGTTGCAGTGTTGGCTTGCATGGCCGAACCGTTGGCACCTGAAACACTGGGTCGGTTGCTCGGATTTCACAAATTTTTCTATCTTGTATGTGTGATAGAAAATAGTTTTAATAGCAGCAAAGCTGCTCAAGGTTACTTCAGGGCCAACCGTGATTGCGAAGATCGGGAGAGGCCTGTTTTCTTTAATATTTCCGTCTTTGTTTATTTTCACGAACTGGCGAACGGAAAGTACGTTAATGCCTTGATTTGATAGTTCGGCTTGAATTTCGGCTTCCGAGAAACTGCTGGGAAGCCCTTTCAAAATAAATTTCTTCGGTCTTTCACTTTTAAGGCCATAGGTGAAAAAATTAAGGTTTTGCCTTTTCAGGATACTTGCGATTTTGTTGTAATCGTCGGTCGTTTGTAGGTGGACGATCGTGGTACTTCCATTAAACTTCATCCTGAAGTTTTTATCCGAGGCATTGACTTGCAGGAAATTTATTAACTTTTTGGTCTCCAATTTGTCGTTTTCAACGATGATTGGAGGCACTGAGGTTTTTTTTGAGCGTCTTGAGGCCCATCAGAAGAGGTCGGAGGATTGTTGGGGCGGGCTGGTTCAGAGCTCGCGCTGTTTGACCGTTTCATAACGGTTTTTTTTGTTTTTTTTGGGTCTTCCATCGGAGGACTCGTTTTGGCTTTCCTTTTGGGAGCCAAGGGAATTTTTAGGTTTTTTAGATTTGACACTTTTGTGCCAAAACTTTTACTCGATTTAAAATTTCAATGTACTAGAAGCACGGTACGTTTGAAATTTGTAATTCGTAGGGAGCGGTAGACATGCGTCCGCACGACACCGACTCAAAACAAATACTGACGGCCAAAGCCCTTGACTTGACTTGAAAATTGTTTATTAACATTTGTCATATATACATACTATATACAGTATTAATATCTTAAGTGCTACGCTCTAGATCACCAGCCATTGGCTTTATATCTAATATGATTAAAGTTTAACCTAATTTTTCATTTTTATGTTTGTGAATTTTTACATGATGACTCGATATAAGGAAAAATAACTTCTAAAAAACCTTATAAGTAATGGGCGCATGAGGGGCGGGGGAGAAAGGGATATATGGAAAGGTGGGACAAAAACAGGTGGTCAGTGAGACCAATTTGCTTTCTTATCAATGTTGATGTTTTGGAGCTGGGGATTAGGATCGGATTGTAGTTTAAATTTAAATGTCAAATTTATTCTATCGATAAATTTACCTATGGTTGCCATGCCCAGCGTATTGTGCATGCCGACCATTTTATTATCCATACAAATTTATTTTGGACAAATTGAGGATGATTTAAGTGGGTTTGTGCTGCATCGTGCCAGGCAGGACAACCATAAGAGATAGGTCTGATTAACCCTTTGTATAAAGTAAGTTTCAGAGATTGACTGAGCGTTGGAGATTTCAGCAAATTATACAATCGTACTAGAATAATTTTAGTCTTGACCTTGATATCAGATATAAGTTTTTTCCACAGGAGGTTGGAATCAAGGTGTAAACCTAAATATTTCACAGAAACGGTTGAGGTACTCTTATTGCTACGCAAAGTTAAAGTCGGTTTGGCCTTGGAGCTAGTAAATAAGGTTGCTACTGATTTAGTAGCATTCACTTGAATTTTCCGTTTATTTAAATCGCTGATTTTAAGAGAAGCAGAATTTTCTATTCTTCTAACAGCTTTATTGATCGATTTGCTAGGTAAGTACAGAGCAATGTGATCAGCATAGCCTGCAATGAATACATTTCTAGGTATTCTGTTAAAAACAGAAGCGATGTATAGGTTGAATAGTACACGGGAGAGGATATCCCCTTGCGGGACTCCCGCGACAATTTGAGTTTTAACGGAAAGTAGTGATTTGACTCTAACTTGAATATATCTATTTGAATTTCTGATTCTGACCAATTCGTGGCGGGTCAAGTGTTCTGAACGGAAACCGAATTGGTTTGTAGGTATTAAGTGTAGCTCATTGATAGATTTTATGAGACGTAATAGAATTATTCGCTCAAAGTGTTTTGTGGGTACCGGTATCAGACTGAGTTTGAGCGCAAAAATGTTAATGGCTAAGATATTTATTATGTTTGTAGGAGGATCGTGGGTGGTTCAGCGGTGGATTCGAACAGGTATGCATAGGATGCGATGATTGTGATTTTATCAAGGGGGGTGTCAGCTCTTTGGATTTTAGAGATCATGTTCTTAATCTCTGAGAGGTTTTCGAGAATTCTAAGGGACTTTAGGTCATCAAGGACTTGTGTCACTGTATTAATAAAGTTTTTACTTGTACTTAAATGTAATGGCGGATCGTCAGTCTCCAACGGAATGGTCCTAGGTTCAGCGGTGGGTGCGTCAACATTCGTTCTTAAGGTTTCCATCGTTGGAAAACAAGAAGCGTAGGATGGCCTGGACATCTTCGTGGCAGTAGAGATTGGCGTAGGCTCGAGGACTGGAGGAGACTGAAGAAAATGGATGTTGCTTTCCAGGTTTTGCAGCGTAGCCGAGTGTGGGGTAGCGGGCAGTTCCCGCTCTGCTCTTTTTGGTGCTGGTGGTTGGACTCTTTTTTCATGAGTCTCCACAAATTTGGTTCGTGAGGCGCACTCACGATAGCTCGCTGTGTGAGCTAGACCACAATTTGCGCACTTCAGGGAGTTACTGGTGCAGGTTTTGATGTCGTGATTGCCTGCGCATTTCACACATCTGGGATTTAAATTACAGTGCTGACTTGCGTGTCCAAATTTTTGGCACCGGTAGCACTGTGTTGGTTGTTGGGTTTTGATGTATTTTTCTATCTTAAATGTATGATAGAAAATGGTTTTAATAGCAGCGAGGCTGCTCAAGGTTACATCAGGCCCAACCGTAATTGCAAACACCGGTAGTGGCCTACTCTCTTTGCTGTCTCCGTCCTTGTTTGTTTTCACAAACTGCCGGACTGATAATACCTTTATGCCGTGTTTGGATATTTCCGCTTTAATCTCCTGCTCAGTAAAACTGGCGGGAAGACCTTTTATGATAAATTTCTTCGGACGCTCACTTTTTAGACCGAAGGTGTAAAAATGTAAATTTTGCCTTTTCAGGATACTTGCGATTTTATTATAATCTTCCGTCGATTGTAGATGGACGATGGTGGTACTACCATTGAATTTCATCCTGAAGTTTTTGTCCGAGGCGTTGACTTGCAGGAAGTTGATTAATTTTTTGGTCTCCAATTTGTCATTTTCAATAACTATTGGAGGCACTGATGTTTGTTTTTGAGCCTGTTGTGGCCCGACAGGAGTGTTTGAAGGTTTGTTGAGGCGAGCGGGTTTACAGCTCGCACTAGTTGACGGTTTAATAACGGTTTTTTTAGTTATTTTTGGGTCTTCCACAGGAGGAGTCATTTTGGCTTTCCTTTTGGGAGCCAGAGGAAGTCTGAGATTTTTGAAGTTTGACACTTTAGTGCCAAAACTTTGACAAGATTTATAAATTCACTGTACTGTAAGCTCGGTACGTTTGGAATTTATATTTTGTAGAGAGCGGTAGACATGCGTCCGCACGACACCGACTCAAAACAAATACTCACGCCAAAGCCCCCGTCATAGAAGACAACGTGTGCGGAATGAATGGTATTTCTTGTGCAAGATCACACACATTTTGTGATGTGAGCCTTATGAATTTTATACAAAACGCTCACAACGTAAAGCACATAGCCAGGTGATGTTGTGCCGGTGGCACGCATTTTTGCCGTGACAGCAGGCGCGTACCACCAAGCGTCTTTTGCACACTACACACACGCACACACACACAGACACACATACACACATACGCGCACAAATCGGGAAGTTAATGGTGCCACCTATCAAGCGTCACACATACATGCCGTTTATTCAAATTTTGAAATGAGGGTCTTTTTTTCTACTTTTTAATACTATATTTTCTAGCATAGCGCAATTCGAATTTCTACAACTTCAGTGTTACAATTTTCAAAATTAAGTTTTTCTCTGTCTCATTTGATGTGTACATTTCTCAAATCTTGTGATCAAATGTCTTTGACATTTTTGACACTTTCAATTGTCAGAATATTCAAAATTGAAAATTTTCTTCAAAATTTGATGAAAATCTTGACATTTTTAAAATTTCTGGTATTATTGAAATTTGTATTTTTTTGTAATGGGTGGAATTTTCAAGATATTTGAAATCATTGGAACACTCAGAATATTTTTGTTTTAATTGTTAAGGATTTGAAAAATTTCGAAATTTTTTAAATACTTCAGGATATTTTTCAGATTCTAATTTTTTGCAGTTCTTCAATTCTGAAAGCTTTAAACTCATTGACATTCCTGAAGGGGTTTTGTATCTTTGCTTTTTGATGGACCTGCAATCTACAGTATATCCAGTAATACCCCATTCAAATTCAGAACTTATTATCCCCAATGACATAGTGATTTCATCCAACCGTTGACTACAATGCCGAACAATATAACGTATTTTGTATTAACACCTGTGAAATAGAAGTCCTCTCTTTATGCACAGAAACACATAACTAAATCGAGCATTTTCTCATTATTTGTTAACGATCGTTCCCTCATTAGACCTCGGATTTGAAGAGTTTAGCCGTTGCTTATCAGTTGGCTACCGACTTATCTTAGATGTGAAATTTATACCTTACTTCACATAATACCATTCCCCTAAACCTCTCCACGTGTATCAAACTTCAGTGGAATGTTTCTTTGTCACGAAAAAACAGAGATAAATGTCCCGTGCCCTGGATAATATAACACTTCTTGTAATCAGTCGCATCGGGCATATGACTATTTTGTGTATGATCTAAGACCTTTTTACTTGGCCCGTGGCACCTGTGTCTATACACAATCGAAGCAAATAACATACGAGTATTCGTTAGTTTGGCAGTAACTTCTTCAGAGAAAATATATGAAAAGGTTACCTATGCGCGAAAATTCTGAGTTGAATACTGTACTCGAATTATGAAAGTTCAAAATTCCGAATGTTGCATCTTTTACATACTTAAAACAATTATGAAAAATTGCAATTTTTAAAAGCCCTCACATTATGCCGTCCTTTCACCCGAACATTTTTGTATTTTCTAATTGAATAAATGGGACGTGCGTTTCAACATTCTTGAATTTTTTTTTTCTGAGAATTTTGAGTGTTGTGACATTGGTACTTTTTGTTAAAATTTGTCGTTTTTTTCAATTTATTCAATTCGCTATCTTCACGAAACACTAAAAAAATGTCTATATGTCTATGCACACGATATGTGAATTCCATGGGCACTCCATCAATGTTAAGTTGCAAGGACTTACTATCATATATTTATAATATACTCATTACTATTTCACCTCGAACTACGGTCCAGATCTCTTGTTCGGAGGACGAATGTCACCTTGACTTGGATGTTCAAGTGACGGGACTTGAAAAATATCCGTATAAAAAAAAATGCACCGGCAAAAATATCTTGTGACTTCATGTTTATTCATTAATCCATTTATTCATTTTTTGGTAAGATTTTTTGTATTGATAACCATCTCGTGGATTGTATTTTTATCCGGTCATGAATCCTTCAAATTCCTACCCACAATCCCCCTCATCGAACATGTTTAAAACCACAGTTTTAATTATGTCGTACTTTTCTGCCACTTTATTTTTTTTCTACTAGTTTGCCCTCCTTCTATTTTTACTAATTAATTATACTGTATTTAATTCTAATTCTATTTATCTTAAATCTGAAAATTTTGAAGCAAATTTCGAGGTTGGTTAAGAACTTGTACTCCTGAATAATATGTTTGATCTAATCTAATGATATTTTAAATATAGTAATGTTGCCGCGATACGAGACGAGAGGAGAATTTCAATTCTTTCGCCTCGCATCGGAATGATAAAACCAATTGTTATTTCGTCTCCTCTCGAGGGTCGAGAATGCAATCTAATCTCGTATTGTCTCGTCTTTTCTTGCTTGTTTTCATTTTTTAAGTGCTGTTTCAGAACGACTCTTTTCAAAGGCTCGTTTATTAATACGAAAACACAGTAAACAATTGAGTGATATTCATGCTGAAATGCTTCTGTGCTTTCATTCTTGGTTTCAGTGTTCATTAACACCAAAATTGAAAAGTGCCATCAGATATCCGTTGTAATTATTAAGAGAGAACATATTGCCAAAAAGTGGGTGTTCATGTTAGTAGTTATATATAATATAGTAATATATTGACAGAAATATATCTTCAAATTTTTACACTGTTGAATAACTGACATTTTCTAAATGTGTGAACAATTTATTATCATCATTACGCTTTCTTAGGATCACCATAAATTTGCGGAAAAATCATTATGTGTGAATGAGATTTTTTGATTTGAATCATCTTTTTCGAATTATTGTCGAGACATTTCATCTCTAATCACATTTCTCTCGTATTGTCTTGAGTTGGTGATAATCATAAAAGTGCTCCGTCGTTTTGTATCGTCTCCTTCTTATCTTGCCTTGCGGCGATTCTCTCGTCAATCGCCACACCACCAAAACAGATAAACTTCATAATAGCTCTACCCTAGCTATTAACCAAAATTTGAGAAAAGTTGAAAGTTTAAAACTTTGATTCTTCTCATTTCCGAGTTTTTTTTTAATTTGTGAACTTCTTACAATGCATTAAATATATATTTCTTTTGCCATTTTTGAGATTTACAAGTTAATGCAATTTTCATTGCTCTTTTTTTTCTTTTTCCTTGAAACAATAACATTCAAAAAATATTTTCCTCAATTCAATGACATTGAGTACTTGGAAATACGATTTTTTTCGTGAAGAAATCATAAAGTAATGTTGCCAAACAAGTCCGGTGTCTGAAATGATATTTGAACGATGCTTGCGAAATGTAATGAATGATCTTGCGGAGAAATAAAATGCATTTTTCCAAGATTTTCACGTTTGCAAAACTTCTTATTTCTTTCAATTTTATTAAACATTTTTAATAAAAAGAATCTAAATCGAGCTTTCCCCATGTTTTGAATCTACTGAATTCCTGAAGTTTTTTCAGGAAACATTGAAGTGTTTCGATTTTTTGGAAATTTTGCGTATTTTTCTTATTTTTGCTTCCGAAAGGAAGCTTTGTAATCGCTCAATTTTTAATGTCCATTTTTCGGTGTTTAGGCCCCCAAATAAAAGCTTTGGATTGAATTGAATTGAATTTTTCGCACTTTTCTGACGTAGCACTATGATTCCTTCAAAACAATGGCAATTTGAACCTTGAAAGCCACGTGATCGAGTTAGAAACCTCAGTTTTTAGGCCTTGCATGTATGTATGTATGTATGTATGTGTGTGTGTGTGTGTGACTAAACATTTTAGTTATTTCCTGAATAACCGCCACATCAAATTTCATGATTTTTTCAGGGTATGTAGAGTTTCATGAGAGCTATCATTTGGCGTCAATTCAACTTTGATCGGTCGTCTCATTTGAAAGATATTGCGGTTTTTTGAAATTCGGTTTTTCAACGATTACTCAAAAAATAATTGTTCGAATTCATTCAATAGGCGCTTAAAAGATTCGTCTCAATGCCATCTTGACCGACTTCGGTAATCGCGACGATTGCATCGATTGTTTCCAAGTTATAACCCTTCAAAAATCAACTTTAAGCAGAATTTGTGATTTTTGGTAACTTTTGGTAATTTTCTCTTCAACTCTCCCATCGAATTTTGTGATTTTTTCATTAACTATAGAGTTCAGAAAGCCACATCATTTGGCGTTAATTAAATTTCGATCCGTGTTATACTTTTGAAGATATTAATTTTTAAAAAATCTTGATTTGTTTGACAATTACTGAAAAGCTACTGATTGGAACTGTCTTCATTAGGATTAAAAAGATTCGTCTCAATGCCATCTTCACCCAGTTCGCTAATAGTAACGATTGCATTATTTGTCCTCGAATTATACCCCTGAAAAGCAACGAATTCAGTCGGAACCTGGAAGATGAAAGCCATTCGGACGCATTTTGCTAATGGGCTAGCAAAAACATCGTCCCACTTGTTTTCAAAGAAATTAAATAATTAATTTTCTCAAATTTATGAAATTCGTAATGTTTTTGGAAGTTTTTAACATTTTTGAATTTTTTGAGATAATGCTACAACTGGAGCCTATGCTTCATTTTCTACACACACAATGGTCCGATTATTTGAACCATACCACCTGTGTCTATACACGATCGGAATGAATGACATCCTTGAAGGAAATTCTCTGAAAATATTTTGTTTAATTCAATGACATCATTTGGTCGGAAGTGCCAGCTTGTTATTGAGTTAATGAAGCATTATTTTAGGAGATGGTTTCACCATATGAAATGATAATTGAACAAAGCTTGAATAATTGAATGATAATTGAACGCATGCGCGTTCTTTAAAAATTTTTCAACTTCACTCGTGACGTTTTAACGGGATACACTAAATTTTCGCAGGATATTAAATGATACACGAACGAATAATGTAGAAGAAATGATAATTAAGTATTTTATTTAGTTTTATCAAATATGCCAAAATTGCAACATCATAGTCGCATCTTCTGGCAGGCCTTCTTTGGTGTGCAACATGAGATCTACAAATTTGTATTGCATCATATTTTGATATCTCTCTCAGTGTTCCAGATATTTACCGCCGTTTTTTTTTACTCCAAAAGAAAATCAATTCAGCTTCTTTCGGGTTTCTGGAAATAATCATTAGCAATTTTCCAATTGATAAGCTATTCCAACCGCTGCGTCAATGGAATACTCCAGATCCAAATTTCATTTCTCTCGACGTCTCATGTGGCCATTTCATCAAGCAGTAGTTGCGCCAAAACCTATTCAATCTGACTTTTTTGGTTTTCAAAATATTGCCAAAGTGGAAAGCAAAATGAAATTTAGTAAAAATTGGCGGAGTAATTATTTGCTCCCAGGATGTCAGCATTTTCCTCGAAGCATATTTCATTTGCTATAACCAGTTTAGTGGAAATCCCCATTTTTGCAAAAACTGATGTAAAAGAATCTCTGTTGTTCTGGAGCGTGAATCCGTTATTTATTTCTTTATCTTTTATTTGCCTGCTGTTTACTTTTTATCTTCTTAGCGACGTCATTTTGACGCTACCAGGGTCATTTGTCGCTGAATATGTACTTAAACTTACTTGATCGAATCAAGATTACTATCCATAAGTCACCATCACCCCAATCGGCTTTTTTCATGGAATTTTACATATTCGGGGAGGGTGGAGCATGATGAACATGAAAACAGAATGTAGCGGGCAGTGTGTCATTATGCTCCGCGTCCCAGTGTGAGTACGTGTCCCATTATTCCCCAAGCTTCTGCAGAAAAAGAGAGGAATATATTAAAATTTACTGTTATCCTCACATTTTTTTCACTTCACTTGAAAGCGAGTCTAATGATGTGAAGTATTAATATTGAACCCTTTTATTCCGAGTCATTACACACTTAAAGAGACTTTTTTCAAATGTAAATTACCCCACGAGCTTTGTACACTTATAATATATTAGCATATCCTTTATGTTCATTTAGAGCCTGCATACTGCTATGAATGTTAATATTTGTTCCAATTTTTCATAAGTCCTCTGAACAATTTTTTGTTTTCGTCCACGGAATGAATCATCCCTTAGATACCTATTGTATAAACGTATTTATAGTGTGTGTGTATTTTAATTCGCTCCGTCCCTCTGGTTTGCACTTCTCACGGCGACTGCTCTTGAGCATTCCTTCGGAAGGGAATACTGGACGCCCATCCATGTGGCCGGGGTCATCTAAACGACTTTCGTCATTTAGGTCATCGTATTTTCAAACACAAGGTAAACCTTCAGAAACGCCTGCGTTACGATGGCGCGGGACTTTGAAGACCCCCCCCCCCCCTCCCCCGTGTTAAGTCGGGTTTCCGTCCGGGCTAGCGTTCTCATTCTATGGGCACCGCCGATACTGCACGCTGGGCGTTCTGGCTATTGGTCGGAATCATATTTCGGAATTATATATTTTTTTTCAACGAAATTGAGAACTTTGGATCTACCCTTAGAATAAGCAAATTTGCAGGAAAAGGGTAAATGAATTTCCCTCTCTACATCAAACATCCCTTAATCAATGTCCAATAACATTTTTTCGTAAACTCATTTAATCAAGAGGCTTTTGACTTTCTGATTTCCGGCAAAACGATAACGCTGGAAGAAAATACTAAAATCGGAAAGCGATAGTGGTCCAAATAGATGACAGTCACTTGGCCCCCTTGTAGGTTCACATGTACTTTGATTGATCAATGAGATGAATCAAGGTGAAATGAAACGAGGGTATATGCTTATTGTATAAATAGCCGTTATCGCAATCATCGAATCTTTAGTTAATCTCGTCCTTACCAAACGCACTTGATCTTATGCTTCATATGATACCATAATCAGCATGTGATCGGGTTGGGATCTCATTTACTGGAATTTTGAAGGAGACTAAGAAAGTTAAAGAAACTCCTATCAGCTCCAAAATTTGTAAACTACTGGTGTCGTATAAGTTATATACTCAAAATACACTACGTATGTATAAAAGCTAAGAACTGGTCCAAAAAAAGTATATGCATGTTCGATGCCCCCAATTTTTCATCCACGGAAATTTATTCATTTTACCACCCGTTAACCCACAGGTACTTGGGATTCTGAAGAATTTTACCTTAACTATACATAATCGTAACCGGGACCATATTTCCCGATCACACGTTTCAGTTTTTGTGTCCGAATTTACTCTCCAAAATGATAGCTGACTTCATAATTACAGTTCGATATGAAGTACAGTAGAGCTCCCTTTATTTTCCGAGCTCGGGGGTGACCTTGAAGCAATTTCGTGGAGAAAAAAATTAAGGAAGCCCCCCACTCTGCCCACTGGTTGGTTGGCGTGGTGGGGGTTGTTGGGAGCGGAAGGGGAGATAAGAGCAGAAGTAAACGGACTATGTATCAAAAGTAAATAGGTTATGTTTCATGAATGCTCGGTCCCACTATTGAGACGCTGCGCAGTTTGGAGCGCATGACGTCAAAAACAAGGATAGACAAAGTACGGGGAGTGGGAGAAGGTTTTTGAGGGGAGACAAGTCGTGAGGGGAGTACAGCGAAAATAAAGGAAGCGGAAAATTAAGGGAGCTCTACTGTACATACGATTTGATGAAAGCGCTATTCTGAAGAGGGGATCTCTTTAAAAGAAACCAAATTTCAATTATCTCGTTGACGATCCAATCTTCTACATATGCCGGTAGATAGCATCGTCAAAATCATTTGCTAACCACCATTTGAAGACCATCGGACAAAATAAATCGTAGGGGGTAATACTGGGTGGCAAGGTTTTGGTGTAGGCCAATTGGTTTGCCTGTTAGTCATAGACATTTTTTTTGTACACTGAGTTTTCGCGGTAACTGCCGCATCATCTCGAAAGATTACCGGAAGGAGATAATTGCTAAATCCCAGTATGATTTTCAGTTGGAGGAAATCTTCGATCTATCTATAGTGCCGCCCCGATTTCATCGCTTCGCATTTGCTAGATTTACAAAATTGGCTTCACCAGATTTATAGGGATTTTCCTATTTTTGTAGCGCTGTTATAAAAAATGATCGGAAACTCCCATATGAAATTGTATATTCTTTACTCACATCACATTCCTACTGAGATTCCAGGAGATATCGGTATTCATCAATCACTTCATGTATGAATATTCACTTCTAAGTGTGAATGCCAGTTCAATTATCATCTAGCAATTGACTGAAGGTGGTACACTTCATGCGAAAATATGTTGGAAATTCCAATTGTCTGAAGATGTAGATTATTTTGCTATTTACAATTCATGGTCTTTGGGTAATCAAATTAATTAGTATGGTAATTAACTTCCCGATGCAGCAGGTCATTGCTTGGCACCCGGAAATGAACTCGATTTTTCATCAATTCCGAGAGAATATTTCTAAATGGACTTTTGTATCACTTGTATTCCCCTCTTCACCTATCCTTTCCCTCTTGTAATTTCCCTGTGTCCTGAGAGAACCAGTTGGTGTGCCTGAGTGAGGGCCGGTTAGGTTGCGTCATCAGGTTTTTACATTATCTCATTTTGTTTCTTTTCTATTTTCTACTTTTTATTTTTATTGTTTATTTCTCTTATACTGTTTCATATTTTGCTTCTCTTTACGTAATTGTCTGTTTCTTTTTATTGCTATTTGTATTCTATGGACCTTGGTCAACATAATGTACATCAATAAACTGTTAATCAATCAAACAAGTGTTCCTTTGCCAAGTACGTAAAAGTATACTCGCAAAAGGTACTTCATGCACTAGTTTCGTAATAGTACATTTCGATACAATTGCGGGGAAAGTGTACTTGGACGCATTGGATAAACCTCCCACTAGCCTTAAGACCTTTTGTATTCAAGTTTGGAACTTTTCGTAAAATTTCACTTTACAGACAAAGTACGAAAAACTACTCCTGTCAGAGCAAATCGCAAAATAAGCGACTTATTTTTTTACTAGTTTTTTAAGAGACCGAAGCATTTGTTATATATTTTATTTCAAGCCCCATGATTGGTGTAATTAGAAATGGCCCATGAGTAAAAACGACAATTTTCCGCACCTATATTGAACAATATATTTTTCATCGCAATGTATCGGAAAGTAATTTCGCAAAGCCAAGCCAGCGGGGCATTAACTGCTGCATGACTTCGTTTCTGTTTTTTTTGTAATGTTTATGTAATTTTTCAAAGAAAAGAAATTATTTTTTTTCTATCGGTCCGCATTTTAAATAACAGGCATTTTGTCAAAATATTTGGATCCCTTCCTCTAATGTCTATTATAGAGCGAAACTATAATGTTACCTAAAAAAAATTGATGTTATAGCGAAAGACAGCCGCATATGAAAACAACCAATCCAATCGCCATCTTGAATTTCTAAAAAATCTAAGTGAAAGCTCAAGAGGCACCAAGAATAAAAGATGAATCTACCGATAAAATTAGTTCATGCCCCGGCTTACATTCAATCCACTCGTCGATCCTTCAAAGTTCAAGTGAAGTTGAGAGAATGTAAAATTGTGGGAAGAGAGAGAACTCTCACGATCACTGGGTGGGAGTGTCAGGGTGAGCCAATGCCATTTCGTCCAAAGTCTTGAGCATTCAGCAAAACGGGGGAATTCCCTAGGACGGTTAGACTCTAGAGGCGCCTCACAAACTCGGTGTTTATTATTTTGCGCGTCTCAATGTGTTGCCAGAATCAAACGCGACTTGACGAGTAAGTGCCGGCGTAAAGCAGTGTTATTCTTGATATTCGCAAATTTTATTGATATTCTTTGGGTGTTCGGATTTCTCACGACCAGGTGAGTAATTGTTACGTTGTAGCGCCTATTTTTTTTTTTTGAGGTGGTTTTTCGTGTTTTGGAAAATATCGATTTTTGAAAAGCGTTACCGGAAGTCGGTTTTGGGCGGTCCAATTTTTATGGCGCTTTGCTTATAAAGTGTGACACGTACAGCCACGATGGTAAAAAATTGACATGGGTACCACCAGTAACTTAGACAACTCTGAAATTTTGGAAATGAAAAAAGAATTGAGTCATTAAGAAATGGAAATGAAATGAAAAATATAACGAAAAGAATTGACAATGTCAGAAACTTCAAGAATCGATTTTGCGTTTCACAGCTTCAAATTTCATGTTCTGCAGATTTTGACCTTTAAGGAATTTGAGAAATTTGAGATTTGTGCCTTCAGAAATTTCAGAAATCGAAGAACTATTAAAATTCCAAGGTTTAAAAATGCCATAAATTTTCGAAATTCTATAAAATATAGAGCTGTCAAAATTGCGAAAATTCAGAGATTTTCAAAATTTCTGAATTTCACAGATTTACGGCAAAAATCATAATTCAAAAAAAGTTCAAAAATGAAAAAATATTGTTCAAATTTCCGCAATTATCAAAATCTGCTGCAATGAAGAAAGTTTCAGCTCTGCAACATAGCTCTCTACTTATAATTTGTCCCCCCCCCCCTCCCCCATATACTCGAAAATGAAGAGAATTAAGATTGAAAGTCAATCCAAGAAAGATCAATATTAAATTAGGAAAATCCAAATTCTGAAAGAAAGTAATTGTCGATGTTTCTTCACAGAAATCTGTGACATTTTCAAGATTTATCACGAATGAATATTCAGCGATGAATAAAAAATGAATGTATATGCTCAAATTGAATAACTAACAGGTCAAACCTCAAGAGCCTAATGAACTGGCTCCATGAATTTAAAAAAGAAAGTGGCCAGTCCGAATCTGTAGAAAATAACCTAAATTTCGAAAATCTTATTCACAATAAACAACGCAAATAATCACGAAAAAGAAGAAGTCTGAAGATAAACAAGAGAGATACTTCTCTATACGGTGATAACCTCGTGAAAAGTGCGCATTCATGCCATTTTTTAAATTAATTTTTACCATATTCAAAAATATACTGACGAAACGATCTAAAGCAAAAAAATCTAGAGTTCCTTAGAATGAAAGATTTTTCTTACGTATTTCCAGTGTCTTAAATTTCCGATAGGGAAAACGCGATTATCCATTAAATTTCCATATTTTGAGGTAGTCCTAACATTTTTTATTATCTGATCATATTTGTATTCTTGTGTGTGTGTGCTTTTTTCTTTTTTCCACCGTCCTTCTCTGTTGTACTGCCGACAGTAGGAGCTCTTCAGCATTTCTTCGAGAGGGGCACTGCACACCCACCCATGTGTCTGGGGCCGACTTCCGCCATTGAGGCCATTTCTAAACACAGGGTAAACCTCCAGAAACCCTGGTGCTACGCTGGCGGACGGCTACGATGGAATTCACCCCTCCACCCCCCGCTCTACGTCGGCTTAAGCTCTCGCCTGGTCTTGCGGTTTCATTTTATGGCTACCGCCGATACCACACAAAATTTTCCTGGTATCGGTCGGAATCCAGGAGAAAATATTCCATCGGACGCCAAGTTAGGATCCTTAGACAGGTACACACTACTCCAAAGCGCCGAAACTGTGTGTGCGATGAGTGATGGTGTGTGTATGCAAATTGTTCCTTACCGCTATCTGCCTCTTTTGTATCTCATTTCGTACGATGAAGAAATCACAAATGAGATAAACGGAAATTGTATGTTGATTTTGAAAATCACATCTCGAGAAAATGATTTTGGATAATTCCTCAGCGCTGCCTTCACAGGTGTTAAAAGAAATATCTACAAAATTCCATAATTATATATATAGCTATACTTTTTTTTAGATATGCCCAAGAGGGCACAATGCAAATTTAGCTATTTTGAATCCTTTGGACTTTTTTAAGTCTCTTTTCATGGAGCGAATGCTGATCAACAAAAATGATCATAAATTGTCCCAAAATGGATTTCCCGACGATGAAAAAAAAATTATTACTTGCCATGTTTGGTTCGGTTATGTATATTCATATTTTACAGTTTCTACTTGACTTGAATAGTGTATTTAAAAAAATTTGATGTTGTGGCTGCATTTTCAGTCACCCTCAATCTGGAAAGAACATTTTCAAGTTAGGCAGTCCATACTCATTACTTCTCCGAATTATACAAAAATTGGAAAAAATTTTAAACTCAATAATTCTTATGATTTTCCAATCACCACTGAATTATTAATCATTTGTGAGCTGTTAATGATTGTGGGAAAAATATGAATGAAAATTTAAATCGTGTATAATTAAATAATTTGCCGCATTCATGCCATGTTGAACGGGGCTAGGCAAAACCATTGTGATGAGTGACTCATGCAAACAAAAAGTGGAATTTGCAGGAAAAAATTATGTACGCTTGGATGCGACTGATATCCGTGTTGCGACCTCCGAATATTATTCGTCCGTTGTGGCTTTTCAAATAAAAAAAAAGCATTGCGCAAAACGAGATACAGCACGCGCTGCAATCCATTACGAAATCCTCATATTTTCCATTTCAACATAAATCGAGAATGACAAAAATGCCACTCATCCAATACCTGAGCGAATAGCATTGTGAGAAGTGATGAATGAAACGTGGTAAAATCCGTGAGAACTGACACGTCCAGGATTAACGATTGTGGTATCCATGTAAATCGCTTCATAAAAAACAACAGCAAGACGTCATAGCGCGTGTGCTATTTTGATGCTGGATTAAGTATGTTGGGATTGAAGAATAACGAGTGATGCTGATGATAAAATTGTTTGTGTGTAATTAAATAGAGAGTAATTAGCGATTAATGAATGTGATACATGGCGGAAAATGTGGGGAATAAGATAGGGCATGATGCGATTTTTTTAAAATTCAATTCTTACAAATTTTTGACAGTAATTTTTTTGTACCAATGGGCTAAATGAGCGTCACCCAGTGGAACTACACAAAACAAATTCCGACTTATGATCTTCCCCGATTTTTTTGGCGAAGAATTTTTCGAACTGGAAATCTCGTGATGAAAGGTCTGCGGACATACTGTCACACACACACACACATACACGCACCCGCTCGTGTCTTTGGTATATCCTGTCAGAAGGGTAGAAACGTCTTGAAACAGGGGGATTTAATGGAAATCTACTTTTTAATCGTTCTCGTTGAAACAGCAGCTTCCTCTATTGGTGCCTTCAAAAATGGATAGAAGCATTGAAATCTCTGAGCTTCTTGAAAACTTTGAAGAAAATAAAAATTTTCAAGTTTTCTGAAGTGTTCCAATTTTAGTTCCAGTAAAACGTTTTAAAATTTGGAAAGTTTGGAGAATTTGGAAAATTTAGAAAATTGATAAAATTTAGAAAATTTGGAAAATTTGGAAAATTTTAAAAATTTAGAAAATTTGGAATATTTAGAAATTTTTTTTTGAAAAATTGAAAAATTTGAAAATTTTTTGGAAAGAAATTTGTAAAATCAATGAAGACGACAATTTCTCGCTCCTTTCAAGGGCTAAATAATGTTTTAATGTAACTTTTTTATATTGACTGAAATTCTTGGAATTGAAAACCGGGCCTCAATCACGTAGATTAGGTACGCCCGTATTGAGAAATAACGAATGCACATATTACTGATAAAATTGTAGAATGCAAATAAAAAATGATTCATCACGCATCGATTAATCTAATAAATAATTACAAAAATCACCGTCCTATGGCAAGGCAGTAGAAATATATCTTAAGGACTCGTAAGTTCAGGAAATTAAAGTTGAAGAGCTTGAAAGATTCTAGAATTTTGAAAAAATTTGAAATTCAATAATGAATTTCATTTTTTCGTAATTTTTCAATGTTCTAATTTTCACCTTTTCAAAATTCTATAGTATTTGACAATTTTTGAAAATTTTAGGATTTCCGAAATGGTTCAAATTTCCCTTTAATTTTCTGAATCCCAAAATTAATTTAAAATTTTAAATTTATAAATTGTTGAAATCGTTGAAATGTTTGGATATTTGGATTTTTGACATTTGATTGTGATGTCAAAAACTCTCAATTTGTAAATTTTTTTTCAAATATTTTTGAACTGTTTCAAAATCTTTCAAGTGACCATTGGTATTTTCATGGATTGATGTCGAACATAGACCAAATACATGAGGAACTGATTACTAATTAACAGATGTGTGTGTGTATGAATGTGTTAACGCGTATGATTGGTTGATAATCGAGTCTATATGAGTGAAGTGATTATAGAGTCAGAATCTTCAATGTCTCGGCGTGCAACAGAACATAAAGAAATGCGAAAACTCAGCTTGAATACTAAACTAGATGGGAATTAATTAGGTAAATCCAGACGTTCTTCCCCGGTGTATGCAGGACTGAGTCATATGTTAAATCTTTATCTTCGGTGATTTTTGTCGTTGCAATTGCGCTAAAAACATTAGCCCAATCGATTACGCTCGTGGTTCCTAAGAAACTAATAAGTTTCTATTACAGACACAGAATAAACTTCCCAAATTGCGACTTCCGTCAAAATTTTTTTTTTTTAAATATTTCGGAATAATGCATTTTATTCTCATTGAGTATCTTAATAATTCATAAGTCATACAAAACGCTTGTTTTGCAAAAAAAATACAACATTACTATAAAAATTCAATATGAAAAATTCTACGAACCCCAAAACTGCAGACAATTTGAAAAAAATGTAGACATTTGGACAAAATTTTCCATAATTTTTCTATATTTTTAGAGCGTGTGAGTCACACTGGCGTATTCACTCAGATCGACAATTGGTCAAACGACCATACCTCCTTAGTTATGCAAATTATGAAAAAAGTCATTAAACATAAAATGTGCATCTTCGCATGCGGAACAGCTTTTGTAAAAAACAATTCCTGCGCTAGCGCTAACCGTTCCTGGAATGGAGGTCTATGAACAAGTGAAACTATTTATAACTATGGAGAAATTCTGCAGAATCAACCGCAAAAATTTTTGACGGTTGTCTTCGAAACTAATACTATCACCGAATGTGTAATAACTTAATATGGACTGCGAAAACTATAACCACGAGAATTATGCCAGCTCCTTCAGCTTTCGACAATGATCTTCAAACGAGATAAATCTTTCAATGCTCGCAGTAAAGAGTTTGCGATTGCGCGTTCGGAGAATTAGTAAAAATATAAAAACTCATTCAAAATTTCTTCCATTGCCCAAATTTGTTAATGAAACATAAGAAGTAAATGTGAATGGAAGAAGAAATAACGAGAGAGAAATTTCGTCCTTTTATGAAGAACTCAAGTGCGATTAAATGCTGTGAAAACGTTGAAACTCGATTTAAAAAACTCAATAAACTCCAGCCCATTTTTGAGACGTAACGTTTGAACGTAAACAGCGTATGAGTATTGAAACAACATAGACGCCTAATTTTCTATTGTTAGCACATCTTTAAATTTTTCACATATTCTTCTTGAGGAAGCGCAAATAACCTTCAACTTATTTACGTCACTTCTAAATGCAATCAATGTCAGTGAAACAGGAAGAAAATTCAAAGAAATTCCAATGTAATTTTCTGGTTTTCCTCCTTTTCTCCGTATTCAATGATGTCATAATAGGAAATTGAAAACTTTATTAATTATTCATTTGAACAGGTGTGATAGAACTCCCCTCGACTCCGCAGTGTGTATCACTTTTATATAGTTCCAAGCTTGGTAATTTCTTGGAAAAAACTTTTGAAATTTTTGGTATTTTTGAAATTTCTCAATTTTTTGAAACTTTTGGAATTTCTGATATTTTTCAATATTTTGAAAATTTTTACACCCCGATCGTTTTTTGTACGTTGGTAACCATTGATCTTTCATTTAGGGATTTATATTGTAAAATATTGTCAAAATTCGAAAAGTATCTCGATATTTAAAACTTCGAAATTCTCTATTTTTTTTTTTTTTTTTGACACTTTGGATCAAACCAAAAACAAGAAAAATCTGAAGACAATTATACTGCTACCTCAAACTATATAGTAGCAATGTAGCATTCCATTTTCGCTCTAAATCGCGTGACGAGATATTTTTCTTTGAAAGTGAATCCAATGGGAAGTTCCTAAGCTTAATTTAATGCAAACATCCTACAACCCTGATTCCGATATGTTGTGTTCTTCTGCATTGGCACTAGTTCTAATTAAAATAAAATTTATGCACAAAAATTGTAAAATACATAGCCCTGCGCAGCGCTTACCATGCGGACATTACCGTGCGGCTACAAGAATAAGCTAACTAACGACTACGAAATGTTTGCAATTTTCATAACTTCTGGAAGTTTCCACTCTCTTAGGATTTTTGAAATTCGTGAAATGCGAATAATTTTGGTTATCAATGTAAAAATTGTTTTCTTAACTTTTGACAGGTTGCGCTATGAATAAAGTGCTCCACCTAGCTCTCCATTTTTCGAGCCCCATAATCGTCGATAAAAATTGCTAAAAATGGACACGCTCTCTCTGCTATGTTGAGAAATTATTTACTTTTCCTGCCCATCACCACCAAATTTTCGTTAAGGCCTATCGGGGAAAATTCCGTGTTCAACGTTCGGAACTGCACTACAAATTATGATCGTTATACGTTACAAATAGTATTTTCAAAAAATCGAAATTTGAAAAGTTCGTTCTTCTGTCATTGGAACAAGATTATTCAAATGAATGATAGATTTTGCCAAATTTTCAAAGATGCGGCAGTACCATTAAAGATTGTGTAAAAGCTCCGTTGCCTGTTAAAAACGCAAGATTATTGGATCGAACATATGTTTTACCATCCTTCGACCCATTATTGTGTAATACATCTAAAGGGGCAACGATAACCCTCTGATCATATTCTTCCTTACACTTACATGCAAACTCTGCACAACAGTGTTCCCTTGGCTTGGAATCGACTAATACACAGTCTGGACTAGCACTATATATTTACACGAACTGCCCTAATTCCAATATTCTTCGAAGTCGAATTTCACGTTGCGAGGTTTGCGTGTTCCTATAATTCTTCAGTCTACTCCGATATTTCGTGTTATTGCGATTCATGGCGAGGGATTATTAAGTGTGAAGGGATAACAAGGGGCTGAGTGCCTTAATCCCAGCTGCTTGGATTTGATCTGCGTCATTCTGGAACTATGCATGACGAGAAAAGTTCGATAAAAATTATACTTCCGTGCGGGAAGCTGCAAGGCGAGTAATTATTTTTCCGGAATTTAATTTTTGGGAGAATTAATTTTTCATGTTTGTGACAGTAAAAATTACTCGTTGAATAATGTAAATGTTAACGTGTACCGAAGTTGATTCCAACAAAATGATAAGTGTGGTTGAAATGTAAGGTTAGATTAAACTGCAGAGGTAAGGTAAATTTTACCCTTCCACGAGCGATGAGGAACTTGCATAACTATTTTTTTTGTTTTTCCTTCCACAAGTGTTCCCAAAAAAAATATTCATTTTTATACAGAAATATTCAAAAAATGTTATATTCATGAATCATACCACTGGAAACCTTCCAATTTTAAAATAGCCGGGAATCCCTTATGCCTGAGGAAACGTTCGGGGCAAGTTTTCAATTCATTAACACCATCTGTAGTCTGCGGCTAAAAGTCTAGTTTTTCGTCAAATTAGCCACGGTTAATCAGCGGTTAATGTTGAAGTTAGGTCTTGTGATTAGCTGGAGTTAAATCTTAGACCAATCAGAAACCCTAACCCGTGATACATGGCGCTAGTTAACCAAGCACTGGCCCTAGGATTTCTATAGCAAGAATCAGAAGACTTCTAACCTTATCCGCAAATGAACCGCAGTTAACTTAAGAAAAAACTCACCCCTAGCCTATTTTGGTCTGATGAAAAAATTCGGTGACCAAATGATTTCAAAATTCTAGAAAAAAATTATACCGATATTGTGTTGTAGATGGCCTTCCATGACTTCCCAGTGTATCGGTAAGGTACAAGTTGATTAACCATAGACGGGGTTTTCATTTAAACTGAAGTGAACAGTATATTACCGACGGCCATGGTCATGTGGTGAAAGCACTGTCCTTTGACACACGAGGTCCAAGGATCTATTCCCACTCGGGGATCTCTGCTCTCGGTATAGTAAAGGGGAATTGTCCAGGTTCCAACTCATACGCAGTCATTATCCAACGGAGCTTCGTAAAAGGAAAGGTTGTACAAATTGAGAACTGCCATGATTTTCCTTCAATTACTGTATAAACCACAGAATATGATCCCCAATGTACATTGTGCTCGTTGCTTTAAACCATGTGAATGCTGTACAGTTTGGGAAAACGTCGGTTTCCATAGGCAGCGCCGTAATAGATGTCTCGGTATATCTTGCATTGGATCGTATTACAACGTATTACTCTATGGTTGGTAAACATACCATGAGGGAGATACATTAAGTGTATCATCTGCGTAGAAGCATGATGTTCGGAGATTGGTATTATCCTGTCCCTGTTCCGAACTTGGAAAAGTAAAAGTCACTACGGAAAAATGTTGTTTAGGCTGTCGTTCAGGGAATGTTTTGCTCACGCCTTTGCTGCTATCGGCTTCGCGTCGAGCGCCAACGTTCCAGAATTTCCAGATTTCCAAATTTCCAGAATGATAACCTGAAAATATACTATAATTCGAACTTTTTCTCCTTGACTGCAATCGCACAAAAAGAAAACAAACAAAGAGTGAAGCATTATACTCTTAGAAAATAGTATAGAAGTATAGATTTTCCGGAAATTCAGCCAACAACGGAAGTGCTCCATTTTGGGTTCTCTCAAAAGTGTTAGCCTCAGTGCACCACTCGTCAAAAGACAATTGGCCTCCAGCTTGGTCACTATTTGAAACGTTAACCTTTTAGTCACTGCCGCGGGGAAACGCCGCATGCATTCAGAGACTACAGTGATGCCAGATCGTTGGATCATTGCGCGCGAAGCTTTTGATTTTGACAGGTGTTTCCACAGACTATGTTGTTTTTTATACGAAATTTTATTACGAAGGCTACTGAAACATAAGTCTAGGAGAAACATCGGGTAAAGCTCGGTAAAAAGTGGTAACGATGTACGGCAGAACCCACTAAGACAGGTGGCCACCTCAAGACGCAGCATGTGTGCACGTTCCTCGATTCCTTCTTCAAATTACTACACCGAGGTCACTTCACTTTATTTGAGAAGAATACAATACTAGAGATTTCTAAAATGGCTAAAATACAATGTCATTTTTTCCCAGATTTGTAGCAATAATAGTTTATGAGAGTAAAAAAATGAATCCTTTGCGGCGTTTTTTCTCCGTTTTCTTTTCCGTAGAAAGTGTTCTGTATTTTTTGTGAAGTTTGTCCGTACACACAGTGTTACTATAGTAAAAAGGAGAAACCAAAGAAAATATCGATGTCTATCGCAATTATCGAAAAGCGTAAAACCGATACCGACGCGACACCATGCGGGGAAAAAGCAAATGAGCATGTGGAGCACGCGCGGTCGGTCTCGTAGAGAAAATACATTTTTTTTACGGGATAAGACGAGAATACTGTTATGTTAAGATGGTTTGAAAAGAAACATAATAGATGGCTTTCTACATGCTCAATTTTTTTTTCTGAGACCACTCGTTACCAAAATTCATGGGAATGATCGAAAATTTGGTCTTTTCTTTCAAGTCGAATTGAGCATTCCTAAATTCTTGAGCGTTTGTCATCAGCATCCCGAACCTCTTCAGGGAATTACGGATTCAGTAGTTTCACAATTTTATTGCTGTTTTTATTTAAACTTTACAAGAACATCTTTCGCGACATAACTTGCATGATCTCGCGCAAAAACTTTGCAATGGCTATGGAATTTTCTGGGTTTCTTCCGAATACGAGCTCCTTTACTATGTATTTATTTAGACTTTTATCGTGCTACCCTTTTTATTCTACTACACGGCCACTATAAAAATCTACAATTACTGAAACAATTTTTATATTTCATCTCACTTGTTCATTTAAAAAAAGCATAAAAAACTCTAATGAGGAGTCAACTTGGCTCATTTATTTAGCAAAAATGTCTGATTAATGCGGCTAAAAAACGGAAGATAGTGTGGGGAATAAGGAAAACCTTGTTCATACACAACTGGAATTTACCTCAGCAAAAACTGAAACAAAAAATTTTTATTAAATTCATTTTTCGCGATACCAGACATATGTATCACGAATTCATGAAATACGCAAATAGCGCTGGGAAACGTGACGGTATTTGATAAAAAGATCGATACTTATAATATATAATCATATACAGTAACAACTAAATGTTTCGTTGAAAAGTGGAACGAATATAGAAACCCATCAAGCCCGTAATGGCCTAATAATTTCTAAAATTCCGAAATTGTGAGTAACCTAATGAGCACAACTCATTCATATGGTGTTGATGGGCGGCCAGTTGGTCCCAGGGTGTCGGTGAGGAATCGCTGCCGAAAAATTCAACAATTACGTATGACCCAAGTCGGCCTCCCGCTTTGTTCCCTAGCGCGTGTGTACTTTCACTGCATCACAGATTGTTCATCATTCGTGACCAAGTCGCCGAGGGAGTAGGTGCGCGTAGTCCTCGCAATGTGATCTAGTGAGTGCTACGAAACGTTCGAGTGTAGTGTAGTTTTCAATCCAGTGAGTGCTGGGAATTAATGGTGATAGTACTTAGGTGAATGGTGAAGTGCCACAAATTATTATTAAATTAATTCATTATACCATACCGTTCTGCCCCCTTTCCGCCAGGTTCAGGTGTACTTTCGCATTTCGCCGAAGTATTGGGCGGATTAAGAAAAATATAATATTTTTACATATAATTTTTTATATGCGCTACTATCCAAACTTCGAAATATTTTTGAACACGATTGGACAATGATGTAATCCTATGAGATATTGGAGAATGATATCCTGCAAAAAACGCTTATCTTCCTCACAAATCTGCTCATTATTGTCGTATAAATTTAAAATACCGTCAAAAGTTGCTAAAAGCTCTTAGGACATTCTTAACTGAGTCTATTCGTATATGACTGGGAAATCTACATATAGATAGATATGACTGGATTATCTGGCAATCGAAGATAATCAGTGAAATTTTGATGAAACGGTGTTTTCAGTACTCATCACAATCTACAGCGTTCCCTGTAATCCATGACTTTTGATGATTTGTAATTTTTTGAAATCCATTCGTAATCAGACGAAATAATTTGTATAATTTTTTTTGTGAAGCAAAATATGAGCGACAAAAACACTTTTGTAGGAATATTCATATTTTTCTTAGATTCAGAGATATAGTTGAAAAATTCAATCTTACTTACTTATGGGTTTTCAATAAAAATGTGTAATTATCACATCTTAACACTACATATGTCAAAAATATTGTTCTTAAAGTTCCTCAAATTTTGATGATCCTTATTGAATACATCCCATCTTCATAAAAATGTGTGTCTACACGAAAATCATTGAACATATATTTGAAGTGTTGGTGTTCTTCCAAACACTTTAAATGAAAAATAAATAAGAACAATCCCGTTCTTACAGCTATTAAAACGTGATCAATGACGATTTAAACAGAAATCGTAAATGCCAAACAGTGAATGTATTGGAATCTAAAACCGTCAAAGTGGGCCCTTTTCATACGAATGTACACGTATGTAAATTTTGTACTATTCCCATTTTTTAGCTGAACCACCTTGAGGGCAGACAACTCGTACTTTCCTCGAGCCCGAGATATCTGAATGAGATCACTTATCTATTGGAAGTTCAACCTTATTTTTATGTTTAGAGAAATCAATAGAGAGTAATGTAACAGTATTTGGAAGCGAAGAATCGTGGTAAATCCTAGTATTGTGCATTGTTCATTCGACCTCCATGCGGTTGAAACTGAAATAAAACTGATTCGACTGAATTTTCGAACTGGAAAATTTTCTGTTGAGGCTCTCCATAAAAGTTATTTGTTTCAAGGAACTTCTTCTGAGGAACAGATATTGAGTATTGGTGATAGCGGCTTTAATCGATTCCTCTCTTGCAATATTGAAGAATGACACCCACACTCAAATCCGCCCACCCACACACTCACCTACTCACTCACCCACGTGCAAGGAGACGAATCAACGAGGACGGGCTTTACTGGAAGCCATGTCGGCCCTAGATGTTGTCCTATTGAACGATGGAATCAAACCGACATTTCGCAGAGGACAAGCGAGCTCATGTATAGATCTCACCTTCGTCAGCAGCAGCCTGATGAAAGGAAACTGTGCATGGGAAGTATCCGAGATCTACACTGCCAGTGATCATCAGGCAGTACTCTGGGAGGTGTCGGTTGATTGGAGATCCGCACCCACACCGGAAAGAACAAATGGAGTCGGCTGGAATGTGCGAAAATTTGACATTGCCACCTTCCTTATGGCACTGAAGACTGCCCGATTAGACAGTAAGAATGCCACAGGGAAAGCAGACGAAACCATGCGGAGAGTCACCGACGCCTGCGATGCCACTATGCCCAGGAAATTTAGTGGAAACCGACGGCCACCGGTGTATTGGTGGAGCGGTGAAATCGCGACCCTCCGCAGGGAATGTTTCGCAGCGAGGAGAGCTTGGCAACGCGCAAGGAAGAAGTCCAACCCCGAAAGTCTCGAAGTGGAGTTTAAAGCCGCTAAGCGTAAGCTTACTAAGGCCATAAAGCTTCGCAAACGAGACTGCTGGAACGAACTGTTGGAGGAAGTGGAGAAGGATCCTTGGGGCAGACCGTACAAGGTGGTTATGACGCGGCTCAAGAGCCAGCCGATGCCATCACCAACCTGTCCTAGGCTCCTGGAGAGAATTGTCTCAGTCTTATTCCCCCAGCAAATGAGTGTGACTGAAAAGCAGGTGGAGGGTGCTATTATCGACGGAATACCGCCGATTACAGCTGAGGAACTATTGCAGGCCTGTAGTAGAGTGGGCAACAACAAGGCCCCCGGTCTCGATGGTGTGCCAAATATAGCGTTGAAAGCCGCCATCAATGCAGCACCCGGCATGTTCCTCGAAATGTATAATACATGCATCCAGGAAGGTATTTTCCCCAGCAGATGGAAGCAACAGAGACTCGTGCTTATCGCCAAGGGGAAAAAGCCACCGGACGAGCCATCATCATATCGTCCACTCTGTATGCTGGATACGGCGGGCAAGATCCTGGAACGCATTATACATCAGAGAATTGAGGCAGTGGTGGAACCCCTATTGGCCGAAGCTCAATACGGTTTCAGACGACGACGATCCACGTTGGATGCTATAGACCTGGTGGTCAAAACAGCAAAAAAAGCAATCGATGGCAGGCGATGGAAAGGAGGCACGAAGCAGTATTGCTTGGTTGTTACCCTGGACATCAAAAATGCTTTCAACTCGGTACGGTGTAAACGTACGGTTTTCAACAAGTACCGGCATATTTGCAAAAGATGGTAGGTAATTACTTTACCGACAGAGTACTCAGATATGACACAGAGGTTGGTCCTAAAACATATAGGGTGACTGGGGGGGTACCTCAAGGCTCAGTGTTGGGTCCTCTTTTGTGGAATATCGTATATGACGACTTGCTCAAAATAGCATTACCGGCGGGGGCCAAACTAGTAGCTTTTGCGGATGACGTAGCGATAGTCATCGTGGGCAAACACCTTTCCACGCTCCAGCTCATTTTCGAGAATGTTTTTAACAAGATACGACAATGGATGGACTCGATTGGGTTACAACTTGCGGAGCATAAGACTGAGGCACTCCTCATTACGAGCCGGAAGAAAATAGAGACAATTACACTGCAAGTCGGTGAGCACGAAATAATTTCCCAGCCCTACATACGGTACCTGGGAATTATGATTGATGCCCGACTTAGTTTCAGACAGCAAGCTCAACATGCAAGCAGTAAGGCAGGAGCAGTGAAGACTGCTCTTGCAAGACTTATGCCAAATATTGGAGGGCCAAAACAGAGGAGAAGGCTCCTGCTATCATCAGTTGTCACGTCGGTATTAACATATGGTATTCCTATATGGAGTGATGCATTACGAAGCCAAGCATCTCGGCGGCAAATTGTTCCAGTCTACAGGCTGAGTGCCCTTAGAGTGGTCAGCGCATACCGCACAGTATCGAACGATGCTGTGTGTGTCATTGCTGGGATGCTACCTTTTGAAGTGCTAGCGGAAGAGCGTAGGCGACTCTACACACGCAAAACATCAACTGAGCTGAGCTCAGTGGAACTGAGGACAGAAGAACGAAACCACAGCATCCAGCGATGGCAGCTGCAGTGGGACGCCTCGAGCAAAGGCCGGTGGACTCACAGACTTATTCCGAAGCTAGATGTTTGGCTTGACCGATCACATGGACAAGTCAATTACTACCTAACCCAGATGCTCTCAGGACACGGGTGCTTTCGGGAATATCTTCACAAATTTAAGCATGAGGATTCTCCGGATTGCCCAAAGTGTCCGAGAATGAAGGAAAACGCGGAACATGTTCTCTTTACGTGTCCGCGTTTCGACGTCCAACGAGCTGTATGGGAAAATAGCGCAGGCAAACCCATCAACGGTGGAAATCTTGTGGAAGTTATGCTGTCATCAGAGGCGGCATGGAACGCGACAAGCGACTTCGCAATGGAGGTTTTGCAGGAGCTGCGCCGCGAGGAGCAGTTGCGGAAAAATCCAGAGTAACCGGAGGATCTTCTTACCGTCAACGAGCGGAAAGGATTCGCTACTGAGGAAGCCAAGGCTATCGTCCCCTACACAACGAAGTATTGCTCAGCAGATGTTCCGTCGTGTTCTGGGGACCAACCGAACTGTATTGTACGTGACAAGGGGTATTGTCCTTTGCACGTTATGTTTTATTTGTTAATTCTGTAAGTTTGTTTAATAAAGGAAAAAGTAAGAAAAAGAGGAAGGAAAGAGAAAGAAGGAAGTGTGAGGAAGGAGGTTGACTTCCTTCTTTCTCTTTTTCTTTCTATAAAAAAAAAAAAAAAAAAAAAAAAAAAAAAAAAAAAAAAAAAAAACCTACTCACTCACCCACCCACTCACTCACACCCACCCACTCACTCACTCACTCACACCCACCCACCCACTCACTCACACCCACCCACTCACTCACACCCACCCACTCACTCACACCCACCCACTCACTCACATCCACCCACCCACTCACACCCACCCACCCACTCACACCCACCTACTCACTCACTCACTCCCACCTACTCACTCACTCACTCCCACCCACCCACCCACTCACACACACACACACACATACACAATTCAACGAAAGTTCCCATTCGACCCAATTAATATATAAATCAACTCGTATTGAAGGTATTTTTGCTTTTAACCTGAGAATTTTCTATAAGCAACCTTCCCTTAAGGTTGAGTATTTTAGAGTATACTATGAAATAAAATAGAATCCCGTATAAAATATACTGGAATGTAGTTCATTTTTGGTTCACGGCGCACAGCGGTGGTTCAATATTTGATGGATCGTATTATATATTTAGTTCAGTTTCAACATATCAATGACGTCGTTGAACTATCGATCTTCTAAAGTTCAAAGTCACGAAAGATTTAGGTGAAATCAATCTATTCAATCAATTTCACTTTCACGAATGCTGTGTCTTAAACATGATATAGAAATCAGCACGAATTGCCTCGTTATCACCTACGTAGTGATCGATTAGAAGATCCCAAGACGATATCAGCATATATACCTGACCCCGCAACTCTTCAAGTCAGTCAGTACATTCTGTTAGGCAGTTATCCCATCAGGACTTTTTACTGTGCAGCACCCATGCCAAACCACATACCTAGCGTTCATTACGTCAAGGACGACAGCATTGATCAAGGAAAAGGATATCAATTGAGTCAAGAAGTTACAGTGTATGTTGAGAAAAAAACAATGTTAAATCATTGTAGTGAATCGTTACCATTTTGCAACTTTTCGAGCCATTTGGACCGGATGCGAGCAATTGCTTCCCACATTTGTCGAATCCAATTCAAGTGAAAAATTTCATATGGGGCATTCTCTCAAGTCACATATATATTCCCATAATGGTCTTTGAAAATTCAGAACAATAAATCAGGCTGGTCCCATACTCGCTAAAATTTGATGATCTTTTAAGCATTTTCGTGCAACGAGATGGTTTTGACAAAATGACATTTTGATTTTTTTTCGTTCGCCTTTTCTTCTCCGCTTTCCGATAAAATTATTTTGCGAAAAAAGTATTTAATCCAAAATTGCAGATTTAAAAAGAAAGTCAAATGGTGACTATATTCAGATATTTTTATTTTGAGTACGTTGAAATTTTTAGAGACTGATTTTTTTTTTTTAATATTGCGCGTTTTTTTTTAACAACCATCTATGCGCCGATTCATTCTACAAATCTGAAAATAATAATGAAAAAAAAAAAATTTAGTATAGAAACGGGCTCGAATTTTTTATAATTTTTTTAAGGTCATAAAGAGCATGGGTGTGGAACCAATTATCACTCACAGAGAATTTCCCATATACATTCATAACCTTGGATAGGTTGCCATCGCTCGCCCAACTTCAGTCGCGTCTGTAGCACATCGCCGAACATGCATTTTTCACATACTTTTGGAGAAATGAAAATCTGTATTCACCTCTGATTTTACGCTAAACATTATTGCGAATATCTACCGATAACACCGTGAAATTTCATAACTGTAAAGTACCGAAATATTGCAAATTTAGCTGCTTCCATTCCACCGAAGCCATTGAGATTCTGAGCTTAAACCGTGAGGTACGAACGAAAAAATTCCCGATTTTAAACAAAAAGATTAGAACGCTGAAGCACTGTCCCCAGAATCTACCTGCGGTGACACTTCAATTATGTAAGTTACCAGAAAAAAAATCGTGAATTTTTAGGTGAGGGATATTTTCTTTTTGTACATTTTTGAGAAACTTGAAAAAACCTTTGAAAATTACATAAAAAATTACCGAATTCCGACATTATAAACAAATCAACAAATTTGCATAAAAAACAAAAAATTATACAAAAAGAAAAATGTTCAGACAAGGAGAAATCCTGAAAATCTTACAGATTCCAAAAATTTAGAACATTTTAGAGTACTTAGAGAAGACTAGAATTCTCTGATAATGACAGACGTTAGAAATTCGTTATTCATAAATGTCACAAAATTTCCGTAATTTTAAAAACTGCAATAGCTTTAAAAGTTGCAAATATAAAAAAATTTGAATGCATCAAAAATTTTCCATGAAATGCGATATTAGTTCTCTAGGCTTCTAAAAATTAAAAAATAAACGGGATGTGGGTATGACCCTCTACGGGTCGAACCAATAACTTCCCCATCGTTCCACCGTATATGTTATATCAGCAATTTCCGTCCATGTCTCAAATTATGGACTTTATAAATTTTCAAAATTTCTAAATATTAAAAAAAATTATAATTCGTAATATGAAGTAGTTAGATAAACAATACAATTTGTTAATAACAATCAACTATGGGTGTTGGCACAAAAGTCATGGAACATTAAATGTGTATTTTTACGTGTGGAATGACTTGCATTACACCTTTTGTTTCGTATCTCGAACCGTTCTTGCGATAGAGCGTTCTAAACGATTGAATTTGTTATTAACTATTAACTTTCGGTGTTAGCAAAAAAAGTTATACATCATGAAATATGTATTTTTTTGTGTGGAACAGCTTTCATTGACTAATTTGTTTCGCATCTTTAATCGTTCTCATGATGCAGCGAAAGAAACAACCCTTTTTGTTAATAACAATTAACTATAACTGTTAGAAAAAAAGTCAATAAACATCAAATGTGTGTTTTTATGTGTGGAACGACTTTCAGTAGACACTTTTTTTCGTATCTCGAACCGTTCTTGCGATAGAGCGATATAAACAATTGAATTCGTTAATAACAATTAACTATCGGTGTTAGCAAAAAAAGTTATACGACATAAAATATGTATTTTTGTGTTTGGAACCATTTTTATTGACTAATTTGTTTCGTATCTTCCACCGTTCTCACGCCGCTGCGATATAAACAATCTTTTTTATTACTAACAATTAACTACGGGTGTTATCAAAAAAAGTCATAAAAGGTCAAATGTGTATTTCGTGGCGGGAAACAACTTTCATTTAACACTTTTTTTCGTATCTCAAACCGTTCTTGCTATAGAGCGATATAAACTATTGAATTTGTTAATAACAATAGAACGAATAATTTTTCGCGTAAATCGTTCCTTTCAGACCTGGAGAACAGTAAGTCGCGTCGATCAAAAAAAAAAAAACGTGAATCGCTACGGTGGTTCCGCCTAAAACGTTAAACAAAATTTTTGTCTACACACATACACACACACACACATATACAGACACTTCTCTGAAATCACTTCAGGATGATGCAAGACGTCGAGACACGTGAAAATTTCATTTTCGGGGTCATTACAAGAACTTCCCTAGATCGGGAAGTTAAAAAATGAGTACTATTCATAGCAAGTTAAATGGCCCAGTGTTACAAACAGCATCCGAAAATGTGTGGGGGAACATTTTAGTAGTTTTAAGAGACGAGATACCTGGCAAGAATGCGATTATCTTCAAATCATGAAGTTAATAACTCAATGTTTTACCAAGTATCCAGTACATCCTCAATAATTCAGGGAATATTGGAGTAAACGGAAGTTTCCTACTTCCCATTACTTATTGTGTTATCAAAATTTATTGCTATTCGGGCGGAGGGAAATCCAGGAATTCTTCGGAAATTAAGTTTATCGATTTCTGTGGGTACTTTGGAGACTGCATTAGGCGAAGTTGGAAATTTCTATGGAGTAATGAGGATTGGAAGCTATTAGCATTGAAGTGAAATAAGTCGGTTTCACTGTAACTTCATGTTTCATTCGATATCTGGGAATTGAGGAGATAATTCGTGAAGTGGGAAACTAGGATAAGTACAAAACTGGAAATTTTCGATGGAAACGCGAAAACTTGGTCGAGTTCTATGCAACTTTCGATGTAAGCAAAAAATTGATTGAGCCTAGATCTATGATAGAAATGGAACTTTGAGCGAGTATCGTGATATCATTGTTAATATGATCTATTGAACTGGGTTGAATTAGCCTCACCTATATCACATAAATATGTTTGAAGTTATCTCTACGAATATTTGATTCTTATTTCAAATTCTTTGAGTTTTTTTCCTCTTTTTCAGTTTCATACATTCTTCGGAAAATATAAATTATTGATTTTCTTAAAATTACATAAATTTTTTTAAACTATTACCCCGTGTTACCGTTCCTAAGTCTTTCATTTTCTCAGAAGTTAAGAGAATGTTCAATTTTTTAGGGGAATTTTTGAAACATTCAGTTGGTGGACATACACACACACCCATTCACTTCCACGTGTACACACACATTCGCTTTTACATCCAGACACACCTACACACACACATTCAGTTGCGCATATACACACGGACACACATATCTGAAAAGAACTCCTTATGGGACACTTCATTCTCAGCGAGATTACAATCACCTATGGGGAAGTTGAGAAAGATCGTCTTCGAGAAATTTGAAATTCCAAAATATTTTATTTCTCCCAGTCTTCCCGAAAATTGTTTCAAATTACGGTTTTTTTAATGGCGTATATTATGCATCATTTGACCCTGTACTCGTAATTGCCTATTTTTCAAGTATTAAACGAATATCGTTGAATAATCAATTTACGCGCCTTATTTCGGGCATATTTAATGGGATTGACACGTGGAATTTTTATATTTGTACGTTAATACGTCAAAGGGTTCATCGACTGGCTTACTCATCGGCAGGCACAATTGCCTAACTAGATATTTCCCAGTTTTCACTTAAACTAATTCATAATTCCACAATTTTATTTCACCAGTGCAGTTTAAATGTCCAATTCATTGAGTGTGTCGTCACAACAAATTGTCAGATAATTATAAACACTTTCGTAATGGAGTATTTAAAAAATGACGGTTTATCAGGTTTTACCAATTGATATCTCAAGTGAATATCGCCTCCGGGCAATTTAATCGAGGTAATTTTCAAGAATACCATTTTTTTGAGCCACTGTCATGGGAGTTTCAGCTGTTCCAAAGGTCTAGAATGAGCACGCGATTACAATATTTTAACGGTTTACGTTTTTTGAGATAATCGTTGAGGCGCTATCTATTGAGCGAGGGCCTTTCCCAATATAACAAAAAATAAAAATGTTATGTTCAAGTTCGGTAATTTAAACGAAATTTTTTTTCGTTAATTGACATTAATGATCTTGATTTTAGGCCACCTTAGAAATATCATGGGAATTGACGAAACTTTATCGCGATCAAAAACGAGTTAGAAATATTGTATTACGATACACGTGGATGAAAGTAGTTCCAAATAGTCGTTGAGAAATTTTTTGTCACGCCTATTGGATATTTTGTGATGCTGAGATAAGACATTATATGTTTTACATATGTTTTTTCAATTTTTGCAAAATCTAATATTCATCAAACTTGAATATTTTTTCAGTGAAGCGGCGACTTTTCAGGTTCCACTTGCCCTTGCTCCTAAACTATGCCAGATAGGCAAACCAGTTATAAAACTTAATTTGTACACTTTTACAAAAGGAACATCTTTTGTTGCAAACATTTTTCTATATCTCTAACCGTTTCCACAAGATCGCGGTTTGAACAGTCAAGTTGATACGAATAAATATTTATATGTGAAAAAAATATATAATATTTGACATATGTAATTTTTGGGATACACCATTATATATTTTTTTTAATTTCCATTTTCGAGGAATCTATAACATACACATATTGGAGACTTATTGGTTCGAAACATCGAGGGACACACCCACATTATTTTCTTGAATTCCATTGGGCTCAATCTCCATTCAAAGTATACGATAATGATTAACAATTTTCATGGTAAAGTGGCCTTATTGAGGAAGCAACAAAAAATCCTTAATGGGAAAATTGGCTTTTCCTGGAAATAGTCTAGTATCTCGCCAGCAACTGGCTCATCCACTATGGAAAATGGAGAGTTATGGATTCAAAGAAATCGCGACAGAAAATAATGGATCTCACTCGAGTCATCTCACGTGGATCTCGTCCACGCACACATTCCACTTATATTAATACCCGTCAATCTAGCAATTATCGCAGAAAATTTATACCTCATCGCTTATTCAGATAGGAAGTCTGATACGGCAAGTGCAATGCTCTAGCAATTTTCTTAGAAAATTTTTCATTAATACATCTGACATTTAGAATGGGAAATTCCAATTTTCTCATTTCGATAATGAGTAGCTTTGAGATGAATGGGAACACGTGTTCCGCTTGTAAATGTATTCTGGTAAAAAAATGTAACTTGGTAGGATAACTCCCAAAAAGTATTCCCAAAAATTTGGAACTCTTAAATTTCGGTTCTGACTATTTCAACCTGCCTGGAATCGCTGGATGGCATTTGTCAAAAATTTTTATATTATCGAAAATGAAGGTGAAATATTTAAGCGAAGGGCTCTCAATGCCTCAAGTTACCCGTTCAGGTAGTTTAGGGAGAGATAAAAATCATTTATACCGCACAGTTTAGATGCTGGGAATTATATTCGACTCGATCAGTATTCCCACGTGTACCGTTGTGTTCGGAATTACATCATCTGTAGAAAGATTCTGCGGCACCAGCCGACAGCATTTTTGGCAGATGTCTTAAGGACTAGGTTCGAGGTTCGAGCTCGCCCACCGGAGAATGGTTCACATGATGCAATAGTTTGACGCAGGGCCGGCGAGAACCTAACCCGCGGTAGGAGTGGGGGAGGGGGGAGGGGCGTCATAGGCCCCCCCATGGTTGCACAGGGCTTTCTGGAGGTTTACCCTGTGTTTAAAAATACGATCGCAGTATTCTCCCCTCAAGTGTTTATCATTATCCACAATTAATTTTTTTCACATTTCCTCATAATATATACAATCTAAGTCTCAGAGAAAAATCAAAGATTAGGCGATTAACTGAATGAATATTTTCTCACAATGTGTAACCTCAGAAACTTCTCCATTTTTTTTCATCTATCATAATCTGCAAATATAGACGTTTCTTGGTAGTAGATCACCTCTTAAAAAATGCAAAGTCTCGTAAAATTTCCCGTAAAATGACGAATTTCCGATGAAAGAAGTGTAAATAGGAAAATTACTGAATTGAATGACCAGAAAATTATTCAATTTTCTTGGAGGCTGAAACTTCACACATTTATTTTCTCATAAACTTCATATGTTGAATACCTGTCCCTCACTTTATGGCTAATAAAACAGAGCTATTGGAATTGATGGTGAGACTTATAGACATGTCGATAACACTCGCACAATTACTCTAGTAGGATAGATAAAAAGTTGGAGTATCGGGAAATGACCACAAAAACCAGGTGGAGTAAGCAGTATTGGCAATACCAGTCGCAGTACATTGCGTCGCTTTCGTTAATCTCTTCGGAGATTGATTTTCGAATGAATTTAGCACATGACATTCATCGTGAATCATTGACTCGCGTTTGAAAGCTATTCGTCATCAAGAATGAACTAATTTAATGGCAGTGCATATAGGAACAACCCATGGGATTATTTTTTTCAACATTGTTTTATCTAACATTATCAATTTTTTTCATATCTACATTTCTTGTTTTTTCGGCTTTTCAAGATTACCCAGTTTCAAAAATTTGGCAAACTCATTTTCACAAATCGACTCCATACATAAATATTTCACCATAGAAATGAATATGTGAAACTTTAATGAAATCGGCAATTTCGAAAACTTCTAATTTTTTTTTTTTTGTTATCGACGCATCGACTGTTTGTTGTTATCGACGCATCAACAACAATGGTTCTTAGCGCCGGCTCTGGACTTATTATAGTCGTTAGACGCTTACGACTTATTTTCGAATTTGAAGAGAAAAATATTCAACACTTTCGTAGTTATTGATTTTTTTTTGCACATTTTACCATTGTTGAATGTCTATCGTTTCTGAACCTTTCCAAAATTTCACCAATCATGAAATTTGCAATTAACAAAAAAAAAAATGCAAAAATTTTGGAAATTTCAAAGCCTTTACCGTTACCAACATATGAGGAATTCCTTAGGAATTTCCTAGCATTTTCACAGGGTGAATGCAAAAAATCCATATTTAAGTCTTCCCCCCCCCCTGTGTAATAAACCACTCATGAAACATCATTATCAAGGACCCGAACCATATCTCACTGTGAATAGCATATATTATATCATCGATTGCCCTTAACTTTAAAATCATTTTACAGAATCCCCTAGAAGAAATCGTGATGGCGGACGATGGGAATCACACGGGAGAATTCCTCTTTGACAGAATATCACCCGAAGTCAACGAAACCATTTGTGATAATGGCGCAACTGCAGTTCTCACAGCAAAAGCCGTTACCATGGTGGTTTTATGCAGTGTCAGCATATGTGTAGGACTTATACCAATTCAGATCAGCAGGTGTCTGAAATGGTCATCACAAGATGCCATCACAAATCCAAAGTAATCATCCTTAACAGTATTTTAACGTTATCAATTTGTCGAAAGGGGTAATTATTGAGTTGCCACCGGATTTGAACAAGAACAGTACAAAAAGGTGCATGCATGTGTGTGGGTGCTGTGTGAGTGGGTATGGGTGGGTGGATGTGTGTGAGCAGGTGGTTGTATGTGTGTGTGTGTGTGTGTGTGTGTGAGTGGGTGGGTGGATGTAAGTGGGTGGGTGGGCGGATGTGAGTGAGTGGGTGGGTGGATGGATAGATGAGTCGGTGGGTGGGTGTGAGTGGGTGAGTGAATGGGTGGTTGTGATGGGGAAGCTGGGTGAGTGGGTGGGTGTGAGGGGGTGGCTGTATGTGTGTGCAAAACCCGAATTTCGGAAAAGGAAAATGGAAATTTACATTTCGCTCGAAGATACGTTGATTTACGGAAAAATGAGAATTAACTTTTACGTTCCGAATAAAATTATCTACAAAAAATGTTCATCAACATTTTTTCGTAAACTCATTCCATTCACGAGATATTTGAGTTCTTAGGTCAATTTCGGGAGAAACGATTGTGCTGGAAACAAATCCTAAATTGAGAAGCTATCGGCGTAACCCCGATAGGTAGCTCTAATTCGTCCTACTTGTCCTTATTACATTTATTAAACTAATAAATCCAATTTCAGATCACTCAAGATTGTTGGAATGCTTCTGGCGTTTGGTGGAGGTGTTTTATTCTCAACGACATTTCTCCACATGCTACCGGAAGTCGAGCATTCAGTGCAGGATCTCATTAAAAATGAGAGTTTACCCAAAGTTGAATATCCACTAGCACAAATATTTGTGTGCACCGGGTAATTATGCAAATTTATACATATAGTGCTTAGAATTTACCATTATTCGATTACTCAAAAAAATTTCAGTTATGTTTAAATCTAACTTGTTTAACCAAACCAAGCTGCGTAATGTGGAAATAGTTTAGGAGAATTTGGGTTTCGCTTTTTATAGTTTAGGACGTGTTACTTTGGTTATTGTAATTTTTTTTTATTTTTTTGAAAAACTGTTCGTTAGCTGCGACTATAAGGCTATTTATTTCTGATATTTTTAGGGAGCATTAAGTGCAAATAAAGTTGTGGGCACATAGCGAATGCAGAATGCGCAAATGATAAAACTATTCGAGGGTTTAGGAAACAAAAAAAGTAAAAATATAGTCGAATTTTCCTATCTATTGGAATGCGATCCCAAAAAAACTAATATATAATGTTTAAATTAAATTAGAACCGATTATATTATATATATATAAATAAATATTATATATATTTGATAATCACATGGGTTTTATCTGGGTGAGCCATGGAAAAACTTTGGCGGGCAAATATGAATAATTCCTAGCTGACATTCAAAATACAATGTCTCTCCAATGATAATCAAAACACTAAGATGATCGGATTATTATATACATTACAGAATGGGAATACAACTTTTTTTACATTCACCTGGTCTTTCCAATTAAAACATTAAAATCTCGTGAAAGGGGTGGTCGGCGATCAACCATGTTCGGATTAGGTGTAATAAAAATGAAAGCAGACCATCAATGTCTTTTCAAACATATTATTTAATACATTCATAAACAGTTTGCAAACTATAAATATATATTTTTTAATTATTAACTTAATTTTCATTTCAATGCCGACTTTAGTGATAATTTCATGGGGTACATGAAGTGGTGATAATTCCCGCGAAATTCCTACCTTATCACACAGTCGGTAAAGTTGTAGACATCTTAAACATCTTGATGTTTATTAATAACTAATTTCCGTTCTTACAATTTATTTACAATTGCCTGTTTCTATCCTCCTTATGCTGCTAAGACATTTTTAAAAATTTGCTAAAATAAAAAAAAAAGAGTAGATGAATAATAACCAATTCCAAATTCGTCCCTATTTGTCAATACATTTTTTATGTTTTCTACTCTTCCACATGTGTATGTATTTTCCTATATCCTTCGTTTACGTTTCCCTTCAAGAAAAATCAACAAACCCAAAGTTTACTCGTATTTTTCTTTCTCGGAATTCTACAATTTTCCCCCAACTTATCTCATAATTACATTTTTCAGATTCTTCATCATGTACTTGGTGGAAGAAATGGTGCATTCAAAATTACGCAGCCATGAGAAAAAATGTGTAAAACATACGGAGAGAGATGTGAATAGAAGTACAAATGAGCTTGTTGAAAATGGACAAATTAGTTATTCTGCAAATGGCCACTCTCACGCGTAAGCTACATTTATTCAATTCAAGTTCTTTCAACTGTATGACGTAATGTCTCGTTTCTTGAATTATTACCAATTATTCGTATTATTATTCATGACCTTTTTTCCTTTCATTGTCCTATCAGTTATGGTCACGGCCACAGCCATCTACCAGCTGCTGTATTCGATGACAAGTCCAATTTTGTGTTGACATCACTCAGGGGATTATTGATTGTACTGGGACTTTCGGTTCATGAGCTCTTCGAAGGTCTTGCAATTGGTCTGGAGAGTTCCGAAGAATATGTCTGGTAAGAATTAATTATAATTAGCAGATTGTCGATTAATTTATTCCCTAATACTAACCGTATTCTTGGTAAAATCACGAAATGAACCTCTATGCCCCACCCTCCCATGATGAGAGAGAACTGCCGAAGTCTCACAAAACCTAAAATATCTCAGAATAGGTCAATTGCAACCTGGATCGCGAGTGGCGTCCTGGCTTGACTGACTGGTTTTCTAGAAGTAATTCTTCCTGATGAAAATCACTTATGCATCCAAACCATCAGCGAGGAAGAAAATCTAGATAAGAAACAATGTTCAACGTTAAGAGCGTTTGTGGAGCGGTTAGAGAACGAAGCATTGGCGCTGTGGTAAACCGGTTCAAGCGCCACCGGAAGTGAAGTTTGAGTTACTTTGTACTCCCATTCATGACCGCCGGGAATGCCGGTGCGGTTAGACCGTTGGCCTTTGGCAAACGACGTCCAAGCATCGAATCGCTGTCCGAATTTATCGTCCACCGGGAGTTTCGTGAAAGAACGGCCAGTACAAATTGAGGTTTCCCATGGTTCTCCTTCAAAACCGGCCGGAAAGTGGGTACTTTCCGCCCTAGGGTGGAAGGTGCATAAAATTCTTCCCTTGGGCGGAAAGTACTCACTTTCCGGCCGGCTTTCGGACCAGAGCGAACTTTCCGAGGGGTGTGAAAAATAGTATGTGCGCCTCGGGCATAAAAATGAACACTCCCGGGGAGTGTGTCGCGTGGCACGCTACCCAGGTAGGAATTGACGATCGGGACAGGGCTTGTTCAGCCCTTGATCAAGGCTGACAGATGTTGGATTGAGACTGAGCGCCAACCCTGGTTGAGTCCTTATCCACACCCAAAATGATAACGCGTTTTCAGGCTCGGGCCCCAAGCCTCAAAACAGGCTGACTAAAAGGGCCTCAGAAAACCCTGGGATTAAATTAAATTTCACTTTTCACTTTAATCAATTTCAAATCATGTAATTAATCATGAATAATGGTTGAAATATGATTATTAACCATCTGAATTCTTCGGGGTGAATAAAAAAAAAGTAAAAAAAAACGGCCGACTAGAGATTTGCACCGTGGTCCTTCTCATTACTAGCCCTAGACCTTAACCACTTAGCTATCGAAGCATGGTTGTAAAATAGCAGTGTTTTAGAGTATAAAAGCGTTAGGGTGGTTTTTGACTTAGATTTCTATTTCAATGACAAGTCTCTAAATTATGATTAGCATTGTCATTATTTATTATTATCTATTCGTTCGATGATCAAGTTTTAATGAGCCACTGAATCCCGAACTGATTAATTAGTGAATGTTTATGCAATTTAGGTAGCCTCGGGAAACAAGGGCTGGTCCAAGCCTGAAGCAGGCTGAGTTTGAGAGCAGAGGTCGTGGATTTATTTATTATCACGATAACTATATTTCCAAGTCATTGAACCGAAATCATGAATTATAGAAAAAACGACATTTTGAATTTAATTCGACATCTTAGGCTCGGCTGGGCCTTTGGTGAGCCTTGGGAGATCCAGCCTCGATATACGCGGTCTGAACCGAGCCTCAAAAACGACCCCATATTCAGGCTGGCTTGGGACGCTCAGTCTGATAGAATCCGCCGTTGCACAGGGCTGATTCCATTGTCAGCCTTTGCCATTCCTACCTGGGTAGCGATAAAAAGGGTCAATAATGTTGACGGTTTTTGGCCCTACGGGCACACCCGACAAACTCGCCGGGAATGTTCAACTTTCCGCCCTAGATGCACAATATACTATGATCTGTGTGAAGGCAAAATGTCGGTTTCCATTGGCACCGCCGGGAAAAATAAAAATACCCATTCATTCGTGTCAGCACCGAACGGAAGTCTCGTCAAAAGGACTATTCAAGTGCAAGATTTCCTCAATCACACCTGAAAAAGTGCACCCAGTCAAATGCTACACCGTTGGGAAACAAGTCAGATTCCATTGGGGCCGCGACAGAACAGAACATACCGCGAAAATCCGAAAGGGCATGCAAATACAATGAACTAACCTACTGAAAAAAACAGTAGCACACTTCGTAACTGGGTGCGTGGAGATTTTTTTTGGGCGGCTGAGAGGTTGCAGTATAAGGTCAAACCGAAGAATGCATTCAAACCGCCGGGAAATTTTTTTACGTACGAGTTACGAACAGTATTTTTGGTTACGAAGGGCAGGGAGTTTTACCAATGATTATAAAACATGCTTAAATCAACATTGTAATTGACAAATGTCCTGAAGCTCATGCAGCATCAATAAATAAGGAATCCCAAAGACTTTATTTGGTGAAAATTGAAAAGTGGGCTCCTGTCATGGGGGAGCAATTGGATAAAGTAAATTATTAAATGTCCTCACTAATTCGCTAATCAGTAATTAACACCGTCATTTACTGACGCCAGGATCCCCAATCACTTCAAAGATATCAATGGAGGTGAAACACCTCTACATTAATTGTTCATCTTGTCACGATTCTAGACAATGTTCATTCATGGAATGTTAATTAGGTACATGTTTGCTGCCGTGGCTGTTCACAAATTCGTCATAGCATTCTGCATTGGCGTTGAGTTGGTAGCATCTCAAACAAATCGATGGCTTTGCATCGTTTACGTATCAACTTTTGCTGTGGTCTCACCCTTGGGCATCGGAATAGGAATGATACTCACAGGAGGCGAAACGACAATCACCGGGGGAACTCTTCCAGTTATTCTACAAGTGAGTAATCTTTACTGACCTTTCCTTAGTAAATTTACAGGAAATTTGATGAGAGATTCTTTCAAATTATGGTTTATTCTTAAATGAAACATTCGGAACTGATCAATGTTGATTGATTCATTTGCCAATCAACTATATGCACTGTATAATAAAATGTAGTACATAATAAAACTCATGTAGATGCAAGTATGAGAATGGTGATAAAAAAAAGGCAAAAAGCTGACCTGTAAATGATGATCAAAATACAGGAGGGGTAGATTGAATTGCACTTCCCATCCATTACCTCAACAATCAGAAATTAGATCACCAGTAGGTATTAACAATTAATAGATCGACCGTCACGAAGGTGTTGCATAGGACTTCCTCTTTATGCAGGTTTTTTGGTATCTTCCTTCGCGCATTCCCTTGCACATTTCGCGTACACATTAATCCGAACAAATTGGCAGTGTGGTATTAATTGAAAATCACAAACTCAAAATGACAAATTGATGTTCAAATGCCGCGATATATATATTTTTTTTACCATACACCCATATGAATCAATTTACTGTAACTAAACTGAACGCACTATGGTCGATAATAAAGTTAGGTGTATATTTGAACCGATGCGGGTTTAAGAGATTGACCGTTCTCTTTGAATAGTTGAACTTTCTGTATGATAAACGATCACTAGCATCTTCTTCTTTCGAAAGAATACATAATCAAACTAGATATCCCCGATTTCGTCACCGAGTTAAGAGTAATCCGATGGGCCTTAGCGGCCTTAGCGACCCGTCGAATGTGCATGAATTGATAGAATCAATCTCCCGACGTGTGCGTTTAATCTCGACAGTATAATTATGGTTTGACTAATTTGATTACTTATTGAATAATTCTTTCGTTCGGCCGACTGAGACATTTAGGAAAACTCGCAGATTCTGTCAACATGAAAGGGAAATACTAAGTGCACTAGAGAAATGTTCCTGCTGTAACAATTTTTAGTACTTAATTTCATTTCTATATAAGTGTCGTGAAAACTGTTTATTTCCCCAAAATACGAATGATTTGCTGTAAATATGTGGAGTTGTAGACTGTGTGTAGAAAAAGACTGCTTCTGATACAACAGAATCGGCATCCATTGATCTTTCCACCAATTAAAAACTTAAATGTTTGACGAACAATTTGTTCAAATGAACCAACATTTTTTCACATTGGAGAACAAAATTGTTTTTTACATTTGGAATGCGAACATTTAATTAATGATCGCTGACTAATTTCATACGTTGAGAAGAATAATAATATTGAATAATTATTAAAAACGGAAATCAAATTTTTTATAACAATTCAATATTACATGAAGTGTGAAACACGCTCGTCTTTTTATTCGAATTATATTTGTTCACATTTTTTTCCTTTTCAAAAATTTCGCAATAATTTCACATTAGGTTCCATGATGGAATTCTATATTATTTCGATTTTGGTCTCGCATGATATTATCTGAATTCCCTTACATCATATCAACGCAAATTTATTCCACCCTGAGATACATGGATCTGCTAAGTGTGAACTGATTTTTTGACACACTGTGCGCAAAGCAAGGTTTCCCGCTCGGTGTGCATGCGTGAAAGCCCACGCACATTATATCAAAAAATATTGTTCGACACACGGGCAGAAGTAACTTTTCTGGCGAGTTTGCAAGACGAGCCGAAGGCGAGTTGTTTCCGCCCTTGCGTCAAAATGTACTATTTCGTATTGCTACATTTCCAAAAATTGTACATTTAGTATGCACAACGTTCTAATCAGTCTCATCGTGCTCAGACACTGCTATGTGAGTATCATCACACCGCATCAATGTGCAATATTGAATACTTCATTCATTACTTGTCTAACTATATATCCTAACTAATTTATCAGAAAAATTATTCAAAACAAGTTGTGCTCCGAAAAGAATAAATTCATATGAAGACCAATGAATAGACCAAGGTTTGATTTAAAGAGTCATTAAATGGTCATTCCATACTTCATGAAATAATCAACATTTTTTTGTTTTGTTCTTTTTTTCTTCTTATCGTTTATAGTCCACAAATCAGCAGGATTTATACACTGACAATATTATTCATGCACGCTCAATTTACGTATTTACATTTCTCGTTCTATTTTAAATAGTTCGTTCACATTTTGTAAAGAGTTTGTGGATTACAGTCAAAATTTCCGAGTCCATTATTTTTAGTAAGGGTACGATTGAATTTGTCTATGCAACTTTGTATCGGTTAAATTCTAAGTAAAAAATTATCCCTTCGTCGTTAAGTTTGAAAAGTATTTAACTCACGATCCAACATTTCGCCAATTCTCGAGTCAAATATTTCTGTTTGTTTCTAGGGAATCGCCACTGGAACACTCTTGTACGTAGTCTTCTTTGAGATTCTTCAACATCATCGTGAAGGCATTCATCAGTACCTGTCCATCCTCTTTGGATTCCTTGTTATGTTCGGCCTGCAGATTGCAAGTATGTATTCCAAAAAATATTTCAAGCAATTATATTTCAAGTTTTCGTATTGAAGATTGAGATTGATAAGATTCGTGTGAAGATTTGCAGTGTGTTAACGAAACAAATACAAGGGAGATGTATAGTTTAGGTCACTTCCCAACAATTTATGTAGAGAATGATCGGGAGGACCGGAACTTCCGGTTGGTCCATTGGTTAGATCTACATGTAATCTGGAAGATCCCAATTTAATCAACGTCTAGATTTTCAAAAAACGTTTTGTAAAAAAACAATTGATTTTATTTGAGATTGAGACAAGGCGACACAGCCTCACTATACCCAATGCAATATACATACAGCTGATTCATCAAAAAATTTTCATTATAGGGTGGTAAAAAATTGTAAGTACATGTGCATAAACTCTCAGTCCCGTAACTCGTTTATTGCTCTCAGCTTTGACTTCTGTATTTACGATCCCACAAGTCGTAAATTCCTGGTTTATATTGTTGCAGACAATGTTTTATGGACAGTTTTCATCGTTTTCGAATCTTCCGTTGAAATTTATAGAATGTATCTCACGGGCTCTTTTACTGCATGATGCATCAAGAGTAGGTGATTGGTTTTTTTTTTAATTGCTGATAATGAGTTAGCGCATTTAGGGGTACCCGGTACCAAATTAATTTAGCTCTTGATTGAGTTCATTTAGCTTCCTCAATAACCTTTCTAAACTGGCGCAATCAGAATTTTCGTTAATTTTCCAAAAAAAAGTCGAGAAAAATGTACAAAAATTGCGATGTATAATTTCCATCAAGACGAAATTATTGAGACGTTTTTCGTGGCCATCAAATTTGACATATTTTGTAGAAGAAAAGGGACAGAGAGAAATTCCCACGGGTTTGGTCAGAGCATTCTGATTAATAGATTTCCAACAAAAATTTATCTTTAACAATAAGAGCACTCCGTGGCATCTGCATTGAGTATTACTTCTGCGTTTTATAACAGTGTAAGATTACCGCATACTTCATTACAGAGAACCATCGCTCGTACAGATCATTATAGACTTTTTTACTACTGGTACAATTCATTACGGTATCTTCTATTACTGCCTTAGCTTTATCTTCATGAAGAGATATCAGTAAAACTTAACAATGTGATGTAGGCATGAAATTTGAATTCCATTTTATTAAGTGCATTTAGAGAAGCATTCCACGCCTTTAAGGGCACATACTACATGTATCGTTGTCATTTATGTTTGGTAATTTCCAGAAGAGTGACAAGTGTCAAGCGAACATGATGAGTACCGAAATAATTTTTTCGGTTTTTTTTATTTTGTTCATGATGAATTATAGGCGTTGCGTCATCACCCCCCCCCCCCCCACACACATGTACACACACACACACACACAGCTAATTATGAAAAATTTTGCGATGGAATCCGATCTATTTGAATATTCCATATGTGCTATCGGTGGTGCCCGCAAAAAGGGACCGCAAGGCGAACGGGAACCCAACCCAGAGCAAGGAGTGGATTCCTTCATGGGTGCCCCCTACCATATCACATAGGTTTCCTGAGTGACTTATGCCATAATTAGAAAATATGGTGAGTCTGAGTGCCGAAAGTCGGCCCCAGTTGCATCAGGCCTTCACTCGTCTCCGTAATATTGCCCACGAAGTAAGTACACGCGACGGTTCCTGTGGGTGAACACGAAAAGAGGAACGAGGGCAAATATAAAAAAAAGCGAAAATTCCATAAATGCTAGTCTTATTAATATCTGGGATAATTGCGAATAATTATAAAAGTAAATGTCAAATATTATGGAAAGTCGATCAATGCATCTACGATAGTATTGATGATGGAGAACAGGTGGTTTCCCACAATTTTTTAAGAGGAGACCAGTTTGACCCATCTTCCCATATTCTTGTAGCAAGTATGCCTAGCTAGGACATCTGGAGTGTACTAGGACTACAATGGAATATTGACTTTGCATACTCGATCCAAGTGTGAGTGGTTCCAAGTATATACACAATTTGATCAAGTATTCATTACTGAAGGGTACTTGGTAAACTATACTTCATTCGATTATGCTTAGTTAAGGATATTCTGATACAGGTATAGTCAGCACAGCATCTTTGGTCCAGATGCGTCTGACTGAGTACCGCTCTGATCTCATTACCCCAGAGAGACATGATTGATGCAGTAGGCGGTGCAAAGAGGCAAAAACTATTGTAGAAACAAAAATTATGAAAAATATTCATTTATCGGCGATTTAACTCACTCGTTCTTCATATCCATCGACTTAACTCGATCTAACTCAATGGAGATATGGGAACCATGTCGACTTAACTCTGCAAATCTGTGATACAATCACTCGAATGATTATTTGCAACCCAAAAATAAGGATAAACAAATAGGTCTTACATCATGTTGATCATGTAATGCTATAATTAGTTTCATAATTATTAGTTACATAAATTGAATTATGCGGGATTATAATTTCGAGTGGTTGTTAATGACGAAATCCGCTTTTTTGTTCATCACATTGTTAATTTTAATCCGTTCTGGTGTTAAAAGTGAAATTCTATAATCTTCATTTTATAGGCAATTATCTTCTTTTTTTCTTTTCGACTCCACCTAAATAAACTGCAACAGTTATTTCAGGCATTGGAAAAAATTCCACCAGATTTCTAAAATATATTTTCGATAATTTGAATATTTTGGTGAAAGTTTCCTAACACGGTTACGGTCGGGTTAATAAACTGTTTTCGGTTCCAATCGGCGTCCCAAGAAGATTAATTCTGTCGAAGGCTACCACTGAAAATTACCCAATAAAAGTGACTCTACCACAAGTACTCATAAACCCAAAAGTGAATAATCATCTCACAAAGGTATGCCCAAGCATTTAATCAAGAATCACAAAAGCCCGGTGCTCCATAATTTGACCAATGTGCATGTTGGTCGATGGCGCATCTACGTTGAAGCTCAACTTGTACTATCTTGCCCGGCGTGGGTGGAATCGTGGCACTGGAATATTGAGGCAAGAATGGGGGGAAGGGGGAGAGGGTATTCTCGATTAGCCGCATAGATGTTAAGTCACGTGGAGAGCGTTTAGTGTGTTGTACGTGATAGTTGTGGAGTTGTAAAGCTGATGGAGGGAGGTAGTAAGACATACGAGGAGCTAGAGCAAATACTGAAGGCCCCGGTCGAGGAGTACCCGTTGGCTGGTTCCGCGAGGATGTGAATTTTTTTTTATTTCCAAAGCCCTATTTTTCCATAATTTTCAAGTACCATACAACCAAAAACGGTCTCAAGTACCTTCCACAGTGGAATATTATCACAGTGAAAAATCTAATCTATTGAGGTTCGGTGAAAAGAAAATCGTAAAATGTTGCGGTAGAACAAGCCTTGCGACCACGTGAAAAGAGACCACTTTGTCGCATGTGGTCACCGAGATATTTCTTCCTGATTGCGCCTCCAACGCAGTTCCACACTAACTCGGCAGGAAGAAAAATCTAAAAAAAATTCGCAATGTGCAAGAGATGTGATTGTGGCGTGATGTGCACATAGATGGATTACAAAACTGAACTCAAAATTTCAAGTGAACTCATCGCGTCGCAACTAACGTTATTACATTTTTTTCTGTTGCATAATTGCAAAATAAAGTGGTAACGGTACTGGAAAATTTGACATAGGCCTTGTTGTGTAGCTACCTACTAAGCTCTTATTTCAGATCTTCTTGACGAATTACTTCAGAAGTACCTTAAGTCTACTTACCTTCTCCAGTGACGTGATTATTTCACCTAAACGACATACCCTCATTCCTAAAAATATACGGGATTTCACGAAGACCAGGGGGTATCCATAACTACATAGCGACAAAGTGGGCTCTTTTCATGTAAATGTAAAAATAGTCATTATTCTCAGTGTATATTCATGCTAATCATCTCAGACGAAAACTAGGTGATTTCGTGGACAAGTCAGTACCATAACATTCAAGCAATGTTATTCTGATTCGCTGACGAAACGTCGGAGTTTTTGAAGTCAGTAAAGTCCAATATTTACGGAATTTCAGCACATTTCCCACGCTCAGGACTTCTTATCTGAACTTAAAAGAATCGAGTTGCGTTAACTCCCTATCATCAATATACACAATTCGTGAACTTCGTTATGTAATGGAACGCGATTTGTTGAAGTCGAGAATAAGACCTCAGCTGGTCTAGTCTATCAAATAGAGGATATTTGAAGATGCCACTGAACTGACATTGACACTCCATGTGTCGAGCTTACGTCACATAAGCAAGCATACGGGTTCACAGTTATTCCAAATTATTTTCTTGTGAAGCACCGTTAATTCCTCTTCTTCGATGGTTTCAAAATCTAGTTTTCAATTCCTGCATTGCGGATAATGGGATTAAATCTATGCATTTTTATTCACCATTCATAGTGCATTGAAGACAATATAGCGATTTTGAACTCAGACGTGAACCAAATTGTTTGGAAAGGCAGCTACCAATACCGGGGTATAGCGAAAAGAATATCCTCACAAGAAAGTTGGCAAAACCAAATACTTGCTGATGCTCCTATCATGAAACATCTCTAGATCTTTGAAATAAAGGGGTCATCTAAGCAATTTTTGTGTTAGGAACCTCTTGCGGCTTTTTGACTGACTTATACGGGGCACGATGGGCGTCAGAGATCCTGTTTTAGAAGTGATCACAGATACCGGTCCTATCACAAGATCTATCTCGGTGGTAATAACTTCCAATGGTGCCTGGAATTGAGTAGAAATTGAAAACATAGTCCTCATTATTTGATCCCCCTCCTACACTAGGATTCTATGACAGAGTAATTGATAATAGAGCAACGAGGCAATTTTAGATCATACCGGTTAATCAGCATTTGAAGACAACAATCAAAAGTTTGAATAAAGCAATTAAATATATTTTTACGATAAAGATGTAGATCTTAAATTAACCTATCTCAAAAATTGTCGCAGTTTGGACCTAGTCTACTGACTGGTGAACGGGTAATATAGGCTAGGTGTGAAGAAAGTGGGGGTGCGGCCAATGACAGCGTAGCTTTACTCTGTCCGTTGCGAAACGTATGTAGTGGTTCGTTGGTGCAGCCACCACCACTTCGAGTCCCAGGGCCGTGTACACTAGGGGGCTGGAGCAAACATCTTTTTGCGGGAAAAATAGAACGATCAATTGAAGGAACCAATTGAAACATTTCAAATTTTTGAAAATCAAGAACTATGATTTGAACAATTATGAATGTTTATGCTTTCTCCAATTATTCATTACGAAATTATGCGGCAAAATATGACACAATATATGATTGAAAATCGTTGAATGTATAGTTAACTCTGTGCCAAAGCGTGAAAAAATACTTGGTTTCCCTTAAGTTACGACAGAATATTTACAAATAATTATTGAGTCGTATTAATTCTGCTAATTATAGTCCCCTAAGAATGATCGAATATATATGGGGCATTCCACGCCAAATTTACAACTTTGAAACCTGACCTAGTCCAATTCAGTTCATATATTCTTTCCTCGATGCTCGATGATGAAAAAAACATCCCAATTTTTTTTAGATTTTTTTATTAATAAACATTTTTAATTTTTTAAAGTCAATTTCTATTAGAATATATAGGATATGGTTGAATGTAAATGAACAAAAGAGTAAATAACTTTTTAATTCTTTATATAGATAAAGAGTACTGAGAGGAAGATCTTTACACGGTTAATACTCGTACAAAACTGAACTGAAATTATTTCCTAGAGGTATCTATAAGGGACAGTATTAGCCCCTGGGCCTGCTATGCCATAAAGCACAAAGTGTGAAGGCATGCACTTCTATTTACCTGAAAGTGATTAAAGAAAGAGTCTCTCTACCCGGACACATTTTATTACCATACGCTTTCCGATGTCTTGAGAAATATATTTCTGTAGATATTCCAACAGTTTCCAATTGCCTAAATGTAAAAATCTGAAAAAAATCAGGAAAATAGGGGATTTGAAACCAAAATTTTTGAGCCGTATTAAAAAATGGTATTCCACACAGTTCATTTGTTATGCTCAAGAAACCGTTTTTTAAATATTTACTTGCCAAGGACTGTCATGTACATCATCAAGTTAATACGATGACATGCTATTTTTTGGGTCTTTGACGACGAATCTCTGGTATGGTACGTATGAAACGTTTCACGAAAAAATGATTTTATCTTTGTTCAGCACCTGTTTTCTATCTTCAATCGCTCGCATGATAAGTAATATTAACAATTAAATTTATTCATAATAATTAATAGAAAAAAAATAATTTTTTGTTGATAATGATTGAAAAAAGCGTTGTTGCGAAACCATGCTTTTCTCATTATCTAGCATCGGGAACAAAATATATGGACTGAATTAGACTAGGTCAGGTTTCAAAGTGGTAAATTTGGCGTGGAATGCCCCATATATATAGAGATTATTGCCAAATGCTGGATCTGAACCCATGCTCTGCCGAATAAGTCAGAATAGTCAATAGTTTGTAGTGAAAATTGAGTAAAAATGAAAAAGGAAAGCTCGGTCTTCAAGAAAGAGTTTCAATCTCTTTCAAAATCTCCGCTATATATACCTACTGTGGAAGTATCTAAAAGATTGAGGTAGAATATCAAAATGAAATCTGAATTAAAAATAAAACTTTGTGTGACATTCAATCCCAGACAGACGATTCTGGGAATGCAATAATCAACAAGTTATACTTGAATATCAAATATTAAATCTTATCAGATCGAAGGCAACACTTATTTTTAATATGTGAATCAAGATAATTTTCCGGTAATCACAAAGGTGCTATTGTGACGGTTAACTGGAAAATGTTATTGTGCCGGTCATCGCTCGATGACAAGTGGTTATTCACTGAGAAAACTCACTTGAGTGTCATAATATTGCAGAGGCAAAATTGTGTTTCCGGAATTAAGTAATGGCTAATTCCCAAGAGTTTGCAGTGATGATGAGTAATTTTTGGAAAATTGAAGGAAGACGAATGATTGAACAATTAGTTCATGCATCGAGATATAAAACATCAGGTTACCAAGTAACACTTGTGTGTATCCATTAAAGTGCCTGTTAAATTTCACGAATTGAGGACGATACTATGTCGAATCTACCCATATATCTATTTGGTGATCTCCAATGAGACATCGAAATACTATTCTCCTAGTATTGCTATTTAAGTTTGTCGATTACAGTTCATTTTAGCTTACGGAACAAGTAGTGCGCTCTAGCTAATCGAGGGATTCCCCTACTTAGGGGATTATAACTCGCGACAGTTGCCAACGTGGCAAAGAGTTCCATGCTAAGCCCTTCTGATTTAAAATCGATTCTTCATTTTCAATGTTGAATTTGTCGTTTGTTTAAGTTGCCAGTCTATCGTTCATTAAAAACGTATTCTCACCTACTTATTCATTTTCAATCGGTTAATGAATATGGACCGCACCGGATTGCTATCAAACTACCACCATATCCAGATTCATAAAAACACACATCACGGGATTTCAGCGGGAAAAAAATCGATTTTAAATTGCAGTAAAACTTTTCCCACTAAAGGAACTATTATTCACATCCATTTAAAATTAGTGCCTCCGCGTGACGTAGACTGAGCGGTTCTACTTTGAAACGGGGTGAACAGTTTGGTAACTAGATCGCAATTATTTATTTTAAATCAAGAAATTGCAGAAGAAATTCCTTAAAAAATAACAATCATTTTCTTCTGTAATCTGAAATTTGCATAGATTTGTTTTTAACGTGTTAGATTTTCCTTTCTCCTTTTGCTCCCAAAGACCCAGGTCTATATGAATCATCACTTAGAAAAGCTTCCTGAATTTTTTTCCGATTTAAGAACGTGATACTGTCTCAGTTTTCAATTGGACGAGCTTCGCACGCGCATTTCCTTTTTCCGCCACACTGACTGGTGTCGCGTCGGTTTCAGTGTTACGGTTTTCGATAATTTCGATATATATCGATAGTTTCTTTCGTCTTTCCTATTTACTATAGGATCATGCCAAACAAATGAATAGACTCTCACTTGGGACACTTCCAGCATTACCTATTGGTTCGTACACAAAATATTAAGACTCGCGCTCAAGTCCGCGGGGATGTCCTCTTCTCCCTTCTGAATGCTATGCAAGTGGTATCAGCGGGGAAGGAGTCAATCAAGTTAAACAATTTTAACCTCACATAATTTTTCGCTATCGCTTTTATATCTTAAAAACTAAGAAAAAAAACCGCAATTCGCTCCCATAAAAATGTGTAGCCTTCATACGGCTCTTCAACAAAATATCGAAATATAAAACGCGACTCCGCGATATTTCCTAAAAAAAATTATGGGAGATGGAAACCACTCAAGGTGATTGGCGAGCTAGATCAGCATAATGTTTTCAATATTGTCCCATCATGCATAACCCCGTATCGACAATATGGGCCCTTTTCACTATAACGTCTACACAAAAATATCACCATTCATGAAGAGCTCAAATTTAGCTAACACTTAATGGAATACACATATCCGGTACTTGATAACCTGCAGCTTTTTCTCCATGTAGGATCGTAATGAAAAAGTGCGACGAATGTGGAACTCAGGGGGATCATATGGACTCTTAAAAATGATAACACAACCCCCCTGCCGATACCTGACACTAAGTTTTTTTCATTGATTGCTTCAATGCTCACGTTATTTACGGCCGGGCATCGCACTCGTGCCTATTGGACACTGATATCTTTATCGTTCTAAACAAACATATCGGGATAATGGACAGAAGCGCATGTACAAGAGGTTCATAATAGACAGTTGATAAATTGACGTTCAAGTGACCAAGTGCGGGGCCCACGATGGAGAATGCCGAAACATTAATTGCGGTCGATCAATCCGCTCAATTGACACTTTTGTTAACGAAAATATGTGCCATGGTGATCCTGGGATTGGGCTCGTTGGGCCTAGGTATGCTACCATTGGCACTTGGACACTGTAGTTTAAAACGACGACAACAATGTGCATTGACCAACACATTGAGCACATCAACCAGTACGTCTGTGGATACATCGACACAAGTACGCTAAGTTTTGGTTTAATTATTGATCGAGTTTCTTTCTGGCTAACGAGTGAACACTGGCTTGATCGCGCTATGGTCAATTCCCCGCACATTTACTTTTATTTTTGTTATGAAATTCAATAAATCTGACTATTAAAATTAAAAGAAAAAAATGTGGTGCTAGCTTGAAGTGTCTAGAATGATACTATCAGATACGATCTCTACTAGGGAATAAAAAAAAGTAAGAAGGGAGCTTAGCGAGACCAACCCGTTGAGGGAACAGATGCTGAGAATTGATTTTTCAAATTTCTTCTCCTTTTATTATTCTCAAATGATGAACACCTTATATTATAGTACTCTGGTATTACCGGATCCTATGATTTTTCGTATCGGTTCACGGTACTTTGAGATGGTGAGAGGTTTCGTCGCATTGGCTTGAAATTGGCTCCATGCGGGTTCTAAAACTTTTTTTTACCAATTTTCTTTTTTCCATTTAAATTACTTTGCTTTTTTTTTCATTTTTTATTCAAGTTTTTTAATTGAGGAATCGCGTTAGTCTTACTCATGTTAATTAACTACTTCAAGAAAAAAAAAGTGACGTAATCGGAATTGCCGCAGTTTTTCGCAATTGTTTATTCAATGAAATAGTTGAAGGTTTCTAACAATTTTCAATTTATTCAATTTATTTCAATTCTGTGACCCATCGGTTGTTACGTTATGATAGCTTCTCTCACCAACATTTTCGTATCATGGGAGATATATTCGAAAATTGTGAGGGTTTGAGCGAAATTTTTTTAATGCTTCAAGTAACCCTGTCATTTATCTCGCATCCGAATTTATAGTGTGAAAGATCGTTCACTGCGCGCGTGGATATTGATGTGAGAAATTACGCGACTAACAACTGGTGAAATATTTTTTTTTTTTGAGATTTCTAAATTCTCACTTTTTAATATTTTTATTTTTATTTTTTTCATTTTTCAAATCTTTCAATATTGCTAACTTCCCGATTTTTCGGGAAGTTATTGTCATGACCTCTAAATCAATTTTTTTTCGTACATTTCAAGCTTGGAAACTATTTCCATGATACTATGAATCATATAGATCATACTCCGTAATATTTTTTCCGTACAGTAGCCTGAAATTCTTTGTAATTACAAGCCAATCCAGAGGAATAGAAAATACGTTGATCCGAACGAAAGCGGTCCGAATTTTCAACTCCGAAGTGAAGTGGTTGACCATGACCGAAAATACCTGAAATTACGGGATATATCGATATTCTCATAAAACCATTTCTCGAAGATTCTATAACTGTGTGAAAATTTTTTCATACAAATTTCGGGATATTCATTACATTACAAGATATTAAAACTAATATTATGAAATATTCGTCGAAAATAAACCGAGGAAATGAATCGATTTGTTACAGTCTACCATTTCACTACTGAGCTACAATCATTATGTCACGTATCGAACGGATATCGTAGGTGCTTATCTCATTTTGAATGTTCATGTTTCCATAGATTTCTAGGAATATTTTGTGTGCGTGTGGGTGGGTGGGTGCGTGAGTGGGCGGGCGGGTGGTGGGTGGATGAGTAGGCGGGTGGGTGGGTGAGTAGGTGGGTGGGTGAGTAGGTGGGTGGGTGAGTAGGTGGGTGGGTCGGCGGGTGGATGGATGGGTGGCTGAGTGGGTGGATATCTTCATTCAGCCCCCCAATTGCAAACCTTTTTCCCTGAAAAAGCAAATAGAGCAATGTACCAAACGTAAGCCATTATTAAGAAAAAATCTTAACAGAATCAGAAATTCGCCTACCCGGGAAAACTCTCAGAACACATTATCAAAAGAAATACTTTCCTAGATCACCATAAAGCAGCGAGCCTATCGAACGCCACTCAACGAACAAATCCCCCAAAAAATCAATTCTCTGCATTCTGTATCTAATCTCCCAACCAATCAAATAGACCAGATACTCGTGCCATAAGAAACTCGTGTTTTGATAATGCAAAATAAACAAAAAAAAACGAATTCTCGCGTTCAGGGTTTGCTGACCTCCCTGCTACTCTGCTTCGGCGGAGGTGTTCTGCTGTTCACAACATTCCTACATTTAGCACCCGAGGTTCGTCAGAGTGTCGAACGCCACCAAGCTAATGGACAATTCTACACAATTGGCACCCTGAGCATGGCCGATTTGCTCTTGTGTGTCGGATTTTTTCTCGTCTACCTCGTAGAAGAGACAGTGCATGCAACACTAACTACGAAGTCCGAGAGCTCCGAGAACCTCCTCTACAGAACCGTATCAATTCGGAGATGTAACAGTCAATTAGCCCCCGTTTCTATAACAACTGTTACATCCACAAGTAAATCATCATCATGGGAGTCCAGTTGTGGACATGAGAGCGGAAATGAAATCAATGGATTGTCCAGTCCTTGTTCCAGGACCTGCAATAATGAGGTACTTGATGCGATGTGAGAATCACCTTCTTGCTTATCTTTACCCTACGTTTGTCAGATGACCAATTGGTTTTTGGTGCATAAAAAAAGAGCGGAACCAATTCAATTGCTCCTGCGTTTAAACCCGGAAAAGAGATCAACTCAACTTAATTTAACTCGCTCAAAATAATTTTCATGGTATTGATTAGCACTCCGGGAATGCACCATGAGAAGCTGTAGCCAGGAAGTGGAACAGTTCATGTTTTTGGTAACTATATCAAGATCCACGGCTGTACCGCAATTTTCTTATGTACTTGTAGATCTCACTCTAGAACTCTTTTATCGAATCATCGTTATCTCCATTCCGTTACGAAATATCACACACGAAATAAATGACCGACTACTCCAACTTGAACAGTTTTCACGGCTTCGCTACTGATACTTCAATACCCCTTAAAAATTTCGAGATATTTTTTACAAAACTCGAGTCAAGCAGGAAGTACTATGCAAGAAAAAGAAGTATACTTGAATATATTCACTGTTATACAAGCTTAAAAGGATGTTTTAGTTGTTATTCGGTCATACGACAAAAACAGGGTCATTTTTGTTAACCTATCAATGGTGTCAAAATTTTACACTTTGATCTCCACTCTCATCAAAACGGAATGAGTCCATCGACACCTAAAATCAGCTCCCCATCGAATAGCTCTTACATTTTTGGATGAAAAAAAAATGAAAACGACTGATATTACAGCATTCTCAAAAGCGGAAGTATAATTTTTATGAACCCAATATCTAGGTACTTCCGGTTGTCTTCGTTCAGCCATCTCTAGCGGACACCATGACGGATGCTGGTCAAGAAGAGGATCGTTTCGTGGCTCCTCAAATAATTAAAACTAAACCTAGAGTCCATCGACATACGGACACTTCAGCACGTGGGCTCCTAACAGTAGTTGCCTTGTCATTTCACGCAATTTTCGAGGGTCTTGCAGTAGGCCTAGAGCCAGCTGTGGCATCCGTTGTGTATTTAGCATCCGCCATTGCTACGCACAAACTTGTGATTGCCTTTTGCGTAGGAATGGAGCTCTACGTAGCTGGAGCTTCCAAGAGGACAATATTGGGATACTTGTCAGTACTATCCATTGTAACACCCCTGGGCATCATCGTGGGACTTGCTTTGGGCTATTTCAAAAATGATAGCGATAGTTTGGGACCTATTCCTACAATACTACAGGGAATGGCAGCTGGTACGCTGCTCTACGTTGTGTTCTTTGAAGTTCTCGCCAGGGAACGGGCCAATGAGAAGAGCGGGATTCTCCAGTTTGCAGCGATACTGGTCGGATTCATGCTCATGCTGGGACTTCAATTACTTAGTGAGTTTGTCGGATCAAGATGCAAACACTACAAAGTTCTTGTCTATTTTCCACACCGAGCAATGTATTTTATAGCCAAAAAAATGACATTCGTAATGATTTCAAGAGAAAGCTCCATGGTCTCGGGACTCGAACCTGGGTCTTCGGATATTCCGCGGGGCATTGAGCTACCAAGGTTATGGAACATTTTCACTCGCGAATTCGACATTGCTATCGCTTACCATCATTACACCCAACATGCATCAGACTTTGCAAGAGTCTCGGGCATTATACATCATACGATTCACAAGTAACCGGGTTACGTTCGATTGGTACCGAACATCATACAATGTACTGTCCAATACTACCGATAAATACTACTGACTAGGTTTTCTTTCTCACTCCTCGCCTGTTCTCAGTCTAAACTCTTTATTTCAGCCATTTTTCTATTGCAATGCTTCTTGTATATTGTAATTTGTTGAACTTCCTAACCAATAAAGTTGGTATCTAGGTATCTGTCTGCGAGGACTTGCTTTTGTAGGTAATACTACGGAGACAAGTGCTCCACCCAATGCGACTGGGGTCGACGGCCGCCTATCAAATTCTCTAATCACAGAGGAAAACACCCAGAAAACCTTCGTGATAGGATCGCAGACGCATATGATAAACCCCCCCCCCCCTTTCATCGGACTGGGTTCCCGCCCTGCCTACCGATCCAAGTTTATGGGTATCGCGGATGGAACACACGCAATGTTTCTGCGATCACTCGGAATCCCTGCGAAAATTTTTCCCTATTAGACAGTCTTTCGGAAACTGAGCACGAACCTAGGACTTGTTTTTTGGTCCGTCTACAAAGCCCCAACTACTCTGTGTGTGTGTGTGTACAATACAAAAATACGCACATACCCACACTCGCATCGATAACTTATTGATTGAACTTGTTAGTCACACACACACACACACACATACATCCTGTTTATCTAAACAGAAAATTTACAACTTACATACTTGCATTTCTCGAATTTCTTGACAAGTTCAACGGTAACAGTGATACTACAAAACAATGAGAAAACCGTCAGTTGCGTTTCATTGCAGCAAAACTTCTCTTTCAATGTATTTTCGTTGATTCTTCCATTGAAAAAACGAAGGATCATTTTGTATTCAGAAGACATTTACCTCCAATGTACAAACTTCTTTTCATATTCTGGAAGACTTCCATAAATCAATCTTCTACCAAAATACTCTCTCTCTTGACATTTGGAATATATTGATTACCAAAAGCAATCTGTCAACGATATATATTTCCAAGCTATTTTCCCATAAAATCTAACATTATCTCGAACTTCAAAAACGAATAAATTAGGGAAAAAAATTGGAAATAAAATTCGATAGACATGATTTTGTCTGAAAAAAATTGTCTTGTGATATCTGGAGAACATATGCAATTCTTTACCTATTCAGGAACACTATCGTAAACATATCGTACCTCTATAGTCTTCTCACAGTTAGCAAAATCGATTAGCCCCCCCCCCCTCTCGCTCCAGACACGAAGACGAGTAAAAAATATTTGAATCTTGCACTCAAGGTGCCTAGAAGCTCAGGGTCACCTTTGATTCTGCTAAAAAGTCACGGTCACACGTGCATCGCGTGCTCCGAAATCCTTCGATATTGATTTCACAGATGAGCTGATCGTTACAGGAAATTTCACTCTAAATGCTCTCATTCTGACTATACAACTTATACGTAAACCGGAAATGGTGAATAATTTTTGTAGCGGATGGAAAGGAAATTTTGTTCATGGAAAGCGGAAAATAAGTGAAATTTGCGTATGGGCTCGCATTTGGATACCTGCCCTAAACTCGTTACAAAATCTATCGATTTAACAACTGCCAATGCCTCGAAATTTTGGGTGAAACAAAATTGAACGCCAAGCATTTCTCAAGCTCACACAAACACGTGCTTTGATAAAAGTTTGGTCTTGTTAAGTGCTCTGAGGCTTGTTATTCTGGGCTGGATTTCTTTCTTCCATTCTAAAATTGTGAAAATTTTGCAAACTTGGAAACTTCTTTTAATTGAAATTTAGATCATTAAAAAAATTGAGGAATATATGTATATACATGATTCATTTAATTGAATGATTAATTTATATACTAAGGGAGTTATTGTAACCGATGATGGAACTTTCGTAGAAAATTTCAAACTACAATTCAAATATTATTAATTAAAAAACATATAAATTTTATTGAATTTATTTAATTGAATATTAATATTAATATTAATATGAATATGAATTCATTAAATCAATTTACATCATATATATATATCGGCCCTCATTTTCAAAAAGCATCTGCGTTTTTTTTTAAATTTATTATATCCCAAAATTCACGAATGTTTCATTTCAGAATTTTCAAAAGTATAAATTTTTGAAAAACTTCTTTTCCAAATTTTAATTTTTCTCAAATGAATAGCCATAGCTATCCTAACATTTTGAATTTTCAAAAATAAGTCACTATTTCTGGAAGTGTATGACGTCATCAATTTTCCAAACATTGTGTTAAAAGAAACCAATATCCTCACATTTTAGCTTAGAAATTTCTCAGATTTTTTTTTTGTCAAAGACTGACGAAATTTATTACAAAAATTACTTCGCCCCCCCCCCCCCCCAATTTTTATATATGGGTTGGTTCGAGAAATTTCACTTTTTCCCTATTATTCGTTGATATTTTCAACGTTTAGATAGATGGATAGATAGGTAGATGCCGTTCGTTTAGAAATTTGAACAAACTATAAACTTTTACTATTTTAAGCATGAATTAACTTAGTACTTTGTGCTTGAATGATGGCTTCACTCTCCAATGGCAGCTACTTGACTCCAAACGTGTATTGTTAGCAGAGGGCGCCCTTTAATTTGGAAGTTTGGAACATCAATTTATGATTATAGTGAATGAAAGCCGTAGAAGGCCAATGATATTGCCCACCCATATAATTACACTAAGACCATTTATATTACAGCGAAAACTTCATCGGGACTCTCGAGTATGGTTTCGCTACTGAGTTGTTGATGATCCAACAGCCTGGTCCCCATCTAACCTAGTTCAAACGAAACTTGAGCGGATGCGGGGCCAGATGAGATGGGACCGGAGCCGGCCTAAAACTAGCCCTAATTCTCTAAAATGTCATGAAATCAAATTGTCCACCGGGAACATTGGATGGCAATTTTCTCATCTCGCTTCACATCAATTAAAAACCCATGAAGCTGTCAATCAGTTTTTCTGAAATTCAACACAGATGTCACCCAAGCAAATACCCATTACGTGACAAAATTTCAAATTTCATTTCTCATTTTACCCCGTCCAGTGCAACATTGTGACACTGTCCCTGCGCAAAATAACCATCACGAACAAATCATCCCCAAGTTTCGTAGTTTTACGCTTAGCACCATCTGTATGGTTTCCAGAAGAAAAATCGATACATCATTCTCAAAAGCAAATAGCTCTTCCCAAAATTTTCTACCTCAAAAATTGCTTGCTGAACTCTCTCAAAATTTCCCGATTGGTTTCATGTTCTATAGCTATAGCGAAAAGTGTCATCTGGGCGACTTCTTACATTAGGTACGAGCCTTAAAACCCAGATGAAAATTTCCCACCTCTTACCATTTCGACACTAAACAGACAAACTACTTTCCAAAACCCAAATTTCGTTACCAACTCGAGGTCCAAAAAATAACTCCGGCAGCTCGTGTGGTTAGCTAGTGCCATAAAAAAATTGTGATTTATCATTATATCGGTGCTTTCTCTGCCACTGGCATTACAGAGGTCGATGGACCTATTGACTCATCGACCGACTTTCAATCAGCTTTCTTATCTACTCAAGATCAACACCAAATACGAGTCTCACTACGATTACTTTTTTTTCATCTAGGGTCTCAAGGAAAGTTGAGCATCTAATTTGATCTGCTGACAATATCTTCAATATCGAATCTTATCTCCCTCAATGATAACATCAGACGCGTTCAACTTTTTTTCTGTTTCTAATCATGTGCTTCTCTTTCAGCACCACATGCCCATTCCCATGATCATGGACACAGTCATGGACACTCGAATTGCAGTTCACATGATGACCACGACGAACAAGATTTGGATCATCATGATGATCATACTCATGGTGAACATACCCACGCAATCGCCAGCACAATCAACAGATTTTCCTCTACAGTGGCAGAAGCTGTGACTAAAGCAATTATGGCCTCGACAAACGAATCATGAGTTCGGGATAAGATATATATAAATTATGTTCGAAGGTACCGACGGTTGTGGCCGTGCGGGTTAAAGCACTGGAATTGGGGGGAGCGATTGAGATTCTGAGATCGCTGGCTCAAAATCGGCAGAGGCGGTATTTGGGGTTTTTTTTCAGGCTTTAACTCACACGACACAACCGAGCGGGAGTTTCATAAAAGAAACGAGCTGTACAAATCTGAGGTTTTTTCCAATGGTTTTCCCTCGATTCCAGTGACAAACTGGGCGAATGCTGTGCAGTGGGGTTAAAGGGGGGTGGGATGGGAACAAATCGTAAAGACCCGAAAGGGTATACGAATAGAATGGAGTCATTACTATGTTCGAAGGTTCAGTGCAGAATACGGAGAAAAAAATTATTGGAAATTCTAGAGATTATTTTTGGTATCGCAACTTTGACCAATAGGAACGACGAAATTTAGCTTTCTGATCTTCACCAATAATTCTCTCATCATTACTGTCAAACTGAATAGATCACTTCACTATTGTCACAAGCTCAACTATCTCACGCTCACCCTTCATTGGCCAAAATGTTGATAAAAAAATATTCCAACGAATACAAGTTACCCAGATTATTACAATACTGTTTCTCTCTGTGTCACAAAAAAATGGTCCATTCTGCAGACAGATCATTTTTATGAATATTTCTAAGTCTGACGGAGATAGCAATTTTTTTCACTCAGTAGATTTCACTTTTCACTACAAAAATCGAATTTTAGGAAAAATTTGCTGTCTCTGGGATCGCACGATATTTTTCTAAAATCGATCTGTTAGAAAGTGACAAAGATTTCGATATTGTCTCATCAATCAAAATGTGAAAGACTTCACAATGTTTTAAAAACCTAAAATACGGCTATGAAAAAATGTGCAATTTTTAGTACATCTGAAAATCAAATTAGTTCAATTTTTAATCTTACTGATCAATTACAATGTTTGATTTTTTTTTGCACAACATACAAGCAAAATTCTGTGCCTTAGACTATGGTCAAAATTTTCACATTTTTTTTACTGAGATAGTACCCTAATAAATTACTTGAAGAGCCTGACGATAGGGTTTATTCATAATAATTAGCTGCTAGTGATGAAAAATGCGTAATTTTTCATTGATCATGTATAATAAGAAGATGTCAAGGCGAGTATCGAAAGGAAAAAAAAACAAATTTGTTGAAACCTTGTACAGATTGTTATCCTCCTAGGTAGCTGATAAAGCATTCAGTGACAAAGGTTCGCATTTATAAGTTATAATTAATACATTTAACGTCCATTGTGATGAGGGCGATTTAACTCGGCGAACGAATTCCGTAAATTATAAGATATATTTTTTATAAATAATAGGCGAACGATGGGTGTACAAATTAGACTGACAATAGCAATATGTCTAGTATAATCCATCAGGCAAAGTATTTTTCTCTTTTTTTTCCTTAATAACTAATTTAAATTATTGTTCACCAATTAAGTTAATAATCCATTACTTGTATTACTTGTATTATATTTTAGTAATTTGTGTAAATTTATTTTAGATTATTAGTCATATCATTGCAAAGTAATAGAAATTTCACTTTCATATGAATAGTAAAGTCTCGTGATGTTTACACCGCATCGTCATATTTGTCACAAACCCAATGTTTTATTTATAACAATTATATTTCGATAAATATTATTTCAAATGAGTTATTCGTTGATGGGAAGGTACAGTGAATTGTGAGTACTCAATCGAGTGACGTAAGAAACAAATACAATTGTACACAACAATAAAGAATTTTATTATTATAGTTCGTAGTGATTAATGCTTTTTGATGTCATGTAACATCTGCCGTGATCAGCTCGGCATCTCATGTTGGTTCAGAAGAATATGGAATTCATATTGACAGATTGTTAAAAATATCTTGGAAAATTGAAATGTTTGAGGGAAACTTTTTCAATGTAGAGTGACTCTTTCAGTTGATTGAGATAAAAATCCACAGTTAACGTGACCCCAAAGATGCTATATATATATGTCGAAAAGTTGCATAATTTTCGCAACATAAAAAAAAATAAAAACGCGGCTCAATGTGGTGACAATCAACAAATACTTTTTTCCAGTCTACTGTGGCTGAACTACATTTAAGGGAATCAAAGAGCTTTGGAATAGATGAAAAAAATTAATCAAATATTGACTAGATTATGATGGTTAAGACCAGTTAAACTATGTGAGTTCACTCAAATTGGTTCAGCCAAAATCGCATTTTTCTATTCCTCCGGGTATCAGAATTTCCCGCAGGGGAAAGAAAAAAAGGAACTTCTCAGATTTTATTTTATTTTTTTTTTCAAATGTTCTCAGATCTCATTTTTAAGTGACTAACAATACCATTTTGTATACGGAAAAATTACAATCCGTAAACTAACTGACACAAAACACAAGAACCGATGTATAACTGTGATAGTTGATCATTTTCATACGAGGGCTGAGGAAGGTGTTTCAGAAAACGGTATAGTATGCCGTTATACCCATGAACTTTCGATCCAAAAGTATAAAATCTTCTCACTAACTCCTCTGCAGATATTAAAGTTAAAAAGAGCAGACAGTTATTTTATATTCATATGAAAAATCCGCCAAAATCTTAGTATAGAATGAAATGGAGAGAGTTGTTACGAAATAGTATACTATGCTACGAGGAATGGAACGTTGACAGTTTTTCAAAAATTTTCACAGTATTCACCGTTTTAAGTATTTTTCACATTTTCTGTTGTCAAAAACCAAACGTTACCAAAATGTTCCCTTTTTCCAAAATTCTTCACATTATCACCTTTTCCGAAAAAAGTATTGCAGAATGTCCTAATTAAGAATTGAGGAAGAAGGGGCTAGCCCGTTACAGATCAAGTTTGTTTCCGGCTGTTTCAAGGAACATTTTTCTAGGGATTTCAGTTATATTTCCTTAACCCTACTGAACTGGCCCTCGATCCCCAAACGACGCCACCACGCTATTCTGTGTAATTTGCAATTTTAAGTTTTTTACAAAACAAAAACATATTAAAAAAAATTGTCATAGTTGCATTTATTACATTCAAATTTATTCAGAAAAAAAATGGAAATGAAAAAGGCGACGCGCACGTTCATTGTGTCATTTCAAAAGCGTTGAATGATGGTCAAATTCATTCGAATTACAAACGGGAAGTACCATGGTTACAGGTACTCCAATGAGCGAAATGAAACACCAATAGTACACAACAGTATAGAATTTTATTACCATATTTTATAAAGTTTGATGTTCTCATCGCTCTCACATAACACCTATCATAATCTGCTCAGTTGATTACTTCTTAACGACCTGGCCATCCACATATTCGAGATAACTGTGCCCAATTTTGATGGCCACCAAGCCAGTGCCAAGACCAGCTAATGTAGAGACAGTTGGATTTGGAGGGATGATTGAACGGAGTACTGCCCATACCAGTACAGAGCCAAAACTCAGAAGCACTGCTCCGGTTATACTGGAATTTAATGGAATGAATCAGTTACATCAGTTTGCTAGTGGAGGAGTGTAAACAGCAATAATGTTGTCCATGCCTAACTTCGTTGAAAATTCCAGAACAAACGAAATTGAGACAAGTTGGTTGTATTTGTGACCTCTAGGAGCCTGATTTATTCCGATCTATGATTTTCTTGAAGATCGTTTTGGAGATTTTTTGGAAAAAAATCGAGTATTCTTCTAATGACATGTTTCATAAAAAAATTAATATTGAAGATATTCATAGGAAATTTATTTTTTCTCTTTTAATCCCATGACAAATTTTATGCAAAAGTATCCATTTTTTTTATTAATAACAAAAATGTACTCATTCTTGGCGTAAATTCAACGAATCATTTTTCTTCGTTTCTTTCTGTAAACAACTACGAAATCAGCATACCAATCCTAAGAAAAAAACTAATGAGCTCCAGATCACGTCAAAATACACATTTCATAGCCTACAACTGTTGTATGAGCATTTGTATTTTAGCAATATGTGAGCTTTTTCCGAAACAGTTTCTGAGGGATTGAGAAGCTATTCTCAATTTCAATTTCGTAGAAAATATTACAAATAGTATCATCTGAACCTGAACGAGTCACGATCAGGGACAGGATGTTTATATGTGAAGTCTCTCCATTATTTAATCGAATCGAGTCCAAACAACAACTTGAAAATTAAATCTGCAAATTAAATCTGAATAGAGTCGTGACCAATAAACGAATGTGAAAGTCAAAAGAAAATTTGAAAAACTTGATTCGTTTCTGCAGGGGCACTATCTGATCAGTCTCAAAGCTCATGTGAATTTCCATATTTTTTCAAACTCGACCAGAACATGATCTGTTTCTCAACTGAGTTATCAATTTCATATGGATGTTTAAACCCATGTTGGTTACCTATAGGTGATTCGGGCTGCAGCAGGTGCAGCTTTCATGTGTTCTCTCGTGTAAATGAAGGAAGCTGTGCCAACCAAAGCGCCACCCAACAAAACGTTCGTAATGTCCACCTTCGGAAATACTCTAAAATGAAAGCAGAAATGAATGATTAGATGCAACAGACGACTGCTACCGGAAACTGTTATATAGTTGCTCAATCTGAGATCGATGAATTGCGTTTAGAAACGCATGGGGCATTCATGTGAACATGATCCACCTGGTAGGATTCATTCGTTTTTGCGTAACTCCAGAAATATCTTGAAATGCCTCTTTATTCCATTCTCTTTTAATGTTGCATTTCGAATAATGTGGAGAAATTTTTTATTTTACTGAAATTTTGGCAAGGTTTTGTGACATACACAATAACACAAAATTTGAAATTTGTGCCTATAAAATTTTATATAGTTCTCTTTAATATGCAAAAATCTGAAGAGAAGAAAACGTTCTAACAACATCAAACGTTGGTGATGAGTTCCTGAGTATATTTAAAAACTCTTCCTAAATTTTCCCTTTTGACAATACTTCTGAAATGTCAACAATCATTCTTCACTGGAGTCAACGATGAACAGGTCAAACATTGTTTTTACGGAGTGACTATTCGCACCCGGAGTGATTTTTTATTGTCCCTCTTTCTGTCAGCGGAAGTATTGCGGGAGTGATTTGTGAAAAATCACTCTCAGGCGGTCGGAGTGATATAAAAAATCACTCCGGGTGCGAATAGTCACTGCCTTGTTTTTATGATAACATCCAAAACTCCTCAAATTTGGGTACTGTATATAGTAAATAATTGAAAAAACGAGTGTGAAGAAAATTTTAAATAGCAGAAAAACTCCATAATCTGAGTTTTCGAAATTTTATATCTAAAAACTGGTACTCCAAATTTCGAGATTCAATTGGTGATATACCCAAATATTAGACAATCCGCAACTTTCAAACTTTTTGCACATTGTGAATATTTTTTTACCGAGGGATTGCCTCAAGCCGAGGTTATGAGCCCAAGTGATAAGTTGTATGGATCCGTTTGAACCCACGTGATTGCATAATGCTCAGCGCGCTTCAATGAATGAAGTTCCCAATGTGATCAATTGAAAATAGCAATAATTTACCTCAACATGAGATTGGGATTCATGACGTTGACGGAGAGGCCCATATAAGCCGCAGCCCCGAGTGAGGGTGCATAAAATTTCGCTAAACTGCATTTTGTTATTGGACGAAGTCCAAATTTGTTCAATGCCTTCCCGGTGGGTGAGTCTCCAGAACCAGCCATGGCTGTCTTAATATCCGTACCCGGTGATTTGCTGTAAGTCAATCAAGATGAGCGGAATATAATTGTTAGCAACTTTCCACGTGACATCTGACAAGTCTTCAGCAATACAAAGTAATAAATTTAATTATAGTTACTTGAATGATGAAAAAATTACGCTTAGTCCTGACTGGATATCACTAGTTACGGAGATTGAAGAATGAACTCATAAATGTGCATAATTTCGCAGAGATCGGATGGTGGCGCTGTTTTCGCCTTCGTAAGAAACAACTTCTATGTTGAAGAGGTTATAGTGCGGTATTGTGTATCTTTTGTATGCAACGAAACCATCATGTCAAAGCCAGGAATTTTGAAGAGGAAACGAATTAGTGAATACAGTACTTCGGACGATGATGATGACAGTGAGTTTTACTTTACTACTTGCAATTCTCAATGGCAATTATATCATTTCTACAAAAATTGTTCACATGTTTTAAGCTATTTTGACCGGATGAGAGGTTATGTTTTGAGCTTGAATTGTTATTTTCTTACATGCAATCCCATAAGTGCATCAGGAAAAAATGTTTCTGTAAAGAATGACTCAAAATTTATCCGCTCATATTTATCTTTAGTTCCTCACTTTTAGTCAAATCTTGGGGGTGGTTCGGTGGAGATCGACACGTTGTATATTGTGAAAAAAAGGAGTAGAAATTAATAACAATGACGATAATTCATTATAATACATTTTGACTCAAAGTTTTGTAACGATAAAAAAAAAGGTTTGTAGCAAATAGTTTCGCACGACGTCTTATATACTATCATTCAATGTGTATATAATATTAATTATGTTACAGATCAGGTGCAATTTTCGGGAAAGTCCCAACCCCCACGTTTGTGCCCATACCTTGACACCATAAATCGACAATTTCTGGACTTCGATTTTGAAAAATTGTGCTCAGTTTCACTGTCTCGAATCAATGTATATGCTTGTCTCGTTTGTGGAAAGTACTTTCAGGGAAGAGGTACTAACACTCACGCCTATACCCACAGTGTTGCTGAGAGCCATCATGTGTTTTTAAATCTTCATACTTTGAAGTTTTATTGTTTACCAGATAATTATCAAATCGTTGGTAAGTTAGGATATTTTTTCTCGCAATTCTGCGTTTATTCTGCAAAATATTGTCCCACAATATGACCTTGAAAAATACTAAATTTCCTCGTTTGTTGTAATATCAAACTGACTAAATATCTTCACTTTGAACTTGCTTCAATTAACAGATCTGCGTACAATTATATGTATGGCCCCTCGTAAAAATTCCATGGTCGTATTTAATAAACCTAAAAAAATGTTTGACAGAAACCGAAACATCATTTTAAATGGAATTTTAAACATCTTCATTCACTCATTTATTTATTAATTTTTTTCCTCCAATTTCTTTGGGAAAAGCATTTTTTTAAATAGATTTATGCAAATTTGCTATAATACGAAATTGCATTCATTCGTAAGGTTGATATTTCGTGAAAAAGTTCTGATTGTAAAACATTTACCCATGCCTCTTCAGAAATTTGATTTTGTGTTTCCTAAATGCCCATTTGCCATTAACCACTTACTCATGGATATATTATTTCTCTATAGACTCATCATTGGACGACATTAAATACGTACTAAATCCCACATTTAGTAAATCTCAAATTGGACAGGTCGATAGGACTGATAAACTCTCTAGAGCCATTGACGGTTCCATGTATTCACCAGGAATTGTTGGCATGAATAACATTAAAGCAAATGATTACTGTAATGTGGTGTTACAGGTGAGATATATGTTAGAAAATACAACGATCCCTCTCAAACGAAGTTAAGCTAATTTCGACTGTTTCATTCAAGCATAAAAAATGTCTACTAAGTTGAATTCATAGTATTCAAGTGTTTGTTCTTGTAATTTTTTCGTCCAAATCAATGACAGTCAATTCTTTTTTAGGCACTTTCACATGTGAGTCCATTAAGAGACTTCTTCTTGAGAGAATCCAACTACTCCAAAGTGAAAAGACCACCTGGTGATTCATCATACTTGCTTGTTCAACGATTTGGAGAATTAATGAGAAAATTATGGAATCCGCGTAATTTCAAGGCACATGTGAGTCCTCATGAGATGCTGCAGGCGGTAGTTTTGTGGAGTAAAAAACGATTTCAATTCACAGAGCAAGGTACAAATTTTTGAATCTTATTAAAAATTCTTACGTCAGTGCAATTACAACATAAAGAATCACGTTGTTTTTACTTAGAACTTATTCACATATTTTGTAATTATAGTAAGATTACTTACCGAAAGTTTGGATTTTTATATATTTGGCTTTTTTATTTTAGATACATGAACATTTACAATTCCATTAATTCCAGGAGATCCCGTTGATTTCCTGTCCTGGTTCCTGAACGCCCTACACCTTGCCTTGAATGGCAGTAAAAAACCAAATTCGAGTATTATTTACAAAACATTCCTGGGTCACATGAGGATATATACTCGAAAAATTCCACCCCTCGAGCTTGAGGAAAGCCAAAGAAGTGAGTTATTGAATACTGTTGAATATGGTGAAACAGTAACAGAGAGTCCTTTTTTGTATTTAACTTGTGATTTGCCACCTCCACCATTGTTCAAGGATCAGTTCACGGAAAATATAATACCTCAGGTGAAGTATATGATTTTCTTATAAAACCAGTAATAAACGTAGTACTTAAGGACTAATGAATACTTTTTTAATGAATACAAGCAAAGCGACATGAAGGAGCCACACTTATGCTTTTATTTATATTTCTTATTGTCACAATCACAAATTATGAGTTTTGAATATTATCAATTCGTAAATTACTCCAACAACTTTGATATTGATTTTTTTTTCTCACGGTATAGAAGTAATGTTTTTCGTTACAGGAAGAACAAAATAGAGTATCGTCAACAATTATATGAAGGAAATCTATTCCGGAAGCATGCATTAAAACAAATTTTTTGTACACGTCATTCACCCCAGCCTTGCTCATTCAAAATATTAGTTTGGTTTTTCACTTTTTGGCTTTTCCATTTTTTTCACATGCTGAATTTTTGAGATTCAGCAAAATTTTTGAGATTCAAAAAATGAACAAATTGCACTTGTTGATACGAACAACGTTTTGCATTTTCAAACAAATCTCCAAAAATTCAGAGATCACGTTTTTGCTCCAGAATTCAGTACACTTGCTCTTCCAGTATATCATGTATTTATAGAATTAATAACTCATTATCCTATAATTTATCTTCATTTTAGGTCAACCTTTATACCCTTTTAAACAAATTCAACGCAGTCGCAGAAAAGGAATACAAAACATATAAAGAGAATTTTATGAAGCGTTTCGAGATTACCGAGCTGCCACCATATCTCATTCTATACATAAAGGTGAGTGAAAGAGTAATTTTCAACACACAGAAAATTTTGAGCGAATGTCGCCAAAGACTCATAATTTAGAATTTACTTAGAATCGAGAAATTTATTATTTGAATAATTGCAATTTGGAATGTAAACTAAAAAAATGAAGATTGCGATTACTCCTCTATACATATTTGAAAACAGCCGTATAACTCGGACTTCAACCTACTTATTTCTCATTCAACTTATCTCTAAATTGAATAGGAAACTTGCATATTTTTTGACATGTTTTTTTTCTCAATCTATATGACTATATGACATATATGCTTAATTGAAATCTTGAACAAACAATTTTGCATCCAATATTTTCTTGATAATTATTGGTTAAATATGCGGATTTTTCAACGGCTTGAAAGCGGAGATGACGTCAGATGTTACGGCGAATCGTGAGCGCCAATCACCGAACGGTCCTAATCTAATACTCCCCCTTACTCTCCCCACTATCCTATGGGCGGGTTTTTTGTGTACGTAACGTCACTTCCGTTTTCAAGTGGTTCAAAAAATTACATTTTCAATTTTTAATTATTTATTAATTATTAATTGATCATCTTTTCCCTTACTTTATAATTTGTTAGCATAGGAATACAACTGATAATACATTGAAGCGATAGACAAGAAAATCATAAAAAATCTGTTTCCTATTGAGTCGATCATTAGTAGGAGAAATCTAATCCGTTTTAACACTAGGCCTTTCACCCTAATCATCCATTCTTCATTTTAATACAATGTATCTTCCACCATTTGCAGCGATTCACTAGGAACACATTCTTCGTTGAGAAAAATCCCACGATTGTGAATTTTCCAGTCAAGTAAGTTAATCCTGCAGTATCCGTAATTAGGCTATCGTCGAGTCTAGTACAACTTGTCGAAATCTGATTGATCGAACGACACAATGTCGATTTCGTCGAGAGATGAAGTGATCCAATAAAAATCTTCCTTAATCCGTCAACTACTCTAGCATTTGGGCGAACAACGTAGAAGCATAGTCAAATAAGGATGCGTATGCGACGGAAAATCGATCATGATGAATCCAATACAAAATATCGAACTCATATTAACTTTACTCTTTTTTAATACCTTTGTATCCGACAAAAAGTTCAATACCAAGTTACCTAAAGCTGATGGAAAAACCCAAGTATTAACTTATTAAATTATTGTCATGAGTATTGTAATGAGTTATGAAAAAAAAATATTTATTTTATTAAAAAAAAAAAGCAAATTCATCCATTGTTGATATAGACCATCTAAAATCAATCCCCTCAACCGCTTCAAAACCGTCGATGAAGAAGGGAGAACTCGAAATTATCACCTTGGCTTTAATAGTTACAATGTTCAATTTTTTTTTTTAATATTTCGACAGCATATCATTTTCATTTCGACTGAATTGAATAAATAAACGAATGGATTAATCTATAAAAGAACTGACATCCAAATTTATTTTCGAGCTGAGAACCCTTCGATACGTAAATCGTAGTCAAAAAGTACTTGGATCAATCCAGTCTCGACGAATTGTATCAGTATTATCTTATGTATTGAATCTAATGGGAAATACCTCATTTAGGAATGTCGATTTTGGGGATATATTGACGCCAGAGGTGAAAGCGAAACATCCTTGCTCCACCTACGACCTGATTGCTAACATCGTTCATGATGGTGAGCCCGGCCAAGGTACATACAGAGTTCACATCCTGCATAAAGCTACGGGTCAATGGTATGAATTGCAGGATCTTCATGTTACGCCCATTTTACCTCAAATGATAACTCTCACCGAGGCGTATATTCAGGTGGGTCCATTGCTCGTAGTAAAGAGATTTCCCTTGCTCTATTTCGCTCTGCAAAATTTTTCCACTATTACCTCGAACTTATGTCGATGACTCAACTTGAAGACAAATTCCACATTGTCATATTTTCGTCAATTTCGTCTTGGTTGTCATAAAATCATTTGTTTAAAACGCAAATACATACATTTCTCACATGTGAACTGTGACTCAATATGTGGTACCACGCAATCCATCTCGTGATTCACTGCCCCATATCAACGCCACATCATCTATTTTTTTTTTTTCAGATTTATGAATTGCGGAAAGAGGATGGAAATGGCGCCAGTGTGGATCAAGAAAAAGCTGTATAATAGGACCGAAATTTTGTACCTAAAGGAATAAATACTATTCTCTTCCTTATAAAACCACGCCTCTACAATCGTCTACATTACATTATCCTCAACGAAAAAATTCTGAAACACATTTAGAAGGGATGGAGGTCAGTAGGTCTGTAACCATCTCTCTCTATCTATAGTTCGTTAGCCCGTCAAGTACTTCCCACAAAAGAAATACAACAGAACAATGTAACAGTCCAAAAGCTGAAACAGTGGAACTGCTAAACTGCAATTTTGCAACAGTTCTTCACGAAATACGATCTTACTCAAACGAGTCTTATAGAGTTTCATTGTCTCATATTTTCATGAAAACATACCGTGTATTCCATCTAAATAATCGTTAAGAATATTTATCTTCCAGACGAAAAAAACCTATTAAAAATCTAAAAGCAAATATTTTTCTCAGTCATTTATTTATTGATTCATTAACTTAAAACTCGAAGTTTCTAAGTATTCCAACCGATTTTGCAACATTTTTCATATATGTGTGAAAGTCAATCTATCGGAATCGAGTGATTTACACCTATTTTAAATTTGATTGAAATTTTGGATTTATCCCGAGAATGAAAAAATTATAAATACTTTTTTATCTAAAAGAAATATTTTGATACTTCAGATGATAATGAAAATTTTTTTTTTATCTAAAAAAAAAATTCTGGACAAACAATAGTTAATTAAATTTGTTTAATTAACTATTTTTGTAGAACTAATTGTTATTGAGATATTGGACTTTGAAGAGTGCCCTGAAAAACAAAGTAATCGTATGCGGAAATTCCAGATGGAAATAGGTCACACTAATCTAGTTCACTAATTTGTATATTGTTGTATTATATAAATAATGCGAAAGCATTTACAGACGATAAGTGAGATTCAACTTACAATGGGCTTCTGTAAACAAAAGTAGTAAAATATGAGCATTAGCCAAAAAAGTGATCAAAATCTGTGCAAAGCGATATTTCCAAGAAAAATTTGAAGCTATCTTCTGAGCATGGAATAGGGAGAATCATACTTTCATAGTATGACAAATATTCAGTACTCTTCAGAATGGACAACGTCAGCGTCAACGATACAATGTAACACAATGCAGAGACAATGCTGTTTGTTTGTAAGCGCCTAAAGTGGCCGTTGCGCGAGTTTAGATCACATTTTTTTGGATCTCATCATAATTGGTGGACAAATAGACTCAAATAAATTCATCAGGATAAGAAAAACATCGGATTCGCTTATATAATCTTTATTCAATCTTTATTAATGATTCCCTTAGAGGTTACATGATATTTTACTTCATATACTGTTTTCTTTCTATCACTTGCGGTTACCATGGACCCGTCTTTTCCCACTTGATGTTGTATTTGCACACACTGACTAAGGAGAAACCATGGAAAACTTCATTGAATTACATAATTTTCATAGTTATTTAAACGCAAAGATCTCCAAAGATCGAAGATACCGTGGAAAGCTCCCCCAAATTTTTAACATCATTTAAAGACACATTCATGAATATATAATCGAAATTTGGAGACTGACCTATGGTAAACTTTTGCAAATCTTCATGAAGCAAAGACATATCAAATACCTCGAAAGCAAAAAAATAATTAGCAACTTGCCAAACAATTGTCGTATCAACATAAACATTAACTATGGAATTGGGGGTTCCACCCCCTTGCACTTTTGGGGGTGGAGCACGAAATTTTAAATGCGGTACCTAAAAAACACGTAAAAAGTACGTATTTTTGAAAAAAAGGTGCCGATTTCTGACCCTGCTCCGCTAACTTTATGGGGGTATATTTCGTTCAGAATACACATACGGCAATGCAGATGCCATTCAACTTATCGCAGACTAAATATTCAATATTTCAATTGACCTCATTTGACCCAATGCAATAAGGCAGAAAATGCTATTTAAATCGTATAGTGAGTATTCGATAATTCAATTGACAACCTCAGTGTAAGTGAAATTGGGATACTTCCCACAAAATTCCATTGTTCCTCTCGTCATCCACCTCATTTCCAACCAACGTGAACCTCTCAATTTTTAAAGGGTCCCAAGCCTAACTTCAAGTGGTTGAGAAAATTTTACAGACGCAGATCACAACTGTATATACTAATTCCACTACCATGACTACAAGGTGTTCATAGTGGGGAGTCGAGGCGACAAGTGGAGGGGAATAGCGTCGCGCCAAGCGGGACCCAATGGTCGGGGAACGATTGAAGTCAACGGTGAAGCACATTTGCTCGCTTTTGCTTTATGACACTTAGTATTTTTTTCCCATTTGCATGTTTTATACCTAATCAAATAATATTCCTTATGCATATTATAACAGGATGATCCTCAATAATGTTTCCCTGATTGAGTGTTATTTTTCCTAAGTGTTTTTTTTTCTGACAAAGTGTTAAGGATAAATCGATCGCTCCTATCAAATTGGATTAACGTAAATCGCTGAGGAAAACTGTCTGGGGTTCCTATATTATCAAACTGTGAGTAACGTATATAGATGTATACTACACGTGTATTTTATAACTGCTATGAATTGTGATTAATCAGCAAGTTAATCTTCCATGGAATTCATAACGGTTTTAACATTTTCTGTAAGATTATTTTTTTGAAGAAATGGGCCTACTCAACATCTTTGTGACACATTTCTCGGTCGTTTCACACCAGGTTTTCCTCACTACTATTATTACACTTGTCGCTTGTTCCTCAAACGCTATGCATTGGGATATTTTTTAAAGATTATTCCGTTGGGACTTGTGCTCCAGAAAGTCGGTGCATTTTTAATGGGGGAATTATGCGGCAAAATGGATATAAAGGGGGACGGGTATAAGGACGAAAGAATATCCAGCTATTTATAGAAAGACGCAGGTGGTACGCCGAAAGCCATAAAAATGATGCCATACATAAGGAGAGACGATTTAATTTCAACTATCTATCGATCTTTACTGACTTTTTATATTTTGGGGTAAAAATTGCTGACCTATGATCTTAAGGGATCAGCATCGAAATAGATCTTGAATGAGGTCACAAATATGTCGTTCGATCAGTCATGGGTGTTTCGCGGTCTAAATATTTGTCCCTTTGGCGTATTTTAACGCGCGTGGAATTCAGTTTACCAGCGCTGTTTCGCGCGCTTAGTACATGCCTCATCAATGAACAATTCATGGGGTACGAAATGTGGAATTTATTATGTGTGAGTACATGTGATTTTTTGGTGCAGTGGAGAGGTAAAGTGGAATGAAAAATAACGGCGTTTTTTTTATACATCGTTAAGTAGGAAATGAAAATATTGTTATCATTGTGGAAGAGAATATGGAAATGGGTATGGCAGAAGTGTACCTGGCATGCTAGATCATTTTTTCAAGTGTCAAATTTGTTGGTCTTTTAACCGGTTCATCTCTTTCGTTTTTTGAAGTCATTCTTTAAATTCATTTTTTTTAATTCGTTTTTTTTTAAGTTTCTTTTTTTTTTAAATTCGTTTTTGAAATTCGGTTTTTTTAACTCGTTTGTTAAATTCATTTTTTGAGCTCGTTTTTGAAATTTGTGTTTGAATTCGTTTTGCAAATTCAAATGGGCAGATTTTGAAGTTCTGGAAATTTTGGTTTCGCAACAATTTGTTCGCTTTCCTTCCTTCAAATATTTAAAATCTATTTTATCTCCAGTTGGGATACTACTGCGGGATTTTTAAATGGCATGCATCATATGCTAACTCGGTCAAATATATGTAGAAACAAAGAACTGGTTTACGTCAATAGGGGAAAATATATTGTTCATTTAGTTTCTGCAAGAGCAAAGCTTAAAATACAGTTTAGGGGAACCAATTTTTGCAGGACCGAGTTTCTTTTCATTACATTTAGAGTGACTTTTTTATAATGTGATGGATAAATAATGAACTTTGCATTTGGTTAAATAGTATATGCATTGATAGAAAAAAAACTCGGACACAAGGAATTCATTTGTATCTCACACCGCCTGTTATAATTCTTATGTTTTGGGATAGTTAGCTGTTTGAGAATGAATATGTTACATATCACTTTATTGAATATCTATCTGAAAATTATATTTTTTGTTAATTTACATTCTCACTTGTTTTTGCATATACTTTGCACGTGTCGAGATATGATGTAATTACTGCGTAGTGCAAAAGTTTGGTAATATTTGAAAGCCAAATTGCGTTTTCAAAAAAATATCTTGATATTTGAGAATAATAATGTAATAGAATAAAGAATTTTGAAAACTTTGAGAAAACATTCGATAATTTGCAAAACTGAAAAGTTTTCCCAAATGCGAGAAATTGGATATTTCTTCGATGACATAAAAATTACAAATTGATTCAACCATAAAAAATGAAAAAAAAAACAAAATTTTCAAAATGCTCAATGCAAATTCTGATGAATCCGAAAAGTTTCTAAAAAATTACAAAAAAAAGTAAACTTTCAAATTCTTCGAAAACTAGAAATTTTTGTAACTAAAAAAAAACTCGAAAAAAATTCCGATAATTTCAACAAAATGAAAAGTTTCAGAAATGGGAAAAAATGAAAAAGGAAATTACCAATGAATGAGACATTGATGTGCGTTTTTGTAGGTCAAACTGAAGATTTTCGAGTGGGTCACAAAGTTCGCGCTCCTCCCGCGAAAGTTTAACCCTTCATGTCAAGTTTTGAGAGCTCCTTTTAAAAAAGTCGTACGAAGAACAAAATGTTGGGACACGGTTCATTCTATCTCAATCCATTTTCACAGAAGAGCGTTATAAACAATCGGAAGTAAAAATTTCACAAAAATCCCATTTTGTTTTCAATTTTTGGAGGCCTAAAAATAATTCCCTCCATCGAGAAATCAAAAATTGATCTTCAAATATCAATGCACATAGATTGCGTGAAAATAAAAAAAAAATAGTATTTCCAGAAGTCTCTAATTGTAAAATGTTAGTCCCAATGTCACGCTATTTCTTAATTCGTTTTATTATCTATTCATTAACAACGTATGGTGAAATCAGTGTCCATCTCAGAAAGATCAAGGTCTTCTAGGTGTAAACATTTGAACTTTAGTGAGACCAAAAGAGGACGAAATGGGATGAACCGTCGACTGCTTAAATCTTGAATTTGCGCTTACCAGCGTAGCATCGATTATCGGACGGTCATCGGTTTCCGGACACTGCAAAACACAAAATGCGAAAGGTCCATATCATAAAAAAAACATGACGTTTGTTTTTTTTAAGAGCAATATTCTCCTTACCATATCTATCGCCGAGTTCTTTCCTTCCCCCGTGAAAAATTTATATACGTAATTTATGTGAGGTTCGGTTGGACTTGACTTTACGCGGGTTCACTCGTCCCTAACCTCACAAGGTGCGCGCGGCTGCGTAAAGCAGTTCCAAACAACTTGTAAGTATCTTCAAAACTAGATCTCATTTCGTTAATAGATTGTGAAATTTTGAAGTGGAGGAGGAAGAGGAAAAGATGAAAAGAGATCATCTCCTATTTTCTGGGTCTTCTTAAAGACATTTTTAAAAAGACTCGGTCGAATTGACAGAGAATCCCTCATATTGAATGCATTGTTTTTTCCACGTGTTTCGCATAATGAACCGTTTTAAATAATTATTCCATCATTCCCGCCTTTTTTCATTATTAATCTAAATTGTCCGGCCATCGACGGAAATACAAAAAATTATTTCATCTTTTTTCCATTCTCAGTGTTAATGAATCGACATATTTCTAATGATTCCACATCAAAAAAATAATAGTCGATTAATCGCGAACATCTATTCGCAATATGTCCGAAAACGGATACTCTGATGAGTGACCTACTATCTGATTTTGCATTCCTTATGTGGATGACAATTGTCATAGGAGTGATGACTACATTTCCCGCGCAAAATTTAGCATTAGGATGGAGCGACGCAATCCTCGCCCAGGCACTTGCCAATCCTTGCCTCAGTCTATACCAAACTAGACCTAGGCACATTACCAGTGCTTCCCACCCTTAGGCCTGGCTTGGCCCAATGTTCCAAACAGGACTGGCACCTCCTCGTTTGCCAAGACTGGGACGGGCCAGGATGGCTAGGGACTAGCTCGCCTGGAGCAAACTTGGGCCAGGCCTGAGTCAATTGTCAATTACCACCTGGGTTTGACCTGTCATTTGATGCCCCTACCAATTTTGACATGAATGTTGAAGCCACCAAGAACGGCGTGAGATGGCTATACCTCCTTAATTATGCAAATTGTCGAAAAAAGTAATTCTGCATAAAATATGTATTTTCAGATGGGGAACAACTTTTCTCATATAAATTTTGCGCTAACTCTAATAGTTTATGCAGTAGAATATTGTAAACAATTGAAATTGTTAATAACAATATTTGTACTGGACCAGTTCCCCCCGAAATCTAATCAGATCTAAGTTACGTGAAGACGCTTCGATTGAATCATTCAGAACCTCGATCGCATAATTCAGTCGCGAGAAATCGTGGGTGAAAAATTTGACCACATACATACTCCGACATTCTGTTTAAAATAGTCTAGAAATGTTAGAAAAACCTTGAAACGTGAACATCCGATGAAAAAAAAATTGTTGGAAGAAAAATTTTTGGGGGGCATTACAATAACTTCCCTTATATTGGGAAGTTGAAAACGTATTTTCATCAGTACCCCTACTTTTGTATTCCGGTTACATTCTGGCATTTCTATGCGAATAATTTGCACTTAATGTTACCGGCCCCCAACACATGTTCCATCAACTACTCGTCGTTCCCTCTTTACTTCTACAAGTACTTTGAAAATTAACGAACGTATATTTTCCGAGTTATTGCCCTTTTACCACTATTCTCACTTAATTATTCATAGCTTACATCGTAAGATTATAATTTCATGGTTATATTCATGAAATATCCTGTCATTGTCATGGCGATACTTCAGGAATGATTTGTGATAGTTGAAAGACTTTTCGACATTTAGCTGTAGCTTATTTAGCTTAGGACGATGATGAGGCTTTTTTTCATTTCATCATTTTTCCACAAATGAAGGATAACTCTTTCTTCACACATTTCCTTGGCAAAGTGTTGAGAGCCATATGAACTTATTTGAAAGACGTGCGTGAAGTTCCACTTTCCCACGTAGAGGTATTGTAGATATCATCGACAATGTATTGTTGTGGACTGTTGGAGAAATTAGATCAAGAGGTAAATATAGAAGCAAAGCACAACGATGTGCAAAGAAAATACGGGCAATTTTCTCGAAGAATTTGTTCATCAATATGTCAGAGAAGCGAGAGAGAAGGTAGATTTGGTTGATGCAAATTCTGAAATGTTCTGGAATGAAAATGTTGATAAAGGTCACCCACAGTTGATTTCGTTACGTGGGAATTTGCGAAATTTAAACATAGAAGAAAATTCTAACATGATCTCACATACTCAAATCTCAACCCCTCCACTAGGAAAGATCAACTGTATCACTGCCTCAGGACCTTGAGAAAAAGGCCGAATATGCAGATAAAAAAAGCGACACTTTTGAGGGAAGATATATAAAAAAAATATATGCGGTCCACATGAACCTTATATATTTATTTTTAATCTGTTGTCACTGATTGTTGCCAATAAGTCATAACAGAACATAACTGATACGCAATCGGGCTGTCATCATGACATATATAAAACTCTGGAAGTTTTAATTTTCAGCGCTGCTTCCCGTTAAGGGATAACGGAATTAGGGCTCACTACATATATGAACTGTGAGTGAGACACATCTGTTCAAACAGGATCTGTTGCACATGGAAGATGCGTCGGTTATATGAATTCGATTGTGGAAAGAATTTCGTTCAGAAAATGGAAAAGATCTCATGAAAATTCACTCTAAAATGAGATTCTATGGAAAAACTTTAATCTTCGTTTTGCGTTTAGTTTGTTTTCGAAATTATGTCGTGAACAGCGTATCATTATTCTACGGCAACAATGTTCGATATTCTAAATTTCAAATTTGTTTGTCCTTCTTGTATTCCTTTTATAATCATACGTGGGAACGCGTGTGTATGTGGCTGAAGGAAAAAACTCGATTAAAACGCACGTCACTCCTTCGCAATCGTGGGACGAAATGTGCGCTCAGAAAAGTAGTAATGATAACGTAATTTTCATTAGAAATTTGTGCGATTTCTCTCTCTTCAAGTACGGAAATAATTTTTCATGTAATAGGAACTCTGAATAATTAGAATTTTTTAATCAACGTTTTTTGAATTACATGAAGAAAAGTGATATATATACATATACCGTGGTGGGTAGAGTATCGGGACCGGGTACAGTAGATGAACGCGGACAGTGTTTCTCTCGTTAATTCGCTATTTATGCCCATTATTTTCCTTTAAACGCTCACTACTAATTGCTCATAGAAAGAAAAACTTTTTTTATGCAGATTCATAGCCTTTTTTTCTTTCTGCAACGTCGATTGATATTTAAAATCAATTTCTTTCCGTGGTCAATGCACCCGCAACGCCACGAGTGACCGTTTATTAAGCAAATGGGTTAGAGTGACTTCGGAAGTGTATTGTGGTAAAGCGGCAAAATGTAAGAAAATAGTGCTATGTAATGTAATTAATCGTAATTGTAAACCCTCAAACCCTTCTTATAGTCTCATCACTCGGAGAAATTAGGCGTTCCAGTGTACTATCCCCCTAAAATAGCAGGGGGGATAGTTGATGAATACGTGCTCTAACCTCATTTTCTACTTTTTTTCATTGTCAAAGGTGAAAGTGATTTGGTATTCAATTCAATATATATTCCCGTTCGTCAATTTTTAATAAACAAAACAACTTGTGCCAATTATCCGTCCATTACACTGCAATTTATTTAGAAAAGAAAGAAAATAAATTAATGAAACGTTCATTTAAGAAATCTAAATAAAAAAGTTAATCGTAAATAATTATATTAAGTTTTTCAAAAAAATCTCAAAAAATGTTTAAAAATACAATGTTGCCTCAATCGTTTCGCACTACGAGAGTCCGTTTATATATTACCCCCTCTGTCGTTCAGATACTACGCCCCCCCCCCACGCATTTCGGTGTTCATATACTATACCCTCAGACACTCAATTAATAAAATTCGATATTTATTCACTCTCAGCCGATCTCCCTGATTATTTTATTTTTGCTTATTGCAAATATACTAGTAATTAGTTATAATCCATTTTATTACATATTTTCGAAGATGGTCGAGAAATAAACGCCTTTCCCCGGCGGAAAATTCTTAGACGTTCAGATACTATACCCACCATGGTAGAATAACAAATATTGAAGACCTCCGACGAAAGCCCTGTAATTTGTGAAATCGAAAAATGGAAAAAATGTATGCGAGTTGGTGACACTTTTTCGATTTGCGTATTACGCCAATTTCCTCCAGAGTTCAATTTTTGATATTCAATCCCTCACACACGGAGGCTGCGCCGTGAGCTGTCCCTACGGCCCGTGGCCTCCCACAGAGCACTAAACCGATTTCCGAAACTCGCTAGTTTCCGCATTAACCATTTCAATATAACTGGTAATGCTCGAATTCATTTTTTTCAGCTTTTGAAAATGCACTTTGAATACATGGATTTTAAAAGGAAATTTTTAAGACAAATCACTGAACTGATCTTTTCACGTTTATTTGTCTCTATAAAGAAAATATCTGTCCAATTATGTTGCACCTCTCATCAGAGCCAGACCATCACAGAATATTTACCATTAATTTCAGAATTATCTCGTTGAATTTTTGAACCGATTTTTAATTTTTCCCCCGTTCTTCCTAAGAGACTTTGAGATATTCAGTTTTGGCTCTGCCGGGGAGATCCACGCGAGAGATGGATCCCGGCCGGTAATGTGTACGACGGCAGATCGGTACGACAGAAATGGAGCCTGTGCATCAGGGGTCAATCATTCAATAATTTTTTTTTGACGTTTCTAAATTTTTAAAAATTTTGTATACTCTTTAAAAAAAATTCTGAAGCTTTTTCCGTGATGTCCACAAAAAATTGGGAGTCTAAGATTTTATAAGATACCGAGTTCACTTCAAATTTTAAACATAAACATTGAAGGTGAAATTGGTCTTTACTCAGCTAACAACTTTCAATTGAAATGAGTAACTTTTTCAATACTTTCAGTCATTGTTAGCGTAGAAATTTATGGCCCTCGTAAAATATCGTTTTTATGCAATACAGATCCAAGTAGGTTTCTTACTGTGGAAAACCCCGTCGATCGCGGATACAAGAATTTATGCAACCTTCATAATTTTACCTCTGATTTTCATATTAAACTTGTCTTGTTAAAAATTGTGAAATTTTGAAATTCTTTGAAAGCTGTGATACTTTTAATTTTTTTAACGTTTCACATTTTTCAGCGCTCTTTTGAATCAATAATTATATGAACGATAATTTGCATCTCGTATTCATTAATTGATATAACTATAGTTATGTAGAATAATCTGGGTTGAACAAACTAATTACATTTTAAATTTACTGCGAGCTATAAGTTCCGATGCGCAATTTTTATAAATACAAAATCGACGTCATTAGATAATAGTAAATCATCGATTTTGTGGCACGTCTTCAATACAGTTGAACAAATACTTTTTCCGCTTGAAAAGACAATATCATGGTTGAAAATTCAAGGTAAACATTATTATATCTTCCATTGTTTCTGAGCATAAGGTACATCAACCACAGTTTTAGATTCAAAAATTTTCCATCCTCCATTTTCAACTTCCCGATAAAAGTATTGCATCGGTGCCGAAAATATAATGTTATCACATTTTTTAGTAGATCCTTTTTCATTGGATCGCGTGTCACATTATGCGACACCTTTCTGGGCCAGTTTCCACAGGTTGTGTGTAGGTGTGTGTGTGTGTGTGTGTGTAATTTAGCGACATAAGCTTCTAAAGTTTCAAAGCTATAATGACATAAAGAGAAGTGAGCATATGTCTTGTAGCCTAAATATTCCACAAATCATACGTGAAAGATCGAAAGGTCTTGCGCGAAATTGACGAATGAGGGCGCGCATGTGCACTGGTGATCTATAGACCATTCACAGGCCTGCAATGCAAAGGTCCAATGGAAAACGCAATTCGCGTCGAAGCAAACATCCCTTATCAGCTAGTTCAAAAAAAGTTGTAAATCAGATGAAAACTTGTTACAAGGCTGACTATCGTTGAGGTAGTGGGCAAAATCTATTTGCATCACCATGGTTTTTTTAAACATCTGCTATCATACATTACCGATCCCCCGATAGCTCCCTAGGACAACAGAGTACTTTAAAAACTCCACTGATGTCCCCCTAAAGTTAAACTAGTTTATGAGAAAAATTTACGACAGGGTAACCAGAACACATTGCCAATGAAGCGGGCGTAAATACGTTGTGCGTTACATCCTCATTAATACCACAGGTTTGCCCTCCAACGTAATTTATCTACAAGAGCACATGTTATCCGCTTTTTTTTGCAGCAATTCTATTAATTGTACTTTGCTCCGTTCTCAGCTAACACAGCCAGGAGTGCAATGACAGTTTCTAGGGAAATTAGAATGGATGGAGTCATTAAAATAGGATATACCCGTTAGGTTTCATGCATAAACATATAGAGAATAGCATTGAAATGTCGACCGAGTGACAGTCATGGGGCGTTATGCAACACTCAATGGTCCAAGAAACAAGTTTAATGATAACTTGCAATTATCAAAAGTCGTTGAATTTTTTTCAGAAATTTATCTGACACATTAGAATTTAGAGAGCAGGTGTTTCACCTTTTTTTAGATAATTGGCAATGCATTAGGAATTATGAATTTCAGTTAAATTCTTTTGTAAAATTTTCCAATATTGGTACAATACAGAAAAATATTACAAAAACAATGTCTCGAGATTTTGTTGATTTTATTGAAATGTTGCTGTCAGTTCATAAAAAACCTAACTAAATATATAAACGAATATATAAACTCTGATGAATTCCAAATTTGCAAAAAAACGAATTACGATAATTGGAAGTTTTCAACCCATCGAAGAGAACAACAAAACAAATTTTCTTCGAGTGAAAATTTCAAACTGTACAAATTTGAAAATAGCTTTAATTATATCAAACATTTTCCAAATCGCATAAATTTCAAGGGGTGTGAAAAATGTAATTCAATCGGACAAATAACGATTCCAAAAATTGGATTCCGATTCTGTATCGGAATTTCACTCCTGTTATGCCTGCATCTATGTGCACCATTTTTTTTTCTAACAGTGCTCAACGGTTTTTTCCTAAAACAAAAGTTGAGCGTCTGGTAGGAAGGGAGAAGACAGTCCGTGGATATGTAGCAGGTGCGTGCCGGTACTTGGTGCAACAGCGGCCCTCGGCTCGGTTAACTGAAAAAAAGCACCGAGCAGTAGCATAATTTAGTAGTGAAGTGGTAAAACGAGATATGCAAGTGAAAAAGGTTCAAGTTTTGTTAAATATCTTGGAATGCAAGGGGGATAGCAAGAATTTCCTCTAAGAACCTCATTTGTAGATCTCCTCTTTTTGCACTAAAAAAAAGTTTACGAGTAAATGTTGCCTTCTCTCTTGCACTTACAGATGTTTATCAGGAGTTCACGTTTCGGATTGAATGGGATTTTCTCGTTTCACCATTTCGCAATGCCATTGTGTGATCTTTCGACAGTTCAGGAATCCCAAAACGAGTAATCAATAATGCCTTATTCCATCGTCACTCAGTACCGTGCCAAAATTTAAAAAATATTGAACAAAAATATAAAGTTTCATCGTGGAATAAAATCTAAATTTATTGAGACAGTATTAAAACGAATAAAAACACTTAAAAGTACTTTAGCGAAGAATGGGACAGGGAGTATAATGGGACACGTGCTCAAACTGAAATACGTCCTATTATGGCCCAACCTCCCCTGTGTGTGTGTGTGCGCACTCAAATTTTTGAAAACAATTTTGAGGCGAATTACGCGATCATTATCATACGTTTATCGATACTTTCGCTATGATGACTAACCAGCGTTTTTATATCACATATTCCATCCCACTTCAATATATTTTGAATACTTGATGCGAATCGATTGACCGTCGTTCACTGTTTAGTCATAAGAAAGCAATGGTGAAAAAAAAAAAACGTCAGGGCTTATTGAAAGCTTTTATTATTTTTCTGGTCTTCATCTCCTTAAATTGAGGTGGAAAAGGTTATATATGGGCTGGATTAGAAATTGAAATGATTTCCTCAAAAAAAGTATAGAGAAAAAACCTAAAAAAATGCAAATATACAGATGAATTTGGGTAGTTTTGTCATAGTTTAATTACAACGGTTTTTTTACCGACAAAAGTCAGTCAGGGCCGGGAAACTTTGAGTAACCTGTCATTTACCCGTGCACCTGACCTAAAGAGAAAATTACTGTCATTACGTATGTCGGCGGGTAACCATCAATATTTGGCATTAGTAGGCCTACTAACCCACGATTCTAACACAGCTTCGTTCGGTTTAATTGCGGTTCGTGGTCCTCATGACAACATATTGTACGACGATCTTTGGGAACAAATTCAAGGATGTAATTTGTTCTTTTCATCCGAAAATTAAAAAAATTCTTGAATACTGTACAGAATATTTGAGAATTCAAGGAATTTCATAAGTTTTGAAAAAGTAGGAACGTTCGTATATTTTGGAAGCTGCAAGAATTTTAAAATTTCAAAATATTTAAGACATTCTGCAAGTTCAAATTTTTTAAAGGTTTCACACATTTCTCTTCAAATATTTCAGGCATTTCTGAAAATTTAAGACTGTATTCAATGCAGTGTGTTTGTGTATGTGTGTGTACGTGGCTCGGTGTGTGTGCGTGTTCTTACTAACCAATTATGCGATAGGGGTCCAATAAGGGGCAGCTGTTGTGTCATCGCCCAATTTTCATCTCATTTGGATTAAAATCGGTTCGATCCTATTTATTTCGTTTTGTTTTGTTTTTTTTTTAACAAACAAAAAATGAAAATTTTGGACAAATAAATTTCTCATCTAGAATTCAACTCTCTCAGGAAAGTGTTCAATAAAAATTTTTCTTGGAGCCATTTATGAGCGACAGGGTTGACTCTTCATGAAAGGCTTGGAAAATAATATCTTCGCGGGAAATTACAAATCGCCAAATCTTCTGTGAAACTAAAGAAAAATTTTACATTTTCTTTCCGTGTACTTCGATGCCCAAAGGTAATAATTTTCTGTTTGTTTCAGGACAATAGCCGACATAATTATGCTGATAATCTGAATAATTCGGAATGGGCTGGTGATGGAGGCCCAAGGCGTAACAGAATAGGCCGTTAGAAGCCTGGCGGCTGACAATGGTTGTAATGAAGAAGCTGGTTCAATGTCATCAAAGTACGTTGCACTACATACAGATGATGGCAAGATAGTTGAGTGAATAGTATGACGGGCTATTCAGATCCTCATTTTGTTAGGGCACTCTCTCGTGATCCAGACAGGCGGACTCTTCAGGTGAGAGGGAGAGAGATACACAGTGAGAAAAGTTTCAATTGTATTACCATGTCGGTCACTTATCGGACAGGCACAGGTGTATTATTCTATTTTTCATTGAATTAAAATGGTTGTATCACCAGTTCTTTCTCCGGAATTCCGTCAGAATTTGTTACATGCAGTACTCGGTTTTCCAAATCTTGAAGTGGTTTCCAGGATGTATTTGGGGGAATATTATAATATATCCTGTCTTTTGACTGACATTAATCTCAATATCATATACATATGAGTACATATGTACATACGTATATTTTTTTGAGATATTCTCGTAAAAATTGTCTGTTCTAATTCATGATTTCAAATGGTTCAAAAATTTATTAAGAAAAGGAAATATAAAAGCTTCCAAAATGTTACATTTCAAGGATTTCGTGGATTAGAACATTTTGTTTTAAAAATCGTTATAAAAAATGTGAAAATAAAAGAAAAGACACGCAGAAGTTCAAAGTTTTCAAAAAAACTAAAAATGCAAAAAAATAACGCAGGCTCAACTTTTGCTGCATGCCTACAATTTTTTTTTTATTTATCCATCTTCCATGAGGCGTCACACAAGATAGAAATTACTCTAGTTACTGCACACGATGATGTCCAATAATCGTAATTGAATGATAATGAGTTAGATAAGAATATTTTCACTATACAATTTAATTTCATTGTCTTGTAGGATCTGCAAATTATTTACTACGGATTGCTTGGATTGGAGGCATTACGACCATGCAGAGACTCACTTCTCCGTGAACTTTGCAAGATTGTTAGATATGAAAGGCACCACGCGAATCATGTATTATATTAGTAAGTACTGGTCAATCTTCGAAGCGATTCCTAACTTCCTTCTAGCAGTAGAATTATCATGAAGTATTATGTTCATATTGTATACTACTTCAAGTGAAGACTATTGAGAGTCCAAAAGGTCGTAAAATATTTTAGTCAGCGATGATCCGCGAAAAGTTGATCAAATATATGGTAGATCTAAATATATAAGATGACCCTGCCTGCAATACCCCCCCTTGTTGACCAATTTTTATAATTGTAAAGCATTCAAAGTCTATTGGCCACATATATTTTGAATCGCTGCTTTCCCAAAATAAATCTTCTTTCCGACTTACGTAAACCAAATTTGTTCATTGTCCAAGAAATCTGATACAATGAACTATGCAAATCGTTTTCTATATCCATTAACTCAATCAGTTGAGGTGAAATCGTAAGAGGAAATAGTAGTGGCTTATTGATGCCTGAATTAAATAAGTCAGGTATACAAGATAGACAAGAAAGTTTGGAGTCAGACAACCTACACCTATTATTCGATTGTATTCTTAAAAAAATATTGCTATTCTATTCCAGCACGGGTGAATTGGCTACGAGTTGGTACATACTCCTTTCCGGTTCAGTTTTCATCGATGGATCAATGTTTTTGCCGCGCTCAAGGTAGGAATAACTAATGAAGGAGCAGTAGTGAACCCTGAAATATATAATAGATAGGTTCTAGTGTAATTAGTAAACGGACGAATTAAAGATGCGCATCCTTTGGCAATCTCAGTTTGTTTGTTCATAATTTTTGACTCCCTGAATTTTGGGAAGTTGTTAAAATGGAGTATCTTTTGGAATTCGAGTATCTCTATGTACCGTAGGAGGTATGAAATCTCACGCGATCTCAATTCAATGTAAAGAAGTTGTTCCTTATGCAATTATGTCTTATGAGTTTTTCCCCGATGCTAATTAGTATCATTAAAGGGGTATCAGGGTTTGAATAAACATGTACATGATAAGTGAATAAATCAGAAATAATTAGAAGTGGAAAGTGCAAAAATCAGATGTGTTTTGAGACAACGTTCTCTGAAGTCCGTGCTGCAATCGGTAAGGTGGAAAACTTCATGAAGCCACTTCAAGTTGAAGAAAAATTCATGAAATGGTGTTTAAACAATTAGCTAGAAGAATTGGACGACCATGATAGCTCCACGGAGAAAGGGGTACAATATTTTTTGCGAATGGTATAATCATGTAGGTCCGTCAATTCAAGTTTTGGCGGAGTTACAATTGGATGGGCCCAGGATTACACTTCGTGCGCAGAGTACAGAGTATTGCGTGTGAGCAGTTTAATAATAGGAATCCTAGGGAATAGTGAAAAATTCCACAGAATTCCTAGGGATTACAGTTTGTGGAACGTACCCTGTTCAGATGGTGCGGGGGGGGGGTCACTGATATATCATATATGCAAACCTGGATTGCAGATTGGGCCCCCGACGGCGTCCCCAGGGAGGTCACCCATATGTGATGGGATAAGGGGCGCGCATGCGCATTAGAGAGTGATCATTGAGGAAAACCTTGCACTGTTAATCCAAGCACATGTTTAATTAGTAGCGAGTATTTTTTTCTTTTAATCACCAATTAGGGGGGGGGGCAAGATGGACACATGCAGCAAGATTCAAACGTTCTATTGAACTTCCCATTTAAATCTCTGAATCTTGGCAATATAAGACCGTTTTTATATGAGAAGCTTTTTTGCAAAGTGTAAACCTACCCAAAGTGAGACGTATAGAAAAGTTATCATGGATGATTCGCTATATATCGCGTGAGTTGAGCCAAAAGGGAATATGTGCCATTTTTTTTCTTTTTTCGAAATTTGGAGCGAAAAGGTGATATATCCACTCTCTTGGGGGATAACGAATTTCCATGTTTCAGACGATTCTGAACCATTTGAGCTCAACTTTTTGGGACTTTTTTTTTTAATTCCCTAACTATTTTGAAAAAAAGATTGTTTTTTTTTTCTTTTAAGCTTTTGACCGTCAAAAGTGCATTTATCAACTTTTCGGCCACGCTCACAATTGAATAAAATAATTCACCACAAGTAAAAAAAATCTGTTACAATTTTCATTCAAATTCACCGTGAAAATGAATTTTGCCAGAAATTCCTAGTAAAGTAGTGACAAACTTAACTAGAAATAGAAATCCAAAGTGAAAGTGTAGAAATAATAAAAAAGGACGTAAATCGACAATTTACTGCGTATAGAATGAAGGTTCCCAATCTCGTGAAAATTTTGTTCCTCAATCTCATTTATAGGAAACGAAAAAAGAAGTGAGTGTGGCCGAAAAGTTGATAAATGAACTTTTGGCTTTCAAAAACTAATTTTGAAAAAAAAAACAATCTTTTTTCAAAATAGTTAGGGCATTAAAAAAAAAGTCCCAAAAAGTTGAGCTCAAATGGTTCAGACTCGTCTGAAACGTGGAGATTCGTTATGCCCCAAGAGAGTAGATATATCACCTTTTCGCTCGAAATTTCGAAAATTGAAAAAAAATGGCACATATTCCCGTTTGGCTCAACTCACGCGATATTAATTATCGAGATCGTCAAAAAGCGATATCTAAAATGAATTCTATTGGTTTTTTCATCTGGAGTTTGGTTGTGACAAATTCGGTATTCAATATGCGATATTATTGGAATATCATGTGCATCTTCCTCCACCTGCCCTTATTCATATTTTCCCAAGTTCATTTATTAAGTCAGTTGAGTACAACGAGACTCTGGCGCGAAAATAGATGAAAAAAATTGTTAACAAAAAAATCAACAAATCATATCTGCATAATGTTTGAAGTTAAAAAAAAACTGAAAACATTATCGAATCCATTTTAAAAAATATAATCACTGAAAAAGTTAATGACATGTTAATTTTTTTAAAAAGTGAAGTGAACTCGTCAAATGATCGTCTACCAATTTAAGATGAGATTTGCCTCCTCCCTTGATTAATTGTTTCTGTCGTATGCTCCTTGCATAACCGGTAAACGGTGGTGCTGCCTTGAACCTTCGAATATGTCGCGCTCCTTTCCAGATTTGCGTACAAAATGGTGTCCAGCAAAAGGAGTCTGCTATCCATTTGTATATAGAGCAATGGTGTGTGTTCAGTCAGGCGTTCAGTAATAGTGAACTCTGGTGAATTCTAGGGATTTGTGGGAAAGCTAAACAACTGGTGGGGTATTCACCAGAATTCACTACATCTGAATTGCTCATGCAACACATCGTCGCCCCGTGCAAGTAATGGAGTGCAATGAATTGGAAAAACTGTCGTTGCCAACCTGGAGATTTAAATTGTATTTAATTGGATATGAGGCATACAGGACTTGGCAAGCCTGAAAGTACTCACCAGACGAGTTAACTCGAATGGGAGAGACAGAAAAGTTCAGGATGGTGAAATCGGTTTTGAAATTTTTTGCATTTTTTTACGGGATTGTATTTCTGATTTTGCTTCTGGTGAACAGACCTCCTTAAATGAGCTCTCGGACTTTATTTTCCCGACGAACTGTCCAGGAAAAAAAAATCCCTAGAAAAGCGTCAACAAGGGATTTTTCTGGTTGGGTAATATAAGGCGAAACTTTCTCTTCATGCTGAATTTATACAAAAAAAAAACAAGCAATAGTATATCCGTCATTAATTTGAAATTAATTCTGACACACTACATAGATTAGACTATTTTCATTGGGAATGAGTCAGTATCCATGATCAAATGAAATCAAATGGATTTATAATAGTCTAGTTGTCAGCACCATTTTGTCCTAACAGAATATCTACAAAAAAAAGAATTTTTGTCCGGGAATTTTTTGGAGAGAAATAAACTCCGATAATCCCTCAAATGATATTATCGTATGGTATGTATATACCATATGTTAATGTATCTCTTCTGGTGTACCTGTACTGTTACGCATTCTACTTTCGGTATAAAATTTTATGATTGAATTCTTCCGTATGGCAAACAAAGGGATGTTACATAGTGCATTATCGATTTCCGATGGAGGATGCGAATGAAACTTCAGCACTCTCTCCGTATAAGCTATATCTAGTACATCGATTTAGCAACGGCCGATGAAATTAGAGCTGAACTTCTTTTTTCGAGCGTGATAAAACTGATTTTGTTACGTATTATATTTTACGGGAGACCATTCTTCATTATCTAGGAAGAATAATGAGTTATTCAAGTGCACAGCAGATATTCTGCCTTCTTAACGTCGGGAGCTAATTATTTCCATCTATGCTTTAAAAATTTCCACTGTTGACACTTTTTCTTCTTCCCCAGGAAAGGAAATCAATACACCTGTATTTCTCAAATGAAGGAATAAAAAATATAGTTCTCAAAATGACGAAATATAGCTATAAGAAAAGTGGGAGTTCTTATATAAATGTTAAACCCTAACGAGTGATATATTTTTCATCTATATGCCATAGCATATATTCAATGACGTCAACATTCACCTTAAAAGCACTAGTGCCATCAAAAAATAGAACAATTATAATTTTATTGCCAGCGAAGTGAATAGAATGGGAGAATAAAAGGTCGAACCGTGACCGCGATACATTATGTAGAAATATTTAGCCAATCGTCGATTCATCATATTTCGGCAATTATAGATTCATTGAAATTTAAATATCTAGTCCTACAAGTGTCTGATCTTTCTAAGGTGGATGTTAACGTCATTGTGTAAAAAACAACGAACGGTAACCTGACTAATACTCTGAAATAGTGGTTAAAAACCACATTACTTACCTAATACAAACAAGCTGTTTGTGTGTGCATGTGTTTTTGATATCGGTTTTCATCTTGTAATTATTTAACTACAATAGCAAGGGCATAAGTATGGAAAAGAGATTTTAAACTTATCTTAAAAATGAGGTAATTTGGAGAGTAATTGCATCCAACAACCTTTATTATTTTATTATTATTATTAAGAATGAATTTCTCTGCGAAAACAACGATCATGCGTAAACCCCTTATCTACGAGGTATTGAAATTTTCTTGAGAATTCGCGAGAGAATCTTATTCATGCTAAAAGAATCTATTTCATGCTAAAAAAAAAGTGGTAGGAAAAAAAGACAATTTGCAGAGATGTAACATCTAACCTTTGATGTACTCTTCCCTAGATATGACGTCAATGGTGGTCGAAGTTCCGATAGAGTTTGCATGAAATTAAGTTTCGTAAAGTTGGGAATCGATTGGCCCATTTAACTCGGGAGAAGACGCGTCGGAAATACCTGAGTGACTATTGCTATTCACTATCGCAGTTTGACAGCCACTCCAATTACCCAGCGCTATCCATTCATCTTGAAAATTATTATTTTGTGTTTCAGCTTCGGTAAGCGAACCGGTGGGAGCCCCCGACGCCCTAACGAATGCTTCGTATTGGAAGCCTCTGAAATGATTGCCGTAAGTCGATTTTATTTAATTTGATTGAATATATTCTACAACGGAGGGGAATAAATAAGGTGCGGAGTGACGTGCGAATAATTGAAGTTTTTCTGGGTGGCCAATGCTCATAGTAATTTTGGCAACTTGCCCAAAATTTCAGAAACTTCAAAAAGGAAAATTTTGAAGCATTCAAAAATGAGGAAGATCTGAAAAAATGTATAGTCAAAAAGTTTGAAACATTTCGTTGGAAGTTTCAGATTGAAGTTGAAAAAAATAGATTCCAAGTTCAAAAAATTTAGAAGATTCGGTATTTTGATTTCTTTCCAAATTTTTGTAGAAAATGTTGAAATACCAACAATTTCATTAAAAGAAAAATAGTAGACCCAGATAAATCATGTCGTGAGCGGAGAACCGTCTCCTTTCACTCTTAGTTTTCAATGATTATGGATCTCTATAATAAATTATCTACAGTTGAAACAATATCGTAAGCTTAGCGTCGTTGCATGGAAGGTTTCTTATTCAATAGCAATAATACAAAGAATGGTTTCGGATTCAATGAAGTACTAAAGTATTATTTCTTGAAGATTTATTAACAGTAAAAAACCCATCGACAATGATATACGGCGGGGATTATGACGTAAACAATTCCAATCGCATAAAACCGCTCATTGTTTTTAATATTGAGTTTAAGAAGAAATTAAGCAACGGAAGTCAAGTGGTTAATACCCATTTAATTTTAATACAATTATGGAATACTCCTCATGAATATTTTATATCCACTTCAAAACACAGTAAGCACAGACAAAATCATGTAACATTCAATTTAAACAAAAATAAAGCAAAAGTGGATGACATAATCGTTCCATGATTACTTTTGAGATGGATCTATCAGGGGTCGAACAAATAAGACTTGTCAATTGCCAGTATTGACACGAATGGTATTCCCTGCCAAGTTAAATACACAAATTATGTATAGCGATTGTATTGGCTTTTCTAACCCATAATAAAAATTCTATAATTACTATTGAAATATACAACAAAACAATGTTGAAAAGGACCTATAATCCATGGGTATTTTTTCCAACCTTCCACAGGTCGCGCTATGAGCAAAGTGCCGTAGTCCACCTATTTTCATATTTTTTAGCCAATGATTGTCGGTGATAAGTGGAAAAATCGCAATGCTTTTCTTGTTATCACTAAAAATCAATTAACATTTTACTTTTTCTGTCCATCAATCCATGGAAAATTGTGTAATTTTTTTGCTGGAGTCCAGCGGGAAAATTCTGCATTTCGTCTCAATTCGGTACCTCAACGCGGTGTTAAAATATCAACAAACACTTAAATAAAACTGTAAAAAACTAAGAATTATAAGTTGGCTGAAGGCGAAGCGGGTGAAATAAATGGGGCTGTGATGTAAATAATCAATATATTCACTTCTTCCGTGCGCATTCAATTCCGTATTCTCGCAACTTGAGATGGGCGATCCATGCCATTTACCGTATTTATTTTCCGCAATATTTGAAAATAGTTACTATGTTGAGATTTGGTTGGATGAACTTATCATCTCATATATGAACTTATATTTTTGCTTTAAAAGTAAAGGGGCGTAAGTGACAAAGGAGTTCCAAGACCAGAAGCACCGCGTTTCCAACTTATGTCTTCGTATTCATATGTGGTTAATTATTTTCAGCCATATTAACGTATTTTGACACTTTCGCCCCTCTGTGTTCAAGGCGACGATATTATTCTGTAGTAGTGAAAAACGCTCAATTTTTTATCCATACTTTCACAGAATATGCACCACACCCCTAATATGTTCTGCTCAATTTATTTCAGATCGACTATCCCGAAGAGCATGCTAGCGGAAAAATGTACCGGCTAAACCACCCTCAAACTATTGGAGATGTCCGTCAGGTCAATTTCGTTTTCGACGACACGGTAAATATTGAATCATCGAACTCGACACACCCTCTCCTATGCGTAGAAATTTAATCTTTTCGCAGAATGCTAGGGAAAGCCTCTCTCAATCAATCAATATCGCACTCAAATTAGTGTTTCCATCGTTCCGAAATATGAAGCCCAAAACAAATATTATGGAATGATATGAGATAGGATTTTCATTTTACTTCTTTTTAACTTCCCGCTAGGAGAAATTATGGTTTTCACCTCAAAATTAAAGAATTGATTTCCCTTGAATTTTCATGAGCATTGAATACAGTGGAGATGGCACACGAATAGCAAAAAATTACTCGTATTTAATAAATTAGTCGTTTTACTACCAAATTCTCTCAACCCAAGAAAAAAAAATTGGGGTATTTTGATTGTTTAGAAATTAGCGAATCCATAGATGTAGTTGATGCAAAAAGTACATTTTTTCTGTATGTATACTCAATCGAAGCTTTACGTCACTTGGATTTGCTTCAATTTCGGTTGAAATCGACCCATAGGTTCTTTCATTTTTGCTGAGAAATTGGGCACGTTTGAGCTTTTCCTCGAGATTGAGTGAGTTTACACAAAAATAATAAACAAATCGTCGAAAATCAAACTCTCAAGGCATGTTTTCACGGTTTCATAAAATCGCTGGTTCACGAGATAGTTAAGGATATTGCACCTATATTGGCGAAGATATTGGCGAAGAATTGCTTGAAATTTTGACATAATGTTTTCGAAGCGGTAACAGATGCCTGTATGAAATTTGAGATTGATTCACAATACCGTTTTGTAGTTATTACTTATCAAAGTTCTCAATTAACACGGCCTCTTATGGGAAAAATAAATATTTCTGTAAATACAGTTCAAAATATAAAAATTTGTTGAAATTTTAAAAATTTACTATTGAAGCAGATATAAAACGATGGTAAAAATTTCATGGCGATTGACTAAAATGTGTTTTCATTAATTCGTTTAAACAATATAATATTAATTCGCAAAATCAAATACAGTATAATAATTTTCTATGGCTATCACTTCACCTAATTGACACATCGAAATATTAATTGAAAATTGTTGGCGATAAATATAACGAATTATAGAAAGGGTCATAAACTTTTGTTTTGACTATACGTGTTGAATACCCTTAAGGTTTTGTAGGATAGTCTTGAAGGAAAACCTAAATTAGTGGACTATTGATGTGGGCCTGACCGGCCACACCCACTGGGCCAGCTTGTTATAATACTAATTATCCTGGTAATGAGTAGGTTCAAGTAAACATGTTAGCAGAGATTTGTCCTGGACAATTATTCTTGATAATTTTTGTTTTATGATTTTTCTCGGGACAAATTGGTCGCGGAAATCGGAATCACGCGATCTTGAAGCAATTCTGCGACATCCACCCGAAGCATTTTTCACAGAGCTATTCAAAATTAAGAATGTTACCAAACGTTCATACAAGAGACCTTGTATGCGACATAGAATCCCAAACTAAGTATGATGGGAACCACTGAAAGGCGATGCTTGACAAATCTCCGATTTTCAATACAGTAGAATCACGTTTATTCGCAGTAATTTGGGGAGGCAGTACCTCGGCTAACCAAAAACACGGATAACCCGGAACAGCATCGAAAATTTGAATAACTTTTTCTGCATCTACTATAGCCGAGCGAAATGTAAGCGCAGAAGTATATTAATGTAGACAATTGGTACAATATGTAAATGAAGCTTTGGGTTATAATGCATTCTTAGCACGTAAACTGCAGGTATCTCTAAGGTGACTTGACGATTTCCAATCATTTATTAGTTGCAATAAATGCCATCGTTTCATCAGTAAAAGATTACTTGCATTACTTTTCGGCTCTTCCTCAACATCTTCAAGAGCCTAATGCCTGCGCATTTGGTCCGTCGTCGCCCCGGAAGATACGGAGGCCGAATAATCGAGGGTCGGGTAAACTCTATATGCGATCACAACCATTGGCAACCGTTGGAAGGTACTTGTCCTCGCCCTTCGTATCAGAGAATATTGTTCATAACGCGTGCATAATAGATACTTTCGTCACAAGGCCGTAAAAACTTTTCTGACGAGTGTGTGTTTCCTGACTGAGGGGAAGCCGAGGGCCGCACTTTAGTTTTCTTTCCTTTGTATTTCCTGAATTTGTACATTTAGATCACTTTCAAATAACTAAAAAATAATATCTAAAAACGTCATAGCTAAACAAAAAAACAGAATTGATGCGTTCTGGTACTTCTTTCTTGAGCTGACAGATGTAGGGTTAAAAATGACTGTCTCTTAGAGGGTCAATGCACAGTTGAAAAAAAATTTGAAATAGTCGAAAGTTCTATCAGAAGATATTTCTGCGGAACATTGTCGCCTATATAGACAAATGGAAATTGCGGGAAATGTTCAAATGATTAGAATACATCTCTCTATATATATAGATATATCTATGTTACCCACGATTTTTTTCTATCAAAAGCTGATCTCATACTTAAGTGGGCTTATCTCTTGCCCACTTCAGTCCTCAATTAGCTATTATGCCCACAGGTAAAGTCCCTCAGGAAAATGTAAAGAATTCCAAGAATATACTCAAGCACCCTTTGAAGCAAAAAAAAATCACAAACCCTCTTGAATCGTTCGTGAAGAAGAATCTTACCCCAGAAGTCATTCTTATCATTCCAAATATTTCTCAAGATAAACCGGAAGACTGCGATCTTCTACGGAATTCCTTAGCTTCAATCATCCCGTTTGTCTGACCACATCTCGCTCCCCGGATGATTCGGAATTTCAAATACTCGGAAGTTGCGGAATATTTATATCGTAAACTAGTAGAAGGAGTAATTTTTTTTCAATGAATTTTGTTGACCATTAAACACAATTGGCAGTTTGAAATAAAAAAATGTATTTATTTCATGTATATCAAATTACGTATTCCACAAATTGCGGTCTAACAAGGTCAACATTTTCCTCGCAAATTTGAATTTTTTACGAAAGAAAATTTGTAATTTTCTGGCAAGGACTAATGATTTTTTTTATTGTCACAATCGAAAAAAAATTATTCTATTTTTTATGTAATCAACGGATTTGATTAATTAAGAAACTATTGAGTATTCAAGATGGAGGGGAAATTTTGAAAAATTCGAACTTCTCTGGTAACCCCCCCCCCCCCCCCCCCATCGCGATCGAATAATTTGTTCATGAAAAATTATTCACGAAATATTGTTACTACATACACGTACCCCCACCCACACACACATACACACACTCATCGTTAAAAATTATGTAAAATGCTTGCAAATGTCAAGAAACGCGAAGGTATGTAGAAAATGGATTTTCCAAAATCAGGGGCAATACAATAACTTTCTCCATCGGGACGCTGGAAATTTCCGCAATTTCGCAAATTCGAAAATCGAAATTTTGAAGGTTTCATAAATTTCAAAGATGTCCAAAATTTATAAATTACAAAAAAAAAATAACAAATTTATACGAACTGGGGAAAAATTTGTAGGAAAATATTTACGAGGGAGAATTTTGAAGGGAAATAAACCCCTGTCACCCAAATAAATAGTCTTCCCCTCTATATCTCCAATGCCGTGCAATATTGAATGCTCACTTGTCGATTAATCCGAGAAAGCCGCGATGCAGGTTGCAGTGTAACGGGGCATAGAGAATCATTAGTCTTGCGTTCAGTGGCCTCCCTCTCAGCTCCTGAGGTATCGTAGCACTCCTCGGTCCCCCCTCCTGCCCCCAGTTCCCCGTCACCTGCCAACAAAAAAAAACTGCATTACCCCGTGCCTACGGTTGGTCCTCGCTGATCAATCCCTCATTTCCACAAGCCAGGAAAGTGGCATGAATCTCTCACGAGCCATTACCTGCATTTTCTCTGGGAAGGAAACTCCATTTGCGATATACCTGTACTCATATTGTCCTCGCTCCCCCCCCCCTCCCCTCGTTCTCCCATAATCTCCTGAGCCTAGCCAAGTTTCTCTTTTCCACACGACTGAAATCAATGCTCTGGAAAATCGTTGAATCAATAAAAATCGATTCAATGAATCCTGTAGGCGATGGTTACTCCAGACTGGATGGTGGGGATGGTGACTTCGATCGACAAAATTCCAATATCGGGTTACAGTTCTTTTGTTACGGAATAATGATTTTATATAATGCAGAATTATCTACTTTAATGGTTAATATTCCTGAGCAAACTATTGAATTATCAGAAAGAAGCAAATACAAAGCTGCATACACCGGCGCGCGCGTATGTGTTCTCTAACATTATTGCGTGAGCCAGCTTAGTCTGCAGATAAATTCAGTGTCGAAGAAAAATATTCTTTTAGTCCAACTATGGAGATGAGAATTGAAAAATTTTTCACCAAAAGATGTATAAAATAAAACGATATAAATTGGTGGAAACGTTTGAGAGAAATGGTTCTAAAACAATTCTTATACAAAAGCACACGCTAAAAAATTGAAAATTAAAAATTTGGAAAATGCGTTCATCGATTACTGACTACAGTCATTTTATACATAGGCCTCCGGCTTAACTCATTATCATTGTTTAGAAAATGATAGTTAACTTTGCTTTCTGATACTTCATTATTTTTTATTGCAATCCTTTTGCAGAAAGCCACATCTGGAATGAAGTCATTACATAAGTTTATAGTGTAAAATAATAACAATGGGATAAACCAGAAAGATGGCGTATGCATACGCAAGCCAGCTATTTTCACATATACTGATTCTATGGTATGTATGTGTGTTCGTAATTTTCGGCAGACGATTATGTACGAATAATTCGATCAAAGTCAGGTCGGAAGGGGAAGGTCTCCATGGAGCTTAAAGTTGATTCAATTTTGGATAAAATCGCTCCAGTATGCATATGGTTGTAAGCAATTTCAAATATTTATAATGCCGTATCTGAAGAACAGTTACAGAATCGTATAAACTGAGAAATATTCTTCATGCAAAAATACACATTTGCTGTTCAATGCTTTTTTTCCTAACTTGCATAATTAAGACGTAACCGCTGGTAGAGTTCACAGATAGTCCTAGAGTGTTTCATCCTAGCGCATGCGTACTCCATCAACTTACTGACAGGTAGTTGAAGTTTAAAAAAATCTTGGAAAAAAACATGTCAGACAAGATTACAAATCGGGAAGGGGTTTTCGTGTTCTCTATGGGGGTACAAACACATTCGGTCCTCTACTTTCTTTCGATTTATAGAACCCTAATTGTACAACTCATCTTTTATTTTCACTTACAGAAGGGGGTTATATGAATGGAATTCAAGGATAGCGCCAATGAGCTAGAACACTGAAATATGCCATCACTTTTTCAATAAAACAGTTTTGAATTTCAAATTCAATAATGTGTTTTCGACTCAACACAAAAGTTGCCTTATTTGAAGCTTCTGTTTGAAATTATCCATAACCATCACTACCTGTCGCACTCTAGAACCATATCAGAAAAACAAAATTATTTGCGTAGAAATTGTTTCTCACTATATCATGCAAACAAGTATTAACAATATATTCCCAATTACTATTTTTTTATACCCAATACTCATTCCAAATCTATGCTGACCTCATATTGTGTGTAAAAAAAAAGAAATAGTCATAAGATATGACAAAATTGTCAGACTTTGTTAAATACGTATAATCCGTCAGACATTTCAAGTCACCAGTATATTACTCTAACAAATTGTGACAAACTATGATTCTTACAACGCCTTAAAAACATGATGAGAAATGAGGTGGCCTGTCTTAGAACTATACTATGTTAAAACATAATACCACAATGATATATGCAATATCAGAGCAACCATATTAAGCCACAATCTCGCAGACGCTTTCAAATTTTGACAAGTGTATACCAAAAAATGCCACACTATACTCGCTCATCAAATGTCATTCATAAAATTCCACACATAACGCTCAATTTTACCAAACCCTACGCCTCCATTTGACAGATTGCTTTAATATGCCATGCTTACGCCAAAATTTCCCATAATCTAACAATCCGATATTCCCTGCCCATTCCCATCATGTTTTTCCGCTACCTCAGGTCTCTCTAGCGAAAAAAAAGAGGGGAAAAAATGCCAAGTGCCTGGAATTCGCTCGACAAAAACACAAGCTACAGGTGCCCCGTAGTTTCCAGGTTTTAACGCGCCCCCTGATGCTCCGCCCCTGGGACCCTCGCTCGTTCTCGGTCATGTGACTCGCCCCCCCCCCCCCCTTCCCTCCCTTGCCTCGCCCCCCGCCGTAATACCCAACAACTCTGCGCCTGTATGCGCGTTGCAAGATGTGGAGTCCTGGCGCATACTATTCATTCCCAAACGAGTGACAAGGACATACCCATACTAAACCCCATAAAATTGTATGAGAAAAACGATAAACGGTGCGAGCAGCGCCGACGACATACCCAGGCCAGGTTTCAGTGCGTTTATTGTTCTGTTCTGCCTCTCTTCATAGAGAAACCGCTACTCCCCATGTATACATGGGGCGGTAAAAGCAGTGAGACAGTTTTTCTTTCATTAAAAAAACACAGTTTAAAAAAAAAAGTGTATAAGTGGTGAACCGGAAGTTCAATGTAATTAGTACAGGTCCAACATTTTGCTTAAGCTGTAACGAAGTTGAACTCGGGTCGAATGCGGGTTAAATAGAGCAGAAAACAATCCCCACCCCTCTAAAGTTTGTGGTGTTTATGCTGGAATTATGTGAAATTATGGAGAAAAGGGAATACACGATGGATTGGTCAGGAGCAATGCAAATTTTTGTATTTCACTGGTGTGATTGATAATTGTCACTCTGGTTAGTGATTTAGAGTGGAGTGAGGTCGACGATGGATGCCTTTGGGATGTATCAAGTGAGTTGGGTTATTGTGTGGCAGTTAAATAGGATAAACAATAAGTTAATAGGAAGGGAAATTGAATGGAGAAAATGGCCTTGGCCAGGCCCACCTAGAGTGAAACTTCCGTGATGTATGTTGTTTTTGACGAATATTCCGAATGCTAGAAGGCCGCAATTTTTTTTATTACGACTGTTTTGTGTAATTTGCAATTCATTCTACAAGAAGTTTCATATCAAAGTTTTTCCAGCGTTTCTAGATTTTGAGATAGTCGACGAAAATGATGTGCATTTATGGAGATTTCACTGTATCATGGCTTATGGTGATGCGGGGGCCCAGACGCGTGATACAAGCCTGATGGAGTTTTCTAGCTGTCTCTTCCCTTTCACCAATGTTTCCAGGTTGACTGTCATACGTTTTCCATTGATTTTTTTTTTTCAAATGGAAAATCATGAGAAATCACTACGATCATCATAGGCCTGATCATGATTTCTGTTTTTGGTTCTCGAACAAATTCATCTAAGATGTGCTCGGTCCATTAATCGATTTATACCAATTGTTAACTGAGAAAAATGGGAAATGGCTTTCTCCGGATTTGTCTGAAAGCTATGGCTCTATTTGATCCCCTGGACGTCGTGTATATACGGAATTTTGTACGTGATGACATGTTCCATGATCCTAACCTAACTTACCGATGCAACCCAATCACGCCCATTCTTGGTATTATGGCGAATGTGTCAATGAGCTCGTGCCCATCTGCTACCTAAATGTCATTACGCCAAGGGGGACATTTTATTATTTTATTTTCATTATATTGTCAGTGAATTGATGAATTACACCTGTAATTCAGTAATATGTTGATGGTAGAATGAAATTATTACAATCGCTGTCAACTCCCACATTAGGGAAACAACATGGCGCAGTGACTTGCTCCTTTTTACCGTATTGTTTTCATCAATTCTCACAAGAACAAAACAATTCCGGTAGTATTACTGTACCGTAATGGTGGAATGATGATGGTTTGTTTGATTTTCATTGTTACAATTATGTGTCAATGGAGAATGATGAAGAAGGCATATTTTGAATAGTTGTTAATTTTATTGCGATAGTACAATTTCCTAACATTGATTCCGTGTGGAGGCGTATTTCTCGATCGTGAATGCATGCTGATGATTATTTAAATGGTAATATGAGAAAGGTAATTGGTTCAGTCACTTGGTGGATGTTGACGTAATTGTTTCTTTATGTAGAGGGACTTGGGTGGTAACGTGAAATGGGCGATAACGGATGATAATGAGATTAATCAGGGGACAATCGAGACTAATGATAATGACGGAAATAATGATGTGGGAAGAGGAGTTCTGGATACACAATGGGGTTTGAAGTTGGTTAGTTGAATGAAATTCAAGTTTTGTTGGCTAGATTCAATTTTGTGGGGGTATTATTATAAATTTATTTTGGCGAATTATTGTTGAGCTGAATTCATTGTACGAAATAGGGGTTTTGGATTTATTATGACTTATAAATGTGATTCTTGATAAATCGCACCATCAATGGAAATTGGAAATGGGCATTCATAAGTATTCCTTAGAATAATTGCATCGGTAATAGGTGGTCCAATACAAAAATGTTACCGGATATTTTTTATAGGGCATTCGATTTTCAGCAAAACAAAATTATATCATTCTTCCGAAAACTGATCTGCTCATGAGAAATTGTTGAAAAAATTCGAATAAATCCCCACTTTTGTTTAATAAATGGACAAGTAACTTTATGGAAAAAGATCCTGAAGTATTCATAGAAAAATTATGATTTATTTTTGTCTAAAAAATCTTGAAAAAAAGTTGAGCTACACACACACACATACACACATACAATTTTAACAATGTTATGATGAAGCGGCGAGAGGAGTTAAAATTTCATGGATCTGCCACATTCCATTTTCGAGGTGGTTACATGAACTTCCTCTATCAGAAAGTTAATAAAATCTAATTGGATGCATGTTTGTCAAAATGTCCACAACAGTTTTAGTATCCGTTGTGTAGGTTTCATTTGACTGCAAAAAAATCAATCGAACAGATCCCCCGCATTTAGTTTACATGAAGAGTGGGTGCACATCTGCATACAAAATGTGGAATGTATGAATTAAAAAAAAATGTTTAAAGCTGACAAAATTCAAGTATGAATAATGAATTGAGTCAGTAGGGCCAGAAGATGAAGAGGGGTTCCACTAGACGAATGGTTAAATTCCACTATGCCCTTTATTTGTTATTCATGTTTCGAATTGATGAATCAGCTCTGTGAAATAACTCTGACATTTCAAATCGTGTTCAATGCTTGAATTTCTGGATCAATCAATAGTTCAAAGAATTTATAATGAGTCCAATGATTGGGAATATGAATGAATACTTCAGTGTCCGTTTCAAAATCTCACGGGATTGATTAAAATTTGGAATGGTTGGTCTTTTGGCCGATGTCCATTTCGAAAACTGATCATTTTAGTTCACTTGCATTGCAATCCAGACTCTGGTGAATACTTTGCAATTTGGTAGAAGTAATGAAATTTGATAGAGTTTCTCGGTTCTGTTCAAGTCAATTAGACATTTTTATATGGTCAGTTTTTGTTGAATATTCAGGAATATTGATATTATAAAAAATCATAGAAACTCCCGCGAAGCATTTTTATTAGACAATAAAATAAACAAATAGTCAAGTCTTAACTCAGGAATTTCCTAGAGATTCGGAGAATGTTCCAAGTACTTGGAAAATTTTAGAAAGCAATAGAACATTCTAGGAACTACAGAACATACTAGAAAGTTTTGAAATATTTTAAAACGCTGATCATACAAAAAAAGAAGAATCAAGCACTGAGTCCTGGACTTTTCTAGAAAATCGCGGCAAATCGGAGAATAATTGAAATTCGTATTCAGATTCTTTATCGACGATTGATGAGTATTTGTAGTGGGTTTATTCCGAAAGAATGAATTAGTGATGTTTCTACAAAATTCTGAAACCATCTAGATAATCCGCGATACTTTACATGTTTCCAGGTATTTGATTCCGCAGTTACTTCAGCAATTTTCCGAAGTTCTAGGATATTCTATAACTTCATGAGAATTATAAAAAAAATAAAAACATCATACACTACTTTGATAAAATGAATATGTTTTGTTAAGCGATTCGATCTATATAAAATTTGTAGGAAAGTCCCGGAATGTTCAAATAGCTCTAGATAACTCTCTATAATTCTAGAGTTTATTAGAAAATTCTGGGGCAGTCTAGTCAGTTATAGACAATAAAAGAAAATCAAATACTGATTCATATTTTATTTCTCTAGTTTACGCAAGGCCTTGCGGGTAGGCCCGAGCTGTATCAAAAGTCCAACAGAAGCAGCCACTCTAGTGACACAAGCTCGGCATATAGTGGATCCGACACTATGACATCGGTCCAGGGCTCTTTGGACGCCGATAATGAAGAGGTTGACTTCTCCGGACTCGTCGAGTCCATCGTGGATAGCGATGAGGAGGAGGATCTCGCCGAAAGCATGGACGTGAGTATTCCAGAGTAGCCCACGATTCCCCGAACGATTGAGAGACCTTCCATCTCCTGAACATTGCATCATCTCACCCTTTATTTTCATGAATTGGGAAATTAAAGAGTACTAATGTATTACATTAAATTGAAATCAAATTAAATAGATTGAATGTACTGTAGTGCATTAACATGTAACATTTAATGGTCTTCATAGTACAAAAACTGTTACAAATGGCCAGTGGTCTTTAACCGGATATATACAATATCCCATTATGAAATAACGGTGCAAAATTATTCGCATATCATTTGTAATTAATATTTTCTATTGCACAACGAAATTATTGTGCAAAAGTATGCACAGCAAATTATCATAACGAATGAAAAATGCAAAAATTACGGTTGCAGGATAAAATTGAGGAAGCTTGCAAGTCTCGAAAATCTGAAAAAAGTTAGGAATTCAACAACTATCATACATTCTAAAAATTAGAAAAAGTCACAAATTGACGAAGTTTTGAGTACACTAAACAATTTTGGCATAAGAAGAATATGTAGAAAATTATAGAATAACATTTCCGAATGAAAACTAAATTATTTCCGGATTTTTCATTACATATTCTACATAATCAATACTTAATTATATTTTTGGAATCGTCTTTCTTTTGAACAAACAATTCAGCATATTATCTCATTCATAAAAAGTATTATTTTTTACCGTTCCATAATTAAGGTTCATTTTCTGATACGATATTTTATATCATTTCTACAATATTTTCAGTATTCACCTCACAGTGCAAAAATATTTATATGAAGAAATTCAGTTATATATTTAGGGAAATATTCATTGTTCATATATTGCGATATATTTATTCGGATGAATGGAAATAATACTTCGAGTCAACTTGTGTTTGTTTACCACTTGACTCGGAATCTTCAATTTGTATTTAATCTCAGATGATCGGTAGACCAGAAATTTTCTGCTTTCATGAATCCTTTGACTACCTAAACGATGATTATATTGTAATATGTAATTTCGGTGATGACTGGGTATAGTAGGATAAATACACATACTCTGAGCGAGAGTTTTCGATGAATATCTCCAAATCTACGAGAGATAGTGAAATTTTTATAGTTAAGTTTTTTTGTAGTACTTGGTTTTCTATGCAAAAAAACGTGATGATAAAACATTGGTCAGTTCTCTCCAATTCGAGATATATATCAGAAAGTAATGTAAAACGCAATTGCCTCATGTTAGTGTAATATGTCGCTGCAAATTTCTTTATTTTAAATTAATGGATTCCTTGCTAATAACTAGACGTAATTATATGCCATCTGATGGCAATCTCAAAATCATTTTGCAATACGCAATTCGGTGTGATTTGAGGGGATAATCCACGGGACTGAAAAGGACTTCAATTGAAAAATGACCGCGCTGGAAATTAGTCGATCCGGGTACTTACTTAAAATACTAAACCGAACTATTAGTACTCATTAAAGATTGTGTCAATGTACAAACGACGTAAAAAATCCTTTTTGGCCTCTAAAAATTATAAAGTGAGGCAATGACGTTGTAATGGGTATGAAAATATTCCGCAAAACAATGCATACAATTCGCCAATTTAATATACGCAAATATATGAATAATAAGAAGATATAAAAAACTCCAAGTCCCCAAATAATTCTCAAATATCACCTAAAAATTCATCTAGTTGATTCCCCCAGAAAAAGGAAAATTAAAGCACATTCGAAAAAAAACTTCGATGACATTCAGAAAGATTTTCAATTTTTTTTTACGATGAACATTTTCAAAGTTTGCGTTTTTAAAAATTTTCTTTTTTGCATTTGCATGCCCATGGAGATCATGGAATATTCGATCGAAAAAATTCCAGCTTGTCATGACGATTGGTGCATGTTTGATAACATTTTTTCAGGTAAAAAATTCATTCATTGGGTTTTTTTCTGTATATTTCCATCTTTGTGAATGGGTGCCAATGGATCTGATTTTATTTTTCAAGTAGACAGACTGAGAAAAAATTTTCACCAATGTCATTTCTTCGACTGGAGAACTCCTCAAATTGAGCAGGGTATCCGCTTAACATACTAGTCTAAACAGCCATTAATTTGCATTATTCCGACCAATGCATTGAGTCGAATTTAGAACCCTTCTATTATGTCCACCTAAATACATCTTTGTGAGGGATAACGCCCATTCACAATATAATCGCATTAGCTTCAAAATTAACGAGCTCATTATATTTGGCTCACATGAAATCATCTCGATAATATTAATTTTCTCTGTCAGTGCATTAAAATCATTATCGTAAATGCAAAAAAATGATTTGAAACCTCATTATATTGTTCCATGATACACAATACCATATTAAATATAGTAATTACTTCCACTTTGGCGATTAAACAACAATGTTTATTCTAACAACATTATATAACAACCAAAACTAATAACAAAAATCTCGTCTCGTACAGTGAAATATTCCTCATGGAAAATGATGTGAAATATTAGGGAAACCATTTGTTAATTATCACGATAGAGCGCTGAAAATTGAAAAGTCATTATTTCCCAGGTGATACAGGCATGTGCTAAAAAGAGGAAAAAAAGAAAAAATAGAGAGCAGATATTGCTACAGGATTTTGTGGAATGACTCGCATAACATTTCGGTAGAAGTCGTAAATACGCATCGTAAAATTTACTAAACGTGTGGTATTTGCTATATAATATAGTGAATATTGTTGTTAACCACAGCAATCACTGCTACGTGCAAACATTAAGCGGAAAAGCACCGGTCACCAACTACCTTGTTTGTACGGAATAAATCGTTGGTTAAATTTTACGAATCATTTTGTGTCGACCATTTCGTATTTACACAGAAAGGAACGCTATTAGACACGAACATATGTCTGAGTGTTCTGAAAATCTTCATATTTCTAGGACATGTTATCATATTCAGAAATTTCCTTGTATTTCACTTCTGTCCACGAGAAATTGTAATTATTTAAAAGAACTAAACATATGTTTTTGAATAACTGTTCTTTTTACGATGAATTCCAGATATTTGACACAAAATAGTGCCTGAAATTCAACTGGAGACTTATTGAATATAAATAAGCCGTAATTTATAATGTGATGTCTATATCTTTTGGCATATGGTCTAAATATCATGCACAAGGGTGATGATGCATTTCCCAAAACCATGTAGTACAATTTGACCTCCATATTTCGATTTTATAAGCATTTCGTATAAAATTCTTAGCTCCTTAGAAAAGAATATTTAGCTCCGTTAGAAATTTTGGTATACATCTCATATAATTCAAAAAATAAGAAATTAACGAACGCAAAATGGAGTTCAAATCGCTACAAAGTCTTACACGCTAACTTACGGTAATGTCTACATCACGACGTACCTATGATGATGCTTACACCTACACTACCGTTTTACTTCTGAATCCACCATTTGCCAACTTTGCTACATAAATTCTCTCCCCCATTCATTCCTAGCAACTCTGCATTCACGAAATTAACTTCCACCAATTAAATTCCAGAGTTTGACTGTCCGTGACACAGTGCGTGAATGCCTGGAGAAGGATCCCGCGGAGCGTACCGAGGACGACATTGAGATACTCCTCGAATTCACCCAGCACTTGAAAGCATTTACAAATATGACACTTGCGGTCCGTCGAGCGCTGTGCGCTGTAATGGTATTCGCAGTGGTTGAACACGCTGGCATGATTGTCCTCAATGATGGCGAGGAGCTAGACAGCTGGAGTGTCCTGATAAACGGTGCAGTCGAAATTGAGCATACCGATGGTTCAATTGAGCATCTCCATCTTGGTGACAGCTTCGGTATTCTCCCAACCATGGAGAGATTATTACACAAAGGTGTAATGCGGACAAAGTGCAATGATTGCCAGTTTGTGTGTGTTACACAGGCTCATTATTTTCGTATTCAGCATCAGGGTGAAGAGAATACAAGAAGGCACGAGGAAAATGGTAGAGTAATTTTGGTAACTGAATTACGTGGTGCTATTGATGGGGGTAATCGTCGAGGCCACGTAGTGATTAGAGGAACCCCAGAGCGTTTGATGTTACAGTTAATAGAAGAGAACAGTATCACAGATCCAACATATGTTGAGGACTTTCTACTAACTCACAGAACGTTTATCGAGAGTCCCTTATTGGTTGCTGATCAACTTTTAGAATGGTTCAGCCAAGCCCATGTGCGTGACAGAGTTGCTCGGGTTGTTCTTCTGTGGGTGAACAATCATTTTACAGACTTTGAAACTGATTCCACAATGATGGAGTTCTTGGAAGCCTTTGAGGCTGGACTTGAGCGTGAAAAAATGCTCGGGCAACAGCGTTTATTGAATATAGCCTGTGGGGCTAAAGCTAGAACCAGAAATGTGACGTTAGCAAGACCAACCAGGGATGAGGTATTGCACTTCAGTATTCTCGGTGGTTACGAACGCGGCTATGATATATTTATATCGAAAGTCGATAAGCGCTCCAAGGCAGAGGATGTTGGATTAAAACGTGGAGATCAAATTCTAGAAGTTAATGGACAACGTTTTGAGCATGTAAGTCATGCGAGGGCCCTTGAATTACTTCGTAGTTCCACGCATTTAAGTATAACCGTTAAGTCAAATTTATTGGCTTTTAAAGAAATGCTCCAGGCGCCGGATAATTCACCGAGGCCACGGGGCCGAGTGCATAAGCCGGAAATACCGAGAATACAACCAGATCCGCGAGCGAGATTATCCACTCACGTGGATCCTCTTTTAACTAACGCTCAATTGATTCCTGTGGTAGGTGGTGTTCCCATATTTACAACAGACAATAATGTATCACCTTGCAAACAAGATCCCAAGAAGGAGCATAAGGGTTTTATGACACTTGGACCGAAAAGAAGATTCCAAAAGGCATTGATGAAGATGAATATTTTGCCAAAGAATACGATCAACGCTGGTGGACACGTGGATGACTCACTAGCACCGCCCCATACACCGCCTGGCACTGGATTATCTCAAACAACGAATCTCTACCACTCAAGAAGCAATCCTGATCTGTCTTCATTGTATTGCTATGAGGATTCACGAGCGCCAGACTATCCTGAACATGTTCTCAAAGTCTACAAGGCCGATCAAACATGCAAGTATTTACCAGTGCACAAGGAAACAACGGCGCACGAAGTAGTAATGCTGGCACTTCAAGAATTCGGCATTACTGAAAGCAGTTCTAATTTCTCATTGGCTGAGGTTAGTGTTGGCGAAGGTGGTATGATAAAGCAACGAAGATTGCCCGATCAATTACAAAATCTGGCTGAGAGAATAGGATTGAACTCTAGGTATTATCTACGGACAAATGGTGTATCAGAAACACTAGTAGCTGATGATCAAGCCCCTGAACTCATCCGTGAATCTCAAGTGCACTTTCTACAATTAAATGCTGTTGAGGTGGCGATACAATTGACTTTCCAAGACTTTAGTATATTTCGGCAAATAGAGTCAACTGAATATGTTGATGATTTGTTTGAATTGAAGAGTAGCTATGGTATACCTATGCTTAGCCAATTTGCGGAACTAGTCAACAGAGAGATGTTTTGGGTTGTGACTGAAGTATGCTCGGAGCATAATCTTGTGAGACGGAGTAAAATCATTAAACAATTTATTAAGATAGCGAGACAATGCAAAGAGTGTAAAAACTTTAACTCTATGTTTGCTATTGTTTCGGGATTGGGGCATGGAGCAGTGTCGAGATTGAGGGCATCGTGGGAAAAATTGCCGAGTAAATATCAGAGATTGTTTAGTGATCTTCAGGAGCTCATGGATCCTAGTAGGAATATGAGCAAATATCGGCAACTTGTGGCTTCGGAACAGACGCAACCGCCAATTATTCCGTTTTATCCGGTTGTTAAGAAGGATCTTACGTTTATTCATTTGGGAAATGATTCGAGAGTGGAGGGTTTAGTGAATTTTGAGAAGCTCAGGATGATTGCTAAGGAGGTGAGGACACTCACGAATATGTGCAGTTCACCTTATCACTTGTTAACCATGCTCGAAAGAGGGGGACAAGCTCCAAGTTCAGCAATGGTGGCATTAAATCAGATGACAACTGGCAACCAGGGAGGTCAGACTGCCACTGTTAAACGAAGGAAAAAATCGACAGCTGCGCCAAACTCGAAGAAAATGTTCGAGGAGGCGCAAATGGTTAGACGAGTTAAAGCATATCTAGCTAATATGAAAGTCATTACTGATGAGGAACGCTTACATGCTCTCTCGGTCGAGTGCGAACCTCATGCAGGAGCTGTTCCGGCAGTCGCTTCGGTTCCTCATGGAGGGAGCAGGGGCAGACGCCATCCGTCGCCAACTCTGTCAACTACCAGTAGCGCCAGTAGTACAAGTGAGGGCAGAAAAAGTATTCAAGGTGTTTGATCTTTATATCAAATCACATTTTGAAATGTGTTGTTTTTTTTTCAAATTGTCATACGACGATAGTTTGTTGATGTAGCTCAATCACTAAAAGTTTTGGCAATTTTCAAACAGTAAATTATTTCTTAGAATTGCTCAAAAAATGTCAAGTTTTTTATTTTATCAGGGAGTTCTATTTATGCATTTTGGGTATTCGAATTTTTAAATGTGGTAAAATTTTTAATTTTTCGTGTCAGTTTTGAACTCTATGGCGAATCTACGATTCTGTATAAAAATTATGTGAAATTCTCAGTTAGGTTTTACACTTTCCTGACTTACTAACTTGTCAATTGCTTGTTTTCAATTTTTTTATTTTTTTATTTCTCAACATGTGATTTCTATATTTTTCATTGAAAAGTCATTCATCCAATTCGTCAAGTTTTTGCATTCTTTTTCATTAAACAAATCTTTCATCCCTCCCTTTTTTTTTAGTTTTTGAAGAATTTCTTTTCTAAATTATCATGTAGGATATTCATGTACAAAACTTTCAAAACTGATTGAAATGTTTGAAATTCATAATATTTCCATATTATCAAAAATCAACAAAATTTTTGTCTAAACGTTTCAAGAGTGGAGTTGTGTTTTCTTTCTTATCGAAACTGTTCGGCGGATTCAGAACGTTTTTTGTTAGGTGTTGGTTAAACCAAATTTTCAATTGATTAATGAATTAAAAAAAATTGTTTTCAAAATTGTGGGATGATTGAGTTACTGCAATATTACTGCATCATGAACTCATGAGAAACATTAGATAATGTTTCTACCGATTATGGGGTTTATCAGAAGTTTTTGGTATTTCGGAACGTCGCTACAAACTGATTTTACTTTTCATCGACACTTACTTAATTATCGTTTTGCGCCTTCAAGTATGATACATTCATCAAATAACTGATAAACAAAACCAACTTTCTGGAATTCTCCCCCAAAACCTTCTTCAATGCCAAATTCTGATTAACAATATAAATCACTATTTATGTGATGAAATTCAACACCAATAAAATGAAATTAAATTTTTGCTTCATTCTCCACGCTTTTTGTCTTTTCCATTTTCAACTAATCAATTGATAATTAGAAATGAAAATTTCAATTCAGCTTGTTTATTCACAGGTACAAAATTCGGTGCCGCATCTCCCCAAGCAGTTCGCAAGATGTTGGCCCTGTCAGATCCCCATAAAACCCGTCCTTATCAGCCAAAACATTGTCCCCCAATACTTCCAGTTCCGGGTTTGGCCCTGCATTCAAGTGGTTTAGAGCCAAGTCCTGGTGCACCCAGGCGGATAGCCACAGGAGCCCGTGTGCCAATGCATGAGCGATCACATAGTGATACACCATCCGGTCTTCCACCCCCCGTCGATTTGAGCGCCGAAAGTAGCAGTGTAACAAGTCTCAGTAATCTTCAGCCCTTGAGAAAAACCCTAACCAGTGGTGAGTCCCAATTTTTTATCAATTTCTGCACGAAGAGAACAATTTGATAAAGACCTTTCCTGTTGATGAAGCTCTGAGTCCAAATGAAAATTTCCTTTCACGGAGAATTTACTCATTAAAAACTAGGAAAAAGTAATGTATTATTGGCGGTAGAATCTGGTCTATCTGGTCAATTGCAAGGTGAAAGTCTTCTCAAAAAAAAAAAATTCTTTTCAAAATTCTGTTCAAAATTCTTTTCAAAAGTTCAAATTCTTTCAAATTAATTATGTATTTTATACTAAATTAATAATGCCCCATTACAATTTCTTCCGCATATAAAAACTTACAGAAATTTAAGAATTTAGCAAAATCCGAAAGTTCGATCATTTTCGTAGCGTTTCGAAAATAGTAAAAATTCTCAAATTTTGAAAATTTTAAAAATAACTCATAATAAACACTCCAGAAAATTTTACGAGTGTCAGAAATGTTATAAATCTTAGATTTTTTTAAAGTTATCCAAAACTGAAAATGCAAATTTCTAAAATTCTCGTCAAAGTGTCGCAATTTTCCAAATTAATTGGATAATTTTCTCTTATCCAAAGCTAAATAGAATGCGATTTACACGTGAAAAGTATTACATAATTTCTCCATAAAATATAAAAAATACTTACATTAAGATTTCATCAAACGGAAGGGTAATTTTTATCCAACTTTTCTCTCTGCTTAGTTCAGGTGTTACATCGTTTGAAATTTAAAAGCAGCCTATGATTTTCGCGCCCTGATTCACTCTCTGAACGGGCAAATTGTCTATTTTCTATTCGTTATTAAGGTACTTCCCTGTTAAACTGTTCATGAAGAAAGATGTGCAAAGATGTAGCAATGCGTGAACATCAAATTTAAATTATATGTCCCTCGGTACATTGTCTAATTTATTTCGAAATGAGCGCAATTTTTACTTCTATATGAAGGTTCTATTTTTGATGACGAAGTTTCCTGATTTTTGTATATGTTATGAGCCACAAGTCTCTTCGCTATTAGCCCTCAAGAGATCGCGCTGTGCCTCCAGCGTAGCTATTTTTCCAATTTTCTATTTTTTTTTTTTTTTTCGGTCAGCCAAAAAACCAGAAAAATCTGAAATAACCGCATTTCTATTCTAAACTACGTAAAAGAAATGGGCCATTTAATTTTTGCTCGGAATCACACGACCTGAGAGATACTCGATTTTAAAAGTGAACCCAATTTTCAAGCCCCAAATATTCATGATTTTTCCAAAACAAAACTATTCCATTGTCGAAAATAGACAAGTTAAATTAGATTCAACCATCATATAATTATGATTTTCACATATTGTGGACTAACAAATGACCCCCTATCTTGTCAATTATTTTCTGAAAATTCGGTCATCATACGAACAATGACCACGAACGGGGAGATCCGACTACTGAAGGCTTAACGAAAATATCGGAAAAATAAATGGATAGGTGGCCTGGGTCAATATCTCACTGAAATCGTTAGAATGAAAAATAAACGTGTTCCAATGGGGATTCATGGAATTTGCGACGTTAATAGCCACTCACGATATCAAATCGATTGTTTTATAATTTACAAAATAATCGCATGTACACTGTATTGAACGCATAAGCAAATATGAGCGTAAATAAAGAACGTGATTGTTTAACTAATTGTTCTGATAAGAAATATCACTTCAACTGAAGTCCTCGGTACGTGTTTTTTTTTCGGTCCAATTTTTTATTCTGTATTTATTATTTCGAGTCTTTATCAAGCAGTACCAATCAACGTCAATTGGAGTGAGGTGCATGTCCCACTTTTTGAGAAAAAAGATTTGCAAAACGGTAATTTTCTAAATGACAGGGAAACCCAGAAAATTGTGCTACACGAGATGGTCATTCCTGTAAAATTGACGCGTGTCGAAAATTAAGAAACACTATAATGCAGTAGCGAATTCTTACACCGTGAAATTGTGTTTTGCAAAACCAGTTCTTAACCCTTGAGTGGTCGCGCCCCTCCACAGAACATCACGACTCGTGCCTACATCAAATTCTCGTACCGTGTGGTTTTCGATTGCCAAAAACAAAAAAATTGAAACACTTCAGATATTTCCAGCTCTCAATGAAATTTTACCCTTCAATTAGGAGCCCCGGGAATTTAAAAATAACGATTAGATATTTTATGAATTCGATTTGTTTTGATACGAAATTCTAATATTCGGAAGTTTATCATGGAGACTTTCAGTGGGTTATGTATGTAAAAAATTCTATTAATTTACGGTTATCTATACGAGTTCCGTAAAAAATCGGAATGTGGTCAGTATGGTTGCGGCGAGGAATACCAATTTTTACAGATTTTTCGCTCACGGGATTTGCTCTTGAAAAACAACAGGATTCCATAGCACCAGCAGTTAAGAATGAAATGAAATTTAGTTCGTAACTTGAATCGAGGGCTTCTTCAAAAATCGGTATGAGAGGTAAATCAAGTTGTTGGAATCTGTTAATTGATAGTTGTATTATTTAAAGCGCATTTAAAAAATTTGCATCTCTTTCTTCAGACGAGTTTACTGCGAAGCAATTCAATTGTAGGACTATCATTGATTATAATTGACCTGATGATGAGAAAAAATCGCTCAACTTTTCTGAACAGTATAGTGACAAAATTATGAAGTTTGATGTAACACCTTAATTAATAATAATAGCTAGTCTCAACCTGACTAACTGAGGGACAGCTTTCACACTTGTCTTGGCCCCATTGTGCACTCCAGTCGCTATTTTACAGCAATTTGAAATTTGATATCCGCTTCTCTTAAAAACGTTACGATTAGATAGAATTAACGAAAGATATCTGCACGTGATCACACCATTTCATGGCAATCGAAGTATTTCGTCCATTATCATCGTATGAGTGAATGTTCAATGTCATTACATGTGTAGCTAGCATTTCATGTGCTTGTTCATATGAGAAATCCAAATTGTGGGAAAATTCTTGGGAAAAGTTCAAATGAAAATTTTATCAGTTCGTTTTAAATTCGAGACTATGTACAAAGTTCTGAGTTAAAGAGCATATTGCGACGCAAGGACATAACAAACTCTTCCGTCTCCTGAGTTTTGCAACACAGGAGGCAAACAAGTCAGTCCATTGGTTGAACAATATTTTTTGATAACCTGTGTGTTGGAAGATCGTTACACGTACGGTGTGTCGGAAAATGACATTTTTTTTTGATAATATATAGATACAATAAAATTGTTATTCGACTTCAAACCACGGGAAAGTTAATCAAAAAAAGCATAGGAAAGCGTAAATCATCGTTCAACTAGTCGCTCTGGGCGTAATGAGACATTTGCAGATAAATTTGAAGATCATTTGGAAATTATGCGCAATGGATGGAAAAATTAAGATGGCCCCGTGAATTGAGCCAATGCCAATGAACCTGTCTAATAGTTCAGGAAAATTGAAGAAATGATCTGAAAGTTTTCAACAGCATTAGCTAGAATCAGGACATACGCGGAGGAAAAACACAGAACATTAGCTAACAACTGTATATACCAACCAACTTATTATTTGAATTTCACCACTAAACAAAATTCTGACTAATTGAGAATTAGCCGCAGGAGCATTGATCGATAATTGGTGGAATATGTCATATATTTAGTAGTTTCGAAAATCAGTTTTTGTAGAAAAAAAACCTATAGCCGATGAATCTAAATCGTATAATTGAACATCCAATGGGCAATCGATTTTCCACGATCGAGGGCAAGTTAATGAGATAAATATTCACACCAAAGGAGTTTAAATTGTGCAACAAGATTTTGTGAAACACCTCAGTTGTTAGTTAAAGAAGTTGCGTAACGATTTGTTTATCACAATGAGTTATTTATTAATACATATTCATGACTAGAATTCAAGTTGTCCCATGGGACGCAGAAAATATTCATAGTAAAATCGCAAAAATATGAGACTAAAAGTATAACTTTGTTGCAAAATGATGAAGAAAACGTGATAGTAAAATCGTGTTATGATGGAAGAATTTTGGGGAATTTGTGTAGGTTCAGTGACAAGCAGTGACAGTGGTCATAGCACACAGTTGGACAGCCACAGTGGTAGCAGTGTAGAAGCAGGTGGGAGTCCACCGCTGCCACAAAGACGTCACTCTTCCATGCAAGGTATGTCCATCCCATTGTAGAAAAAACAATTACGACAATTCATGCCTGCTTATGTTCTCATCCTTATTCCGTGAGAATATTTGCAAAAAGCATGAAAGAAAAATCATGAAATGCAGAATATTTGCAGTATTCTCCGTCGGATTGTCACAATCGAAGATAATTTTGTACATATTGTAAAAAGACAAAAAGACAAATCATTAGTAGTTTTGTGAATTTTGTATCTCCCATGATCCCGCTCATTTCCTCATAACAATCCGGGTGCATTTTCTCGATTGTAAAACTCAAGATCAAGGGATTTTCTGAACTTTGCGTGGGAATTTTTCATTTATCGCTGATTGCTTTTCATGCTGATGCTGCTCAAGTGCTCAGCTATTGAAATCACTGGCCAGCAAGCTATTGGCTATTGGCTATTTCCTATAAATGGAGCTGGCGGTTATATGTACATGAGGCGCCTGATATACTCGTGGAATTTTGATGTGAATACGTCCACAAATTGTCCCAACACCACAATAATTGAGATATAAGAAGTGCAAGAGTTTCAGGATTATATGGAAAGTTTGAGAATTTTGCGCAACATTCTGAAATTTAAACATTTTGAGAGAACAGATTTCACAGTATTTTACCTCATCTTTCAGTTTTCAAAACCTTCTAGAGTGGTTCAATGATTCCTAGAGAATTTTGTCCGACATATGTGAGAAGTTACTGACTTTGATTGAGACAAATCATTATAAATTGGGGATGAAACAATGACTCGGCTTAAATTGAGCGGCTTTAAAACGAATCATTCCTATTCAATTTACAATGAAATCGTCATTAAATGGAAGGCTTACACGCCCGATTTCCATAGATTTCCTGAGTCTTTCGTACAAGTTCTAAATTGGAAAACAGTCTTGGAATTTATTGGAGCATTCTAAAAAAAATCACAGAATTGCACGACGTCCTGGAAAATTCTCAAATTCCCTTTAAAATATTCTATCACTTGCTGGAACGTTCCATGAATCTCTATAGAGTGTAGAACATAAACATAATGCCACCGAAATCCTCTACGGAGAAAAAGATTGATAAGTCTTACCCTTCCGGTTGATAAAGCTGTTGCATGAGTCATCATTGTTTTCCATTCAGCAAGTTGAAACTATTGTATGGAAAGGAAAGTTTATTTGTCGATGCATAAATTTCGGGGCTGACATGGACAAAGCAGTCCAGTTTAAAAAATCGTATATTGATAGAATAGTTAGTTTTGATAAATATAGTTTTCTCTTTCAGTTTAAATAAATCCCAGCAAGATTAGTTGTTTCATAGGTTTTTAATGCAAAAAACCTTATTTGATAACCGGATCCGTTTGCTCTGCAGATACTTCCGGTTTCTATGAAAATTTAAGTATAAAGTACTATCATGGTTCAGTAACAGTTACCACTACCCACTGCAAAAATTTTTCAACGGAAACAATCCCAGAACTTGAAAAATATGAAATCCATACATCGGAAGATTTTATTCTTATTTAGTGACTTCTGTGGTATTTCTTAATAAAAAGTATGGAAGCATTGGTTATACAGCTTTATCCGAGGGAAGGGCAATTTTTATCAAACTTCGCTTCTGTGTAGACGTATTCACAGCAAACTGACAGAGATGTGAGTGACAAAAATGACCGGTAAAATGACTGTCAATGACCACCATGTGACAATATTAGAAAATAAGTACAATCGCAGATAAGCATGAAACGACCAAAACAACTTTTGACTGTTAGTTTCGCTGTCGATCCTTAAAAGGTTGTAGAAAATAGCCAAAACAACCGTTTCAATTTTTCTTGTTTATATCATTTGGAGTGAAAATGTAATGATCACCACACAATTTTTGAGTTTTCTTTATTCGTGTCTGAGATTTAACGAGGGCTCTCATTTAGTATAGAGAAATTTTCCGAATTTAGTTTTAAATGTTTACGATGAAAAATGACGAGAGTTGCGTACAAAATCCGAACGAAAATAATAAAAAAAAAAATCTACTGTAAGAAGCAATTGAAGTAGAAATAACGGTCATAACTATATAGATTAGCTTTGGTCATTTTCGCTCAGGTCTGAGCATAATCCGTCATTGGTCGCCCGATGGAGAATGTGCCGGGATTTATCTTCTTCATTCTATAATGACTAGTAAGGTACTTCCTGTCCAGGACTGTAATTGAAAAATTCATACGTCGAGCATTTTCAGTGAGGTGATTTCCAATATTTGAAAATATAATTTATCCATAAGTTATTTGATTTCCGAGAAAAAAAACGACACAACCATTATTCAATTTTTGCTGTGAAAAAACCTAACTTTTTTGCGTGTACAATACCCTTACCCAACTAAATACCAGAATCTTGACACAAAATTCATAATTCTACTTATAAAACAAAATTTTCGTCTCGACTTCGATATCAAATCTCGGCCCCAATGGCGGATTACCTATGCCGGTCAATTTTCCAAGCGTGCGTATAAAATTCACTCAGAGTCAGAAAACGGTCAGCAACTGGTCATTTATGTCTGTCTTGGCCTAAGGCAAAAATAGCTATCTCCAAATCTGCACAAGAAAAATAAGAGAAAAAAAAACCAATCTACGTGGTCTGTAATCTGAACGCAGGACCAATGCGAGGTGGACTGCCTCCATTTCCCCACGCAGTGGCAGTGTTACCTCCGCTTCCTGCTGCCCAGAACCACAATCATCTTCATCATCATGTTCATCATCATCAGCAACACCATAACCAACAATCCCAACTTCCTGGAGGTGAGTGCTGTCCATTGCCTCATTGTATCCCAAGCTTTGGGCCCCATTATTGTCATTTGCCATTGCACCATAAATCACCAATTACCAAAACTAACATTGGCTAGTAAATAATAATGCTACATTATCAGCTGTATTGTGGCTTTTGCTCAAAATGCTATTGGCAATTATCTTAACTTTAAGAGCTGCATTTGTTGTTGCTTGTGATGGCTACTCACAGGTTTTATTGTGTTTGTCCTCAATCTATTTTCTTCGTATACCCACCCCTGCTATATTGTAAATCTCATGTTTTGTGGATATCGCGCAGGTGACCTCCTTCGGGGTACTAATTATAACGTGGATGGTTTTTTTAATACAGAAGCGAAACTTCGATTGAATCAGTCACATACTGTGTGAATTGTTGGCTGTTTTTCGATAAGACTTATGGATAATTCGGGTCTGAAGGGAAATATGAAACGAGAAAATTGGGCGAATTAAAGCGCTGATGACTATTACGAATTTTAGGAATATATCTTACGTATTCTGATAACAGTATTTCTTTAAAAACTTTATATAGCGAAAACTAAATTGTGCAAGAAAATTATTGCAGAAATCATTTACTTTTGCGGGAATAAATTCATGTGCAACAAGGCTCATTTTAATGAAATCTACGAAATTCGACACAAGATATTTTTTTTTTATTGAAAGCTTTCAAACCTTTCGGCTTATTCGCCACACTTACATAATTGAAATGTTAAGTAACATAAGAGAAAAAATATACATTATACAAATATAGTTTTCCTTAACTTCTTATTTGATACAATACAAGATTTCATTAATTCTAAATTTTAAGATTAGTTGCAACGAGATAATCGCTGATTATATGTAGAATTTGAATATTCAATGTATAGAGAAACACATTAATATGATACGGGGGGAAGGACCCAGTAGCGCTCAGACATTGCGTTAGAGTTATCCTAGGTTCCTCGTACTTTGCACATTGCCACAAGATGTTTCATAAGAAATTTTTTATTCTTTTTTTTTTTTATTTTTTAGCGTAAACAGTTATCAGTGCTCAACCCCCTGCATTATTCGCTCCATTCAGTGGAAAAAATTGTCTCGTTTCATCCCTTCTCCCCTGAATTGCCACCTAAAAATAATCCTGAGCCTAGGGTGGAGTTAGTCGATGATCGATTCGTCTCTCACATCAGTTGGATCAGCTCGATCCTCAATGTTCTCATTAGATTGGCGCGCGTCAGTCTGTAATTACCTATAAAAAAAGAAAATGCAGAAAAAAACGAGAGAGTCGAGGGCTTTCAGGTACTGGAGGACCGGGCGTTGGACTGCACCAAAGTGGAGGGACTTATCTGATGACAAATAATATGATGACAATGAATATGATGAGAGCCGGACTGGGGCCGGTTCAATGTCGTCAACCACCTGCGTACAAAGTAGCTGCACAGATGGCGAGATTACACAGACTAGGTCGTGCCCATAGCCACGAAGGAGTTACCTACCGCACCAATCACGATGATGGTACCTAGCATTAACGCTACACACTTTACTCGTTCATACCTTCACAAAGTTGCTTAACCCATTGTATTATTAAACATTTCAATTTTTGTGTGTTGGCCAACGGTTGTGGATCTAGTTACCCTAGATGGTTATTTTGCTAGATTAGTTTAATGTAAATACTGAGGTGATGGGGTCTTTAAGTTGTCTTACTCTGTGTGTCTCCCATTGCATGAAGTCATAAGTTTATGCAGCAGAATGGAGTAACCAGTACTTTATCACCCTGACAGAGGTACATCCGTTTTTCAGTTTAAGGTTTGGGAGGTCGCGTTTGGGCAATCAAATTCTGCGGTCGCGCCAACAGCTGAGTATCAATTGTGTATTTTTCCATTTTGGTGGAATGAAAAGTCTATATTCATAGGGCAAACCGAGCCACATTTTATTGGAAATATTTCCCCAATTTAAGGCAAGTGAAATCCAAAAATATAAAAAAATTTATTGGGTTTCATTTAATCGAAATCAATAACGACGGAATTTTTATGATTGGTTCTACTAAGAAAGGTTCAGAGAAGGTTACGGTTGTAATGGAGAGTAAAAATGAAATGCTATATGATTTCTAAACATGGTAGGGAGAGCATCTCAATTTTTTTCCAATTTCTAACGATGATATAATGGCTCCGAAAATAGGGAAGTGGAGGGACTGCGGCAATTTGGTCATAGCGCGATGCCTCCAAAGATTAATTTTATGAACGCGGAGTAGACACAAAAATTCATCGAAAATTGAATTACCAACCAGATCGATGAGGTGAAACAGAGCCTATTTATAAATTTGAAGGTAGTAAGGGTGTAATGTGTTTGCACAGAATATCAGCGAAAAAATGGGGTCTTGTTTTACTAATGTAGGAAAAATTTGAATTACTTTTCAAGAATTTTTTGGAATTTTGATACATATTTTTATTGCAAAAGATGATTATTGAAATCATTCATCCAAGATGATAAAAATCCATTTTTGGGATTTTTACACCCTTCTATTTGTTTTTAAGTTCTTCGAGATTCTCAAACATTTTTTTCACTTCCATTGGAAATTTTATTTTGCTTTACGAAGGAAATGATAACAACTGGCTTTCGGCCAATATATAACGATGCGTGGTTTAAATTTAGTTCTGATTTCCTCGGTGAAAAAATCGGCATTCCAATGCTCATGAAAATAAAATTCCGTTTTGGGAATAATGAAGTACAACAAATTATTAGTAAAAGATTGATTGAGAAAGAGTTTTTTTCTTCATCGATAATTGATTAGAGTTTTTCTTACACACAAGTTTCTTTTATCTTCATTAATTAGTAAAATAAAGCGCTGCCGAACAATTCAAAATTATCACTATTATTAAGATTAATTATTGTGTGTTTCATTCGTAATCATAAATATAAAGATTTGCTCAAAATTTATGTCACTTTTATATTTTTATGTTTGAGCGGTCAGATGCAATTAAAATACGTAATTACCGTAATTACCGATTCTTCATGAATTTGAACCTACATGCCTATATTTCCCTAAAAATTACCGAATTCTAAACATTTTAAAGTTCACCAATTTCAAATTTGAAAATCTCAATCATTCAATTTTTTTGAAATACAATTTTTTTTTCGATTTGATAAATTGAAAAAGTTTTAGAGAAAATAAAATGACTCCCCATTGCTTCTCTGAAGTAAGTGACAGAAAAAACGTGGCAATGTTTTAAGAAAATATTCATCGACATCTGCTCCAATTTTGAGCTCGGTTCAACGAACAAAATTGCTTTTTGATTATAACATTTCAAATATCGCACAAAGAGGATTCATGACATGTCTCAATTTTCACTAAGACATGTGCTTTATGGTGATTTTGTTCCAAGTACGCTGCTCTCATAGCGCGACCTCTCAAAACTTTGGGTCGGTCAATAGCTAAATTCATTGAGTGCACATATCAAAAGTTCTATATTTATAAATTCTGAATATGAATGACAGCGGGCAGCAATGGCTTTCCTCCATATCCAATTTTAGTAAAAAATGAATCTCTAAAAAATCGTAAACTGAAACCAGTAAACAAGGACCTACAATTTAGCAAATAATGGAAGAAAAAATTGGTCTAGAAAAAAAAACAAAAAATAAAATAAAAAATCACAGGATTTTTCCAAAAATCTTTCCCTTTTTTCAAATTTTAAGCAAAAATCCGAAGCTTCGTTTGGAGTCAGATGTTGTTGCATTTAAACAAGAATTGTATATAAGTTACCATACTTATTTCAGTCACAGCTCATTTCAGTCAAATCAGGGTATGAGAGACTTTTACCTAGAAAATTCTGCAGAGAATTGGCAGAACTGGGTACATGTCGTTTCGGCATAAATTATTTTGAGTAAATTATTGAAATTGAGAGCAATGGGAAGATTTTGATGGCTCTTCTCTCGTTCAAGAGATATCTAGAAATTTTACAGCTTGATAGTGAAGAAGCTGGGATCGACATGAATGTTACTTTGCACAGTATTTTTAGAATTCTGCTCCATTACCTGAGAATGGATAATATTAGATTATTCATTACCCGATAATCAATTATGGGCAATTTAATTTTCCTGTTACATTCTCGTGTGATAAATAATGTGTGGAAATATAATTTTGATCTAATAATGTTTATAAAATGCACATGGAAGAAGGTACATTGATCGTAGTCCGTACACTTAGGAAAAATCAATCAATAAATTTGTTCGTTCTTAAATGCTTAGCAAAAACTAAGATTAACCTAGAACAGACTCAATTCCATTGAACGATTAGAAGTGCAAGATTAAAATGCTAAAAAAAAAAATTATACTTAAAAAAAAACATTTTTTAGTTTTTTAAGGATATTCGACTTATATTGGCGAAGATGTACGAATGGCTTGAAATTTTGACATAATGTGTTTGAAGCGATAACAGATGCCTGTATGAAATTTGAGATTGATTCACAACACCGTTTTGTAGTTATTAATTATCAAACTTCTCAATTAACACGGCCTCTTATGGGAAAAATAACAATTTCAGTAAATGCAGTTCAAAATGTACAAATTTGTTGAAATTTTGAAAATTTACTATTGAAGCAGATATAAAACGATGGTAAAAATTTCATGACGATTGACTAAAATTTTTTTTCATTAATTTGTTTAAACAATGTAATATTGATTCGCAAAATCAAATACGGTACAATAATTTTCTATAGCTATCACTTCAACTAATTAACGCATTGAAATATTAATTGAAAATTATTGGCGATAAATATAACGAATTATAGAAAGGGTCATAAACTTTTGTTTTGACTATACCGGTTGAATATCCTTAACAGAGGGTTGACCCTAAGTTTTTTTCTCAGAAGTCATCTATTCCGATCAATTTTTTTGTCACCCTTTCAAATCCGAAATTCGAGGCGATTTAGATCAAATTATTGAGAAGCTTGAGCTTGCAAAAAATGTGTGACATTTTGGAATATCATCAGAAGCTTTTAGTTCATTCCTTATTTCTTCTTGGGTGTGAACCTCATGATTTTTTGAATATTTATGGTTAAAAAAAATTTGATGATTTCTATTCTGGAAATTGGGAGTACCAATGCTCGTTGACATGTAATTTAAATATCGTACCTTTTTCGGTGGCTATACCGAAGAAAATCTTCGGGAAGAGTATTTCCTAAAGATATTTATTTTTCCTTTTGTTTTATTAAGTCCTGAAGACATTAATTCACGTTTTTTCATAACACTTATTGAGTGCTCATGTATCACTCGCTATGTTATACCGGACTCTCCAAATATGAGAGATCGGATCTGTTCAAAATTCCAAAACTATAAATAACATCGGCATGGTATAAATAATTGGAAAGAAGACTAGTTTAGCCTCATTTCCATATCGATTCGATAGTTAATCATTCATCAGAAAAATCGTAGCTCGCGTATACTATGCTTAGTAACATACCAGGTCCATTCCCGGGTATTACAAGAAGAATACCAACGCTTCGCGTAACAAAATTTCTCTTTTTGACACTCAGTGCGTGAAGCCGGTTTTCACGCACGCTTCGCGTGCGCGAAAACCCACCCACGCCCTTCCTGTCAAAAAACAATGTTCGTTACTCGGGCAAAAAAACTTTTTCGGCGATTGTGAATGCAATCCTCGGCTTCGCCTCGGACTGCAACATCACAATCGCCAAAAAAGGTTTTTATGCCCTTGTTACGAAAAGTACTATTAAAACTCCAGATCGGTACTTCCAAATTATCAAGCCCCGAAAATTTCCCATCTCAGATCCGAAGATACCACCGACCAAAATGAAATAACCTCAGGTTCGCCAGGTCCTTACTTAATAATTGTTCAAGGTCGAGCACCTCAATTGGGATAATTATCTGCAAAATTCCCTCCGAATTTTATCTAACACAATTGCGGCTCCTTCTGATGTATTCTAAAAAACCGGAGTGAAGTATATGAATTTTGTGTTAATGTTCTCCAGAAAAATCCAAACCATGAAACAAGTAAAATGATTTAGACCTCCAATCAGTGTTAGCACAATGGCACATGTACGATGTAACCTGGTTGCATTAACAATTAGAGTGATCATTATGATTAGAGTAATACATGATAGGAATTGGTGAAATCCGACGATTGTTGGTTCGATTTCTTCCCTCATTTGTACAGGTGTTTATGCAATTTCATCGAACATGTAACAATGTAATGTATTCAACAATTGAATATTCCATAAGCGTTTATACATACATTCCCCAAAAATCATTCTCCTTACCGCTTCTTTTTCTTGCACTCTCTTCACCTACAAACGCCGCATACTAGCGATTGCCTATTTTCTGTTATGCTTCACCTAAAATGCGACACTGTATCTACATCCAAGGGAAAGTAAAGTAGTACACGGTTAGTAGACTTGCATGATGAATGAGAGAAAATGTGGAATGCCATAAATAAATTCCACTTGTCTCACCCCATAACGCTTCTCTCCTCGATGTATGTCAAAGCAGGGATCGGCACAAATATTACTTTCGATGGTATTATGTATAGTATTACTGTGAGTGAGGGGGTCGTTACACTGCCAAAAGTTGATTGATGGCGTATGGACTTAACGTATTTCTTGGATAAAACTTGGATGAGTTATAAATAAAATTGGATGAAATTTTTGTGGCTCGTAGATGAATGCGTACTTGAACAACCCTAAAATTTTGAGAATTGTCTGACGTTTAGAAGTTGAGAAAAAATTCGAAGTGGGCCTGCATCATCTACATGGCAAGCCTAGATTTTTATGGAACTCCCATAATTTATCTATAAATTCTCACATGCACCTCAGAGGGCCCACCCTGTTTTATTCCACTCAAGCTACCCAGGCATACCTTAAGTCCAATGGAGAGTTCGAAATCAAACATTGAGGCAGAAGTAGCAGATTAGACCTTTATTGTCTTACCCGTATTGATTGAGGGTTCAGAGAGCTAAAGTGTCCCCGAGCCCGTTGACCCCCCCCAGCCACGGTACTGCATTAATAAACAATGAACTTTCATGATCGTAATATTACTCGATTTCAGGCTAATGGACACTACAGGCATTGGTATTAGTTTATTACAGGGCAAAGCGATTTGAGAGGCTTCAGATCAGTCATTAAAAAAATTAGTCCCCATTTTAAAATTAATATAGACCATCGGCGGGGGGGGGGGGGGGGGGGCGCAGCACCCGAAGTTTGGAAGTATTGAGTTGGTCTGAAGAACGTTCAAACGACTCTTGATACTTATGGAGACCATGAAAGCATGTATATGCACGAGGAAACAAAATGTAGGAGCTCAAAATTACTCGGTATCAGTGTTTTTATTACTTTTAGCATTGCTTTTTATTCGAAGAAAAGTTGTTTGGACAATTCTCAAAGCAGACGTAAACTTCCAAACTTCGAGACGGTGTCTACGGAAGACAATGATTCAATTTTTTGTTACAGAAAATTAATACATTTTTTCCATGAAAATCAGAAATCGAATATTTTAGATGTCTGATCTGCTGCGCAATATTGAAAGATATTTTTCCAGAATTTTACTTGCGCGATTCCTTAACGATGAGTTGTTGACGAGATTGATAGAACTCAAAAACTACAGCGAGGAATTCTAAAAATGGCTGATGCGCTATTTGATGGCTTTAGAAACAGTGTGAAATATTTTATTCACGCTTTGATCCAATGTAAGACAAATGGAAACAGACTGTTTCCCAAACTGTCCAGTATTTGCACAGACTAAACCTCTGAATTCAATGTCTAATGGGCGTTATATTCCTTGGTGAATCCAGTGGGTCCATTGGGAAGAAATCATGGAGAACCTCAATTTGTACAACCATTCGTTTGACATAACCGCGGTTCAACGATGAATCCGTATGAATCAGAACCTGGAGAATTCCGCACTGCTATACCGGAAGCAGACTCCCGGTACGGAGATTCGATCCCTGGAATTTGTGTACAGAGATTGAGGTTCTCCATGGTTTTTCTTGAATCACTGAATGAACTAAAGGATGCACTGGGCATTCTGTTCATTAATTGAAACTATGGGAAATCTGTACACTTTGGAAAATATCGATTTCCAGAATTTGTATTTTCAAATGCAAATGATACAAATGATTGTACTGGTTGCAGTTTCTCAGTACCATCGATCTCACTTCACCAGATCATACTTCAGGACGTATTCATTAAAAAAAATTGCATTCGCAAAACTAACAGATGCATTCTCTGTTCCAGATGACGAGGATACTCAAGTCTCCGCAGTATAGATACACCCGAGGGATTGAGCCCTCGACCAAGTCTTCTATTACTTTCCCAATCCGATCCTTGTGGGAGCGAATGAGGCAATCCCACGTGTCAAAGTATATTTACTCGAGTACAAAAAAAAAACGAGAGACTAGAACACATAAATTGTTGGAGAAAGGGAACTGATGATCTTGCCAAAAACTTATGCGCAGGATTAGGAATAATTCTTTTTAAAAAAACAAACCTCATGTTGTATTTTCAGCTCTAGATTTTGGAAAGAAAAACCATCATGTATATCAGTATACGTTATCACCTCGATTTTCATCATCACTCCATATTGCATTCGACTCATCAATTGCAATCAATGTAGAGAGAAAAAATTGAGGCTAATGGAGCTACAGTAATGAAATCTAAAATCATTACAAAGTAATTCCATGAATGTGTAATAAATTGAATCCAAAGATGTTATATATCGTGTAACGGCCCGAGCACGTCAAGGCGTCTGTATCATATTAAATTTTAGACAAAACACCCCCCCCCCCCCCCACCCCCTCCCGTTTTTAATTAAACAAACGTAACTGTGTAAGTTGGTGTAAATAACCCTCGTAAATATAGATAAATCAAGCCGAAGAGAAGATTATAGGATTATTGCGCGAAATTATCACTCGCGCCCCCCCCCCCCCCCCCCCCCCCGCCCCCTCCGCCTGCCACCCAATAGTTGATATTTTTATTTTTCATAAATAAAACACACTAACGATAGTACATGAGAAAGAATAACAGAACGTATTTTCAAGGAGATTAATTTATTTATGCATGAGAATGTAAATGCAGACTGCCATCTGCGATCGATGAAAATTTTGTTATTTTATCGTCATTTTTTTTTTATTTTCTATTGTATAGTATATAATGACTTAATTAGGTGTCAGTGTATTGATAGACATTGTGAGGGAGAAACGGACCTAATGATGATTGAAAAATACTCAAAGCGTCCGATGGCCGCAATTGAGACAGGCTGCAGAAGAAAACAAAAACAAACAAATATAATGATGTTATTCGATGTTTTTCATTCATGAATATCGTAATGCATAATTTGCCCCACCGTGTTTATCAAATTTTTGAACAAATTCCATGATTTAATATCAAAACAGTGCGAACATTATGGTGAAAATTATGGACACAATGTTGGAATTATTGTTAAGCTTATCCTTTCTATCACATGTCGATTGCCCTTATTATACACAGTTAGTGTTTCAAGGACTTACATTATATATAACAGAACGTAAATATTATATATATCCTTGTACATATCCTTCATCATTTGATGTATTATTTAGATCATTATGGCGAAACCCTCACTCATCTCATGTGGTGCAATCAATGAAGAATTTTAGAAATTGATTATGTAAATTCAATGGCAAAGTGGCTAATTGGGTTAAGTCAGTTTTCGCCTCTCAATTCTCGGCAGTTATCTCACAATTGAACGGCTATAGCGACATTTTGATATAAATCTTTTTTGTAGAGCAAAATGAGACCTACAAATTTGTCAGGAAGCAGATTCCGATATCTCCGTTAGTTTTTGAGATATTTAGGAAATACTAATGCCAGGCAATAGAACACTTAACTCGATTGGTCACTGAATTAGTAGCACGTGTAACCGAAGTTTCTGGAAGGAATATTCCTAACTGGAGAGCAGGCAGAAATTTTTCGAATTAATCAGAACCTATTGAATATAAGTTCGTAAAAGCTTCAGTGAATCGAAACGGTCGAAAAAAGATTTTACGATTTTTTTTCGGGCTTCAAAGATCTAAAAGAATGGCCAAATGCAAACATGAAATGCAAACGGTTTGGATTACCATGAAAATATGACTGGTGTAACGAAAAATGGTAAATATGTCGTATGTATACATTTTTTTCAATTACATTTATTTTGTGACTATGCGAATAAGAATTGTTCTTCAATTACTTAAAAAGTCTGAAAGAAAACAAGACAATTTTTCGAATACGGAAACCGCCTAAAAAAATTTCGACATTTTTTCAAACCATTGGCGGAAAATCACTGACATTTATCCACACCGTTCTGAAGATCACTGGAGGTTTTTCCTGTTTTAGATTTTTTTCTTTTGACGTCTCTTGTGCAAAATGCTCGACTGTCCACTTGAAGCCAACAAATTTTTATATTAATTAATATAAGTATTCAAAAATTATGAACGGTGTGACACACGAGGCTTGAATTAGTTGTTCATTACTATATGAATTTTTTTAAAATACAAAAAACGTAATGAGCTAAATTTCTAAATTTTTTTTAATCATTTCCATTTAAAATTTGAGTTTTAATTGGACATACAAAAATAGTACATTGATCCCAAAAGAGACCTTACACTTTGGCTAATTTTTTAATTTATTTAACCTCCTACTCATACTCCCACTTCAGCGGTATATACAGAACAAGCATAACTTGAAGTACTTCTCTCTGGATCTGGAAAAAAATTTAATTAACCGCTAAAATTTCCGAATGAGTAGGAGTTGAGATTGAAATAAAATCAGTTCATTTAGAATGAACTGAGAATATTTTTTTTCCAATTAATTGAATCCCAAGAAATATTCAAATTGATAGACATATATATGTTTGGCCTAAAGGCTCTCCATGTCAGTCTTATTCCACACAATTTTTTAAACATTTTGTAATTATTCTACCAGAGTAATACCAGTAATGCTTCATGACTGCACCATGTGTTGAATTTGGTATCATCTTTACAGAATATTTTTCATTCTTACTCCGCATTGACTAAAAAATGCGCTGTTCATTCCAAATGCAGTCGATGAAATTATTTAGAGTCAATCGTTGGTTTTCCTATTTGATTTTTATTTACAACGGGGAATATGTGAGGAGAGTAAATTTCAAGGCCACTGAGAAAAATTCTTTGGCTCATATGTTGGTTTACAAAATGACTGAGATGTTCAGAGATATATTGATGAGAGTGCATCAAATGCGAAAAAGAAAAAAGACGATTAGCTATGGATTTACTGTTTTAATTTTTTGTAACCGGAGTGGTAATGAGGTGACAGTTAACACGAAAAATTCGCTAAGAGTGAGGTAATTGAAGTGGGGAAAGTCACTCGGATACCTTTTGTATTGACTTTTGTTTAATAAAAATCATCAAACTATGACTTTGTGTTGAGTTTTTTCACCACATGATGTTGAAGCCCATTGGTGTTGCCAGATTTTTGATGAGCAGCGATTTCAAACGGTTCCAACAAGTTGTTCCCGACAATTCATCCCACAGCGCCAAAAAAATTGAGGAGTACTACAACTAGTACACCAAACTTGAAGGCCGTTAACAATCACCATAATCATCATCATCATAATAATATAAGAACAAAAAAACCAGGCACCATCTGAGTCTCATCTTTATGGAGCCAATTGGATTTGAAGTATTCGAGGTGGGTTTTGACCGAGGGACAGTGAGTGTGGCAACAGTTGTGACTTGACCCTTCAAGTAGGGGATCCATATGAACCCCGGCCGATGGGACAAGGAGCGATGTCCATATTTCTAGAAGAAAAATAAATTTTAATACGTTACGGAAATTAACAATGCCGCGGCCATATTACTATATTTTTTTCTCAGCGTTAATAACTGCAAAATAGTCAAATAAGACGTTCATTTGGTGTTGGCAAAAAATTGGATGATTCAAATTCTGAGTAAGATTTTATTCATATCCGACTTTATTTGTATCGACAATTAATTGACAGTTCAAAATATAACGACGGCAATGGAGGACAGGTAGCCTGTCAACTTTTAGAACGGACCTTAAGGGATGACCCCGGTGAAACTTCGAAGTCCTCGCCCGGCCTTCGGACCCGCCAATCGTGTTTTGATATATGAAGGCATATTCAAAAAAGTAAGCAAAATTCCGGACCCTACCCATTTTGCCCCATATACCCTTAAGAAACATTGTTTTTTGTGTTTTGAGCTTCAAAGTGCTCCTCGGTCTGCAATTTTCGTCCGATTTTAATTCTTTTTTTCCCAAAATGTTTGTCATCCTCCAAAGAACAAAGTGAAGTATCCGTTTCGTTCTATTCGCTTTACATCATGAGAAATGATTTTTTAGTTTGCGCGTTTTTTTCTTTTTTTCGGAAACTCTCAAAATTCGTCGTTTTCACTAATTGATTATTGTAATCGCACGTAATATGTCTTTTATGACGATAAAAATTATTTATGCAAGATTTAAACGAATTTGATTATTTATTTCTGTATTTCCACCTGAGCAGATTACTACATATATGTCTGTATTTTCTCAGATTTCTCTCATACACAGATGCAAGTACTATAATTTATTTTGTACTGAATGTGAATTCTGTTATCATTTTTATCGTCATAAAACACATATTACGTATGATTATAATAATCAATTAGTAAAAACGAGAAATTTTGGGATTTTTCGAAAAACTGAAAAAATGCACAAACTAAAAAATCTTTTTCTCATGATGTGAAGCGAATAGAATAAAACGGATACTGAACTTTGTTCTTTGGAGTATGACGAACATTTTGAAAAAAAAAATTTTAATGGAACGAAAACTGCGGACCGAGGGCCACTTTGAAACTCAAAACACCAAAAACAATGTTTCTTATGGGTATATGGGGCAAAGTGGGTTGGGTCCGGAATTTTCCTAACTTTTTTGGATATGCCTTTATATATCAAAAGCCGATTGGTGGGTCCGAAGGCCCTACGAGGACTTGGAAGTTTCACCGAACTCACCCCTTAACACGTGGTCATGACTGTTTATTTTCCCGATGAATTTTCATAATGAACAACATTTTCCTCGAAAATGAAGTCACAAATGTATTCGAAACGTCGGATGTTCACCAATGAAATTCAAATTGCCCAGTTAATTAACTTCAATTCCGTCGGAAAAGAGATCGAAAAGGTTCTACTTTTAACCTTCCTACTAACTGAGCCATAGAAACAATTCAATTTGTTAATAACTATGAAATGCCTCGAGTTCACACGCCTTTGGGACTTGAACGCCAGTAAAGCGCGCCATTAAAACAAAAGGCGGGAAATCTCTCCAATGGCTCTGCCGTTTTTTATCCACACGCAACCACTCTTCGAAAAACGACTAAACGACTAGTTTGAAATATCGAGAAAAATAAAAAGATCTTGGAAATTTTTATTTCACTTTTAATTTTCGGGGGCATTACAATAACTTCCCTGGATCGGGAAATTAAAAAATGAGAAAATCAAGGACTCTGCAGATTATCTACTTATGAGGCTCAAAGAGGTATTCTGTGCAAGTAATAATTTTGCGAATTTCAAATGTCCACTAACAACTATTCCTCAATTTTTTAAATCAGCTTTTTCTATGAGTCACTCCGGAAGTAGCTAATGTAAAAATCCATTAGGCACTTCCTCCATTACCATCAGTCGCACATTAAAAAGCCGCCCATTAAACTTAGCTCACGTAGCAGTAGCGCTTCATGCGTTCTTCAGCGTTTGCGTGCGTTTGCGGTGATATTATATACACAAGCGTCGAATTGCAGCATAAAATAATCGTATAGCTCCAAAAAAGTCAGTGAAAATGTGCTCATAACAGGGAGAAATGTGCAGCTCTCGGAAGAGTCTTTCCCCCGTGCATTGAACAGTGGTAAAAAATTGAGATATATAGTGAGAAAAACCAATTCGGTTTATTCTCCGTAACCCTAACCTCCCCACTGTTTATCAGGGCTCCCAGCTCAATCGTTGAAATGGCGGTTGGAACAACCAAAGTCGTCCAAGTGACGAATATCGCACCCCAGGCAACCAAGGATCAAATGCAGACGCTCTTTGGTTATCTCGGCAAAATTGAGGACATCCGGCTCTACCCGACAATTCGAGATGTTGCTGTACCAGTTCAATCACGTATTTGCTACATCAAATTTCATGATCATGGCAGTGTGTCTGTTGCCCAGCACATGACAAACACGGTTTTTATTGACAGGGCTCTGATTGTCATTCCTTATCAAAATGGCGATATTCCTGATGAACAGAGAGCACTCGAGCTCACTAATAATGGAACGACGGTTCCTGGTAAGTTGACTCTTTTTGTTCCGAAAATTAGAAGCGTCTAAATTTTTTACCAAATTTAGTAGCTAATGTTTTATGGGAGACCACGATCCCTGAAGCACGTGGGATATTTGGATGACATAGCTCACATGGTGAAACTCGATGAAATATGTGCAAAAATGGGTACATTACACTTTTTGCGTAAAATCAACTGAGGTATTTTTAATGTCTAAATAGCAGGCTTTGAAAATTGTTCACATTACAATATGGCATTACGCAATTTTCAGACAACAGTTTTTTTACCCGGAGGTTAGCGAAATAATTGTGGAATAATAATTACGATGGGGCGAAGTCATTTGTTTGAAAAGATCAAAAGAACAAATATCGTAATAAATAAAGAATAGAAAATATGAAAAATATAAGATCTCTCATAGTTTAAGGATAATTAATTGATACAAAAAAAAATTTAAGAATAAATAATAATTTAAAAATATCTGTATTACCTATAAATTGCATTTGAAACTTTACTATCATAAGCATTACTTCGCAACAAATCTAATGGAAAATGGGTAATAATTTTGAGGAACTTGTGTTATTACGAGTGAGATTTTTACCATTAATGCATTGTTTAGGCCTATATCCATCTGAGCCAAAGCTTCCACCGAATGTAGTCAACTCCATAGAGGGGATTCCCCCGAATCACGTAATCACAACAATGGATCCGAAATTGGAGTCTAATGGTTTGCCTCCGTATCCCAATCTACCGGGTCATCTGGATAGCCGACGAATTGAGGAAATCCGTCGAACCTTGATTGTAGCCAACCTGGACGCGACAGTCTCTGTGGATCAACTCCTAGAGTTCTTCGTCTCCAATGGCGTTGAGATAAAATATCTTCGTATCTGCACACGAGACTCGGATACAGATCACTATGCTCTGCTGGAATTGAACGAGCAATCTCAGGTGAGGATTATTGAAATTGTTGCTTTTGCAAATGGATTGTTGTGTTAGACGATGAAAAATCATGGGTTAATTCAATACACGACCAATGAAAAATTTTGGAACAGAAGCACACTTGATTCTTTTATGTTCTTTTATGTTCCAAATTTTAAGATCTTCTGAAGTTTAACATTTTGTTTTATTTTTTAAAAATGTAAAAATTCCATATTTTTCAAAACTCAGAAACTCCAAGAGTTATGAAAAAAAATTGAAGATTGCGACAAGTTTCAACATTGTATGCCATTCTTGTTGTCGCAAAAATATCCTGGAAAAGTCAGGGAATCAGGGAAAACTCATCAGACGATAAAACATCGGAGAAGAAAATATCACATATCCAAATATGATACGAAGAAGAAACGAGACAAGAAAAGAAGAAGAAAATTACGAGCAAGAATTATTTAAGATGCAACTGAGAAATCTCACCCCAAAATTTATGAAGAATTACAAAAAAAAAAAATAAATAAAGCGTAATATTCTCGAAATTCGTATAAATACACAGAGAATACAATGAAAGTATTTCGGTGGTATTTGATGAACAAAATATTCACATAATCTGATGAATTAGAATATCGGACAATTGGAATTGCATCATTGACAGTTATAACTATATTTATACCCACAATTTCCAATTTTGTGTATCTCGCATTGCAGGTGATGAATGCTCTGCTGTTGAATGGACAAATGTTGGCTGATAAGCCAATAAAATTGTATCATTCGACCCAAGCAATAGCCAAGCCGGAGGCGAAGAGTAATGAAGCAGCGCAGAAAGAGATCGAGGAGGCTATGTCGCGTGTAAAAGAAGCCCACAACTTGATATCAGCAGCTATTGACCCCATGATTGGTATGTTATCTAAGGACAAGAGGAGCAGAAGTGGTTCTAGGAGTAGGAAGTCGAGATCGAGGTCGCGGGGACGCAGTCGACGATCCAGATCGCGAAAACGATCAAGGTCCAGACACAGACGATCCCGCTCGCGTCATCGTCATCGCTCTAGGTCGCGATCTAAACGATCGAGATCAAAGGAACGACGACGCAAATCCCCTTCCAGGCGCAGGAGTACCTCGAGGCCGAGACACAGGTTAGTATCACGTCTGAGCGATTTGACTGTTGTTGAAGGTGAACTTGATTAAACTATCTCCCCTGAAATCCTAAAAAAATACATATGCATCAATTATTATTACGTCAAAATTATCACCATAAAAAATGGTGTCTAATTATTTTTTTTTATCCCTAGATCGAGGTCGAGGTCCAGGAGTTCAAGATCAAGGCGCAGTAGATCGCGATCGAGGGACAGGAAGAAGAAATCGCCTAGGAGAAAGTCCAGGTCCAGATCTAGAAGTAAAAGATCCAAGTCCAAGTCCAGGAAGAGGTCCAGATCCAGATCCAAAACGCGATCCTCAAAGTCTAAATATTCGGAGAAGTCGCGAGACAGGGAACGCGACAAGGACAGGAGGAGCAAGGATAAATCAGAGAGTAATGGCCGAAAAAGCGATGAAAAGGACAGGGACAGGGACAAGGATAGGGATAAAGATAAAGATAGGGAAAGGGAAAAAGAGAGGGACAGGGATAGGGACAAGGAAAGGGAGAGAGACAGAGATAGGGACAGGGAGAGAGAGCGAGATAGGGATAGAGACAGAGACAGGGATAGAGATAGGGAGAGAGATAGGGATAGGGATCGGGATAGGGAAAAGAGCGAGAGAAAACGCGAGAGACGGGAGAAGGACAAGGATCGAAGATCCGAAGAAAATCCAGGAACATCACGAGCTGGATCTGATTACAGCGATGGAAAGGACAAAAATGATGATAATTGAAGGGGAACTCATGCATGAGGTGGGGACGCAGATCACAAATTTGCAGTTTTATGCAAAACAAATTATCAATAAGGTTGCAGTGTGGTTGGATTTTGATGGAGTGAAATGGACGAAATGGAGATGCTTGGAAGCAGTGGAAAATGGTGGATTAAATTTCAGTGGAAAATGAGAGAAGCAAGTTCCTAATGCGGACTGTGAAATTTATTCGAGATTATGGCTTATCGTGCATCTCAAACGGCTATGGGACGTTACCATAATTTCAAATGTATATCTGTTTTTGTATGGTTTTCAACTTTGGATAAAATCCTTGGTTTGGAGCGAAAATTTTGCCAGCACCGAATTTTTTGTCCCGAAGCTAGAGGCAAACGGTAGGCTGATTGGTGAAGTTCAACCAGCTTCAACGTTTCAATCAGCTACATATGCTAATTGGATCGAAAAAGTATTTAAAAAAAGGGGTCCTTAGAACATCATGATGAAGGATGTTGGGCCTTCAAATATTTTGATGGAAATTTCGTTGTATGGTCACGTTCCACAGCCGTTTGAGGTAGCCAATTGAAAAACGTAAATATCACGTTTTGATAATTACGAAAAAAAACTCCTGGTGAATACTAATACCTCCAGAAAATTTAACTGACTTATCTTTCATTATACCTTCGCGAATAAATTTCGCCATCTGCATTTGATTTTCCATCAGTTTCCTCAGATTTACCTCGAGATTGATCGAAATTGACGAGAGAACGGAACGAACAACTTGATATCATCTTCTTATGTAATGCAATGTGACAAAGTTTAATAGATAATCGACTTGAATTCCCTCCGATGGATGAATCCACTGAAGCAACATCCTATCTTGCCGAGAAGGCAAAAGCTGGGACTTACCTTCCACTTCTAGTGCATCAGTCGAGTGTTCGCAGATGTAAAATATTTTGTGTAAACGAGTATCCCCCTTTTTTCAACATTAGTCGTCCACATTAAGACATTAATATCGATTGAAATAAATATTATTGTGAGTGAAGAGGATCAAGTGTGCAGTTGCATAAGTATTGTGTTATGACTTTTTAAGCGTCAGTCGTCTTCGTATGCAAGTGTTTTCGGAGACTGACCAGTTCCATTGATCCAACTTTATTATTTTTATCTCGTGTAAGCCAACTGATCCCATAAAACAGTGGATAAAATTTCGATGATTGTGTTGTTATTTTTCCCTCAGAGGCAATAACGTTGAAGTAGAGCATCTATTACTGGTAACTTCGAAATTCAGCCCTCATTACATTGTCATAGTATTTTAAGAACATCAACAGAGATTCACAATTTCATTGAACTAAACAATTAGAAGACAAAGAGTTTGTCTGATAAAATCCGAATGGATTCACTTGGGTCTGACATTAGTTTAAGCGTATAAAGTGCTTATGAGATTCCATAACTTTCGATGTATGTGAAAATCTTTCAAAATAACTTGCAAATTTCAACATCACGAAAATCCTAAAATTTTATGAAATTGAATGAAAAAAGGAAAAATGAAAACCCTTTCAAATTTTCGAAGTTTTCAAGAAAGATAGATGATTAGATTGTAAGCAATGAACTGCGTGTCGTAATTTCATAATTGTCGAAATTCATAATTTCTCTGACTTCTTTGAGTATAAAAATTGAATAACAATCACATCAATGTGTTTTAGTCATTTGATTTGTTCTATTTAATTGCATTGGCTGATCCATACAGAATTTTAATCGTATCATTTTTGGTAAAGACGTTGACAAAAAATAATGGGTTACACCTACGACATACTTCGTCCACGCACTTTATTAAAAATTACCTAAATATGTTAGGAATATATTGAAGACATACCAGAAAAAGTTAAACAGTTCAAAAACTTTAACTACAAAATTTTTCTAGGTTTTGATCAATTTAATAGTTCACACTTCGATGGAAGTTTGACAAAATTCAGCCTCTATCCATTACGACAGAATTCATCGCAAGGAAATTCATAAAATTATTCAGGATTTTCCACCATTGCTATATATGTGTTTCCCATATGAAGCACTAGCAAATGAGGGTCATGTAAGTTGTCATCCAGCATCGATAGACCTGGTGCAGACATCGGTGTCACAGTCTCCGGAGGAGACTTCTTAAAATCATCCCCAGAACATCACCGGAATGAGTGATTTCAGAAGTATCTTGATGGTGCACACGATTTCTTCGACCCCTCCATGCGCTCTTCTATGGACTTCATTCATAGAATGATAATTTGGCATACTAACATTTTAACGATGACCAGAATTGACGAAAAGATTATCAATCATCGGCTAGCTCTTACAGCGGTTGGCCAGGACGTAGCTGCTGTTGATGTCCACAAACGGCGCCTAAATAATAGCCTCTTCCTTCCCGGCGGGGGCAAAAGTTGTATTTCCAGAAATTAGAATAGACACTTCCCATTTGGAAACTGTTAACCTAGTTTCATTCCTGTTAACAGAACAACAACAATGCGAGGTCGCAATGGGAGTTCTCGAGGTATCATGGCGTGATAAAGTTTCGCTTCATCCATGAAACCCTAAATCATTTCAAAATAATTCATCTGAAAACCAAATTTACGTATCTCTTTTATTGTATATATCATAATCGAATCAACCTCTTCAATCGATTTTTGACAATTGTCCTTTGAGCCCCAAGTCCTGACTTGACTCAGCATTTTAACCGTATAAATGAACCCTCACATTTAATACAATTTCACAATATTTGTGGAATGAACCTATTTTTTGAGGATGAATCCATAAAAATTACTTCGATCGTTGTCGGTAGGGCACTGAGGGCTTTTCTTTCACTTCCGCAGCAGCATGTGATTGTCTGCAAAAGTGCACAATTTCTTTAGTGGACAATTATTTACGCTCTCCAACAGGAAACTCACCCAGGTCTAATGACATTACTGTAATAAACGTCATCGTAATGTGGTATCTTCACAGGAACGTATCCAACTCTGAGCCAATCTTTTTGAGCTCTCTTGTTCAGGGAGCGACGCTTCAACAGCACCTTGCAAAGTTCAAATGGAATTTAGGATCTGAAGTATTTACAATATTTCGCCACTTTTTCCAGTCTTATTCTAAATTGAGTCCACTCAAATGATTAAGAAAATAAGTTTATCAGGACGTTCCAAGGTTTCTAGACTTGCTTCATCAAAATTATTTTTTTTACAATACCCAGTTTCTTGTAGACCATTACACATTTTTTTAAGAATAATTGTAATTGTTCATGAGCGCATTGAACGATAAAACGATCTTCCAATTGGGAACTGCAATTCCGAGTCCACATGATATTCAAATATATGATTTATCATTATTATTATTATTATCAACTTCCCGATTTTCGGGAAGTTATTGTAATGACCCCGAAATCCATATTTTTCTTTTCATCCTGTGACTGGGGTTTTACGTATACCAAAATGATGGTCAACAAATTTTGAATCGATGTCGGTGTCTGTGTGTGTGTGTATGTATGGATGCTTCCGAAATTTTGATCCTAGGTTTCTCACGAACGAATGAAGCTATCGAGACCGTCAATATTGGAATCGAAGCATTTTCATGTAACTTAAAGGGGATTAGATTTTGGGTGAAATTGGTGCAGTATATATATTGTTATTAACAATTTCATTTGTTTATAATGTTCTATTGCCTAAACTATTAGAGTTAGCGTAAGATTTATATAAGAAAAATTGTTCTCCATATAAAAATACGTATTTTATGTAGAATAACTTTTTTTGACAACTTGCATAATTAAGGAGGTATCAGCGTCTCAATAATTATGTTTATTAATGAGTGAACGAACGAACACAGCGCTGTCATGACAGTCCCAATCGAAGCGTTTCCGTGCAAAATCCAGCGGATTACACTTTGGGTGGGATTCGTGCAGTATATGCAGCGTTATTAACAATTGTAATTGTTTATACTGTTCCACTGGGTAAAATATTAAAGTTATTGGGAAACTTCTCAAGAGAGAATTATTCCTTATATGAAAATACACCTTTTATATATAATTACTTTTTTCCATAATTTGCATAATTAAGGAGGTATGGTCGTCGGAGCAATTTAACATACGGGAACAATGCATATCGCCAGGGTTGTTCCTCATACAACTAGAATATACTTGGCGAATGGATATGTCGATAATTGCGGGAATGATGTCGAAGAGCGTGATAATTAAGAAAGTACAGCGGTAGGAAGGGTAACTATGCGGACGAATTCCAGTTGAATATTTGTATGGGGCTTAAAAATCAAACTGAATCGATCGCGTGCAGTAATCATTAGTTTTCAGTTTAATTATTGATATCACGGTTGGGTTTACTCATCACCATGGTTGCGTTCTTATGCTGTGCTGAAATACCAAATCGGGAAGTTTTGTTTGCACCCCAGAAGTTTTCATTATTATTTTCATAATTACTAAGCAACGCGACAATTTTATTTTTAGAACAGTTGTTTTCTCATTGTTAATTGAACAAAAATAATGATATGAATATTTTACTTTACCATATGTTGAGAATTAAGTAATAGTATATTATGTCATAAGATTATGGTCATCTTTGTGAGAAAAATGCTTTAAAGGCCATATGACATACTATGCTTTTTGTCACGAGGCTTCCTAACCGAGTTCTTTGCGAGGCCAAGGCCTGATAAGTGCCACTTATCGGCCTAGGCCTCGCAAAGAACGAGGTTAGGCGGGCCGAGTGGCAAAAAATTTATCAATACGTGATGAGCGTTTTCTCTAAGTCCGCGTGTTTCATCCAGAGATTTAGAAAATGAAATAAACTATCAAAAACTCGAGTCGCGCAGCGAAGACTGCCAGAGACTAGGGGAGACCTCCAATTCCACTCAAAGACTGAAAATGACTAATTGCAGTCTCTGACCGTCTCCAGAGACTGGAAAATTTCATCTCGGGAACTTATTAACTTCACATGAAATTCATAGCAATTCTTCCCCAATATGTTCAAATCAATAATAGACAATTCGTCAATTTCAAATCCCGACTTTGTCGTTCTTAATGTCACACGAGTCGTGTTTGTTGCAGAGAATAGGAGACTTGCGCATTCTTTAGCGGAACCTCCTTAAATCATATGCCTCATGATAGAAGAAAATTAACAGTTTGTTGTTGCTTTCGGTACTAGATTACCAACGAAATGAAGATAGTGAATAAAATTTATAAGCACTAAAAAACAAAGTCAAAATTTACCACTCCGTCATCTTTATCCGGAAAATTCTTGGACATACTCCCAAGTTCCATTGATCCATCTGTATTGCTTCTTTCTCTCATGGATTCCAATTCATCAGCTCCTATATAGCATGGAGTTGTCCGTAAAATTGCATTACTTGCATGATTGACTTGTCATATTTATTATACTTACGAACAACGTATTCATCGTATTGATCCAGAATATTTATTCCCAGGAAACTTGAAAGTGTGTTGGGGCATCTAAGATCCATTATTATTAGAATCGAGGCGATAATAAGACATAGGCTACCTGCAAGGGAAGAATTATATGTTGGAACAAGTTTGAATTTTTATCGCTCAAATAGTCCCTTTTTTGGTAATATTAGAATTTTCGGAAACAGGATAGTAAAAAAAACAGACCTCCGTAAATTGTCAGCCAAAAAGTTGGTCCATACGACATTCTGAGCGTTGCGCTTTCAAATGGAATTTCCAGTGGAATCGGATTGCGCACGCTCATCCATACAAAGCAAGTCAGTAATTCCAAAATACCCACTAGGGCCGTAAAATATCCTGCATATCTTGCTACTGAATGGAGAAAAATATTTGCAAGAATCCATGCTGGAAATGCTGTCCTGTAGAGTACAAAAAAATATATTGTGAGGATAATTTAACGGAATTGATTCAATCCGCCGATGGCGATAGCCCTGTGATTAGAACCGGCCTTTGGCACCCGAGGTCCAAGGTTCGAACTCCCGTGCGGCGTCTCCGATCGATATCGTAGAGTGGAATTGTCCAGGCTCTATAAGTCGTAGAGCCGTTATAACAAAAGGACTGTACAAATAAAGGTTTTCCATGTTTGTTTTTTCCAATTACCGGGGAAACCAAGGAACATAATGTCCATTGCGCATTGTGTTCATTGGTTTAAACTGTGTGAATGTCTACACTTTGTGGAAAAATCGGTTTTGATTCGGAGCGTAAATAGAAAAAAAAACTATTCAACTCATTGTGAAATAGGGTGTAAAAATTAAGAGATATAATCAACCGATTTCATGATTTTTGTATCTAATTATTTGAAAAGAAAATTTCAGAGTTTTTCAAGTTTCACTTCGTCGATGTTTCTAATTCCTTAAAAATAAATGAAAATGTAACCAAGGGATGCACTCACACTCTCTTGGTAATGTACAATATAAAAACTGTTTAACATTCAAAATATTTAAATTTGGTTCACATACCAGAGAAGAATATGACAGTACCATCCAGCAGTTCTGTAAAACCTTCCAAACCTTATATTTTCTCCATCTAGAATGAAATAATCTACAATCCAAATTATAGGAATTGGGAGGCCCTTCCTTTGCGCTTTTCTGAAAGTCCTCTGCAATTGTCCAGCTGATGACATACAGATTGTGATAAAAATAAAAAAAGTAAACGGAATCACGCTACTGCTAATTTATTTCAGTTGCATGCAATATGGAACGGCAAGGCTCGTCTTATTATGAAGCTTCTTATCACTCCATGAGGGATTTGATGCAAATGCGTCAAGATAAAATACAGTCCCTTAGCTATGATTAGCAGAATTAAATATTGTAACGTAGGCAGAAATACAATTAATTGCAAAAAATTGCCGACCTGATTCAAATTAAAAACAATTGACACTTTATTATTAATCACTCCCTTTTCCGGAACGGCTTCGTAATACACAAATAATTACCGTTAGGACCAAATCCGAATCTGCCCTGGTCCCACATCCATGGGAACCTCTCATTATAATCTATAGTTTCCCCAGCTAATGGAGTATTGGGCACAGCATCTGCTTTCAATGTAACATTCACTGAACGCAATCCAATTTTAATTCCTATCTCAGCATCAATTTCAGTTTTTTCTCCAGCTCTATAAGGAGTTGTAGAATGAATATAACCGACTTCCCACTCCTGTCCATAATTTGATACTGGAATAATTTTTAAATGTCAACATTTAGAATTTCTTTGAATTTAGGAACGTTAGAATTGATAGTAGAGAATTGTTAATATTGATTGATTAAAAAAAAAGTTAAAACTACGCTCTTCTTTTTTTGCAATCTATTCCCTAGAGTTCATTTCAATATCATACTCATCAATGAACATCCAATGAAAATACTGCATCCGACCTTCGCAAATGCGCATAAACTCTGAAATAACGTCAATAAATTAATAATTATAGATTAAAACAGTAACTCATTAAGATGGCTCACCTTTTTTCTGCCATATCCCAGAGTAACAATTGAACAACTTACTGCAAGAACTATAAAAACAAATAGAATCACAACGACATCGAGATCAACGCTCACCGATGTTTTATTAATCCAAAATATAGCGGGAAATCCCTCCACTCTTGATAATTCGAAATATCCGGGCATTTTTTAGACTATACGAACTCTTATATAAACTGCCAAAATGAGAGAATCACGACATAGAAACTAAAATTGGGAGAGGCTCAATTTAGCTTTAACATCCTGCATACTTTCTTATCTCTGGCATAACTTCCGTTTTAATCATGGTTAAAAAAAATATGAGGAAAGAGGAATCGCATTGACTTCGTCGAACAATATCGCGTAAACACTCTAACTAATTGCAAGTTTTATTTCTACATAGCTTTATCTCTTTATTTAGAAATATCTTCAATCTCACCAGAATATCCTCAAACACAAATACACACACATACACACCCACAAAGGTATACCAGGGCTTATGAAGGTAGTAAAACTAGAAGAAAACTTTTTTACAGCTGAGACAATTCCCACCAGAAAAGCATGTTTATATAAAATCATTATTTATCATAATAAATTGATACACATATTTAACATGTATTTGCCATATTTAACAACAGATACAAATAATTTTCGTATTTTAGCGTTAAACGTTTTAATACAATTGAATATTAAATTTTATTAATTTATAAATTTTTGATTGATGAACTATGGAAATGCTAAGATAATTTACAGTTTCATAACAGATATATTTATAATACTATACATTCGTAAAGTTAATGAAATAACGAAATCTCACATGTGATAATAATTCAGGAGTCTCAAACATTGTTGGCCATCCTTGGATCACTGTGTTTGGATCTTTTCGCATTGTGGTATAGATACGAATGAACACGAAGACTGTTGCTGTTTTTGTATTTATTACCACAGAGTTTGCATGTCAAGCTCTCGAGGGGGCCGTGGATATAGCGAACGTGGAGTTTAAGATTTTCCTTTCTCGTGAAGTGCCTTAAGCACCAGGGACACGAGTACATCCTTACCACTTTTCCCCTTTCCACTTTGAGGGTCGGTCCCAGCTCGGAAACCACACGAAGGGTCGTTTCAAGGGGTAAAATGCCCTGGGGAATTCCTTTTACTGTTCTGCGGCCTTTTGACGATTTCGCTTGACGAAAATCAGGATGAATGGCTTTGGCGTAGCTCTCATTTTGGAGACCTTAAAATAAATTAAATATCATTGTATATACCATACCACCAGGTTTCAAAGCTAGAAGCAACTACGTTTTTCTTCAATGTTGACCGCTCAATTTGGTTTGTATCCATTCTATCGGATGCGCATTAAAGTACGACTTTAGTAAGAGCTTAAATTATGAAGTTTACAAAAAGAAATGAAATAGTTATTGACTCTAGATTGAGGGTATTAAGGTCTTTCTTGGGTAGCAAGAGTGGAGTAAAAATGAATGAGAAATACTGTTTCATTAATATGACGGAGCCTTGCGATTGAAATGATCAAATATTGGTTGACTTTGAGTAATTATTTCATAGGCACTATTTAAAAAGTTAATGCGTTTGAGCTAACAACAATTCCGTAGATCAGTACATTGTTATCGCAGTGTATGCTCGCGATGTAAAGGGTGGTAAACAGATCAACTTTGAGATTTCATTGTTTATTTCCAGTCGTCAGAAAATGTTCAAATTTCCAGGACAACTTAGCATAGGGTCCTCTATCAGCCACAGAAATTTCATCTACTTCTATTTATAAGTCGTGTCATCCAAAAATTACGTTAATGAAACATCCCATAAAATCTTGTAGGACAATCTCGCCTCCATTCAACGTTTTACGTCGATGTTAGTGTCTGTTGTTATCGTCATGACAAATGGCCATTTTACCATTCTTATTTCTGTATCTGTTTCATTAACAATCATCCATAAACCCAGGTTTTATTATGAAGGAAAACTGAAAGATTTTTTGTCATGAAACTTCTCTTTACTAAATTTCTGTCTGCACTCCGCTATAGCGAGATGCAATTGAAAAAAGAAGTTCAAATGTATTGGAATGACGCCATTAAACTGTTCATTCTTTACTTGTGGGGTTTTCCCTAAAAAAAACCTACAATTTCTGATGGGGCTAATATGATTAGTAAAATGGGATTCACGCCCAAAAAATTTTTAAAACTTGAAAAACCCATGATAAGGTCAATCAACTGTCCCATTTGAGCTACCTTAAATCGATTGGTTACGATGTTGTACTTCACTACGGAATAGTTTTTCAACTATTGCATGAGATAAGATTCTGTTTCTCAAATACAATGGCATTCTCTCATCGATACTAATCGTTACCTGGGGGTTCTTCACCATAATCTGACTGATAAGAGATCCCTTCAATGGGTGCTTGACCATCATTTTCCAAATTCCCGGGGGCCGTTACTGAGGTCGACGAACCCATTCCATATCGGTAATCTAATGGTTTGTCCTTAGGCGCATTATGAGTATCAGAAGTGAAATCCAAAGGTTCAACATCACTCGATATTCGTTCGACATTCGGGTAATTTTCATTGAACATTGACTGAATCTCCGGAACTTCCGTTTCTGATTTGAAATGACGTTCTGGGGACATTTGAAATGTTACACTGGAAGACACGGGAATTTCGGAAGAGTTAGATGTTGGAGCGTCTACTGGAGGCACGCTGGCTGCTTCAAATGGCTGTGGATAATTTTCCGGTGGCTCATCTGGGGCCTCTGGTGGATCTGATATGTCATCATCTCTTTTTATTTCCAATTTCTCTTGCAGAATCTCAGGCGCAGCTCCATCCCCAGTCTCTTTGCTCTGTTAAAATAATTATATAAACAGTTTCCGTAGAAATTAAGAGGCAACATTGTATATTTTTTAAATAATTCTCTTTTTACTTATTCTATGAGTATTTTCTGCTTGTAATAAATTTTGATAGCATGATGGTTTGAAAAAGATTATTCAAGTGTGTAAAATACTCATGAAAAGCAAAGAGTATAGGAACATTTTATGCCAAGTAAGACACCTTGGTCATCAATGACTCCCGTTTCGAACTCATACGTTAAAAACTTATTTCATCAAGAAATTCATGAAGAAAAATTCAGTTTGTACACGCCCGTAAAAAATTTTCCGGCTCGTGTGTCTACATTGTGACGGAAATATCTATTTCATAACAACATAACTCTCGGTATAGTGAAAAAATTAAACTAATTACCTCATTCTTGTCTTTAGTCAACCCTTTAATCTGAAGTGTTTCCGCGACTTTCAAGAAACTCGCAATGTCCTCCTGTTGAATATTAACTTCACCTTGATACATGAACTGGAGCATCGCTGATAGATCTCGATAGTTAACGTCCTTCAATATGACTATTGGATGTTTACAATTATTTCCCTAGTAAAAAAAACAATGTAAATTAAATAAAACGTAATGTTATTAAGTCTACATAATCATGATTTTTAGGGACAACTAAAGAAGTCGTTTGTTAGAAATTGAATTATTATAAAAAAAGGATTGAGATTTTTTTCGTCGAAAGAGTGCTCGTTTTCACGATTACTAATATGTAGAATGTAGAAGTACAAAAAGATGATTTCTTTCGTCAGGAGCATGATTCGATTATTTTGGGGAATAAGAAATTTATTTAGCAATATGATCATTTATTGCTATATAAATACATAATTATATTTATTTATGAGAAAAATCAGGCATAAACAACGAATCCATTGTCCTCGCTGGAAAATTTAGTTAAATTATTTCTGACCAAAAGTGAAGACGAAATATTAAATAGCCATGATGCAATGCTTTAACATATATGAAAAAAGTCTAATCTCCAAGAGTTTTTATATAGAAAAAAGATTACAATCTGATTTTTCGTCGAGAAATATAAAAAGAATTCCGATTCTTAAACAGGTCGATCGAATGATCGACCGTTATCAAAATGATTCTCGGTATTTATTTACAATATGAACATGATCGAAAAAAACAAACGTATGGCAACTCAAGATTAAACACCATAGATTATGTATATTTCTTTCCCACTTTCATACAAATTACCTGGGAATTTGGAAACATTGAATGCCAAAATGAGGTCAGTAGCCTTTTGATAAATTAGTAGAATTACAAGAAGACGTTTTTCTATTTCGGAAGAATTTTTCAACCACTGCCATTTCTCAAAGACAAAATATTGGAAAGCCATCGTTTAAAATTTCGTCTCCCTCTATGTCAATAGGGTACTAAATTTGTTTTGAAACATCCGTTATCAATAATTTTTCAAACACAATTTAGAGAAGAACATTCCTCAATTCTAAGTGGGAAATTGGAACTAAAAAATTGAACGGTTCTTAAAAGCAACCAGTTCTTGTGAGAGAACAGTATATCAATCACGATTCTACGTATGATTTTCTGATTGATTTCTTCGTTTTTCAACCATTCATGTCGATGCAAGAAATAATATCATGAATGAGCAAACAAAATCTGTTACCAATACAATAATTAAAAATTAAGAATTATCTGAACTGAAAAGGTTTTGATAAAGATGTTAAAGAAAATTATTAAAATGTTCATCACTCAGCCTGAAATGATGACCCGTTCTTTAAGCTATATTCAAAGTTTATACCTAAGAATATTATTTTCATAAAACTAGTACGTTAAATATAAAATCTATAGTATAATAAAATAATCAGTAATGATCAATACAATTTTTCACAACTATTTATGGTGCAATTTGCCGAATAGTTCAAGGTTTAAACATCGTGATAACACAGGTAAAGGGTGTAAATTTTCAATAATGAGTCGCAATTAAACAACTTTCAAAAATTGAAACACAAACAATTTGAATTACCTTAAACAAATCTCTGAAGTAGGTGCTGCATACAGACAATATTAATCTGTGGGCTCTGAGTATTTTTCCTTCCGCAGCCAATGTAACATCTACAAGATGTTCATCTGACAATAATGAATACAATCCAGATGATAAATTCGTTGGAAAACTGTTCCATACGAGGGAAAATTGGTCCCCAGCCATGGTGTTCTTTTTCGATTTTTTGATCAAGTGATTAAGAGACTGTCGACACTACCACTCACAGCACAAGCCTGTAAATACGCAGTTTTTTTTACTCAAAGAATAAAGGAATGGTATTCAGAGTCAATGAATATACATTGTATCATAATTACCTGTTTATTATCTAACGATGAAGCCCCAACTGTTCTTCTACGTAGAATTGGAATGAAGGTAAACACTAACAGATTTTTAACAATTGTAATAACATTTGTACAGTGGTATCACACATGAATTATTGCGTTTATCGTTATTGACGTATTTTGTAATGCAAAAAACTTCTTCACTATTACTTTAAAGTGTAGTGTATCAATAATTTTTATTGAAAAAAAATCTCACCAACAATATTGTTGTTTGATTCCAGTTTTGAGGTATAATCGGGCATAATGCATAACTGCACCATGAATCATTCTCACATACGAGGTAATTTTTTATTTACGGCGGATATATCATATGCGCGGTTAGGGAAAGGGAAAAAAAGTGGGAGACTTTACTCTTACGGCATACATGTGAACTAAATTTAAATTATGCGAAGAAATGTGAACTGTTGTTTGTTTTGATGAATGATCCGATGACTAACGAAAGATTGCTTTAAAATTTCATCAACTAAATTTTTCTCTCTTTATTTGGATTTTTCATTACGCGCGATAAGGTTTAGTGGTAAGAGACTATATTGGAAGTTTTTGAAAGAGAAATAAAAAAAAATGAGACAAATCGAACAAAAATATATAACTTAGTGTATAGTGAAATTTTCAAAATGGGTCACAAAAATTGAAATTCCTCAAAATATGTAAAAATAATTTTCACATTTCACAGTTTTCTAAAAAAAAAAGAAAAAATGAAAAATCAAAACTTTCGTGAATGAAAATTTCTGAAAAACTTTCAAATTGTAAGAATTTTAAACGACATTTCTATATGTATCTGTTCTGTGGGGCATACATACTACGCACACTTGGCTATTTATTGACTATTAATTGTGCCTCGATTAAAGGGCATTGACGGAAAAGAACATAAAAACATTTGTTGAAAAGTCTATCATTCATTCATTAAAAAGAAAAACAGATACATAGCGGCGAAAAAAATTCCATTCACATATTCACATATACATGAAACCAGTATCCCGACAAAGCCGGTACTCGTCAATTACCTTTCCAGAAAATAAATATCAAGTGACGTTATTCGAATTGATTTATTGCAATAAACTGCATCACAAAAAAATAATAACAATTTACATCACCTTTACATATATTTAAGATTAAAATACAGGTTTTCATTTTATGTATGTCTTAATAATGATGCATTTATGTCGTAAACTAATGATAATTAATAGGTAGAAAATCTGAAATGCTCTGAGGATTCTACTGTGAGGTGCGAATCAATTGATCAATCGATAACCCAAAATAGAGTTCAAAAAACGTGCGCTATGGGTTCAAGATGAACCAAAACGTGACTACATTAAAATTCAAGAAAACGAAGGTAATTAAGAAGCAATTCCGCACGTATTTATGTGGATAACTTAATTAATTAAAATACTTGGATAAAATTTCATGGAATTTTTGTCTTACATATTGTTCCTTTACGTCTCTTCCAATTTCCCTAATGGATTATTATTAAATATATGCTTGAAAATGTTAATCGCACCCTCTTAATTCCCAGTTTACCTTCATCAACTCACTCTACACTTTATGTATATAATGTTGATTAACCATTCGTATTTTTAGCCGGAAAAAACGACGAGTACTACAAGATATATGTATTAAATTCAGCCGAAATTCAGCACCTCACACATGTAAAACAGCAACAGACGTTCCTCAGAACGAAGCCCAAACGAAACATGGCTTGAAAGGCGGCAAAAGTATGAAAAAAAATATTGAAATGTGGGAAAAATTCTGCTGAGTTCTGTATACAAAAATATGAAAAAAGCTTCAAAAAAATGGTTAGTCTTCGCTCATGAAATATAATGAGAGCGGAATCGTCTGAAGATAAGCGCATTAGCCAATTGTATTACATTTTTACTTTATAATAATTGATTCTTTCTAGAGTAATCTTAATCTGAATCGTGTTGTGCTTATGAAAATAACAACTTTGGTAGCGATGGTTTCAACAAAAATCTTGAAGAAAATCCAGGCGATTGCCATGGTTAAAAAATGTCCCATGATTTTTTAATCAAATATATTCATTAAAACAGTAATTATTTTCGATTTGAGTACGAAAGATTTGAATACTCACGTTCATATTTGCTTCCATAATATATGATTATGTCAAGTATATTTTCAAGTTTTTTATGAATATGAGTTCAGCGCATTTTTCATGTTTTCTTAAGGTGAAATATTTTGGATGGAACACTGAGAGAAAACACAAATTATTAAATCCAAACCTCAATATAGAATACATATTCGATTTTCCTCAGAATTTAAAGACCTTACTTCTTTCCAAGTATCTCTAAATCAGTTTACTCAAAAAATTGGAAAAACCATTATGAGACAGTTTTTAAAACTCTCCGAAACCATGACGGAAAGGTGTAGCTTGGAAAATCATACACTAAAGTTTTTCTCACATTTCAAAAGATTTTTTATGACTTCCGAGGTCTCTTATAAAAAAAATAAAATTCCATATATTTAATTACAGATTTACAAATAAAAATTTTGTGTGTCTCAAGAATATTCAACGCAACAAATTGTTCTCGATATATTTGTTATAGAAACTAACAGACACCAATCACATCGTGCAGAATTGTCAGTTCAACTCTTTGGACAACTTTTGGACTTTTAATTCGATGAATCTAGTTTTTCAGATTGTAAAAAAAAAATTTCATCATCCCACTGGAAATCTCATCGTAAGCTTTCTTATCTCATTCTTTTTCTATTCATTACAATTGTATAATGTAGTCTATAAAGTAATATTGTTTATGAGTGGATTTTCTTCTGTTTTATTCTGCGAATTATAACGTGCAAGTAACCCGAATAGAAATGCTAGGCAGTCTAGGGTGCCAGTAGGTTTTCATTCTTTAGTTGCTTGTGTGTTTTTTTCTGTTGAGAAAAGTTTTTTTTTCTGTTTTGCTGCCCACTCTTTCTAGGTTCAATAGAAAAAGAGCAAACGCTCTTGAGCACTGCCAGATAACAATTTCCACCCACGTTTGATGTTGAAGTACTGGGTGATTGCGCGTAAGCAAATGAGGATTCCTGAAATCAATGAAAAAAATAATTGGTAATAGAATTTGAAATGGAGACAACCAAAGCCTTCTACGTACGCTGAGCTCTGTTAACGGTGCACAGAATAAAAATCCCTTGTCTCAAGAGAATGGATTGTTCGTGTCAGAGATTTTTTTTTTATCAGTGTAAGATTTCAAGTATGGTTTTACCCGGAAATTATATTTCCCATGTATTTTTTGAATACTCCAAATGCAAAAACTATTTTTAAACTGAAAAAGCAATTCATCGGGGATCTTCAATATATCCACTTTTATACAATATTGCTAACAATAAAAATTAATGGTCAATGGTTTACTATGGAAAAATTTAGATGAGATGCGTCCCCCACATAGAAAAATATATATGTGGGCCAAAAAGTCATATATTTCTCCATTGTCAAAATATATGACTTTATAGCGCCATATATAATTTTCCATAGGGGCCTCAAACTCACTGTTGTCTTTGCCTACATCTCAGGTGTAAATTGTTCATTTATGATAGTAGTTTAATAAGATATAACGTACCCAGCGCCATAATCAACCACCACAGCCACGAATTAGCACGTGATGTGAGGTCTGTCGAGTGCTTGACTATCAGGGTCCATTTTGTCAAAGAAAGTCCAAAGCCGGCTAGGGCTCCATATCGCGCGGCAATTGTGTGACAAAAGCATATGGACAGCAAAAAACCAATCCAGTTGAAGAAAAACGCAACTGAAATGTCAAATAAATAGCCATTATAGTTCCAGGCTGTACGGGTGAAGTCACGTTAATCTAATTAAGTTATTTTATGGATATGTGAAAACCGAAGGAGAGGTAGAATTGTTTGCAAAGATTTATTTTTAGAGGGCGTTGGAGCTACTGATTATGCATCTGTATTTTGTGGATTTTCATCTATCCAAAACAAAACTGAAAAAATTGTGACCGACTTATGAATTTCACACATATTGCATGTTCAGGAGCTGCAAATAACGCCAAAAAGATTTTGGACATTCCAAAGTATTTTCATTAGAAAACTGAGGAGAAAACACAAAATTTACATCATAAACCTCAATATAAAACACACATTTAATTCTTCGTCTTTAATTCTTTGTCTCTCATAGGCATTCTTTAAAAAACTGAACTCGTAAAATTCAACTTAAAAAAAAAAATAAAAAAATCTTACTTAATGTTAGTCATCTCCATTATTCTTGATAATGAATCAGGACCAAAGGATGTTGGAGAATACAATCAACAGCGCTGCCTCATTGTTCAATTACATGGCATATAGTCTAAGTAATCGTGTCTCATTACCACAGAAGTAACAAAATTAAATACACTCCTTATTCAGAGTAAATTTTTTTTGTCCGAAATTCCAATACTCAGGACTGCATAATATGGTTATTAAGGAGGTAGTAATGTCTGGAAATGATTATTTCAGTCGAAAAATCTAGAGTGCGCCTCTTATTTTTACGATTTCCTCTCAAATTTAAAAAATCGTTTGTTGAAAATAACCGTCCATTGGTAGCTTAGTGCGTTCGCTCTTTTCACAGTTCAGGAATTGAAAAGGTTTGGATCTATGCACATATTAACAATCAAGGTAAATGCCAGGAATTCAACTAGCAATATTTAGACCAATCAGCGTCTGTTAGTTGCCTCAAAGATGATCTTGATTTATTAATAATCCTTACGCAAAAAAGCTGTAAAGAAGGTGAAATCAGTCCCGAGTAACCCACTCTCTGGATCTCCTTCTGTAGCACTGGGATCTATGGCCAGAATGGTCAGTGGCTGCTGGCCCCTGAGACCAGTCTGAAGGCAAATAAATTTACCAAAGAATTAAAGAGATGAAATAAGTCTATTAACAGAGTAACGTCCGGAAATTTCCAAGTTTAAGATAGTGTGAGAAACCTTTGAACGATTGTTAAAACATATGAGCTCCATGAAAAAATAATGTACACACCCATGAGTTGTGTTCTATTTGTTCATAGGACGTTCCATGTCAACTCAGCCACCCTCATAATTGTTCATAAATTTCAATTGATATGCTCAATCTTACATACTATGGAAATTTCGAAAGCCTGTAGATTTTTATGGCCTTATAATCACTCGTCAAAAGTAAAGATAAAGGACTTTGTTTCTTCTAAGAATTTTCAGAATTCATAGAGGTAAAAATTCCATTGTAGCTGCCACTTTCAAACTATGCTACGGAATTGCAGAAGCTATATTTATCCCTAAAATCGATAGAGTGCAACGGATTGTATGTTATACTTTCCCATAAGTACCCGAAGTTGTTCAAATAATTTCCATAACAGCTGGAAACTTGCAAATTTCAAAGCAATCTTCTGATAATTCAATAGATGATAGCATTAACACCCACCAAATTCACTGGAGGAGGAATGGGTTCGCCTTGCAGAGTCTTCTCGCGTTGGACCTCTTCATAACTTGGTAATTTAGTCGCAAGCTCATATGGTGGAGGGGCTGAAAAGTCTGGTTTCGGTGGTGGAAGGTCGTCTGCATCGCTCTGAAAATCGAATTGATGAATATCTATATTAATCAAGTATTGAAAGTGCAAATTTTGTTTTTTTTTTAATTTGTCAGATGCAGTGAAGATAAATCCAATAGTGACTGTCATACATTGGTACCGCACCGAACTTTGTATTTCCCTGATTTAGGATATTCTTTATAATTTCAAGACAAAAATGGAATTTACAAGACAAACGAGTGCAACGTTCGGAGCAATTTAAGAGAATGATGAAGGATAGGGAAACTGTTAGTTAGTTCGAGTCCAGGCTATTTTCCTTTTGCATCTTGCCATATTTAACTATGATTGCGATGCTGACATTTGGAAAAGTTAATACATACTATGAAAACAAGACGATGTTTGACATTTAATTACCTACTTCGCGATGAATTTTTCCCTGAGTGGTAAAATTCTTTTCATAAAAAATAAGCTCAAATTATGATTTCACTTCAAGCTTGTCACTATGTGGTTTTATGGTACTCAATGATCTTATACGAAAACAGAAATGAAGAAACGATTTTTGTTTATAAAACATAATAGAGTAAAAATAATGTATAAAAAGCATATTAGTAGAGGAGTGGTGAATTGTGGGTATCTTTACCTAACTTCGATTTTTTATGAATATGTGAAAATCTAAGATAGTATAATTTTGACTACGATTTTTTTTGGGCCGTATCACAAGATCTACAAATTTGATTTCATGCAAATTTCCTTATCTTTTCAAATTTCCAGATATTTATCGAGAATTGTCGTTAGACATAAACAGGTTAAGTTGGAGATAACTGCGAGTTATGAGAATCCTAAAATATAGGTATCACATACATCGTTCAAAGTCAATTAAGTATGTATAAAAAAGCAGAATTCAGATGCTCAAATGTGTGGAAATAGTCCTGTGTACTCAACTTTTAAGCCACAGTAATTATGCTTTGTTTTTTAAACAATACATAGAATAATTAAAAACTACATTTTCAAGTCGGTTTATAAATAGCAAATTGTTGTATTTGTTAATAACAAATTAATTGGAATACTGATCTTTTCTGATGAATTTGGAAAAAGTGGTTAGCAATTCTTACTATATATACTTTCTGGTGAATTCTAAGAAAACAGATAAAAAAGGAGGCTGGACAGTGGAAAAAATTGAATCGCGCGTTAATCAATAAGTAGGGAAATGTATTATTTAAAAGTTGGATTTGAAAGAACATAGTTCGTGATAGTTATTCTACATGTTTCTGGGGAATTAATCAGGAAATAATAATTTCGGTAGCTTTTTTCACCCTTACCCATTTTGGGAACTTAATGAACAATAGATAATGTTTTTGTTTATACTAATTCTTAGTTTTTCAACACATTCAATTCAGTTTGAGTATATAACTTATACCACTCCAATATTTCGGATCTTTGGAAACGCACAGTACTCCCTTAATCAAGTTCACCACTCCCTTGCTAAGATATTAATTTACCAGTGGCAAGACATTTATGTGTTGACTGGAAGTTCCTGAATGTCCGGGTTCTTCAATCGGCAATTCTACTGTCAATGTAGGCATTGGAACCGATGAGGACGCGCCACTCTGGGCGACGTCGTTGTTACTGTCCGGCTGTTAAAAATAAAATAATTACTGACTCATTGTTTACACGTGATAATTATAGCAACATGTACAGATAATCTTCATGACAACCGGGCAAACCAGACCTACGAATATTCTGACGAGCTATAGATATACAAAAGTCTAAACCACATTACACCGCACGATTATGTATGATCCCATGTATTTACGTGATAGGGGTGCCCGAAAAAAATATTTAATGTGTGCACACGAGTATCAAAATGGCGCAAATTTCGCATGTTAAAGAAAATGTGCAATGAAACCGGTTTTAATGCTGTCACACATGTGATACATGCAAATATCGTTTATATATTTTTTTTATGAGTTCAAGGATCGATTTCGGAGCTATAAGAGTGATTATAAAAGTCCGAGAATTTCACCCGTCTATGTACAATACTAGAATCACTCAGGGCTGGAAGAACCGCAAAAAAAAAGAGAATATTTTGGAAAAAATGAGAAGTTATGGAGTGACATTCATTGAATGTCCTTGGAGGAGGTCCAGATGATAATGATGTCTTGAATTCGAGAGGAGAAATGCCAATTTCAAGCAGTTACACAGGGTCAACACTATTTAAACCTCGAGCCATAAATATTTAAAAGTTAACTCACCATTTTGATCCCCTCGTAGATTCCGAGATTATGACGATGCACTTGAGGAAATAAGTAGAAAATTACAAGGACACAACACCCCCGCTACCGAAGAGTTATTATTTCTCGATGAAACACAATTTTTCCCACAATCGATGGCTGACAGCTGGGAAAATTGTTCCTAGACGTCAATTCAATCTCGATTGACTAGAATCCCGGATTTATGAAAAGTCTCCACTTTACCGACTCATCCAATCGACATGTTTATATCTGCAATCTGCTCCAAAAGATCTCCCCATAATAATTCAACAAAACCCTTCAAATTAACTCATATCATCTTTGTAAAAAATTGAAATTGATGTATATCTATTTTTGAACACGTGGAACAAAAGAATGTCAATATAGATCTTATTTGACATGTTGTGGAGTAACTTTGAAGCTTCCGCTCTAACTACTGTTCATATTGTTTACATATGCTACATAACGCCACCACGTGGTCGAGTTTTTAATGAAAAATGTCTACGGTAACGGAGTTTGACAACTAGCGGAAGTCCATTTTTCTGGGGGAAAAATGATAAAAATTGGAAATATTGAAAAACAATTGACATTATGGCCCGTAAAATTATCCCACATGATTGACTAGTTTGGTCGATTTTTCGTTGATAATCGAGTGGGAGGCGAAAGGCCACATACAATTCTAAAATACTTTTTGGAGCATGAAGAAAATTACAGTTGGATCACGTAGTATATATATAGCGAGGGGGTGGGAGAATCTGTGGATCACGGCATGATACACAAACGACGCTATACGATTCTTTAGGTTTCTCAAATCAGTCGCTTGGCGAACGCTCGTGCGTAACCATCTGTTGTCAATAATGCCTGAGACGTACAAAGTTGGAGATCTTGTATGGTGTGTATATGGAAATTAATTGTGATAAATTGATTTTACTTGGAACGAATAAGCCCAATTTGAAAAAGTGAATTAAATTGTAATATATTGTGTTTTATTTCAGGGCCAAGATGAAGGGTTTTTCACCGTGGCCAGGCCGGGTAAGTGCCTCCAATTTTTAACTTAACTTTAACGGTTTTTTACCTAATTTTCCAAGCCATTTGTACGCGCGCCACGCACTCAATTTCTCCCCCCTCCATAATGGTTTTTTTGGCGGGACTTTTATTGGAAGGTTCTTTCCGTGAATCGAACAGTTTTGTGAGATATTTTTTGGGGGGAAAATTCTCGTGTTCGGATCGGATTCGGGACCACCGCGTCGGGCGACTCCGCTCCCGCCACACCCCGGTATGTTTGAATTCAAATTCGCGCGCAATACGGCTAAGATATAACCTAAAATACGGAGTGAGGTGTTATTGCATTGGAGGAAGTTAATGATAGAGTGAAATGATTGTTGATTGAAACAATGCCTTTCTGGGTGGATAAGTGAATACATGCATTATTCAAATGCACCCGCAATACGGTTAAAATATAACCTTAAATAGTGAGTGGCGGACTATTTCATTGAAGGAAGCTAATGATGGAGGGGAATGATTGTTGATGGACGGAATGAGTTTGTAGTTGAATAAGTGGGTACATGTGTGGTAAAACGCCCCACTTTTCAGTTTTAAATATTAAAAAGAAGGAATTTATCAATTATCAGTCGGGATGTTCGGTGTATTGAAATTTTATTTTAGTTCTAATCGATTTCGGCAGTTAGACTCAATGTGACCCGTTTGTCTCCAGGTTTTATGAAATTTTTTCAATTTTCAAAGGTATTTTGTGAAGCACAGGATCCATAAAGAGATAACCGTAAAAAATAAAATAGCTTTTCTACATTTTCATATATTTAGTAAAATATTATTCTCAAAGTGCCAAAATCGAATTTCGCTGATTGACTGTTTACCTTGTGCCTAAATTTTTTTTAAACCTTTAAATTCGTTAATTAATTATATATAATATATTAATATTATCGGAAAACATATTAATCGCTCTAAAGTGCTTTCTTGATATTTTTTTTTTTATTTCGCAACGTGTACCTGACACTGTATTTTCTTATCTGTCTTTGAATACATTTAGACATTTCGACAATTTTATTTTGATGATCTTTATCTATTTGAATTAATTTTGTTTTTTTTTTTTCATTTTTACTATTACATATCTCAAGGATGATGTGGTTCCCTTCACAAACACGGAATACTGCTATACTTACTGTAGCAATATCCAGGCTAAATTATGGGTCATTAGCTAATTGGAAAAACACATTTTGTAGACTGAGGAAGTATCTGAAAGTACTTGCCCCTATGTTTATTCACGTGGATGAATCTTCTGAAAATGTAAATCTCTTTTGAGTTCAGTACTTACTAATACCGAACGATCCTCTAATGCAAAAGAAGTCCTATTACATTATAAAAAATTTTGATTGTTTTAAGTGTTAAACGTACGTACGTTCAGAATTATTGACCAATGCGTTCAGTATTCCTAGACGCGAGTAACATAGAAATGATATATTAATACAAAAGGTACCACGTCACATATCATGTGATACATTAAAAAACAATCGCAAATATTTCTAATGTTTCAAATATAAACCAAGTCGAAATTTGAGAATACAATAACAAAACAGAAACGTTGTATTACTTCGGTAATAATTCAAGTAAACCCTGTAGTTTTCGTGACTATATGTCAATAGATGCTACACCGCACACTCCATATTTTGTCGCATTATTCACGAAGTCACTCAATAGATGGTCTTCATTTGCAACATTCATGGGACTTTGAAGATATGACCTAGTCAATTTTTTAGCCCATCTGTCGTTTTTTTCTTGGTGTAAATGGAGCAAATAATTTCGACGAAATAGGCGAATAAATCTATTATAACAAATTAATTTTTTATTGTTTCAACTCAATTTGGTGTTGGAAATATAAAACGAAGTCTGATAGTAGACCATTGTATCACGCCCTTCCACCAATTTCCATTGATTTTTGGAATAATCGATATATGGAAACGAGATTTTTGTTGTATTAAATTTGCAAGCATCATATTCAATATGACAATTTTTGGGGTTAAATACGAGAATTGTAAATCAATGTCATTGCTCCGTTTTCCACCAAGTATTCACCAGTGAACTTCCTTAAAGACTGGCAAAAATGCAGGCCAATATATGTGTTGGCTCAGTTCAACAGACAGAATATTGAAATTATAAAAAAATTCAAGATTTGAACAGGAATAGTAATAACTATATTAGTGGTAAATTTTATTTCCCATTAGAAATATAACGATAGTGCTTAATTTTGTTGTGGCGAGTGAAATAGAAATCGATGGCCTTAATAGTTTCGAAAAACCCGGTTTTCCCGCTCTTTTCATCTATGAAGCGAAGAGTGATTTCAGCTTTGTTATTGGATGAGATATGCAGCAATAATGTACATGTAAAAAAATTACGTTTTTTTTTTTATTCCAGATAGATAAATAAATAAGGAAATAAATAACTAAGATAGATAGGTACATAGTATTTGTTCAGTCTTCAACTTTTCAGTATGCAAATCGATTCAGTATACACCTATCATAACAGCATGTAAATTGTGCTGTGAAAATTTTTAGTTATACACCGTACCATGATTTCCCGCCTTTTTCTCATGTGCTCGTTCGTTCCGGAATAATCACGACAATCTGCCTACAGCAGAAATCAGTAGCTTGAGTTCACCCGTGTTCGACTAAAAAAGTTTATGATTTAACCGCAAATCCGCTTCCCTAACAAATTAAACGAGATACATTTTTTCGGGATTTCTATAGCGAACGAAAAATTCATATAGAAAACACTCAATTGTGGAATACCAAAATTTGGAACTCTCCAAAATCCGTTTTGTTTGTAAGAAAGCAATTTCCAAGACACAACTTTGAATAATCAAATGAATTATCTCCCATAGTCAATTTGAATAATTCATGATATATTTTGATGTCTCAAGGTGTCAAACCCATCGAAGAGCTTGAAGAGGCACAGCCATCCTAAAAAGACGCTGATCCATTGCATATTCTTCTTTGGCACAAACAATTAGTAAGTATTTCCAATCAACTTAATCTCATGATACGAAATAGTTGTGAAGCTCTATCGAAAATTTCTTTAATTTCCTAGTGCATGGATCGAAGAAACATCTATGCAACCTTATTATGAGTACAAGGATCAGCTAACAGCTAAGGCTGGTAAAAGTGGGGCTCTGAAAGACGCTATAGAAGCTATCGAGGACTTCATCGCCAAAGGAGAGGTAATAATGATAACACTTAAAAAGTGTCTTTTTGATTATACCAATCAATATCAATCTCAGCAAATAATACTACAATATAATGTTATAATACTAATCATGAACATCTCTTTATTCAAGTAAGCATAAACTTTACGTACATACTGAACTGAGCAATCTGCACTTTTCTGTTTTTTGTAATTAGAGGAGGCTGATGGGTTTTCTCAAAATATTGGTTCCATGAGGATAACTTACTCTTTAATATACTTCACATATAGAATTGTTTATGTTTCCCAATATGTTACTGAATTGTTTATTCTGTATCATGTTTCCCAACGAACACTCGAAATGCACTGTGTTCTATGGATGAATGCTCTTGAAATCGGACTATACCAGAATTTCACTGTAAATTATCTTTGAAACTGGAAGCCAGGATGATTGACATTTTGCTCGGATTAGTGAAGTAATCGACAGAGACTAGGGTCCCTCGGGGAATGTGAAATCAGGAGCTACTCATAAGCGGCGTATATGTGTTAGAAGTTCCCAGGCTCTTTTTTTGTCATGCGAGGAATAAATAACAGACTTTTCCAACTTCTCAATGTGGGGATGTTAGTGTAATTATTCTGAAAATTGGTATTTGATTTAATATTATATGGTAACACATTATGCAGATACACACAGGTGCATGTGAACAAACGTCAACATCTTCGAAAGATGTAACACGATTATGCAAAACATTGAGGACTGAATTTTCTTATTTGATAAGAATATCAGCTTCGCTTTTTGGGGTTATTGGGATCTTTGTCAGGAGCGCGGTTTTACGTACAGCCATCTAGTGGTGAACATGAGAACTGAGGCAATGAGCAAAAAATTTAGTTGATGTGTCGACGAACTTTAGCGTAAAATTCTCAATTGAAAATTCAGCCGCCACTTGTTTGTATACCATTAAATTTGTAATTGTAACCAAGTATATCGCTGTATGAACTTCTAAAATGTTAATTGACGGATAGTTTACGTAGTTGCAGAAGTATTGCAATCAGCCGCTAGAGTGCGTACGGCAGTACAGTATGCCCCAATAGTAGCCGGAGCACACCAAAAATTCCCCGATTTTTACTTTTGCCCAGAAATAGGTTGCTCTTTCCTTTTTCTTTGAAAGGCAAAACCTGGTTAACAAATGGTTTTGGGGACAAATATAACTAAACTTCTCCCTACTGAGAATTTCATTTCCGACATGCAAAGTTTTTCGTGGTTTTTCTCAGAAACCTCAAATTTCTATTCTAAGAAAAGTTATCAAGTAGATCTTAACCAAAATCCAATAAGGTGTATGCCTCACGAAGAGGGCTCAATTCTGTCATATTGGATCTACCTCGCATAATTTGTTGCACCGACATCGATGACAAATAACTTCCGTACATACACCGTTACACCCTTATCCCATACCCCCAAAATGTTAAAAATATATTTCGAAACGTAAAAATTTACGGGAAAATCGATTTTGAATTCTTCGATTCATCAGGGGAGACCAACAATTTTCCCTATTTCCGGAAGTTAATGATTAAATTGCAACCATACATCTATGCGACATCGTGTACGTGTGGTTATGGACGATCCCGATATTGTGGAGCTTATCACGTAACATAGGGCTGACTTGATTTTGGGTGAAATGATAAATAATAAATTTTCCGGAATGCCCAAGATCCAAACTAGGGGCAGAAATCTCTTCCTTTGTAAATCTTGCAAAGTTGCATTTGTCCCATGCTTTGCAGGAGGTAAATGTCGCTTGACTCCTACACCGTAACGGAAGCTGACGTTCCAGCCACAGGAAATAGAGTAAAGAACTCTCACCCACGTGTATACGGTTACCATCCGCGCCAAAGGTAAGGTTGGTGAGCACGTTGGTGAAGGTACTTTATACTTTCCTAGGTTATAAAAATACTATTTCGACCCGTGAATACTGTTTTTTGGTCGTTCACATGAGTTCACTGCGTTTACAGTAGCCATTAATTTTCTTAAAAACTAAATAATGACGAAAAACAACCGATAATTAATGAGCCATCGAAATCCTTAAATTGTTCTTTCCACTTGAAAACAACAGTGACGTCACGTTACTTTATAGAGCATCTGCCTCACATTTGTTGGGGAAACCCCCGGAAGATTGATTCTCACTGAGCGGAAGTGCCATTGATGTTATCTCCTGTTGGCTAAAAAATATTGTTAATATCAATTTGAGGATTAAATAACGGGATTTTATTTTGTACACTTTAAAACTGATCTTCGATTCAAACGGGACGTGTAACATGTGAGAATTCTGATTCAGTTGAAAAATAAAATTCCCAAATGATTTTTATAACCACCTAAATGACCTGAAAAAATTACTTGAGGCATCAAAAAAGTTGTCCTGAATTCTTCCAACTCCCGGCGATGTTCTCGATAATTTGGAAATTTTTGTGAGAGATAGGCTCATTGCGCGACTACTGACAGGTTAATCTATTACTTATCTTTGAGCTTTGTTCGAATCGCAAGGGAAAAATGCAGGAGTCTATTAATGCGAATTTTACCAGATTCTTGTATGCTTCGTTGCATAGCTCGTAGGTGGCAGTGCGAAAGCGCGCGATCTGCCCCTGACGCCATTGTGCTGCAACATGCATATCTGCAGAGATTTCAACGAGCAGTAGCATACTGACCGAAAACTAGGGTTTTATGAACAAATTATCATTATGAATCGTTTCGCTATTCCAATGTGACGACCCTGCGATATTCATGGAATTTGGATAAACAATCAGAGAACACGAGAAAATCAGAGCTTTTCGATATTTACGAGGATTTATTGTGTGATAGAAGAAGAATAACAATTTTGTACATTTTTAGAGAATACTGTGGACACTACCTTGCCGAGTTTTAAAATTTGTGAAGACTGGAACTTCCAGCATTATCGACAAGTATCAAAAATTTAGAAATCTTACGAATTCAAGAAATCTCCAAGATTTTTAGAATACACCCTAGCACTCCAGATGTGTAGGGAAGAAGTAGTGTGACGGATCGAAATTAAAAATCTCGAAAAAATATCGAGATTTCAAAATCTATATTGTTGATTGGACCATCTGTTTACACAATAAATCAACATGGGCTTTCTCGTGGTTCTTCGAATTTTAATTTTCGTTCGATTTTTTATATCACATCTCTTCGCGATTGCCACTTCATTCACACAATGCTCTACAGATGGTGCGTTAATGAAGCGTTGCCCAAGTGGAAATTTACGTAAAATTTCGACTGAGCATTAGTTTTTACCGCCATATTTAGCTCTCGGGATCAGCCCGCCAATTTATTACCATGAACTGGCTACCAATTAGAGTTCCTCTTTACATCAACCATACGCTCCGCGCGCTACTTCCAGATGGCAGGTCGAGAACGCTCGGCCTGTCCCTATCGTCGTTCTTCAACAATGCAGCCGTGGAATTCTTGCAATATTTAGGGAGCTTCATGAACGATAATTAGAGATGGAAATGAGGAAAGTCATAAAATTCAGTTCCATCGATGATCACGAAAACTCCATGCGGCTAGCACAAGAAAAAAAACGGGCGGAAGAAATACAGAAGAATCATTTCATAAATAGTGACAACTTTTTTCCATGTTTCTCAAAATTCCCTCTTGAAATGAACTGAAGAATCGGGTTTTTGGTTTTCGTTCAAAACAAATGATTCCCAGAATTTCAAAGATGGGAAACTGCCGAAATTTATAAAAAAAACTTTAATATATTAATATTTAAATATATGAATATATTGGAGTTTCAAATGTCAAACTCCGAATTTGCAAATGAATGTCGGAATCCACCTTATTACTTTCAAATTAAAAATTCCAAATCTCGAATTTCAAATGTGATTTTTTTTGTTTTTACATATTGGAGTCCTTAAACATCATTTAACTTAAATCACTTACATTTCGAAATTCTTTTTTAAACAATTGTTCCTTGCCAAATTGTCTATCGAGAACTCGGTACAATTTTCACGATCCGAATTCTCAATACGTTAGAGGTGAGTCGTGTGATTGACTGATGTTACCTTTTCGATCAATCAGACACCTTAACCTGCCGGTTAAATATGGTACTACCTGACCAAAAATTGGGCTTCAAAAGTCTTGGCCGAAGGGTTAACATGACTTTAACTGATGATTAACGTTCTAAGTTCGCTAAAAACAAGTTCCAAACCCTAATTAAATGCCTGATGAAGTATGCAATCCAAAAACTTGGAGATTTCCGCTCCGATTGCCGCCGCCCTCCCTAGATAATGATTGAATCTCGGAACTCGGGGAATCGAACTCGGGGCCTCACATTAGGCACTCTTAAGGCGAAAGTCATGCCTACTGAGTTACCAGGGCAGATATGAATTTCTGCTTCCAACTCATTCATATCAAAGTGTAAATTTACATCTACGAGAATTTACATCTACATTACGAATGTCCTGACCGAGTATTTAATCCATTATCGAATACGAGAATTCGAAAATTTCTTATCAAGTAATGAACGACTGCGCCACTGTCGCCAACCTACAGAACGAAGCGCACCGAATCTGTAGGAATCTTGCTCCATTATTTAGGGCCAAAACAATGTCATTAATTCGTGAATTAAGGGGGGAAACCAGTTTAGACGATTCAAAAAATCGATTTTTTTTTATTACATAAATTGTTAGCACAGCTATTCAAGAATAGGTTGCTTAAGTTTCAAAACGAAATTTCAATTAGTTCCGATGATATGAGCACTCAGATAAACACCGGTCGATTCACTGCCAGGGCAGTTTTTTTTTTCAAATGCGTTTTTCTCGAAACGACTTTTTTTCAACTTGCGGGAATCCTAGCTGGAAAAGTTATTGACGAATCGATCTGAAAATTTATGTGAATATTCTTTATTCAAGTCCGACAGATATGAACCAAACTCTGGAATGATATTATTAAGTAAAATATATTTTTTTATGTAAGCAAGGTGAAAAAAATGATATAAAAACATGACATTTTGTTCAAACACCTCCAAAACATTCAATTATTACTAACGAAAGAAAAAAAAAATCATGATTTCGGATCAAAACTTCGACCTCCAGGTGTCCCGCAAGATGTCAACTCTGATGGCGATCGTCAATGGATACCAGCCTCTAACTCCACCAATTCTGGCGGAAATGGCATACAAAAATTCAAAAATGTAGTTCAAAATAGGAATAAACTACCCTCCAAGTTCAAACGAATTCGAATTATTTTTTCTCAGTTAAAAATAATCACAAAAAATACTCGAATTTCGGCCTCCTAAACTGCTTTCCCCCCTTAACTGAGAAGTGGAATGCAACATTTCCAGAAATCTTTAGTCATTTAGTCGTCCAATCTGTTATAACAAATTTCATTTATTGGCTCTCCGCAGTTGGTAACAGTTTCAATTTCCTGTAATCAAACATGCCACCGCCCCCGTCTCGGCACTCATCAACCTCTCCAAAGGATTTCTTTTTGCAAAAAAAAGACATCTATAGCTTTTTTTCGAACATATTTCAGTGCATAATGAAATCTTTAGTTGCTCTTGGATATAGATCAATTACCATTACTCGTTTATCTAATAATAAATATTTGTATTTACGCTTCAGGTCTTTGAAGATGGTGCGGATCCGGATTCTCTCTTCGATAGATTGAAGGAGGATAGCATAAGCGAGAAGAAGACTCCAAAGATAACGAAGCCTCGTAAGGTGCGTACCGAATTGTTGACAACAAAATTATCGAGTTAATTATTTAAACTAGTTCCATGAATCGAATCTCGAACGACCGAATGATAGTTGCGTGATTGTTGAAGGATCGTGTGTTTAATCCTGCCAAAAAATTCGAAAAAAATAAAAAGTTCGCATTTCGTTTTTGGCTTGAGTACATAGTATGTTAATTCACTTCGATGTATGCATAACATTTTATTTTGCATTAACTTTGACTATCATTTTTTTTACAAAACCAACATGCAGATACGCAACAATTGACAAACAATCTAACATTTAACCTACCTTGATTGACCACTTCGGCTTAGGTTGAAACAATCTAATAAATTCAAACTTTAACCTACCTTGATTTGACATATGACCATCTTAAAATAATTGTTTACACGGCCTAGGACTTGTTGATTTTGTCGGAGCATTCAGGATAAATAGAAAGGCCTCGATGATAGCGCCACATGGCACATACACAGAGCTCACGTGCACTTCAGCAGCGTGCGGCCCAAGCCTTCCAAAAAATTATGACGCGATATTTTATCAACATGAAGATGTTGATAGAATATCGTAAATATATTTCCGAATAATTTACACATGTACTGAGTTTTTCGGACGTTTATCATGTTCGTATATCATGTTATTTCCATGAGGTATGGCAGTAGTGGAGCGGTTCACTGGGTTAAGCCTGTTTTCGTCCTGCGTTCGCTTTCGAAAAATACCTGAAAATCCACGGTAAATAGCGAAGTTTCGATGACGAAAAGTCTGTAGCTCTCATTATGCTCTACGAAGAAGGTCATAATTTGGGGAACCAATATCAGGTGAAAACAGCCTCAATTTAATGGACCACTTCGCTACTGATTTCTATAACTTGTGACCCATGCCCCCTTTTGGGTACATCAACTACCTAAGAAATCCTTGAGTATCAACTTGATATATGATTAACTTAGCGAAGTGATCAACTGGGTTAACTCTAATTTCGAGTTAGTTTTTGGTTAATATCTCAAAATGTGAGACAAATGATAGAATTTGTATAATGACAAAATAGTAGCTCTGACGATGTTCTATAAAATTGGTATTATTGAAATCTACTATGTGCCTCACATTTTGAGATATTCACCAAAAATCCACGTTAACCGAGGAGACACTGAACTCAAGTGACTCACTACTGAGTTTGCAGTCAACATCTTTTAAAAGTTTACCTAATGTACATTAGGAAACCCCGAAAGCCAAAAGGATTGACACCAGCTTGGACCGTCGTCCTGCCAAGAAACAGCGACGTGAATCAAGTATAAGCAACAGCAATCGTGTTGGCAGTCCAAGTCCAGCATTGAATCATTCTTCTTTATCACCACCAAGAAAATCAACTTCAACTTTATTGGATAGACCAGCCAACATTGCAAGACCTGTGAGTAGAATCATTTCCATTAGTTATTATAGAGATTGTTTTTTTCATAAGTGAAACTTCGTTGCTTGAAAGTCATCATAAAAATTCTAAATTCCATAAATTCAGCGTGTGTCTCGACATTTGCTTCTACAGCATGCAGATGCTGTGCATGTTTTTCATTTTGAAAAATTTTATCAAAAAAGCCTTCTATCACTCATTTGATTTCTTGGAATCAGTAAAATGGTTTTAGTCAATTATTTTGTCTGATTCATTCGTTAGTTATTGACGTTTCCAATTCATCATTTGAATTCGTCCAATCATGTGCTCCAATTCATTTATTGAAAAAAAATCGTTGATAGTGGAAGCTAACAGACACTTGCTTTTAGTGTAAATTTGAAACTAAATATAGTAAAATAGATGAGATGTAATTGATTTTTTTTCTCGTATGTCATTCAATGAAGGATTGATGGCTTCTTGTTTAATCATAGATGATAAACGTGTCTGGAGTAAAAAAAAGACTTGTCGTTCAAAATTTTGTTATTCATTTCAAATTAAGGTGGTGAAATTTTTCATAATGTTATATTGAGTACTAATCTGTTCTTAAAACCATAGCCATCACATGTGTTTCAAAATTTGTCAGTATGATGGAGAAGGCACAGACGGCTCAATGATAATCTGAGAAAATCGAGCAGTGGTTCTCATCCTTGACGACTTTACTGCGCATGTCTTGTTCCCCTCGAGTGTATTCAACTACCCGCGTATATCTCAAATAATATTGACGTAAACCAGTTTCTTTATTTTTGTGAATTTCTACTGTTTCTTCCTGTTTTTTGTTATTTTTCTATCAACATATTAACGCTTTGCCATTCAACATTCACTATTGGGACGCCCGCAATTATTTTGTTTTTATTCTCGAATTTTTTTGTTTTTTTTTTTTAAGTAGTAGAAGTTTCGAAAATTTGATTTTTTTTATATTTTATTTTTTCACCTTTGTGATTGTTGTAAGGTTTGTGAATTTTATTAAAAAATTTAGATGTTTTTGGATCTTGCGGTTTTTAGAGTCCTGGATTAAAAGTTGCAAGCGTTTAAAACCTTCTATTATGATAACGATGAAAGATAGAACGAAAAGTGCTGAATGAATATTGTTCCTCTCTCAAAAATAGGTATTTTATGTCGTACAACTTTCATTCGTAACTCCCATAGTTAGGGAAGTTGTCTTGGAGAACAAACATGATGATACTCCGAAAAAATATGCAATGAACTAGTTCACACCCTGAATAAACTCGAAGTTTTCAAATCGATTTGAACACCTTGAGAACGAACAATCCCATTGAAATAAAAAAAAATAATGCCATTGGAATAAACTTTTGATAAAAACTGCTGAAAAACATCAACAATACGAATATCGGAATATGTAGTAGGGAAATGCGTATTTTGAATCTATCCACAAAATTTCGAATCAATTTTTCAAAAATAGAAAACGATGTAATCTATCTATAATACCTAAAAAATTGATTCTATATTTTTTTGATGTCTTACATATATGTATATGTAATTAGTCAATTCAAAGTTGTTAATAACCTATCGGAACAATTTGTGATTTCAATTTTCTTTGTGTTTCAACCGTGCATTTAAGTTTTCTGCCCCACCCAAAGAGACAAGCATCCTTAAGGACATTTGGTGATATCAAAGTTATGTGTTCTGCTTATACGCTATGCTAGTCGTGACATCCCCGTTTGCCGAAATTTCGGATCAATCTCGAGAGCAAGTCGATGTGGAGATATTTCACACATACTTTTTCTCTTCAAAACTCACAGGGTATTCAATTACTAGATATAAACTGGTATCATTCTATTGTTTTGTTGGTTAGCGTTCACTAATAGATCATAGAAATGTCATAAATTATGATGAGAATACAATGACAATGTACCTTTTGTTTTGAAGGTAACACCACCATTGGACGTTGAGACTCTATCGCAAACCCTGAAAGAGAAGAATATTCTTCCCTCGAACCTGAAATTCGGCTTCCTCGGTCTTGGCATAATGGGCAGTGGAATAGTCAAAAACCTTATCAATAGTGGTCACAGTGTGATTGTCTGGAACAGAACTCAAGAGAAGGTATGTACAAAAAATTTAATTTTTGGGCTTTATGTTACTTGTTCGAGATTCTTCCAATTTTGGATCACCTCAGTTGCTCCAAACATGGACGATAAAGAACAATTGTCTTAACGAAAATTTAACGAATAAAAAGAGTCATTATAATCGCAAGAATAATTGTGACAAAAGTAAAAACTAATAGTTCGATAATTTATTGCAACAAAACATTACATTAACTATCGTATATTCATTAATATTTACAATAATCTTAATGAATTATTTACAATTAGCCTATAATGATATTACCATTAAATTCGTTGAAAATTCACAGTCAATTGCTTACGGAATTTTAGACTCGTGTATTTTCTTCGATTTTTTTAGTAATAGATTTCCCATGTTATTCAATGCCAATCGCTTTAATGACCAAGTGAGGGAAGACAAAATTACCGATTGCCCAGTATGGCGGAGCCACTCTTCACTCTGTCATTCTTCTTGCCACCGATTGCGTAACAACACAAGAAGACGTAATCGGTGTGTTCGTTAACGTCATCAATGACGCTATCTCCATCACTTACAGGATAATCATATTTACAGCTGATAATCAACTACATGTGGTGTGTAATTCCGATATTTCAACTAACGAATGGAGGGGTAACACCACTGTAAGCGCAAAAAAAACTATTCCGCATTTTCAACTTCCCAAAAAGCCGATTCCACTCAATCTTTATATTTCAAGGAATTTCTGAAGTTGTGAAACGAAATTGAACAAGATGCGTGCGCGCCTCTCTGTCTCTATCTGTGTGCGCGCGTGTGTGTGTGTGTGTGTGTGTGTCGGTATATGTAGCCAAATTTGTCCTCAGTGATTCTCCTCTAGAGCTGCTTAGATTCCGGTTAAAGTCGAATCAATATTTTTCTTTTGTAAAAAAAACAAAAGTAATCCTGGATTTATCTCGAAGAGAAGTCGATATAGAGAAAAACCATAAAAGAGTTGGATCTAAAATGAAATTCTACGTGATGTATCAACGAAGCATTTGACTTGTTATGAATCAGGAAGTTTTTTATGTGCCCTGGATGAATTGCATTCATTCAGCACATTAGGTTTTTCATTGAGAGGGAAAATTATTGTAGTGAGTCCGAACATCAACAATATTATATATATGATAGTTTGTGCGGGCGTGTATGTGTGTTGTCCGTGTAAACAGTTCTTTGACAGACGGTTGAACCGCTGAATTTCACTTTTTTTTTTGCGAGAAAATGAGTGCAGAGAAGATTTTGAGAATACTGAGGTGAGTAGTTTTGTGGTGATTTAACAAATAAACATACAATGTTCTTGATTTATCGCGTGAATCAGTCGGTTTAGACAAAAATTCGGAATAAGTTTATGGTCGGAAATCGAATTCTCTACATTTACTTCATAACAATTCACAAAAACCAACTGTTAACCCAAAAACAAACGTTTTACTTTATATTATCTAGCTTTTTCATGTAACTCTCTTAGGAGCCTTTTATTCAATCAAATTGCTTCCTATGTATTCTACACGATTCTACAAAATCTCAAAGTTTTGAAAAAAATGATTTTCATTTTCACTTTTACAATGGTGTTACCTCTTCATCATCATCTCGAATTACCGGTTTTATTTTCACCAATTTGTCTGTAATTCATTAAATATATATATCTTTGGTTTGAAAATTCAGTAATGTGTAATTGAATCTACTAAACTGACATTCTGAAAATATGCGATTTAAGTACATTAGTAGTGGACTGATTAATTAATTAATTAAAGAAAAAAATAATGGTTCTCGCATTGCTAAGCATCATCTGCTTCCTAATGTCGCCATTACTTTCAACGATATTTGAATCAGACTACAGGCAGGGAATAATCCCTCCCATTTCAATTGTATTTTTCTATCTAACTCATTGCTTAATACCTACTGACACACTTTGCGCTCCCTTGAAATCTACAGATGAAGGGATGATATTTATTATCTAATGATGGATTTAATCAGACAAGATAATCATGTATAAAAATATTTTATGCGATAGGAAGCATGTGTCTTCCAAAATGCATGCTGAGGGCATCATCGACTCTTGACAATTTCAATTTTTTGTTTTTATTTTCGTATACAACACAATTATTTATTTACAAGTCCGCAGTTAATGTGTCACACACATGTACTCGTACATCAATGGACATAACTTAATTATCACGCTTCTGTTGTCAATAATACCCCCAGTAAACCATTCAATTGTCTGAGCTCGTTGAATACAAGTGCATCTCGTGGTACCTGTCATTTTCAAAATAGCGGAGAAGAACAAACACTAATGAGTATCGAGCAGTCGTTGGCAATTAGTGCTAGTTTGATTATTAAACTGTTTGTTGATAATTTGGCAACAAGCTTCCGGGGATTTTACCTACTAATTACCCGTCATTTTCAAGTTCATAGAGTAAAATGAATAATGAAGATAAATACTAGACAAGTCAACTTGATATTTTAAGGGCATGATGAATGTCTCAAAAAAACACCGTAGACAGACGAATTTGCATAATACTTTTTTTTTCGTGCAGTAAGACTCAAACTGCGACTAAGATATTTATCGATATTTCGATATCACTTATGGCTCTTGAGACATTCACCAAAAACGGAATGATTAATATTTTGTATTTCGTCAAAATGTTGCTAAATTACTGTGTATGAGCATTAAAACCCCTAATTTTGATGAAAAGTTTGAAGCTATTCGTTGACTTGTTAAACACATCCACGGAAGACATATCAGATCGATTGCGCCATTGGAGCATAGCCAAACATATCAAAACGTTTTTTTTTCAATTTTTTTCCAATATTTTTTTTATTCAACTAAACCTATCGAAATACTCGCTATTGCTAATTTCCAAGTCACGTGACCCATGGACTGCCAATTATTGATCCTGTGGATTTTCTGTCTGGTAATGTGCGAGCCCTTTGTTGGCAATTGAGTGAAAGGTGAATGTAACTGTTTACTCCACTGATCATCTATCACTTATTTGGCTGACGGTCTATGCAATTCATTATCTTATTATATTAAAAGTCTTGTTTTATCGGAAACTCGATTGAAAACGGCAATAAGGCTTATGGGAAACAATAAAAGACCGCACATAGAGTACCAAAATTATTGCAAAAATAAGATTGAGAGTATTGGAGCCAAGAATTCATATCCAGGCAATTGTTTCTAACTCAATAGATTCCCATTTATTCCAATTGACTAGGGAAATTTATATTTTCGTCCTTGATAGTAAATTGACGCCTAGGAATTGCAAAAAATCGTATTACTATTATTCTAAAATATCTTCATCTACATGATGTTTTATTGAAAAGGAGAATGCACCAAATTCCTCAATTCTCACAAAATAAACCCTACAATGATATTCTCTCTCTCTTGCTCTCACACCTTTTTCTCTATATCCTGGCACACATCGGCATACTCAATTATGAAAAATTGTCTTTATCCCGATTTAAAGTTCTCATATACCATCGCGTCAGGTACAACAGTGCGCAAGCACCAACTTCACCATGACACAATTTGAAAACATCTATGGAAGGCACATCGCCACACGTTTTAAGAAAACAAAAAAAAATTACACCGCATCTCAATTATTAAGTCTGAATCACAGTATTTGATAATTGTTTTAACTGTTTATTTATCACACTTTAATTCTATAGCCGAGTTTCACGTGGCAATTCGGGCATACTTGTTGATGGGCCAAGTAATCCAAGTACTTCGGGCGTACTGGGCCGCACTTGGGCAATAAATTCAGCGCTGGTGCCACGATAAACTGGCAAAGTATCATGTAAATCCTTAACAACTGTCTTATCACTCGGTTCTTCTTCACTTATATGCAGTGATGAATTCCTCCTGAAGAGGGTTTCAAACGGCGGCGGTGGACCATCTTGGATGTAATTAATGTGTATTCCATCGATGAAGCCAGGGCCATGGGGGCTGGCAGCTGAAAACTCAGTTGGTGTGTAATACTCACTATTGAGATCCTCAGTACTGGCACACGCCTCTAATCCATTCAATTTCGATTTGAAATATGTCTCAAAATCAGGCCCTCCATTAATATCCTTTGGATCAAATACACCTGAATCGCTTCTACCGCATGAGCCACTTCGACAATTATCAAAATAAAGATTTGGCAAATTCTCCAATACTTTGTTGAGGGTTTGCTGCTGATACTTGTAGCTTTCCCGTAAACGTAACACCTGGTGTGCGCTGAATTTACGAATTTTATTGCGTTGGAATACGTAGTTTTCTCGTACCCAGTTCAGCTGGCCAGTTGAATAATCACGTACTCGTTTCACCTATTTGGGAAACATCAAAAGTTGCTTTGTGAAACTTGTATTAGTTTGTATACAAGCGCGGAAAACAATTTAAAGGTATGACGGAAAAAATCTCTGTGGCATTTAATTTTCATTTACATTGATAGAGAGTGATTCCAAGAGGAAATGTCATGAGACTGTTTTTGTTAGAATTAAATTCTCATTACAAAGAAATCTTGGCAGCTTTACCGCTATAACCATGTGTTTCTTAGATATTCAGGGATAGAGGAAGTATTCGGATGAACGGGAAAATGAATTCAAACTTTACCTGATCATAGTATTGATCCTTGAGCGTAGTCAGATGACTTGTACCATAATCCCTAATGTCTCTAATATGCTGCATCTGTCCCTCATAGCTGTCCCTGATCCATTCAACTTGCTGTGCACAATTGTCCTTAATCCTGTGCACTTGCTGGGTGTAATTTTCACGCAATCGTTCAAGCTGTTGGCTCTTATACTGCTCGATGTTATCAAGCATTTGGTATATCTGTTTGGCGCGCGAAACAGGCCTGCAGCAGGCACACCAGCTGCAACAGCCGCATCTGAGACAAATGACAATTTGTTTTCAATTGTTGCTATTGTTATCGATACAAGCAATTAATAGACGTCATTGAATTCATTACTTACCGACTGAATACATAACGTAGAAACTGTACAAACAGTGTTAGCAATAGGAAAATTACAGTACAAACGCCACCAACTACTATACTGAATATTTTAATTTCATAGTAGGTAACTGGATCCATTCTGAGGTAAACAAAAGTGGTCAAATTGCCAATAGGGTTGACAGCAAAACACTTGTAGCGTCCTACATCTTTCCTAAGTAGATTTGTAATGAGAAGTGATCCATTCTCCATCAGTCTCACGTGTCCCGTATTCCCCAATTTTGTCATATCGCGCACTCCGTGATGTGATGGATGATCGTGAAAAGGGTCCGGAAATGATGGGTCGGGGTTCCAATGGAATATATCCAACTGCGGTGTTACCCATGTCAGTGAGGGCGATGGATTTCCATTGTATTCGCATTCGAGCAACACCGAACTGTTCAAACGATGGAGAGCATCCGCTTTTGTAGCATGAGTCAAAAATGGAGCTGTACAGTTTAAGTAACGCAAGGCTAGGATGGTGTCAACAGTCTCAGTATGTCCACAACTCAATCCTGATTCAAATGCGGTTTTATGAGCATGACTCTCTGCCCACGTAACGAACCAAAACATTCGGCAATCGCAGGCCCAGGGGTTTCCCTGGAGATGAAGAATTTCAAGGCGCTTCAGTAGGGCCAATGATGCCGGTAAAAATGTTAAATCGTTATTTTGGAGGCTCAAATAACGCAATTGGGACAAATGATTGAGGGCTTTGGCTTCAATACCTCTGAGTGGGCTGTCAGTTATGGTGAGATTCTCCAGTCTCGAGAGGCCGATTAGATCTTCATTATGGAGAATTTCAATTTTAATGTCCTCCAGGATCAAGGATCGCAGGTACTGCACTGGTCTCCATATGTCCCTAGGTAATTTTGAGAGCTTCGTATGACCCAGATTCAAGTACACAAGACTATTGAGACCCTGGAATGATGTGCTTGACAAATTGGCTATTGGATTGTTGGATATGTCTAAGTGGTCGAGCAGCGATAATTCCGTGAATATGCCCCTTGGAAGCGAATCAATGTCGTTATTTGACATGTCAAGATGTTCAAGCTTTTTCAATCCTGAGAACAAACGACTAGGCAACTTGGTGAGACGATTGGAGGATAAGTGAAGACTGAGTAATTCACGATTTGGCTTGAGTGTGTGATCTGGCAAGGATACAATGCGATTCCCAGTTAGATCAAGATGAGTTAATGATTTAACGACAATGAATGCTTGATAAGGAAGTACTGCTATTTGATTGTGTGCCAAGAGCAGTATCTCCAATGATTCTAATCCCTGTATTGCTGATCTGGGCATACTTGTCAATGCGTTGCCAGATAAATTGAGGTAACGTAGACGGTGAAGTGGTGCTAGGACATCTTCTGGCAATCTCGCAATACGATTGTCACCTAGATCCAGGTGTTCTAATAATGGAGTAGATAGAAAAACCCCTGGTTCTAGTCGCTCTATTCCACTGGATCGCCAAATGAACCTTTGGAGTAATTCTGATGATTCCAGTGCTGCCACTGGCAATTCTGCTGCCCTCACATTTGTCAATTCTACATTTTTTGCATCTTGTGGTAATCCGAGACCCAGAAAACTTCTTCCTCGGCAGTAGAAATTCTGCCCGTCGCATTGACATCCCGCTGGACAATCCTCTATTTCTGCACCCAATACTGTACTCAAATTGACAAGTACGAGCAGTAGCACAAGCATTAGAGCAGGCTGAGGATATTTCGATAAAATTGATAGCCGGATCATCACTGATACCTGCTAATTGATATCGTAATTGTGATCGCCAGCCACCTCCCATCTCCTGTGGCTCTGAGGTCGGTAGTTCCCGGTGTTTCCTCAATACTTGGAACCAATTGTGTTAAATTTAATAAGATGCTTCAATGTTTCAGTCTTAGGTTTCACGTCTGATTATTCTTTTTCTCTTCTAATGAATTACGAAATCGGAAGTTACTATGGCTAACCGTTGGCAAAGTATCCGAATGCTCTTCGAGTCAACGTATTGACCAATTTGTTACTCCACTCTGATGTCATAGCTAACGGTAATTCACAAATGTTTGTCAATACAAATATTTATGGTAAGGAGTTTTTGGCTCTATGGATGACGCTTATATCATTCAATTTTTCCCGCTTGTCCCCACCTCGCGCTCAGTATGTCCCGGAACGTTGTCACATGACACTCGAGGGGTTTTTGTTAAGAAACAGATGATGGGTGCTTGTCATATGCCCGTAACAACCCACTAACGCGCTCACCAGACAAATACGCACTGGCTAAAGCTTTGGCTCGAAACTCCTCGTGGCCTACCAAACGCTTGACATCTGGCAACGTTGCAAAATGTCGTTGTTCGGGGGCTCTCGGTGTGAGCCTGCGCATGGCAACACTGCAGTTCACCCTCCTCCCCCGTTCCCCATTCGCTCTAGGCCACAAAACTGAGAGAGCTGTTGTGCGGAACGAAATGCGAAGACGGGAAAGATCGACCAGGGTAACCCACGCGCCTGGGATACAGAATTCCCGCGGCTATTGCTGTCTCTACTTTCTAAATACCTATCTCTTTCTCTATCTATCTATCTCACTCTCTCGGTCGTTGTGGCTCGGGCGCTTGCTTCCAAGTGCCGAAAAAACTCGGAGTTGGGAACTAACCGATGAAACGTGTACTGTATTCACATGGTAAAGCTCCGGGGACAACAGCAGAGTCGTATTTTCGTTGGGAATTTCACGATATTGATGCAAATACCCAGATTTACATGCACTGTTTTGGTAAAGGTTGTACTCATTTTCCAGAGCCTGGAACAGAGAAATTAATAGTTGAATCCGTGGGCTAAATGAGTGACACCTTTTGGGCGCAGAAGAAATATTCCAATTTGTCTTTCCGCCCAAGGTTTTTTTTAAATGATTTTAGTACAGGTGTTTGTGATTTTCAATTCAATAACTCCCACATTTTTTTTTCGTAATTTTAAAAAGTAACGAAACCCATTGAGAATCGGAATTTCATTAGTGCAGAGGTATGTGAAGCATTGCATCAAATAGGGCCTTGTTCGCATAATTTAGTCACGCGAAATTGCGGAATTACATACAGGCCTAGAAACACACACACACACACAATTTGTTCCCTATCAGAAAAAAATGCATTGGGCCATCTTCTTTTTGCAATGTGAGGTGAATTCCGAAAGTCGTGTGGAATGAATTTTTTGTGAAATGGTTAATTGAAAAAACATTTGTTAATTAGAGGCTCGTTATACAAAGGACACAGTATTTTTTCATGAGGAAACAACCGCGAGGTTATTTCAATAATGAAAAGAGTTATTATCATAAAAAATATAACTACCTATATCACCTTACTTTCCATTATTTAAGCTATAAAATATAGGAATGCGGATAGTTTATTAATTATTCTTAGTTATCCTCGGAAATGTGATATTACAGCCATTTTTCATCGGTGAAATCGTTACGCTAGAACGAAATTAATTAGAGACGCAGATATGATGGCAGATAAGATCGAGTAGAGTTTTTGATATCAAGGCATTTTTTTGTTGTGGAGAAACTTTATCAGAGTATTTCATTGTTGTAGTTATTAGCAAAAGTAGATTCTCTTTATTTGTCAGAGATTGTTTATTAACATCCCGGAAGGGGAAGTTCTTGGTTTGGCCCTGAAAGTGAACAATCGATTTTTCAGGGAATTTATACTTGCCAAGGTATTTCTATCGTTTTGAGGCCCTGTTGTGTGTGTGTGTGTGTGTGTATGTGTGTGTGTGTATGTGTGTGTGTATGTGTGTGTGTGTGTGTGTGTGTGTGTGTGTGTGTGTGTGTGTGTGTGCAAAATCGTAGCAAACTAGTTTTATCTAAAATCCAATTCTCTGCAAAAAATGATTAATAATTTTTTTTTAACCATTTATTAATCAAATATTCGACTTTTGGTTCAGCCCACTATTCGCCCATCAAATTGATCTTACATGAATTTACGTAATTCAATAACGGAGTTACTGTAGTTATTAAATATTTACAGATGTAAAATCTCCGCCGACCTCTACACCACTTTTATGCTTCCATTGTGACTCACAGAAATACTTCAAAGGGGATTGTTGAAATATTTCTGGCCCCTAATCACATGTTTCATACAAAAAAGTTGTATGCAGACAAAAAATTTCCCACTCATTTGAATTTTCAATTCATAGTTGAATATTGAGTAGTAAACTAATATTTCCATGAATATAAAATAGAAGTATAAATTTCCCTTTTTCGCTCATGTTTACTGAATAATTGATGTGGCATTCAAAACTTTCCATTCATACGTGCCAGGTTAAATTGTGATTTTTCAATTTAGACCATTTCCTGGAAACGTATCCATCCGAAAATTCCCAGTTATTTGCAGTCGAAAATATTCAAATGTTTATACGACTTTACATAACATGCCAAATTGTTTTTCGCGACTGACTCTGAAAAATGAGGGTGAATGTGATGGTATGAGTCAGAGGCTAGTTTTTAACTCAAATTTTCATGTTCTCTTACGTCTATTAATATCTGGGTATAGAACAGGTGTTCAAGATAAATTGTCACATTGGAGAATATGCAATAGAAAAAGTTATCCATATTTTGGAAATTATTGTTCGGCCCTTGGAATGGTGAAAAATCGTCTTGGGTACAAATTACAAATCCTAGAATTTTTCTGGTGACCCCATTGGGTCACGTTCATTGAGCTCTACTTGTTCGGTTATTTTTTTTTTATTGGAAATCCAATTTTTCCGGGCGAGCTTGTACGTTTTCTCAACCAGCACTAAATTGATGATAGCCCTAGAAGATGTATGGGTACTCACTGGGCGAGGTCATTTATGACCACTCCAACTAAAGGTCAGCGCTCAGGGTAATGTGTGCTATCTCGTGGTAAATAAGTTGATCATCATTGATCGTTATGGTCTTTAACGATAGGGGTGTACGAATATTTTCCATATTCATCTGGCTTTTATATAAATATTCTATAACAATTTGGAAAAAATTTAATAATGGAAATAATAAATGAACTGTTTCTTGAAAGATTGATGTCGATTTGAAATTCTTGACATCATATTTGTATTTACAATGCAATACTTCTTCCCCATGAACACCTCTATTGATGATAGAATTACGACCTTCGATTTCCGAGCACGTATGATTCCTATTTCTTAAAATAACTTGATAAATACAGCAAGAGTTGAATTTTGTGAATGTAATATTGCAAAAACATCTCGGAATTGAAGGTAGATAGTAGAATGCTTATGGAAATCATTCGTGTATCAGTTTTCGCTATACAAAGCACCGTAAAGAATGTTTACCAACTGTAAACTTTCAGATCTCATGTTACTCTTCCAGCTATTAGTTCCTTCCGAGCTGTTTCTAAACAACCATGAATACCAGTTTCACCTGTTCGCCATTTTTTCCCTAGAATAACACTATGATTTTTTTACGAATGCTATGTTAACGGGAAGGCTTGATTAAGATTATCATTCTGTTCAGTAGAATTAATTCTGAATTCATCCCCAAGCAAAAACGTTCATGAGACTTTCTTCCCAACTAACTTGCTCCCAACATATGTTGCCAAAACATCTTGAAAAAATCGCCGATTTATCTAATAAGTGAACCAATGCTTCTAGGAAAAAGTATTGTAAAGTATTTCATGTAGAAATAAACATTTTATTAAGCAAATAGTTACGGTGTGTACATATACTATTATCAAACCGGTACGATTTTTGCTTATATCACGACAAAATTCACTACAATTCTTACAATACAGTTCGGCTTAAAAAGGCGAAGTGACTGATATTACAATTTTTACCCGCCCGAAGCCTATTTTTTATCAAACATTTATTTCCGTGGAAATATTCAAATAGCATTGGTACAATGATTCTTTTTTAGCATCCATCATCTCGCAGTAATTATCACTCGATATCAAGCGCAAAAAAAACTCGGTGTTTGTTCAACCGAAAGATTATCGTCTTGTTATCATATACGTGGCACTCATAACATGCACATGAGCCTCTAATACATGGGCCCAAGTCTCTTCTTGTCTTGCCACTTATCTCACCTTGGTTTATCATTTTTTTTTTGCATTTTTTTTATTACCATTCTTGAATTGCTTCCTCGGTAGATCCCTGAGAATTCGCCCCCGAGTGGCTCAGACGCGGGAGCATGAGATTTCATTTTCTCGGGTTGTAAAAACTGATAGTAAGAAGTCGGCTGCTGTAAGATTATCCGAGAACTGTGAAGGAAAAGGCAATAAAAAAATGGTGAATGAATTCCACTTGGGTTTCATTTTCACCTACTTTAAAGTGGGAAAAATATTTTTCTAAATAACTTTTCTTGAGCTGGATAAAAGAAGATTGAGAGGCAAGATGTCTGTAACTATATGTTGAGTAATGAGCCAATTCAAATTATCTTGGAGAAGGATGGGTTTTTGATGAGAGAAAAACTGTACATTTACTTTAAGGAGTTAATTAAGTTCTGGAGAAAAACACTTGTTTCGAGCTTTTCCCACTAATTTTATTTGTCTATGGCGCTAAAAATGTTATTTAAAAGTTGTCGACTCGAGTTTTATTTTGTTCAACCAGATTCGTTGGACGAAAAAGAAGTTTCCTCCGTGTTGAGTAATAATAATGAATCTCTAATACACCAGAGGTGATTTCAAGAACCACTGGGTCACTTCTGCGCAAGGGAGACTAAAGTTTTTAGTCTAGTGGAGCGATTTTGCTCAAGGCAACCAGCGAGGAAGTCCAATTTCCCAAGCCAATGTTTCAGCCTTCTGCGCGATCTTATGCTGGGTCACGTCTCGGATAGTGGTACAACTTCGGGTGGTCATGGTCAGGGAGAAACAGATGGATTCGATGCAATAGCTCCTTCCAATGCATAAATTCATGTGAGTGTTGGGGCAATCTCATCACTCATTGGTACTCCTGCGGAAGTATTCCAGCAAAATTGTTTGTACATTCGTCTCACATGAGTTGACATTGCGGTATCTGCGGAACAATATTTTACTGGAGTAATATTTTTAAAGGGAAAGTCTAAAAAATGGCCGTTTCTTAATTTCTTTTCAATGAAAATTAAATGAGAATATTATGTTCAGTGAATGGTGAGAAACACCAATTTGTTTACGAGCAAATACAATTGTCTAGTAAAATCGGAAAACGTGACAAGGTAACGTACCCGCAGATTCATTTTTCGATGTTTCTTTCAAAAATAAGGGGAAATGGTAAAAATTCCATGAAGAACTTTTGGTAGAGACAATTAAGTTTTACAACAAAATTATTATGGAGGTTATCTCAGTTTTCCTAGATTCCGAGATATTCATGAAAAGTTGAGGGTACTGATAAACGCACTTACTTGACTTCACACCTTACAATAGACTTGAAGGAACATCAAGATTCGTTGATGATGAACTAAGTACATTTCTCTGAAATTTTGTTAATTTGAAACGAAAAATATGCCTGTCCATGTCTTTAAGGAATAGACCCTTCCAAAATTCATTTGGCCTTTTTGCCACAGGACAATCCCTTTATTGATCTTTTGAGGAAAAGAAGATCTTTGCAGTTCGCCTGTCTACGGCCAACTAGCTAAAATTCTCATTACCTGCAGGTACTTGAAATAGAGACACTCATATTCCGTCTCGTTCTTTTCTCCAATTTTCTCTCTTAAATTGTACCTGGCCATTGCCTGATGTATCTCGACCCGAGTATGTGTTCAGAGGAGCACTTTCATCTACCTGAAGTGCTACTGTGTCTCTGTACTTGGACGTGTGTTGTCCTGTCCAAAATATCCTTGCTGTTACAGAAATATTTTTTTTTACTGTCATCTAACGTCGCTATACTCATGTCCTTTCGGAACTAATCAACAACGGAGATCTATGATCTGTTTCTAAACAAAGCACTTATAAATAAATTACATCGGTGGTCGTATCAATCAGCGGGGCTTGTTGAACTCAGCACCTCTGATTTGTGAGTTGCAAATCCGTCGCCAAATCGACCGAGCCATCGTAGGCACCTAGAAAATTAAGTAAATTTATGTTTGCAGTTATTCCAACAATCTTCAGTAATTATAACATAAATGAACCACGACTTGGCCAGATTATAAGTCAAAATATAGACCATATTGACATTCTATCTCAGAAGGAAAAAAAATACCTCGAGATCGTTCTAAAAATGAACATAAAAAGCTTATGACCTTATCACATATTTCCGCTAACATCTCGACAATCTTAGACTCCACAAATAATCGAAACGATGTTTATGTGCACCACCACCCGAGTTTGCCCACGAGCATGGAAATTGAGGGGAAGAGTGGGAGAATACGTTGAAAGGAATAAAAGTGGTTATACGATGGTGGGTATCAAATAGGGGAGAAGGGTGATGCGGTCGTGAGCGGCTGCCACCGGATCAGCTGGGCTTTGTGCAGTGTTGCCATTTGGAAGTGGAGAGGGCGCGAGGGCAACGATCAATATCCCAGGGTAGTGGCAACGTGGCGCGGTGGAATACATGAAGACTCGGCTGGCACCGAATGCCTGCACCATCTCTTGCTTCTCCCCCTTTCTCCCGACTTCTCTCATCTGTAGCCACTCTTGAATATGCTATATTCACTTACGACGAGTACCATATGCCCTCTTACACCATTCATACTTTGTTTTAGCATTACGATGGTAAGGTTGTAATGAAAGTCGGGAAAAGGAATTGGGTTGGTAATAACTACTGACAAATTTACCTCTTTTTCTCTATCTATATACAGCAAGGACAAGAATTCCAAGATCGTTGTAGGGGAAAATGTGTTTCATGAAGATCATTATGTGATATATTTTCGGCAGCTTTTAGACCCAATTGTGGGTTGCAAATTGTATGAATAGTGTTAATATAAATGCACTCATTCTAGTTTACACTTCGTTACCCAATTATCGAATTTTAAATTGAATGTCTGCGAATAAAATGAAACAATGAATTCAAATGTCTTGGAGTTTTTAAAAGTTGGATGAAATTTAGGACAATCTGGGGTACGGATATGGAAAAATTGGGTTACCGACGGAAACAATAGAGATATTGATATTTTCCGTGTTTATTTAACGCTATTTGCCCATGAATCGATGTCCAAGATTAAAATAGAAAATAATTTTTTATGAAAGTTAGCATCAGTAGAGACCTGGTGCAATTTGTGGTCAATCAACCGTTCAGAATGTGGATGATAATTAATTATGTATCAAATGTGGAGAGTGCTGCAAGGACGGAAAAAAATTGGGATGCCGGCATAGATAATCGACATATTCATATTTCCCCTTTCTTATTTGCTACTGTGTTGTTCTTATTTTCTGTTCTATTTTTCGCATTTATTTTCACAATCTTTGCTGCCAGTCACCATGTGGAAATTTTCTCAGAACAACTTAGATATTGTTCTTTGCTGCTAATAAACCAATCGATTGTTTGCTGATTTTGTTACAAAATGAGTCTTACATCCTCAAGTCTTTACCGTTTCACTTTTACCGTTTTTATGTTTCGTATTTTTTGAAATAAAAATCCGTCTACAATAGGATCGAACGATAAAAATTTCGAAATACAGTACATAAAAAATTGCTGAGCAAATGATAATAATCCGGATATGATTAGTCAGAATAGCCGTTCACGATTTTACCGACCATGTTTATTGGGGTAATGGACGCGATGTCGAAAGGTGAAGGGCGCGATTACGGACGATGAAAATTTGGCGTTATGCAACACATTACGGCAATATATTTCGTAAACACCTGCAACTAGGGAGTCCATGAAAGGCCCATTTGCAAGGGCTTGAGCGGGTTCTTTTCCATCAGTTCTCACGTTACTAGGCGAATTACCATAAACTCGTAACATTGAAAAAGTTCATTTTATGTTAGGAAAATTAGGTCGTATCACGTGGATATATATTTGGTATAGGGAAAAAAATCGGGAAAGAGTGGGTTGCTTTAGATGTTTCGTCGATAAATTCAAGTCTTTCAGAGTAGAAGAATTCGGTGTTTCGAAAAAAAATTATTTTAAAGTGAATCCGAGAGATTCAACTGAAGATAATTTTTAGTTGGCTAAATTCAATTAGCGATTTGTTTCCCATAATCTGATGCCCTTTCTCCTGATAAAAACTTCTTACGGCCCTCTCCCGTTAAATGTACGGTTCAAAAAAAATTGGGTTCATGCAGAAAACCGCATTACTTCCGCGAATTTTCCGCGGATAACGGGTGGGAGTGTGGGTGGGTGAACTCGACAATTGTGTAGATCAACGCGTGTTGGATATTCTCCCACGTTGGCACAATGTGCATTAATATGAAACACTTTCGAAAATGCCAAGCCAGTATTTTACTGACATTTATAACGAATGTGAATTTCTTTCTGTAGAAAAGGGGAGTCATTGACATTTTTTAGGATGTTGTATAACGATTCGTGTGCCTCAATTTTGTGGGTATTGACTCCAGTTTGTCGTTTATTTATGCATGAAAAAGATCATGAAATACTCGGAATCGGAAAAACTGAGGGACAGCGTTCGTGCAGGACTTTGATCGATAACGCTTGTTTATTTCAAATTCACGGAAATAGTAGGGATAATATCAGGATGGTAGTTTGAAAATAATTTACGGCCAGAATATCGATTAAGCACGCATATTATGAAAATTTCCAATTGAATTAGCGAGAGAATGTAATGGAAAAATTGTAATTGCGCTTGAGGGCTCTTCCCGGTAATTGGAGTGTCCTCCGCCTAAAAATGGAGCACTTTTTCCAATGATAAAAATGATATGAGCCGAAATAGAACTGAGGAGTGTATTTTTCTGCAGAGATAAATTTGGGAAATTCTTCTGAAATTGAGAATTTTTTAAGAGACTGCTACGAAATTTTGAAGACATCGGAAGTTGCAGAAGCAATTGCTACCAATTATTTACTCTGAAAAACAACACAAATAAGAGCATAATTGTTTCGTTCGTTGCTGTTTATTGGTTTACATTCCATTGAGTTCGAAAATTAATTTATGTCTGCTTGACATATTCATGAATGGAGTATGGATTGTCATTTTAGATGTCTATTTTTTTTTCTGAAAAAAAACGAAACCGATAAAACAAAACAAAACGAAACGTCGATGAAGATTCCGCTTATCACCCTCAATTGTGAGGTCTGAAGCGCGCTTCGTAGCTATTTGCGGCGAAAGTCGGGCGATCGTCGGATATTATGCAGTAGTTTTTGTGTCTATTCCATAATTTAACAGTACTGCATCGGAAACAGGTACTACATAAAAAGTTCATATTTTACGAAATAACAACGTAAAGTTTAAGCCCCCCCCCCCCCAAGCGTATTTTGGTGCATCATTTTAATTAAATACATTATTTTTGTTTAATGCTTTATACAATATAGTACACTAGCACTAAGGGTTATTGGTCTCTAGTCCAAAAGTACGGGCATTGTTGTTTTGATCGTACAAAAGTTATTCCTTAAAATTGTAGTAACAATTACAACAAATTGTTGTTTTAAGATATTTCGCATAAATACCGACAAATTGATATACTATTTTAGCAATATCCAAAATATTTATGATTATTTCTGGTTGGCGGATTTCAGCTAATGGGTGTGCCGCAGTTAAGGTTGCGTGATGCATATCTACAGTATTATCCTAGCTTTTGAATGTACCACCTTCGCTTTTGAATATACCACCCTAGCTCGTCATTCATTCACACGCATTTTGAAGTCATGCATTAACCAAACAACCTGTTAAATAGTTCAGTCAGGAGTCATAGGTAGCTAAAAGAATGAGTCGATTTAGCCAGAAATCGTTGGGAACTATTGATGAGATTATTAAAAATGTGGTGCCGAAGAATAGTTACCTCTAGGAGCCTGATATACCATAGGCGAAAAGTTCGACACAACATACCTCGCGTTTCCATTGCCAACCCATCGGAGAATAGCCCGATATTTTCCAAGCGCGAGTGGTATTGCTACGGATAATCTATCTGCGTATATATATATATTGTATATAACATACACGGTAAAGAAAATCCGAATCGGGCGAAATAATATATTATATTGAATTAAAAATGTGGACGAATTAAATATTTCATATACACGCATATACAGAGATATTGTGCATATATTGCAACAATATTTTTCCCCATATATTTTATATTTGTTTCTATGTGGGTAGGACGCTACGAGTATGCGTCTTAGGAAATTATTGGGAAGCCATAAACGGTCGTTATGTAAATTCGCATCTGGTGGTAATCTTCAGGGTACGCCAAAAAGTAAATCTGAAGAAATATATGCTCTATATACTGAATACGCCCACATTATATAATTGTTGAATATGCATAAATACTTTGACAATTAGTTCAATGTGGCGGTAGACATGAAAAGAGCCCTCTTTTCCAGTATTCAGTTATGTATAGTGTTGTAATCTTGATCACATTTCGCATATTTTAGGGGTTGAGGTTATTCGCACCTACGTTTTATATACCGCGGCATGCGGTAGGTGTCACGAAACATGAGTATGGCTATGCGATAAGGCATGTAGATGCAAATAACTACCACCTATTTTCAAGTAATAATCAACCTGATAGTGGGGAAAAAGACGCCTGGATAAGAGGCTGAAAAATCGGATGGGCATTTATTTAAACGTGATATGTGAACAGAGAAACATCAACGTCTCGAGAACTGGGTCGACGAAGTGGGACCTTTTCATGAAATGCGATATTCCGAATCTCACGGACCAAATACTTTAGAACAAGCTGTTCTAAAAACTTCGTGATTTCTATTTCTTATCTAAAACAATGTTTCTTCAAGATCTCCTTGAAAATTCAATTATCATCCAATTATTTGTCAGAAAATATTTGCAGGGAATTTTATTTTTGACAACTAAATGCAATCTTTTACAGGCGGAACAATGTACACCGACACACACACACACACGCACACACATACGTACACCTTATAAAAAGCATGTCAGGATGATGCTAAACATCCCAAAAAGTGAGAATTTAATCCATATAACTCCTGATTTTCGGCATTCTCTTCCCATATCGAGAAGCTAGAAACTGTACTTCGAATATTCTATAATGGTTCAAATTCTTCGATGAAAATACATTGCACTTGATGAATTTAGAGGTCGGATTCCCGCGGTTACACGAAGGTCGCGATGGTCGCACGCGATTCGCTGCGACACCCTACCCCTTCCTCATCTATCGATTCATTCGAGCATTGTTACAATAAGGGTGCAAATAAATACAGACAAAAGTTTTTGTAACTCCTAAGTTCAGATTGAACCTTCGATGAAAGCAATTAAATTTACCACTGAATGGCTTAGTTAATCGAGTAACGGTAGTCACTGGAATTAATCAAGAAATCAAATATATATCGCTTGAGAATTAGTTCAAAGAACTTATCGTCACGCCAGAGTTGTTCTCTATGAATACTCGAGGCTTGTGCTATTGTGGGAGGTTTTATAAAATTGTGTGGGTACAACTGTGGAATATAAATTCTCGCGGACGTTAACCCATGACAATGAAAGATGAATAAAAAAAAAACATAAGGTGGAGAACAATGTTGGACTTCCGGTGGTTAAAGTACGTTAGAGGCCTCGGTGGAAATAGTTTTAATCAGCTGGGTCGATAGAATGTTTCCGCTTACAAGTTTTACGGAGAAAAGTTTGATAACAATCGCGGTTTCGATTGATAAAGCTGCACTATGAGTAATTTTTCAAGAAGCTTTGGGAGGTCGGGTTCGCCCCCGAACGTGTTGATGTTCTTTGGTTTTATTCTACTAAAATCATTCGCATTTTGATTTTGACACATGAGTTTTTTTCCCGATAGGCCCCACCAAAAAAATCTACAATGGTTCATGGAGAGTCAAAGTGAATAAGGCCTGATTTGTCAACATATTACCAGTAGGATTTCTTCTTATAGCTTCCTCGGCAGATAGCTGAAAATGAAACCAAGCTAGTGAGATATTCATATAAACCTTTTTTGTAGTCCACACCGGGGCCTACAAATTTGCATAAGCAGAAATTTTTATAGGTCTCTTGGTTTTTGAGATATTGATACAAGACTATCAGGTTAAAACAGACAACAGCATTCGAGCTATAATAATCTTTATCAAAACAAAAATTTACTATTTGTTTATCCAAAAAAATTATTGGAATAAAATACTGCAATACAAATTCATTCCTGAGCCCAATATAGATAGTTGGTTCTGGGATAATTGTCAGTTAGTAGTGATCGAATTACATAGTTAACCTATCTCAGGAAAAAAACACCCACTTATTCCGGCGATACGGAAAGCAGAAATGCAGTGGAGGTGATTTTTTAACCAGACTTCATAAATTTCAACTCACAATTGTGAAGCATTAATGTGTTGTTAGTACACGCTAATTGGGTCGGAATTGGGGTAATTTAATTTATTCAAAGCCAAATGTTTTATTCCGTGACTGCACGTGCTATGTTAATTGCAATTTTTTAAATGTGCAACGTAAATTAAGAGGAATGATGTATTACGCGTTAATGACATTCCAAGCATAATGGTTTCTCATTTATTCAACATTTGCAGTGTGTACATTATCATGATACATCCTGAGTATATCACTCCGTTTAATCATGCAAATATTCAATTGCCAAAACATTTTTGGTTGATCAAATGTTGAGCGGCAAATAAATAATTCAATACACATTTGTGTGGAAAATTACGTTTGCAATTAATTTGTAATTTGCAACAATCGTGAAATTGAATTTTTTTGAACAAGCTTTATCGCTTTCGATATAAAATTTTTTTATGGAGACTTTTTCAAAGAGAAGAAGAACTAGGCAAAGTCACTTTATCATGGTTTCCTTATCTTTCCGTGATTTCGAGATATTTCACAAGTTTCGTTACGCCACTCTTTGGCAAGCAGATTCATCTGAAATAATCCCAGGAAAAACACTAGTGTCGACTTACTTTTGGGGACGACTTTGGCCCCAGTGAATCCAATAGGACCACTGAGAAGTTCAAGGTTGTAGGTCACGAAATTTCCACGTGTCGTTTCTACGCATGTGCGCAAAGTGCTCTACTTTTTGGTGATTGATAGTGTCTTGGGGAATCATGCTGCTCGAATGCCAACAACAATGGAATTGAATTGATGGCCCTCGAAAGTTGTTTCCGCAGATAAGAAATATCGTTGGGTCAAATTTCGAATAAAATTTATGAGCTCTTCCTATATGGAGAAAAATTATGTAATGCGGATCAACTCGATATATTTTGCAAAGGGAACACAACCGAACACTTCCCCTCGTGCATAAATCGACTGGAAAAATGAAAAAATTAGATTCATGAAGATCAGATAATTACAATCAATGCAAATATCACTTTGCACCCGCGAAACATGAAATAAAATATTATTAAAAAAGATAACAAATCGTACCATGAAAACTACCCATACAGATGCTAAATTAAATTGCAGTAAATATGAATATATTTTTTCAAAAGGAGAGACAAGAAATATACCAAATAATTTTAAAAAATCGGTCAATCTTCCTCGACTGAGTTACCGAAACTATAATTGCTTAAAAATATACTGAAGACTGTCTCAAATTTTCAGTTAAATTGATCTTTGAGCCATAATCCAGTCTTTAAAATCTCCTTTATTAATTAAAAAAATCACAACGTTTCGAATGCTCTGGGCATTCTTCATCAGGTACATATTTAAAATAAACATCACAAACCAATTAAGACTGTCAAAATTATTAAAAATTACGATAATAAAACCTTTGGAAACAAACCAATAAAACATAACCTACCTAATCAGACAATTGTATTCTCATAATCCCAACGAACAGGTCAACCATTGCTTGAAAAAATATATTTTGTAAACTTTCCATTTTTTAATTTTTTAATTAATGAAGGAGATTTTAAAGACTGGATTATGGCCCAAAGATCAATTTAAGTGAAAATATAATTGATAAGAAAAGTCTCCATTGGGATTTCATTCCCAATTATCTTGTATTAGTTACACCACTTACTTTATTCATTATTCTGCGATACGAAAATAAATGTATCTTGATATGTTTGAGGATATTTATCTATTTAGTCGGTGAAAAAAAAAATGGAATCCACGTTTAAAATTCAATTTCTGCGTGCCTGAGCCTCATAAAGAGAGCAAATTTATATGACACTACCTGATATATGCGTTATCCCTTGTAGCCGCAATAAAACATTCAAATTTGTTAATAAACATGTTGACTTGCTGGATAGAGTAAGGGATGCGCATTTGCACTCGAAAATGAAAATGTAACTTTTCATTATATCTCCAGGCTTCAAGGCACTCCCAATTTTTCTAGACGTTTTTTTAAACAAACTCTGTGTGTGTGTGTTTTCGTCTCGGTCCTGCTCTACATAAAACAATGTGTGTGTATTTGTGGGCAAGGAATAACATTCACTGCATATTTTTTCTCCTATGTGTAATCCTTCTCACGACAAAACCTGGTAAATAAGTAAATTTCTTGATAACGATCAAAGGAATTGTTTTTTAAGTCTGCCACTCAGTTCCGACCTGTTCAAAAGCAAGAGGGAAATTAAAAGAAAAAATAATTGGATTGAGATTCTTTCACGAGGAATCATAAGTCCACACCCGTCCACCCCACCCACACACACACACACACACACACACCCACACATACATACATACCTACGAGAATGAAAATTTTTCATGTCTGCCTTTTTTCATTTTCGGGGTGACAACAACAACTCTACTATCAGGAAGTTGAAAATTTCGGAGAAATAGCAAAATTTACTTCAATACAAATTGGTACCTCTCATTTTGCTCTGCAATAAAGATCTGTATAAAAATGGCTGATCCCAAAAATCTTGTTTCAAATTTGAGACTTCTACTAAAAGCGGCATGGGACAAAAACCAACTTAACTCGATTGACCACTTTGCTACTAAAATGTACTTTCATGTTTCCTTGTACGATCGAGCTTAGAGGGCTCCTACTGTGTGAACTATACGACGCCTCTCTATATGATATTTCACAATTCGTTAACCGATCGGCAACAGTGTGGTGGTGCCATTAATTTTTATTCCTTAATGTAACCAGAAATAACGAATATCTATCGTTTTTATTTTCATTCATAATGGATATTATGGTCGATTCAAGAGTCTAGATTGGAACTCGTCTAATTTCTTGCTCCTAACCCAACCGATTTTTTTCTACTAAAATCGGTTGAGAGGTTTTTCAGTGGTGTGGGGAAAAACGGAAGCCTAAGAATGTCTAACTAAAATTCCCTGGAAAACCCATTCATAATATTCTCATCGTAAAATCACTTATTGACGTCATATTGAAGTTTTCGGGAAAGTTTGGGAAAGCAACAATGATTGTAGAAACCACTAAGTCGGGAACTTATTGGTGCGGCCCTTGTTCGGCCTAAAAAAAGAACGAGTTTTAATATTCTATTAACCGACAAAAATACCCATAAAACCAATGCACTCCATTTCGTTTTCTCTCAGTTGCGCAAAAAATCGTACAACTGATCTATTCACATAATGCCCCTCAATTCGTTAATTGAAAGGTAGCTGTGAGGCCAGCCAGTGCTGTCTGGTGAGCTCCCCGGTAGTTCTTGTGCCTGTTTTTTCCTACCATGTAAAAAGCAAACATTTTCTTCACCCGGCAACTGCAGATGTGGCAACGGCGCTTGCTATCGGACACCCGTCCAAGTGCCCCGTGCATCCGCCTAGAGGATATAAACCGTCGCACGTTTACCACTAACATGAAAACATCGACTTTCCTTCCTGTGTTGGGGTATTCTTCATTCCAGTCATTTTTCGGCTTGCCTTATGCACCTTTTTTCGTGATGCATTTTTCGGAAGACAGGAATATGCTAAAAAAAACATCTGATAATCTTCTCCCAGTGATTATACTTTGGATATGAAGAACATTTATTGATGAAAATTCAAAGGTATGAGGCGTGACATCAATGTTTGATGGTTTAGTACCAAACAGAGACGGATACATTGTCCATCGGTCGGCAGCGTTATATTCGGCTTTGTCAGTTGCTTTGCAAGCGCCATGTGCCTTCTGAGCGAAAAACCAAGAGAATTCGATTTAATTTCATCGCCAATTTGGCTATCTCCAATATCCCATTTCCGATAATGCAAGAAGTTAAAATTGAATGAAGCGCAATTTGTCACATTGAATGATCTGAATGTTGATAATACGCCAGTCGAAGGTTTCTTCGTAATAAGGTCCTTTGGCAGGACTAGACCTTCACTTAGAATGCAGGTTAAAATAAATTCGTGCACAAAAATGATCGGTTTCTTAACTCAAACAAGTAACACCTGCAAATTTTGTTTTTTCCCGAATAATTTAACCACGCCTTGAAGTATGTTTCATTTACATAATATGTTTTACACGAAACAGGAAGAATTCTACATACACCAGCTGCATAACGCTTGCTGCTGACAATCGGATAATTACGAGACTTGACTAATCATCCCAATTATCAATGCAACCAGACCAATTGTCTACGGTGTGTATGCGCCCAATGCAAGTGGTCGGTACATTCTAATTTCCGTTTGACCAAAGGGGAGCGCCGGGATCTTGGAGAAAGACAAAATTGCACCGGTATTGCACAATATTGCAACCTCTTGATAGGCTGTAGATGGTGTAGGGGTCATCAGGTTCGTGGGATTCGGCCTCGTTGTGGGCTATCACGTGCTATCATGGCGGCCATTCGATCAGCGATATATTCCGAATCTACCGAAAAAAATCAGGAATCCAAGTCTTGCATTCCTCCTACAAGAGTTTCCGGTTTGCGTTATGCGGAAATTGTTGTATTATCTGTGTTTTCTTGGTATTTTTAGTTCGCGCATCGGCCGGAAATTGATTCGGCCGTTTGGAAATGCTTTGTGTGATGGCGTCGGTTGATGATGTGGCGAAAGCGCCCATAAGGCGTCAGGTTGCTACGTGAGGCTTGGTGAGGCGAATGGCACTGGATTCTCGGGATACCGCCATCTCTCGGGGCTTCCATGAAGTTATTTTAGTGCGGGCTATCGTCGAGAGATGCCGCGGGGCAGTTCGGGGTGGCAGGATTTAAAATGGCCTGTTTTTTAAACAACGCAGTTTCGAGTTGTTATCGACCAGATATAATGGACAATGTTAAAAAATGGGTTTTACATACGCGCAGCGCGTATCTGATTTGTGTATTTGTTCAGCAACAATACATGCAAACTGTTGAATGTTTATTCTTTTATTATTTTAGCTTACAAGAAATTATTGATAAAATGAGGATTGGGTATTTGTTTTAACGATATATCATAATACTTTATGCTTATTGTATTCTTGATAGGGAAAGCTATTGTAATTCGTGTGGAAATTCAATGGGTCAGGTTCGTTAAATTTTTCTCTTTTCTTCCTATAGATTTGTTACGTCTTGATACTTTGGAGAGAAAAGAAATGTGTGTGTGTGTCGGTGTGTGTGTGTGTAAGTATGTGTGTGTGTGGGTGGGCGTGGGTCGATGGGGGCGGAGGGGTGTGGATGGGTGGATTAATGTTCCAGATTCAAAAATACACATCTTAAGTTATTGGGACATGGAAAATGCATTTTCAATCCTAGGTAGCACCAATGGTTAATGGGATATTACAGGTGGCGAGTCGTTTTGTTATGGTATTCATCTTCTAAATGATTTGGCTTAGAGGAAAATGACATAACAGATTTTTGTTAGGAATTGCATTCGCCATAAAAAAATATTCAGTGATTTTTGGGGTAAGCCACTTTTTACCAAGATTTTCATGTTTTTAAGGAAATTTTAGCAATAAATTTCGCAAACATTTAATAGTATCATATCAATATTATGAGCTATGAATATTGCAACATGTCTTCAAAGATAGATTCAGCATTTTCTTTTCACACAGATTCAGCAAAAAATAAAAAGTTCTCAAAAAATTGCAGGATTAGAGAAAGTCCAAAAATGGTCAAAATCGCCAAAAATGAATAAAACCGCAAAATTGAAAATAAATCATATGGATGGAGCTATTTTATCTTATTCAATTTTTTATATTTATCTAGTAGTATTTCAAGATTGAGTCATTAATTCAATTTTTTTCGTTTCAGTGCCAGGACTTCGTTAAAGCTGGTGCGGAACAAGGTCTGACACCCTCGGATGTTGTCCTCGCTGCGGATATCACCTTTTCGTGTGTTGCTGATCCTCAGGCAGCTAAAGACGTAAGTACACGGAGAAAGAGCCTTAGACTATTAATTGATATCTGTCTGTATTAACTTATTGCACCCAATTAACTAGAAAATATTAGTACCTTTTTTTTTCTTTTGTTTTATTGAAAGCTTTCAAAGCTTTCGGCTTATTGGACACATTTACATAATTGAAATGGTCAGTAACATAAGAGAAAAAATATACCATTATACAAATATAGTTTTCCTTAACTTCTTATTCGATACAATACAAGATTTCATTAATTCTAAATTTTAAGATTAGTTGCAACGAGATAATTGATTATACGGTACATTGGTATTGGTACCTTGGTAAAATACAGTAAGTTGCTTACCACCAGGCTTGTCCTTTAGGTGCTTCTACCAAATTTTGTTTTAATTCTTCATTGCGTTTTTTATTGGGGATGTCGCGAAACTAATATTCTCCGACTATCAAAAGTTTCCCATTTCCTCTTGCAAAGAATCAGATAATTTTATGTAATGCCATTGAAATTATTGATCTAAATATCTGTTTGCAGCAAACTGCATGAACTCTTCGGAATTGATAACCATGTTTCGGTCCCCTGTCCTTTCCATAAAAACATTGAATGATTTTTTTTGCTATCTCTTACTTTCTTTGAAATTTCATATTTGCCATTAAATTTCCACTCATTCCCAAATCTTGACTTGCCGAAGTTCTCTTACACTTCATGTAATTGGAGAAATCTATTCATTAAGAATTTCAAAAAAAAAACCTAGAATTATGCGATACTTGGTAGATTAAAGTCGTGAACCTTTTATAGTCAAAAATAATAGTTGTCCATACACGAATAGTCAAAAACTCGATTTTCTTAAAGTCAACTTGTAGACAAAACTTGGTGGGATCGTTCATTCAATTCATGAAAAAAAATTGAATAGTCAAAAATCTTCGTTCTTGGGAGAAATTCCGATGCCTCTCAAGAATAACCATTTCCAAAGTATATTTTCCTCTCTCCTATTTTCACTATGTTACTTCAGTGTCGAACTGAAATTTCTACTCTTATCATAACTCGGTTGTATCAACCCACAAGACTGGATTTTAATCATGAAATTACATCAACAGATGGTCTTCGGCAACTGCGGTGTCTTAACAGAAATTTCCCCAGACAAGGGTTATGTAGAGATGACGGGAATTGATGCAGAGACCTCCCAAGATATTGCCGAGGCGATAAACACAAAAGGTGGACGATATCTAGAGGCCCAAGTGCAGGGAAGTAAGACACATGCCCAAGAAGGTACTTTGGTGATTTTGGCAGCTGGTGACAGATCATTATTCGATGAGTGTCAATCTTGTTTTGAGGCAATGGGCAAAAATAGTTTTTACCTGGGTGAAGTGGGTAATGCCTCTAAAATGAATCTTGTTCTTCAATTGATGGCTGGAGTTACTCTAGCCGGTCTTGCAGAAAGTATGGCACTTGCTGATCGCGCAGGTTTACAACAGAAGGATGTTCTGGAAGTACTCGAGCTTACATCTTTAGCCTGTCCAGCTATTTTGGATAAAGGAAGAGGTAATGAAGTCTCTTCATCAAGTTTTCATTTCACTTAGCACTAGGTTGGCCCTCCTAAAATTTCCCCACTCTTTACATATTACTTAAAGTTGTCAAACATGGTGATTAATAATACATGTTAAACATGTCGCACTCCTTTAGTCTAAAGGTACATTGCTAGGTTGAGGGCCCATCTGACCCTATATTGGCTGATCGGCCATTTGGCCGACGATAGAAATTGTTTCAAAAATACATCCTCAGAAATTTTGCAGGAAAATAATTCCACACAAGTTAATAAATTCTAAAATAGAAATAGGCAAGCTTTGTATTGAATTCCCATTCGATATTCTAATTTCGATGAATTTTTTATTTCAGCAATAATTGAGGGTGGATTCCCAACTCAATTACCCCTCCAGCACATGCAAAAGGACTTGAGACTGTCGTTGGGCATGTCGGAACAACTTGAGCAACCACTGCCTCTAGCAGCAGCTGCTAATGAAATTTATAAACATGCAAAACGTCTTGGCTATGGTGAACACGATGCATCAGCTGTTTATATTCGAGCCAGGTTCTAACCGTTGTCCCGCGGGGTTTAATGCATCGGGCTATTTGCTATAACCGTATTTATTGCAATACCCAAACGTTCCCCTCTCCCCAGAAGCAGATTAAGGTATTCAATCAGAGGAGCATAAATGATGTAATCGACTTGAAATTTATGGAGAAACTTTACTACATTCATTGGATTGTGCATGATTTTTTAAATAATTTTTTTACATGTCATTTTCGAGTTATGAACAATGAGGTCTCATACGTGGGCTCTAAAAAAAATTATCACTGCAGATGGATGCAGTTTTTCGTTCAGAAATGGCCAATAAGGGCCCATATATATATATAACAATACTGATAATTAATTGCATGAAAACGAGGTCTGAGAAAATTATTCTAAAATATCGGATGTGATCCAATTAATGTAATTACAGGGAAACAACTCTAATTTAGACTGATGAGTCGATTTAGAGTGAGATCATCATAGACTTTTTTGTCGGTGATTAAATTTGCTACAAAAAATGTCTTATAACATTCTTCATTAGACTCACTCGGTAATGAGTAATCGACTTTTTTGAACAGCTTTGACGTTTGAATTAGAGAGGTTGTACTGCACTCGATAAATTTGAAAATGTTGTCATTTACGTTTTTCGTATTGAGGGTGACTACTGTGAAGTTGCCAAGTTTTGGGATATTTGTATGACGTATTGACATGTTTGTAGTTAACGAGATTCGTTTTTGAAAGAGGAGATAAGTAACTGTGTACAAACGAATAATTGAGTTGAAAAAATGTACTCAGCTTTCGACTCTGGCACTTTTTCTCCAATTAAAAAAAGTGTATCTTTAACGAAGATGAAGTATTCTGTTCAACGTCAACTTTTAAATTACAAATTTTGCATTTTCCTTTTATTAATAATTGACGAGTCCGTAACAAGTGGTTTAATTTTCACTGATGAAATTGAATTATTATTCTTCCCATTTTTCGATGAGATTTCTAAAAAAAAAAATAGTGGTGATATTGCAAAAAATCGAGCCGTTTTTTATTTCAACAAATACACAATTTATGATTCAGAAGAAGACAGCAAAAATGTGACTCGTCGTTTTTATTCTACACTTTTTTTCATGTTTTTAATTTTTCCTCTCTCAATTATTCGATTTTACATGAGGTTACGCAAATTTCAAGATATAAATGTCATGCAAATGATCCACAATTTTTGAAACTCACGTAAGGTTTCCCTTAAATACCTCAAGTGACTGACAATAAGATTCAAAATTTCAAACCAATTTTTTTTTTATAATGAAAATGTAATTTTGCCAAAATTTAAATTTTTGGACTAGCTTTGAGAAAAAAATAATTGACTCGAAAATTTGACTCCCATGGTAACATAGTCACTTGAAGAAAAAAAAATATATAAAAATAAGTCAAGAAAGTTTTGGATAAACTTTAGTGCGACTATCGAATATGGACAGTAACTCAGTTAATGCGCAAATTGCTGAAAGAATTTTGAGACTGCTTCCTCGGGGGGGTTAAAACTGCACAAGATTGTGAAAATAATGAGATAGATGCGCATTAATCATTTCCCTATTTTCATTGACAATTTTCTTTTCCAATAATGACTTTCTCCTCATTTTTGTTAGTAAATATATAGAAATACAAAATTTTGTAGACGAAAATTGCGAACGATCGGCTAGTTGATCAATTGTAAAATTTGAGGAATTTCCAATTATATCGGTTGTCTTGTATTTTTTCGAGATAAAACTATTGGAAGGGGAGAGCCATGAGCTCTTATGAAATCTCACGAGTGCAGCCTACCATTGTATACATAGATTTCTCTTCATTCATATTCCACGAAATTGGTTGAATCAAGAATTATTCGTTTGCGTAAAATATTAATTCCACTTTGAACTTAATTCATAGAATATCTTAGATCGTATGAGAGCTGGCCAAATTTCGATAACTTTTTTGTAGCTCTCGTTGAGATCTGCAAAAAAGTTAACAACGAAATTTCGATACCTCCCATAGATTTCAATACATACCCCAAAAACCAAACATCAGTTTTTTCTCATTTTAAATTTTAACCCTATCAACTTAAATTTTTCTACTGCTGTTATCACAATAATTGACCTAAATTTTGAAAAATTTTCGAGAATGTGCCTTAGGATGTCACTCGATTGAGAAATGAACAAATTTGTAAATTCATTATAACCATGAGATGTTATTTTTTCTATGAATTGATTTAACTGTTTAATCGCAATTGTTATACATTCGTATGGGTCATTATTTCATGGTATCTTTATTATTTTTTCCTTGGAGAATTATGTGTAGGTACAGAGTAATGATATAGTGACTATTCCCGTGCAATGACTTGTTTAATCATAATAGCGGGACCAGATTAATTGATTAACGGTCTAAGAACAAAAATGAACATTAGACGATTAATATTTGGAACAAATGGTATTTCAATGAAATACGGAATAAAGTATAGTAATATCTGATATGTTAATTAACAAGATAACGTGATTATTGGCTACGTAATTTTGTTTATCAATTTAATGATTATCAATTTTCATAAGACCTGTAATTGACATTTTATTTAGCATAATTTGATGATTAATAAAGGAATGAATAAAATGAACAAGATCAATATTTTGAGTGATTGTGAAAGTGATGAGAATTGAGCATTTTTATTAATTTTTTTCTTCTTTTTTTTTTTGAGGGAAGAATATTGTGAGCTCCTTAAGGTTTTATTCGGTTTATACAACAATTTCATTGTGTAAACAATCTTTGGTACATATAATACAATTGAATGTGAAGCAACAACCGATCGTTGGCAAATTTTTAATCGAAAACCTTGAAAATACATCGTCAATATTTTATTGTGAGAGAAGAGTAATTTGAAAGTTACTTTTTTGCCCTTTTCGGTTCCCCCACTTTTTAAATTTAGTTTCTACAATGATATTGCGTGTTTAGCAAGCGTTGGGCAATTTTTCAGGTAATTTACTTGGGTGCTCTCGCCCGAAGAGGGACAAGGTTTATTAAATGGAGCAAAAGGGTCAGTTCCGTTTTATCACGTCTTTTTATGTTGAATGAAAAAACTGAGTTTGAGGGGACGAAAAGAATAGTTGGGGATTAAAATACATCGGGAGTCGTTCATAAATTACGAAAGATCATTTTGAATTGAGAAAAAAATTGTTAAGAAAAATTTGTAAAACTGTTCATGGTAATCGTTTGTGAAATTTATGATTTTTCATAAATGCGATATTGGAATTTTTTAACTTTTAAAGATTTTTAAAATAAGGATTTTAAAATAAGAATGTTTCGAAAAAGGGCAAAATAAAAAAGTTATTTTAATCTCCAAGGATTCCAAGGCTGTAAAATCCTCTAAATATTACAGTTTTTGATTTTTTTTACATATCTGAAATCTCTTAAATTACTCTTTTCTTTGATTCCCAAAAAATTGCAATAACATCTGCATTTCTCAAGGATTTTTTTTCTGCTAATTCTTGTAAGTGCTGTAGGTATTTTTGGAAATTTTGCATTTGTTGTTCACGTTTTTTCCTCCCCCTCCTGAGTACGAAAAATTTAAAAAAAATTCAAAGCTTGTATTTCTACAATAGCATTTTTTTCTGCATTTTTAAACCTAATGCATTCTCCTTTGAAAAGGGTTAGAACGAAAAAAGAAACAAGTCTTACTTTTTTTTCTTTATTTATTCACACACTGTATTCCTCAAAATTTTTATGAAAAAAAATATGCGTAATTTGGGTTTATGTAACACCAATTGCAAATCTCCCTCCCCACATAAAAAAAAAATCTGACGTAATTCATAAACGATCCCCCAATATAAAAAAATGTTTAATGAAAAGTTGTATTCACCTTTTTTACAATAAAAATAATTCTCTCATTTTAAGGATTATATTAACGCATAATTAGTTAATTAATGACATGCATTACTATCGTTTAATTGGGCTGTTGCGCCTCATTGACAACTCATACGTAATTTCTCAAAACATTATCAATTCCTTTACAACAAGGAGCTTGTAAACTCACTCATAAAGATAAAAAATAATATACGAGACAAACGGAACAAAAGTAACCGATTGTTAAGCTGTCGGACTATAAAGCAATAGATAAATGAGATAAGAATAAAATACATATTATTGTACTTGTGAAGTATGAGAATTTAACAGGAGGGCGAGAGATATTATATATATATTAGATTGAATAGAAAACTTGAATATCATGTGATTGTGCAGAGGGACTAGCAAGGTCAAGAGCGAATAATTATAATTTTTGAACAATTTGGAGCTTTTCAAGGATTTGTGTACGAGAAAGTTCACTATTTTTAAGAATTAATAGGTTGATAAGATGGATCGAATTTTTCGTTCTTGTATTGGTAATGGAAATGGAGAATGGGGTGAAATGGAATTTGTTGAGGGATTTTTATTTACGTTCAGTTCGATATTTACAATAAAGGGTTTTTTGAAGTGTATTTTCTGTGTCTTGTGGACTTTTTGGTGATTTTGCGCGTTCCTGAAAATTTTTTATTGTACAAAAAATATTTGTGATGCTTCCTGCATGTTAAGTGGCTTTTGTGACAATTCTCATTTTAATCAATTAAATTTTGCAGGAAAAAATATAGGAACACTTCGTATACAGCATACTGATAATTCCACACATTGCAATTTCTTTTTTCGAAGTTTCATAGCCATCAACTATTTGTTTATCATCCATTACAAGGATTTGTTTATCCCACAATGTATGCCAGTGTGGATGGTACGTGACATCTCAATTGCCAGGGAATATATTGGTAAGAAAAAAAAACAGGATAACAAGAGCTAAAGAAAACTTCAATCTTCAAGACTTAAAGAAGAAAAAAAGGTAAAATGTCATCGGATTTTGACCAAGTAATCAGGACTTTGAAGACTACTCAGAACATTATTAGTGAACCCGTTGGTTCACGGTGTGTCTGGGAATAAAGCACATGTATCGTATCTTATCTCTTATAGTAAAAAGGAGAGGCGAAAGAAACCCTCGATATATATCGAAATTATCGAAAACCGTAAGGACGAAATCGACGCGACACCAGCCATCGTGGTGGAAAGAGGAAATGCGCGTGCGAAGCACGCGCCACCGGACTCGTAGTGAAACGGAGAGATCGAAGCAACTATCGATATATATCGAAATGATCGAAAACCGTAACACCGAAAACGACGCGACACCAGTCAGCGCGGCGGAAAGAGGAAATGCGCGTGCGAAGCATGCGCCACCGAATTCGGTTTTTATAAAATACATTGGTGCTCGAATAACAGAAGATTTATTCTTGCATATTTTTCGTGAGCATGCAGGTAAAAATAGGACATGGAGGTTTGGCGGGTAATTTTAGCAAGCGTGAATAATACTTATTTCATACTATAGAAGTTATCATTGCTCAGTGACTGTAAGAATGCTACTCACGCGGTTAGTGTTTGTACTAACGTCGTTGTGGCGCGACAATCGATGTGGAAATTTGGTGCGCTTTGGCTAGCTGTGGTCCCGGATAGGAACGGAAGAATGAAGCCCAAACTTTTGGCAGTGTACAGGCTCAGACTTCCGACACATCACGTAGAGAAAATAGACATTTTTGGTATATTCAAAAATTAGATCCGCCGATAGAGATATTCGGGGATTAAAATATTCTTGAACAATCCCAAAATCGATGATATTTTATTCCTGAATCGGGGATAGTCATGTTTCCGAATTGAAGATATTGATAATTACCGATTCGGTTACTTCTTCCGTCACCTGATCGCAACATGCACTGATAAAGGGACGAATTGTATTGGCTTCTCAATCCGCCTGATCAATCTCCCTTGGTCATTCAATTCCATCGCTCTATTCCCTAAGCACTTCTTCACACTTTCCGAAATTACTTTACGGGAATAAATTGCTTAATCCGCAATGTTGTAAAATTACATCGCAACCTTTGATTTCCGGATTTTAGGAAGCTATCGCAATATAGCTTCAAAACGAGTCTGAAAATCGAACAATATATTCTATATGTACCTTTGTGTGACCATTTGAACATCTTTTGAGGTGGTACTAAAGTGTTGAGATGATGTCTGTGTGGGTGGCTTTTCTTCCTCCGTCCCGCTGTCCTGTACTCTCCACAATAGCTGTTCTTCAGCATTTCTTCATCCTGGACTCCATGCGGCTGGAGTCGACCCTCGCGATTTAGGCCATCGTATTCCTTAACACAGGGTAAACCTATGATGGACCACCCGCCCTGCGTCGGGTTAGGTTCCCGGCCAGCCTCGCGGTCTTGTTTTATGGGTAAGGCCGATAGCACACTTGGCACGTTTCTGCTATCGGTCGAAATCCATGAAAACGTATTTCATCATGTGAAACATTCGCCGGAGGCCGGGCGCGAAACTCGGACCTGTCACGTGGTAGGCATATACGCTAGTCACTACACCAAATGGAGAAAAGTTAGAGTGGCCGAGAGCATCAGAGGGGGGAATGAGAAGAGTGGGGGAAGAAGGAAGAGATTGTCACCACCACAGAAGAGGATATTGAAAGAAGTGAAAAGGCACCAGGTAGACCTGAGGACCTTCATAGCCTCCTGGAAGGATAGCATTTCTTCCTTAGAAAACCGAATCTACCGGTTAAGGGAGGATATAAGGACGTCGAGAATGAGGGACAAATTTGAAGCGAACCCTGCTAAGAAGGTGATTGAAGAGAGGGCGGGGAAAGTAAATTTGGACCGCGTTAGGACGGAAGAGTTTTACTCGAACTTATATGCTCCAAAAAATGGTGATCGCCCAAGAGCGCCGATTTTCTCAAGTTGGCTAGACAAATGGAGAGAACATCAGAGAAAGACCAAACCCGTGAGTGCCAACGACACCGAGAAAATTAGCAAATTGGTGGAAGAGGTTTTGAGGAAAATGAGGCCGTGGAAAACACCTGGAGAAGATGGAATTCCAACGGGAGCGTACAAATTGTTACCAAACGCTAAGAAAGTGTTAATAGAATTTGCTATTGACACTCTTCAGGGTAAGAGGCCGCTGTCGGAGAAGGACGTTAGAGGACAAGTGACATTGCTGTTCAAGGACGGGGACAAGGAGGACCCTGCGAATTATAGACCTATAGCCCTGTTGAATACAGACTATAAGATACTGACAGGTGTCATCAGGCAGGCGATCATGGACTGCATGCCTGCATGGGGAATCCCGCTGGAGCAAATGGCCAGAGAGGAAGTTAGCGGAACCATGCATGGCATGTTGCTGGATAAAGCGCACACCGAGTTTGCCAGGAAAAACATAAGAGGGCCAGGGCGCAGATACAACTACTCAGGGTGGTATGACTTCAAAAAAGCATACGACTCGGTTCACCACTGGCAACTTATCAGACTGGTAGAAGCGTTACCACTGGATTGTGGCTTTAGAGACACCCTGAAAGCAGCCATCAAGAGGTGGTCCATAATTGTCCAAGTCAGCGACAACGTCAAAACGAAACCCATCCGGATACGTAGGGGAGTATACCAGGGAGATACGATCAGCCCACTGCTGTTTATTATCATGTCTGCGAGTGTTATCGAAAAGATACAAAACGACAGAGCAATTTGTAGAGAGACCTCGGGGAAGCACCGGGTGATTGCATTTATGGACGACATTAAAGTTCATTCCCCGAGTGCACGAGGCCTGGGATTGATCACAGATACAATAGTAACAGCAGCAGGAGAAGTGGGGCTGGAATTGAACCAGAGGAAATCGGGGATGTTTGTGGGAAGACAAGCAGATGGAAACGGTGAGGAAGAAGCTGGAGAGCAGGTCGAACTCATGTTCCTCCCTGAAGTCCGAGAGGAGTAAATATCTAGGCATATACCAACTGGAGAGAGACACTAGAGTGAGTGAGACGCTAGTGAAGGAGAAGGTCATGGGACTTGTGAAGCGAATATTTTCGTCCAAGCTAGCAGTACCCCAGAAAGTCCAACTCTTCAACTCCGCCGCAATTCCAGCCCTGGTGTACGTCCTGGGTAACCTATATTCTGCAGAAAAGGCTGCTACGATACTGCTCCGATGCAAAGATCTTGGCAAGGAGATACGGAAAGTATTAATAGACAGCGGGATCAAGACGGGAACAACTTCGAGGGCCGGCACATATATCCCAGTAGATCTTGGGGGGGGGTTGGGGCTACAGTCAGTACAAGAGGCTGTGGAAATCCAATATGTGCGAAAAGGGGCCTACCTCCAAGTCCACCCTGAAATTGTGGAGGCGCTGAAGAAGTTTAAGCAGCTGCAGAGGGAAGTTCGAAAAAACCCAATCTCTGACATGGAACGTGTTCTGGAGGAATATGGAGTAGAGGTACCGGTATTCAACACCCTAGCAAGGGCCGATGTCTCAGGTTTTGTCCGGGAACTGGTAGCCAAGGTCCAGCGGGAAAACCGCAGGTGTAGAATGTATGACTGGGGGAGAAACTTGAAGTACGTGGAAAACATAGAAAAAGTTGCAAAAAAGATCACCTTCCCAGCATATAAATCCAAGTTTATGGAGGATTGGATGGCGAGGATTCTGCACGCTGCCCAGGAGGAGAGAATAATGGAGCTGGGGGCCTTGGCGGACTACAGAAGGAAGTGCCCTCGGTGCTGCAATGCGTACGAAAATGCATACCACGTAATGTCAGCGTGCTTGTCACCTGAATACACGGAAAGACATGATTTTTGTGTATACTGGGTGCTGAGGACCATACTGGCAGCTACGGGGGCACCACCTGAGGTATGGAAAAAGCTGGGGTATGGGAGTGGGGTCCTACACGAGGAGTATACGATCCACGGCGACGAGGGAAATGGCATGATAATTATCCGAGCTGGGGGAGGAATGTTGCTGGATGTGCCCTTACACCACAACAAGCCTGACATTGTTATCAGGACAACCAAGCCAAAGAGGGTGACCATAATTGAACTCGCAATATCGCACCTTCAGAATCTCGCGATGCAAGAGAAAATCAAGGAGGTGAGATATGAGGTCAATTCGGAGGAACCTGTGGACAGTCGCAATGTCGATACCATCCAACGTGGGAGGAATGTGGTGGCAGAGGCCAGCCGGTCCTTTCAATGTGAAGTAGTGCTTGGGGTGTTAGTGTTAGGCTGCTTAGGGGAAGTGGTGAGATCGGATGCAATGGTGAAAACAGTGAGAATGCTAAAGGACGTGGGTGTGAGTGAGAAGAGAGTGGAAGAATGCCTAAAAAAATGCTCTCATAGCTGTGCGTTGACCACTGCCAAGCTGTTGGTTCATAGATCCATTGCTGCAGCAGCAGCTTGGCGGAGGCAAAAGCAAGCATAAAGATTTCTTCTAATTAAGAGCTGTTGTGAAATAAAGACTGATAGAGTATTTGACTGTTGTTCGATTAAGCCTATAAGGGCATTGTATTATGTTAAAGTAGTCCAGAGTGTCGATATTGTGACATATGGACTGTATAACAAGGGAAATGCAATAAAAAAACAATTACTACACCAAAGAAGAGAATGGAAGAATGCTTAAATAAATACTCTTATAGCTGCGCTCTTGTTACTCCCAAATTGTTGCTCCGCAGGTCCATTGCTGCGGCAGCAGTTTAGCGGAGACAAAAGCAATCATAGAGATTTCTTCAAGTTAAAATCTGTTTCCAAATGAGAAAAGGCTGATATATTTATTTGACTGTTTTTTGAATAGCCTAGAATGGCATTGTAATTTGTTAAAACTATCCAGAGTGTCGTTATTGTGACATATGAACTGTAATACATTATTTGAAATGCAATAAAAAACAATACTACACCAAAACGCGCGCATGTGTGTGTGTGTGTGTGTGTGTTGAGCTTGTTTATACGTGCTCTCGAATTATACATCCTCCAGAATGTGGAATAGTTAGATGTGAACTGAAGTTTTGAGGTGGTTAATACCTCAAGTTAACATGAAAGGGCGACTCGAGTTAAGTCACATGAGCACATGAAATTCAGATGATGAGCATGTTAAGTTACGACTTATGTGCACCTCAAGTTAAGGGGTTAGGCCACTCCAGGGGGCCCCAAAATAGGCCTTTTTTGAGATTGTTTTTCGGCAAAACTATTGAATAAATCTGGTTTTTGACAAAAGGCATTTATTATACACATAATTAACTGCTTATAACTATTTTTTAAGAAAAAGTAATTTAAAAATGGCGGCTACACAGCGTTCTCCCTAGGATGTCTCCGTTTTTTCGGGAACCACGGCCGGACACACAGCTCCTGTAATTTTTTGATTTTAATAAGTTGAACGGTTTCCGCTTGTGAATAGCAATAGTTACAGAAGTACGTAGGATTTGGTCGATGTATGCATTTTTGACAAAATGGCGGGCCTTTAAAGGAAAAAGTAACAATTTGGCCGAAAAAATTGTTCCAAATTTGTTAATAAAAACAAAACTATGCAAGATAAAAAAAAATCCTACGTACTTCTGTAGACAATGTATTTCTGAAGATGTTGTCAAAATTTCAAGTGAATCGGTTGTAAATTGTTTGAGTTATTTTTCCGGCCAACTTGAAAAAAGGAGTTTTGAGATTTAAGTTTTGAGAGGACTCGCTGCCGAACGGACGGCCTTTAACTAGAGAACGAAAATGGGGCATTTAGAAATTTTTCCCTGTCATAATCTTTCGGGATAACATTTATGAGACCATAATGTATCATTTGAAAAAAAAAAATCAATTTTTTAAGGGGCCTAACCCCTTAAGACGTATGAACACTCCAATTGAGCGCATAGAAAGCCTTCAGGTTGAGGTATATCCACTAACTAATTACACTTATAATTCGGGAATCGTAAATCTTGATTTTGACATCGTAACTTACGATTTTACAGCCGTACATTGCGATGCCTAAATCGTCGTTTACGATTGCAGAATCGTAACTTACAATTTTGAAAATCATAATTTTCGATTTTCAAAATTGTAATCGACTATTTTGCAATTGTAATTTATGTTTTTAAAATCTTCAGTAATTTCCAGTCGATTTATCTCTGTGTAGATTTTCCAATATTAAAATAAACCGGGGGCATATCCTTAAGTCTAGTTTTGTCTCCAAATTTGACAAAAACGATCAGAATCACCATGTATACCACAATACCTAGCATGGTTTAGACCTGGAAATATCGGTTCTGCGATTATTCAAGAATTACCGTTAAGGACCCAGATACCGCACGATTAGGAGCAGTTTCCGGACGGTGGCGCAAGCCGCCAGAATACACAATCTATTTGCAATAAAATAATTCGGAGATGTCCAGTTACTATTAATAGAGCTGTTTAACCCTTTCGCATGGAGTAAAAAATGCGTACTATATAATTGTCTAATATATATGATATACAATACTATCTATAATATATGTCTAATATGTATAATGTAAGGGATATGGGGTACTCCATGGGAAATCGGCAAATTACTACCCTTCACCCTCTTTAAAAATACCCGCGATTTTGTCTCTGATTCTATACTATGGAAATCTGTTCCCTAAATTTTTTCATATTTTTTGAATGTTAATTTATCGAAAGATCATTTTTGAAAGTGTTTCTTACAGAATGCCGCGTTTTTGCACATGGACCAGTCATTGCCACTTATAATTTTGCATTGAAAAGATGATTATATTGAAGTTTAACGCTTTCACGGTATAATAAAACTAATTCCCTATAAATTACTATAACTTTTAGTTGATTTCATAATTACATTATAATGAAATTGAACGAAAACCAAACTGTACACTCTCACCTCTCCGAGAGAGCCACCACCGTTTTGTCGAGTCCAGCGTGTCTGTCGCACTTTTCGGTTAAATATCAAATATTTCTCTCAATTCAAAAGTAATCATTTTTGGCGACAGGGAGCAGGAAAGATTACTCTAGACATTGGTGTTAAACACTTTGCGTTTCAAAAATTATTTCCCCTTGATATACCTGAGAATGTGCTCAAAGTGGCAGAAACTGGCACAGTGGCACTAACTCATACACCGACGGTAGTTTCCGTTCTGTTGGATCGATTTCGATAAATGAAAAATTATTTTTCTTATATTAAATCTTTCCAAAGATTTTTAACTTTTTTTTGGCACTTTCACGGTGAGATAAGTATCACTTAAAATGAAAAACAGAAAAAGAAATATAAGTAACTATGTGACGCTTAGTGTTCCCGCGATACGAGACGAGGCGAGAATTTCAACTCTTTCGTCTCGTATCGAAATGATGGAACTGATTGTTATCTCGTCTCGTCTCGAGGGTCGAGACGCCATCCAATCTCCTATTGTCTCGTCTTGTCTCGATTTTTTCCATTGTTTAAGCGCTGTTTCAGAAAGACTCTTTTCGAAGTCTGCTTTATATTTATAAGAAAACACAGGAAACGATTGGGTGATATTCATGCTGAAATGCTTCTGTACCTTCATTATTGGTTCCAGTATTCATCATAAAGTTCATCAGTGAAATTGGTTGGTTTAAAACATTTTTTTCTCGAATTCTTGACGAGGCACCTCGTCTTGTCTCGATTCTCTCGTCTTGTCTCGATTCTCTCGTCTTGTCTCGATTCTCTCGTCTTGTCTCGATTCTCTCGTCTTGTCTCGACTCTCTGCTCTTGTCTCAACTCTCTCGTCTTGTCTCGACTCTCTCGTCTTGTCTCGACTCTCTTGTCTTGTATCGACTCTTTCGTCTTGTCTCGACTCTTTCGTCTTGTCACGACTCTCTCGTCTTGTCTCGACTTTCTCGTCTTGTCTCGACTCTTTCCTCTTGTCTCGACTCTTTCGTCTTGTCTCGACTCTCTCACCTTGTCTTGACTCTCTCGTCTTGTCCCTACTCTCTCGTCTTGTCTCGACCCTCTCGTCTTGTCTCTACTCTCTCGCCTTGTCTCTACTCTCTCGTCTTGTCTCTACTCTCTCGTCTTGTCTCTACTCTCTCGTCTTGTCTCTACTCTCTCGTCTTGTCTCGACTCTCTGCTCTTGTCTCAACTCTCTCGTCTTGTTTCAACTCTCTTGTCTTGTCTCGACTCTCTTGTCTTGTCTCGACTCTCTCGTCTTGTCTCGACCCTCTCGTTCATCGCACCACGATTTTTGGGGACCATCAAAGACATGATGGTGTCCTAAAGCCACAAAACTTGCATCTAATTCTACTCAAGTCGCTTCGGCCAAGAAATGTGTCAAATCAAAACCATATCTAAAAAGCTTGTAAGGGGTCAATGTGTCTGTGTCGGGTGCGGGGGGGGGGGGGCGAGAGGGGGGTGACTCGCAGTCGAGACGTTTTGGGTGGGAAAAGCGTCGAAGTGGTGCGCGGCGGCGGGGCGCTGACGGTGTGGTAGTGGGAGTAAGCGAAGTGGACAACACAATCACGAGGATACCGATACCGTGCCCCGCACGCCTGTTGACAGTTTGTTGGCGGATAAGGCGTCGCACCATTCCGTGAATCTCGCATATCTCTCTCGATATCCCTGTGCTACTGTCATTGGGTAATTACTCCAGTAATTTTTTTTTTACACTTTCTGTTCACTATTTACTTGGAGAATTAACCGGTAACAATAAAACAAACTGGGACCAAGTGCATTAACGAAGGAACATTTGAAAAATGAGAAAACACCTCGGCCGCCCAGTGTTTTCCTTCGGCTACTCTCGGCAGATCTCGGCAGCCGATCTCTAGACTCGGCTTCAAAACTCAAAATAGAACATTAGGGGGATTCTACAGTATTCATTAAGGGTGGAGAATTAAAAAAAGAAGCATATGGAGTATGTGTTATGACCGTAGAAGGAGGCTTTCTATAATTACCCAAACTACTCAATTAGAATGGATAGCAGGCGATTCAATCCATGTACGCTAATCGCGCGCCGCCATATTAGAAAATTAAGAGCCATGCATTAGGAGTGTTAATGGTGAAGCGATTTTTCGATTTATTCTCACGACTATTTGTCGTTAAAATTGGTGAGAAAAAAAATGCGACTTTGACTATTTTCATTACTGATATAATAATGGACAGGTGATTACCGGTGATAAAAGTCGTCACACAACTGTATGAATTTTTCAAATACCACGGAATGTTATGAAGAAGGGAAAATTAAAGAGGCGAGAGAAGGCGAATAGGCCGACTTGAATTCCGGAGCGTTTTCTTTCGGAATAAGTGGAACGACTTACGGTACCATTATTTTCCAAGCGATTCAAGCTGTTACACGTTTGAGGTTTTACACTATCGGCCACTGCCACTCATCGCCTTGCCGCTTCTAGATTTCTTTTCAGTTTAATTATTTTTTATTCACGATCGTACTTCGCAATTGGTGAAATCCATTCTTCAATTTAGGTGTAAGACATTTTAAGACTAATTTCTCAGTTGGAATGAAAATTGAAAGCGTAATGATAACACAAATTTGTCATCTTACGTACTGTACATATATATACATATATGTATATGTGCATATTGATGTATATGACGTTAGATTGTTCAATGATCGACTACTGGTCACGAAAATTTATCCTCATCAAGCATACGAAGTATTGCACGCCAACTTGTACAATGATTGACTCTTGCTCCTTTTAAAATTTCCCGCCATTTTTCTGGGTATCGAAAAGTTTGAAAAACGATTTCATGATTTCCATCAGACGAGTTTGATGGCGCGTGCTTCGCACGCGCATTTGTCTTTTTCGCCGCGCTGACTGGTGTCGCGTCGTTTTCGGGCTTACGGTTTTACATAATTTAGATATATATCGATGGTTGCTTCCGTCTCTCCTTTTTACTATACGATGATCATTTTTTTATTTTTTTAGTTTATCGGTGTTTTTGAGTATTAGCGACATTCCGATAGATCGATTTTAATGCATTAGAAAATGCACCATTTGTCCGTCACGCGGAAGTTCTGTTTTGAAAACTGTTCCACACATGTATTTTGGTCGAAAATACCTCAATCGAGATATCTCACGCGGAAAAATATATACAATATATATATTATTGTGTGTGTGAAGAGGTGGGCCAAATTCGTATACCTTCTATGTACAAAGGCGCTACTTCATATATATTTTATATGAAAAATGTACCAATCCAGTATATAGTAGATATAAATATAGTTATGTGTTCATAATATAAATTTTCCATGTGGAATTTGGCGGGAATATGCGCAGCTATACTCGTATATCCTCCATACGTATATTTTGCATGTGTGTCAAATATATGTCAGATATATGTGACAAAAAATAATAATATATGTTATATGTAGAATTTTTCCTAGACGCTAAGGTATGCCTCGAAGCGAGTTTCAACCAACCGGCAGTGGCGCCATTTTCCCAACTCTGTTTAGGATTATATAGTGCAATGTGAAAGGGCCTCATTTTCATGGATTATTATTCATTAATGGATTAAAAGAGGTTTTTGTATATGAATGTATATGAACATTCTCCAATATTCTTAGTTTTTGAGGCAGCCGCACGAAAGTAATATCGGTCGATGCCGCAGAATTTGCCGATAGATGGCGTCATGTCTATCACAAGAATATAATTCCCAGAAGCTCAACTGTGTCGTATCGATGATTATTTTTTCACCTAAATAAACTGACGAAAGTCCATTTTGAAAAAATAGAGAACTTGCATGCAGCAGAGATTCATAAAAAAAACTTCATTGAGAGAGTCATAACAGCCTATCCAGTACTACTTTACATAAAATTCATGATAACTCTTCCTCAATATTTCCGAAGAAATAATAGAAAAATCAGCAATTTCAATCCCCAAATTTGTCGTTTGTGATATCACAAGAGTTGAGCTGGCGTTTCTGTATTTTCTATTGGACGCGTCCGCTGAAGTTATGTTGATGACGGCCCGTGATTGGCTGCTGCGGGCCGACGCACTCTCGTGACGTCACCGCGCTTTTCTGCTGATTTGAAAAGCCCTTTAGAATATTTTCTAATCCTATCCTTATAGCAAAAAGCAGAAGCGAAAGAAACTATCGATATATATCGAAATTATCGAAAAGCGTAAGACCGAAACCGACGCGACACCCGTCAGCGCGGCGGAAAAAGGAAATACGCGTGCGTAGCACGCGCCACCGGCTACAAAGAAACAGTAAAAAATATTTTGTCATTAGTATTTTTTTTTAATGTCAAAAAAAAAAACAAATCAAGAAGTTGCCTATTCGTTTTTTCTCCGTCATTTTCCGAGTTATACATCGTTGACAATGACAATGTTGGATGATGAATATTTGAAAAATAGGCACGCTAAAGTGCTTCGACACTCTAAGAGTTAAACTTAATGGCGCATAAAAATATATTCTCAAAGTTTCATGCCTAAATCGTGGCAAATCTTTGTTGAATATTTCTCCATGGAGACAGCACTGAGGAAAGCACCTCAACAATGAAACGCAACTGTAGATGCTATATACCTTCGGAAGCATATTGCTAATTTATGAGTAAGATCAACTGTACAAATACAAAAAACATAGTAACATGTTTTTCTTTTTTTCCCAGCGAAATAATGCGCCCCTGGGGCTTCATATCGACTATGTGTGAGATGTAGAGAGATGTGTAAGAGAAAACATTGAGGCCGTGGTGGGGGGAGGGCCGGTGTCGTCAGAGGCTCTTGTGGGGAGAACGGAGAGAAGAAATGAAAAATAAATGAGGAAGACGATGAAGCGCGTGAGGAGCAATGCGAGGGGCAGGCGGGGGAGGGGAGGAGGGCGATCGAAGTGGGCGAAGGGGTAGGGATCGTTGCCACCTAGCGGATTGCCACCGTGCCCCGGCTTATCGCGCGATCGTGAATCCCGCTCGACGTCAAGGACGTTACGTTGAGCCTCGCCAATGCTCTTACTTTCTGGTTCTTCACCGACTCGCTAATGTTAACGTATTTCTTGGATAAATCAAGTTATGAATAAAATTTGATGACAATTTTGTGGATGGTGGACGAACGTGTGCTCGAACAGCTACAAAAATTTCGAAATTTCTTGACGTTCAGAAGGAGTGAAAAAAAATTTCGAAGTTGACCTGACGAGCATAGGGTGAGGTCACTCCGACTTGGGCATAGTACTGCGGTATGGCGGAATTGCTCAATATTTTTTTCACATAAAAATAAAATGTGAGGGAATATTTCCCAGATTGTGGGAAAATAAATTCGCTAAAAACTATTTATTAGGTGTATGAAATAGAGATTTAGTGTGACATAACGGCACATTACATTTTATGCAAAGTGTTGTCTGTTGTTAGACACTACTTTCTCCTAGCATAGTATCAATAATGCTTCCAATTTCTTGTCTTCGTATACTTTCGACCTTCCACTGCGTTCTCCGCCACGTCAATCTAACCGTTTTTAAAATGTTGAGACTACCAACGACAGCTTCTGTCCCGACAACTTCGCCATATGCTTCTAGAAGCAATCGATGTGCTTCAGCGATCTTTTTACACTAACAGATCAAATCAAAAGAAGCAGCAAATGATGCTTATTTGGCGCGAAACTAGACATTTTCGGACAAACCACAATATGTAGAACTGATACAGAGTCACACATATTTTCAGGTTATATTGTTACATAGAGTCAAACTCAGATTAAGACGATTACTCCATAACCTTCTGCTGGCGCCATCTCTCGCCAAAACGGTGGAACCGCATGTGAGCACCTAATATAAAGACTCGTGCTGTTAACTATCTCAACGCTCTGAATATGTAAAACTAAAATGGCGGAAAGTACAACTCCCCCTCCTCAAGATATGAAAAACTAAATATATTAAAATCATGATAACAAGTTAAGATATACATAACACAAACAATAAGGACAAAATTACCACACGTTAATGGGCATCGCAAGTTGTGCGACGATACAATGTATAGGACAGAGTGTACAATTGGAGAAGACAAAAATTTGAAAGAATAAGTTTTTCAAAGACGAAGAGTATATATATATATTTAAGTTGGAGACATCAAAAATCGGTAACTAGTGTGCACCGAAACGTTAAAAAGAATCATAAAACACAAAATTTATCACAATATATTAAATACTTTTAAAAATAATAAATTTAATTCTGTTATTTGTGTAATGTGGACCTACTACGTCACAGTCGCGGATGTAGTCGTAAGCACAACCGCGAGGGGCGTGAGCAATTGTTTCTGGGTGGCGCGAAGTACAAATTGCGGGTTAGCACAATAAATGTAGACGGTTATATTTTCGCAATTGCCAGTACGGACAAATGAAAACTTAATTACATCTGAATAATGAAAGTCCAACCAGTATCATTTTTTTAAAATGAAATTTCCTGTCATTTTTATGGAATTTTTTTCCGAAAGTTTACAATAGATCGAAGGAATCCAGAAAGGCATATTTATTTCATCGATGGTATTGATGCAGTTTTACACCTTCACGAGCCTATCAAGGGACTCTGATCCTATTCAAGAAAGCGCATACACAAAAGTGAACATCGTCAGAGTCGATAGTCACAAGACCATTCCTTATTGGTTTGTCATAATTTATTTTTGAATCGTGATTCATTTATTGGTTGATCAGATTAGTCAGATAACATCGTGAAGTTGGTTGGTAATCGCGTTTGCGTCGATAAACATCAATATTTGGAATCGATTCGGGTTTAGTTTTCAAAAATATTACAGAATATTTTTCGAGGTTTAGTTAATTTAGTACGTTTCGAGTGTTTTACATATTCTGTCCAGTGTGTTGAAAATTATTGAGATGAAAAAATATTGTTACTGAAAAAACAATACAAATTTGAAATTTGAAATTTGAAATGTCAAATTTCAAATTTCAAATTTCAAATTTCAAATTTCAAATTTCAAATTTCAAATTTCAAATTTCAAATTTCAAATTTCAAATTTCAAATTTCAAATTTCAAATTTCAAATTTCAATTTTCAATTCTCAAATGTCAAATGCCAAATGTCAAATGTCAAATTTCATATTTGAATTGTCAAATTTCAAATTTCAAAATTTTAATTTCAAATGTCGAATTTCAAATTGTAATGGAGGGCGCGCAGCGCTCATTCGCGCTTGTACTCTGATAAACGAAGGGAACACATTTTTTACTTTCTGATTTCTAGGAGCTTGTTGTAGGGACCCCGAAATCAATTTTCCGACCTGAGACCATCGGTTTTCCTACCGGGCAGTTAATAGATTAAACGATAATGATTGTTAATTGACTCGGTTATTTCGACATCTGAATTATCACTGAATTGATGAGCAATCATAGCCGCATAATGATCACTTCAATTTTCAATCACAATCATAAATTCAAATGACAAACTATGAAGTAAGGGAAGTAAGTCGCAGGAGCTGTTTGGTCGAATTGCATGAAAATATTTGGCAGCATCTAATTTTTTTTCGGCAAAAAATCTTTTTCGACGACTCCAACTTGATAATTATTGTAGATGAAAGTAGAAATTATTCAGAAGTGCGAACACCTCGATTGTTAATTATATGAACTATAATATTGTGAATTATAGTTTGCAAAATATTTTGGTCTCTTCCAAAATTTCCACTCTTAAAAAACTTGAATTAAAAAAAAAATTAATCTAAAATTGTGCTATATATAGTTCTAACGAATTATCTGATGGTTAACAACACTTGTTTGAGCCCATTGAAAAAAGTGCTTTAGTGTGTTTACGGGAAACACTTTGTGGGAATTGGACTTTCCTGTTTTCGGGTTGCGAATAAAACCAGATAAAATTCTTGCTCGCTATCTGTTTTGTAGTTTTTGTCGCAGAGATATCGCGCGGACGACTTATCATTGTTATTTAGGATTTTGAAAAATTATAGATGATCAGGTGCGCGCGCCAAAATTTGAAAAAAAATCAGAGAAACCATTTTCGTGATATGGAATGAGTACAAAAATTGAGGGAATTTTTTTCGGGGGGGGGGCGGGAGTCAGCCATTTATCGATTTTGTATGGAATACCTCATCCGAAGATTTTTTCGGCAAAAAAAAATGATTGGAATATATGCTACATATGTGTATGTATGATACGCCGTTATGATACATATGTGGAACATATACCGTTGGGATACATGCAGAATATATTTTCGGCAAAAATAATACATTGTAATTAAAATGTCTAACTTATACTCTTCTCCATGTGAACTACTCCTAAAACATCTCTTGTTTTACAACTCGAAAAATAGAAGTGACAAGAAGGGAAAAGAATTGAACAAAACTAGCGGGTTAAAATAAGCGTGACAAATTGGGCCACACAGAAAATTCCGATTCATCGTTTCCGCTCACGATTATTCATTTTTTTCGCTGTTCTTGGAAAGTAACTTATTATTAATTCGCGAGTTTTTATTTAATTTTTTTCACTTTGGGGAGACGCAATTAAAAAGAAAAGTTCAAATTGATTAAGTGGCGTTAGCGTACACGTAGTCCCACTGAGGCCCGCACATTCACCCAGTCAGTGATTCCGACATCTCGAACCGTTCCCGCGATCGAGCCTGTTAAACAATTAAAATTGTGAATAACAATTGGGGCGGGAAGCCCACGCGATGCAGTGGCGATGAGGAGAGGGGGGGGGGGGTGGGAGGGGTCCATCAGGTTTACCCCGTGGGAAGTTCTACTTTGTTTTCATTTATTATTCTAAGGATTTCAACAATTAACACCATCAACTGAAAAATTATCATATTTTATCAAAACTGTCGCATTTTTCACTTTGCAATCACTAGAAATTCTCGACTTTCAACACGCATATCGTCATAATCGAATGGAAACATTGTTGCGCCACGAAAACACACAATTGAAAATAAATAAATAAAATGGAATACTCACGGTGATGCTTCTTCATGTAGTTAATTAGTTGTCTTTTATTTCATTATGTTCATAATGTTGTTCCACGCCCCAGTTACGCAAAAGGAAAAATTTTCGGCCCCCTCATGCTCATTGCTTGGGTACATTTCCGGATTTGGGGGTCTTTGGGGGAGGCATTGGGTTAACGAACCCATGGGATATTTTAAAAATTAGACAGAGAAAAATGGGATACAAAAATAGGTTTTGCCGGCAGTTGTCACCAAATTGAGGGTATTCTTGAAGTTTTCTTAGCATCGCTTACAAGGGTATAACGATATGGAAAATAAGAGATGTTATGAGAAGAAGTTGTTGGCACTTCCGCAGCGGATGTATTTTAAACGATTGTCAATCATGTCAGGAAAATTCTAAACATCATTTGTTAATGATTAATGAGTCTGATTGCCCGTACTTATAGGATCATTTAGTTGTCATTGATGAGGTTTCTTAACTCAGGGTCCGTGCTCTGCACGCGCATTCCCTTTTTTCGCCGTGTGGTGTCGCGTCGGTTTCAGTCTTACGGTTTTCGATAATTTCGTTATATCGATAGGTTCTTTCGTCTCTCCTTTTTACTATGGGCGCATTAACAAATGTCGCAAATACGCAAAACAAATATCCGTTAATAGCTGCGACAAATCAATTTTATATCTTATAGTGCGAAAATCGAAAATTTTATTGATGCGTGACACAAAAAAAGATAAAAACTTTTTCATTAAAAAATGGTTGGAAATATAAAAAAATTGAAAATTCATTATCGTCCAAGATTAACATACAACTTTGTCTCACACCACACACAAATCAATAATGATAAATGAAAACAAAGTCCATGTTATCACACAAGTGTCATTGGATATTCAATGTCAATATTTTATAATTTACTCGAAATTTTCCTCTGCTTCCAATCCAGTCTTATGTAGTATTGAGAATCAGCAGAATTATCATTAATCGTTCTACGATTTTTAAGCGGTTTTCGTTTAATGAGGTACAGGAAAGCTCTTCGGATGTTGACCTTTCAGAGGTCGCGTGGCGAGCAAAGTGCCGTACTCCACCACTTTCTCCATTCTTTGAGCAAATTATCGTCGATAAAAATCGAAAAATGGAAAAAAAATCGAATGCTCTTCCTGGTATAGTTAGAACCTTTGCGTTACTATTTCAAATAATTGTTAATATTTTTGAGAAGAAAAAAAAGAACAATTAACAAATGAGTATATATATAAAAAGAAATTACCAATTATGGGAAATAGTAACGCAAAATTTGACGAGTTGCGAAAATCGGTAAAACCTGCAATTAAGCGCTTCGGAATTGAATGACCAAATTAGGGAATAATAAAACTCGTCGTAGTTGTGTAGAAAAATCGTTGCAATAATAGGTACGCACTATTTTCATAACTTTTCCATTATTGTTGGATGACACCGTGGCAGTCGGAATCGAAGTATCTACTTGTAATTTACAGACGATAGGATTCTGGATGAAAATTTTATTATCTCGTTGTATTTAACGATCTACTGCCTGAACGGTTAAAGATAGCGCAAGAACCGTAATAAGCAAAGTTGTTCCTCCGGCAAAAATAGATATTTTATGTTCAGCGACTTTTCTTCCGATTTGTCTAATTAAGGAAGTATCGTGGGTTGAACGCTCGAACGGTTGGCGGCCCGCTCCCACTACCGTAACACGCATCTGTCGGCGTCAAAAATTCAATGATGGCTTATGTGATAAATCGTAATTTCACACCCGTATGTGGCTGTGTGTACGGGGCCAGGAAGGTTTCGTTGTTCCCCTGATGGGTCATAGTGATTTACCCCACTGGTTTCTTCTAATAAACCAACACCCTCGAAAGTCATTGGATTAATGTTGCTTGGAAAACATTGATGAATTCATAACAATCGCAGTCCTACACCTTTATTATCGTGAAATCCGGCTTTTCTGGAGATTAGCCAAAGCCCACAGGTCCACCCGGGCGTTAGTCATGTACTAATGTCTCTATTTGCATCAACTACAAGTGTCTTAATCTTTTTTTATATCCCTCGGTACTGCTCTTCGAAGCACGCCAGGAGAATCATTGGATTTGAAATTATTACTGTATCTATTAATTCTTGGATTGTTATCATGGAAATTGATAACAATTTTGAAGAATTGAGAGATGTGAACCAAATCTTTCATTTCCCGATGGGGACGCACGAAATTACACACACATACACAGAGGTCTACCAAGCCCAGTTCCTGGGTTCGCGCCGGTCCTCCGGAGAACGTTTCATATTATATGAAGAGTCCGATGGTGTGTGCTTCGCACGTGCATTTCCTCTTTCCGCCGCACGAACTGGTGGCGTGTCGGCTTCGGTCCTACGGTTTTCGATATATCAATATCTATCGATATTACGATAAATATCGATATTCCGATACCTATCGATGTTTCGATACCTATCGATATTTCGATACCCATCGATGTTTCGATACCTATCGATATTTCGATACCTATCAATTGTTTCTTTCATCTCTCCTTTTGACTAAAGAATACCATGTGTGTGGTATCAGCAACCCCACCCGTCGCGGCACGAGAGGTGGATTTGTCATATATTTTCTGGGTCCTTTATCTCTGTTATTAGCGGATATGATATGTTGAATGGCGAAAGTCCACCCCGGTCACGTTGGGTCCGTACTCGTCTGCGTACTATTGCTCACGAAGCTGGACCCGGCGGCGAACGCCATGAGTCAATAAGAATGGGACGATCGAATTAATGGATCATCTATTACCGTGATAATTATCAAAAACTGAAGGTATCAAGAGATGACCGACATATTTAATAATGTGCATCAGATAGTACCAAAAAGGTCGATGATAAGACGACCCGCAAGATTAAATGAACTGACAAAAGTGTTATGAAAATGTCGTTAGTAGTTTAGGTTCAACGACATTCACTAAGAAGAGCTGCTATTATTGAAGTTGTACAATAATTGTATCAATTTGTAATTTTCACTCAAGTTACATGGTGCATTTCCTTATATTTTTATATTTTTTTTACATTCCCAGCTATAAGAGTTTGCAATTCAGAAATTGTCCATCCAAATAGAAACCTTGCGATGTAGATCTTGCATTTTTTCTTTCCATTCACCATATATCTCATGATTGAAGAAAGTTGGACAATAATTTTTCTTTTATTGTTGCCTTCTTAATAATCATGAATTGAATAATGAAGATGTTGGAATTACTTGGGAAAGCAGCTGACGTCACAATACTATTTCTAAACGGTGATAACCAATCATAGGAAAACCCGAACCCTGTGAAATTTTTCGCATAAACATCTGTGGTAAGCATTGATAGTTACTCCATACTTATATAATCGCAGAATAATTAGTTATTAATTTTTCAATGAAGTACGGATGGAGCAAAACGGCGCAGCGCCGTGGTGCTATCAGATAGGTAGTATAGAAATTCTAAACGCGGTTGCCACACATTGCACGGTTTTGAAAGATCGTGACACAAGTGGCGGATAGGCCGGCCGGTGACAGTCTGTGATATTATTATGGGATATTTCCGAGATATCTGATTTAAGTAGCTGAAGGAATTGTCACTTTCTCAATGGAAGTTGGACACCGTAAGGCGCTGCGGCAACAGCGGAATCGGAGATACATGGAAGGGGCTCCGCTCATCATGCGGACAAATACGTCGGGTGGAGAGGTGTGGTCATAGGAGAGTTAACATTGTTAGGGTTAAACATATTTGCTAGAGACATTTTCGCTGATGGCACAAAAATTCTCTATAGATGGCTTGATTTCGATACTAATTTCATAGAATTCTGGTCGAGGCGAAGACAATTATGCCAATCAACTTAACTCTATGGTATAAATGATTTTCACCTCCATCTAAATAAACTGGAAGAGTAACATGGAGGTATTCAAGAGGTTGTCCTCAAGTATTTCAAAATTTTTAAATATTTAACCACATTTTAGATAATGTGAAAATTTTAACGGGAAAATGGCTCATAACGCGACCATCGACGGGTTCAATGTCAATCAGAAGTTCAATTGTTGAAGTTCTTGATAAACAAAATTGTCAAAATGTCCACGGTGGGTCTATTTTTTTCTACATTTGAGTTGATGAAAATTGTACTTTGAACACCACTTTAGCGAATTGTCATTACTGGATACAATATCTATATTGTTTTTGAACTTTCAACGACTCGAATGACAGAATTATGGAATATATCGCGATGGAAATTCTTGGTTTACTAATAACAATAGTCCCACGACATGATAGAAAGTAAATTATTCATGTGCTCTGAATGATTAATCACTAGTCTGCTGGGCTTATCGTCTCTTGTCGGTTTTGTCACCGAATGCGGTTTCTTTTCGAAAATATGCATGCATGTCTTTCAAAACATTGTGATGTAATAAAATAGATGGTTAACACAAAATGTTACACCTATTCTTTGGAGGACTTCTATGATACACCCCCCCCCCCCCTTCCACCGCCCTTCTGCGATCTCCCCCGCTAATGTTGATGTAAGAGCGTCGCGGGGTTAGCAAAAAATCTAAAAAAGGTAAACATTTTAGCACCGCCGGGAATCGAAAATTCAATGGGCCCGAGCAATGTGAAGAATTGCGCAAAATCACAAATTGCAAGTATATCCTATTCTCGAATTCTTCATTCTATCCCAATTGACGAAACACGAACAGTGTTGTGGAAAATGGGTTTGACCACCACAAGTACCCGGAAAAAAGGCTTCTCTGATAGTTAGTACAATTTTAAAAAATCAGTAATATCACAATTGTTAAAAAAATTATAAATTCAAAAATCCCGAGCAATTGGAACAAATATAAAAAAACATTTTTCAAATTTACCCTTAATTCCGACTAGTGGAATCGTAATTTCTGGTAGCGGCTTACCAAATGAATGGGGCCCTCTCGCAAATGTTCATGTAAGAGGATCGCAGGTTGAGCGCTAATTTCTAAATTTCGCTATATATATATATTAGACCTTGTCAAAAAAAAACAATATTTTTTTTTCTACCTCGCACCCTTGAGAGATATATATTTTGGGTTAATAGTCATATCTACCAGTCTGGGTAAGGTACGATTTTTTTTAACGCTACTCATCGAGAAAATCGTTTCTCCATTTGATTAACATTTATGAATAAACGAATTTTACGCCGATGTCAGTAACTTTAGACCATGGAGTAGTAGATGGCTAAAAAATGGATATATTGTAGATCTCTAGTGACCAAAAATTTGGAAATAATTTTGTTTTTTACTTCCCGATAGGGGAAGTTGTTGTTTTGCCCCCGAAAATGAAAAATCGATTTTCCATCAGATCTCCACGTTTCATGGTACTCCTGACCTTTCTAGACTATTTAAAACAAAATGTCTGTATGTGTGTGTGTGTGTGGCCCGATGTACATATGTAACCAAAAATTTCCCGGAACGATTTCTCGTGAACAAATTATCCGATCGAGGTCCTGTATGACGCAATCGAAGCGTCTTGCCGTAACCCAGAGCTGATTAGTTTTTGGTCCATATATGTCTCCTGGTTTCTATTATCATTAACAGATAGAAGAATTATTTCTAATGTGAAAATACACCTTTTATGTGCAATGACTTTTTTCCATAATTTGCATAATTAAGGAGGTATGGAGGTAAGGAGGGAACAATGCATATTACCAGGGTTGTTCCTTATACCAAAATGCACATTCAGTATGACTTTTTTCAATATATGTTAGGACATATCGCGAGTTGAACTAGAATATAGTTGGCGAATGAATATGTCGACAAGTGTGGGAAGGATGTCAAAGAGCGGGAAAGTACAGAGGTAGAGAGGGTAACTAGGCGGACAAATTTCAGTTGAATATTTGTATGGGGCTCAAAAATCAAACTAAATCGATCGCGTGCAATAATTATTAGTCGCAAGTTCAATGATTGGTATCATTGTTGGGTTTGCTCATCACCATGGTTGCGTTCTTATTCTGTGCCGAAATAGCAGATCGGAAAGTTTTGTTTGTGCCCCGTATGGGGCACACACGCTTGCACACCACTAATTTCACATTGTTTCCATCCAATGAGCATCTGAAAATTGTTACATATCCAATCTTTCGCATTACTCAGAATAATTTCAGGATATCCCTAATTTGAAGCACGAATAGCCATGTGAACATTTGAAAAAAAAACAAAATTATTTGAAAATTTTTGGTCACTAGACATCTACAATATATCCATTTTTTAGCCATCTACTACTCCATAGTCAAAAGTTACTGGCATCGGCGTAATAGTACATTGTGCAACTAGTGCGCAAAGTAGGTCTTTTTCGTACGAGTTGTGATTACCTGCACGAATGGCCGGTGAAGCCGGCCACGAGTGCTTGGTAATCACACGAGTTGAAAAAGCCTATGCGCACGTGTTGCACATACTATTTTTTGCAATACTCATGAAACGTAGGATTTGCCGCCGAGTTTTCTGTACATAACGCAGATTCGGAAGAAAACTAGAAATATTCTGAAACTGTAGAGCTGCCTCAAACCAAAAATAGAACAAATACAAAATGTGTAGAAACAAGGCTGAAAGGTAAAATAATACAAAAGAAGAATTTCAGTTGTAAAATGACAAAGGCGTATTATAATATATAAAATAATGTAAGTGTAAATTATTGTTGTAAGGTAACGCAGTTTACTGCATCAATGATTTAGCCAATTTTGCAAAATAGTAGTTTAGTTGTTCAATTATGTAACTTGCATGAACAGTTTCCTCGAACATTTAATTTCGGCATTTTAGGTCCCAATATGTAGAATATTGAAATATATATATATATATATATATCATGAGAAAAAAAACATATAAATTAATCCATATCAACAAATTCAGCAATAATGACAAACGTTTCCTGATTTCTATTAATTTGTTGACACTATGAATTGCATGAGTTATGGAAAAATAAAAAAAACAAAAACATATACGTTTCCTGAGAAACTAGGAAAAATGCGAAAAAAATACATGCAAATGAATCAGTCTCATTTACGATTATTTTTTTCATTCAAATCTCAGCCAATAGAATTAGACGAGACTACCCTGTATTATACTGAATATTTTTTAATTTTGTGTCTTACTTATATATGCAAAACAGAAAACTATTGAATGCCGTTAACAACTGATTAAAAGTGACAGAATTTAATCGTGTTACTCATCGACCAAGAATTGAATTATTTTGTGTTTTTCAAATAACTTGTATAATTTTTTGAATATAATCCACCAAAAAACATAATCCATCGAATACGCATCGAGCTAGGTTCCCTGCAAACAAACGACCTTGCCACGTTTATTTGTTTGCAATGAACATATCGGGAAATATCCGATAATTTCGGAGCTCTCGTGGCATTATAACGAATATTTTTGATATTAGAGAATGTATGGACGATTTTTAATTGAATTTAAGGTTCTTCTGTACATTGTTCAGTTTTGCGTGGCAGAGTGGTGGTATTCTCTCCCACCTATGTTACCTAATAAATAAGGGTCCATGGACTATTGCCGGGTACTATATCGTATATTATCGTGTAAGAGGCCAGAACGGACGGTATGCAATGTCGTCGCCGAAACTATAAAATCGTGCGCAAAGTATAAAACTGCGCGCAAAATGAATTTTTGCGCACTCTTATTCTGTTTTGTGCACACTTGTTACTCTGCGCACGGGCTTTTCCGCACCTCCCCCAGAAGTGCGAAAAAGTACGACTTTGCGCACAGAAAACGAGGCGGAAAATCGTACTTTTCATGCTGGTGTTGCAAAAAATTCGTTTATTCATGAATGTTAATCAAATGGAAAAACGATTTTCTCGATGAGTAGCGTTAAAAAAAATCGTACCTTACCCAGACTGGTAGATATGACTATTAGCCCCATAATATACATCTATCAAGGGTGCGAGGTAGAAAAAAAAAATATTGTTTTTTTTTTTTTGACAAGGTCTAATATATATACTGTGAGTGCCGCCAAAACAGCTAAAAAGTCTCTGAAATTTGAAAATTTCAAAAATGCCCAGAAATTTGAATAATTTTTTCAAGTTTCATTACTTTTTTTAATCGTTACACTACTCCCATCGCGTAAATAAATTGACATTTTTTTTTCATCTATAGATTAAAAAAAAAATCTGAATAATTGTTGGAAAATACAAAATTAGTTCCCTCATGCCCCCCCCCCCCCGGCCCAGCGCCTGGGATTCCCCTTGCGAATGTTCATGTAAGAGCATCGGCGGGTTAGCGCTAACTTTTATCCACCGGGTGGGGGATACAGTGCCAGCAGCCGGGCACGAGCCGCCATGTTCGATTCTAGCGATCGCACGTGTTTCCACGGAACAATCCGGGATCCGACTGTCAGTCGTCGGTGAGAGGTGTTCAGTGGCGCTGTGCGTATATCGCGGCCCAAAGTCAGCCAAAAAAAAAAGAAAAAGAATTCTCTCTCACTATACTCCTAAATCTTCAATTCGCAGGTTTGCTGCACAAGGACAATCCAGGATGACCCCCAGATCATCAGGTTATCATATTTAAATCCGTCATCGTTCATAAAAAAAATCCACAAGTTGAGCGCAAATCAGCTGTTTCTCAATCAACAATTCAAAAAAAAAAAAAATCGAAAAAAATACCCCCGTGAGGATTAACGTGGACTAACTTATAACTATAATCACTGGTGGACATATGTGACAATTTGTGCGAAGAAATAATCAATCACAAGTGAAATAAGAGTCAACAGATGGGCAGTATTGGCGCTATGTAAGTGTTCATTGGGTGAATTGAGAACCTCCCGTGTTGAGATCAAGCCAGTGATGCAGTGCCGTAGTGTTTGTGCCAAGTGCCTTGTGCGAAGCGTTTGGATTACTTGAAGAAGGGAATATGCCGTCCTCCGGTGGCTATTACGATGACAGAAATCCGCTACTCAAGGGCACGCTCTCGAGGTAAGTCGCAATGTTTGTTTTGTGTTTTTTTTCCCCGTCCAATTTTAGTTTGTTTGATTTTTGTTATTTAGAGGCTAATCCGTTTTGCTCAATGACATGTCAAACGTCGGATGACGGCTGACACTGATGCAAGCAGTAGCTGAGTAGTTCAGGTCGGCCAGTCACTAGGCCAGTGTGTCGACATGGATTGTAGGTAGTTTTATTGTGGAATATGTAACCCTTATTTTGAGGTTCCGCGGGTAAATAGACAGAACAATATTTTTGCGCTTCCGGTGGAAAAGTTTCGGTACGTCGATTTAATTTGCAAACTCACCTGAAATTTTTTTCGTCAAGTTTTTACCGCAAGGGTGGAGCGTTTATAGTCCTTGATATTCACAAAAAAGTCACTGCTTTATAAGGAGAAACAGAAGGTTTGAGAAGGCTTATAAGTTGGGCGGGAAATTTGAATTTTGTACGTGTTCGTTATTTTGCGCGGGAGTTTGGCTTCAGCGCAGTGTCGGGAAACAAGTGTTTCCCTTCATATTTGATTTCATTACGAGTAGGTAGAACTACCCTGCGGTAAATTTGGTTAGATAATGTAGTGATAGGATGTAGATATTTACAGAAAACAGATTTTTTTTTGTTTGATCGGAAGTTTTGGGAAGGTTGGCCAAACTTCGGGTGGCCTGAAAATTTGAATGGCGCAGCTATCCACTATTTTGGCGGGAATTTATTTTTATCACAGAGTTGTGAAATATGTGTTCATTTTGGATCTGCTTTTATTGCGGATGATTAGCGCAAATTTTGGGGAATCAGTTTATGTAGTGGGCCGATAGTTTATAGGTAATTTGCAGACAAAATTTTTTCTTGCTCGATCAAAGCTTTGGGCTAACCTCCAAATTTGATTCGTTTTTTTAGCGCTGCAATATTTTCCTTGGAAAGTCGTAGACGAAGTGTTTGCATTGGCATTTGGTCATATTCTGGATACGTAGTTCGTATTTTCGATAAGTTTATGCAGTTAGTGACGCTATATGATGTAGATGTTTGTTGGAAAAAAAGGTTAATCAAAGTGGGAAGCTACCTACAAAATTGCAGTTTTTCAGGTATCCGGTATATTGGCGGTAGTTCATTTTTATAGCAAAGATGTGGCACGACATTTTCTATGTATTTGGTTTTATGACAAGTAGATAGGATATCGGTTGATTCTACCGACACGGTGATATATGCTGGAGTACAGAATGACTTTAAGGCATCAAAATGGTTTGGAGCAAGATATTCATTGTTGGAAAGCCATACATTATTTTGAATTCTCTATTAATTGTGAGGAGGCATTAATTTTTCACAGCAAACTTACACTAGCTCAATGTCAGATTCGCAACTCATCGTGTCAGTTTTGTAGAGGTTTTTCCGAGATCTACTTAACCTAAAATAAGCGCACACTTGATACCTTGCTTATGTCATATAAACTCCAAATTTACGGTGTCACTGTTACCTTGGTAAACCTTCTTCGCCAGCTTCTTCCAGCTTCCGAAATATCGGATAGACATTCCTAGTGAGCAGAGTGGTGTGTGGGGTGAAAGAAAAACGTACCCGACTGAGACACTTTCCTACTTGAAGAACGATGAAGATATTTACTTGACTGGAATTGTTTATTTCAGTGAAACATTTCTTCATGTGTACTTTTTGGGATTGCTGGGATTAAAGGAATTTTGTCATTGATAAAAGTGATAGTCGCCCCTATGGAAAAAACAGATGCAGAACCTCGATTAACCGAACCAATTGGGACCAAGCCTAGGACGGATAATCAGAACACAATTTTGCCTGACAAGGTTATACATAGTAAAAAATAAATGAGCAACATGTTGTCGTAGAAGCGTGCTAAAGATACACTAATTTCACTCTTGTCTAACTTGGAGAGAATTTCAATTTTTTCTCCTATGCTGAGGGCAACCCATAACTGATCATGAAACAAAGTGCAGAAGCAAAGTGCCGCGATCAACACTATATAGTCTGCGCTAACGTTCGAATACAGCAAAATCAGTTCGGATAATGGAGGGTTCGGATGATAGAGGTTCGCATAATCGAGGTTCTACAGTATATCGATACGCGCATATATTTTCGGCAGTAAATGTATGATCCGGAATATATGTTGGCTAGATGTATACCATGGGTTAGAGTCCGCAGGTATATTAGATATAGTTGACACGGGGGATTTGGAAGCTTTATATATGGGATTGTTAATATTCTTAGGTTTGGAGGCGCTTGAAAACAGCTGTGACGTGACGACAGTACTTTTAGTCCCTGGCAACCAATCACGGGCCGTCTGTAGCGTACCTCCAGCGGACGCATCCAATGGAAACTTGTAGACTCCCGCGCAATTGCGACGTCGCAATCAACGCATGCGCGGTTTGAAATTGGCGCTTCTTTTATTGTTCATAGAAAAATATTCCCGTATAATCATTTTGTTTTTTCATTTTATCCGAGTTTTTAGGTGGCTAAACGGAGAACAATACTGGATAAATATTTGCCTGAAAATATACGTCATACTCGAGTGACATATCGTTCAGTAATAAATTAAGAGAGGAAGCGGAATTTTTCCAAAGTTTCGTGTAATTGTTTCTGTAGCATTGCACATGAATTCGAGATTGTTTGGTAATTTTCCACTAAACGCGATTTCATCAGAGAATTATGGAATTTTCGTGGAAATTTTTATGGGAGTTTTGTGTTCGTTTATGGCATGGTTTACAGTTGAGGAATGGGGATGTCATGTGTTAGGGAGGAGTGTTTCCGTGGTCGGATATGAAGGGGACCGGGTGTCAATTGGCGCGATGGAGGGCTGATTTTTGGGGGATTATGGATGTTTTTTTTTTGCAGAATGGGGTGACAGAGGTGCATTTTATAAGTTAACATCAAGATGTTAGAGATTATCTGACGAAAATTGTCTTGAATTTTTACAACTGAAATAATTATGACGGCTAAAAAAGTCGAGGATGTAAGGGAAATTGAACAAAATTGTTTTTTTTCCAACATCCTTTAACCTCACTTTTATTATTTTTTTTTCAATTGGCGAAGTAGTTTACAACGCTCTGCCGTAAAAACCGTTGAAGATAGGAAAAAAATTATGTAATGAATATTGTTCCCAATTGAAAATTACACACTTTGCATTGTATGCGTTTTGTTGCCAGCACCCGTCATTAAGGAGATATCACAGCTTGAAAGTAGTATTGATATGAGTTTCATCTTACAAATGCATCAATTTGCCGTAAAACAATTTGTTTAGTTATTAGACAGAAGCGGCGATTTTATCAACAACTTTCTTCACAGCATATCTCGTGAGCAAGTCCGTTGAGAGGAAAATGACATAAAAGATTTCTTGGTGGAGATGGGATTCTCTATAAAAGATACTAATAACATTTTTGTGTTGAGCGATGTTGCTGATGGAATAATCAATCTGCAAAGAAAATCTTAGCTATCAACTTTCTCAATTTCAAGGGTTGCAGTTATGTTACGTTTATTGTTATCAGTACTGTGGAACACGTGATGGAGAATAGGGATAAACAATGTTGACCTACATGGGCGATTATAGAGTTATGGATTGAAGTGTGTACATGGTTCTAAGAGAACAAATTTCAGACCAGGATGAGGAGTTATGGAAAAGAATGTAGTGAACTGGCAAAGCGAGACGAGTTAGCGCACCTTCAGGCTCGTTTTTCCTGCCTATCTCAAATGTAAGAAGAGATGGAGAAAATTTTATACAGAACTTTTTGTAGGGACAAGTGTGCTCTACAAAAAAGTCCTTATAGAGATTATCGTAATTCCTCCAGGTTCTGAGATAATCGTTCATTAAGAAGTGTAGAGCCGCCAAAAAAATGGATTAATTTTTGTTGGATAGCGCAGCATCCACTGGACCATTGAAAATTGAAAAAAATAATTCGGCTATGTTCGCGGTATTGTTTTTTTTTCAATCGATTGCTATTTATTTTTACTTTCTAATATTTTCCTTCGTTATTTTGTTTGAGCATAGCCGTGAGAAACTCATAAATTTGGTATTATTGTTGAGAGCAAAAAAGGGAGTCGGTGAAGAATTTTAGAAGCTTTCACTCTGCTGGAACCAAATTATTGAGAAGTGAACTGTCCATTTTGTTGTACTATTTCTTGGTTTAATGGATTACCATTCATTTCTTTCCCATTGAGCTCTCGTATTTAGCTTAGAGCAAACGATGGAAAATCCGCTCTAGTTTGTCTAATAAAGTTAGTTGGAAATTGCGGAAATTGGAGAAAAAAAGTCGGCCTCTGAAGGTTAATGCAAGTGTGAGTTTTGTAGATTTTTTTTTTATTTACCCCAGTTTAATGACATTTGTTGAAATTTTGCAGGATAAATGAAGCCCTTTCAATGGACTCAATTTGTGAAAATTCCAAATATTTTAAAAAATGATAGGTCATCGATAAATCATAGAAATTTCATACGCAATTATTTCCTCTAAGTGCCCAGTAAATAAACGCCGATAAATCGATATAAGCAAGTCTCCAAAAGGGGGAAAACAATTTGTATTCAATAATGTATCGACGTGGCGAATATTGTCTCCAACAATTTTTTTACGTCTATAAACTTTTGCATTTGCCTTAAAAAATTAAAACAAATTATATGCAATTCCCATTACATATATATAGTGCATAGCATACACTTGTCAGCTGTCTCTAGCATATAGCACGCAATTTCGGTGAATTATTAATTCTACAATTTTGTTCTGCGTGGCACTTTCATTGTGTTCTCTTATCTATGAGGCAAAGTAGACACAGCCTGATGATAATAAAAATGAGGAGATATTAATGGTATAATATATCCCACTTTTCAGTTGAATTATTTTCATTTCTATTGATAAGCAGGTGGGCATTGAATTTCAATGGATTATTGAACGTGACGTGTAGAATATTTTATTTCATTGATTCTCGTGGGACTACTTTCTTCTCCACCACTGTCATTAAGGTTTTCATATTTTTATTGGGTCAAACAATGACCTTTCCGGGCCGTGGTACATGACAGGCCAATTTGGTGAATGTTCAGCGGTTGCGCCGCACGTGGAGAGTGAAACATCGAGTTATATCGATGTATTCTCACTAGTTTGCCATCAGTTTAATCACGTGAGTTTGTACCGATCGTGTGATTGGGCAATGTGTGCCAGGATCGATGTGTTTTAGTGGAAACTATCACATCTTCAGGGAGACAAATTTTCGCATTGACGGAAGGGGGTGGGGGGTGGGTGGGACCGTCCTAATTTTTTTTCCGGAAAGGTTTTTATTGCCTCAGGCAACTCGTTTATTAACTCAAATTGCAGTTTATTTAGGTGGAGATAAAAATCGGGCACACAGTTAATGTGATGGGAATTTCCTTCTGCGACCTGGTCAGATTTCCCGAGCGTTAGGCGCTTCGGAATCGCGCGGTCGACGGAGATCTCCGGAAGGATCTGAATGCATTTTTGGCTGATACCTTCAAAATTAAAAAATTGGGGACTGCTCATATGAAGCTTTAGTGGAGGGCTGAATGGCCGCCTGAAGAGTGGTATCAATTTTTAGACACTCATAGGTTTGGAAAAGTGGAATATCGTATTGTCTTGGAACATTAATTGGAAAGGCAAAGTCTTTGAACATTTATGAAAAAGCAAATTTGTTGAACATTTGAAAAGTTTTAGGAGGAATGGAAATAGCAAGGAACTGGCACATTGAACGATCTGAATACCTGGAGTATCAAGAATTTTCAAAATTTCAAAAGCTTAATCAAGTCAATTGTTGCTTCAGCGATTGTTGACGAGGTTACGCAAAAATAATGTTTACACAAGTCATTGAGGAAAAATTTTCTTCATAATCAAGGTCTCTGATTCTTTGAAATATGGAGAATTCCGCTGGGATTGTGAAACCAAGTGAATTGGTCCACATGTACTGGACAGTTGGGGAATCGCGCGGAACATTTAAAATATTTAAAGTACCACATTTTTCCGGGAGATTCCTGGAGGCTTCCTACAATCAGAAACGACAGTGCTGAATTAATGCAGAGGTCATTGTGATTTAATTCAAATTACAAGGATTGGATCAGTCTGGAACAGTCCGAAAAACAGAATGGTTCACTGGCAAATGCGACAATGCGTTGCTGAGTTAGATCAGCTCTGAAATGCGAGTTGAATCAGATCGACAGCAGGTTTGGACTGACTCACTTCTGACTTAATTCAAGTCGAAAGCAGCTTTCAAGTCGCCACTGGGTTTACATCAATCCTTTACCACTGGAGTCAACTCGGAATGAGGCAGCGGATCAACGAACTTTCGACTTCAATCAAGTCGTCCAACGTATTGACCGTCTTTAAACCCAGAGTGATCTATCCAGTCAGTTACTGGCGACATGAAATACCTTTCTTCTCGGACTGACAACGAAACGACTCGACTTAAGTCCAAAAAATGTATTGAATTAGTGGGTTTCCTTTTCGAGTGGACTGAAAATTTCCCTTGTCCATCCGAGACTTTTGTGTGTTCGCACCATCAGAGACAATTGCAGGGAAGTTCAGAATAGTCTGGAAAAATATTCTTAAAACGGGAGCCTTCTCGTTCTTCATTTGTGCTAATTCAGAAAATCAGGAGAACACAAAAATCAGAAGATTTTTCTCCTTAAATGATTGAAATGCACATTAGAATTTCAGGAATTTCTAGGGAATGTTGGACAATGTTGGAACATTTTTTTATCGTGAAAATATTTGAAAGATTTGTTGCTTTGGTTTTTTTTAAATTCGTAAACATGTTAGAAATTTATCATCAAATTATGCTCTTCTATGAACTACCTCAGAATAATCTGCAAAAAATTTGCAATTTCCACAAATTATGCAAAAAAAAAACCTCTTTACCGTTTCACAATAGGCGTTACATACGCAACGAAAAATGTTTTCCGTTCACTCTAAAAATGGGAGATAATGACGGTACAAATCAAACTCTTCGCTAAAGGGACAAAAGAAAAATAAAAAAAAGGAGGGGAAAGAAACAGGAAAAGGCATTCTTTATGGTTAACGAGGCCTACAGATTTGTCTCGAGAATTTTTATCCAACTGCAGAGTAACTCCGCCCTTGTACTATCGTGATTTACCCTCTCATTATCGTAAATGCAACTGGGGAGGATCGAGAAATTTGAAGGGGAGAAAAAGCATAGAAGGGAGTCTTTGCTCGTTTTTCATGTGATCGATTCTGTCCGTAGAGCAATAAATGTGTCTTGGAAAAATTGGGGAGAAAAAAAGGTTATGAAACTACTACTTGTTCGATTTGCATTGAACAAATGGTTAACTCAGTTCTATGAACTGTCAACAAGTATTTATCCCACCCGGGATAAATTGATAAAAATTATTCTTCCTTTGGTAGAGGTGGACAAATATTTCATATTGTTATCGGTTCTTCAGGAGGAAGTATTGAACCCTCAGCGATGTGGCGGGGGGTGATCTTCGCCATTGGAGCCATCGTGTTTCTAGAGAGACGGGGTGAACCTCCAGAAACGCCTATCCTACGATGGCGGGCTCCGATGCTGGACCACCCTCCTCCCTCCTCCGATCTTGCAGTCTCAGTTTATGGGTATCGCCGATAGCCCACATGTAATGTCCCTGCTATCGGTTGAAATCCATGAGCAAATCTCGTCATATAAAACATTTTCCTGAGTCTGGGTCGTGAGTGCTTTTGTGTGTGTGTGTGGGTGGGTGTAACAATAACTTTTGGAACACGCGGTGCATCATCTAATGATGCGATTGAGATTAAACAGACCGGCATCGAAACTTGTTCATACAATAGCTTAGAGGTGATGAGATTTTGGATGAAGTCACCATATCTCAAGAACGGTTTCAGATAGGAAAAATTATATGTAATGAAAAAAATTCCTCACGTAAAAACACACATTCTAGGTAGTATGACTTATTCTCCTACTTTGCATAATTAAGGCGTAACTGCAGGTTGAATCGGCGGATGGTGCTTGCGTGTCTGAGTCTCGTGGGCCCGCTCTCCGCGCGAATTCCTCCCTAGTTGAGTTTTCAAAAAATCTTGAAAAAAAATATTACAGATAAGAACTAGAAATTGTGCAAAATTTTTCACATATATATTTTCCTCAATTAATTAATCTGACATTATTAATAATAAATTAGAAAATCTTGTTGGGATGAGGATTCAAGCACGTCAAGTTGTGGTATGAATTTTGGGTCTCTTCACTTAGATTGGGAAATTAAATTTGAAATTTTTAATTTTTGTACCTCCCCGGGGTAGACAAACCTCCTTAGGGTTTCATAAAAGAGCCTATGTACGCCTTTATTTTTCCCGAAGACCTGATACGAGGGAATTTATTTTCATAGCACTTATCAAATGAGTTCATGCGGGCGCCGCGACCTTTTTTTTAAATTTCACAGTTTATTTGTTGACGAATATCATAGATATATGTAGACAAGTTTTAGTGGCATTTTAGGTGATTGTCGAGTCAGGCATTCCTTCATCCAGTTGTATGCACGATTTATAAAGTAGTATTTGCCCGTAGCAAACACTTTCACCGAAGGATTTCTAACTCACCAGCGGCCATACACTGAATACTGTGGCCATCGGCTTAATCTATCTGTCTCTCTCTATGGTTTTTTTTTTCTCTATCTTGGTGCAGTCCGCCGTGACGTAGTGAGGGAGTAAGATGAGGGGTCGAGTAAATAAAAGTGTTAAAAAAAAATATTTTCACGGAAAAACTAAAGTCAACACTTAATTCGCGCCAAAACAATTGCATTTATTTCTCATTATTCGTCTATAAAATTCCACAATTGTTCGATTTTTTTTCCCAATTTTCGTTGAAATTTCGCTAATTTTGCAATTCCTTAAAACTTTTCAAAATTTCAAAAATCATTTTTTTTTGAAAACTGAATATTTGGTAAAATTTTCAAAAATGGGTAATTTTGAAAAAAAATTTGATCTCTGCATTTTCACGAAAAAAAACCTCCGACTTGGTCAGAACCTGAGAGTAATTATCTCCAAATGTGCCCGAATAATAAAAGTAATTCCTTGGAGTTTCCAGATAGAAACGAAGAAACCAAAACCAAAATCTTGTAATTTTTTTTTATTTCTCTCTGGTGATGGTTCAGCATTATCGGCAATTCCAAAGAGTTCAGGTTATAGTTCTCTGGTTGCGATAATATCGATCCGTTTTAACAAACGTATTTGTGTGCTACAAATGGTGGGGAAGAGACTAAAGAAGTACTTGCTACAGCTGCGAACAGTGCATGTAACATTGATGACCTCTGTTATTGACCGGAAACATGACGCTTTTCTCACTCATTTTTTCTTCCATTTTTTTTCTTGGCACAGACATTTCTGGAGGAAAGAAAAAAACTCGACAACAGTTTTGATTGTGGTGGATAGGAATACTCGTATATCAATATTTTTTTCCATACGTTCGTTATTAATAACAACATCAATATTAATACGAATAATAGTTAATTAATGTTCATCTCCATAAACTGGGATGAAAGAATAAATTTAATTGAAGTAAATAACAAAATAACACTGCTTTTATCTTTGAAAAAAAATCCTCAAATCCGTGAACCATTTTTCGTGTATATCTTTCAAACTAAGCATATGAGCGAATTTTCATGTTGAACTTTATTGTAGCTCTGAGTATGCTCTCCAAAAAAGATCATTACGAAAATGAGGTTATCCCCTTCAGGTTTCGACATATCACGTAAAAACCAAATCCTCCGACTCTCTCAACGCGCGTAAAGGACGTTTGAGGACGGGCGCTTAGCCTAATTGCTCTATCAAAAACTGCGTATAAAAATTCGATACCTTCCTTAGATCTAGACAGTTTCCTAAAAACTCCATCAATCATGAAAATTTTATATGAACCGCTATATTGCTATTAATGTACATTTGGGGGGGGGGGGGGGGGGGCATGGCCCACTCACCAAAATTCATTACTAAAAGTAATGGGTAGTTGAAGGAAAATTGCTTGAATATCCATTCAATGAATTGATTCTAATTACGTGAGAACAATGATTTTCAAGTGGCTCATTTGATTGTGCCAGTGATAAGCAGTGATAAGCACAGATCAGCGCTCGCTATTATCTGTTATCGGTCGGTGTTTTAAGAGCGTGTACGATTGAACTACTCATCTTTGTTCCTCGAGCAGTGAATAATAATAATAATAATGTAATTATAGGAATGTATTATGAACAAATGGAGGTAAAAATGGGGTGCGTCGACTCCAGGGACGGAGGCGCTATAGCGGCAGGTGAAAGTTGCGGGGTAACATTGGCGCACTAGTGCGCGTGGCCTCGATCGTGCGTGGAACTTGGGACCAAGGAGAGGAATTAAAAAAAAACTTGTCCAATACTCTTTTCCATCCATCGTATATATTTCAGAGCACTAAAAGTAAGTGTCTTGTTGAATTCGGTGGTAAATTATCTTTTGCAGACCGAATGTCGGGTATTGGATGATAAGGCCTTAATCAAATGAATTTGAAAAAAAAAGTGGCTGTGTCAGTTTTTGGGAATGCTGCATTTATGAGATTTTTGTGTTTCCCATGCTTGGAAATTAAATTTTCAAAATATTTTTTGAAGTTGGAGATTGCATTCGAATATTCATTGGCTTCGCGTGTGTAAGTTTTTGAATTATTTGGGGTTGTAATCTGGCGGGAAATGGTTGGGGTCTCCAATTTTTTTCCAACTTTGAGACTCTTTGGAATGTTTGATACGTTCAATATTTTTAACTGTTGATATCTTCGTTATCTTATTTTCAGTTTGAAACTTCGGTTTGACAGTTTTCATCATATTTACAAACTATTCCAATGTCTGCACGTTCGGGATCTTTCATATTGATGAAATTACTGGAATTTCGTATTTTAGATCTATTTTGATTTTCAAAATTTTTAAAACTCGGTCGTCTGAAAATTTTCAAAATTGTCAAAATTTTTGTTTTGGAAATTTTCAAAATTATGATTTTTAAAAATTTTGTTTTCATATATTTTACAAATTCCGAAATCCCAAGGATTTTTCAAAAGGCCAATCCCGATTTTTTCTTTATTTCCTCAATATTTTCGAATTGATCATATGTCTTTCTAGAGTAAAAACAAATTTTGAACGATGAGCCGACTTTTGCCCCTTAAAAACCGAATGTAAAAATTTCAAGCAGAGTAGATTCTTTTTCCGTTATCGTCAAGCCTCAGGAGTTTTCTATTTTCTCCATTTTCGTTTTCTCGTTTTCACTGTCTTCATTCTCCACAAACTTGAAAAAAAAATCTTGAAATAACTAACAAATTAGGGAAGCTAGAAGGTACCAAAAAAGGTTTAGGGAAGCTAAAAGGTACCAAAAAAAGTTTAGGGAATCTAGAAGGTACCGCTCAAGGATCTAAAAAAAAAACATTGTCGATCAATATAACAATAATTTTCTAATTCTCTATAACTTGAATTCTTTCAACGTAAAAAATTATAGTTTTCAGAGCCAGTAATAATGTGCGGTTTTTCCACAACTTGTGCGATGTGTCCCCTTCTCTCATTTTTCAATGAATAACGAGTTGGTAATTAAGTCCCAAGGACGAAATTTCACGTAAATTCACCGGCATATACATATCTGCTGGTGAAAAAAATATGATAGGATGGATTTCTCACTTTCGCACCTCATTGAAGTGAAAAGTTCATGAGCCGGATGTAAATATCGCCCAATTAAGACAAACATAGATGAATAGGCAAAACAGTTCATCGATAATTGTCAGTCAGTGCTCGGTTTCTTTTCTCCTTTGGAATAATGCCAAAAACGTGAGACTGGAGTTGATTGATTAAAAAAAAAAAGGAAGAAAAGATAACCGGCACAGTCGAAAGTGACGTCATTCCAGAGTTCCGTTAGTCTCTCGCACGTACAACGGATTTTATCCCTGGGAATTTAGAGGAAGTTCTTGGTGGATTCACTCGATTGTTCAGTCACTCAAAATGTAAGCGAGACTTTTTTCCTCATTTGAAAGGAATTTTTGAATAATTACAAACGTCAAAGGAGAAAAACGAACAAATTTACGACATACTTTGCTTTTGGTTCAATTAAGCCCAATTTTTTCTACCTTACCCCATTTATATCCTAACCATTCGGTTATCTCATAACCCACTCCTTTAACAGTTACTCCCTTTATCACTACAAATTTTTTTTTAATGAAAAAAAAATAGATTTGGATATAAACAGAAATGAAAAGTATCTCGTTCTGGACCTAAGCTGTGCAAAGTCTATATATGGAAATAGCTAGCACTTTTCAATCTCTTGTTATTCTGTAAAAAAACGTGATGACGTCAAAATGCATTTATCCTACCACTTTGCAACTAACATAAAAAAAGATACGAGCGTTTCCCTTGAAGTCTCGTTGAAAATAATAGATCATCTGTTATTCTGTAAATAACCAAATTTCCTTCTTTATTTTCCATTTTTTTTAAATTTACTCATGGCGATTAAAAACAAATAACGCACGAGGTAGCAGTGGATGTTGGTTTCAAACATCCCAATTATGTAATGGCTAAGTACTGAATTTTCAAATGGATTTGTCCGGTAGTGATGTAAAATGTTACCAGCTACAGTAGCAATATATCCATGTATACAGTTCACAACCCTGAAATAGTACGCAGTCAACAGATGGGGGTCACTTTCGGTATATATTCAAATTTCAATACTTTATAAAAATTCCACAATTGATTTTCAATTTCCCGAAAGCAGAGTTATTGTACTTACCTCAAACTTATTTTTCGGTAAGGGTTATGTGTGTAGGTGGGTGTGGGTGAGCGGGTGGGTGTAGGTGAGCTGTGGGGGGGGGGGGGGGGGGGGGGGGGGACGTGGGTGGGTGCGTGCGTGGGCGCGGGTGGGTGGGTGGATGGGCAAGTGGGTGGGTGTCTCTCAAATTTGTACTCCTCACAAAACAAACGCCTCATGCCAAAACAAAATATGATAGATTCTCTGAGTGGCGCCTAACGAACGTTGGAAGCATAGCGTGACAACGGGCGGGTTGATGAGAAACAAACAGAAAAAGTCTACACGACAATTTTTGTCCCTATTTTCTACGACATGGTATTTTGTATCGGCATAATTGACACAACATGAAAATAGTCGATTTTTACTGGTTTTCACTAAATTAAAGGCTTGCAAATTTACACCCCTGTAATTTCCTATATATCTTCTGAATATTATCAGCCCGTTTTTATCGTTATCATTATCATCAAGGTGGCTAAATGTGGTGTGCAATAAAAATATTTTCATTACCCGACTAAATTGCAAGTTAACCACTCCCGAGTTGTAAAATTTTATGACAAAAATGTAAACAGATACATTTAATATTGTCTAGTACATATTCGCTGAGTATCCTCCCAAATTTTCCCCTCATAACGCTCAATTTTTTCTATTGACACAAAACCTTTAATACGGCAAATTACAGATATTAGTTTTTATGGTTAATAATTACATTCCTATAGCAATGTGAATGGTAAAAAAGACGGAGTAAATATTTTTTCATTACTTTTTCAATGCGTTACGAGTTCTGAGAAAAAAAATGCATATATAAAATTGAATGGAAGAATTATTGTTACAATTTTTTTTTGATAACAAAATATGGTAATATAAATACAAAATACAAAATATGGCAAAAGTAAAAATCAAATTCAGTAGTTCAATATTTAACGAATAGAATTGTATAATTTTTATGATTTTCAATTTTTTTTGTAATGAGAATCATTGAATTTTTTCGGCAATTTCGCAATTAAATCTGGTCAAAATTTTGTAGAAAAAGTTAGTTATGGGACCGTTTGAAATTTTTCAAAATTATTGAGATTAATGCTTTCCACTTTAATTCCAGTGGCACTTTGTAGACGTCTTTCAATTTTTTTAATTGTGGGAATTTCGCAAGTTTTAGGATTTAGCAGATAATTCTGAAAATCCGAGATTTACAAATTATTCCAAAAATATCATGTACTTTTTTCAAGTTTAGCCATTTTGTTTACGAGTTTTAAAATTTTTGAGATTTTTCCAATTTTGACAATTTTTGATTTTTTTTTAATTTTACGATTTTTTCATTCTTTGGAGATTTTTTTTAAATACCAATTGAAACCCAAGGTTCAATGATCGGAAAATCTAACTGATTGACGGATAGCATCCATTAGCAGCATTCATATCTACAAACCACCAAATTATGATAATTGAGATTTCTTGCTCGTAGCAGCAATGTAACAAAATTGGCGAAATATATTTAAACATCCACCCTCGCCTGTCAGCATTGATCCCACTTCTATCTGGAGGAGATAGGACTAAATATAAACGGGGGATCTGCATTAATTCGCGCCGTGACGAGGTATTTCTGGGTGTAACGACGACGGAAATACTCTGGCGAAGGGAACATACTACTCTCATTGCTCTATCGTTTTATCCCCTCCTCCCCCCCCCCTTATTTCACCGCGTTTTCTTCCCACCCTCCAGATGAAACAAAGAAATTTGCGAGGGCGGCAATAGTGAGTATATGGTGGATCTTAATGAGTGTGACCATCGAGCCACGTGAAAACGTAAACATCTCGTTAACGAATGGTTTCAACGAAAAATGTTATAAGACATTTTCTGTAGAGACTGTCGTTTTATGGAAGAAATGCTTCTTGTGATTATCTTGTAAACCGGCTCAGTCTCGAGATAAATCGGAAATTTCAATTTTTTTGGAACCTGCGAACGGCTTGTGTGCACATTCGTCAGAATAGTGATTTTCGTAACTGAGGTTTACAGTTTTTTGGGCGATTTAGAAGTTGCAGTTCTAGACCTAACCGAGGAACACAATCGGAATCGTAGGAAAAAACCTTTGATTCATATTTGACAAATATTGATTCACGAGTTACGAATTAGCAATTTACGCTACAGGGGCGACAGCCCCTCCGCCTCGGCTCGGCCTCCCAGGTGGGAATTGACCATGCGATGAAGCTTTGTCACAGCTTAATTGGACGAGGCTGGACCAAGCTTCGCCAAAACTATGTCTTGAAGCCTCGGTCAATCTGTGCAGAACATGCGAAGGTAACAGCAGTCCCAGCTTACAGAATAAGCTTCGTCCTAGCTTGCTTACGTAGGTTAATACAAGTTTCGAACTTTATCCTCATTCAAGTTTCGGACTTTACCTTGGTACAAGCCTCAAAATTCATTTTCATCCAAGTTCCAAAGCTTCTCGTGGCCTCAGTTCCGAAATTAATCTTGGTCTAAGCTACAAAATTTATCTTGGTTCCAAGTTCGAAGATAGGAACATTGAGGTTGGACCACGCTTACTTGAACATTCGTGTCCGACCTTGGGTTTAGGTGGTGCAGCAATCCTGGATTTATATATGAATCCAATATTAAGCAGAGTTTCGCTGAAGCCGGTAAATCGAAACTAGAAAAAATATACTTCAATCCAGCTTAGTTCAACCATAGTTCAGAAGCTTGGGTTTAGATGGTATGAGCAATCCGGGATTTATGCTTGTTAAAGCTAAGATTCAAAGCTAACAAAGCTGAGCTCGGACCAAGCTTAGCACAAAATGGTTTCTGAAGCTTGCGTTTGGATGATTCTAGTAAGCTCGGATGTGCATATGTATGCAATATTGGGCCTAGATTGGATTCTGCCCGTGGAGCAACACTAGGGACGTTAAGATTGAGCCAAGCTTGGCACAAGCTGGGCCAACAAAGCTTGGATATCTTTGATATAACTAAGCTTCGTTTGATCTAGGCTATACACGGGATGAAGCTATGTCGAAGCTTTCAAGTCCAAGCTTCGGCATCGAAGGTCGGACCAAGATTGATCTCATCGTTCAAGCTTCGAATTTCCCGTCTGGGCGTACCACGCCGAGCGCAGCAAACTCCACACTCGTCATCAATCCGCCGCTTATCGCCCTTATCGCATCACTAACTATTTTGCAAAAACGAGAAGAAAAAAAGATCTCATAATACTTTTTTTTCGAACCCTACTAATTTGCTACTAATGATGATTTCATATTATTAGATTCGAAAACCGCAATCTAAGCTAGCGCAGCGAGGTTAAGCATCGCGGTTTTCCTACCCGAATGACATACAAGTTTTTTTACGGCCTTGTAACGAAAATATCTATTTGTTGCCCTACGGCGACACTAACCTACCACCGGCCCCGTAGACGGTGAAATAAGCGGCGCAATAAAAGCCAGACACGTGCGGCGACGTTTTGTTTACGTCGTTACACCGGTGTCAAAGTGAAAGTTTTTCCTGAAGGTAATAACAAGAAATTGTGCAGGAGTCTCTATCAGTCGTTCTAGTATTTTCTCAATCGTTCGAGTGAATTAAGAGCGCGGTAGGAGGGGGGAGGGGGGAGGGAGGGGGCAAAATGATCGATAAACAGGTCATTGTTAATGGATTTGCGGAAGCTGCAGAAAAATAGGCTTAACTATTTGAAAATGATTCATTTAACAGGAGACTCCAAGTTTCAAACTTGAGCAAGCTTACTCCAACAAATATTTTGATTTGAAAGATATTTACCATACTCAGAAATTTTTGGATGGTCTCTATCATTCCGTGAAGATCGATCAAAGAAATTATTGTTCATTTGAATCAAAGGTAAATGATAGTGGACAATAGTCGAGTGCACTCAATTGTCAAGGTACAAATTTTTTATTCAAAACATTGTGAGCAATGGTGCGGAACTACTAGGTGCCGTTTTTTTTTCCAATCCCACTTTGCAATAGTCGGTTGTAGACTTGTTTTACACTTGGATTATAAAAGTTTCAAGCTACAATGTTTTTTTACGAAACTCTTTAAGAAAAAATTGTGAAATGGTAATTCTGACATTAAGCAATTTTTTACTGAATAATTGTAGTGAATTGTCTTTAATAAACATTCGTTATTTAGGAACTTGTGGAAAAACGTGGTTCGTAATTCTTAATGTTTTTAAATACCTGAAGAGAAAGAGTCCATTGAACTTGTTTATAAAATTTCAACAAACGTGATAATTTTTCAATAGTCCTGAATTTTCAAACCATGTCAATTTGGAAATATATTGACCTGAATTTTTCTGCGTATGGTAAATTTAGATGTATATACGAGCACTTGACTCGATTCTCATTCAGGCAACGAATTGGACTAGTTGGCCGGAGGACACAATGTTCTGTCCTCTTCGATGTTCGTATGACTTCAATAGAAAGCTCTTAGTTGTGCTTGATGATGAGTCGTGTGCCTTGAGTATTGCTAAGTGTTAAGTCACAGCAAAAAGCAAGAAGGTTAGATTCAATCCGTTTAAACAAGTCAACTCATATCATCGAGGATGCACTCCACAATCAACTCGATTCATGTCCCTAAGATGAACGGACTGGAACAAGTCGGAAACCAAATTGGGTCAAGTCCAAAAAGTGAAAAATTGATCAACAGTTCGGCGTTTTTCTCCAGGTTACGCTTCTCTGTTAAACCGCATCTCTATACCGTCATTCGTCATCTAATTGCAGCACCTAGTGTTCAGAATACTGTAACGACTTCAATGTTTGCAAGAAAAGTTCAGGAAAGAGTATGGATGCTGGACCACCTTGCAGAACCAGAATCAATTTTTTTACAATTTTTCTGCCGCACTATTCAGCAGTTATCGCAAAATGGAAGAGAGGAGTGCCGACACAATCTCATAGGGTGACCTACGAGATTGTGTTGATAATTACGAAATATGATACATGCAAGATTAATAAATGAATAAAATTATTTCATGCACAATCGAACCCTAGCGATTCCACCCGTTGTGTTCTGAAAGCATTAAGTCGGCGACGGTTGGTCGCGTCGTCCCGACGGAATATCACGGTTTATCCGTCGCGCCGGTATATTCCCCTGAACACTCAACGTACAATTTAGCTGGAGCCTTCACTCCCTGTCGTACTCACCCTCCACCTCTCTTTCCATCCTGTCTCCCTCTTTTTTTCACCTCCCCCTCCCTCTCTCTTTCTCTCTCTCTACCTCTTTATCCTTACATTTTCTTTTTTACACGTACACAATTTTGTGTCTCCTCTCCATTGCCCTGTGTGCGTCGTATACACGCGAATGGAATGTTCAGAGAAGGAGAAGGAGCTATTGCCTTCAAGGCGACAACTCGCCTGGCCAATGAACCGCACCAACTTCTCGGGGACGTTTCAACAGGGCTTTTATTTTTCTCATTATTCTCATTCCGATTGCATTAGAATATTCCTCATATTTCTGGAGGTTTGCGGTGATTGAGATGCTGGGCGCTCTTGCGCAGTTCATTGCTCGTGCTGAGGTGGGGGATGAGCATTGTCCTGGCTCATATGCATGGTGTTCAGCTGAATGTATGGAGTTGAAAGCACATTTAATTTCCTGGTTTTTGACGGGGTTCTGGCTCTGGTTGCAGCTTTAGGGAGTATTTTGTGAAAGTCCACTATGCCTCAGCAGTCTGTCAACGTTCCGGGGAGTTCTGGAACTCTCTAGAAAGTTCCAGGAGCCTCTGCACTGATAGGATTGGGTCTCATTAGCGCATTATCCGGTTGACAGTCGATTTAGGTAGAGAATATGTTCACGTCAATAGTTGAAAATTGAGTTTAAATGTTAAAAAAAAATTTGAATTTCTGAACAGATTATTATATAGCCAATGAAATTGGAATTTTCCTGTGCTAAGACCCGAATTATTGCGCCTTGTTTATTCAATTCAAGGTGTATTCCATATCACTTTTTTCGTGGAGTAGAATGTTTTCGAAGAAACTCAAGAATATATATCAATGGCAGTAGCTATCAGGATCACAGCTCACTGCTCTACAGTGAATTCACTCCCCCCATCAATGTTGCGTCGAATAGCCAGAATAAATTTGCAACGTTTTATCTTTCATTTTTTTAAAATATTGGGGTCAAGGTGACTGGTCCCCCGGAATTATTTATTGAAGCGGGTTTATTCATCACGGTGTGATCACGTGCTTACGGTAATTAACATGTGTTTTTATCTTCGAAGAGAAAACAGCAATAAAAATTACTCAATTTTTGGGGAATTAATGAAGTAATAGTAATAAGTATTTGTCATTCAGAATTTATGACTGAAAATCTGTCATTTCTCCAGCAAAATTCTCTCCCCAATTTCGACGAAGCCTATTTCGTTCCAGTTTCCGAAATATTCCAAAAATAATTTTCTCTTGGAAAGTGTGTAGCGAAGTGACCCAGAGTACGTGTGAAAACCGGAATTATACGGTTGGTTTCACGAACGTGATCAATTTTGATAAAACTTTGGATTTGACGAGGAAAAAATAGCACCGAAGATCTGATTAATTTGGGTATTATGGTTGGCCAATCTGCTACCGGAGTAATGATAGTGCTCCTCTGTATTGTTCTTCCATCGTGGAGATTATATTTAACAAAAAAAAATTTTCTTTTTGTTAATTCACGGTAAAAGCAACTCCTTTGTCGACTCTCGTGAACGAACGGCGATGACCCCGGCATACGTGGCATTCTGCCTCCTAGTGAGTATGTGGGTCGAGAAATGCCGCACCATCTAAATATAATCTCTCCACCATTAGTGGGAATAAGTTAACGAAAAAAATAATCTCCTTCAACATAAATCCATTGTAAAAATAGGAAATACGTAGGGTGTTCAATACGTTTGACTTAGGGTATTGACTCGTCTGTAGTTGTGTTCCTGAGACTTTCTCGCGCCAAAATTTTTGTATTATCGAAAATGGAAAAATTGAGATATTTGAGCGAATTTTTTTTGGCTCAAGTATATCGTTCAGTTTAGTTGGCCGGAGATGACAATCAGTGATACCACAGTTAGGTAGATGAGAGTATTCTTCCACTTAATTACAACTTTTAAGGGTCACCTGCGTTGTTGGAACTGGAGTCGCGCCATCTATGGAGAAATTCGCCATCAACGGAATGCATTTTCGCAGATATCTTCATTACTAAGAACATTAGCGAATATTCATATGAAACTTTAATGTAGCTCTCGGTAAGCACTACAAAAAACACTGGGATAAAAATTAGATTTCTGCCGGACGATTGATCGAATCCTATAGTAAAGAGGAGAAACGAAAGAAACTATCGATATATATCGAAATTATCGAAATCCGTAAGACCGAAACTAACGCCACACCTGTCAGTGTGGCGGAAAAAGGAAATGCGCGCGTAAAGCACGCGCCAACGGTCTCGTTAATTAAAAAAGATGAAGGCCTTTCGTCTTATCTTTATTCAACCCTTTTCATTTGTTCTTCAACTTTTGCAAAATGAGAAAAAAATCACATAATATATTTTTGAAAAATCATGTTTGAGGGCCCGTTTTGGACCAATTTGTAATGATTAATTTAAAAAACACATACTTTTGCAATTTGAATTTTGCCGGATGTTGTCATCTCACCGGTTCAATTTTCTTTTTCTACATGAGATGCGCGCACATCAGATACATTGGCTGTCTTCTATATATATCGGATATGAGAATTTCCTGAAAATCGGAAATTTCCACTTTTTAAAAATTGATATATAACTCCTGGCCTGCGTTTAGAACGCTTGTACCTGAAATGTAAATAATAATTATTATCCAAGTTCCTCATTATTTAATTACCTTGACAGCGTGAGTTCACAAGCCATTAATTATTCCAGCGATTGAGTGTGGCCTCACCAGTCCGATTTATCAGGCAAATTGAGAGATAACAAAGTCTACCATTAACAAATTTACGGGAATGTTCGCGTATTTGTGGCTTTTTATCGGCATCGACGATTATTCCAATAATCGAATATCTGTTTTTTTTTCTCATTTTTTTTTCATATTCCTCCACATAGTGAATTGAGTGTGAAACACCGAGTCGGGCTCTTGAGGGGAATACGACCACCAAGAGAACGTATTTTACTACGACGTTTTATTGGTGTATATTTCGCACACACAACTTTTCAATAGTCTCGCGCGTCGCCAGACTGCGATCGATTTTTTTCCCTCTCGTCTCTCTTTCTCCTCAGCACTCAACAAGCATTTATTTTCTCGTTTTTTAGCAGTTTTTCCTGCTGCTTTCGTCATTCTTTTTTTCATTTTCTATGAATCGATAGGAAGGAAATTAACAGTTTTTAAATAAAATGGGAATTTAATTGGAGATGGGATTTTTTTTTATGTTAATGCAAAACCGGAATGATTAGCCAGTGATTTTTTTGCAGGTAGCAATAATTAATTTTCCGAAATCCAAAACGTTGGAAAAAGTCCACTAAGTTAGTAGGTTCCGTGGAATTGAACCGAATCCTTCTGGATCAATCCGAGAATGGAGGTGGTTCGAATCGTTAGGGACTCAATCGCGCCCGATTTGAGAGCGATCAATTCGTTCAACGCCTTGATTGAACTTGAAGCGAATTAATAATGTCTTTTACCGAGTTGAATCAACTCGGAATCGGAATGATCCAAACCCATTGTCGATTTAGATCAACTCGATAATTAATTCAAAACCGCTGACGTATTCATTCAAATTTCAAAGCTGAGTCAACTCGCACATGCATTGATACTTTTCCTTGGGGATCACTCCGTATTTCGGATAGGGCAGTAAAAACCCTAGCTACGGTTGTGTAATCTTCGGCCTACCGGTATGGTAGATATTAGCAGTAACTAGTATTCTTAATTAAAAGGAAGAAGTCGTGAATCCGACTATAATTTATCCTGATTTTCTCAATGTTTTTGCCAATGTTTATAGAGAAATATAAAAATCACGCATTCTACCGCCTTGGTAACCGGAAGTACAATTTTTATCAAAATTTCTGTTCCGTCCAGGGACGAGAACCGCAAGTTAGCCATGCGAAGATAGAACTGCGGTTTAGAACTGCGGTTTAGAACTGCGTGCCAACTGACGTAAAAAATATTAGACAATAATGAGAATGAAAACAGCATTAATTTTATCGGATATTTAATTTTTTCGTGCAGTGGAAATTTGTGCGCATTAGCCGATTTTTAGCGAAATATCGGCTACACACACACACACACATCCCCACAAACACACCCACCCACCAAAAAAACACACACACATATATATATGTGTCTTTGCAGTATAAAAAAATATTTCTCGAAGATCACAAAGTAGCCGAGCTACCCGATGATTCTAATAAAAATTAAAAAGTATCCGAAGGTTGTAAATAAAGTTGGAATCCCTCTATAACCGGACTGAAGCCAATGGAGTTAAAAGGATCCTCAGGACGTAAATACATAAAGGCCAAAGGAATATGTTCAATTGATCCTTTGTATAATGATGGGAAATGAAAGACGTCCCTCGTCCCATGAACTAGGCAGGTGTTGCATGAGTTCGTGCCCCTACAGAAGCACACCGACAAGCGTACCCTCCCCCGGAGTCCTGAAATACGCTCTTATTTTATTTCCCATTCCTTCCACACACATTCGTGGGATATTCCTGAAGAGTGGAAGGCCGACTTGGACGATACTTAATCCAACCCCTCCACCCGCCAGGAAATCAATAGAGACAACAAGGCTGTTGCGCCAACTACACGACCCTTTCAACTCTCTTCCCATCTATTTTTATCGCATCCTTGGAGAGATCGCGGTAATTCATAGGTTCTAATGAATCGAAAATTATGCAATTGCAGAGAAATTTTCAGATAAGATATTAGGAAAAGAATTGTACAATTATTTATTACTAGTAATAAAAGATGATTGTGACGTAATTTTGACTTGGATATTATGTTCTCGGAGATAAATTCAATAAAAACTCGAACATTTCTCAAATTTTGAATCCAATGCCCCAGGATATCGCCAAGGCACTAGTGCATACACGAATTTGAATCACCATAGTATCCATTAGTGGATTGCTATTAGTGTAGGGAAAAATTATAATTCCAGATGTAATCGACATTCTCAACAATTTCTTCTCAATTCTGAAAGAAAAATGTATTTTGAAGATAATTGAGCTACCTTGGATAACAATCGCACCGAGCTACCGTTGCAGAGAATTATTATGAAGTGAAAAGTCCAGGCCTCTATGTTCAAATTACGACAGTTTAGTGGAAGAATATCCCAGACTATTCAATCAGTGATTTGCGGTATGTTCAATGCAGTCATCCTCTTAGTATGATTACTTATAACTTGTGCATAGTTATTTATCTTATCGATATCCATTACGATTATCACTGTAATCTCTAATATTTTCAGGAATTTCTTCGATTTTCACAATAAATGACAAGGAGAAAGATTTTTTTCAATTTTCAGTTAGTACTTTACCAACTCATTTACTAAATCCACAAACTTTGTACGGTATATATACCTAAATATATTATAAAACCAAGTCTCGACATTTCAAGTATCTTCGGCACAGCATTTTTGGGACTTGAAACTCCAACCAGTGGATTGAATGTACTTGAGCCCCCATGGGGGACTAAAAAAATTCCCTGATTTATAACACTCCGTTGGATTACCCAAAGTCGCGCACAGTAGATTCAGGCCCTCGAATTCTACCTGTCGTTGAATCTTAATTATATAGACTTGGAAAAAATTGGGAAATGTCAAATATGTATATACGAGGGACATTTTTCGTTTAATATAGTATGTCTTATCTGTTCTTGAGATATCAATATTTCCAATTGTTTATAAGAAGAAAAGTTCTGAAATGAATTTGTCAAAAATGTAATCTTCCACCCACCCACACACCTATCCATCCACTCACCTACACGCCCACCCACCCACACACCTACGCACCCACCCACCTACACACTCACCCACCCACCCACACGCCTACACACCCACCTATCCACGCACGTACCCACCCACCTACACACCCATGCACCCACACACCCAGACAGACCCACCTATACACACACACATACACACTTTGTTTTTGTCGATTGATTGAATTATGTTACAGTTTTTCGGGACAATTTCTGTATCAATGCAACTATATTGAAGTTAACGGTTCCCATTTAAGGAATCCCGTTCTTACATATAATAGTTACGTTCGAGATGGTTTAGAAATTACTTCCAAAGTAAGAAAATTTAAGATGGTCATGAAAAACATAAGAAAAAATTTTTTTCCCCATACCCACTGAAATTGTTTTACGTTATGTCAAGTATCGGAAGTGTAACAACACTGATATGAACTTATAGACTTGAGGGTTATACTCGCATATGTTATTCGGACGCGAAAACCGCGGCCCTAACCGCGCTTTGCTCCGTTGCATCATGATTTTCGGACCGTATAGTATCAAATATCGTATGACATTCGGGTGGTGAAGGTTTTTCTGGTGACTGCGATTGTTCAATGAACAATTCTAGTATTACGTAATAGTGGGAGGGTTAAGGATTTCTGACATTCTGCCTCTATGGGAATTGATTCAGCCCTATTTTAATTATTCAACGAAAACGACAATTTTCTTATTCATCTCTTAAACCAAATCGTAAATGAACCGACACATCGGGAAGTTATTGGTTCGACCCGTCGATGGTCACACTCCCCTCGCACCTAGAAGAATTATCCATTGATGAATTGTCAAAGTCCATTCCATTTCATGTACCTCAATAGCATACAATTTTTCACTAAGCTAGATGAATTGAAACACAGGTCTAGACTTTCCACTCGAATAGTAGTCTTATCTCAAGGTCAACGTTCCATGTTTTATGCCGATGATAAAGCATCAGTCATTCAATGAGCCGCGTTTCTGGAACATAGTGGGGTTTTTTTCCTGTTTTTCCTCATCTCAATTGTCCAATGAGACAAAAGGAATTGATGAAGCGATAGAATGGTCGTTACGTCATTGGTGTGTATGCGTAAGAGTCATGGGGTGGGGCGGGGGGTGCAATGCGTGTTGCGCGTGCGCGGAGGGGGCTCGTGTGGAGCTGGTGCGTCACTACGGGTGTGTGACGTCAAAACACTACCCACGAGGTTTTTGCTACGGGAAAAGGGTCGGAGTCACTGACGGCATTACTTGTTGCACCACGATGATACCCGTGTCACTTGTGGGGGATTTGTTATTTTTTCACGTTTGAACGATCGTGTCACGCCGACGTGCAACTCAACGATGACATCAGCAACGGATGCTCCCGTAAATTTTCCCGTTCATTTCCGGTGCTCTGGCTTTCTACTTTCATTTTGAGCGCGGTGATTGAATTTATTAATGAACGGCGTTTTTTAGGTGAAGCCTATTTCTGGGCGGCACCGATTCTGTGCATTATTGGTAATTCCGGAATATTCAAATTCGTTATAGCTTTGAAGACTTTCGAGCAGTACAATTTTCAAAATTTTGGCATTTAAAAAAAATTAAAATTCCGTTGATAAACCATTTTAAATAAAAATGGATTGAATTTAATTTCTTTTTCTCCCAATATATTTATATTTATTTAACGCACATTTCCCAAATGCCCAGTGTTTGAAAGACTCGAAAATTATTGTTACGTGACAAATATTGTTATGTTTAGCGTGTCACATTGAATTAAAAAAGAAAAAGAAAACCAAACAGAAATCGTAACGTGATTTTTTTCCTGTTTACTTGCATAATTTCTGACGTATGCAACGCTATTTTGTCATGCATTCTTACCAATGTTTCAACCGGGATCTTTCAAATAATTAGAGCCTTTTGGCTAATGAATCTTTACTTGGAATTTCTAGGAAATTTTAATGGGATTTTCCGTTCGCGTGTGGTGTGGCGATGGGGGTCGGTACTAATCGAGACTAAAATTAATAATGAAGCTTGACGGCAAATTGCAGAAAATACTATCCAATTTACTAGGCGAAATTGAAGGAATTTCACACACGAAGTTGTATTGAAGCAGTTTTTCAACCATTTTACCAATTAGATGATACAATATTTTAGTATTCAGACGTTTCAGCACTCCTGAAGATTTTCCTATTTTTGTTTTTCCATGCAGTCTAACTTATTGATAAATATGAGGGGCACTATGTAGATCAAATATTCATAAATAAATGGGATGTGATTCTAACTCTTGATGAGCCCCACCAATCGAAAATTACAAAATCAAAACTTTGAGAAAAATAGGAACTTAAGGATATTCAACCGGTATAGTCAAAACAAAAGTTTATGACCCTTTCTATAATTCGTTATATTTATCGCCAATAATTTTCAATTAATATTTCAATGCGTTAATTAGTTGAAGTGATAGCCATAGAAAATTATTATCTTGTATTTGAATTTGCGAATCAATATTATATTGTTTAAACAAATTAATGAAAAAAAATTGTAGTCAATCGTCATGAAATTTTTACCATCGTTTTATATCTGCTTGAATAGTAAATTTTCAAAATTTCAACAAATTTGTACATTTTGAACTGTATTTACAGAAATTTTTATTTTTCCCATATGAGGCCGTGTTAATTGAGAAGGTTGATAATTAATAACTACAAAACGGTGTTGTGAATCAATCTCAAATTTCATACAGGCATCTGTTACCGATTCAAAAACATTATGTCGAAATTTCAAGCAATTCGTACATCTTCGCCAATATAGGTGGAATATCCTTAAAAACGAACGAAAGGTTTCTTGGGAAAATGTCCTGAGGTATTTTATGGAGACGATTCCATTTCGGACAAAATAGTTTCTTATCATTTTTCTCTAAACGCATTTAATCAGCACCTGAAACTCCTCATTTATTCAGCACCTGATTATATAAGACTGAAATAGGAACAATATTTATTTTTTAAAATTTTTCCTATCGTCAACGATTTTTACCATAGAAAGTTATAACTCATCCAGATTGTTAAGAAACAAATTATGACTCTGTCAATTTCCATCATAGTATGTAATGGTACAGGTGCAATTCAATATTTTTTTGGCTCGTGGGGCGTTAGCATAGCCCCACGCGCCAGAAAACACTTAAACGAGCGAAGCGAGGTTGGAATCGCGGTTTTTCGCGCACGTGCTGCATAAACTTGTTTCTGCGCTTCGCTCTGGCGACACTGGAGTTCAATCGATCGATAAGGAAAATTTTTTCACTCATTCTTTATGTTGTTTTGACAACTATATAATATATAAATATACTTATATAACATATACCACATCAATATTCGCTAAGATTTAAAAGTGACAGCGGTCTTCCCGTAATGTATATTGAGGGCATAGATTCTATCGAAAGAGGGATTTTTTTTTTATATAATTAAATTTTTTGGTCAATTCTGATGGTTTAATAGGGCAGGGGTGATTAATTAAAAATGGGCAGGATAATTTTATCGCTAGCTAAATTTGTCTATACTAAATAAAAGTGGAGTTTTTGGTTAAGGGTTTGGCTTTGGTTGACATTATTTTATGACTCATAAAAATGTGAAAGGCGGTTTTTCGGGTCACGAAACCTGAGAACAGAATTTATTTTGATTTATTCAGCCGTGAAATAAATATCCTGAAATGTTTTACATGCACTTTTAGCATATTGTTCGGGGAAAAATGAGAATACGGTACAGGGAATGAGATGTAAATGCTGGCTCGATAATTCACAGCTTCATTAATGGCTTTTCGGTCTAGGGGATAAAAATCGTGAGGACTTTTAGTTGAGAATTCTGGATTGATTGTCCTTGCAAGGGCAAAAAAAAATTCGGAAAAAAATGGTTCGAACTAAAGTGCCTGTATTGAAGCTGGGCGAAATAAATTTAAAAAATCCAGATGAGGTCAGTTTTGTGCCGATATGTCAATATCTAAAGGTCCTATGCAAATTTTTATATGAACTTTTTCGTAGATTTTTCTTTTCTCAACAAAAAATGTAGACATAATTTTTTTTCTATCTCTCTTATTTCTCAAATTATTGCTCGAAAACCCTCAACTTAAGGTGAATTGTCAGTTGACCCTGAAAAATGAGTTAACCACGACGCGCTGTAATTCCCAGACAGAATATTTCCATTCTTATCTCAGAGGCCGCGCGATTCCCTTGGCAATTCAATGACGCAATTATTATTTATGAGATATTTAGATTTTTTTTTCGCACACAATTCCATGTAAGAGATTATTCCTTACTATGTTGAGATCATCGAAAAGGAAAAACATGAAATTTGAGAAGTTCGTCGTATTGATGTGAAAAGAGTAACATACAACCGGAAACGGTGCACGAGACGCCTGGCATATGGTTCATGATATTGAGAAGGTACAATAGGCTATGAGTATTGAGTATGAAGAATATGATGCATTCAATTGATTCAGACATTGAAAGAATTGCTTCAGAAATTTTAAAAATTCACCATTTCAGCGATTTGGAAAATTTCAGAAAGTTAAAAAACATCCACGATTCCGATGGATGTTTCAAATACCTCAAAATTTTCGACAATGTCAGATAGTTTCATAAATTCAGACCTTGAAAGTTTCCAAAAATTGAAATAAAGAAGTGGTATTGAGTCGTGAATGGAAAAGTCGACCTAGTATCGTTGGAGGTGGATCTGGTATCAAAATAATCGTAATTAACTATTACTAGTTGACGACAACTTGGCACAATCCCAGGCCCGATGTCCGCGCATCGTGTCAAGGTGCTACACTAACCCAAAGGGACGTTCAGCGGAGGGGAGTCGTTAGGAATCGTTTGAAATTGTCAGGCCTCTTCTCGACACCATTTATCAGTATAATCGCTATACATCGGTCTCTAACTCTTCTTAATTTCAAAACAAACACATTTGCGATTTGATCCATCGGGGCTAAACCGAAAACTTCTCGATTTGTAATTTCCCCTGAGGATGATTTTTTCCTAAAGATTTTCTCAAGAGGTCATATATATCGTTACTAAAGATTTTGAGCACAAAGTGCAAATGCCACTCCACCATTTTGTAGAGAATTCCGTTCCAGATAAGGAAAGTTATTTATGGATTTTCTCGAACAGGATTCATTCTTAAGATAAATTAAAAATTTTGGTTTTTTTGTGGTTCAAAAGAACAATTTCCAAATCTACCCAGCTGATTTTAACCGCAATCTAATCGAATCGTAATTAGGTAAAGCGTCATCGATTGGGCCTTATATAGGTCCGATAGAATTTTTTTTTTCATTTGAGAGAATTTTCTTGATTTGAGAAAACTTGCAATTGGATGAATGCATTTTGGTTGCAGAACGATCCATTTTCTGAGTGATAGTAATCTTCTTTCATAGTGTATGACCATAGCACAGACGTTCAAGAGTTACCGGGTGCTGGTACCAGGTCAGCATATGGTCCTACTTGTTTATCTAAAGTATTCCATGGTAAATTTTTACACACATATTTTTTTCTGGTGGCACACTAAATTCCCTCTCGAACATTTAAAAATCCTGTTCAATCAATGTAATAAATGTTCTCCATAAATTGCGAGATGATGTCATGATTGACGGTTTTGCTGATTAAATACCTTAATACCAAAACAAACACATTCTTGTCATTATGATGGCAGAATCATGGGAGAAGAATAAATGAGAGAGGAGAATTAAAACCCAATGAATGCTTTAGACGCAGCGAAAACGTGAAAGCGGTCACATTACGACGTTTACCTCGTTTTTCCGCTCGGCCGAGCCGACGCTCAAGTGTATATTCTCGTGTTGCTTCAGAGTTTATGTACAGTTGTAGAAAAAAAACCGAACAAAGTAAAACAAACAAAAAACTTAATCTTAACAATTCGTTTTGTCAAGTGTTTTTTATCTTTTTTTCTCTCATTGAGTGATAAAAAAAATGATTGAAGTGAGAAACTGGGATGAAAAGAAAAACGAAATGCATGCATATTTAAATTTGAATGGTTTTCAAAGTTCCCGTATTTCGAGAAAAAATTTGAACCTTAAGAATTTTGCATTCTCACACGTTGGGGTATTTTTCAACCTCCCAAAATATTCCAATTTAGATTGTGATTTTTTTGTTCATTGTTCCATTTTTTTTTCCAAGACACTCAAATTTCGAGTTGGTTGAAAATTATGTGCGCCACCAACGAACCATGCTCTTGCATCAAAAAATCTCGCCAAGTGATTCCTCCTGCCAAAAATTTAGTAAAAAAAAAAGAAAATAATTTATTAAATGTTCTTAATATAGATCAAAACATAATGAAGTAATCCTTATTAACCTCTAACAACAAGCATTCAGCTCCACTCATTCGCCTCCGACTTATTACCTATGAAAAGTGACAATTGTTTGGTACAAGCACATTTCATGAATCGTACCGATGACATCACACGATAAACCTCCGGAATTCCCCCAACATTCGAGACAGATGTGCATCAACTGGCGCGTTTGATTTCCCAGTGACAATTGTCAAAACGCCTGACGCGTTTAAATTGTCGATGAAACTGCTACCGTGAGATTGGGATTGGCTCGTTTGCCACAGATAACTATGCGCGCTCGGTAACGGGAGCACCGATTTTAGCGTGCTTCCGTGAGGCTCGCAACTTTTCTCACTCCCTCCCCCTCCCACTTGCTCCATCGCGTTCGCTTCGTCCCTCCCACTGCTCTTGCCACCTCACTCTTCCTCCCACCTACCCCTCCCCCAATCTCTCTCACTCCCCCTCGTCCTCACTCTCTTCCTCTCTCTCATTTTCTCACTCTCCCTCCCTCTTTCCCTCTATGTCTGCCTCCTCCACCTTCTCGATGTCTCTCCTCTTCTCCTCCACCCTCTCCCTCTCATACTCTCCTCTTCTATCACCATCTCTCATTCTCATTCTCTCTATCTATCCCCACAGCTATTTCTAGGTCGGTACACTGGTGTACAAATACTGATCGTTGAAAACAACTCAACCATCCTTCATTTCACCAATTCCCCATTATTGTTGCATAAAAGAAAATGCAGAAAATAAAAATACGGGGAGAGAAATAACTCGGCGTTATTACAGTGATTAATCCTGGGCTGCTGTGCAATTTTACAGCAAACTCTGTGATTCAACTTGATGAGAAAAAAGAGAATGCCTCGTTTCAAAATTACTAGACTCTCTTCAATTCTTTAAATAGCGCAATATTAGACAATCACACGAGAATAGAAATGGCTTGATTAATTGTGGAGAAATTGCAAACGATTTTGCCGCATTTGTATGGCAATCGAGGCTTCAATATCGGTGTTATTAATGGGTTATAATAGCTTTGATATAAAGATAATTATGAGTTGGTAAATTATTTGACGAAATGAATTAATAGCATTAACTTTTCAACAACAGATGATAAGTGATATTATAAGTATTTATTACTTTTTATTGATATTTATTACATTTCCTCATTTTTTTTCCTATAGTTTTTACGGCAGACCGTTATAAATTATTGAACTCGTTGATAAATCAATAACAACTCGACCAATTATCACTAAATTCTTTTCACTCGACTCTCGGATTCCGTTTTGGTCAGGTGTACTTTAAAAAAAAACAAAGTTTCAATCTCCGGAGCAGTTTTGGCGTCACTGTTCTTTAAAACACGTTTTTACATATACACACCCAGCCACCTACCCACCCAACGATACCCCCACACATCCACATCCACCCATCTACCCACCCCCCCACACACACACACACACACGTCTTATTTACGAAATGTCATTTCGTTCTCGATTCCTAAGATTTGCTCAAAGCATAATTTCAAGTTTTGGGGCTCAGCTTTTTCCATCTCTATCGGGACACTATTGGTGCCAACCATCAAGGGGCAGACGTATATCCCATTTATCCCCGCTGCAGATGTTTAGACCCTATTTTAATACGTACGCCGGGTCATTTTTTCTAAGTTGAAAACGTACAGGAAATGATTGAGTATCTTCTTTGAGTAATCATTGGAGGGTTACATCATTGACGGCCTCAGATGATTTTGCATCATTTTAGAGTTACTGTCTGAAATATTTCCTTTTCTGGACAAAAAACTGGATAGGGAGTACATTTTTTGACATGTCAAATAAATCTAAATCATGTAAGGGTAACTTTCAGAGACGAATGGTTTCATTTATGACAGAAAATCTACCACAAGGAATATTTTTTTTCGATGTCAGATTATTAATCATTTCCAGGGACATTTATGACGTAATTTTTTTTATATTGACGGAGAAAATGGAACAGACTTGATCGATAGTTGAGAAGTTTTTTTTCATGAATGGACAATTTGTAACGACTGTTTGAAGTTTCAGGAAAGCATTTCTAATTTCTTCAGAATAATTGAGAAGGAAACACCTCAATTGCCCATCTAAGGAATCAGATGTAATCAGGAGTTACTACCACGAAAACGTCAAATATTTATCACCAGTATCGTTTCATTACGGCGTATACGATTTGTTTTCTGAAACTACTCGCCATTGGCATAATTGACGTTTCGAGAAAATGATTAGAGAAGAACAAAAATAAACTTGGGTGGAAATTGCAGTGTGGCAAGTTTTCCGTCTCACCCCAATGTGTCACACTTGTCAATCCACTAGTTAATTTCCCCAATAAGGAAAGTTATTGTATTGTACCCGAAAATGAATAATCGATTTTCTATCAAATCTCGATTTGCGGGATTGCCCCCACCGTTATCCTATTTTCAACAACACGTTTCACTGTAGGTTTGTGTGATATATGCACTCGGAAGAATTCTCGGAAACAGAACCCGCAAATAAATTATGAAATTTGAAGTGTCAGAGAAACTGTGGAAGACAACAGACTTCAGGAAATTGTCCATTTATTTCAACGATCAATCAATTTTAAAAAAACTTGAGAAAACACTCTTCGTCTGAAATTAAATTGTATGCAATATTGATAGCACTTATAGGTAGCATTATTACCATATATACTGAGAAGAACGGACCACTCCAGTAAGTTTTTCCAAGTCGAATCAAATCCTTTTGGGTTGCTCCGCGAATCAAAGCTCTTATCAACACGACCGCGGTTTCTGACTTGAGTCAACTCGCAAATGAGTAATTTAAAACTGTTCCCGATTTGACTGAAGTCATGTTTCCGAACCGATCCAACCCGGAAATGCATTGCCGCTTCTCGCAGCGAATCACTCCGTTTAGCTTAGTCCGATCGGGCGAATTGATCCATGCAATCCGACTCGGATAGCAATGCAAATTAAGTTGATTCACACTTTTTGTGTATTAACTTTTTGAACTTCTGGGTCGGGGAAATCAATGGAATTTTCCCGACGTTTGGCATTCTGACGAGCTTGATTGCATATGTCGATTCGTTTAAGTCGAATCACAGTCTTCCTATTCTGGGCTCTAATGAATCGACGTTTGTTAACGAAAGTCGACTAGATCGGTTAAAGTCGAAAATAGGACCCCAGTCCGATCGCATGTATATACTTGGCGAGTATGCACAAAATTACTAACATCAGAGATTTATGTCATTTTGAAAGCGCGAGCAGGGGCCACGCATTGTCAAATTCAATATGAAATGTTACAATAATGATCAGTGAGAACGGAACTTACACTGTAATTGAAACATCAAAGGCGCCCTAATTTGAATCGATGAAATGGGCAAACTTTTATCGAGATTATAAAAAAGAGGGCTCACCTAATCCTTGTGTCAAAGTGACATACGAGACATATAATCGAATATTGAACCAGCTTGGTGTCCCTTATTGGGAATTTTGTTGGAACTGCATGGGGCGTATGCCAAAAAAAAAACATCTGAATTTTTTTACATCGCTTTGAACATTTTATTTCCAACTATTATTAGCCTCATAAAATGTTCAATCTAATGGTAATTCAGTAGTCACTCAAGTGATGACCGCCCATTCAACCGCACTCGATAATCCTCTTTACGTTTACCTCCAAAAGGGAAAACAATGTCGATAAGACTGATTTTGTGGGCCACGTGGTTAACCAATTGTCCGCAAGATGTCAGCTGTATGAGCAACATGAGCATCAGATGTCATCCAATCCGCGCGTTCGTCTGGTCTTCCCCCACCCCCCCCCCTTTTTCAACGGGGATTGGTTGTTCCCCGGCGTTGTGTTACAGGACTGACTATCGCAATATGGCTTCCGCCACTGTGAGCAAGTGAGAGTACTCCAATGTGTCAATTTAAGAAAAAAAAATCGCCTAATAATTGAGTGGCTCAGCAAAAAGTTGATAAACTCTTTCCCCCCCAAATTCCATTTACATATACACGAACTGCAATATTAACTCTAACAATTAGTGCATAAAGGTTAGGAATCGAATTGATGTTTACGGTGATTTAAATGGGCCCAAACAACGTCATCAGCTTGTCCCTCTACCGATTAACTTGACTTTAAAATGCAGAAAGTGAGCTAAGTGAATGCAACGACAGACTGACACTCATCCAGAAAAAAAGTGAATAAACAAACAAATTGATTGTCAACTTGGCAACAATAGACACAATTTTTTTTTCAAACAATCTTGTCCAAAGTTGTGGTGAGCATGTTCTCAAGTTGAGCGCTAGCATTTTTGTGAATTGTGATAAGTGGTGGACATTGAATTTGTCAAATAAAATCAAAAATTCAACCGGAAGTGGCGCATACGTTTGAAAACAGTATAACAATATACGCGTGGTTACGCACCTACCTAAAATTCTTGAAGCCCCCCCCACATATTCAATGCTTAATTAAAGAAAATTCATCCCAACTCTTGGACAGTGGCATCAAACAGCCGGAAAAGAGGCTGTTCTCGTTTTCTCGTGTGGCCAAGTAGTCACGTAGCGCGTGTACTCACTTTTTTTTCCCTTCATTTCTTAAAAGCATTAGTGTGCGTAAAATCGCACGCGCACAAGTGAAAAAAAAAGGGGGAGACGATAGAGAAAAAGCGAGACGTAAATACACGGTTGGTTGTCTTGTGGAGAACCTGGCGAAATATATCGGAGCGTAGAAGCGACAGAGACAGTGCCAGCTGCGCGCGTTTAGTGGTTTTTGTTGTATATAAAATCGTGAGAGACGGTAAAGGCAAGTAGTTGTATAGTTGAGTGAGTGAGTCGCGACGTTGCCAGAGCATTGGCCCCTCTACTTCGGCCTAGTCCGCCCCCCCCCTGCCTCTTCCCCCCCCCCCCCAGTTCTTATGGGATACACATTTGTGTGGGTTAGTTTTCTAAACTCTTGGCCCATTGATGTGAGTGGAAATGAGAGGGAGATGAGGAATTAAAGTGAAATAGAATTTGAGACGGAACGAAGGATACATTTTTTTGAGGACAAGGGGGTTGAGGACTTGCAGAGTGAGGGAATGATTATTGGACGGTTGTGGGGGGCTCAAGGGTATTCGGACGCTTGAGTTAGGGAATATCGAAGCTTTGGAATTTTTTTTTTATTGTGGACGATACTGAGGAAATATCGAGTATTTGATGCCATGAGAGACGGGGTGATAGACACGTGACATACAACGACGAAAGTGCACGCTGGCTCAAGAGGGGGGAGCCATGAAGAGGCCGCGGTAAGTGTTTTTTTTTTTGTAATTAAAATTGCATTAAAGAGCCAATAAGCTTGAAGGATTTTTGCGTATGAAGTTGTGAGGCGCATGTGGGCCCATCTGACTGTTGCGTTATATGCATGACGTCCAGCGGAGGGGATGGGACCCGTTAATTGGAGCGCGTGCGCATGCGCATGCGCATGCCATAGTCTGCAATTGCAGTATGGGGTTTCCCCGGTTTTTCTACCTCAATCCTCTTTTTTTTTACGTTTTATTAAGTTCTTTAGTGCACTGTAATCTTATCGAGTTTTTCTTTACATAATAAACGACCGCGCGTCCAATGTCTCAAATGCGGTAGCGCAAACAATGGTATTGTGAAATGGAGGATCTTCCTTGTTTTACATGCTATGGAAATAAAATCAAATTGAATGTTTTACGCCACACTTCATAGCTTAGATTTTCTTCTCACTTGGTTTGAATACGAATAGAAATGAGCGACCTAGAGGCATTTAAATAATTAACGAGTTAATAGCACAGGATTGCATTGGTTGAGGAAAAAGAAAGTTATGTGTATGGAATAGGCGCATCAAAATACATAAAATGCAACAATTCCAATTGTGACTCATGATTTGCAGACGGAACCATATATAGCGGATTCAACGTCATTTTTTTCAGGCACAAATGCGCAAAGATTGACTGAGTTTTTTCGTGTCTTCAAGAACTCTCTTTTTCTAACGCCGATTTATATAACAAAATAGTAGAATCACTATTTAGGAGAATTTAAAACAAATGTCTACAGGGTCTTCCAAACCGGGAATTTGATTGCGCGATTCTATTGGGTCAACCACTTTGCCCACGACTTGTTAGTTTTTTTTTTTTCAAAGCACTGCATGACGTCACCACTTAACCACTGACCAGCCAATGACAATACGCTAATCCGAGGTATCCTAACTTAACTGTTGCGCACGCATTGCATAGGCATGAGGCCAGTAACTGAATTGATGAGATACAGTGATGAATCGAGATTGAAGGCTTACAACTATCATTTACTCAATTATTGCAAATGATCAATGAAGTTCCTAATCAGTTTTTAATGGAATTCCCTTTTTTCCCCCCAAGAATTTCTCACCTCTTAACGACATAAACTTTTAGGAATTTTCGTTCAATTGATATCATCCATGAATAGTCACAACCCCATTTCATTTATTATTTATTTAAATAGAAAATTGACTGAATTATCTAGCTTCGTCCAATGGCAAGTGATGATAACTCTTCTCAAGACTCGGCTCGATTTGTTGATATTTTCTGGTATGGAAGATGATGAAAAGATGAAGCAAAAATAATGATACGATACATGGTTACGAGTTATGGATTAATAGTTACAGGCCATATAACACTGGAGTTGAGTAAAGAATGGAGGAAGCAAAATGAGTCGGTACACTTAAGTCGAGTACAAATCAGTAACGGAAGTGGCCGATTGGTTTAAATCTTGGTTTATCGAATTTCTGTGATGTACCTTGTAGAAACTTAATTTTATAACTTCTTGTTGATCGCACTGAGATCCATGCGAAGATGCTCATTGAAGCACATTGAAAGCATTGCAAAGATATTCCGACAAAAAAGAGGAGGTATTGTTTCATTCCACCAAGTTTGGGTTATTCAGTTAGCGTAAGAGAAAAATTCTAGAAGAGAAAAGTTTCGTCGGCATAAAATTTGAAACAGTAAATGAGGTTTTTCGAATGATAATCCGACATCTTGAGTTGGGGCGTTAGACGTGCGTTTAGTGGTAAACGTTAGGTCCGGATATAGGGGAGGATGTCAGTTTAGATGATTGGGTGTATTGGGTGGTGACAGGGTCACTGCGCAGTCCAATTTGCCATTGGTACTTACCTACCTGGGGTTTATGAGGCCCATGGACAATTCAGGGCTTATAAATTCATGGGAAAGTCCCCGAAATATTGACATGGTCATATACTCGAGATATTCAAGTCTAAATATTTTTAAGAGCTCATCAATATTCAGTATTAGGTCTGCAGACCAATCGTCGTGTGTTTTTGGCGGGGGGGGGGGGGGGGGGGGGGGGGGGAGGAGGCATCATTCCCATGAATGTTTTCACAAATATGTTCCAACTCGGGAAGCCAGACGGGCTTTATATAGAAAAAAAATCAACAAGTGGAATTAATTTTGTGGAGTCGAACGAGTGGTTTAATTTCACTTGAATATGGAAATGTCTGAATGTTTTTTGTTGATTGCGAAAAATTGTATTGAAATTTTACAAAAAATTTGGAGAACAAACTAATAAGACAAAATGCTTCCATTTTTTTTTCTGGAATTATACGAAAGAATGGGATTCTTATTCAATGAGAAATCCTATACGAGCATTTTATTGCCCCACCCCGGAATTATCGGAAAGAACTTTGGTCTTAATAAAATTTCAATGGATATCCACCCCCTCCCCCCCCCCCTCAACCCACCAGTTTCAATATCTCTCTGAAGAAGCCGAAGAGGTGAAAAAGCATTCATATGAAGTAATTTTTTTATCCTCGTGTTTATGGCGTAACAAGGGCGAGTAATATTGCGTGTCGACGGCAGGATGGGTCGAGAAACTCGATAACCGTCGTGCCATTCCGGAAACGAGCCTCGGCAGGTGGTGAGTGTTTGAGGGTGGTATGTATTCATGTGCGCCATAGACCGGCGTGATCTTTTGAGTCGTAAAGATTTTTAGTTGATTTTGGGTGATCTTTTTGGATTGATCCTCGCTGAAAATCATCCTTTATGCAGGAGCGTAAAACCGTCGTTTCCGGCTTAACGTGTATTACGTCATTTTTTTTCTCAACCGAATTATCGTGGATAAAAATTGCGATAAAATTGATATACTCCACCTGATACGTAGGGGAACCCATTGATATTCATTAACATTGGTCCTAAAAATTAGTGACTTGAATTTTTTTCGAATTTTCTGGAAAAATCTGATACTCCATTTTTCGCTTAGTGCGGGTCCACAGCATCTGGTCTGTAATTTACATTGGCCACAAGATCACTTGACCTTTCATAGTGTAGTCTTGTCATTTTGGTCCAACTTAGGGGTGATTAATCCTGGGGGAGTTGATCATTAATGAGTTATTTTTTTCGTTGTTCTTGCGCTGATTCGCAATCTTACGGACCAGCGATGATTAATATTTGTTGGACGCTAATTGCGTCGTTATCGACCTTGCCTATCATCGGGGTCGATTAAACCTGAGGTTCGCACATGCTCGAGGCGAACAGTAAGACGACCTCGATGCCAAGTTATAGACACTGATGGCAGGGGCCTCGTGCCATCTCTGTGATCTTCTCTGGTGCACACTACACCGCTGGAGATGAGCTTTCCACGAAACTATGGTATTACTTATGAGGAAAAACAATAGTAACTATTTTTAAACAAGAACGCGTAATTGAAGTTATTCCAAATTTTCATGAAATATTAATCATCTTATTGACAAGTGATTTTAAGAATGACCGAAAAAATTTTTTATAAAAATCTTTTCTTGAGGTCTCATCCTGATCTATCTAAAACATTGTCACACAATTTTCATTATCTACCGTACATTTTGGAATACCCATAAAAAACATGCCATTCTCATGTTGACCACTTTATTGACTGCTTCTCTGCTGATTTAATGTCCCCAAGGTGATAATCCTTTTTGCCATCCTTTCGCGATCTATCTCCTTCTCTCCCCCCCCCCCCCCCCCTTTAGCAAAAAACATGACGCTTGACACTTGGTAAACATAAACATGAGAAAACTCGCCTGAGTCAATGTTTATAAACCGCAGTTTTTTGTCCCATTATTTTGTAAATAGAGGGAGGATGTAGCAGATACCAGGATGAATCTGCTCGTTGGCCACCTGGCGCTATACAAATCTAAATAACAATCAATTTTTTTTTCCTTTTTTTTCGAATAAAAAAAGGAGGGATGCAGCGGGAAAAACGGACGAGTGCAGTCCTCAGACTGGTGCCGATAAAATGGGCAAAAGTGCCGCAATAGAGATCATCATCCTCGCTTCACTGACTCCCAACTATGGAGCAGCTTTCCCAGTTTGTGAGCCAGCTAAATTTCTGAGAAATGAGTTTGAGTATTGTTAGGCCATTATGTTGGCAATTTATGTGGCTTCGAACAAATTACGCGAAATATTTTCCATCCACAAAAATGAAAAACAAACAAACCGACAAACTTATCTTAAGACATAAAAATTCGAATGAAGGGTAGTAGTGTTCATTCGTTGCACTCGCTCATAGAGAAAAATTGATCCATCACTCAAAATTTGTTTTCCACGTTTTTATTTATAATGAAAATTTTACGATTTTGTAGAATATCTACATGCAACGTTAATGACAAATAGGATCGTGTTCGCGTTGACGTAATTTCATAACTCATTTTCTTTTAATCGTCCCGGACAATAAATACATACATCGATAGTTCTGTAGTGAAGCGATGGACCAATTGTAGTTCGTTCTCGCATGACACCCATGTTTGTTGAATATCTTGAAATCGGAGGATCGTAGCACAAATTTGCTTTAGAGGAAATCTGTAGGTCGCAGTCTGCCCTACAAAAAAGGTTCCTATGAAAATTCCTCGTTTTCATTCAGTTGCGACATATCACTCATTAAGCCAGTGGCGAGTTAATTCGGTTGACGCTGTGTTATCGATCTGCTACCGATCTAGTTCTCATGAGCTCCACTTATCCGCATTTGGCCATGCTGAATCAATGAGGCAATGCTTTTAGCATTCTCTGCGTTTCTTTTAGAAGTTCATTCCGTGACACTTTATTTTGACGAAAATTTTGTAATCGTTTATTTGAAGTTTATCGATTATACCTTTAGTACTTCAATTTATCTCGATTCGATTATTTCGAGTGAATTAAGATTCAATTCGTGCTTGAAATTAAGTCATTTGGGAATCTCGAATTAAGATATTCATCAACGTGAGTTTAAGCACTCCATAAAACGTGAATTCACATCGTACAACTCGAAGCTTGTGTTTTCGTTCGCTCGACATACGTTTTTTTCGGCTATTTACGATGAAATTTACACGAGCCAAGTTTTCGTACAGCGCTGGATCAATCGGTGAAAATCGATGGATTTTACTGGGTGATTAAAACGGCTGAGAGACATCAAAAATTGCGATCACGAGGTTCACATTGCAATGGCAATAATTCACCGATAAATGCAGGGTGATTTGATGCCACAATTCGCATTGATTAAAACCCAATTATCAGTCAACTGAAAAATTTACACATTCATACGGATGATGGAAGATATTCGGGGATAGTTGGCCCGTTAATTATACAGACCTGTGGGCACTTTTCGTTACAGGGAAATTGATATTGTAGTTTTATGTGATTTACCTTTTCAGCGAAAAAGTAAAAACGAGCGTGCTTTGGGATATCGGTTTTTGCGATGTGATAATATCAACATGGCTCATGCATGAGGTTTTTCGGTTTATTGAGAGACGAATATTCATTTGTATAGTTGAAGACCACATTTACAATGAATGAATTGAGCGCTTCCATTTGCCTATCCCTTGTAAATTTAGCGTTTCGAATAATTTCTCTAAATGTTTTTTTTTTAACTGAAAATTATGTGTACCAATAATAAGCGAATGGGCTCGAATTGATTTACTCCATCATTGATTTTTCTGCAGGGTATCTCGGAATCGGCGTAAGATATGGAGATTATGATAAGGACTTTTTTATTAGCTACGTGAGATTTCAAATTTTACAATCTCTGCTAGTGCGAAATATTAAGTGGAAATTTAATTTTTTTTTCTAATTTCTTTGATCCTCTCATATTTAACGATATATATTTTTATTCCTGAATTTCGGTTTTGATGTAAGGAATCTCGCAGATGAATTTTTTCACAAGTATTGGGCGACAAATGTTTATGCCCTCATGGGGAACTCAACGAGAACTGCTCGTTTTGTAATTGTTGTGTGTGATGTGTTATTTCAATATTCTTTTAAAATCTCAGGTGTCCGTGGGTAAGCCGGTGCGCGCGCATCCGGATCAACCATTCGACCAGCATCCGCATATTTGAAATGTTGGTACACCTTAATTTTGTGGGTTACAAAAAAAAATTATAAATATATTCACATATTGCGTTATAAAGATATGAAGCTACATCCACCCACTCACCCACCCACTCCCACACTCATGCTCCCACCCACCCACACACACACACACACACACACACACACGCACACACACACTCACTTCTATTATATAGTCTATCGCAGGAATATCGACTTTCCTTGGTTTTAGTTTGAAAATTGAATAATTCGCGTAACGGTGGCGCCAACACCCTACCACCAGCTCAGAGCGATTAATCGACAGTCATTGATAATCAGCCGATAAGCGGATGATAATTACCATAAGTTTGGAGATTCAACATTTGCTTATATTTCACGCGTTCTATGGAGGCATTTTATTCTGTAACTATTATATAATTTGCCATTCAAGGTTAATTTACTCCTCACTCCGTTTAATTACACCTTCAACTACATTCTCCAATTGACTAATCTGACCTTGCAAAATCGAAGTACTGTCTATCTGATCTCAATTGACGGTCGATTTCATCATTATTGATGTTTTTCGGCGCCCGATTACATTGTTAGTCAACAATTTTCATCTTCTGTGTGGAGGAATTTGGGAGGGTGCGTGGGTGGTCGTGTGAGTGTGTATGTGGCTGGGTGGGTAGGTGTGTGTGTGTGTGTGTGTGGGTGGGTAGGTGTGTGTGTGTGTGTGGGTGGGTGGGTAGGTGTGTGTGTGGGAGGGGGGCGCGTGTGTGTGTGTGGGTGGGTGGGTAGGTGAATGTGTGGGTGTGGGTGTACGCGGCGGCCGCGAACCTAAGCTTGCTTGGCATCGTTGAATCGCGATTTGCGGACCGAACAATACAAAATATTGTGATATTTAAGTAGCAAAAAAAGATTCTGGCACATGAAATTATAGCCACACAATGTTTTCCTCCCCCAGTGTTCCACAATTGAAGAAAATCACTGAAATAGATGTTAATGACCTTAGGAACGCGTAAGAAAAACCATTCTTTAAAATTCGTATGAGCACGTACTGTTTTAGATTCATGATAGTAAGAGTGCATTTCCACTCAACTTGTAGCGCCAATGTAACGTGCTTATGTGCTTAGTCTCGAGGTATATTACCCACCTTTGTATCGCAAACACCCAAGCCTGAACGTAAACATTGCGCGGGATGGCCGCTCGTTCGCTTCGGCGAGTGGAGGTGAGCGAGTATGGGCTGAAATGAGAGGGTGGGAGAGACAGAGAGAGAGAGAGTGATAAAGAGACCCGCCGAGAGAGGGAAAGGGTTAACCGACTATGTACATGAATATCGTTTGGACGTGCGTCGTCGCTGGGGCTGGTGGCGACAGTGGCCATTCACTGTACCACATCGTACTGGAAAAATTAACTCACTAAACTAACAAGAAATCTTGGGATAAATTATCTGTTCAGAAATTTGATAAAATATAGAAGTTGGGAAACATATTGGGGGGCTTTGGAAATTAATGGAAAAGCTCGAATTCGCGAAATGTATTGTGGAGATGGAAATGGGAGAGCCGTAGCGTTTTGCGGATTTATTAGTTATTGATTTTTGACGATGGCGGGGGGGGGGGGGGGGGGAGAGCGCAAATACATCCATATCTTTTAAAAATGTTTGAGGACAAGCTGTATGGTAGACCAGAGACATTCGGAAAGGATTTTTTTTTCTTTGGATGTTTTAGTTGGCTTAATCTGTATTTTTCTTTATTTTTGGATTTTTCAAAATTTCTGAAATTTTTGTAATTTTAGAAATTTTAGAAATTTTCAAAATTTTAGAAATTTTCAAAATTTTTGAAATTTTTGAAATTTTTGAAATTTTCGGCATTTTTGACATTTTTGACATTTTTGTAATTTTCAAAATTTTGAATATAATGAGTGTTCATAACCTCGAGACATTATCGAGGAAAATTAGGTTTTGTGAATGTCTTTCTTTATCTACACAACTTCACTTGAATATCGTAAATAATTAATTCGCTAATTTCTTGTTTGACTCATTCATTCATATTTTTTCAACTATGTGAACTGTTCCAAACCATTCTATTTGCTGAACCTCAATAATCCCGTAATTTAATTTAGGAATAAAAAAAAATTAATCGACAAGAAAATGAGAATATTTTTTCCACAACACTTTTTCATAAATTAAATCACGATTAGCGGATAAAATCCGTGAACAGTTCCTTCGCAAAGGAACACTGTTTTAATTGTCTGTGTCACGTTACAATAAACTAAAAATTTCGATCCAATTTTTCTTCCACCCCGAGATAACTGTTTCGAAAGATTGTTAGGTATAACATGGCTATGAAGCGCTTGTATTTGGTGTAGTGGTCGCGTGTAGCATTCAAAAATTTGGGCCTCTTGCCTCAGGTCATAATTTGCACGTATGCTTATTGAAGTACAACACAATCTTACAAACGTGTTCCCTACGGATAGTAAACTTAAAATGACGAGGTATGAATAGCAAACATAAAAAACAGTTCCCAGACAGCAATTGGCCGTAATAAGAAAAATCGTAATAATGTACAAATATTGTATACAAATGTAATTAAAATATTGAGTTAAAATTTATTGAATTCGGTTGAATCATTTTTCTCTAAACCGTTCGACTTGTGTAAAAAAAACGCGAACGCACGCACACTTAGAACCGAGCGCGCACCCACACACGCGCGTCTTATCTAAAAATTGTCAGGAGGTCATGAAACGTCGAAAAGTGAAAGCTTCATGGATCTGCCACATTTCATTTTCAATGTGATTACAATAACTTTCCCTCTCGCCAAGTTGAAAAAGTTAAACTGTGTTATATTCTTCGGTTTCTTCAATTGAATCTCTAATGATAGCTGATGCGAAAATTGAAAGGACAACTGGCAATCCCCAAATTGACACCTTTTTCCATTATTCTTTGACTTAAGGACAGGTCCGTAACGGAGTGGAAGGTATACATAGTAACCTCGAATAGTGATTTGGTGCTGCTCTCAACTGACCTAAGCAAAAGAATTCACAAGGCTTTCCGTAGGGCTTAAAATTTATAGCTAGGAAATGCTAAAGGTTCGCTAGGGTTGTCAATTTTATAACTTTTATGTGGCCGTTATTTTCTTTTAAAAAAAAAAAAAGAAGAAACCGGTGAAATCCCAGGCATTAGGGTAAAGCTCGTAAATTGGGGGAATTTTAAAAAATGCAGGAAATATTTTTATCATCTCTTTTGTATTTCCCCCTGTTGAATAGCACATAAAATTAGATTTATTATCTTCGGAAATATTATTTTGAGAAACTTGCGGCATGCTCTCAGTAATTTCCTTAATGTACAGTAAAACAAATTCAATTTGAGATTCCTGAAGAGGGAACCTATATTTGAGAGTATGAGAAAGGTCAAAGCTCGATAACATTCCTATAGTGATCCTTCTACACTTTAAGGTTGTTCTTGTATTTTGAGAGCCGAGGGTATCTATCGAGTGTAAACCCTCAAAATATTTTGATCTGCTCAATGGCCAGATAATGATGTCAAAATGAAAGCATCCCGTATCAGAATTTCAGCGGAATAACGTACTATTGGTCTCTACACTCGGAATTCATGCAAAATGGTGGAAGTCTACCTTTAGGTGGCGATAGTGATTGCGAGTGGTGCGTATGCGTTAGCGGTCGACCTATCTCGTTCAGCACGCGACGAGTGAAATTGATACTCCAGCCGACTGCGTACATATTATAGCTGCCGGACGGTACTCGATTGCCTCGTTCCACACCCTGTGGTATACGGTACTTACGAGAATTGGGAATTTAAAGGGCCCGAGGTGATCGTTTCATTGCGTTATCAATTCATTAACTATTTCTTAATTATGTCATTTTTCAAAGACGTAATTTTTTTTTAAACCAGTGAACTGCATACTATCATCACAATTGCTAGAAAATATTTTTCCACTCGAATATCATATTTTATGGTGTTCCGCTCGAAATTCGCGATTTGACTACACACACAGACCCAGAGATTATCTAACGAGCCCTCTGAAAATACACCAAATTTAAATTATGAACTTTGTTTCACCCTTTTTTCTTTAACGAACGATAAATTTGTGGTTTGAAATTAATGAATTTTCTGTGATTCATTCAAAAATATTGAGAAACTCAGCTGTATACAAGTTCCCTGTATATTTTTTCGTGCGGGACCGAAAAAAACGGGGCCAAATTCCCGAACAATCATCTGAAATCGAACTCATCAATTTACAAATTTTTCATCAGGCACCTTACCCATTTATTATCCATTTTCCAATTACCTGAAATGTTCAATGGTCATTACAATAGGAGGAAATTTGTAAGGGATTGATAGGTACACTAGGATTGGATTTTATGGTTGTATCTGAGACTCACGCCGAGTCTCTGCCATTGCTCCGATAAGGCTGAGATAAAGGCTGCGGCTGACAACCCACTTTGATAAAGACCCCCCCCCCTCTGTTTCGTGAACTCCCCGATCTCCACTTCTCCATTCGTTTGCAATTTCCAGAGTGGAATACACCAACGGCTCAATGCCCTCGCCCCCTACAACGGCCACATCCGTGTTTATCCATTCTAATGTCTTCATGAACCTGTCTTTCACATGATAATGCCCAATTCAAGGTATCTAATCGGAGAAACGTAAATGAAATTTATGGAAAACGTTTATTGCATTTATTCAATTATGCATGATTTCCTTTTAAGACATCAGATTTTGTTTTTATGTAATTAATGAGGGTTAATTTTTATATTCATTCACGGAGACTATACTTTCTTGGGCCGGTTGCAAAACATTTTGTAATGTATCTGAAGCTAGAATTTTCATTGCAGTATGTTTAGGCGCATGGTGAGAGAATTTCTGGCTTTTTATTTTCGAATCATAGAGTTCATTATTTCTATGTTTAAATTTCCACCCATGAAGTTGCCCTAGTCGGCGGTGCGGCGATTCCCTCTACACGCGACTGGTAATGTTCATCTACCTGGAACGAAAAAAAAATTCATGTTCATCGCGGGCTGCAATTTCATTTCCTGCGAATCAGACGGAACAAATAATTCAAATTTAAATGGATCATTCCGAATTAATTGAAATAAATTCTCATAAAATGGTGTACAGTGGAGTGTTATGATCACTCTTTTCTAGTCTTTATTTGCGGAAATGTTTCAATAATTTGCGCGGCCTTGCGCTCGATTGAGAGCGTATGTAGGCTGAGCGACCACGGACTGACCGAGTTTTCCTATTGTTTTGATTATGCGGGGGATATTCAGTGGTAATGAAAGTTTAGGTGGTGTAGAAAGCTTATAAATCATTAAGTAGATTTATGTAATTCTATTACGAGACTCTAAATTGTTTTTGAGAGTCCTCACTGCTTTTGGCGCCATTGGCTCTTCCGAACCAGGTCCATTTCCATTCTATTTTGTACTTTTGTAAAATTGATCGAAATTGACCGTTAACCCGACTAGAAATTGAGATAAGGGTCAAGTAAGGCCCTGACCAGGGTGCCGTATTCTGCACATACGGTCCTCACCCGGCAAAAAATACCATGGCTTACGTAGGCCGGATACGGGGTGAAACGCTGTGTCACGCCCGGGCCTGGTCATGTTTGACTAAAGAAGGGCCGGATGAGTATCACAAGTTCAGGGCCGGATGGGAACAACAATTTGAGGGCCGGATGAGGCTAAGAACTTTAGGGCTGGGAGACGATAGCGACGTTAGGGCCGACAGAGGATATCCCTCTCAATAAGAAATAGAAAAAAATCAGCATTTAGTCCACTTTATTGATTGGATGCTATTAGTGAACATAAGTTTCATAATTCCAATTTTGGAACAAGTATTAAAATAAATTTCTCTTAGTACTATTACCTTACATTATATATAATAGGTAAACATTTAGTCCTGAACATTGGAAGTAATGACTTTCTAACAAATATTTTTGGATATTGATATTAATTCTTGATCCAGATTCTGCCATACGAATTTTTTTTTGTGTCTTTTTTTTTCTTTTTTTTGTCTCAGTCCTTCCTGCATCGGTTGGAATCCATGAGAAAATATTTTTGAAAAATATTCTCCGGCGGCCGGGCGCGAACCTATAGGACCTTTGGAGTAGTAGACAGATACTCTACCATTATGCCAAAGCCCCGACACTGCCATACGAATAATGAATTTTTCAGTTTGTGCATCTCACTTTTAGTTGATTGCTATAACTTTAAAAAAATACGAAAATCAATTTCGTTCAATACTATATATTTGTGAAGGAAACCAATGGACAAAAAATAATGAACATTTACAATGTACGCTATCTCGGCCACATGTGGCATCAAGCAGGGTTACTGACGAAAACCGGACTTGGCATGCCTTACTTCTCCCTTGTCAAGACCTGATCATGTTTTACCCAGTATGAACAGAACTTTACCCAGTATGCCTTATTGTCCGGCATGCCGCGGCCCGGCACGGTTGAATCCGGGCATACCTGTCTCCGGATTCCCGGACCTATGAGTAACATGGCCTGGATGTGACATCAACCCTGCCGGACGAATTTTCTAGTCGGGAAGATGAACCACTAAGATGACTTCGTAATATAATATTGAGATTCGAAAATTGCCACATCTTCAATTAATTACACTATGTTATTCAAGACATGTTGCTACATAATTCACGATTGATAGTAATTAGATGATAAAGTGAATAACTCAAAGATTATAAACGCAGTGCTTTAATGCACCGAATTACTTATAGTCAGATAATGGATATGGTTGGAAATTGAGAGCTATGGAATATTGATTATTAATAATAAATGAACATGCTAACTAATGAGCGAACACTTGAGCAGTCCTGTTGCATTATTAACTTACGTTATCAACAAATATTAATTTGACTGCGGTCATTTCTGCCATTCATTAATAACTGACGAATTTGATCAATAACAATCGAACATTTCTATTAATATGGGAAGCCTGTTTGAATGAGGCAATAGAGATTCTTTATCCTCGCAGTTTTCAGGATACCATGGAAATGAATTCAATGGCGTATTTTATTAATGTGCAATTGTGCTGTTTAACAATTGCAACAGCGCACGAGGTCAATATTTGTCCAAAAACATATCCACAAATTAAGTCGATTGATTGGAGCGATTCAAATTGCAATTTTTTGTTAATGTTTTAGCTGTTAGCTCGACAACGGATGTTGTTTACAGTTTTTGGATAAAAAACGGTTGCTTTACGCATTTAACAAAATATAATGAAACAAAATGAAACTCCACAAATCGATGTCACGTGATACACGTAGAACGGTTTTTAATGTTTGCGAGGTTGCACTGTGGTCATTCTCCAAATTTTTCACTTCTTCGATTGAGCTAAAGATAAGAAATATCTGATATTCTAATCATGACTGTTGAACCTCCAAATATTTAAGATGTTTTTAGTTTAATGACCTTCCAAAATTATTGGAGAACAATATTGAACAATATTGAACAATATTGAAAATTAAAAATATTGCATGATTGTCATGTTCTCCAAATTATTGCACAATAATTCGTGTAATAATTCCGTGGGATTGCAATTGTGTGGGCACAATGTTGAGTCAAAAGTTGGCGTGATTTTCCATCTCCCTTATGCATCGTTGGACAACCTCTGGCTACCGGTCAACACGTTGGTGGCGCACGTGTAGGTCGAAGGTCGACGCGTTGCTGATTCCCCGACCTTTTGGCTCGTCTTTCTGGGTGGGATAATACCTTGCCTACCTGCAACGAAACCTTCCTCTCCAAGTGTACATTTTCCAGTCCATACTTCATTGTACTCAGTGCACAGCACGTGTTTTATCGTCCTACATGGCATTAACGTCCAAGATGTCGAGAGAGTCCTTTCTCAATTTTTTTCTCATTAACAGCAAAAGCATTTTTATGTTTTGCTGTGGTTCAGGGGAACTCCTCGTAAAGTGTTCATTTTACCCCGTTCACGCGTGCCCTCTATCCATTCATTTAGGATTTTTCTTGACGCCCGTATCCCACCGTGGAGCACATAATAAACATTTAAATTCCAATCCCAGATGCATTCTAGTTAAATTTAATGGGGGCGAGTTTATCCGGGGGTAAATATTATTTTCGGGGATAATCAAAACGTGCATTGGTTTTGTTACAGATTTTTTACATCGATATTTTTTCGGGCATTTTCAACGGAAAATTTGGATTTGTGACGATTGATAAGCCAACTTATTGATATTCCTTAAATTACCAATCATTGAATTATGATAAATAATTTTAGTTTTTTTTTATTACGAAAAATGTGAGCAGAAATTTTATTTGATTCCTCCTAAACTTGAATAGCCATATGACTTTTTGGTTATTGACTGATGATACCAATTTTTAAAATGGTTATGCTATTCTACACTGTTTGGATACCGGAGTGGAAATGACAAGGCCGTCGGAATTCAGATCAAATTTCGATGCATTTGTGGGGCAGTTGGCCTGATCCAGTGGCTCTCCATCGTGAATTGGTAAAATTTTGATAGATTTCTCTTCGTCAAATATTTATCAAGCGGATTAACATCAAATTTGCATCCAATGCTATTGATGAAATAAACTCCAAGTGGATATTAATCCCATAGGGAAGTTCTACGCAGCCCAGATTTACCCAATATCCTCGTTAGCAGATTCATCACAGCCTATCAAGGACTACTTCACATAAAATTTATGGCAATGCTTCCTCAATAACTTTGAATAATCAATTAAAAATTGTTCAATTTCCGACACAAATTTGTCGTTCGTCACAAGCGTGATGCTGGCCTGTCTATATTTCCTATTGGATGCGCCCACTGGAGTTATGCTAACGACGGCCTGTGATTGGCTTCCGCGGGAGATGCACTTTCGTGACGTCACAGTCGTTGGCAGGTGCTTGGAAAACAGTCGTTTTGAGCATTCAATGATTAAAGAATTGTGAAACTGTTTTTTAAGAAGCAAGTATGCTATTGGGATACAATGTCTTTTAATCCAATAATCTTAAAACAGAGATCGATCAAACTTACGTCTATAATTGTATTCATAATATTTGGGTTCAATTGTCTCAAAGTTCTCAGAAGTTGAATGGGAAAAAAGGTTGGAAATGGGTATGGCATTGTTAATCGGGTGATTTGAGGCAAATTTTTCATGAAATTATGGAGGGAAACCTCTCCCCCCCCCCCCCACCCACCCACCACCACAAGTTAATTTTTTTTGTGCATAGAGAATCAAAGAGCACCACAAGAAAGATGTAAATGTTTTTCGGCATATTTTTGGAGTCGATGTTCTTGAACCCGACATACAATCAATTAACAATCGCAATTAACAAATGTATGTATGCTGTTCCCCACATTTGTTGATTCCATTTTTTTTTCTTTTTTTTTTTGCAAACAGCAAGAAGGAAGGGCTGCACGAGATATGGACAGGCCGTGCGTAATATTTTAATTGGAGAGTGCAATTAATAATCCAGACTGTCTCATTCAATTGAAATATCCGTAAACGAATTCTGTTTGATTTTTTATACATTCGTCATGGCATTAAAATGAATGGATAAAGTGTAAAATGAACATTCGAGGCTACCAACCTCGCTAGTCTGTCCAAATGAGTCAGGCCACCGGATGGTCGATGGCGACGGTGGGCGGGGGGGGAGGGGGGGGGGGGGTTGGTGTACGCCAGGTAAAACCAGGGGTTATTATCTACCTCAATGCTTGGCTCTAATCCCTTTTATCGTTTTAAAATCCTCGCACTTTTGTCGGTAACACTAGTATAGGGGCAACAAACGCTCTTTACGATGACGACAACCATTGTTTACTTTTTTAAGAACTTTCCAGAATGAGTTGGACACGGAAGAGAATGTTACACTGGAGCCTTTCGTATTTCACATTTTTCTTGATCGTTTGAAAAGATATCAAATATCTGTCTTTCTTTAGTACACTCACCATAATATAGCTTGACAGTTTGACGTGATTTGCAGGAAGTGTGAAAAAATGATGAGTCTATCAGGAATTGATACTATTTTGTCACTTGAAAACTCCCCGAGCTACTGGAATGACTAACTTGCTCTTTCTCGGAAATATTTATAATACTGCAATTCTCCTTACGAGATTGAAATCAATCTTCCTGGGAGTTCTAGAAGTTTTGGAGTTAATCAGGTCAAGTTAAATTCAGTATGGCATGAGTGTACGATGCAGACCTTATTCCGCGATTCTTCTCTTAATTATTGAGAAGGAAATCTTTGCAGTATTTTTCGTATTAAATTTTTCATTGCACTGTACAAACTACAACTATGTTTTTATACTCCATGGGACAAGTTTTCTAAAACATTTATAGTGATGTTAGCCCTTAACACGAGACTCATAACTCAATCATTATCACTTGTCTCACCAACATCAATCGACAATACGGAACACCCATAATTCACCGTTATAATTTATTCAAGGTCCGTTCCACATTGTGATTCGTGTAGAACGAGCCCATGTCCCTTGACATTACTCCCCAGCTCATCCCAAAGTTCATTCCATTGAACGTCACCCCAAAGTACATCCACTTGATGAATGAACTTTACCGTATCATCCGTCCAAGGTGTCGATCTAATGGAATTTGTTTCTCCGCATACGTGCGGTAGACAGGTGAAGACGGTAAATCTTGAGAGATCACAAATTCAGCCTCAGTGGCCTCCGAAAGATATGCCTCCCTCGACCTCGTTCATCGCTCGACCCGAGTTTTCCACAGTGATGGCTTCCCTCCATTGTATCACTCCCGAAAACCTCCGGGGGGGGGGGGGCGCCCTGTACAGCCTGTACCTTCTCCACTTTTTCCCCAATATACAGCTAGAAAGAGACAAATTCTTCCCTGCAACTACCCTTGTCCCTTGAATACTTTCCCCTCTATTCGTTTCACCCACAACCAAATGCTTACAACGCAGCTTCAGTCGTACCAAAATTCTTCACCAGTAAACATTGAAATTGACTCGGAGAGATTGACCGAAATTATACTTTCGTTTAGTGATTCGTGCCAATGATTTTTAAAAATATTGTAACTCGTTTTGCCTTGCTGGTCGAATAGTTCCCCCCAAAACTCCTTAAAAGACTAAAATTTGGAAGGTACAGAATTTAATCGAAAAAAGAGGAATCGATCAATCGAACCAGCACTTGGCGCAAGACCCTACCGCTCACCTGTGATTTGTTTGATTGATTTTCCATCGTTTATGCATAAAAAAATATATGAAAAATGAGTAATATAAGCGGACCGAAGTAAGGGATGATATCATGAAACTTTTCTCTCTGGTTAATCCCCTCACCGACATTCTCTTATTTATGTTTCTCGACTAAAAATAAAAGCGAAAAAATTCGAGCGTAACAATTTCAAAAGTTTCACGATTTCGCTTTCTTTCGGTTTCATGAAGAATGTCCTGGCAGGTGGAAAATAAAATGAAAACAGATGGGAATAAACGGCAAAGTTTTGTGATGGTGAGGTTAGCACAGTGTAAATAAGTATAAATAAGTGTAAATGAGTGTAAATGAGTGTGAACGCAAAGAAAGGAAGTGCCTTTCAATGAAGAGTTTTGACTTTCAAAAGCCTTGGAGTAACATTTTCTGAATGAATTGGTGATAGCTACGGGAAATGTTGTCTGTATATCACTTGGAATGACAACGCCTCGTGCCAAGAGAAGGTAACGACTATAATATACCATTAACTCTTCCGTCCCAACGAGAGGAAATAAATAGATCGAAAGTACCAGTTGTTGTATCCCGAAAAGCCGACTTGAGTACTTTACCGATAACATGGATTTCCAGTTGCTTCTGCTTTATCGACATGAATGTTAGCATTTTTCCCCACTCTCTTTCCTATGGTATTCCACCTTCGGAGGTCGAATGAAAACAAAGGCATTTTTAGAGAGTTGTTTAAGGATGTTCTACAACTTTTCATCAACTTTTCATGCTGTTTTAGATTTCTGATAAATTATGTCCAACACATTTTTTCATAATCAGTTTTTTCACGGAATTCTGGTCAGCTCCTAATGGTCAGCAATTCTGAAATTGAAAATGATGGTTTTGATATTTCACACCTGTAGGTTATATCAATCAATATAATATTTTGCATGAATAAATATAATAAATGTTGTGCATTTTGTCAGAAACTCCCCGCAGTATTTATGTAAAAATACCGAGACATTATCGTTTGAGGGTGCGCGACATAGCGCAACAACCGCAAGGAAATCATTCTATTCAAAATATCAGATTATAGTTGAGTTTATTACAATTCCCATTGTCTTTCATGTTTATCTTCACATGAAATAACGCGATTTACAAAGATGGAAGTCAAGGAAGAAGGAAATGGATGAAAGTTGGCAGTGGCCTTTGGATAGTGGGCGGGACCCGGGGTGGTGGGGGGCGGCGGAAGCGATGCGGAAAGAGAGAGACAAATGCTGAAGGGGTTGAGGAACTGAGTGAGAAATGCGAATAAAAAGAAGTGTATGGATAAAATTGTTGAGGAGGTCGGGCCAGTACTGCCAAAAGCCGATGGGATCGGCACGCACACATTATCATCTCCATTCACCTTTTTCGAGGGATCCATTAAAGAACATAAGAGGCCTCAAATGTGGTGGAGCGGCGAAAGGGAGAGACATATTCCGTCTTCCAGTTGTGCTGCTTACTCGTGTTGAATTGATCATTACTGCGAATTGATCGATTGATTAATTGATCGAGCTGGAGAGGTTACTACAACTCTTAAGATTTGACGGCCTCTAATTGTGAAGAAAAAAAATCGTGAGTAACTCTGCGATCAATTGATCTCTGAAACACTTTGCACAAATTGTTGAGTCTAGAAGGCTGACACAGTAAACATTGGAACCTAAAAATTTGAAATTATAGAGACCGCATGAAGTTGGTGTCATCTTCCGTTTGTCCTCTGGCAAAGACGACTTAAACTCGCGCTAAGCAGAGAGACCACTGGGTGGAGGGGGGGGGGGAGTGCTCGACGAAGAACTTCTATGTGGGGCAATGGAACAGCCTCCCCCGCGCCACCATCTTTTCCTCACTGTGCAATATAATTTTTTTCTTTATACTACTTCCACCGTAGATGCCACTGAAGAACTCACCGCATTCCAAGCATTAAGACGCTGTCAAGGGAAAGCCAGAGAGAATGAAACTTCTTACGTAAATGTAATCGTAAGAGCAACACTCGTAATGACATACCAAGTATTTGGCTTGTCTTGATACTCTTATGGATTTTCAATACTTCCGTTCCACCTTAGGGATAGATTTGTTCGTAACATTCCCTGAAAATTTGTGAGTGTCAATTTTTGTAGAACAATTTATCACTGCAGAGTTGCTTGAAATATGGTACTTTTAGGAGGATATTAAATTCCATTTTCATATGTCAATGGATCTAAAAGCTTGCAAATGTACGCGGTGTAGGGAACAGAAAAAGCAATAACCATCGGTTTTCGTATTTCACGTACAGTATCGGTCTTTCCGCCATTTTGGTATGTCGCGATCGCGTTGAGAACGGATGGTGCGGAGATCATCAGAACCGAATAGAGGCTATAGAGCGTCTGTGGGAAAAAGAGAAAGAGGGAGAGAGAGGAAAACCTAAAGAGAAGCATATACTCGTTCGCCTTCTCTCTCAGGAGCGAGATAGGTTATGCTGGGGAAAAAAGATAGAAGTTTCTGTCTTCACCGCCTGCCTTCGTCCACTATACCAACGTAAAACTGCTGTCATACAGACATGCCTACATACATGTGCACACATATCCCTCTTTTACTCAAGTCGCCACTGACATCCGTCTAGTCAGTTTTACCGGTGTCTCACTCGGAACTCGAGCTCATTTTGTTTATACTTATGGAATAATAGTTTTCCTTCTCTATTCCACTGTCGCATTTATAGCGTCTTCATCTTCTGCGTGCTTCTGCAATAAAATGGATTATCGCGATGCTATTTGAAAGCGGTTGATAAAAGAATACGTGAGATAGGTCAGGAGATGAAGCTATCCGATTTCCTTTAGAAAAATGAAAATATGAATGCAATTCCTATGCGCAAGGATCAGCGCTTAAATCCCAGGGAATAATGCAGCACTGATCAGTCAGAATTTGGAACTGTAAACGTACAAAGCCGAGTAAGCTATATGTTGTAACAACGTGGTCAAGTAAGGGTGCATTGCCAGGTGCTGACCGATTTTCGTATTACATTGATCATTCATAGTTCATTTATTTTATTTCACATTTTTTTTATTATTCTCATTCTATTCCAAGTTGTTCTATGTGATCAGATTTCTATACCTGCTCCTATGGAATTACCAAATGATGCAGCAGTTATAATATCACTCAATAGATCATTGAGTAATTAAGTACGATGATTTTAATCAAGAAGATTACCACTACCAATCTTGTTGGATCTGTTTGACTATAGTTATTTATAGTTGGAGATTGGCAGAGGAGATACTTCGAATGCACTACTAGCAGTATCAATCAGGGAATCATTAATGGATATATATCGATTAAGACTAATGAAATAGAATGATTATAATCTAAAGCAATACGTCTACAGATCTTAAAGTGCAACCACCATTCCATCGTGACTGTCTTCCCATATTTATTTACATTCAGAGATTTGAATTTTTATGGGCTTTTCAGAGAGATAACATTGTAAATCCAGCCAAGCGTTTTCGGGGCAGGAGGGATAAAGTAGTATAACCACCATCGCCCCCTTGTTATACCATACGTCTTCTAAGATTTCTGTCTCAACTTATTGATCACAATTGCTGTAGAAACTACGAAGAATACTTTAAACTTCAGCCAGCGTATTGGAGGAGTATTATACACTCAATTTATCGATAACTGTATCCACACGAATGCACACACGCCAATGTTATACCTCCATCCCACTCATTCTCTGTATTCTAGATGCTCCGTACCGAGCGAATATAATGACTTTTATGCATCTAGGGAGCAAAGTACGCGATTCTAACCTCGCTTCGCTCGATGAAATCGCATTTTGCTTCCTCGATGCATAAAATATCGTGTACTCCTTGAGAGTAAAGGTACTTGCTCGCCAAATGTCATTACTACCCTCGGCTTCGCCTCGGGTGTAATTCACATTTGTCGAGCAAGTACCTTTACTCCCTAGGGGTACAATATACTAACTCGATTACCGCGAATCCGGCTCTCGCGTGTACCCCCACCTTTTCAGTACATCCTCAAAGTCAGCCCCCTCCCCCCTCTTCCCTCCTCGCAATACATTTACGTGAATCTGTGTTATTCGACCTTGGTGAATTAGAATTTTTCTCCACAATTCAGCAGCATCCATGAATCCGCGCATATTCTGAGAAATGTTTGTTGAATGCAATCGATTCCGGGTAATTAACCTCATTTCCGAATTGAGTGGTTTTAAAGAGGGCTGGGTGAAAGTTAAAAGTGGATGAATTCAATGATGAGACAATGTGAATAGCACATTGAATAAGTTAAGTTAAATACTATTGCTTTGATTATTAGATATTAATGCATTTGGAAATGTCATGCATATCATTGGCATCACTGATATTTCGATAATCCGAAACAGGAGAAGTTGACCGGCTTCCTAATTCCCCTTATCTCCCATCCCCCTGTCTCTAGGTTTACATGCCCGTGGTCCATTCATCGCATCAGACTCACCCCAATCGGTTTGAGTGAGAGAAGCCATCAGGACAACGATTCACCGATTGAGCGAGCATATCAATTCGTTGGAAATTCCACGCATCCCAAACTATTGAGGGTTGAGCGTCCAAGGGAGAGAGAAAGAGAGAGACAGAGAGAGGGATAGACGTACACACACGAATATAGATGAGAGAATTTCCAAGAGCGCGAGAATTTACCTACACACACACACACAGAGCGGCATCCCTTCGGTCTCGACAATTCAGGGGAAGTGAAATGCCGCCGGTTGGCCTGTTGGTGTGTGCGTTTAGGTTTCGTCTCGACTAGGTCTCTGACGTCTCTGTTCCCCCTGTGTTGGTAGCACTAGTACCGAGTGTGAGCGAATACGATAGCCCGGCTGGCGGCAAGAGGGGTTATGAGGAGGCAAGATTGAGGAACAAGAGGTGGAGGAGAGGGAGAATAACAGAGGAGATCTCCCACGTTTTCCGAGTGAGGCGGCGTGACGGTCGAGCGGCCATTTTGATAATCTCCCACCTCTTGGTCGCGCGCGCCACATTCCCCTCTCCTCCCAATGCCCCTCTTTGTGTTGTATATTCAACTCTTTACTCTATCTCTGTTGGCCTCACTTTGGCGGACCTCTCTTCAACCCATCAATTCCACAAGCTCTCTCCCTCTATTCCCCATCATCTATATCTCTCTCTTTCCCTCTTTCCATCACACTGCCAACATCCATATAACAGAATTCGTGCTCATTTTCTCCCTCCCTACTGTATTTGTATCATATCGTCGTTTCTCTTTTCATCTCAACTACCGAATACTCGTCTTTTTCTCAACACACTGTGTAGTATATCGGGTGCACGAGCTTTTGCGGCAAAGGACGACCGGCTGGCTCGTGTGCGAATTTTCCTCTTGCTCACTCGTTCCTTATGTACCTCTCTCTACTCCCCCCCCCCCCCCCCCCCCCCCCCCCCGTCAGATCCTCATCCCGCGGGCTGCTGCTTTACTCTTCACCTCTTCTCTTTACCCACTACCACCCATCAGCTTCCACTCCCACGAGAACCTACGTTCGTCGTTCGCTCGTCTCTACCTCTACCTTCCACGTTCTCCTCCGCGCACCCCCCCCCCCCCCTCCCACCGCCCGCTCCCTCGCAGTGCATCGCTACACTGCAACTACTACTCTCTTGCCTTCCCACTAAAACCTCTGCGCGCGCGATCTCCCTTCGACTCTCGAAACCTCCGCTTTGCACTGTCCTCCGTGCTTTATCTCACTCACACGCTCTAGTATCAGTTCGGCTCGTGTGCATGGCTCAGTCGCGACCGGAAAGTGCCAGTTTCACCCGAGCTCTAATCGCCTCGTTGCGTCTCTCCACGAAAGACTGGAGGATATCGCCGTGATGATTTTTAATTTAATGTAATTTATCGATTAAACCAAAATATTGAATTTCCATTTGCTTACAATTTTGGAAATTAATTAAATGTGATTTTTGTTTATGGAAAATCGATTTGCAGTGATAAATATTTTCTGTGCAGGCTGTGAGTGAAGTTTCATGACAAAGAGGATATGTGGTGAGAGATTGAGTGATGTGAGTGGGGAAAAAGTATCTTGGAAGATTTTCGCTGATGTTCAATCACTGCGGATAAGCTCCCACCTCCGCCCCCTCCCCCCCTCTCACGCCTCCCACCTCAGTCGCTCTTGTTTTTACACCTGGTGTGAGTTCGTTGCGGGAAATCCAGTGAAAAGTGTGACGGGCACTTGCTAAATCAACTTAGCGGATCGCTTTATTTTTCTTTGTTACTTGTTTATTATTTCAAGGTTTATTTAATGATCAATCAGTGGAGTTAAAATTGTATTGTGCTGTTGCTCATTTTACTGAGTATTCCTCGCTCGTAATATCACCAGTGTAACGACGCAGGGGTGACCTTTCGCGCTCACGTCGTGCGCAACACACATGAAGCAAGTGTATGTTGTGTTCGGCAATTTTTTATTCAACGAAATGAGCCGATGAGAATAATTTTATGCTTTTTTTTTTCGTTTATTTCTGGTTTTTTGCTCGTGGAAATGGATTATTGTTATGCGCCTCGTTAGAGTGCCTAACCGTTGATTATCCTGTTTATTGCTTTGAAATTTATCACTCGATGGCAAATGATATACGACAAGTCGTAATAATAATGAAACAGTGAGATTTTAATTGATGATCGTTGGGGGGGAAGAAAAATAGCCGACGTGGTTGCGTAGAGGCGCGCGTTTCCGGATTAGCCGCTTCCTCGGGGCCACGTCGTGTTACTCGCGACAAGTTGACTCGTGTGTAATACTTTATTTTTTTTATTTTTTTTCCAACGCTAATTGCAAGTGCATGTGTGTGAATTACTCGTTATTATCGCAGAGTTCCTCTTGTTTTTTAGCCGGCCATTCTACTGTGGTTGAAAAAAAAAAGAAAAGGCGAAAGCCTCGATGCAGGTGAATTATTAAGAGTTATTGAATTATGAGAGCACATAGTGACGATAAGTTATTTGTGATAGTACAATCACACGAAGTGATAGTAGTTTGCGTTGGTGTTACCGCCATTAATACGTCAGAATTATATTTGGATACGGCGCGACGTACAACACACTTGCACTCCTGAATAATCGGTGAGTTGTTTCCTCATTTATTCATGTATAATTGCAATAAAGAGGATAATCTATATTATATCTGGTGATTTTTCTCGAATCACGGGATTTTCCCAAATAGCAATTTTATGGACATTCCTATTTCGGTTAATTTACCATTTAAAAGTGGAAATTTGTTAGTCTTAATGACACCAGTTTGGGGCTGGGGCCGCTAACCATTTTGTAGGTCTAAATATTCCGTTTATGCTTTGTCGTGTGAAAGCGTATCCATCAAGTAATCTGTTGTTCTGTAAGCGCGTTGAAAACCACGATAGCACTTCGATATGACGTCAGGAGAGTTGACTCGGACGATCCAACACTTGGCGAAAACGGTTTATGTGTCGATTATGAAATACCGGACGGTTGTATCGTGTAAACTCAATTCCGTTGTTATTTTTTTTGTTGTTTACTTCGTTCCCGAGTTATGTTTTCAACTAATTTGGCGTGAGCATAATGTAGAATGGTTGCTTTGGTTTCTATCACTTTTTTTTTTTTCGTTAATTCAATAATTAGAAGGGACAAAAAATTAAGAAAAAATGTGGATATTATCTGCGCACATTAGTTGGACCTATCTTTGTTACAAATTCCATATAGGCCAATTGATAAGATTTCAAATAATTAACGCTTCTCCGTTAACAATCCGTGAAAAATCTTGGATGCAATTTTTTTCCTTCGTACTTAAATCAATTTCGTATGATCCGCCTCCATCATAACTGAAATACGTATTTTACAGCGCATATTACATCGTAAAATTCCACATCGCAGCTTAAAATCGGCAGTCATTAACTTTTCATTCCATTAAATTTGTTTCCATGTTTGAAAGAAAATCGATAGTTTATTCATTGCAAGCTACGGCTGCAGGTGATAATTTTGGTACGGACGCTGACAACGTAATTGATAAAAATGTAAAGGAAAACAAATGATTCATATATGAAAACGGTGGTTATGGCGTGGCCGGTTGCTTATGTTTTTTCTTCCATTTTCCTTTGACGTTTTTTCCGCACGCGTAGTTTGTTGACGCGGGAGCAACGAGTGACGTAAGTCGCAGTCTCCAACGCAAATCGCGAATTATTTCATTCGAGGAGGAAGATTCGAGAAAGGGGGGGGGGGGGAATAATAGGGAGAGAACTAGAGAGAGGCCATGACCTCGCGTGATCCCAAAAAGATAAGAGAGAATCACAGTATTCGCACATACACAAGTGTATTAGTTTTTAGTATCATCCTTTCGGACAGTCAATTGCACTGCTACAGTGTTTCACTAGATGGCAACTTAAACAATGAAAGTACCACGTAGGTTTGTTGACTCAGTATATCAACATGGAGTCCATTGAATGTAACGTGTGAGCAATCGTTTTAACTCTCTTGGTTTCTACCACGAGTTTCTGTTTGCTCTTTTTTACACAGTTTATCATGTATCGGTGTAGTGAAGTTGACTCGTGCCAATATTCCTCGTGTATGCCTATGTGTATTGGTCTTGCGCAAGTGTCACACACACATTAAATACATGTTAATGTGGTGAAGTGAGTGTCAGGTGCAGGCAATTTTTAGGGTATAATTGGCATTGATGACAGCTTGAAATAGTTGATTTGCAATGATGAATATCAAATTGATTGAGCTGTGTGGAAGAGGGTGGTGATGGTACGGTGATACATAACTGCACTAGTGGCAGAATCAACCAGGGAATAATTCATGAAAATATATTAATCAGTGTTTTGTAACTGTTATGAAAATGCTAGGAGTTATCAGGGTGAAAATGCGGTATCATTATCAGACATATTATGACACGCTGATATGAGAGAAAATAATAGGAGGGCTTAATGTACCCAGCACTTGCATTCCATTTGCATGAATCAGGGGGGAGGGGGGGGGGGGGACAATGATAAATATGTCAAATACGAAAAAGTTGAAATACTTTGGAATTTTATGTATATCACAACATTATTCCAAAACCCCGTTTCATGGTACAAAGTTGTGCACATACATCCAAATCTGATGAGCTTACAACGCTTCTCAAGTTTAAAGATATTCAACCGGTATAGTCAAAACAAAAGTTTATGACCCTTTCTATAATTCGTTATATTTATCGCCAATAATTTTCAATTAATATTTCAATGCGTTAATTAGTTGAAGTGATAGCCATAGAAAATTATTATATTGTATTTGAATTTGCGAATCAATATTATATTGTTTAAACAAATTAATGACAAAAAATTTTAGTCAATCGTCATGAAATTTTTACCATCGTTTTATATCTGCTTCAATAGTAAATTTTCGAAATTTCAACAAATTTGTACATTTTGAACTGTAGTTACAGAAATTTTTATTTTTCCCATAAGAGGCCCTGTTAATTGAGAAGTTTGATAATTAATAACTACAAAACGGTGTTGTGAATCAATCTCAAATTTCATACAGGTATCTGCTATCGCTTCAAAAACATTATGTCAAAATTTCAAGCAATTCGTACATCTTCGCCAATATCGGTGGAATATCCTTAATGTATTTGATTAAATTCATTTCAATGAATTGAGCAGTACTAATTAATCACTAGGGTTTATCAGGATGAATTACCTGAAAATGTGGAATTGTTATCGGACCTTGCGATACGCTGATACGATACGAAATAACATGATGGATTGATTGAATTGCTTGCATTTATATTTGCTCAATTCAGGGAAAAACTCAATAATAATAAATGGTGAAATAGCAACTCGAATAGCTAGTAATGGATTGAGAGTTCTCGGAATTTAAGAGGTTTTGACCCCAGCAAGCAATTGTGACATATAGATATATTCTATTCAGATATTTAGTTAAACTCAGTGGAATGAGCCATGGAAAATACACAAATTAGACAAATAGAACGCGATATTCCACTCATCTGAGAGATAATACAGAAAGGTTGAATAGCGATGTGACTTGAAAGACAATTGTTACCATTGCATCCCTCTGATATTCCTTAACTGGGACACAATTTAAATGCCGAAGGGAGATGGGTAAGGACAGTATCATCGTCACTTTCTCACCCAATTAATTCCTTTCATCCCCAAAGGACACAATTCAATAGCAAAGTGGTCAATGACATTTAGCAAACCGCATTAGAGCATTAATTTTGGATCAATATCTCAAAATGTCAGGTACAACGCATTTACGTAAATACTTTCGCGTTACGAATTGGTTTGCTCTGCCAAATGATTTTTTTTTATATCGCTATGTATGTAAGGGGAGATCGCTTTGACGTTTTGCGGCTATATATGCTACAGTAATATTCATGTCACTTCGAACTTTTTCAGCTTTTGCTGCATGAAGAAATTATTTTAAAGATAATATGAGACAGATACGAGTCTTCTCGAAATATGTATAAAGAACATATTCAATTGCTCTTTTCATATACATCGGGATAATTCAGTATATAGTATAAGGGGGGGGGGGGGAGCATAATCGGATGCATAATGGGACATGACTAGCATGGGGTGGGAAATGTACCATTATGCACCCTGTGTTCAAAAACTACCCTCAACACATGGAAACTGCCTCGTAATTGATAATCACAGAAATTACCTGACATTGATTTATATCGGAATTATTGATAAAATATGGATGTATTAGAAATGAAAATCATATCACATAAACTGGTTTTATGAAGATCTGCGCATATGTATTTAATTTTAGGCCACTCATGTAGCATGTAGGTTTTTTTCAGAAGGGTGAGCGATGGGATTAAATTTGCCTTTTATGGCTTAGGGAGCTATGATCCTCATGTAAGGGGTTGAATTTTTTTTTATATATGCAGTGCCTATGAGTTAACAGATTCGTGTTATGTTTACATACCGTTTCTCACATGCTCAACATATTACATATATATATTTTTTTTTCAAGAACTTGAAGTTTATTACATTGTCGGATTGTATTTTTTTTTTATGACCGTTATTCAACGTCGCTACAATTTATTTTGAAAAATCATAAGTCTCTAAAAACCGTTTGACCAATTAAAATACACTATTTTTACCACAACATCCCAAAACTTCCTAACAATTAATTACCAGTTCTCACTAATATTGAACACCTTAAAGTGCTGAAATAAAAATTACCAAACAGTTAAACGAGGTCGCGCGCGTCGTTTCACGTTCAAGCACGTGCTTAGGATCACGTATACAAATCGCCGGGGTGATGAGGGACATGTGTTGAAACGTGTGTGTGTGCGCGACAGCTCGTGTCCACTGGAACAGTCGGAAACGCTTTAGTACGTGAAAAGGAGGAGTGGGGGCTTGAGGGGGGGGGGGGGGGTGAGACATTGCGATAAGCCGATTGCCGGGGCAAGCGAGATATCGATCCTCCGGTTTATCGTTGGAAATGCTCAAAACGTCACTGGCTACCCTCTGTGCATGTACAACTTCCTGAAATCCAATCATCACTGAGACACATGCAAAATCAATTGCACACTCTGGTCAATCTGTAATTTGAAAAGCCTTAGAGCCACTCTGAAAATCCGTCGGGCGAGTTAATGTTATACCCCTTTTACACACTGGGACTTTAGCGTGACAAGGTCACGGTCGGGTCAACTATACGATTGTTTTGCAAATACTTAAGATTCAGTGAATATTTCAGGGGGTTGGGACAACTCATTATTCTGATAGTTGATAACAGCCGATTTTCCTGGGTGAAAATCGTTATTCTCCGTGGATCTTTTCCCCTGGTGGGTGGGTGGGTGGGGGAGGATTGCAATGCAATCTCAGGTAGATAACATTTTTTTCCTAATTGATGATAGGAAATGGTTGGGGAGTCAATGAGGCCAGGGAGTCATTATAATACCATAGACAAATATCGATACTGGCCATCTTGATAATGGGCCATAAAACGAAAATGATAATACAAATTTTTCTGGGGCTGGGCCCCACATTCCTGTGGCGCAATTTTTGCTTTTCAAGCGAGCCACATCCCAATGGTGATAGATCGTTTTATATGATGGAACCGGTGGCGCGTGCTTCGCACGCGCACTTCCTTTTTCCGCCGCACTGACTGGTGGCGCGTCGGTTGCGGTCTTACGGTTTGCGATAATCCCGATATATATCGATAGGTTCTTTCGCTTCTCCTTTTTACTATAGGACATCCGATTTTGTATCGACTAATATATGGAGTTTTAATCAGTTCTTCAGTTCGATCAAACTGATGTGACACAATAGGTATATAAAGCAGTGTAATGAGAAATTAATTAAGGTGTCCTCAAAATCAGAAATATACTATAAATCACCCTTGAATTTCACAACCTCAAATATTTTTCATCTTCTTTGATGGACAAGTCAAAACCGGTACTTTGATTTTCCTCACTTGTTTTCCCATTTCATGACATTGAAGCACAACTGCTATAATGTGTGCAGCAGCAACCAGCGAGACGTAGGTAAAGTTTTTCGTGTAGATAGAGTAGTGGTAAGGAAGCATCTTCTGGTATTAGTCCAACGGCTCGCTGGCGTGGCACAAAGGGACTTTGTACGCTCACGGAAAAGGCAAAGTGCCGGGGCTATGACGTGCCTTTTTGTCCAGCTTCTTCTTTTTCTTTCCCCTCCACCGTCTGTTTCCTTTCTTTTATTTCACATCCCATATATATCCACTGTCTCAATGTATACATAAAACAGCAATTGTTTACGCGCCAGCCGTTTCTTCGGGGATATCTCGACTACTGGAAGGACATAAACTCGTTTTCCTTTGGTATTTATTTCTTAATGAACTTACTGAGAGTCATAATATTGAGATAGGTCTGGTCCAGTACAAATGACTTCTGAATGTTGTCTTTTAAAACACAACCTTTGAAACGATGTCCAGCGGTGTCGCGCTTATGGTGCGATCAATGCTGTGTCAAGTCAAAATGTTATTGATTTGGTTGACGAGAAAATTGAGGCAAATTGTTTTTCGAAAAAAAAACTTCAGGAAATCCGGTTCAATCTTTGATGACTCTTGGGTCTTGATCTCGTGCATATCTGAATGAAACATGAAAATCTGTTACAAATTCCCAGGCAACTAACAAAACGGATTGATTATTTTATTGGGGCACATTTTACGTGGGGAAATTGTGAGGAGCTGAAGTGCAAATAATATCTCGGAAATTGCTGGAACCCCAGATGAGGGTACCGATAGAAGCCCGGTGGGTAGACGCGACGCGAGGAGGATTTCTCTGGGTGGTATATTCTCTCTCTCCCATTTTTGGGTGTCGCGTCGTCGAAAGTGACCAAAATCACGTGGTTAGGCAGAATAATGAGTCACGTGGTTGAAATTGTATAAAAAGGGAATAGAGTCACGTGGTTAGACCGAATTTATGGGTCACGTGGTCAGGCTTGATTTAATGAATCGCGTGATTTATAGAACCAATTGGAAGGGTCACGTGGTTAGACGTGTTTTACATACCAAAGTTTTACATAGGATAAAGGACCAAAAGTTTTACATAGGATAAATGCTCGATTGTTTATATGATATTATTGAAAAAAATAGATGTAATATGAAATATGTCCTCATTGGAATTTGTATTTTTGCAACTTTGGTATAGATATGCGTAGAAATGAAAGCATTAATCTCTTGTATTTTGGTAATAAAGAGAATAAGAGGTTCGACTTCTAGAACCTAGAACCTAGAAGAGGATCGACTTCTAGTTGACCGCTATCTGAGGAATTCCCCTCTCTCAATTAAAATTTAATAAATTAATTAGATTAATAAAATAGAGCGGTAGGGCAACGATCAGAGACACTATCTGGGGCATAATGGGTGAATCCGGTGCCTTCTGTAACCCGCAAAACGGGCAGAATAGCGCGCCACGAGCAAACATTAAATGCTCAAGTGGTAGTGGTGTTTTTGGTATTGGTCTAGATAATTGACTTAGTGGATTAAACAACGAGAGTAAGCATAGGAAAGTATAATTAATGATCTTGAACATTTAGGGTTATGTAAACAATCAAGCCTGTATTAGCGATATTCACTAACTGAAGTAATCATTCTGAGGTTAATTTTAGAGATCTCGGATGAATTAGTAACCGGAAGAAATTCAGAGCCTTTTAGAGGCAAAAGAACATTATTTTGACGAATAAGTCGTCCACAAAGGCCAATCGGGACCCTGGTATTGAGTGTTCGGCAAATTGAGTTTGTGGGGAAATCATTTCTAGACTAAAGTAATTCGTTACAAAATAATGAAGCGCGGATATCATATCCGTTGATCACTGGGAATAAAGTGAAAGAGGTGGTGATAGTAGCGCGGAAGAGGGTGAGGGATTGCAGTGGATAAAATGTATTTATAGTTCAGCAATGGCCATACGTTGATCGGAGAGGGTGAAAAAATGCAAGCTGAGTTGCATTTCGCACGCGTTCGACATAAATAACGGGTTAACACTGGCTTGTCGATAAAAACTCACGCGAATTTCCTGTGGACACGCGCATCCTATCCCCACGACGTGTCTCTTGACGATTCATAACTCACGTCAAAACATGTGTTTATTCTGGTCTCATTAGCCGATTGAATGCAATCAAATAATGAAAAATACTGTTACAACAAATCTGGTAAATCAGTTTTTAGGAAGCGGATTTTTAAAAATTTTATTGTACAGAAAAGGGAGAACTACAACTACGTCTGACTCAGTTTCTTCAATATTTCATTACAGAAATAAGGGACTCAATACCAAATCAGCTATGCCAAGAGGTAGTTATTTATGATACAACTTGAGGAGAAAAGTGGTTTTCCGTACTAGTGTGTAATACATTTCCGGGCGAGCTGTGGGAAACACCATTCCATCCACACCGTTGCCATCCGCAGCGACACCGTGGGTGGCAAGCACGCGATTAGTTTTACATGGCGTAACCAAACAATATTTTTCCGGTCGAGAGCCTCGTTACTGGAATTCCCAAAGGGTCTACAAATGATTTACCTGTCTTATCGGACAAGTTGTTCATTTACCCTCATTAATTCTATCGATGGATCGTAAAAAAAATTCCAATAGTACATACTCATTCTAATACAAGTATGTAGACAATTTTTACGCCCAATGGAAGTCACTTTTCGTAGAGCACGAACGAACTCTACAAAAGTTCTTACAAAAATTCCGTTATCCCCCATAGAATCTGCGATGTTCATCAAAAACTAATTTCAACTGTCAAATTATCTTCTTCCGTTTTCACCAAAACGAGAATAATTGCCTTCATGATTGATTGACCTTAGTCATGAAGATGCTCAATCGATTTGGGGGAAAAAACATTGAGCAAATAAAAATGTGTTGTCTAAATTGATAAAGATCCTGTCATCATATGTATAGTCGCATTGCGACGTATAAACAGAGTTGCGCGTTCGTTTGATTTATTAATCTGCCTGAGGCGCAACGTCGTCAGCGTCATAGAACAAACGAGAATAGGGGTAAAGATTGAGGGATGATTCAGGCCGGGAAGGATATTTCAGGGTTGTAATTGCGATCAATTATAAGGAATTTTCACCGCCTTAGGGGTTGCGGGGGGGTGTGTCGGCTACCTAACAGAAATTGTATTTTCCAACGTCCAATCAATTAAGGTCAATCAAAATTAAAATAAAAAAAAACAATGAAGCACAAAATATCTTTTTTCCTCAACCCTCACGTCGCAAAATGTTATTCATCCTGTTGTCGTAATGAAGAAAAAATGTAAAATGATGCGTATTTACTGAATGTCAACAAAATAAACCAGCGAATAAGTGGTGTTAAACGGAATGTAAATGTTTGAGGGTAAATGTAGTGGGAATGAAGACAAGTTCAACTATTTTATACAGAATACCTGAAATGTCATTCGCGGTTTTTTTTTGTTTTGCATTAGTGAGAGATGGGTGAAAGATGAGAGTTTGCAGAATAAATAATTTCCATTTGGCGCGAAGTACACCAGTTGGTTCACTTGCATTTCGGTGTATCCCACTCCCAGTTTTGGTGGCTTATAGAGATGGTTTTATCCCAGCATCTGCGTCTCATTCCGCTTGGGCGCGCCATCGTGTGCCTCCAGCATGTCAAGGAATTTCCTCCACTCTTTCCTCTTCTCCACTCCACACAACATCCGAAATCCTTCGCTTTCATGCTCGGATTAACTCGACGACACTCGCTGACTTGCCGCCGTTTGCAATCATAAGAAGAAAAAAAAAGATGACGTGAAGTAATAATTAAAAAAAAAAAGAACGAGGAATAATTGCGATTATATGCTGGGATTCAGGAAATTTTTTTTCTCCCTTTTTTCTTCTGTCCAGACTGATTTCAAGGACTTGACTTTTTGCTCTTGTCATTCTCATCACGCCAATGTTTGTCACTTTTAGATGGTTTTTATTTCTGTATTACGTGGGTATGGGGAGAATTGGTGTCACTGTGTCAGTGTCGAGGCGAAAGACAAGATCTTACGGGGACGAGTGCTTATTGCTGGAGTGATTGTAATGCAACAGGGGAAATTAGATTTTTTTTTGGGAATATTTATCGGTTCCAACCATAAGATCCCTAAAACATGTGTTCATGTGTTTTTATGAGTTGACACTGGTTTCACTGTCTCGTTAAGATTTTTCTCGTAACTGATAATCTCCTACACTAAAATCAATAATGTCAAGACGGCTGAACATTGCTTGAGGACATCAATTAAGCCTGATGGAGCTAGAGTATTAACTAAAACATCGTTTCATCGGAAACTAAAATTCAGAGACTAGATCAAAACATTATTGAATGTCATGAATATTGCCCGCGATGAATATATTTCGTAAAATCACCGACGATGATCGTTTGTGCCACAATATGTTGCGATGATATGTTGATAATATTTGACGGGTAATAGTCGGATTGTGTAATATATTGACCTGCAATGTGCGACTGGTGAAGGATTAATCGAGCGTCCATGAAATGTCCATTTTTTTAATTCCTAACTGTAAACTTCGGTCCATTTGATTCGTTTGAGATAAGATAATGGAGCAGATCTTGTATTGCGGGCAAATTCATGAGGAGCATTGAGACAAACGCAAATTGCTGGTGGAATAGGTAATCGAGAAATCGCTGTGAGGCTAGCATTCCGGTATTTAGCCTTCACTCGATGCTCAAAATAAATCCGACAGCTCATTCTTGTTGTCTCTCACTTCAGCTCAACGCCTCACTCCAATTCTCCTATATCTCGCGCCTGTCTTTTGCGCGCGCAATCATCTCAAACACGTTGCCCCCCCCCCCCCCCTCCCACTTCGTCACCTACGTAACGTCACTTTTTTTTTGCTCTTGTTGCTTACAAAAGCGTCTGAGGTACTACTTGTATTTCACCGTGTTTATACATGCCATTTTTACACACGTGACACTCTACCTCTTGCAGTTGACACTTGTGCACGAATTGATATCCTGAATGATTTTTCGTATCAATCAACACTGGTCACATGATCCATTTGAAAATTGATGGCTACTTGTTTGTGGCAGTTAAGTGGCAAATTGGATCAAGTTAATTTGATGATATCCACCATCCGCGAAATATCGCAGAAACTAAGGAAGATATCGCCATTTTTGTTCTTATCTTTTTTTGTAGATCTCACTGAGCTGGGTAAAAAAGTATCTATGAAGAATTTTGTACCTCTTCTACATTGGAGGATAATCTGCAAAAACGACTTATCAAGTCAACTTTTACCACGCTCTACCACCTCGGTACGCGTTTCTAATTTTCAAATAGATACAGATGTATGTCACGTGATAAGGTCGTCAGTAGTTAATCTTAGTCTAAGATGAAAAATCACATGTGTATTGTATTAAATACGGTTCAGGGGAATTTGCAAACAGAACCAATGGAACGTCTGTAAATGATTCCTCATTTGTTCATTCCGGTCAATTTTTTTTTCTGAATGTTTTTCTGATTCGAAAACACATCGGGTTGGATCCAGAAAATATCAGACAGTAACCATTATATTATGACAATATAATTTTGGGTCCGGATGAGTAAATTTTTTGTTCTGAAGGTTAAGAGGTCTCCAGTTTCATCATTCGTGTGTAGTGCGTAATAACGTTGGCGCGTAGTATTTTTTTCATGGCCCAACGGAGTTGTAAATCTGGATAAAATCTCCAAAGAAAAGTTTTGAGAAAATTCCTGAAAAATTACTAAAATTATTGAGTCAAAACAATCTGCAGTACGATCGCAGAATCTGCCAAAAGCACACGTAGCAGTGTTTGCGCATTTTTACGTTGCATTTCGTATCAGGGCGCGGAAAGCAGGAGGTGGTAAAGCGAAAAGATACAGTTGAAGACGAAAATAGTTTATGACCATAATGGTACATGTGTTCGTCTACGATTAAACAATTATTTTTTGAGATTTTTGAGGACAGTATTTTAGTCTTCGGCCTGTTTGGTTCGAGCTGCAGGTATCAACGGGAATTGGTAATAGTATAAGGTTCCGACTGTTGGCGCCACGTGTACACTATAGAACGATAATGACGCCAGGAAGCTATTCAGAGGATTAAAAAAAGTCCACCATTAACTCTTGAGACGTAAAAAAATGACAATTGAAAAAAGAGAATATGAATTTCTCAAAAAAAAATTGTCATTTTTCTTTTTTACAAAAAAGTTATGTAGATAGTTCTTTGGGAATTTCCAATTGAATTATTTTGTGGACTGTTGAATGAATTCGGAATTTTGTAGATAGAACCATGATATGAATGTCTCCAGTGAATAATTTTTCTGGAATTTTATCACAGTTTGGACTGATAGATAAAGACCCTTAAAGCCGAGTTTCGTTTCCAAATTCAACCGGTGATACAGCAGTTTCTCGCTAATCCGTATGCTTCAGTTGTCCTTGAGAGAAATTCATAGGAAACGCAGATTAGAAGTTTCCCTCACTCTGCTGGAATGGCTTGGTACCGTTCCGGGACTAATTTCCAGGCTTTGTGCAATTGGGGGAAAACGGTCCCGTGTTTACCGCGCCTTATATTTTTTCCTCAATAAACGGCATTGCAACACTATCTAACCTTATTGTTATTAATTGCCACGAGTTTTCTTTTTCTCCCCATACCTGCCTACCTTTAATCGTAAATTACGACTTGCGATACGTAAATGACGATTTATTCTACGTAAACTATGAGTTCCAATATCGTAATTTATGATTTCTTATGCGTACTTTATGAAAAGGAATTGTAATTTGTGGTTAAGGAATCGTTGCAAGTAAGGCAAAGAATCCAGTATTACCGTGTCTTTGAATTTTTGTAAGTAAAAAGAACGTTATGATGGTCTAACGGCCAAGGAATTGAACATAATCTTGCTCAGCTGAAAACTATTGTAGCAAAATTATTTTGTAAATCCCTGATTAATTTTCTCCCACGAGAGATTTATTAACGTGAATTGTTTATAATTTGTTTGCAGCGTGGACCGGGACCGGCTTCGGGAGCGTGAGCGTCAGGCACGCGCGGCGATGTCGGTCCAGGCGGAGCAGGCGGCGGCGGGTGGCGGTCCTGACACCCGCCACGGCCACCACAACCACGGCCACCATCATCATCACGCCAATTCCCACGCATCTTCTAACTCCTCGCTCTTCCGTGCCCCCGTCAAGGTATGTACCGTCCGCCATAATTATTTTCTCCCCTCGTACCGTTTTTTTTTCACCTCCACATTCAACCAGAGGAAACGAGACCTCAAAAACTTTTGATTTTTTCGGTATGGACCGTAAAGCTTCGTTAACTGACACCTTTCGTGTGGAAACTTTTCAAACTCTTTTAAACTCTCAAATTTTAGAGAATCCGCAAAGTTTCAAAATGTCAATACATGTTTCCAATTTTTTCATAACTTAACTAAGCTTAGAGTAATTAACATATTTTGTTCAACTCGAACAATTTTTGCAGTCGAAAAAATTCTCAAGATTTTGGAAATTTTACTTTTTTTGCCAGTTACATTTTTTTTTTCAATTTTCAAAATCGTTCGAAATTTGGAAGTTATTTGAATTTTCAAAATTCTTCAAATTTTCATAATTTTTTTAAACCTTCCAATTTTACAATACATTTAGTATATATTTAAAGGTATTGAAAATTGCGAAAGCTTCGGATACTTCCAGTATTTCAAAAAAATTAATTCCCACGGATCCTCTGCCTCCTCGCTCTTCCGTGCTCCCATCAAGGTAAGTACTGACCGCCACAATTATTTCCTCCCAGACTTCTCTTTTTTCGTCTCCACTTTTAACCAGAGCCAAAGAAATTTTCGCTTTTTTCAGATTTTTTTTTCACGCGATGAGACTTTTTCCGTTGACAAATTGATTCAGGACGGGGGGTGGAGTACTGTGAAACAGTTTAAACGTCTTTTCCCAAGTTTAAGGTACTTCCGCAGTAACTCGCCAAGAGGAAAGATGTGAAAAAAATTCACAATGTGAAAACGACCAAATTTGAATAATATATGCTTGAATGAATTAAGATCAATAATGGCATTACTAAAAATATTAAACACTTTTGCCACACCGAATTTCCATGTCTAAATCGGAGTGATAAAGTCTTATGTAAGCTCACCATGTACCAGGGGACGAAACATCAAATTTTGCATTTTTTTTCTCTATTTATAAAGGCCCAAAAATTCTGAATTTTTTTTAGACGTTTAATCTCATTAACCTCCACCAGCCACAAAAATTTCATCCAATTTTATTTATAAGTCCTCCCATCAGAAATACTTTCCCAATCACGTGAATGCGGATGGGAAGAAATTTTACCTACTGTGAAATGAATTCGGGGAATTCAATAAATAATTGAATCAGAAGGAAATCTCTAGACAATCGACCGATGAATTATCCCGTCGTATATGTCGTTATGCCCGGAAACCGATTTCTCGATCTCGAAACCGGCGTTACTCCCCTATCCCAGGCCCTCAACAGGTGCATCGGTTGGAGGGACTTTTTAAACTCGTTTGATAATCCTTTTACGAGCCACCTCTTGCTTTCAGATTCATTTTTATACGCCTCCCTTTTTTCGTCGATTATTTCCTCAATCCGCGAGAGCCTGATAGCGAGGGGAATTCATAATTCTCACGTATCAAAGGAGTTGAAAGGTTCATTTGATGGCCTGGGAACCGGTTTTTGTATCAATTACTCCCGATTTACGGACGTCCTGGGGGTTTTACCTTATCATGTTGGAAAATATTTAATTGACACCGTAATTATCCGAGGAATGAAACAATTTATGCACAAATGTTAAAAGATATTTTTAACTTTCCAATAGCGAAGTTATTGTTTTCTGGCTTAAAATATATGACCGATTTCCCATGACATCTACACATTCCAATGTAGTTGCAGGACTTGGAAACAAGTTCGAACTCTCTGTGTGTTTGTGTGTGTTGGCACGCTCCTAGGTGCGTGTGTAGGTAGCGCTGGGTGAGTGCGTTCAGGGATAATCGGTTTTTTATCAATATCTCGGAATCTAGGAATTATGTGGCGATTGTTATGTGAACTTTTTTGTAGAACTTATTTGGTTCTACAAAAAACTCCTTATGCAATTTTCTCCATGTCTCTTCACTTTTGAGCTATTCATTAAAAAACAAGTCTGAAGGTAAATTAACCTACTTTGTCTCGCAACTTCACTACAGAAACACACTTTGACCTCCTTTTCTTCAGTTTTGTACATACCTTTAGTGTAGAACGATACAATCATTTCTCCATTTTGAGCTCTTTTCATTTATAATTGACGAAGATAAATGATAAGAATGGTTTTTTTCAAAAATAAAAATAGATGAAAGTATAATTGGTGATTAAGAGAAACAAATTTTTCAGAAGTTAATACGTAGTATCCAACAAATTGTAAAATAAGTTCAACATTCTATTTCTAGAAGTCCAATTATTTTGAGTGATATGATATGATTGAAAAAAAAATTCATTTTTCGGTGAATGACAAAACTTCAATACTTTTAATACGCCGATATATCTATATATGAAATATATATATGTATACGTTGTACCGAAATATATATATGTATATGAATATATATGTTATATCTATGAATTTGAAAATTTTGAAGTATGTGGAAAATTAGTTTCAAAGTGTAAACATTCTTTTAATGTGTTCCTTTTATTTTTGTTGGTGGGTATAGGGAAAATACAAAACTCAAAGGCTACGAATTTTGTTACCGATTTCAAAGCGTCCACCAGAATATCATAGAAATTTCGTCACTTTGCCATATTTTAAAATATATATCGTTAGGAGATGCCTCAAATTTTTTATGGATCAAATTTTTTTCTCAACCATATTTACGGACGAGGAATTTTGGTTGACGCTTTGTGACCACTAACCATCCCCGTAATTTGCCTCTTTTTACACTATGAAAGCCGCAGGGTGATATTGATGTTCTAAAATATTTATTCTGATTCAGGAAAATCATAATTATTCATATATCGGTGAACTACATTGCATAGTATGAAATTATTCAAATATCTGGCAAGTTGAAATTTCATCCATCTATTATGAGATCGCTAACCCAGACATGAAAATTATGAATTGTAATCAGCAAATTCCGATATCATGGAAAATTTTACTACAAAATTTTTATGACGTTTTCAACATAATTTTGAATTTTTAAAATAATTTTCAGTTTTCATGAATTTTAGAAAGTTCAAGGAATCTTTTAAGATTGCCCAAAAGCTCTTAAGACGCTTTTTTTAATGCCTTAAGTAAGTTTGAGGTGATTAAGGTGGAAATCAAAATCATTCATATCACATAGTTAAGTTCATGGGAATTTTATTCTCCGACTTCTATCTCAAATTCTCTTCAAAACCTCCATAGGCAAGCCATACAGCTTATTGATTCCATTTTTGTCGTCCCTAGATTAAATATATGATAACCAGGTATATAAGTCTGAATTGATGGAATAATGGATATCAATAAGAATATGTAGAGATCGATATATGATTTCTTTCCATGTATTCACTCCCCCATTCTTGTATTTTTTCTGAACAAAATAAGCCAATAGGTTGGGGTGCTATAATTAGACAAACGCGTATTTTGCCGATATCTCTAAAGCTAAGCATATTGGCGACTGTTCATATAAACCTTTATTGTAGCCCTCAGTATCCACTACAAAAAAGGTTCTCATGAAAAATATCCTATCTGCTTCACATTTCGATATATCATCCGAAAACAAAACGGGAGAGACTTTCTCAGTGTGCGCGTAAAAACAGCGTTGGGAGAATGACGCGCCCACTGACAGGTTGACCCAGTTAAATAAAAGCTTAAAAAAATACTAGTATCCCCGCTATATATCGACACTCATTTATCCTCACCCTCCATTTAATTTCCCCTGACCTATTAATGATACGCGTTACCTACTCGATCAGATAATTATGATTAAAATTACAGGTAACTATTGCAATTGAGTTGATTCCTTCGCCGATCAATTTAATAATGTTTAGAATATTAGTTGTGTAATTAACCACCAGGGTCTCTAACTATTTCCATGGACCAATCAATCTAGCTATAACTGATTACAACTGACTGTGTCATTGAGAATGATTTTTCTCCCTGTGTCAAAGACTGTCAAAAATATACTTATAAACTATCAATTAATTTTCCAAAAAATACCGAAGGAATTATTACAAAATTGGACCAATATGAATAATGAAAAAATTGAAAACACTTGACGAAATAACAGAGTTGTCAAAAAAACAGTGTCAACGTTTTGATTACAAATGTCTGCAAGCAAAAAAATTATTCCTAAAAACCTAAAAGTTTTTTGGATTGAAAAAAAAAAAGAAATTGCATGAATTGAGAAGGATAAAAAACTATAATTAAAAATGGTTAAAATACAAAAAAAAATTGACAATAATTTTGAAAATCGAGAGAAAAAAACTAACAAAATTTCCAAAATTTTATGATTTGAAAACTTGTAAGATTTCAAAAATTTTAATAATGCTGCAAATAAGATTGCAGATTGAGGAAAAGTGGGGAGTCCCTAGATCTGGAAAGTTATTAAAAATGAATAGAAAAAAATATTGGAAAACAAAAATAGAAAACTGTGAAAATTCAAAAAAAAAAAATCAAAGATACCAGCCAATCGTCGGCCGATAATCCCTCAATAGTCCTAAAATGGACCATTTGGTAGGTAGTCTCGCATCTCGCGCGACTAGGCGGAAATACAGTCTCTCGCGATTTGTAGGTCGATTCGATATTGAGCATTACAGCGTTGCTAGGGCATTGCGTAATATCTCCCAAGCAGCTGGAATATTCAGTATTCTCAGTCTCGGTACTATTTATGCTCGGCTTTTTTTCTTACCATGCACAATGTCTTTGTTTTCGTTGGCACTTCATCTCATGGAATAGGCTCCAGTGTTGCTAAGATTACTGCAGACACTCGTTCTGCCTTTTATTCCGTTTTTCCCCCTTTCGGCATAGTCGCTCTTAAAGATTACAGTGCTTGGCTTTTGAAGCGATTGATTGAGCGTGATTTCAAGGTCTACCGCACCTCGTGAAGCATTGATAAAAAAAAGTATATAGCTCGTAATGCATTTCAATTCATCTGTGTGGTTGTGGAAAAACAATGAGACTAAATGCAGTTGAAATTTATTCATTTCGATGATGAAGAAAGAAAAAATAACGTAAATCATGGAAAAGTCATTGCAAACGCTAATTTGAACTCGCTAATTTGAATTTTGATGATTGACATGTAATTGAAAATTGACTATGAAGATGTGGAAGCAAAATGGGATCATAGTTTGTAAATTTAATACGAAGCAACGGGCTGAAAAGGTCTGATCCATTGGGTCCGTCGATCCCACACGAAAATTTCCCAATTTGTCTTCTGGGTCTGAGATCTTTATTCAAAGATTTTCTTGATTTTTCGATTCTTTTTGACTGGACCAATCAATCGTTTTCTCTTTCATAAAAATATAATTTCGATCTACTTGACTGTGGGCTCTAAATGATCTTATCTCCACCTAAATGAAGCGCAGGGGTTACTTGAGGCATTGCAACTGGGAAGTGATTGGTTTGACTCAGAGTCACACCCGACTTCCCCTTATTTTCTTTCAACTTTGTTTTATTTCCGTCAAATATCCGAGCTTTTTCTATGAGTTTGTTCAATCCACAGATAATAATAAGCTTATGATTATTTCAAAGAATGTCGAGGCCAACTTGATAGTTCTCGATAAGATTATCAACCATGAAGATTGTACGTTACAACAATATAAAACGCTTTTAAGCCATTTTTATCTTGTAAAGTCGACTGTCAGTGTATGGCTGATGGCACATGGCCATTGGTAAATATGCGTAGGTGAAACATAGGCTTATAATGTAACGAGTGTACACACCCTACTATCTTCCGTTGGAAGAGTCGTGTATGTAATGAGATCGATTATCCGGACTCTAAATCGTTTAACACGTTTACTTAATTCCATTCAGCGAATGAATAATTTTTCCTTCCGAGATAGAACAACAAAAAAAAACAACAACGTTGGCATTAAATATTCAAATTAAAATTTAGCATGCATGGCCGCTATCATTTGCATCGTATGAAATTTCATCGAATAAAATGGAATTGTAATTGAAAAAATGGCAAAATAATTTGAGGCTTCCATGAATAAATAATAAATAATATAAGTGTACTTGTATTTGTCTGTTGTTTTTTCAAATTAAATAGCTTAACGTGTTGCGATAGCATTATGGCTTTCAGAAATGAGACATTGAATTAAATAGAATAAATTGGAAAATCCAACTGCCATTCTCATTAAATATTTAATATGATATTGTTCTTACAAAATAATTTTTTTGTTTATCGTTGTTAATGGTGAAGAAGCAAAAAAATTTTTTTTTGCAATTGTTGGATTAACCGTAAACAACGATAACAAAAACTTTGAAAATTTTTTGAAAAATTAGAGGAAGGAATTTGGAAAATTCTAATACTCTTTGTGCAATCCCAGAATGGCCTATAAAAATTGTACAATGTTTTATGAAAATTATGGACAACCATAGAAAATTGGTGAACTGTCCAGATCAGTACTAAATCACCTGGAAAATCCCGAAGAGATCGTAAACTGGTGAGAATATTGGAGAAGATCCTAAGAATTGCTAGGGAATTCAAAAGCATCTCAAGTGGTTTTCATTCTTCGTAGATGCTTTGCTTATGAGGAATTGAATGGGATTTTTTTATGCAAATTTCGGTTGATGTTTAGCGGGTCAAGTTTTTGGGCATTTAAAATTTTTTGAAAACATCAAAAATTTAATTTTCATGCTGTTCCAATTATTGGAGAATCAGAAAAAGTTAAAACTTCCAATGATTTTCAAATTTCATAAATTTAAGAATTCCCAAAAAAATCGAAGATTTCAGAAATTCGGAAAATTTCGAAATTCCCAAAATCGTCATAATGTCAGAAAATTCCCGCAATTTATTAAATTTACCTAGCGTGTAATAAAAACCGATAGTAGTGATAAAATGTGATGAAAAGAAGACCCATAAATGCACATATTGTAGCTGCTCGACAGTCCCGCAATAATAGCGTCTGAATTTTTCCAATTGCACAGAGGCCTTTGACAAGTGATCCGAAGGTCACTGGTACATTTTCATCTGTCGTACTACTGCTTCCGCCTCCAAGAAACCTTCAATACTCTCCATAGCTTGTCAAACTTGACTTGATTCCTCTGAGCAGCTGGCATATCGCTTAGGAAATATATCACTCAGTCCCTGGGGATCGATTCAATGCTCAACGGGTCCGAGTGCACTGGAAAATATGCTCACGAGCCAACTCTTTGGCCTTTTTACCTTGTTGCTTTTCGCGGGCAGAAAAAGGCATTTTTTCGCTTCCTCGTGTGTTGCTGTTTTTTTACCCTGTCGTTTATTAGGTTTTTTGTGTTCGCAGAGGCACACGGTCGAAGAGACCTCCCGTTTCTCTTCCGACCCGACGTTGCATAATTCAAATCTCTCTCTCTCTCTACACCAGTTATTCCTCCCACCCACACCCCGCCCCCCCGTTATATGTGCCGTCGTAACATCCGCGGTGGTGTCGCTTCATGCGATGAATTTTAAGGAAGCTTACTGGCAATTTCATACTTAAGGATATTCGGGCGAGGTAGAGTGATTTGAAAGAATTTACACAAAAAAAGTGGAAGCGTGTTTTATGAATCGTAAATTCAGAACCGTAATTTACGATTTTTACTTTCTGATTTACGATATGCAAATTGTAATTGAACTCCGTAAAAAACGTAGGTCACAATTTGTTAATTGCACATTATGATTTGTTAATTGCAGATTACGATTTTCAAATTGGCATGTTCAAATTGTTATTCACAATTTGTATATCCTAAATTACGAGTTGCAGGCCGTAAAGTACGCTTTGACAATTGTCAATTACGATTCGTAAATCGTTGATTACGATGAGAAATTCGAACAGCAATTCTGATTGTCCGTGTAGAAACTGTAATTTAGGATTTTCAAAATTTACGATTCATAAGTTAACCATTCAATCAAATTTCTAACCATAATTTACTTATGTAATTTTTAATTCATGGCTAGAAAATTCTAATTTACAGAGCGTATGTAATTCACGATTTCTGAATCCTGATTTTTAATTCGTAAACATAAGTTTTCTCTAAATCCACACTATAATATTTTCTACCCGTAATATCTCCTTAATGACGAATGCTGGCGACATAAGTGATAACACATCGAATGTGTATTCCCGAACGAGGATCACTTTTTATTGCAAACATTTTTTCCTATCTTCACCGGTTTTTATGATAGAAAGTTCCAAAGTGTTGAATGTTATAAATCTAGCGAGATGCAATTAAAAAAAACAAATAATTGAATTTTGTGTAATACAGTAAACAAATAATTTCCATTATTTCCAATATTTTCAATTTAAATTTCCACTGCGAAAGTCCTTTTAATAAGATTAACTCTGCCAATGCCACATCTCGAGTTCAAGAAACATATTTAATTTAAGAATTTTATCCTCTTGCAGGATTTTCCTCACGCGTCGAATCTATTAGCCTCTATTTCACAATTTTTTATGGCTTCATTAAGTGATAGAAGTGATTACTTGATTTTAGCGGTTAACTCTACTTGATATACTTTCGAAATAATTCGCTCTCCACCGTTTTTTATTCTTTTCAGTGCGGTTTGATGACAAATGGCTGAATCGATAAATAAGTTGGAGAGAACGGAATCTAGATATTTCCCCAGTTGATTACATTTTAATGGCCATTCAATGTTGTTTCCTTAATTTTGCGAGCTAATTAGTCCTCTATGGGTAATATAGTCCATGCATTAGGGGTTTATATTGAACTGCATTAAAATGTCTTGTGTTGGCTTATTTTGCATCCGATGGGATAATTATAATTTCTAGGGTCAAATGTGAAGGCTATAATTTTTCAATTTATCTCCCATTATCTGGGTTAATTTTATTGCATATTCAAATGATGAATTCAGAACGCTCCATAATTTTACACGCAATGCAAAGTAAATCACTTGTGAAATTGTGGATGAAATAGGACGAGTCAGTTTCCCTTGGAGTTCGGTCTTTGATGAATATCATGGAATATCGTTGAGATAGGAATATTTTTCTTAAGTACATTGCTAACGAAAGTGCTGAAAAGAGATTTATAAAATATTGTGAAGATATTTATAAACAATTTATTGTTATGCTCATTTTTGATTAATTATAGTTTCACTTAAATTCTCTGGAATTAACCAATATCTTTGTTAAGAAATAATAACACATGTCAACGTATTTAAATTGGAAACTTTTTGTTGATGAACTCCACCCAACAAGCTAAGTCATTGGACTTTGTACGTCGCCTGATTAAATTCCGAAGAAACGAAATAAATCAGTCGTAAACTCGTAAAACACACCCAACGATCCCACTTCTCCACATCTTAATTACAGACATCTCAATAAATTCTTAGATTTGCAGTTCAGGTTTTTAAAGTTTCAACGAATTTTGCTATTTACATTTTCAGTCACAAGTATAAAAAAAAACAGATGTTAAAAATGTTGAAATTATCTAGAAATGGTGAGAAACGTATCAAGGACAATTCAGAAATTTTCGTTCAATAAATAAAATTAAAAACATGTGCCGTCAAAGGTCTCTCCCATTTTTTTCAAATCGATATCAATCTAAATTGCACATCCACCAATATCAAATTCAACAATGTTGAGAACCAACATTCCCGAAATCGACATCAGATTCCATCGAAACAGTTCAATCTATCTGACATTGATTGCCGTAAACCCCGTTCGAAAAAAATAAAAATGGACTGCTGAAAAAATAAACACCCCAGCAGTTTTCATACGCTCACCAGACCTCGATAATACTTACCATAATGGTTATCACAGATAGATGACGATGCAATAGTCACGCTCAGCTGTAGATATTAATGCTGTTTGGAATCGATGTTTCCAAAAAATCACTTCGCGATCGTGATTTCTTAAGCTGTAAAAATTGACACCGTGATTTACCACAAACCTCTTAGAAAAAATTCGCTAATTTTGCAACTCTCGTGGACAATTTCATTTCCCATAAAGGATCGATAAAACCACAGTTTTTCATGAGTGTTCGTTTCTCGCGGGGCAAACAAGTTTTTTTCCAGATATACCCCTTGATAAATTTCGAAATTTTCCACATCTATAAATACTGGTAAAGTACCTCAATCGTAATTTATTAAGCCACTCGTCTAGGACCTGTTGGCCACTCGAGTGTCGGCCGAAGGATGAAAAGGGGTTTTTCCTCAGTGTGAGTGGAAAATAGCTCGTGTAGACTACAAGACGGTATGAAAGTGGAAAAGCGAAGTTGGAATGAAATGGGAAAGTGTGTCTATTGGATGGCCAGAGAATGGGAAAAGACTGGTGGAAAAGGGGCGGCGGGAGGAGAATGAAGGGAAGCTGGGGTTGAAAATACAGGCAACGCACCCAAACTTCAACGATTACCAGTATATATAGTAGAGGAAATTTTCCTTCTCGCGACGACGAAATGGTGGAGAATGGAAGAGGGGGAGAAAGGGCGGGCGAAAAAAAAGGAGGAACTTTTTATGCATTCTGTCATACAAAAAATCCCCTAAAGAGAACACTGAAATTATAAAGAAAGCTCCGAATAAATATATATTCACAATATTTATCTATTCTTTTCGATCCTTGCGCATGTAAAGGGTTGTCATTTGAATGTATTCCACAAAATGGTGACCGCTTTATTTTATTCCTTTTCCGACAATTTATGGATCTGAGAGAAACTTCAATAATTGCATTTTTGAGCCATAAGTCGCCTGAAAAGTTTTAGACAAAATAAAAAAGAATGTCAGAAAGAATGTACCATCAGTGTATCGGCTTTCGGACAGGTGTCCCTTCTCGGACACTCCACGATTTCTCGACATTTATAGTGGATTTATCGAATTATTATTAAAGAAATAATTATGAATGTATATTTGTTTTGAAGAAAAAGATAACGTTTCCCTGTATATACCGGCCGCGTTTTGTTTTGTTTGAGTGAAAAATTAATAGGGATTATTTTGGCGCTGATGCCCACTTGCAACTGATTCCGCGAGGGCTCGCTTGTACGTAACCTCAACAAAATCTCGAGATCGTGTAAGACCATTTTTTTTTGTAATGAAGTGATAAATTCCAAGTCGAAGGACCAATACAAAATAGTGGAAGTATGTAGGTTTTCTATAAAATACGGTGTCCGAATATCGATGTCGATAATTTTGCGGGTATGTCTGTTTTCGGACATAACATTTTTGGCACTTAACCTCATTAAATTTATCTTGCCTTCAAATTGAGCAAACATTAATTGAGAATCAAATCAATTCTTGAGTTGTTGTTGTCAATTGCTTGAGTCATTTTTTTAAATTAATTGTTTATTCTTTCAGGGGCAAAAGGAAGGCAGAAATTTTGAAAATTTGTCAATTCAAGTTTTTCATCTCTCAAACTTCCCAAAATTTCAAAATTATTAGATGATTTTCCTAATGAAGAAGAGACAAACAGTCCCCCACGAAAATCTCATCTAACAAAAAATTGAATAAATATCATAATTCGTGTTGTCTTTTTCATATATTTGATTAAATTGTTATGTCATGGTCTGTATAATAAACTATTCTGAATAGTTGTTCTATCGTACACTTGCGTTTTCCATTCTTCATTTAGGTTGTCCGAAAACGGACCCGTGTCTGTCCGGACACGGACACATCCAGTTCGAAGTGTCCGAAAACCGACGTAAATGCACAATTTTTATTTCATCGTTTTTTTTTTATGATTCGCATCGATAAAAAGATATCAATTTAACCTCCAAACTTTTCATTCCTTCAGTCCACTACTAATTGATAGCAACTTTATCGCGAACATTGCTTAAATGTCCGAGAACCGATACACTGATGGTATGTATAAAAGAATTATTCGGCTTGGTGCTCTTGTTCGTCAGACAGACATGGAAAATTTGAGCTTCCATCAATTTTCACCAAGTCAGCTAGATCTTGAAAAAAAACTGATTCTGAAGGTCCTGATATACATGAGTATATTAGGTAGGGATTCTAGCGTTTTATTGCAAGAACCATTAACCATAAAAAACAAAAACATAGAATATCGGTATTTCCGTAAACAACAAAATTGATTTATTACTTTATTTTCGAATTAATAAAAAAGTCGGGAAATTCCAACCGTTTTAGACTTTTCAATAGTCTTTATTAAAATTTGAAATCTCCGAAGAATTTTGCAGAGTTTAGCAGAGGAATTTAATGACATTTGTCAAATTTATGGAATCATCTTGGGCTCCAACGATCCTCATTTTAATGATTCATTAGTTAAAATAACAAAATTCAAAATTTTGGATTTTTTTTTTTGAAGTCGCGATAGTTTTGGATAAAATTGATTCCTATTTTACCGATCGTCGTCCAATGAAACCCCTCCGGTAGATTGCGCTAATTATATTACATTTCCGATATTTTTGCGTAACTGAAAAAAAATCCTAAAAATTGCGGAAAACAACAGTAATCGCTCTCGTTGCAAATTCCCCAATTCAGATTTGAATTTTTCCAGAATCTAATAGGTCCTAAAGATTTCTGGAATTACGTAGAGTCTCTCCGGAAACTGATTTGTCCACCAGATATAACTTTTTTTAATTAAAGGTAAATTAAAATTAAATTAAAATAATTTGTAAAAATTCCAAAATTAACTCTGTATTTATTCAATATTATTCAATAGAAAAAAAACGGTTAGCCCAAATGTCATTACAAATTCCAAAAAAAAATATATAAAACCAAAAAAATATATAAAAATGAGCAGTAATAAAAATGATATCCGCCTCAAACTAGTGTCTAATAATTGTAGTTGTGGCTTGGAAATGGTAGTGTGTCTATTCAACGGCTCGAGAATGGGGAAACACTAGCGAAAAGGGCCGGCGGAGGCAGGAGGTGGGGGGGGGGGGGGAGATGAGGGAGGGTTAGAGAAGAATGAAGCGAGTCAGGGTTGAAAATACCGGCAACGCATCTAAACTTCAGCGACCACTATATAGGGAAGGAGGTTCCCTTTCTCGCGACGACGAAACGGCGGAGAATGGAGGAGGTAGAAAAAGGAGGGGGTGGTATGAGGGCTGAATCGCGGGGAGGGGTTGGGAATCAATACCCGGTGTGTGAGGAGCGGGGTGGGATAATGCGGTGGGTTGACGAGACTCGAGTGGATGGTGGAATCTTCGTCTCCTTTGTGCACCATACGACCACTTCCTTTTTTTCTACCTTGATACGGCTATAGTTTCAATTTGACGGGGTATTTTATGGAAGACTGATATGACCCATTAGCGCCATCTATCGAAACTATAGACGGTTCCTCATAGTTCCAGCACTCCCTCGAATGTCCTCGACTGTTCCGGAGAATTCTGGAACTTTGGAAATCCATGTGGCATTCGCAAAGGCTCCTGGAACTCCAGAAATTCATGAACTCTTTCAGAAGCCTCTAGAACACGAGATATTGAAACGATATTTTGGAAGGTTCCACAACGCCATACCATATTTTGAAAGGTTCTGGAACTCTACAAAGTTATAGTACAATCCAAAACGTTCTGGAACTTTTTAGAGATTCAGAGATTTTTTCAGAAGTTGTGGAAATTCCTAGAAAGTTTTGGCTGATTTTATAGTATTTCGAACAGCTCTACAACTTTACACAAATGCTCACCCTAATAATTTGTTATGAATAGTATTGAAGTGTCATGAATCCTTGAGACATCCGCACAATTTGAACATAAAAAAGAAAATTTCTTTTTTCTTGAGTCATTGAATATTTAAAACACGAAATTTGATTTTTTTTCTGATGACAGGAACAGAAGTACATGTCAGATGCACATAAAATTCATAAGATTCATATCTCTTTGTATGACTCGGGCGTTCAGGAATTGAATTTTAAACGTCATATTTATCCTTTCGCCCCATCCAAGGTGCCAAACATCCTCAAATACTTAACTCCTAAGTTCCATGATATTCACCCTCAAATGGCCTTTTCCTTCTTATTCTCAAGCACGTTTGTTACTGTCGTGGCTAATGTCGAATGGACGGTTATATTTTTCACCGGGGGATGGATTTTGCGATTGGCGGGGAATCAGGAATGGGACTGAATGGGATATCGAGGTTTTCGGGAAAATCGGTGGTTGGGGTTATCGCGGTGAGGGCGCTTTGATGGGAATCTGGGGAGAGGCATTCAGAGACGAAAATTGGCGAATGAATCTTGTGATACGTTTTTTTTGATAGTTGAACATTTATCCCGTGAACAAGTGGGTTCAGACAAATTTTCACTCGATCATAATTTACATTACTAGAAAGTCAATGATTGATTTCATGATTTTTTGCTGGAAAGTATAAACGCAAATACAAAAAAAACCTTTTAAATACAAAAAGACGATTACGCATTGGCAATTTTTTTGTGCTCTCGGTGCATCGTCAACCTTCGGATTATCTCAAAATCAATAATCCTACTCTGGAAATTATGTAAATTAATGTGAAATTAATTACATCAAGCACATACACCGCGGACTCGGTAATTTGTTCAATTGGATAGACTAAACAGTGAATTTTGGGGAGGGAAGGTAGTGTCAGTTGGCAGCGTTGAACACGCGGAATCGCCGCCATTCCTTCCACCCACTCGTGTGCCCATTGCCACCACACCACCATCCGCCCTCGCCCATAGACACGTTGTGCTCGCACACACAAACTCGCTGAACACACACGTTTGACTTGCGTATGGAGCTGTGCCAAGGGGCACGATTAATTAATCCCTCTGGCCCATCTGGCTCCTTCGCGCTATATACCTATCCACATTGCATATGTGTTTGTGTGTATTGTGGGTATTTATGTGTGTGACATCGATGCCTTCCATTTACTCGGGACCAACCAAAGGCACACGTAATAAACACAAGTTGAGGATGATAAATACAAAATAGGTGGATGATTTAATAACGCTTTTCGGGAAATATTTCAGTAAATTGTGTAACCCGGCCCTTTGCTTACTCTCCGTTCCTGCGGGATATCTCAAAATCTGAGGATCGCAGCGAAATTTAGGCTAATAGAAATTTGTAGCGCTCAGTGTACTGGCTAAAAAAGGTCTATATCAAAGTACCTCTATTTTCAGCTGGGTGCGAAATATCGCACCTATTTTAGATTTTTTTTTCGAATTTTCCAGGTTTCTTAATTGTCAAGTCTTCCAAATTGTTGAAAAGTTTCAGCAAAAAGGCATGCAAAAATTGTGCAAATTGTAATAAATTGCTAGAACTTTTGTAAAATTTATTATACTTTATGGAAATTCATTGGCATCTCTGTTTCCGTAAGGTAATAATTTATTTTGCAGACTATGTGGGTGTAATGGGGATAATGTTTTTATTGGTAATTTTTTTCCGTATTGGAAGCTTTATAGCTGGACAGCCAACAAAGAGCCTTTTCCATTTCCCCTGGCAGACGTTCATACTTTCTTTTTTTTTTCACTTCAATGTCTTTTTACTTCCGTCACAGGTTTTTCTTTTACACCGATTTTTCGACTCAACTCCCGACACTCGCTTCCCACTGAGTTCAATAAGTTTTTTGTGGTGGATCAGTTGTGATGGGTGTTTCGCCTGCGAGCTTTTATGGTTTCAGCTTCTGGGATTGTCAATTGGCCACGATGACATGATTTTATGGAGCTTTGACGCCTATATATTCACTGTAAATTTCATTAGCAAACCATTTTTTGGTATTTTTCTGTAATCCGCGTTTTTGAGCTACTTCCAAAATTTCAATTTGTATTTGGTGGAAAAAAATTATGCCTTTCTGCGTGATGTTTCAATTTTGGAAACCATCATCCAGACACATTTATGCCTCTTCTAGATGATTATTATTATCTAGACACATGAGTTAATCAATTACCAATAATAACACATACCGACAATACTAATTATCATGATTACTCTTGACTTGACAACGTAATTATTATCCAGTGAATATTGCAGAGAATACAACCGGTGTTGCAAAGTAGAGAGTAAAATAAATCAGCATATTTTTCATTAAATGTGTCTACTCAGTTATATTGAAAATTCCGTTTCATTATATTGAAACGATTTTTTTAATTCCCAAAACTTCACGATTTCAACTTTTTTTTCTAATTATACAAACATATTAAAATTCGAAGTTTCGACATTTGCAAAACATTGAAGTCGTAACAAAATTGGAAAACTGTCAAGCGCTTAAAATTTTTTCAAATTTCTAAATTTTTAAACAATCAAAAATTTTACAAAAGTCCAAAAATCCATAGAAATTAAGACGATAATTCCTTCACATTCGTGAATTAGGTATGTAATAATAAAAATGCACTGAGTAATCGAAACGTGTGCAACTAAAATCAAGCCTCCAATTACGCATTACCTAATCATAACCTTATTATCAAATTATCTTGTCTCGAATAATTGGCAAGTCCACAATGACTCCTGAATAATTAAGGGCTTCACGAGTTCATTACTCCATCTGAAATAGATGCTTCAATTTTAGTGATGAAACTGAATGATTCCTCGAAATAACTTTACTAATCATCACTCTATTTGCATCCACACAATTCGTGTATTCCAAGAATATCTCGAAATATGTTACCGCATAATAATTCAAATTTGCTGAGAAATTACTGATTAACATGCTCAAAATAATCATTTACTTGTTTCAAAGTATCAAGCCTGAAGTGTGTTGTTGACGCTAACCATTTTACCTCCCATTCGCGACTGCGAGATGAGTCGTCCGATCTATTTTCAGTACAACTGGTCTAAAAACACGTATGACAAGCTAGCAGTAAAATCGAGCAGAATCGAATTTTCTTTATTGCATCAATTTGAGCTCTTTTTGAGTTAATTTTGAGTGAAAAGAAAAAATTTTGAGCTCACCGGTATCAGCTCAAAAATCGTGTTACTGCTAGGTTTCGCGCAACCTAGCAGGAAAAACTTTAAAAATGAGCAGAATCAAATTTTCTTTCTTGCATCAATTTAAGCTCTTTTAGAGTTAATTTTGAGTGAAGAGAACAAATTTTGAGCTCACCTGTATCAGCTCAAAAATTGAGTTACTGCTAGGTTTCGCGCAACCTAGCAGTAACTTTTTTTTTTAATGAGCAGAATCAAATTTTCTTTCCTGCATCAATTTAAGCTCTTTCAGAGTCAATTATGAGTGAAGAAAAAAACATTTGAGCTCACCTGTATTAGCTCAAAATTTGAGTTACTGCTAGGTTTCGCGCAACCTAGCAGTAATTTTTTTTTTTAATGAGCAAAATCAAATTTTCTTTGCTGCATCAATTTAAGCTCTTTTAGAGTTAATTACGAGTGAAGAAAAAAAAATTTTAGCTCACCTGTATCAGCTCAAAAATCGAGTTACTGCTAGGTTTCGCGCAAGCTAGCAGGAAAAATCTTTAAAAATGAGCAGAATCAAATTTTCTTTCTTGCATCAATTTGAGCTCCTTTGGAGGTAATTTTGAGTGAAGAGAAAAAAAATTGAGCTCACCTATATGGGCTCAAAAATTGAAGCCCTGCTAGGTTCCGCGAAATGTAATAGGAAAATTCTTAAAAATGAGCAAAATTCATTTGGGTTTGTTGCATCAATTTGAGCTCTGTTAGAGTTAATTTTGAGCGGAGAGAAAAAAAATTGGGCTCACTTGTATCAGTTCAAAAATCGAGTTACTGCTAGGTTTCGCGCAACCTAGCAGGAAAAATCTTTAAAAATGAGCAGAATCAAATTTTTTTTCTTGCTTCAATTTGAGCTCCTTTGGAGGTAATTTTGTGTGAAGAGGAAAAATTTCGAGGGCACCTATATGGGCTCAAAAATCGAGTTACTGCTAGGTTTCGCAAAAGCTAGAGGGAAAATCTCTAAAAATGAGCGCAATCAAATTTTCTTTGTTGCATTAATTAGAGCACTTTTGGAGTTGTTACGCAAGGTGATGGTCGTTGTCGAAAGTTGTTCCTGAGAGACACACATCGTCTCAGACTAGGTGAGAGGGTGGCTAATGAAAATGTCAAGAAAATTCGGGCTAAATTAGCTGATAAATATGTTCAAGATAACGATGGAGCATGCCCTCTCATTCCCAAACCATCAATTTTACGTGGAGCTAAGGCTACACACACAAAGTCCAAGTATTGGGATGAGGATCCCATAATCGCTCTGTCTCTCATGCAGGCTACTGTCTATAAAGAAGAGATACAATTTCTATCAGTGGTGCCATTCACTGTACATTACTGGACCAATATCCAGCGTCAAGCATACAATGCATATGCTTCCAAAGGGCATCCCTGCGCATTTATAGATGCAACTGGGAGTATTTACCCGAAATTTATTAAATTTAATGAGGTAAAAACTGCCAGTTCATTTTTATATGTTATCGTTGTGAATTTCAATGGAGAACAATTTTGTGTGGGTCCAGTTTGAACCCATTTTAAAAATTCCAATGGGGTAAAAAAGGCAAAAATCTTTATTAACGTGGCCGTTAAGTATCCATTGACCAATGATAAACCAAAAAAGATAATTTAATGAATAATGGTATGTACTATAATCCTGTATGTACTGAAAATCGTATGTACCAATGAAAAGCCTAGTTTAAAGTTCACTCAAACTACATATAAAGCTAATTGCTGGAGATCTAGCATTAACAATTTAACACATCGGCATGTAGCATATATACATTATAAATGACAATAAACTTTCAAGTCAAGTGAAGCCCTATGTTTTAATTACAAGGTTTTGTAGGAGTTATTAACTTCCCGATAGGGAAGTTATAGTAATCACCCCGAAATCGAACTTTTTCATTTCGGCCTGTAACTAGGGTTTTAAGTATACCAAAATGATCCCCAACGAATTCTGAACAAATGTCTGTGTGTGTGTGTGTGTGTATGTGTGTGTAAAAAAGTTTGATCCTAGGTTTCTCGCGAACGAATGAAGCTATTGAGGTTTTCAGGGTCGCAATCGAAACATCTCCATGCAAAATCGAGGGGATTAGATTTTGGATCAAATTGATGCACTATATATATTGTTATTAACAATTTCAATTGTTTATAATCTTCTACTGCCTAAACTATCAAAGTTAGCGAAAAATTTCTGAGACAAAAGTTATTCCTCAACAATGAGGAATTTGTCCTCAACAAATGCAACAATACACATTTTATGTAGTATAACTTTTTTTGCTAATTTGCATAATTAAGGAGGTATCGGAGTTTGAAAAATGATGTGTGTAATAAGTGAAAGAATGAAGCCATGCAGGCCATTAGGGTCTGAATCGGAGTGTTCTAATGTAACTCGGAGAGGATTAGATTTTGAATGCAATTAACCGTATATATATATTGTTATAAACAATTCCAATTGTTTATAACGCTCTATGGCGAAAATCGTATCAGCTAGCGGAATGATCACTAAACAATAGTTTTTACGCATGCAAAAATACACATTTTATGTTGAATGACTTTTTTCCGTAATTCGCATATTTAAAGAGGTATGGCCGTTTAACCAATTACGTACATCATACGAGAAGAACGAACGTAGCTGCTCATAGCTTCTCAATGACCCAATGACAAAACCGAATCATTATGTGCTTTTCAAACTAGTGTAATTGAATTTTTCATTTGCTAGAATTGAACTCGGATTTTTTATATCATCGTTGCTTTTGCTCATCACCATGGTTGCGTTCTGATGCTGTAGTTAAATACCAAATCGGCAAGTCTTGTTTGTGCCCTGCATGGGGCACACACATTTGTACACCACTATTTTTCATTTATATCATACCCAACTGTAAATCCATATAATCCTGTCTACTAATGAAGAATTGATTGAAAACATGCTTCAAATTAGAAATAAAGCCAATGGCTAGTGATCTACTATAAAATGGTTTCTGACATCGATACTGTATATAGGGGGTCCTAGAAGTATATGCTGATCTGGGAGGGGAGGGTTCAGAGGGTGATTCTGAACAACAAATTCCTTTTCCACTTTTTGATCAGAAGTACCCCTGAAGAGTTCTGGGGGTGAAAACGTGAGCCAATGACGCCACAGCGATCAGCTGATCTGCGCTTCAGTGCCCGTAACGCATACTCGCGCGTAAATACACCCACACCCGCGCAAACACACAGACCCAAGTCGGGGCTTTGGCGGAGTGGATAGAGTATCTGCCTACTGCGTCAAAGGTCAGAGGTTGGCGCCCGACCGCCGGAGAATATTTTCAAAAATATATTCCGATGAAAATGGATTCCGATTGAAGCAGAAACGTTCTGTGTGTGCTATCCGTGGTACCCATAAAATGAGACCGCCCAGCCGAGCGGAAACCTAACCCGACGCAGGGTGGGGTCCAACATAGGCGCCCGCTATCGTAAAACAGGGGTTTCTGGAGATTTACCCTGGGTTTAGAAATACTATGGGGAAAAGTCAGCCCCAGCCGCATGGGTGTCCAGTACTCCTTCCTGAAGGAATACTTAACGGCCGCTACCGAGGGGAGGACCAACGAGAGGGACGGAGACAAAAAAACACACACACACACACACGGTTGACACACTGGAGCAAATCCGATGCCGTGACGTAAATTGGGCCCCCTGAAGTGAAAGTAATTTCTTTTCCCGGGGAGTACCTTTTACTTCAGGGGCCCATTTTACCACCGGTTTACCCCAGAAGATTCATGTTGTTTCAGAAGGTCAGTTGTGTTTTTTTTTTTTCCACTCTTTCTCTATTTGTATTCACCCACGTCCCCGTTGGTAAGCATTACTACATGGGCAATACTACGGATCAGAGTACCCACCCATTGCGGCTGGGGCCGACTTCGCCGTTTCAGCTCATCGTATTTCTGATCACAGGGTAAACCTCCAGAAACCCCTGTGATACGATGGCGGGCGTCTACGATGGAACCCTCCCCCCCCCCCCCCCCCGCGCGACGGGTCGCGTTCGGTCCCGGCTCACGGTCTCACTTCATGGATACCGCCGATGGCACACACGGAATGTTCCTGCCATCGGTCGGAGTCCGTCAGAAAATATTTTTCAGAACAAATATTTTGCAGTGAGCGGGAATCGAACGCGGAACCTTTGGAATAGTAGGCAGACACTCTACCCACTACACCAAAGCCCCGTCAAGGTCAGTTGTGTGTGCGCAGGCGTCCGCATGTGAGGGTGTGTGTGGGCTGGTGCGGGAGCGTGCGTGTGTGTGTTTGCAGGCGTTAGTATGCGTTACGGCCACGAAAGCCCAGAGCAGGTGAACGCTGTAGCGTCATTGGCTATTCTTCACATCCCCAGAACTCCATAGGGGTGCTTCTGATCAAAAAGTGAAAAAGGGATTTTCCGTTCAGAATCACCCCGTGAACCCACCCCTTTCGCATCAGCATATACTTCTGGGACACCCTGTATAATAGTATATATATCATAAATGATAATAAACAATTTTCAGGTCAAGTCAGGTATAGTGGAGAACGCTCGAATTCAATTCTCCGCTGGTTCAATTTTTTTCTTCCCATTTCTGAACTTAATTTTCTATAAATTATCCGTTAAATTCCTTATATTGCAATCGCTTTGTTTGTCGATCATGATGTGGTGAACACCAAATTCTAGCTTTTCAAAAAAACTCCATTTTTGAGCTGATATTGGTGAGTTCTAAATGTTTTCTCTCCACTTAGAATTAACTCAAAACGAGCTCAAATTAATGCAATAAAGAAAATTTGATTCGGCTGATTTTTAAAGATTTTCCTGCTACCTTTCGCGAAAGCTAGTAGTAACTCCATTTTTGAACTGATTGAGGTGAGCTCAAAATTTTTTCTCTCTACTCAAAATTACCACTAAAAGAGCTCAAATTGATGCAACAAAGAAAACTTGCCTGTGCTCATTTTTAAATATTTTTCTGCTACCTTGCGCGAAACCTAGCATTAACTCTCGTTTTGAGTGGATGCAGGTGAGCTCAAAATTTGTTCTCTTCCCTCAACATTAAGTCTAAAACGGCTCTAAATGAGACAAACAAAGAGAATTCGATTCTGCGCATTTTTACAGATTTTCCTGCTAGTTTTCGCAGAACCTAGCAGTAACTGGATTTTTGAGCTGATTGAGGGGAGCTCAAAATTAACTCGAGAAGAGCTCAAATTAATGTAACAGTAAATTTGATTCCGCTAATTTTTACAGATTTTCCCGCTAGCTTTTGCGAAACCACCCAGTAACTTGATTTTTGAGCCCATATAAGTGCGCTCGAAATTTTTCCTCTTCACACAAAATTACCTCAAAAGGAGCTCAAATTGATGCAAGAAAGAAAATTTGATTCTGCTCATTTTCAAAGATTTTTCCTGCTAGGTTGCGCGAAACCTAGCAGTAACTCGATTTTTGAGCTGATACAGGTGAGCTCAAATTTTTTTTTCTTCACTCGTAATTAACTCTCAAAGAGCTTAAATTGATGCAGCAAAGAAAATTTGATTTTGCTCATTAAAAAAAAAATTACTGCTAGGTTGCGCGAAACCTAGCAGTAACTCAAATTTTGAGATAATACAGGTGAGCTCAAATGTTTTTTTCTTCACTCATAATTGACTCTGAAAGAGCTTAAATTGATGCAGCAAAGAAAATTTGATTCTGCTCATTAAAAAAAAAAGTTACTGCTAGGTTGCGCGAAACCTAGCAGTAACTCAATTTTTGAGCTGATACAGGTGAGGTCAAAATTTTTTCTCTTCAATCAAAATTAACTCTAAAAGAGCTTAAATTGATGCAAGAAAGAAAATTTGATTCTGCTCATTTTTAAAGTTTTTCCTGCTAGGTTGCGCGAAACCTAGCAGTAACACGATTTTTGAGCTGATACCGGTGAGCTCAAAATTTTTTCTTTTCACTCAAAATTAACTCAAAAAGAGCTCAAATTGATGCAATAAAGAAAATTCGATTCTGCTCGATTTTACTGCTAGCTTGTCATACGTTCTAAAAACGTGCTTACCAACGGTTTTGTGTGCACATCCACTTTGAAATCGAATCGCATCGATAATATAGCTATACGCAATGACCCAACAGGATTTACTAGTTGATCATTAACGCTCCATCGATATAGTTATACACTGCAATAACATTACTGATGTCAACTAGTCTTTATTGAAACTAGCGTCACACCCACCCCCACCCACCCACACACACACACACCCACCCATCCACCCACTCACACACACATACACACTTTTCCATAAGGACATCTGTCAACGAAATACTCCACATTCCAAGAAAAGCGTTAAACAAAAATATACTCGCACCCAAATTCCGAATTAGTAAAGTTTTTCGTGTGACCTATGACGTATGAAACTTGTCCCTCCATGATTTGAGATTAAAAAAAAAAAAGATAATTCCCGCATTTTCCTCTCAAAAGTGAAACATCGGTGAGATAAATTGAGACAGTCTTTTCTCCCTGAAAATGTAGGCAGACAGCCCCTGGCGTACAAGACGATAAAAAAAAAATCACCCTTCAACCGTTAGTGCGACCGATCGAGCGTCATTTTTTCATTCTCTCAGGATTCATTTTTCTCATCTCCATCCACTCCTTTTTCCACAATTTTTCTTCTCCACTTACTATTCTCATCCCCGTACGCTTTTTTGTCCGAGTGTCTGGAGGTTACGCAAGGATATATATATTTATGAGAGAAAATAAAGGAAAAGTCGGTGAGGACAGTGAGCAAACGAGGAAAATGTCTGGGTTTGAGATATAATCACAGATGAGTGGATCGACGCGTCCTCCATCCTCATTCTCTCATACTCTTCGCCCTTTCCTCTTTTTTCCCCCCGACTTTGGAATGATTAGTACTTTCAAACATTCTGACGACATTCTCTTTTAACCCATTCACTCGTACCCAGTGGGATTCTTTGCTGGAGAAGTTGCGAGAAGGGAAAAAAAGGAGAAGGTAAAGAGGGAAAGAATTCTTGAGATTATTTCAAGGGACATGAAGGAGCTTTTTCATCGGCCGATCAAGTACCATACGGTATTTTAATTTATTAGAAGTTGGCTAATGTTGTTTATTATTGGCAAGATTTGTCGCATTTTTCAATTTATATATTTAGCGAATCAAAGTCATTTTCTTTAAGCAGATATCTGCTTAGAGACAGATAAAAAAAAAATAGCACCAGGAAACGTAATTCAGTCCCCATCTAGTATATAAATTTGGCACCGTGGTGTTGTGAAATTTTTTTTTTAATTTGGTACTACCTATAATTTGAAGGATTCAGGAATATTCTTGAACGTTCTGACGAATCCGGAAAAGCTTCAGAAAAATCCAAGCCAGTGCCATAGATATTTCCAGGCCTAAAAAAAAAATCTTTCTATGTTCCAATGATGGTTCGTAATCTCTAGAAATATCCAAAAAATCGCCGAAAAAAGGTAGAACAAATCACATAAATTTAGAAGAATTTGTCAGTTTACGAAAAAAATTTGCAGAGTATCTAGAAATAACAAGAATGTGTCTACACATTAAAACACCATACCAGATAAAAAAAAACGGAGCATAAATTTTAATGTTATGCCATTGCGATTAAACGCCTTGTGATTATCATCCTATGTGCATGACTATATTTATCCACTCGGAATCTGAAAAAAAAGGCCAGACTAACAACCCCATAAAATGTATATCAATTCAACAAAACTGAGAACAGGAAATAAAACTGAAAAATCTTGATATGCTGCCATTTAATATTCTCCCACTCTCAGTTCAGAGGCAGAATGCGAGAATTTTGCATGCACGAGAAGGGGCCAACCGAGGCCCCAGTGTGAGTGAACGAGAGATCGTCCAGAAGAAGGAAAAGTAGAATGAGTACAGACACAGTGATACCGGCAGCAGCAGGCTTGACGATGCGAGATGCGAGACACGTACATTTTAAAATGGAAAGCCCGAGAAACGATGGCACGTACGCCCTTACACTCGTGCTCGTGCCCCTCCCACTTGCCTTAGCTCGGCAACGATATATTCAACCCTTCCAATCTTCAGGAATGGTGAAATAAAACGAAATATCTTCATTTTTGTTTTGCCCACCCCCTGGTTAATCAATTCCTTGGGTCTACTATCAATGCGCGATTTGCCCCATTTATTTTTTAACTTATTTTCAACGCGTTCCTTGGATGGAACGCCAAATAGAAATTTTTCTCTGTGATGCAGGAGTGTAAACTCAATGCGCCCTAAGCTTCAGTGAATTTCCTGGCGCTTAGAAATCGAGAGAAAAATCCCCAAGTTATCCTTCTTCATCCTATACACAAATAAATTCATCTTCATCCGGCGTGTGATTCATTAAAAGTATTTAAGGAAACCCAGTCTTTTAATTATTCCGAGTCTCGGTGATATGTGGGACCCTTCGTAGAGTTTCGATCATGCATTGAGATACGTAAAATAAATTCATATGGAACTCCCATGATTTATCCATAACCTGTCACATGCACTCCAAGCCACCTTTTTGCTCCGCTCATCCCAATGGGTCTTCTTACTCCGCGCAGCTCACCCAGAAAATACTTGAATTTCCCGATATGAAAAGTTATTTACTTGCCGCGAAATTCGAAAAAGTAATTTTGTGATGGATCTTCACGAGCAGGACAAAATATCCTCTAATCGGCTAAAATGTATCCTGATAAAATTCCTCGAATGTGGGAATACAATTACATCTACTTATCCCAATCTCTGTAGTTCCGTAATTTCGAATTTTCCCAAATTTTGCAGTCTACCCTAATTTGTATGTGTATTTTTTTCCTCACATTCAGACAATTTTTTGCCCGTCCATTTCCACCGAATTTCAACGAGAAAAAAATTCTCCTCAGTTACATCACATTGAAACAATATAATTACCAGAGCATTAAAAATAATCCACTTATCACATTTTCTCTCCTGAATGTTAAACACTCAAATATAACCACAAATTCTCGATGTACAATGTGGGTGAGTTGCATACAGTACGAACAAATCGAGCGTTTGAGACCGCTAATGAAACGCTAATTGACCCTACCGATCGTGTTGGCGAGCGGTACGCTTTTCCCCGCCCGCCCTCCGTCACTTTAAAACCCTCGCTTCACTTTACATACTTCTCACTCGGGCTTTTGCACACACTCGAGCGCATCCAGCTACCTCTTCCCTCAGTCATTTGCCCTCGTGAGCAAGTGAGAAGGTGGTACGCGGCAAGCCTTCCGGGACCTTGACTCGCGCGTGATTAATTACGACGTTGTTTCACTCGTGATCGGATGAAGAGCCCCCCCCCCTTCCCCCTCTCTTTAGCCAAAGGGAAGACGATTTAATACACCACATGTGGCTTTCCAACAGTGGCGAGTTAAATCGTCCCTTTGACGAGATCAAAAAGCCCTTACCCTTAGGGGGCGGTGTTATCCGATCAATTACGGTAGCTCCTAACTTTTCTGAAAAAGGGTCATTAGCCAAATATGGCTCACGTGGGTGTGTCACTTATCGAACACCCTAGAAAATCCATCCCCAGAATGAATCCCATTATAATATTCATAATTCACAAAGTGAATTTCTTAAAATGTCTCAATAAAAATAAACGGGGGAGTGTGATCGTTGATGGGTTGCACCCAGGACTGCGATTGATAGGACAAGCCGGTAGCATATCACACACGTAAACTGGGCCGACAAAGTGGGCCCTTTTCACACGGACGTACACGTAGCTATTTCCTGCCACTTGGAAAAGTGGAAAAAATAATAGGCTATGGATTTTGGTTTTGGTGTCACAAATAGTCGATCCTCATATGACGTAACATCGAAACATCGCTTATCCCTATTTGCGTAATTTGGTCCACACTGACGCTTACCCAATACTCGAGAACAATCTCACAAAAAAACAAGTCACCTCGAAAATGAAGTAAGACTTGTCACTTGGGCCCATTGTGTAAATAGAAACTGAAGCCTATGGTTTAGTTTGGTGTTTGCAATTGGACGTGTCGAAAGAGAGCGGTAAATGGTGAAGGTGAAGTTAGGCGAGGTCGTGACGGACGTGAAAACCCTGACCTGGTCATATCCCTCCCTTGCTCCCACACCTTCCATCCTTCTCGTAGCTCACGCATACAATAAAATGAATGATATCAATGAGGTATCGTTTCGTGCAAATTGACCCCAGAACGAAATTTGTCAATGCCCGACTTTTTTTTTTACCGTCTCTGGAACCGTGCTCTTATCGTGATGTCGAGTGGGCTACTTTTGGCGTACGCAGAGAAGGGTTTGATAGAAAAAAAATGTTTGCTGAATACTTGAAAAATAAATTGATGTTCATCTGACCTGCGGAGCATTACAAAAATTATTTATGAAGGCTCGAATGCACCCCAAAGAGCAGAGAAAGTTTTTCACTCTGCCAAAAAAAAAAAAAAAACCAAGCATTTTGAGCTGACTTTCACAGAATTTTTTCGCAATGTTACGCAAATTCAACTTCAAATAATTAAAAATGAATTGATGCAATCAGAAAACTGTTACCCCCCCCCCCCCCCCGAGAGGTTTTTCTTATGAAAAACAAGGTCCCTGGAATGCCGAGATAAAAATCACTCCAGAGTGTTAGACAAGTTGACTTATTATTCTCCGGAAGCATGTACATACAACTTTTTCATGGAAAATGTGAATTAGTACTTCCTGCTGCTGCAGCAGGAACTCAATTAATCAATGTGATATAATTGATTCGATACACATGAGTATTATGATAATACTCTTAATGAACTCAGTTCTTCTGGTTATTATTGAATCATCATCTCAATTAATGTTAAGCCTTCATTACTCCCGTGCTCTTTGAGCGCTCAATGTCATATTGCTAACACAACATTGAGGAGAATGGAAATATGCGAATAATCAGCTTGATGTCCATTGATCTACTGATATTATGACAACTACGAAAAATAGCGAAAAGTTATTAAAAAAAAAAAAAAAGATTTTCCCTTTTTTGTACTTATCTTTTTTATCAGTACAAAAATGATAGTATGCTGAAAACAGAGGGTTCGCCATTCCCAAAATTTAACCAAAGTCACATCCTTGTTGACTACGTAATGTTGAAAATTTATGGTAGTAAAAATGAGGTTACTGCCCAGGCCATTTCTAAAAAAATTGTGTGCCCTTGGTAAGCGCATTTCGATGTACTTAGCAACATGTGCTCAGAGGCCCTGGTTTGTCATTTCAATGAATATTGATGGTCTACAAATTTTTTGGCTGTCCAATGACTTGCAAAAGCTAAATACAATCCCCTCATTTCCTTTGACCAAAAAAAAAAAAAAAAAAAAAATCTGATTTGCCACTCAACCCATTGACTAAATCTTGGCCATTGTTACAGGTGAATCCGGACGCGCAAGATCGTGCAACTCAGCAGATCCAGTCAAAATTGGGCAATTACTCGCGTGTAAAGCATCTGCTTGTTGAGCCACAAATGCTCTTTGGTGTTATTGATGTGCCTCCAAGTCCAGCGCCAGCATCAGGTGCGCCGGTTCGCCTCCAAAGTAGAAGCAATTGTCCAAGTTCACCATCAACTCAAGAATTTAAGAAGCCCGGCCCCAATGGTCCACGAGGCACATCATCAGGTAGCCACACATCGCAAAGAGGTGGTTTTGTTAAACCAGCCGATGGTAAACCACCCTATGGTGGACGCGGTGGTTATCCAGGCCAACCGGTTAAACATGGTGGTAATAGCAATGATCACAGAAGCCACGGTATTATACCAGCAAAGGGACCACCACTTGGTGCTAGTGGCAATTCAGCCGGAAACAGCGCTGGCCCTGCCTCTTCCGGTAACTGTCCTCCTTTGACTAGTAACACGAGAATTCACGGTGCTGGATCCAAGATCGCTAAGCAACCCATTGATAATGTGAGTATTTGGTAGTGTTAGTATGTCGCATTGCACACCTAGAGGAAAAGAAACTTGTGAATATAAAATCAGGTCAAATTCGGCTAGAAACTATGAAGAACTGAGACTTTGCTTAAATTTAAACGATTCCAGTGAAACAGTTCAATTGTTAAAAATTTTGAAACGTAAATTCATATTCAATCGCCTCCTAAAACTGCAAATCAATTTGGAAAGAGATTGTCAATTTATTAGCAAGTTTCCACAAGTTTCTAGTGACATATAATATTGTCCGTGAGATACACCAAGTGTCTCTGCAGACTTGAAGATGTTTCATCTTGCGTAAAGAAAACTTTTTGAGGTCATACGTAATCAGTGTCATTAAAATTACATTTTGCAATGTATTAACAAGTCGTGTCGTCTGTAGAAAAATTCACATGCATCAGAGACTTGAGAGTTGCTTTCCCCTAGATTTCAGAAACTATTTTGTTCAATACAAAATGCTTTCTGAAGGCTACCCAGAGAGCAGTAGAGAAGTGAATTGCACTGGTGGAGTTACCAAGGAATCTCTCTGGTGGAATAAAATCTCCGCCAACAAGTCCCAAAAAAAAATACGATATCACTTTCAGTATCAGATATTGCTCAAAAACTCACCTAGAAGATAATCCGATTTATGGTTTACCACTTTACGGAACTGATTTAGAATCTGAAGAGGGCTGAGTGCACCTTAAGAAAGGGACATAAAGAACCTGAAATTGAGTGTCCTAAGTGATGTCATTAAAAGAACATGAAGATTGAGTGCTAAATTGAAAGAGAAAAAAAAACAGCGACCTGTTTTGCCCCGAGAATGATCGAGATGTTACGAAAATGAGCCTCACCAAATGGCTCAATAAAGATAAACCTTCTACGTGATTTCATACACAATAATGATTATTGATGTACCTAAGTAGTTCGCGGATGCGATCACTCTGGATCTGCTTAATGCAATGGCAAAGAGCTAGTACAGTTCAGTAATAAACATGGGGTTTAGCCCTCATTGCGGGATAGCTTTGTACCTGGCGTTTGATCAAATAATAGCACAGTGGTAAATCGGATCATCTTCCAACAAATATAGTGTCTGTATTATTGACTTTCATAACTTCTTGCTGATGATATTGATGCAGAAAAAATCAACTGTCATACGTAAAGTCATAAATTATCAGTTTGTTGTACAACTTGTTGTAATTACCGAAGATGAATGTAACAAGTGGTTTGAATTAGAATTAAACATTCAGAATTTGCTGATTTGAATACTCGCTTGATATGGTGGAAGTGAACGGTTTGATAGAAAATGAGTTAGATACGTGGTAATCTCATCAAAGAATGATGTACAAAAATTGTTACTACAGGACTATCAGAAGGCTGTTCACATGAAATCCTCACGATTTTGTTTTCCTTTCTCGAGAATCATAGAAGCAAGTGCATTCACCATTTGGTATCATCTCTTCAGTAAATTTCGATTTAATCACATGACATGATATGGCTTATCTGTAATTAAAAAACAGCTAATTGACATTCGAATGTGATTCAAATTAATTTTTAATTTTTTTCTTTTCATTCCAGGGAATGAGACACGATCTCAATGACAGCGCCGACCTCGAGAATATACTCAAGGTGAGAGCAAAAAAAATCATTTATTTGAATATCAAATGAAATTCATGAAAAGCCCATGACCGTATATTGTGAATGGCAATGTAAAACATAAGAGCAATATTATGCTGTAATGGTGGAACAATTTGATGATCTAATGAAGCCCTCAAATTGTCCCTGAACGGATTGTTGGCATGAAAATACAATACAATGGATGCGCTTATTGATCCAAAAGAGAGACCAACGTCCCTGTCTCACCACTGGGCGGCTGAGTCACCCATGTAATTTTCTGTATCCCCCGTTGTTGTAACACAGAGCACTGTTCTCTCGGGTGGCTTTGCCTAGTTTCTACCATGGCAACTATGCCCCTATGATTCATCTCGACGTGTGCTTTTTATTGGGATGCATAACATAGCCCCTAAATGTGACACATCGTTGGGACCAAATTTTATGGGGAATTTCAATGATGCAAATGTTGAGATTAATCCTATTTTATTCCGTCTCGATAATTTCAATTTTGGCTTATTGAAACTTATGTATAAGGCTCAATTTTTTTTTAACTCTTGAAAAATTGTTCTTGCGCTTTTTTATTTGTATTTTCTATTTTTAAGAATTGGTTCGAGTTGTGCAAAGTTTGCCCAAACATTATTGATTTATTTATTTATTTATCTATTTATTTATTTATGTATTGATCTATTTGTTCATTAGATTTACTGAAATCACTCATCAATAATGTTCTCAAAATTGATTACCTCATTAGCATTAGTAGTTCCTCTATAAATGGGAGAACGTAATCTCTAATTATAAATTGCCGAAAGAAAATGAAAATGTGATCTTGAATTTGCTTTTGTGTTTTACATTCGAAGTGGAATAAAACTTGTTTCAAACTCCGTTCCAAATAATATGGCCTTAATTGAAGTTTTATGGAGCGCTTAAAATAGAGTGGATCAATGTCTTTGAGACTTAAAACCATAATTATTGCGATGTAGACCAGTGCGCCTAAATGTGACACATCGCTGGGGCAAAATTTTATGGAAAGTTTCAATGATGCACAAGTGGGGATTATTCATGGAATTTCCCTCCAACTGAGACATTGCTATGATATTAAAGTTACTCTTCAAGTTACTCTTTTGTAGTTCAAAATTTTGTCTCTGGGATTCGAGATTGTTTTTTTGTTACGTAAACTTGTACTCTTCATAACCTTCGAGATACTTCTCTGGGAGTTGATGATGTGAGTTTGACATTCTTCACAAGTTCATCTCCAGCCTCGAAGTACCGATTTCAGGATTTTATAGTGTTAAACCCCTGAACTACCTTATATAGAAACAGAGTGGGAATAATTAGCAAAGTGTATCAAACATATCAATTTTTTTCAACATGTGTCTCATTCAGATTTTTCCTCAATCGGCGAATGGCTTCTTATTCGTTTGGATCTACCCCGGGCAGCTCTATCCCTCCGCAGCCATTCAATATTCAACAAGACATGGCAAATCAACTTGTGACCCATCACAACTGAACGTCTCATTAATCCGCAAATTTGCATAATACATTGATTTCCAGAATAAATTCACCCCATTCCTCACGCCAGCTGATTTATCCAATTGGACCAGTGATTATCCTCTATTCGGGTAAACGTGTGACACTTAATCTTCCCGATTTATTGGATTTCCCCCCTCTTTTTTTTTTGTCATAGAAGCAGGAAGAAAATAGATGGAAGTATATTGTACAGTTGAAAATGAGTCGGCGGCTGGTGGTTATAGTGGTAGTAGGTGGAGACAAGAGGAATATCGTGGACGCGCGGCTGCGCTCCCTGCTTGCACGGACGCACACTCGGCCGAGCATGGCATGAATTATTCTCACGGCTTGGCCCGTGGGAAAATACGAGTTGCGCCCGGTAGGCATCGTAAATGCTACTGCTAATTGCTATCGTGGATAGAGCACCAAACTACCGCTATCCTCTTTGCCAAAATTTTCCGTATCAAATGTCATTCGTTATCACAGCGTGTCTCCCTATTCTATTCCATTCTTACAGTTTATTAGGGGACAACCGACGTTTTAATGTAGCCGAGGTGGAGAATCGTTGAAGTAGGAGAAGAAGTTTGATGAAAATTGCCCTTTCGTCTGGTAGAGCTGTGATATAAAGCACTTGTTCTGCTATCCGGAGAAGCAGTTGAAATTCCTGAATCAGGATCTTTCAGAATTGATGGATTCAGTATCAAAGTGGTTAAGTGCAGTAAGTCTTTCTTGGGTGAACACCTCAAAGGCAGCTAGATTCGCCTGATAACCAATTTGAAGCGCTCATTGGGTTCTGCAGAAAATGTCGCTGCCTTCCGAGGGTAGGCCAGCAGGCATTGCGGATCAATTTGTCTGAAAACTGAAGTAATCCACCACTAAAACCCACGAGTTAGACCCATTCGACTGTTTTGCCTCGAAGAAGGTAGACTCAGCCCATTTGGAAAATGGTGCAGTCGCTTCCAAGCTGATCTAGTCGGCTTCCGATCTAAGTTAGTCAGTCTGCGGGTCAATTCGGTATGATCCAGTTTGCATGTGGCTACTTGGATCAGGGTGCTCCTTGGATCCCTTGACAATGATTAAGTCCATAGAAGTCGGCTCGATCCGTCGTTATTTCTACTCGGTAAACGGAAACTTTCCTTCATCACTAACATCTCGAGCTTCATTATGTTCAGAACACTCGGCCAATTCCAATGTTGTCCTCTATTCGCTCACCCAAATTGACGGCTTCTTTGCTTCAAATTTCAGGATCTAAATTATAAGCATTAGAGTAATTCCTCTTGCCGGAGAATAATTTATGTAGTGTATACTGCGATTTGACATCCAGAAAATTGTTTTAATACAATTCTGGATGAAAAAAGAACCAGCATATTTCAGTTTTACTAAACGGAAGAGTAATTTTCATGAAACTTTCCTTTCCGCGTAACCACCGCGGCCCTCAATGGTTGAGGCTAACCGAAGTGTCATAATAAGACACATTGTTTAGTTGGCTTCATGACTTTTTATTTAAGAACCACTTTTTCCTGAGTGTCTCGAGGTGTCGTGGAGAACAGGAAAGATGCATGTAGCATGCTATAGATTCGACATGTTCGAAAATAGTTAGCGACTAACTATAAGCATTTCTCTGCATATAGATATTAATTTTCCCCGCAAAAAATTGCGCTGATAATCATTTCTGATCTCAATAGATCATGGCCATTTTTCAATACCTCCGCATTAATTGTTCCATCGTTTTCATCGTGTCATTAAATCCCCATCATGCAGCTCTCCAACTAACTCCCCCTTTCCAAGTCGAACGGTTCAAGCCCTCGTGTAAAAATAATAGCTAAAAAAAAAACCAAACCGCCAGCAAAAAGTTGTCTCGGCAAACAGGCTCGTCACAGGTGTGACGAATCTGGGCCGATTCTATTTCTACTCGCCATTGTGCCAGCATCGACAGAGTGGAGAATCGATTGTGTCACAAACTCCACACGCACTGAAGACTCTTGAGATGACGAGTGAGAGTGTTCATGATGTTTTCATGCTTAAATGCTTAGCGCTATGGGAATTAACTCAATGGTGAAAAAGCAGTCCCCTAGAGGGGATTGAGAAAGTTCAGATAAAAAATCTTCCGACTTGATCTGAATGTGATTTTCCGAAAAAAATATGATTTTTTTAGAGAACCTTCACCCCTTTTTCTTCTCGTAAAATTAATCTATATTTTTTTTTATGAAATAATGGTTATATATTATTTTACCAATCGCGATTTGTAAGAGTACCCAGCGCGTAACAATGCAACCCGGGTTTGGAATTTTAAATATCTGTAATTTTCATTATGCTTCGATGCTTCAATCCTTGCGCAATTGGAAATAACTCCAGCGGTAAAAGGCATTCATCACTCAATGGGAATGTAAATGATGCGATCAAATGGTGGAGGTTTATTAAATTATTTGGAAAAAAAATATGCATTCGATGAATGCAGTGCTCCGGGAAATTGTTACACTTTTGTGGAAACTATTACGCGTACGTGAAGAGCCCCAAGGGCCCACTCTTTGCCCGAGTGCCTCGAGTGGTGATGGTTGACGAGCCATCTTCATACTCCTCTTCTGATGCTCCACCGCACGGCAATCATGATGATTATGATGACGATGATGAAGAGATGGGGGGGGGGGATGAGTACGGCACCTACGCGCGCCTAGACCGCTCAGCCAATAACGGGTTTTCGCTTCTTCACGTGCTCAGCATAATTATCCGCCTGGTTATAGTCACCTGCTTGAGCACGTGTACAGGTGGTGCATTTGTGATACCATTTGTATCAATTCATTGATACTCACCTAGGGTTTTGTACACTTGATTTTATTACCCTACCGCGATTTTATCCAACATTGAATTTGGACGAATGAGTCGATATTGTAGATCAATCATGAAATATTTTTCCAGGACTGAAGACTCTTTGGAGGCTACTTACACTACTCCCACAACCTCATAAATTTGAAAGTTTTTGATTATAGAATTACTGAAAAATTTCGTTATATTATAAATCGTGAATTTTTGTTCTATTCAAATTTTAACTTTCGCGGAAGATTCGAAATTTATATCGAAAAAAAATTTTAAACTACTGTTTGTATGAGAAGCGAATATTTTTCTGTCGAAGACAGTCTGTTAGATTACAATAGAGGGATGGAAAATATTCAGTTTATGTTAGTCACAATCAGAATAAATTTGAGAAGAATGACCGGAAGAAAAGTAAATGTCGTGGTCCAGCCAGCTGTTCTTTGGTGGGAGATTATAGAGTTTTAGAATTTGAGTTGTTTGATGATGCAAGGGGGTAACCTAGGCCGGGATCCCAGAGCACATGGCTCAACGACAATTCGCCCTGAGACATTTTGGCCCCGCTTTCAATTAATCAAGTTGTGTATTTTTAATATTTGATGTAGAGGACAATTGTGGGAATCAACATAAGGCACGTGGTCGTAGTGAGAGCTGACATTGGCTGACAGTTGTTATTTACTGAAGTCATTGGTAGCCCGATTCATATTAATTGAATTTATACCTATTATTATTGAAATCAGATTTTGGGGCAGGTTGGACTAACTATTAATTACCCACACAAATACACACTTATATTTTATTATTCAGTTATGATAAGATTATCAACACAAAGTTCTCGCTCAGTAACCAGCGACGTTGATGTTTCGATAATAAAATATGAATCAGCTTGCATCAGAAACTTACAGTTTCCTCAAACTTGGGAAGTTGGTGTAAAAGAATCAAAAACTATTGACGCTTCATAAATAACCCTCAAGAAACTTATCCGAAAAATGAAACATCTAAGAAACTATCACATTCCAGAATCACTTCAAATACTTAATTACCAATACTTGAAAATCCCCCCCCCCCCCCGTCCCTCTCACCCCCCACTACACCCAGCATCAATATTTATTATCCATGTAGAAGGGTATAGACTGAGATAAAGAAAAAGAAAAATAAAACTTTTTCCATGGAAGGGATCATAAAGTTGTTGAGACCTTCGCAGCGTAGCAAGGCTTTTGCACTGGGTTGGAAAAGTAGTTACGAGATTCTCCCCCTTTAGCAGACTATTCTATATACCCATATACTCTCTCTACTTTGAGCATACCATAGCCAACCCCGAGACGGTAGCCCAGCGCGCTGTATAGCCGTAGCAAATCGATAAGTCGATGGATGGTGCGCGGCATAAGCGCGGCCAAAAGGGTATCGCACCTTCCTATCTTCACTTACACCGTCTTGTTGTGACAACTACGCTGAAACATGGGATTTTATCCCCAGCCCTCTGTCACATTGTACCTTCATAACCCGTATTCATTACATGGTCAATGAAAAACGTTACTGTATTTCATTTATTTTACATCCAACTCAATCATCTGAAAAATTTCAACATTTCAAAGTATTCCAAGCAATTATCAGGGAATTCGATTGAATTAACAATCTCAATTTATCTGTTGTTCAATCTTACAAATATTTGAAATGGGAATCCACGAAAGCGTGATCCTATCTCCAACGGCAGGCTTGTGATCTCATGTCAGGTCTGGCATCAGAAATTCTCAATGTCGAATATTGTCGATGGTAGATTGAAAAGTGAAGCTTTTGCCAATAATTTTTGGAATATCCATAGTTTTTTCATTAGGGACCCCAGATCTTTTTTCAACAACACTAAAATCCGTGGTGTTCCCTGGAAAATGACAATTTTAACTCTACCATTATCAGTAGTTTCCATTCTTCAATGCTTTGTCTAACCAATTATAATCTACTGTGCATATTATTTTATTGTACCTCATTTGCGGGAGAACTCACTATGAGGGACACTTGTATACTATGCTCAGTCCGCTAACCCGTATAACAATGTGCCTCAACAGCTTTTCATGGGATCTCACCCTCGCGCTTTGCCATTCTCGTGAAATTTGCATAATTCGAGAAACCGCAAACTGCATAACTCTCGGGTTGATGTACTTGTGCGTTTGGTGAGGTGCGCCTTTATGATCCTTTCATTTTTTGGACAGGATAGAACCTGAGGGAGAACATGTGGCTTTATCGTTGGTCTGTAGTTAGATTATGTGCAATTCCAGCAGCTTATCTTTTGAAAATCTTCAATGCGCAACATTTTGAATAGACATGAGGCTTCATAGTGGATGAAATAAGTGTAACCCATACTAAGATTTTGACACAGCGTCAGTGTGTGCCCTTTAATTTTCATTTCGAAATCAACTGTAAGTGTAAATCAGAAAATAGCGATCTGCGGGGTGGGTCTTCCGCGTTACCCCGCACGTTTCAGAAACGTTACATCAACCTGTAACATTTGCGCAACACCTGCATGGCGCTGAGCATCCTCACAGTGCTCATCAGAAAGCCGTATTGTGTCTGATTGTTAGAAATTTCCACTTCCAATGTAGTCCAAAAGCTGGTAAAACATGCACTTACCATACTTTTTTTTTTTGAGAAACCTGCGGAAGAACATGTGGTTACTCTCCCGTTGTTCTGTGGTCTGATTGTGTGCAATTCTAATGGGTTATCTTTTCTGCTCCAGGAAATGACGATGCCACCTACACCTCTGACGGCTATCGCACAAACACCAAGGAAGGAAACAGAGTCTAAGTATACATTAAATGATCTTCTGGATAAGGTATGTAATTGTATTGGCTTTGTAAATTATCCCCTTCAAGACCTGTTCCTATTCCTATAAGAACTAAATCTCGGATTGAAGTTACTGAATTGTAGGAACATTTCAAGGTGAATGTTTTCGTTACGAAACTGTAATTTTCAACTCAACCGTCTTTATTTCAATTTTACTACAATAACCTACTTCGATTGTACGATCTTGTTGCATCGCCGAGTGGAAATTGGTACTGTCTGCAGATCACCAATACCTTTCACATCATCAACATTTTTTTTAAGTTCTCACAGCCAAGTGCTCAATGGGTTTGAGTTGGAATAGTTACTGAATTACTTCAAGAGATATCATAATTAAAGATGGCGACATTTTGATGTCATCCTAAGATATCCTGACACGAATGAACTTGACCCGATTGACCACTGTGCTACTGCATTATTCCACCTGAATCAATCAGATCCTCTCAAGTGTAATGTAGAACAAATTTATAAACAGATAAATAACCTTTCCAACCATAATAAAGGTCAAACATAAAAAAATCGCCACCATGATCTTACAATTCCAAATCAACAAATGTTCATTATTGCTAAATTAAAAAAAGATTTTGGTTAAAAAAAAAAATAAAATCTTCCTATTGAGATTATACGCGAAGCTTTCAGAGAAAATGTTACCCCTAATGGTTACGTCTAATTCATCAAATAATATCTTCAATCCTAGCATGTCCCTTTCTCTCCATAACTATCCAAGATCCCCAGCAATCAATGACAACAAAGGCTCTCCAAGGCATAACGGATATTTCCAGCTTGAAAAGAACAGTTAAACAGTTTATATTCATTACCCCTCATAAACTTGATAAAAATGTCAATGTGCGCAGCATCCACTTGCACAATTTCCAGGAATAACCCTGAATCCCTTGATACCAAAATCAAGATCGATACATCGGGAAAAAATTTACCGGAAGCAAATCAATTTTCCGTAACTTCCTGTTCTCCATCCCCCCCCCCCCTTATGCTCTGGCACTGGCGTATTTATTCAGGATACATATTTTTTTTAAAAGTCTTGCGAAGGCTTTTGGTGTATTTTTGATCGTGGTAAAACTTGTTCCACTTGGCGTGCACTCAAGAAATTTGTACGATGCGGTAGAAGGAGATGCAATGCTTTGCAAGGTGCTAGTGGATGAGAAAGAAGACTCCCATTTCAGGATGAGTCCAAGTCCCCGTGGAAATAAGGCTCGTAAAGGCAGGCGAGTTAACTTGCGTCTCGCACCTCTGGAGCGCGTATATCCGCCACGTAAATTTCACCGGTTCATTTATGTGCTTTATCTCCATTCCACTCTATTCGCCTCATTCATTGTCTCCTCTATACTACACATGAGGATTTTTGTACAAATTTTCCGTATGGCATTCTGGGAATCAAAAGGCGGTCACTTAAAATAGGATCGCGAGTAGGCCTTACCGCGGTTCTAGGTTTCTTTGGGTTTTGCCTGTTTTATTTTTCAAATATTCTCGAGTGTAGTAGAACTTTCCTAGGATTTCGGTATTAATTGTACTTGGAACTCATAAATTTGTAGTAATTCTTCCTAAAATTTTAACAGTCATCAGCAGTTCTCGGTGATCTCATTTTTTGCTTCAAAAAATGTATAAAAGGAAGCTTTAAAATTATAGTAAATTTTCTCGAAGATTCGTTACCAATGAATGAACGTGCCATGTTCTCTAAGCTAATTTTTTTCTGGAAGACTTGGCAAGTCCATTTGCATCCTGAAAATCTTGAAGGAAATTATCGACTTATGTTGGATTCTCAAGTGGATTTTAGAATATTTGTTGCAGTTAAATGTCGGCTTAGAAAAATTGCACCATACGAGATAATGAGGAGAATTTCATAGTAATCAGCATTGTATAGTCGAACGATGATATTCAAGTTGGTATTCCATTAGCAATTGTAATTATTTCCTATATCGTACCTATATCTTAGTATGAACTCTGCATTTTTTCATGAAACTTTCCAATAATCGGCTTTAAGTGATGCCTGATAACCATTAATCGGTCCACACTATGAAACTCAGTCTGTACATTTTGGTGTCAATGCTAGCAGGTAATCAAAAACTTGAATGGCTTAGTACTAGCTGAAAGCAATATTTAAATCCATCTTATGAAATATCAACATAATAATTGGAGTTAAATATGATGAAAATGAGTAGAATACAAAACTATTTTTACGAATTGCAAGACAATGCGTTCGCATTCAACAATGGTGGTATACACACCCTTTGACCTTCCCGCCCCCCCCCCCCCACTTATCCTCCCACCCGCCCTCTCACCATTCTACCCCCCCCCCCACCATTCCAACCGCCTCTCCACCATCCTACCCTCTGAGCCACCCACCCACCCACCTATGCACTCTCACCCACCCAGACCCTCTCACCCACCGTCTGACCTAACCACCCAATACCCTCCACCCTCCCACTCACCCAACCCCCTGCCACCCTCCCACCCACACATCTACCTAGAAACACACACTTACACACACTGTGAAACAACGTGTCAGGGGGATGTTGAACGTCGGGAATTGTGAAACACTTGTCATATTCGTGATGCTTACATTAATATCTTCCATCGGGGAATTAAATATTTGATATTTCTCCCCGCTATGTATAGTGAACCTTCTTCTCATTCGTGGTTTTTAACGATTTCTCTCGGCTCTTCTCTATCGTGAGTAGAGAATCGTTGCAAATAAATGTAAAACGTAAAGAGGGATAAGCGCTTCCGCGCAATAAATTTCCATACCCCCTTTTTGGTGTGAGTTGCGCGGGTGTACACACGGAACCACTAAAGCCACCAAGTGGCCCGTCGCATTTTTTTTCTGGGTAGGCTAGGGGATAGGCGGGGGGATGAACCGCATAGTCGTTTAAAAATGAAAGGGGGGAAAAAAGATCGCGATTTCCAGCGCGAATTAGTGAACGCAGATTTTTAATGGCGTCAGGGGGTCGGGGGGTGGCAAACGCTGGGCTAAACCGACTTTAATTAAGGCAAGCCAGAGAAATAAAAGAAATTAATAGCAACTGGCGGAATTATTGCTTCATAGTAGGAATTTTGGGAGTTATGGATGAGGGGGATTGGGTTATATTGAGAGAATTTCATAAAGAACTTTATTGATTAGTTTGCTACGAAAGCTTATTTGACATTTTTTTATTATCATGAAAAATAAAAGAAAGGGGGAAAAACTTTTAAATTGAAGAGTCTAAATACGCTCATTTTGCCCTAAACTTTAGTGGCATCTCCAGTTCATTTTAATTTGGTTAATTGGTTATTCAGGCATTTGTGGGCTGCATTATTTTAGATGAGATAAGGGAGCAAAGTAATGGAGAACTTGAGAAATTTGAAAGGGAGATGACCTTCTATTTTGAGGAAATATTCAAATTATGGGACTGTTGAATGATGGGGATAATATCGTCAAAATAATTTACATTTCATTTGAAATTCAATACTATCCGACATTTTGAGGGGAGATTCAGAGGCATTGTTCCAGGGTTTTGTTTTACATACGTGAAGATGAAGAATATTGTGTTATGATATGTGATGGATGGACTGTTAAATTGAATTAATCTGTTCATTGCTGTTCATTGAGACGATGCAGATGGAATTTCGCGTTTGTGTCTAGATACATGAATAGGGCGGCGTGGTCCTCATTATGCGAGCGCAACAGCATGGTACATTTTTGACGAGTAAAACAAAGTGCAACAAGTACACGATGGTTGAACTAATTTTGGCAGTATTCTCCGAACATGTTGACACATTCAATTACCCTTCCTAACAGCAATACCATCACCCAATCTATCTGATGATACGTCACCAAAGATATACTTAAATCAATTTCACCATTAGTTCATTGAATTTCCCGCTCATGCACTTCAACTTGGCAACTTCTGTGCGACAGGTTTGCTGTATCCACTTGGCCATGATGAATCATATCAATTTGAGATGATTAATCATATCGAAGGAATCATAAATCTCAATTTGCATCTCTTTATCCTACACTGCAGCCGGCCCCGTGTATTCCGTACAGATTTTTTTTTCTTAACTTCGGATCCAACTGAAGTTGATTCTGTAGACTTGGTTAACGTATAATTGACACTGTCCTTGAATTTATAAGGCAACTGATAATATGCCGATTTTATGGAGGTAATCAGTAGTTCGAGAATATCTCGAATCGCAATGTAAAAATTAAATACTTGCTGCTGGATTTTTTAGAAGTTTTGAAAAAATCTTTAAAGTTTTAAGTATCCCATACATTTTTACAAATTTGTGTGTGTGTGTTCCTTGTTAATCACAATCCACTCTTATTAATTCTGTCAACTTTTATTTTTCAATTACTTAATTGGGATTGCACTCGGAAAACAGTTAGCGATAGGAAGAAAAGTGTCAAATGAATTTTATTTGTTACAAAAAACTGAACATTATGTATTATATAACTTATTTACGTAACTCTCAAAACTTGGGAGATATCACAAGTTGAAGTTGCGTGAGTCCGCCGTCGCCTAGCGCGACACCCACATGCAAATTTCCTTCATTCAAATTTTCGACATTTCCGGTAACGTGAAATGGTTTTCTCTCAAATTTTCAATAGTTCAATTTTCTTTTCCGATCCCTCAAATTTCCCAAATTTTGCAAATCACAGATTACCTCAAAATCGACTTTTTTCCAATGCAATGTATTGCACAAAATGGACACGTAATACAAAGATTTTACTGTATATAAATTGCGTCGCGATTCTCCAGACAACCAACACATACTCGTCATTGTCCTTGGCTTCAAAGTGTGTGGTATTGCCGTACATAATCTGCAAAAACAGATATTATGAATTGTGCAAGTTCATTCATGCACATCGCCATTATTCTCATACCACGTGCCTCTCTCAAACATATCAATTTTCAACTGATATTCGCTTTTTTTGTTTCAGATGACTGAAGTGCCACCAGTGGACTCTTCCAAACCACCACGTGAGTTACAAAATAATATCAATAAATTATTACGCTACTTGACTGTACGATCGCATTATTTGGATTGTATGAATGTGCGTGGGTAGAATTTCATGAATTAACCATTCGCCTCCTCGTTGGGCTCTATTATCGACATAACGAGTCAAAGACTGCGCGCGCCTACCCACGCGTCTAACGAATTCCGTATGTCTGCGAATGTTGGAAAGACACAAATTCTAGGTTTCCATGTCTGGTAGAATCCTAACTGACTTTCCCCTATGCAATGAGTATTTTCAAATCTTCAAAATTTTTAAAAAATTAAAAAAATATAGGGCAAATGTCTTTCAAGCTCTAAGCAGTCCTAATGCTATTTCCACAAAATCAAGGCCACACCAACCCGATTTTTAATTACCATTCAATATCCAAAAATGGGCTTCAAAAGCCTTGTGACATTAAAAATTGAATAACCAAGCCCCCCGGCCAATCACCTTCATCGTTGCCCTGGAGAACTTGAGTCTATCTCCATCAAACTATTCAGACGAAAATTCCACCTCTCTCCTCTACATTTACCTCTTGGGTTCTATGCCAAGAGTCCTAGCCACTTAATATTCAATCGTTCAGCTATCTCACTTCCTCACCACGCTCCATGGTGGTACGATCGAATTCCTTACCCTTTTAACTCGTCGAGGTGGAAGCTCAACCGGGGGCCCCTCTGAATAAACGAATCCGATGAATTAATATCACCAATGGGGATAACTCAAACTGATATTCCATTCTCTTCGAAATTTTTCACTGTCACATTTTCAACGATAATTCGAGCTTTAAGTCACGTCAAATTTTCATTCAATCATTTTTATCACTCGTTGCCATGCATTTAGTGCGAGGTGAGCCAATATTGTCTTTTTGAAAAAAAAATGGCCGAATCAATGGCAGACGTAAAATTACATGGCAACCTTAGTTTTATTTTTATTTTCATTGAAAGCCCGTTGGAAAACCGCAATGACTGTTGTGGGTGCTTTCATGGGGCAGGGGGGGGGTGGTTAATGCATTCGCAATATTTTAATGTACATATGTTATCATTATTTTTCGCAAATAGAAATCCATTCAATTACAGATTTGAAGGATTTCACGGTATTGTTTCTCAATCAAAGAAATCTGTCACTTTTTCCAAGTGAAAGTTGAGGATACAATGGGATCCCTGTTATTACCATCTCCATTCCGTAACTTGCACCTCCAAAGGATTCCATGGTTCGCATAAAATTCCCATTTCCCCCGGCCGAATCTCTTCAGTTTCTTTCTCAATATGTCACGGGAAACGAATTGGCACCTCGTGACCCACTGGCCCAAGCTCCATAAACCACTCGTAAAGATAAACAAATTACCTGGTCGTCGATTCGATAAGGAAGAGGAATTTGCCGAGTCAATCTGGTGATTTGTGGTCCATCGGGTGATGTTTGAGGATTTATGATCTAACTGGTCTTACACATCCATCCAATTTACTCTGGATCATTGCAAGTAATATGCTTTTCTTTGCCTATCTCTCCCAGGTGAGGCAAAGCAATAAACAGTTTAGTGTCGCTGGATGTAAATATAACCAAATAATTCGTCGATTGGATAAAATGGAGAGATTTATCAGGTCCATAAGGTGATTTGTGGTCCATCGAGTGATCTCTCACAATTGATGATCTCACTGGTCTCACACACATCCGTCCAACTCGCTCAAGAGAATCAACGACTCAAGAAGCACTCGATGGTCGGAAGGCACGAGTGGAGTGCACGAGAGTGGTCTGCTGTTGAAATTAAATATCGAATATCGATTCTAGAGTGAATCGGTGCAGGCTTTTCACTGAGTTGGTTAGAGGGAGACAGGTACTTTTGGGGTAAAAGAGGCGGGTGGGAGGGGGGGGAGGAGGGTGTGTGGCCTACTTGCCCGATCATGAACCCAACTACAACTCTAGCCAGAGATATCGCCACGAGATACCGCACCACTGGGACCGGCCCAACTTAACAAATTGCATTTGGGGTTAACATAAACACGACAAAAAAGCGTAATGTCCTAATTAAAATTAATTTACGGGGATTGCAGGCAATTTAGGTTGGTAGTCAGGCAATTGAGAGTTACCAGGATTTTTAAGACCGTAAACAAGGAGATTAATCAGGACTGTATTTAGTGGACTGTCAGAAATTGTTGAATGAAGTTTATGGTAAGAATCTTGGGAATTTGTGGCCGAAAGGACTTTTTGCCGAGATGCAAAAAATGAAGTAAAGGGACATTAATTAGCAGCAAAATCTGTGTACAACTTCAAAGCGAAAAATAGTATCAGCGAGTCACTCATGCGAATTTCGAGAGACAAAAAAAAAATGAAAACAGATAAAGGGAGATAAGGAAAAGAAGGGCGGAAGGATGCAAAGTGGCGGAAATGCGAATATGTCTGCAGCCACTCTAGTCAAGATCCCCCTCGTTTCCCAACGCATCCACTGAGGCAACCAGGTCGAAGTTACTTAACGTGATTAAACCACCCTTGAGCCTCCGCTCTACTTGGCCTCTAGCTGCACTGGTTATACATCCGCGTGTAGAATCTACCCCTCCTCCCCCCCCCTCCCCCCGACCACCCCCGCGCGCAAGTCTGCAATTTCAATTCACCAAGTCGTGAATTATACGAATTGCACATAACGCCTTAATGAGTCACTTGTCTAGTATTCGAGTCAAAAGTCTAGGCCGCTGTTCCAATTCATCTAGCTCTGTGACAAAAAAATCACACGCTATTAAGGTGAACATGCCATGAAAATGACATAAGCGGCGCGTGGGGGAGACGCTCACCGGGCCGAACCAATAACTTCGCGACCGCGAATTAACGCCCGGTCTCACGCGGCGTCTGCAACTTCAGCCCGTGATAACTGCAAAGGTTTGAGAGTTACGGAGAAAAGTCATACAACAGAAAATGTGTATTTTGGCGTGAGGAACAAAATTCATTTGGCACTTTTTTTCCTATCTCTAAGCGTTTTCTGGCTATCATGGTAGGGACAGTCGAAGCTGAACAAGTTAAGGTTTTAACATTTTCGATTTTTCTGAAAGTTCTAAAACTCTTAAAATCGTGGAAATATTTAACATCTAAAATTGCTTCGATTTTTGCGTAGCATTTTCGGAAGTCCATGATGAATGTAATCCACAATTTATAACCCAATATTTCGGGTTAGAATAGCTTATAGGAAGAGTAATACTCTTAATTTGCGCCGAGATTTCCCTATGAAGGGGGTTTTCAATTCATTAATACTCAATTGAAATCCCAGATTGGAGGAGAGTTGAGGTGGCTGAGAACAGACAATCGATGCCGCCCCATCGTCGACGCGAAATTGAAATAATTGAAAACGTTCGACTTGATTAACCCTTTTCCCTCTCAGCAGTCTCGATTGTGAATTGCCGTGCAGCGAGCACACTTTTCACTTGTCTTTTTTCTCTATTTCACCGTTTTACCCCCTAAAATGGAGCCATTTCGACCCTGTCGGGAATCTAATCCATCTGCAAGAGTTTTCGGCACGATTTCAAATCAGGGGAGAGGGAAAGAGAGGAAAACAATTATTCAAATGCTGATTTTTTTTTAATTTCGGAAATAGAAAAATACTGACTATGAACATTTTTTTGAAATTTTTTCGAAACTCAAAATTTATTTTCTTTCAAATTTTTTTTTTTTTTTTCATTTTAATTTTTTTGAAAATTTTCTGGAATATTCCGAAAATATTTGAAATATCGCTGAAATTTTTTTGGGGGATTGAGATTTTTGAAGCACTTTTTCAGATTTTTGAACAATTTATGATTTTTTTAATTCTCAAAATTTTGGAATTTTCAAAACTTGTAATTGTGTGCATCGTGAATTACATTGGATACATTTTGTTAGTCGTATTTTCAGTCTATCTCGCCGTTTTACCCTCATCAATCGAGCCCTTTCGACCCTGTCGCAAATCTAATCCATCTCCGAGAGCGTTCGGCACGATTTGAGATGGAGGGAAAGAGAGACAAATATTCCTCCACCTCGTTCTCCATCGTCCAACCGCCCAATCGTCGTCGATCACACACTTAAATGCATTCAATTGACAAGTTAATCGACTCTGTAGTTTTCAATCACTAGAACACGAGTTTAAATGCAGGATCTTCGGAAGTTGCCATGTGGAAAGTCAAACTAGGGAATAATAGATTGAAAATTTCAGAGCAATGAATTAATTCACTCATTCAAGTAGGCTAACGAAATTCAATTTGAAAATATGGGTGGGAAAAACGTGACAATTACTTTTTTCTTAATTTTCTAATTTGTTTAATATGCAGTTTTTTTGTTAAATAAAACAAAATGCTAAAATATTATTTTTTGACATTCGTGCCTGGAAAAGTCCCTTTCTGAGTACTAATTTCTGTGCGAAAAGGGGCCCCGTTTCGTCACTGTCAGCAGCTGTAAACGAAAAGAAAAGTCTGTAAATGGAATAGTATATTTCGATACAAGTGCGATGGGGTGTTCACGAGTGCGAAGTTGGCGGAGCGAGGCGAAGCCGAGCGCTGCCAATCGCACGAGCTGAAACACCCCATCGCACGTGTGTCGAACGATAGTTTTTGACAGTGATGTTACGTTCTACGAGTGCCGAAATAGTTACTTTTCGTTTACTAGTTAACGAAAAGTAACTTTTCGGCACGAGCTGAACGTAGCAGCAATGTCGAAAAGTACTTGTCGTTTACAGATTTTACCTTTCGTTTACAGCAGCTGATTTTTCGTTTACAACTTGCACTTCGTGTCTTTACGACCGCACGACGGATGGCGGCAGTCGTTGAATTTTCGACCAATCCGGTGTCGTTATTTCTACAACTACGTACGTTGCTAAAAATATCGAGTAGCAACAGTTGTGTGGCAGCCATTACGTGGCAATCGTGTGTCGTCTCGCTTAACCTTCTATATCCACCTCAAATCTTACAGAAAAGTATATTAAAATATGTGAAAGAATAATCGATTTAATTATCTAAAAGTGTATTATCATTGAAAAGTGTTCATTTTTCTTTTTTTTCTCAGACAATTCGAATTTGTATGTGAGGAGAATAAAGAAATAATGGCTTTGTTTTGATAGTATGTGTTTGAAATTTTATAAGATTCAACCTTATATACCTGTTTTGACTTTTGCTTTTTCTTTTACATAAAAATGACTTTTTCAACCACTAATATCAAAATAGTATATTACGTTACAAGTTACAGAAAAGTACATTAAAATATGTGGAAGAATAGTCGATTTAATTATCTAAGAGTGTATTATCATTGAAAAGTGTTCATTTTTATTCCCCCCCCCCCCCAGATAATTCGAATTTGTGTGTCAGGAGAATAAAGAAATAATGATTTTGATAGTGTGTGTTTGGAATTTTATAAAATTGCACCTTATATACCTATGTTGAATTGTGCTTTTTCTTATACAAAAATGACTTTTCCAACCACTAATATCAAAAAATAGTGTACGTTACACGTGTGAAAAAGGGGGAACATTAAACTCGTGTGTTAACATTTTTAGCGACAGTCGTAGGCCATGCTTCGCCTCGTGCTAGACTCATCGAGGCAAGGGGTGGGGAACCAGCACCGGAGGAGCCCCGAAGGGTGCTGGTTCCCCACCCCTTGCCTCGATGAGTCTATCACTCGGCTGCGCATGGCCTACGACTGTTGCTAAAAACATTAACCCACTCGTCTTAATATTCCCCCTTTTTCACACTTGTAACGTAATATACTACTTCTAATTTTTAACATTTCTTCTGAATTTTTTTTTGAAAATTTTGAACTTTTGCCAGTTTGGGATATTTTTCCAAACTTTTCAAAAATTTCGGACACGTCCAACATTTTTTTTCACAAATATTCAAGGTCGCTAAAAAAATTGAATATTTCCAAAACTGAGCAAAATATATTGGCAACTCAATATATTAAGAAATGGCAAATGTTCGAAATATGAAAAATGTTGAAAAATTAAAAACAGCGAAAAATTCTCAAAATAAAGAAGACGCATATTTTAACCACAATCGGCTACCATTATATCAATTTTCCACTCTCTGCAGAATATATTAAAATCTCCGGCAATTTACCTGGATAATTACTCCTCCCCTAATGCCACTTTGCAAGAAATAAATTCACACAAATTTCGTCCGAATGTTTATAATCATCTTTATTGAGTCAAATATGAGTTTCCAGCGATTTTTGCATGTATATAAAACGCCCGGGGGAGCATAAAAGACAAACTGTCTCCCACGTTCCGGTTTCGACGCCAGTCACCAGTCCGTCTAACAACATTTCCACATGGAATAACCGCGGACGGGCGGATAAGGGGGGGGGGAGTTGGCGTAGAAGGGGAAAACGGTAATAATTGTTGAGCGCTCGTAAAGACTTGAGTCCCGATAGCTATCTCGTAAAAGAAGCGAGTCTCGCGCGCTTCTTTGCCTAATAATCATTATGAGTCGTGTTAGTTGCCACGAGGGTTGATCCTACCCCAGCTCGATCAATAAAACATACATTATACTCTAATGTAGATCCATTATCCGGCAATACTTCCGCGGTGAGGGTCTCGCTGTTTCGCGCTTGTCCATACAACAAACATGGAGAGGAATAAATAGGTCGTGAGTGTGACCCTTGATAGGTCGCACCAATACATTCTCCATGGAAATTGAAAATCTTGGTTTTTTCTATTTTTTTAAAGTTCGAAAAAATTTTTTCTCCTAAATTTAAAATTCAGAAATTAAAAAAAAAATCCATCGTGCTAAAAATCTGCCAGATTTCTCAAAGTATTTCAAATTCATGGAAGATTTTTGATTCCAAACATTCCATTTTTTTTGTGATTTTAAAAAAAAAAATTTTTTTGCAAATTTTTTTGCCAATTTTTTTGCAATTGTTTATGCATTTTTTTTGCAATTTCTTGTTATTTTGTTATTTTAAGCAATTTTTGGCAATATATAAAATGACTCACAGTACTCGTAAGTTTTCTAAATTAAAAAAAAAAAAAACAAAATTGTCAAGGTACTCCACTAATATGTGTGTGATCCTCTTTGATTTATTGGGAAATTGATTTAATCCCATCTTTGTACAGTGATCCACGAGAGAGCCATCGACAAGACATTTACTGTATCACCTAATTCCTTTTTCCGTCTCTCCCAATGGGAATTTCGCCCGTACCATCCTCAAGAGCTTTTTAAATCTCTACAAAACTTTTCAAGCCCCTGCAAGCTTGTCACAACTTCTCTCCACTTTTTTCACCTCCTCCTCCCTCATTTATTTCACTTTTGCCTCGTCATTCTCTCCTGAAAAATTCACATTTCTTCAGTCCTGAAGGGAGTGAAAAAGATTCTGAGGGAAGAAAAAAGGGGAAAACGAGATTTATCTTTTCTGTTGGCGGCAAGTACTGTAAATACATTGAGTTGTCATAATCCTGGAGGAAGGAATGATATTGTAATGCAAATGGTGACGATCCTCACTTTTTCTTCTTGTGAATTTCACTCGTCCCTGACCTGGGCCCTCCTTCATTGAAGGTTAACGACGAAGTTCAACTTGAGTGAGAATTTCGCGATTCGTGACTATGTTACATGTGTAAGTTAGCACGCGACCCACTTATAACATCATTAAATGGTGAATATAAAATTCAGCTGAAATTCAACCATTGAAGTGATGAATTTCTTGGGGGAAAAATAAATCATTTTGCGTGTTAAGTAATTATTTTTACAATATTTCAATTTTATTATTAGGTTTATCAATCTATTTTTCTACTGCTTTTATTGAGTTTTAATAACATATGCATAACAACTCAAAGATTTGAAAAGATTTCCAAAATCGCAAAATTTTTGAAATTTCAAATTTTTTTTTACTCCAGAAATTTCTGAATATCTTGATAAAAATAAAATAAAATTAAATTTTTCAAACCATTTAAATAATTCAATAATTCTACTGATTAAATTTTCATAACTCAAAATCACACACTTTTAAATTTTCTCGCAATATACTTGCATCAATAAACCACAAAACGATATTCACACAAATTGAATTCATACCAGTGTGGAGATCACTCAGGAATTTCCCCAGTTTGAATAATTCAAACTTTCATTTATCCAATAAATACTACCAAAATATTCAATCATCGATTTTACGCCATCTCCATTCCATTGAATCACCCAAATTGTCCATTCCGTATGGATGAATGATGAAGAGGAAATCAGTGCCTCAAAATGGATCATTCATTTATATGGAACAAACGATTTCCCTGTGGTTGGCCCACTAAATGAACACAAAATATAATTGAATTAAGAAGCATAATGTATATAAAAATAAAAGAACAGACCCAATGGGTCCATTGAAATAAAAGTACTGCAATATCAAAAGAATTTTTCTCCTAACATATGTCTCGGCGGTGCCATTCATTGCTAAATTTTGATGCAATATTTATGGTTGATATAAAAATGTATGATTAAGCGGTCCTGAAAATTTGGGGATTTTCGGGTGTTTAGAATAAATGGAGAAAAACAAGATCTAAAATTGCTAAAATTCACCGTGCGACAATTGTTCGATGTTTTTTCCTATGAACACAGTATCTAGCGCAGGAATCTTCGCTAAATACTTGAAAGATAAGATGATCTCCAGCGCACGACTGGTCCCTTCAAAAACCATCCACGAAGACCCGAGCTTTCAATTATCTTGGCATTCCCTGCAAGTATTGGGGAGACCTTTATGGGTAAAAATCAGCTTTTTCACTGAGTTCTCATATAAGAAAAGAAATATAAGAGAAATGTACTGAAGTATTTCCAACCAATTATTTCCTTTTTTCCCAAAATTTTCATGTGATTATTTCCCTCGCGAAAATTAGCTCAGCCCTCACGATTCTTTATCGCTGAAAAAAATGACATGCTTGCATAAAAAATACATAAACCTGTGGTGAACGAATGAAAACAGGTGCAGGAACCGGCTGGCGTGTGCCAGCCGTCAGAACTTGGTAAACATAGCACCGGTTGAGGCTTCTTGTCGACATCCCCGAGGATATCTGCGCCCACCAACTCGACACGTGCCCATTCTGAGGCTTCAATCTGTCTCAAATCATGAGTAAAAAAACTTCAGTTGTTATATATATGGCCCGATGTGCGTATCCAATTTTTCCGTTAACCAGTTGAACATTTTTATCTTCGATAGGAAATGATTAGTTAATCCCCGAATTTGAGGGCTCAACTTTGCATTGAAGTGCTCCAAATTAGTTTTTAGTTTAATAGTCTTTTAGTTTTTTGGTGAATTCGACTGGTGAATACAAGAATCACTGTACGAAGATTTGCATGGTGAGAGTTTTTATAGGTCACATTAAAAAGTGAAAAATCTTCCTGGAGCTAAAGAAGAAGAAGAGCAAATTAACATGGTTCGAAGTCCATATTATATTTCGTGTTGAATGAAAAAAAAATGAAATCCCGGAGCGTTCGATATCATTGTATCAATTTCTCAAGATTGGCAGAGCTCTCACAAAATGCTCCCTCAAATTGACGAAGAAAAATTCCGTCAATGTCATGACGATACTTTCCCTTGTCTAGGCCTGCTTACATCGATTGACCCAGTTCCCTTGTCTGAGAAGCTCCTCCCCCTCACCCTCCGGCTTAATTGCCTCCTCGTAAAATGCCCAAACAGGGAAAATCAATTTTTCCTCATTTTCTTTTTCGTTCCCATCATCAATCATGACTTTGTCCGCGAAATTAAACGCTGTATAAATATTTCATTTGTTTCCCTATCATAAATTGGACTGTTTATTAAATTGACTAAAAATTGACTCTAAATTTTTGTCCAAGCGCCAAGTGAGCATAGGAGAAGTCACACGTGTGGCAGTTTTATTCACGTGAGAAGTGACAAAAAAAAGCGAATGGGGCATTCTAATACTGGTTTACGTCACTACTTGTGTTTCCTTATTGGAGCCCAATGTCCTCGCACTTTCACCAGTGAGAAAAACATTGTAACTTTAATTTTGTATGAATTATTGCGAGGCTTAAAGGAGTATTTTATGCACCTGGGCTTGTTTTTAAGTGAATGTTGCAAGGTGATTCTTATGGATGTACTTAGGGAGCTGAATAGATGGACTAATTTAGTTTTAAATAAATCTCTCCAGAAGGTGAAACACTTTCAGGGAAAGGAGTTAGATCTTTATTTCCTTTTATCGTTTGAAAAATAATCAGCCGTGGTAATTATTATGGAGGCATAATATTGTAATTGAACTCGGAATGGAATAGGTCAAGTGTTGACGTCGGAAATGGAAAATAAAAATCTTGAACTTAAAAAACCCGACCGATTTTTTCTTCACTCAATTCAATTAAATTGACCCATTTAAAAAAAAAGATTTTTAAAAAATCTATAACGTTGCGGTTTATTGGAACCCTTATGACAGTTTGGGAAAAAGGCGGTTTCCCAAATGGAAAAAAATGACAGGGATAACAATTTTTTTTCAGCTTATGTAAGACATAATTATCCGCAAATATATTTCTTCCGCTCGAGTATTGAATCCCAAAATCAGTATATATAGCGATACAAAAATTCGCATTTCCGCTCGAGTCCATCGCAGGATGCACTTCGACCATAGGATCTTTCTAGCACCTTTCTCTACTCCCCTCCCCCTCTCCTAACTCTCGAAAACTCCTCCTCCTCCCCCCCCCCCCCCCCCCCAACAATAATATCAATCCTCCAATACTTCGATGCCCCACTGCACAAAGCCGGCTAGTTTTCCCCACCATAATTACTCACTACACAAACACATCGTTGCGTCCACCATTGTACCCACCAATAGCAATCCCCAACTGCATACACTCTCACATACCCGATGAACATCACATACGCACTCACTGCACATGCGTGTATGCACATATGCATATGCACGTGTATTGTATGCAACTATGTGTCGTTCATATATATGCATACAGATTTTATATATACACCTGTGTATATACGTGTTCTACATATATGGATACATGCACATACTCATGTATATATGTCACACTCTGTATATTACAGACGTATGTATATTACATAGGGTTACGCGGATGCGAGACATTCCACGAAATACTGGACCACTACTGTGCTATATTTGAGACTTGATGCGGGGCATATACCAGTTGAAAAATTGGTTCTTAATTTTTTTAGATTCCTGGTTCATTGACCCTGGAGGGTGCAAGGCTCTTTTGAGCTGTCATTTCTATTTTTTTTTTGCTCAATCGTAAGACTATAGGCAAAGTGTGAAAGAATTCAGTTATATATCGAGCGATGTTAGTTTCTGGAAAAGGAGGAATTGATTCTTTCCCAACATTTAAAAATTTTTTTAATACTATTTTGGCCTGCACTGTACACTGGCAAATTCCGAAGGAAGGACCGAAAGCTCAAAGAGGACAACCCTCAATTTTTACCAAAATTTCGAATATATGTGCACAGCAGTGGTTCACACCTCCATGGAGTATCCCATATGTGTGACGCGCATATGTGTTACAGCTCGTGAAGGGACGCGAGATTCCCCCCCCCCCCCCCTCCCACCCTGAAAATGGAGGTGGATTGTTCAGACGCACGAGACGATTGTGGAGAGGGGTTACAAACAAAGCCCCAACATCGGGGCACAACTAGCAGGTGAAGACTCGATCATCGCCGAACCACTCTGCCTCGGCTCACTTCGGGCCTTTTTTATCCCCCCCTCCCCATCCCTCCCTCATCCCCCTAAGCCCATTTCAACGTCGTTTCCCGCCACCGTTTCCAGTGCAATGTATATGGACGCTCTCTCGCACACAAGTAAACGGCAAAAACCGTCGGATGGGGTATTCGCCGTGCTGCCACGCTCGTTTTGCCGGCTACCAATGCTCATGCCTCAGTCATCCGAGACACGTCTAACTGAATATAACAAGCTGAGCCGTTGCCAGTCGTGCTCTCCATTGACTTCACAGATTTTGCTATTTATCAAAAATTTCTCAAAATCCCGATTATTTTTGGTGAACATTGTTTGCCCGATTTGGCAGTCGCTTTGGAGGGGTGTGGGTGCACCGGGGTGAGGGTGGGAGCAAAGTGGGTGGGGCGGGAGTGGGAGGTGTGGGTGTCAACAGTGCAACATAGTCGAATGATACAATAACACTGTTAGTGACATTGGGAGATTCGGAGACATCTGGATTTTTGAATAGTCGGGGAATTCCCGCCAGATCACGTGCGCACTTCACTTCCTTTGTGTTACGGTGGGAGTGTTGTGTGGGTGGGTGAGAGGCCGAAAGGATGTGAACACGTGGATGATTCATATTTTGAGGACATTGTCATCATGTATACGAAGTTTGAAGTGCTGAAGGGATTGGTCAGCTATCTACTTGTTTCAGGTGATTAGACAATTTTTGGGTTACTGTAGTGGTGGATTGCGAGCGGCATGACGTTGGGCGGTAATCGAAGTGGAGCGAGATTGGTTGACGCGCTTTCTCATTGGTCAGCGGCCAGTGTGAAGTTAGTCGGAGAACAAATACGAAGTTACGCAATTTATAGCGGTTGAGTTGTTTAATATGCTTACTTTTATGATAAATTGATGATTGATGGTGCATGATTCTAATGAGGCAACGCAAATTCATTTATACGTGCGTAATCTCAAGCATAACAAGTTTTTTTTTACCGTTTATTATAAAAACGCGCAAACTGTCAAGTTGTTTCATTTGTCATTTTTTTTACAAGTATTCTTCTTCCAATCTTGATAGTTGAATGTTTCAAATGCTGATGGTTTCGTATGGTTTGTATCGCTGCAAAATTTGAGGAACTCGAGGAATACGTAGGTCTGCATTATTGAAATCAGCAGTCGGTCATATTACCTCGAATTAATTCCCTGCGATGACTTTATCACACTGCAGTTCTGCACGTCCTGAAATTCGATAAGTCTAATGTTTATGAAAAATCTTGTATACAATAAAGCTGTAATCAGCCAGATAGTTATTGAGATAAGCAACAAGTTGTGATTTATCTTACGGAATTTCGCAATTTACAACAGTTTTGAGCAAACACGTCGAGATCCGTAAGAGATTCCACGCGGCTACCGATTAAACATCGAAAAATGATCTAAAAAACATGACATTTATGTGAGGAAAAAAGTAATTTTGTACTGCAAGTCGGTAACTAGGCGAAGGAAGGGGGAGCATAATGAAATATCAGTTGTAAAATGAAAATTCTCGCCAGACAACCTCGGTTTTGGTAACCGGCATCTCGCAAGTAGGAAGCCCAATCACTCATCCAATAAACGCCAGTTATTATTTTTTCGCTTATTATACCACATTGACACTCAATTACCAACCTGTGGAATATTATTCTCGATTTTTATATAATTGGTTCACTTTTATTGTAGTAAAGATTAAGCCACAATCAGTCGACGCGTACGAAACACTGTGGGGTACCCAAACGATGAAAAGTGATGGCGCCGCAGACCTATGTTGAGTCGCATTGACAGTAGCTCCATACCTACAATTTTTTGGTGGAAATGTCATATCACGTGTGTTCCTAAAACACTTTCCTTGGAGAGAATTTTGGCATTTTAGTGGAGTTCGAAATAAAAAATGTCCTTGGCGTCTTCCGCATTGGCAAATGGCCTGTGGCAATTGCCACCACTAGGATAATCACTTTGCCCACTATTCTTCATCGATTACTCTCCAATATGTTCTCCAATTTGTTTAATAATTACGTTCAAAAATTTGGATCTTGGTCCGCAAGTACATTCCCCAAGTTTCATTCTCTGAGAACCTGAGACGTTCATCGAAACGACCAAAAAATTCGGATTATGAATTTCTTCATTGGACACTTCATATTCTTACTTCTGCAATAAGTATTGGACAACTCCACAGGAAAACTTAAGAAGGAACAGTTCGCAAATGCCAATATTTCCACGTGGTTAACAAAAAAATATAAAATTTTTTTGAAGGTACTTTAACGAATTTTCTATTCACTCACTTTGTGAAGCAATTTCTTTCAGCTTGACAATGCGCCCCAACATCAGTAGAATCGTATTGTTCAGTCAGCAGGTATCAGAGGTTTTAAACGTTTCATTTTGCTCCACTCAATTCCACACGTTTAGCGTACGAGTTTTTAGATGGTATTGAGGACTGGTGTTAGTTATCCGTTGGCGGATCAGGTGTCAACCATCTTCGGACGGTTATCCCATCCTCCTGAACTACTCATGAAGCGTTTGTCTTCAGCTCCAAGTGGATAATACCCCTCCAGCTGGGCTTGAACCAAGCGGACCGCTTCTTTTCACTTCTTTTACCTTCTTTTTCTTACGCTAGATTTTCTTTCTTCTTTTCTTGGGAGTTGTACAACCTTCCAACCCCGCGGCTCGTACGTGATGAAAATATCCGAGTAATCCGGTGAAACTCAGGACCAGAGGAGGGTATTTTCATTCGTTGGATTGCCGTTAGCTTCTCAACATCTTCAGCTCATTTCTTCACTTTTTTTTTCTGTTTTCGTATCATTCTTCGATTTTTCTGGTGAACCATTAGGAGTATTGGGCACTGAGTCGGTGAAGCTTTCGGAGGAAATTGGGATTTTTTCATTTATATATATATATATATATATATTTGCATAGAATAAAAATGGTGGAAGAAATCAATGTTGCGCTGAATGCTGATCTCGATGGCGAATGATTTTAAGTAAAAGGAACTGAGTATATCAAGTTCGGAGTTCCTAATTGATTTTCATGGGAAGGTGTCTCAAATTTTTGGAAATTCCTTCATATGTCCGTTTGGCTCCAATAGCAATTAGTTGCGGTGAAAGCTGAAGGGGGTGCCTCCATTTTTTTTTACGAATTTTCCAAAAAATTCTGCAATTCAATTTCTCCAATTGAATTTTCGTAGTTGGACAAAGGACTGATGGTCCCAGACTATACTCTAACAGCAGCGTAAAAGCACTTTTGATAGAATGCCTAAAACGCAATCATATACAATTGAATCGTAAATGTTGCACGCGTCATGCTCGAGCCCCGGAAAATTACTGACGTCATAAGATTGTCACAATCCCATTTCTGTACGCTCGATCTCGAGAAAGTCCAAGACCAAACAAAAGTGAGAAGCCCACGCAAAAGTCGATAACTCGACTAGGTCGATTCAGCGTAGCTCAATTGCGGTATTTTAACGTATATAATAGCCCTTCGAGCGAGAACGGATTACGTCACAATATTGGAAAGAAAACGATTAAAAGAAATGAACATCAATTTGTTTTCTCTAATTTCTTCTGCACGAAAGACATTTGAATCAAATGTTTTTTTTTTAATGTGATGTCCAGCACATTTAATTATTTCGTTGTAGATATTTTTTTTCTCGACCTTCTAAAGGATGTTCCTATCAAAATATTCAAAGAGCCATTTGGAAAACTGGTACAATGCAGCAAAGGATTCACACAATGATCGATATTTCTTCATCAAGTATTTTCATTTTTAATGATAATAGGTTCTCCATCCTGGTGTTCTGAACGTCAAATTTTTTTGCGAGCTTGGCTCACCCCATAAGCCCCAGCGTCCCATCAAATCTTGCAAGAGCCAATGAACAATGCCCGAAGAAATCCCGAATTCCCTTCATTCTTCAAACTGCAACGATATGACGCAAAAAACCAGGTGCCCCAGCTCACCTCGTGTGCTCTCAAATATACACGTTCTCCATATACCTGCTGCATTGGTGTGCGCATGGCAGCCGTTCCCGTGCCAGCTGCGCGACATAGAACCAGCCGGCATCAGTGAGTGCGTGATGCATACCCCAACAACGTTTTTTTTCCCTTGCCATTTCCCACAATGAGAGGCCACAGATATGATGACACAATGAAAAGTCATGAAACACGTGTAACGACTCGAGGCCAACCACTTCCTGATGCTCCAGTAATCAGACCAATTTGTTGGGTATCAAAAAAGCGTTTGGGTTATTCATGTGGCAAAACATTTTAACCGATTTTGGGCAAAATAAAATTATCATATACAATAGTTTATGTGTAGCATAGAAACGTTGTATATGGGGCGTTTCACTATACAGGCGAATTTCATTCCATTTTTTTTTCGTTTCATAAATGTAGGTTGGTACGATTGATGCTAGGGTTTCTAGACGCCCTCCTTTGGTCTTATACTTTTGATATAAGCTGACATTTTCAAAACATATTTCGTGGACAATTAATGCCAATATCACACAAATTAGCTGTTCCTAACGCATAATAAGCCATAGAATAGTTACTCCATTATAAACATTTGATTGAAATAAGGATTTATGTTTTTGAATAGAGCATAGAGGTATTTTGAGCATGTTGCCGACCGTATTGCAATAATATGTTGAAATTTAATCGGCCTTGCGGTCATTTGATGTAAGCAAATGAACTAACTGTAGAGTGCATGTGTAAAATAGCTAACGTTTCTACTCATTCTGCGGGTTCTCTTCAGAGATAATTTATGCAACTTTGTAGGAAAAAACAACCTAAAAAAATCAAAATTATTATTAGACACGTAATAATAATGCTCATATAGGTAAATGATTATCCTACTGCAGATGTGAATGTGAATAGGGGAAATGAGGAACATGTAGCTTGATGAATTTAGGATGGTAAATATTTGAGCGTCAAAAATAGAAATGTACAGTCAGTTACCAAAACAAAAAGACAAATTTGTAAAACTACGTGGAGCAGAGCATTTTTTCTTTTTTTTTCCTATAATTATGATAACACTAACCAATTTGTTGTGCATTGAGCTGGCGGAGAAAATATTGAGGCTTTACCCCCACTTCAACCACCACTCTTTACCGCCTTTTTATCACGATTGGAAGATCCCAGCGATGCTCACCGAGTACGTGACGGAAATAACGTTGGGAAAAGACATTACTTCCGATCGTGATCCAAAGGATTCACTCCTCGTTTCGGTATCTTCCTCTACCGTTTCACATCGCCCCATTGATCCCCCCCCCCCCCCCCCACGGAATAGGCGCGCGGGGAATTTAACGACTTTTCATTGTCTATTCAACGACTTTTTCAGGGTTTTGACATCTTTGTAGAGTTCGGGGGCTTTTGGGGAGCACTTGGTGGTCCCTTCCGGTTAGTCATTCAATTATGATACCTGGGCTCAGAGAAGGATGCAGTAATATATAGGCAATTGTCGTGGATTGGATGGAATAACTATTTGAAATAAGCGAACCGAGTGAGTGTGCTACACTAGGGCTGCATAAATAACTTCCAGCTTCAATATTTTCCTCCCAAAATTTCTCCAAAAACTCTTCTTGAAAACTTTTTTTGAAAAAATCAAAGAAATGATTTGACAATGGTGCAAATGGCAGTCGCGAAGAGAAAAACGTAAATATCTCTAGAAACTAGATTGACCCAAATGGCCCCTTTTCACATGGGCATGCGCATATATAGGCGGCCACGTGAAAAGGGTCCACCTTACCGGTATTGAATTATGTATAGTTATGGAATCTTTTCGGGAAATCTTTTAAGGCCGAAACGAACCCTCTGATGTGAAAAGTGTGGGTTAAGGGGTAGAAAATTGTCATCAACCTGCAGTTTCTAGAAACTACTGTTTTTATTTTCCGTATACGTTCTCTTAAAATGATCTTCCGTATTTCCAAAGAAATAACCTTCCAGACAGATAGAGAGAGAATATTACCTATATATACCTAGCCCTATGGGTTGGGTGGTCCTGACAATCAGATCTAATTCTCTAAGTATCTAGATGGAATAAAGATGAGATACAAAGGGAACAGCATCGTGATCAGTTATGTTTTTTTTTTGAGAGGTAGCATTATGGTAAAATCATAATAAAATCATGTTCAGTATTCAACTATGTCATTAGAGCCGATTCCAGAGAAGATCCGTGGCGTTTTAAAAGGTTACAATTCTGGCCTGCTTCAGAATTTCCATTTGCTTTTTTTTTCACCAGCGTTTTCCATTTTTCCCCGGCTCCTCTTCAATCTTCTCCATTTCTAACACTTCCTTCACCACCTTAATGATTTCCCTTTCCTCCTGCTCCTTACCAGCATCCTTCATCTTGCAGTGCTCATTGGTCTCCTCAACCATTTTTGTTGGTTGTATCGAATCATTAACATTAGAATCACCATTTTGCATAGTTCAACTTCAATTTCCTTATGCACCATTTCAACGATCTCCTGAGGCTTCTCCGGTTTCCCCGGAACTGGTTCTTACTTGTCTGCAACTTCATCTAGCCACCTTTATGCGTCTGGTTTAACCACTTCAGTTGTCGATTTCTATTCAGGTTTATTTAGGCTCTTGAGAAAATCATGGAAAGCTGTGGAAAATTGGTGAACTATTCAAATCGGTGTACCATTATCTTGGATCATTCGAAAGATAGTGTCTAGATTACTGCAGAAGTAATAATTTGGGGTAGTGAATGCGAGTGGAACACGATTTACGTTCAAGTATATCTGACATCTGCGGCGAAGTGGTGAACTAGAAGGAGTGGATGTTGACTTCACCATTAATTCGCGGTTTAACGCGAAATCAACGGAAGATAACAAATTGTAGGCGATTTTTTTTTGAAGCGCGAAATATATTTTATAAGCAAGGCTCACATGGCGAGACTCGCATTAAGACGTTCAGTTATGACGATTCCATGACCTTCTGCTGGCGCCATCTTTTGGCAAAAGCACGTAAACTTATCTCTGCACTTAGTATGATCACGCTCTCCCAAGTTCATGTGATTGATGTTCTCGCAAGTGTTTTGAATATTTCTAAACGATCATAATTTGTTGTACTAAATGAAATAAATCTTTTCAACTTTTAGCGTCTGGAGCAACCAAAAATTATTGTTTTAACAACATATTATGCAGGAAGTTTCAATGTATCAGATATTTTTGTTTCGTAATAAAATATGGAGAAGAGATGGGCGAGAAGATTCTTAGTGGAACTTTTATTGAGCATTGGAACATTAATTTATCTACGATTTGCGGAGTTGTCTGATAAACTTCGCTTTGTGGAAATAGTAGAAACTTTCTCTAGCGCAAAGTTTTATTTTGAAAAAAAAATATTTGTATTGTCTCGCTGTACTCAACTGTTTGCATTCTTTCGTTGATTATTCGTCATTCTTTATCAAGTAAATTTGTTTTTGTTACAGAACGCGAGAGACATGGGAGCCGACTGTCTTCGTAAGTACTTAAATCATGATATTTTGCTGGGTCTTTTAATTAGCCTCTCTTGATGATGATTAATGCCATTGTCCTCGGGTGTTACACGCCCAGACTGATTCAATCAAAGCAGTTAGATCCCTTGAAATTGACCTGATTCTCATTACAATTAAAGAAATTGAAAATTGTTTCCTCAAAATTTAACAAGATTTAATTGTTCCGATGAAATTACATTTCAGTTGAAAATTTGTAAAACGATTTAATGGAGGACTATTGGAAATGTTCATGAAGAGGGTTCATTACCAATTAAGAGCTTTATTTCAAATTTTCTACACAAGGAACTTCGTGTTTTTTCAATAATATTTTTTTTTTTCATTCATCCAAAAATGAGTCATTCAATTTGAATAATGGAACGAAATAATTTTACCTATTTTCTTGAAAAGTTTTATAATGAGAAAAAAATGGAAAATATGGAAAATAAAGTTCTTTCTTAATTTCGATTGATGATCAATGGAGGTTAAGTTAATAAAATTAGCAAATAAGTTAATTAGCAAATGATGAACGAACACGAGGAAGCGTTCGTAAAAGCATTTGACTATATACATAGCCCGTTACCGGCACACACACACACACACACACACAATTATCGGGTAGTTAATGATGCGGCCCCTTCAGGGTCACACGCACATGCCATTTATTCTGATTTTTCTAGTCTCTTCCTTAACTAAAAATTGAGAAATTCGGAAGGACGTCCCCAAGTGTAGCCAAAAAAAATATAACCTCCACCTTTGACCTACTAACTTCCCCTAATGGATTCCAAAATCCCCAGAACCCTCTCAAACTCGATCAACATTTCGATCATCAAGATTGATATGTTTGTACAGCCCCCACCAAAAGCCCAAAACAAAACCCTCTGAAAACAGGCGAAATTCCCAGGAATTTCGTCTCGCGTAGCCGATCGCTCGTAAATTAGGTTCCGGCTATATGTGCCTTTAGCACAGTTTATAGATGATGATTCCGTGCTCGCGCGGCAATTTCCTGGGGGCGGTTGTCTCTCTCTTTCGTGCACAGTTGGCTCCCTGTATAATATGCTTTATCGAACCGAGAAATTAATGACCCGTCGACAGTGTAGACCTGGGACACACGTCTATCTTTACCTCAATCATACACATCTAACACACTGACTCTCTTAGAGCCACCCCCTCCCCTCTCCCCCTACACACCTACTATCGGTTTAAAAAGTATAGCCTGATTTTGAGTGAATCCAGAATCACCAAGTGATATGTGAGCATGAGCCTTGACGGATTGAACCAATGACTTGCCGATCGATATGGGATCCCATAATAGTTCCCAAAATTTCTCGAAATAAATTTCTTCACTTTTTGTATTTTATTGGGCTTAATAACTAAATTTAACCCCCCCCCCCCCGACCCACACATCCACCCGCCCACACACCCACCCATCCGCTCACAGTTCCTAGTGACGGGGCTTTGGCGTAGTCGGTAGAGTGTCTGCCTACTATTCTAAAGGTCCCGCGTTCGATTCCCGCTCACTGCAAAATATTTTTTCTGAAAAATATTTTCTCACGGACTCCGACCGATGGCAGGAACATTCCGTGTGTGCTATCGGCGGTATCCATGAAGTGAGACCGTGAGCCGGGACCGAACGCGACCCGTCGCGCGGGGGGGGAGGGAGGGTTCCATCGTAGACGCCCGCCATCGTATCACAGGGGTTTCTGGAGGTTTACCCTGTGATTAGAAATACGATGAGCTGAAATGGCGAAGTCGGCCCCAGCCGCAATGGGTGGGTACTCTGATCCGTAGTATTGCCCATGTAGTAATGCTTACCAGCGGGGACGTGGGTGAATACGAATAGAGAAAGAGTGAAAAAAAAAAAAAAAAAAAAAAAAAAAACCCACCCGCTCACACACACCCACACACAACTATTAGGCATGTTCCTTGAATTTGTCTCATATCAAAATAAATTGAAAACCGCAAAAAAAATTAATTATTTTTTATATTAAATGTGTTCCTCGTGTTCTGTGAGCTCAAACAGTATTGAGTAAAATAAGAGAAAAATAAATGGGATATGGGTGTGACCCTCGACGGGTCGAGCCAATAATTTCTAGATCGTGTGGAGAAACAACTCACGTGTCTCCCGCACCCTACTCACGTAACATCAACCCGTGATATCTCCAAAGTTATGAGAATTACGTAAAAAACTATATAACATAAAATGTGTATTGTCCCATAAGGATCACAATTTATTTGACACTTTTGGCCCTAGCTCTAGCTGTTCTCATAATAGAGCGTTATGAACAGTTAGTACTTGTAATGAGAATGAAATAAATTGTTCTTCCGGATAATACTGCTGTTAGATCTAGACACATGGATGGATGGATTTTTGGAGTCATTACATTAACTCTCCTCATCGGGGAGTTAACGACTTTTTTTTCTACATTTTAAAGCAGTTGCCCCTTAATGTAGAAATGATAGGAGACAATTTGAATACGTCGACAATTTTTTTTTTGTTCACTCTACCCTTGTTCAGTTAGCAGTCAATACTTTTTAAACCGATAGTAACACCCCCCCCCCCCCCCCTCATGACTCCCAGCGCTCCCCTATCTCCGTATCGCCCTTCCACCCCCCCCTCCCCTCTCTCTTCTTCCCTTCTCTTGGAGTATAGCCATGGGCGAATGTTCAAGTTTCAAACCCCTACTTGAAAACCTCGTGCCCACGGTAACTGCCCCTAATAACCAGCGAGTCGACCTGGAAAACTGGGTGAAAAGGCCTCATACATTTCCATGATCTTGACGATAAATTGGAGCCCATTTTTAATGTTTATCTTCTCCAATTTCGCATTATTTTGAGGTAACTCCATCGTGACCTACTATCCAAGAAAAAAAAATTCGGCTTCTCTACGGGAAGCGATCTGACTCACTGACAAAAAATCTGTACCATTGAAAACAGAAAAGTCTTGATCCATTGCAACTTGATCAGAGTAGATCTCAGACTACAGACTCTGCATGCAGAATTTGGTTTACTCAATCCAAGTTTTCGAATGTAAAATTGATTGTTTTATTAAAAATGCCATGTTAAGTAGAGCGACCGATGGGATTAAGTAGAGCGCGTACTGGGACCAAATCGAGGTGATAGTGAATCGCGTAGAACATTGATTTCACAGAATTCGGCAATCTATTCTTCATTGAAGTTGATACAATTCTCGGATGGAAGCAGGAAACCTTATTTGGACGTCTTTTTAAATTGGTGTTTGGAATAGTTCGAATTGGCTTTCCCTGATGTGTAAAACCTCTAAATTTGGACCTCTAGAAACCAAGTGTCTTCATTGCGTTGGGTTGGAGACCCATTATGTAATTTGTAATTTGATTATATTAAACAGGTCCTGAATTGAAATCCAAGTCTGACCGATCGATATAAATACCAATGTCATTTATTTATAAGTAATTTACAAAAATATATCGCAGACGTCCATCGCTGATCAGCACTTTTACTAACCCAAATATAGCGATGTAAAATAATAGAAAAAAAATGGCGCAAGGTTGACTGTAGTGAATTGTTTTATTAATAAATAGTTTAAAGGGCTATTCCGCACAGTGCATGCGCTTGTTGATATACATCAATATTGCTGAAGGGACCAGAGTGAGTTCGTTATCAAGTTTTAGTGAGGTGGGAGGTCATTGTGGTTGATGGGTGTTCCTAGGGACCTGGAAAATATTCGATTGCTCATAGTGACTAGACACCGCTCCACATTCGGGTCATTAATTCACACGTCAGCGGATCATAGAATTTACAATGAAATTCATTGTGAGGCATTCTCCACAACGCATGTACCTCGTAATATAGAAAACCTGGAGAATAATCTTATTCTAAGAATACCATGATTTACATTCACTTTTCTGATAATTATTAAACTGGCCCTCCTAAATTTCTCATACCACATGTGTATATTTTTGATAGTGTGAAACATACATGTTGTTACATAGCCAACAATGTGTAGTAATGGAATATTGATGAAGAGTTACGATGAAAGGTAATTAATTCAGGAACAAGTGATGTGACCAAAATATGTCAGGCATGATTTGTTATCAATTCTTCCATCCGCGCAAAAATTGTGGAAAGTGGTAGAAAGCTTTGAACGTTCTCAAACTATTCCCGAGATTTTTTATGAACCACGGGCAAAGTCTAGATCGATTTGACAGAATAGGTCAAAGGATTTTTCCCAAAAAGTTCAATTTCAATCCGTCCGGAAATACGCTTAATGTGTTACAATTACTCTCTTGATAATTTCATTAGGCCCGTCACCGCTCTCGCGAATTTATTAACGTTAAAATCCAGTTGTTAGATATCTTCCGCATGCCTTACTACGTGGTCTATTCATAGAGTTCTTTGGCCAACACGTCGCGCGTGGATTTTGATATTCCAAACGACCGCTGGCAAAATTTCACGCGAATATACGGCGTTGATATATATGTATATATATTTACCTTCGCCAAATGGCAAGCATAAAATGACTGACATTCGGTAATAACTTAAAAATGGAAACATTTTATAACATGTTAATAACGTAACCGAAATTTTTCAATTTTGTGTTTAATAAAAAGTAGTACATCCAAGGTTGGGAAAGTATACTTGACTACTTGCTGCGGATTTTCTCCATTTTATGATGCTTCATTGCTTCTTTCCAATTTTGCCTATTTTGATCATTTCCATTGACGTTAAAAAAGAAACTTCGGAAATTACGAAACGAATGTGTAAATAATTTTCATTGAGATTATGGAGAAAAATTATCGTAAGATTTCAAAGTGGACTCCATTCCTCTTGAGTGGAAAAAATTGTGAATTTGAGAACAGAAATCTACCTGCTTCAAGTTGGGATCTACTTCAATCAGAAATTCTCATTTTGACGTGATAACAAAAATAATTGAAATCCCTTCTCAATCTGAAGAATGTGCTAAAAGTGTAATAAAAAATTTCATTATTTTGTTATTGACAGGCCATATTATGTCGGTCATTCCGACGAAATTTGAGCCCAGTGACCCGTATGAGCTCGCCAATAGAATAAAAAAAAGCTGCGAAAGCTGGATATTTTCTCGTAGCATTATATGATGCCAGAGGGTCAAAATATATCCATTCCGCTATTTTTTAGTGGCCATAACCACTGCATGATTTCATACAGTGGTCAATTTTTTCCATGTTGGTTCAACGAATACTTTGTTCAATTACAACCACAACTCCATACAACTTTAAATCACCTTTATTCAGTTCGATCTATATCGATGCAACTGAAGTATTCAGAACGGTTTCATTAATATTTTTTTTCAGCTTTTGAGAATAGATATAGTCATAAATAATTTTTAACAATTTTAGCAGAAGTATTACTGGTGTATTACACGTGAATATAGGAATATTTGTCCCCCGAAAATGGAAGCCGAAAATAGTAACATTTGCATTTGTTTATGATTATTATTAGAATAGAAATCCATTGTAATTTTTTGGATTCACGCTTGACGATAAGTAAGAAGAATCAGTTCAACTGTTCGAGGGCTTAGCCTATTGCCCCGATGCAGTATAATCCAGGGTTAAAGATCGTTACTGCACGAAGCCATGTACCTTCTTTCTAAATCAAGTTTAATCCCTCTCAATGTCGCTCAAGTCGTCTCCAACTTCTTTCTCCACACTTTTTTCCCTCGTGAGGAACATTCGTTTTATGTGGTCGGACCAAGTGCCTGAGGATACCAAAGTGTCGGGATCGAATGGTGGGATCTGACGCTGCGGGAGGAGCCTATAATAGTATCCAAGCAGCTCTGAACCATTGGATTCCATAGTGTCTTCTGGATGATTTCTACTGGAGCAATTGGGCCTATATTGAAATTTATCGAGCCTCCCAAAACAATTTCTACGGCATTCTCCGAAATTTCAGATATCGACCGCAAATAAATTTTTTTTTTTTTCGAATGATACAGGTGTTAACATTAGAGAAATAAATTACGTCATGGAGGCACTGTGAGACATAATGGAATCATCTTGACGTAACTCAGATCTGATTAGATTTCGGATTTATCTCGAAACTGAGCCGGAGAGTGAAATTTGTCATATACTTTTTTTATCAAGAATTTTATTTTATCAAGAATAAAATTCTCTACAAAAATGTTTTATAACATTTTTCCTTAAAACCAGTTGGTGAGGGGCTAATTGAATTTTTTTCAAGAAAATCTTCTACAAAATGGTCGTAGATAGGATTATGATCCGGGAATTTTTTTTACGTGGCCTCAATGGGTCACCCTCATTCTTTTTCTCTCTGAGTTGCGTATGATAGTTTGGGAAGTGAGCTTTGGACGATTGGGATTAGAGGCTACACTATCTCGTTCTCTGCAACATGAATAGGGTGGATTTTGTGTTTATAGCGCAAGGCCTTTTTCCAGCGTCAGAGCGAATGAAACTGCGGGTAATGGGGGGGGGGGGCTAGGGGGGTTTTTAGGGGCAAAAGAGGTGGGGGGATGCGGCGGAGGGGGTGAATGTGTCGCGAGTTATCGTGGATTCGCGCTCGTTGCGTTCATCCCACCGATAAACTCACCCTTGTGCAAATTTACGCTAGCAATCTGCATGTATTTTGAGTGTGACAGTTAGGTCAAAGAATGTTTTAATTGAGTTTAATTAATTATAATCGTTAATTGATTATTTAGAAAATGGATGTGAGAGATGGGAGATGAAAATGGCAGGGGATTTCACTCTGGGTTGAGTAATTGATGCTGCATTGAAAAATGGTTCAGCCCTTTTTGGGTAATTTTGTAATTTTTTTTATGTTAGTTCATCCATAGGAGGGAAATAGCTGATTGAATAAAGGTTTAATTCATTTGTGTTTCGCTAATTACAGAAAAGATGATTATGGAACCTGACACTCGATATCTGTGATTTTAGATCTAAAATGTTAAACTTTGATGAAACATTAATTGCAAAAAAATTGCACACCCACCCACTCACCCACCCACTCGACCACCCATCCCCCCATACACTCAACCACCCACCCACTCAGCCACCCACCCACCCACTCAACCACCCACCCACCCACTCAGCCACCCACCCACCCACTCAACGACCCACCCACCCGCTCACCCTCACATACACACACACACACACACACACCACTGGTCATCTTAGCCGATTTTCGATTTCAGGGTGCATACGCATGTTTCTTTCGGTGAAAAATGTTTTGTATTATGCTCCGCTCAAAAATTCACGTACAGACATAAGTGACTTTATTTATGGTCTTTACATCGACAAATCCTGAATGAATTCCTCTTCCAAAACTCATGAGATATTAATTTCATAATTTACCCGAAACATCCAAACCAACATGAAAACTGCATTTTGTCCTGCGAAGGGTAAGAAATTGACGTCCTCTTAACCGCAATAACTCTCCCTCCCCCTTTCCCTCCCACCAGTGTCCCTCGGAGTCCCAGAAATAGTAGATACAAAATTGCATCATCTCGTTTTTCTTGCGAAGCACAAACACACCCAGCAACTGGCAAATAAAATTCACCGCGAGGAGATAGAGGTAAAATTATTACCCAATCTCTCTACTCTTTCTCTCTCTTTCTCTCGCTCTTGCTTCTCCTCCGTTACACTGCTGATACGTAGCTAGAGTAAAAGTATGAACCCGAGTTGAAAAATGAATAAAGAGAGTGCGCAAAACAAGGTGAATAAAAGGAAAAACGGAGAAAATTGGGAGTACGAAAAGAAATGAAGCTGCAGCTGATATTGAAATTACCAATTATTCAATTATTTTAACGCTTCTGAAAAAAATTTTGAATCTCCGTTTTTTTATTATTTTTTCAAATTGCTAAATTTGAATTTTTTTCTGTTTAAGAATTTTTGATTCCCCCGCAATTATTTCAAATTTCATAATTCCTCAAAATTTTTAAAACGTAAAATCTTTGGGAAAAATCGACGCAGTCCTCCAAAGTCTTTTTTACGTCAGAAATTTATGGAAAAATCGGAAAATTAATGGCATAAAAATGGAAGAAAAAGGAAATTGATTTCAATTTTCTTTTAAATTTGGAAAATTTCCACCATTTAGGAATATGCAATTTATTTTCAAAATTTTCAGTACAATGTTTGTTCCAAGAATTAGTTACTGCAGGGGATAGTCGTCACCCCCAGCTAATAAAATCCACTGCCCATAATTCTCGGGCCTTCTGTCTCTCCTTATCCGTTACACGCGGGATATGTAGCTAAAGGTATGAACTCGACATGAGAAATAAATAAAGTGAACGAAAAGGAAGGAGAACAGAAGGTAGAAAAGAGAGGATTGAAAGTGATGGGAGTTTTGTGCTCACTGTTTTGTGATCACTTCCCAAAAAAAAAACATAATAATAACATATTATATACAGCATATTAAACCGCAAATGAGTTAGATTGAAACTCATCGATTTAAGGGTAGAAAGAAAGTTCTAAAATCCCGCAAAAAACTGTAGAATGCATGTTGCAAAAATTCGTTACTCATAGGGGATGCTAGTCACCCCGAGTTAATAAAAACAACCCATCTCTCTCCCTCTTCTCCATTACACTCGAGATACGTACCTAGAGGTATGAACCCGACTTGAAAAATAAATAAAGAGAATGTGCAAAACAAGGAGAACAAAAGGGAGAAAATAGAGAATTGAAAGTGGTGGAATACGAAGAGGAGAATGAGACTGAGTATTGCAATGATGCTGGTGGGTGGGGGTAAGGCTAGTATACACTTGGAGATTGTGGAGTTATTCACAAGCTGTTTGAGCTCTCCTTATCCTCCCTTGGAATTCACTTGTTAATAACCAGTGGAAGTTACTGAGTCGTTTAAACGTCTCGGCAATTCCATAAATTGTGGGGAATTAGTATTGTTATCACCGATGAGCAATCGTAATGGATCATGTGGGGTTTGGGAGCATTGTTGAGGTGGTAGTTCAAACCATATATCGTTACGTATCGTTTAGTATCCGTTTCAGAAGAGTGACGTGAAATGCACACACACACCCACCCACCCATCCACCTACACCCACCCACACACACGCACACACACACACACTCACACACAGAGTATCTCTCTACTGTCAAGGGTCCGCTAGCGCAAAGTTAGAAATAGTCACGAAAACTTCAGATGAAAATTTTCAACAGTATATTGGGGTAATCGGTGAATATGCCACCAAGATTTATAGAACAAGGAGACAAGTGGAAGTTCTTGTATTTGTATTCAGGGGATACTTGTGAGGGGGCTGAGGAACAAGGCGATGGTTGAAAAGGGAGAACAGGGGATGAAACACTCGAGTATATCGATTGCCAAGGCCTCAGCTTGCACTCGTGAAATGGAAGGCAAAATGAAAAACGCGCAATGGTGAAAGGGGATGGAGAGGGGGGGGGTAAAAACGGTTTCTCTGTTGCTACCACCCACTGTGGATGTCATCCACGCCAGTCGGGTCGTCGACCGACTCTACAGTTCTTGTGATGGCGAAAACTCTTTTTTAGGCTCTCTGAAAGCGAGATCAATTGGGGGAATCGAGGGTTTTTCAGGGAAAGGATTGATTGTTGAGAAGGGGCGCTTCCATGAACAGTTAATTGGGGAGATTGATGTTGCAAAGAGGTAAACGATGAGTTCACTTGACGTGAAACTCAGCTTTATATGCACTGTTTTTAGTGGCTTTTCAAATGTGACAACTTTTGTAAATACATTGTATTCTTTATTTGGAGTCTGAACAATTTTGGCTTGACCTTTGAAAATAATCGCTATTCACAGATCATCGTCTCAAATTACCTAGCATTGTTTAGTGCACTTTTGGCATTGGTTCAGTCAATTGATTCTCGCTGATTGGGGAAAAGGAGAGATCAATATAGCGGAGTGAGTAAACGCACTTCCCTTTGAACTGTGCTCTCTATGAGTGAGAATTTATGGAACATGAGTTTGCTCTCAATGTAAGTTCATTTCGACACTTCAGCAATTCGGCATCTTCGAAAGAACATAATCTGGACTGAAAATTTTCAATCGCAATTTCATAGGTTTCCAAACCTAAATTTGAGAAGCTCGGCAAATTTCAAATATATGTTCATAACTTTGGAGAAATCTTGAGCCCGTCTTGGGTCAGTCACTTAATTATCACGTTAAATGAAACCTAACTCATTTTCTCATTAAATTAACTGCCTAATATATCAGCATAACGAGAAAACTGGAACAAATCTATCAATGAATTACCTATATTTATAACTGGAGACCATGCTTAATGATCCCACCTATCATCAACTCGCCACGCAATACTAGAAAGCCCATGCCTAGGAGCCCACCATCGATCCTCCTGATTAGCTCAATTAATACTACAAATAATCGATTTAGAACTACACATGGTGGCCAAACAAAAACAAAATGAAACAAAACCCAAGAGGAGAAAAAATGAAGATAACTCGTACGACAAGAAGATCTGCCGGAAGCCAAAGCTCGTTACCCGCTCTCTGCATGTACCTGAATCCAGTTACCACTCACACACGTAATCATCAAGTAGAGGCGGTTTTCATGTACATAAAATACAAATGATACTAAACACGGGTAATAATAATCCCCGAATGCAAATGTTCATAATTTAATATATCAACACTATCGGCTAATAGGTGTTTTACACCATTAACGTATTTCTCGGATTAAACCAGGTATAAATAGAATTGAATGAAATTTTTATGGCTGGTAGAGAAGCTTATGCTTAAACAGTCCTAATTTTTTTGAGAATTTTCTGATGTTTAGAAATGGAGAAAAAAATTGCAAAGTTGGCAGTCTCTATTCCCTTTTGCGTGGGACGATCCCCTTTACTTGTACGTTAAAATTCCGAATGACAAAACTCTTCGATATTTTTCCGTAAAAAAGCCGATGGGGCAAATGAATGTTAGAGAACATAAATTGATGACTTTAGAGTGTCCTAAAAAATTCCAGAAATTTTCTGAAAAATGCTGATGGTTCTAGAGCACTCTGGAGCATTTCAGAAGACTAGAAAATTCATGATTCTTCTACAATTTTTTTTTATCACTATTCTGTCTTAAAATTTGACGTTGAAAAGTCTGGAAATGTCTAGTGGGTTTAGAAGTAAACAAGTATGAACTGCTGGTCACGGTTGAATTCCCTTAATAAACATTTGACGGATAATTCCTGGGGTGAATCCCAGTAGCACCCAGTTTGAGAAATGATCAACAGGGTCGGCGGGTTGGCGGCGGGGGGGGGCGGGGTGCAGGGCACGGGTCGATGAATCTCCCGATTAGCTCCCGCAGATCTCTGGGCTTCCAACTCTCACCATTTTACACTTCCTCCCACTCGCCTGCCCCCCCCCCCTCCCTTCGTTAAATCTCCTTACTTTCAATGCTGCAGTTGAGTTTCTTATCTTCAAAATGGAAGACTCATAAAACCAAGAAGTTATCACCCCAACACTGACCACGCTGTGAGCGCAAAATAATATGTTTTCATAATGAGAATATGAGCGTGAGGTCATGAAGGCGATCTTCAAAGTATTTTATTGATACAATGTAGGATATATCATGAATTTATGAGAAGTAGATGACGGGTTTCTCTTACGGCGTAACTCGTCACTTGATGAGAGTCATTGAATTAATCTGTTGTTGATGATAAATCTAAATTCGTATTGGTTTTTATTTCTTTTGAAAATTTCAGATTCATTTTAACCTGATTTTTGAAATTATTGATTTTCCGGTCGGCATTTCTCTAGTTTTTCGAATTTCTCTATTTTTTCAAATTTCTCTATTTTTCAAATTTTTCAATTTTCAAAAATTTTCCAAATTCTTCCATTTTTTTCAAATTTTTCAATTTTTAAAAATTCTTCGGATTTTTCAAATTTTTCTGGAATTGGCGATCAAAATGGTGTAATTTACTCATTTTATCCAGTGAATGCCATTCAAAATAAATTCTGAAATGAAAACGAGTAGTAATACTAATTTCAAAAATGTTCAAACCAAAAGATTAAATCAGTACAATTTCACATTTTCACAAAATATTTCGAATTTTCAAAATGTCAAGAAACTTACGAATTTTTTCAAGTTTCAATATTGTCGAAATAACTAAAATATTCCACTGTTGTGAAAGTCGTGTAACTCTAATTTCTCCAGTGAACAATTACCCCGCAATTGGTTTATAAGTAATTCCCATAACGTAACTCATAATGTAAGAACAAGTGTCTCCATCAGCTTGAAGAACGACAGCCCCCCCCCCCCCCGTTCCACCGCTCCAAAAAAATCTCAACCCCTGCATCATTCAACATATGCAAATTTCGTATTCTCCCCTCGAATGTCTGATGAGAATTTATTTTTTACGTTTACCACACCAATCGCAATTTTAAAAATTTGCTATTTCGAAAATTTCCGACCTGCTCAAACTGCCAAACCATTCAATTTATTACAATTTCTGAGATTTAGAAAATTTTTACAAAATGTATTTTTTCAATGGCAAATTTTTTGTCACTTATAATTTTTTCAATTCTCTGAAACTTGTCATTCAGAACCTTCAGGACTTTTCAAATAACTGAAATATTCATGTGTTATGAATGTAGTACCAAAATTTTACTCCAACGATGGACCACTCCGTAAATTGGTTTATCAACAATTGCCATAACGTAATTCATGATATACGAACAAGTGTCCCCAATCAGCCTAAACAACGAGAGTTTCGCCTCCCCCCCCCCCCCCGAAAAAAACAGCCGCTGCATCATTCAACTCATGAAAATTTTGCGTTCTGCCCTTGAATGCCTGATGAGATTTCCACAGTTAGAGATCCTCGACATTAGCGATTTCCCGCAGTGACAAGTGGACGAGCCCACAAAACGGTCGTAGCAGAGAGGAAAAATGAGGGAAGAGAGTAAGAGGAAGAGAGGCGGAATGGAGTCAGGTAGCGAACCTTCGGACGCTTCGGTAGTAGACGGGGGTAGGACAGGAACACACTCAGGCGCATACCCGGGGTCGATGTCCGCTGTCCTCTCTTTGCCTTCTACATATATTGTACCCACACTTATGTTACTCGCGGTATACACATTTTAAAGTAGCTACAGCTGAAGTCCTCGAGTTGATGAAAAAGAAGCAATTTCAAAAGATTCAATTGATTTCTCTTTTTCTTTTCAATTTGTTCAAATGCGGAAGGTCTCAGTTTTTGTCCCCAATTTCTTAAATTTTCTCAATGTGTCAAATTTTCGAATTTTTTTTGAACCTTGAAATTTGAAACTTATCATTTGAACATCAATATGGATAATTCTAGATATGCATATATGTGTATAAGAAAAAGGTAGATTGAGAAGTTAATCAATCGATTTTGAATGGCATGACTGCACTTTTTGAGTTGTTTCAATCTCGCTACAACATCCTTAAATCTAGCAAAACATCACCATTCAGAGGTTTAATCTCCATTGCTGGAATTTTTTTTATAGCTTTCCAATTTCGGTGAATTTTGCGGGATGGGAGAGCTATACTTTAACTCAGGACTCGGCGCTCATAATGCCACTGTGTACTTTCGTGCGCTTACAAGTTTTTTCTTTTTTCTTTTTCTTACCGCTATAAATTTGCCGGAGCTGTCGATGATCATATTTACCCTGTGTTTACATTGAAAACGAGCGCTCCTTCTCTCTAATTGGAGGATTAATTATTGTTATTTTTTTTCATTGCAGAAATCTCGCACGTGACCTGAGCCTCTCCGAGGACAGCGATGACGAGGGTCTCAAGGTGAGAAACTGATCGTTTAATTTGGACGGATGATGGGATGGGAGATAAGAGATACAGGAGGAAATTGCTATTTTCATCGGGTTTTATATTATCGCGGAAAAGGCGGGCTCTTCATGCGGATGATTAATCTGGGGGTGTTAAGCGCGGATGCGATTTTGCATAATATTTGGAGAATAGTTTCATTTTCTTACAAAATAAAAAAAGAATAAAGTTCATTTTTCACAATTGTTCATTTTGATTTTATAATTCTTCATTTTTTTTCTGAGATTTATTTGCAAGTTCTTGAATAATGAAACCATAATTTTCTTCATTTTTTATTTTGTTGTTCCTTTGATTTTCAAAATTTATGAAATTTTTCAGAATTGAAAATCTTTTAAATGGTCTTGAATTTATCCTCTGAAAATTTCAAATTCAGAGATCAATCACTCTCCATTCACATCCAAATGCTTTCAGATTAAATGATATAGATAAAAAAATATTACAAATATCTTAAAAATCTTTGACCTATTAAAACGCCCTGTAGTAGAAAAAATTCGCCCCTGTATAATCACACTTGAAAAAGCAGTTTTAACTTTATTCTTCATGAAGAGAGGAAAAAACAAACTCCATTTGCCCCGAGAAAATTTCCCCGATACGACTGATTGAATTAAAATACAGTTAATGGCTGGAAATAAACTTCACCGAATTGAGTGTTAAATATACAACACAGAGTTCTGTCTCTTCAAGTAGCTTCTCATACCTCGAATTCCCGCCTCTAATTGTGAATATAATTACTTAAGGCGAGCAAAATAAATCGACTTGACTTTGCCAATTTTTCAACAATGCCGTTGTTGATAAAATTTTGCTACTAAAAATTATATGACCAAAATTTGGTAGAATTATGAGATGCATGCAGACTTTACATAGATAATGTATTTTGGAATATACAACGACATCCCATGTACATAATTAATTCGTCATATGTATATGTAGTTGAGCGGTAAAATGAGGCAAATACATTTATATGCAAGAAGAAGAGAACTAATGAGTATATCAGAAACGAGGTGACATGCAATAATTTGTATAAGAAAAAAGTTTATCATTGTTTTTTCCCATTTCTCTTAACTTTTGGGACATTCCGATACATTGAGTCTTCTGATCACCTTATTTTTTTTTTTTCATTTGAAATATGTTCTTGGACATTTGCGCATTCGAAATTTTCGGCACTACAAATGACTGTAGCCCAAATAAGCTAATCAATTTTCATCTCTTCAGGGTGCGCCATCCCGCTTGCAGAGGAGCCGATCTCCAGATCCAACCATAGAGTAAGTTCAAATTAATTATTAAACACAGCGGCAAGCTCAATAGGTTCCAAATGACCCATCAAGAGGCCCATTGATTTGGGAACCAGTGATCTTAACTAATTGATATCTCATCTTCACCTTTCAGCTTGTCCTCCTCCCTGCTTCCCCCACTGTTACCCGCCCCACTTCCCCTGGCGCCACCATCCCCAATGGAGATGTCGCCCCTGGGCCCCCTATCACCCCCTCGTCCCCTCTCCCCGCCCAGGGCGACACCGCCCAAGCACCTATCCCCAGAGCGTCTTCTTTCTCCACCGGCGTCTTCTCCACGAAAGCCTTCTCCAAGTGTTCAACGACCACCGAGCCCTCCAGGTCAAGCGCCTCAAAGCTCCGGCTCTGCTTCCTCCAGCTCTGATTCTGGCTCCGACTCCGGTTCAGACAGCAGTGATGACTCGGAAGACGAGACTGCACCAGCTCCCGCAAAAGGTAAAGGATTTATGGGATAATGGATATCAAAAATCGGATGGATCAGAAATACGCTAACTCCTGCTTGCAACGTGCAACTTAGGAAAGATATTGAATTGAATATAAAGTCAGAACAATTTAGAAGCGATTGACTTAGCTTGAATGGATACGCAAATATGGAATTTTCAAGTGCAACTCAATTCAAGGCCTATCTGGCAACTTGACATACATCGATTCTCAGGTTCATCTTTACCAATGCACCTTGAATTCCCATCTTGACCTAAATTAACCCTCCTCGGCCTTTTATGAATCATATTTTCGTTATTCTTCTTCCCATCCGTTATTCATATTACACATATCCGCCATGTGGTCTTCACCAAACGTAAATATGATAGAGACAGTAGTCAGTTGAGATAACTCAAGGGCGTTCGCTTCATAACTGCTCATTTCCGCTGTCATTTGGAGATATATCGAGTATTACAATCGCCAACAAAAAATCATTTTTTTCGTTAATTCCATAAATTTTCAAAAAAGGTCCAGCTACACCGCCTCCATCATCACCACGCGCTGCCCTGGACGAGCCACCGGCGGAGGAGTCCAAACCTCGGTGGAACCTCAGCAGTTTTCTGGATCAAAAGTCTGTCCAGTCCGATCAAAATTCCGAGACCAAGCTGTCCCAGGACACCACAAGACGTGACAGCTCGCCCGAGTCATCGAAGGATAGAGCACGAAGAGCGGATGCGCCACATGGTAATGACTGGGAGATAGCAGATCAAAAAAGGACAAGAGATGCACCAGCTCTGAGTGATAGTGAGCATTCATCGGATGAGGATAAGGTGAAGGTAGAGGAGGCACGCGCACAACCGGACAAGCCAAAAGCACCGGATGTGAGGAAGCGTGGGAGGCCAAGGAAGTCGGTGAAGGAGTCAGCCAAGAGCCCCAAGAGTCACAGAACGCAGGAGCAGACGAAGACTAGTTCTAAGCGCAGCAGACAACGCAGTGTTGGGAGTCCTAAGAAGAAAACGGTGGCTAAGGCTACTGTGGAGACGAGCGAAGATGAAGCCAGCGATGTCAGGTAAATCTTGTACGGTTTAATGGGAAAACTAGGGAAGAACTGTAGAGCTTCACTGTACAGTTGCTATTGGTAATGTTGAAAAGTCATCTCAATATGCTTTTGGGAAGCGATGATAATTCGAGACATGTCTACAAACCTCTCATTAAAAACATCCCGCCAGGTCAGGATATTCCAACGTGAATTAAATCTTTACACACATAGTTCTCTCGACAGACCGATAAAGGTACTGCATCAAATATAGCTGAATTCAATCATAACAATTCGATAATATAATTCATTGAAGTTTTCAGTGTCATGGCACTTCGTGCATACATGATCCATGCACTGCTAAGAGCCTCTAATTCTAGACACTACGTGTTGAGAATAAACGTTGTGAGGATAACAATGATCCGTCTTTTTGACTCACCACAAGCCCCATGATAATCAGCGACAGGTGATTTCACGGGAAACATTTACCACTCACTGTCGGAATTCAGAAAGCATTATCATTTACACATTGCCTCTCCTCAAGCAATTTCGATTTTTACATTCATCTAGAATACCCGAAAGATAATGTTTAAATACAAATGAGGATTCAGACCTGAGACGGAAATATTGATATCGAAATTATCCCAACAATTGACTTTGTTGAACTTTAGCAGAATGTTCGTAAGAACTTTCTTGAGGAAAGTTTCTTTGAAGAAGGTTTTCTACATGCAGGTTCAATATTGTAAAGTTCGTAGTTCAGGAGTTGAGTTTTTCCACGTGTTACCTCAATCCATCATTGTTCAATGATTTCTATTCATATCATTTCATATAATCTTTATCCTTTTTTATTTGGAGCGAGTTTTCGATGTCAAATGCCGTCCAAACCATCTGTTCACAAACTCACTAATTATGTTCGTTTCCCAGTCACTTTTTTCTGGTTTAGTAATCACATTAATTTTAGCCTGCTATGTGAGTATTAAGAATAGGTGAACAAATGAAGAAATAATTCTCGGTAATAGTATCTCTTTCAATAAATTAAATATTTTCTCAAACTAGATCAAAACGATAATTAATTAGGGGAAAAATCGATTACATATCTCCTTCATATACCACTTGACTGTTCCCATTAGATCGTAATTGCCACTGAAATAAATCACAATTAATTAGTTATGAGTCTACTTCTACCTGCTCCTCTATTACCTACAAAATTAATCATGAATAGAGAGATAATATTGGGATGTCGGGCTCATTTACATTGGTTAAATCGTATTCTATCTCCGAAATTTATTTTTGTGATTTATAAACAGTGCAACCAACCAAATGCAAATTGATTGAAGGGTAATGAATCAATTATTCAGTGGTAGATAATTTGGATAACCGTATTACTAACTTTTGCTCGCTTTTCCGCCGTGGGTTAGGCTATGGTGTTTACATATATGAGAATGTTATATATGTAAACACTATATGAGGGATAAATTTCATTCAATATTCATGTTTCTATTGTTGCGCCACCAGATGAGGGGGACACTATTCACATGGAATTTACGATTTTAGAATTCGATACCTTGCTTAAGAGTAATGGGTGGAAATATTCCCAAATTGATAATGTTCCCAAATTATTCCTATTTCTATTTCTATTAAGAAACTTTTCTTTTATTGATCCTACTTGTGTCAGAACATTCTGAACTTGAAAGCCAATCTTGAAACTTTGAAAAGCATCATTTGACAATAGACGACAAAGGTGATGAAGGTTACAGTGTCAAGTTTCCTACGTTTTACACCAACAATTCATACTAGAACATCGATCAATGTCAATAAGTCTACTGTTTAGCTAACTGACCTAATCATTCCAGATTGAGTGACTCCAATCGCGACAGACGAGTGCCATCATCTTCATGGATCCCCGAGAAGCGTAAATCACGACTGAGTCTCTCATCGAGTGAAGATGAGCGGCCGACAAAGCACAGTGCCTCTGAAGACGAATCCGAGTGGAGAAGGCTGCCGACAAAGCGTTCAAAGCTGATGGACTCACCAAAGAAATCAGACAAGAAGAAAAGCCCTACTAAGACCAAGCCAAGGCGGCCTAGATCTCGTGTAACAAACACTTCGGGTTGTGCCAGTGATTCGGACAGCGAATCTGAAACAGCGCATCGAAATAATCGACAGATTGCAAGGGTACCACCACGGCCAAGAGTACCTCCAACCAGAGCTACATCACTTGACAATTCAGACAGTGATAACAGCTCAGCTCCTAAATTGCAGGAGGAAGATGGAGGTAACGTTCAGGACAAGAAGAAAAGTGATACCTTGAGAAAGCTGTTTTCGACAGCTAAGGGCGGTGCCAAGGGTGGTGGCAAAGGTGGAAAAGGTGGCAAGGGTGGTGGTAAATGTGGTATCTATGTGGAAGAGTATACCGGATCAGCTAACACACCAACCGGAAGTGAAAGCCCGTACAAAAGGCCATCGTCCCAAGCCTCAACTGGACCTAACTTCCCCGCTTTAACCTATGCCAATGGCATACCCAGCTTAATATGCAAAATCGAGCTAAACCGAATTCCTCACATACCACAACCATCCAGGGGACAGGAACTTAGACAGAGGACCGAATTGCCTGATACTAGGCCAACATCGAGACAATCCAATCCACCTGCTGAACGTCCACCAACACCCGAAGAGGGAGAAATTGTCGAAGCACCAGTGTCGCCAAATGACCTTAGAACTAGTGGTGATAATGGTGGTGATGATGATAAGGATAAACGTACAGTTAAGAGTGATAATGATAAGAATAGAGCGGGACCCAGTGGTAGTGGTACAAGTGGTGCTAGTGGATTGAACGGTAATGCACCTAAACGAAAACGTAATCCAAGTTGTAGTTCGGTGTCGAGTGTTAGTGTTTGTGAGGGTGAGTCTAAAGCCAAGTCCCAGCACAAGGAGAAGAAGAAGCGCAAGAGGAAACATGCGGATAAGGAGGCGGGAGCGACGAGACTGGCGTCACGACAGGTAATATTTCTTTTGGATATTTAGACGATTTGTTTGGGATAAGCAGGGGTTGGGGATAGTTTGAATTGGGGCTGATGGGATCTTGGAGGGAGTGATCACACGGATTATCACATGAGATCTGAAATAACGTGTGTGTTTATATTGAGGGAGGTTATAGCGTGAAACACCGAGTAGCATAAAAAATCGTTAGTTAAGGGGGCTCAATCACGATATACTGTTTGACCTCGTTATGGGTCCGAAGATCTTCCAATTTTTTTAGAAATAATATTAGCAAAAATTTTTCTCACCTTGGCTATTTCACGGCTATGTTGTGAGATTAAGTAGAAGTTAGAGGTTTTTAGATGTTAGAGGATCAAATTAGTCAATTATTATGTTATATACATACTCTGGGAAATTTCAGTTTTAAATTCAGGTTTGATTTTGTATTCCCATTGAAGATATGTGAATTTGATTCTCCCCATACGATGCAATTTTGTACATTTTATATTTTTGATAAAGCTGACTCAAACTTGATTTTATAATAATTCGATACTAACTACACATTCAGAGATTTATTTAAAAGTATAAAAATGTGAAAAACGTTACTACGAGAAAATGTTGCAATTTTTTATTAATCGTTTTAATTTAATTAATTAACGCGAACCTCTCAAAATATGTTACATTCAAATTGTACGAATATAACATCAAAAAATTATGAGCTAAAGAGTTTCAAGCTTGATCACATTTCTCATAGTTCTTCTGATCAAATAACACCTTTCATTAAATAAAAATGGGCTTATCTCATGCACAACTTTTTTACTCGATTTTAAATGTTGTGGGCAACTTCAAAACACCATCTTCTGATATATGAAAACCTTACAATAAATTTTGTCTCTCGCTCATTTTTTACCTGGAGTTAATCTAAATAGTATTTTTTCAAAATTACAGAAGCGTTATTTAGTGCAAAAGCTTGCAAACGATTATGACTTTTTTGGGCATATTTGAGGTGCAAAATCGTTTCCTGTGAATTGTTCACACAATTTTCTCCCTTCGTTGCTTCAGGTAGAAGATCTTCTTCTCAGATACTCAAATTTAATCAACCAGTGTTTACCTTCTCTTCAAATTTCCTTGAACTACATATATAGAGTGAAAGGTTTACTGTACTCGTTTTTTGTAGAAAAAATAGCATATTAAAAAAAAATCTGTGAAATAATTTCTAGTTCGAGTTCATTTAAAAAAAAAATCCAGTGAAAACATTTTGTGACTATAGGATATTCCGATTTTTTCAATATCCGAAGATCGATTTTAAATCCAATTTCCTAAGAGTTTGTGTACGAAGGAGTTGTTTAGTTATTTTGTCAAAACGAACGTACGACAAGCGGAAAATTTAATTTGCCAAAGGTGAATAAATATCCTTAGAGATAGTACAGGGTATAGATACGCTATATTGATTAACACCCATGTTATCTGAAGTAATTGGATCGTATCGCGTCAACATTGGAGGGGATCGATAAATTTTCGTAATGCGATATGGATTGATGTATTGTAAATATTGGCATCCTTGGGGTGTAGGAGAAAACACTGTCTTTGGTACACTAATATTGTACAAACAGAGGTATCATTAAATTGCCACATTCGGATGTTTTTGATATTAAATTCAGTAGCATTATGAGGAATAGTCATTATTGAAAATTTGTCCATCAAATATCAAATATCAGTTCCATCCTTTCAGCATAATTTTTTTAAATTTATTTTACTTATAAGATCCCCTTTTATTATTGACCATCTCTCCTCCTCTTATTATTATTATATATTAGTACTATTCGAATATTATAGAATTCATTGACCAAACATGCATAAATAAGTATTCACTGATTAAAACTATTTCCTAGAATTGTCCCCAATTAATAATTTACAATGTCTTTTGGTATTGCTAATTATTTACATTATATTTTGCTAGAATGACGTGCAACCGACTAATCACGAGCGGGAAGACAATGCTGATAGTCATCTGCTGCCACCACCAGCAGCGCCAGTCCAACGGGTATTCTTCTCCTACTTCAATCCCGTGAATGAAGTTCAAGAGGACCAGGTTCGGTAAGTATAAGAGAACAGAATTTACCGTTCGCATCTTGATTGGCTCTCCCATCAAACTTCTGCTTCAACGTACTTCCACAGCGTTCTTTTCATGAGGAGATATTTGAAAAAGTTGACAATGATTCAGACAGCAAATTTTGGATGTATATTCTTGGGCATGTGTCAAAATGATTTTTGAAGTTTGGAGGCGATTTCCCACGTCATTTTCGGAGATATATAACGTGCAAAAAATCGTTTTGTGGCTTGTTGATCATCGTTGATGATCATCAGCTGAATGTTAACCGTGGAAAGTGCCTTAGAATTGTATCTAATCATGTCCATAGACATAAAAGTTGCTCTCTGAACCAATTGTATCAACATATGTCCTTAATGTTGTCGCCTAATGTCTTCGAATGACAAATGTTACAGGGACCAAAATCAGTACCTGACAGAAGCCAAACGTTTAAAGCATAGCGCAGACCAAGAGTGTGAATTAACAGCGCAGGGCATGTTGTACTTGGAGGCAGTCCTGTACTTCCTGTTAACCGGTCATGCAATGGAGTCCGATCCCGTAACCGACAAGGCCTCTTTTACAATGTACAAGGACACACTCTGTCTCATCAAGTGAGTTTTTTCCCCTCGAGAATTGCCCCTAATGAATCCCGCAACAAAGGAAAATGACCCTCTAACTTTTGCGAATCTCTCTTCCAAGCTCTTTAAAAAAAATATATAAAAATAAAATAACAACTTGGGGGGGGGGGGGGGGAATCAGGGTCACATCAATAATTTTCCGATTCAATATTGTCTTCAGAATTTCCCTTTTTTTTCATTTTACTATTCATCCATACACACACACACACACACGCCCTCCTACGCCCACCAATACCCATACACACACACGCGTCTCTGTGACGATAGTTTGAAATTTTTGGAATTTGTTAAAAACAAATTTTAATGAAAATTCAAATAAATACCCCTCTCATTTTTTTCCACCCAGATACATCTCTTCCAAATTCAAGAGCCAGCAGAACAATTCACCCGAGAGTAGTATACACAACAAGTTGGCCATCTTGAGGTGAGTTTAAAGGAGGGATTGAGAGGACTGAAACAGTCCTTTGGTTCCACTGGGGAAGATCTATGGAATCATTAACGTTTCTCTATTTTCTGCAGTTTATGGTGCCAGTCCCTTATTTACTTGAAACTCTTCAAAATGAAGAAAAACGAGACCAAAGAGATTCAGAGGATTGTTGGGGATTATCATCAAAAGGTGAGTTACTCATTAGTTGAGAAGAATAATAAATTTGTTGAGGGAATTCTACAGAAGGGATAAAAAATTTTTATTTTTTAGCCACGGTTAATGATTTACTGATTTCCCGAATTTCTCAAATACCCATAATTTCTCAAATTTCCTATTTTTTTTTCAATTTCCCAAGCTTCTTACATTGACAAAATTCCATAAAAATCATCACTATAAAAAATTTCATGCATTTCAAAAATGAATTCCTCCTCTTGACGGCTGCCGCTATTGTCCACCTTCCAAAACCTTCAAATAATCAAAATCCGAGCAAAATGTTTCGCATTGAAACTCGGAAAAGTACATAAACGAAAAAAGTTTGGATTGGGTTATTTTCAAAGTTGATAATTGTTTATTCATAAGTTGGTGTGCATTTCATGGAGATTTTGATAGTTCACGTGTAAATTTCCTTTTCGCTTTTGCAGCCAACCCAACCGGCGGTTGTACTGCCCGAGGGCCAAGGTACACCCTCTCTCTCACCCACCCCATCCCCAGCTGGCTCCGTTGGCTCAGTTGGTAGTCAGAGTTCAGGATATAGTAGTGGTGAATTAGCAAATCGTGGAGCCGCTACTGGACAGCCACCAATGTACGTCAGTGTTCCATTAAATGTTCACTCAGCAATGCAGAAACTCACACATCAGTTTTCACTGCTTATGAGCTGCCATGAGCTGTGGGATCAGGCCAATGCTCTCGTAACTGATAAACATCGAGGTGAGTATAAAACCAAAATATTCTCCAATTATTTTACCATCATGGAATATTGCACACAAAGCAATGCTTTTTTGTATAAACATTTTTTTTTATTACGAACTTAATAAAAATTTTGACAATTTTATTCATAAAAGCTATTCCATTTTGGTGACTAAACAAATTATATATTACATATAACTTCTCAACCATTGATGCTGGGAAAATGCCTGAAGATCAAAAATTATTCTTCAACGAGATTTTTTTTTTTTTTTCAAAAACGTGTGAGGTATACAGGGCGGCGCAGCGCTCATCGAGCCAGTGGATAAAAGCCTGATAAGCCCGAAATATATATAGCGAAATGTTGTACCAATTCTCCAATAATTCATGGATGAACGTCCACATTGTTAACAATTCAATTAAAACATATTTTGCAGAATTCTTCGTGGAGTTGGATGAGAAGCTTGGTCCCCTGACGCTGAAGAGCTCTCTGCGAGACCTAGTGCGTTATGTGCAAGCTGGCATAAAGAAACTACGAGCCCTCTGACCCCAGTGGCACAGTCCCAGGCCGCCCACTCCCAACTACATAACGGCTCTCCCTCACAACATGACAACGTATCCCACAATGTTCACGTAGCTGTCGTCACGTGTGTCAACTCGCTGCAAGGGCAATAATTAATTTTCATATTCCAACAATTTTGACTGCGAACCATAATCTCCAAATATTACTGAGATGTAATATTACTGGACAAAATATTAGTCGAACTATTATTTGAACAAATTAGCATGCTCGACAAAACATTGTCCGATCAATTATTCATCGGATTTTGCTGTCGATAATGTTAATTGTTTTTCGCACAATTTTAAGCATGTATTGATTTTTGAGGAGTAGAAGTTTTGGAAATATGCAGAACACTCTGGAGAATCCTAGGTAGTTGTGGAAAATTCCAGCTATCTAAGAAATTTTAGAAAATTTCTCCAGACACTTCTGGAAAATTATAGAAAATTCGTGACGGTGAAAACTCGAGGATTTTCGAAACTTTGAGAAAGAAGAGAACTCCCTAAAGTTCTAGAGAAATTGAGCGAACTGGAGAACTCTTGATATCACTTAAGAATGCGGATGATTAGGGAGAACTCTAAAGATTCACAGGCATTTTCAGCAAGTTCGAGAAAATTGTGGAACTTTCTACGAAATTCAATCAAATCATCTGGAAATTCTGGAAAATTTCAGATACTTTTCAAAAGTTTTAGAATTGAACGAAAAATCTAGTGAAGTTCAGGAAGTTCTGCAAATTTCCAGAATATGTCATGAAGCTTAACAAAATTTTTTGAAAGTTACAATCTTTGTCTGTAAAATTCTGTAAGAATCTGGGAGTTTCATTCCCCCCTTGCTAGACAATAATTCAACGAATAGTTTGTCCGGTTTACTTCAATATTTTACTCCGTAATATTTGGAGGTGTAATCTCTCGAAAAATTGGTACGAATTGCGGTTGTAGGGACACAAGGAGTAACAATCACATTATTTGACCAAACTACATACGAAAAAAAAACTGACTAATTATCGATGAAAAATTCCACTGGATCTGACCAAGCCAATGACTCGATAATCTTTTTTTTATTCAACTTTTCGAGTTCAGGCTCGTCCCCAAACGGAAAATGTTACTTATCGTCTATCGAGCGATTTAACAAAAAGTGCAAGTACATAGACTGCTATGTGATAAAATAATCACACTACCGAAGGAATCATTGATCGGTAGGCCTCCCACTCCACTCCACCACCTCCCCCCCCCCCCCCCTCCCGATCCAAACATCACGTGTACCAGCTTTTGTATAATGCGCGTAGAAAATGAAATCTTAATAAACAATTAGTGCAAAGTACTTGATAATCAAACTCAAGTAGCTTCGTGATGCATAGTTACAAAAAAAAAATAATAAGAGGCATAATTCGACTCATGCGCACGAAAAGATAATTTGTCGCGACAAGATTATAAATAGTTTATTTACCTATAGACGAATTATATTAAGGGGGACTTTTGTGAGTTTTCAAGAATTTGGGATATTTGGGTGAGACGCCTACGTTGGTTGAAATATGAATAAAATTATATGTAATGACATTTGAGAATTGAAAAGGGGTAGAAGAAATTATTCCAGTGGCGAAGTAACTGGGATAACTGCATTTTCAGTTCATGGCGATTTTTGGGCAATATCTCGGGAACTAAGAAAGATGTCGAAATTTTTGAGAAAGTCTTTTTTGTAGAACTTGGTTTTCTTTACAAAAAAGGTTAATATGAAATTTCGGTTTTCGGCTCAGATTTGGAGATATTCTTGGGAATCCAGGGTAAAAGAGAAATGCACTTACCATGGCTTACCACTTGGCTACTGGGTTATCGTAATCATTTTGTTTTTGAAAGGTTGAAATTGCAAAAAAAATTTGTACACAATTTTTGAGTTTGAGAGTTTTTACTGAGGAGTTTTCCGAAAAAATGGAGGTTAACAACTGTAAGCTAATCTTTCACATTGGCTTGTATAAGAAATTTTGAAGCATTTTTTAAGAATGACTGTTTTTTTTTTTATTGCGAAATTGTATTGAAGTTTAATTGTTATTGCACTTTAGTTTCACGTTGGGTTTTCTGATTCACTTTAGATATTTATGTATTTTTTCATCCTCCTGGATGTTTTGCAACCTTGCAGAGTTAAAAAAGCTTAAAATAAAAACAAAATTTGGGTGTAATTTTCGAAAATATGAATTGTTGGAAATAGTAGGCAACACTTCTGAATTATCATCGTTCTCTAATTTTTTAGGATTGTCTGAAATTTCAAAATTTTTGATAATATTTCTAATTCAACGAACACCAATGTTTTTGGAATACTTGTTAGAATGTTTTAGTTTTTTGCAAAAATTGACGACTTTTTGGATCTACAATTTTTTGGTGGATTTTAAAATTTATGGAATATTTAAGTAGCTTCAAGATACTTTTCATATTGTTGGAAATTTAAAAATATTCCAAAACTTCCAAAATTTCCAAAAAAAACTTTAAATATTCAATTTTTCAGTGTATGCTTTCGACAATATTCAGTTTTCAAAAGTTCGCCCAAAATTTGAACTACCCCAAGAACGGGCGGTTTAAAAATTTGATAAAATGAAGAGATTTGTAATTCAAACAAATGTATAATTAATTATTCCAATATCCAACTCTAAGAACAAATTTTCACAAAAAAAAATCCACCCCAAAAATTGAGTACGCTTGGATATTTTCAATTTTTCGTTCCTATATGTAATCAATTAACTTTCCACATATGAAGGATATCATTAAAATATCCCTAGACTTTGAAAATTCACACTAATCTCCCCTTGAAGGAAATCAGATAGATCTAATGTACCACGTAATGTTTAATAAATTATCTCGATAATCTGTATATGAGCGCTCCTCAACTCCGTCGAGTGAGGGGGGGGGGGGGTGGAAAATATTTTACCGCGTTTTGCCTGCCGATTGTACATTAAATACCGTAAATCGCGGATGGAACAATTTTTGTAGATGAGAGAAAAAAATCAGTAATGAGAATAATTTAACTATTAAATTATCCAAAATACAGAAGAAAACAACAAAAAAAATGATAAAGTAAATAAATCAATACATATTCTTTACATTATCTAGTTGATACTGGGAACTAGAGGTTTTAGTGAATCAATCGAATATATGCGAGAGAAAATTACCGAAAACAGTAGATTTAATTGTGATTGAGAGAATTGAGACGGGGGTTTTATTAAATGAATTAATGGAATTAAATGAGGTGAACGATAACAAACAAGTATGAAGTAAGTTGCTCATGTGTATATTTTTGTAAATAGGTATTGTGAGTGCCGCCGCCTTGAGGGAAGAGTTCTCTGATAATTGACAGTTGAATTGCGATTTAAAGAGTCTCTTGTCCGCCCCAAATTTTTGCTACCATATGTCTTACCGAAATGAGAAATTAAGGAATTAGGAATGGAGGGAAATGAAGGTTTTAAAAACTATACCAGATGATTGTCTGGCGCAAATTCGTCATACCAATCCACCAAGCTTTTGTGTTTTTTTTTCTAAGATTGTATTTACACTTCTCTCAACCACGAGACTATTATCAATTATTTGTTTTCTGCTTGTTTTCATTTTTGATAATTCTTTGGAAGGTGGTTTTTTTTTTAGTGATTAGAGGTATGCAGGTTTTTCAATAGTTTGGTAGTAGAATTTCTTGAAAGTTGTAGGGCTAAATTTTTCACGTCAAAATTTCTCCTCTGAAAGTCCCTTCCTAAAATTTGATTCCTGAAATGTCTCCAAACGAAGACATCTTCTTCTAAATGGTTACGCGGAAACATTGTTAGTACGAATTTCTCAATAAATTTTCCTTTACCGTTTAATGTAATTGGAATTTTTTTAATTGTAAATTTTTCGCAGTTTACGATAATTATTTTTTTAGAAATTTCAGAAAATTCAAACTAAATTAAGGTAAATTGAAACTGTTGAACGGTTCGTCAATGCATGAATTTACTGAGACGTTCAGATTCGTCAAATTTTTTTCAACTTTCGATTTTTTTAAAACTTTTGTATTTTTTTTTAATTGTAATTTATTTAAAAATCACTGGTATATCCGTTTTATTTTCCAAACATTCTAAATTTTCAGACATTTTGAAAATATTGAAATCTTTGAAGGTTTCGGAATTTTTGACATTTTAAAATTCTTCAATTGTTCTTATTCCACATTGTTTAGCTCAAATTCAATATATGAGAGAGGAGAACTTTTGGAGAAGGCATTTAGTCCTAGAGCCTATTCTGGAAGAGAAAGATGGTTACGAAATGATAAGGATGGTTAATTGGAACTGCAGAACAACTCATATCCTTTTTTTTTTAATTCTCATTTGAAGTTTCTGGTTGTTAGGAAATTAGAAAAAAATTGCAGGTCTTAAGACAAATAAAATTGTTCAATGTTTCAGAATCCATTACTTCCAGAGTTGATCCTTTTTTCCATTTTTCAAATTCTCAGAGTTCATCAAATTTTTTAATTTTTGTACATTTCGAACATATTGAAGGCTTCAAGCAACTAGAAAAAATATCATTTAAAATATCAAATATAAATTACCACAAATCTTTGGAATTTTTTATTTCTTTAACTATTTGATATTTTTTAAAGTTAATTTAATAAAATAATGAAAGTCTTGATTTTTGAAATATTTACGTTTCTTAAAATTTTAACTTCTTGAATTTTTTCATATTTCTAATTTCTTATTATTTTTTTTTTAATACTTGAAACGTAGATTTTCGAAATGACGAAATTTTTGGAACTTAGAATGAAGAATTGAAGGAGATTGAAAATTCTTGAATCTCCTGAAGCCTTCAAAAATTCGTATTTTACCTGGTTTTGAAGCACATAAAGTACATAGAAGGATCAAGTTGGACACAGGATTTTGATCAGTGATAATATGAAAATATTTTCCAAAAAAATTTGAGAAGTAAAAATTTGACCATCCATCGAAAGTGAAAAATGATAACTTACCAATTTTCCTTTAATGTCCTAATGATCAATAAAAACAACTTCCAAATTGGCTAAAAATTTCATATCACATAATGAGCATTTAAAAATTGAGGATGAGCCTTATACAGGCCGTCGATGCCAAATATATCGAATGTTCCCTTTTTCGTTAATATTGTAATGCCCCATCACGTGTCAAAAATCTCTAGATTCCACGAACCGGAGGCTTGCAAATTTCAGTAAACTCTCCCAGTAACGAAAATGGAGATGTCTGACTTTGTTATGTATTAAAAATTTGAGGAATGAGTTTTAGAAAGTTATGCTCTAGGATGAAATGGTGAAAGTAGTGCTCCCAGCTGTGATTTTCAATGGCCATTTGCGGCATGAAGAATAGTCATATCTGGTAAGAATGTAAGGAGCCTGAGTAATGGAAATTTTTATTTCTGCGTAATTTGTGTAGAAAAATGAGGAAGTTCTCGAGAGGATGGTGGGTGCACAGGCCCTTAACCATGCGGTCCAATGGTTCATGGGATACAATTTTATATAGAAAATATGGAACATAAAGCCGGATAACACGGAACAAATGCATGATACAAAATTACAAAATTTTCAATATATTAGACAACTATTTATAGTGATTTTAGGGATCATTAGAGAGTACTATATCAGGCCGGTACCCCCCTCCTCTCGAGTCGCCCTCATTTTTCACAAAATCTTGAATATCTCGAAAAAGCGTCACTTTACAAAGGAATGACAAAAAAGATTCTTGCGTAGGCAAAAATTTTCGACAAAAAACATTCTCTACATTTTCCCCTAAAATGCCTCTTTTCCGAGATCAACGAACTACTAACAAAAAATTCAAATTACTTGGTTTACCATTTCACCACTGCAAATTTTTTTTTTATCGAACATCTCTAAATTGTTAAATACCTTAAATTATTAATTTTTACCGAAAAAAAATGTTACTTATAAAAACAAAAAAAAATTGAAGAGTAAGAATTTTCAATCGTGGTTGAGAGAATTGGGTGGAATCGTGAAGAATTTGTTCAATTAATATTTCTCCTTAATTAAGCAGCAGAACCCTCGCAAAGCCCATAATCCTGATCAATGAACAATTGAGTGATAGAATGAAATCTAGAAAAAACCGGTTGAACAATCCTTAATTAATCGATTGCTGTTTATATCATTTAATTATAATTTATCTCCTTTTTTTGAGCCTTTACCCATTACATCGTGAATGTAATATATTTATACATACATATATATGTACACATTGAGAAAGGAAATACCTTATTATCATATTATATTACATTACTATTCATATGATTGCTATATTATTTCATTATATTCGTACCGAACTACTATACATATATGTCTATTTCCGATAAATGTGTCACTGGGGCTAAATATAGATTCTGTCCTTGCGTTGCAGCAACAAAAAAAAAAACACTTGGCGGTTCATTTGATGAAGCTGATTGACTGATCGACTGTTCTTGGTCAATCTCAAGTTGATCGAATGTTATGAATATATTGATGTGTTGAAATTATCAACAATGAAATAAACTATTTCGATAAATTGAACCAAGACTCTCTATGAAGATGAGTGTCAGTTGACTCTTTGCAGTCAATCTCAAGTTGATAAAATGTTGTCAATAATTAATTGACTGTTCTCGATAAATCTCAGCTTGATGAAAAATGGAAAATTTTATTGATGCATTGACTGTTCTCCATCAATCCCAATTTGCTCGAGGATCGTGAAAATCTTGACATGTTGAAGTTATCAACAATTTTCAATATAATGAATCATTTCGATAAGTTGATCAACTGACATCAATCAGTTGTAAGTTGATTGGAAATTGATAAAATATTGTTGTGAACGTTATCAACAGTTTTCAATAGTATAACGTGGACAATCGACGAACAATCGAGATTACCTGATCCTTGTTTCATTCTGTAAGTTTCAATTAACGAACAATTGGATTGATTGTTGATGTTCAGTTGATCAATACAATAGCTATCAACTTGAGTTGCTGGTTAGTGAGTACACTACTCAATATCAATTTTCGAGTGAACCGCCAGAGAAATACCTGACCGTTCAATCAGCAATTCTTTTAAATCCATAATTGTAAATGAGTCTATCCAATTATCATTCGATATGATCTGTTTCTTTTTTTATTAATTGGTGCTCAATAATTAAACGATCTTCTTCCCCGAAGAATTTTTAGTCTTCATTGATTTCCCAATATTCTGAAGTCTATAGCCAATTACCATCATATAGTACACGCAATTGTCTCTATTGAATAAGGAATTAATGATTAATCGGCCATTGGTACGTGATCACCACAGACCCATTGATTTGGGGAATTCGTAAATTTATAAGTTTATTTGACAAGTGGTGAGAGTGCAAAAATTACGAATTTTGCGCACGCACGTGTAACACTTACCATTTTTGGAATACGGGCTGACAAGTTTTGTGGCCGTAGTGTGTAAAGTTCAAGGGTGGAAAGAAGCAAAAGGAGTATAGGCGTGTTATGCAAGTTTTTTGACAGTTTTGAATTTGAAAAATTTATAAAGTTCTATTATTTTAAAAATTTTTGAGCAAAATTTTCCAATTTACTCAATGTTTGATTCAGGAAATTTCAGGAAATTTCGGAGTAAGAAAACATTACAATTCGGTAACCTCTTGACGATTCTTAAATTTTTGACTGTTCAAAATTTTCAATGGATTGGGTTGTCGAAATTGGTCAATTTTCTTGAATTCTCGCTTTTTTCCAAAAATTTTAAATGAACAAAATTTGCGGAAATCATGGTTCAAAATTTTACTAAGTCCTGATTCTCGTAAGATCATTCTGACGTTAATTTCTTGGCATTATAAAAAAAACTTTGCAATCCTTCAAGTACGAGTTATGCCTTGCAAGTCAAAAAACCTGCGCATGACCTGCCCTAAGATTTCCAAAAAAATAGTCAGTCGTGTATTCCAAAAAAAGTTGACATAAAACTCAACAATGAACTGAAATTACCCCTGTTAATTGATGAAAGTGAAAAGACAGATATCACGCAGAAATAATGATGGAAAAAATAATGGTTTAGGGGAGTGAAGGGCAACAGCACCAAGGAATGACCAAACTCGCTAAATGAGACAAACGAAGAAGGGCAAATAAGGAAAAACGAAATAAACCTAATAACTCGCTTTTTATTTATTTTATTATCATTAGCTATTCGCATTAATTATTATATTTATTGGTTCAAGGCTGGATTAATTTCCACA